>OU383774.1:76034365-78534365 GCA_910950805.1 Acrocephalus scirpaceus scirpaceus
GATGGATAGGTTCTTTTATTTTTTTTTCTTTTTTTCTTTTTTTAAACTTTACTCTTTTTTTTTTCCCTCTTCTGTTTCAGCTGGGCTATCTGCACAGACCGCATGCAACACACACAAGCTCTACCGGGGGCAGGGGGCGGGGGACGCGCAACAGGTCGACCACTGCCCCGGCTCTGCCCCATCGTCTGCCCCGGTCACCCTCCGCGGCCCTGGCGGCGGCTCGCCCCGCTCCCCGTCCGCACGTATGCGCCGGCAGCCATCCAGGCGGGCACCGGAGCTCTGCGCGGGCATCCTCCGGCCGCGGGTCATAGTGCCGCGGCGTAGGCTGCGGGATAAGGGTCCAGCTGGGGCTTGCCCATGCCCGGCAGGAGGATGTAGGCCAGCGGCGGCTGCAGCCCCGGGCCGGGCCAGGCGCTGCAGTTGCAGGGGATCATGTAGCCCGGGTTACCGGGCGACGGGTGCGAGTGCGTGTGCCCCCCGGCGGCGGCGGCAGCGGCGGCGGCGGCAGCGGCGGCCCCGTGGAAGGCGCCCGCCCCGCCGGCGCCGGGGTAGCCCAACGAGGAGGCGTAGGGCAAAGCGGAGCCCGAGGAAGAGGAGGAGGATGAGATCTCGGCCATTTTAGAGCCCAAGTCCAGAAGGGAGTAGGGGCTGCTGGCGGCGGCCGCGGCGGCGGCGGCGGCAGCGGCGGCGGCCGACTGCGGGAAGAAGACACGGGCGGCGGCAGCGGCGGCGGCGGCTGCCGCCTTCTCGGGGTTGGCCAGGAGCGACTCGGGCACCAGCCCGCCGGCCGCGCCGGCATGCAGCCCGCCCGCCTTCAGCCCGTGCGGGTGCTCGTGGTCCGCCACGCCGCCCAGCCCGTAGGGCACGGGGAAAGCGAACTTGTCCTTCTTGAGCAGCGTCTTGGGCTTCCGCCGAGGCCGGTACTTGTAGTCGGGGTGCTCCTTCATGTGCATGGCCCGCAGCCGCTTGGCCTCGTCGATGAAGGGCCGCTTCTCCGACTCGGTTAGCAGCTTCCACTCGGCGCCCAGGCGCTTGCTGATCTCCGAGTTGTGCATCTTGGGGTTCTCCTGGGCCATCTTCCGTCGCTGCGCCCGCGACCACACCATGAAGGCGTTCATCGGTCTCTTGACGTGATCCACCGGCTTGGACATGGTGTCCCCCCGCCGCCCCGGCGAGCCACTGCCCGCCCCGCACTGGCGGCCGCCTCCTCCGGGATTGTCTCCCGCCTCCTCCTCGCCCCCGCCGCGGTCCGCTCCTCCAAAAGCAATCTCGGCGGGTGCCCAGGCGCGGCGGCACCGACTCCCGCGGGTGCGGGGCGGCGGCACCTGGTGGCTCCGCTCCGGGCGCGGGGCGCTGCCGAGCGGCGGCGGCGCCTCCCCGTCAGGGCGCTGCGGCGGGCGGCTCGGGCGGGACGGCCTCCGCTCCTCGTCTGGGCCTCGGAGCCTCTCTCCACGCCGCCGATCTCCGGTCCAGGGCTCTTCCTCGTGACACCCCGCAGACGACAGCGGCCGGAGTCCACACGGGACCAGAGTGAAAGAAGTCTCGACGGCGAGGGCAGGATCCGGCGGCAGGCGAGCGGCGCGGGGCGCGAGGGTCCTCGCTTCGCCGCGGACACGATGCTGCTCGGCAGTCTCCGATGCGGCGGCAAGCCCTGGACGGGGCGGCGGTCAGAGCCCGCCCGGTGCCATCGCCGCCCGCGGAGCTCGGAGTGCAGCCCACCGCGGCGCGTTGCGGGGCCGGGCAGGACGGGGTCCGCGGCGGCTCGGGCGCTGCGACTCGGGCCCCAGGGGGCGCGGGCCGCCCCGTTCACAGCCGCCCCGCTCCGCCCGGGGGGGCGCGGCGAGCGGCCCGCTCCTCGCACATACTCGCCGGGCGCCGTGCGCAAGCGGCCGCTGGGCGCCGCGGGCCTCCCGGTTCGCGCCGCCGGACAAACTTCGCCAAGTTTCGGCGGGATACGGGGCGCTCCGCCTGCCGCGCGGCTCCCCCTTCTCCGGCAGCCGCCAGGTCTCTCTGGGTTTTCTTGGCCGCCGACTCGGAGGGGCGGCGGGGCGGGCGGGAGCGGCGAGGGGCGGAGGGAGGAGGAGGCGGCGGCGGAGGCGGGGAGGGGGAGACACACCTAATTAAAATCCTCGGCGGTCCGCGCCCGGCGGGCCGCCGGCCGGGCTGTGAGGCGGGCGGCGGGGCTCGCGGCCGGCGCGGCCGCCCCCTCCTCTCGCCCCGTCGGCGCGGCCCCAGGCAGCGCGCGCGCCCCGCGTGCCCCCGCGCCGCGCGCCGCCCTATATGCCCGCACGCGGCCTGCGCGCCGCCGGCGGGGAGGGGGCGGGGCCCCCGTCGGGAGGGGCGTGGCCTCGGGTCGCCACGCCCCCTCAGCGGGCCCGGCGGCGCGGGGCGGGTCGGGCGCCGCGCATGCGGAGTGTTGCGGGTTGTTCGGGGCTTTCCCTGCCCGGGGCCGGTGCCGCCGGAGCGGAGCGGCTGTCGAGCTGGAGAGCATCTCGGAGTGCGGGCAGCGGACACCGCCCCCCCTCAAAAATCCGCGCGTCTTTTCCTGGCCGCTCGGGACGCCGCTTCACGGTGCCCCCAGCCCGAGCTGTCCGACCGTGTTCTTCACCTCCTGTCAGTCAGGGTGAACTTGCTTGCCTTGTTTGTGCTTCGGCGGGTCGGTTTTGACTTACCCCTGTGGTATGTGGAAGCGCCGACTCCAATAAACTATTAACTCTTCCCGTGCTGGCATTAGGCTAGGCTTTGCTCGGGACGGCTCTGCCGCCCTTTTTAGGAAAAGCCGGAACCGGGCTTTCCGAGTGCGATGCACGCCTGGGGTCGCAGCCCCTTCGGGAGCACCACCGAACCCCCGCCGGACGCGCCTCAGGGTCGGGCGGATGGCTGGGACATCGCGCGGGGTCGCGGGGGGAGTGATGTTCGCTCGCCTCAGGGATTCCTTTGTCACGCCGTCCTCTGCCTTCTCGTCCAGGTTCCTCTCCGCAGAGCCCGTTCCATCCTCTGGCCGGTTTCGGTCCATTGCTCCAGCCGCACTCCAGTCGCTGGCTTCGCACCTTCCCTGCCGCCACACCGCACCTCTGCCCGCCACCGCCACTCGCAGCTGCTTCGCTGGCGGAATGTTTGGAGAGAATCCGAGCGCCGGCCTTCCACCGGAGGGTGGTTCCCGGTGCTTTCCCCGACGGTGAGACCGCCCGGGTCCCGCGGCAGCCTGTCACGGCCAGAGTGCCCTGTAAAATACGGAGCAGCTCCTCTGTAAACTGCGTCTTCTCCCGTTTCGTGTTTTATGACCCATATGCTACTACTTAAACGTAATTCTCTCAATCTCCGAAGCCACCTTGCCAACGCTTGACCTCCTACAGTCCAGTTAGACGTGAAAAAAAAAAAAGTACCCGTCGATTGTCAAAACGGAGAGATTAAGATATCTACCGGCGCTGGCTGGTGTAGGGGATTGGCGGGGAAATGTGGTTTCTCCAAAGTGAGTCCCCACCAAGAGGGGCTAATCCCGGCGCAGGCAACTCTGCCCTGAAATCCAGTTATCTATCACCCCATCGGCCTGTGCATTCCCTTTTTGGGATGAACAGACAATATTTTCAACTGCGTAAACCTCCCTCCCCCTCCGTTTGTCTAGGGAAACTCTTTCCTATATCTCTCGATCACATGTAGCATAATTGTGTTTGACTTGTTTAAGGACTCATCCCCTGTCTCTCTCCACACAGATCGGATTTTGGTTTGATCGACTTCGCACCGTGCCGGCGGGATTGCGCCCGGATTAAGTCAACTCAGGGGAAGGCAAGAGCATGGTTCATACATTCGCGGCCGCAGCCATGAGCAGGGTGAGAATCAGTACCATCTACTGGAGTGTGATCGGGGCGGAGAGGGAGAGCGGGGAGGGACAAGCAGCAGCGACTCACTGATGCCACCAGCAGTGGCACCCCCGGCTCCCGAAGGCTCCCGGCCCCGCTCTCGCCAGCTCCCCTGGAGAGCAGAGTGGGCTCGGTTCCAGGGAGGCTCTTTCCCCGCTCTTCCCTCCCATGCTGTTTTCCTCACGACCCCGCTCCCTCTCCCTGTGACCCCGAACCCGTTGTTGCGGGAGCGGGCTGCGCGCACAGGATGGCGACGGCCCGGTGCGAAGGGGCCCTGGGCCCCTCTGTGGGAGATGGTAAAGGTACAGCTCCTACACAGATGAGTGCCCCCACCACGACCCCTGCCCGTGGGTCGGTCCGTGGGTACTGCCGCGCTAAGGCTGCTGCTGCCGCCGGGCTGCTGCCCTGGGTCCGCGCAAATGGCAAAACAGGGTGCAGGCAGAACGGGCACCTGTGCCGCAGAAACCACGAAGGGGAGGGCCACGGGTGTCGGCATGGGGCTCGGGGAGGTTCCTAGGGTCAGTGGTCACCGTCTGTCTGAGAGCAGCACAACCACCAACTCGCAGGTCCCCTCAGAGTCCTGTACAGGTAAACCGGTCTTAAAAAGAAGCACTTGCATAACCTGCAGCAGAGAAGATGCCTCAATTCATGGACTGTCTTCCACAAATATCACCATCTGCAAACTCATTACGTCATCTGCGCATGTTTCTGATTGCGTTCAGTTCACCAAATAGTGAAAACGGTAATAGAATTTATTGGTCATAAATTATTGTACACGACTCTTTCACAGGCTGAAATCTATAAATGTCTCTGTACTGGCTCAAGTCTGTTTTTCTAGTCACAAATGAAATACTTTATTCGAAGGTCTCCTTTTCAAAGAGCTTTCCCCCTCCCCTCCCCTAAGATTTGCGGCAAGCACTGACTACCAAAACAACCACCCGTGGTTATTTCAGGGATGCTGGTAGTGACAGGGGGCCTGCCTTTCCCTGGTAATCTGCTTTGAAGACAGTTCCAAGTGATGGAAGCTCTTATCAGTTCCGCTTGGAGCAAGGTTGGACTCATGTTAGGAACGACCGGAGGGTCCCAGGTCTCCCCCGGTTTGAGGCAGCCGCGGCGCGGGGGAGGAGGCTGCTCTCCCCGCGGGGATGTCCGTGGCCGCGGTGCGGAGCGGCTGCCTGCACAGCCCTCGCACACACACACAAACGCAGAGGCACAGACACTCGGAGAGCCTTCAAATCCCCAAACACAAAAAGGGAAGGCTTTATCGGAGTTTAGTTACTTATCTGGATTTTTGTTAAACCGCTGCTGTGATCTCCGCGTAGTTGTGCGAGTGTGTTAATTGTTCTGATAATGTGTTGTTATCGATACAATAACAATACAGTCGTGTATAATGTGATTTACTTCCTTTTGACCTGTCAATTCCTGACGCATGCAAATTCAAGGGCGCGATCTTTCCTTCTGCTACCGGAGGGAGGTGGAGGGGAGGGGTGATTGTGGGGGGAAACAAAAACTCGAGCAGATGCATTATCACACGGAGGCTAGACAAGGCTTTCCAGAATGCAGTGCTGTACTCCATCAAGCAAGATGAGAGCACTTTAAAAACTATTAAAGCGGGCGGGGTAAGGGGGGGGGGGGGGGGCGGGGGTAGACTATCTTCTCGATAACCGCGTGTTAATTCTGCCAGTTTGCTTACACTAGAGGTAACTACACCCCATTCCAAATACTGTCCGATTTCTCTTATGCTTACCAAACATCTAATCTCTCGTGTTTTTTAAAGCGGAGTTTCCAGTGAGTTTTGAAAAAGCAAGCTCATTTCCTCCTAATTTCTATTTGAGCCTAGCAATCAGGTAGCGAATCAAAGAGATAAAAAGAAGTTGAAGAAGAGTGGTTATCCCGATAGCGATCTCCGCCCCGCCGTGCCTCCCGATTGAAAAGCTGATTCACGGGCTTTCCAGGCTCGGCAGCCCCAGCGTTCTCCTGCATTGGCAGAGCCACATCGCGGTTTCACGGCTCCCTTTGTGCACTGAAGCTTTGAAAGCTGACATTTTTCTTCTTTCTGTAGGGTATCAGTCACCGATTCCACGTCACTTTCAGCTGTCCGAAGTTGCTGGGCAGGCTGGAATCTTAAGCACACGAACAGGTTGGCAGGCTGATCGTTCTGCTTGTATGGAACTTGGCAGGTTTGTGAGTGCTCCGAAGTATTTTTCCTCTGTGAAGTCCCGTACACCTGTAGTGAGAAAGGGAGTTTTAACCCGTGAGCTCTTTATTGTGCCTAATATGCTAAACTCATTCATTTGCTTTTACAGAGTGCTTCCAAATGCTCGGTATTATTATTTTTCAATAACATTTGCTTATTATTAGAGCAGCTGGTAGCCCAAGCTCTAGTGAAGTGCCTGGCAAAGGATTCTATCATAAAACACTGGTTTCTAAGTTTATAGTTTCTAATTTGGCTGTGAAAGTGTGATTCTGGATGGAACTTGGCGCTCAAATGCTCAGCTGGAGAGTAAAGTTTTTATAATAAAAACATTGGTTCATTGGGTTTGCTATTTTAAATGAGAGAAGAATTAACAAAGTTTTTACTCATTTGGGAAGCATAGAGAAGTCCTTTACTTTTTTTAAAATTAAATGTTACGAATTCAGTAAAGGTTGAATATATTCTGTGACTTAATGTGTATTATTTTAAAAGCAAAGCCCAATCTATGTCTCTGTGCTTCAGGACACTGGGGTTTCTCTTGCAGGAACACCAGACCTACATCTCACATAGCCGTTCATAGCAGTTCTGATCAGAAAGTGGTGAGGTGTCCTTACTGCTTTTAGATGTAAAGAAAACTTTAAAATTCAGCCTTGAATTCGAACTATTCAAACTTGCTAAGAGTCTACATAATGTTTATCTAATCTGCATGCACTCCATTTGTAAGGCATGCTATTGTAATGTTCTTTAATGAGTCAATTTTTTGCTGCTTTTTAATCTTGTTAGCTGCCTGGGAAGAATGATCAGAACCACAGCCAAGGAAGTCTTAGAAGCAAAAAAAAGAGATGATGTTGTGTGGTTACATGCTAGTCCGTGTCTGGGGAAGTGAAGGTGAGAATTAGTCTCCGGGCAGAGTTCCTGGACAAGCTTAGATGTTCCAGAAAGGGCAGCTAAATACCTTTCCAGCACAAGGAACTACTGAAAGCTCATCAAGTAATACAGATATGTAAGCTATTCCTGCTTCACACAATGATGTCAGAGCTCATATGGATGGAGACTGCTGTCTCTAGAGTCCAGGTTTCCCTGTTTAGGCAGTTGCCTATAACTTCAAAGGCTGAGCAGTGCTCCTGCTTCCTTTTTCCAAGGAAACAGACCTTATCATTGTGGCGTCACTGCCTTGTATAATTTTATAGTTCCCTGTTAGAAGAGGCAAGCCTTGATTTTTTGGTGTCTTCTACTACAAGCTTCTTTATATATATAAAATCTCTGAAGACTTTTACATTTAAATTCAATCAAAATTTTACAGTGACTATAGTCCTCTCCTTTCACTTCTTAGGGCTGTCTAGCAGTCATAGAGGATTTTTTTTTTTCCTGGAATTAATACATTTCAATGACTAGTCTAGTTTTGTTCGACATTGATTCATAACTGTAAAACATAAAAGGTTGTTTTGCCGGTCATGGGTGCTAGACAGGTCCCAAAAACATCTGTGCAATTTTGAAGACAAGGTCTTAGATGTCACTGGATAAGATTGTGGTTTGGAAATCTTTGACAGGCATTTCAGGATTTGTAAGTGAGGAGGCTAGGAAGAAGATCAGAATTTGGTCCACTCCCCTCTGAAGAGTTAAGCATAAATCTTTGCATCTAAACATAAATTCCTTCTGATTATAATGACTTTTTAATTGACTACAAGCAGCTAGGGAATGGAGGCCCATAATGGAAAGGATCTATATCTCTTTGGATTTAAAACTCATGGCCTTTATTTCTTTATGGTCAGTGTCTTATTTATCTGGTTGTAAGAATGGGCAGTTTCTGCATTCCATTTGTTAGGAGGAATCAAATGTCACTCAGGAAAGTTCAAAGTTAATGGTCACAAGCCAGTTCTAGTGATCAGATGAGTTAAACACAGAGGGTGCCTACCCCTACAAACCACACCTACATTAGTACCTGCACCTGCATTTTTATCTCAGATCAATGGTGCCACAGCTTTCCAAGCAAATCCCTTCACTGTGCTCACTCACCATGCTTTGATTTCCATTGAGGAGCGGTTTCAGATGAGACTTAACCACCAAATTTCTCTTCATCTGTTCTCAGGAGTGTGGTCTGCAAAGATTCCAGCTCAACCTAAATCAGTTAGACCAGCAGCACAAAATGGATTCCATTTAGTGTTCTTGATTTAGACAGGTGACCATTGACCACTCCACTTTTTGCATCTACTTTTTTTAGGTGCTTCAGAAGGATTGTTTCTGGTGGAGAATAGAGAAGGCACTTCTGCCTCTGCATGAGTGTTCCACCGGTAAGGAATGGCTCCACTTTGTGGGTGTTCTGTGTCTGTACCATAGGTACAGACAGTCAAACCCCAAGGACCAGTGAGTTCATGGTTGCCTGGCCTACATCCTTAACATAGCTTTTGGGATTTTCTAGGCCTTACATCATCCTCACAATAAACTTCTCTTTGTCCACAGTAGAGTATATAATGGCTTCCCTTGGCATGAAAATTGAATGGAAACTATTCTAATTTTCCAAAGTCAGTTGAATAGTTAAATCTTATTGTGGTAAACATTGCCTCGTTGTTTTTTTTTCCCTCATTTAAGTGTGCAGTTTCAATAATAATAATTGCTAGACTATTTTTTTTTATCTCCAAATTTAGGTTTTTCTCTCATTTTAAAAAGCAATCTACTATTTTTTAATAACTCGTCTCTACAAAGACTTGCCAGGTATGTATAATCATCTACTAAGCAAACACACTACTACTACTGATAGCTCTGAAAGACTGAGATCTTTTACTTTGTCAGCATCATGAAGGCTTCTGATGGAATATATTGTGCAGTCCTAGACTTCAAGAAAAATGTGGAGTCAATGGACAGAATGTAGCAAGTCTGATCAGATGTCTAAAAATGTGCTTCGTACACTGATACACAAGTGAAGATTGAAAGCAGAGTTGTTACTTAAGAGGAGAAGGAACTGGTCTTTAAGGGTGTAAAAGTTAAATGCAAAGATGAGAAGATTAAATGGTGTTTGTGGGGATAAACAAGAGGTAATAAGTTTAAGATGTGAATTCCAGTTAAATCCTGGAAAAAACCAAGCTTCAAATAGTGAGTATAGATATGCAGAGCCTGCCCCTGCCTGGAGAAGGATGAGGGATGTTAAAAACAGGTGAGACTAACTTGTCAAGAGTGACAAAGCCCTAGGACAGGAGTTTTCTTCTGCCTCTCTTTGTATGGATATTCGACATGGGGAGTTTTAACTTAGTTCTTCATGTAGTCCTTTCCACTCTTCAGAGCCCACACATCCTGCTGGCTCACAGCGCACAAACTCGCCGTTCCTCTCCTACCCACATGTGTGATCAGCACTACTGCTCCTCCCCTAAATAAGCATTGCCAAAATGATCATATATGAGCATGTCTCCCACTGACATGCTGAAGAAATGTTGTTTTACTGTTTGGTTTAGTTGGTTCTGGCCTCCTCTTTCTTGTTAGCACAGTTTTATCACTGTCAGTGAGAAGTGTGTTTCCGACATGGCTTTGCTTCCCCCCCCTCCACTTCATTACCTTTCTATTGCGTTTCAAATCTCTGCTGAAAGTAAATTTTCTGTATCATTTCTGTATGAATTTCTCTTTCAACTGCATTCTCTAGATCCATAATTAGAATATTTTATAATAGTTTTATCATTTATTGTATTATCATTTATATGAAATGTCAATGCAAGTTAGTTGGATTGCATGAAAAAAGAAAAGATCATCACTGATTGATAGCATTGGCAAAAAGTTGTCAATGGTGTACCAAATCAGTGACAAAGTTGACTCTTGGTATATAAAATTTGTTTAGAGTATCTTTGCTGTTAATATGAAGGGAAGTTTGTAATCCTTTACAGACATTTTAATTTCTTCCATAATATTCTCCCATGTGAGGATGCTTCTTATCAGTGATATAAAAGAGAAAGGTGGTTTTTGTTAGTGTTATTGAAAAATCTGACTTTTATTACTGATTCTGGAGGAAGAATAAGTGAGCAGAACATACAAGAAGCAATAGACTTTAAAAGAGCAAGAAGTTTTGCAGCATTCCTGGAGATGCCTTTTCATTTCAGTGGGTAAAATAAAATCAAAATTTCCAGAAGTTGTTCTTTCGGTTTTCAATTCTCTTGTCAACTTTCCCATACATATTATCAGATGTTGTTTATAGAATATGAAGAAGGTCATGCCAAAAAGTACTCATTTCCCCAGAAAGTAAATAATTCAGACTTGGAACTTCTAAAAGACACGAGAAGAATTAAGTGCAGATCTTTCAAAGTATGAGAGTGCCTAAGTTCCATTGATTTTAATTCCCTCAAGGAGATTCAATGGGATTTTATGCCCTAAATTCCTTGAAAATATCTGTACACTCTGAATGGAATCAGCCCAAAGCACATTTATTCCTTATGATAGAAACAGATTGTTGTATTGTTTCTTGTTCACCCCCTCCAGTTTTTTAATGCTTCAACTGTTTTCCAAGTAGGATGGTTAAACAATGGTTAGAACAAAGACTATATAAAGTTCAGTTTTCTTGGATTCATCTGGTTCTTTACTCCATTTTCCAAACGAAGCCCAGTCCTGCTGCATTAAGTTACCTGAACAAATTCCTGTGAAGTAAGCTGGTATGTGAACATGACCATGTAGCTACTCAATGCTAAGTGCCTAAGTTCATGGCAACATTGGAGTAAAAGAAGGAAGGTAACTGGAAAATATCCTTCAGAAGAAAAAAAAAATGCACAAACCACATACAAGCACTGTCAGAATGTGGGATGATTGGCAGTTCCAATGGTGTAGATGATGTGCTATGGTGTATCTTATCTCGCAAGGACTTGCTCGTGTGCATGTAGCCTTTGTGTAACAAAACCAGATGGAGATGATGAGACTTAAAATGAGATCTTGGGGATGGCCTTGCCATGCTCTTCTGCTGAATTGGGTCAGGAGTGACATATCTTTCTTTTGTCATATCACAGAGACACCAGGAGCTCGTCTTTGAGGCCCTGATGTAGTGGGTGGGTGGCCCTCTTGCTCATGGCAGTGGAATTGGAACTAGATTAGCTTTAAGGCCCCTTCCAACCCAAATTATTCTATAGTTCAATATCTTAACCCCAAGATATTCTACATCTTTTTACCCAAAGAACTTTTCTTAAGGCATGTGTTAAGTCCTTCTTTTGCAAAGTAATTTAACAAAGTTATTAAATGCTAGGAAAAACAAAAGAATTAATGAATAATCTTCTCTTGCTGTGATCCTATAAAAATGTTGCAGGTGTACCTATTAGATTTTATAATATTGCTGTACAACAAAGCAATAGCAGTGCTTGTATTTGACCAACAAAACACCATGTGCTTTCTCTTGCTTCATTTAAAATAGTGACCCTGTTAAAAACATGCTATATTTCAGAAGAGCCATACTTTAAAACATAGTTCATGAAATCACAAACACAAGGTATGACCCCAGCCAGCTAAAAGAAGAGAAATATACCTGTTGTCTCATGGAAAAGGTGAAACAGCTGTCCTTTTTTTCTCCTGGTCATCATATGGACAGGTAAAACCTAAAACATGCTCGTACAATCCATCAACATTAATATTGGGATTTTCTAGAATAAGATTACTGCAATTTTTTTTACGCAAGTGCTCTGTGTGTGATAGGTAGACAGAAAACAAGAAATAGTTTACTTGTTTGCTGTAAAAAAACGCAGTGATTTTGGACATAGTAAATACAAAAAACTATACTTTCTTCTCTAGAGACTTCACTGAAAGCCTGCTGAAGTACATGGGCCCTCTTGAACTGTCTCCCAGGTTCACTGGAGGCAGGCAGTAAATTGCCCAAAGTGAGTCTTTCATGGCTTCACTGTTATGTTCAAGCTTCCCAGGTAAAAAGCCAGTTCATGAAACTACTTTGTTGCCAGCCCCTTTTCGTCTCTCCCTATATAATGGCGTGACTGGTTATCTTAATGATAAGGAGACTGTTAACTTTCAGTTCCTACCATTGCTGGAAAGGTGGAAAGTATATCCTTTGCCTTCAGAAAAGTGTAACCCCTTCTCTCTCCCTGACGTTTTTATGATTCCCTCAAACACAGCTATGCTTATGGATGTTTTGATCTTCTTATAGGCAGAGGTGAGTTTAACAGGAGTTTCACCTCCAAGTGTAGGTGCAATGAGTTTATTTTGGCTCACATCACAGAGAGATTAAAACAAAGCAATAAATTAAAACTGTGAAGAATTCTTCAGGCACTCTGACATTTTCTTTTTCTTTTGCTCATTCTTTTTCTTTTTGTGTTTAACAGGAGGTGGCAGTTGTAGCATTTGCAAAATAATAAGTACAATAATTTGACATTGTGATATGATTACTTATGTAAGTGCTTAGACATACAAATACCTAAGCACTAATGTCATCATTGAGAGTCATGGCAGTTATTTCAGCCAAGTTAATAAAAGATCATTACTATAACTATCTACACAGGACTGAACATGATGGGGAATCTGGGATATGAGAAGTCTAACAATAAAAACACACTCAAAGTTTATTCTTAGGGTATTTGTGCACATTGTGATTATTCCAACAACAAATCAGAAATAATTCAGTGGGTACTTGATCTGTAGGGTTATTTAGAGATAAGATTATACAAGAAAATTTCACTTTTCTTATCCATGTATCTTACTCCCTATTTCCTCTGGTGAGGAATCTAAGCACAGTTAATTTAAACATGATTTCTCTCTAGTTTACATGCTCCTGGATCCTAACATAGAGATGTAAATAGCTGGGTGTGAACTTGCTAGGTATTATATTCAGCTGACACAAACAACCCAACCAGATAGTTCTGTATAGATAACAGACTCATTTCTACATTGGTTGGGAATCAGAGCTCAGGTGATTGTTGTTCTTTTAATGGTTATTTATTTAAAGTGGTCTGATTCAAATACAGAGTTGGTCCCAGTCTATGGCTGGCTGGACAAAATTCACAAGTTAGACAAAACTTTGGGGCAGGAGTTAGTCCTATTTCCCTGTCTCATCTAGAACCTTACAGCCAGGACTTTTCCATGGTGCGCTGCTATTGCTTCTTCTTTTAATCCAGAAAAAAACCTGTAAAAACAAGCCTTGCTGAGTTATGCAGGGGCCAACAAATCTCAGTCCTGGCAGATAGGAGAGGAGGTAAATAACAAAGTGAATTTCAAAGTGATATCAGCAGGAATGTCTTACTGACTTGGCCAGCCTCCAACCTACCCATAGAGGTTTTAGACAGTATCTCTCTGGGCTCTTGGGTTCAAAGAGAGCAGCTCTCCCCGAGTTAACCAGGAACAATTGCATCCAACAGACCTGCTAAAATTAGTATTCCCTACTGAGGCCTAGAACTGAGTCCAAGACTGATCTGAACATAAGCCCTCCACACAAGCCCAGCATTGAACTAGACAGCAAAACTCTGCACCAGTGAGGTTTCTGATGGAATGCAGGGATAGTGCATACAAGATACACTGCAATGCCATACAATGTCACTGCAAGTGTTTCCAAGCTCCTTCCAAAAGGAAGGTCAACGTCTAGATAGGGCAGCACCAAGAGCGAAACTGGAAGTCCTTTTTTAAAACAAGCACCATTGCTAGAAAAGGATCTAATACATTCCAGAGGGATATCTGTACTATAGTTTGAAGATACATACTCCTCAAGCCTTCTTTCTAGAGTCCCTCTCCTCCTCTGCACCTGCACTGAAAGCTGTGGTCAGATTGGTTGACTGATCCAGCTGAAAAACAACCATCCCAAAAAGAACAAAACCACTAGTTTTCACCAGTCACACAAACGCATGTTTGATTGCTGACACTGATAAATAAGTGGCAGTGGAAAGGTGCATGCAGAGAGAAACATGGGGCCTTCCATAGCAGCAGCAGCAGCAGAGTCTCAGATCAGCACAACCTACTTGTGAAACCTCATCCTGTGTGCCAGTTGCTGAAATTCACACAAGGAAAGTGCCACATTTACTCTCTTAGGGTAATTCTGGGCTGAAATAAAAATTACCATAAAGTTAAGTCCTCCTTTGAGATAGAAACACCATTGTCACCAGCTCTCGAAGCTGCTTGCCGCCCTCAGCAGCCCTGCTGATCACAGTTTCAGAGCTGCCATGGTGGGAGGAAGGGAGCCTTCCTTCTTTTGCTCTGCAGCCAACACACAGTATTTCAAAATCAGGATTTGGCATAGATCTGTCTTTACTGGCAGTTTGTTTGTATACTATGTTTACTTATGACAATGAAGTACCGAAGAAAGATGTTTGAAGCTGATTTATCAGTAATTATCAATGTCTAAGGCCATTACAGAGCAGCCTGTAACAGGCTTTGTCAGTCAGTGGGATCTGGCCTGGAGCATCAATAAGGTATGAATGGAGCCTAAAGCTTTCCTTTTACCTCTGGAAATAAAGAAGGAAAATGCATGTATGACTTCTTCATCCATTGCAGTCCTAACCAGAGTTTCTCTTACCCAGCAGACTGGCAGAAGAGGTTCCACTGCAGTAGGATCACTAGCCAGCAGAGGCAGTGGTAGCACAGGTAAAAGGTGCAGGGAGGCTCCTTTCCCTCACTGCTTGCACTTGCCAGCTCACAAGTGTCGGGCAGGTTGGTTTTGATACTAGATGTGCAGGAACAGCTGGGAGCATGGGGGATGAAGCTCCCCTAATGTCATTCTTCACCTTCCTCACAAACAGGTCTCCAAAGCTCCGAGTCACATTGTAGTCACACCCAAACTCGTGACATGCAGCTTACCGCACCTCTCTCCCCATGAGCTCCTCAAGGCTCTTCAAAGTCATTTGACCCATGAGCACTTCCAAGCTTCTGGCTCCTTTTGTCTCTCTTAAACACTTTCCAGGATTCAAGAAGCACAGTAGAGAGGAGCACACTTATCCACAGAACTGAAACCTGTTGCAGGAAAATTGCTATAGCTTCATACGTCTTAATGATTGAGTTTCATTAATGGCCTATGTGTCCAACGAATTTGACCAGATCCCGGCCGAGCTGGCAAATTTCTCTGGAGAAATCCCTGGCAACACATTTGTTTATCTTTGTCAACAATTTGTCTCATTGTCTCTGTCATTGATGAAACCACAAATAGTGTGCCAAGATCATTTGCCTCAATAAAAATGACAACAAATTTAAGAAGCACAGATATGTAAGCTGCACTACAATCTTTATCAGTGACATCCAAAACCAAACTGGAACCATTAGCTTTCAAGGACAGACTATTAAAATAGGATCTCCACCTCAACAAGATAAACCTGTCCATAATGTGTATTTCTGTCCATGAAGAAATCACTCTGATCTTGAATAGAACCTTTAAAAGAATTAGGAAAATAAGAAGAAAACCTATTTATTCATGTAGGACATTAAGATTGTTTAAACAAAGTTACCAAGTTGAGGTTTTTGAAACTTGCACACAGCTGTTCAAGTGTAATGACTTGATTTTGCTGATGTTTAATCCTTCACCTTCAATGTGAAAGTCCACAGGAGTTACTTCTAGAAAATGAAAGAGGGCATTCACATGAGGGGTTAATGCAAAGTAGTTTATGTACATTCATCTTACAGCCTCAAGTAATTCAAGACACTTTTCTCACCTGTCCCCAGTTAGACAAAGCTCAGATATTTACTCCTGATTGAAGTTACAGCTGTCCTTTCTGTCTCTCATAGGTGTGGCTCAAGACAATAATTGTTCCAGGGCCTGTTTCTTGCACCAGCCATGGAGCAATGGCTAGTGCAAGGGCCTGAGGTAGAGCACCTGATCAGCCACTCCAGAGACACAGAGCACAGTCAGTAACATTTCTGTCAATGATCTCTCCAGTTGTTTGCAGACAATGGCCTTTACTTATGTCGAATAATGTTTAGTTCTCCAAACTGTCCTATACTATGTCAATTATGTAAAAATACCCGTTCTACATCTCTGATGGCACTCGTCTCTCAAATCTTAGGCTATACCCTATTCTGAGTTACATTCCTTGTGTTGTGGGTTGGGTGAAATGTCATTGAAGCTATGGGTGTAACCACTGCCTTTCTTTAATGCAGCTGTAAGGAACAGTTAATCAGCTTTATGAAATGAGAGCGACCTCCTCCCCAAACAAAAGCATATGTCACTGTTCAAACCCGTGGTGCACACATGGGCTGCTCAGGTTGAAGGGTGTAGCAGAGGGGTTTAGCGGACTGGTTTTTTTTAATGGAACAGGATGTGTATGCATGTCTCTGTGTGTATGAAAGAGGGAAAGAAGAGCCTTACAAGAATAAATACAGAAGAAATTGGAAGAGCCCTTATGAAATAATAAGATTGTGGCCATTAGAAAAAAGAAGAAAGGAAGTCTTTGAGCTGAATACTTGAATCTTCCTGATCTCAGGGAACTGATACTTTATAAAGACTTTGTAAATAAATAGGATTTATCAGAGAGATCTGGTTCTATATGAAATTTCTCTTTCTAAAGAAAAAAGAATCACAAGACCCTGAACTTAAATTAAGTGTTCATGTCAAAAGATATGAGACAAATCCCTACTGAAATCAGGAAAATTACACAAGATATAAGTCAGACTGGAATTTGCCTCCCATGTTCAATATTCATTTTTCCCTGCCTCTAACATGAATGCATAAACATATAGAGAAAAAAAATAGAAGGGATAGGAAGGGAGGAAAAAGGGAGAGTAGAAAGGGAGCATGTAAATCTTATCTTCCCTCATATGTGCTCAGTATAAAATTATAATTTAATAATGCTTATTTATTGACATAGTCATTAGATTTTTTCCTTTATTAAAGTGAAATAGCAGTGATAAGCAATAATTCAAGGGTTTTGATTTGATGACAGGCTATACAATTTTGGCTATATGGATTTTTGTGCTATTCATAAGCCTGTTTAGCTTTGCACTTGTGTTGCAAAAGGATTGAATTATAGCTTTGCAGTAGATTAGATTTCTTTGTATTATTCTATTTTTATCTATCTGGTTGCTCTATTACATATTTTCTTCATACTATCTTATAAACTGATTGGGACATGTCTCCTTTTCTATTATGTTCATAAGTGCCCACCACAGTATGGATTTAAAAGCAAAATTAAATACCCAGTATCCGAGGCTTAGAAAATCATTGGTGCTCTGTTGCTGCATTATGATTCTGCCTACACTTCTACATACCTACTTTCAGCTTATACAGAAAATGCAATTAGAGACACGGATTGTTGAGAATGGGAATTATTTTCCATGATTCATAATGGTGAAAGTTTGCCTATTTCTGGCCCCTTTGCCATATTTGAGCTTAGCTGAGGAGAGCTTTTGATGACACTCTTACATTCTTAATACAATATGCTGTGTAATATCTAAATATGCTCTCAGCTCAGTTGGCATCTTTGTTTGCTTTGGAGCGCTGTGTCTTTGTGTCCTAAAATATAAGAGGTATAATCCTTGCATTTGCTCCGTGACTTGAAATAACTAACATGCTGTTATTTCCTGTGAGAGACCTAATAGGGAAAATGCTGAGTATTTTACTCAGCAATAAAATGTTCTTCAAGTGATAATACATCTTAGCATAAAGCAGATTCTAATATGGGTCTTTTCTTACACTGTATTTATTGAATTTGATATTTGTGAAAGTAGGACTCAAGAAATGGACTAAATCCAAGCACAGTGTGGGCAGGTGCTGTACAAGCTTGCCCTCTCAGCTTCTCCAAGTCCCCCTTCATCTCAGACTGTTGCTGTTTTTACACTGTACCTCCCTACAGCAGAAATGCAGTGTTTTATTGTGTGGACAAATGTTTGCTGAATTCTGAGATGAAACTCAGTTCTTTTTCCCTGTACCAGGTCAGAACTGGGGTTTTTACAGGTCAGAAGCTGGTGCTCTGATATAGCTGAACAGAGGATGAGAAGCAAAGCATCAGACCTTATTGCCACTTTTTACTCTCCTCTGCACCCAGAAAATATGCATTTCAGCCCATTTCTAAAGAGTCTGGCAAGAGACATTTGATAATAGTGATAATGTTTAAACAAAGGCACAGCAGAGATATAGCCTGTTTTGGGGGCCTCAGTTAAATGAGGATAGCCTTTTGCAGTCATCTAACTGTAACTTAAATATGAATCCCATGATGTCTGAATCCATGTGACCCAACTATATTCTTCCAAACAGCCTTTTAAACTAATTTTGCACATTTTCTATATATTTATGATAAAAAATGTAAATGAAAGAATCAAAACCCGGTAGCTTTACTTTATAATACTTCACTTGAAGCATACAGGTAGAGTAAACACTGGAAAAAAAAAAGTATGAGTAGCTCTGGGAAGCATAGAGTGTTTAATATCCAGATTAAATATTGGTGGAGCTTGAGCTCCTTTTCTGTCAGTCTATCACCTGCTGTTGTAAAAGACTCCTGTCACATGTCTCCTGACCAATTATGTCTGCAGTAGCTTGGGAAGAATCCCCTATCCGGCTGCTCACGGTGCTGTGGGCTATGAACAGGAGACTGCCCTGAATTATTCTCAGGATAAACCCTTTATGGGTTTTAGAAACAATTAACTTATCTATTTTCTACTAGTCCAAAAGCTTTATGGGTAGCACAAATGTAAATTTATTTTAACCTCAAATCCAATGTATAATTTTTGTGGAACTGGAAGTAGGGAACCAGTGTGATTGGAAGATACATTTCAATTAATTCTTCCTCCGACGCTTTATCTCCTCGGCATCAGAACCTTTTATAGTGTTAAAATTAACAATTATGCAGCTGATGGCTGGCTGAAACCACAGGGGATCTGGAAAGGGCTTCAGATAACACAACATGTATAAATCATTCAGGAGAACAATTCATGAAAGAAAAGTTATCTGTGTTTTGGATGACATTGGAAGAACTAAATAGGAGTCAATTTGAGGAAGAGACATTTTGCTCCATTGTCCGGCCCGGCTTTTTTTCCTTTTTTTTTTTTTTTATTGTGTTGTAATATACATTTTCAAAATTAATTAACCATTAACAGCAAGATAAATGTTTCTTCTTGTGTTAGGGAAATGCTGGCCTTGGTGGTGAAAGATTATTTCACATGAGCAGCACTCTTCAGGAAAGCTGTTGCCAGATAAGGTGGCGACCGTACTTTGAAGAGGAACAATGAGAAGTGACAGACAAGACCGTGTTTACCAAACTGAATAGAGGACTCGCAGGTTTCCACTCACTGCTCAGTTACCTAAGCCCAGGGAATCAAGGCTGGAGTGCTGTTTCACCAACCCAGATCAGTAACAAAGTGGTAACCACCTCAGAATATAATAACATGCCGTGAAATCTTACTCCAGGGGGTAACGAATAACATTTTCTTAATTTAATTTTTATGAAATGTTTAAAAAATTACTTTGCTGGAACAGCTCTTGTGTTTATGAATTTGGCAGCTGTGGAGGATTTTTGTCTTGTGCTTTTCTTACAACATTCAGACTTTTGGTTACAGGTCGGGGTGTGAACATAGCACGACTCAAATGTGAAATCCTTACATTTCAACCAGGCCAGAAATGTAGAAATAGGAAGAAGATGCTCTTGTTCTGCAACTTAGGGAAGATCTAAATTTGGCAGCCACACTGTACACAGAATGGCATGGGACTCACGTGTGTGTAGTGCCCCGAGACACAGTCCTGAAAACAATTAACTCCAGGAGCATCATACCAACCCACCTCATCCAGAAAAGGCCCCAGGAAAACAGAATCCTCTCCCATTTTTGTCTCTATCACTGCAGAGCTGGCAGAGCTGGTACCTTTAGTATGGGGAAATTGCTTGTGGCCTTTGATAAAGTGCTCAGGTTTTGTTACTTTTATGCTGTGTTCGTGGCTCTACAGTCCTGAACCTAAATATTTGTAGAGCTGAACTCCAGAATAATCTCATTGTCTGTTTACAGCATCTGCAGTTTCTTTATCGACATGAACAGTGCAGATCAGCACTGCCAGAGGAGTGTTCAAACAAGTTCAGCAGGAAAGAGGAATAGAAATAGAACATGCATTATATATATATTTATATGTGTGTGTGTGTATGTACAATGGGATTGTTTATTCATTCTGTCATAAACATATCAAGGGGATTTATGTTAGAGGACAACATTAAAGAAAATTTGTGACACACAGCTGACAAACAATCAGACTTTCTTTACATATGTAAATGTATATATGGAATGCAAACACTATATGAAGAGGGTTACTTGATACAATGCTTATTTTAACACAGATCTCTGAAATTGGGAGTGTAAGTTTTCAGTATGTATAATCAGCTGTTATCTATTTATTAATAGTTTTTATAATGCATATGATTTTTATTTTCCTCATCCACAGTTATTTTTACATTCAAGCTCTTAGCGTCTTTAGGTTCTGGCTACAATATTATAAGGGTTCAGAACATATTTCTAGTTTTTATTGCATGAAACTTTGTATCCATGAATATATTTTGCAAGAACATATAAGCATGTATTTTTTCCCATTCAAATTAAAATCCATCAAATACGAATGTTACTGAACACAGGTGCAGAAAATATTTGGTTCTAATAACATTTTTTTGTTAACTGTCAAGAAAATATTTTCTAATATGTGAGGGGAGAAACCTTTCTGCTAATTTTGACATACATGTATTGGCTGCAGAGTGTATTTTCTCTTGATGACAATCAGCAGATTAGATTAATCTAGTAACATTACAGAAATAATACAGATCCTTGTTATGTATGTTATCCAGAAGATCTTTAGAGAGGTCTTGGAAAATGGACCTTATAAGTTATATTAAGTAATGATGTAATTATATTAAGTAATAGTGCCAAAAGGTTTGGCTAAGTCCCCTTTTCTCCTAGTGGCCCACAAAAGTGGAAGGTTGAAATTCTTCGTTGTATCTACTTGTGCCAGAAACATACTGCAGATCAGGGCCAGGTCACAAAGTTTTACTTGAGCAAAAATTTCTTCTGCGTTTGTGAAGGTTTTTTAGCACCTGATTTATCTTGCTCTGTTCAGGATATCTGGGCCTATTTATTTTTTACTTTTCAAACTTCAGGAAACTGAGTTTTGAAAGGGCATTTCTTGGCTTTGGTTTACATCATTACATTTCATAAGTGGTAAAATTAGTTTTACTTTTTCGGGTTCTTTTTTTTGGGGGGGGAGGGTGGGGTTTGTCTCAGCAGTCCTGGAAAAGGTAATGTAGTCCTTGATCATGTAAAAATAAAGAAATGAGGTTTGACAGTTGAGGGCACTGACAATAGACTTCTTGTTGAGGCATTTAAATCAGTAACACACCTTCCAACCTTATGCTTTCCCGGTGCTAGGAGTTAGCACACATGGAAGAGGGATGGCTGAAGGAAACACATCAGCTTCTCACCTCTGGCAGTTTTAAGACTAATATCTTAACAAAGTCTAACTGGTGGATATTCATCATGCTAGATCAAGCTGAAGATGACTTCATTGCTTTCAGTGTCCACTTGGTAGATGGAAACCACAAGCAGAAGTGTGGACTAACTGCTGGCACCATTGCTGAACACCAGACAAACTGTCCATCAAGCCTTAAGCTTTCCTGAAGTGCAATCTTTGCCCTAAAACTGTCCTCTCTTCAGCAGCAAACACTGTTTAGATCTCTCTGCCTAGTTTCCTTACTATAAACTGATATAATAAAGGGTATTCATCTGGTTTTGTAAGGAATGATTAATAAACAGGCAAAAATCCATCCCTCATAAAACTCATAACCACAAAGCCACAGGGGGATACTGTTTTGGGTTTCTTTGCATGCATCTTGTCATGTTCTTGATGCTGGTTGTTTTCTACACAGGAGAGGGAAAGTGTGAAACTAGCCCACAGTTTTTGCGAACTACCAGAAAAAACTATATCTGTAGCTAGTATCTTTAGAAAGCAGAATACATATCCAGAGCACTCAGAGCAAGAACTGTTAGTCTCCTTGCTAGTATTCCCACCCACTACCATGACACTTGTATTCCTGCTGGAGACTGGCCCAGCTTCAGAAGGAAGGACTGAGCTTGAGTAATGTGGGGCACATCACTCTAAATAGCATTGGAAACAAACACAGAGTATGCATTACTGAGCGACTTAAAATTATACATGTGTTTTCTTTTGGATTACCATTCACAAAGAGATGGTGATATTTAATTTAATCAAATAAAATGATTTCTTCCAGCACTTTCAAACACCTGCCCTGAATCAGGACACTCTCCAAGATGCTTCCTTAAAGTAGGCTCAATTTTTATGAGCTGGCATTTTCCAACAAAAGTAAGAAAAATCCTGACCATTTTTGATGATAAAATTTCTTTTTTTAACACGTGTGTGAGGCTCTGTCCTCAAGACACTGCAATGGCATAATGATGGGCACAAACTGCCTCTGCCTTGTCACACAGAATTTGCCATTCTGCACTTGGTTCACTAACTTGGTGGAGGAGACAGGTGTGTTTACCTGTCCAACAGATACCAGTGTCTATTCTGTATTATATATTGCACAGTGTTTAAGCTGTAAAATCCTATAATAAGAAAAGGCATTTGCCCAATGTCTTCTTAGAGATAGTACTGTTATAAATCATGGCACAAAGAGAAGAAAAACCTTCTAATTGCATGCTTTATCTTCAAAAGTTATGAATTTCAGAACAATCTGTATATCAGGTACCTTGTTAGTATTTTAGTGCTAAAAGGCTTCTGTTGATATATATCCAGCTTCTGTTACCTGTCTTTGACACACCACATAGTTATTTTCTTTTTAATCTCTGAAAAGCAGAAATATTGTGAGCTCTTTGCTGGTGCCAGTATGGATAGGAGCCATCCCTAAAGAGATGTATATTGCAATTGGCAAGATATAAATCACATACTGTATAAATATAGAGGTGTTTGTGTGTCAGGGTGTTGGCAAGTGGTTTATGGGAAAAACTACTCTGTTGGATGCTGACAGCATCTTTCAGATCTGCCATTTACAACTCCTCTTTTCTTGCTGCTTTTGTGCCACTCTTTGGATTATCATTAGGGATATATGTGGTTGTTTGTCCAGATGTTGTCCAGAAGAGCCTTGAAAGAGAAAGAAGAATTCTTGCACCATTCCTAGTGAGAATGATGCTGTTAAGAATTTGTTTCAAGGGTTTTTGCTTTTTGTTTTGTGTTTTGGTTTTTTTTGTTGGTTTTTTTTTTTTTTACCATCACAGTCTTCATTCACTAATGTCAGCCCTTGTTTTTTTGCACAGGAGCTTTGTTCTCTACCAAAACTGGGGCTTCCAACTGCCTTGTTTTGAAGCATAGTAATTAACCCCTTCCAAACCTCACCTGCAAATTGCTGTCTCTTGACCTTCTTCTTGTCATTTTCTTTCACCCTGTTTCTTCTTTTTTTTTCTTGCTTTGATGAACTTCAACTCGACTGCAAGTTCACAGGTCTTGTAGTATGTCTTAGTGCAGCTACTTTGCTTTAAATCCTTTGCCATGAGTATTGTTCCTGCAGTGCAATCCACACTGGTCCTATGGAAATCTCCAGACAGCTTTATCTTCTTCAAGAATCCTTCATTCTCCCTACTTGACAGGGCAGCTGACAGAAGCTGCCAACAGGCATTACACTTTGGGCACTCCCTTGTGCAGAAGGGTGCAGGAAACAGGACCAGAAATGATGCCTGGCAGTAGTGGTACCCCAGGGCATGGTCCCCAGCACTACCTTGATTTACTGGGGACCTTAACACAGGCTGAAAGAGGACTCAGCTGTCTGTGTCTGGGGCTGACAGGATGCCTGGGACTCCTCACTGAGTCCTAGTGGTCACTCAGGGGGTTATCAGCCCCAATGTGCCCTTGAGAGAAAGAAGATCACCAGCATCTAAAACATTATCCTAGCAGGACTGAAGGAGGTGATCCTTCCTATACTCAGCATAGGTGAGACACATCTGCAGGCCTGCATCCAGCTCTGGGCTCCTCAGTGCAAGAGAGACATCGATGTACTGGAGAGAGTCCAGCAAAGGGCCACAAGGATGATTAGGAGCCTGATTAAGGATATAATGAAGCATCCATCCTATGAGCAAAGGTTGAGACAGCTGGAATCGTACAGCCTGGAGAAGAAAAGCTCAGGGGAAATCTTATGGATGTACATAAATAACAGAAGGGAGGCTGCAAGGTGGGTGGAACCAGGATCTCCTCAGGGGTGCCAAGCAAGAGGACAAGGGTCAATGGGCACATTCTAAAATACAGGAAATAGCATTTCAACATCAGAACAAGACTTTTTAGCACTGTGAAGGTGGTCAGATTCTGGAACAGGTTTTCCAGAGAGGTTTGCTCTCCAACTTTGGAGATACTTAAGCCCCATCTAAATAGTGTCCTGAACAATCTGCTTTAAGTGACCCCATATGATCAGGAGAGTTGGATTAGACAATTTCTAAAGGTGTCTTCCCATCTCAGTTGTACTGTGATTCTCTCATACATCTTCTTGCTCTTCTTTGTCCTTCACATTGGAAAAAAGGCTGACCAGATAGAAAGGTAGAAAGACAAAATGGTGCTTTGATCAAGATGATGCATTTTCAAAAAAGAAGTGTATGTATATAGAGAGTGTAGGTTTTATGAACAGTATCTGCTAGAATCAACACAAAATTTGAAATAAATGGAGGAGACACCCAGGGGAATCCATGTGTCTCACATGTCTCAAGCAAGGGATGCCAGTAGCTTTGATAGAGTAGTTAAATATCCAGGCAACATAATCTGCACCGGTAAATCAATAGCAGTTCTCCATTTGTGACATAATTTCCTTTTTTTTTTTTTTTTAAAGGCAGATCTTTAGATCTTCATTACATGCAAGGTCAATGGATCTATTTCCCAGAACACGTAGCTGGGAGTCCTCAGCTGGAGAGGTGAAGACTTCCAGCTTAAATATGTGAGCTTTAGGAAGGAAATGACTACAAACACAGCAGGATGGAATCCAGTTGCCAGCCACTGTTGGGATCTGATGCCTTGCAGTTCCATAGGCACTCCACAAGGACTAGACCATATTGAGGAGCAACTCAAGGATTAGGGAGGATCAAAGAGTTTGTGTGTGTGAGAATCTTGATGCAAGAGACTGTCTGGCTATACATAGTTAAAATAATCATGCTAGAGAGTGAGAGACTTTCTGATCACATGTTATCTCAGATCAAATTTTGAGAGGATTAATTTGTTCTGAAGCTACAGCATATACAATAATTCACAATGGTAAAGTATTGAATAAACACTACATTGTCACTTTTTTTATTATTTAAGTGTCTCAAACAATACTAAAATCAGTCATAATTCCTGAAAATGAATTTGTGCTATTAGTTATCTGACCTGGATAAGAATCAGTAACCTAGAGCTGCAAAGCCATGCATATAATTATACTACTTCCCTACTGAACTTGCATTATTATTATAACTGTAACGGGCCTTTGTAGAAAAACTGCTCCTACACTGCATCTACAGTCTGTTCTAAAATAATGACATGTACCATTTCCAGAGAAGAATTACTAATTAAAAATCTTCATTTTAATATTTCATCCATTTTCCTCAACAAGATGACAATTTCAACCCTTTCATGTGTTTTTTCTACGCTATTTGGAGTTTAGGATCTATTCCTTTACAAATAAAGTACAATACTATCTTGCAGAACTGAGTTGTCATGACAAAAATTGATATCAGTCTAAATTATCTATGCAACAACATGATAGAAACCCAGAAATAGGATACAGTAGCAAAGCAGTTCAACTTCCATTAAAAATAAAAGCTCTGTTAATAAGCTGCTGGGATGATGTTGTTTGATATAACCATTTTAGGGTTAATGGTGGTTTGCTATCATGAAGGATTTTGCCAGTGTTGAAGTTATCAGTGTCCCCATATATGCCTTAGCTCAGCAAAGCAGTTAAGCATGTGCTTAAGTCTCATTCTGTAATCTATTTCTCTAACCATAAATCCTGCTTCATTGACTTCTGCACTTTTTATAGCTTGCTGAGGGAAATTCATGCTACCTGTTTGGCAACATAACAGTAGCATGACAGACTTGTGCATGCTTGCACCATGTTTAGGATTTTATTAGAGAACACATCTGGAAATGGGAGGAAGATGTAATAACAGAGAACATCACTTTGTTCTTTTAATTTTACTTTATGTAAAAACTTTTAACATGAAAATGGTGTGTTGCTAATTGCAGTGTCTATTGAGAAATTCATACTAATTCTTCAATTATATTCATTATTATTTAGCTTTTATTTATCAATCCTGCAGGATGCAGAAAGCCACATATGAGCCCTAAATTCTTGCAGTCTAAAAGGCAGGTCCAGAAAAATGTGGATGTCCTATGGAATTCAAAGTTAGGGAATAAAAAGAGTGAACAAGTATAATCCAATATTGATTTGGTGACCACAGTTGTTTCAGGTTTCTTTCCTCTTTCCTGTGTCCATTAACCAGCCCAGTGGCTGTATGTTTTTGTGTTTCCACCTTTTGTATATTGATGTCAGTTGCTTTTGTGTGTCAACAACGTGCAAGTAGATAAAGCAAGCGCTCTTGTTTTACAGAAAGGCTACTTATTCTTGTGTACTTTACACCTCAAAATGATTCACAGACTATGCAGGTACTGGTGCTATAAATAGGAGATGCAGGTCCTTATTCCAAGCCCTTTACCAGTTTTCAAATCATACAGGCCTAGGTGATTTAGAGATGTTCAAAACCACTGGGCAATGCCCTGAGCAACTCGGTATCTAGCTCTGAAATTAGCTGTGCTTTGAGCAGGCCTAGGTGGATCAGATGACTTTGTAACTTTGTAGTGATGCTTCAATATAAAACAAAAGTAATAGAGGGTGAATCAGATTCTCCAATAAGACATCATTGGTTGTTTCATTATATTCAGCATAATAATGGTAATTATTAAGTCAATACGCGTACACCAACATGTTAAAGAAATGGAATGAAGAGAGAAAAATAGAAGTCTTCATGGAGGTATTAATGCTATCTTTTAGGGAGGTTAATGAGAAAATCCTGTTAGACAAGACCAGCTGAGATATGGAATATCATTTTTGTAAGAAGTGCTGACATCTGAGAATTTGTTATTGTTTCAATTCAGGGTGAAATCAAATGTTTCTGATATGCCATGCAAATATTCCTTTAGAAAAAAGACTTAATTTCTTCAATATTTAATTTCATAATTCTACCACTGTGTTTTAGACTTCATTCTCTGTTTTCAACCAGAGAATATGTGGGTGCTATGTATTTATGCAGTGCTGGGTTAATCTTCGTGAAAGGATGTGCAGTGTCCCTTTTCCTTTGCCAGGCAGACCAGGGGTTGGAACACTTGCCTATAATACAGGAGAGCTGGACTGCACATCCAGACTTGTTTTGGAGTGAGCATTTTCAATATCAGAACATAATGTCCAGGGCACCACCTGGCAGCAGCATCATTATTAATTACACTCAAGGACATGGTGTGCAGACTAGACTGGGACTAACTTTTAGGGCTTCACTTAGGATGCCACTGAATGAGAGATTTTGAAGAAATTTACCTTAGCTAAGATGCAAAAGGAGAAATGGTAAAGCAAGCAATGAGGCAAGCAAGCAATGAAATGCTTGCTGAAAAGCAAGCAAGAAATGGTAAAGGAAGCAATGGTAAAGTCCAAACTGGTATTAATCTGGAGACAAAAAGAGCCTTTAAAATTTTTGAAGACTGTTTTTAAATAATTTTACCCACTACTACTACAATAAAGCAGCCAGAGCTGCAACTGTACCAAAGCTCCAGCTTTGGTAATTAGCAATATCTGAGCATTCAAAACTAATCTAGAAGTAGAATGAGAGAGAGAGGGTATAACCAGAATAAGTTCCATCTGAATAGAAGTAAGTGTAAAGAAAATGAAAGGAAGATCCCTAAGAAGCCCATGAGGAGTTTTTTGTTGAGAGAAAACTGCAACAGTTAATATTTGAAAGAACTATCTTTCTATATAAAACAAATGTAACAGAGAAAAGAAGGTGCTGTGTCAATTGAAAAACCATTTGTGTGCTCTGCAGCAAGTTCTTCAAAGAGGTAAAGAACCTGCCTTGGACAGATGATCCAGACAATGTTAAAGAGACAGAAAAAAATAATCTTAGGTTTGCTGTAGGAGATGTATGTGCTTTTTCTGAGCAATGGCTGAGCCAAAGAACCAGGCAGAGATCTGCTCCCCTAATGTCCAAGTTTAGCTTTATCAACATTACACAATGTGAAGCACTGAAGAACATAACACTCAGCTTCAACTAGCTCCTACTCTGCCTTCCTGGAGATAAAGCTTGCTCATCTTCGTTTCACAGTTAAACATATGGCCATCAAAAATTAGCAATAAACATCAGAATCCAAAATACTTATGACAAATCTATTAAATAGCTCATAATGTGAGTCTTTTGACATTCTTGTGTGAAGTATTCCCTGTGTTATAGAACACTGGAAAGGTCATCTGTCCCAAATATTTTATGTTTAGGAATCAGATATCTCGAAATGATGCAACTGTTTTCAGTCTTAGACTTCTCTGAGGAAAATGGACAATTCAGCATCCCAGAATGTCTCTGCATTCTGACAACACTGAGGTACCTGATTTGACCTCAAGGCTCAATATATTGTGCTTGGGCATAAATAATTCCAGTGTCATTCCAATAAAGAGTCCCAGAACCATGAACTTGACTGACTGTGTTGTTTCATTTTCCCCTTCTATATAAGCAGTCATATGTGTATTCTAATGTTGCTCTCTAAATATGCTCATGCTTTATTTTAAGATTTCTACTAATTTAAGGTGTTTCCAGAAGGTAGCAATATATTTTGTTGGAGCTGTCCTGGTGCCTAACAGTTCAAAATGAAGATCAGAGTATGATCAGAGAATGATTTTAATTCTTTAATGAGATGTGCTGTTGCTAGGTGTTTGTCATGTTTGAGACAGGTGATACTAGCAGTTGCATGTCTAAACCTGAATTTCTCTGAAAATTACTCATCCTCAGGATCAATAAGTTCTGACAGTTCTTAGAGATCATTCTTAAATTGATAGCAAGGGTTGTGTCTGTGTGTCTGGTCTTAATGAATGTAATTAACTAAGACTAATTAATTAATTTCCAATTAAAACAAAAACATTCAGGGGTATCCTCTGTAAATGTTTACATTTTCAAGCACCTAATGTAACATAGACTTCCCTTTCCCATTTTTTTGTCAGATGACAAAGATTATGGCTGAATAATCAAATATCTCCTCATTCATATTTAATTTGCAAATAATACACTTGTACCTGGAAAAATAATCCCTGCTCTAGTGCGTGAAAATGGGAAAATTGACAGTTCCTTTTCAGCAGTGGCAAAAAGTGGTTTATGGTAATTTAGGCTAACCTTGACCTCCCATATATAAAAACATGAAACTCTTTAACACCCACACTCTAAGTCTAATTCTCCTGCTGCTCTTCTTGAGTAAATTAGCACTCGTTAGCAAGTGGGATGTGTAAAACCCAATCTTGGCTATGACGGTGTAGGAGATCTCTGTCCGGACCAATCTAAAAGCATCTGGACACCACTTAATTTGAGCTCACCCTCAGAATTCTTTACTCAAGAACATAGATTCATTTAACATTTTCAGTTTCTCTTTACCACAGCTTGGATTCTATGACCCTTTCCCGTCTTTGCACACTATTGCTCCTAGGGTGCCAGTCATGCACCCACACCCAACACCAATAGTTCTGTGAAGGACTCTCCCCTTCAGAGTCTGGTCCTTGTGTCCCTCTCTCTCCTGCCAGAGGCAATGTGACAGCCTGTGCCATAGTCTGACCAGCTGCAGTAGGTAATTTCCCTTCCACAGTGTCAATGTTTTGCTGAAGTTTAGTGTAGAAAAGCTGATTTTCTCCAAATCTTCTTTGAGTACCAAAGCTGTATTCTCCCTTTTTAATTTTTTTTTTCCACATCGGGACCTTCAGTGGGTAAATCTCAGGGGTTTACCTATTTTGAAAAAAGTTTTATTTTCTAGTAAGAATGCACCATGTGCTTCACACAGTCTAAGAAAACAGCATTTCCCAAGGGGATATTGAACATGCTCAGACGAGTGCTCTGTTTTCCTAAGGACACCTGCCAGAACCTTGCTGACATATCAAGTGTTGAAAAATGCTTGGCATCAGCCATCTCTCATAGAGTTTCACTCTTTGTTGACAGTAGGAAACAGCCATGTTATGCATATTTCTTTAATTCTCTTGGCTGCCTACATAGCAAAGTGTCTCTCATATTTTCTTCTATAGCCACTGATTCTCAAAGAGAAAAGAATATCCAGCTCTTTTGGTCTGGGTTTTAAGGGAACGGGAGCTGACCAGGAACAGTTCAGACCAGGAACTGAACAAAGATAGGAGAAGAGTCTTTCTCGCCTTGGTCTTTGACGGAAACTTCTATGTCTTCTGGAAAATACTTTCCATGAAATATTTGTTGTCTTGGTCCCTTGCCCCTCTAATCATGTTGTGTTGGTGCCTTCATGATCAGACTGAGGACATCATGGCTTTTTTTTCATTTTAGGATTTGGTATATTTCCTTGAGTGTTTTTCTGATTTCTCTCTCTCCCACTCTGTCCTGTATTCACAGTTTATTTCACATTTTACCTTAATGAGAAGTTGTTCACCTACATAAATTCCCATTTGCCTTTTGATGACCACAGGGCAAAAGCTCCTTAAGGCACAACTGTTTTGCATGAAAATATCCATCTCTGTCAGAGTCTGTCTTCAGTGTCTCCATTCAATCTCTCATTTTTGTCTTCGCATTGCACAGGAGACAAATCCATCAGTAAGGGAAAATCTCATTTTATTTGGTAGGGAATTAATAGTCAGAACTCCGTGTTTCTGGGTGAAAACTTTTCACTCATGTACAATTCTTGCATTTTGACTATTTGTGCCTCAACAAGATCCTCTGGCCAATTGCTTCCTGTAGTAGTCAGACTACCTTCTGCCAAACGAAACATTATGCAGAGCTATCAGGCATTATTATCAACACTTATCCTGCAGCAGAACTTTTGTTTGTGATGAGTAATTTAACACTCAACACTTTGAAACCTAAAGCTAATATTGTCAAGTACTCCAAGGAGACAAATTGCATGTATCTTAAACTTTTGATAATCATCTGGTAGTTTGGGGACACTGTTACACTGTGGGTTTTCAGAAAACAAAACAACAAAACGTTCTATTCCTCCAGCAGCCAGGGTACTTGCTTTACCTCTGCCGGAGCCGAGTATCAGCAACTTGCAGTGCCCTCCTGGCACAAGGAACAGAAGCTGGGATATAGGTGCTGCCTCTCCAGCAGGCTTTAGCCTGCTCTGGAGATCATTGATCCAAAAAGAAACTTTCTGCATTCATTCAACTTGCAGCTGATGAGACAGTCCATTCTCTAATCTGCTAACATCTGATTCCTGGCATTAGACCATTATTGCAAGGTTTTGTGAACTTATAAATTTTACCACTTCATCGAATGAGGTTCTCTTATCACAGGGACCTACTGTCTTTGACAGTGACTTTTGGCTTTCACCATCTTTCACTCTCAGTGCTATAACTTAATTGCTTGCCTACACTGAGCAGTGCAAGAGTAAAATATTGACCTGCTTCTCTGGCTAAAGGTTATGTAAGTAATATAGTACTCATTCTTCTAAGGAACCCCAGTGATCAGTTGAGAAAAAGAAACTTAGTTGTCAAGTATGATATTTCCTTGGTGAACCTCTCCTATTTGCCTCAAGTTCTCCTTACAAGGGATGAGTACAGCTCTGACTGGCATCAGCTACCAATTAAAATAACTTCCCAATGAAAAATGCCATAAGATGGCTGCTACTTTTTGTTTTGTGGACCTTAGGCCTGATATTAGAGCAAATTTACTGTCTGAACCATAGGTGGGCTCAGAGGTAGATGTAGAATTTTCTGAACTGTGGGAGGTATAAACTCCTTCTCCCTAAGGATTCACTCTGTAAGCTGGGAACAGTGGAAACAGTCCGTACAGCCAGACTGCTGTCTCTGTTCCCAGCCTCCACTGCCGGCAGTCTTCTTATGTTTGATTGTCTATGTTCCCCCTCCTCAGAACAAATACCATTCTTCCCTTTAGCATCTCTCATGTCTCACCTTGGCTGACAGTGATCTCTGTTCCTCATATAACTCTCCTCTCTGGCTTGTCAATAGGTTGTTACCCCTAGTACAGATTTCAGCTGCCAACTTCTACTTCAGGCATTTTTTCTTTGCCGACTTGTAAGCCCCAGATAATTCAATGCCATATTCACTCTTCCATCTTACTCTTGCATCCTCTCTCTGCTCACTGTCACTTCCAAGCCTGGGTATTGGTTTTATATCTTTCTTTTAAAGGTCTTCTTATGTAGTGGACATCTCATCTTGAAACTTACTGCTTTCTAACTTTTGTGTGCTGGGACAACTTGGACAGACAACAGCTGTCTTTGCCTTCTGATGTACACACGTTGCTCTTTGGGATCATGGCCTGGCACAGACTCAGCTTAAATGCATGCAGGAGTGTTCCAGCCAGGACAGCTGTGCTCTTGGTGTAAAGACCAGAGGCATGGCAATAGAAGGGTATTGGTATGTGTGCAGGCTCACATGACGTAGAGTCAGGGTGCCTCCAGCAACAACCAAGCCTGGGAAGTGGGGAGTTCTCCCAGGTAAAGGAGAACTCCTGTGGTACCTGGAAATGGCATAACTGAGGAAAATCCAACCAGCTGTGTTGAGTGGCAATGCAGGACAGTGTGGCTCTAAGAAACCCCATGATACCCTGTAGGCTGCTGGAAGACTGTGGAAGGAGAATGTTAAGAACAAGAAAACAAACAACTCAGGAAAAGGAGCTGCTTCTTTTGCTTTGCCAAACAAAAAAAAAAGCCCCAGTTGATAGTATACTACAAAGTGTGGTCTTTGCAGACTAGGAACTCAACAGCCCCTCCCAATGCAATGCTATGCCATGAGGGACACAACCTGGCTGTACAAACATTCAAGTAATAAATGGGAGTAGAAGGGTGGCAGCACTTGTAGATGTTGTTCTGCCAAGACAACAGCTAGAATAGGGATTCAGATTTGGTATATTTTCAAAAACCGTTAAAAAGGTGGAGAAAGTCCTGAAAAAATGCAGTAAGTGATTTAAGAATTGGAAATCCTCTTTTTTTTTTTCCTTAAAAATCTTATCAGAAAGAAAATTGAGAAGGGATTTGATTAGAGTATATAAATCCCTTTCCTGAGAGAAAACATGAGCACTGAAGTGATCTTGAATTTAGTAGAGAATGAAATTGTGGTTGGAATTGGAAGCTAAGTCAATCCAGGACAGAAGTTAGAAACCTTTTTTTTAGCAGTGAGTGGGATTAACCATTCAAACTAACTACCCTGCAATAGATTTTCTGTCTCCTGCTATTGTGAGATCAAGACTAGATATTCTGTAGAAGTTATGCATTAGTCAAACACAAATTATCCTTTCATCAAACAGAAGTTATTGGGCTGTGTACAGATTTAATTGGGTGATGAAGTAATAGGTCTAACATACTGCAGATCAAATTTTATGATCTAATAGTACGTTTTGGCAGTAGAATATAAATGTGGATGTGTGGATGAGGATCTGAGACAGTATAATTCTTAGGATTACTGAGTGTGTTGGTTTTGATTAGAGGGGTCTCCATCATCTACATTCCCTATACCAGGTCTTATCTGTGCAGATTCTCCCCGTGCATCCTCCTATTTAGCTGCACAAACACTCTTCAAATTCTTTACACATTCTCTACCATAAATGTCATAATTTCTGTAAATACTATGTCTGTTTTAGCACCTCATCAGTTTTTAACTAATCACCAGAACACACCTGGTCCCTTTAAGGAAGATCTTGATTCCTTTGAATAAAATGCGAAGGACACTGAAACATTGAGAGGTTCTAGTTTTGAACTCCTTATTCAGGACTATTTGCTCACAAAACCTGGTGCTGAAGGAGATTTTTCTTCTGTTCATCCATGCAAATTCATGTCTACATATTAACTTCATATTTCAGCTGCTCATCTGTCTCATCTTGCACTCTGCACAGCTCATCTGAAAGCAGTGATGACACAAATGATCTTTTAAAAATTCTTATTATTTATATAAATAAATACATTTATATATCTAGAGACTTCTCACATAGTAATTCCTAGTTAGGTTTTGATGGCTTAAGATTCATGACTACAGAGGTTTTGCTTGGGAACATATACATACACATTTAAAAGATCAGATAATGTATTGCAGAACTGTGAACGTATCTGACATCAGTAAAGAGCAAGATGAATTCTCAAAATGTCCAAATTGACCAAGCATATGGTACAAGGCTTCTTTCTCCATCCAGACCTGCATGTGAGAAAGTCCTGGAGATTATCTCACCCCTAGTGACCCCAGCTGGAGCCTATTTACAGATCACTTGTTATGACTACATCTGCAGAAAGAAAAGATGCAACCTGGGCTACTCTACACACAGCACATGTACCAGGACCACAGTGATGGGAAACGGAGAAGATGTATATATAGAGAAATAGATATATGTGCAATGTATTAATAAAACTACCATATGTCCCTACTGCAATATATTCACTGCAGAGTGTGGAGGTTGCAACAACAATGATGTTGTGAACATAAAACATTTTCAGGTCATAGATAGCAGAGGTGTTCCTCAGGATAAGTTCATGACAGAGCTGGAAGGTTAATCTACAGGCTGATTGGCAGGTAAATGAACTTTTCCCCAGAGAATACTAACAGAGATTATCTACTTTGTAATTAGACACGTGACTGAAAGACATACAGGTATATCTGAGTCATATTATTGACTTCAGTAACTTCAGATGAGGCTCAAGACTCAGTGCCTGCTGTAAGGCAATGAGTGGCCAATGCCTTTTTCTGCAGTACCTCAAATTTCTCATACTTTGGGCTTGGAGACCTCTCAAATGTCAAAGTAATAAAGAAACCAAACAACTTTGAAAATTCCTTGATATTTTACTAGTGAGTGTGTGGCAGAGAGTTTGAAACTCTTTCTGAGCTGCCATGGATAGGTGGCCCTAATCTGAGAATATTGAGCAGGCCAGTATGGGGCTTGAGAGCAGCTCCTCAATTTCATTTTTTACATTTGCTTTTGTCCCCCTTGATCCCAGCTGGCACAAGAAATTATAAATACCACATAATGACAAGGAATCAAGTCTGGAGGCATATGAATTTTCTTGACAAGATCCTACAGTGATTGAACTAATTCCTCAGGAGAAGTATTTAAAAATGGGTGGAGTGAAAGGTATCCTGATGTTATAGTGCTTCCTCACTGTCAACTCTTACACAGGGAAATATTTAAATCAAAAGGATTAAATGCAAGTCAGCTGGAGGGGAAAACACAGAGTTTCAATAAAATCCTTTCAAACTGGGTACCAAATACCTTTGTTTTGAGACCAAATTCCCTGGGAAAGGAAAAGTAAAATTCAATAGACAGCTAACATGATAAAATAATACAACCAGAAAATTAATACTTTATATCAAATCAATAAATGTATCACTGAAGTGCAGAGTCCTCTTTCTGAAATAATTTAGTTCAGTTAAATTATCTGTGGAATGTTTTCCTGTTCCAGGCCATTTACCATGGGCTGTCACAAATCCCAGTTCCAAAGGACAGTGGGTGATATTCTGATGATCAGAAAGCCTGAAGCATCTGAAAAGCAGCCACCAGAATGAAAGACTGCTTAATACCTTTAAATAAGGAGAAGATTGACTTTTTAAAATGACAGATACCTTATTGAAATTCGTTACAGAGCAAGAAAATAGATTCTTAGGGGAATTTTTGTTTGGATGTCAGCTAAAGAACAGCTTTATATTATTGGCAAATTGTGCCATTCTACACAAATAACTTCAATGTGCAATTAATTAGTGGAAAGTGGTAGAATTTAGTCCTGTTGTAGAATGATAGGGTCTAGATGAGGCCATACTACAGGCACCCCTGTGCATACATGGAATAGGGAAAAGCCTCCCAAAAGGAAGGTTTGCAGCTGCTCTAGATGAGATGTCACCACAGATTGCCAGGGTGCAGGGCCAGACCATGTAGCCAGTGATCAACCTATGAAAGTTGCTTCAGGGGAAAGAATCAGCCATCCACAAAAAGCAGACAGGCAGAAGGTTGCTGCCTGTAAAGCTCTCATGACAAGTTTTGTGCATGGAATTCAACCTGATCCATGACGTTTTTGCAGTGGAAACGTCTTTGGCATTCTCAGAATTGTCAGTACTTGTGACAGCTCTGCAAACACTGGTGCAGGCTGAAGCTGGGAAGAAGCAGGGCTTATTTTATAATTTTGTAGACAGGAAACTGGAGCACATAAAAATCAAGGGTGAATTCACAAACCTAAATATAAGAAGGATCTCCTAACATTGTAAACATCTGAAGGCATCCAAAACATCTGCATGGGGCTGGCAAATTGCAGGCAGGACCTACAGGAGGTCCACAGTCTGCTGGGGCAGAGCTGGAGGCTGGCAGTATACCCAGGGCACTAAACATGGCTTTATGTTTAGAAAGCTGACTTGGTCTCTGAATAAATTTTCAAGGACTGAATACCTACTGTAGGACAGGAGTTTGGAAGTCGGTATTTTGAGAAGTGGTTCATTTGCTTTCACATCTGCACTTCCAAAATATGTATAATTAATGTACCCTTTACATTATCATGTCATGGACACCTCCTTTCTGCCCAACACAGAGCAACATTTCTGAGAAAATTAGAATCTGAGTGGTTTCTCTGACTTGTACTATAATATAATAATGGAAATCCATTTATACACAGCAATTACTGAAGCTCAATGTATTTGTAAATATGTGCAATGTATTCATGGCAAAAACAACCAATACCGTGTGATTTAAGCGCAAGATTTCAAATCTAGAAAAAAAATTTGCAAATTTGGTCCTTCTAAAGCCAACTCATTTCCTTCCCATAATGTCCTTTATGTGAGAATTTCTCGAGCTTGAGAAATCTCAACAGCAACAGTTCAGTTTAAATATTTCCTCTACAACCCATTCAAACTGCTGTCTATTAAATGACTTTGTGGCTTTCTGACACTGTAGGCAGCTCAGCTGAAAATTTGATTAAGCAAAATAATTGTCTGTTGTACACCAAGAATGTAAGTTATTATGGGAGAATTGAGGTTTTTTGTCATTCATCTCTGTCAGGCCTCTGAATTTTGATGCACATTTGAATTGATGCCACTGCTGACAAATATGTCCCTGCCCATCCTTTGCTATTATCATGTTTTCCATTGACATATCTGAGAAAATAAAGAAATCTTAAGTTCCTTAAGAATTCTTAAAGTTTCTTAAGGACAAGATCCACAGTCCCAGTATCAGCTCTGGGTGATCTCTAACTACATATCACTAGTGAGGATTTAGCCAATTGAGTTGTTATAGCTTAACTAAAATAGCTTCAGCAAAGTTGGAGGGTATATCAGCTTTCAAACAAGATAGCAGATATCTCTCAGAGATGTGGAGTGCAGCTCTCCTCCTTGAGCCCTACCCTATCACACAGCATACCATAACCAGAAGTTTTGGCTCAGGGGAAACCCTTGAATTCTGTAAGGTGTCAGCGCTGGGCACAGAAGGATGACAGTGGTTTTGGCTAATTGCTCCATTAGTGCTGTGTGGGACAGAAGCTCTTTAGTGCCATATAGTTCCAGCACAGGGCTGTGTTCTCAACAGACAGCTTTGGGCAGCTTTTGTTGTCTTCCTAGCCAGACTGCTGTCAAGCTCATGGGCATGAACTCATATGTTACTGAAGGTAAGACCAAACAGTCCGTCAGGGAATAGTAACCAGGAAGGAAATGGGAAGGAGGGAGAAATAAGCAGGAAGTACCCTGTTGCATCAACACATAGAAATGGATCAAAGGAAGCCACTGTATTGTGGCACAATGTCAAAGTACAAAACCAATCACATTTTGGTTTGTATAGTGTTTCAGGCATTTGTGTTCCTAATGAGCATTATTCTGTCTGGAGCACAATGTTAGTGTGAATTTCTTGGGTGTAAAAGCGTCATGTCACCCAGTACATGTAAGTATTTAAAAGGAAAATATATTCTTATATTTCAAGTCTGTTGGTTTTAGAGACCCACTGGCTGAAAAACTATTTCTATTGACCAAAAGGGAGGTTTCAAAATTTGGTGGTATAAATAACCTAGTTGGTCTTAAAAGTGTTATAAACAGGTTTTTCATCTTGACTAACATTTGAAATCCAGATTCAACAATATGCCAGATTTACAAATACAGACGATACTTTATCAGAAGAATTGGGGATAAGACAGAATGTGATGGACAGTGTTCCAGCCAAAGCCAGTAGTTCCCTAGCAGTGTCTACACTAGTGTCAAGCATCAATGGATAATAAGACACAATACTTCGGAGTGATCTGTAGTCTTAGAGGATTAGGAACTTTCAAATCTCTGTTCTGGATACACATTGCATTAGAAATACTGAGGTCCACTGATACAGATAAATAAAACGTTCAGAATACCTTGGAAGATCACAGGAAAAAGAGGCTGGAAGTGGCTTTGAGAGATCATCTACTCCCTCCACCCCCTCCAGGCAACATAAACTATACCTGTGACATTCCTGACAGACACGTGTCTAACCTTTTCTTGAAAAAAATATGAGTGATAGAGATCCTTCGTCTTCCCAAGGCAATCTATTGCAAGGTTTAACGAGAAAGTTTTTCCTAATGACTATCCTAAATCCTCTTTGCAGAAATTTAAGCTCATCAATTCTTGCCCTATCTACCAGGGACATGAAGAACAGATTATTCCCTGCCTGTATGAATACACTTAAAAATTATGAAAATTTCTGACTTCGTCTCCCTGATATAGGACTTGCAATTTCAGGAAGTAAAAGGAGACTGGTAAGAAAAGAAGAAGTCAGGAATCAGTAGAGAGCAAGTGTATATGTGTAGGATTTCATGTCTTTAAACTGTTATATGCAGGCATAGAAGTGATGTATAATGGATGTACATTTTATGGACTAAGGTGCTAAAAATCAACCCCCAAGAGTACAGTCTAAGACTGCAAACAGCCAGGGGAAAAATCCTGATTTTTGACAGGGATCATATTAGGACCACCAAGCTAAAACTTGCTAGTGGGTCTTGGTCATCTGCTTCAAAGGCTGCTTCTGATTTCATTTTTGTTTTGCAAAGAGGCAATTGACTTCTGACTTTATTTTAAGGTCTTAGGAGGAGGGTAAATATTAAATAGAGAGAAATTAATTTTATCACATTGGATGATCTATAGGATACATCTCTCTGGTAAAGTACTTTGGAACAGGAGGAGCAGACTGGCAGGGTGAAACAGGTGGTGCCGAGGACCTCATATCCGCACCCTGTGCATTTCAGAGATGGTGAATCTGGACTAACTGCAGCACAAGCCCAGGGATTGAATGCCTTTAAGCAGTGAGAGCACTGGATGTGTACCTCTGGAGAAAGACTTCTTGGTTCTTCTGTACAATTTTCTGCTTCCCTCAAAGTGAGTAGATTGTGTAAAGAGGGAATAGGGTGAGGAAGACCACCCTAAGGATTGGTTTTGCTGGATGGACAGGATAAGATGAGCAGTGTGGGTGATGAGATGGAAACTACAGGGATCCAGGCAAGATGATGAAGCCTTGATAAACATTTTAGTGTTGACTCAAGAAAAATAGGTGACAGAGAGGAAAGGCATAAAATAGAGGCTGTCTGGAAGCAGTCTCTAGCCCTAATGCTGCTTTTCTGGTATTTCTTCCATTTTTCAAACATGGTTGTCCATATGGGCTTTTGAGCCAGAACAGGCAACAATTTTTTTTTCCCTACTCTGTTTTCAGCAAGGTCAGTGTGCTGGCCTGCTTCACTGTGTGACCACACAAATGATCAGTGGAGGGTGGGGTTTAGGAGAAGGAGCAGAGGACTGCCTGGGTCATCATGGCCACCTGAAAACCTGTGCATAAGCTTTGAATAGTAAAGATGAGTTACACCCAAGCCAGGCTGACTGAGATGAACAACAGTAAGGTTATTCACCCCTGCAGTTTGGAAAGCACTTAGCATGATTTAAAATGAAAGAAATGTCCAAATATAGAGACCTGTCTTGATCCCACTGGACACAAATCTCCTTTAAAGGCAGGATGTAATCCATTTTACCTGTCTTCAGTTATCTAGAAGTTAAATGTCTAAGCCAGTCACCCCGGGCTCCCTTTGTATTCCATCAGGAGTAATAGGTATTTCCTGAGGGTAATTGATCCCTCTTTAAGTTGGATGTCTAACATAGGACACATAATTTTCTTTCCAAAGGTGCCAGTTTCTCCCCATTGACTGAAAAAAGAAGCAGGGAGGGTAACTCAACTTAGATGATGAATCTTAGGGTGTGTAAATGTAGGAGGGTTGAATCCCGTCCTAGGGAACTTCACCATTTGGGTACCACTGCCAAGTCATATGGTCACAGCTGTATTTCACATACATGGCCAAAGCACTAAGTGGCTGCACATAAATAAGGCCTCATAGGTCAATGAGTTCTGTCATGACAAAACCCTATCACTCCAGGAGAGCAGGAGTCGGTCAATAATGAGAAACTACACTTCCTGGCTGAGATGGCCTAACAATTCTTCATGCCATGAACTCCTGATTTGTGCTCTATTTTTTTTACCAAGATCTTTATTTTAAATCAGAGGAAGGGCTGGACTTGGTGTGACTCATCCCACTAAACATAGCAATAATTTGAAATTTTAAAAATTTGATCCAGACATTATGATATAATAATATAATAAAAATAATTGCAATAAGGTATATACTTTAAAAAGACTTTTCTTACGTGTATGTGAATTTCCTTGTTTATTCAGTTGTGGCATTTCAGCCTATAAACAGCCATTCTATCCAACTGTAAGCATTTTATTACATGCCATTTATTTTTGTAATGCTTAAATCCTTTTGTTGTACTCCAGTCAGGTTCTGTCAGGATGAGAACAGGAGCTCTGTTCATTTTTCCCCCTAAAACTGAGTATAATTTTCTCAGTTTTACCAACAAGCTGCAAGTCTCCCAAATCCAGGCACTATGTAAAATTTTCCTTTTTTCATATTGGCCTCACTAATGTTAAAACATCACAGTTTGCTCTACCAAAATAGTCTCATTTTGAATCTTTCTGCTCCTAAGAGATTCTGCATCCTGCTAATGTGCTGATGAAACATCATCTTCTGTGTTGTTCCATTGAGCCTGTGGTAATGCAGAGTCAGGGACCTAAGAAGAAAAAGGACATGAACATACATGATTGATGCACAATACACTTTTATTCTACCTATTTAGCTAAGCTTCTAAAAAAGGGCAAAAAAAATTCTGTCTTATCTTTAGGCAGCAGATATTTTACATGGAGTTCCCTCATGTATAAATGCACCCACACTATATCACATCCAGTGCAAGTGGCATTTAGGTATCAGACCCCCAATGAAAGAAGTGCCAGGGAACTATTGTCTTACTCAGGGGAATAAAAAAAAATTACCAAGAGTTACTCAGATAATTGGCAAATTGTGCCAATCTCACCAGGAACTATAGTAGGTATTACTCTCTGTAGGGAAAAAATAAAAAGGAACAAACTGGGGTAAAAGTTTTGGTGACCAGCTCCAGGATATTTCATTCTCCTGTGGGCTTGTTGTTTTGGAGGTTTTTTTAAGCTACAAAAGCCAATCTTCACTCAGGAAATAACGTTTTTTGGTTTCATGTGATGAGTTTGTCTTTTGACAGTTTTTCTCTTTAATCAGAGTTTGACTCTATCACAACAAATGGCATTTGTGTTCTTCTGAGCAAAGAGATATAATTAGAAATACTTTAGCTGACCTTTCATAAACCATGATCCCCAACAAAACTGTTTGGAATCACATTAAAAAATGGTCTTACATCTTTTGTGGTTACAGACAAGATTACAGGATACTTTTATTTTAGAATAATTACACAGTGACCTTCAGTGTTATTTGCAAAGGTCATATTCTCTTCACATACCCTTGATTCCTTTTCAGTTTTCCCTTTTGTCCCACCAGACATAAATTTAGCAAAGGAAGAAGAAAGAGAGAGTATTTTTTCTGTGGTTGAAAACTGAAGAAGATAGTTCAAAGTCCCCATAGGCACTCAGAGGGCTCTGGGCTATGATAGGCTATTTTCTACCATTTAGCTCCTGTATTATCACTACTCCTTTTCCTTCATTATTCTCCACTTATCACATGCAGCATCACTACAGAGCCCAAATAGAGAGTTGTAATTACCCAGCTGCCACCTGATAGTACCCCTTCTATCATCTTTATCTCACAAGGCCTTGCTGTTTCATCATTGGATAAAACTTGCCCATGGCAATGCCTGTGATAGCACATCTCAGAGATACATTTAAAGTTTACTCATTTATCGCAGAAAAATGCTGAACCCATGCAATTATTAGATACACTTGCCAATTTATTTGTTCAGTAAGGCTACTTTAACTCCTTTTTCTATCAGCTATTTGTTCTGTTCTTCTTGAAAACACTGAGGTCACCTTTGGGCACTGGGGTGAAATAGAAAATTTCCAAGCCGTCCAGGCAGAAGGCAGCCCAGACACTCATTGATAAAAACAGACCTATGCTGTTCCTGGCTGTGTGGTTTGAAATGCCTGTATTTTGTGCATATTTTTTCCTTATATCACCTCATGAGGCTAACTTGTGGGTCACACAGCTTGAGCATCCCATGCTCCCAAAGTAGATTTCCTGCACTGTGCCACCACTCTCAGGTCCAATCCAGAAATACCACATTTGGGAAACAAGTCATCTGCTGAAAAGCGTAAAAACTGAGCCTAAAAATGTGAGGACATAATATCAAATATATCCAGATGCAATTGCTCCATGAGTAGTCAGCATCTGCTCTGACCTGCATGACTGACTCTGATATTTTAAATTGGTATTTTGTTCTAGGATCAATGCACACTTCCTGTTCTTCAAAGAGAGGAGAAAAAAAAAAAAAAAAGGGAGAACAGAGAACGAGAATTAAAAAAAATTCTTTTCCCTAAAATTTTCAAATCATATTTACTCTATAGCAGCAGTAATAACAAACTTCCCGTTGAATCCCATGCCAATGCTGGCTATGGGGAGCCCCACAGAGCTCTCAGTGTGTGAGGTTCTCACCCACTTTACATGGCTGTGGGGCAGATGGCCTAAATTCAGGCTGAGCCACTGAATTGCTCTGCAGCCTTGGTCAAGTCATGCAGGAATTGCAAACGTAGGTGCTGAAGTGAGGCATGGTGAACAAAATCAGCGCAGGCACAGCAAAAAGCACTGGGGTTCCAGCACCCACTCAGTAAATCCTCAGGAATTCTCTTGGTCAGCCAGCCTCACAGAAGCTCAGGTCCATGTTTTTAGTCCATGCAGGAGGGTCTGTGTATCTCTCTAGTTGCATCCCCTTTGTCCACAAGGCAGGGAAGGCAAAGTGGGGTGAGTCCATCTGGCTCTGGGCATATCCAGGCACCTTAGGCTGGTCTCATCCTGGTTCAGAGCTGACTGCTCCTTTCCTGCATCACAGCTGCCCCAAGCAGCAGCTGAGCAACACTACAGAAGAGATAATAAGCTTGGCTAGGTCTGAGCTGGCTGTGCATGCCAACATCATCCATGGTTTATCAGCCACCTGGATAAATCACCCACGGGTAGCTGGGAGTTGACTGTGTAATATTTAGGGAGAACAAGGACCCTATGAACAGGAGTCAGAGAAGCCAGAAATTTGAGAAGAGTGCTGCCAGAACCAGTCAGTGGCAAATTTTGGGAAGGAAGGTATGGCAAAGATGCTGCTCTGGGGCTCATTTCTTCCCAGACAGAAAGGGACTTTAGCTCCCCGTAGGATCCTGCTTTGGGATGTTATTTCTGAAGCTGGGGACTTCAGGACAATCTTCGCTGGAAGCAAACCTGGTGGGACCTTTCCTCCCCTGTCTCCTGTTCCTGCCATCACTAGCCTTGTGCTTAGGATGGTCTCTGGGAAGTGAGAGACCTGCCATCACATGTCACCATGGACAATTTGGAGAGGTCTGAAAGCAATCAACATAACCACTGAATTTTTGTTTAATAATTCCATATTTTCTAAAAAAACTGACCAGTCTGCATCTCAGTTCCTGATATGTAGATGGCAAAATCACAAAATTTCCTCGTTCTGGGGTAAACTGATTTGAGAGCAGCTCTCATTACCAGGATCACTTAGGCTAACCACACTATTCTGGCATTGCCAAGGGAAAGGAGATCTTGGAGACGTTCAGGACGAGATGAATGCCTGAGATGCCCTCTTGTGAGATAAACATGAGGATCCCACTGGGTCTTCTATTCACCTTCCAAACACTACACACCCTTTGGAGAAATTCAGGTAGCTTCAAACGTAGGGTGTTCACCAACATGAGAGAAGCCTGAAAAGGTTTTAAAAAGCTCCTACCCACTTGAAAAAAAGAGAATGCCAGCTAATTAGTGGAAATTGGCATTGAGTACTGGATCCACAAAGTATGTTAGAATTATTTTCTCCCTGCCCCCAAATACCTCTGAACAGTGTTTGTGTGCATCCTGACACAAAATGACATACCATGTCACAAATTTTTAACTAAGGTTTTATTGAGTTTGCATGCATTTCATAAACTTTTATTACTTCTTAGCACTCAGTATTTTAGTACAGAGGTTACTATGGCAGTAACTAACAAAAAAGCAACCCAAAACCTATTGCTCTCTTAAATGCAGTACTTTTAATTAAGCAGTGAATGTGTAGCTAAAACCATGTGCCATGCAGTGAATAGTTGGCTTGCATGACTGTGTAAATGGGAGAGTGACTGCTCAGCTCACAAGCCCAAAAAGCCCTTTATTGAAGGTACAGAAGTCATTTCACTATATACCATAGTTAATATTCAGGAAATAAAATTATTAATATTATTTAAATATTTGGCTCCATTTAAGACATTTTAACTTTGAAACAGAGCTGAACCAGATGCTGGCTTTCTTCAGTGAGCCAAAACCAGCACATGGCATTCCAGATCTGGCTGCTCCCCCAACTAGCACCACATGTTTTTCTTTTTGAGGAAGGCAAGCCCAAGAGGTAGCATGTTCACCCTCCCAAGGCAAAGCTCCTCAGGTTTTCAGCAGTAAGACATTTGTACTTTTTTGCCTGGTGACTACTACAAAAGATCACGAGAAGTTTGTCATTCAGGCTGCCAAACTACGTGTTTATCAGGGCTCACAGATGGGAAGGAGAAATTGGTACTTCCCTTCCTTTCCAGATGGAAAGATGTTTGATTTGTTCCCTCCTTGCCTAGCATGGGTTTGGTTATGTGGGATCAGAAAAGTGTTGTGTGGAAACAGAGAAACTGGTTTATGCTTAGTCTCCAGATCTGTGGAGGAGAGAGGAAAAGATCATCACTTTCTGACTCTCTCAGAGAAGCTTTGCAGCTGGGGCTTGTATTTTTACGGCTTAACCCTTGCAAAATTAACCCTAGAGAAATTCTACTTCCAGCTGCATTTCTGGCTCCATCAGCACCCTGAAGTCCCACCAAAAACTCACACATGGGGCCTTGCAGGTCCATTCCTTTCTTGCTGCTGACTGGGGGAGTCACTAACAGTAGAGTCACTAGTTCCAGATGTATTTAAAAGATGCACAGGTGTGGCCCTTAGGGACATGGTGGACTAGTGGTGGACTTGGTATGCTGGATCAATGGTTGGACTCGATTTTAAAGGGTTTTTTCCAACCTAAAAGGTCCTATGATTCCAAGATTAAGTAATGGGTAAATCATAGCACAGTGCTGGTACCTGCTGTTTGTGCTGCAGCAACACCAGATTCTCCGTTCCGGCAGATTGGCAAGACTTGTGTTACAGTAGCCCAAGTAGTTAAGAGGACAATGTAAGTATGTCCCAAAGAGATGGAGCTGAAATATAAAACAAATAACAAATGCCAACATCCTTCTCCCTGACGCACCCCACCATCCCCGCCCCCCGCCAAAAAAAAAAACCACAAACAAAAAAACCTAACAAACAAAAAACCCAAATCAAAACCAAAGGCTTTGGAGAGAAGACTGTAGAAATGATGGGGGTTCACAACTGTACCCTTATGATATACTCATACTAAATTGAGACCAAGTCCCAAACATGCTGGTTCCACACTTAGCCAGCTCCACGTATGTGAGGTTTGATCTCCTGAGGGCCCAAGACTGGGGAGCAGTGCCCAGGGCAGTGACACTGCTCTGTGCTTAGTGCCATGGGCACGTGTTACACAGGCACTCATAAGCTTTGCTTTTTATTCTGGTGAAAAAATCTTGTTCCTACCTAGATAGTCATGGCTTTCTTGAGAACTTTGGGAGAAAGGGCTGGGGATGAATGCCTCTGTTGTTTTTATTGCTTTCATCTAAAGGTTTCACTGAATAGATGGCATCAAGCCCTTGAGTCAGAAATAAGCATGTTCTTGGGCAAAGCCTTATCCAGCAAAGCACTTTCATATATATATATACATATATATATATATATATATATATATATATATATATATATACACACACATGCTGAAAGTTAAGTATAAACTTTGTATTCTCTTCACTTCTGGGCCTTTGGGCCTTATATAGGGGACATATATTTGCACACACCAGGCTGTAAGATCTTAAAATAATTGAATTGAGTAAGATGTGTTCAACCTGGGTCAAGTCCAGAGAGGAGACAGATCAACAGCTGAAGTTTAATATAGATCTTCTTTGTTGGCGTTGTTTCTGAACAGCAGAGGAGAGGAAATCCAGACTGCCTTAAAGTTGCTCCAGAAAGGAGAAATTAGTGTCTCCATCTGTTTAATATTCCTTGCATTTCTGAACCCATGGCAGAAAGTGCTCTTTTACATATTCATATAGCATGTGTGTATGTATTGAGATATGTGTGTGTTTATATATATATATAAATAAATATAGACATATAAGAGCCCTGAAACACCTTTATTTGAATTGTAGCCAAACTCAAGCAGTTTTCTACATAGTTATTTGAAGCAGATTAATTTGATAATTTCTATTATGAAATTTTTAAATGAGAAATACAGGTGTAGCATCATATACAGAAGTAGGTCTTTGTAAACAGGTCTATGATAAAAAATCTGCAGTTAAATTTTGCCAAAGCACCACATTTTCCAGGCAGAATCAATCAATGGACAGTCAATACCCAGGAGAGGAGAATATGCCACAGAGGCAGCTCTGCCCTGATAAAGGGTAGTTAAATTTTTGGTCCAAAATACATAAAAATGGGACAATAATTGCATATTTTTTCATAGCAGTGAAAAGTTATTGCCATTATTACAAGGATGTCCTGAGAGTGCAGTCCTAAGAACTGAGGGTGTGCTCTGGAAGAAGGGAGTTTTGATATCGCAGTTTATAAAAAAAGGAGATGAATTATTTTTAGAATATTGAGTACAGGTCTCTCTCCTCAAAATTACATGCCAAATAACCTACCATAGTTGTCTTTATTATTTGCTGTTTCTGGAAGTATCCTCAGTGATCTACCCCAGCACCAAGCCCCGTACAACCACAGAGAGAGATGTAATCAGTGCCCCCATGACACACATACCCCAGAGAGAGAAAAAAGGAACATGAGCAGAAGGCAGAGAAAGATGTACAGACAGACAGTGTAATGCTGAGGCTAAATCAGCAATGAAGGTCTGTCACCCAGGCAGGTCTCCCACATCTCCTGAGCCTCAGACCAGCACCATAAACCAAAGGCTTGGTTTCTTTCCTTGGCCCTCTTACACCTTCTGCTTATGCTCTGCAGATGCCTGCAGGCTGGTTCAACAACTGTTGCACTGATCCAATTGAAAGCACTCTATGCACCAGAGCAGAGCTTCACCAGCTACACAGGGAAATGGTGGAGTTGATGTTCTCCTGCCCATCTCTTTCCCAGAAAAAAAAATCTCTCAGACAAACAGAAGAAAATGTCAGCAGTGTGGAAGACTGAAATAATGCCTGCACTGACACTATAATGGCCTTTGGCATATCTTTATGATGTCTGCTTCATATCAGGCTGAAATGCAGCCTGTGGCGCATCAAAAAGATGATCTTTCCAGCAGGACCATTGCTCTTTCGTAAAGGAGGACATTGGACTGCTCCTTCGTGGCACCAGAAGGAGAAAGGTTCATGTTACACTAGGGAGGGCCCACTTGGCCTAAGGAAATTCCTTAAAATTCTGTCTTAAAAGGGGCCGTTGCACTGTGGATTAGGGCCTGAGGCGAGTTCAGCAACCTGGCCAGGAACCAGCTCCTCAGAAACAAACACAGACACCACCTACACCTGTGAAAGAATAAGCTAAGAAACTTCCCCTCAAACAAGATAACGAAAATCTAGCAGGTTAGTCTCACTTCTCCCATACAAGATAAGAATTGTTTAAGGAGATACTTCACAGCTCTTGGATTTATCAAAGCTAGATACAGAAATGGCCTTTCACATAATATTTTACCTGGAATCAGAAATTACCAGAACTTTATGGATGCCAGACATTCAGGTAGGTTTGTTTTTTTGGAACTTTACAGATGTTGGCTTCAGGCACTGGTAGTCTTTCGAGCTAGTTAGACATTCCAGGATATTTACTTGTCTCCAATGATAATTCTAAATCAGTGGGTCATATTTTATTGTGATATAAAGGCCTTTTTCCTCAATGGCTTCTGATCTGATTTCTTCTTGCAACATCATGGGAATCACTTTGGTCTATGTATTATTTCAGTTAATTATCATGTTAGTAATGCTAACTGTTCCATAAATCCTGGGATCGTCTGGAGTGGCTAAGGTATTTACAGTGCAGGCTCTCCAGCACAGTATTCGATTTTAACGCTAAATTACAAATTTTTGTAAGTAGCTTTCCCTTCAGCTCTCACCCACTTTAAGGAGTGTTAGATGAATACCATTCAGTTCTGCTTTCAGACAATAAAGCCTGGTCTTACAGGCTCTGCGTTCACTACAATTTTAGCTGTGTCAGTCAGAAGCAAATAGTAGGAAAATATGTAAGGGGAAAATGTTAGCCAGGACCAATCCCATTAAATGGAATATTTCTTGCTTGTTATAAGCTGAGCAGTAAACTGACTATAGCCTCTAAGAAATATATACTTGAATCTCATCCTTACCTGTTTATAGAATGTTGATTTTTTTTTTTAAACTCAGTTTATCCATATGTTCACTAACAGGGAACTGTCATTTTCCAGAGAAAACTGTTTTCATGCTTACCCCTCTGAAGTAGATAGTGATAAATGCGTTTTTTCCTTTCTCTCTATGTTGGACAGACAGATCACATTTTAAACTCATGAAATTGTACAGTCTCAAGTTCCTTCCTCAATCATGCACCCCTCTAGCAATCCAAAGGACAGCATTTCAAGGGTTTCACTTGCCTCTCCCCTCAGCCTCAGCAAAAGTTTGCAAAATCATTTTGAAAGCATTTGTCTTTACAACAGTTCTAAAGATGCCCAATACTTCAGTAATCTGGTAAATAGCAAATAAAACTCTTGGGCATATTCCCTTGATACTTCCACTACTTTGAAAGACAAAGGCAAATTGACTGCCAGATGAGAGTTCTCCAGTACATAAATCCTTGTCTGCAAAGCCACAGAAACTTTGCACAATGCCTTTATCTTTCCTCTCTTTGACTGTGGTGATATAATGGGGACACTGTGTTCAAACAGCTATTTGCTGCAAAAACTGCAAACACTCCAAAAATTAAACCTAGCACAATTGCATTCAGGCTAATGAAAGCTGGGAATGTTACAGAGGTGACGCTCTCCATCTTCGCGATGAGGGTGCATTATGGGACCTGTCATTCCCCGGCACTCCTGGCTGCCAATCTACTGTAGGGAACAGTGCTAACAATACCCAGCGCCTTCCCAGCCGTGGGGTTCGTGTCACCAAAGGGCAGTGCCTGACGGACAAGGAGGGCCAGCCAGGGGAGAGCAAGCGGGAGCATATGATGCCACTTGAGCAGGGCTGATGTCTTGAGCCTCTCTGTCTTGGGGCATTGATAACTACTTAAAGGCATGTCCTCAGGCAGGACAGTTGACACTCAGGGAGGCCCTGTTAAAAGATAAAATAGAACTGGTCCTTTTGTCTGTATTCTTGACTGGAGTTGCAACAAACTGTTATCCAAATCCCTAAATTACCTACTTCTCCCACCTCTAAGAGAGATGGGCCAGAGGCACCAGCTGGTAGAGTTCAAAACACTTTTTCTATGTACAACCATAAAAACAACCGCTTCTCCAGCACTTATGTGAAAACAGTAAAAGCAAAGCTACCTGTGACAAATACGCCAAAGAAGTGTTATTATTCAAAGAAGATACCTTGAGGAAAACCACTATCTAGCTGCAATTTGCTTACTTGCTGAGCCCTTGACTCTTACTGAAGGTGTCCAGTGTCAGGTGTCAGAGTTCAAGAGGGTATCAACTACAAGGCATTGTTCAGCACATCATTAATCTCCCGAGGAACTCCATCTGCGGCACACAGCCCTGCACACTGGCTGCAAACAATAGGGCAGAGGAGCTGATAGTCAGCACTCCCACATGAGACAAATGCAACGCTGGATCAAACAAAATTAAGCAGTGCCTGAACAAGGCTGGGTTGGTACAGGATTCAGCTTGAGGCTAGGTTGTGTGGCACAAGCTAATTAGAGACAGCTTTGGGATTAGGAAGCAAGACTTCTGAACCAGGAGAGGGACTACTCCTACCTCAGCCACCAGTGATGGTGGGAAGACTCGCTGATCTTTGAATTTGGCCCTGCATGAGTTATCCAGTTTCACATTTTCAAAGCCCCTCAAAACTGTTTCTGGAAATGATGCAGATACTCAGCAACTGAAGTCATGCAGGAAGTAAACGTGAGACCCAGGGAATGACCCCAGAGAATGGGAGTTATCAACCACCGTGACAGACCTGGTATCTTGGAGAGCTCAAGGCTGAGGCAGTGCATGTTTTCAGTGTGGTATGTTAATAACAACCAGCACTTGAGCTCCCCTGTTTTCGATACACTCACCCAAACAAGCTTCCTCCTTGCTTTACAAAAAGCCGGGGTCATATGGGGGTGATGCATCTGCCTGACAGCCTCAAGCATACGGATTTAACAACGTGTGCTAGAGACTCCTGGGACGAGCAGCCCAGAGAGGAGAGTTGTGCATGGCTGCCGGCGTGCATCAGATGGCCTTCGTGGGTGCACACACGAGGTTGCCTTGCCGCAGATACAGCGTGGTCAGCCAACAGAATAGCAGTCATCCAGAGCCGCAGAGGATTAGAACGAACTCACTCCTTCAGCCCACGAACTTGTTGAGTCTCTACAAAATTTCTTGCTATTTCTCTATGATTCTGGCTAACACTCTCAAGACAGGCAGCCTTTTCTGATAAACCTTGTAGTGGAGCATTTAGCATAGTGCCTGGGCCTCTTACATCATCCTAATTCAAAAGCTAAAGAATAGTGAGACCTCTGCCAACTAGGCAAAATAAAAACAGCAGCAACAACTCCAGTTACCATTCATTCCCATACATACCACAGTGATGTGCCCAGCATCCTGCGGCTGCTGCTGCCTGCGGCGCCAGGCCCTGCACAGGCAGCTGTCAGGTAGCGGCAGGGTGGACACTTTGGTGGACCTCCATTCAGTTTGATGCTGAAGGCAGGACAATGCACCACTGTGCTCTCTGGGTTTGCGAGGTCAGATGAACATAAAATCCAGTGGTAGGCAGTCCTCTACATTCCAGCATTGCAACAAGATCCTAATTAAGTCTGTACAAGTTATTGATTTTTTGATTCCCAGTTCCCCACTAATTCATCCATCATAGAGTCCTCCTTGCTCACACACTGGAAGACTGCTTAAGTGTTTTTCCAGCTGAGGAACTGTGTTACTGGACCACACCCAGAGAGCCTCCTAACTCAAATGAAGACCACCAGGGTCCACATCTTGCCCCAGTTGTCATATATTTATTTAAATTATTTTGATGAAGGAATCCATGGGAGAGAGTAAGAAACCAACTCTGTATTTCATAAATTGAAGTATTGAGGTATCTTTGTGAAAGATGTTTTCTCAAATCTTTAGGCAGGAAAGAAAATTGTTTTTGGTCCTCTAGATCCTGAAAGAGTTAAAAATTATCAACTATAGTCTAAAGCCACCATGGGTCATTTGGCTTACAATTCCTATCTTTCTTGCAAAGAAAGTGGGAAAAACATCTCCCACTCTTCTCAAATACTTTCCCTTAACAGAGTTGGGTGTTTGGTGGGGTTTTTTTGTTTGTTTGTTTGTGGGTTTTTTTGTTACTTTTTTTGTAATGAAATATTGTAACTTAGTTTGGGAAAGTTATGTATCACTATGTCACCTCCCACATTTACATTAAGAATGAGAAAATGTATTTGGCTTTTGGGCTTCTCTTATAAGAAAATGGTTAGATTGTTGACAGTTTTTCAAGGAGCAGAATCTGACGGAACAAAATTTAATGGAAATTAAGTCTTCCATTATTGCTTCCAGAAATGCAAAAATGGGTCTTTCCATAATCTATATTACAAGCACATAGTAATACCATAATTTAAAATAATTAAGCAAAATATGTATAATCGATCATTATCACACTGGAAAATACATTTATTTGTAAATTTGTAGCACAAAAGTTGCTCAAAACTGATGGAGAGTATCTGAATTTACCACAGTAGAAATGTTTGAGCGTAGTTATTATGATGATGGCCTTATGCACAAAGGAAGAAACATCTTCTACCAGAAGAAGGTTACTAATCACAGCAAAGCAGACAGCAGAAACTTAAGGATATTTTGTATCCTTCTTCCTTCCTTAATGAAGAAAGGTGTGCTTAGTAACAGTGAGGACTTATTTTGCTCCAAGCGTCTTGTTAGCTTTCTAGTAACCTTAACAGGAGGGACAACATTTGTGTGTGAGGTTAGACTTAGTTTCAAGTATTCTGATGATAGGCTAACAAACTTCATCCTAAATGACATGTAGTGGACTGCTCCATCTCCTAACTTGCAGTAGAGGTTAGCAAAGGAAAAAAAGAAAAAAACCTGTGTAGTAGGACCAGCATATTACAAAGCCACATGTTCTGAGGTTCCTCAAACTGCTAATCCACAAGTGTCCTCGCCGTTTTGAAGAGGTGAATACTCTAAGTCTCTCTCCATTCTCAGATATTCAACTTCCTGAGTTTTGCAATCTCTCAGCACCTAGTGAACTTGGGGGACAGCAAATCTTTAAGAAGAAAAGGATGTTGTCCATGCAATGGATAGTATTACATCCAGTAACCTACATATGGCAACATCAATTTCCTTCTCTTGTGGGTTTGGGCAAGCTGTAAACCACAACTGGGGGGGTGGGGGGGGGGGGGGGGGGGGGGGGGTGGAAGGAAGAAAGAAAAGAGAAGGAAAACATCATGTTTGGCAGGCAACCTTTACTGAAGACAGAAACAGTAGAATACCAGATTCTCAAAAAAAGCAAGTCAGCGAAGTTGCATTGAGGTGGTATAGACCCATGTAAGTTCAGTAAGACAGCTCCTCACTGGGTGTAACAGCTTATAAAAATGGCTCCACAAGACCGTGTTGCTTTTCTAAAGTTCTCTATCTTACTATGATTCACTCTTGTTTTACTTAATCCCTACAGACATTCCAGGTCCTATTTTTGCCTCCTTTATTATGTTTTTGAAGGAAGGGAAGAAAATATACTGTTTATCAACACAGCTATCAAGACAGACTGCCAGGCAATTATCTTTTGGAACCAGTCAGTCTCATTGCAAATCTGCAAACTTCTACAATAGTTGACACATTCTCCAAAAGAAGCACTCATTGTCAGATCACCTTCTAGGTCATCATCACTGGGCTCATGGATGGCACCATGTACACAGCAACAAAAGCCAGTCAACAGTTTGGCCAAATGTGCAGCCAGCACTTTTGTCTGACTGAGCCTTTCCATTTCCTTCCTGAAGCCTTGTAACAAAAAGCAGGCATTGTGCAGGCAGGGAGAAAAATCCCTAGTGCCCAGCACCTGTGCAAGAGCTCAGAGTGCATTATACTTATCCAAGTTTGCAAATAAGGGCTGCTACTGTGATTCCTGAACAAAAGGAGCTATTAAGATAAGCAAAACTCTTGCTCCCTTTCCTGCCAGCTGAGTAGCATCCTGATCCCCTGGGTACCTCGCGACCCTCCCTGCTCCCAGCTGGCTCTGCCCACTGCTGAGGCAGGGGCAAGCTGCTTGGCAGCCCGAGGTTGGAGTTCAACATTTCCTCCCTTCCTGATCTCATTAGCATGAGACTCAGACAGAGCTGTTTCATTCAGAGCCCTGGCCTCCACTTGGTTTGGGGGTCTCTAATTCCTGTTTCTGGCCACTGTGCAACCAAAGAGAAAGCAGGGGGTGAAATTATCTGACACTGCTCCTTTCTGAGGAGAACAATGACTGCTGGTAGTCAAGCAAAATGCCATCAGCTAACAAAGCTCTTATGAAAACTACATGTTGGTATTTCGGTAAAGCTACATCCTGAGAAGTTAGTATTTCTCCTTCCAGAACAACTTACAGGGCACAGGAGGTAAATTGCAGCTATCCCAGAGTTTCTGTTTCTTCCTAACAAGCTGCAAATAGGTAGAAATGATGAGAAGGATCATATGGAGATTACAATCCTTTAAAATCTAGTCCCTTATAATGCACAACTGCCTTTTCCATACAGGAATGAAAAATCATATGAAGTATTATATATTTTTAAAATATATGCATTTTTATAGTATACATATGTTTTTAAAGGGGTTTAAAAATATCACCTAGTAACGTCTCCTGAGGATTAGTACATGATAGCTCTTCCCTTTGGAGAAAGAAATGAGGAAATAGAAACATTTATGAAGGTGTGACTCCTCTTGCTCCCTAGCTGTAAATGAAGTCAGCGTCTGGCTTGGATAATCCTACGTTCTTGTTCTATTTCCAAGATAAGAAAATAGGTGATAAAACAGTTATGTGACTGATATGCAGATCTCCTACCCATCACTGTCTAGTTTTTGGGAGGTAATTGAGCTAAATGCTGGAAAGCCCAGGTTTTGTGCCCAGCAAGTCAAGGTGTTTTGCCCGAGTTTGTCTCTCTTGCCTATTTGGACTGCAGATCTGCTTGGGAAAGGACTGGGTACATGCTCACTGCCTGGCATAAGTGGTGTAACAAGTCCATGCACCATCATTTTCCATTACATCGCACTATATGCTGCTAACACACAATGTTAATTCATTCTGTGCACTCTGTGTACTCGCTAAAAGACTATACGGTGTTATACAAGACCTAATTTCTGGTTTTACTTAGATAAATGTCACTTAATAAGATCAATGTCTTGACATGCTCACCAGGACAGATGTTGGCATGAGAAGTGATTAACATTGCTCAACAATTTGACCTTTTTCTTCCTAGAACCATCAGAGATTGATTTATTTTGTTTTGTAGCCCAGACTTTGTTCCTTAAATCAAATACAATCACCTTTCTTTACCTATATAAGGCACAGCAGTCTTTGCACCTCATATAAGTTCCCCTCACTTCTTCAGTCCTGGTCATCTTTGGAATGCTGGGATTGGCTTTGAAAAAAATTGGCAGCTCCAGAAGCAAATCACTGGCCATCTGACCTTGTCCCCTAGATGAGGCTTCCATAAGTAAAATACATTTGTTCCTTAAAATCATGCTATCTTTGTTGCTGCCAGTAAACCAACCCCCAGTTAGGGCTTTTGATTGCCCTTCTTTGTAGGACAGTTGCTTTAAGGCTCCTCGAGACCACAAAATAGTTAAAAGAAAGTTGCCACAATTTAAAATGTTTGTTTCTATTGGTATAAAGTCCACCCCTTTGTGGAGGACCTGAACCACTCCATTTATATCATCCGCAGGTATGAGTGGCCATACCTCTGCCACAGCCCCTCTTTCCACTGTACTGCTCCTTCTCACATTAAGGTGCAGATTTTTGCTGTTTTAATATGCTCCATGAGGAACAAGGTAGCTTTAAAGTCTTAAACAGAAAAGCAATCTTCAAAGAAGCCCAGAACCTGCTTCAGGTAGGAATGTGAAGAGATGGAATAAAGAGCGTGGGAGGCATGGTATTATTTTGGAAACAGGGAAATCCCAATTTTATTAACATCTCTGAAGAATCCAAATCTTTCTGCACCTGGGATTTTCCCAGGTGGGATGGGGAAGTGCATTTTTCCATTTGATAAAAACCTGGATATAGGGCCAAACTGAAAACTCAGGTAAACCAGAATATTTCCAGTCCAAAAGCTAACTGCTTATGAAATAGCTCTGCTTCCTTTGGGAACTGGTTGCCCTTCATCACTGCACAGTCTCAGATTTGCTTTGTCTTTCCTGTGAAAGTGTCACCCACTTTTCTGTTACAGGGTTTGATAACAAAAAATATTGCAAAAATAGTTTATCACTTGATATTGGCTTATGAAGTCTGGTGCCTGATGAGGGCTAAAGTGATACCTAAGAGCCTCCCACAGTCACGGTGGAGAGCTCTGAGTCTGACCTAGAAAATGCTGTCCCTTGTTGCTCTCTTTGCACAATTACATGTGGCGGATGCACCCACGACACCCTCCCACCTGCTGTGGGAGCTTGCACACAGCCTCAGGTGCGGCCACTGAAAATGGTGGTTCTCTGTTTCATTGCTGCTCCCCAGCATGCAAAGAGAGCCAAGGCAAAAATTATTGTCTTCATGTTTACAATATCTCATAGTGTAGCACCTTGAAGCCCATCTTTCCTCTCAGGAAAGGGGATGCTGGCCGAATGGCTTGACTTGCCTCACAGCCTGGGGTAGCCCCACCTGGTCCTTTGTGTAGGAGTAAATGAATAAAAAAATTCGAAGTCAAAGAGTACAGACTTCCAGGATCAAAGTTGCAGGAGATATATGATAAATTACACTTGTACTTATATCCCATGCCTATGGGACAGACACCATGCATTCACATGGCTGAGCAAAAGAAATAAAGCAATAATAACAAATACATGTATTTCAACTACTATAATGTTTCCACACACCAGGCCACAAGCTTAAAAACTCCATCTGTTTATTTAATTGCAGTTTACCAGGATCATGGTAATTAGAGATAAAATAGATCTGTTAGATTATCCAGTTTATTTTACTGCAGGAGCGGTAACTTAATAAGACATATTAACATATTAAATTCATCCTGCCCTAGATCTCAGCCAAAATGCTGAAGAGATAAGAGACATTAATGCAGTTTGCCTTCATAATGAAATGGTTGATATCTGCTTTATTTTGGCTTGCAGTGCTACTGTGAGTCATGCTAAGAAAAGGCTTTTTTTGTCCTTGTTTTACCTGTAATCTGAACCTCACTGCATTGTTCAGAGCACCTCCTGACCATATTGCTCTGGTTGTAATTAACCACAGCACAGGGCTTTGGATTCCTGATGCAAATAATATCCCAGAAAGTTACTCTGGATCGAAGTGATGTTTCCCAGAGCACTTGCAATAGTATTTCATTCTGAGCTACAGGTTGCAGCTGGTCTGTCTCTCACTGTGTGCTACTAAGTGCTTAGACTGGCACTTTATTATCAGAATAGAACAAATCTAGGCTAATGTGTGTAGTATAAAGAGTCCCAGGGAGCCAGGACTCCTCATTCTCCAGCCATTCTTTCCAGTTTTTCTGCTGTTGCACTCCGGATAATTGCAGTTTAATTGGGTGACATGAAATGAAAACTGTGTCCACATTATCCAGGATTATCTCTTTTTCCTGAAGCCTGCCACCAATTGAAAGGAACCCATTTATCAGTCCAGAGAGCTGTGCTCAGTTGCTTTTACGAGCTGGGAAGAGTGTGAGAACAGGCTGGAAATGGGAGAAAAGGACTTGACAGCTAAGAAAAATTATTTCAGTTGTTTATCACGAGAAAAGTTTATCTGATTCTTTACAAAATGATATGGAGGCTCAGAGTGTCAAGCCATGAGTAATGAACATTGACCAAGTTTGCTTCCTCAACTTGATGTGCTCAAACACTGCTTCCCTTTTGTGTGGGCACAGATCAACTTTAAAAGCTTCTTTCAGGCAGCATGAATACACTTCATTTTACCAAAAAGAACTTTGTATTGATAGCTAGGAAAAAGGGAGGTTGTTTAAAAAGGAAGGGTAGACAATCAGGACAAAATGAAGAGCTTTCAGTTTCCATTATGAGCATGTCGCTCTATTCTTCTCAGCTGTTTATACATTCCCAGCACAATAATGCCTCTTTGCAGTACTATGTTTCCCCTTTTACACTATTCATATTGAAAAAAGCCCTCACATCATGACCACAGTAATAAATACTATAGAAATGTGGGTATAATGTCAATTTGCATTCTGTGAGAAGATCAAGGTAAACCTAAAGGCCAAAAGAATATTCCACTAATGCTCATTCATCATTCTACAGTCCAGGTAACAGAAGGACCTTGTCACTACACCGCACACCCTTTCAATTGCTAGTGCATCTGTGTGAATATTTTAGCCTAATGCACTGATTGTTAAATAGAAAGAGCAGTCTTTGAAATTGTCTACTGCACTCAAATCCCTTGCTGCACAAGGTCTGGGCAGGAGTGGTTTCTATTCAGAAGGAAATATAAGGCATTAGTTCAGTAAGCACACTCTGTGTGAAAGTGACTGAAGATATTAGGAGTTATTAAATTAAAGTTTGAAAAGAAAAAAGCTCATGAACTATGAGTGGCTACTGTAAATATATCATAAATATCTCACAGAGAGGAATGGAAACACATTGTCCAGTAGTTGTCCAGGCACTTCTGATTGTAAATCCAACAGAGAGGAGGGATTTGAATATGTACATACTAATATATTTCCCTTTTCCATCACTTATGGTTCCTTAAATCATTGGGCAGCTGCACTAATTAACATTTACAACACACCTCAGAAGTGTTTCACAAACACACACAGAAGCAGAGCTTTGCTGACACTAAATCCCCCTTGCTTGCGCAGTGGCCTGGGTCTGCTCTACATATCCAAAATATTAATGTCAAACCTGGTCCTGAGCCCATGGACAGCAAATGGAAAGATGAGTGGCCCTGGGATCAGCCCACTCCATGTGTCTGTGCACTGGGTGTTCTCCAAGAAATAAAAATAATATGCAGAGCTTGTGCTTCCACTTTTTGTTTAATACTTAATTGACTTAAATGTCATGCTTTGGGTCTTAAGCCAATCTCTAACTATTAAAGGAGGCAACAAGACAATGCAAGAGACTTTATTCTGTATTTGCCCACTGGGAACTTTTTGACACATCTTTGAGGTTTTGAATGCCTGCTGTTGTCAGAGACGTTCTTCTGGACAGGGTGAAGCTTGGAGCAGGTCCAGTATGACAGTTTTGGTTTGCCTGTACCATGCTGGGAGATGATGTTTTAAATATTTGGAAAGGGAGCAATAAGAATACTTTAGGATGCCACAGTCAAGGGTTTGTAAAACTAACAAAAACTGGTGAGATGTCATCTAACCTTAATGTAGTCAATTTTACCATGAAATCTGTGCCTGAATGGTGGCTATTCATTTCATGGAAGCCAAATTGCTCCATATTCATCCATCATCCAGCTAAATTCCTCTATGCTTCTTCTTTCTTCTATCTCAAACCGTTATTATAAATGAAACCTATAGGAAGCATAACCTATTCTACTTTTTGAGAAGTGAGCTGTGAAGACAAACCACAAAGGAGCTGGAATTTCATACAACATATGGGCATGCTGAGATATTTACTAGCAAAGTCTCACAGGGCAAACGTTTTGACAATTAGGAACATGAAATGCATACTCCTGGAAAAATGTATTTTTATGTTCATGTTTTGCAATTCGACAACTTCTGTTATATAGAATCTATTTTATACTCTCTGGTGCAAATTTACCAGAAAACATACACATTACAGTAAGCATTAAAAAAAATACACTGAGAAGCCAAGCACTTGTCATCATAGCATATAGCCAAATCCAGGGAGATGAAACTTGTCTTAACCCACGAAAATGAATAGCTCCCCATCTGGGAAGAGTGGTGAACATTTTAAAATGGCTGGCTAATGTACATGTCCCAGGTAGCATTCTCCTTTCATGAACAACAGATTATAAAAGTTATTTTCTCTTCCTGGTCTATGACTGACAACTTTTTTTGGTTTGTTGTATTGGCAATCTATATATTTGTAAGTGAAGAAATATCTGCCTCTTGATATAGGAGTAAAAAACGCACCTTAGCATAATTTAGCTGGTCTTTAGTTTTGAATGACCAATGCCTGTAAGACGTGTTTTATTAGAAAAAGTAGTTACAGTACCCTTTGTTTTTCTCAGCTATCTATATTTTTAGATGGCCTAGCTTTCACTTTTAGTTCAAGAGGTTGCTACTGAGAAAAAGACATGACTTGCTTCTTTGCATAATGAATTTCTATAACTTCACTTTGAATGTTCCTCAAATCAATGGCCTGTCTGTATATATACACTCAGGATTTTCATTAGAGTTTTAAGGGTCACTCACTGAGGAGGTGTGAAATGACAGAACTGCACCTAAGAAAAGAGACACTATTCTAATTTCTACTTAAATGAAGGGCTGCCTCAGTTTTAAACTAATGAATAAGAGGAGTCAAGTGAGGAGTAAGTAAGACCAGAATATTTGTCTAAAACATATATAGGTCTTAAATAAGACACCAGCTTGTAAGGCATCCTGACTTTCATGTGGTGTAAAGCAGATGACCCTTTGGTTTCAGAAATATCTGCTGATGATCCACCAGGTGTGACACGTTCCATATCTCACTTGCCTTCACATGCTGGCTCCTCACTGGGCTGAATGCAAACTCCCTTCAGCTAAATTATGGATGTTTCATGAGACCTGACAATGAAGGCACATCCTGGAGGAGGACAGTCAAAACAAGGCACGAAAGAGAGAGCTTGTACAGGACCCATTTTGTTGGAGAACCCTGTACAAGAAAGTCTTGCTGATGATTTAAGCTACAGGTTTTCTAGATCTTTAGCTCCAGATTCTGAAATCAACTTACCTGCTAGCAGTGTGGGATAAGCCAAGATATTTCCAGAAGTAGGGGAAAAAAATGTATCTGTACCACTGTACAGGACTCTAGTAACATCTTATTTTGAATGTACAGTTTTAGTCATAGCAATCATGAAAATTCAATCCCGTATGGAATGATTCAGAGAATCATTAGTAGGAAAAGTGAGTCTGTTCTCACATAAGGATCTAGAAACAACTGGCTTCATTAGCTGCTTATAATCAGACATAACCACATCTGATCACTACTGATGTTTACTCCTCTGACATATTTACAGGCCAGAGTTGTTTGTCTAAGGAGTATGTCGGCAAAAGAACCGACAGACATGAACTGGCCATGGGTAAACTTTGCCGGGGAAGGGGGTTCTCTGCTGTCAGAAGACAAAAGGTTTGGATCAACCTTTTATTGGGAAAAGAAAGAGCAAAATGCTAACAGCACTTGAAGGAGAGCTCTGTGGGCTTACTAAATACATGATGTGACCAGTGTGCTTGCAATAATAGACAACTGAACTGAATGATAGGTCCCTGCCTGTTCTATATTCCTGGGGGGTTTTTTGTCATCTTCCTTGTTCCTGGTTTCCTTGATTTATTTCCTTCTTGCCTTTTTTTCACTCTTGCTTTTAAGAAGATAAGGACTTTAGAGGAGAAACAAAGAATTGCTCATAAATGATACATGATTTTTCAGAGCCTAAGGATCTGACTAAGCAGACTTCTGACTAAGCAGTGTTCTGCAGGAAGTCATGGCATTGCAAATAGCTAGACACCATATTTGATTGCTGGAAGGTGCTTTAGGTGCCTCCTTTTTCCATCACTTGTAAGGGCACAGAGTGTGGAAGATATGTCCCTATCTAGATTCAGTCAGCTGTGTTTATTACAGGCAGTGAAGGCTCACCTGAACCAGCTCACCAAGAGAGATAAAACAATCAAGTTGCCACTTAACATTTATGCTCTAGACACCTATCAAATAAGAATTGCACTGATATCAAAGATCTTTAAATAGCCCCACCAACTGCAAATCCTACAGTATCTCATTTATGTGTACATGCCAGAGTTGTCATACTTGCTTCAAACCGTGAAATTCATAAATCAGGATTTGAAAAGGCATACATTATAGTTGGTTTCAGATAACAATATTATATGTTAGAGATGAAAGGGAACAGGTTGGCCAAACATCAATCCAATTCCAAACTGGCCTCTGTTTTCCTAAAAAAATAAATTAAAAAATTGCACACATTTATCCTTTTTCATCCAATTTCACATTTTTAAAGAAGATTTGAAAGCAATCATCTTTACATTTTTACATGTGGAAGGGTAGCTCTGCTCAATCCCTTCATGTCAATTATTTATAACTATGTAAAGTGAAAATCAACTCCAGATTCATGGGCACTCAAATTAGAAAGTCTACAGTGTAGATGCATAATGTGAGTGTTTCAGGTCTCAGTTGAGGTTAAGGAGATAGTGACTGAGATGCTGCTGCAGACACATAAATTTTTACTGTCCTTTGAACTTGTCCTAATGTGTCCAAGATGTCCTCATGGTGCTGGCAGACCTGACTAGGATCACTGGCTACTGGAAGAGGAGCTGGATGCAGGTTGTTCTGGTTACCCAATTTTATGCAGCTGAATCCACCACTACTCAGTACAGTCAATGAAATCTACAGGATTCCTTGTTGCATGCCAGAGACATCATGCTGAGCAATACCTTCCACTTCCATGGATTCAGACACCACTGAAGACACAAGAGCCTTGCCTCTTTTCAGTCCATTGTGCTTCCCCACTACACTGAAACACTAACCCTGCATTGCACAGCAATTCACAGCTAACACGACCAGTCTCCACTTGTAATCTTTTTTCCTACTAGACCACTAGCTCACTTTTTATTGAAAATGCCTCCCTTCTGCTTCTTTATTCAGACACAGAGCCATGGAGACATCCTTAATTTTCCTTCTCTGCCTCCTGCTATACCTGCACTGCCTCCTGTTTGTTATTCATTTTAATAATGCATTAATAATAGGATTGTTTCCAGTAGCCAAGGTATATATACAGTTTTTAAATCGCTCATAATGTCTGATGTTCTTTGACACCTACATTATATCAGTTCTGTCTGAGCTCTGCTGCTGTTATAAAGAGGTTCCTTTCCTTGGACAGATAATTTCATGCCTTTCACCAAATCTTTTTGTTTGACCCCAGCTTCTAACAAGACCGAGTGGAAAATTTTCATGCTGACCTTACTGAACCTTAGGCTTTTTTTTCCCTACCATGTTCCTCTTCATGCCCTTCACCCCAGCAGTACCAGCCTTGCTAGTCCCTTTATTGTTTTCTCCCACACACATCAGTGTCTCTCTTTCCAGCCAATGCTTTTAGTGCCTTTCTATCCCTCTCCTCTGTCAAGCGTATCCTGAAGATCCATTCTTATGAAACACCCACAAGAATTACACCACACTGGAATTGTTCACTGTCCTTGTGCTGCATCCTGGATGTTGATGGATAAGATGAGCTACTTGCCAAGCACAAGACTGAGGGGGCCTTTAGGAATGAGAGCTCCGACAGGAGTCAGGCTTAATTTGAGAAAGTAGAGTAATAGCATGGACAACTCTAATGATTTTTGGCGAAATGCTCACATTCTGAAATCTGATGGAAGATAGTTTTCTACTGGCACTGACTTGTTGAAAGCCACCTTGGTGCTCAGAGGTCATCCCTTTCTTGGAGTGGGTACAATACTCCATATCTTTTCCACCTTGGAGCCATTTCAATGCTATGATGAGAAAACATACGACGATGGTTATAGAAACCATATTGAGAGCACATTAAGAGCCATTTAACTGGACTTAGGATAGAGTCTTTATGGATTTCAAGTGACAATAATCTCTGAGGGCAATAGAGATCAAACAATATGCATTATCATTACTGAGAAATTTGCTGGTTACGTTCATAATAGTTAGCTGGTTTTAACAGCAGTTTCTTAAACTGTAACCTTACCCAAACTGGGTTTGCTTTAGTCTCTATAAACTTGCCTGAATGAGGCTAGAAGATGCATTTTTTTAAGTGTCAGAGTAAAATGATTTATCTAGCACTTAAAACCTCAAATGGGCTGGGCAAGTAATAATTTAGCATTGTCGCTACTACAAATGAATCTTCTGCTCCACCTTTTCTCATTTTTATTATTTATGACAGTACCACCTTTCACTCTGGGCTTGTTAACATTGCGTTGTCCAGGGAAATGCCTTCAGATTGCTGACTACTACTTGGAAATTTTGGGAGAACAGGTAGTTCCCAGTCCATGCTTCCCCAGTTAGGTGCCACACATGCTGGGACAGGACTCTGGCAGTACAGGAGAATAGTAAGGTAGTAGGAGCATCCATAAGGCTGCAGTTTTTGTCTGCCTCAGATACAAGGGCTTTCTAGCACTCTGAAGCATAGCTGTTGTTAGTTGTTCCTCTCGAACTTGCAGCATGGAAATCCAGATTATTGCACACTTAAGCCTCCACATGGCAGCTACTGCCCAGAAACCACCTTGCTGAACACATGAAGAAAGCCAGCCAGGCCAAGAAACTTCATTCTCCTTTCCAGACTTTGCCTCTAGCTGGAGGATACTGAGCTGTGGAAGCCCATGGGCCTGCCACCAGAAAACACATGCCTAAACCCCGGAGGGGCCAAAGCAAGAGGACAGAAACGTCCCTCTAGGTTAAGGAGAGGAAGGCCTCCCTCCCATGGGCCTTTGCAGCCACGTGCTAATATCTTTTTGGTTCAGTTATCCTATTGGTTTAACAATTGATGCCACCCTTGTTCAGCCCCCGTTTACCATTTATGTACCCTTTCCAGAATGTTCTTCCCTCCCTTAATCCCTTTTCGCCCAGTTTTACCGTATTGCTCTGCCCCGTCACCTTACTGGTTCTCGCAACTCTTAGCCCCTCCCCTGCAGCACTTTCTCTTATCTCTATTGGCCTTTGACCCTCAGATCTGCCCCTTTTGCTCCCTATTTAACCCCATGCCCTCAGACCAAATCTGTTCTCATCCTTGGACCCCTTCAAAGCTGTATCCTGTTCTGGTTCTTACAATAAACAGCCTTTGGATATCCAAAGGAGAACCCATCCCTTTGCCTGTACTGTCAGCCGTCTGCTGCAGTGTGCTCCGTGCCCCAAAAGCACTGCTTGCTCTCAAGGTCTCCTTGTGGCACGCTGCAATGCTGAGCCCCATCTGTCTCCTGCCAGGCACCCACTGTTGCCCTGCAAGGCTCCCCAGGGGTTTGCCAGAGTGTGTTTGGGCTCACACATTGCAAGGAGGGAAAGAAAGGAGCTGCCAAACTCCCAGCTCTGAGTGTAAGAGTCCCTTAGATACACAGCATGATACATATCTTGGAAGATGAGGGGCACAGGAATTTCCTCCTCCATAAGCATCACTTCACATATCACAAACTATTCTGCTCCTTCTGAAGAAGGGACTCATTTCCCCCACATCTGATTGCTACTCCAGAACTTTATAACTCAAAATACTTTGACTTTCAGCCAAAACATATCAAGGATAAGCTTAACACTATTAACTATTGTTCTGCAAGTTGCTCTTCTCTTGCCCTGTGCATTCTCATGCCCTTCTGCGTGCCACCTCAGCTTTGTTTTGCTGAGTCAAGCATCACAAGCACTTGTAATAACTTCTTTTAAAAGGGGATCTCCATTATCCCAGTCATCTGTGCTCATTCCAGAATGTGGTGCTCCCCTCTCCCTAGACCCTCTGACCACTGTCCAGGTGACCAGCAGTCCCACTGCCTGCATGGCAATTATGGCAGCAGCTGCAGCCTCATAGGTTTATTTGTCCCAACTTGGCACTTCTTTCCTTACTCTTTAACTGCTCTGGCACTAGTATTTCCCTGCATTTATTTGCAATACCTTGGCTGGTTTTGAGCTTTTTTCTTGGTTTTTTGTTTGGTTGGTTGGTTTTGGTTTTTGATTTTTCTGGTTTGGTTTGTTTGTCTTTTTGGTTTGGAGGTTTTTTGTGTGTTTTTTAAAAATTTTTATTTTATTTTTTCCATACATATTTCTTGGCTGCTTCACAGCTGGCAACTCAGACAGAAATTCTGACTAACAGACATACCCAAGTCTTTCTACTCTGCACTTTCTTCCAAGTGGGGATCTCCAAGCTGTCAGCAGAAATTCCTGTGAGCAATCTCTCCAGATCCCTCCATTGCATTTTGTATTGCATTCTTCATCAGAATTGTGTGCCAGGATGCCCATTTTGTTTTGCAGGATATCCCATTCATCTCTGAGTATTAATTGTGTTGTCTAATGAGACCAACAATTAGGTTCTGATGGTGTTGAGCTCATGTCAGCTCTTCAATAATTTATTTCCTTCAAGATTAATATTTTCTGCGTTTTGCATGCTGGCTGCATGTAGCAGTCTGGATCTGCCCTAGAAAGAAGGGGGAAAGGTGAGGCAGGGGTCAGCCTTCCTTGAAGGTCTATCTGCTCCCCAAGGAAGGTGTTTCCTCTTCCTCTAGGTCCCAGGGTTCACAGAGCTGGAAAGCTCCATTCTGGATTTAAAGGAAAACAAACCCAAGCAACTTGCCAGAACCACTGTTGCATTCCCTCCTTTTCCAAAGGAGGTTGGGAGAGTCTTTAGTACACAAAGATGCAGAGGGCTAGGTTCTCTGTGTCAGCTGCATTATAAGGCACCTTTTCATTCTTTCAATGCTCTTGTTGGATTTTGCAGGGAGACATAACCTCTGCAGATGCCTCTGCAATTAACCTATATCAGTCTGCAACTCCAAATACTTTATTAGCAACTGATAACCATCTCTCAGCCAGCCCTTGGACTCAAGCTGGCTTGTGGTAATGAAGTGGGCTGATACAAAACTGCTTGCTTATATGAGTCGAGTGGCACAGAGGGATTGCAGCATCTGAGTTCTCAGCAGCTGTGACATTGCCATCACACTTGACTAAAGTGCTTTGATTTTTGTCATGGGATCAGGTAACTATTCATCACCCATGACCATTTGTAGCTATTATTATCCAAAATGTTGGCTGTGAGACGGAAGTAGAAGAGTTAAAATAGCCAGTGACCTTCTCAGTCAAATAATATTTGCATGTAACTTAATGCATGTAAGACACAGAGCGTATTTCCACTATAAGTGATGTTAAATTTAATAATATTTTGAAATCTCTGGCTATCGCATTCAAATCTTGGCTTAAACAAGAATCAAAAATTAAATTGGCAGTGCACATCTCCTGCTTTCACATCATGAGAACGGCTCTATGTTGTACATGCCAAAGTGTACAGCAAGTTTGGGAATCAATGAGGACTACCTTGGGAAAGCATAATCAGTTTGAACACATTGAGAAAGCACAGCCAGTTTGGAAAAGCAGTTTTGTAGGCAAGTCTGCACGTGTGAGCCAATACTATTTTGTCCTTACTTGGACTTCCTAACCATCCACAAGCAGAAGGTACAGACATCAAAATCTAACAGAAGATGTGAAATCCTCTTATGGTAGAAGTTGTTGTCAGCAAAAGTGCTGTGTGAAGGTGCTGGTATTACTGGGGCTCTGAGAGTGCCCATGGTATGCCCCTGAGTCACCCACTCATGCATCCATGGGTGCCTGAACACACTGCCAGAGCACAGGAGGAGCAGAACTGCGCCACAAAGTGGGGACAAGGTGCAGGGGTGCTGCAGGGACCCCATGCCACCCCTGAGGATGGGGGCTTGGGAGCCAGTAAAGCTTAGCGGTACTCATCGTAATCTAACTAACACAGACTATTAATTTCTGAAAGTCAAATTTGATTTGATCTGCCAAAATTAGTTTCAAGGTGCCTTATGTGAATAGCTTCACACAGGACCAATTTTTGGAAGATGGAAGGCTAGCATATCACCAGACAATCCTAGATCTCTTCAGCCTCCAGCCACATGAGAAAATCCCGACCTGGACATTTGTCTTCATTTATCTGAAATATTTAAATACCTCATCGTTCACAATATGCTCCACTGTAAACACAGGAAAACCTCTTATTAGCTTGGAAAAAACAGAGGCAATGAAGAGATAACCACCACAGTCATTAACAATAGCTGGTATAGAAATAACCATCCTGTTAAACATACAGCTTGCTCCTGAAGAAAAAACAGATCATGGTCATATGTTAAATCTTTGCAGGGCCTGTTGAGCTGTCTCTTCCCTTTCCACCCTTGCTGGCTGCAGTCGTAAGCAGGAGGGTAAAGGAAGAGGCAGTCCCCTGGGAAAAGCGGTTCCCTCCCCCTGATACAACCTCCAGAGGCTCTCCTAAGCCCTAGAAGTGTAGGCACCAATTACAGAGAAGCCTTTCCTCAGCAGTAACCAGGCCCTGGGGGTTGTTGTTAGCACTGCAAAGTCTCTTGCAGGCCTAAGTAAATAAAGACAAAACAGATGGAAAATGAACTGCAAGAGTGGGATGTTGGAAGATACTTGGTATGACATGGAAAAAACACAATGGGAAAATGTAACATGGCAGTCTGGACTGCCATGCTACTTAAGCACAAGACCTTTTCCATGTCAAATTTAAGGAAAACTAGCATTCCCAAGGTTAGCCTGCCTCACCCTTTTCTCACTTAAAGAAATTAGTTTGCCAGAATCAGGGACAATTTCTGCCCCTGGACAGAAAATATTTCTGGACATCCTTTCCATTCTGAGATTTTTTTTTTTCAGACCTATTCTTACCAAAACAGAAGTCCCATTTTCCTTGAGTGAAGGCTGCCAAGTCCAGGTGCTTGGGCTCTTGCCTCCCATCCCCACACAGACACACAAATACTCATTGACATCAAACATTTTTGAATTCAGTTCAAACTTCTCATAGATATTGATTCAAAACAGTGTTTGCATCACAGTAGAAAAATAAAAGAGTGATATTGTTTTATTGACTGAAATAAAAGTTCAGAGAAAGAATTACAATAAAGAAACAGCAAAATCAGAAAATTTATCTCCCATGCTTAGGAAGTCATGCAACCTATGAATGACTTCTGCAGAAGTCTCTTGAAATACATTTTTTGAATCTGTATGGGCTACAAGAACTTGTATGTTACACAGCTCTGCATTGTTGCTATAGTCACTTACACGCTAAGCCATCTTCTGCTTCCTCTGATACTGGACCTATTGTGCTGCTCTGCATAAGAGCCCTGTCACCTCAGCCCTGCTTTCCATATGGATAAGCTTTTCATTCCCTACCCATTCAGTAAAGACTCAAGGAATCAGGATGTCACTGGGACTCTGGTTTTGTCCCTCTAAGACTGCAAAAGCAACTAGTCCTTATTTCTTTTTGACATTGCACAGAGCCAGGAGGAAAGGAGCTTCATTTGTGAAACACTAAGCAATGTAATTCTGTGTTGGAGCCACCAAAATGCTTCTCCTCAGCTCTACCATGAACAATTCTCTGCCTTACCATGAGGAGCTATTTTTATGAACCAAGTAGCTGACACAGCATTCCCAAAATGCCCACACTGCACACTCTCATCGTTCTATGTCTGTGGCACTGCCCAAAAGAAAATTAATTGCTGCTGTAAAACAAAAAAAAAAAGTTGTGTTACAAGTTGCAGCCGCTGGTTAGCGGGCAGGGGAACGCGTCATTGCTGTGTTGTGGCCAGTTGTTCTTATGACACTCAGTTCTTGTATTCTGCTATAGGTGATCTTCAGAAGGCAAGGCAAGAAAAAGTCTCCTTTTGTAGGGTAATGGGCTGATCTGCTGCCCTTTGTGATGGGAAAAAGGGGATGGGATCCCCTTTTTTTCAGTGGGATTGGTGTAAAATTGACTTTGACAGCAAGATCCATCAAGACTTAATTTTCTCTATTTCCAATCAGGGAGTAAAATTAAAGGCATATCAATAAATGCATAACTTAGCCTGCTGTCTTGCAGATGATAATTTCCTCAACACCTGTTGCACAGGAAGCTTAAAAACACTGAAGTTAAATGGATATTTTTGGCATGACTTAATTCTAACCTTTCACGTATCATAAAAACCAGCCAGAAGATATTTATGTCAGACAAACTTGTATGCAGCCCTTCCGAGCTGTGCTGGAACAAATGTGGTGCTGCCTCAGCACAGCCACGGCACGGGAGCTGAGTGGGAGCAAATTGCTGGCTGTCACCAAGCGAGCATATCTATTTGACAGCAAAAGATTGCATGACGTATTTGGGGATTTCTGGATGGTGCTTGCATGGCTGCACCCAATACATATTGCAAACCACTTCAGGAATCTGCTTCTGAAGGTGGTGGTTGATCGGGACAAGAGCCATATTTTCCCAATTCACAGCTCAGGAGGCTGGGTGTGAACATGGTGTTCAGTGAAACCTTCAGGACTGAGGTCTCTAAAGGGTTACAACTGAAATGTCTGTAGAAAACCAGCTTTAAAATGTTATACAACAAAACATGTTATTGCTGGTATTTGAGTCAGGCTTGATAATGCATTTCAGGCTAAAATATTTCTTTGATTGTCACAGAAATATATGGAGAGCCAAGTGTTTGCTTTCAATGTGCAGAATATATTTGGTTGCATTTCATTACCAGAGGCTAATTGTCTGAGAAACAGTTTTCACATCCAACATTTCTGATACGGTAAGGAAAAAAAAAAAAGAAAAGGCTACTGAGAACCAAGAAGCCTTGTGTTGCTGATTATTTAAGAGTGAAAGAATTAGTAGTGGCAGTGAGTATTTAGGCATTTTTTGAAAGAAGTGTAGGTTAGTTCTTGGATTGATGTGGGTGCCCAGCAATCCTGCTCGACACTGAAGTTAGAGCACCACGTGTGTACTGGCTGTTTATAAATACCTCAATAGCCATTTTCAGTAAAATATGGAAATTCCTTCGTTCTGTAGCTGCTCGCTGTTAGATCATTAAGCATGTCAATACTGCTGAACAATCAAACAGGGGAAAAATGGTTTAATCTGCTTATGCTGGAGTGCTTATTTATTACAATCATTCATCAAGAAGACCTGAAAAAAAGGAGGTTGATTATATCCATTGGTTAAATACTGCATGGTACACAAATGTGGCAAACACAAGAAAAAGATGGGCATCCTGCCTGATAAAGAATTACACTGAAAGTGAAAGGCTGACCTACAGTCAGCACATGTTAATCATTTTTACACCAAAGTGAGTGTAACGCTTCTATAGGGAAATTACTTCAATCTGGTCAGTGCAAGGAGCAGTTTGTATAATCGGATTGCAAATAAGGTTTGATCACATTCCAGCTTAATCTACTCTCTGAGCACCATTTACAGCACTAAATCAAACACTGGGAAGCTGCAGGTGCTGCTTTACAGTCATTACACCCAAGGGGCAGGGACTTGGTAATAAACAGCAAATAAATTGAAGCACTGACTTGCCTGCTACGGGGCATTTCTAATTATCCTCTAGTTTAGCTGGAAATTGTCATGCTCTCATCACAGACTATTTTAACTGCTGCTGAATAAGTGTGACACTTTTAGACTGAATTAACTGAGAATGTGAAGAAATGCCTTCCTTTTTTTTTTTTTTTTTTTTTTTTAATGCTGGATCAGAATGTAACTTGCTAAGATTCAAGGAAGACAATCTGTTTTCATGTGCCCATGCTGGAAGTAGAGGCATAACAACTGTAAGCCTCATATATTTTAATTATGGACTGAGGACCTACCATAATGAAAAGCACTTGTCATGATAGCTCACATGTGTACCAAACAGGCTGATAAGCAGGACTGCAGCTTCCCATGCTGTAGCTGAGCCCGGATTGCTGGTGGTGGTATCTCCCAGGAAGGTTGATCATGCAAGTCTATGGTGGTCGACAAACAGCACACTGCTGTTGTGATATATTTAGCGAGTTTAAGGAGAAGGGAGGAAGATAAGACCTCTAGCATCTTTAAAAAACAAGTTGTTTGGAAATGCACAGATAATTGCCATGATTAAAAGCCACAAATATCTTAGCCATTTGTGGTGCCTCCAGATCCTCCCACCCAGGTTTCAACCTAGTAACTTGTCAACACAAGTAATATTCAGAGGAATGCTGATATAAAAAGACACCTCTTCTGGGAAGTACAGTATCATAGCAGCAAAGGTATGTAATACACCTTGATGAGAGGTGATGAGGTGATCATTCTCAGTACTTTTAATAGGATGAGTGATATGCAGGTAGACTGACAGCTGCAGTTACGAAGCTTCTGAACAACTCAAACCCAAAACTAAATGGCTTTTCCAGATAGAAAGATACTAGTTGTAACTAGCTAAGACATATATCTTTCTATTTCACAAAGACGTAATTGTGTATATTTCCAAACCGGATTAAAATCTCAATTTGTGATTATATTTTTACCCAGATGAGATGCTTTTTATTAATATACTGTGAAATAAGATTCATAACCTTTATGTAAATTATTCCCACTAATATCCCTAAAGTACTATTTAACAGGTAGCAGTAATGAATGCAATTGGATCACAGCTCTGCAGATATTCTTTTTCCACTTGCTAATGAACAAGAGACAATAGAGTAATCCTTGGGTTTGCATTTTTTAGGACTTCAAACAATTAATAGCTTAAAGGATTTATTACAGGAGAGATGCATGACTGCCAGATTTGCAGCTCTCTGTGGTCCGCCCTCCGAGGGGGACTGTGGAGGGATGGCACTGCAGAATGCAGGGGAGCTCCTGTCATCAGAGCTGCAAATCAGCTCAGCTCGCTGACCTCCACTGCCAGGCTCCAAAAAGCCAATAAGGGCTGTACATTCACACTATTTATTCCAGCTGGGAGTAAATGGATCTCTTCTGCTGGATAAACTCAAATGCAGATGGGAATAACAGTGAAGCAGAGACTGCCCTGCTGCCCACTGAAATACAGTTGAAGTCTCTAAACCAAAGAGAGGAGCGAGGCTTTACTTCTGGAAGTGTCTGCTTAGAGCTATTGTGGGAAGAAGAGAATAATATCAAGCTCAGAAGATTAAAAAAAAAAAAAAAAAAAAAAAAAAAGGAAGTTAAAGGCCAGAAAAACTGCGATCTCTGTTGCATCCAGTTCTTTTCCACTCGTCAATTAGGTTTCAAAACTGCATATTTATTTGTAAGGGTTATCACAGGGGCACAAGGTATTATCCTGCCCTTAACACTTGGAAGGCTTTTCCCCCCCAACAAATAGCTACCCTTAGTTCCAGTGGCAGTGACTAGGACCACTCAACATTAGCTGGCAACTTTTTTTTTTTCTTATGGAAATGCAATGAATGTTCCTTTGTTACATGTTGATTTGGTCTGGTATCTGCATTTAAAGTGCCTCCATGTTGTAGATGAGCTATGCTTTTCACATTATGTTCTTTCTTTTGGTTTTCAGGCAAATTAATTAACATGATACAGAAAAGGGAGAATACAAATGCTGAAGCCCTCACTTTAAGCCCTCATACTCTTTTGTTCTCCATTATTGCACCAAATTATTTAATTGGGTCTCTCTGATTGTGCACAGACACAGAAAAGAACACAGTCTATTGTGAGAAGCCCTACAACCATAATGCAGTATCAAATTCAATTCCCATCAAAAGTGCTTGCTGCTAAAAGCCTGTACTGTGGCTGCAGATTAATGAAGATCTGCATTGAGCAAAGTGGTGGTCGTAGAGACATTATTTTTCTCCAATAGAAGGCCTATTCTTGAAGAACAATAAAAGCATAGAAAAGCGTTAGTCTGCTTATGGATGGAAATAAATCAAAATGAATAAGAGGGTTGATGGAAATAGTCTGAAAGCAGTAGAGTGGAGTTCTGAAAATACTGTTTTTGTTTTGTAAGGATTTTTTTTTCCCATAGTCTCTCAAAAATGCTGCTTGATGGAGGCTCAAAAGCCTTGGAGTGAAGGACAAATCTGAAAAATCAGAAACTAATTGCAGAAAATCAGCATTCTACAAATGCATTTTTGTTCTGTGCAGAGATGCTGCACAGAATTCAGAGTCAAGAAGAAAATTTAAAGAAAAAGGAGAATGAGTCATTAACTAACACACAAGTTTGATCCAAAGAACAACCAACAGCCCTGAAATAGCATTCAGTCACCTTCAGATGAACTTTTCTTCTGTTTGCGTTTCCCTTGCCATGACTTTGTACATAGTTATCTTTTCTTCTCCTTCCTCTTTCAGTGTCAAGATCAACTTTGTGCCTATTTGTGTCAATGATTAGGGCCAAATCCCAAAGTACTTATTAGCAATGAGAATACCACCACTGACGGCAGCTGAACAAGCATGTGATGGTAATACAAAGAAATTTCTTTTAGAAAGAAAACCCTGTGTTTTCTCTGTTTATACTTGCAGGTGGCATCACTCTGGCACTGCTCAGTGCTGGATGCGTTTGAACACCAAGCTGAGGACCAGGATAGAGCCAACAGGCCACACTGTGGTCAGTGACAGACTGTCAGTCACTGTCAGGTTGTGCAGAGAGGAGGGAATCCACACTCACATCACCTAAGGCCAGCCTCCAGATGGAGACAGCCTGGCCAGAATGCTGAACAGCTGGAAACTCCTCTCTGCAAGTGTCTCCTCCTACCCTCTGATTATGTTAAAATGCCACCACATTTGGAATACTGAATTGGGTGAACTTTTAAATGGCATAAAATGAAGCCAAGTGAATCTGAAAGAGGTATATCCATTTAAAATGTTTAATCTCAGTCCTTCCTTGCACTCCCAGCATCTCAGCTGGGTATACAATCCTAAGTGATGCAGACACTGAGTGCTCAATTTACAGAACTGTACTCAGGAAGTGGTTCCAACCTGCACAGAGGATGCACATTTAGAAATAAGAAATGCAGTAAATCTAAAATAATAGATGCTTTATTATCAGTGTGCAAGGCTACTTTTTAAGTCTTTAAGGTCTTTCAGGTCTAAGTCTCCCAGACCTGAGACATGAGATTCTTTATTGAGAAGAACATTGATTCAACACAACGTTGAAGAAGTCACTGCTGTGAAAGTCAGAGCAGTAACAAACTTCTTTCTAGAGCTGGGGCAGCTCATAGATGATTCTGTGCATTATCATGACTCAGAGATCTACAGTGGCGTATCATATTGAATGACACTGACCTGCTATTTAACTCAATAATTTATACAGGATAAAACAGAGTTCATCATAGCCAGCGAGCAAGAAGGGTGTTATGGGTTAAAAATACTTTAAATTTTGTTAAAGAAGAATATAGAATACTGCCCTGTCAGGACTTTAGAATTGCTTTAGAAGGGGGCAGATACCTATCAGGGACCAGTTCTCAGCTATTGGCCTGTAGTCTCCACTGAGAAAACTGATGCAAATTTTTGGAAATACCCATATAAAAGCTGAGATCGGCATGGACCACCCTTTTGGCCCTTCACCTCGACAGAGGTAAGGAGCCTGTCCTGGCTGCCTCCCGGTGGAGAGGGGGCTGGGATGGCCTGGGCTGCCGGGCTGGGCCTGGCCGGGTCTCCTGTGGCCGCTGCTGCAGGAGGAATGGCTGGGCAGGCCGAGCTCTTTCTCTCACCAGCTGCTGGCGGGGAAAGGGGGAGTCACTATCAACTTCTAGCCAACCCTGGGCCTGCACCACGCTGCCGCATGGCAGAGGGAGATGTTCCTTGAGCACCCTACCCCCCCCTCTGGAAGCAGCACCAAGCCCAGGCTGGGCTGTGTCTACCCCTTTGAGACCAAGGGGTGGAGAGGGGGAAGAAGGACCAGCCACGCAGGAGATCTTTGCTGCTGTTTCTGAACTTTTTTCTCTCACCTGTGTGGCTTTGAGATTTTTGCAGAGCCCACTGGGCAGAGACCACGTGACTGTCTGCAGGCCAGGTGAGAATGTCAACTCTTTCCTGACAGAGACTGAGACTTTTTCAAACTCTAACCCTCTTCAGAGAGAGAGAAAAAGCCGAATTAAAGAGATGTAAAGGGACAATATGAAGATATCAAAGTCAGTAAAAGAAGAATAACTTCTCAAGCAGGAGAGATGATGAGTTGCCTTAGTTTTAGGCATAAAAACCTCCTATGAGTTGTGGTAACAGACTATTGTGACTTGCTAGAAATTTCCTTTAAACCGTAGACATATAGTTGGGGAGATGCTTTGTAGATTTTGAGCAAAGGTATTTTTTGTGATTTACTGAGTGAATGTTGAATTAGAAACTGTAATGTGATCTTATAAGATGTTTTGACAGAGAGATAAGAAGAAGCCCTTTGTGTCCCTGAAGAACTGAGAAGATATCTCTCCTCCTTAAGATGAAGAACCCTTTGCTTGTGAAAGTGTGCATTTTTAAACAGGGAAACCCCTGTGTGAGTCTATGATCCATTATGTAGTCATGGGAAGGCTACGTGATTTGGGAGGACTACAAATTTGCAGAAGTTTTCGGGCAGGCTGCTTTTGTAGAAGCTAGAAAAAGCACAAGCAGACTGTTTTCTCTTGTGGGAAAGTTACCCAAACAGATAAAGAAATATACCTCTCTCTCTCAAAGACCAAATGGAAGACTTATACTGATGTGAAGCTCTGAGTTTTGCCTCTTTATGTTGCATGTAGGAAAGTAAACTGTTTGTGGGGAGGAAGGGAGTGTTTTAAAGGTTTCATTTTGATTTTCATTTTTCCTTTTCCTTTTGTGTGTTAATAAATCTGTTTTTATCCTTAAGTTAAGCCTGTTTTGCCTTCTGTTCTCATAATCATATTTCACAGAAAAAAGATATTTAGACCACTACACTAAATTTAGCAAACAAAAATTCAGCGAACGTGAAACCACTACAAAGGGATACAGGTTCTTCTTAACTGCTATTCAAAAGTATGTTCTGAACCCACCTTACAGACTCAAGGGTTTCAACATTCACCCAGGATTTACATTGATGCTTGCTATGAGTGTACTACAATGGAAACAAAATGGAGGTGCCTTCTCGATTTATTTTACCCTGGATGAAGTCACACAGAGCAGCTTTGAATCATACTTTACAATAAATCTACATTAGACTGAGCTCTGCTCTTTCTCATTATTAACTCTCAGTCTCAGATCTATGTTGATGTGAAGATCTCTCATAACATCTCCAAGGACCTGTGTTCCTCTGCTGACACATAGAATGCAGGTAAATTTTAAAAATGGCTCCTTTTTTTTAAAGGTCTCAGCCTAAGCAGCTTATACTCTCTAGTAAAAGCTGCCCCTGAGCATCCAGACCTGGCTGCTCTGATTTCTGGGGTTCTGTGAAGAGGAATATGGCCTGGATGCACTGTAGTTGTTGAGTGTGTCCAACAGACAGGAGTACAGGAGTGGATGTCAGAAGCTGGGAATATATGTGGGAACAGACTGTTGCACAAGCACAGACCTGTGCAGGATGTGAGCTGTAACTCAATGGCTTAAAATGCAGCATCTCGTTTACAGGGGCCTCATTCTCTTCTGTGCAGTCTTTGCACAGCTTGAAGAGCTCCTAAGTATTTATGTTCAATAAATAGACCTGAAAATATATGAGGGTTTGAAATAGTATACACATTTTCTTCAATGAAGGATTAAGTGCCTGTGAAATGCACTGAGTACTGCACAGTTCTGCAAGGGCTGGAGGACATAGCACAGGCTTAGAGACCAATGCATATCAGGATACACAGCTTAAGGTCAACTGGGATGCTTCATGGTGCCCAAAGTGACTCCACTGCTGCTACACACCTGAATGCCAGCTCCTTTTCAGTGCTGTATCATGGGCCTGTCCTGTGACAGCCAAAGGGAGCCTTCCTGGAGGTTAGAACAGTTAAATTTACATGTTTTTCAGGACAAACAATGTAAATATTTGTTTTATTGTTTCTGTCTTAGTTAGGTCCCCCTTACTACATTTTTGGATTGGGGTTTTTTTTGTGGCTGATGATAGCCATCTAGATGAAATCTAGGTTTTGAGCAGCATCGATGCTCTCCATCCTCTCCATCATCGCCCTCTCCTCACCATCCTGTCCACAGGTAGCAGTGGTGAGTCTTACCCTGAGTTCCATGAGAAAAACCCTGCTGTCGGTAGGGAGATGTGCTGCACAGGCAGTGCTGCTCCTGGGATTCACCAGCACATGCCACATGGAGTCAGCAGTGCAAATCTGCTGGGGGCTGAGATGGTCTCAGGTGCTCAGAGACTGATTTATTCTACCAGCTCCAGAGAAAGGAATAGCATTCTCCTGCATACAAGAGCTGCCTGGAAATGATCTTGAACAACCTGAAATCAGAAAAGCAAGAGAGGAGCCACTCACTGTGTTCATTTCTAAGATCACTGGATACAGATTGCAAAAATCTTAGTTTTAGTTTGATACCTCTTCTCATTTTTCAGATCAGCTGTCAGATAAAAAACATCACTATCAGGTGAAAAAAAAACTCAAACAGTTGTAGGTCTCAGCCTATGAAACTGTCTGGCTATTTTTTGATTTTTTAATTTTTAAAATGGCAAAACACTAGAAAGGATACCATAAACTGCCACCCAGCCTGTGCCAGCAGAAGAGAAGGAGATGTAGGAGAGGGCTGGGTGATGCAAGGACAGACTCTGGCACTGCTGTGGGCTGAGTCCCTGATCTGAGCCCTGCTTCCTCTGGTAATTACTAAGCACCTGCATGTTGGTCTTTCTTGTAGGGATGTGAGCAACCACAAGGTCTGACTACCACTCCTCATGGCTATGCTTCCGTTCACATTAAGTCACATGGAGTTTATAGTCCTCACAAGCCATGTAAAACAAATTAATTATTTTGGCCAGCACTGTACATTTGGTAACTGATTCTGTGTCTGACATTTAAATACTTCTGCTGAACCCTAACCCAAGACTGATATTAGAAGAAATGCAAGTTCTTCACTGAGCTTGTTTGGTCAGACAAGAGAGCAAACTAAACAAAATCAGAGAGTATATTGAGCTCATACATTGCTCCCTTATCATTTTATTAAAATAAAATTTTCTTGGAACAGTGGTGTAAAACAACATTCATGGATTTAGACACCTGATTTTGTTCTAGCAAAATCAAGGTATGAGTGAAATGTACCTCTTATTGGGAGAAAACCTCTAGCCTTTGCTGCAGCCTACCTAATGTTTCCACACTGAGTACTTGAACATTGCATTTCTGCTCTCAGATTATCTTGGCATGAATACTTCAGTAGGTCTTGTAAGCTGTGGGATTTGAGGGTTGGCGACTAAACTTTCTCATTGGGCAATTCCTTTCCCAAGCAAAACTTCCCTTGATAAATACTGCAAGCATCTTGTGCCTGCACTGTCTTTGAAATGTCTGTCTCTGTTTGGCAACAAAGGCACTTAAGACATAGTGAGCTTTGCACTGTGTTATAACTTTCATATTACCCTTTGCACAGCCATTTTACTTCAGCTGCATGCTGTGTATCATTCATTGCAAGTTTACTTCATTCTCTGAATTCATAGCTGATGCTCTCTGGACCATAAAATTTCAGCTGCAAAACCAGAACATCTCATTATTTCTGAAATATCGAGCTTGTATCTTCTTGATAAATAATTCCTACTAGTATAATGTATCAGACTAAAACATATTTTCTGAGGCCAGTGAGGTTAAAGCAGCAATCTCACCTTTTTTAATTTTTTTGCCCTGAAGACAGTGATTTCCATATATAGAGTGACCCTGGTTTGTGTTGAACATGGGGAATGAGGATGAAGCATGAAACGACACATATTGCTGTCAGAGATTTGAAATGAGGCCTGCTAACCTGTAGGCAGCCTTACAGGACTAATCAGTCCCTCACATTACCAATGTATTCAGATTTGCTGCATGCAGCAGCCAGCAATGGCCAGGGAAGTTTTCTTTTTTTATCACTGCCATTGACAAACATTACATTTTAATGCAATTCTCCCCTTCCATCTACTGTCTAAAAAAAAAAAAACACACACCAAATCCTTTGACACCATATCTCTGAGACACTGGTCTCATCTGGTTTCCTTGATGCTTGAAGAGTGGGCGCGACTGTCTTGATTTGCTTTTGAATATACATTAGTCAGCAGTGCTTAAGCAGCTGATAACATTTTTTCACTCTTGTAGCTGACAACACAAACTCTTTTGAATTCATCTTGCTTCTTAAACTTTGCCTCTGAAGTTTACAGTAGCCCAAGACACCTGAGCTGAATTTGTTTGGAGATGTTGGAAAATGTGTTAGCAGAAATGAAAGGCAAAGCCTGTCTTTTGCTCACAAGATTTTTCTTTTATTATGGTGTTCTAAGCATTGGTCAAAGCATTACCAAAAGAGCCACTTGAATCCATAAACTGACTTTTCTATTCAGAGCATATACCGAGCGAAGACTGTTTTCTCCCTTTTGTAAGATAGAAATTTCAATGCTGGTAAAATGAAGCATATACTCTTTCAGATCACTGTTGTACTAAGTGCTACTTCATCTACAGGCAATAGTATTTCTTGTGTTCTTGATATATGTGATGACTCTCCATTTCAAGGTTTCGTACAGGGAAATAAAACAGAAAAGGATAGAAAAAACCCACTAAAATTCCTAGTGAGTAGTAGCAACCCCGTATGAAAATCCCTTTAAGTGAGGATTACATTACCAGGTTTTCATGTAGATAAAACCAGGTATTCATGTAGAATAAGGAATATCAAGAAGAGCTGGGTCAAAGACACAGGCTATACACCCCTTTAGTGCCAGTCCAAGCAGAAATCCACCTGGAAACATACTTTATCATCTGACATACAAATCCCTCTCCTTGGATGCTTCTGCACTTTCTTCAAGATTTGTGGTGTGCCTGGAATCCTTGAATATGGCTCACTAATACAGTTTTGGAGCTCATGGCAACACAGTGAGACATGCAGCAAGGAGGAAGAGCAGGCACTGGTGCTGAGGCCCAGCATATCAGCTGCATGCTTAGCATCTCCAGCATCTCCTGTCTTTTGTTGCATCCTAAGGACATGGGTTTTACTCCTGTTCAGCCACTAGTTCTCTTCCCAGGGAAATAAAACAATGGTGTTCTCTGCCCCTATGTTGCAGCAGGTTTTCTAGTCACTTTTTCCCTATTTAGATCCTTTGTAGGAGAGGAAGAGTGGAGTTTGCATCACAGTTTGCTTTCTTTGGTTAGAGGATCAGTGTTGTAAAATAAAATTAACAGTAAGAAGAAAAATTCATGTATTTAGTCTTGAGTACTGATAATGCTAAAGATTTTCTGGAGGATGTTTTACACCTCTCAGCCTCAGAGACTGCTGCTGCAGGGTGAGTTAGGCCACCCTCTGTTCCCACTCTGGGCTGCACATTTCTTTACTCTCTTTTCTTCTTGTTATCTTGGTTTTGAAAGACAGTTGTCTGCCAGGGAAAAACTAGAGCTTCTTTTGGGAGCAGAGAATGTAAATCCCCTTCCCTCCAAATTATTATAATTTTGCAATTAGGGGCTTTCAGGCAAAGATATGGGAATAGGAGTAACAGCTCTTTACTAGGAATATTAAAAAAAAAAAAAAAGGGAATACAAATATAGTAGTACAAAAAAACAAGCAAGCAAGCAAACAAAAGTCCTGGTAAAAACCCTGAGAGGGTCAGGAATACGACCTGACACCCTGTTGGTCAGGGTGTTGGAAGCAGTCCAAATAAATCCTCCTGGAGTAACAGATGTGGTTCTGTGGAGTAAAGATGATCCTGTAAAAAGGGTACAGCTGTGGTGAGATGGGTCCGGTGGTCCAGTCTTCCTCTGGGGTCCAGTGCAAATGCCAGGTCTCCAGATGTGGGGTGCCTGGTGTTTCTGAGTCTCAGTTTTTATCCAGGTAGGAACAATTAGCGCCCCCAACACTGGGTGGAGCATCTCACAATGAGATGATGTAATGTGTCATGTCATTGGTGAGCCTTAATGGCCCATTATCAGAAGATATCTCCCCGGAGGATGGACTGGTGGTGAAAGAGATAAGAAACACTGCCCCACCTGGCTTTAATGGCTGGCCCATTATCAGAAGGCATCCGCCCCCCTCTCCTCTGGAGTTACAAGAGGTAAAACATCTCAACTGCTTTTAACAGATGAAATAAAATACACATTTTTTGTTACCTAACCCAAGACACTTGTTCATGCAAACCTCTAACAAGCCAGCTTCAGGCATGAAACTAGCAAAAATCTAATTTGGGATTAAAAAAAAAACAATGACTGAAAGCTTAAAAGTTTTGCAGATTCTGATCCTAAAAGTGCTGAGCAGTTCTTCAAGATAATGGGCATCCCACAAATTAAGACCCAACCTTATCTCATTCTGGAAAAAGGGTGATGAGAAGGAGATATGATAGCTTGGAACAGTGTTTCCCCTGTTCAGAGAGTATTTAGTGCATCCTTCAGCATGATGCAGGGGTGCTCAAACCAGGTCCAGGATAGCAGCTCTAGAGATGACAGTGCTGAGGTCACACCAACGTAGTGTCCCAGCCTGGTGAGCCCTGCAGAGGGGCAGTCACATCTGTAACTCCAAACTGCACCAGCTGCCAGCCATGGCTATACCGGGGCACAGGTTTCCCTGAAGTGCCATGCTCCTGACAGCCCTGTGGGGACCTGATATGCTGGGCTTGCTGGACTGTGGGGAACAGAAAAAGCAGAAGACTCTCATAGATGCAACACTGGACCCTTTGGACAGCATGGCTCATCTCTGTGTGGGCAACTGCGCTGAGCAATTGACCTCCACTGGGATTAGACCCGGTCACGGTGTGGGTGCTCCATCAGATCTGCCTCCAGCTCACTACATCCACGTGGAGAACAACCCCCCAGCTTGTCACTGTGTGCCATTTCTCAGGGCTTCACTCCCACTGGGCAGGATTTACCTCAAGGCTCGATTTACCACAAAACTCGAAAGCAGCTCTGGGGAAATGTCTGCTCCTCACAGAACAGAAGAAGGGAAAGTTCCCGCTGAGGTTTTACATAAGTTCTATTTTTCCCCTTGTGTAATGTATGCAGTTGAACTCGGGGTTTTTTTCCGCTTGAAATAAAAGAGCTTCAAAGGCAGTTTAAATAAATAAGTAAGTTTGATGAAATGATAGAATATTTCTGGAGGAGAGATCATTGGCAAACTCATTTTAGAATTTTTTTACAAACCATGGCATCTTGTTTTTAAAAAGATGATTGAAGTGTTTGAATTTGCCCCTTGGACCCATTTAAATCTGGTTTCTAATCCCTTAGTCTCTGTAATCATATGAAACCTCTATTTTGGTATTATCATTTGAGTCCTAAGTATCTGCCAAATACACACTATATCATCAAATATTTGTCATACAGTTGTGATTAAGATGTAGAGCCTTCAAAAGAGGTTGATAACAGTTTAAGCAACTTTGGAGTAAATGCAGGGATTTAAAGGATTAGAAAAGAGATAACAGATGTTAAATGTGTACAGATTTTTCTGAAACTTTTGTTAATTTTTAAATACATGCCACAAATAATGAAATGCAGAAGGTTTTCCTGCATGTTATATTCACGATTTCCACTCTCTTACATGTTAAAACAATTAAAAATCAGGTATCCCTGTCACCATTCATCAGGGTATTTTACCTCCAAATGCCATCATTCAAGTACTTGATGAAGATGACTGCTCTTCAGTGAGGCAGAAAAGAAGCCCACATGCTCCCAGACCTCATAATCCAAACTAGTGAGCCAAAAATGACATTTGTGCTCCTCTTTTAAATAAAGGCTCCAGGCATTGACTCACCCCAGCTGTGTTTGGTCTTTGCTGAAGTGGGTGTGACAGAGGCCCTTCCCTGGAGCCAGAGATGAGGAAAGAAGGAGGGTAAATGGGGAGAAATGGCCAGGTCTCACCTGGGGTGGCTCAAGGCCAAGACCGGGACATGTTGCTGTACCTGGGGACTGGAGGATTTTTCTGGAGACTGAGGAAGCCACTAAAAACTTCATTCCGTGTCCTTGGTATGGGTTATTCTTTTGTCAAATTAGTGGTGGTGTGATGTCTCAAAGAGAATTCAAGGCTGGGCCCTTGATTTGTCTCAGAGGTCTAAAATTGTAAGAGTTTGTACAAAAGTTTTTTCCCACAGGTTTCATTTTATCCATGTCAAGAAGTGGCTTTTCAAACATCAAGAGAGCTTCTCTCAGCCAGGCAAGTAAGTCAGCTCTTCTAGTTCAGGCACTCAACAGATTAACAGTTATTATTATATTTTATGACAGCAGACATAATGTGACAGATCTTACTGCAGAAAGGCCAGGTGAATAGTTCTTATCCTAACATGCCTTGAGTCTGTAAGGGGAAACAGAAACAATTGTGTGCAAAGGGTACTTTGTTGTAAGTGGTGACCGAGCATGTTCGAACGGACAAGATGATTTTTCTTGGATGACCATTATGAGGATCTCAGTGGAGTTGTTGCACTGTTGAGCATGGTCCAAGACAAGAACTGAGCAGTTCTGAACTTGGAAATAAAGTTCTTTCCTGGCAGCAGATGGAAAAGTGTAAGACCACACCTGAAATGGTGTGTTTATACCAGGTGCTGCTTTACAAGATGGGCATTGGAGTAGTAGAAAGAGCAACAGAGGTGCTCAGGTGTTTCATCAGGGAAGGGAGTTTAAGAAAACACTCTTCATTTTTTTGCAAAAGAGGAGGGAGAGAAAAAGGAACATGCAATGTCTGAGACGCTGAGGAGTGGCAAAAAGCTGGATGCCAAGGATGTGAGAATGGAACAAAAAGCTGGAGGAAGAGAAGACAAGGTTTTCACAATGTTTCTGCACACTATCACCCTGTAGAGGGTAATTTGTATGAGGAGCACAATAATCCACAATCATCAGGCGGCCCTGAATGTGTTTACAACACAATGGTTTGCTGCATTGGCAGGAGAAGTTGCAAAGTCTCTTGGAAACCCCCTTGTTAAAATTCTCCCACCAAAATGAGGATTATATGACAGAGATAAAATCAAAAAGGCTAAGACATAAAATGCATTTCAATGTAAGAGACAACTAAAAGAAGTTCTTCAACAAAACAGAAATAAAAGGAGAATAAATGGAAGTATAACACTCATTAGTAAAAGGCAAAAGAGAACAAATAAGCAATGAGGGAGATCAGACTCAAATGTCCAAGACCTCATTTACTATGGCTTTCCCTCCTTTCCCTCTTCAAAAAAAAAAAGGTAAATTTTGTCCAATTATTTGTAAAAATCAATTTTTAGGAAGAGACAGGAAATCTACCTGGATAGCAAGACCAGTTTGGATTGCAAAATAATTCTTTTGGGTAAATAGTCAAGCTAAAGGGGACTCAATTCATGCTACAACTCAGAAGGAATGATATGCAGTATCCCACAAGGCTGAACTACATACATACTACATACTGAACTACAAGAAGGCCAAGCCCTCGTACTTGCCGTTGGATGCTATGGTGATACTGAGCTGAGATTTTGGACTTCTAAGCCTCTGAATTGTGGTCTCAGCACAGGACAGGCAGTTAGGCATGGAAGTGCTGAAGTGCTATATTGCCTTAGCTCACTACCTCTATTTTTAGTACAAAATTAATTTTATAGGTTTATGGGATAGTCATACAAACAAGTTACTGGTGGAGGAGAAGATGTGAACTTGGTGTAAGTCAGCTGCCCTGCAGTAACAGCCATTGCACTAATTCTGATCATGGGATATGTGATGGAGTTTCCTCCTCAGGAAGTAAATGAAGGGTAACATGCAGCCTGGAGAGAGAGAATTTATTGTGGAGAGAGGAACAATTAAACACAGCAGTAATTACTTCCCATATCCATACCCTGAGCATGAGGACACAGGAATATTTCTGAAGGACATATACTTCCCATTTGTGTTCAAAAGGCTGTGCTTTAGGACATGATCTTTCAAAATAACCATGTGGCTTAATTGGTCTCCCAGGGCTGTGTGCCTTTATTCAATGATCATCGTTACAAGTGTGCATTTAACTGGTAACTCATAAATTACTTTACTGGGGGCATCACAGCACACGTTTCTGGCAAAGGGGATAGAAAATGTGAGACTACACATGAAATATTTTGGAGATCCTTGAGTAAAATACCAGAACTAACATGAAAAAGAGAAAAATAAGCACTGAGAACAATTCCCAAGTCAAGTGCCTTGGAAGTCAAGTCGAGACCAATAGACTTTGGACTGCATTCCAAGGAAGATATGTACAGTAGTGTGTTGGAGGACTTTTGCTCTATATGCTTTAGGTATATTAACCTTATTAAACTCATATTTAAACAGCTCTTTCAGACTTTGCAACATTTTTCCTCAGATCACTGTGATATTATTTCTGAAAATTAAGTAGAAGTATTCTGCTTTTGTTGTGGTGCATCCTTGTCAACCTGCTGTTAAAATCGGCCTCAAAGAGCTTTTCCCAGTGTTAAATAATGGAGCCATGAAGGTCTTTTGGAGCATGTCCGCAGGAGCAAGGCTTTTTTCCTGCATCGTTTCTAGTCAGATGCAGGCGGCTAGAGATTGCAGTACCTTCTAGAAGAAGAGGAAAATAGTGCACAGTAGAGGCTGGAAAGCAGACGGCTGGTGTTACCACCCAGGATGTCAGGGTTCAGGCAAATGAGCTTGCAGGAGCCTGAGGTGAGCTGAGTGCTGAGGCTCCTGTGGAACAGCTGCTGGAGATCTGGTCAGAGGGATTGAAGGGACCTGAGGGAGGGGCAAGCACCTCTGCCAGTATAAGCACCCAGCTTCTGGGAAGACACCCCAGTGTAAACACCTTTCTGAGGAGATAAATCCCAATTCTTCAGCTGTGGTGCCCTGCGCCTTGTCAAAAGTCAGGCTCATGCCAGCACAGCCCCTTCCTGCCCCTCTCACAGTGCATATTTCCCTCTTCCCACCTTTCTAGTGTCAGTGGGAGCCTTTCTATTGATTTCAGTGGATGAGGAGACAGGACTTGAAAGAGCAAATCTACCATCAAAGCCCTCACACTAGCTAGCGTGGAACAATTTTTTGGCAGGGTGCCTTTTTCTAGAGCAATGCCCCCCAGGTGAGCTGTGCTCCACAGGCTCTCTACAGCTCCAACCAAATGTTGTCATGCTTCTCTAATATTACACCCTGTACTGATTAGATTGGTTGATTACTGCTCTTTTATTTAGTTATCCCCTTGTAAAGCAATGATGCCCCTATATTTAGCTGGAGATAGCAATAACAACCTTTTGCATAGTGTAGAGAAAAAAACTTGCACCAGCCCTTGGTGATCTGCCCGGGTAGCTTGTTTTATTGGATTTTGTGATACTGAGAGGGTTTGGCAACTGTTGGCCCGTCAGATTGAGAGGTCACTCACCAGCCTGCATCAGAGATTTAAAGGCACTGCAAGGAAACTCCTTGTGTCAATTTGACTCAATTTGCAAACTAATGAGTTAAGCCCTCCCAATGTGTTTAGGGTCAGCTCAGATCTATTTGGGAAATGTTTGACTATTAGCATTTAAAGCTTCAGATGTGCCATTTCCCCCTTCTGCTCCCCAGCCCTCCCCAGGTTGCTCCCTCCTTTAATTTCCCTGCAGGTTTTAGAAAGGATGCATTAAATTAAAATCACTAGCTGTTTTGTGAGCAGTCTTTTGTGACCAGTAATGAATGTAATGAGTGAAAAAGGAGAGGGAAAACAGGATGATTAAATGATGCTGGGCTGTTTTTCACCCAGCAGTTTGCAATGTGACACAAATGGACAATTGGGGCTTTTCTTTTCCCATTAATTTGTATCTCTGTTTGCACTTGTCACATAAAAAACAGACTATTTACTAAAACATGAGGTGGGTAACAGATGCCATCTCCTTTGGAGCCGAACCTGATTGACCCTATGCTTGATAGTACAGTTGTGCAATGTCATTTTGGATTTTCTCGGTGTTGGACACAGCCCCAAGTACTTTGAGGCCTACGGTTTACTGTCATATGCCTTTAGAAGGATTGGTACTTTACCTTGTGTGGTTATTGTGTTTTAAAGCAGTTATTTTGAAACATTTTTCCAATCAGAATTGAGAAGCAGTCAGGAGTCAATTTTTTTCCAAACTACAGGCAGGAAGAAAAGCTTTCTTTCCTAAAACAAATGTTGTGGTTTTTCCATGATCTGTATTAATCAAAGGCTTTAGTAATTAATCAGTTTTTTGAGCCAGCATGTGCTCTCTGTGTGTGCATGTGTGTGTTGATTAAACCAAGCATCTGGATCTGAAATCTTTAGATATCTCTGCTCATTAGACTGTTTCAGGACTATCATGAAAAACATTTTCTGCCTACTGCATATATACCAGATTCCTTCTTATTATTTGCTCATTCCTATGAATCCCACAAAACAGCCCCCAGCATGGGAAAAACCCAGAATTAGTACCCTAACTACTGCAGAGCCCATATAGCTCTATGCATGCAATGTAAAAGTGAGACTGTTGAATCTTGGTAGGATTCACACCAAGGTTTTATCTAGGAGTGGATCTTGAGTTTTTGGAAAGCACCTTGGGAGACAGTCCAGCCCAAGCTCTGAGAAATTAAGATCTGGCTAAATGAAACGGATGTGTAAAACTGAGTATGGGAGAAAGGACATTCTCCATCTGATGTTTCACCAAATGTGTGCTTAAAATGGGTGCACTTGTCACTCCTATGGACCTCACAAGAGGCTGAATCAAGGTCTGGCTGAAGCAATCCATGGTTAAGGTCAAAATCCATACAGAGCACCTTTGCAATAATTCTCCCAGGGACAGGGAAGAGTAGTATTTAATCCAGAATTAGCAGAAATGAGCTGAAGCTGGCCAGGGTGTAATAAATTTTAAAAATGAACTTGGATTCACAAAGAAATCTGGTCTTTTTAACATGATTTTTTCACAGCTGATGGGCTGTGTGAAATGATAGGTCCTATGGTACTGACAGGGCTCCAAGGAAAAGCATCACTGCCAGAGACAAGTGACACATGCAGTCAGCCACAATACTTCAGCAACAGGCAGCCTTATCCTACTATTAAGCAAACACTTCATCCAATTTCCATTTCAATTTTATCGTCGCTGCTGACACAAGTCATTAAAATGCACAAGCTAGCTTTGCAATTATTCATTCAAATAACACTTTAAATTGTAAGGGGTACTCTTGCTCCTGAACTTGCAGAGCTGCCATCCACACCTCAGTGAAACACTGCTTGAAAAACGCCCCGGTGAGAAAGTGGCCTTTCCATCCTGATTCGCCTCCGCTTAAAGATCTGCTTCTGTTCACAGGAGGAAAATGAACTCTCATGCAAATAAGGCAACAACGGTAAATACTTTTTGTTTTGTTTTTATTGAATGGGAAAACAAACTTTAATTTGAATACTAAACCATCCAGAATATCTAGCTGAAAACATGTTTTTATTATTTACATTCCTAGGTTTGGCTTGTTATGCTTCTGGCATATCTATTCATATCTCTTGCAATATTTTTTCATTTCATATATTAATATTTAATATTCTTTATACATTGTTCAACCTTAATGGTTGTCTAATTTCTGTTTTTCATCCACAGAGAAGCTATTAATTTATGAGCATATAGGGCAGTAAGTAATAATTTGCATGAATGCCTTGAGCAGATATGCTTCCATAGGCCTCCCATAGCATAGACTTTGGAAAGGGTGATACCATCTATTGGCCAAGCTTCAATGAACACTCTTTACAAGAAGAAGAAGAAAAAAAGTTTTTTAATCCATAAAGAAGTCTACTAAGTGAAAAATCAAGAGAGATGACAGGAACTGGATTGTTCCTAGGGTTTGTTTGGCTTTTTTTCCCTTTTATTAATGTGTTAAATATATTCCTGTGGTTTAGAAAGCATCACAGAAACTGAAGTTTTCTGTACATCTTCAGGATTTACAATGAGCATTAAAAAAGATTCTCAAATACTGGCTGGCCTGCAGGGATGTCCCCACTCCTGGTGTTCCCAGCCACAGTCTGGGACTTTCTTTCCAGAGGGTCAGTGATAATTTACACCCTGTGGTAAGACTAACTTCTGAGTCCTTCCACAGACAGATGTCAATGTAAAGCACTAATGATGTTTACAATATATTACTGTCCTCAAAAGACGCAAATGAAGCAAATAATGGAATTTATTTTGCATTCTGTTGAGTATGGGGTGGAGAAAAACATTGTTTGTTGGTTAAGTGCATGTCTACTGTCTTCACATACAGCTCATTAGAGCATGTGAAACTGCTTGTTCTGAGTAAATTCATGAATACAAAGCATTTCTGATGGAAATCCTTTCTACTGGACAGCAGACTTGAGGAATTTGCAAAATTTTGCAGGCACACAACTTTGACAGAGCTTTCCATGTGAAAGGGCTGAAACTTCTTGTTTACACTACCAAGCCCTCATTTCATTTTTTCTGTGAATCCCTGTATTAAAATGTATAGAATAGAACATGACAAAATATTAGAATAAATAGTTATATAGTGGTAATATTTTTTAAGGTTGTTGAGGAGGTTTTTGGTTGATTGGTTGGGTTTTTTTTAACTGACACACGTATAGCTTCCTGACTTGATATTGCACATTTCACATTTCAAAAGGATGGACTTCCTTGTGAAAGGGAAAGCCTACATTCTGACAAAGTTTTTATGGAAAGCTTGAGCTCTCCATTTAGTGTAGGTACACCTGAGTAGAGCCCTGCAACCACCAAAGACCACCCAAAACCCTGAAGGGATAAGAAATGAAGGAAATACCTGATGGCTGACAGATAACCTTCTGTGCTTTCTCTCCTGTCTATTTAAGCAGAGGAGTTGATCTGTGAATTTCTCCTTCCATTTTAAGAGTAGAACAAGAGTCCTATCCACCAAGCAAGAACTTACTGCAGAATGTCCTGCAAAACATCTCTTTTGCCAACAGACATTTGGAAAGCCTTCATTTAAAGACATTTTCTCCAGGTTTCATGAGCAGTTCACAAATATGGAACAGCAGCGCCTGTGCACGTAATCTTGGCTTGCTTTGCTGCCAGAATGCATTCAGGCAGAAATATATGTGGCTTTTTCTGCAGTCATCTCCTTTTTATGTATAGTGATAACTCCAGTTAAATTAGACTGAGTGGCCTGAACAATCTGATCATGCACAGGGGAGTAGCAGAGTCAGAGCCTGGCTTTGGGAGCACTCACACACAGCACGGTGGTTGCAGCCCTCCTGTCCACACAAGGGTCTGTGTGAGAGTTGTGGATCTGCAGGGAATAGTCACAGGGTGATAAAGGTGCTGCTTTTAGGGTACTGTCTGCCTGACCCATCCCAAACAGCTTCCAGGTGTTCTTCCTTGTCACCTCTTGAGACAGAAGTGTGAAGAGAACAAGACTCATGATTTTTCTCATCCTCTCTTTCTCTCTGAAGAGATGATGTTAATTAAATTACTTTCATGAAACTTAACCTCATTTTTTCTGGCATTTTTGCCTTGGGAAGGAGTAGAAGTCCGTAACTAAAGGTCTGATTTAGTTGCTTAAGCACTTCTGCCTGGTCTCTCAACTCAGCTAGCTGAGAGATGATTCACTGCTTTCAAAAGTATGGCACTGCTGATTTGGACAGTTTGCCTAACTGGACATCCATTAACTAAATTACACCTAGCTCTTTTTCTTTTTTTTTTTTTTTAAAAAAAAAGTAGTCTTCCATGTTAAAGACATATTTAATTTTTTTTCTTACTGTGTGAATTGTAAAAAAGAAGGAGTACATAGTAGAAAGTGTGGCTGAAAAAATATATCAAATGAAAATTTATCTTCATAGTCATTTTCTACTCAATTTCCATGGTTGAAGAACTAAAACTCTAATATTAAAGTTTTAAATTAAGCTGTGTATATGAGTGTACTAATAGTGCTTGGTAACATGTAAAATAATCTGTCATATTGCTTTTCCAACTAATCATTAATGAATTAATGAAAGGGTTTCATTGGTTTTGTACTGTGTAGCATAATGAGATATACAGTATTTAAAGCTTTCAAAGATTTAGGACTCTATTAATGAAAAATAATTATTATCTTACAACACTAATTAAGTATAATTTGCACGGAACTAACATTTTCTAATCCCTAAACATTAGTAATGACAACAGTTCCTCTTGAAGCTGTTAACTGCTCTGCAACACTTTTTAACGGAAGATGAATGGAAAAATGTGCTGGCAGAGAAAGATGCTGCTAACAGCATCCAGGCGGAGAGCCTCCAGGCAGATCAGGAGGGGCACATCAGCACCTGCAAGTGCCTATCTACAGCTTTATACCCCCATTCTTGGATTTAGCAGAAAAGTAAGAAGAGGCCACCAGGACTGATTTGCAAGGTGAGAAGTGAAGCTGCCTTCTGTACTCACTGTATGGATCCTGAGGACTTGGCAGAGACTTTTACCATAAAGGTCTGTCTGAGGGCAGGTGCTGGAATGGGATTGACTCACTGGGTTTAACAATCTGCTTGTTAAGCAGTTTCCTTTTGTGTAGGTTTTCCCAGGAGCACCCCAGTTCCTGCTGGAGGCTGAGGGTATGTCCCAGGTCATTTATGCCGGTTCTCTCAAGAAACAGCAATTGGTTAAACTTCAGTAAATTGTTGGGTATTTGCAGGGGTCCTCCATGGTCTAGATAGTAGATGGCAGATATAAGCAGCTGGAGTTTTCCCACTCTTTCTTCACGAGTGGGTGATAAAGAAGAGCAATCTTACTTCTGCCACTTACTTTCCAGTTAAAATATTAATGGTCTCTTTTGTGGATAGGACAGTCTATAAACCATAAGCTACACATATCTTAAAAATCATAGGATGGTTTGGGCAGAAAGGGACTTTTAAGGGTCGTCTAGTTCAGTCCCCTTGAAATGAGCAGGAGCATCCTCAACCAGATCAGTTGCTCAGAGCCCCGTTCAACTTGACCTTGAATGTTGCCAGGGATGTTGCATCTACTATTTCTTTGGGCAACCGCTTCCAGTGTTTCACTACCCTAACTGTAAAAATCTTCTATCTAATCTAAATCTACTCTCTTTTAGTTTAGAACCATTATCCTTTCTCCTATCACAACAGACACAGCTGGAAAGTTTATCCTCATCTTTCCTATATGTCCCCTTCAGGTGCCAGAAGGCTGCTGTAAGATCTCCCTGGAATGTTATCTTCTCCAGGCTGAACAACCACATCTCTCTCAGCCTGTCTTCATAGCAGAGGTGGTTCAGCCCTCTAATCATCTCTGTGATTCTCCTTTTGTCATTCTCCAACAGCTTTCCTGTGCAGAGGAATATATCACTGTGGTGATTCATTTTTCTTAAATGATTGTTCTGTTCATCCCCAAAATGTACAAGTTGTAACTCCTCCCTAAGTTGGACGTGTTCTCCTCCCCTATCAGTACCCCATTGGTCCAAGCCTTGGATCTGCCCCCCGGGGGGAACTCTGTCTTAGTGTGATACACGAGGTTTGCTCTCGCTCTCTCGGCCTCTCTCTCTCTCTGCCTCTGGCTCAGGGCCCGGGCCTGAGCCTGGGCCTGGGCCTGGCTCTGGCCTTGGCCCTCTCGCCTCTCCTTTGGGAGCTGTGCTCCACCCCGCCCCGGTGCGGGACTCCGAATAAACCTCATCTGATCAGCACCCTCAGAAGCTGTGTCGTGTCTTGCCTGCCTGTACGCTGCCATTAGCTGGCACAACTAAGAGACAGCTCCCCAGAAATTCTGGTAAGGCTTTTGTACCTGCTCCAGCTACCGGGACCCAGAGATATGTTGCCCCCAGCCCCCCCCCCCCGCCCTTTTCAGGCCTGGCTAGCAGCTGCAGGGGGGCTGGGGGCAACATATCTCTGGGTCCCGGTAGCTGGAGCAGGTACAAAAGCCTTACCAGAGTTTCTGGGGAGCTGTCTCTTAGTTGTGCCAGCTAATGGCAGCGTACAGGCAGGCAAGACACGACACAGCTTCTGAGGGTGCTGATCAGATGAGGTTTATTCGGAGTCCCGCACCGGGGGGTGGAGCATAGCCGGGGGGAAGAAGAACGCAACATATCACCTATCCCTTTGTTTGACTTGCCTAAAATTTACAAATGCTGCCATGAACAAGATATAAGTTATAAATCAGGAATGAAAGAAAATGTGGTGACAAGTGGCAAGAAGATAGAAGGTGTCTCTAGAGCTGAGGAACGTCTTGGTCATGTAAACTGCATCCTGCTCCAGCTGCACTCAATGCTTGCCATGAAATTTTCTGCAAAGCTCTACTCTCTTAGTCTGTGGAGACCAGTAGACTTTTAATTGCATTACTAGCAGCTGAACACTTAACTTCGCACTATAAAGGCAATTTTAGTATTTTGGAGATTTGACTGCAATTTTGAAGGCTTTGCTGATTTATAACCGTGTGACGTACTGCAAAGAATATTTGCAGAGGTCAGATTAATAACTGACAGGAAGGCAAATGGAACAGAAGACTGAACAGAATTTGTGATTTTATTATCTTGTGATATGTTAATTTTATGGTTTTTATCTATGTGCATTTTATTAACAAACAACACTATGTTTGCCATGCCACTTCTTAAGTGAGAAGTGCATTTTGAGGAAAGAGAAGTGTATAGGAGGTTTGGAGGCTCACTTAATTTCTTATAATTAAGGTCTATTAGAAAATAGCATATTTCCCTGAATATTCAGAATAAGTTTTGCAGCCTCAGAATGAAGACTGAAGTCTTCAGAATGAAGTCATCTAATAAGGAGAAGGAGCAGGAATAAACAAATTAACTAGCTTTAAGGACTAAAACAATAGTAGTGCTAAATGATACTGGACTTAAACATTCTACTGGAGGTTTGTGGAATCCATATGTCCAGAAAAGGACAAGAGCTTCTTCAGTCATAGGGTTACCAAGTTGATAAAGAGGGAAAAATAATGTTGCTCGGTGAGGGGAACCCAATCCATCCCACTCGTACCAGTTTGATGTCAGGGCCAGCAGTAGATGCCCAGAGAGTTATAGCAGGTCAGTAGGAGAGCACCTGGAAAGCAGCACAAAAGAATTCCAGCCACTCCAACCAGTAAATCAGCTACATCAGGACCCACCTTAAACATGTCTTTGCACACAGCACAGGGAATAAACAAGAGGAGTTAGGGATGTGCACATACCTGCAGGGCCAGGATCCTACTGGCATCTCAGAGGTGGTGGGAAGGCTGGATGACTGGACTATTGGAATGCATGGATGCAGGCTCTCCAGGAAGGGCAGGCAGGGGAGCTGAGGAGGTGGTGTTGCCCTCTGTATCAGCGACCAGCTGGAGTGCATGGAGCTCCACCTGGGTATGGGTGAGGAGCCAAGCCATAGTTTATGGATCAGGATTAAACAGAGACCAGGGAGAGGTGATGTTATAGTGGGTGGTCTGCTACAGGCCAACTGACCAGGAAGTGTCAAGGAGGCTCTCTACAGACAGATAGGGACAATATCACCTTCACAATCTCTGGTCCTCATGGGGGACTTCAACCTCCCTAGCATCCCTTGGAGGGACAATACAGCAGGACATAAGTAATCCTGGAGGTTACTGGAGTGCATCAACGTTAATTCCCTGCTCCAAATGACAGAGGAGCCAATGAGGAGACATGCTATGCTGGACTTTGTTCTCACTGACAAGATGAGGCAGGTGGGGACTGGGCAGCTGAAGGCAAGCCTGGGCTATAGTGACCATGAAGTGGTCACTGCTTAGGGCAGGGAAGAAATCACACAGCAAGCTCACTACCCTGGACTTTAAGGAGAGCAGACTTTATCCTTTTCAAGGTTATGCATAGACAATCATGAGATAAAGCCCTGGAGGGAAGAGCAGCCCAAGAAAGGTGGTTACTATTCAAGGATTGCCTCCTCCAACCTCAAGAACAATGTATTCCAACAAAAAGGAAGTTGGGCAAAAATGGCAGAAAACCTGCAAAGATAGACAAGGAGCTCCTGGAAAATCTCAAACACAAAAAAGAAGCCTACAGAGGATGGAAGCAAGGAACTGGTAACCTGTGAGGAATACAGAGGAATTTCTCACTATGAAAAGGACATAGATTTGTTGGAATGAGTCCAGAGTAGGGACAAGAAGATTATCAGAAGACTGGATGGGTCTTTGAGCAACCTGGTCTAGTGGAAGGTGTCCCTGCCCATGGCAGGGAGGTTGGACTTGGTAAGCTTTAAAGGTCCCATCCAACACAAACCATTTTATGGTTCTGTAATACATTCTCTCTTCCTTAGACTCCTGGCCTTATTAGATGATCCACCTCCCCTTTTTAGAGCTTGTCAGTATTGAATCTTCTTAGCCTCATTTCTCACATCCATCAGGGCCCTCACACAAGCTGTACACAGGAAAGGATATCAGCATGCTGTCCTTCACTCCCTTTCTGCATTGTGCTGACAATCTGGGACCCTTCCAGCACCTTTTGTTATTACTCCTAGGTTGCTGTTCTTTCCTTTCTGCTCATCTACCTCCTGCCCTCCTTATCAGTCACAAAGTCAATTTGTGTGAATAAACTGATAAAGCAAAAAGGTTCCTTTTATTTTTATGAAACTTCCTTTTCATACATTTTATTCGATGTCTGCTTAATCCTCTTAAAAATTATCTGCTATTCTGGATAAGGGGAATTAAACAAAACAGAGAAAAATCTTTAGCAGCTGAATCTTTTACATATCTATATGTGTTATTGGTCAGACCAAAAAGACCTTTTAAAAAATCCTCTGAAATTTGTGAGCATTAAGAATAAAAATGTGATATCCCTGAAGTGTTGTGTGTTTCATCTTCTGTGTCCAAATGGTCTTTAACAAAACTCTCCAGAAAGAAACCCATAACAATTCTTTTGTGAGTAGATGCAACATAAAGAAATTAAAGGCCTTTACGCTGGAGTGTCCAAGTGGGAAAGTCTAGATGCAACGGGTGAATACTTGACTGTAGCTTGTACTACACTGTAGCTGTCAGCCCTGTTAAACATTCAGTCATCATCTGATAGACAGGAATTATTTCCATATTATAGACACTTTTCTGAGAAATTTTTTGTCATAAAAATTAATAACAAAACACAAATTTGCTGATATGTATTTTATAACATAAATTTTAAACTTACTCATCGGTGTTAACTGACACTGTTGTTTTCATTTTCTGCTTTCCACTTGCATTTAAAAGGGGGCACCGAAGCAAATAAGGGGAAATCACCTCCACATCTCATCCATCACCCAACCTCTACTTCCACTTATTCACATCAGCATGAACACAGAGGAACTGTGAGACCAGCAGCAAGGCTGGTACTGTTTTGCACAGCTGGAAGAGCCAGCACATTCTGCCCATTCAGGGCCTCAGTTTGGCTCCCTAAGATGGAGAGGTTGGATGCAGATGGAAGCACACACATCTGTAATGATGAGCAGGATCAATGAGAGCATTAATTCCGTCAGTTGTTTAATGCAGTGCTTGTGTTTCTCTAGAGAGTTGAGTTCAAATTCAATTTAGATGAGAAGTCAAAATAATGCTGGCCATTATTTTCCTCCCAAGGAGATATCTATCTACCTCAGCTACCATGACATAATTGGCAATATCTACTCAGGACAAGTCAAGTTTAAGATTGATAAGGACTGTTGGGCACTGAACCTTGAACCAGGGCTCCCTGCATCATTTCCTACTCCAACTAGTATTGAGATCTCTAGACCAAATAATTGCTATATTTAAGGAACACATTTCCAAATGCAACTTTTAGGGTGTCTGCATTTCACCTGCTGAAACATGTAAAAACATGCTCCTGACTGTGGCCCTCCAGTCATCAGCACTGGGGATTTGCAGACCCATTTGAACTTAGATTTGCACATAGTTTGAGCCTACAGCTAGCCTTTTGGTGGGCCCTGAGCCAAAGGAAAGGGAAGAAGTGAAGGGAGTGCGTGCCTCCCTCTGTGGACAGGTCTCCTCCAGATGTACACCCAGATCCAAACCCATGACCACCTCTCTGAGGCCACCCGCTGTTTCAATCTGGGAATGACTGTGGCATCAGCACTCTTAAAAATATCAACCATGATGTTGAAGACCTTTGTATCAAGAAGCTGAGCATTTCTGAAGCCAAGAATCTTGTTAAAGGTGAGTAATTCTCTTTACACTCAGGTCTTTTTCCAGCTGCAACTGTGGCTTTGTTTATCCTTACTGTACCAACATTCAATGTCAACATCTGCATGGACAGAGCTGAGCAGGGAGGGAAGATAATTTACCTTGAGTTTCACACTTTCAGCAGTGCCTCTTATAAAAATGTTTTATTCACTATTTGCATGTGGTGAGACTTTCAGAGGAGTCTTAGCATATGCTGGCAACAAAATTTAGTCTTCAGCCTTCTGCTTCCTCTCCAAATAAAGGACTATGTCATCTCTGGGATCAGGAATATTAAAAAATGTGAATTCTTAGCTCTAGCTAAAAAGGACATTTCCCACCGCTTCAGTGTACAAGGGTTGTGCTTAGTGATTCAGTAAGACCACCTTGACATTTAAACATATGTCACTCACTTCAGAAATGTTTCTAGCCCTCCACCCTCCTCAACCCCCTGGCCTCTATGAAAAGGAAACCGAGCCTTTTAAGGGCATCTGTCAAATGTCAGGCAAGCATGCATAATCTGCAGTGTGCTCCCAGGGTAACTGCTGAATAGTTCCTGCTAAACCCTTCTGAAATTAAGGAAAGACCCAGACCTGTTGAAATGAAGTACAAAACAGGAGGAATTTTAAAAATAATTTGTTGGAACAAACGCAGTCTTCCACTTTGAAACACGAGTCTGTCACTAGTGGCAGCAGACTACCATGGCATGCATTTTGACACTGTCTGTCATAATTAATTCCTTGACAGTTGTTGCTAGGAAAAGAAGGTTACAGAGAACTAAGCTAGCACTTGAAGATATCCAGCACCAGAAGAGGGAAAAAATTGTCTAGTGAAGCCTTTGGGAGGACACAAATTAAGCTTGACTTTTTACATCCTGTAGCTTATTAACCTTAAACTGTGAAATTCTTGAGAAAATGAGGATAGAGCATGAACACAACAATTGCAAATGTTTCATCTGTATTGAAATGAAGTGATAATGTGCATCGCTTTAGCACATAAATGGCAGAGATGTTGAGAAATTCAGCATTTCCAAGATAATAAAATAAATGGGCAGAGGAAGTTTTCCTTAGCTCATTATGATTTATAAGACAAACTAGAAGCCTTCTAATCTATTACTCTTGGTAACAGTTACCTTCACACCCAGAGATGTATTTATACATGCAATATATCCAGTAATATCCAGTCAGAAGCTGAATGATTTATCTTGTGGTCTGCAAATTACATTAACAACATAATTAATAACTTAGATATAAAAACTGTGTATGTCAGAGCAGTATGTCATGTAATCAATGGCAACAAATCATTTTCTCTGGTGTTTAATGACTCTTTCAAGAGGGTGAATCTATAAAAACAGAAGAGTCAATCAATGAGGAGGTTGCATACATTGTCTGTCCTATTTGCAGATTTGAAAACTGAAGTTGCCTTTATTGTTTAAATTTTAGCTATTGGAAATCAACCTGGGAACATAAACAGAAAGGAAAAAAAAAGTATTAATGGTAAAAAAAAAGTTGATATCTGTAAAATCTAGTCAGAATTGCCAACTTCCCAGGTCTAGCTAAACCTCGATCACATAAAACATTTATGAAACCATTCTTGCTTACACAAAAGCACAATCATGGGCAGAACATTGAAAAATTATCTTTTGAAAAGGGAGTGCTCTTTCTCCAAACTATAACATATCATTTGCATGGGTCCTGCAAAATCAATGATCTTTCCTGACAACCCTAGCTCATTCCCAATGCTTGCTGTTGAAAGCGTTAGTCAAAGCCCACTTTATTCAGTTTCGAAAGCAGAATAAGGTAAGGCATTTCTGCAGGACACAGACTCTCTTTCATTTACTGGCTCTGGCTGAGCATTTGCTCAACTTGTTTCCATAGGAAGGTGATCTGAATACAGGGGAAAGCCCTTATCTACCAACTGCTCTAGACTGTCAGGTTCCTCCCTGTTTTTTGGCAACAGACTTTGCACTTGTACTGACTCATTTCAGGTGAACACGCTCATTCAGCAGCCAGGGTTGTAATTCAGGAAATGCTTTCATGTTGTTATGACACATTTTTGTATTCATTATTTTCACTCTAAGATGGAAAGAACGACTGTCTTCTGTGTAGCTTGGAGGCACTCAGAAGCTTAAAAAATAATAAAAAAGATAATTAATAAGGACATCATGCCTTTTCTATGCTATCTGTCTGGATAAAATAATTTCTAGTGTGAAGACAGCAGAACCTGGACTGAAGCACATTCGAGTAGGACTCATCTTTCCAGACTTTAGATGCCTACAGTGTCCATTTCTGTGCTGGTTATCCCACTCTTTGCTAGTAGTAGCAAGAACAGGCTGTGTACTTCAATAGAACAATGTCAGAGGCCAGCATGAGGATGAAGTAAGTAGTCTCTTCCAACTGACTCAAAAGAGTGGCCACTTCAGGTGGAGAAGTCTACCTTCAGGTTGTTTGTGGGTATCCACCCCAGTGCCCCTTGCTTGCCAGGACCTTCACCGTCCTGAATGCCTTTGTGGATGTGGCCCACAGTATGCCGAGAAGTGCAGGTATGGTTATGCTGATCAGAAGGGCAATCTGACTGCTCTCCTGTGATGCACAGAGAACAAAGCTCAGCCTCCACCTACTCCCAGCCCCACCCAGTCCCCTGCCTCCCTGCTTGCTTCTGGCCATGGAGGGTATTATAGCTTGAGCAGTTACAGAGCAATAATTACTATTTGTGTGCATTCTTTTCATTGCCATATTTTTTAGAAGCCACTCTTGATCTTGTTCAAAGCGTGACGCACGGAGGATAACAACTCCTGGGACAAACAAATGGCACTATTTAGGAGTGTAAGCCTCACTTTCCAGCTGCGTTTGTATGTATTTGTACACTTCCCAAGGCAAAGCTGGAAACCAACTTCAGCTGTACAGCGACAGGGTTGGAGGGAGGGACTGAGGGAAGGAGTGAGGAGGGAGGGAAGGAGAACAAAAAGATTTTAGATATCTAGAACAGGGAGCATACGGTTAGATAAGAATAACCTATATAAGGCAAAAGCCAGAGACGGCCAAGGATCAGTTACACCCTGAGCCTCTAATGATCTGCTTACATCAAAAGCCCTTTCAAGGCACAGCAACATACCTGCCCTGCAAAGGCTCCTGAGCTACAGGATAATGTAATGATCCCTACAATATCCCTTCTCTTTTGTGAGTAGTTTAAGCAAAGAAAAGCAGCCGCTTTGACTCTAGTATTAAGCCTCATCTTAACTAGGAACAGTAATGCCTCCCTATATGCTAAAATGTGCCGTGTTTGTGTGCAGAATGACTTAACCTGGGATATTTGGGCATTCCCTGCTCAGATTCAGTGGGTTTTTTTAAATTTTTGATTTCTGGTGCTCATTGTGTAGTTGTGTGGGAGCTGGGAAGTAATTCTCAAATCAGTTGAATTCATCTTACTTGTTTCACGAGCAGGTATTTAGATGAGCTTTGTCTCCCTAAACCTCTTAATATAAAGAGTAAACTAGATTGCCTGTGAGTGTATTGACTGTGTTAAGAATGCTGGATTGTATTGCAAAGGAGTTGAGACCTGTAATGTTATCACTCAGCAGGAATGGATCCCATCAGAAGGCACATGGCGTGCCATGACGTAGCCAGCCTTAGACCACAAAAGCAGACTTTTCTCTGTGAATTAGACAAACCACACAAAAGGCAACAATAGCTAGCATAAACACTATTTAATACTATTCACAGGCTATTGAAGAGATGGGCGTTTACTAAGAATTGCAGCAAAGCCAGTACATTGTTGTCAGATGAAAGGACGCCTAATGAACAGGAAGCATCATTTGAGCAGGCTGACAGTAACCATATAACTGCAGGATTGTGGGACTGGCATTTACCCCATGGGTCTTTACAGTCAAAAAAATAAAGAGAAATTAAAGCATAAGGAATCCTTTTTTGTAGGCACTTAAAGCCCATAAAGCAACACAAGAAAGTGTACAATTGTCTTTTCATGATTTGTCTGTGCTTCAGCTAATCATAAAAAAGAACTTTTGGGGTGCAGTAACTAGGTTCTGTGTCACAAAATAAACCCTGCAAACAATAGAAGATTTGGGTATTTGCAAATTGCCCCAATTGAAATAAGAGCTACATTTTTTTTTTCAGCTATTTCAAGCTATATTCTAACAATGGCTGCCTTGGCAATGTCAAGATGATAAACCCTTCTGTACTCGCCCCGACAACCAGGCTAAATCAATGCTTTTGCAGTGGTCCTACTTTATTTGCTTATGTGTTAGGGTGGAAGGAACATAATTAAAAAGGTTCCCTTCTAATACAATTATTCCAACTATGTTCTCCCATCCCTATGATCATACATGGAAGAAAGCTTCCAATTGTTCCTGCTTTGTGTAGCCAACCTTTTAAATTATGCACTAAAGATGCAAGCAAGATGCTAAAACTCCTTTCTGTCGAGACTTCAACTGAGACAGAAGGGACTCAGGTTCTTAGAGAACAAAGATCCAAGAGTAGAATTTAGTTAGTGAGAGTTTTTCTGAGTAAGACTGAAAATATTTTAGGACTGGTATGTTTCAAAATATTCTTTGGGACACTGAATCTGGAACAGTGTCCACAGAAAGACCTCCAGGCCACTTAGGCCTGTTATTTGGCAAAAGGCTGTGATGAATAGCATTGTGGCCAGGAAGAAGATATTATTATGCTCTGAAACCAACAGGCTCTGTGCTGTTTGCCACTGCCTGGGCAGGGACAGTGGAACCAGATAGATCTGTGCATGTCTGTTTATACATTTGCACATCAGAAGATCAGCTCCTGAATTCCTGATTCGTCTGCACCCTGCCCCAGTAATACAGCAAGCTGTGCACACAAGGGGCTGCAGGGAGGATGGATATAATTCTCTTTACTCCCACTTTTGGACACTTCAATCACTGAAAGCCCCAAACCAAAATTTTTGGCACCGATTCTATGAATAGGAGGCAAAGCAAGTTTAGAGTAACAAAGAGGTATATCCCATATCAGGATTTAACCCCTTTCTCCACTAAATCCTAACAGCTCATTCACTAGGTGGGCTGTAATACACTTTCAGAAAAGAAAGAGTAAGCAGGTGTTGAGGGAGACTGAAAACCTAAGATTCTTTTCCACACCAAACAGCTGTAAAAAGGCAATCTGTGTTGAGCTGCGTTTCAGAGGACTCCAGCTAAATTGCCCCCTTAAGGATTTCATTTTCTTTGCAAAAATTCAACTGCTTGAAAATTAGTTCTACATTAAAAATGTTCTGAATGAACAAATGAGGGATCCAGCCAGCTCCTGACTCACTATCAGCCCAATTTACCTCACCCACGCAAACCTTTTGATATGTTCTGAATTAGAGCATTGGTTATGCAGTTGACTTTACATGCTGTTTATTAACTGGCAGAGGGAGACCAAAAGAAACTCAAATTATAGCATGCTGTGCCATTACACTGTTTTTAAACATCTTCTTTATGTTTATATAAATATATTTAAATATACATTAAAATAGAGAAGATGGTTTTCACCAATAGAGTTTGAGTGACTGCTGTATCTAGTTCTAGAAGTACATAAAATACAATTATAAAAATTCATTGAACTTGAGCTGGTGAGTTGGGGAGTTAATGTTTAAGGGGGTACAGCTAAGATTTTCTGGGCAGAACAAACAGAGTAGGATGTGAGTGAGGGGTGATTGAATGAATAGCTGATTTAACTTTAACCACTGAGTGAGTTTGTGTAGTTTATCATATATGTAAGCCTGGAAAAGGAAAACAAAAAGAAAGAAAGAGGAGAAATAGAAGTTTAATTAAATGCCATGGATGCAGTATAATGCAAAGCTCACAAATAGAGCATAATTGGTTTAGCAGAGGGATCCAATGCCATAAATAACCATTCATAATCATATACAATTAACATATCAATAGTTCTTTTTTGGAGTTATAGTCCATAAGCTAAGTTAGTTCTTAACTAGAAGTTTGGCAAAACCAAGCTGTTAATTAAGCACTTTTCAGAATTCAGTGTCACATTTTTACTCCTCCACAAAAAAAAAATGTCTGAACCTATTAAAGTGTCCTTCTTTCACGAGCAGAAGGACACATTTCTTTCCTATTTAATACCACATAAATCTTCAAAGAGGAGAAAACCAGCAATCTCAAACCTTCCCTTTACAGCTGGCTGTGCCCTAGTACAGTATTGGGACAAGGCAGTAGAGCACAGACATTGGCTTTTTTCATTGAATGGAGTTTGTGCCTGATTGAAAAGGACTTCATGATGATCTGAAACAGCCCTAAAAGAACCCAGTCCCAGATGAGAGTTTATGTACTTTAGGCGATAATTATGAGAATAGGCTAAAAATCATCATTTCCTTGGAATTAATTAATATCTCTCTTCCATGTACATTACAATAATTCAATCCTGGTGTCTCAGAAAAAAAACAAAAAAACAACCTCATTAAGGAATGGTAAAGAGCCTGCCAAAGAACCTGCAGAAGCACTGAGAGCTTTCTGAGTACTCCCAAATTAAAGGGGAATTAGAAAAGCTTTAATTTTTGCATAAAGACCTGAGATTTTCACCTCAAAATTGCTTCAAAGAAAGGTGGTTCTCCAAGCAGTTGAAGTCCCTGCTCTGTTTTGAACAGAAAAAGAGATGCAGACAGACTTGCTTTCCAGCTTTTCCTGGGATTTGTCTTTATTATTAACTTCACAAAACATAACTCTACGCTACAGTCACCAGCCCCTTCTTGACTGATTGTTCCCTGGGCCTTCCTCCACCCCAGCTGCTCTTTCTTTCCCCCTCCAAAGGCCTTTCCTTATTGCCCATTCAGTTCCCACATAGGCAGAAGACCTCTGTGTCCATCTGGAGGCTTCAGCTGAAGGAGAAGAAGGTGACAAAATGGTCCAGGTCCCTGCCATGCTTCTCACTTCCTCCTTCTTCAGCCCCCTATTATCCCCTAATGATGCTGGGTTTGTTTTTAATTTACTGGTATGTTACCTTTTAATAAGGATTCCACTGAAAAGCTCTGTGCTACTGCATACAACAATGTTTTATCTTTATAGGCACACATTTTCACCCTCACCTACAAATCAATCAGGCAAACAAGGAACAAAATTCGCATTTGTCTGCACTAAAGCTATAACTGTTGAGTAGTAGTAGAGATATGCAACAGAGACATCCACCTCACCATGAGGACCACAAGGATACAAAGACCTACCAGGACTCCCTCTGAAAGAAACCATGTCAAGCTCCAGCATCAGGTATGTTTTAAAGGATGTGGTGACTTATTTTCTCCATTTAATGTTGCTAGATTATATAATCAGCTTAAACACAAATAGTAGTTAAGACAGATATCTTAGGAGTTATATAACATTTTCTGAGCAAATGTCCCTTCTGGTCTCTTTGTCTAAATGAAATGGAACTCCAAGACCAAAAAAAAAAAAAAAAATCGAGTAATGAAATATCACCTTTCACCCCTTAATTCTAGTGTCATAGTCATGTCTGTTGGTTTTCTTACCAACATTTCATTAATAATGCTGTGGGAGGAACAGGGAGTTTGATTGATGGGACCAGTGTTATGCTAAGCTAGTTGATTATTTCATATTGGATGTCATACAAAGATATCTAATGGCACCTAAATCATTGGCTAATGTAAAACAGAGAACATTTAAATAATGAGATAATGGGTACAGATGCTGTACTAGTGCTTCCTAATCTTTGAATCAGCTGAACTTTCAAAGCCAAACTCTAAATCCAGGGTTTCCAAATTCTGCCATACCAGTTCAAAACTCGCGGGCACGGAAAAACAACACCCTGCTAGTCAACACCACAGCCTTACAGCCACAGATCTCTGAGTTTAATCACTTGCTAGGACTTGATGACATTCCTCATTAATTTAATGTGGTTTTTATCTTCAGAAGTAGAATGGCACGTTAGTGGAATTTATTCCACACACCTGTATTGTGTGTACTCCATGTATGAATGAAGCCTCATGGGCAGACATTAGTGGCACTGAAAACAGCAAGTGCCAATGTAAATAGTATCTCTACCTCATTTTGGGCACAGGTCTAAGTCCTCCACCCACTGGAGAATATGAGTACAAGCCTTTCTTCAGATGAGAGCCTGAGCAAGCATCTGGAAAGCGCTACAAGGGAATTTTGGATCCAAAAGGGGAATGAATGTGCCAAGCACAGATCCATCAGGAAGGAGAATGTTGCAAATCATCACTTGAGGGGCTGATGGGACATGTGCGGGCAGTTGAGTCTGTCATGCTCATTTGGGTCCTCTGGGAAACCTAGCTTGTTTTTTGCCTCCCATTGACTCAGTTTATAATCATCACCTGATCAAGGACACCTTTCTCAACAAGTCCTGATGCTCGCCCGATGAAGTGAACTACTCAGGCAGTTTAGGCTGAAGACCATGGTGACCACCACAAAGAGCTGCAGCTGAGTGATATATCAAAGGATGAGTGTGGGAGGGTTTAACAAGAGCAGTGACAGGTTTGGAGCAGCAGGTGAGAATTATGGCTTTGCCCATGGTGGCCCACCTGCCTAGGCTTGCTGGAGGAAAATCTGCTCTGTATGAGGAAGGGAGGGAGAGTGAAGTGTCAGGAGTAACACAACTGTGGAGCAGACTGAGGAACAGGGAAGAAGGCAGCTTATACCAGAGAAGTCTCAACAGGAACATCTGAATTTAAAATTACTGAAGCTGAAACAATTTCTGCATCCACTAAAAAGGAAAGGGAAAAGAAAAGGCTTTCTGAAACAGTGTTTCAATGCTAACCACATTTTACTGCTAGCTGCAGCTACCCATGCTCTGATTTTATGCTCAGGTAAGAGCTTCCCCCACTCCTGGGCTGGGGTCACACTCAGAGCCTTTATTTCATTGCAGCTGGTATGTGGGCAACACAAGAGAGCACTGCTTCTGCTGCCCCTAACAAGCAGGGCTATTCAACAAGAGCCCTTCCACATCCTAACCCTCGCTCTGGGACAGGCCATTTTGAGCACTGCTGTTCAGACCTTCCTTTTGTCCTAACTTCCTTTCCTTCTTAGGACACTTTTTTCTTTTTCTTTTTTTTTTTTTTCTTCCCCAAAAGACACTGCACAGTCCAGAAATTCTCTGCTCCTTGTGTTGCATGTCTGGAATCCTAACAAGTCAAACCACAGGAGTTAAGCCAAAAATCTGAATGGAGACAATTAAATTCTTCAACACTTGCAAAAATTAAGGAGTCATAATTTATACTGACTTTAAAATCCACCCCATCTGTTAGTACATTTCTAACAATGTGATTTGTCACAGTAAAAAGTAATTAAATGAAATGTATAAAAACGAGTCTCATACTGGTTTATGCACAAAATATATTTTATTATAATTAGTCACCTGAACAAAAGATGATGAAGCAATTATAATTAGCAATACTTTCAGACATTAAACACAGAGCAAATGTAGCACAGGCAAAATATTTTCTCCATAAAGAATTGATTCACACAGAATATTTAACAGGGAAACCCAAGTTTTATTTAGGTAATCCAATTGTATTCAAGAAACAGAAAGTTTTGTGAAAGGACAGCAGTTATGTGCAGTGTTGGGACCTGATTCAGAGTCAATTAAAAAGCTCCTGCTGATTTCTGTGGCTTTCAACCAGCTTCCTCAGTGTGCCACTGTGCTGAAGAGCTCCCTCACTGAGCCAATAGAAGGAATCAATGGTCTTTTACATTAGGAGAAGAATAACCCACTCGGATTAAATTGATCTCACTGGCTCGACTACGTAAAAAGTTCACATTAAAGCTGCCCATTATCATATGAATAATCAAACCCTTCTAATGCTGCCACTGTTTTTACCATTTTCATGTTGTCTTGTTGTGTTGTTTTGGGGGTTCTTTTTGACTTGACATTTGCAGACACACCTGTATTATTTTATTTCTGAGCAAGAAAACAGAAAGCTCTTTGATTCAGTGTAATATCTTCAGCTGTGAGGTATTATTGTTTGTGTTCACAGACTAAACAAGAAACTTTGAGAGTGAAAAAGAAACTTTAAAAATACAGTACTAAACCCATACATAATGAAAATCTTGCCAGAGAGAGAGATGGGATTCATGCCATAAGCAGAAACAGCACCAAAAGTAGAGAAACAAAAAGAACATCCAGAGAAGGAATGATGAGGAGATCAATTTCTAACCTGACTCAGCCAGAGGGAGACTGTCCTTGTTGGTAATTTAGGAAGAGCCACTGGTAGCTGTTAAACAGCCTCCTCCAAGGGAGCAGCTCTCTGCACCACCACGAAAGAAACAAACAATCAGACAAAGCCATTTAGGGTCAGAACAGATAAAAATGTCTGTCCCTCTGATCTTAGAATGAATTTTTAATATGTCTCAGAAACTTAAATCTCCTTCTTCCCTTTCCTGCAGCTATAGTCTTTTAAGTTTTTTCTGCTTTTGGGCAATGAGGGTTTTGTTTATAATGTGGAAAATACAAAATCCAAAGAAGTTTTGTCTGAATTCCTGGAGGGAATTTCTTTCCTTATTTGTGTCTCTTAAACTAAGAATTTAAGTTATGCAAATTTAAGTTGCCAACTTTATATTATGCTTGTGCATGTTCTTTGTTTCTTTAATCAACTCTTACTCCTGTCATGTTGAAAAAGGACAAACAACAATAAACAAGAATCAAGTTTTCCAGAAAGTAGCACACAATCTAGCCCTAGTGTTCCTTGCCATCCTTCTTTTCTACCTATTTATTATGCCCCAAATCTAGCTAACCAATATTGCCCACAGCTAAGAGCACTGTAGCCCAGAACACTGCTATAATATTGACTCTGAAGCAGTAAAAGAATAAGTGACATTGTTCATAACTCAAACATCACTACCATATTTCACTTCCAACATTTAAAAATAAAAACCAGAACCCCAAAGCCTTCATTATTTAAGTTAAACAATGAAACTGTTACTGTGTCGCTTGAAGCCCTGCTTTGCTCCCAGTGTCCTAGGACAACTTTTTTCCTGAAGAGGGATGGAGAAAACATTTTATAAGACACAGACACATGCAAAACACGGCCTCTTTAGATCAGTTCCAGGATTACAGGTCGCCATGAAATGAAGGATGAAAGAGGGAGAAGATTATGCCAGAAAAACAAGAGAAAAAGCAGTTTCATCTCTCTGTCAAGGTAAGTTACAAGGAGGCAGTTTTAAAAGGTGATAATTTTCTTCACCTTCCTTGTTACCTGAGAAATGCTTAGAATAAAGAAGAATAAAATGTGAAAATGCTTCAGCCTGCACAAGCAAGCCAGAACAGTGTTGACAGGATTATAGAAGTTGCCTAATTAGTTCCTTCTTTGCTAATATCCACCCTAAGAACTTCACTTTAACTGGTAAACAATCAACAATTCAGGGAGAGAAGCATAGGAGCTAAATACCAAATCTGAATGCTCTTCTTTCCTACTAAGGGTCACTTGCCACCAGAGCTGCTCCCACGGGCAGCAGGGATAGGTTTAGGAGTGGGGCAGCTTCCCATGCCACAGAGGTGGCAGTCCAGGAGCAATGTCCATCAGCCCTACAGCCTCCCAAGGGTGACCCTCCTCCTCCCTCTCTTCCACCAGCATTCAGAAAGGGGAGAGGCATTACTTAGCCTTGATTTTTTTGATATCCTTTTCTTAAAGGGAACAAGAATTGCTCATCAGGTGTGTATGACCACTTGTGGAATGTTTGCTTTCCACACAGCCCCACAAGGAGAAGGGTGGATGCTGCTGCTCTGCTATTCCTGTGAGACCCACACTAAAACCAGATGTGACAGTGATCAGTAACCGGATCTCTTATGTGTCTTGAATGTATATGCACATGACTTGCAAATTATGGCTCATTTCTTAGCATATTATAACTGATAAAATCCTAGTCTAGGGTTTACACATCCAAAGAAACAGAAATTATTATGATTTACCTTTTTTCTCTTCCTCTATTTAAACAAACAAAAAAAAATCAGAAAATCTTCATAAACCCACTTTTCTAAAACAGAAATTAATTCCAGACCCCTAGAGTGTCCCAGTGACTTGACAGCAACCATTGTGCGTGTTTTTCTCTTCCTTAGAGGAATAACAAAAAAAGTCATACAACTCACAAAGCTGCCCCAATTCATTGCTATACTCATTTGCATGTACATTTTATTGCCATTCTTCTACCTTTTATTTGTGTCCCCTAGATGGTTAACTCCACAGGGGAGGGATTATATCTTTTCATTCTTATAGAGTTCTATGCATAATGGTCCCCTACTGGTTCTTTTGGACACCACCATAATATAAATACAAATATTTACTACCACTGCTAACACCTAGAAGAATTACCCCTTATATCTGTGCAGCCATAGTCAGCAAAATTTTACAGATCCTAGTCCAGTAAATGCATGTGTATTGCTGTTATGTGTCGATCAAAATGTACATGGTACCTGTAAGACCTGCAGCCATCCAGGTTAGTTGTTCTAACTCCTCATTTGCCATCATCATCAGGGTTCTATATCACTGCTAACCTATACAAGCAGTAGGTTAAATGCCTCACACTGGGTGAATAATATTTGTTTTCACAGGGCTCACCATTAATAGGGAGAGAAATTATAACCTGTGTCCAGCAAGCTCTCTGCCTGGCAATCCTCCTCCCTTTCATTTGCAGAGTGGCACACTAAAAGCTGGCAAGACAGACTTTATGCAAAGCCCTTCTGCAATAAATGTAAGACACAAGGGACTACTTGTAAATGACTGATTTTCTCCTTTCTGCCCAGTTCCCAGCTATATATTATATATTATGGCCTGGTGTTACAAGGAGATTATATATTTGTCACATGGTAAAAGTTTTCATGACTGCTGACTCCACTTTCCACACTTAAATCTATGGTTTTTCTAACACACACAGGCACACATGTCCTTTAAAAGTCAAGCTCAAATGAAATACAGTATCAAATGAAAATAATATTATGGCAGGTGTCTCAGTTCCAGATTGTTTTTCTTAGATTGATAGCAAGATTTTACTCCAGGATATAAAAAGTCTGTCTTACCTGTAAATGCTGTATTATACACAGTTTAGATATATACAAGGTTTAGGTAGAACACAAAGGGAATTTGCTTTCTCCTTTCACCTCTAAAATAGGTCCATTTCTGAAGTACAGCTGCTCTTCAGTTCTGGAAATTGGGTAGCAGTTCTTAGACACTTTCCTGCCTACCCAAAAACAGAGGCAGATGGATTCTGCTTGGAGTGTCTTGAAATGGTGTGGCTGATTTGGTCTTCTTTGGAGGCTGCCCTGCAAAGCCCCAGGCTGAGGTTATCTCACCACTAACCACAAAAGAATGACTGGACATCCTTTTGTCTATGCCATCTCAGTGGTTTTCCAAGTGCGTGGCAGGCTCTGTTCCTCAAAACAAACACAGAGTCTGGACCTGATGCTGTAACAAAAGGGTCAGGTGCAGTGCTCCTGTTTGGATGTTCTCAGGAAGCAGAGAGCTCAGTGTAGTACATGAATTTTGCACAGTGCACAGACCTGAATGTGAGGAGAAGAGGGAGAAGATTCTGGGCAGTTTCCTTCTGCTTGGCAGCAAAATTCTGCACCAGCTCTCTCTCTCCTGACCTGTAGATGACTGCACAAGAGATGACTGCTCTGAAATCTCATCTCTATCAAGGGAGGGAAATGCACACTTTTTAGAGAAGTATTCATTTAGATGTATGTTTTGTGATCAGATAAATCTCTTAAACAGATTCGTCCTGTTTCTCATTGGTGTCTGTGTAAATGCCACCTCTAGCTGGCACATAAGTTTCACAGGGAAAAGTGACTCTGGCCTTATGAACGTGCACTGGTTTTGTCATCTGCTTCTCAATTGAGACCTATCACCAGCCTGGCAATAGTGCTGTGATAGGAGCTGATTTACTCAAGCAGCACAAGTCTCTTGCTTTTTTGCCACTTGCTCTGTCCTTGCTCTTAAACTGCCATCAAATCCTGCTACCAGTTCTTGTATTTCCTGTTGCTTCCCTGAGGTTTCTCTTCTTCACAGTTTTCTTGTATTAGTCCATGTACAGTGAACTATGCCATCAAGTTATTCAGAGTGTACCTCAGATGTTGATACCACCCCAGGAGATATCCTTAAATATATATTGATCCAAAACAAGTCTAAAAATATGATTTTTGTACCAAGTTAGATCTGCAGCTTGAGTGAACAAATGAACACTCTTGACTTTTAAGTAGTGAACCAACCTCTTTGTTGCCTAACAACAAGCCCATGCATTTGATTGCTTGATCCATGTCTTTGGTTCAGCATACAGGGTAAAAATTGGCTTTTCCTTCTGCTAATAAGGAAAAATTCAGAAAATTGGTGTCTGTCCAAAATCACTAAATATCACTTTATTTTACCATAGGCTAAATTCAGCTGCCTGCTTAATTTCTCAAAGCTAGTGGGACTTGGCTGCATTATTTTATTAGCATTTCATTAGCATGTCTAGAAGACTGTTTTTCAGCATTTTCAACCTAGCATTTGAGGGGACTTCATTTGGAAAATAAAGTTTTCTATTTCGGTGACAGAAGCCACGTCCTCACTAAGCTTTGGCTGTGTGTTGTGAGGCTCCCAGAGGTGGTCACAGACACCCAAATTGGGTGGTGCTGAGCGTGTGCCGGGGCTTCCAGCAGGGCTGGGCACTGTGGGCAGCAAACACGGGCATCACGCCCCGGGCTGGAGCCAGGATGCAGCAGGGTGGGTACACACTTGGCAGCTCACCCAGGTCCTCTCGTCTAGACACAGCCAGTGGCTTAATTAACAGCTAAATAAAAGTTAGGCTGAAACTTTAACGTTCCTCAACTACTCTAGCTGTTTGCTGGCAGCTTTCCTGGCCTGTGTGGAGGGCTAGCCATGCACAGACCTCCTCCAGCCTGACACGGCTGCCTCACACAGCTCATGGACAGTTGCTCTGGTGGGATTCACAAGCTGAGAGGTGCACAGGGTCACATTACCTGCTTTGGGCTTACCTGGCCTCTGTGGCCTCTCCTGTAGGTCCTGTGGCCATGTCCTCATGGCCAGGTCCTGTAGGTCAGGTCATACCTCCTAGTCCACACAGATGTCTTTGACCCTCTAAGACAGCTGAAATCACTGTAGACTCATCTGAGTAGAGTCACTAGGTGATTTTATCCATCTCCCTGCACACAGGGATGGTAAAAGACAGTTCCTGCCCTTCAGAGTCTCAGCTGTGAAGACTGCTACATGGATGAACATGGCAACAGGATCAAAGAGATGTGCAAATATTCAGCCTTTCACGCTCTAGGTATTACTGAATTGGTACTGTGGGACCAACTAGGAGCTTCAGCTTTGGGTTAGGACTTGGTTATACCAGTACTGTGCAGACCAGCACAAAGACTAGCAATGTCTTTGCTCCAACGAAAAGGCAGAACTTGGAGATATAAGAATAATCAGTGCTGATTGATAATTTTGAGATCATCACATACAACCCTTTGAGACACTGCAAAAAATCTGGGAGTACCTGTGTACAAATTTAGCATGGAAAAGACAAATATTTTGCCCAGTCAAAACCAATGGGGAGCTACTAAAAATAAAAATGAACGTTTGGATGGCAACAGGTTGTGAAAGCCCTTACCAGTAAATGCAAACATTTTTTGTGCAGCAAAAAGGGAGAGAGTGAGTCAAAGAGAATCAAAAATGCCTGCAGACCTGGCTAGATGGGAGCAGGGCAAAAAAGCATTTCTCAAGTTCACTGAAAAACATTTTGCAGTGTCTACCTGGAGAAGCTGTACCTCCTGGGATACAATCTTTGTGCTGAAGGTTGCCTACTTCTTGAAAATAAGTAAGTATTTTTCCTTTTTTCCTCATCCTCCTTCTCTCTGTGTCCCTCTTAGGAAAGTTCTCTGCAGAGAAATGTTGGATTAAACAAATTCCCTGGTCCAAGTGGTAGGGCACAGATTTTGCTCCTGTTCTCTAAGATGGGGCAGCAGCTTCTGGTCTTCTTACAAGCTGCCATGCCTATAAACATTTGTGCTTTCAAATAAACATATTATTAAAATGAAATCTATATTTGTGCTTCCTGAATTGCTGGTCTTAAAAGTAGACAGGTATCACAAGGCTGTAAAAAGAGCTTAGAGAGTGGTTTCTCAATCAGTTTCTATTTCTGCTCCCGCTACACTGACACAGAGATTTCTCCCAGGGTATTCCAACAACAAACAAATGTTAATCACTGGCATCCTTAATAATCTCTTTTTCAAACTTTTCTGTTCTCAATATATTTCATGAACATCTCCTAAGAATAGAAATCTCTACTATTGTAGCTCCCTTCCACCTTTACCAACACATAGACAGCCAGGCAAGGAGAGACACATTGTCAGTCACCCACTCGAACAGCCTCTATCACATGGGCAATGTGACTTTCCTGAATACATTCCTGTTTGGATTGGAGCAGATTTTTAAAATAAACAAACAAACAAAAACAAATAGTGAACTTCACACACGACTTTTAACTTAAGATTGTGGAAACCATTACTTGTGGAGGATTTTGCTGTCTGCATGAAAAGCAATGGCTCCTCTGCTTTTGTCTGAAAAAATCAGACTGTTTTGTCAGAAACGAGACGGAAAAATAGGTCTATTTTTAAATAAAATACATCAATGAGGTTTACTTCAGTCAGAAAAAAAAAGAGCAGCCGTGTGATTTCCATGAATACTGCTCATTCAAAGCCTGTAGTGAAGACTTCCTAGTTTGCCAGACAGTTGGTAGAGTCAGCCATGCCAAACTTGGCACATATTTAAGAGATATACAAACACAATGGATTAGCGGTATTTATATTTCACCCTTCACCTCTCACGGGGGTCACGTTCTCAGAAGAAGGTGACATCATTGTGAAACTTTACCCTGCTTAAGCCCCAAGCAACATGTCTCCTTATTTAAAGATCAGATTATCCCTCCTTCATTGTTTTGCATTTGATTTTGTTCCTTTTCTCCATTTTGGGGAAGGGCAGCTCACTATTTTGAAGAGGTGATGGAGCATATCAGGATTTAAGGAGTGAAAGGGAAGAGATTGGTTTGGATTTTCTGCCTCTCTTTTGTGTGCTCTGAAGCTCAATATACTTAGAGTGGTGACTGCAGGTACATGGGCAGAAGAAAGCTTTTGTGCTCTTATAAACCCCAGCGTTTGCTGGGACTATACCTCTATAGTCAGACAACAGGAAAGAAGTTCAAACACTTTTTTAGCCACTTTCCATTTCAATGGGTGTTTATTAGCAATATCACTGAGTCCCAGAGACAGCATTTTAAAGTGCTGATAAGGAGTTTGATGCATACATAGATAACACAGAGGAAAGAGCACTAATGACTATGGATGGCCCTGTTTAAAAGAAAGCTGGGGGACTAAGTCTTGCTCACATCTGAGTTTATAATTTTCCATAAGTGATAGCTGGGTGTTAATATATGGAAAAAAACAGCAACACTGTTACTTCACTGGGCAGTTTCTTACTTCACTATGCTCAAGAAAACTCCTCAACTTCAGCAGGTTTGTAAACTCTGAATAACTGTGGAAAACACCTACCTTTATGTTATCTTTATCTGGAGTAGTTTGCAGAATAAGGAGAGCAAATCTGAACCCCACATCATGAATCAAAGGAGTTTCTCACGTCAGGATTTTTTAGCAATTTTTAAAAATATTGTTAATATAAATTCATTGTATTTTATATTAATGGATGTGACAAATACAGCAGATATAGTAATTTCAGGAGAAAACAGTTTCAAAGAAATATGGTAAAGCAAGTGACTCTGTGAGATATTGGCAATTCTGTGGAGAACTCACGTCATTGACCATATGGAAGTGACAAAGTATCACCTCAATGCACTGTTCAAAGATTAATATGAGAATAATGTCATCTTGAATGTCTGCTGAAGGCATGGGTTGTAATTATGTGAATATTTTGGATACTGTCTCCTTACTAAAGGTGGGTCAATACTGCCGTGAATGTTTGATCAGACATTTAACTGGATTTGCTTCTGCCTCACTCACACCTCTTTTATACTTACTTTCCAAGCACTACAGTGTATTTCAATTTTACTAGTATTATAAAAAGAAATACAAAACCAAAACCAAAACCAAGCAGCAAATTTCAAGGTCTTATATTTAAGTATTCCTTTTAAAAGACATTGTAATTTAGCATTCATGACAATTTGTGCTAGAAATACCTGTATAATTACTTCATTTGAGCCAACAGCAAGGTTTGAAATTGGAAAAAAAGAAACCAAACAAACAAAGAACAACAAAAACTAGGAGTGGCCTTAAAAAAGCAACCAGTTTCATGGTCGTGTCCCATCTTCTCATTGGGTCAGTCACAAACAGGGAATTAAGACGTGCATTTTGATCCTGGTCTCACTCTCACAGAAGTTAGTGATAAAACTTCCAGAGATTTCAACTGTGCTGCATCAGAACCTCCATCCTCATGAACATTCAGTAAAGGAGAAGGAATGGCACTATCCAAGATACATGGCCAGTACGATTTACTGAAAGAAAAATATGAACATGGATTAACAAATACCTGCAGATATCTCGGTTAGCATACATTTTGCTACATTATATTTCTTTGTATCGACCTCTAACTTCTTATCATATGCAGAAACTACATGGAAATATTCCAGATCTGCACCTTTGGGCATTGCATAGGGCGTAATTCAGCACCCATACAAGGGACACACACCTGCCAAAGTATTTTTCTGACTTACCTTCCTTTTTCATTTCCCTTTGAAGTCCTTTTTACTACTGGTTTTATCTGGAGAAGGAACAAGTTTCCCAAAGAGTAAAATACTTCTCTAAGAAAGACAATGGAGGAAATTTCATGACTTTGTCATGTTTGTTTTTGATAGTGGGCTGGTATTTCTCTGGCAATTTCCATTTTCTGTATTAATTTTTGGAGCAGCAGCTGTTTTACTATTTTTGCTCCCTATAAGTGGCTTTCTCTGAGACTTCAGGGATTCGGTCTTACAGAGCTCCCAAGATTTGGTTTCTCAAGGGAAAGAAGCTGTTTTGCATTGTTTCCACCTGAGCATCCAAACTGTTTTCAAACAGAGGGGAAGGTAGAATTAAGAATGACTCAGCATGTTATGACATCTCTGAATTTGTTTTAAGGGAGAGGGCAAAGACAGCCCTGTCTGGGCAAGAACACCTGACCAGGCAGCAGCTGTATTTTAGCTCCTGCACCCTGTCCCTGCTCCAGCCTGTAGAAATTACTATAGAGGGGCAAAGTTTGAGGACACTTCTGGACTACAACTTTCATCCATGGAAATCAATCTAGCACATGCATATTTACATCCATATGTGCAAGGAAAGATGGATCTGACTTTTGAACATTCCTGAAGTACCTGTTGTGAGGTGTATCCTTCTTGCCCTCCGTCAAAGCAGAACTCAAGAAATGTGACCCCCTTGAAGATGCAGACACTCACAGACAGTGAGGGTCTTGTGCTTACGGCTTGGAGCTGCACTCAGAAGTCCTTCAGCTCTTCATACAGCACCTCATTCTCAGGAGGAGTGAAATCTTGCAGATGGTAATGACTGCAACAGTAGCTGTGAGAATCTAGCACTTCTGAAAACAAAATCTTTCCGTCTATGTCGCATTGTAGTAAAAGACAAAAAAACTCACCCACCTAACCAAAGAAACAAACCCAAGAGAATGTAAAACCTAAAAATACCTGAAAACGGCTACATTTCTAATGACTGGTTGAAATAATAACCTCTCTTAGACCAAAGTAATCTTTGATACAAAGGTGTGAGAAGATCACAAGGAAAGTCTCCCAGTGGCGATGTTAGAAAAGTGGGAAGTTCAATTCAGAGTGTAATCAAACATGGAAATTGTATTCTAGAGAGATGCTAATTCTCCAGAGAACACGATAGCTGTCACCGATAAATACACTGCCGAGGCCTGACATACTCCAGTTCAAGTAACCCACCCATCCATCACACATACGCACACACTTCAAGGCTTCCTAAATTCTGTTTCCAGGGCCTGATCCCTGAAAGACTGAGGAACACAAACAACCTTGCTACATGCCAGTAATCCCATTATCAGGCAGGATCAGGCCCTGATACTGAACATACTATCTCCCTGGTACTAATCAAAATGCAAATGGCTTACACTGCATTTGAGTTAAGCAACAAACACCAGGAATATTTTGAGATTTCATACTCACAGAATTGAGAAATCTTCAAGGTTGTTTGTCAAAAAGGGGTTGCATCATTATATTTTTCTGCATTCCAATTGTGTTAGCTATGTTAATGTATTACAATTTTTAAATCATGTTTTGTTCCCAAGTCCTTCTATGTTTTTTACAAAAACATCTCTATCATTACATTTGCATTTTAAAAGACTGCGGATGTTATACTTACAATGGGTATTATTTACATTTCAGATTTCCATATATCTGCACCAACTGGCTTTGCTGGATCTCTGGTACAATCACGCTTTCCATTATCCATCTTCTTCTGCTACAAAGATAATTCACTTTACCTCCAAACTTTGCTAGTCATGCTTTGTATAATAACTCATGTCTTACTATCACTTGCAAGTTTGGTGGGTCCTTAATATAGCACTTATAGAGAGGGTGCACTACATATTGATCTAATTAAACGTTTCTGAATCAGGACAACAATAGTAATGGGATTAATTATTGTAATTTGTGCAGCAGAAGTATATACATAAAGAGGCAATTTCCCCCCTCCCCGTATAGCCAGCAGAAAATGAATTTCAGACATTAGGACCTGAGAGACCAGAGAGCTACAGCTGCTGAGCTAGTGTCCCTCCCATAGTCCTGGCCAGCAGCTCTGACATCCTTGCACAAAGTAATCACAGATCACAGCATTTAATCACTGAAAACAAGCACTCCAGAGGACAGCAGTGTCAATATCCCACTCTCTCATTATCTGTTTGGATTGCACATCCACACTGTCAGATAAACAGAGTGGAAAATTAAGATTAAAAATATGGTAATTTCATTTCAGGCAGCAGGCACCACTCACTGCCCCTATTATGCTATTGATTACCTCTGAATTCAATTTTTCTTTCAATGCAAACTTTAATCTGTTTGCTACCCAGCAATTCAACTCCCCAAGGGCTATTTGAGAGTAAGTAACCATTTAATCTGATGCTAACTGAAAAATCACCGTCCTTAATGAATTGTGTAAATCATTCAGCTCTAAAGCACCTTTGACTTCTATTTCATTTTTTATTTTCTACTCAATATAGGAAGGGATCGGCGTGTGAATAATTACAAAGTAGCAAGTATTTTTAAATAGAGCAAATATGATAAAAACCCTATTATAGTGGGGCATGTGTAATGAACAGTACTTTTTAATTTCAAAATAGCTATTCATTAAAAAAGAATGGGAGATTAAAAAGAGAGGCTCAAAGCTCAAGGTAAAAGTTGATAGACATTGTAATTACATGGTTAATTTCAAAGATTTATATGCTGTTATGATTTAAAAGGAATTTTTATGACCTGACATTTTCATTTGAGAAGATTTTTTATTTAAAATTAATCTTCTAGCTCCTATTCTTAATTATTTCTTGGCAAGCGATAAATGGGAATACAAAAAATGCCCTATATCAAATTTTCAGCAGAATAAATGCATGTGAATTTGTGAACAGCAATAAAGTGGTCTTACTTTCCGTAGTTGAATCACTTTACATTGAAATCCAAGGCTAAAATAAATTCTTTGTATATGGAAATTATTGACACTTTTAGGAAGGCTCTTAAGCGGCAGATTCACACTCTGCTTTTTATTTTCCCGACTAAGAAATTCAAGACTCTTTGGCTAAGTCGAAATTGCCTTTCTACTTTGCAATTCAGTTTTCGGCACACCTTTCCTCCTCCTCAACTTTGACGGGTTTTCTTCCCAGCTCCCAACAAAGAGACTGGCAGTCCTGGGAGGGACTTCACCACCCAAATTTCCTGCAGCCTTGGCGGCAGTTAGGGAAGCCAGGGCTGGCTCAGGCCAGACACACACTTGTTTCAGAGGCGCTTGTTCGCAGCCCGGCTTGTGAAGGAGGCACATCCCAGTCCTGGGCTCGTTGGGCCGGGCAGGATGTACTCTGTGGGGGCTGCCCCCTCCACACACTCAGGTTTTTTCCTCAGAGCTGGCACAAAACTGGGAGCTCAGCTGCAGGCGGTGCCACCACAGAGTCCTTCCCCTGACACTGGTGACCATGCCTTTTATTGCGACTTTGCTGACCATGCAGGGCAGCCTGATATTGAAGCACCTTGGGACCCTTCTAATTTTCCCCGCACTAAGGGCACTAACAGGGAGTGGTCCCAGTCCTCTCTCCACTGGGTCCCACATGCGGTGTGGGATGCAGGGTGCAGGTGTGAGGTGCAGGACATAGAACACAGGATGAGGGATGCAGGTTTTAGGATATGGGGTGTGGGGTACAGGAATGCAGGACACTCTCCCTTACAGTGCAACCAGGGGAGGGGCAAAGCAGCACACTCCATAATGCATTTCCCACCAAGATAGCTGTGTGGACAGACACAACAAGAAGCTTGAAGGCTGCCCCCACTTTCAGTCCTGGTCTTGGCTCTTGCTCTACAGAATAGGTTGGGCAAAAAACATGTGGGGACTAAGGGCTTTTTGCATGTCACCTGCCAGAAGGTGCCTGTTTGCCCTGCCATCTCTCCACAGACGCCCCCAAATCCACATGGCCCCACTGCTTTCAGATGGAGCTGCAGAGATGCCAAGGTAGCCCTGCCAGGTCAGAGGAATTGGCAACATCTCTTTTCTCTACAGCAGCAGCAGCAGCATGCTGAGTAAGGGAAAGGACAGGCTCTGCCTCCCCACAGAGGGAGCTGGGTGCAGCGAGGTAGGTTCTGGGGGTGGCTTGCTCCCACAGCACCTGCATCCCAGTGAGTGGGTAAAGCCAGCGCCCACTGCACTGCTTTGCTCAGGAGAGCAAAGCCAGCTGACAGCCACATAGGAAAATACACTGCTCCTGTATACCACTGTGCTGGTATAAAACCTCTTGAAGCATCTGGCTGCCTCCAGCCCCAAAGAGATGGTGGTGGGGGTGGTGACAGTGGTGGCACTCAGGGTACCACAGCAGGTTCCCCATGGCCCCACTCTGTGCTCACGGGTTTGCGTGTATCCACATGCCCTCAGCATCCTCCTGCCTTTGCACACACTCATCACAACCTATGCAGGGCAATCGGTATGTGATAAATCACAAAGGCGCATACTAGATTACCTTTTTATGCCTTCCAGACATAGTCACCTGCATTTTTTGTCCCCTCTCATACTCTTCTGTTGGCTTTGCTCTCCTTATTTACTTATTTGCCTATGTGCACAAAACAGCTAAAACCAGCTCCTGTTTATTTATTTTTATTTTTAATTCAAACCTCTAGGTTAAAATCCCCTCCTTCCCCACAAAATCTCTAATTCTGCAGGTGGTTATAGAGGTGCAGTACTTTAGGGCCTCAGCTAGCCCAAGAGGCAACCACTACCAGCACCACCACCATGTCTCCTGCCACTAGACAACATCCACCTCCTGACTGCAGCAGGCATTAGGTTGAGAATCCTATACAAACAGCTACTGAAACTTCACTGGAACTTGCCCATCCTACTGACTTCTGTAGGACCACAAATCGAGTCCTAGGTTACAATGTAAGATGTGCCCAAAGTATGTATTCTATCCCCATCTTCATGAGCTGTTGAAACCAGGTGGGGCAGTGTTTCCCTTATCTTCTGTTCATGGGCCCATCAATGCCTTGCTGCATGACTCATAGATAACTCCCCCTGGGAGCTATCTCTGTTTAATGGGCCATCAAGGACCCACTGCATGACTCATAGAATGAGATCATCCCCATTGTGAGATGCTCCACCCAGGGGGAGGAGCCAAGCATTCCCACCTGGATATAATCCGGGGTTTGGGACAGCACACGCAGCCTTACCGACTGGATTCACAGAGGACAAGAGCTACCAGACCTTCCTACAGGATCACTGCTTTGACAAGACCATTTCATCTGGACTGCCACTACCACCCTAACAGGGTGTCATGTTGTATTCTGACTCTGTCAGTGGTTTTTTGTACTATTGCATTTATTTTACATTATTTTACTTATTTTCTTTTCCTCTTATTAAATTGTGTTTCTGACTTGGAGCCTCTCACTGGTTTTGCTTTCAAACCAGCACAAATTGGGACCAGCTTGAAGATTTTCTGAGTGGAGAGGTTTCCACCAAGTGAGGGGAGAATTTCTCCTTTCCAGTGGGATGCTTCCTCTTCATCCTGGAAATTCCTGAGCTTCCTTATAATATAAAATTATGACAACATGATGTATGGTGAAAAGTTTTAAAGGGGGAAAAAAATCCTATTCATGTGTTCTCCTTTCCAGTGGGATGCTTCCTCTTCATCCTGGAAATTCCTGAGCTTCCTTATAATATAAAATTATGACAACATGATGTATGGTGAAAAGTTTTAAAGGGGGAAAAAAATCCTATTCATGTGGTTGAGTTTTGCTACAGGTACTGTACAGAGTTGAAATCTTTAAGGCTACTGACATGAAGAAAGTGTTGCCAGTGTTTACAGAGCCCCAAGTCATCTGGCTTCAGAGGCAGAAGGCTGGAGTGCCAATAATGTTATTAAAAACCCTCTGCGATTGTTCCAGAATATTTCTTTAATAAAAGGTAGCATTTACAGAATAGTCCATGTTGGGGCAGAGTATAAAGGTTTTGCTGGCACTTGTTTGGGAAAGGATGCATTAACCCATGTCTTATGACGCAAAGCATGATTGAAAAAAATGATACCACACAGAAAGGATTTCATGGAAACACAGCTGTACTAGAAGCCTATGTGCACTGCAGGTCTGCCTGACAACACACAGGCCTTGAAGAGCCTTATTGTTCCCTCACAAACACTTTAATGAAATCATAGGCACATGACACTTAAGATTTAAGCTGAATTCTGAGCAGTTTTGTACTACGGCTGCCAAGAGTGTTTTTTTTAAAAAAATTTTCTAACAGTGGGAATAAGGTCCCATTAGAGCTGTTATCTATGTGTATCAAAAATTCAAATCATTACATTCAGGCAGAAGGGGACCATATATAAGCATTTTGCAATACTTAAATACTTATATATAAAATCAAGTTCAGTTCAGAAATGTCAGTACAAAGTTCATTTACATGATGGAGACTTTCTACCTAAATTACTTCTGAATATGAGACTTAGGCTCCTCAGGCTCTAGGCAATTCACATTTTTCTAATTTAATCCCCAAAACTATAAAATTATCAAAACAGTCATCTGACCTGTACTTACTATATAACTTACCCGTGTTGCAGAATTTTAGAAATTGGTCTTCTTTCTACAGAAAAATATAAATATGTAGGTATGTAAGCATGCATGCACATGGTAAATGTATAGATAATATACTATATGTATCCATGAGAGAGAAACATTGAACTGTGCAACATATACTACAAATACACTGTATGTGCTTATTTTCTCTTAGGGGTGTCACAGTAACTTCTGATTATACAGGTGTTACATACATTGAACATATTTTGTACATATACCCTGGGTATTTATTGAAAGCTGAAATAATTGCTGTGAATGGAAAATTATGTTCTCTCTCCCCCTCGTTTCACGTTATACAGAAATGATCCCCACGCACACAAGGAGGCGGTTGTCTGCAGCTTTTGCCAGCTGAGGAGAGGACCTGATTTCTGGCAGAAAGAAGAATGTTGCTAAACTGTCCCCTCAAGCTACCACATCTCTTCATGGTTCGTTGTGCAGAAGACAGATCCTCCTTGAAGCAGGGCTTGGCTTTTTGTCACTTGGATTTTGTGCCTCTTCAGGACCCCTTTCCTTACCTCTCCCACTTCCACATTTCATAATCTGAAAAACAAGCCCAAAACCAAGGTATTAGATTTGTGCTTTTCAGGTGTATCTGTTCCTCATCTGACTTGCCAAAGTTTATCTAGTTAAGAAGCAGCTGAGATCCTCTGGGCAAAGCCTCTTTTAAACTGGGAGCTCTTACCAGCAGCAGCAGCCTGGAGTTTTACATGTGCTTTTTTAGACTCCAACCCCCTCACACACCAACACACATGCAGTCACCCTCTCAATCCTACACACACACTTGCCATAAAAACAGACACAGGGAAAGGGACGACCTGCCACCCCTCACGTGTCTCTTCCAGACGTAATCCTGTAATTTTCACAGCATCCAGTAGTCATGACTTTTAGCAGCTTGGCTAAAGGTATAGCCACAGACACCAGATTGTGATGGGGTTTTTTTTGTTTGTTTTTAAGTGGTTCTTTTAAACTCAGCACACATATGCAGAGCTTAGCACTATGGGGTGGTTGGGATGTCCATGCAAGGGCTCGCTGTACTGGCACACTTGCACTGTGGCCAAAGGCCTCTGTCCTCATGTGTTTGCCCCTTGTAGAAACAGTGAGAAAGCTCCAACCCCTTCCTCTGATTTCTCTGAATTTCCATGTATTGCTGGCATGATGTGTAAGGATCATGTGCTAGCCAGAGACCCCTGATGGAAGTTCCTACTATCTACATCCTACAGATGTGGTGAATAAGGGCAGGCTCATAAAAACCCTCTGCACCTCTGCCTCTCACAGCCTGAAACGGGGCTGATAGAGATGGCATACAGCACTGGTTTGGGTTAAGGCTCCCACACTGTGACCTCGTAGCCTGAAAGAGGTAGCAGGTTACCTTATTCCTGTCTTATTTCAGCTCAAGCCTACCAGCACAATAGGAAAATTTGTTTGTGTATGCACAAAGTTCCTATTATTTGTCCTTCATGATTTCTCCTCTGGGAACACAGAAGAGTCCATAATGGACCTCTTTCATTACAGTGGTCAGTACTGATGGTCTGTCAGAGATGCAGAAAAATGCATGTATGCAGAGTAATTTTAAATTAATATCTTTTACCATGTTGGTGCTGAAAAACTGCCTCAAAAGCTGTTATGATCCATCATGGCAATGAGCACTTATGGACTTTTAAATCCACAAATTAGATGTTGTGCATAGGAACTAGAGGCAATTACGTTCAGCTGGGTGCATAGATCCTTAGCCACACAAATCCAGTTTCAGTCCACACCTCCCAGCATGCTAAACCCCAGAATTTGCTTGTTTATGTATCTATTTATTTACAGCTAGGGATGAAGCTACTAAAACCATACATATAAACAAAATTGATAAAGAGATAAAGAAAAAAACTCTGTGTGAACCTTGGTCTATAAAAACATTACACTTTCTCAATATTATAGTTTCTGAAATAGCAGAGACCACAGATGCTTGTGTATACACTCACACACAAACACACACACACAAACACACACAGAGTCACAGACTCAAACTTCTCAACACAAAGAAAACCCAGAAAAAAAAAATCCTGTACTGAAAATTGAGCAAAATTTCTCTTTTAAAAATTCCATCTGGATCAGAACCTCACAGCTTCAATATCTGCAGACTTAGTACATTTTTAGGGCTATCTTAACTCTCTGCAAAATCGATTTATTTGGAAACACCTACAGACAATATAAGGCAAAAGAGTGAAGATCATACCACAGAAGAAAACCTCATCAGACTGTATTTTTTGCAAGGGTTTATATAGGTAGCTAAATTCCTGCCTAATTCCTGGTAGCTAAATTCCTAATTGTCAGCCAAGCCCATGCAGTGTGGAGGAGAATGTGTACTATGAGTGCAGCAGAGAAACTCTTCTGAGCCTAAAAAATTCATCAGTACCTCTAATTGCTTAGCACTTAATTGATAAAAGTATAAAGTTTTCTATCTCTGAACAGAAGTGCAGGGTGGGAAATGGGGCAAATTCTTTGCACCTCCCGTAGAAACAGAGTGACAAGCATGTGTTTACTACTGTCTTTTGAATTTTTTTTTTCTAGTAATGAAACAAAACAGAAGTTTTGAAACTCTCCACCGTTACATAAACTCTAGAGCTGGAGAGTGGGATGAAACCACTGCTCAATAAATCCCTTCAGGTCTTTGAGAAGGGTGTGCTTGTTTCATCCCTTTTCCAGAGAAATCTCTCATTTTTCTGTCAGTTTCTCCAAAAATGGGCAAGACTATGGGTGTCAAAGAGAATTGTCATTTTTGAAGTAATTAGAGCAGCCTCAGAAGACAAAAAATGCATGACTTTCTGCATGGTATTGGGCATAGGATACCCTTGAGAGATGGGGAGAGGAAGGTCCATGGCAGACCTGGGAGGGACAGAGAGCAGGAACACCAGGAGCCCAGGAAAATCTGAAGCAACTCTAGGTTAACTTGTTTCAAAACTATTTAGGAAATAATGTTGAAACTGATGTAAAGCACCCACTGAAAGGTATGTCGTGCTAAGGGATGTTCTCTGACTTCAAAATGGATAAGGGAGAGCACTTGACTGGGAGACAAATGCTTGACAGGAAAATTGGGATGCCAGTTTTGAGAGTAAGTTAATGATAGGAAACACAGGCAAGGTAGCTGAAATGCTACCTGGTAGACATTTTCTGACGTATAAATTAAGGAGCTGCTAAGGAAATGCATTATTACATGACATGTAATTAATGTGTGGGACCTTAAGCCACAGATACTACTGAGGTTAGAAAAGGAGGATTTTAAAATGGACCAGTGTTTATATGGATATTGGGAATCGTGATACATTAGCTGGAATAAAACCCACAACACATTCCAGCACAAGGAGACTAGTTGTACAAAGAAACTTTCTAAAAATTTATTTCACATTATGTCCATGTCCTGTGGTTGCAGAAGCCTGTGAGGAGGACCAAGGGCTGCTGCCTCAAACAGCAATACCCCATCAAAGCAGGCTGGTGTAGAGGCTCTCCACAGAGGCGTGGGCCAAACATATCCACATGGATTCGTGCCTCTGGATGGCTGATTGGCAGCTGCCTGCTCTGCTCTAAGGCATCAGCTTTGCCAGAACCTGCCTTCTCACCTCCTCTCTAGCCACCCCAAAGTCTCCAGATGAGCACTTATGGTCAAGGCCATTGAAGGAGGCTGAGGGAGCACAGGATGCTGAACTGACGTCTTGGTGCAGAAGAGAGAAACTGAGAAGGCCATGGCCACACTGTCAGTCACATACAGCACATACCATTTTTCTAACTCAACAATGAGGATTAAGGGGCAAATTTCCCTTAGCAATAAACACTGCAATTGCTCACAATGTAATTTCTTACCTACTTCACCATATACAGTGCTGCTTAGGACATCAGATAGTGGGCAAGGCTACCTGCAGTTGCTCTTTCTGGTTTTTTTCTTTCCACTACAAAAATATGTTAGAAATTACATTTCATTGCTGCTTTTCCTCCTCCTCTCTTGTATGCATTCTGTTAATGCTGTCTAGCTGGCCTTTGTTTTCTCGAGCTGCTGGAAGCCTCAACATGTTTATTACTATACAGGCAATAAATAAGTATGAAATGCTCTACAAATAACAATAAATATTAAATCTACAAGACCACACTGCTGGAAACCTCAGCAAAATGGCTCGCAGGTGGAACACCTCTGCCATGGAGGTGGCTTGCTCTTGAAATTAAGTGCATGGATGAACAGGAAAGGAATTTATATGGCCAAGAAATGCACTCCAGAGGACTGTCACTGAAAGAGACATTCAAAAACAGATTAAAACATTAGTTTGGGTGATAAGAAATTATATCAATATCCACCCTGGTACAAAGATAAATTCCCTGGGGACACTTCTAGGAATGCTTAAGCTTTGAACTAAAGTACAGTGGGAAGATCTTTATGCAAGCAGAAAATAAAGTAGTAGTGGAGCTCAGAGTGGCATAGCTCAGTCAGCAAGGCTGGGCTGAGAGGGGCAGCTGAGCCACTGAAGCACAGCTTTGCACTGATTTTACTGTGCTGCTCATGGTTTCAGCCCTGAATTTCCAGCACACCGGCAGCTGCAACATGTGGTGCAGCCAAGCCGAGGCCTGACGCCAGCAGAGGAAAACCATCACAGCTGAGGATCCACACATAACAAAAGTAGGATTCCAACACCTGACAAAACCAATGACTTGCAGACTGCATATACTCCCTTTAGCATTTGCCCACCACCTCCTAGGTCTCACATAACTGGGCAGCTTCTCTGCACAATAACTCACCTTACCCAAGGAGGTGGGAAGGTGCTGCAGTCCAAGGCACATCCAGCACCTTGCAATTAAGTACTCTCTAGGCAGCAGAAATAGCTGCTCAGGAATTCACCCAGGTCCCTTATGGCTCTGCTGGGTGTCTGAACTCTCAGACTGTGGGCTGCAGCTGAAGTGCTCACACAGCACAATGCTAAGATGCCCCAGTAACATCATCAGAGAGCACTCATAACATCAGGCTAATTGTCCAGCTGGAGCAATATCTCAACACACCTCGGCAGCGCTCATTCAGCAGTGTCCCTGTGCTGGTTTACATTACAGTGTACCTTTCCCTGACTGCTTGCTCTCAGTTCCTCTCTCCCAACAAAAACAACCCAAAAAGTTGCTGGCTGAGAACCCCAGCAGCTGGATGTGCCTGCCCACACACCAGAGGTGCTACCTACACTCCACCTTATTGCTCTCTATTTCTGTGGACCTGCTTACAAAGCTCTCAATACATCACACAACTTTCTGTGGATTATATCTTCTTCCCCAGCACTGGCACAGGGAGCCTAGGACTTTGGAGAAAGTGGAGCAACAGCATGGCTCCATCCCCAGACCTAACCCTACCACAAAACTATATACAGGTCACTGTCACAGATTTATTAAAGCCCCAAAGATGGAGTTGCTGAGGAGTTTTAAATAGCACTTTGAGACTAATGGATAGCTTCACAGGCTGAAATGTGCCAGTCTAGAGTAGATCCTCAGCATATGAAGAATCAATGACTGTAAACGAGGAGTTGAAATTGGAAGAGGCAAAGCACAGTGCAGAACTAAAAAGAAATCACTGCACAACTAATGTGATAGGAGAGGAATTGAAATGGAGAAAAGCATCCTATTTCTGTGCCCAAAACAGGTGGAAATGTGAGGAGGAGTTTTTCTTTTTAAAAAAAATAATATTTTAAAGTAGTAAAAGACTTTCCATTAAAAAAAATTGAGGAAAACTTTCGTACAGCTGTGGGGGAAAAGAAAAAGTGACCTATGATCATGCTGCAAAGGAACTTACCTCCAAATCCGAAACACGTCACAATGATAAATGGAAAGAAGTTAAACCTCCAAATGCTATGACTATCCTCAGTTCTGTTCTGGACAGATGTTTGATGTATTGTATCTCTCTGTGACAGAGACCTGAGGGTTCAGAGGGGTTTTTTCTTTTTATTATTTAATATTTTAGCAAAACTTGTATAGCTTGTCATGCCAGCAAGGTATTTTTTAATTAAAATGAAATGTATGTGTGTGGGGTGAGCCAGAGTTTATGAGGAGCTTCTTCAGGGGGAAAATGAATCGGTCCAGGATTTTCAAGTAGGATTCAAGGCTAGGCTCGAGCTTACTAACTCGGGAGGAATGTAAATTAGAGTGTACTTAGCAGGCAGGGAAACTTGAGCTGGGAGTCAGGTTCTCCAGCTGGGGAGGGCGTCCACCCCTGCCACTCTGCATGCGAGCAAAGCGGGCATTTTCCAGCAACAGGGGCAATAGGAATGTGATCATGTCTTAATTCAATCCTATGCAGTGGGTTCTAAGAATACCCTGCTTGAGCAGGGAGGTTGGACCAGATGACCCTACTTTGACCCCTTCCAACCTGACCCATTCTGTGATTGTCATAAAAGTACATCAGAAGCTGTAAAAAGAGCCTCAAATTCAGCTTTCCAGCAGCAATACTCGTACGCCTTACTGGGACCAAAGTGGAAGCCTTCCCATTGCCCTAATTCCTGGAGTTTGTCAATGAACTTGTCTCTGGGGAGGGATTCTAATCACTGAGAAATCTGACTGAGAAATGACATTACATCTGAACACAGGACTAGGATTAGAGGCTAAAAACTCAGGGGGACGTCCATTTTTAAAAGGCAATTTTGTATTGCCTTTGTTAAGAAACATAATAGGTGGTAAGAGCAGAAGATGAGCAGCATAAGTGTATTTCTTCTTAAAACATTAAGTGATTGCTATGTGTGTAGTTTATTTTTATATTATGCATATTAATTTTCTGAGCATATACTGGAATCTGTTTTGTCTTACCCTGGTAGATGAATTGTGTTCCTCATGTATTTTATTACTTTCTGAGGATTTTTTATTTTTTTCTTCTTCTATTGATTTCATAATGTGATATACTTGTAATAAGTACTTGTCCTCTCTGAAATCATTCGTGATAAACAATATGTATGAACCATCATTTTTCAACCTTGTTCTGAACCATTTCAAAATTAATAGACTAATTAGTAACCTGGTAAACTATTATCATAACCATTTTAAAAAAACCAACCACTTTGGTGTGGCCAGAAATCACTATTGAGATAACATCCATGACAGACTTTTGCAACACCCTGCCACATCCCGAGACTTGAAAGTTTCTCGGCTATGTGCTGAAGCACGCTCTTGTGGTGGGACCTAGAGTGCCAAATATGAAAGGGTGACTCACGTTCCTCAGGATCCAGCAATCCTCTCCTTGAATATTTGACATAGTTGAATCCCTAGTCAACTTGCCTAACTTGAGGTGCCTGGCTCTCTCCCCACCAAAGGCACCTGGGGTGGAAAAACTCCCTCAAGAAACGTCCTAGTATTGGAATGCACCTGACCTGAACTGGGCCATACACTCAGGTGCTGGGCAGAGGAAGGGCAGTGCTACTCCAACTTCAATCTAGCTAAATTTCACTGGCTTTTTCTGCTCTTGCAGCACTTGATATCTTCCTCCTGGTACTGTACAAATATCCAGCCCCTGTCCTAGCTTTTCCAATCAGTCTGGAGTTTTAAATCTTCAGCAACACTGGTGTGTGCATTAGCGCAGTGTCATGGAAGGATTTTTTAATACTGCCAAAGCAGGATGACAGCCACTGCATTATGATCCCACATGCAGCTTCATCTTCAGTCTCTTCCCTCTACCCAGGGTGTTAACCAGATTATATTTCTCTCCATCTTGCGCAAGATGAATATTTCTAAACTGGCTATCCCAGTCTTACAGTCTGCAGCACTATCTGTGTCCACAGCATGAATATTTTTATTTAGTCTCCCATCCTTCAGGAGTGACTTTTATTTACCCTCCCCTAAGCAGCAACCTCTCTGAAGGTACTCTTCCCTACTATGCCTTCTCAAATATTGACCTTTAAATCTATGTGCAGGTGGACAAGGGGGAGCTCCCCTCAGTTGGTGCATGCTTGCAACTCTTTTGTGCACCTCTTGGTGCCACAATTATTTTATGCACACTCCTTCCTTCCTTCCTTCCTTCCTTCCTTCCTTCCTTCCTTCCTTCCTTCCTTCCTTCCTTCCTTCCTTCCTTCCTTCCTTCCTTCCTTCCTTCCTTCCTTCCTTCCTTCCTTCCTTCCTTCCTTCCTTCCTTCCTTCCTTCCTTCCCTCCTTCCCTCCTTCCCTCCTTCCCTCCTTCCCTCCTTCCCTCCTTCCCTCCTTCCCTCCTTCCCTCCTTCCCTCCTTCACCTTTCTGAATGAGCTGATCATCAAGCCCCAAAGCAAAGAGCATGCACTTCTCCTCCTTTGGCTACCTGGAAATAAGGCTGTCTTGTCACAGTTTCTGTCCTGAGTACTTCCTTTCATAACACTTGAGGAAGAAATCCCCGTCTTAGTGAGTTTTCCATAGCCTAAGTTTAGCAACATAACTCTCATTCTGGTTTCCACATGTTTACAAAAGATGATGTATATCCCTCTGAAAATGGATTACCAGGTCTGTAAAGGCATACTTGCATGTTTGTGTGCCTCCATCAGAATCACCTAAGGAGTGAAAGACAGCTGGAGTCACTCCATTACTGAAGTGTCTGCTCTCAGCTTCACTTAACTTGTGGAGCAGGCTGTCATGGCATGACCTGGAAATCTTCACATTAGAGTTCAGGAGAAAAAGCAAAAGAGAAAGGAAGAAAAGTTTATCTAGCACATAGCATCCTCTTCATTCCCTAGAAAGAATGTGTTGTTAACAGCAGGACTGCCTTAGAGAAGAAGACATTTGCAAAATTCCCCTGTGGACCTGTGATGGGTCTCCGTAAAGTCTGGAAGGATGGAAAAAAGAAGACAGATGAGATTCATAAAGTTTTTCTTTCTGAATTAGACAGTGGATATTTCAGTTTAAAGGGATCTACATGTAAGTTTAATTCCTTCTCACAACAGAATGTAAACTGTGGTGTGAGTGAAGGGTTTTTACATGATGTCTGCATCTCCTTCTACCCTCTCTTTAGGTAGATAAATCTTTCTCTCCCCACACCCCTGATGTTGAACACCAAGATACATCTGCATGTGGCCATGGGCATTTGGACGCTCACATCAGCATAAGGAGAGATTATGGTGAGCATTATGGCTTTCTGGTATTGAATACAGAGAAAATAAGGATCAACAGGAGAGCACAAAGCATACTTGCTGCAGGCTGGCCAAAAGAAGCTCAATATTAAGGGCTGTGGAGGTGTTGAAGTGCCACTTGGGCTACCAGCTGAATCACTCAGCTCAGCTGGAGAGAAAAGGCATAGCAGAGAAGATGGCATCTGTGGTTTTGAGTCCTCAAAGGCTATCTGTGGAGAAGGTAAACACATTTGGGACCTACTTTAAACTCTGTACATTGTATATCCATTGTTGACCAGAGGAAAAATAAATGGTGTTAGTTCACTGTGGAACGCTTCAAAGTGAACCTAACTAATATATAAATACATCTGGGGTACACCTGACAAAACATTTTATGTTTTTAGACTTTGTAGGTTTATGTTGTGTTTGCAAATCCATCTATTTGCATGTTGAAGTGTTATTGTGACACCAATATCACCAGGCTCTATGACTATTGCACAAATGGAGACGTAAATATGTGTTTTCTCCCCAACAACTGAGACTTTAAGCGTTATAGCTGAGCATCTGAGAGCAGTAGGTCATTTGACACATTTAACACCAAAGAAATGTCCCTCATGGTGTTAGAACATTGGTTTTAAAGCTCTTAATTACAGACCCATCAGACCCAGGAATAGGGGTTTCATATCTTTCAATCAGCTGAAGGAGCCTTCCCGACTGCAGCAGTGTCTTCAAGAAAGATATCTGAGCTGAGTGTGGTCTCTGGGAGAGTAGCACTGTATTATTCATAGGAATATGGCAGGTATGCAAAACTCCTATTGAGTTTCCAAATTGCATTCAGCTTTTCCAAGAAGTAGTCCTAGCATTTTTTTCTTTCACAGAGGAAAGGTACTCCCATAAAGCAGATCAAAGGGAAATGGGAGCTTACCACTCAGAGAAAAGATCCTTTCCTTCTTTGTGGCCTGTCAGCATAGGAAAAAGTGACAAACAAGTTCCCTCATTTCCCACAGCAAGGTAGGCAAAGCACAGCACCTGACAGACACCATATCAAAGGGACAAGCCACGAGGTTCTCATGAGGCACTGCTCTGTGTCACAAGCACTGCTCAGCCACCTCTACTCCAGAGACACTTGCTCACAGGTATTATCTTCCAACAGCTTACTTCCATGGGTTTCAATAAAAAGCACTAAGACATTCTCTTTCAGGAAGAAGAAAAGGGTATCAAATAAATAGAGGCCAAATTACCTGAACTCACCAAGAAGAAATACGTAAGGATGAATTTAAATGAGTCTGTGTGGTGTGCTGGGTTCTGTCATCAGACAACACCGCTGCTGGCAGTGGGAGGCCAAAGTAGCACCTTTAAGCTCAGAGAAGCTGCTGAAAAGAAGCCTGGGACAATGTGACCCTGTGTGGAGCCAAGAGAATTTTGATGAGTACCAAGATCAAAATCATCATATTTTGGTGTTGGTATTTTTTGTCTCCCAATTTTGAAGACAAACGCCACAATTAAAAACTGTATTTTCTGCAATTGTTTAGAATTAAAAATGGGAATGGAGAAGAAAAGGTGAAGCAAAAGAAAGAATTTCTGATATCAGAAGCAGACAGTGTAAGATATTTTCCTCCCCATTTTTTCCCGGAAGCAAAGGCAGCTCCAGCCAGGACAGGTCACCAAGAAACATTGCAAGATGTAGCTAGTAAAATCCAGATCCAGGCCCAGATCCATCAAAGAGTCTTTATGGGACTGTCTTTATGCCCCATGCTGGGTTAATTATGGAGGCCATGGCTAAGCCTGCAGCTCCCTGAGAGAACACATCCCACTGCGAAGCTAGTCTTTGTGAAGTGTTCCCATATAAACAGCTGCCTCACCAGTAGGTGGATGCTGGGTGCCAGGGAGCCAGGAAAGCAGGGTAAGAGATGAGTAGGAAGATATCAAAGACAATTACGTGCAAGTAGGTTTGTTACCTGGGTTTCATCTTCCCCAACCTGCAATGGAAAAAAACCTGAGAGATCATGGATGGAGCATAAAAGAAATGGATAAAGTAGAGGACTTAATTTGTAGGTGGGCTTGAATTTTTAATACTGTGCCCCAAAGAAACCACTGCCTAGGCCCAAATACTATCTGGAGTGAGTAATAAAGGCAGGAATTATGGCACAGACCCCCACAGCCGTGCCATCTATCTAAGCTAGTGAACAAGCAAATGCTTTAGGTGTCTCCACCCAGGAGGCTGAAATTTCCCTCATGAAGAGCCTTCTAACATTAATTGCAGAGACACAACCTGCCTTTCTATAAGACAAATTAATAATTTCCTTAATCCATCATCAGGAAATGGAAGGCTTTGATGCTTTAATTCCTTTCCTGTGACCATGGCAACAACAAAAAGAGTGGGGGGGAATGTTAATTTTCTCATCCATGAGAATTTCGGCAAATAGGATGTTAGCATTCTTTGCCTGTAAGTGAGTCTTGGCTGTAGAGAAGTCCAGAGAATTACACAAAAGGCAGGTAACAAAATCAGGCATCTCAGACATACAGTACAATGATGGGAGGGAAGCTGGGACTTCAGCAACATCACTAGGGGCAGAAAATGCAAAGGGGCTGTAGCACTATGATTATTCAACCCAGTTCCGTCACCCTTCAGGGATAAAAACCAGCTCACCACAGTGTTGTGCTGGGGACACTGAAGCACACAGATGCTCAGAATGGGAGACCTGTTAAAATGAACATGGTTTGACCTTCTCCAAAAAAAGAAACAGAACAAGAGGACTTGATTCTTAGTCTTCAGTACAGGTAATTATAGCATTAAACTTGCTTATTGCATAAAAGTGCAGTGTATGTGTGTGCACATATATAAATACACGTCTGTGTATATACATGCACATATGTCTCACATATGCCCATGTACCTCACAGTCTAGTGTATGTTTGCACTCACACTACCAGCTGTGAAAGAAGTCTCCAGTACCCAGATGGCAAATCCTTTTTATGACATGCACAACTTGCAGATGAATGAGCAAACACACTTTCCCAACCAAAACAATTGGCCTCATCCATGAAGATCAGTCTGATGTGTGCCACACCCTGCAATACCTAGGAGGATGTTGGCCAAAGCCATGCAGGGGAACACACACCAAAATTGTGGCTGGTTGCAGCACAGAGCTCACACCCTGTAACTTACAGGCACAGATAGACAAGACCTCCACTTTTTTCCTTAGGAGGACAAGCTCACTCTCCATGCACACAGCCTTACTTTTACAAATCCAGTCAGTTGAAACAATCCAGGGCACAGTCACGACAGCCAGGGTTCAAACAAACCCCTGAGGTTTGCGTACAAAAATGCTCACAGAGCTGATACTAAATGCAGCTCCACTACTGGAGCTTCCACTGATTATTCTGCAGCAAGGAGAGGCTGAATTCCTAGCATGTGAATCAGGCTGCATGGTTTGAGGGAGGCTGATTCACCCAAGTTTGACTATGCTGGAATGCAAGAGCCAAGGCTTTGCGTAAGTGAAGGTATCAAAGCAAGGATCTAAATACATAATCCTCAAACTGAGTGCACGTCCATTGAGAGGAGTCTGCATTCAGCTGCTCTGAGGAGCTTGCATCTTGAGGTCCTCTGACACGGTCCATGGTCTGCTTGGAGGAGATGTTGCCCCTGCACTTGCACTCTTTTGTAACTTGGATGTACAGGCTGTGTTTTCTAATACACACTTCTGGCACACACTTGTCTTTCCAGCAGCTCAGGCACTGAAAGCGTAGTAAATGCTGAATAACATCTGCTTCACCACTATTAAATAGAAAAAAATTTGACTTTATGGCTGCTGAGGGAATACAATGTGATTTCAGGTAGGTACAGAAATATAGTGCAAAGCTTTGAATGGGCCAAGAAGTATCTAAAGGGCACATCTGTATTCAACACTGTGCACTCTGAGCAGCTCTGTGAACTTCAGGCTCAGCTGGTGACAAAGGTTGGGACACTTCCCTTCTCTGGAAAGCAAACTTCATTTACTCAGACTTTGTTCATGGCGAGACTTGGCCAGTAGGCATCATGAAGCTAAATTTTACTAGCTTCATGAAGCAGCCCTCTTGAAGTAAGAGCCTGTGCAATCAAAGGAGAAGAGCGCCTTTCAAAGGCACTGAGCTGGTTGCTTGTTCAGCTGCTCCTCAGAGTTTCCTTACCAGTGGGGCACCTCCTCAAGGATCATGTCCTACACAAAGCTATGGTTTCTCCAGATAGCTGCTGTCTGTTGCATTTTTCTGGATCATTAAACCCCAAGGCAGCACTTTGCTGGTAGCACTGAGAAATAGAAACAGCAAACAGTTGCTGCAATGCTGTGTTTAATACAGTGGGTGAGAAATTCCCAAAGAAAATTCTTCACCACTCCTGAACTAATGTGAGTTATTACATTCAAACAGTGAGAAAAGTTGATTAAAAAAGTTTTGCAACTCTCAGGGAACCAGAGATACAGAATGCCCCTAAAATCATGAAGTTCAGAGGTAGCACTCACAAGCACTCAGGTTGCAGTAGTGCAACCTGAAGAGGTTTTTCCCTCTGAAATATGAACACCTATGTGGTATTGAGATACTTGAAAGTGGTTTAGTGATTTTGACTTTGTGAGCTGAATTTAGGAGTTAATCTCACAACAGAATTACAATTAAATACATGAACTTTCATTCTGCGCTTAATCTGCATTTCTTGAAATTCATGTTGACCCATGTAACCTTCAGGGAACATTTATTCACTGAAGATGGCTAGTCACTACTGATCCCACTTCAGCTTAATACCTTGCCTTTTGTGCTACCTTCCAGCTACAAAATCCAGAAGTAAAAGAGTATGCTGGTGCCATTCTACCAGCACAAAACCCAAATGAAAAAGAGTTTGAGCATCTCTACCACCTATCATTTAGCTGAGATGCCTATTTCAAAATTCAGGGTGTCTACAGAAGATGGACAAGCAGGCCTTGGACACCCAAAATGGATTGGGAGAGTCAGGTAGAGTTATGCATTAGAAACACCCTTTGAATGCCTGTAATGCAGAGTGTGGGTCTGTTTAAGGCAGGGTTGTTTACAGTGAGGTCTCACTGCATTGTCACAGTTTTGTGAAGTGCAAACAGGGAATAAGGGTACCTACAGGGGCCAGTGGCAGTCTGTTTGGCTGCGTGGGTAGAGCTGATGCACCTTGTAGTTTAGGGAAAACAAATGTTCTCAGGAAGACAGAGAGAGGCACAGATGTATATTTTGTTTACTGTTAGGGATATTAGTTTTAGCACATGCGTGTGTGTGTGTGTGGGCTTAGAGGATTAAACATGATTGTGCATTGACGGTCAATACTATTTGCATTTTATCATGTGTAAATGATATTAACACAGAAGTTATGATGCAATGTGTAGCAGGTTTCATTATCCCTCATTAAAGCAACTCTCTTGCAAGTGCAAATGTACTGGAAGGCTGACCTAAATGTAGAAGAAGCTGAATGCTGATCCTTATCTTAATGAACAAATACAATTAGCCAAGTGTAAGAGTGTCAGGTATTGAAATGATCCTCTATAGTACCTTCTTTCTTTTATTTCTCCTGATGGTATCAGAGCAGCATCTCATCACAGCACCTGGCAAAAACTACCTGAGGGTCCATGAAGCATCATATCTGTCCAGTCAGTCCAGGTCCAGGGTAACCAGCCATTTCTCCTGTGGTTGGACTTTCTCAAATGTCCACTTAGACTTTCAGGACATCCTGGGGGAGGTTTCTATTTCATGCCTTTCAGCTTTCTTGACTGTCTCAAAGAGTGGACAAAGCTTCAACACCCTCTACCAGAGCTACTGTCCCTTGCAATGCTTATTCCACTAGCAATTTATGATAACGAAGATGTGAATGAAGGGTCTGCAGAGAACCTTTGCCAACCTTTGAGGAATTCTCTTGATAAAAGTGTGGCAAGGACAGTGACAATCCTTTTTTCATTTTGTTTGCTGACCTCCTTTGATTTGTAATATCTACCACAACCAACCAAAGATTTTTATCTTTCATGAAGACCCATTGATGAGCTGGCCGTCATCCCACTGGAGTGAGATTTCTGCCAAGAAAAAGTGGGGAAATAATAGGGTTCCATAGATGGAATGCTTCAAAACCAGGTTACACACAATCATAGAACAGTTTGAGTTGTAAGTGACCATTAAAGCCCATTTAGTTCAACATCCCTGCAAGAGGTAGGGACATCTTCAGCCAGATCAGATTACTCGGAGCCCCATCCAACCTGGCCTTGAATGTTTCACCACTCTCACTGTAAAAAAATTTCTTCCTTCTGTCTAGTGTAAATCTACCCTGTTTCATTTAAAACCATTACCTCTTGTCCTATCACAACAGACCTTACCAAAATGTTTGTCCCCATCTTTCTTGTAAACCTCATTGAAGTACAAAAAGATCACAGTCAGTTCTCCCTGGGGCCTTCCCTTCTCCAAGTGGAATAACTCCAACTTTTTCATAGAAGTGCTCCAGACCACTGAACAACTTCATGGCCTTTCTCTGGACTGACTTCACCAGGTCCATGACCTTCTTATATTGGAGGCAACAGAGCTGGACAAGTATTCCCAGTGGGATCTCACCAAAGAGGAGTAGAAGGAGAGAATCTCCTCCCTCACCTTGCTGTCCATGCTCCTTTGCATACAGCCCAGGATATGGTGGGCCTTCATAGCTGTGAGCAATGTGTGCTCACATGTCCATCCTCTGATCCACCAGCACCCCCAAGTCCTTCTTGGCAGGGCTGTTCTCTATCTCTTTGTCTTGCAGACTGTATTTATCCTGGGGCTTGCTGTCTCAAATCATCTCCCTGTCCTCCATGTGCCTTAGCACAGCTAGCAGGATCTGCTACATGATTTTCCCGGGCACAGAGGCTGAGAGGTTGGTACTTCCCGGGCTGTTCCTTTTTAAAAATGAGTGCAGTATTTCCCTACTTCCAGTCCCCATGGACTTCACCCAGCCACCATCATTTTTCAAATATCATGGAAAGATACATGAATATATGAAGAGATACATGGATTTGTATAATCACACCACTGAGTACAAGTTATAAGAGTTGATGCTGCTCCAGACTTGACTCCATTGATTAATAGGCACCATGTGCAACACATTTATATTTTGGGACACAGGGACTTCTTCCCCCTCAGTTAGGGCAAGGGACATCTTGCTTCATCAGAGAAATGGAAATCTGAATCTTTCTGTGATCCTGCATCAAAGAGACATCTGGGACTGTCTGGGCTTTTCCAGCCAAAGAGCTACATCAGAATTGATTGCCAAGACTATTTCAAATGAGTATTCACAGGGTCCAATGATTAAGACTACTTGTGGACATTTATTTCTAGTCTAAAGTCCTCTGAAATTTTCAAGGCAACAAAAATATTTTTACCTGCTTATGCAATTATTTAAGAATGTCCCTCTTGACCTAGCCTTTCTCCCCAGTATTTTTACGAAGAAGCAGGTCATTTTATCTGGATTTGAAGAGCTGATTTAAGTAGAGAATTTAAGGTTAAATTCAGGAGAGGTTTGGGCACAGATTTTTAGATGACCCGGCCTCCAGCATCTCATGAGCCACACTCAGAATCCCTGTGTGTTTGATGGTGGAATTTGGGTGCTTCAAGACCTGAACATAACAGAGCTGGCAAGATACAGTGGGATCTTCTTGAAGGGAGCATGCAGCTGCTTACATTGAACCAACAGGAAACATGGAGGACAAGGGTGTATCTGCAATTCTCTCTTGCACTAAAAGTCCCTTGAGGCTGGAGTGAGGCAACCCTGTCTGCCTGGGATCCATTGTCTGGAATCTTCTCCTGGAGATTGGTACCTACGCCCTTCCTTTCAAAAGACTCCACACAGATGAGTCTTTTAAAAACAAAGCAGGAAGAAGAAAAGGTGGTGATAGCTTTTATTATATAATGCCTCAGCATTCAAAGTATATGCTGAGGAAGTGGGAGGCCCGGGTTCCTCTCCCGCCTCAGCCCGAGGGGCCCAAACCCACATCTCCCACATCCCATGAGAGCGCCCCAGCACAGGCTGGAGGCTACCTTGGGCGGAGGAGCCTGCTCCACCCCTGCTTTGAAACTGCCACACTCTGCAGCCAGGAATTTCAGACTCGGGAGAGTGAGCAAGGAGGGAGCGTGTGCCTAATGCCAAAACCTCACTCCGCGGCCGTCACCAGGGAGTGGGGAGCCCGCGGCTGCCTCCTCACTGCCCTGGCAGTTGTTATCCTGGGAGGTTTACACGCTGACTGCGGGTGCTGGCATCCAAATTCCTCCTCTCTCCTTGGCATCGTGACTCTAGGAAAGGCTTTTAGCAAGAGGGCACTGCATCCTTGCCCCTGAGGGCACTTCCCTGCGAGGCAGAAGGCAGGAGCCTGCTTTGTCCCTCTCCCACTTGCTCTAAGGGTTCTCGCACATCTTTTGGAGCAGTGGTTTGGAGCTGGAGCTGCCACGGCGCTGCGTGGGGAGGTGCCAAGTGCAGCTACCAGGGCCCACCAAACCCCTACACAAGTAAAATCCTTGTTTTCTCCATGCCAGGAAGGCTCTGGCAGGCATGAGGCACTAAGCTGCAAGTTTTGGCAGCTCTGGAGACCCCAAGGAGGGTGGTTCCGGGCACCTGGGTGAGCTTCAAGGTAAAGAGTCAGGTGTTTCAAGGGTTCCCAGGCAACTACAGGGTTAAGTAGCAGTAGAGTCGCGTTTTGCAGACAAGCTGCCTGAACACATGGGTTTCAACCCAGTTTATACCCTTTGGTTTTGATCTTACCTACAGCAGAGGAGGTTTCTTTCTTTCCAAGCAGGCACACTGGGTGGCAGACAGAATTAATGTCCCCTCCCTGATGCTAGACAATAAATCAGCTCCTCACTAAAATTTGGGATTAAGAGTCGTCCAGAGAAATCAAAGTGAGAAATCAAGCACTTTCTTCAACTTCAAGGCAATGGATGAGAGAAGAGGGACACACTCATCTTGAATCACTCAGATATGATTTCATGTTAAAACTCTAGTCTTGCTGATACTTCTTCCAGTCTAAGATCAACTTTCCCAGTTAAAAAATAGAAAAAAATAAAAAGAAGAAAGAAATTATGCAAGCAATTTAACAGCAGGAACAAGTATTTTTTACGCTTCCCTCAGGATGGGCAAATGGAAGTCCTGAACAGCCATGAACAACAGTAGTCACAGTTTCAGTAACGGCCAAAATATCCTGTGAGCTTGGCAGCCATCATGAGCCAAGAAGTCATGAAAAGGCACTTAGCAATATCTGATAGAAGTTTACCTCAGTATCAATTCCAGGGAAAGGTGAACTGATAATCACTTATTTTGGGGGGGGGGGGGGGGGGGGGAAAGGCAGCTGGAAGGAAAAGCAGATTTTCTGGTAAATCTGTGACAACAGCATCAGCAGCTGCAACTGGTTTGTTGCCCATTCCTTTTGGCAGCCCAGTCATCTCCCAAAGATCTACATGTCTCTATTAAGCAATCCATTTGGCTGCAGCAAAGGCATCCCCATTAGCCACTTAACCAGCCCATTAAGAGGTCCTCCTAAGCACTGTGGGCTGTTACACCTTCCTTGCAGAGCATCCATGAGCTTTGCAGGGTCCAACACATGTCCTGAAAATCAGAAAAGAACAATTTTTTCCTGCGAGATGGAGACCTCTGAGGGAAAGTTCACTGTTGCTTCCTTCATGCTCTAGGAAGCCCTCCCTAAAAATTTCTTTCTGGAGGGCTTCTCCTCCTCCAAAACAAGCCAAATTACTCCCATGGGGCAGAGGAACACTCAGCCAGTACACTTGTAAGCAACAACACCTACAGGGAACAGGCTTCGGCCATGCCTGGCACAGAATAAACACCGGCTCTTGCTTACCAGCAGCACTTGGCCTTTCACTTTCTGCTTTCAGCAACTTGAACTGGTTCTGCACAGAGTCTGTTGCAACTTCTCACATGCACAGAAACGCACAAAGAACCTAGGCAGGTAAAACTTGTGCAGGGAGACTCCTGCCAGCTCCATCCCAGCAGAATGCAGGCATCTTGCTGATCTCTACATTCTTTTTGGCATGTGCAGAGGCTTCTTCGTGTTCCCCCAAGCCTGTGATGGTCTTTAGCACTTGCTGCTAGAAAAAGCAGCAGAGACTTTTCCATAAAATTATTTGAAAAATGCAGATTCCACTCCCTTCTTTGTTGATGTGTATGCATAATGTGACACACCATTCAAGTAAATCTAGTTTTATTGACAGGGATACACACAGAAATGAACAGGCACATGTTCACCTGAAACCAGATGAAAACGAAATTTTTCTTTGCAGGTACGGACATTTATACCAACCGATACAGAGAAAACACTATGTATTTTCTCTGATGTATTATGAATATGACTCAAAAAATTCAACAAACATTAACCACATACATAAACGTGTGATCTACACAGAATGCTTAAAAGTAATTGCAAAAGGATTTGTTGAGTAATTCCAGGGAAAAAAAAAAAAAAGATTGTCAGGAGACGACCCGGTTGTGGGAAGAGGCACTTAATTCACTGCATGAATGACTCACAGTGAATTACTTGCATAACTCCACTCAAGGAAATCACTACTCTGCAAAAGTGCATACATGTTAAATCAACCAAAACACAGAGCGGTCCATATTCTTGGTACAATGCTGCCTTCCTGCTGGTACAGATTGAGGAAAAATCCTCTCAGCTGGGCAGGGAGGGGGAGAAATCCTCTCTTTTGGTATCCTGGCAATGTTTTCAAGAGACAGTTCAACAGTGCTCACTTGTCCTATTCACGCTTGGCACTTACATTGAAAAGAAAATCCAGGCCTGTAATATTCAAGAACAAGCTCTTGTTGACAGTGAAACTTTGACTAAAAAATCTGAGGCTGCATTTCCCACCCAACTCAATTTAATGCCGTAAGATAATTATGGTCCTTTCCTGGAAAACAGAGAGCTCCATGAAAAAGGTCAGCTGGCATGAACACTAGCAAGATTTACTTTCTTCAGAATACACAGAATAAATAACTCCTTCCTTTATTTGCTATCTGTGCTTGAACTGTGAGGTACAAAGCTTATTGGAATTAAACAAAGGGAACTATTTTTCACTGTTTCGCCTCACTTCAATTCCCCATAGCAAATATCCAAAACTGAAATATAGAAAGAGAGAAAAAAAGAGAGGAAAAAAAGAAAAAAGCACCATAGCTGTTTGTAAGTCTCATGTGCCTGACCAGCATGACCACAATCCACCAGCCATACTTCAGGCACCACATTCAAATGTTACTGTAAGCAGATGATACACATCGCCTTGGCTGCAACACAGTGATTTAAACTGCACTAACTGGGAGCTTTTTCTCTGGGTATAGCAAATGCAGAAACTTCAGCTAGTATTCTTAGGAGCTTGATTGATTCTAAGAACAGCTTGGTCTATAGGGAGACTCACTGCCCACATACTGAAGGAGCAGCAGCTGCAGTAGGAAAAGCTGGGCACAGAGAGCATCCCATCCAGAGCAGAGCTCCACATGGTAGCACTCAGGGCAACAGCGTCCTTGGGGAGGCAGGAGAAGCGAGTTTGCTTTGGTAGAGCTGCCCAACAGCTGAAGCACTGACTGCAAAGAGCAGACCTGTCAGACCTGTGTGGTGGCAGCCACAGCCTGGGCCACCACCGCCCCACTGGGGCCAGAGACCAGGAGTGAACACAAGGAAATGGATCCTGCTGCCCAATGACACCTTAGCTATGCTGACAGAATGGAGTAGAAGCCCCAGCTCCTCTTGGTGTTTCTACAGACAATCGAATAAAACACATAAATACTCCCTGGAACTTGGACTTGGATCTGGGCTTTTCCGTTGTCCTGGTGTAAGCAATTCCCCATGTCATTCACTCATGGTGAACATTCCCATCAAAAAAATCCTCAATATTATGTTTCAGTCATGCACTAGATGGGAAGATCCAAGCAGCTCAGCCTAAGGAAAACCTACAACACCCAAAAGTATGCATTAAAAAACCAGGGTATCCCACGCAGGAGAGGGTAAGAGCTCTGGTGCAGCTTTTAACTCACCTATTTGAAGAAGGGAAGTATGATCCCAGTATCCATGTTGAGCTCAGCAACTTAAAAGCAGGATGTGCCCTGGCTCCTGAATGCCAGTGGGACTATCTCCAGTTTCTCCTCAAGGTTATTGTACTTTTCAGCATGTGCTGGATCCGTGGCTAAGATCCATAGGGAATTTTGTATCTCATAACAGATGAAGCTATTGATTCCAGGCCCGTTTAGGAGTTAAGTGGTGCCAAGGTGCAGTGGAAACCCGATTTCATACATCAGAGTATGGCCCTGATTTTCATTAATATTGATCCAAATCTATGAACCACTTTAAACACTGTGTTTATGAAACAGTTTAGCAGATTCCTAAAAAGCATCTTTGGCTTTGTTACTCATCAGCAGGTCTCTTTCAGGTAAGGGAACAAATCTCCCTCTTCCACTTCTAAAAGAGAAGTGCTGTATTAACACGGGAGTACATGCATTTGGCAAGTGCTTGCTCTGGGAGGATATAGCTCCAGGTGGATATTTCACATCCCACAGGCGACTTGTGCTGTCACAACCCAAGCGAAATTCACTTAGAGGCAACTAAGACAGCTGCATGGTGGTTGTGAGGTAGACTTTTGGTAGAAATATGAGAAATTCTTAATGCACATTCCATGGTAGAAAAGGAGAGACGAAAATTCGTATCGTACCAGGTCCTGTAACTTGCTGCACTGGGGGATTATTGACAAATGCACAATTCATCCTGTACTAAAAATCCCACACCAAAATAGCAGAGTGAAGTACTTGAGACAGTTGGAAGACATAGGGAGGAACTTTGCATGGTTTTCAGAAAAAAGCAGTTTTCGAGTGTCTTGGTAAATTAAGCAACAAACTCATCAGACAGAAGCACAGGACTGAGAGGTTAACACCGGATTTTGGAGTTACGTTGCTAACCCACCTCACTTCTGTCCACTGACCTTCCACAATTCCACCGTCCAGGCCAGTGAGCTTGCCAGTTGCTTCTGGCAGAGACCATACCCTGTCTGCACTGGTGTAACTTTAGTGGTTCTTCCATCACAATTTTTTAGCAATACTTTTTAGCAATTAAAGCAAAAATCTTGGTGATGTGATCTGAGAGACCTCAGAATGGAGAATACTGGTAAAACCAAGCTGGATGTATTATTGTGTTTTGTACCTCCAAGTGGATTTTCAGCTCTTGGGGCTACTGATGCCACGGAGACGTGTTTGGAGATGTCAGACATGTCCTGACTTAGCTCAGCCCATAACTTCTGCCTTCAGCCACACATTTGCAATGACAACAGACTTAAGACAGGCTTCTGAGAAATGCCTTTTATTGTATGACAGCAGTTGTCACATGAACGTCCACAAAAGAAATCATTCCATAGCAATACGAAACTCAAATTACTGTAACAAATGGAAGAACCAAACCAAAACAAAACCAGAGTTAAAATGATGAAAAAGCAGCACGCTGTTACACAATGTAAAACATACACAGAAAGCCACGTTCTGCAAAACTGTCATGCTCATCACCATCACAGGAACGAACTGATTTCAACTTTTTCCTCCCCCCTCCAAAAAACAAAAAGAGGCAAATTTTGAAGCGAGATATTTCAAAGGGTCGGTTTAACAAAAAAAAAGCAGCATTTCTTCTGATTATTTTTGCAATCTTATTTCACACGTGTATTGGGAAGGCTAAAAGAAACTATCAACATTACTTAAGCAACCAGTATTACTGAGGCTGGTCAGAAAGTCCTCCCTCTTCCAAACAGCAGTATAAATGGTATTACAGAAGATTATGCCCATCTGGCAAATGGTGCAGTTCACTAAAGAGAATTTTTGTCCTTAAAACAAGCAAATAAGTAAAACATGAAATAGCCTATCCTGGTGAACTGTGGCTTTGGAAATGCCAACATGCTCTGTTGGCTCGCAGTGGTCTTTTGAGAAGGGGTGGAGCACAGACATACCAAAACAAATGTGTGAAAAACAATTCTCAAGTTCAGAAATAGAGGCTGTTCCTAGATTTTTTACACCTAAGAAACAACAGTTCTGTAAATGATTATTTTCAGTATTACTGTATAAAATTATATTTATTAGAAATAAGACTCTGGAATACTTTAAGGCACCTCATGGCAAAGAAATATTTTAAAGGCTTGAATTACTCAGGAGACTGAGTCCTTTTTCCAAGATTCCCAGTAAGGTATGCAACTTAGAGTAACCTGCTTTGCTATTTCCAAATAAAGCACAACATTTTTCAAAATGGAAGTTTAAAACTATTACATTTTTCTTTATAAGGAAACATAAAACACCTAGTTGGAAACATAATGCATTCATTTAACAGACCAAGACTTTCACCACATGAAGGCCTTTTTCTTCCCCTGATTAGAGTTCTGCCATTTAGGCACACTGCAACTTTTTTACCCAACTAAAATGAAATGGTCTTAATCAGTCAATCTTAATCAACACCTGAACAAAACAGCTTTCAACAATACCAGCAAAACCAGTTTCTTGAATAAAGTATTTTTGTTGCTTTAAACCAAAAACATGAAATAATGCCAATGACAGACATGAACGGCTTGCTATCAGTTGTTCTACTCAGCAATTTATGGGTTTCAAGTGTGATTTTGCAAAAAAATTTGTTTTGTCTTATATTGATATTTGATACCTACAGCAAGTAGTGTCCTGTCAAAACATGTGAAGAAGCAGAATCAGTGTTTTCAGAGATACCTAACATTTTTGTGCACGTTCAAAAAGCTACAGGACCAAATTAATTCTAGCTTATAGACTGATAGCTAGATCTGTCAGGGTCTCATACCACTGAGTCTGCAGCAGCCAGCGTTTTGGAGTTCTGCTCTGAAATATAACTTACCATAGATTCATTTCAGAGCTGAAATGAACTAAAACTGTAATTATACCCTTGGTTTACGTGTGCAGATATCCTTGGGTCTGATAAAAAAATATAACCTCGAGGTATGTATGGCCAGGAGAACTTAGTATTCTCTTAGAGTATTTAAAAGTCTCTATATTATACATCACACTTCCTCTTCTATAAGAACTAACTGTTTAGAAGTAATAAGAATTCCATATTGTAGAACACAGACTCTGAATATATTCACACTGCTCAAAAAAAGAAGATAAACAAAGGAGCCCAAACTCCCAACTCGATGAAGTGCACTGTCTTACTGGTCAGCTCACCCTGGCTGTGTTTTGCACTACTTCAACCAGGTCTTTCCATGGCAAAGCCTGAGAAGAGTTTGGACACGGATCCACGCCAAAAAGGCAGCTGTGTACAAGGGCATGAGGTTGAACTTTCATTATGCTACACAGCATTATTTAACGTGACTTTACACATCTAAACTTCACATCTTCACATACCTGTGCAATGCAACCACTACTCTCACTCAGCTGCAGAACAGGCCAATCCTTATTTCAGACAACTTTAATGGAAAACAGCCACAGAACACACGGGATTATAACTGTGTGCGAGGACACTGTGTACTTGGACTGCAGCAGCTCAGAGAAAGGCCAAGCAATACAAAAAGTGGATGTTGCTGGTGTGTTCTCAGAAGGATCTGCCATAAGCACTGCTTACATGAGCACATCTGTGCCGTGTGGTTTGGTGGCTGATAGCTGCCCCTGGCTGGCTGGTATTTTATCATCAGATGTAGCATGAGCTTCCTGCTGCACATCACCACTTGAAGTTCAGTTCCACCAATCTCACTGTTGTTACAGTGTGAGGTGCTATACACCACAGGAGAAGTGTTAGGACTTGACAAAAAACGGCTAGGGGCAACTGCATCTCATTTTGTAACTCCTCCCTAATGATTTCTAACCATGTAAGAGGATGTTACCAGCAAGCGCAGATGCCTGATGTTTGTTCCACAGGCTCCAAAAGCCCCTGTCCCTCAGAAAGCTGTCTGGTGGCACTGCAGACACAATCCCCTCTCTCCTGGGATCTCACAGCAGGACAGCAAGCAAGCCCCAGTGCAGGGAGAATGCTGCAACCCTAAAGATTCTGCCTCTCACCACTGGGCTGGCTCCAAGCAGGAAAATGTCCAAAATGAGTGCTTGTGCTGAGGCACAGGCTTTGGCCTCAATTTATTTCTCAGTAAGAAGTAACTTTGTATCTGACTAAATTACATTCTGGACAAACTGCTTGAAATGAGAAACATTAGTGTTTGCCTTACTTTTAAACCACTGGATGAACATTGGGTAAATAACACTTGTTCGGCGTTATAAAGGTAATAGCAAGCATCTTCAGTATTTTTAAAAAAGCACAATATTCCATGTCCTGAAGAAATCTGTAGCCTTTTAGTCTCTCCTGTGCCCTTTAAACAGCAAGATGAATAGATGTATTTTCTACTGGACCTCAAAGAATAGCTCACTAAATTTGAAAAAATCTGAAGCAGCACAGCACTTGCTTGATTTATTTTTTAAACATGGGAATACTGTCTTTGTGTTAAAGTGCTTTGCTGAATCAGGACATAACTTATGAATATTGAACCCCTCTCTCACTGCATTCCTCTCTATCAGCAACAGCCATTCAAAAACTACAGCTTGTATTTTCCTACTTATTCTGGCAGGATGGTAACTTCAAACAGCTGAAGTTCAACAGAACCCCTGATGCAAAAGTTTGAACATACTAAAGTTACACATTTTTAACATATATCTAATGAATTTGTTGTGTACCCTGCAGTTACAGCTTTGGCTTGAAGGCACAAATATTAAGGCACAATAAATGCAAATAATGTATACATTTCAATGTGTTGTGTTGAAGATAACTTTGTACTACACGGTATTTAGGTATAATGACATGTCATTCAAACATCTCCTCAAGTTATTTTAATACCTTTTTTCTTTGATAACCTGGGTAAAAAGAGGAATGTATGTTAAATTATTTAAATATTTCTTCAGTGCAAATGTGGTGATTTTCTTCTGAAGTACAGAAGATTGAGATTGATTTTTCAGCATTTGGATTTTAGCAAAATAAAACTAATATTTACATTCATCTTGAACAGCATTATTTGAACTGTTTATTAAAAAAAAAAACGCATATAGTACTTTTCTATCAAAAAGAAAAAGTGGGTTTGGCTTCTTCAAGTTTTTTTCCTACCAGCCTGCATAGGTACTTGTGACAGGTAGAAAGACAGTTGCTCTAGACAAGTAAGTTGCACACTACCAAATCTGCTGTTCAGACAGAGCTGTCATGCTAAAGTGACATTGAAAAAAATTTGGTTTTGCTTGCTCTCAAAACATTTCTAAAAGAAAAAAAAAAAAAAAAAAAGACACATTCCAATTATTTTACTAAGCTCCAAATATGCACACTAGACTTTTTAGGTGTCCTGCACCTGTTTAAATAAAAGAGATCTCTACCACATAACTTTCAAATAAAACCTCAATCTGTCTAATTTCCTTAGCAATACAAACATAATTAGTTGGAAAGTAAAACATATTGCACTGAAATGAAAGAAACAGGGACAGTATAGATTTTCTTCTCAGTATTAAATAGGAAGGATGTCCAGTGCAAAGAATCGCCCCCCTCCCTTTCCTCTCCCGTGGACACTTGCAAACGTTGTCGCTGAGTTTAGATGATCTCAGGTTTACATTCTACAGAGAACAGTTAAGGCAATGAGGAGTCACAGTGCAGTTTCAGTTATGCATAATCCTGAGGAAGGATCCAAGGAGGAGTCTGTGGCAAGCTGACCATTCTGAAAAACATCTGGGTAATTCTTACTGAAGTACACCTAGGAAAAATATTAGTATATGAGTAATCACGCACCAAAGTCCATTTAGCTTCAAACAATATTTCTGGAGATAATTATAGTAGAGATAAATACATATCCTTCAGGAATCCCAATGGGAACTTCAGGTTAGTGGCATTCAGTAAATGTATGTCACTGAAAAATTAGTAAAATTACTATATGAACTTACATTCAAACAAAATGTGAGAAAAATCCCACACAACCTGTCGATCCCCTCAAATTTTGTTAATTCAGATGAATAGATATGTTTTATCACTTTACATTAAACTGATAAGTAAAATCATTTTACTAGCTCAAAACATGGAGATAAATTAAAAACAGGATGACAAAGAAGCTGTGAAATCTTGTGTCTGCACAAGGGTTTCTCATTTTCACACATAAAATGAACACAATGGATTTGGATGTTAAAATCAGGTTGTAATCCCTATATTTTACAAACTATGATTGACAACCATTGAAACTTCGAAGTATATGTATGAAATATCCCAGCCTTTAATTTGTGCTGCAGAGCAGTTATAGGGCCTATAGAAATGTGATCTCTGGATAGTGAACCACAATAATGAAAGAAGAAGCAAAAGCTTTAACAATGACTCAACCAAGCAACTTCTCTAAAACGTAAGATGATACCAAATAATAGGACAGTTCTTTGCCAAGCCTTTGAGTTCCTGAATTCTACCAATTTCTAGCTCAACTAGAAGAGATACAGGTTTCCTGATAAATGTATAATCAGAACATAAAGGAAATGAAATGCTGTCAAGTTTCACTGTTCCACAATCATCAGTTTTTAGCAGCTGTATCATATCTCTGTTCCTTGACAGATGCGCATAACAAAATGAAATAATGTCAAGACTTGTGTGCTCTTATCTAAAAATGTGTTGGGTGAAAAAGGACTTCAAATGCAATTTTTTTTCAAAGAAGAATGTGAAAAGTTTTGTTTGAGTCTTTAAAAACAGAAAATACACTATCTTTCTGAAGCTGACACATGTCACGAGTTAGGTCTCATAGTCAGACTGCTTTGAGTACAGCTTATGAAATATTTCTGCAATTTATATTTAAGAGTGTTGTCAACAAAGTTCGGTTTGTTTGATAATAATGTCCTTTTCATATACATGAATAAACGTGTAAGACACACGCGATAAAAAAGAAAAAGTCATTCTACAAAAATGTTCCTGTAAGTACCACTGTCATCTTTTGTGCACTCACTAATGCAGGGTATATGCATTTTACAAGTTTCAAAGAATATCAAAGTCTGATTTGAATCAAGAGAGGAATTGGGAGTCCTGTTAAGAGGCATTCCTCAGTAACGAGTCACAATCGGACGCAACAGAGGAAAGTTAATGAGGCTGCTGACTGCACACAGGCAGCCTCAGTATTCCCATCCCGTTCCTGGTTTAAAACATAAAACTTTGGCATACTTTTAATACAGCTTTTGAATGTGATTTTTTTTAATGGAAAGCTAATAGAAAACCTTGGCACATTACTAGAGATGTAATGAAATGGCAGCTGCTTTTCAACTGTCTCATTGCAATTCTTCCCCTGAGCCCAATCCCTCAAGATATTAAATGCCCAAGTCTTTATACAAGTTTCTTCCACTGCCAACAGAGCTGCAACCTTTTTAAAAGTAATCACTGAGGTGAGATAACACCTAGTATTTGAATATTTACACATCTGTCATAGCTTTAAAGTAAAATAAAACAACCCTTATTTTTCCCTCAAAGTACTCAAACCTGACTGACAGAAACCCATCCCTATCCTGATGCCACCAAAGCCTGCAGAAAAGCCTCTCTCAACACTGCCAAGAGAAGGGAGAACACAACAACTTCTGTTTATCTGAATAATTGGGCACTTCTGTTTTTTTTTCTTTTTTCACTGCTTGATGACTATTTCTCTTTCCCATAGGATTTTCGTCTAGCAGCTTCTTGTAAACTGAGCAAAGATAAAAACAGTCTCACGGTGTCAACTCAGCTGCCGTCAGGCTCACGGACTCTTTAATACATGCTCGGTGGTCTCCAATTTGAGTTGTGCCAGTGTTGTTTTCTTTGACATTTGCACAAAAAATGGGGATACTGAGTGACCAAGTGAGCCATACAATAACAACAGGATCAATTTGGAAGCCTGAGCTAAGGTTCCAGCAATAGCTCAGTCTTGCAAAGCTCTGCTAAGAGGTCCACGAGATTTTTTTAAAATGATATTTCTTAAATATGTCCAAGATCGTCTTCTCAATTTAAGATGTGTAGTACCTCTTGAATTGCACTTGAAGGATATATGCAAAATCAGTACTTTTCAAGAAAATGCATTTAAAGTGTCAGCTTACTGAAAGAAGATCTTGGTACCAGTTTGTGTTGTACAGGTCAAAACTGAAATAAACCAAGATTCAGGTCCAAAATGCAATAAATCAAATAATCATTGCCAAAACATCACCACATTCCAAACCATTTTACTTAGCAACCCACTGCAATGCTTTTTGAAAAGTACGTATGTATGTCATATTACCATTTCTTTTTATGTGCAGCATGCTGTTTTTCAAAAACAGAAAGAAAGCTGTTCTTCATAAAAACAGTTCTTAGCAACCACAGTAGGAATGCGGGAAACCAACAGCAATACATGCAACAGACTCAGTAGTGTAAAAAGAAAAGCCATTGGAATCAGCTCTTCTGACTAAGCGACTTCTCTGAAAGTATGTGTGAAGCAAAAGGGACAGCAATAACAAAACCCCTGAATTGTCCAAGTCCTTCAAACAGAAAGAACTGTAACTCTGCTTCTGGGTAGCTGCTGACTGGAGATACAGTCTCTTGATTCCCATATTTTTGGTCCAAGTGTGGATAAGCACCATGCTTTGCATTCTTGGCAGATGCTAGAGCTTGTATCTGCCTTCTAGCCTGGGAGTTAGCAAACTTTTTCATCAAACCACATTTCAGCAGAGACTGGTTCCTGGATCTTTTCCCTTCCTGTACAAAATCACATAACATTGATGTGGTAACTGCAGATGACTATATGGGCAAGTAACATCAGGCAATTATTTTTATACATTTTGAATCATCTTTGAATGCAATTGTGCAATTGAGGAGGGCTCCGGGGAAGGAAGGAATGACAGCATGACATAGCTAAATTTCTACAGATGACAGCTGGACAGCCTCACCTCTTGCCTTTCCAAGGAGGCAAGCCTTAGGAAGCTGGCCTTCACTTTACAGACAAACCATGGTCACATGAATTTGAAGCTACCCTTTTAAATATCATTTGTATAACCTCCAGATTGTCATGCACATACCACAGAAAACATGGCTAACCCATTCCCTTGTAATAAGAAAATAAATTAAGCTACACTGCAGCAATGGAAGAGGACAGCAGAACTCATAACACAGCTTAGCTCAAGACAAAACTGTTTCCTCAGTTCTGCAACTTGTGCCACACAAGAATTTATACTGTATGCTCTTAGCTACAGTGCTTTACTTGAAAAGCTCTTTAAAAAATAAAATCTGAGAATATGAACAGACACAGAAATCTCTTCCCTAATCTTCAGAAAGTCCAGTAAAATAGGATCCAGACATGAGCACGCAGCCTCCATGAGAGCACAACTTTTAATTTTTTTCCAACTTGCTGGAAAGAGACCTATTCTTTTACTGGAAAACAGTCAAGCACCTGTCATTTTGTTTCCTGTCTTCGTGTGTTTTTCCCTGTCTATTGGTCTTTTGTTCCCCAGGATAACAGTTTGGACTTTGTGTTCCTCTAGCTCTGCTCCACACATCCAGCAATGTGAGGAAAGGAAAGCATAAAGGCTAAAGAGCTTTGCCTCTTGCCTGTAGAAGGCTCTCTTAGGTTGTTACCTGCTTAATACCAGTGCCTTACTTGCATGCTGAAAGCCCAGTTACATGATTTCCAAGCAAGCTGATGCCAAACTGAGCACTGCCAGTCTCAGCTGAAGCAATGCTGAAACTTTGCTGGCACTGAGAGAATTAAAATCTTCCTCTGGACATCCTGTGGGGTAAATTATCAAGAAAAAAGAAAGCAAGCCAAAGCTAGTCAAAGAGATCCTTAATCACAGGTCATTCCTTTTTATCTTCTTATCTCTGCTTCAGCTTTCCATCTGAGAAGTGGAGATGATATAGCCTCACCTCACAGGCATATTATGAAAACGAATCCATTGATGTCTCTTAAACTCTGTGATTGCCAGAGGAATGCCCACAATTACATTAATAATTCTGTACTCTGAGTAGGATTTAAATAGATTCACAGTAAATCAGAGCCTTGCAGGGAACAAGGAGGTGACAAAACATTCAACAGCTGTTTCTTAGCTGAGCCCTGCTCGTCTTTGGTGCAGAACAGGGTACAAGAACAAAGTAAGGGAATGCACAACAGAAGAAATGTGATCAAACCCTCAGGGACTACAGCATGGTCACAGGCACTGAGCTCCAACTAAAATCTAATGGACCCTTTAAAAATATACATAACAGATAAAAGTTTGATTCTGCAGCCCTAATGTGTTTTTAACAGCAGGTCAAGATCAATGCCCAGCACAAGTGAGTAAGCCCTATAATATTTACACTTACTGTTTTGTGTACGCACAAAAGGATGCAAGAAATCCAGTCTTTCAACTTGGGGTATATAAATACATGTATCATTTGGAAGTCTGTGTATGTCCCACTGAAAATTATGGCTTTGCCTTGCAAAACTGACAGATCCTTTAGTGGAAGGCTTACTGCAACACTGAATATGCTAACTTGAGATAAACAAACTGCACAGACAAACTTAATTATCTCTTCTTCTAAAATTACCCGTTTTGCTGTTTCAATCAGAGAAGCCGCTTCAGTCTTGCCCACTTGTTGCACCATTTTGTAAAACAAGCTGTCTTGTTCTTGCAGCAAAATGTAAGGCTCACCGTATTCTTTCAGTCTTCCCGCATCTAAAACCTGTTAAATCAGCAGAAACCAGAATATTAACATAAGAAAATTAAAAACTAAATGTTAGAGACTAGAAACCAAATGTAGGCAACTACAGGCATGGAGCAAATGTACGCATTTTTTAGCACTAAGATGAATTTTGTACCCTAAAAATTAATTCTGTCCTCTTCCAACTAGTATAGCACTTTCTCAGTTTACAGACCTGTTGTACAATTTTAGAGTGCCCTACAGCCATTCCACCTATAGAAATCCAACATGAAGTTATGCAGAATATGGAAATACAATGTTTGTGCAGCCAACAAAGCAGATTATAAGACTCATTGTGTAAGAAGGAAACAAAGAGGTCCAAAATGAGCTCTGAAGTAAATAGCTGTGGGTAAAAACCACGCAATAACCACCAAGACAGTTCAGGGAGAATAAAGTAGGTCTTTTGAATTAGAGGTGAAGATGTAATTAAAGAAAATGAGGGTGTTGCTGAAAAGATAAACAATTTCTTGCATCAGGTTTTGCCAACTATGTATTAGAAAGATATTTAAACCTGACCCTATTCTTTCCACATAAAGAAACGATCAGATGCTGCCATGGACACAGGTACCCAAAAAGAAAGAAAGGGAGGAAGAAAAAACGACAGAGAAATTAAATAAGCATTAAGTCAATAATCCACAGATAATATACACAGTCAAAAATATAGGAAAAAATTAAGAATAAGCTGATTGAACCTCTAAGAAACTGTTCTCAGACTAGTGACTTAATTTATGGACTGCATGGCAGCAAACATTGAACTTAGATTTTTAAAAGCCTTTGCAGGATTAATTCAAGGAAATTTTAGACTAGTATATATATTTTGATATAAGACACCAAATTAATTGAAACAGTCATTAAAATTAAAGAAGACACACAGATCACAGGTAGAATTCGTTCTCCACAGTTCTGGCAATCACAAATCTGATACAATTTTTAATGCATCAGAAGAAAACTAAAGGAAAAATGGTTTATATGGATTTCCAGAAAGGTATCTGGTGTAACTAAATAACCATGCTACAAAGAACAAAGTTTTTCAAAAACCTGGACAGAAAACAAGAGATTTGAATTAAACAGTGCAGCTTTCTTTGTAGAAAGCTGAACAGGTAGGACCTGGTGGGAATTATATTGTTCTGGCATAGGTGGTAGCTACCTATGTTAGTCATCAGAAAAAGGAGGTGTCAGAGAAGTGACAAACCTGCAAATGACACAAAAATGTGCAGGTAAGTCTAGACCAGAGGTTCATATACACCTAACTAACCTAAGAGAATAAGAAGCACAATAGCAGGGAAAAGCCAATATTGACAAATGCAATGCACTCAAATACTTAACTGGCTTATAAATTAATGGTATTGACTCAAGAAAGAGATTTGGGTTTTAGTCTACAAGTTCAGTACTTTATGCCATGAGTAGGAGTAATGGAGTTTAAAAAAAAAGAAAAGAATTTATGTGAGAAAATAATTCAGAAAATATTTTTGTTCTTACATAAATAAAAAACTGAATACACAGGCGTGCTATTGACAAAGATATTGCCACAACAAAAGGACTTCAAGGAAAGACTCATAACTCAAGCCATAATTGTGGTCTACATACTTGTGAGAAAAAAAGAAAGATCTAAAAAAATGGAGCTGTTGATTTCAGGAAAGAAATGAATAAAAGGTATTGTGAGGACAGCTTCCAAAGAAACATAGTGTGCAAAATTCTGTTTGAAAGAAGAACCTCCAACAAGCTTGGAGATAAATTCAGAGTCCTGTGAGGAAACTTTCAAACGTGTCCTTTGCCTGTGCAGCTCCATAAAACCAAACATCCTGACAGCCAAGGGCCTGGCAGATCTCCAAGCAGCCTGGATCCCAGTAAAGGACCAAACCCACAGGGAAGGGGCTCAGCTGAGCTAATCCCTTTGCCTGCACCAGTGTGAAAATCCCACATGGCCAAGATCACTGTCAACTTGTTTGACACCAGAGACCCAGCACCAGGCAAAATGGACCCACTCCTTCCCTTCCGGTTCAATTAAGTACATGGCATTTGAATGGAAAATAACTCAGACAACAAACAGCAGCATAATTACATCTAATTTTATGAACTGTACGCACAGAAACCTACACGAGGGTATTTGCTATTTTCAAAAGCTCCTAACTCAGAGAACCCAGCCAATTTCCTTTGCAAGTGATTTCCAGTATCGTTTGGAATTGCAGCTGAAGAAAGTGCTCATAGAAAAATCTTAAATATTAGTAATATTGCACAGCACAACATACAGTCATTTAATAGATGCAGTATTTCACCTGCAGAAGTATACTTTCACACATGCTGACTTTTCAGAGTACTTAGTCCTATCCCATTTACTCTGAATATTTAATGATTAATTATAAAATTATATTATATATTTAATGATTAATTATAAAATTATATTATATACTAGATAATATTTATGATATATTATATAAATATAATTTTTAAAACAATCTTTTTAAAGCTACTGTATGTAACAGTTAAGGACAGTTTCCTGAAAAATGCAATAAATTATCATATACAATTCAACACTTAAATCACGGTGCCACAGCATAGAACATCTCTATTACCTTTAAGTAAAATTTTTTTCAGCATAGCACTAGATTATGCAAGCACTCCTCATGAAAGGAAATAAAAAGCATCTTCATTAAATGTGTCTCTTACTAGTAAAGAACTGCAACAGACAAGTGGAGGGCTTAAAAAAACTACCTTACTGCAGTATTGCAATTTTAACATTCATTTTGCAAAAATCTGAAACAACCGCAAACATGGGCAATCTATCCCCTCCAGAGAACCTGGGGAAAGGGAAAAATTTATTCTCCTTGTCAAGCTCTAAATAGTCAAGTCCAGAAGATGAACAGATAGAGTGTGCAATTTCTGTCTGGACTCCATCTACATTTTAAACAAATCATTAACCTATTCACAGCCTTTCTTTGGGAATAAAACCTAAACTTGTGTTATAAAGATAGACAGAACAGCCATAGGAAAAACAAGCTGTGTTACTTCTTAAAAAAATCTGAAATGAAAAATGAAGAATGAAACTGAACAGACAATTTCATTTCTACACGTCAGGAACACTATAAAAACCCTGTTCACCAAGGAAAACCACTTTCTACTAACTGCTGTCATCTATGAGACAATGGAGAAAATTTAAGCTGGTTTACGTGGTAGTTATACATTTATATATCTATATATTTATTAAAAAGCGCTTAGACAAAGAGATAGGTACTCTTCTTTGAAGAAATGCGTGCTGATAAGATTTACATAAATAAATAGGTACTTTGGCTAAGGCTTTGCATACTCTTACTCACTGACTCTGAGCCAAATTAAAATCATTAGGACTTCAAAAAGCCAGCTAATCATTCAGGAAAGGTGGAATCTGGTGTTTACCAGCCACATATTTTCTGATCAACTTGCAACGCTTATCACTGCACAATACAAGAGAATCGAACCCAGATGTGTTCCAAGGCAGTTGTACCAGTGGAACTTGATACAGAAGAGCCAGAGAAGCTTGTAGCTGGTGAAATCAGATCAGCAGGGAGATTGTGGAGGACACACACAGAAGCACTTGACTCTGAATCAGACTTGAATTTCATCACAGACTTCAGTGCAGATTTTGAGAGGGGTTTTGTGCAAATCACTCAACTTTTCAGCTCCTCGCTCTGACTCTTTGTAAAACACATAAAATAAAGACTTGATCATTCTGTGGAAGCTAACTGCCTGTCAAATACTTCGACAGCCCAGAGTGAAATAAAAACAAACACAAAAGAGTTCTATAAACCCAAAGTGGGCATATGTAAACTAGGGCCAGGTTCTCCACCCTCTTGCACTGGCAGCTTCTTCTACCTCGCCTGCACTGTTCTTGCCTTTGTAGTACCACTTTTATGACTTCACCATGATTTTCTCATATGAAAAAGTAATTCCAACAATAAAAAATTTACAAAATCGGCTGCTGGCAATCCTACAAAAGAAAACATGCAGGAAAATTGCTATTCAATGGAATTTGCTCACCTCCCCAAGTATGGTGAAAACATTTTACTTATAGCTACCCAAATTAGCATTACTCAAGCAGCAATACAGAGACATGTTAAGTTCAAACAAGGCTCAAATGATGCATTATTCTTGAGCAAAATCCTCGCATGCCATATAATTCTATTCCACCTAAAGTTTCATCCTGGCTGAATAGTCTGGGGCAGTGACTGCTCATCTGACTTGTGATCTGTCCAGAAGGTTAAGAACCATATTGACAGAAGACAACATAGTTTTGAACAGCACTTTGTTTGATATTTGGGGCACAGAATAACACAGAAAGGGGATGATTAAAATATAACAGGGAAGGACAGAGAAACAGAAGTATTTGATCTTGACCTGCAATATCAAGCATGAGAAGATTATAAGCCATTTAAATGTGTTTATGTTAACTCTAACTAGCACAGGAATATTTGCCTATGCCACAAAAATGTTGCTGAACTAAATTTGAGTAAGATTTGAGCACTACATTTTGCCTCAGCTGTAACCTACCAGGGTATCTATCCCCACTTTGCCTAGGTCCCTCCCTAAATCCCCAAGGCTTTGCAGTATTTCCATGCCATACCTTCATAATTTAATGTATTAATGAAGACAAAAAAGCAAGGGAAGGAAGACAAAAAGTTTAACATGAAATGATGAAAAAGGAGTCAGGAAATCCATTTCACCATGAAAAGAGAAAAAATAAAACAATGAGGATACTACATCAAGATAGTTGAGTATCCAGCAGAAATCTAGGCAGCAGAGCCAGGAGAACACCTTTTCTCCTTGATGATTTTTCAAATAATCCATATTGTTCTGTTGCACAGGACTTTGGAGAAGCCAACACTCACTTTTTAAGTGAATTTTACAATCTTCTTTGTGGATTAATATATGTAAAAGGAGTGTCATTAGCCACAGAGAGAGAAAGAACAAGCGCCTTTTAAAATGCTGTAACAAACACCATTTACTTACAGCTATCCATACACAAAAACCAAAGTTCTAAATCCTGTGTTTTCTAACTTTCAGCAACAAAAGCAGACAAACCGAGAGAACAATAGTTATAAAACATTCTGAGAAAAAAAACAATCCAAGGTTGGAAGTGTTCAGCCACAGAGGAGGGGGGCATGGGAATTTGTTTCAATTATTATTGAGGAATGACTAGTATTCTTATTCACGTTCATATTCACCATTAAGCCAGAGGGGAAATGGGACATTTAAGAGTTGATCATAAATGTTTTTATTTCCTATTCAAAAGGAAAATAATTCAAAAAAATTATCTCCTTGGGAATACATCTGATTTAATTTAGACTTGGAGAAGACCTCACCAAACAACAAAATCATTATTAAAGTTCAAAACTCTGCTAGGAGTACAACTTTGAACAATGTTTTCCTCAGAGAGCATACATCAAGATCATCTTCAATAAAGTCCTGGGAAGAGGAGAATATTCAGGAGATGCTTCTAGTTACATCATATTAAAAGAAATATATTCGCCCAAGACAATATATAGTTTTGTGGGAAAGAGTCAACAGCCTGTACTCCAGTTGGCATTAAGTTCAGATGCAAGCATGTTCTGTCTCTTCTGTCTCATCATGGTTTGTCAAAACAGATCAGAAATATGCACATACTTCTCTGAAGAATCACTTACAAATATCAACCTATCTAAACATGTTTATGTACATTGAAGCACATCGAGAAGGCTGCAAATATACCTCAGAAACCATTTTAAAGGGTTTTTTTCTTTTCTTTTCTTTTGAAAGTTCCCTCTTTTTTTATTTTTGGTGGTGGAGCTTTGGTTGGCTACATTTTGGTTTTTTTGTTTTGATTTTTCTTAAGCCTTCAGGTTTATTCAAAGCACTTCCCATTCTCCTTCAGGGTTCCTATACAAATTATTCTACCAGTAACTCCAGACAAATTTGGTGTCAAATAATGTATATTTCATGTATCATGTACGTGAGCAGAGCAGAGCTGGGAATTTACCTTCTTATAATCTGAATTATTATTTTCAGATTTTCCAAATAACTCATCTCAGCAGAGTTTAACTTTGCTGTAACAATGCCAGACTTGCCGCTAGTCATTGGGATTTGATATGTACCCCCTTATCCCCCGCTTCACAGAAAAGGCAACTTTAGACATCTTGTTCTGTAATCAGAAATAGTGGATTTCTTTAAACTGAAATTATTCTTCAGCTGTAACTAAGGAGAAATTGAGCATGAAGCACTAGTAAATTGGTTCATACAGGTTTTCTTTAGGCTTCTTGCAGAGATTAAAAAAATTTACATTCTTTTCCTCCAACTGATGGCATGTCACTGTAAGCTGGATGGAATGTCATGGGGAAAGAATACCAATGGCATATGTAGTAATGAGACTTATTCTACTGATAATCACTCGATACTAACTCCTTTTGAGTCTCGTTGAAGAAGTCTGTTAACCACACACTGCAAATGTCCCTTGTATTGCAGTTTCCTCACCTCCAAACATCTGATATACCTGTGTAAGTTCAACCCTTGCTCCAGAGGGTATGAAGGGGCCTCGTGCCAGTGCTTACCAACAGCTGACAAAAACGCATACGTGCTGACAAAACTCTCCCTTGGTCAATCAGTAATGACTGCTTCCATCACTGTAAAGCCACATTTCTCAACTGGGATTGCAGAATGACTCAAATGTGGCCCTGAAGTGATATGAGATGTACTTCAGTTTAAAAAATCCCACTCTTTAATAAGGCTTTTGAGGGTCTTAGAAAGGTAGATAAGCTACAAGGATATTATACTTTTCAGGACGTTAAGGAATATTGTTGCAGATGACTGAGCATGTCTCCTGGTTTTATCAGTTTCTGATGACAACAAACTTGTGGCTCAGCTGCCATGCAGAGTTTCACCTTATCAGAAACTCTCTGCTCAGGGCATCAGCCACCAGCATGACCTGTGCTAATTTGCTTTTAAACAGTAACACAGTATTTCTGAGCAAGCAAAAATCATTCTCTAAAGGTGTGTTGGTATTTCTAGCACAGTCTAGATTCCATACCACTGTCTTTAAAGAAACATGATATGACCATCCTGTTCTTACACTGATGAAACATATTCACACAGAAATACCTGTCAGAATGAGAGATCAAGGTTCATCAAACATTGGCTTCACTTCCTGCAGAAATTCAAATTCTTTGTTTGAATGCTTCCAGCTGAAGTACTGCCTCAATAATTAGTTGTTTTATTTAGGCAAAACAAGAATCTTGTTGAGCAGCCCTCTTGAAATGGGAGCAGCTTTTAAGAACTAAAGATGCCAATGTTTTAGAGAAGTGTGGCTTAAAACTGGCAAAGAGAATCAAGACCTCTAGTGTATGTTCAAGCTCTTTGGGATTTTGATTTCATTTTAGAAGCAGATAGGCCAGGTGTGACGTACCACTGTCACAGACACTTGATTTCAGCTGACCAGACTCGCTCTGATACAAGACCATGGCACATAGCTCAGTATCTTATGCAAAACCTGGCCTAAACACCAATACTTCTCTTAATGGTAAAGATGCATATATTACTCAGCTTTGAAAGCAATGTCTTCACTGTTGATATTTGTGGAATTCAATAAATTCCAAGAAAGAAAATGGAAGGATCTTGTTTTCTTTTCTGGTTTGGTAAACATCAACCCAGTTTCAGAAGATCTGGGAAGAGTGAAAACTGCCTTTGTTCAGAATCAAAACAAAACTGACCATTTCTGAAAAATCATTTCCTAAACGCTCAGCTCTTGCAGAAACTCTCTAAGTCTTGAGTTAACAAAAGACAGAAGAAACCTAACGGTTTCCAGGCCCTCTGTTCTCCATGCAGGTCACTTTCTATGAGTATCTTTCATGTTCTTGTCTTCACATTTCCTTACTCAAGAGACTTTGGTCCCAGAACTCAGTGGGGACCTTTCTTAGGTTGAATAAAAACAAGAATGAATTTAGTTCTAATATTCCTTAGTCCATATTTTCAAGAGAGAGGCTGAGTCAAAAAAAGGATCTTTACTAGTGTTTGTTCCTTTTGCATAATGACAGCAGGTGCACCAGTAAGAATGTAGCAATTTTACTGCTGATTACTGGATTCAGACCCACAAGGTACTTTAAGGTTTTTATGAAGAATTAGATGCTTAGCTGCAAAAATTCAGCATCCATTCTAGCTACTATAATCCATTTAGCTCCTTTTACATTCTTTAACAGAAGAGACTTCAATAGCACAAGCATAATATCCAGCAATATTTCACCACACTCTAGATACTGGGCTAATAAAAGGTCAAAGCCCCTTCCACCCTTCTGTTAGAGAACAAAAAAAAAAAAAACCCATTTTATACCGATCCAGTTGTCCTGCTGTAGAATTTTGAAAGAAGTCATAAATAATTCTTAAATTTTCATATTGTATCGTCCCAGGCTCCAGGAATATTTATGGTCTCATTAACTGACCTCTCTTAGACATTCCGAGCACTCGAGGGCCAGTGTCTGACAACGGGCAGCTCTCCACCGGGGAAACACTTTACCATGGACACACCGAAGACCAGAGAGACAACACCAATGGTGGGACACAGCTTTCACAAAGAACCATTCTACAACCAGGACTGTATGTTCTGTGTCTTGTGACTTAACATAATACCCCCTAAACAGAATGTCAAGATTTGCGGTAAGACACATTCATTTCCTTGCAGTGATATTTAAATAAGTGGAAAAGAAAGCCACCTAAAGAAGAGTCAACATACCATAGCTTTTCTGACTTTAACGCAGTATTGCTAATTTAAGCATACCACCACTACTTTTCTGCATTCTCCACATCTCAATCTGAAGCTGGGCACTGTAGTGAAAGCTCACATGAAGGTATCAGTAGGACAGATGGGGCTTCCCCACTGCTACAAGAGCTCTGCCTCTCACTGGGCTGCAGATTCAGATTCCATTACGTTATCCTCTGGTGACCCTTGCACATCTTGCAGTTCTTCAAAAGGAGGGGCTTAAACTGACTGCCCTGGGTACACAGAAGACACAACATTTTTCTGGGAATGGGGAGCATTGCCTCCACACCTCTTCAGACAGAGCACAGATTTCTGTGCTTCCTGGAAGAATGCTGTCATCCCCATGGTGAGGAAGGGTAGTATGGCCATCACCATCATGTTCACTTAGATATCTATCACCACTGTCTCATCTCTATCTGGATGGATGAAGGATATTAATGTGCAATACTGGGTCAGATACTGGAACTCCAGAGAGAGACAGGTGCTCAGACCTTGTCTGCTGCGTAGCATTTTCTATCTAGCTGTAGGTGACACCCTTTTCACCACACATCACACCGCCCGGATCTCTCTCTCTCTCTCTTATATTCCATGATGTTTATACTTACCCTTGGTGGACTAATTACACTGCTGAAGTTAGACATCTACAGTGCAGGAAACACAGTTCCTGATTTATGAGGTGCAGATGTTCCACCACTGCAAACTCAACATCAGAAAAATGAGAATAACTGAATGAGGGAGGCTTATCGGAAAGACGTGGGAAGTCATTTTCTATTGACCAAAAAAAACAGCTCAGGTTTGGCTGTGAAGCGCATTGTATTGTTACCATGAATATTAGTCATTTCAGAATGTAACCACAACAGGTTTTCCCATAAATAAATCAAATCTCTTCCCATGATTCTCTCATCAAAAACTTCCTATTTGAATGACAGTTTTTAATTACTAGATCAAGTTCTGCTTGCATAAAGAGTTTCCATTTCAAAGAAGTATTGCTCTGATATGAAAACTCTCTGGAGAAACACCCTTGTCATTGAAAAATGCACAAGTTTTGACTCTGTGGCTTTCCTCTAGAGAGGCCACAGCATAGTATATACAGCAAACAACTCCATCAGGTTCTTGCCAGATGCATATACTAAGTGAGCCCAAATTTCTGCATGCTTCTGCTTCCCCCTCTGTAAAAACAGAGTTTCTAAAAAGCATTTCTCAGCCTGGAGAAGGAAGCAAAGAGTAGGGGGAGAAATGGATGACAGGGATTTTATAAGATCCCCCTGGAAATCTTGGGAGTGGTGCCCACTGGCTGCCACAAGCTGCAGATGTAGTTTACATAAAAGGCCTTTGCCTTCCATGATGAGGACAGGACAGGGAAGCAGCTGTTGAGGTGGTGGGGAAGCTACTGGGAATGAGGGACAAGTGAAGCAAGCCTGAGCTGAGCTTCTGCAAGGATTTGCCATGACAGAAGAGGTAACTGCAGCTTTCATCCTACCCTCCCCTTCTGCCAGGCAGCAGAGTGCCTACCTGTGCCAAAGAGTTAAAATGGGTACTGCTAGCACCTGATGGGAAGAGTTACAATTTGGCTTCCCAAGGTAATGAAGGAAAAGAAATGAGAAAGTGTCCTATTAGATGCTGGAGCAGCACAGAGGGAAGAAAAAAAAAGGAGCTTGAAAACCACTGGATTATAATTTTATGGTAGTATTATTTGATGGGCTGACTTAACAAGTCTTTCCAACTTTGGTTCCAAAGATTGTATGGATACTTCCCTATCTCACCCAGGTGTTTGAAGTTTAATTAATTAATGTTTATAAAGAGCGTTACAATTTCCAGATGAAAGGTCCTATGCAAGTGCAATGTAGTATTACTCATTGAGGTGATTGGGTTAGAGAGTATCACGTTACACAATACAGCTCTTCCCTCAATGATTTTAAGCGTTTGAAGTTCTGATAAAATGTGTTTATCACTAAGACAGATATAATGGAAATACTCTTAAGGCGTGACCTGGATTATGAAAGCAGAGGTATGGTTTTGGGAATGGAACAAACGAGAATTAAAACAACTCCTGAGGCCAGATTTGTCTACAGTTGTATAAAATATATTCTGTTCTTCCTTTTTTCCCTCCTTGAGTAGGCTTTTCTTCTCTTCTAAAATAGAACCGGTTATTACGACGGGTGTGAGCAGACATGCAACAGTTCACGTTCAGTTCCTATTTCCATACTCATCCAACTTGACATTTTCTCATGACTTTCTCAAAATTATTTACTGTTCTAATTTTTTTTAAAATGTTTGGATTAACCCTAATGGCGAACCATTTCTTTTTGGAAAGTTCTGCCTTAACCAGTAATTAAATGGAATTAAATCAAAAACTCACAGACAATGCCAAGTTGGAGACTGCAGCCAACACACTCAAGACATGATGACCAGTTTTGACCCCCCAGTACAAGAAAAAGCAATGTAAATTTGAGCAAGCTTGAAATGGGGTTACAAGGGTGGTCAGTGAACTGGAGCACCTATGAGGAGAGGCTGATGGAGCAGGGCATGTTCACCCTGGAGAACTACTGGCTTCAGGGGACTTAACAGCAACCTTCCCATATCTACAAAGAAGTTACTGAGAAGACAGAAGGCTCTTTGGTGAGATAAACAGTGGGTAAACAAGAAACAATTGCCATAAAAGGAAAAAAGGATTTCACAGGATATAAGGAGAAAAAAGATTTAATGGCAGATAATAAAGCATTGGAGCAGGTAGCCCAGAGACTGTGGAATCTCCATTTCCCAACGTTTTCAAGACTCAAATGGAAAAAGTCCTGAGCAACCTGATGTGAAATTAGTGCTGACCCTGCTTTGAGCAGGTTCCTTTCAATCTGACTCAATGGGAAGGGAGGAGAGCTCTAGGTGATGTCCGCTTGTTCAGGAATGGGCTTGAACATTCGTCATTGATTTACGAGAGCTGCAAAAGTTTGCCCAAAATTTGCTTCAAAAATAACTTACTCATTATTTGTAAAAGACAGTTGTTAATATTTTGACTGCCAGGTTCTATTTTTATTCTTCCTCCTTCATTTTCTAAAAAACTTATCATGATAGCAAACAACAAAGATCTGGGATGGCTTATAAATAAGGCATTATTGCACCTAGAGGTCTTTAATTAAAGGAGAAACAAAACCAGGATTTTTAGTAATACTGTGTAAATGAGTAACAATGCACTTTCTTTGTGCATTTCTGACTCTTGAAAAAGAATCTGCATCAAGTTAAATCTGTGAATTACTAAAATATACCATTGACTAACCATATTATAGAACACACTAAAAGCTTCCTTTAGCTAAGTCTTCTCAATTTTTGTGATATTGAAGTAAATAATTAATTTTATTAATAGCTCTTATTAATTAACAGTTAGTCTTCTGAGTAATATTCTTGGCATTTTTAACATGTTTTTCTTCTAAAATTCTGCTTTATTCCCACTAGCAGTTACATGCCCGAGTAAACCAAGTAATTAAAATGTAACAGAAGCACACCTGCCATAACTGACCATTCTAAATATGAGATGATAATTCTGATTTGCCCCTAAATAGAATCAATAACTGAGCAAGGACGTCAAGAAAACAGGATTGTTACAAATTTACATGTCAGTTTCCTCCTTTTTTATCCCCTTCTCTCTTCTCCAGTTTACAGAAGTCTGTAAGATCAAAACACAGCAATGTAAAAAGAAAAACATTTAAAAGATCTAAAAGATTTAAAAGTTACTACTGACTGCAGACTCAAAGACACATTCTCTTGCAAATCTCTTTCTCAATACTCTAAAGAGGCCAAAAGCATTAAAGACTATTAGACAATTAGGAAACTAGAAATCTTAATAGTGACTAAACTGAAAAAACATAAGGGTAAGAAAATAATGTACAGACACTTAAAATGCAACAGAGTAGCTATGTAGTTGGCAATTATCCCGAGTAGTTTGAGGAAAAGGGAGATTTTTATGCGTTGCTTCAACAGTTTTTGGCAAAAAAAAAGTAAATAAAACATTTAGTTTTCATTGTAACTTCATTACACTAAAGGTAAATCTAGGAAAACATCTTTGTGGAGAGAGCATTCTGTGCCTAACATGTTAATAGTAGTTAATGAACCAAAACCCACAGAAATCCCTTTGGACAGCTAACAAACACACACAGCTATTAATTAGGTCACAGTTGTTTCCTCACAAATCTTTTGTTCATTTCAGTTGTAGAAAACACCAACATATCCATTAGACCTGTGGGGAGGTATTCACCAGAGAAGAAAATATTTATTTATTATACGTTAAATGCTTGCAATTACATGACTACTTATGGCAGTTCTGCTGGTTTCTCTCTTTGTAAGTAAACTATAATCACTGAGCTCACAATCTATTCTACTCCCCAAAACACCACTCACCTTAGCAGATAGAACTGTTTAATTTTGTGTACTTCAGGCAACCACTGTAACTCAATCAAAGATTTTAAAATGTTTTGAGCATCCGGTAAAAAAAAAAGGAAAGAATTATCATCTTTCACTTCCATAAGACAAAAGTTGAGAGGTATTTTTTAAGGTTACCACCACAAGGTGAAGGTTAATTTCTTCTTGAAGCCCAGTTAAATTTGAGTTCCACTTATGAACACAGTTTGGCCTCTATGCCAGTTATTTCATTAACTGGCTGTGAAGAAGATGTTTGCAAAGGGCTCATGTTCTTACTGCACAAAATTGTAAAACTGCAGGCTGCACATCATGTCAAGGACACAAACCAGGTGGATTTACTGACAGCCCAGGGAACACCACTGCCTTTATGAAAATAATCTGCGAGTACTTCCTAATTTCTATGCGTGTGCAATGCACTGTGGGGCAGACAAGGTGGCAGATAGGGTATAACATTCCTCTACTGGGAGCAAAGATGGCAGAAGCTGCTGCATTGGTAGTGCTTCATCTTCTCTGTTTGAGCTTTGCTTCAGAAAGGTGGCCACGTTCATTACCTCAGCAGTCTAGTCCTACTTCTCCCATCACTACCTTTGCCCTAGGGCAGCTGCTGTCTCCTTACCTCCATGTCTCCTGCCCCCAGAACCTCCACCACTTCCTCCTCACACATCCCACACCGACCATTGTCACTGCCTCCCTCGGCCCACCAAGACTGCAATAATGCACCTGCCTGAACCCAGCTGACTGTCTAGAACTTCATGGGTGTGACTTCACAGCCTCTCAGTACTGGCAGACCTTATTTGCTCAGGTCTCCTGCTGCACCTCACCTGCAGTGGGTTTGTGCCTTGCAGGACAGAAAGCACAAGGCCAGAGAAAGCAAGAATTTTTTCCAGGTCGTTACATCTATAATTTTATGAGTTGTGAGTTACAGTAGCTAGGATGATGAGGTTAACTTGGATAAGCCTAACTTACACTCCTACCCACTTTTGGACCAAAATTAAGAAGAATCAATAACATTATTCTTCAGGAAAGAAGAAACAAAAGTGAAGCAGTTAACTGTCTTACCATAATCCTATCACTGTCAATAATGGTGTTCAAGCGGTGTGCAATGGTCAGCACTGTGCAGTGAGCAAAGGTTTCACGGATCGTCTTTTGAATGAACTCATCTGTTCTGAAACACAGCAAGAGCAATGCAGACAAAAATAAGATGTTTGCATGGGTAACTGAATGGCAGGCAGGTTTTATGACTTCATCAAATATGACTGGATAGAAGGAAATATGCTTATAAAGTTATTACAGCGCTTCTTCCTCTTGTTTTATCAGATGACTTGGAGGCCTATCATGAAGCATACTCCAAAGTCTATCCTTCCATACCTGATGAGGAAAGGGTTTCCTCTTGTAAGTAGAGCAATAGGCTTCATTTCAGGACACTAACTTCTCAGACTTTGATTACAGAAAAGGGAAAATTCTTAGATTCAGACAGCTCTACTGATTTGGTGAAAAAGTTGGTGAAAGTAAATATCTTTCATTGTAAATCATCTGAAGAACAAACACAAGACAGCCTAGAACTACGGTTCTTGATTTCAAATGCAAAAGAAGATCAATTAGAGGAGATAGTGGTAAACTAAAATAGTTACTGGAATAGCTCAAGAACTTGAATACTGAAAAAAACCCAAACTTGGCATACTCTGTAAATCAAAAGCATTAACTGGAATGCACAAACCAAGGAAGATTTCAAGTTAAGAGTGAGCCTATTGTATGAATTAACCACCTAAGAAAAGGACAGCAGAAGGAAACATGAGACTTGTAAAGAATGAAAATTAAGCTAGAGCACAGACACTGAAGTACAGGGCTGAAGCAAAAACTGTCACAAATGAAGTTGAGAACTGTAAAAAGGAAATAAAATTATACTGATAGGTAGTTAAGATGCTAGAATGTTCTTTAGCCATATAAACAAGCATTAAGGCAAAAGATGAATAACAGTCATAGAACTAGAGCTTATTGAAGTAACTAACTGTACAAGAGAAGCATTGACATCACCTAACTTAGAGGACACCAGTCAGGCTTGTATGTGGTGATCTCTACAGTCCTCTCTTAAGTCAGTGAAAGGGAACAGGCATGGCTGGAAGGTGAATCTGAGAACCTGAATTAGGCAGCCATCCGCTGATGAATGCCCTCTAGAGGCACCTGACAGCCCACTGCACAGGCAGATTTGGGTCCCACCAGCCAGGCCTTGTGAATATTCATATATTACCCACCAGCCTTCAAAAAAACCCCAAAAGACAAATGGCAACAGTGGAGAAAAAGGAACAGAAACTAAAATTCTCATCCAAGACAGGATGACACAAAGAACTCAAAATATACTGGTGTTAGTTCCTCCAGCCTAGAAGTCGGGTACTTGGAAAGCATGGGTGTCATTTCCAGGATTTCTATTAAAACATGAATTTGTTCTTTTGTATATATGGTGACTGGAGAATAATAAAATGCTGCAGATTAGGTTAAAAAAAGATGAAGGAGATATCCGAATAAACTAGAATATTTAGGCAGACACGTTGGCTGCAATCAGTTGCTTGCATAGCCTTAATTCTTCAAATTTTTTAAGATAATGGGAAAATAAAATACATAAAAGATTAATAAAACATATCTTCATCTGATTAAGTACTAGCTTTTTAGACAGTACTAGTACTCCATACTGAATCTGTCTGCACATGGTGAATATTTGGTATCACTTAATGAACTATGGAAAGAGAATTGTTCTGATGCCATCATACCAGGAGGCACCAGCACTAAAAAGTGGACAGACAACTTTGGAAAGACAGGATGACTTAGAGGAATGAAGTAACTATTTAGTTTCTACAGTAGAAGGTACAAGCTCATGCTTTGAAAGATGAACACAGCTTCTGTTACAAGCTAAGTTGAAGCAATCAGCATGACAAAGGAGAAAACAGATCCTTGCTGATGACAGGAGAATCATCAGAGAGAAGGAAGATTAAGTAAAGTAAGAATTCCATGCATCCTAACTGTTACCTTCATCTGGGGACAGAAACATTTAAGTTCTGTCATGAGCTTAAGAGAACTCGGTTCTGGACCACAGTCTGAGAGGCTTGGTCCTTCTGCTCCTACTTCCTAAAAGAAGCTCAAAGTGGAAAGCAGGTGTTCCTCACCTCCTTTTGAACAAAGGCCAGTAAGTAATCAGGGAAAGAGACAGGAGGAGAAGTCAGGACAGGGCCAGGCTCTTTAGTTCTGTGTTATCTCCTTAAGAAAAGGAAGTTGTTCATCATGTTCCACATCACAGCAACACCAGTCCTTTCACCCCAGTGTTAATGCATGTATCTTTTTATGCTCTCTTCTCAGCAATGCCTCAATAACCTGATTACTCTTATCTCCAAAAGGAAGAAAAAAACCCAGGACATCCATGAAAACACTCACTACAGAAGAGCCTTATAGAGACAGCAGGATGTGTTTTCTGCAATGGTTGAAATAGCAAAACAGAAACAAAATATTCAATATTCAATACTTCCTAGAATTGTGTGAAGAAAGCCTTTTTCTTTCCTTACAGTCAAGCTCAAGGTGAAGTTTTCTGCAAAGCTACTACAGAACACGAGAATCACAGCTGGATCAGGAACTTTGATAACAACTTTATAAAGGGCTTAAAATTATCTGTAACTCAAAGTTATTCCTACTGTTTTTGGAGAATGCCTCAGCCTTGAACATCCCTGTCCTCTGCACACATTTGTTGTATCTTCTCTTATTACGTCTTCTTTATAGCACTACCTCTCCCTACATTTACTAGAAAAAAATCTCTCATTCTTAGAGAGATACTATCAAACTATTATCTTAAACAGGTATTTCTTGAACACAAGCTTATCACTAATAAGAAACTGCTGTCCATATTGTGGGCGTGACAAATGTTCTAAGTACAGGGTAATCAGGAACAGACTTAATAGCTCCATCTTCAAATATCACAGTACAAGATCTCATGCAGACGTGTCTGCTGACTGACACTTGGCTAGATCCTCTCCAAGGTTCATGGTAGATCTTGGAGCATAGTTTTTGGGACAGCAGGCAGAAGCACTATCAGGAATCTCCTGGAGAATCTCAGGAAGAAGCTAGGGAAAGCAAGAAAATCTAAAAAGACCAAGAAAAGCATCTGTATACAGAATTACATGTTGACAGAGTATAGAGACTGTATCATATACCAGTTAGACAAGTACCAAAGGAAGCATCATTTCTGTCCCTTTTTCAGGGCTCTTGACTGGTGCAATGGACTCTTAGTGGTGCATACCCACACTGAGCAAGTGTCTAGGTAAGTGCCAAGTGATTTCATCACCCCAATCAGTAGATCAAACCCATCATCTTTCAGGCACATTAGAAACCAAAGATGCAACCTGAATACCAAAACCAGGGCTCCTGGATGACAAAAACCCAATCCTAATCTGATTATATAAATATGGGAACCAAGATACTCCCTACAACAAGGAACAATACAATAAGAAAGCACAAAATGGTGGTATAGCTGTCCCGCAAGCACCACAGGCTGAGGATCTAACACCAAGTTTCCCAGCAACCCAAGATCTGGTGTAACCTGAATTAGTTGACTGTGTAAAAAGAAAACTATCTAAAGAGGAAGAATAAATATGATCTGAATGAGAAGCAACCAAGCTGCTGAAAGGAAAACTGAGTAAGTCATTATCTTCTGTCTAATGTCCTCCTGGGATTGTCCTGAAAGCGTATCTCACACTACACAATTCCTGAGAGGCTTAGATAATTTCTCCAAAAGAGAAAGAGTTATAGATAGCAGTTAGATGTAATAAAAGGTTAAACCTTACAAGGTTAAGATGGCTAACAAACTGAACTATGTGCAGTTTGTTATGGCTGTTTTTACCAGACTCAATGAACAACCAATGTAAAAAGGTGGCAGTGGTTTGCTTGCCAAAAGTTTTGTTCTCTATAAGCAAAAATATGAGTTAACACAATTAAAACAAATTCAGTATTTTTAGAAAGTCTCAGTTACTAATGATTTGTTTCTGTGTATCACCAAAACAACTACATGAAGATTTTCAGCTCTTCTGCTCCAGATTTCACACAACTTTCCAGAACAGTTCAACTGCTTTAAAACCAGACTCTATTCCTCAGGGTGGGAATGGACCAAGAAGATAAAATCAAATTAAAGGTCTGTCAGTCACCACATAAATCATGCAAGTAGTCTGACTTAGGGAAACCTTCTTTATGGCAAGCTCCTCCTCCCCCCCCCCAGGAAAGCACTCACACCTCTGCCACATGCAGAGCAGGTGGCATCTATGAGGAGCAAGGAGGGGAATAAGGGGACATATGGGGGCCAGAACATATGAGAAGGAGGGAGGAAGATGAACTTCAAATTCCTTCCCTTCACTACCAGTAGCAGGTAAGAATGGCCTAGGTGAATGGAAATGAGGTGGGGAGTCCCCTCAGTCCCCTGGGGAAGGTACAGTGCCCATCTCTCACCCTGCATCCACCACTGCCTCACATCACCTCACCCTTCCTTCTCTTCCTGCCACCCCTAACCTCTGCCTTTGCACACCTGCTTCCAGGTTGAACTGCAGAAGGGACATGGTGGCAGCAGCAGTTGAGGCTGCTGAGCGAGAGATCAAGAGTCAGAAAAACAAACATGCAAAAAAGAAAAGTATCTCCAGAGACGGCAGCAGCTCGCCATGGTCCCCCATCTCAGGTGCTCGATATGATGTGTGCTTGCTGCCAGGTGAGACAAGGGTGCCAGGTATGAGGGTTGTGCATCAGAAGAGGAGGAGGTTTTCCTTACATGCCAAAAATGCCTCCCTAACTGCTCAGGTAAGCAACCCACATCAGCATTTCCTGATGATCATCCTATCAGATTGCACAGCTAAAAAATACTTGGCTCTAGTTATAGCAACACATTAAGGAAAAGGTAATAATGCCTGTAATGCAAACTGAATTCAAAGAAGAAGTTCCAAGTTATTATTTGTATTGTTATGCCTAGAGTTGATACAAACAAACATTTACCTTATTATAATATATATTGCAGCACACATTAATCAAGATCAATTAAATGGATAGTGCAAGTTGAGAACACACGTGTGAGATGCCAAAATAGGGAGGATGAGTAAGATGGTATTAAATTTCCACACCTATGATTAATCACAGTTAATCTATCGGAGTTCAGCCAAAAATAGACCAAGAGTAAAAAAAAAAAAAAAAAAAAAAAAAAGAACCTCTGGGAAGGGAATGCACTTCTCTAAAGATTTTAGAAATATCTTGTCAGCTGAACTGTAAAGCTACCCCAGTGGTACCACTTCTCCCCCAAGAAGATGTTAGAAAAATGAGTCACGCCCAGATGACATACAAAATCCTTAATGCATCTGTCTGAGGGACTTGCTGTGTTATTGTCCTCTTTGGACTCTGAGTTCTCCCTCAAGCCATAGTTTGTTGGAACTATATATTCAGCTCAGACTAATTGATGCAGTACGTCTGCAGTATTGTTTCCAAAATATTTCCACCAGCGCTTCAAATGTTTCAAGAATTAACAGTGGGGTACTTAGCTATTGGAATAATTTAACAAGGGTTGTCATGGAATTTTTTTTGCTATTGAGGTTGAACATTCTTCTAGAAGTACACTCTAGTTCAAACAGGAAAGAATTCAGGAAAGTTCTCCTGGCCTGAGTTATACAAGACAGAAAAGCAAATAAGTCAGTCCATCCTGTAGATTTAAACATCTCAAAATCTGTTTTGCAATTCTTGTGGTGTTTAGGACTTCTTACCTTCTGCTCCTGCCCCTACTTTACCTCTCACTTACCAAACCAGTATCTGAGCCATCTGAAAGGACAGCATCTCATAACCAGAAGTATCTGGTTTTGCTGACAGCCATTTTTCACCTTTCTAGTTTTAGGGAGTTTTGGGAATGAGATGAATTAAATCTTTTGTATTTATTTATTTCCAACAAACATTTCTTCCCACAAGTCAACAGAACTCAACTTGTTTCATGGCTATTCTGATATTACAGAGATGCATTTTCAAGAACATTCTTGTCTTCTAATCTATGGCTGCAGGACAAATAAACTTTGAATATTAATTTCCCTACTCTATGGAATGCACTGAAATTAGGGATCTTTTGAGTGCTTAGTTTATATCATCTGCTCCATAGCCAAAGCTCAATTGCCTCATTTTGAATAGGCAAAAATGATGGTATCATCAAAAACATAAACCAGCAATACAAACTATATGAAATATAAAGCATTTAAGTTCATCTCTATGGTAGGCATGAACATATTAGAAGAGAAACCAGTTCATTTTAATATGACAGATTTTGTTTTTACCTTGGGTCCACATTCGCTGTTGCTTCATCAATGATAAGAATACGATTTTTTTTTAGAACTGCTCTGGCAAGACACACCAGCTGTCTCTGACCAACACTAAAATTAGATCCAGATTCTGCCAGCTGTGTCTCCATTTTGTTGGGCAGATCTTCCACAACCTCTTTCAGTTGCACCTGTTGACATGTCAACATATTGTAGGATGAGTAACTCTCTTTTAAATCAGCTATTGTGTGTCTGATGACACAACAATAAGTATGCAAGGTTTGCCTTTTATAGTCTGACACAAAATGAGTAAGTGCCAAGTTGGATTACAGAGTGTGTCAGTTATTAGAATTCTAAAAACATTAAAGCACGTTGTTAAGAATCTATTAATGTTCATTAAAACCAAGATATGAATCAAAATATAACCAAGGCATCATCCCAAAGGATAATTTTTTCATAGAAGACTTATACAACAATATACACATCTGCACACACATGCACACACACATACACAAATGCACATACGATAGTCTACCTTTTTCCATCAACAGCTATACTTTTATCAAACCTGATGAAAACATTTAAAACCTATCACACACAAGCACTGTAATGTTATTGTTACACAGATTTTAAATACCAGATATGCATTATTAGATTTAGTAAGTCACCTCTTCCAAGGCGTTCCACAGCTCTTCATCAGTGTATTCATTGAAAGGATCTAAGTTTTTCCTCATAGTTCCAGTGAATAAAACAGGCTCCTGAAACCCAGTAAAATCAGCATTCCATTATAAATATAGGTTTTATAATGCAACAGGTAATTTAATGATAATCACAGGTAGCCTATATCAACAATAGCACAGAAATATCCAACAACAAGCTATGATTCTTGAAATGCAAAGGTATATATTACAACTGCATGCTTAAGGGGGATGTCAGGGGGGAGCCAAGTGTTCAACTACTCTGTATGAAGATAATTTACAAAACAGGACAGGTCTGTTTGCAAATTGCTGTACACAGTTATGTTGGTACTTAAAAGGGCATTTACATGCCACTGTTCTGATGCCACAAGCTATATATATACTTACATGAAATCGTTGCTATCCTCATCGTATTGTTAATGAAAACCAACAACTAGCACTGTCAATGAGCTCACACTCCTAAATTACTTTTGGGCAGTTTTGAAAACCTGTTTTTGAAGTACATAAACCAAAGAGGAATCAAAGAGCTCACAATGCCTTTCTGGTTTTCCTTCTGTGTTTTGCTGTGGGTTTGGTTTTTTTTCATTTTGTACCATGAAAGCCCTTCCATTTTACCACCAGGGCTAAGCAGGAACAGCTTTCACCATTTAAAATCTAAAGACATCGAAGTTTATCTCTACTGCCACAGCACCAAAGCAAACTTACTTAGAACTGGAGCACTGCTGGGCAAAGCTCTCACTCAAAATACACCAGGGAGTCAAATTAGTACCTTCTCCCATTCAGGTACCAATGTGGGTTTACCTGTGGTCAAAGCAAGTTTTGTTCTACTTCAGTTCCCAGTCAGAGCAGTAACAGATAATTAATCAAACTGGCACAAATCAAATCACACTGAAAAATGTAGTATTTAAGAAGTGGGAAGAGGACTTTTAGTTTAGAACTCCTTAAGCAACAGATCAGTACTCAGTAATGTGAGTTGCCAGACCTGAGAGTCATGCACTGACATGACTTAAGGGCTAAACTCATCTTAATACCACACATAAAGACAAAAACAAGTCAAAAGCTGTAACAGTGCTAATCATAAATGGAGACCATTCATCATGTTGTCAGTCTTCTTTAAACTGGGGAAAATTTTAGGCAAAATGTGTTCTCTTTCTCCCCTAGGAAATAAAATCTAACTTACACTGGGTAACTTCAGCTTACTCTGAGATTACCTTGACACGACTTTCTCCCCATCTAACCCTAGTGATGCCCAGCTCCAAAGGGCTGCAGCAAACCATAAGAGAATTCAGACCTTAGCCCTTTTATTGTCTTTTAATTTCTAAACAATCTGAGTGCTATAAAAGAATTTAAACAGACAGAATATGCCATAAGCAATATAAAAGAAGATATACAGTTCTTGATCTAACATGCCAATTATTTGAAAGTATCTGCTGCAATAGCAATATCATTAAAAACCTGCTGAATGAGCAAAACAGTTTAACACAGAACAATTCCAGGCCAGAAAACAGTTTTCTTCAAAAACATCTAGAAACTAATTTGTTTACCAATACATATTTAGTACAGCATTTGGTGTATTTTGAAGGTATTGTTACATTTATTTTCCTTTTCAATCCATTTTTATAGGTTGGCAAAAGATGAGGTTGAACCTATAAAATGTTCATAACTATTATAAAAGTCCAAACAACAGACATGCACTGCAACAGAAGATAAGGATATTTTTTAATTACCATTTCTGACACAGATTATTTTTTAAAACAGTCTGGTTTATGAGAGGAAAGCAGTAAGACTAACCTGTAAATAATTGTTGTAAAAATGCTTGCAGTCAGAGAGGCAGACAACATTTGCATAGAAAAGATTTACAAACACAACCTTTACACAGCTCCATCCAGGTAAGCAATTAGAAGCCTAAGCACATTTTTATTTCTCCAGGTAGGTATTTAAACTCACACACAAGGAAACTTCAGTCTTGCCTCATCACTCTCTAGGAATAATTCTGTTTAGCATGTTTTATGTTGCAATTCTAATAAGCATCTTTCTCTCTCTGGTTTTTCAGCTACCCACATAATTATGAAGATATTTGCTGTAAAATAACAACCTGATGTTACATTGCTATTCCTATTATCGACACTACTATTAGCACAGTACAAGACAATGCCTATCTTACAGTTTACCATGGCAGAAACCTGATTCCAAACCCTCCTTCCTCCTCTTCTTCTCACCACCACTTGATAGTTTTGTATATTTTTAGTAGAAAAAGCCTTCCCTTACATTTAAAAAGCTACCTGCTAGCCTTTGGACATTCAAAACTTTTGGGTCTATGATGCAAACCTTATAAAAACCTGACAAAAACCACAGAGTTCCATTGGATTAAAACAGTTTTAAAACTATGTCAATAGACCTGTGTATGAAAAAACTTCACAAGTATAATCAAATGCAGTGAACTTGGCACATCTATATCATTTAATATGTAGAAATTTTACTTGATCTGCTGTTTTCCTGTCTCAGTATCCTATTTTGTTCAACTGGGCTGAATTCTTCAAAATGTAAAAATCATCCACAATAGCTATGGGCAAGGCTTTCAAAAAGATGTAGACCTTGAATGAACTGATGATCATCTGCTTTCACAAGAAAGGAATGCTACACAAAAACAAAAAAACTGAATTTAAATCCATATAAAGTTCTCTTTACATATGAAAGATGACTAGTTCCAGTGAGTACTGCAATAACAAAGCCTACAGCATGCAGAAACAAAAGACATCCTGCATTAGGCAACAATCCAATTGCTGGGGAAGCACCTATTTTTTAATTTATGTTTTTTCAATAGTATACCTGTTTCTTTTTGACTCCTATTCTTCAAGAAAAAAAAGCCTCATTGCCATTTGTATTAGATTCTCAGCTTAAAGAAAGTAATACACTGACTGCTACCCTGCCAACAGACAGCCATTCAGACATAACTCTAAATACAGATTCTGTTATAAAATAGAGATCTAAGAAATAATGATAAACATGGCAAAAAAAATTCCTCTGGTTTACAGTCTACTTTTCACTCTGCTAGAACAGCACAGATGAACTACTTTCCAAAATATGACTTCACATTTGCAGAATAAGAGCTATTCACTCTTCCTCCCTCTTCACTGGAGAGCAAATGCCCACAGAAGAGACCAGAGCTCTCATGAAACTGTAACATGAACAGACTTTTCATCTGTTATGTATAAACTTAAAGCTTTTTAAGTTTTAAGGTTATACATAACCCTTCTCTGATACGTCTCATGAAAATAAGACTCTAAGAGAGAAGACCTGTGACCTACTGGATTTCTTTGAACAGCCTTTCTTCTACTCCAGCATGAGAGATGAAGCTATTTCCAACACTGCCTTATTGGGTTTTTTCTCTGCACTACAGCCTTTCTTGCATTCAGCCTCTAAAATTCATTAAGTTTTATTTATTATAGCTCATAATGACCTACTTTTTAGTCCTGTCCAACCTTCTCCACATAATGCAAAAGCTGATAGCTCACTTCTAGGTGGCACATTTGCTCTTTCTAAATCTAGCACCAGTCAGTTTGTACTGAGGTGACTAGAGAGGTGAAAGTGGTCCTTCAAAGTCCCTTACTAAGGAAGCTTCAGACAAGGCATCACGCAGGAATTGCTGCCAAAGGATCAAGTGACTTCAGGGGACTGCTGAAGATGGGTATATACTTGTCAGATTTTCTCTGCTTTTCCCCGGACTATGGGAGGACAGCACACAGCTAATACACAGATATTCCAAAGGAACAGACAGAGTACAAAACTGGGAAAAAAATGCTCCCCAGAATTGATTCTGTTTATCTTAAAATTATCAAGACCTTACTCAAGTAAGAGTAACGCCTTGCTACAGTTCCTGTGTCTATGGCATATAGCGGGAACATATCACAGCAAAGCACTTTAAACACTACGGTATTCCATTCAAAATATCCATGGCAAACCAAGTCACTCTCTTACTTGAGGTATAATTGAAATTTTCTTCCGCAAGTCATGGAGTCCCAGCTCTGATGTCAAGTACTTATCAATCCAAATCCTTCCTTCAGGTTCCGCCAAGCGAAAGAGGGCTGCTATCAGAGAGCTTTTCCCAGCTCCAGTTCTTCCCACTATTCCAACCTACGGAGCAAGCCAAGCCTGTACAATTAAACTGTGTGCTTTTCAGGATAAATTAATATGTCAAGCAACACTTTTACAGCATCACAAGATTTACAGTAGAACATGCACCAAATAAAACTTTTTTGTAATTAACATTCTTCCAAGAGGAAAAATCCTCTCCCCTTAAATCAGTTTGGATTCAGGTGACATTTGTATACACGACAATTTCTTGGATCATATTCAAAGGTGAATGATTTCTCCTTAATGTGTGGTGTCTTATTGTGTAAACAAGATAAAGTGGCTCAATGCATACAGTAATGTGATTCAAGGCTGCTAATGTTTATACTAAACCTGGTTTGGTGGGTGATGTTAGGCAAATCACTTCAGGCATGCATCTACTACTCAACCCCAAAAAGGACTCCCATAAAGCACTCTGGGAACGATGTATTCCAAATTTAAATAACTGAGACTGATTTTGGTTAGTTATGGTTAAGGTGAAATACTCAAAGTAGCACAATTATAAACTGTATCCATACTTCAGACATCTTCAACAAGTACTGAAACTACAAGGCCATGACATCAAGCAGAAATTCCTTTTCAAACAGAAAAAACCAGCAAATAATAAAATCACAGAGATTCAGGGTTCTCTTTGTTCCAAAGAAAAACTGGAAGACATACGCAGTGTGGAAAAAAAATTTAAAGCTTTCAGAAAAAAGAGACAATGAAAAATATGGGATTGAGAACGTTAATGACAAGGGGCTAAGACCTAAAAATCTTCTCTTTTAATTTTTTTTAATGTTGTATTTGAGTAAAGGATTCTTAGAGAAAAACAGTGTACAGTAATCAACTGTATCAGAGAAGATAGTGGGTGTAACCCTCTACACAGATCTGATATGGCAGAATTTGTTATTTCCTGCATTCTGTTCTAATCCCTACATTTCCCAAAAAAAAAAAAAAAAATCAGCACACTGGAAAAAGTTCAGAGCAGTGCAACACAAAATTAATACGGATTGGAGATACTGATTTGATGGGGAAGGATTTATGAGGATTAAACATGTATAATATGGCTTGGTGAAGTGATTGAGGTGCAGAAAGGAGGAAGAAAGATGAAAACCTTCATAAGTATACGTACAGACACCAGAGGGCAATTACCCACTGCCTGAGACTCACATGTATGCAGCAATGACTGCTGAAATGAAATTCAGGACGGAAACTGCATCAAAGTGCAAGGAGAAACTTTCAGTCAGAGACACTAAGTTCAGACAAAACAGCAGTGCCCACATTTGATAAAAAATACACAACACACTAAAAAAGTACGCTTCAAGGAGCAGCTTATGCTGAATAATCTAAAAGGTATTTTCTACTTCTACATTTTGATTCAACAGTTTCATCCAACCATTCATTATTGTACAATTATATATAAACCACTTAACATTTCTACAGTCCTTATTATTAAACAGACTAATTTAAGCAAATCTGTTACAATAAATGATAAAATGTCTAGTATTCTAAATTATATCAGTGAAACAATGGAAAAACAGTTCTGAATAAACTACAGCTCAGAAAGAAAATGCTGAATAGAGAAAGCAGACAATGAGAGTTGTGAAAACCAAAGTTCAATTGTGCCTCTGCAAATGTCAATATAAAGTATTGTATCAAGGATATAAAGAAAAAAAATATAAAAAAATACATTGATACTTAAAATAAAAATGCAGCTGCTCTGCATATTGTCAAAATCCCACTTTCAGTTTGGCATCAAATGAAAGGACTATGCTCTTCAACATTTAGAAGAATCTATTTGCATCTTTAGTCCAATTGACTGGAATTTGAAACAGCTCTCAGTGTACACATTACCCATTTTTTTAATACATTTTATTCTTCAGAGGCCCACACTCACAGGCAGTGCAAATGCAGCACCAGTCTGCAAATGGAAGTGCCACCTATCAGGAACCACCCGGCCAGGATTTTGCTGCCTGATAAAAGCCATGTGCACACACAGGAGTACACTTGCTACGCTGGGCTCATCATTACTCAAGTGTCACTTGTACTTCACAGCAGAGCTGCACAAAAACCGTGAGATTTACAGCATGTCAGCTACTCCACTGAAACTGCCCATGGCTTTGTTATCCCTCAGGCAGCCTCCCTTTCGTGGTACGCTGTGGGAGCACAGCTGCCATGCCATAAATCTACATGTGCACCTTCCTAACTTCTTCATGTAGCCCACAGATCCTGGAGCTGTAAGGAAAAGGCACATTTAACAATATCTTAGCCAATAAGCATTCATGAGCTCCCTGAAACAAAGACAGTGCTACAGTAGCAGAGGAGGTTAATCACTGCCAGCTACTGGCACAGCAGTTTGCATCTCTCTGGTCTGTCTCTGTCACACCACATTACTTTAGCAAAGATGTTTCAAACACAGGGTCCTTCCTAGCCTGCTTTGACTGTAGGGAAATACTGAATGCCAAGACAAACAGATCAAAAGAGACCTTAACCCATGAGTGACTTGCTAGCCATCACCTCCTTCATTCTTACTGCACCCACAGCTTCCCAAACCGGGCCCTGGGGTGGCTACTAGAAAAACTACAAGCACAGCAGAAGCTTAAACTCATTCCTGCTGCCAGTGGCACTGCAGCCACCAGAAGTGTCTACAGACCAGGGGCCTGAACAGGAGTAAGAGCTCTCAATGGGCAGAATCCCCAACAGATCTGGAAACCTGGTTCTGAAGAAGATGCTTCTCCACAATTAAAACCAACAGAAGGAGGAGAGATGCTTGGGAGATTTATTTTACGGTGGCAGCCTGTGCAGTACTGTGCAAATACTGTACATCATAGAAAGCAAACACAAAGTTCTTTGCAATAGTTTCAAGCTTGGGCAAATTCAGGATGACAAAACCACAACATAACTGCTCAGCAAAAATAAATACTCCCAGTCATCCCTCCCTCTCCTGCCCCCACCAAGGACTGAGTCATGCATTACTAGTATCTCTTGCTTCCGTTTTTAATTTTATTCCTGTCTCTCACTAAGAAATATAGAACTTCTTGCCTATACTGGAGTGACATGTAACAGCTAAGGAGATGGCCCACTCAGCTCTTCTTCTCAAGATACCATTTTTAATGCATTCACAGCTAATACCAGGAAATCACCTCAATGTAGCAAAGTCTGGCTGAATTTTTGTAACATGCATGTTATTAACAGGCCCACTCAAGGAAATGAACAGGTTTGGAATTGAATAGAAAAGCATGTTAAAATGGAGGCAAGGGCAAAGATTGTAGAGCTGAACCAACCTCCTAGGGAACACCTCCTAATCAAAAAAGTACAGCTGCATTTGAAATGTAGCAAAGCACAAATTAGCACTTCAGGGCTCTAATTTAACTCTGTCTGTGGGGGAGACCTTCCCTGCAGCACTCTTTCAACAGGGATAGCGTCAAAATTGAGGAGGAGTCAAATATGCAGAGAAGGAAGAGTTTTACTTCTGTTTCTTTTGGCTACCAATCTAATTAATGACAACAGTTAATTGGATTGGTAGCCAAAAGGAACTGAAATAAAATCCCAAATCCTGAAGTTATGCAACTGATTTGTATTTCTTTCTTCTATCTTCCATTTTGGGATCAGTGCAAGTACATTCCTTATTTTCTACTGGTTTTTCTCCCCTTGTCTGTTGACATACTTGATTCCAATTATGTTCCCTCTGTTGAATCCCCAGTTTCCTAATGCAGCTCCATTTGCTTTGGATTTGAACAAACATTCTGGGCTTGGCTGGTATTTTCAATGTCTGCAACTTTCTGAAGAATCTCAGATTTTTTAAGGAAATTATTTGGTATGTTTAATCCTTTTTTTTGACAGACTGAAATATTATGTTCCCAGACAAATTTATGCTACACTTACAGAAAATCAATAGCCTATAACTTCTGTTATGAAATATACCTAAAGCTTATTCTTTTAAAGAAAAGTTACTATTTTCATAACATCCACGTATTTTATAATGCATTTCTAGCACACAGCTTCTTGTGAACTCATCATCTTTGTTTTAACTTCTGTGAATATCCAAAGACAGCCATATACATACCTTTTCTTTTGGTTTAATTAAAACAGACAAATGTCTTAAAACCAATGGTCCATCTAGACTGTAGGTGAAGTTAACATTCTCAAATGCTATCATTCCTTGGTTAGGCCATTCTGGTGGTGGATGTTTGTTGGTCTCCCAAGGAGCTTCTTTTTCAAGTTCTGTGTACTCCATCACTCTTTCTACTGATATCATCTAAGGGGAAGAAAGAAGACATACCTACATAAACTTCACTCTATGGCATACACTGCAAATACTGCATGCATAGAAATATGTGTGTGTATTTTTACCATAGAGATTCAATGCAAATTACTCCATGAATTTTCTTTTAAACACAAGTAAGAGTATTAGGTGACATTTCTTTATGTAACTAAAAAAGTGGAAAGAATGCATCTCATGTCCTACTACAGATCCAGATCTCTCATGATACATAAAGCCATTCATAAGCATTTCTCATCAGTAAGATTAATTACAAACCTAAATACATGCATAAGTTATAAGAAAATTAAGCTACGAGAGTTGTCTGTCGGTCTTGACTAAGATGACACCGATCTATTGTGTGTTGGAAAGCCAAGCCTAGAAAAGAAATAAACTACAGGCAGACACATGAATGAGTTTGACTCCTCGCCCTGCACAGGACAATCCCAAAAAAACATACTATGTGCCTGAGAACATTGTTCAAATGCTTCTTGAAGTCTGGCAGACTTGATGCCAGGTCCACTTCCCTGGGGAGCCTGTTCCAGTGCCCAACCACCCTCTGGGTGAAGAATCTTTTTTTAGTATCCAACCTAAACCACCCCTGACACAGTTTCAGGCCATTCCCTCAATCCTATCACTGGTCACCAGAAAAGAGATCAGTGTCTGTCCCTCCCCTTCCCCTCCCAAGGAAGTTGTAGACCACAATGAGGTCTTCCCTTCAGTCTCCTCTTATCTAACTGAAGAGCCCAAGTGATCTCAGCCACTCCTCATAAGGCTTTCCCTCCAGATCCTTCATCATCCTCATGACCCTCTTTGGATGCTCTCCAACAGCTTCATTTTGTGTTGTGCTGCCCAAAACTGCACACAGGACTGAAAACAAGGGTGCACCACCACTGAGTAGAGTGTGACAATCACTTCCCTTGACCAGCTAGCAACAGAATGGAGATGAAGTGCTCTTGCCTCCCCCAGGTGTAGTCACCCTTTAATAACAAGGGATTTTTGGTGAACATCCACCTATTAAAGAAGTTGATGCTAATCATAGTTCCATAAAATGATCATCATTTCACATCAAAGCCAGGTTAGTGAATGGCCTTTCTCTTTCAAGGTATCTGAGACACAGCCTCCAAGAAAGCAACTCAGTACAAGTGACACTCCCACAGACGCTTCCAAAATGTCCCCAACGGTATGAAAAAACCTGAAAGCTTTCTTCCCATTTCTCAGAAAATCTGTCACCACCAGCTTACTGGTGAGTGAAAAATGCACTGGAAAAGCAATGTGGTAGCAAAAAAACCCTAATTCCAACTTCATAATTATCATTATTACTATTATTAATGAATTAAGCATGGCTTTGTAACTTCTACAAAAGGACTACACGTACTTCCTAGACTGTGTACTGCAAACTGTAATTACAAGTAACTTCAATTGTCAACACAACAAAAAAAATTCCAGGTTTATGTTTAGCATGTTTTTTTTACAATCTATTTTTCTTATGTATTATCTTAAGAACGTAGACAGGCAAATTAGAACATGTTACTAAATATTGTGAATTGGTCAAAGGCATTTTATATTACATATTTTAGAAAACACACAACCTTTTCAGCTGAATATAAGCAAATACTTTCTCATTTGGGTTAACTTTGAATTTAAAAGTTATAAGCCTTTGAAATTGAGTAACAGGACTCTAAAAATGTCATGAGGGATAGAAATAAAATTTTAAAATGCAATAATAAATAACAATAAATTATAAATACCAAATATAAAAATATAATTTAAAATCTTCCTTATAGAAAGGGATTAATTTATTGCAACTTTAGCAAGTTGCAATGCAATTGTCTACACTGTAACTAGACAGTCTCCTTTCTGCTGTAAAGGGAGACTGTAAAATCTCCCTTACTATGAATAGAGGACAATCCCTGGACACAGTCCATCTCAACAAACATTCAAAATCAGTCAGATGAATTATAACCTAAGAGAAGCTATTTTTCTTTATGATTGCAGAGTGGTGCCTCAATTGCTTGCTAAGGTATTAATATCATAAGTTAATTAAGAAGAATCCATCCTTAAGGCCTGATGTCACAAGCATGAAAGGAACCAAGAGGGGAAAAGGAAGAAATAAACATTACCAGGTTTTCAACTTCAGCACTTTGTCTAACACCCCACTGGAATGTTCCCATGAGGGTGATTGCATAGGAAAGTGCCAAACCAACCTGCCCGGCATTCAGAGCTGCAGAAGAAAGGAAAATGAGACTCCAATAGGTACATTGTAATTACACAAAATCTCAGTTAAGTTCTCTTTCATGAGGTTACTTACACGATGGAAGCATCACAGCCAGAATTTTATTTGGTTATGCACTACTTGCTATCTTGCAGTGAATAGCTCCAGGCAGAACAGCTACTCGCTGCATTTTTGGGGTACATTTTAGAAACATTTTGACAGGATAATCCAAATTCTCCTCGGCCTGGTGCTTACCTATAAACTGAGGTTCAGTCTCAAGACCATACTTACATGGATTGTTAGGGTCATCCCTGTCTGTCTGAGCACTAGTTACCTCTTCATTTTTTTCTATGGAAATTAGATAAGGCCCTAAACCTAAGCAAAAAAATTGCGTAACATTATTTCAAAATTAGTTATGAACATTTGTATCAACTCTGTCCTCTTATAAGCAATCAGATAAAGTAACAGGACAGAATGTTTCTTTCGCTGTTTATAAAAGCATTTACTATGTTCGGTGGGTCTACTCTCAGAAAATAAATGTATTCTGTCTGCCTCAATATTAAGCATGATTGTCCTCTGACTTACTTGAATTTTATCCTAACATAGTCCTATTGACTTCAAGAGAACTACTCTTTATCCAGAGGCAAGGAAAGATTCAGGACCATTGTTGTGACTTGTCTTTTTGCATTCTACTAACATTAAACCAAGCTCAAAATTTGCAGTTGTGCAGCACAGAGCGTTCAAATTTTAAAATACACATGCACATACAAAACTTATCCAAAGAAAGAAGAAAAGAAACAAAACCAGCAAATTAGCACCAATTTTCATGTCCAAGATAATTACTTCTTCCTTCATGTTTTAGATGACTATCTCTTTCTAGTACATCTAACCCAATTACATCCTGGATGATGCATACACTAATGACAGCTCATGAGTGACAGTGAACATAAAATGTATTATTATGAGGCAATTTTCCTTCTGGAACTGGTCTATCCCACTGATCCAAGATATAAGAAGAGTATCCCTAGGAACTACAGCTTGCCTTTTGACCTACTGTGCCATGTGTAGAAAGGAAAAACGTTGTTAAAAGGCAGCTCCATGGGTGTTTCAGTATAAATAGCAAAGCCCTGTAGGCCCAAAAGGTAGGGAAAAAAAAGGAAGATTTATTGCTTGTTATTGCTCTGAAAGCCAGAATCTCAAAAGTGAAGACTACAGAAGTGCACGTTTGTTTGCACACTTGGGGATGATGAGAGATGTATGCTCAGCCCGGAAGATGTCTGAACTGCCTCCAGTGTTTGCAGGAAAGCAGATGCACCCCCAATGCCCTAGACTAAGGAAGAGATCATGATCTAGAAAGAAACATTTAACTTAATTACAGCCTTTAAACAATTAGAAACAGCAACATATGAAAAAGAATTAGGCATTACTATACATGGTAATTACTGGGTGAACCTTTTCTAACATCTGTACTTACTCTTGGCGAGAAGCAGAGAACCAAAAGCAACCACTATAACAAAAATGGCACAGATGGCATCCAGACGCACAGCAAACCACCTTGAGGTTGTCAAGAAGAGAAACCAGGCCTCTAAAGTGTATTTTACAAAGACATAAAACCAGTGGATTATTAGAAAAAGTAAATTGTATAATTATTACTAAATTAATTCATGTAAATAATACAAGTTGTCAAAAAAATCCAATGCTGCCATCTTCAAGTGCATGTTTGCATGGACTGATGATGATCAGGATACTGACCAGTTTTCCTGAAATTATCTAGTTTAGTTTTCACACCAGTAGCAACCACAATAGGAAGAGAAAGAAAAACAGTCAAGGCTCGAAACATGGTCCACTTATTTAAAACTGAAGCCTCTTCTCAACTCCAGCAGACTCAAGAGTCTTATACAAAAAGCAAAAGTACAACTGCATTTACTGTAGCTGGACTAGAGTCTACAGGCTTTTAGCTAGAACATATCACAACACAACTGTCAGAGCCAAGTTTTTAGAAGGCAGCTGCTGCTGGTTAAGCTCCTGTAGGAGCTACTCAATACAGCTAGTGCAGCTATACACAGCTATTCAGATGATTAGATGCACATTTTTAGTTTTGGGGAAGCTCACAGGTGGACATCTCCACTCTGTACTCACACTCAGGTGTTGACAATTTGGTGCTAAGTTCCAGGCAGATATGCTACAGTACAAGATACAGTACAAAAACACACTTCAATACAGAAGGCAAAGTGTTTGAATCCAGGGCCAAAACCAGAAGCAAAGCAGCCATAATAAAGCGTGGCATTATTTATTGCTTAGGCTGCACTCAGAGGAATTGTGAGTTGCTGCTGCCAAGTCACAGCCATGTGACTTGAAGGTTACCATTCCAACCCCTTCTGCCTTACTTGCCATTACTCCTTGCTAAAGGACACTGCAGGAAAGCTGTTCAATGCTCCTTAGCCCAGTGCTGGGAAAAATTCAGACTAAAAAAATTCTCCCTTTTGTAAGATAGAGAGTAGGTAAGTATGGTTTTAAGCCTGATCATCTTGGATAGTCAGATTATGGAGCTTTTGCTCCATTGATCCTAATTGTACAGGGAGGTGCGTTAAACTGCAGCTTGAGATCAGTCATTTTGGAACCTCCCTATGCAACAGGGCTCACTGTGCATAAAGAAAGGAATCTGACAGTCACAGGAACTAATAAAGACTCATCATGGTCTGACAACTCATGGGCTTGCTTATAGAGTGGCACTGGCAGGAAGGAAACTTGGGTTTGGTCAAATGTCAGCATGCCATTTATTTAATTTAATTTAAAATTTATTTAATACTCCATTCATAGGCATCCTTCAAAGGGGTTCAAAGCAAGTGTCCCAAGTCCCAGGCTCAGGCCTAAATAGACAGGAAGATACTACTCCAGCCGAAAGTGCTAAACAAAACCATCATAGGTTGCAAGAGCCTTCTGCAATGCAGGAGAGAATTTAAAACTCTTTAGGAGACTTAAAAACCCAGGACTCCAACTTTGTGAGCTGGTATGAAAGGTATTCTCTTATACCAGCTACTGCTTGCTCACATCACTATCAAATAACTATTCAGGGTGAAAAAAACCTCAGGAAATCTCTAGTTCAGCCTCTTGCTCAAGCACAGTCAGGTCAGAGGTCAGACCACATTGCTCCATGCTTTACGCAATTCGAGTCTTGAAAATTTACACAGATGAAGCCTGCACCTTTGGGCAATCTTTGCCCCTGCTTGACTGTGCTGACAGTGAAACAGTTTTTCCTCGAATTCAGGCTAAACATCTCTTGTTACAACCCATACCCATGTGGTTGCTCCTACCACTATGTGCCATGGTGAGGAACCTGTATTTATGGCAACATCCCTGCAGGTACTGGAAGGCGGCTATTAAATCCTCTGTATTCCGTGAACTGAACAAGCCCAGTTACCCCCCCCCCACAAGGAAATATCTCCTATTAATACCCTAACTATCTTAGTGGCCCCTCCAGGGAGCTCCCTCCAGTTTGTTAGAATGTTTCCCAGATCTGGGGATCCACAACCAGATGTGGTACTCCCAGTGTGGGCTAACAAGTGTGGAGTGGCATAATCACTTCCCTCCTTCCCCTGGCTAAGCTACTGTTAATACAGCCCAGATGGTGTTGGCCTCCTTTGCTGTCCAGGAACATATTCCCTGTGAGAACCAAAAACCACACACACTTTAGGCCAGCTGGTGTATCCCAAAGGCTTGGGCAGAAAAGACACCAAGATGAAGAGTGTGACTATAAGCACTGAAGCTTGACCTCAAAAACAGCTTCATGATCTGCCCAGGAGGGGTATTACTGACCATTTTGTTAGGGAGATGCACAAACTGACTGAAAAATTAAAGTGGTTTTGTTCCCTGGATCTGACCTTAAAATATAGAAAAATATTTCTCCTAAGTGTCATGGTCCTCTTTGTATAGTGAAACTTCTATATGCAGTTTATTGCCCATAAATGTCTTTTAATATAAAACCAAACCACAACTTTGTCTTCCCTTGCTATCAGGTATCGTAATGTTGATTTGGTCAGGTAACTAGCAACTATAAACTATTAAGAAATGAGAAATTCAAGCTAGAGGTGCCTCCCTGGAAGGTACACAACACCAGTCACAAGGCACTGGGCTCAACACGGTCAGTGTGTACAATGCTACAAGCTGTGATAAACTCTTCTTCAGAAAGGTTCAACTGATCTTGTCTGAAACCTTGTAAATCTATAAATTACAAACCAGCCATCAAATATACTTGTATGTCTTACAGCAGAGGAAATTCACAGTCTTACAAATACAGAACTGAAAACTTGCATTCTGCTACATCTTGAGCAACATTGTAATAGAGAACATTTAAATAACATAAGTCAAAGAATCACAGTGCAAACCTAAAGTATATTACTTATGCTTGCAGAATACCAGTATTTCACACCTTCCAATTATGTTAATTCCATATTTTAGATTTAGCCCTGAAAGCTGCTCAAAGTAAAAAAAAAAAGTTAGATTTATGAAACTTTTCCAAGATTATTTATACTAATAATATCTGCCCATTCCTAACACACTACTTAGTATCAAATGCTTCATAATTTAGCTTGTTTCCTCCACATCTCTCCCTGCCTTGCCCCACTCCCCCGCTTTCCTTTCCTTAAAGACGGAATCCAGGAAAATGTTAAAAATTATTCTTTAGGTATTCTTATCAGGCATACTTTCAAATGTTTATCTTATACTTTGTTAAAACATATGCATGGGTATTCTAAATTATATTACAGCCCAAAGTAAACTCTTTAAATCTAGACAGATAACATTTTTGTTCTAATACAGGAATTTTACCCTAAAGAGACAAATGCACAGCTCCTACTGATTTTAATGCACATTATATACATGTCGCTGAGGGCATAAAATATTTCCCTCCTACAGTGCAAAGTATTTGATTTTTCACATCAATTCATCACAAACCTGAGTGGAGGTCTTGGTGTGCATCAAATAATTTTTGAAACCTTTCCTCTGCTTTCAAGGCCCGGATAGTCCAAAGCCCCTGGAGGGATGACGACAAGTGGGAGAACACTGGACTTCGAGCTACAAAGGGAAATGAGAGTTAACAATAGCTGAAGGACAACATTTAATTCTTTTTGTACCACACTAATCTTTAATCCTACCACTTTATATTTAACCATACAAGCTACTCTACTGCATCTTTTTAGAATAAATAGGCAATATCTTTAACTAATGTCCTCTTACTCAATTAGAATCACTCAGACAGCCAGGCAGATTAATTTATACAAAAATGTCTTACATTTTTAACAATAGCTGTCACTGAAGAAATTCTTTGAGCTTTATTAATGACATTAGGCACCCATGTTTGTTATTCGTAATGCTTAATATTCCGTATCATAGTCAAGCTAAAGTCAGGCACGGGAGTCAGATAAGGTAAGAAATACCATTAGTATATGCATGCAAGGTCCCAAAGACCAGCATCTTAGCATGTTCTTAACTAGCTTTATTTGCAGATAGTTAACTGACATACCCTAGGTTTATCATTATGCAAAACAGGAGTTAAGCATGTAATTCACTAGTTGAGAACCAAGGCAATAAAGAAGTTATTTGCATAGCAAAAGAAAAAAATCTTTGATGGACTGTCTATAAAATACTAGCATTTCACATAATAATAAGTAGGGTTCAAACTAACATTAAGTCCCGCCGAACTACATACTTGTGGATTCTAGACGTTTAATATCTCTTGAAGTGTCTAAGAAATATCGTCGAAGAAAAATGAAAAGAATAAATAGTGGAATTAAGGGGATGAGTATCCAAGGAATCACTGCCACAGCCACAGCCACCACACCAAGAATCTGTAGGAGAGTCTGGAGCACAACAGAAACAAAATAAAAAACTCTTTGCCAGAAGAATTTAATTTAGAACAAGTATAAAATTATTTGACACTATTGAAACACTTAAATATTTAAATATAACTACCACATTTAAGAGCGGATGCATTGTATAACATATGAGCGACATCTATTTTTAAGCAACTTGGAAAATTTACAGCAGTACCTAAATTGACTGTTTTTGCAGTTTATGGTTTTCCTCCACATTATTTGTTCTTTAAAATACATCTTTGCAAAGCTGGTTGACTGAAAATTAGTGAAAATTCTTTGTAGACTGTTTTGTGACTGCTGTAATAAAGTCATAAATGATCAATGTAATGGACCCCTAATCTTTAATGGACCCTAGTTATTTAGTGAAAAAAGGATATGTTTTTTCACTCCTGCTAAGAAGAAACTGGTGAAAAACTGGCTTTCAACTTGAGTTGAAAGACTTGACACTTGGAAGAGAGACTTTTTAACACAGGCTTGCCATGTTTTCCTAAACTCAACATTGTCCCATTTAGAAAGAAAATCCAGGACAGGAGAAAGTTGGCTTTCTCTTCTCAAAGGATTGCATTGTGAAATGCTACCTATAAGAAGAAAATGTTACACACTGCTAGAAAGTCATAAAAGGCTTGTTTCACCAAATTTATTGAGTGTAATGTAACAGGTGAGGTAAACCTGACTTTGGCAACAAAACCTGACCTTACTCTTAGAAAACTAGATATACTGAGGAAAACTCTGTTGCTTAGGACAGAGGATCCTGGCCCAACTTTCTGAATTAAATCCTCCTTTTCCTTCAGACCCCTTCACACCTTTCGTCAAACTTTCAGTTTGAATACACAGTCAAAACTATCATCTGCACACAAACTTCTTTCAGAACCCAGCTGTGCATGCATGAATGTATGGTAGGAGTCCTGGTGTACTATAATGAGGATATGCCCATTTGTTCCTTAAAAAGGGGGAAAAAACTCCAACCCATACAAAAATAAACACATACAGTACCAAAACCAGACAACAGAAATCCTAGCTCAAGATTAAATTCCTGTATTTTTCTCATTAGTATATTCCTTAGAAATGACAATATTTTCTAAAGATTTTTTCATTTTATGGACTGTACAGCAGCCACCTTCATCACCCCATACAACACAGAAGTAGATTCCAGCTAAATTTTGTGGTTGCCTGATTTTTACATTCCAAAAATGCATTAGTGACCACTGGGTGCCAGAAATGCATATCTTGAAGCAAAAAAATGCTTCCATCCCTTTAACTTTTCCAACTCAGTGCACACATAAGCAACACATAAGCTAAAGTAGGTACCAGAGAGCTACCTGGGTTTTCAAACACTTTGAGTGGAAGTGTCTATGAAGCACTGCATTTCCTGCTGCGCTTCTGGTAGTGCACTAAGGCCAAAACCAAGTACAACCTTTACCCCTAAATTTGCTATTTTTTCCTCCTGACTGTACCCAAATTTGACCTGACCAAAGAGCAAACCCACACACCTTACACATTATAACTGCATGAGTCAGCTCTAGGCTTAGAGGTCTTAGCACATGAAAGAAGATTTATCTGTGTAATAGCCCCTGAAATTTCACAGACCCTAAAAGCACATTTTAGGGTCTCATAACTCTGTTAAGGAAAAATGCTATAAGGTAGGCATGCGCAATGAGCTCTGGAGGAAGTTGCATTACCTCTACACTGCTCATCTGTGGGTTCAGGTGTAGATAGCATCATGTTGTTTGACCTTCTAGAAACACACAGCAGATCACAAACATTTTACCTAGATTTCATCAGGAGGAGGTAGGGTGGCAACGAGAGTGCATGGTGTTTCACCTGGATCAATTATGCACATGGCTGTGTCAGCACAAAGCAAAACAAAGCACCTTGGGCTCCTCACCAGCACAGCCATCAGCCCTTCTCTACCTTCTATTTCTCTGGTATTCTTTAGAACCCTGTAAACATAGTTCCTTTTTATCATGGGGTGAGGATTGCTGACCTCCTACAAATTTTCTCCTGTCTACATCTCCACTTTCCTCAGTAATGCTCATTACCTCTGCCAAGCCTGCCAGCCATCCACATGCTGGCTAGTTTCTGAAGGTTCCCTCACCTCCCTCCTTTATCAGCAGAGACTGAAGTCCATTCCTTCCTTCCTGTTCCAAACTCACTCCTGAATCTGCTTTATACACCTGCTGCCTTCTCCCTCCATCACTTGCTAGACAGTCACAAAAAATCTGTTCCTGAAGTACACACTCTCCTCATAACATCAGCCACAAATCTGAAGTCAAATGTTGAGGAGATCTGCTTCAAGGAAAAGAATTCTGAGGAAAACAAATGATTTTTAATTAAAAAAAGGAGCCAAACTGAAGTTTTAGTGATGATAATCTACAATATGTTGCAAAGTGCCAGTGGGGGTGGGAGTGGGAGTAAAACTTAAGATCCAGCTCATGTAAACAAAGCCTTGCTACAGTAGAAATACAGGGAAGGAAAAGATGGTTAGGATGACTAAAGTAAAAATCTGACACCGCCTTTGGAAGGAATTTTAGATGAGCCTGCACCACCTTATCATTATAAAAATTTATGATAGGGTGGATCAGTCATGTGTGTTGTTTTTTTTTGAAAACCAAACTTGCATATAAATTAACTCTTAATGAAGTAGTCTGAAAGCCAGACACAACCATTTGCAGACTGTAATCATGCAGTCACTGCGTGAGGTAAGGCAAAGGTTCTAGGTCCTGAATTTCACAAGAGACAACCAACCTTCACAGCTGGAGACTGCCCCACTTCTACCAGATTCACTGTGTGCAAGCTGCAGGACTCAAGATAATCAGCATGCTGACTATAATGATAACACGAGTGTCTGGTGTCTCTCCTCTCTGGAGACAAACAGCAAGGAACGCTCAGGACTGGGTATCTCTCGGATCCCGGGCTGGTAGCCATCCGAGAATTGCGGGTAAAGTCCTTTTCTCCAAGCCCCGTGCCAGAAGAAAGAATCAGGACGCGTCGATTCTTTTATCAGAGTTGTTTATTCCATCGTGTTCTTAAATATTTTTCCTTCAGCCGGCGTAGATGTCACCTACACCGCAGCCGAAGGCTATCTGCCCCACTCCTGGGCGGTCCTAATCTTTTATACTAATTATTACGTCCCCATTGTTTTCATTACTATACCAATATCTACTGCTTTTATTAAACTGTGCAATTTTACACTGAACCAATAAGAAAATGCCACCACCTTACCCAAAGATGGAGGACAAGAAGAAGAAGGAGAAAGACAAGGGACACACCCAAATCCCTCCATCTTGTCTCCTTGAGTCCCCTTTGTGAACCCCCAAAATCCATATTAATACACAAAAATAAGTTATTTAATATCCTAACTACACACCTGTGACTTGTAATTCTTCATATAATGTTGGCAATCGCTCCCAGGGGCTAAAATCAAAGGCACTGGTGTTTTTATTGCTGTTCCAGGGTCTCTGGACCCCCTCCTGGGGTCTCGGACCGCCCGGGACATCCAAAGGGATGTCTTGGGTTCCGACAGGTATCTAGACTTCGCATGGCAGAATCAGCTTACAGAGGGAAGTAAGATCAAAAGAATCAAAAGTCCAAGATTTTCCTACATAAAAGAAATATGGTCTACAAACTCAGCACCTTTTAATGTATTGCTTAATTTTAGCACTCAAAATATAACAACTGTGTAGAAAATAACAGTCAAAATGAAAAAAAGCAATCAAAACAAAAACACAGGAGCTGATGAATTACATTTTACAGCTATTTGCACAGTATTTGAAACAAGGCCACCTTGCACAAAAGACAACAGACACACTGGCTACCAAGACCAAAAGGACCTGGATAGCTTCAGGAAAAGACCATTGCTTCCAAATGGAGACATAGTGTATAACATCCACCTTCAAACTTGCTTCCATTTCCCTGGAGAAAGATGAATCTCCCACACACAGCCTGCACACAGTCTGTCCCTAGTGTACAGAAAAGTACATGTTGTTCCTGTTGGGAGTCATCCTCTTGCTTACAAGAGTCCTGAGAGACTTCCCTTGTGATTTGGTCAGTCACTCCATTTACTGTGGCTTTTTTTCCTTAAAAATCTTCTCTGTCACTGCAGCAGGCATACCCAACTATAACCCTCTGGGGAAATGAATGCTCTGATCAGCACGTTCACTTAATGAAACATGCTTTCCCTTCATCATCTGATGACCTGCTTCTCCATTATTCTTACAGGTGCTGAGAGTAGTATTCTGGAGTTTCTATCTCAAACAGGTCTTGATCTAGGAATAACAGGTATTTCTGTACCACAACCACAGAACAGAAAAACATGATATAGGATCTACTACCATACGAACCACACAATTCCACACTTGCAGTTGTTGACATGGTAGGATCTCTAATCAATGAGAGGAGCACAGGGGGTGGGATTTGAGACCTGTAAACTTCATTGTGAGAGTCTAGATGTGGCCTACATAGTGAAGCTCCTGTCCTAGTTTAGAAGTTTAAAAAGTGTGAATAGAACAGTAAAATTGTTTCATTTGGAAAAGACACTAAGATCACAGAGTCCAATCCTTAATGCAGCACTGCCAAGTCCACCACTACACCATGTCCTTAAGCATCATACACCATGTCTATGCATCTTTTAAACATGTCCAAGGATAGTAACTTCATCTAACCTTGAAGTGCATACCTAATGACCCTATGGTTGAATATTCTGCTACAATCCACTTGGATGCCCTCTGACTACAGCAAAGTAAACATCTAAAGCACATCAAGCCTACATTTTGATGACCGAAGTCAAATCCCAAGCAAGAACTGCAGTGTTCCAGGACTGATTTTTCCAATTCTTAAGCAGAAGCTATGTACACCTACTCAGCCCCAATTCCAAAATGCTACTCCCTGGGCCCCAACACACACTCCCAAGGATTATTAGCCCACAGAACCGCCACAAAGCCATACAAATTTAATGACAGCAAAGGCACACGTCCTTGATTTCAGTTTGAACCCTCACTGCATTAACTGGGCACTCTCAGTCAGGCTGTCTGAAGTAAAGCCAGGTCAAGAAACTACAAAACCCCACTCTGTTCATACTTGCTTGGCATCAGCCTTCTTCCTCCTCCCCTACCCCTGACTGAAATTATTTCCTTGTTGATTCTGCCAAATAACTGCATGCACAATCAATCTCTAATCCAGTTCTGACATTTTCTTTATTCTTGAATGCTTTTTTTTTCTTCAAACAGACTTTTTTTTTCAAACCAGACTGTCTGGACTGACTGACCTGCATCTCTGTTAAAGAGAAACTGCACAGATGGCTGGTTACATTGGAACACCAGAAGACAAGCTTCCCTGGGAAGATGACATTGCAATGAGAAGATCAGAGTGATAAACACTTTACTCAGGCCAGCTCCACCCAGAATCATAGTGTAGATTTTCTGAATTTTTCCCCTTTATTACAAAAAGCCACAGCAAACATCCAAAGAGAAACTAGCACCTAAATAATTCTACTTCATTTTACTCACTTAAAGCAGCTGAGTTGAGGTGAGTAGTCTTACCTTCAAACTACTTTTAAAATAAAATTTATGGGTTTTCTTTTGGAACAGGTTAAAAATAAGTATATATGTATATATAAAGTAAGTATAAAATACAAATGTACTACATATATAAGTATATATGTAGTATATCAAAATAAGTATATATTGTTTGCATCAAACTGTCAGAACACATTTGTCTTCAGTGAAAATGCAATGAAGATTTATGAGTACAGGAGAACACATGGGACATACAGTATTTAAGCGGCATCTCTGACAATGTCTTTTTCTCAGGCAACCAGGGACAGCAGTCTTTGATAGGACTGACAGCTCTCAATGAGTGCTAATTCAGCTTTAGGAAAATGTGCATCCACAAGAAAATTTGGATTTTAAAGACCATGACAACCAATATACTGAAAGGGGAAAAAAAGACACAGCTGGAGAAGAAATGAAAATTATAATTTCAGATAAATTGAATGAAGAAAGCAAGAACTAAATATTGCCAGCTCTAAAAACTTCAAAAAGATCAAGTCCATCTTATCTCCTGTGAGATGCTCTCTTCTCCTCTGAATCCTGCTGTTTGCAATTAGTCAACAAGGGGTTACCTAACTAAATCAGTATGTCACTGCAAATGGGCTGAACACTTCTGCCAGATGCACCACAGAAATGTATTCAAAATTTCCAATCACATCCTTAATGCTAGCACCTCCTATTTGTTCTCATCTCTACAAGACAGTCCTTCTGGATCGCTGTTTTTCCAAGTGAACAAGTATATACTGAGCTCCTCAGGGCAAATGTTTTCTGTGCCACCAACACGCTCATTCATTTGACTTGGCATGCATTTAGTTATTAAGTGAGAAGCCTTAATGTTTGTTTGAGGTCACAGTGAACTGTGTGCAATTGTTCTTTAACAAGTGACCTTATAATAAAAAGGATGTTTTCTTTAATACATTGGCACTGCCACCACCCTCATATACAAACAGGATCCTATCATCAGTAGACTCTTACCCTACAAGAAGGGATAGAAATAGGTTCTTTGGGCACCCTGGGCCAGGAGGCTTAACTGTCTCCTGCAGAACTTGATTGTAACAGCAGCTTTCAAAAATCACAGTCCATACATTGTCTGAGCCTTCCAGATATGATGCTTTAGAAAAAGACACATAACCAAGGTCTGGACTTGGTGATTCTGACAGACTTGAAATACTCATCCCTTAAAATTCCATACTATGTTCCTACAACATATAGAGGTTATCTTCTTTCTAATAATAAACTATCTTCACTCATATAAGAAGTTTTTTTGCCAGGGCTCTTTGGCCACTGTAGTAAGTTACTTCCAGCTAATACAGGTTTTCCATGGAAAAACAAGCTTTTATCAGATCCAAAGCTATGGCTTCTACTTAGGCATGCAGCTCCTGCTTATACCCACTGTACATGGAAACCAATACTGTCATACACAAAATGACAGTGCCAATAGTCATTCTTGTACATGGCTGTGGACAATATATTTTTGTATTTATAAGCAGTAAAATCTTGAGCAGGTACTTTGTTTTTCTGAAGTGCTCCTTGTTTATTGCACCTTGTGCCCCTAAGCACATCTGCATGGAAATGTTCCCGGTGACTCAGGCAGCAAGTCACAACTTTGCAATGAGGATCTATAGAAAAGTGAGAGCTCTTATTCCTGAAGTCACAGGAGTTAGTTATAACTCCTGTTAGAGTTTACTGTGATCTCCCTGTATGAATAATAAAAAGTGCTGTTTGTCACTTCTCCTGGGAATAGGCCCTGGCTATATTCTACTGTTCTTTTCCCAAGGTACAAAAAGTGCACACTTAAGAACTTGTACCATGAAAAACATGTTTTATCTTCTTGTGGAACACCTCAGATGCCGAGCACAACTTTACATGGTAGCTTGAGGAAGCAGCATTAATCAGCGAGTGTAGAACACGCACACACACATGCTTTGCTTTCCTGACAGCTCTTGCCAGAACCTGCCTGAAACACTACAGAAAAATGTCTGGCATCACCCATCACTCCCAGAGCTACTCCTCAGGTAGCAGACAGCATCCCCTTTCCATCATATTAATTTAGAGGGGTTGTGCCTCCTATATCCACCACCATTGCCAAGTGTGGTCGCTTCATTGGCTGTTGCACTTCCTTCAAGATTTCCAGAAAAATGCATTTTTTGTATCTCCTCTATCAGTTTCAAGAAAATAAAGAACGGCTTGGCAATTTCTGCTCCCCTTTTACTTCTTTGAAATCGTTTCCATAATGTTTTCCCAGCTATATAAGCCCAAGACAGCCCCAGTGAGCACAGCGCCTTATGAAACCAAAACCATTTGATTCAACAATGGGTATTTTTCTCCTTAGTACTACTACAAGTGGTGTATTTCCCACTTCTTTATATGTTTAGCACTTTATCAGCAGAGGTTGATTCACTGACATTTGTCTCAGTTTTATCCCAATTAAAACTCTTCTGAAAGCAGATTTCATTTCAGTGATAATTATGGAAAATATATACATAAAATGAGAACAAAAAAAAAAATCAATCAATGTCTCACTGTTTTCAGGCTATTAGGATGCAGGAGGCAGATCTTACAGGCCAATACAAAATAATGCAAAAAATGGATAGTAAAAGGACTGGGAAAACTTAGACTGGGAAAAATTAGACCTTTTGACACCCCCAGTACAGAGCTGTGAGTGCTGGGGTACTAAACAGAGAAAGGATCACAGAAAGTAGCTCATGCCTTCCACAAACAGCATCTCCTACTGCCACTGCTGGAGAAAAACCACTGACCTAGACAGACCACTGAGGGCATTAGTTCATGTCCTTATGGTCTAGTCCATTAATTTACTTGCTGAAATACTGTCCACTCTTCCTGTGAGGAATTCCTCTAAGCTAATGATAATGTTATGACCTTTCCACCCATGCTATGCACATTTCTTTTTGCAGTTCTTTAAAATGTTCAGCAAAATTGTGCTTACCACAGGCACTGCACCCCACACGTCACAGTTTTCCAAACTTTGTCTTTGAGCCCTGCAGTTTCCTGCTTCAGGTCTCTTGTCCCGCATGGCCATAATGCCAGAGCAGCTGTGCACCCTCCTCAAGGTATCTCAATTTCAACTGCATGACCTTTTCTGCTCAGGCAAGTCTAACTTTCACCAGAAGTAATTCTGGGTCTTTCAACAACTTTAAAAGCTTTGTGCTACATTCAAACTGTGGGCTCTTCTGTTAAAGAGAGTATCAATTCCCCACAGCTCTTCAGCCACAGCAACTACAAGCTTTTAAGCATTTTATTGTTGTTCTTGCTATTTAGAAATACACTATTCATGTATTTATTTTTAGGTGAAATGAAAAATTACTCATATTTCTGTAAACACCACAATAACCTCACTGTCCCAGTTAAATGAAAACTATGAAAAATATTAAAGATTCCAGCATCAGCTATCCTAAGAAATAAAACTGCCTAGTGTTTTCTTCAGGTCACACTTTCACAGCAGATATGCAAAAAATGCTTTTTAACCTGTCTCTGATGTTTTTTCCCTTAACTTCCCCAGAGCTTGGTCACTTTGATAGGGCTATAAAATACTACTTTCCTATTCAAAATAAACTCCTGACTGATAATTTTTCAGTCCTACATGATGTCTAGTGATCACTCAGCTCCAAAAAGCTGAAGTGGTCTGATGCCTCCAGCATATTTAAACTAATTAGCACCAGCAGGTTTCACCCAGTTCAGCTGTTCTGTGCATATCCAGAACCCAGCAAGTAAAGACAAAATTCCTTGGCAGAGAATAAACATAATTTATGTCATAAGTGTGTGCTGATTCTTTATGTGTTACGCAGCAAAACAACAGGAAGACTTTCCAGAAGCTTTATTTATCACAAACCATCAACAAAGGCACACGTACTAAAGTAAGTAACGGATACCATGTCTGATGCCAAAATCCAGACTTTCTATTGGTGAGAAAATTGAAAAATCGGGTTTTTAAGTGCTGTGTTTGACAGAAGAGTGGACAATTGAATCAAGTACCAAGCACGGCAGTTTTACAAAATGATCTGAAGCCTTTATTTTAGCATACGAGTTCATAGCAAGAGAGCTCTGCTTATTGAAACATTAGACTGATTTCAAAGTCAGTGATGGATGTGATCGTGGAAGAAAATTAAATTCCTCAGTATCCTATTCTTCCACTGTGCAGGAATAGATACTATTGAGTCCTTGAACAAGCCTTTCTAAACACACAGACTTTTGTATTTCAGGAGTACAATCCAAATGAATCAATTTGTTTTAAACAATACAAAGATGCCCCATAACATTGATGTAATACAAAGATGTAACAAAAAGACATAGGACATTCAGTTACCTCCTGAACTCTCATCTTTTGTCATACAGAACTGCCCACACTGCAGTCTCCTCTATCTTTTGAGGAACAAACTCAGCTGGAATTTTCAAATCAGCTCCAGAGTTCACCAAGTAGCCACAGTATCAGCTTCAGCAAGAAAAAAGTTCTTATATTGTGCAGATACACACATAACCCTGGCATAACATTTCTTTGAGATGAAGTCTTTATTTTTGCTAAAGGTAATTCCTTGTCCTACGTGTTTGTTTTGGGCATAAATACGCATAATGATTTAACACACACAGACACACACGCACATCAGCTACATGGCTTAGCAATTCAAATTACCTAGAAGTTTCTCCTTCTTCCTTGAATCAAAAGTGAAATCTCCAATCCTTTTGCCAAACAGCGAAATCCTAATTTGTTTGTAAGCAGACATTGTCCTATCTATAGTCTATCAGTAGTTTAAGGCAATCTAGAAGATTTGTACTTATTACCATTTGGAACAGGATTGTTACACTCTGTGACTGGCAGCAGAATTAAAATATTTCTAGCTACTGTAAAGTGTTAGAAATGTTAATGATTTTCAGAAGTCTTAAAACTAATCACTAGTCTGAGACACAGATATGACAGGTTGCAATAATGCTTTAAAAGTCAGGGAAATACCTATAAACAGTAATAATAAAAATTCCTACTCTGGCACTAAAAACAGCAGTAGTATATACAGAAAGAACAAAAAGAAAAGAAGAAAACTACAGAATATAAGATCACTTGCATGCATAAATATACTTACAGAATATTTCTTTGCCTTCTTTCACCAAAAAAAAAAAAAAAAAAAAAGAAAAGAAAAAAAAGAAAAAAAAAGAAAAAAAAAGCAAGCAAACAAGGAAATGCCTTCCAACAGATATGAACAGCCCCAAATGAATAGAATCTCTTTCTGCTCTTTCAGGAACTTTTACAAATTCCATCCTAACCAAAGCAGGGAGATTTCCAAACCACACAGAACAGAGGGAACAACACTGGACTTCCATACAACTGTCCTGATTTCTATTATCTCAAAATATATTGCAAGTAATCTGATAAAGAAAACAGAGAAGCCCATTTGGAGAAGAGATGACTTAAATCTGACTGTAATTTTGTATTTACAGGTTCCAACTATCAAAATATTGCAAGAACAACTACCATTAAACCTCAACCCACTCAAATGTTAGAGAAATTAGGATAAAGACTGCACCTCACAATGCTCATATACTCTAGAAAAAGAAAAAGAGAAGACAGAATTCCACTAATTGAAAACTAGCTTTATTTTTCAGAGCACTATATTCAAACCTCCAAATGTATTCCACATTTTAATGAGAAAATGAAAGGAGTCCAGTACAAAACTACAACCTACTTTGACCACATAAATGGAGAAGTGCAAAAACTAAAAGGAAATTAGTTAAGAAAAACAAGAAAGGCAGTAAAGGAGGCAAGAGGACAAGAAGTTAATGACACCACATATTCAGTATTATTTTACCTTCCTTCCCATGTAAGATAAAGGGTTGCATCTTCAAATTTTATTAATACCAGGTAAATAAACACCCTAAAATATTAAAGCAGTTACATTATGTCCCCATACAAATTAGTTTTGTTACAGTAGTGACCTCTGCTGCCTTGACACTAATGTGTAGAGATTGCATGCATACCTTTTCTTATAAAAATTCCACAAATGAACATAAATAGAAAAAAAAATTAAAAAGGTGTGAGGCAAAGGCTTAGACTGGGGATACATAGCCACTGTAGTGAGAACAGACCCTTAACCTTCCCTGGAAAACAGAAGTCCATATATAAACAGGAATTCACCCATTAGCAGTGACTCCAGACTTAACACATTTTATCCTGTACACACACCACCAATCTGAGTAAATATGCAGTCTGTATGATGCAAGATACTCACCCTTCCTTTAAAAGGAATGTGATGACAAGTACAAAATAAAGAACAGCAATATCTTTGGCATAGATTATCTCCCACTGCTGGTCACCATCAAAAAGACTAATTGGCTACTGAGATTTAACAATCAAGACATTCAAGGACAGAGGAAGAAAAGGTCAATTAAAAGCTGCATTATTTAGACAAGTATCTGTGCTAAACTCACAGCTTCTGCATACTGGTCTTGGAGACACAAACGCAACCCAAGCTTCCTCTTCCTCCATTACCACCTATCCCTTTTATTTGTTTGTTTGCTTTTAACAAGACCGTGGGGTTTATTTAAAAAAAAAAAAAAAAACCAAAACTGAAAGCACATGCAAGTACTGCATGACCACAGCAAAAACTAGGATCTTATTGCAATGATCATTTTAACCTTTTCTGAAATTAGAGCTCAAAAGTTGGCAATGAAAAAAATATTTACCTCCATTATTTTTCTTTAGGTTTTAACTGGTCTTTCATTATGCAATAGCGAGATACCCTGTAATATGCATCTTGGGAAGATACAGCAAGAAAAAGTCCTGTAAGGTTTCGGCTGTCAAGTGTTACTAGGCAACTGTTTCATGTTTCTTTAATTTATTTATTTTTTATTTAAACCTCAGCACAGCAAAACTACCATGATTCAGCAAAAGGGAAGCTAAGAAGTATCCAAGGTATCCAAGCCACAGGTCTGCACTATGTACCATGCTCAACAGAGTATGTTGACATTTAACAGAGATCCCACTACTGGTTATTTTCTTACAACACACTTGTGATCATATTTTGAATACACACATGCAAACACATGGAAAGAATTATTCCTTTATGAATAAAAATACCTCTTAAAATTCACACATGCATACAGACTAAACTCAGCTAAACTGGAAAAAACAACACAACAAACTCCTCAGGAATCCCACCTCTCACAGAAAGCACAAAATAACAACGTCATTGTTAAACTAAAAGGTCCTGGAATTCCTTCTACACACTTTCCCTGACATCCTCACACAATAAAATGCAGGGGTCAGTGGTACTGAAACAAGGAACGGCAGTTCCACTCTTGTGCACATACGAAAGCAAGTGACCCAAGCTATTATTCCAGTCTGAGGCACTTTTTGTTCCTAATATCCAGATGCAGCAGCTTTTTTTTCCCCCTTTCTCTTTTTTTTTATTTAAGAAATGACTGTGGACACCTCCTTCACATTTTCCTTTTCTTCAGTATTTTCACTTCATAAAGCTGCAGTCAATGTGTTTTGTGTGTAGTGAGAAGGGAATGGCACATTCAGTGGTGGTCTCAGCCACAGCCTACATTGGTGGCTCAAGTAGTCTCAGGATTAGGTCTTTGTGTGTGATGAAAGGATATGAAAAGTCAGTTATTTAAACTCAGTCAAGCTGTTGATTTTGGGGAGGAAAAAGGTTTTGCAATTCAGTTTTCCTCAATAAATCACTGCCCTTTTTCAAGGGCAGCTGCAGATAGTTCACATGTTCACAGTGTTCTCCAGAAACAAAACAGATGATTTTTTTTACCCCTCCCCTCAATCTAACATAGGGTAAGAAATCAAAATGAAGGGGCCATCACATTAATTACTCAAATTCACTTGAAACTAAAGCAGAAAATCAACTCTGTTAACGAGTAATAAGATCACTGAAAAACTACAAGGACAAGAAACTACAGAGAAAACCATCCCTGCAAAATTTACCAAAATAATTTACAAAACCAAAAGGAAGTCTGAAATATATTTCACCGTCCTATGTACTCAATCAGTTTACAGACATAATTTCCAGGCAGTAGTTTATCAGTTTGGGTACTCATCCAGCAAACTCTGAGATCAGAGTTTAAAGATATTAAGCCTCTGCAGATCTATCTTGAGTCAGAGTAGGATTCAGCCTTTGATGAGCTCTCAAAAATACAGCATCCAAAATACTGGCCACTTAGGAATATCTGGGCTAATGTGCATAAACCACTATTAAATATATTGGATTCTTAATTCCTAACACCCCCTCACTAATTTTATTTCCTAATTCCTAATACCCCCTCAAATTTTTATTCTATTTCTTGACTGACCTTTTCCCCAGTTAATGCACTGTGTTTTATTAGTGCTACATTGAGCTAAACATTGCCCAGAGCAGTTGTGGATGCCCCATCCCTGGAAGTGTTCAAGGCCAGGTTGCATGAGGCTTTGAGCAACCTGGTCCAGTAAAAGGTGCCCCTGTCCCTGACAGGGGGTTTGGAACTAGGTGGTCTTTGAGGTCCTTTCCAACCCAAAGCATCCTGTGAGCATATGATTTTAAACTACAGAACCTGCACCTACCAGTGAAGTCCACATCAACAGAACCTTATACTCCCACAGAGGTTAAGACAGGACATTTATATCTAAATAAAGCAGATGTTTAAATCCTCTTAGAAAGTTTTAAAGCACTGTAATGGCCTTCACACAAGTCATCCTTTACCTGAGGAGACTGTAACTTATTGAGAGAACAGCTGCCAAAACTATGTCATTCCAGTTAAGAAAAAGAAAACGAGATTCAGACTGAGGCTAAGGAGGCTAACAATAAGTAAAATATGTAAGCTCACAAGAAAAATGCCAAAACCCCATCTTCACCAAATAAGTTCACACAGCTTTTTGACTGTCTTAATCAACCTACAAACATCGATTACTACCTGATTTTATAAACAAATTTAATGCCATATTTGGCAGAAATGAAGTGTCATAGTAAATACAGCATTGCTTCCTATTTTACTTTTTTAGGAGAACAAGTACGGAAACCTACAGTCAGCCAGAATTCATTACAGAAGGTAAGACCCAGGCTTAGACTTTTGATTTTAAGGTTGGTTTGTTGGGGTTTTTTTACTTAAATAAGCTTCAAACTGAACTCTAAATGTACCATTAAAGATATCTTAGCTGAAACACCTAACCTAACCTTTGGTTTCTTCTCTATTTTTCTACTTTACATCTAATCACAGAGTTCTGTTCCAGCCATGTAGTCAAACACAGCCATAAACATGTTCTCATAAAAGAGACTTGTTTTTAATTCATAAACCTTGTGGATACAGCAGTAGCTTCCACAAAACACAGTTAGCTGCACTACTGTCTCATATGCTGTTAAAATTCGTAAGAAAAAAATTACTGCCTTCTAGTGAAGACAGCTTCTCTTGCCTTCAATCTCTCAAGACAAGTGTGTTAGATTTCAGTGCACTTCAAGTCAAAGAATGAAAAGATGGCAGAAAACTTCAAAGGCAATGCGAGTTGCTACTTTGGGAGATATTGCAAAGCAATGGTTTTGCAAAATCTAGCCAGATTTTCCAAAGAATACACAAGTTTCATGATACATTTTTGTGCTTGCCACATACCTTTCATCTTTGCTTTAACAAGAAAGTGTACAGAGACTATCCACTGTCTTGAAGAGAGTCTTTACTCTCCTTAACTCAATGGATGATGTAAAAAATTAAACACCTTCTGTTCAAAGAATTCATTTCCATCCAGAATAGATATCTAGACTAATAATGCTCATAATGGCTGTAGTGTAGTGTATAAATCTTATTATGTACTCCAGAAAGAATATTATCAATTTTTAGCACTGCTTAAAAATCCCTGTATAATTACAAAATTCTTGGAACTAGTAGGTGGCATTTAATTATTTATTTATCAGTATTTAAATTGCCTCATACTGTAGCTTTTGAGCATCCAATCACATTGAATTTATCTGTGCTGAAATTATACATTCACTTGCCAATACAGTAAAAGGGTGGAAGGCTTCACAATGATCCTAGCAATAACTCTGAAAAACGACCACTTCTCCAATGCAAATCCGCTCAAGAAAAGCTTCTACACACAAAGTAAGATGAACCAGTTACTGCATTGTTTATTAAGTTTCACTTGATTCCTCCTGACAACCATTTAAACAATGAATGTTGGGAAATGTCTCTCAAAGAATCAACAATAATGGCTGGGATCAGAGCTTTTATATCCAGCTAATACTGTTTTTAGAAAGGAGAAAATATTTCTTCCTGAAGGGATTATGAGAAGTGTTACAAAAGACACCTGCAAACAAAACAAGTGACAAAAAGATCTCTATCATAATTGGTAACAGTTATCCTTTGTAAAAATCTCTGCTTCATCAGAAGTAAATATATCTTTCCTCTTGAATTTCAAAAGAACCCACTAAGCAAGAAGCCTGCTGATCAAGAAGAATAAATTTTAGGTAACTGCCAAGAAGAAAGTGGGATTTTTTTACGGATAGCAGTGCATTATTAATCAACTGCAAAATTCTAAATTTTCTTTTCTGATGCCAAATAGAGCAGGCAAGCTTTAAAACACAGTGTCCTTTTAGTAGTGTAATGGACTTGTAAAATCTACTTTGTTTTTTGGAAAGCAAAAGCTTTTCACTTAAAAAAAAAAAAAACTCCAGAATTTGACAAATAATTCAGTAGCCAATTTTTAAAAAACCACATAAATTAATCAAGATGAAGGAAAATGTTTACCAAATGTGGTTTACAGTAGGAGCTTAAAAGAAGAAAACAATCCCATCTAGAGAAGCAGCCTTCACTCTTTCATTCCAGACCAGTTCAGTTTTGGAAAGCACACACTGCCTAACAGATCTAAACACTGATCAGTAACTAGGTTTTCCAACATGCTGGTAGATGATTCAGTCCTCTGTAGCATGTGCCATGCACACAGCATAGACACTCTCTCAGCTTTCTTTTGAAGCACATCAGTTTGTGCTGTCAAAAGTAAGACAGTGCAATTCTCAAGATAGTTTGCTTCAGGGTCTGCTCCCAAAAGGAAGTATGGACAAGATCACACCAACTGTGGCTCCCTCTACTTTTGCAGACTTCTGTGGCATTTTCCCAGCAAATTCTGCATCCTCAGACAACCCCACATGCCTTTAAACCACATGCCAGGGCATGCAAAACACCCACTCAGTTTCTTGCAAAAAAAACCACCATGCAAGTGGTCTTGCAACACAACTCTCACATTATTACTGTAAATGCACAGAACTAAAGAAAATGGTTAATCATTTTAGGATCAGGACCCAGAGGATGCTCTGGCCATGAGCAGTGCATAGTATGAACACACACACAGCAGTCTGCTGTAAAGGGGACACACTAATGCACATATAAACCCCTCTGGCCGAACAGACACTGTGCAGGACAGATGGGTTTGACTTTGTGGATGCAAACTGTATGCTAAGAGAAGAGGATAAGGAGTGCAGGACAAACTGAACTTTCAGTCAAAAAGAAAGGCACGTGTATATCTCAAGAGAGCTGAAATAAAAAAAGATATTCTGTCTAATAAGACAGTTAATGAGACTGGAGAAGACTTGGAATCTGTACAAACAGTAAAAAATGAATTGTTTTTATAGAAAAACCATATTGCACTTTCAAGAAGAATTCAATTTATATTGAATTAAATTAAGTGGCCATGAACTAAAAATCCTAATGTTCACTGTAAGCAACTCCCTAACTCGCAAAAAACCCCCAATTGCTGTAATTGATAGGTAAAATACACCATATTCCTTTCTTCTCCAAACCAACACTTTAAATTGGCACTATAAAAACCTGAAAAACAAAACATACACCTCAATTTCAGCTATTTCACTAAACTACAAAAACCACTTTATCTTAATAGGCATTTTTTCCTCCCTGGAATAATTTTTTTCCTGTTTTCAAGAGTTCAGCAAGAATAACATGATTAAACTACTCAACCTGAAATGTCTTTGGTTTATTTTTAAGTAAGTTAAAATAGGGTTTAGATCCTGAATAAGTTACCTTTAAGAGATGAAGCAAAGCTAGCAATAGCACCTTAAGAAAAATTTCTGACCTCAGCATGACAGGTGTGATCCACTAAGTGGATCTAGATAATCCACTAAGTCTTTTTTTATCTAGCTTCCACAATTCTGTGTATTCTGTGATTCATGTTATTTTCATACAGTACAATCATTCTTTTTCAGATTTATCCTCCCGCAATTTTTTATGAGAAAGATTAATAGCAACTGCAACAGAAAAATTACCTTGATGCCATATATAATCCTTTATCATTTCATCATCATCAAAATCTCAATGCTTTGTCCATCTTTCTTTTCTGCAGAAACTTATTTCACTTGTTCCTATTAAGGCTATTATATTCACCCTATTACTACTAATCTTTTCTTTGTAAATAGCCACACCTATTTTAATCCGAAATGGTGTGGTAAGCATCTGATTCTTTGTGGAAGTAGACATGTAATTAGGTTAATCTGTGCTATCTTTTCAAGTGAGCTGATTGTTTCTTTACTACGGACATATTTCTTATAACAGCAATAAGCTTGCCAGATTGCTTGGAGGCAAATCAGGAGCAATTTACCAAGCATGTAGCTACTATGAGCTGAAATCTTGACATAATAGCAAGCTGTGTGTAGCCACTCCTACCTGCCAGTTATTACTCATGCTAGCTTTTTACTGACACGTTAAATTTCAACCGCACCTTTCTTTCACAAACAAGTACTTTCATTCAACTCAGCTACATCTGTGACAAATAGCTGATCTTCAGCAAAGCATACAGGAATCTAAACGCAGAATGCAGTGCAGAAGTCTTGGACAGCAGCAACTGAATTACCTGCACGAAGTCCAAGAACGTCAATGGAAGCAAGTCATCCAAGTGGCCAATATCTTTGGAGAAACGATTTAAGATTCTTCCTACAGAAACAGGGTTGAGAAGAAAAACAAAAGGGAAGTAAATATAATTCCTGAAAAGATTCATGCTTTACCATTTCAAAAATAATTAAGAGAAAACAGCTGGACTCTAAAACTAAAAAGACAATTTTGGAAACCCCCATGAAGGGAATCTTCTACAACCACTGCAATGTATTTTGAAGAAGAATAATTTTTTTACAAATGCCTTCTACCCAAATATAAACCCTTTACTTAAACAGCTTGAAAAAGATGCAAATGGGTTTTGAAGATAGTATTTCAACAGAATTTAACAGGTGAAACACACATGCTTTATATGCTTAACATGTGCAGGTAAAGGTTTACAGTTCAGACAACTTAATGCAAGTTTCATCAAGCAACATCAGCCAGAATCTGCTCTTATCCTTGACTGAAACTCACTAGTGCATGCATGTTAGATCATAGCTGATCTAACTGATCTTTTTTAGCATTTCTGTTCTCACCCCTCAGCATTATACATGGATTCAAACTGCGGGAATTTCTAAAATAAAATCTTAGGGAGATTTGCATTCATGCAGCCTTATATTTATACTTATTCAAAACCTTGACAATACTGATCTTTATTAAAGCTAATAAAACAATTTTTAATCTGCTGTCAGTGAAGCATTTACATTTCTCTATTTTCCCAAGTTCTACTTGAGTGAAAAAAAATCAGTTATATGAAGACCTCTTTAATAATTAAAGTTACAGTACTGCCACCCATAAGTGGATTAGTATCTTTCTCTATTAGTATCTTTCTCTATTTCTCAGTATCTCTACTCACCAGGAAAGAAACGAAACCAGGGGCGGGAATCTGGCCATTTCTAAGGTGTGTGATGCCCATACATGCACTCACATTGCTTTGTTATCTGCATATATCTTGATTCAATTATACTTTTAACTGGTACAAACATATTCACTGCACTGGCAACAAAAGACTTTTTTTTTTCTTTTCAAAGGAGCTCATTAAACTGAAAGCAAGTTTAAAGTTTCCACAGAGTGTGCTGGCGACGTAATTTAGAGATAAGAGATACTGAAGTAACTTCTGTAGCAACCATCAAGCTAGTTTTCTGCTCACAGCCCTTTTTCATTCATTTCTTTTTTAAGGGAATTTCTGTTCCACACCAAACAATACAGAAAACATCCTCTCCTCAGGTCTGGGACAAGACTCCAAAGAGAGATACTGGTGGCAAAGAGCTTGTTCTGCAGTTCTTCACTACCAAGGCAGTTACTTCAGGCAGCCAACAGCAGAATTCATCCTGGTTTTAGGCTTTGCACACAGTGAGGAAAGATATACAGCAGCACAAGACTCAGAAAATCTCTTTCATCTTTTTCTACTGGGAATAGCATGCTCCCTTTTACTTATATATCAGGGTAGATACATCAGAAGGAAGTCCAAGGCAATTTTTTTAAAAACTTTCTTTTTCCCATGATTTTCTTACATGGAAACTGGTCACAGAGGAGTGATCAAGCATATGCTGCATACACACTGTCACTATGGCTTCTTAATATCCTTAAATATCACATTCTAGGTTATTTTCAATGAACCAAGACTTCACTGGCAAAAAGAAAATCATTTGAAGAGGATAAATGCTTCCTGTTGATAGAGCTTTCCTTAGCAGCGTGTCCAGGAAGGGCAGATAAGGGAAACTAGGTGAAATAACAGATTGGGCTCAGGGTATTAGAAATCTATTCACAGCTTTGTCACTTGTCTTCTTGATGCCTAAAGTTTTAGCTTTCATATTTTCCAGATTCTGTATTGCATTAGTATGTGACTCTGAACTTCATACAAAGTGTTAGCAAGTTCTCTTTACAGAGTAGTTAGACAAAACAATCCTTTTCCAGCTTGAGAACCAAGGACACTGTTACAATTCAGGCCCAGGAAGTATAAAGAACAGCAAACTGAGGAGAGCAAACTGGAAGGATGGAACTTCATAACCTGAAGCTGTAATTGGACAATTAACCCCAATATGTAAATGGACCAAAGCTTATAAAAGTGTAAAAATGTGTGATCCATTGTCCATCATGGGTGTAGCCTTCATCCAGGCTTTTGTACTGCCCAAGGTATATCCTTTGAAGGCCTTTTTAATAAATACCTACTTTATTTCTTTAACACTGTTTAGCCTCTGTTCTAGGTAGCCTCTCGAGGCATCGTTCTGAGTGACTTCACTTTATTTTACAGAGCAAGGTGCACAGCAAGGAGAGGTGACAGTGCTAAGCCCTTCTATGAGAAGCTGTGAGACCCACCAATGACAAGCTGTACACAAGGGCAAAGGATTATTCCCACAGCGAGGAAACCCCACCTTAATTCAGCCTAAGAATCACCTTTTGCCTTTTAACACCAAGTAAGTTTTATTTGTAGTGGTTTCAGACTTATATAAGAAACCATTGCGCAAAGGCCACCCCACGTGACGCTGCCAGGAGCAGCAAGGTCACTCATGCCAGCTGCTTTTCCTTGGCCACAGCCAGGTCAGCCCAACGCTGGCATCTCCAGAAATCGAGCGAGGCCAACACAACAAGAGTGACTGTGGCCCTCCTCCTCTTCCAGTGAAGTTCTCTGAGTAACACAGTCATGACAGAAAACATAGCTGACCCAGGCCGTTCCCAGCAATCCCTGGTCTCACTGTCTCCTCCAAATCACCACCAACTGCTTCAGCTCCCAGAGGTAATTACACCGCTAATTAATTGCCAAAACTGTATTTTTTTGCAACTGCCTTATGAAATTGTTAAGTATAACAATGTTTCTACAGCCTCTGTTTTGACAAGTTCTGAGAGCTGCCACTAGTAAAGTGGAAATTAATCTGATGTTATCAATAAAACATGAAAACATCTTTTAATCTGCCTAATCCTCTTTAAAATGTAAATACAGTAATTCTGTAAAATGACACTGACTAAAATTTGAGTGAGCAAAAGAAACACTATAGGAAAAAGACAATCCTTGAAAACTGGAACCTTTCACAGTCCACCTAATACAATTAAACAGTGGTAACATGAATCAGTTGCTTCCCAAATAAACATTAAAGTGAATCTCCGATGGCAGAGCTTTATTGTTTTTGAATTTTCGTATTACTGAAAAATTAGTCTATTTAGTGTTTGCACAAAGAAATTCTGGAAAATTACACCTGAAGTCATTAAGACCAGGAAAATCTTTTGCTTATTGCTAAGAGGTCTGTATCTCCCTCCTCTACTTGTTTATCTGGTGACCATTAATGCTTTTCTACAGCTAAAGGCAAGCAACAAACCCACAAGCCTTAGCCTTATTTCTGTCACTGCTGTTTTTCAATTCTATTACCTCAGAGACAGTAGAAAATAAAATGCAAGTCTGGAGACGCATTTCAGATCCTGTTCACACGGATGCAACTGGGCATTTCATACAGCATGCCCTACAGAGAAGGAAGCTACAGTAACCCACTGAAGCAAGTAAGTTCCTTCATCATGTAGCAGGGACAGCAATGCAACTCCAAGCAGAAGCGTTATGCTTTGGAAATATCCAAAAGATGCCCCACAGCCATTACAGTATTGCATTCAAAGCAATTGCTTCACTTATAAGGACGTCTACAAGTACAAGAGGTCTATTTCACAAGGTGTGAAGAAACAACTGTTTCCACTTACTGAAAGCACAGTAAATCAGTGACTTGCTTATGCATTATTAAGCATGCAAGAGAAAACATTCCAGATTTAAAAGTTAAAGTACCTGTTTGGAGTCAGGACTCAAAATGCTTACAGTTATGGCTACAGCTTCTACCAGAATTTGCAAACCTTTTGAGAATTGGTCTTTAGACTAGGGAAACTGTTGCACCTGCCATTCAAGAAGGGCAGAAGCTGCACAACTCACCTGCCCCCTCACCTTGAATATTATGTTTTCTCTTCAAAACCTTTAAATCCTTCTCTCCTAAACTTACAGACTATCAACATTACCTTGCCACCATAGTTCATATTTCCAAAAACCCCAAACTCATTAAGTAAGCATCTCTGAAATACATATACATGCCAAGAAACAATAATTCTTAGATCAGTCCAGTATATCAAAATAACAAAAGAATTTAAGATCCCTTAATACCTACATCCTTTATTTATCCCAGCAAGGGGCTACAAAAGCAAAAAGAATATACTACATCTAAAACTTTTAAGTCAAATTTCAGCAAACCACTAACAAAAAAAGCCTTTTAAGAAGTCAAGGATTAATTATGCCAATGCTACAACAGCATCCAAACTGGTGAATAGTATCTGCTATTTCAATCACTCAGGCTTCCATGCGGTGTGCAGTGTTAGTTGCAAGCTGCAAAAGGGGACGTGCTCTCTTCAGCAGTCTTATGTTTGTTTTTACATCAAATAATCAGAACACACACTGTTGTTAGATTTCTTCCGAAGTAATTAAATAACTATTCAATGCCAATTAATCACTGTTAAATAAGGGTCTGTCACCAAAGTGCTATGTACACATTTCAGACTATTTAATGGTCAAATACTTGGCAGTATCAAAGTTAAACAGTGATTCATTAAACCTCCTCCTCCACACAATAGTTAGGCTAAACTTGAAGTGAAAGAATCAAAACTCTTTTGTCCTCCGTGAAAAAGACATCAAACCTCAATATGTGATATTCTTTTCTTCCTTGCTCTGTAAACTGCTTTAATTGCACGAATCGGAATGTGTTCAGGTGCTACAAACCCACTTTGCCTCTGCAGGTGCCTACTGATACTTTGGAATAGATGTTCAAACCTATCATACAAATAATGAAAACACTTGACTGTGCCACACCTTTTTAAAATGTTTATACATACTTTATCATGAAAGAAATATAATCCAAACTGAATCAACACTCAAGATGTAAACACCAGAAAAGGATTTTTTTTTTAAACAAGAAACTAGGATCCTCCACTGGAATAGCCAAATGCCATCCACAGTATTCAGTGTTGTGCAACCTAAATTCCAACGACCCTAAGAGCAAGAGCACATTATTTCTAAATGTATTTGGCACTTCTAGTATACTTTGCTGGCCAGGGCATTCACTGAAATACTTCTGTGTAACACAATAGAGTAGGCACATTGATTTTCTATACCTTGCAATGAGTTTACAAAACCTTTATACCCGCTTGCTTCATCACACATTGCAGAAATACTTTGTCGCTACTTCTCTACTTCATTGATTCGCCTCTTTGGAAAAGAAGAAGGATTTAAGAAAAGGGCCTTCTATGGATAGAAAGATTTTGCCACTTGTTTGTGCATGTGTGTGCACAGGTGCTCACTCTTGGAATGTTTTTCCCCTCAGAGATCAGGCTAATCCTCAGTGCAGGCAATTTTAATTGCATCACATTTTTTATTTCAATATGCAAATGTTATTAATAAATACTGCTTTGCATAGTAACCTAAACTCCTTCATAGCAATTGGCCTAAATATCCCTATCCACAATACTGCATTTACCAGGAGAAAAAAAATACTCAAAACCTCTTAAGCTACTCTGAAACAGTGAAGCCAGAACACCCTCACTGCCCAGCCTCCAATGGAGAAAAAGTTACATTCTCTTCTGCTCCTTGCTGCAAACTCACAGAAACCTGTCTAAAGACAAGCTGGAGTGCAAAGAATAGATTAAAGAAGGTACTTATTCATTTATGTGTAACTAATCATAAACAACCCCAACTAGGATTGCACACTTGCTTGAAAGTATGTCATGCCAAGGAGACGCTCACCTGGGCTAGGACAGACAACCTTTGGATGGATCCATGTCAGACAATCCCAAAGGACACACTGTGCAGCCACTGACATTGCTGAGGGAGCTGAAGTCCCTCGTGTCCCCCACCCCACCCCCCTGACACCGTGGCACCACGACTGGTGCCACCGCTGCCTGCAACAGCCACGGTGCAGCGAGGGCTTCCTGAGCCCAAAGAGAGGAACTGTGCACTCCAACAGTCCCAATTACAGCTTGGAACGCCAAAGCCCTTCTAAATGGACGCCTGGTAGCAAAATAATGCTCTCAAGTGTATGTGTGGCAATAAAGGCACACTCAAAAAGTAGAAGAAATAGCTGTACAGAACCAGGTACATTTAAATGCCCAGCCACTGAACTGCATTGAACACACTTCCCATTCTGTCCATGGTACAAACTGGCAGCTCCCCACATATCTTGCTGTTAAGCTGTGGCATTCAGCAGCTGATAAGCCTTTACCCATGCTCAGTTCACACACACAAACACACACACCCTGAAAATAAAACCAAACAAGTACTGCAACTACAAGCAGCCTGCCATTTCATCAAAGCAATGACAAAGTGGATTGTCCATATCAAATGTTGGCAGGAAGCAGACATTACATCAACCTTGTAAAATACAACTATGAAATCAACAAAATAATTAAAGATGGATTACCGACTTTGAAAGGAATTGTAAGTTTGTGAAATATTTCTTCAGAAAGAAATCTGGAAATGCATCTCCTGCATAGCTGTCAATTACTGATCTACTCTGGCTTTTCTTCCATATTTCTACAAAGAGACGTCAAAAGGTCTGTTATCTTTTTTTAATATATGTTTAGCACCACATGTCCACACAAACTGCCATATACAGCATTGCTGTCTTCCCCACAGGCATCCTATAAATATAAATAAGAAATTCTACCCCATTTTTTTCTTTAGCAGTCTGAAACTGATAGGAATATTATCACTTTCTTAGACATTTGCAAATAGGCACAGTGGTGCTGGGCCGAAATATGCTGAGATCATAATATCCATTTATCTAAACTGCCAGCATGTAATGAATTCAGGTGGGAAGCCTTCTATCCAAATTAATTTACTACTTGAAAAGGACTTTTTACACAAATGCTGTCAAACAAGAAAACAGTTAGGAAACCAGAAGAAAACGCAAACATTGTGTTTGATCTTATTTTTAAGTGTAGGATTTAAAGGAAGAAGAATAACTATGATAAAGATAAGAACAGAAAGCAGGCTTCTTTGGAAATGAATTTTTATTTTTACTGCTGATGGAGACATCTACATTAGCTAGTATGAATACATTGATCCTAACTGTACAGTTGTTTCTGGAGCTTTCTAGTCCATACATACCATTGACTGGAATTACCCTGCTGTGGCAAACCAAAATAGGTCAGTGCTCTATACAATTTTTTTTCTCTCTTTGGTAATTTATGCGGTAGTTGATTTGTCCTTTTTCCTGGATGTACTCAGAAGAGCACATGTATTAACCTCTGTTATCGCCAGCCAAAGTCTACTCACATAAGATACAATGCAGAAATTTTATCTAAGGTGTCCATTAAAAACAGAAGCACACAAAGGAAAAACCTCTTGATTGTGTGGAGGAAGGAAGTGTAAGTTTCCTTCTTTCTGAAATTGGCTTCTTGGCAAATCTCAAAAGATCTCCTGCATCCTAACTGCCTTTCCGATATTATCTCATTACCCATTAACTAAGTTGGTTACAATTCCCGATGTAACAGCATTTACAAAACAGAATTTAACTTTGGTGCTGTATTATACTCGCTAACAAAGTGATCCCTTTTAAAAAAGAATGCTAGAGCTGGGATAATATATTCATCAGCAATTTTCTAATTATTGATCCCTGTAATCATACCCCGTAATTGATTGTGAAAGAAAATTCAAAACCATTTAAAAGTAGAAACTTCTGGCATAAAGTTTTATGCTAGAACCTGAGTATAAAACTACATCTCTGCTTCATAATTAGAATGACAATGGAAGCAGACACCTGCAACCCCCCCCAATTCCTGGAGTAATAATTAACTTCTAAAACGTAATCCTGTGATGAAGATTGCCAGAACAAAGTTCTAACCATTCTAAAAGTTAAGATCTGGATATCTTCTCTGTTTCATTTTAAATTAATCCACTGAAGCTATTTTAAGTTATCCTCAGTTTAATGAAAAATTCTACATTTAAACAAACTGAAACAAGAAAAACTCACAACCTAAAACGACACCACCAAATCTAATGCGCTGCCAAAATACAGCAAAACTTAATTTCTGCTTTATGCTTCAACATAAGCAACATGACTTTTAAGTCCCATTTTTAAGGGACACAGTCCAACTGAAAAGAAAAAAAAAAAAAGGTATTTCTATAGAGGGGGGTACAGGAGAGTTACAAATGGCCTCCTTACCCTTCTGGAAGGGAAAAAAAACTTTTAAAAACACTTAAAATTGGTAACAGTTGATATTGATATTGAAGTTGATATTTGCAACTTCTTATCAATTGGCCTTTAAAAAGATGTCGAGTTATACACTACTGACAAAATTCTCCATTGATTTACACCACCTTTGTTTTCTTTTTCATATATAGTCACCTACTTCAACTTCTCACGACAATGCAAAGCATCTGTATAATAGAAACCTGAAATATTATCTACACAATGTAGTCTTATATTGACTTTCTACTAGCAAGATTATGAATTTAATTCTTCACTAAAATATTTAACCACAAATGCACCCACTTCTGAAAGAGCACTTGTTCTTTCTGCTACAAATCCAATTTGGGCTGAAAATATATCCCAAGTGCTGTTTGCTGGAGAAGAGGCTTACAAAAAATTCAACAGAATACTACAAATCAGGATGGATTGAAACATCTGAAGAGTGTTTTGTTACTGGAATACTTACATGAGAGGAGAAAAACAGCTATTAGAGCTACTTTCATATTTGGGAGCTATATATAAATATACGTCAATTATGTAAATATGCTTCAATTTATGCAAGAATTAAAATTAAAATGGAAATATATGTCACCTTCCTGGTAAGGTTTCTCCAACAACAAAAAGGAATTTTCATATGCTACTTACACTATCAAGACTTGATTCAGAATAGGCTTTAAATATTGCATTTCAGAAAATATTGCGATGGATCTCACATAGTTCCTGCAAATCTGCTCGTATTTGTTGCTTTGCTTTATCTCCTAAAGATAATTCTCATAATAGGAATCTTAATTTCCAGTGGCTTTCTCTTCCTCCCTTCCTGTTTCTTAATTGGCATTGATGCTAGGGGGGCTCAATTATCACTGCAGTCTAAAATGACAATGAAGAAATAGGACATTACTGACTATAAAGCATTTGACTCCTGAAATCTTAGTTGAAACTGCTATCTGCTTATCACTGCTATATGGCTACCATTCCAAAAACAAATAATACGCCATATTTTACCAGTCATATATTCAGATTCTCATTCATCTTCTTCCCTTTTTCAGAACCATTAAAGAGAATTCTGTAAGGACTCTTTCTTCTGTTTAGAAGTCTATAGGGTCTGAATTTTATAGAGGCTGTCTTGAGATAGCCAAGACTTCTAGCCTCTACCTAGCACACCCATTCTGAGGATAAAGCCTCTGGACAAGCTAAAAGCCAGAGGCATTTCACATCTTTATCTGACTTTGTAAACCCTTCTCTTTTGCTTAGCATGTTCCTTCAGTTTGATCATTCATTTTTCTTTAGCTTCAGTTTCTTTTTCTTTCCTCCTCTGGAATATGTGACTTTTTGGAAAGGAGGGATTCTCTCTAAAGTTCATTCATTAAATACCCATGTAATGATTCCTGAAACACATTTTCCTTTTTAACTACCCCTACTATAAAAAAGCCACTGGTAAAATTTTTATTGAAAAATCACATGGGTTTGTCTATCCACAATGTGCAGTGGATGACACTGGATAATTTTCAATTGATTTTTTCCTGCCTCACCTGGAATGTCATTACTACAGAACTCAAAAGATATTCTGGTATAGCTATCAGAAAGCTCACTTAGTCTGCCGTGCAAATAATCAAAGCATTGTCTTGGAAAATTTCCTTTGTGTTAAACCCCACATCCTCATGACCCATGAAAATAAATATTTTGCTTCAATTTGGGACTTTTTAAATCACGTTGGAGGAAAGTCACATAACATTTGGTAACAGCTATATTCACAACTTAGGTACCATTCACAACATAAGATATTGAGAAACCTGTCATCCTGTTTATAAAGGTACAGCCAAGCCCAGGTGTTGGGACTTACAAGAGAGGCAAAGGTGGGGCAGTGATCCAGGAGAATGTGTTATTTTCAGCAGTCATAGAGAATACACTGAAGGTGGGTCACCCACCTCTCCAGCAGGCACATTAATTCTCTACTAAAAGCACTTCTCCTGTAGGTCTCCTTCAGTCCCTGCTCTTGAAGCTACTCACCCTTTGGAAAACTCAGTACAAAGTACAGCACCAAGAAGAAGGCAAATGGGTGCGTGCCTGAAGGCTACAGCAATCAGCATGGGAGGGACTACAGCTGCAATGAAATCCTTTGGATTTTTGGGGGGGCCTAATTTGGGGCACAGAATGGATCCTTTCCAGTGGAGCAAGCTTTAGGGTGTAAGGAGGGATGACTTCACCTACTCTTCTGTTCTGTGACTGGCACTAAATTCCGCTAGTAAATCTTGCCTGAGAAACAACCAAAAATCTTTTGTCTCACAAAAGCTGAAGGCAACCACAATCCAAGAGCTTTATTCCAGAAGTTATGTCCAAGAGAGTATACATACAGTCTGACAATGCATTTCCTTAGACCATTGGCTTCTGGGGAAAAAAATATCACTATAAAGTAAACTTCTTTACAGCCTAAGCTATAATTAACAACACTAAATGAAATCAAATGAGAAAAAAAACCCAAATATGACACCTCTTCTCTACTGTGTATTTTATTTATTACATTAAAAGAAAGACATTTTAATAATTACATTTTTAAATGCTAAGCATTTTTAAAAGTTATACTGTACTGCCTTTGACTCTACTGTACTCATCTACTGGGCAACTATTAGAAAGTGTCATCTCAGAAACAAAAAAGAAAAATATATTAGAAAAAAGCAGCTACAAATGAGAAGTAGCTGCTGACCACACTAAAACATTAGTCATGCATATATCAAAACCAAAGAACCTTTAATGTTTATGTATAAATATACCTTAAACAAATCACCATAGATTCTTGACAGCTGAATGCTAGAGGTTTAATTAAAACCATATGCTTATATATATGTTGCTTAAAAGAAAAAATGCAATCATTTCCTCTTTTTCATGTCTTTTAAATAATAAGAAACTCAGAATGATAAATATGTTAACAGCAACATTTCTTCACTTCTCTGTGAACACAGAAAAAAATTCACACACATCAAGGAGGAAAAAAATTACATAATTGAACCGTCATTCAAGCAGAAGTGAATACAATTTACAAACCCTTTGGTTTTGTTCAGTTCAGAGACAGATCTCACTGTGAAGCTCTGATTTACAGCTGTCCAGCAGTATGAACTCCTAAAGAAATAAAGAGGATAAAGAGAAGAGTGCTCCTCGCAACAAGGGACTCCTGAGAACATTGCCATTTGTTGTTTTCATGTCAGAAACACCCAGAAGAGGATTAATGTATCTGGAACGGGAGGCAGAGCCTCACTAGGATGCAGGCTGGACCATCATGTAGCCAGCAGCGTGCCCTGCCCTGAAGAGTCTGTTGTGTCAGTTAAGAGAAACCAACACAACTGACTACAGAAGGAATAACAAGCTGGGGAAGATGGAGCAGTAAGCTGGAACAGAAAGTTGCAGGACAAGATGTGTTTTAAAGTACAGGAACACAAAGGGGTCACAGAATTAATGAGTTTTCCCTACCCATATGTTTAATTGCTGTCACTGTAATGTGGTTACAATGTTACTGGTGCATCTCAAGAGATGATTTTAAGATGAAGATGTGCCAGCTTGTGGATGAACTTCAGTGCACAGCAAGCAGGAAGTTACAAAGATGTAAGCACGAAAGATAAAAAAGCAAAATTATGAGGGAGGGAGTTAAAAACACTGGAATGTGCCAACTGCTCCATTTACCAGGTGCAGAAATAGTAAAAGTTTTGCATGCGGAGATGGCAAACCAAGGCATAATCCTCTCTACAATTCCTGTTATACTCCCTCAAAGTATACTGGAGCTGTAAGACTAAGAAAAGGTCTTCCCTCCATCTGGCCCTAGGTAGCAGCTGCAAGACAGAATTGCCAAGAGACAAGCTGGCAGTCACAGTCACAGACTTCACCAAACCTGGGATGTTTGGATATTGAGAGAGCTTACATATTGACTTGAATTTTTGCCCTGCTTGCATGTGTCCTCTCCTTCACCCTCAGCTTCATTCTCTGCATATCCACTCCCCATTTCCTCTTCTCTCTCTTCCTTCAATATTGGTTACTCCATTCTCCTTCACCATGTCATGGCACAAGCTCTAGGTACAAATGTCATCCCACACACAGGCAAGGCACAAAGCCCAACAACAGCGACACACGGGACAAAGTTGGGGACAAAGCAACTGAGAACAGAAGGTTCTTGCATACAAGGTGATTGCAACACTTAAAACCAGAGAAGTGCCTGAACTGATGTTTTCGAAATGCAGAGTGACAAAAGGAGCCAGATAGGGGAATAACACATGAGCCGTAGAGGCAATAGAAAAGAAAGGGTGTTTTACACTGAAAAACGGGGGAAATACAGCAAGGGAGAGATCAGGTTCTGAAACAGTTCCCAAACTATAACTGTGGAAGTCAAAGCCAGTGTCACGTGAAGGAAGACGGCAAAGTGCATCCAGCACATGCTGTGTAACCATAGGCACTGGACACATACAGACTATTCACAAGGTATACTCTGACAGACGAGGGAAGACTTACAGCTATTGAAAGAGATGCCTTTAGAAAACAATCCAGCAGATTCTAGGTACTTCTTGCTTTAAACTGCCCTTACAGCAGCATATTTCACTCTGCTAACTATAGAAGTGCAGGAGAAACAGATGGTTGTGTCTCATTAGTCTTTAGCGTATACTCTGATTAGTTTGCTTACATTTCATGCAGGGTCTTAAGATTTCACAAGGCCAATTAAGATTTCAGGTAAAGGAATTATTGGTAAGAGTTTTCTTTCTTCCTTCAAAACATGTCTGTCATTGAATTTAACAGTTCACTTACTTATGCATTGATTTTATTTTCCTGACACCTATTTTCACCACAATTTGGTTTTGTTGCTTTTTTAAACCAGCATCTTTTCTGCTGAAAATACATCAGACACATTGGAATGATAAAAGTTTCAGGACTGTAACAAACAGGAGCCATGTAAAGACTACGACAAAAATACCTATCACTCAAGTATCCATATACAATACATAAAGCACTGTTAAATCCTCTCATGGACCTGAAGCACTAGTTATATTTTGTAATATGCATTTAAAATCTTGCAAATAATCACTGATCATAATCTGACCCCAGACATTTTGGGAAAGGTTCTTCCAAAACAACAGCTTTGCCATTATTCTGCATTGAAAAAGACACCAAATTTCTGATAAGGCAAGAATAAAATGGGAAAATACACATATAATAATGAAAGCAAATGAGAAAAATATCTCATGTTTTTGTCTCCCTCTTCCCAAAACAGCATGAGCACAGAACTTGATTCTGGATCAATTTGCAGGACACATCATTAAAACATATGAAACAAAACTGTACCTCCAAGCAAAAGAACCACAAAAGGCAAAACTGTGTTAATAAACCAACCACTATTAAAATTACAGAGTATTAATTAGTAACAAGTTAGCCTAGTAGTTTATTTAATTAGAATATTTGGAGAACTAATGTTGGCTCTGATAGTTTTCAAAATGTAGTTTAACTTTAGAATGCACACGAAAAGCATTCAATAAACTTTTCATCACAGCTGAATGGTATTTACAAAACCTCTTAATTTTCTGAATGTCTATTTTGTCCTTGCCCAACTCTAGAGAAGTTCACATTCCTAACATGAACATTCAATTCCTAAAGTTCTTAGTGGTCAGCTATACAGTGGGCATGCCTTCAAGAAGGGTTCACGAACAAGCTTAAGTCTTTGAATCACTCTAAAACCTTTTAGGACCTTCTGGACAAATGGGGATTTGTTTCTTTGTTTCTTTTGGTTTTCTGAGAATGAAAATTGAAAATGCCTCTTGACATCAAGGTTTTGTAACCTTTCATAATCCAGTGTTTTTCTGGAAAACTCATATTACAAGTATACAAAATGCTGGGCTTATGAAACAAAAGTCTCTAGCACAGCACATGGCCTATTCTACCTTCCAGAAATTTCCTTACTTCAACAGGAACCACGCTCATACCTGCAGAAGTTTGTCCACAACAGACCACTTGGCACGATTAGGACCTAAACTAAGTCAAGACATCACAAGTTACCTGATCTAGAAATCCAAATAAATTTGTAAAAACTTTGGAAGTATGTTGTAAAACTGTATCTCTTGAGTGTTACCACTTGCATGGGTTACATTCTTTCCTCCTCATTTCAGTCGAACACCCAGAGGACCATTACTTTCAGAAAAGAGATCCTAGAAGAATTCAAAAGTTCTGACATCAGACAATTTAAACTAGCTGTGAATCCCCTTGAGGAGGTATGAATCATCTCTGAGGTTTAAATTAGATTATCAACCAAATGAAGCAGCACGGTAAATCTACAATAAAAGATGACTGCCTACAGGAAAATAATTTTTGCCCCTAGTGGCAGATGCTTGAACTCTAAAGGATCTGAGACTAAGCTCTTTGTCTAAGCCTTCCTGACAGAAAACAACTAAAGTAATGTTTTTGGTTGGTCCAACTTTGCTCCACATGCCACATGAAAACATTATCTAAACCCTGTAAATGAAAGTATATTGTCACTTCTAAACCAATTGAGGATCAAACAATTTACAGAAACCAAGACTTATTTTGCTGACAATTAAGCTCTATCACCAAGACTCGAGATCCAATGAAATTTGACAATTGTGAAGAAAAAGGCTTTTGTCTGACTAAGTCTGAAGCATTTGGAAGAATCAACAGAAAATCAGAAGACCAAATTAGATCGAAAAGCCTTTGAGGATAAAATTCACTAATTAAAGTAACTGCCTTCCTTGCTCTGTTTCCTCTCTGAATTGCTTTGGTATCACAGCAGAAAGGCATACAGCAAGAGGAAAAATTGGTCTAAGGAGGAAATGTTATACCCGCCACACTTTCTCTTACACCAACATTCCCCTCTCCATCCTGCAGGTCAAGTTCCATTGTGAAGAACCAACACCCTTTTAAAGATGAGATGAAAGTGTAATATAAATCCTTGCTTTGCACCAAATCTGAGAGATATGAAAGGTCTTTAAACCCTTCTTCTTCCAAGCTGAAACTTTCTTCTCTTCATATTTACTTTGTAGTAATTCAGATACAACCCAAAGCTACCGAAGTGCTGCAGGCCACTAGCTGGAAACGTGTTTTTGCATCTCCTCCTCAGGGAGTCAAAGAATGAATGCATCCTTCTATTTTTCCAAGACCCATAAAATCAAAGAAACATAGAATGGGGCCTGGGCTGCAAGGGACATTAAAGACCACCTAGCTCCAACCCCACCCAGTGGGCAGTGATACCTTCCACAAGACCAGGTTGCTCAGAGCCCCATCCAACATGGCTTGAACACTTCCAAGGATAAGGCATCGACAGGCTTGTCTGAACAACCCGTGCCAGTGCCTCACTACCCTCACAGCAAAGAATTTTTTCTTAATATCTAATCTAAATGTACTGTCTTTCAGTTGTACTAACTTGTTCTCTTTCTGCCCATTTAATTGAACAATATATAAGATTTCTATTCAAAACACTTCCATGCCCATTTTAAAATTAATAACAAGTATTCAACAAGCATTTTAACATCTTGCATAAGTACAAACAACAGAGGAAGAGTAGAAAGGTATTAACAAATTAAGCAGCGCTCACAGCACTACATTTTAAGCTAAAAACATCTCAGATAATTTCAGAAACTTGGGATTTTGCATTCCACTAAACATTTGTGTCTCTATTAAAAGTACACAACAATATTGCTTTAGTACGTGGACAAGATGGGACAAAAATTAATTAAATCCTATTTTTCCACAGGAACGTTTCTATTTTTTCAAGCAAACAAACACTTCTGGAAAGCGTCAGATTGGACATTTCCACTCTTGAACACTCAGCAGGTGAACAAAATCATCTGTATAAGCTCTCATAATCTTAGAGAAACACTTATTTCTGAACAATCACTTCTAAACACTGTCCTTAAGCCTTCGGTAGTAGCTGAGCAACATTGGTTATTAAATTGAGGTGCAGCAGAGTTTATTTTTTCTTATCTGAATTAAAAAAATATGTTGGGATTGTTTTTTCCATTTTTTCTCTTGGGGATTTTTGGGGGTTTAAATATAAGCAGCATTCAGTGAATGGCTTTGAATTCAATATTAACTCATACTTGTAGCTTAATTATGAAAAAAGATCATTGTCACTATGTATTTGGAATATTAAAACTTGTCAGCTTTATAAAAACCTCAAGGCACTTTTTTCTCTCAAATTTGGCTTTATTTTGAAAGCGCCCCTTAGATAAGATTTCTTAATATTAGAATAAGTCTAGCATAACTAGTTTTCTGTTGAAAATACTGATGAAAAAAAATTCTTTCTATATTGTTAGTTTAATAGAAAAAAAAGATGGACACATCTAAAGCTAAAACCATCTATATTTCACAGTTCTGAGGCTTTAAATTTGCAGAGGTTTCTGGAGGTATCTTTTGTCTCAAAGGAGCACCAAACAATATTTTTTTTCTCCAATGGTAAGGGAACATTAGCTGACTAAAGGTAAGAACTACCATTTCAACATTTTTTAGTCAAGAAATAACAGAAATATTCTGAAAAGCTAACTGTAATTGTTTACATTTGGCTGGTTGTTGAGACAGGAGAGAGGAGAACTGTTTTTCCAAAAGGAGACTGGTGAATTAATGAAGGGAGAAAGGAAAGAAGTATTATATATATACCAACCTCAAAGAAAGCATATGGGGTTTTATATATACATATATATTTTCTAAAAGGAAGTATTAAAAATATGGTTAATTTCTTTCTCTTAATCTAAGTGGCACTTTCCAAATCGTAGATACCCATAATTAACCACAGGGACTTAACTCCCAAAGACAGACACCACCTCTTCTCCAAAGATCAGCATGACAGATTCTAAACAAAACAAAACAAAACAAAAACAAACAAACAAACAAAAAAAAAGGCTCTAGAAGAAGAGAGGACCAAGACAGTGTAAAGTTTACAGCTTTAAGTATTCACATTGAAAAGGAGAGAGTGGGGGAAAAACCTAACACTAGGTAAATGCCCCCAGCTTACTGTCCTCTTACTGTCCTCCTGGCATGTCCTAGAAAGGATGGGGCAGGGACAGTATTCCTGTATGAGAAATGAATTATGACATCTTAAGAACAGATGTAGAAATTTTGCCTAAAATGTAGACTAAACTATTTATTTTGGGTTGTGAACATTGGAACTCATGAACATGAAATTATGCTGAGAAATGAATACACACAGGGACAAAGAAACATGAATTCCCAATGAAGGGAAGTTTACCATGAAGCAGTGTTTTTTCTTGCCTACACACGAATTAGCAATATTCTGCATTGCATCATTTACATATTAAACAGACAGTAACTTCATTGAGAAAAAAAGAGGTTTACCACACACACACAGAAATCTCATCACATCTGATAAAAAGAAAACTGAGGAGGAGTTAGACCATCAATCTTCCATCTATTACTCCTTATAACTGCTAGGAAGAATATCCAAGTTCCAAATCTTCACCTTCCCAGATTTCCAAGCACCTTCAGATTATTCCACAGTCTCTACCCCAACACTAACTCAAGCTAGTGAAGACTTATCCTTCAAAGAAGGCAGGAAAAGTAGCATTCCTGGACACAGAAAGCAGAGGATGAATTCAGTACACAGGGGATGAAAACTGACCAGAACCATGTCAGTGGACAGAAAAACCATGACCTTATGAAAAGCTCAACTCTCAACTCCCTTTGAATTTTCAAATGTCATGAATGTTGCACAAGTAGCACATGATAAAAGCTCAAGTTTGAGAAATATTAGTGACCTTTATGCTCTTTTTTATCTGGTAAATGAGGAAGGATGAGGGGATCCTACAACTAGAAGACAAACAGGTCAAAAGTCATTTAAAAGTTTTTTGTAACAGTGCAAAGATGAACACAAAACCAAAACCACCTCCTGAGCACAAAAGGCACTCTACTGTGAACCAAAGAGCTGAGAATGAAGACTCTGCCACCTTTCTGCCACACAGCAGCTTGCTTTGCCTTCTGGTTCTGAGAATACAACTTCCTACCCAGCATTAGGTGAGTAATAGCTAAGGCAGCCCCAGCCTGTCCAGACTTTGCAGAAACCTCCTCACTCCACAACCTCCCTTTGGGACCACCACAATTCAATATTCTGCTCAAGCCAAAATCAAAAGCTACAGCAACTAAGTATGCAAATAAGTATCACCTAGGAAAATGTTCAACAAGAGCCCAAATTTAAACAAAGATTAAAAACAAACCCCAAACAAAAATTAACGTGTGGTTTCCAGTTTCAAGCTACCTGCCTCAAGGTCGGTATAGCCACAAGCAGTAATTATTGTCCACTACATACAACCACTCTAATTACAGGACTATTGTCCAGTAGTTAATAAAACAAACAAAAAAAAATTCTTTATATGCTTGATGCTATTTTAGAACACTTTGAAAAGCTCTCTTAAGGCTGGTAGCTATCAACATATACAGCTTGTAATAACGTTGCCCTCTCCAAATGTAATATTATCTTCCATAAAATGACAGCAAAAACCAAAACCTGAAGGAGGTTCTGCATATGTATTCACCTGAATACATAACAAAAAGCCCAAGATAAAGTACCCAATGATTTTGATGAAGGAAAAAAAAATTATCTAGGGAAGACAGGGTGGAAGACAGCAAGCAATGGTGTATTGTACTATTTGTAAATAACTTAAAGTTTGTATTTTTTAAACCAAACAACACACTGAAGTTCGATTCAATACCTCTGCTTCTGCTGTTATTTCTATTCTTCGGGCTTTAGTCTGAATTGCCAAAACAGGCAGATTCACATACAACAGCCATTCTTTTCTACACTAAAATTTTAATTTTGGATCGAGAAGTGCCTTTTGTTTCCAAACACTCTACAAGATCACCACAGGCACAAACTAATCTTCACTTGTTGCATAATCTGCAAGATGCTGGCAATCCAGAAGAAAAAAAAAAAGAGAGAGAGGAAAAAAAAAAGAGAAAAAAAGAAACCTCAACTAATTAATTCACCCAGATGCTGCAGTGCAGATTACCTAGGATCATCTGGGAGAAAGAATTCTGTGCAGTATAAAGCAGAACAGTGGTAATGAAATGAGTTTGCACTGTGATAGTGTTTGTTCCATTTCAATTTTCAGCTACTCAGATTAAACAAAAAAAAACCCCAAAACATCCCATCAAAGCGGGCTAGTTTTTCTAACCTAGCACCACAGTGGTCTAACTGTGTCTGTGTGTCCACAAGGGACAACCGTGGAAGGGTATGGCACAGCCAAGGGCCCAGGAGAGCCTGATGTGCATGGCTGTCACTTGGCATGGGGGAGCCACACGTCCAAGGCTCTCACTGAACCAGAGGGGGAGAAGAGCTGGACTGCCCTTCCCACATTCCATATACATGGTCTCACCACCTGGTGTTCATCATCCCTGCCCAGCTCTTCTCCAAAGTAATTTATTTTTGGAAATGCTTATTGCCTTGTTCCAAGGTCGAATGAAGTGAGTTTTGATAAGTTTTTCCTCATTTTTCATATATGTTCATTTCCCATGCAAAACAGGCATCCATGAACAGCAAGCATTCTATCTATCTAGAGGGCATTCTATCCATGCCTGCAGTCGCCACTATCCACAGCAGTTTTAGCAGAATTCCACAATTTATAAACAGATTAAAAACGGCAAAAAAAGGTACAAATGCAAAATAGTTATTATCAAATCAAACAAAAAAAATCCTCCATTTTAGATTATCTCTAAAAGCTTATTTGTAGCTGCATTACCTCAGTTGGACCCTCTTTTAAAGCCCCTTACAGTTTTCCACCAATATTACAGCAGTCTCTCCCTCTGTTTTCAAGTGTCTCCAACCAACATTTAGATCCTCATTGCCACAAATCTCCCCAAAACAGCACGCCATCTATGCAAGACTAAAACAAAGTTTCATTTTTACTTTCCAGCTACACCTGCAGGAAAGGGATGTCTCTGGACAGCTTCTGCGCAGTCTTCTAAAGCCACTATTTTTAATTAGGCTTCCCTGTCTTGCACCACATTCCATGCCTCCTTTTTGCTCAGATGAGGTGGGGTGAGAGCAGCTCTCTCTGCAGCTGCTTCAGTAAATGAAAACACTAGACTTTGCAGTATCTGGGCAGGTCAGCATATGGTCAGAAATGAGTTTCACAGCAGGCTGTTTTCCCCACCAGGGGATCTTAATGTGAAGAAGATAGAAAATCCCTACGAAGGGACGCGGAATCTTGTGGCAGGGAAGCAGGAGGCTGCACTTGGAAGTGGCTGTCAGTACAAGCTTCGTGCTATTTCCCTATCAAATAATGTCTCATCCCCTCCTACAAACAGCTTTTCCATAAAGCTTTTAATTTTATCTCCTGTATCAGGCATAAATGGGGTGAGCTCTGACTCGGTGAACTGAAAATGTAATGGGCTTGTCTCATCCGTTTATGGCCAAGTTTCATTCAATTATTATTGCAGAAAAGAATAGGATAGAGTTGAATCGAGTTACCCTAATAGATAATAAATGTAAACATAACTCCAGAGTGCCATTTACTGACTTTAAAGACTACTCCTATAGCAATCAACTTTGTAAGGCTCTTGACAGAATCATAATGCTGATAAAACACATGGAAGCATAAGACTATTTAAACTCTTAACAAAGCCATGATAATACTAACAGTAAATGAGCAACTCCCATAAAATATCATTTAATAATCACGCCCTGATAAGATTTAAAGTACATATTGCCATTGTTATATGAAAAGAACATTAGAGGGTTTTTTCTTTAACACATGTAGCAACCTAACAGGTTTTAATTACCACACCTACTTCAGTGACGAGCTGTTCCACTCAAACACCCAAACATAATATTTACAACGTTGTGTGGTTGTTAAGGATCTTGATGATTGATGGAACCCATTGTGTTGCCATCTTAATAACAACAACTGCAAGTGATTACCAACACGGAAGAGAGAATCTGTGTTTTTATTTTACAACAAAAGGCTGTCCTATAGGGACTTCTTTTCAACGTAAACTAACAAACCTGTGCACATGTGAATGCGCTTTAGAGCTTGGCACAGAGAGTCGAAAACAAAGCCTCTGCTGCTTTAAGGACAATGTATTTTTTTGTATTAGCTTAAGAGAACATGAAAGCTATCAAAAGAGCTGGAACAGTTTTTCATAACCCTGCAGAATTCATCTTGACCACAAGGATATATCTGAAAACTGCATCAGAAAGATAGGACAGATCTTGTTTCCAAAAAAAAAAAAAAAAAAAAAAAAAGGCAAGCAATTGAGTCATTGAGTCAAATAGGAATACAATACATTTCCTGGCACTGCCACTGAATATTTATATCACTGAGGAACGAGACTACAAACGAAGTATCTTAACATGAAGCTTTGCCTTGTTAACTGGATGATATGCCAAAACACCACCTACTGTAAATCACACCGTTTAAGACCAGTATTTCTTGTTTAAACATGCTACTTGTTCAGCAGAATCACTTGTGTGAACAAGCATACATTCATGTACACTAACTAGAGTAGTTTCACTATCCATCTGATAAAGCATAATTTAACAACCTCATTATCAGCATTGTAATTTTCAGACTGCTGAAATACTATATTCGTTGCAAATATTATATGGTTGAAACACTTTAACAACATTGCCCATTTGACAGTTCTGTCAGATAAAATGCAGATAGTCATTTGTGCATTGATGAACATGCTTTTAATCCTATAAAGAAACTTTCTCTGTCAAATTATTAAGCGTTTCAGCACTTGATTTATGAACACCATAATTAAAACCTTATGCCTTAAAGAAAAACAAACTCTTCATTATAACAACAGCTTTCTTTCACATTTTAATCTTTTTATATTTGGAGTTTGCTTTCATGTGCTGCTATTAGCTATCAGTTCAGCATGTCATTTCTGGCTGTCAAAACCAAAAAAGAATATTTCTCTCTATAACCTGGTCAAATCTCAAAGTCTAGGTAAGCACCCAAAGGGATCACTGTTTATTTAATGCTTCCATAAAGCATTTGTGGGGGAAAAAAAAAAAATCTGTTAATTTAACAGGTCGAGGACAACCATCATACAGTTCAGTGCTTCCTATTTCTAAGAAGGCCAGAAATGCTGTAAAGTCTGCCAAAATACTTCTTTTTCTCCTATAACTGTCAGAACCAAGAGTTTGGGGAGATACAATTTGGGGGGGAAAAAAAAAAGTTGCACTTGTGTAGTGATTCTGGTTCAATTTAAATTTCAGACAGATTCTCTAGAAGGGAAAGAGATTTCTATTTTATCTGAACAAATTAATGCATATCATCCATTCCTTCTTACAGCACCCATCAGCAGAGCAGCAGCAGGTTTCAGCTTCCTAAACTCAATGCAATTCAAAATTACACAGAATTTACACTAAAACTACCATAACTGAAAACGATGCAGTTACACATTAGCATCACTTCTCTAATCTCTGTCCCTAAATCCCAGAAAAGAACAATTCATTTACAGGCTAAGCAAGTGATCTTGAATCAAATCCTGAAGCTTGTCAAAAGTAGGATCCACTGAACTATTCAATAAGAAACTAATTTGAAGAGACAAGTACCAAATCAAGTCTTTTCTGCTGAAGTCCAGGTCCCTTTCACCTAGCTTTATAACAAATTTGTTTTGAAGTGTTACAAACATCTTGAAAAAGAAATTAAAAGCAATAATGGTTGAAGAAGGTCTCCCTGGTGGGACTCTTCTGACTCTAGAGGGTTATCTGATTTTTGGCCACTATTTCCAAAGTGAAAAAAGTTCCTGAACTCAGCACTACATGAAGCTGAAAGGCTTATTGTGTAAAAGATCAGGAGAAAATACTATTCTTGCAGATAATGAAGACAACTGAATGGAATCACATTACTACTGCTTAGCAGAGAGGTTGAAAATTCACCCCCCAAATATCATCCCTAAAAACATAACAGATGAATTCTGTTATCCTTCTAAGAAGCCACTGTAATGCTCAACTGGGATAAAACAGATCATGCTGCCCTCTTGTGCTAGACGTGCACAGAAATCAACCCTTTTTTTATTCCTGCAAGTGACATGTGAAGATCAACACATAAAGCATTCATTATGAAACAGAAAATGTCCACATCTTCTTGCTTTACAGATACTTTGACATTCATGTCATTCCCTTACTGGGATAGAAGAGCAAAGGAAGTTTCCAGAGAGCCAAATTCTACACTCAAAGTTTTGTGAAAAAATGCGATAAAACCCAAAATACTAACACTTCATCTATCCATCGAGCTTTCACGATAGCTGTGTGAGTGATGCAGTAGAGATACCTGCTGATAAATTTGAACTTCAGTCATAAATAAATGGCATTTTTTTCAGAATGCTGGGTAAGACAATACACTTTGGTCACTTAGGATTATCAGCTCAGTAGGGTTAGGCTAAACGCTTAAGAAGGAAAGAGAGAGACAGTCTTTTATTAATAAGGTTCTTCCAATGCAAAATATTCAGTAATGTTTAACTATTTTTAGACCTATGCCAAATTACAGAAAGGTGAAATCTGTGTACATACAAATATTCCTAGCTGGGAAGGGAGACAGGACAGGGGTCCTTTTTATTCCTTTTCTCTCTCTGCTGTGAAATCCAGGTTCCAAAAATACATTGACATTCTTCTATCATCTGGGTAAAATGCTGGTTACTATTCCCTTTACAACCTTCCCCTCCCTATATATTGCTAATGCAATCTGTAAAGAGAGATCTTGGGTTCATGCCTAAACTGATTCACAAAGCATAATTTTTTTAGAAATAAGTCATCTCATTTATTCACCAAGACTGATTGGATCTACACTGTTGGGAGCTGACAGACATGTCATGATTCACCACGCATTTCCATTTCCTAATGTCGACTCCCTGATGCTGCTCGTTACTCTGCTTCTCCAGTAAGAACTACCAAGAGCTTGGGATGTCTATTTATCTAAGTTTCCTTCCTCAACTCTGGAACACAGATTACCATGTGTTCAAAATACTAGCCGTGGCATTTTTTAATTACTGATTATTTTTTGATAAATAAAACAGCAAAATTCAGTTCAGCAATTGCTTCTGCTGAGGTCTTAGAGACCTCACACTAATACTCAGAACATGCTGGATGCTTCAATGACAGATTTGACATTGCAATAGTAGCCTTGCTAATACAGGGTATGATAACTAATAGTTTGGCTTAGCTATTAGAATCACAACCCTAGAAAAAGGCACATTTAATAATTTCAATTTCTTTTTAGTATGTCTTTCATAGGCATATTTAAAAAAAGAGGGGAAAAAAATACATCCCACCTCAGTGCAAGAAATAGCATGTGATGATCTAAAAGATAAATAAACAGTAAAAAACACATGTAAATCAGACAATGAAATACAGATATTACAAACAGATTTCGGAACTGCTAAATGCTGCAATTCTGAACAAGAACATTGTCTCATGTGTCATCTTTTCTCTTCTCTTTTTCATATAATGCAGAGATCAGAATAGCAGTACTTTTGCATGCCACCCTGACCAAAAGAAAGATGAAGGGAAATAAATATATGCATCCTGAAGTTAGTCTTCCATTATAAAATATCTGTTGATTAATAGAAACACACACCTCAGTCACAACAGTGTGTGAATACCAGTGACAGGCAGATCTTATGAATGTCAGTTTTACAATGCACTGCTAATTAGGGCTTCACAGCGTTACAAAGCAAACTGGTGTTACTCTACATTGTTGCTGATGTTTTCTCTCTAGTTCTTAGTTTGTTATTATGAGCCAGATTTATGGGCATTCTTACAGGATCATTATGCATTCCCTCAAAAATGAAGTTACTGCATTTGCTGCACACACATACACAAGAGAGAGAGAAAAGGAAAATCCTAGTGCTGACACATCAGCACTAGGATTTCTTCTCACGTATGTGCTCTCACTAGCTCTCCACTAACCCATTTCCTGAGCTTCTCTTCTAATCCTTTGCAGTGGCCTTGAATTTACATTTCCACTAATGGTACAAGCAGGCCATGTAACACAGCCCTAAACTTCTGCAGTTGTAGGGGTGTTTTTTAAGATTAAATTGTACACATTTCATTCATCATATCATCAGCATGAACCATCTATTTCCTGAAAATATTCTTTCTCCGAAAAGACTATTTACTTTCCCTGAAACAATAAAGCCCTCCCTATATATCCTTATAATTAAATGCCTCCTGGTGCTGTGAGAACAAGCCCATGTCCACTCTTTTCCAAGGGAGTGAAGACTATCAGGTTTCTGTTTCTCATGTAAAAGAGAAACCTTTGGCTAGTCAATCAGTACCACCCACTTCCCCACTCTCTTCACTCTGCTGCAGCTTCTCTCTCCATTCTTTTGAAGAACATAAGGATCTGGATCACCGTTTTATAAAATACATTCATACACATTCAGCATACAAGAGACACCCTGTGAAACTGCATCAGAACAGCAGTGCAAATACATGTCAACGTACAACACCAAAGCTACAGCTAATTCATTGTTCTTTAAGCTGCATTTAAAGACAGTAAGATGAACCATCAATTAGCGGATTGAATTTGAAATTGAAAAGGACTACACTGTTAAATTCAAGTGTTTAAGTAAAAATTCAGATTTAGAGAGTCTAAGTAAAAGAAGGAAAAGAACCAATGAAAGTGCAAAAATACCATCAAATTGTAATTGTCCAGAAAAGGTAAAATTTGTGCAAAAGGTAAAAGGAGATACATTAAATACTGAGGGTTTTTTTTATTAATAAACTTACCTATAGGATTTCTGTCAAAAAACAAGACAGGAGCTTTCAAAATGGACTGAAACATTTTGTTGTGCAAATTCTGACCAGAATTGACAAGAACTTGAAACACCAGAAGACTTCTTATTATGCCAAATAGTATTGTAGCCACTGTCAAACCTGAAATAAAAAAAAAAACCAAACCATGAATACAGCCTCCAAAAAGACATGGATCTTTCAGAAGAAAAAAAAGCTTAGAATAAAACTGAACTAAAACCAAATTCTCTGGATTTCTGCATATAGCAAGAATTCAAACTTAAGTCTGGGGGACTCAGACTGAGTGCAGAGAACAGGTACAATTATCACTAGCTTCAGTTTACTATCACAGAATCAATTTAATCCATTTCTCTTTTTCTGTTTGAAAGAATTGGTACTTCATAGAAATGTAGGAAATGTCTGTTAACCCGTGAGATAAATGTGTACTAAAACTTTCTGCATAACAGTATTACTAAAAAATTCATTTCACAGTGCCATGTATAATTGTGACTTGCAGAAGTCACTGTGAAGATGCAACACTTGTCAGCAGGTATTAAACAAGTAATATACGCATGGCTATTTAGAGACAACCTTGAGTTACTCCCAATCAGCCCAAACCACTCATGCCATTCTTCCCCTTGCAAAACACACCAAATCATTTAAATTACATGTTTTTTTACATGTCTTTCACACTTTGTAAGATGCACTCCTTATGTCACATGAAACAGTCCTTCTAGGGAACTGGTCTGTGCAGACTCTGTCTCTCTTCTGGACACAACTCTGCTTACAAGACAAGGGTGCTACAGGGCAAAAAACTGAAAAATATAATGAGATTGCTGTTGCTCTGTTTGCTGTGCATAATCTCCAATGTGGCTGCCCAAATTCCCTATCAATAAGAGTGAACAGTGAAGGTTTAAACCTTACATTTAGCAGAGCTTCCAGGATCCACATGATCTGCTTCAGAAAATCAGCACAGCTACCTCAGGTCTTGAGGACATGCTGAAGTTAGACCCCAGCTATCAGCAGGGAAACCTTGCCTATTCTAAGGGCAGGTTAAAATCATACACAATTCAGGAACAGCTATAGCAACAGTGGGAAAGAGGGAGGTTTTAAATTATGTGACATGGTTAAGCTATCCCATCCTGCTTCCTTCTGTATCCTCCCAGGGAGCAACAAAAGGTATTACCACCACTTCATTTATCTGCCTGCAGTTAATTGCTTATATTCTGAGAGGTGTTGTTTTTAAGAAAAAAGATGGGATGAGAGTTTGTTTGCCTTGTCCCAGCTGCTGTATTCTGGGCCAGGTAGGAGAAGAGAATTTTTCCAAGAGTAACTGCATATACCTGAACAGGAAAGCAGGAGGCTGTGGTACAGCCCATTTGTAACTGCAGACTGTGGGAGCGACACAAGGAGAGGGACCACATCCTGGGAACCCCACATTTCTGTACACCTTTACACAAGCCTGGAAGCAGCTGGAAGCTGCTGGTATGACCCTCTCAGAACAAAACAGCTGAACAGACCTAATGGCTGGGGAGAAGGAGGAACAAGACATACTTTCAAGTCCCACCTGGTCTTTCTCTTTGCTCTCCCTTGTTATGAGCTCAGAACCTCAGTATGAGAGAGACAAGGGCCCTTTGCATGTTCTCCTTATAGAAGAGGTGTGGAATTGGTACCTCTGGCCTACAGTGCTCCCTACTAACAGCAATTTTACTCTTCAAAATCTTTGTTTCACAGAAGCAACAAGGACTAAGAAGGAACTACTACAGTGGTGGATTTTTTGTTTTTCCAAACACTGAGAATCAGAAATAAAAATGTTAAATTATTTTATATTGTTTAAGAGATTACACAAAGAGATGAATTGGATTATTATGTATTTCATATAAAACGTGCTACTTTTTTATAACTTTGTCGACTTCACTTACAATTTTGTGTAGATAATACTTTCTGTTCAACCATTAAAAATATCTCAGTAAGTCATCTAACTCAATACAAAGGTAACTTCTGTTTTTCTGCTATCTAGAGCAAAATATTCCTTAAAGGATAAAACTTTCACTAATGTGGTTTAGGCTATCGGGTCAGAGAAAGTGAAATTTGCCACATTTAATCATACTGTGCAGTCCACTGGAACGGTTCACGAAGTAAGACCTAACACACAGAAAATAAGAGCCAAGTTTATCTGGCTCCTAAATTGTTGCTTTCCAGGCCAAACACAATGTTTTCTGTCAGCCACTTAGATCACATGGATTCCAGAAAACAAACTAAACAAAAAATCCTGCACCTATTCTCTCACGCATGGAGATGTTTCTGAATACATTCAATGCATATTCTTCTGGCATTCCACCTGTTTTCTCACACCAATCATTTACATCTCCATGAAGAAATTACCATGCCATACAAAACCGTACATCACTAGGAGTGTTAAACAGCAGAATCTGAGAGCATGCACATGATTTTTCTGTGGCAATTTTTACTACCTCTCAGAGCAGTTTTTCAAGATGTTTGGATGCCTGAATGCAAGGATCAACGCCCTTTTCTGAATATTCAGAAGCATAATGCTACCTATTGAAATATATTGAAATGTTTTTTAACAACCTGCTTTGCATACCCATCTAGGATGCCTTTTAAAAACTTGTTCTTTTGCTATGGCACTTCAGAAGAAATGTAGCCACGCCAAGTTTTAGAACAGCACAGAACAAAGATCCATTTCTAATCCCTCTTGCTATCCATATAATGACTGAAGATTTAGCTCAATGACTTACTAATATAGAGACAATAACCACAACCTTAATGTGACTGACTTTTCAAATACTCAATTCCTGATTTACTTTCCAAAATCCAGGCAAAGCAATTAAAGACTCTGCATTCAACCTATTTCTTCTGTCAGATTTATTCTATTTTATTTATTGCAATCTATTTAGTCAGAAAGCAAGGCTCAGGTTTCTAATCTGTTAAGACATTGCTCAGTTACTGCTAGAAATCACATTTCCCCACACATTGCTTTGCACCTCTCAAAACTCTCTATCAGATAATAAACAGTTCTTAGACACACACACACGTGCAATTACCTGCATAAATTCCCAAATAAAAGTTAAGGTCTAGAAGTCCTGTCTCATTTGTTCCATTATTTCCATTTGTTGTGAGATTCAATTTTGCTTGATGACTTGCCCTGTGGAAATGTACACAGAAAATAACTACCATCAAGTAAGTGTGTTTAGCTGTTTCTAGATTCAACTCTGTTGAAATCTTTAGTTCAAAAGATTTCATGTATTGATGCTGTCATGCATCACAACATGAATAAATGCAATTACAGTCTACACTTAGCATAAAGTTTAAGCTTCTTCTCCCACACAAAAGAAGTGGAAATCAGAGGAAGATCTGAACTATTCTAAAGCAGGTTCCATTCCCTTTCAGTTAAACAAACAGCACTTGACTGAAAAGACAGAAACAACCATCCAGTTACTATCATCAACTTACCAGTAAGAAAGCCACCAGTCCTGGAGCACATAGGCCACCTTGAGCAAAAGAGGCAAATACAAGAATCATCTTACAAAATTTAAAAAAATAGAAAATTAAATTTCTTTGCCATTCTTTCAAGCTCTCTGGGAAAACATCACATATTCAGAACAGTATGCCAGCCAGTCTTTCAAGACCGGCAGCAATTTGCCAAGCACATTAGAAGGTGCTCTACAAAGAAAGAAGTTACCTTAAATTACCTTACATGTTAGCAACTAAAGGAAAGCAATACACTTCAGCAAACAAAATATAGTAGCTCTTCCTAATGTATGTTAATTGAACATTAAAGAACTCATTTTCTCAGTTCCTAAATTTGCTACAAGAGATATTCCAAAATGCTTTTTGATTAACAAACTTTCTGATGTTACCAGTCCAGAAATTTGTGTTTACAGGAGATAATTACCAGAAAAACAGGGTTGAAGGAGGATGAGAGAGGAGAGGGAGGGAAAAACTCCTTCTGCCACCTTCCTTCTGTGACAAGGGGTGACTACAAACATGTAACAGGGTTATTATCTCAAAATACACTTCTGTTCATGTGAATTTGAAGTTGTGGGCAGTCTACTATAGAGATTTGATCTTGCTTCGCTATCTTTCCAACAGACTCAATTCAAGGACAAGCAAGAAGTAAGATGTTAAAATACATAGACTATTTTTTTACAGCCAAGAAAAATCATTTCCATGAAATGAATTTGAGCTTTCTCAGCAAGAAACAGAGAAAAAGGCAATAAGGTATCTTCACTCAGCTTCCTCAGCTCACCACTGCTTTCAGTAAGTTTGAAAATGAATTTCCTTGTTTAAAAAAATCTTTTACATACCTAAATCACACAAAATACTTGCCTATGCTCTTCCTCACTTTCTCATTCTGCTAAACAGTGACCCTCCATCTAAACTTTTTGCATAATCTGCACTTACCAAGAGTTGTTCTTTGAACACTTCTATCAGACTGTCCTCCCACACCCAGTAAACCACTTTACCCTCCTCAACTGGAAACATTCTGACTGTTTAGGTTTGTTAAACACCACTTTTATACACCTTACAATTTTCTTCTCTTTCTAAACAAAGTACACTGGCTTATAATTTTTGTGCCATGTTGTCTTCAAAATATCTTAGTGAGGTATGCAAGACCTCTCAATGCTAGAACAAAAATTCCATGCTGACACTTAGGTACACTACAAAATCATTAAAGAACACCCAAACAGTTTAGATGAAACATTACAGAAACAAGTATGCACTATATAAAAAAAAAAAAAGGGGGGGGGGGGCAAAACCTCACAAACCCAAAATACATTCAATGTTATTTGTGGCTTCCAAAAACTTACCTGTGCCAAAATATTAAATACTAAGAGTATAAAAATCACAAAGTAGTTTGCTCCTGCAGTGAAATATTTTCTGTAAACTTTGAAGTTTATTTTTCCCTCATGACGACTCTCCTCTGGCACTGCAGCCAGTGCATTTTCACCCTGAAAGAAAAAATCCACAGAATAAACCTCATCAACCTCATAGTTACAGATTCAGACTAAGCCACTTGAAAGTCATGGTTCAGAATTAGCAAACAATTGAACAAGGAGATAAAGTGATTATGCATATAAAAACTTTAAATATCGAACTATAGCTATGACAAAAAAAATTAGTCTCAGTGCACTAATACTGAAAAATCTACTCTGCAAAGCAACACTTCAAGGATTTTATTTGGCATAGCATAACCAAATTTAACACAACTTTATATCTAGCCAAAATATTTACTCTGACCGCTATCCAGGTTCTTCTTTTCTTATATACTACCTTTACTCCTTACAGCTCCAGAAATGAAGGCTTTTACTTGGGGAAGATTCTGTTTTCAGAATGCAAATGTGGGCAACCTTTCCTTTCCAGAAAAGCATTTAAGGTAAATACTCTCCTAGTAGTATGTACCAACATCAACCAACATATACCCAAGACTTACAAATTCTCCAAAAAGTTCTAATCATCTCATTGTTAATATCAACAAAGCATCTATTAATAGGGAAAACAAGTAAAATGACAAATGGAAAGTCATACTAAGCAAACAACGGATGAGGGGACACTGAAGAACAGACAAAGAAAAAATGACGCAGGCATAAAGAAAGGTAAAAGAACTACACAAATCAATAAAATCAGGATTTAAAAAAAAAAAATTTACAGTATGTGCAGTACAAAAATGTATCAGTTCAGTGGACATGTAACAGTTGATTTTGTTGACACAAGACATGGCTGTACAAGAGCAGTGGAATCAAGAGACCTGACTGACGTGAAAAGAGAAATCCAACCTACTCATCCATAAAAGGTGAGAAGCCTATCTTGGCTTTTTGTTTCTCCAGCCAACCCACCTTCCCACTTCTCACTCTCCCCATCCAACAGTCTTAATGCTAAGAAATTTGGTACATCTCCACAAATTCAAGAGAATTTAAGACTTTAATGGAGTTGCCATTGGGTCATTAATAATGTAAGTTTACTGCTTTGGAGCATAAAATCATTCCTCAAAAAGGTATTAAAAAGTCTGCCGGGTTTTTTTTCCTTTTTTTAATCTCACTGCTTTTCATCATAGAGAATAAACAGAAATAGCATATACCCACAGCAGAAAGGTGACAATCATCAGGGACATACAGGGATTGCTTATTCCATGGATGCAGTGCTAGCACAAGCCTAGCAGGGTTACAGGGAGCCTGCACTGTTTGATGTGAATGCAAACACACCAGCAGAAGGCAACCTCTGGTATAGAAACTTTAGGGTTGCTTTTGCACTGGGCAGGCCAAGAGATAAGGAGGCACCCGGAAGTCACACTGGCACCATACAAATCCTTCTGTTTTCACCAACAAAAGGGCTGGAGAAAGCAAGGCAGTGGTGTCCCAGGATTACCCCCGCAGGGCCAGCTCAAGATCATGTGGGTATGTTTATGGGTATGTTGATGCCAACCATGCAAACACAGACTTTGCATAAAGCCACAGCTTCTACATGCACTTCCCAGAGCTCAGGATTTCAGGGAAAGTGTTTATTTCAGTTCAACACTGCACAAACACAGTGAACCCACCCAGTACAGGGGGACTGGCCCTTTAAAGCACTGCTGTCCGAGGACAGGCGGAAAGCAGCACAGCATGGCAGCTCTGCACATGCACAAGCAATGCTCCCAGCACCCTGCAGAGCTGACACTGAAGTGCACAGACTGACTCTGCTGGGTTTGAACAGCACCACGCTGAGCTGTGAGCTGCCACCCAAGCACAGCTGGGCAGGTCCTCCACAGCTGAGCTCTCACCTGGTAATGCAATTCAGTAATTCCTGAAATCCCAATGCTGCAGGGAAAGCCCATATCGAAACTTAAGTTAAAAACCAGCCAGACAAGAATCAAGACACTTCTATCCTCTGAGCACTCACAGGTGGTTGTTCCACGGCTCCATCTTTCTGTGAGTGGACGGACGAATCCTGGGATAAGACAGAGGACTCCGAGAAGGTTCGGTTCCGGGCAGACTTCAGGTTGGGGGTTCCTGGAACTGACTGCTGTTCTACCACCTCCTCATCTTTTTTCAAAAGGGAAGCAAAGTCGATGCCAGATCTCAGGAACTCTGCATAGGTACCTTTCCCCACCATTTTACCCTACAATCAATATAAACTTTTAGTACCTTCATGATACACTTTCCATAAAGGACAATTTTTCTGACCTGTCCTTGCTACCTCTGGGGTTCTGCAGTTGCTGAGCACACATCCCACTGCAGCAACTGAGCTGAAACGTCTAAGAGTTCCTCACTTAGAGGAGCAGAAACAAGCTCTTTAGGCTCTGACCAGTCACCTTGTAGCAGCCAGCAGGGCCAACAAACAAACAGGATGAGAACAGCCTCAGTTACAGCTAGGGGAAAATCACCTCCCTGGAGAAGCTGTGGGAGACAGCCAAGCCATGCAGCTTTAGGACAACCTGTTAAACCACATACACAACCATCAGTCTTTTTATATTGCTCCAGCCCAGGGATAAACACCATATTCACTTTCTGATCCTCACAGAACCTTACAAGGAGCAACACTGACCATGACCACGTTTCAGCTCTACCACAGTCTCATTTTTCAAGAGCTACTATAACTTTTAAAACAATCTGAATGGAAAGAAAAAGAGGGACAGTGTCTTTTTTTGCACCATCACGATGCATCAAAAGTAATTTCAAGTATTTCACTACCCAGCCTTAAAAAAAAACAGGAAAAAAAACCCCAGCTGCAGTCCTTGCATTTCCCCTCTGCCTCTGAGTATCTGGTACAACAAAGATGGGAAGGAACCAGCTGTACTGAAGGCATGCCCATTCTCAAAGGTAGCTGAGACTATTTCTCAGCCTTAATATAAAAATAGATTTGTTGCAAAATTAACACAGTTCTTAATTCACACAGAAGTGTAAGAAACAAGAACAAAAGCAAAACATTAACACAGTCTCACAGCATATTATATTTGAAGCAAGAGAAGGCTAAAACTTTACTTGAAAACCAGACAAAATTTTTGAAGAAATAAGTATTATTAATTCAAGCTTATTTATATGTATGATAAAATTCAGAAACAGATTTTTCAGGGAAGGTATTCCAAGAAAAAATCAACTTATTAGTAAGTAAAACTTGAAAATCATATGTAGTCATAAGTAGTCAGAAAATACTTTAGTTTATAATTATTATAAACTAAAAATTAGAACTTTTTTTTTCCCTTTTTAGATTAAAAAGGAACAAGTTATAAGTGTATATATATATATATATATATATATAAAACAAGTTATAAGTATAGATATCGAAATAACTTACATCCTTTAAAATTAGAATCTGATTTGCAGCATGGAGATATTGTAACTGGTGAGTGACCAAAACAGAAATCTTCTGACGTAAGGCCTGACAAATACATCTGCAAAGAGATGGAAAGATTAATTAAAATTAAATTTCCTAAAATATTTTAATTATTTCTGGAAAATCTCTTCTATTCAATTAGCCCGTTTTTAAAATAAGAAAATGGCTATGCTTACTAGATTTACAAAAACGATATAAAACCTTAGCAAACATATTTCTTATTAAGCTTTTTAAGTTTTCAAGGTAGGGAAAAGAAATATAATTATTTCTGGTCTGGGATAAAAGAGACAGCAATAAGACATTCCATTAAAATTGTCTTAAAACATTCTTGTAACAAATGTACATGTCATAATCTGAATTGCAAAGAGAGTACTTTAAAAAAATTACACTAAAAGAAAGAGAAAGAAGGGCAAGATACTGTGGAAAATTATGGAGAAATACAGCCAATAAAAGTAACTTCTTTGAGAGAAGCTTTCATTCCAGCTGTAACGCTGAGCTACGGAGACTTCTGGAGAATTAAACAGTACTACTGATTTAAGGAAAAAAAAAAACCCAAAACATTCCAAAATAGTCCGTAAGTGTTTACTTGTCCAACTGGTTCACTAAGGCTTAATTTCATCATCCATCTGCTTTTAGAAGTACTGCTCTGTATAACTGAAGAGCAACAACTAGGTGAAAAGCCCAATTCTAGGTGAATCACAATCTGATAGTGTATCCCTTTCTCACTGATGATGCAGAGAACCCAGAGAAAGCCTTCTCAGCAGGGGATGTAACCAGTCCAAGAGTTCAGACGTCTGCTGGAGCCTGCCCAGCACTGTCACAACCTTTTTATCTGCCTTTTAAAACCCCACATAGTTCAACTTCCCTGAGATTGTCCACTACTCTCAAGATGCACACTCTGTTAGACTGTGAGCACACTTAATGCATGACAGGAGAACAAACTGCTGCACAAACTCCCATCACCACTGTCACATTCATTAAATACACAAGCACACACACATGTGCACACAGTCACAGGAGATCCAGACAAAGAACACCCAAAGGTTCTTCAGCAAAGCGAGATGAAGTGACTGTGAAAGCTGCATCCTCTTTCCCAGCTAAGAATCAATTTAAACATAAAAATGTTCCTGGCAGAAGTTAAATGGGTTCTTCTCCATGTTTAGGCTAAACAGAAATTTCAACATCCTTGAAAATGTATTCCAGGCACAAGCTTGCCATTACAAATTTTTTCTCTGAAGTTCAAGTTTAGTCCTTTGGTGCAAATTTCAATCCACCACATCCCCAAGGGCCCCTAGACCAGTTCACTCCTGTGTACAAAGTCCCTTCATACTTGAAGTCCTTCTCCTACAGACATGAAAGAAAAACAAATAAAAGTAATAAAGAAGTCTCCCAAACAGACTTCTCTTTTAAGTAGCAGATAGGCCTCTCTCTTTTTTGCCTCCCTGTCCTGGACACATGAATGTTCCTGACCACCAATACTGGAGAATGAAGCTGGCCTATACATTTTTTGAAGGGCACAAAATTGAAACATTATTTAACTGAGACCTTATTTACACAAAACATAATAGGAGTATTATTTTACTTGTACTGCCACATATAGTACTGGTCATAAATCCCAGGATGCCATTTCTTTAACAAGAGCATGACATTGCTGAGTCATGCTTGGTTTGTGATCCACTACCCTCTACACCTCCTTTTCCATGTAACTACCACACTACTGATCCTTGCTCATTGTACATTCATGGACTCAATACTCTGCACTTTTCTCTGCTGCATACACCTACTAATTCACATCCCATAGCCAAAACTTCACAAATACCTGTCCAGTTCCAGAACTGCCTTTAGCATTGCCTGGTTTTCTATCACCTGAAAATGAACCATCAACGACCTTCAAACATCATCAGAAGTAACAGAATCAGGATAGAGCTCTCCAGAAATTACACCCTTCCGAGTCAACGAAAATAAGCAAAGAGTATTTTAACTTAACAAACTTAAGTAACAGGATATTATAGCCCATTTTAAAAACCCATGGCACTTTGACAGCAAACTGCCACACAATTAAAAAATAATTAGCTTGAGCTTTGATAGTGCAGAGCATGAAGCAGGAGACACTGAGAAGGGGGCCTACAACAACACAGTGATCCTCTGCACAAAGGCAGAGTCTTCGCACTTCGTGCATACAAATCCTCGTTTGTTCTTCCTTCCCTATCAGGTCTGCTTTTCTTTGAGACAAGTATTTCTGTTTTAAGTTTTTATCTCCAAGAACCAGCTTTCTTTCACCTCTGCAATATGTCTCTTCTTTAATGATCCTACTTTCTTCCTTACCATTCTTTCTCCCTCTCCTTTTTGGAAGTTCACATGCAAGTTTAACTTTACTCTAGCTAATACTTATATTCATTTCAATGAAAATAACCACTGAGATGAAATTAAAGCACATGCAGAAGTGCTCACAGGCATAAAGGCTTTGTTACATTAATTTACTTCCTATATTTGTTTTCCTCTCCCTTCAGAACAATCCCCCAGTTAGTTTTGCACATTTCAAAGTTTACAAAATTAAAAAAAGAAAGTGTGCTATGCTTGTCAGAGACAAAAAACCCACACACCCTACACTTCTGCTGTCTCTATTTCTACTCTCCTGCTTCTGTTTCTATGCCTACCTAGATAATCATTTACTTCCATCTCATGACAAGTCCCACTGGTCCACAAAATCCATTGATCTGTTCCAGGCACCAGGTAGCACTGGATGGCTGGTGAAAGTCTATAAGTAAACATAGAGAGATGCTTCCCCTGGCACACACTCTCAGCTTCCAGAGTACATATATTAGGAACTTTCTGAGCCAGAGATCCTGGTGTTCAAGTAGATCCTTGTGAACTTTTTCTACGTGAATTCTATCTGATACTAGGAATGATGTGCACCCACTCCCAAGAACCATTATAACTTTAGGTCTGATTTTAAAAGATTACTGTCCTGCAGGAAAACTGTCCTGCAATTCTGTCTACTCTCACAAGCACAGAGGAGACAGAGAAAGAAATCAGGCTGATCATCAACTGAGACTGGTACACAGCTCCTGTCATGGGGAAAGATACACAGGAAGGAACAATACCTAGAGAAAGGCATGCCCCAAAAGACTGATGAAATATAAATCTCACTCCTAAAAACATGATTTGAGTCAATACTGCTGGTAGAACACAATTTCATTTCTATCTAAAGGTGATTTGAAACCATATAATCTATAGCAATACATAGATAAACAGGGAGAGCAGGAAATTCCTTGAGATCCAAGTGCAACTGAATTATTTTCTTAGAAATCCCAGTCTGCTCCAAACTTCACCATACAAAGAAATCTGCTACTGGATCTGTGGTGGCTGTCCCTCATTTTGAAACTAGAGGTCTCAAAATATCGGATTTCTTAAAAAGTTAATTAAAAGCTATTTTTATTTAAATAAATACAAAATAAAGGCATCTTTTCATATCCATATATAAATATGTAAAAAACCATGTAACTATACTGGCAACCCCCCACTGGAAAAAGGCTGAAGCATGCCTACTATTAACTATCACGAGAACTCATAGGAAAAAAGGCAACAAATAAGACAAAACCAGGAAATCTTAAGTTTATACCTTCCCAAGGAATCTGACAAGGAAAGGAATTAATTGAAAAACTGTCTTTATCTACTCCATTATCTACAGAACAACTTGTCACAAAGAAATTCTTAAGAGCCACAGTCTCTTATTAATAATATCATGGTCTGTTTTCCCACTGGAGCTGTGCTACTTGCATTCTTTCTCATTTGAAAAGTATTTATGTATTTTAAACTGCTTAACTGCAGCAGCTAAATAGAACACAGAAGAACAGCAAATGTAATGAATCAGCCATCCACATGCCATAGCTTTGGGGAATTACTAGGAACATACCTATCTTTGATGTAAACACATAGATTAGACACTTGTAAAAAAAAATAAACTTTAACATAAAATTACAAGAAAAAAAGAGCGGGTGAACTGAACAATATCCACTTCAGATTCTCATTAAAAAGTCCCCTGTTTCTTCCATCTCGTCCATTGTTTTAAGCCTCGTGGTTTGGACTCCTGGGGGGCAGCCTGCATGAAGTGGTGTTTTGGACATTCCTCAGCACCATGTTCTAAGAAATCATTCTTGCCCAAGTGCTGTCTTCTCTGCATTTTTAGCACTATTCAAGGAGCACTAGAATACATGCCTTGCGTTGTTTTTCAAAGCAACTTATTGAACACAACACTCTCCCCACTACCCTCAGTACCTTTACAGATTCCACAAAGGCCTCAGAAGACAACTTCTGTTTGTAAAAAACCCTCCCTTAAAATCTTGTGCAGGGAGGCATTGCTTGGTTTTCCTTTCCACTACTACTCCACCCAGTCCATTTTCTAAAAAATGCTTTCATTCTACTTCTTTGTGTTTTGCTCCTATGATCTGGAGTTGTGGGGAAAAAATCAAAGTACAGAAACAACCCCAGCTATTTGTCAGAGGTTCAAATTCTCTGAGATAACCTCCTTATTCCTCCTCATCTTCACAGACTTATCAGCAAAACGCATGCTGTGCTCACAGTGCAATGGCTTCTATCTCCTTTATGGTTTTGCACATGCAAAAATCCACACTTCCAGGTTTCCAGTAGAATGTAGATGCTGCCAATGTCACAGCTCACATGAAAAGTAGTGTAAGCTGAAGAGGCAGCCTGACCTCCTTCACAAGGCACCACGGTACTTTCTTGTCTCCCTCTTCATGAAGAGACCTTAGGAGTTCAGGGAGAGACAGGTTAACAGCTCAGGTAGGTGCACTTTCAGAACTCAGGCACTGATACAGTCAGATGCTGGATTTGCAGAGAGAACTTGTGCAGAAACAGAAAAGCAGCAGCTGAAGGCTAGAAAGCTTCAACAGGCATTAAAGGAATTTGTTAGTGTACGTGAACTGCAGAGGTAATGAACATCTATCAGTCATGGCAGCTGAAAAATGAGCATAAAGCCTATGCATCATAAAACTCTTACTCCATACTAGCTCCATGACAGAAACAAACAAAATAGCCTTTTGAAGACATCAATAAAGTAAAGCAAAATGTTAATGGGAGGGTTCAGATTTGAAACTGCAAACATCAACAGGATGTACAATTTTCAAATTTAGATACTAAAAGCTTCCCTGTATGGAGAAAAAAGAATATGCATGCCACAGCTATTCAGTGCAATTTCTGTGACCATTTCTGCAAGATTACTGCAAGTTTTTATGATTATCTAGGGGTGGACAGGAGAGAACAATAGTAAAACCAAATTAATTCATGTAGTTGGAGCGTGGAATTCAAAGGATGCAAGTATGCTAAACAAAGGCTTGAAGGCTTCAGCCAAAGATCACTGAATTCCACTGACAAAAGCTTTTCCTTCTAGTAAATTCTAGGTTATGCCTTTTAACATAGAGAGTTGCAAGCTGTGAAGAAGAAAGGACAAAACACTGGCTGAGACTTACCAAATTATTCCGATACTCACCTCTGTGCCTTAGATTAGACAGTTTCAGAGGGATGGAGAAGAAGAAACTCACTGAAAAGGGAACCTGACTTTTAATGAACACTCTCCTGTTTCTTTCGAAATGGGAGAAGGTCCAGTATCCCTCTCTTACATAGCAAATTTGTACATTGTCCTTCCCTCTATTTCTGCTCTCTGCAGTTTACTCTGCAGGCTACATGCCCTGTTTCACCTACCCAACAGAAATTTCAAGAAGCAAAAATGAAAAATTATTCAAGAATCTAAGACAGTTCTGCTCTTTCCTTTAGCCAGTTGCCTTAAGTGCTTATTACCAGCAAGTAAAGTTGTAGCACACTAAGAAGCAACCTAATATCCCACTCCACTTTATTCTGCATTCAGTACTAATATTTATTAACCCCGTTATTCATAAACCCCAATACTTACGTATGAAACTTAACATTTTCCTTAAGAAAATGGCATATAGTCCCTTAAGAATATTTCTATTTATAGTATCTTCAAAACAGATTTTTACAGGGCTTTTAAAAATAAAGAACAAAAACACAGAGGGGATGTATCTTCGAATTACATAAAATAGGGGAAAAACAAATCAGAAAGCGAATTTACTAAGTTTTGAGAAGAAATTCATGTCCCCAGAAATGCTTTCTCAAGTTCTTTGATAACGAATTACACTATAACAGTTGCATTTTGAATTAAAATAAAGCAGTAACATACTTTTCAAACAAATGTCTTCCAACTTCAGCATCTACTGCACTCAGTGGATCATCCAAAAGATAGATGTCTGCATCTTGATACACGGCTCTAAAAGGTTTAAAGAAATGTTAGTATCACAAAGTCTTACATTAGTCTACTTTAGTCACTGGAGTTTGACAATTTACAAATTTTAGAAACAGCAAAAAACACTAACCTGGCCAGGTTTACACGGGCCTTCTGTCCCCCACTCAGAGTAGCTCCACGATCTCCTATTACTGTTAGGTCACCATTCGCCAATAGTTCCAAGTCCTGTGAATGTGAAAGAACAGATAAAAGTATTTTTTTAAAAATCATTTTAACTTCAAAGACTGACACAGCTGCTTTGACATAACATTTCTTACTTGAAAAGTATTAACACATTAAAATATAAGGTTTCATACTAAATGTAGTATCTGCAGTTACTTCATCACTCTATACTTTCAGCAAAAGGTAATTGAAAAAGCAAAAAAACCAGATGAGATCCTAAAGTTCACTTATTCTACAGCTGTGTCAGAGGAAAGTGCACTACTATCCTTAGTCTTACAAGGAATATTTACTGGTGATTCAGAAAATGAAATAAAATACTAAAAAGTCTAACAGTAAATTTATTAGTTTTTATTAGAACAAAATTAGCTGTCACAAAAAATAAAACCTGAATGAACTATTATTGGTAAATTATCTTGCCAATGTTCCAAAAAACAGCATTGTTTTTACTCTTACTGCAATGTATTCAGGAAAAATAACTACAACATTCATCACACAGATTTGGTTCATTCGGCACCTCAGGACTGTGGATAAGACAACAAAATTATACAGTGTTCCCTGTCATATTATTGTATTTCTTATTCAGGAAATACAGAAGCTTTATACTAAGCTACAAAATATATTCTGAAAGCTTATTCACAGCTTTTATAAGACACATAAATTTGCAAGAAAACTATGAAAGCAAATCTGCCATCAGTATGAAGTGGGGATTTTTTTAATGCTGTTTTCTGTCTTTTAAAGTCATTAGAACCTTAAGTTTAGACAACAGCATGACTGAATATCAGCAGGAGATACCAAAACTATCTGCCAAGTGTAAAAATCTTGCAAAAAACGTTCATTACAGTAACCATCTGCTTTTCACCTGTGTCGCTGCTGACAGAAATATCATAACATGCTGCACAAAACCTTTTTAGCTGCCAAGCAAAATGTCTGTTTCTCGACAAATCTGGCTTAATCCTCTTCTATATCTCATGTCACAAACTCCTTTGCACACAAACCTTTCAAATATATTTTTTCATAGAACTACTTGGGTTCAGCAAGTTCTCCAGTACATAGCCCTAAGGTTCTTTTGATAGCTGTTGGCAATGCATAATACACAGCAAACTCAACATTTATTTCAAAGGAAAGCATATAGGATATTTGCAAAACAAAAGTCACAAGGAGTGCTAGCTTGATCATTTCTATTCTGCCTCTTATAGCATTTGCACACTCCCCTACCATAATACCAGTGAAAAGGGCTAAAATGTAATTATGAAACGAAATAATAGGGAACTGCTTTTCCCGAATTTCTCAGTGCTCCACGCGTCCTATAGCTCCCCCTAGTGGAAGTTTTGGGAATTAGAAGAGGATGCCTTGTACCAAGGATGGCAAAAAATAATCACACATTTCTGGTAAGCAACAGGAGTTATTTCACATGCTACTTACAACAATCAATTCCATATACTGTACATTGCAGCACGTACCACAGGTGTGAAAGAACACTAAAATAAAAATAACGATCATGGAAAGAAAACACACAAAGAGAAAGCCTTACCTTTTTAAGAGCACAGACTTTTAAAACATTTTCATATTTTTCTTTTTCATATTCCTTGTCAAACAGTATATTACTTCTTACAGTGCCAGAAAACACCCAAGGCTGCTGTGAGACATAGGCAATTCTTCCAGTAACATTTATCAAACCTGTGTCTTTAGGCAGTTCACCAAGCATGGCACTTAAGAGTGAAGACTGGAAAAGATTTTTAAAAAAATAAAGCAAATTTAAAAAGTTTGGTTGCATTAAAGACATCACAGAGATTGAGCAGTGTTTACTGGCATGATGGCCTATTTCACCTTGTGTCTCAAGCTACTGGTAACAGTAGAAAAGCACTAGTACCCTTTTCATGCAGTCTTGAAGCAACACACAAAATACTGTTTAGCTCCACATCACCTCCTCCCCACCCAGAAGGACATCAGCCTATCTTGAATGCCAGTATCCTGATGTGGAATGTTAATACATATAGGAACTGTAGAATATATAAAGGAACTGTATATTTTCAGGTTTCTAGTGTTCACATTTAATAGACTCAAAAGCCTCATGAAATGGTGTAAATATTAAGACTTACTTTTCCAGCTCCTACAGGACCAATCACAGCCAATAACTCCCCTCGTCTGACAGTAAATGAAATTTGTTGAAGTGCTGGGGTTTCTAAACTCTGGGGATTTGAGAAAAAGTCAGGGTTTCTCAGTAATTAAATATAAACCATCAAAATAAATATTCAGAAACAGAAAACAATGTGCGTACATCACTGTAAACTAACCAGTCTATATGCCCGCCGTATTTTCAGGCATATGGTTTTTGCCTCTTCAGTAATTCACAAATACTTTTGAAAGACCCTCATCCTTCTCCACAAACATGCAACACAGCTAAAACAGCATTCAAGGAATAAGGAGGCCAAAGGCAGCAGAAGCAGGGCTTCCTCAGAGCCCACATATCTGAGTGGCAGCCTTGGAAACACAAGCTCTGTGCTGGCCACCACACCAGCATTCCCAGCCCCAGCACGACATGCTCAGCGATTGCAAGCACACAGACAAATGGAGGGCTGAGGCTCTCACAGCCTCAGGAAAGCCAGGGCTGTGTTTGCTCTAGTCAAGGCTCTATCCAAATTAAAACCAGAAAAAGGCCGTTTGATTTTACACAACTTCATCTTGTATACTGGATATTCATTCATACTACCCTAGGACTGTCTCTTTATTATTCCTTTCTAGTGTGCTTATCCTTTCTGTTATGGATGAGCTTATTTCCCAACATATTTTGCACCTCTTCTATCAAGGATGCAAAAATGCCTACTTGTGGAAAGCAAGGATGCTTATGCCTTTAACAGCTATGCTAAACAGCAATTTCTAAGGACCTGGTGCAGCTCCCTCTCACTGAAGAAAAACAGAATTTTTTGCAACAGAATTTTGTAACAGATTCTTCATAACAGAGTCTGCCTTTACATGCATCTTCACCCACACAAAGCATGACTGACACTAAAATGCAAACAGTAAAATACATACATTTAAAAAAACCCCAAACAAATACTTCGATTAAAGGACCGAACAAAAACCCAGCCTTAAGCTCCAAAAACAGAGAAGCAAGGTTAAGAATACCTTAAAATCTCTGGCCACCTTTTGAAGCTCAAGTGGCTGAAAAGGCCACCACCATAACTCCACACAAAAGATGACACAAAACAAAAAAGTTCTGGGACTGCAAAAAGAGGAACTCTGCAGTTCACTTCAATTCATTTGGGAAGGATCAGAAATCCAGTTTCCATCCACATCTACGATGGCTGGGATCGCTGGCATAGCACACACGTCGTGCTCACTCGTGCCAGGAAAAATCCCTGGCAGGCAGAGCTCGGCAGGGTTCGCATGAGAGCCTCAGGCTGCCAGAAGCTGAACTCAGGCTCCCCGTGCATGTCACTTTGCAGTCACTTTGGCTGCAAACTGCACATTTCCACAAGGTGGCACCAACGGGACTTTTTTCCTTGTCTGCACAGCCCCACCACCCGGCCCAAGCAGCGTCTGAGCCCCAATTGACTCCTCTGTCCAGAGCACACAGCTCTAAGGTGCTAAGGTCAGGAGAATTCTACAAATTTATGGCAGACAAAGATTTTCTTTTTTTTAATACAGAGTTTGTAGGAAGAGAAAATATCTCTAACTAAATCAATGTCTATATGGAAAAAAAAAAATAAGCTTTTGGACACACCGGCCCTTCCTCAGACCTCTTGAGGTTGTGCTTTTGTATTCACAGAAGTGCAAAGACATTTCCACCCACATCAAACATGTAAAAAAACATTACAGAAAGATTTTTTAAAAAGATTTTAAACTATTACTGCCATAGTATACATTAAAGCAGTACTGGAAGTTATCATAGAGCCTACACAAAAGTAGTAATTCCAGCAAACAGCACAGCCACATGCACCTAAGGGGCACGATATTTTTGCAAAATAGCGTTCCTCATAATTAAAGACAATTTGTCCTGAATTCATCACACCTATTTTTAGGCACTAAACTGAGGCACTTAAATTAGAGCACAGACTAACACTGCAGCTAAGTTCACCTGACAGCTCATTATCACAAATGTCCCAGCTCCCCTATGCACTGTCAGCTTGCTGTGTCTCTAACTTTCCTCCTTCTGCCTAACCTTGTACGTGCTGTTCATGGGACTCAGCTATCAGAAAACTAATCTCATTAAAAGTGATTCATTTTCTATTGGCTTTATCCCTCTGAACTGCTTCAGCACAAGGTCACACAAACCAGAATTAACAACCAGCATAAGGGAGGCAACAGACAGAGTGCAAGGTCAAGAGGACACTACAGTGATCCCTTCAGGGGCAGCAACTCCTTAGGCAAACTTGGGCAGACCTTACATGTCCTATAGACAAGAAAATGAAAGAGTTCTGCCCACCTAAGTGACACAGAGATCATATATTGCATAGAAGTACTATACTACTTAGGTTTCTCATGTAAGGACTAAAATTACACGGGATAAATTCAGCCTCTGTTCAAATGCTGACATTGTAAATCTGACGTTGCTCAGATGAGCAGACAGACTGTTCTGTAAATTCAAGGAACATCAGTAAAAAGCTATACTGAAGAATCCCTAGTTCCATGCTGGTAGCAGACTAGCCTGTGGTATTCAAGATAATACTTGCCTAAGTAAAACAAGAGTGTGACCAGGAATTAATTGGTTTTGTTTATCTTTTGAGAAACTGCAGTACACCATGTTAGACTGTTTTTCTGGAAGTGTAGCTAATATCCCTTTTTTACTTCAAGTGATTTTGGATTCATGGGCTGCTATTTGGTTGGTTTTTTTGGTATCACTTTTGGCACACAATCTCTAAAAAATAAAAGAAAATTATCATCCCGCTGTAGAGTGTCTGTAACAGACATCCAAAGTGTCTTGAGAAACCTAGTCAGGGCAGCAGGCTAAACCTGCTACTTGACGAAGGATAACATATTTATATTATTCCTTTCATAACTCACCTCTATCAGAACTTACCACTTTTTTCAGTGAGCTGAATAATTTTTTAGAAGTTATAAAGTAAGTCTATAAAATTGTAAGTCTATAAAGTTTATTTTATCATTTTAAGAGTATATAATGGAAACTTTCTGAGCAGATTTTAACAGTTATGAGAGAACTGTTCTTCTCCCATACACACTGCAATTAAATATCAAAATGGAAGTTATATTAATAGTTTTGTGGATGGCTTGTTGGTTTGGGTTTTGGTTTGTTTTTTTTAACTGAAAGGAAACCAGTAATTCCAGTCATGCTACCCTGCTTTATGCAATATAAACAACTCATGGGAAAAAAAAAAGTGTTTTATGGGCACCTTATGCAACCATTTCCTATAAATTGTTAATGGTGGTACCAAAGTCAGTTTGAGAAGAAAACAAAGATTGAGCAATACACTACATTTTGCATTACAACATATTCAGAATCAAGTCTTTCATATAAATTAATATTTAAAAACTTGGTCAATGCCTCAGAAATACTGATGTCACAGAGAAGTCTGAGAAAGTAAAGCAGAATAAAATAGCAATTTTCTTTTGCAGCTGAGTAGCTGCAAGTAGGTAGATCCTCACGTATGTTTTCACACCTGATCTTCCTTGGGACACAGCACAAATAGGGTAAACAGAGTTTAGAAAGGGAAATATGTGATGTCTTATTTGCGTTACATTTATATGCAAAAGTAATTTTTAGAGCTTCCAGCATTTGTAATGGAGACTGAAGCCTCTCTTGTGTGAGGATACCGGCAGGTTGCAATAGCACTAACAATTCATCACAAATTGCTGCTTACCATAGCAATTAAAGTTTTAAAACAGAAACAGACCTTTGCCTTTCTTACATAAAAGAGATATATAGTAAATTTATGACATGTTTACTGTCCCTTTTTCTAGCCATTTTGGTGAGTTTGGTGCATTTTAAGCAGAAAAAATGTGCAGCTGAATAGTCTCAAAATACAGAGCAACAAATATGTGCTGATTCATCTCTGAAGCTTTCAAATCTGTTATGAGAAGTATAATATTGTACTGGTTCTAGAGTAATGGATTGATCAAGCATTTAGTTCACAGAAAAAAAACCCACATGACAAGGCCCACCTTGCTGTGCTGTCTATCCTTAATTCCAATTTAAGTACCTCAGCCACAATACAGTGCTGCTTAATAAAGAGATTTTTTCCCCATTAAACACAAAGTTTTTAATTTAGAACAGTATTAAGAAATAGCTGCTTTTAAGATGCACTTGATAGTGTTTTCAGTACTATTCTACAGAGTTAGCTTAACATACTGAAAGAAGTCTCAAAACACTGAGAACGGAACACAAAGTATCAGCACACTATATATTCACACACACTGCATTTTAGACTTCAAATGCCAGCAGCACCAATATACTTAATATGTAAGTAAATTTACCTTATCCCAATAGCAAGTCAAATCTTGAACATGAAGAATGATATTTTCATTACTGCCATGCAGTTGTGGCTTGAAGTGTGAGACTTCATCAAGCATCAGAAAGTTCTGCAATAAAAGAAAAGCAGAGGATATTGTCTGAAGTGAGACTGAGAATGGGAAGGGAACCTAAACACATTTTTTGAAAGCAGCATACAGAACCTTAACTATTGAGTTGGAAAAAACAACCATGAACTGATCAAAGAATTACATTTCCAAAGCAATGCACAACTACAACAGTGTACCTCTAACTAGTGAGCTCTCCCTCCCAAAAAAACTCCAGAAGTGCAGATTTAATAGGAAAGGACTCTAACAATCACCTGCTCAAGAAAGAATTCCAGAAAGAAATGGAGCTTAAGAACCTGTCCTGTCTTTTCCTTGAACCACTAACAGCTTTTAAAATTGTTTAACTCCTTCTTTCCATGCAGAAGAGGTGAAGCCCTCACCGCAACACCTTCTCATTCCACTGCTTTGATGGCAAAGGCTTATGTTATTTCACTGAAAGAATAATGAGGACACAGTAAGCAGCTGTCCACTGTCTCTATTAAGCACTCTTCAAGTGACCAATAGAAGGCAGAACACTCTCTGAATGTTTCCTCATTTTAAAGTCCAGGATATTAACAAAAAAAAAGAAACCTGCTTATATCTGCATAACTGGCTCATTGCACTTTCACTACTGTACTTCTGTTCTACATTACATCCCAGCTAGCAAATTTTTTGCATAAGCATGCACTTTGTACCATAGCCACACTTCTACCACACCTTGCCTGGTACTAGATTATAAATAGCCCAAACACATTTAGAAAGGAAAGGAGCTACTTCCACAGAAAACTTTCAAGGGTAACAGCTACCACAGCTTTACAACAAAACTCAAAACATGCTTTTATCTTTTGACTCAGGGAATCTAAGGACCTTAAATAGGCAGCAGCAGAAAATATTTTGGGAAGAGAAGGAACATCTTGACTGTAGAAGCCAAGACTAGTTAACAAGTACTTAGCTAAAAGTTTGCAGATGTGAGATAGCTGCTGAAGACTTAGAGAGCAGTAACTAAGAGGAAGCAGGAGGAGGATGTCAGGAGCCATGGGAGGGCAGGGAGATTACTGCGAGGCTTTTACAGGCACAGAGGTACTGCTCAGACTCCAGCTGGTAAGCACTGTTAGAGAGTGCAGTGAGAAGCCAAGCATTTTAACTCAGTGGTCCAACAGCATACAACACACTCTTGTTCTGTTAGCACCAGACATCAGCACTACCAATGCTCATTCTTACTGAATTTGAGTCCTCATTCCAGCACTGAAAGCAGCCACAAGACAGAAGCTGGGGCTCACACCTGTCCTCCACGGATGACAGGGTACTGCAGTGTGAAATATGAATCCTATAGCCCCCGTCTGCCTGCCTTGTTCTTCAAATCCCAATCCCAGCATGTCTCTGTATCTGTACACACATTACTCTTACTTCAGAAATGTCTGCAACACCTCTTTGCCATGCACACTTTTCTCCTACATCTCAGCCTACCCTACAGCGCATGTCACGTTTTGTTGTACCTGCATATGCAGCAACGCGTTCCATTTCCAAAACATGGAATTACATTTCATTACAAATCCCAAACTGCAAAACCACAGAAAGGCTGCATTTGTTAAAACAAAGGTAGAGCATGAGAAGGAATGCACACCCCCTCCCTGAGTCAGTAACGCCACCTTGATTCGTCGGATGCTGATCACTGACTCGGACACCCTCTCCACAGCGGCAGGGAAGAACAGGGTCACTGTGAGTCTCACTGCTCCGTAGAGGGACACTGCCACAAACACCTTGCTCGCAGAGACAGTGTTGCCAAGTAGTACATATGCCATGAAAGTCATGAACACTGTTATCTTGCTTGCCACAAAGAATGAGGCTAAGTTCAGTCCTCGAAGGTAGGAGCTTTTCATAACCATGGCAATCTCCTTCCTAAAAATGCAAAACATAAACAAATCACATCAATCTCTCCTGTTACCGCTACCTTCAACAACAGGATGAGGGAAACCCCCTCTCAGGATTTTACTTTCATATCCTTTCTCCTCCCCTTGCACCACCTCAACTCATATGCAAACAACTGTGAAGAAAACATGTTATATGATAAATAACAAAACAAAACCAAAAAAAACCACAACCAACCAAACAAAAAAAAAAAAAAAAATCACAAAAAAACAGCCCAAAACAAACAAAAATAATCAACCAGAATTTAAGAGGCTTGGAAATTCAGAGGAGAAATTCATCATATTTAATATCTTAATAGCTATAGCAAACAATTACTTTTCAGACTCAGAAAACTAATGTACTATTTTTTTCTTCTCTAGTCAAACTAGTATTTTAATTCAGATTCTAATCTGCTTCAAATATTTTTGGACGGCATGCAATAGCAAAGAGGAAAAAAAACCTGTATAAAGGCCAAGCATCCACAAACTCCTTATCCTTCCAATATCAAAATTCAGTAGAGTTCAGTCACAAAAGTCATGACAAAACCAACACATACCCTGCAGTCAAAAAACAACAGGGCAATTTCCAGAAGATCAAAAGTTTGTCCATGGCCCAAGTATCTGCCATTATTCAGCTGCTGCTCCTCAAGCTATATCACAGGATTTAGAGTATTTCCTTTCATCTCAATCTAAATCCTTCCCAATTTGGACCCTGCTCCTGGCTTCTTTTGCTCTAGGAATTCTGGTTCATAAATGAAGAAAATACTGATCTGTGAGGCCAATTGTTCTGCCAGTCATTACCCCAGCAAAATAATGATTGAAGTACTGTACAGATACATAAGTCTCCCTCTAGCAACTGAAAAGCCGCTGATGTGTTTGTTCTCAATTTCCATTTGAGTTAAATTGCAGTTCCCTCTTCTAAATGACTCAACAAGTCCAATTCTCAAAATCTTACTGTCCTATCATCTACTACAATGTGGATGCTCTCAGGCTTACTTCCTTCTTAATATAACCATTTTTCTTTATCAAGAGAGCCACAACAATTTACTGTTTCCTCATATATTCTACTTTTTGTCTACTTAGTACCATCAAATACAAAATCCCAAAACGATTCCTAATTTCTCTTTCCACATTTCCTGGCAATTCTTAGGGAAAATCTTAATAACTTTCATCACTTTCCACCTGGAACTATACATTAAGATTAGAAACTCATGTTGTGATTATACAATTTGAAGTAAATTAAGTAATCACTTAATGAAGAAAAGGATGCAGGATGCACTACTGGAAAACTAGTTAAGCAACTTTCCCACTATACTTGCCAAATTGGCTTAACTGACAGACTTTTAAAGAGTTTCAAACTAATATTTTTCAGCTTAAGGGTTCACAATCTCTGATCTCCTTGGGAGTACAGAGAAGAAATATTTGTATGTGAACTATTTGAATTGGGTCTAATTCAATTACTTCTACAACTCTGGATGAAACCTTTTTCCCACCCTTTAATAATCCTTAATAATCCTCTCATCATCTGTGAATAATCGGCAAGTTTTTTGTGCTACTCTCCATAAATACCCGATAAATTACAGCCTATCTGCAGGCTGCATATAAGATATTACACAGTCTTGAGGAACAAACTTACATAAAAGAAAACTAATACAGACAGACACAGGAAAAAAAAGGGCAATAGCGGAGCTCAGATGGCATCTTACCCACTGTCAGGGGCCAATGTGGAAATACTGGACAATAAAGCATCTGGGTAAATTTAAGACTTTTAATTACAGTTTTCCACAACACAGTTCAAGAAAGGAAAGATGTGTTCTGGAAGATCTTATTTCTTTCCAACATTAAAAAGGAAGCCTCTAATCCTAATGAGATGTTGAACTTCGAAATCTAAAATTTAGTGATGTGAATACACCCACTGAGGAAGCTTTCAATAAAGAAATATCCTCTCTGGCTCCATGCAAGACAGTAAAGCTTCCCATCAGTCATGAACATTCAATCAGCACAGGATCCTATAATCCAACAGAAGAAACAATTATGTGCATGGGAAGAAATATCTCAGAGAACATTTGCAAGCCTGCACATTGATGTAAAGGAAAGAAAATCCTTTTAAGAAAAGGATTTCCAAAATAAAACATTTAAAACTAAGAAGTCAGATAATCTGCAGCAGGATAACAGCCTTCTATTCATATGTTGGAGAGGGACATGACATGAAAACAAGTTTGTAAGAAATATGCACTCAAACTCCCATAGTTAACATTAAGCATTTGTCATGTAAAAGGGCAAATACTAACTGAAAATTAAATTTATTAGTGTATCTTAATCTGATTCAAAGAACCGCTGAAATGCAAGGTCTTAGGATACTGAACTCAGCTGGCCTTGCTAGTTGAATAATAAGGGAATTTCTGAACTGCTGTCTTTCTCCCTTCTTTCTCCCTCCTCTCTTCTCCTTTCCCAGGTGGCTTGAGTAATAAATGCATAAAAGGAGGATGAAATTGCTGCATTACAATTGCTACACCTTATTAGTTGCTCGTTTTGAACACAACCATTAGAGGAAACATAAAAAAGCCTGAATTATTTAAGTTTGGAGGACTTTAAAATTTTTTATTCCCTTAAAATTTATCTTCATTCCCCCACTCTTGCCAGATAAAATAATAAAAAAAGGCTCAAAAAGTGCAAGTAAACTGCACTTTAAAGTACAAAATAAAGCACTCATTCACATATAAAAAATGCAAAATGACACTGGTCATACATCAAGCTGTATCTTTCCAGGATTACCTTCTTAAGCCATTCACAAGTTCTGCGAATGATTTTTCCCAAGCATACATCTTTATTATCTTCATACCACTTATCACTTCATTCATGGTCCTAATCCTGACATCTGTTAAGGCAGCTGTCTTGCTTCTGAAAAGAGGATAAAGGAAAAATTCTCAGATTCCCTAAAGAAGACAATTTATGATCACATAACATATTTATGAAGTTTTTGCTTTTGTTTGTAAAGACGTTTCACAAAACTGTAATTGCATTAAAGGGTTCTCCTGAAGACTGGTATCTTAAAGCTGACACACTGCACACAGACTTGGTATGTTTGTATTGCTGGTTCTCAGGAGAGCTGATTCAATGTACAGAACTGTATGTCAGTTTGTGCAAACATGCAGTATTCCTTAAACAATGTATCTGCTGTTTATTGCATTCAGAACTAAACAAAAATCAGAAAAATACTTTAAAAAGAAGATTTCAAAATGCCAAAACAACCAGCCTTGTCATAAAGTGCTTTTGATGTTGTTGAAGAAGTTGGCCTCATTTGTGACTTTTTAGGATTAATTGTAGTTGAAGCAGAGATTACTTAGTATATGAGCTATAATTCATTCAATAATCCAGATATGGTTTCTTTAAAAAACCAAATACTATTTAAGCACTAATTGTAATTAACACTGATTTAAATATATGTTTTAGTACCACACTATGTTTGCATTGATGGAAAAAATGGAAAATATATATAATTAAATAATAAAGACACAGTTTTAATTAGGAAAAAAAGCATTGAAAGTTAGAAGCCACATAATGAATGCATAAATAATGCTAATAGATTCTATTACAATTCTGAATTCATTCATGTAGACAAACGCTTTGCAGATGGAGAGCTAAGGTAGACCTCATTTTGATAAAACACACCTTTACCTGCTATATTACTTATTTTGCATATACTAATGAAAGTTAAGATTCAGAGATCATTTAAAAAAATTCTAATCTTTTTAGAAGGGGTGACTGGGCTTTCTCAGCTTAGCCTGTCCCCTGTAAGGTTTCTCTGATACACTGGAAGAAATCACCATAATTAAAGAACACAAGTTGAAAGAATTTCAAGCACCTACTCGTCATTTAAAAAAAAACTTCTCAGCACCAGCATTCCGTAAGTGTTAGGATGGCTGAAGCAGGGTATTAAAAAATATTTATACAAGGGAACTGACAAAAGGCATTTAGAAAGTTGGCCCTAGCGCGATCATGAATTCTTAATAACAGTGAGGAAAATAACTTAGCTTAAACCAACCACACCGACATGGAATGAGATTATCTTTGCTACTTCATCTTTTCCTATTTCAAAAAGAAATAGAAACAGAAAAACAATTCCTTAAAGAATGTAATAGCTCATCATTTCTTCCCCATACACACACCACCACTGGAAAAGGCAAAATTAGCATGTATTGCTCACGTCTCTGCAGCAGCAAACAATTCTCACCAACAATCCTGAAGGTCACCTAAATTCCAGGTTTGGTCTCCACATAATAGAAAGTTGAAGATGGTAGAAAATAATAAAGTTAACAGAGGTTTCTTTTTTTTAAAATGCTGTGAACTGAAAAAGGCTGTAGTTCTCATAAACCAATTTTTCAGTTTTCCTGCTGAAATGTCATCATAGTAACCATCCCATTTCAAATTGCTTTAAAATGCTCAAGAGGTTGGAGGAGTGGTCTTTCTACATTTTTTTTAAGTTACGCGTCCCTACTTTGCAATAAGCATATTTTGTACCACTTTCTGTAAGATTTTCTGGCTTTACAGCAGAAGCCACAGGCTCAGTGATATTGCATAATGGCTTCAAGTATACAGACATCCAGTGCATTGATGGTAAATTACTGCAGAGAAAGTCATGTCCCTGGTTTTAAAAATATTCAGTTCAAACAGATCAGTCCAATACATGCTCACACAGCATGACAAGAGTGCAATAAGAAAGGACCTGAACATTTTTTGTCTGAGAAGACCCCTCTATGATACTAAAACCATTCTAAATTAAGTAAGCTACAAAATTCCTTTTTGCTTTCACAAGGCATATTTGGTGGGTTTTAATTATGTCTGACACAGCAGTTAGACACACTTTTTATCTTCAAGAAAAAGGACTTTAAATAACAATAATACAGTTGCATGACTGAGCAGTGAAAGTGTCGTGCTCTTGTGAATAAAATACACATAAAATGGTCTTCAGTCCAATAATTGAACTGTTTCTCAACTAATATATTAGGTCATGTGCATTTTGCAAAACTTTTCGTACTTATGCAAGTAAAAGCAATCCTGCAGAGTACAGTGGATACCATTCCACAGGATACCGAATCCATATCTGCAAACTCCCAGAGCACTGAGGCCAATGGCTGCAACATGAACTGGTGTGCATGCGTGTTTACACAACTGAGTCACAAGAACAGTGCTGAATAATAGCACAAATTAACTGCCACACCAAGCATGCTTGGATTTCAGCAAAAGCTTTAATCCTTAAATTACTTCTTCATAGGCTGCCTTCCTAAAATCCATGCAGATTCCCAGCAACTGCCATGTGAACATACTCATCATTAGAGATCCAAAATCCATTCCAGTTTTACTATTAACTCCTTCTGTTCATTGCACATTTCTGTTCACAAAGAAAAGCATCTGTTCACATGGAGACAAGCAGAAGCTTTCCTGGTTAGCAAATTCTTTGCCTTGCACTGCATCTAAACAAGTGGCTGTTAGTGAATGGGTAAAAAACCCCAAACGCTGTTACATGGCCACTGATTATTTTTTTAAAATATACACCTGCAAGAAGGAAATTTTTGTCACCCTATTGTCTGACCCTGGGCAAGTCTGTTAATCTCTCTGTGCCTTCAGTTTCCCATCTGTAAAACGGGGATATTAAAGCCTGCCACCACATACGAAGCATTAGCAAAGCACTGGTTGTTTTAATTATAGACTCAAACCTCAAAAACATAGAACTAATGAAAAACAACAATGAAGTAGCTTGCTTCTTATGCATACATATGGCACATGCAGTGAAAATACACATCTAAGAACATACGGTAAGTGTTGTACAAACAGGCTTTATTGTAAAATGAAAAGCCCACAGAATTTGATAGAGAACTCTGAATGGATCATTATTTGAGAAATAGCCCTTGAACAGTATTTGAGAAGCAGCACACAAATGTAAGGGCTGAAGACTACCACACTGGTTACAAATTAAGAGGTCTACAAGTTGTTTTCATTTTGTAATTCTCATCTCTCTCTTCATACCTCACCATGCAATGGCAATGTCAGGCTCAGTATGTCTAGAAAACTTGTCTCGAATACAACTTGAAAAAAAAAATAGTAATTCTACTTAAAGAAATTTATCCAAAGAGCTAAAAGGAACCCACTCAACAAAAGATGCAAAGAAAGATGTCTAACACTTCTAAACATATGTGTACAGAGTAAAGAAACACAAAAAGACTTTCAATTAGATATAAAAGCCTTTTGTAAAGTCATAATGTTAAGTCAAGTATGGCCAACAACACAAGAAACAGAAAACTGGGATGCAAGAACTTGCCTCAACAATCTCATCAGAGGCAAGTCTCACTTGGGTTTTTTAGGACAAAGTTACAGAAAAACAAATTAAATTTGTCTGATAATGAAAAATTACTTCAAACTCTTATCTCCACAGCCTAGAACCTTGCAGCTGGAAACCTCATAGCTGGCATCAAAACCACCATAGTAAATTTTTCTTCCTTCTCTCTCAGTTCCTTCCCCTTTTTCCTCTCTGCATCTTAGTCATGAGGGAGAGAGAGCAAGATCTTTGAACAAGAAACTTCCAGAGCCTTCTGCTGCAACCTGTATCACCTCAGTAAGTCACACAGGGCTGACTACACCCCCTTTGGAGTAAACCCAAGAATCTTTGGACTCCCCAAGAATCAATGCAGAAAGGCAAAGCTCAAGTTTCACCATTCTATGCCACAATATACAGCAAGGTAGCCACGGAAATAGTCAGACTCTTTTAACGTGCTGGATAGCTAATGAGTAGCAGATATTTTCAGCATGTTTGGAATACAGACCACTTCAAGTTCATAATCCAGAATTCAGACATCTCACATTAGCAACTATAAAAAAAACATTAGCAAAGATAAAAGACACTGCAAAAAATATCACCAGATACAAGCTGATACCCTGCCTCCACCCAATATGCACATTTCAAAACCAAGCACAGAAAATAGCTACAACCCAAAACATGCAGCCTTACCTGAGGGAAGAAAAAAGCCTCCCAATGCAGGTCTGCACAGGAAGAAGAATAATCAGAACTGCCATTCCTGCAAGACATGATGCACCTATTTCCCTCCAGAGAAGTACTGTTACTGCTACAGCTTGAAGCGGTCCAGCCCACAAGAAGTGCAAGAAAATTGTTACCTAAACAAATAGTTAAGAATCAAAAATTAGCTTTTGATCTTAGCTAACAAATTAAACCCCCAGTAATATTTAGGAAGTACGTCTCCCTGTGGCGGTTTGTATGGGCCTAGGAGTAACCTGCTAGTGGAAGGTGTCCCTGCCCATGGCAGGGGGCTGGAACTAGATGGCCTTTAAGGTCCCTTCCAACACAAAACATTCTATGTTTAAGAAACAGCTAGAAGAAATGTTCTTCTTTTTAAATTCTTATTAAATGTTCTTCTAATTAAATTAGAAACATTTAATCACCATTTTTAAACAAAACTTTCTTAACTCCAACCCCACAATTTCTTCAGCCCTTTGGAAAGATTTGTAAAGCACTTCTTACTTGATCAAATTTGTTCACATCGTTTGACAGCAGGTTTACTATTTGACCAGTGGTAGTTTTCGCCATAGCTATATTACTGAGACGAAGTGCCTAAAAAAGTCAGAACAATCTCAAATTATCACAGCTTATAGAGCACAGTACACCTATACACACAAGACTCAATACATAAATACAGTACCAGGGTTAAAGCTGAAGGCACATCTCAGCTTTTGCCTGAGAGCACTGAGGCCTTGGATAAAATGAGGGTTAGACTAAATATCCTAAACAAAGTCCCAAAGAAAAGAGCATTAAAAAAAAAGGTCAAGGGAAGGACTGTGAGAATAAAAATGCCCTAGCTATCTTTATGTCTGAAGTGATTAAAAATAGGAAAATACCAAACAGCAAGTCACTCAGCAAAAGAGCTGTAACTTTCCATGTGCATTGTTCTCCCCCTCACTATGAGCGTCTGTACAAAACAGGAACAAAGAACTCCACCTGAAGGCCAGATTAAAGTCAGAACAGTGTTTGGCCAATTGCAAGAATTCTGTTTTGAGCATGTTATCTGACAGAAGGCAAAAAACCCTCAAGTTATTAATTTTACATCTTTGCAAATCAGAATATCCCTTTACAAATCACTAACTCTTGAAAAATCATAATATTTCTGAATTATAGAAAATGAAGTTTAGCACATGCTATGAAAAACAACAAGAGTAAATATCAAGTATTTTTATACGTTAATAAAAATTTAGTCAGTAGAAATTAGTATGTTTTTATAAAACACCCCCCTCCAAAAAAATCACATCTGAAAATATGCAGTCTGAACCTTACTGCAAAGATCCAAACTGAAATTGCTCAAAAATACTGATAACCCACCCTGCTTCCTTCTACACCTGCTAGAAAGAAAACATAGGTTTGCAGCACAAGTTAAAAAAATATACAAAGCATGTTACATGTTTTTCTGTACAGAAATAGTTCACTCCTCAAAAACATGTCACGTTTTTAGGCAGTGCACATCACTTCTCCCTCTCCAAACATTATTTTCTTTTTGAACAATAATTGAATTTGAAAAGTACTGATTGTTTCAAAAATACTGTTCCAGTATTTTGAAACAAGCAGAAGAACAACAGCCATCAAAGTACTATTCAAAGCATAATTTCAAACAAGGTTCCTTACATTTCTTGCACCTCACTTTTGTGTTAGAAAGATATTGTTAATCACAGAGAGAATCCCAACCCCAACTTCAACTTCACTGAAACCATCAGGCAGAAACTTTTAAAACTCCACTATGAAATTCCTCTGACATTCCAAAAAGTAAATCTAGGATATTGGGTATATGAAAGATCAGATTTAGTTATTTGAGAAAATTATTGCATCACTCCCTGTCTTAAGCCACGTATCTCTCATCCACCTGAAATCCCCCAGGTAGCTGCCTGCTGCTATCACATTTGCTCCACACCACACGTTAAGGTTGGTAAGCTCTGAAAAAAGCTGTTAGAAATCCAGAGATCAAAATAATAGGATAGTTTATGATAATAGTTCACATGATGTATGTTTGCAGTCATTTCCCATCAGGATGTTTTTACAGCACCTCTTGTACAACATATTTGCTGCCTGAGGTTCACCTGAACTGTCAGAAGAAGACCGTGCTAGTGTCTTGCTAGTGACCCACAGCCTGGGTCTGTCTCGGACCTGCCACACAATCACCTTTCTGACTTCTTCCTAGCTACTTCTACATAAGCAGCAAAACCAGTTTTAATATGACTCTATGAGACCAATTCATGTTGACCAAGACAGTCTCAGGAGGATCCACACAAGCGTCTGTGCCAAAAGGAGGATGCTCATCTGTGACTGATTTGTCTTCTCAGGGAAGAGGCAGCCATTCCCATCATCAGTGGCAATGCAGTTTTAGTATTTCCTTGCTTCTTTCCTGGTTTTGATTTTTCTTTTTTTAAGTGAAATAAGCCTTTTATTTTCCTGGCTGAATGGATATGCCTTGACTGCAAAGTAGCACTTTTACTTTCATAACCAATTTCTACCAAAAAGTCCTGGTTTGGTACTTTCCTCTTCTTACTACAGCTGATACATAGCTTCATATGAACTGAGGAAATATAACTCCATCCCTCCAGTACACTGACCTCAAAGAACTTCTAAAAACTAAGTCTTAAAAAAAAGAATAACAAAAGCCAGTTTCCCAAAAGTGGCCTTTGATTTCAAAGCATAAGATTCTGAGTCATCATGAGACAGATTTCATTTTTGTTAGGAGTTTTCTATGTGCATCACTAATACTTCTTACTGGTAACAAAACTTCTTAAGAGATTGAGTACAGGGTTTTTGCAAATTAGATTTGAACTTTCCAGGAAATTAAAAAGGGTCTAAAACTTAAGAATTATGAACACTTAAAGTTCTCTATTAAGAATGCTCTCTTATCGAATCTATTTAGCCTTACAAATCCAAGATTTTACTATCTACAGCAATTAACAAACTCTACTAAAGTGCTGGTAAATAAGCACCCAAGTTTCTCTTGGGTGCCTATATGAGGTTAAAGAGAAAATATGATCTATTTATAAGCAGTACCCAATGAAGACAAATTATTAGTAAGGTTTGTCAATGTTCTGCTGTTACCTCAATCCTCACTCTCAGAAGTACACATAAGGGCAGATTAATTTTCCATTTAATCCCAGCTCTAGAAATAAGGGTGCATATTACAAATATTTCTTTTCCAAGCTTCTTAGCCAATATCAACTCGGCAACAAACACCATCACAACATACGTTTTTCATTAATTTCGTTTTGATAATCAGTTTGGTAAATTAATACCTTAGAGAGATGCTTATGTACAAGAAACCATTGTGCCAAGCTAGAGCCAAGTTCCCAGAGGATCCTTCCCAAAGTATCAAAAGAGGAAGAGAATAAATGTGTGTATGAAAAGTAAACACCTCTTAAAATGGGGACATTTTTACTCTTCTCACTTTACTCATTTGTCCAAAAACTTCACATGACCTACACCAGTAGTACAAGTGTTTGTGTTAAGTTGATGGTACCTATGTTTAATGGTTAAAATAGTGTGGATTTCTTTACATTCCCAAGAAACTGTACAGTCCTGATTCTTCAATAAACTCCTTTGCTGAGGTCTGAAATTGCAGATCACTATTCCAGCAGCATTGAAGATAGAAGGATGGGGCATTTTCCCTTCCAGCATTCTCAGCAGAGATTTCCTGCTTGGAAGCAGACAGGCTCCTGGTTTGGGTATTGCAACAGCTTCAGAAGAGTGAAGCAGATTTACAGTTACAACTGCGTTGCTTGCTGCCCAGAGCACATCAAGGAGAGCATTTCATCCTGGATGTTGCTCAGCTCCTTCCTGTAGGTAAAACTCCACTTCTCTTGCTCCACTTTCCCTCTGACAGCAGTCTCAACTCCATCTTGAGTTCAGGATAGCTATTTCTTGATCAGGACACAGAGACAGCAAAGAAACCATGGCTCACTAACCATACATCCCTTCTCACATTTCACCGGTTTTAGTGGAGGGCTGCAGTACCCCCACAGTAAAACCAGTAAACGGTAATTAAAAACTCTTTAACTCCTTGCCTTTAGGATTCCACTAGATTCTGAACTGTGTCTCCTCTGCCTACTCCTCTCTCTCTTCCTCCTCAAACAGGAGAGATACTAAAGGCGAAGATGCCAAGCATCCCTGCCTGCCTGGAGGGGGAAGGACCAGTTCCACAGAGCTGCTGCCACTCCCTGAGGGAACCTGATGGACGCTCCAAGGGAGGGGTGCAGCCTCTGATCTGCAAAGGAGACAACCTACTAGCTCTACAGCACTGATGGAATAAAATATAAATAAATCCCACCATTAACCACAACAGGGGTGGGGAGAAACCTGGACAGCGAAGAAAATCCCAGGAGACTGCGAGTGCTGCAGCAGATGGTGACACCCAAGCACCATGTCCTCCCCCCGGGGATCAAACTGCAAGGCTGAGTAGCTGCCAGCATTCCCTGGGAGTTCTGTCCCTCTCCTGCTCTGTGCTGACGTCTCTTACAGCTCCAGCACAAAACACTTCCAAGAGGAATGGGGGGGCTCCTCTTCAACAGCAGCAGGAGGCAAAAAAAACAGCTCCTCCAAGACTTTGGGGCTATTTAACTCGCCACCTTCACTAGGCAGGCTTGAAGCTGTCATTCAAACACCTCAGCACCAAAGAGAAAGCAAAGCCACGTGTACACATCTAAGGCCTGACACATTCCACATGCATCAGGTCTCTACAAATGAGTAACTTCAATGGAATTGCAAGCATGAGCATATTAAATAACTGCATTTTTAAACTCCCCTAACAGAACAGCAGCCGAATAGAAAATATAGCTGTGAATAGGTTTGCTTACCTTCCGATAAATCATGTGACACATAGCTACCCTCAGCTTCATGCCAGCCCGCTGTACATGATAGAAGTATAAGTGATGCATTATAGCCAGAATAAGGGTGCACACAGACAGAGCACCTGCATAGCAATATGCCAAATTCAAGTCTACCTCAGCTGAGGAATCATACTTTTCAAAATAATTAATAATTTTTCCCAAAAAAATTGGTTGAACTATTTTGAGGGTTTCCTGAAAGAGAAAGAAGGGGGAAAAGTATTAGTAATTTCATATCACACCATGCTAAGCAAGTCTGTAAACAGGTAAACAAGAGCCAAGTACGGCCGCAAGTCATATCCCTTATTATTTTGTCTTTATTGTGCTCTAAAATGTCAAGATAATTTTTATCAACATTTAATCCAAAAGAAACATGTTCCACATTAAAATTTGGCTGGAATGTCAAAGAGAACTCTCTCAATTACCAAAAAACCCTTTGATGTTATAAGAATTGCACAAGTATGTATTATACTTCCATTTTTTAAAATGCCACATGTCCTTTAGAGTCACTTAGAGAGAGAAAAAAACCTCCTTCTATTGGACTCAGACACATAAAATACAGATAAGCCTTACAAAGCAAGTCAGTGGTTTGCAATGTCTCAAAAATAATGCACTGAAATGAGCTCTCTGTTCCACTTCCATAATCCTGCAGTTATGGCTCAGTTTTTCAGTCTCTGCAGGGCTACAGCTCTGTTTTACCTTTCCGAGAACATTACCAGATTCCCTGAACAGTCCCGGATGAAGTCACCAGTACATGTCATGCAATCTAGGAGGACAAGTCTCACATTGCTGTTAGCCAAGAAGTAGGTCCTCTGACATTTTATACCACTTACCTCAATCATTGTGAAAATTCCAAAAACTAAATAGGATTTCCAGTAACACAGAATAATGGCTTTTGTTAAATGTGGTGTTTTTCCTCTCTTTTTCGCTTTTTGCACCTCTTTATCCCAGTACCTGACAAGGAAAGTGCAAATATGTTGGAGGGCAAAAGTGAAATCACAAGGCAATTACCTAAAATAAAACATTTTCAGACTAACAGCCAGACTGCTCTGATCACCATCGAATCAAACAAAAGGAGTTAAAGATCATGTCTTCTCATTCACACAAACATTTGGTACTTAGCTTTATAGGCCTATTTGCTCTTGGTTAATCACAAACAATTCACCACTATTGACTATTATCACCCTTGACATATTTGCTGATGAGGAACCCTTCCTTTATTTCTTCTCCTCTCAGTTCAGACAGTCACCACTCACCTTAATTAAGAGCCTATTATGATATGATCTCTTGACCATGGACTAAACTGAGGCAGCAGAGTGTCTTTTTCTACCCCTATGCTCTATGCTTCTCCAGAGAGGTTGTGATGTCCAACCCTTACTCATGTCTAGCCCTGTCTTTTTTCTACCACATGCTTTGATGAGGATTTTGTCACCCAACACTCTGCACATGTCTCTGAAGGCAAGGACTCGTCAGCAGAGTGGCAAAGACCTTCCCATTACCACATGCCTGCCTGCAGGCAGGACACAATCTGTTCACATAAATACCAAAGACAGTAATAACAAGCATGATTTTAACAAGAAAGTATCACAATTTAAGCAGACTTCTTAAAACACACTGCTGTCAGACAGGATCCTCCCTCTTTCTTCTGAAGGCTGAGTGTTTTCTGCCAAACCTCTGACCTTGACAATTTGAGGGTTGAAATGAGTCTATGGCATGAAAGCAATTATTTTGCAACAAAGCACAAAAGTTCAAAGCATATAGATAAGAATACTTTTTTTTATGTTTTTGCCCTCTTTTTTTGTTACAAGAATTACAGAGTTATTGTCTACATGCTTTGAAAACAGAAACTCTGTAAGTTCTGTGGGGTTTCTTGGCTCGAAAGAAAAGACTACCTCTGTAGGCAGCTATTTAAGAATTATATTCTCTGCTTCTTGGTCAAGTACACTAAAGAATTAAAAACCAATCATTTTTTTTCTTCTACCATTTCCTGACTCATCCAAGAGTGTGCTTTTACTACAAAAATCATTGGAAAAAGTCCATCTTCCCCTACAGCCAAGTCCCTGAACTGCTTCAAGACACAACCATGGAATTTGGCAAAGCTCTCCAGCTACAAAGACATTAAAAGCCACAAGTCCTATGAGCTTATCACTGACCCTCTTTCTTCAGTTAACTTATCCACAGTAGGATGATGTCAGACTTGGTCATAACCTTTCATTTCTGCATTCTTTTTGCTTCTTGAGGAGTCTCTCATCCCAGTCAAATTGTCCAGAAAGTCCATCTGCTCTGCCCTCAGTGTAAAGGCAAGAAACAGCAAGGCCACACTTTTTTAATACAGAGGCCACCTTTCACTAGGAGGCATCTTTTCCTCTAACTATACTTAGCAGATTGTTTGAAGACAAAAATCCTCTCTGTTGCAAGGTTCACAACAATTTATATGAATAGTAATTATTTGAAGATATTTTCCTACTAAAATATAGATCCCCCTGAGTCCATAACACTACAGACCAGTACACAGTCCATGAAAAAGTATTCAAAACCAAATAAAAACACTTCCTAGATACATGCCTTTAGCTGTCCAAGGTATCTTGCCCACTTTACCAGTGAGTGGCAGATTTTCAACATACATATATTTATAAACACACATATATTTAAAGGGTCACTAATTCAATTTATACTGTAAACAAACAAACAAACAAAAAGAAATAAAATCTAAAACTTTTTTCCCCACTTTTGTACAGAGCAATTTGAAAGTTCCACAGCTATTTATTTTAAGGATTACTACCACTACAGTTGATGAAAAGTTGCCTTTTGCAAGCATTCTGAAAAGTGTCAAATTAATTATAAAGGACATAATGGAAATACTCTAATGCAGTTCCATTATGTGTAGCTTGAAAAAAAACAAAAAACTTCTATGGTAAACAAGTTTCTCTTAGTTCTTATTACTCTAAATTGTTCAGCATTTTTAACCTTGTTAAACTTTGCAACAACATCTTTTAATTTTAGAATAGAAGTAAGATTTTTACCTTCTCCAGCACTAATACAATAAACGAGAACAATTGTGCCTTCACACCCAAAGTATTCTACAATTTTTCTCCTTACCACTGCAATTCCTCTCCAAGCTTCTCCGAGGAATCTTCTGGCATCACTTTATACATATCATCTTCTTCAAGCTTCCGTTTATGGCCGATAATAAATAAGGGATTCAACCACCTAGTTAAATACAAATTATTAGTAAACTGATCAGCAGACCAAAACCAGTGATTTCTTTACATAATAATTTAATTCTTTTACCCCCTTCTTTCCTTCTCCTGAATCATTCATCATCCACACATTTCATTGCACTTTTATCTAAGAATTAAGTCAACCCCTATCTTGCAAATGGGAAAGCACTTCCCACTTCCTACATCTATTTATGCCCATAGCACCTTACTCCCAGGCATCCAGACAGCCAGCATAACCCTGCTGGGCCCGAAGGGAATTGTTTTCTTACAGTATTTCCTTGCACTCAAGGCAAAATAGCATTCTTTTAAATATTAAGGAAAAAAAACAGAATTTAACCCAATTATTAAAATATTGACAGCTGTAAAAAAAAATTGTAATGCACACTAAAAGACTTTTTTTGTAATATTTACTTGAGGAGAAAAGTAGCTGCTGTTCAACTGATATCAAAGGTCAGTAATTTAAAGACAATCACTGAAATGTAAAAATGGGAAAATTACTCATGTTTGGAAATATAAACAGAAGCACACCGACACAGTGTGTAGGTTCAAAAAAGGAAAACACTGTCTAACAGCTTAGTTTCCTTAGTGGAAATATTCTTAAAAGATCAGTACGTTACGAGAGCACTTTGAAGATAAAATTTAATAGCAGTACTGTAGATTTGTTGAAAACCACTGTATTTTGTTAGATCAAATAGGTCAACTGTCAGGGAACTGCAAGACTAGATTTTTATGCACCTGGATCCTTCTCCAAGCCTGAAACACATCAGTTTCAGTTGTGCTCCACAGTATGTGTATGGCATAAAGCACAAAAGTGACCAAGTTGTCCACGAGATGGAGAAAAAGGGAATGACACATGCAAAACAGGCATGGCCTAGTGGGAACAGCGGAGTTAGGAACTTGCAGTTCTCCATTTAGTTTGTCTCTCTACTGAATTTGCGATACTTTGTTTCCCAGAGACATGGATTTTGGCTCTAAGGCTTTTCCTACAAGTATTTTCTCAACTGGCTAACACCATCAAAACCAAGAAGTCAGGGATGGATCTGTTGTGGAAAAAGTGCTCATGCACTGAAGGCAAGCTGTCTGTCTGATCTCAACTGCCTGTGAAAGTTCTTAACCGCTGCTTAGTTTCTGATACTTAATTATTCCCCAACTTCACCAACACAGAAGAACGTGTGGTGTGCTAGGTGAAATGTATTATTTTCTGGAAGACCTACATGTAAGACTCCAAAACTGGGGTGGTTTACAATGAGGGTGTTTATTTATTTATTCATTTGTTTACAACCACAACAGTGGTTATGAATACTCATTAACTTGCTCGACATTTCTTGCTCGGGCATGTTCCAATTAAACTCCATCTACACTGGCTTACAAGAAGGTTGTTGGCTAGTTTTAGATGGGCAGGCAGAACCCTAGAGAGGAGGCTCAGAGAGTTTTTCAAAGATAGCACTGTTGTAAAAACCTTTTTCCCAGGCTCCATGGCACAGCTGCAAGTAACAAATGGGATTATAGTGTTTTTCCTTCACTACGTAGCATGTTAGCACAGTGTTTTCATGACTCATTCAAAAAATTAAGTCTCTATCCTTAGAGCAGCACCTTTGATGCCCAACAGCCCTTTTTAAATTCTTGGAGTAGGTACTGAAGATTTGTTTATGTGAGCTGTTAACTCCTAAATGTATGTTAAAGGCACAATTAGAAACAGAAAGTACTTGTCAGACAAGTCTGTTGCTTGGACTTCACGGTTAAATAGCATCAGGGCCCAAATCACTACCACAACTTCCCCACAAAAGGGCCTGACAAAAGGTCACAAATACCAACTGCTCCAACCAGCAGCAGAACTTCTGCCTGGCTTGACACAAGGAATCTGCTCTATTGAAACATGTCCTCTTTGGCCTCAGTTCCTGCAGCTGACCACAGGTGAAAAGCAGGTACGAGGCAAATAACCTCAAAGCCATTCAAATTTCTGCCTGCTGGATGAGATAGCCTCTGCTTGCTCCAGGACAAGCAGCTATGGGAAAGATCTGCAGACTTCAGTTGACTCCTGAGGCTGACGCCCAGTGTTCCTTCTCTTGCAACATTAGTATTAGCCTAGATGCATCCATAAACAAGTCACAGGTCTCCTTTCAGACAGAGGCTAAAGCTACCTTTCTCCTAGCATGAGAATCAGGATGAGGCAGCCCTTTCAGGAAAATATAAGGGATAAATCCTTCTCCCATCCAGGGAAATGGCTGTGAGATTTCACTGGCTACTGCTGCCAAGCTGGTGGAAACAAAACCAGTTCTGACATTTAACAAGGAACATAAATAGGATATTTATTACAGAATCATAGAAAGGCTGGGGTTGTGTCAAAAGGGACACCTGGAGGTCAGCTGGTCCAACCCCTGCCGCTCAAGCAGGGCCACCAAGAGCTGGTTGTCCAGGACAATGCCCATACAGCTTTACAAGATCTCCATGGAGACTTCATAACCTCTCCAAGCAGCCTACAACAGTGCTCAATCACCCTCACAGCAAAGAAGTGTTTCCTGATGTTCAGAGGGAACCTCCTGTTACTCAGTTTGTGGCCCCACTGCCTCCGAGCCTATTCCTGGACACCACTGAGAAGAGCCTGCTCTGCCCACCTTATAGCCTCTCCTCCCTCAAGTATTTATCTACATTGATGATAACCCCCTGATCTTCTCCTCTCCAGGATGAACAGTTCCAGCTCTCTCAGCCTGTCCTCCCAGAAGAGATGTTCCAAACCCATAACCATTCTTGTGACCCTTTGCTGAGCTCTTTTCAGTAAGTCCCTGTCTTTCTTGTACTGGGGTCCCCAGAACTGGATTCAGGGCCCCAACTGTGGCCCCAGCCGTGGTGAATAGCACTTTCTGCATGCAGCAGAGTACACAGAGGAAAACAACAGACACTTTAGAAACAGACTTAAATATACAGTCTTAAAAAATAAAAACAATGCTATTAATTTTACTCAGTGGAACACCATGCCCCTACATATACTTTTCAAAAAACCACAGGCAGGCAACAGGAAGAATAATAGAACAACACTTCTGCTGAAGGCAACTGCGCAATCCTGATGGCATTTGATTCCACACTACAGCCAAGAGCAGCAAGTGCTGACCACAGATGTGCAGTCCACTGCAAGGTAACCAGAAAGACAACACTCAAGTGCACAGGACTGTAAGAGCCATCTAGTTTATCCTTTGTCCTTAAACTCTCAAAACAACTTACTGATGATATGCCCACCTCCACTAAGGAGTTCTCAGAGTTTGCAGTAAATCCCTTGTCCTCCCATCTCCACATTGTACCTACAGTGTGAGTGAATTTGAAAAACATTTAAGGAGAGGATGAGAGATGATAGCATAAGGTAAAAACTGCCAGAAGTCTCAAGGCTGTCAGACCGTTAGTTCCAGCAAGACCTAGTGCAACTTCAGGGCTTCACCCTTTTTTTCTGTTTGTTAAAACTATAACATTGGAAAGAGCAATACATTGCACTGCAACCTGTATGCTAACATTAAGCAAAGAAGGTAAGGAAAATCAATACAGAGTAAGCAGAAAACTGTAGTAATTCATTTTGTGACTCATTTATTATAATGGACAACATGGCAAAGACTCAGCACAAGTCCACATTTCTGTAAGGTTAGGCAAAAAATTGTATAAAAAACTCCAAAAATTTAAATATCACCCATTGTTGAACTAGTGTCCCCCAAAATACCCACTTCAAGAGCTACTGCTATGGAAATCTCGAGAGTAAAAAAAGCTTTTAACAGTATGTATTAACAGAGTATAGTTAAAGACCTTTAGAAGAAGGTTAAACATTTTTCTTTTCATATGATGCTTTGTCCTTGAAGGGCTTTTATCCCAACAATGAGGTCTTCTGCAAACTCTAAGTACACCAAGAAGAGTTTGAGCATCACCATTTCACCGATGCATCTGAACTTTATGCTGGAAGGTCTACTTCTAGACAGAAGACTTAGCACATGTTCATATTCAGTCATTAAAGTAAAAGTTTCCATCTGAATGCCACATGTAGATTATGCCCTGTAGAATTCTCTGCACTCACAGCAGAACTGAGACCAACCTATTTCACACAGCCTGCTGTTACTCAAGTCACACACTTGTAATACACAAATCAACCAAGCCTTTCTCTTGCCTGAAGGTTCAGTTAAATTAGAGTGCTGTCAGAGGACTGTTAGAGGAGGCTGACAAATAAAGCAAAGGCCTACATAAAGAACATCCCTGAAACCCCAACGTAGCCATAAAGGAAGACGGCTCATTAGAGTGGTATGTCTTGTCAGAACAGAGATCAGCTAACACAGATCTCATCAAGGAGTATTAAAAACAGCTCACAAAACAAAATTAACATTTTTTATGAAAACAGAACCTGTGCAAGTTGCATTATTATTTAATAAAAATCTAAAATAATAACCTAAATTAAAGAAATGGAGGGAATACATAGACCGTCAAGCAAACCCCTCCTCTCACCCCAATGATGGGCTCAATACCAATCTGTTTCACCAGAAGTAAGAGAAGACAACATGTTGGGGAGGTAAGTTTCACACTGCCTTTCTGTATTTCTTTCTGAAGAAGCTGTTCAAACTTAAATAAAAGCAGGACTCCTTAGCAACTGTCTTTACTTTTCCCAGGTACCTTCCTATTTGCTAGGAATTTTTAATTTTTTTTTTCTTACACATTGCCTTATTTTAGTTACTCTTTCAGAACACAGGTGCCATCACATAATGCCTTTCAAAGAGTTTAGCCCAAATTCTTCCTAGCATGACCTATACATAAAAATGTGAGCATCTGTAAGAATCCTGAGTACCTTGAGTTCTGCTGGGAATGCCTCTGTTCTATCAAAACAATTAGCTGATCAAAGACATCAGTCTGGAAACATGCCCTGTTACTGCCAGAATACTGATGTCACTTGGGATAAAGATTTAAAAAATAAATCTAAAAAGCACTCTATAACCTGGTGTAAACCCAGAGACAGCCAACTGCAAAACAGTAGTATAACACTGTTCTGACCCCAAAAGGCTCTTCACCTCTGCAGCAGTGTCTTGGGCACTGATAAAAAAAGAAAGTGATTCATTTCTGAACCAGCAGATAAACAAAGATCACAATATAAACATTCACTTCCTGCATTTCCCTACTCCTGGGCCCTGACATTACACACCCTTTAAGATTACAACACAGTCAACCAGCCACAATTTACTTGGTTGCTCAGGAAAGTCCAAATTTTACCAATTGTTATGAGAATAACTCCACCAAGACATTGGAAAGCCTCTAAGATCTGCAGAAAACGCTAAGACAGTGTTTGCTTACCCTCCTAAGAGAAGTCATACCCTTCTTAAAAGACAGCATGAACGAGAAACAGGCCCTGCTATCCAAAAGGCAGCATCATTAAGGCTAGTCATGCTATTCTGCTTCATACATGAAATAAAATTTCCTAAACAAGAAAGTTTGTAAATTAGATCTCCTATGATCCCAAACTAATTTCCTATCAGCCAAGGAAGAAATACATTACAGATAGATATATGAAATTAATAGCAGTATCCATCTCAAATGGTTCATTAACCCAGGGATGGGACCTTCCATCATTCCAGGACGGATTTGTATCATGTCCTGCTTGCAAATACTCAAAAAAGTACCATTCTGACACTGCAGAGCAGAGCTGCAGAGCTTTCTAGAAACCCAAGCATACATTACAAGTTCTTCATGAACTGATAAAGTCTGTCAAAAAACACCAGCCAAGAAGCATTTTCAATTACATGACAAAGCTGACACAAATTAAAAACGTCCTAAGATCAAAAGATGTGCTTGTAAGGGCCCTGGGTGCACCCACAAGTCTCAATTGCCTTGACCAGCCCCACAACAATCACCCCACAGTCCATCACTTGCATACTAAAGTACCTTCCTCTGCACAACTGCAAAATTTATTTCTCACCAGTTTCACAAGAGCTCCTGCTTTATCACAGGACAAGTCAGAAAAATCAGACTGCACATACCGCTTGCCTGATTAGGAAAATATTTTCTTTATTTGTAATAATAAGCAGAAGTTTAATTTCTAGATAATTTTACAGAACCCAGTAAAAGCCATATCTGGTATACCCTCATCAACTAACTCAGGAGGTGTTTTATGAACTGCATTTTCCCCATTCCTCTTAGGCTTATTTGTGCATTACATTACAAGCATCACCTGTTTACACTCTACATCCAGTTATTTTTCAACAGTTGCACAGGAGAGTCTTTGTTTACTCAAATTCTTCCATAACACTAGGATTTTGTCTCCCTTGAGCAGCTTGGAAGCACTACTTCAACAACTAAGCTGCAAAGTAACACATTTCTTTCTCCTTAATCATGTACTTTGGAGATGGCTTTTTTGATAAAATATATGGAGTTTCCTCACGGGCTGTTTGGGTAATAATGCACGTTGCTTATTCTCCCTGGTTCACCTCAGGAGTCTGCCTGCCTCACTGTACTGTTCATTACCCACCTTTGTGACCTGACATTCTACACCAGCAGTGCAATTCAGCACTGCTATGTGCTTGCTCTCAGTCCAGAGGATCACTGCTGGCATGGGATGTACAGAAAGAAGGGCACACAAACTGAGAGTCTCCAGAGTTACTCTGCAAGAATTCATAAATATCCTAGCAAAAGTTTGTAGTCATCATGTGATTTTTTTAAGCCTCTCCATTTCACATTTTCATCCATTCTCATCAGTAAGCTGCCTTCTCCCACTTCCCCTTACGAACAGTTGTCCACAAGTAATAAAGTAAACAGAGTAAGTCTGGTATTTCTTTAGATGCTTTTCAACTGGTGTTTTGGTTGCAACTTCCCTCCCCAGCTAATGTGGCTTAAAGAGCAGCTTTTCTCATTGCTTACAGAAGGAAAAAATAGAAATACAATGAAATTACTTCAAAGCCATATTAACTCAAAAACGCCCTTCAGGCCTCCAGTTTCAATACCAACTGTATTAACCTTTGATACTCAGCTCCATCTCATCTTCCGAGCTGCTTTTTCACAGCACAGTGTGAGCAGCTAAACTGCTGAACACCCACTTTCTGATGCTGACAGTAACACAACTGGTATTTGACAACATTTATTGCAGGCTGTTTTCGTGTTGTTCATCAGGCAGGTATGAAATGGCCTTATTAATCTAGCATACTTCCTGGTATTTCAGATAGCAAGAAGAAGCACAGACATGGCAAGAAAAAGGGGGGAGCATACTGCAAACTAACATTTTCTGCAGGCCTAGAAGTAGGGAAGAGAGGAGTGGCATCACCTGTATCTGTGGCATTTCAAAGACTATCATTAAAATATCAATTCCAAACCTATCAACCACAAGCCAAGAAAAATACCAAAGTACCAAAGATTTGATGTAAAGGTCTGAAGATTGTGACTTATAAAAATAAACTTCAGTAGGTACTCACTAAAGAAGGACCTAATGGTGGTAATTTCTGTATTAACATCCTTTCTGACAAGCAATGGAAATTGGGAGAATTAAAATGGCCTGTGAGTTCCCACTGTTATTACAAGTGGTACGGTGCCAGGGATACAAAACAACATAAAATAAAAGACTGGTCTTTTTAACCTTCCACTTCCAAAATCTAATTGGGTTATCTCCCTCCTCCATTCTACCTACGGCCTAGTCTTCTAGAAGCAGGATAGGGAAATTATTTTTGGTAAAGAAAACAAACATGACATAATCTTAATTTTGAAGTTTTGCAGGAATTAGAAGACATTTTGTCTCATAAATGATACAGTAGGCTTTACATAAGCATTCCAAAGGCAAACAGTCTGTGTTTCGTTATACTCTTAACAGTTCATCTAACTGCATATCTGAGCGCAGATATTTACAGTAGATAGCAAATGCTAATACTTCAACCGTTTATACACACTTGTTGTAATCCATATAATCCATTTAGCACTCTTTAGCCACATATTTTAACTTTACTAGCTCATAAACAATAATTTTCAAATATTTTCTTTTGCATAATACAGACATATTAACAAATAAGCACGCAAAACTTAAAACTTAATGCAGTAGCCCAAGAGAACAAATTACTCAAATTAGACAACAGGACATTAAATATCTGATAAATGAACAACTATCTTCCAAAACAAGTTGCATGTTTAATCCTCAGTCTTTTTTCATCCAGGAGAAAAAGAGAAGCAAGTATAATTTCAATCTCTGGATACAGAAAATGTGTTTTCTGTTTATCTATACTGAAAACACTTAACATATTTCTTCAGAGTTTTTAGCAGTACCACAACTGTCCTGCACCAGTAAGTCAATAATTGAACTTAGCCACCTCAGAGATCTTTATAAAGTGGCATTACCACGACCCATTTCAGGCATTGACCACGGGAAATCACTCATTATCAGGCAAGATCCCAGGCAAGTCACAAAGCCTGATATTTTCATGTTAAGTAAATGTAAAATCCTCACAGTCAAATCTGTTCACTGACACAGTAAAGAACACAAATCGATTTTATTGGTGGCATTGCTGGAGTCCAGTTGAAATATCCAAGAACAACGATGAATTCTTTCCATAACTTCTTTCAATGCAAGGCAAGAAACACCTGAAGACAGACAAGCAGGCAATACTTAGGCTGCCTGAGAAATCCAGCAAAATCAGCCAGTGGCCTTTCCAGTTCTAAGCCACAGGGTGAGAGCAGAGGAAGAAGTTAAGTAAGGTGTGTTGCTATTTACACTGCTACAAGAGAAATCTGTGACTACATTTGGTCAGACAAGCAGCATTGTACAGTCCTCACTCAAAATCCCGGGATTTACATGTCTATCCTTACCCCATTCAATTCACACTTATACCCAAAAATGAAGATTATTTTTTAATCTCTCCCACTGCACTTCACATCAGATCCATGAAGACAGACAGCGGTTTTTGTCATTCTCCCAAAGCACACATGTAGTAAGTCAAAAACAATGCTGCTAGACGCTAACAGGTAATGATAAACCAATCATTGATTTATTCCTTGGAGTAAGAACTCTGTAGATGCCTTGGTGCAAGTTTTCAAATAACATTTTAATGCTGTTATTGTAATGGCAATTGCTGCATGCCAAGTCATGATGTGAAAAGGCATCTAGCCTGAAGATGATGACAGTGTTCAGTGCTCCAAAAAACCCAAAGACTTGTCACAGTCATGGTGAGTCTGTGACAGATAAGTAATTGCTATTATTATTAAAATGAAGTTATAAATGTGTATGGAATCTAGTAGAACTTTAACTTACTTTGCTTCTCTTCCAAACGCTGGATACTCTTTCCAGGGTGTTCCAGCTGGCCCTCCTTCTCATATTGTTAACAGCATAAAAGTTATCCAGTCTTTCAAAAATTTAATCATAGCCTATGTTTTGCAACTTTACACTAAAGTGGATTTGATTAATCCACTTTATTGAATAGCAGAATGCATGAAAATTCAACTGCTACATAAAAAAAACACCTTTAGTAACTCAAGGGAACAAATGCTCTGAGCAAATAAAGATACGCTTCCTACTAAATGAACATGCAAACTCAAAGATGGTTTAATAGCTAGAAATGAGAAATATTCTTACTCTCTAAAGTTATTAATTTAATAATCCCCACCACCCACATCAGAAAAAAAAAGATGCATGGGGGGCTATAAGGCTTTTTCAATTCCTAAACTTTCTACAACTGAATAGCTGTTTAAACATGAAAAAAAAAAATCTCTCTTCCTTGAACAAACCTTAAAAAGAAAGTAAACCCTCCCATCCATCTTTCAGAATCCACACCAGCAAACTGAGCCAGCAATAAAAAAACCAACAACCTAACAACACAGATGAAGTAAATCAGAAATACAAGCACTCCAAACTATAACTGAAGTATCAGCCAGGGCTTTAAAAAGCTTGGTGGGCATGGAAATTGTGACTCTTGAAAGTCAGGTGTTACAATAATATCTGAAACATCCAGAAGACCAATTTGAGCTTTGATAAACCTCTGTTAATATAGATAATTCAGTGAAAGACACAGAAAACAAGAATATTTTCCAATTGCCCTGATCTTAACAGTTCTGTCATAGTTTTCATTCTCATAACATTACACAAGGGATGCATTATAAAAGTAACAATATTAACACACAATCCAGATGCTCCTCTTTCCCATGAACGTACTGCTGGAGTGTTTAATGTTCATCAAGCTCATACTTGCCAAAGTCACAACCCAAAAGCAAGAAGACAAGCTTTGAACAATAGGATAAGAATGTCTCTTCAGCCTACACACTCATTACCTGAGTTTTATAACTCAATGAAAACATGACTTTTTTCTCCCGTGAGTTTGATCCTGTTTGCACCAGGCAATAATGTAAGCTTTTATTCTGTACCACTGGCAACAAATCAGAGGGTGGTTCCTTACAATGGCAAAATTACACTTTTGGAGAAAAACACAAAATAAAAATAAGTAGGACCTTTGCCCAGCTGCTTGCAATGCCGTACTTTTTACCCTCACTGACAAGCAGCCAACACCTGGAATGTGGAGAGCAGAGCAGGCACACAACCACAGGGTGGTGGCTGCTACTACTCACAGGATGGCCTTCCTCAAGCACTGTTTTTCCCAGTTCTCCAGATGAAAACATCTCAGAAAGTCCTGTGTGAGAGAGCAGTAAAATGAAGCAGTACTCACACATCTGGGAGATGCTACACTCATAGAAAGGGAGAGTAATTCTAAGTGTTAACCTTAAAGTTAGGTTTATAGCTAAACACTTCCTGAACTTTATGCAAAATGGTATTAACTTGCAGAAAACTGATAGCCCCTGCTTATTCAATTTTATCCACTGAAGGTATCATTTCAGTTGAAATTTTCACCCAGAAAACACTAATGCTTGTTGACTAGTATACTGATGCTAGTCATGACCACATGCACCACAGGTAAGAGACAAGACTTTAGAAGACTATTTTCACTGCTGTGAATTGCTCTGCTATAAAAGCCTGAGAAACAGGACATTGGGCAAATACTAAAGCTTTACATGCTCCACTAAACCCTTTTCCAAAGCAGATGCCCTGTGGTTGTACACCAACACCTGACTGTCAAGTCTCAAGTCCCAACTGATCTCTGGATTTTTAGCAGACCTGTCATCCTTCAAGCACAGCCTTCCACCTATTTTTTCCTCTGCAAAGAACCTAAAAACACATCTGAGGTAAAAGGAGCCCTTCAGGTGCTTGCTTAAAACTAGGGAAATTTAAGGTACACAGTTGCTGTTGAATGCTTCTCTGCAATCCATGCAGAATTTAGAATGCCTAAAAAAAGAATGATACAAGCAGTCAGAAAGCTGGCCACGAGCACTGCATGCTTCTTTTTCATATCTAGCTGGATTGGTTTTGGCAGAACTACCAGTAACACCACAAGATCCCAGCAAGGGAAAGGGAACAGGCCAGAAGCAGTCCTGGAATGCTACATGGCCAACTTAGGTTCATCCCATTCTGCTTGGATTTCACAACAAAGCTGTTTCCAACATGAGCATCCCTGGTGTCAAAGTAAAAGTCAAAATTCTGAACACAGGGAGATCTGCACAAGCATACAAGCTGCCTTTTTTATTATTACATATTTATTTTCTTTCTTTTTGCACAGAGTACCTCTCTGAGGACATATCCTTTACGGAAAAAAAATGTTTAGTGAAAATTTGTCAGCGTTTTTAAAATTCCCCTAACTTCCAAAGCAGATTTTGCACCTGCTCAGAGCTGCTTATAGAATCAAAGAGTTTTTTATTTGTGTTTCAGAGGCTTCCAAAAAAAGAGCTTCACCTGCCATGCCCTCCCTTCCTTCCCCCTCCTCCACCACACAATATGTGCACCCTGGTTAAGGCTACAGCAGGTGAAGTAGGATAAGGGTTTTCTCTGTAAGTGCTCTTCCAAATGGGATCTGCTAGGACAAAGAAGCTTGGTGCTCTCCCGTTTTACTTTGCAGATGTCTTCCTACTACATTTCAAAGCAACTAAAATGCTGAGCTGCAATTCCTCGCCTCTTCGAGTACAGATATATACCCACGCAGAGGCTCCCGCTAACGAGAGACCAAGCACTAACTCTGGACCGGCAGCCATGTGGCCCCATAAAGTTTGTGGCAACACCGCCAGCCTTCGCTCTGAGCCACCCCGAGCCCCTCCGGAGCGGAGGCAGCAGATGTGTGGGTGAGAGCAGCCAGGATGCTGCCCGGCCATCCCTCAGGCCGGGAATCTCCCACGTAGCCATGCGGGTCAGAAACCGCTGGAGGGGAAAGCCTCACGCCGAAGGCGAGCCCAGCACGCTTCGCCGGGATGAGCAATCCCTGCCCGCAACCCGTTATTCAAACGGGGAAGCAGAACAATGCCTGGGAGCAGCCCTGCACCCTGTCCCGGGCAGGGGTACCCGGGCCAGGAAAAGACGCTCCCGTCCTCCCCGCAGCTACCGAGGGAGACAAACACGTGCTCGGCGGGGGCGACGGGGCCGCGCTCGGCGCCGCCCGCCCCGCTGAGCGCTGCCGTGCCCGAGATAGGCAGGCCCCCGGCTGCGCCGTCTCCGGACCGCAGCCGGGGATTATCGCGGGCTGCCGAGTTCACCTCAGGAGACCTCACCCCATCTGCGAGCCGGGGCTGCCCCGGCCGGCAGCGCTGATAGCCGGGCCCGCGGGGGCGGGCGGCAAGTCGCGCCCGAGCCGCGGCTGCACAGTCACTGCCGGCAGCCCACGGCGCAGCGCCGGCCGCCGCTTCCCTTCCCCGCTCGCTCCCTCCCTTCCTCCCTGCCGCCCTACGCTCCGGGAGCCGTGCTCAAGTGCGAGCCGGGCACCCTAAGCCGGGGCTCGGCATTCCCGAGCGGCCGGGCGAGGTAAAGCCAGCGGCGCTAAGCCCGGCGCCTTCCTCGCCGGCGGGCACCCCGGCGCCGCACCTCCGGCGCTGCCCTTCCCCCTGCCCTCGCCCGGGAGCTCACCAGAAAAAGAGCCGGGAGCAGAGGTTGGCATCCTGCAGCGGGTTAGGCTTCTCCTCGCGGGGCACCGGCTCCATGCCTGCCGCCACGCCGCCCCGACCCGCCCGGCGTGCGGCGAGGGTGCAGGACCACGAGTGACTTCCACCGCCGGCAGTCCCCGCCGCTCTGCCGCCGGCCGGCGCGGTTTCCGGGAGAGCCGGCACCCCCGCCTCGGCCTCCTCCTCCTCCTCTTCCTCCTCCTCCTCCTGCTGCCAGCCTCCGCAGGACGCCTCCTGCCGGCCCGGCTTCCCCGCGGAGCCTGCGGAGGTGCCGGGCAGCGCCGGGATCTGCTCAGCTGGGGCAGACTCAGTGCGGGCCGAGCCTCTGGCCGGGGTACTCTGCTGCGCTTCCCCCGGTTTCGCGCTTGTATGTGCTCCTTGGTGATGGAAAGCATCTCCTCGGTGCACGCAGCGCCAAGCTAGGTGCCCACCCGGCTTTTTTGGGGCAGAAAAATCCGTCAGGGACAAGTCAGGCTTAGTGGGACCAAACGCCATCAGAAACGCTTGCTGCCAGCGCTCCTTCCCAGAAGTTGCATATTCTTCTATTAGAAAACGAAAATCAAACCTAAAGAACAATGTTCAGGAGAGGTTGGCGATAGAAAATAAAGAAGCTAATTAATTTCAGGACGTGGTGCATCACTGAAATTGGCAGTTCTCAAAGGTTCAGCAAGTGATCACCAAACTCCTCTCCAGTCATGTCACCCATGGCCTGCCAAAGGGACGTGATGAAAAGGAGTAGCAGAAACTGCAAGAGACTTAGGGAAGCAGAAATGCAGGACACGTATCTGAAGTAACCAAACAACTGTTAATCTCTGTGGCACAATGGTTCCCTGCCATGCTGTTATTTCTCTGCAGTCTCTGAAATCCAGGATGTATGAGGTTGTAAGAGATCTCTGGAGTTCAGTGGGTCCAACCCCTGCTGCTTAAGTGCCATGTCCAGGCAGCTTCTAATTATTTTCAAGGATGGAGACTCCACAGCCTCTCTGGGCAACCTATGCTAGTGCTCATCACACCCATAATGAGGAAGTGTTTCCTGGTGTTCGGATGGAACCTGCTATGTTTCAGCTTGTGCCCATTGCTTCTGGTCCTGTCACTGGGCACTACACCTGGCTATGTCCTCTTTCCATCAGTATGCACACTAATGAGACCTCTCTGAGCCTTCTCTTCCCCAGCCTAAACAGCTTGCTCAGCCTTTCCACACAGGAAAGGTAACTAGAGTCCCTTCATCGTCCTTTCCCTGCAGACTCTCCAGTATGTCCATGTCCCTCCTGGACTGGGGAGCCCAGAACTGAATGCAGGACTCCAGGGGTGGCCTCACTTCTGAGTAGAGAGGAAAGATCACTTCCCTCAACCTGCAGGTAAATACTCATTCTAATGCATCCTAGCATGTCATTAGTCTTCTTTGCCACAAAGACACATTGCTGGTTTATGTTCAACTTGGTGTACACCAGGACCCCAAGTAGAGTGGCCTCCAGCCCATACTGGAGCCTGGGGTTGTTTCTCCCCAGGTGCAGGACTTTGCTCTTACCGTTTTTGAACTTCATGAGGTTCCTGTCAGCCCATTTTTCCAGCCTGTTGAGGTCCCTCTGGATGGCAGCACAAGTCTGTAGAGTGTTATCAGCACTGATCAGCCACTCCTCCAAGTTATGTGTCACCATCCATGGTGGCCTTTAAGGAAAGACTGGATGTGGCACTTGATGCCACGGTCTAGTGGACAAGGTGGTGTTAGGTCATAGGTTGGACTCGATCTCGGAGGTCTTTTCCAGCTTAATGGATCTGTGATTCTGTGATCATTAATAAACTTGCTGAGGCAGCCCTCTGTTTCATACAGATAATTTATGAAGATATCAGATAGTTTTGGACTTAATGTTAACACTTGATGTACACCTCTAGTTACTGACTTCCAATAAGATTTTGAGCAACTAATCACAACCCTGATCTCCTAGACTCCTTTCCACTCCAAGCCAGCTGCAAAACTAGCACCATTCTTATGTTCTGTGTATTCCTTTAATGTCCCCAGGAGCAACCTGCCCTATCTCTTCCTGCTTAAATGTATTGACAGTGAAACTATTGACAGGGCTGGCATCTGACTTTAATTATACACATCAGAGTTGGCACGTTGTTGAGATAAAAGAGGGTTGGGGCTACACTATGTTATTGCATAAATAGCATCAGTTTATGCTTGAAGGAATGTTATAACCATATGTCAGACAAATCCAGCTTAAGCTTGCTGTCAGTGAACACTGATGGGGCTGGAAACAGCATGCTCTGCTTGTCCATACATGATGTGCCACAGAATTTTGTGAACAGTAAGTAGTACACCTGTCAACAGCTTTCTCTGGATCCTTCCAGATAAAAACAAGGGACAAGACTTGTGGAAAGGCTGCAGTGGTTTGAAAGGGCAGGCTTTAACAAAATAGTGCCTATATATTCCAGAACCTGGATAATAAATTTAAATAATCTCCCAAAATTTGTGAAGAAAAGCTCTGCCCATCAGCAAAATTTGACAGGTTTAGATTTCTGTGAGACAAATTTGTCTAACTAGATACTCATAAGTGAATGAAAAGGTGTGACAGCATAGTGCAAGTCCCAAAATGTCAATAAAGTTTGGGTCAGGGAGAAGGAGAAAGGAAAATATAAATCTTAAGGCTGACTTCAGCTTTGTGAAATAGTTGTGCAATGAAAGATTGCACAAACATTTCATAGTTTGGTGAAGGAAGTAGTAGACTATTCATGAACAAGTAATTTATTTTCAGAATGCAGGTAAAAGTATTAAAGCAAAATATTAAAATAACTCCTTTTTTAGTATTATTGTGATGATGGGAAAAGAACAAAAAGCAGTCCTGAAGAAATGCATTTTTGTTTGCCGTCATTATGATTGACGAATGCTGACACTACTTAATTTTGAAATACATACTAGTGTTTACTCCTAAGTCCAAAACAAAACACTCTAAAAAAACTAAAAGGGAAAAGAAAAATAACATTAAATAAAAAAATCCAGAAAGCCTATTAACCCTAAATTAACCTATAATTCTATCTGCCAAGTGTGCAATTAGAAGCTAATGCAGTAATAAAAAAGTGTGAAACAATTGGCCAAAGAAGTGCTCTTGAAAACCTGAGACTGCCCATGGAGAGGAAAGGGAAGGGAAAAGAGCTCAGTAATGAATTTAATAATTTTCTTTCTATTTTAGGAGTCAGAAAAAGCAATTGCCAATTTATGCATTGAACATTTTGCTATGGCAACACTATTTTCATGTGGAGAGAACAAGATATGTAACAAACTAATCTGTGTGACTTAGTAAATCTAAATTATCATAGTCATATGGATAATGATCTAGCAAAGCCAACTGTTCAAATAGGGCAATAGCCAAATTAAGGCAGTAGCAACTGAGTTAAACTTGTTATGCATATACATTGTTCTGGGGAAATAAATTCAGATCACAGAGGATGTCACAAATGTGCAAACACATAAGATTCACTATTTATTCAGTGCACAAGAAAGTAGTCACTAAGTAACCATTCATGTGTAGCCTTATGACTTCTTTACTGTCTTTTCATTTTGAATACCGTCAGACTAACAAGTTTCTCCATCAGCATTTTTAGGGCACTTATTAAGGAGCTCATAAAAACCAACTTTTCTCAAAACCCTTAGAAGATTACTGGGCAGTTTCCACTAATTTCCAGATGGCAAATAAAACATGGATCTTGAGGGGCAATGTAGGTACTGATCTCTGATATGCAAAAGGAACCTAAACCTTAGTCTTTTGGAGGATGTGGCACTATAGCCTTTCCCTTTCAAGCAAGCAGCCATTGATTTCAGGGCTGAAGAGTTTTTCCATATCATACCCCAGGGCCTTGAGATGAACACCTAAAAAACCAAGAAGTTGTGGACGAGTGTGTTTGAAAAGTCTGTATAAAAGATTTGCTGAGCACTACGTGGTATTTCTGAGGCAGTATTAGGGGCAGAATCAAATTCAAAGCTGTTTGAAAGATGTTGGAGGGATTAGTGTTCCAAAGGCAAGCTATGAAAGCAGAATGAGAAGGCTTTGCAACCGTGCATTGTTTGAGTTTAATGTTTTTGACTGAAGCCAGGCAGAAAGGCAGACCATATGCCTGCCTGACAAACCAAACAGGCAGCGTTGCATCCCACCACGCTGCTGGCAGGAAAGCAGGCTGTCCCGCTGGCTGAGAGCCCAGCTTGTCACTACCCAGTGGCCTGACTCATCATCTGGCTGATGTATCCCCAGGGGAATGGTGTTTGTCCTGCAGTACAGATATATTGGCCTGTTCTTGTTCAGCTGCAGAATGGAAATGTCAGAAAATGCTGCAGAACCAGGCTGTAATTTTGCTATTTCAACCTGATCATCAGTATGTAATGTCAACAGTCTTCCTTGGATGCCTTTCCTATTTCTTCTTGTTACCCTAGTAGCCATATCTATTTTCCCTATATCTTTTTTTTACGTCCCCATATCAATCTTCTACATGCCATAGTTTCTTATTGGTGCTAATTGACTTATTCATTCTCCTTAAATTATGGTATGAATCAGGTGTCTACGCATAGGTGCCTACTTACATTTTAGACATGGCAGGATATTCCATGCAGCCACAAGTTACCACTACAGAAGTTTTCAGCCTTCTTTTAATGGTATTTTACCTGCCTATACCATGGTGATGTCTCTGATGCTTTATAGATGACTGTAGTTGCAGACACACTTACTTGCCATACACAAAACTGTGTTAAAATCATTTATCTGTAGCAAATAGTTTATATTGATTATCTGCTAAGATAGGATTCAAACAAGTTGCTTTCTATTAAACTGAACACTTGATTCAGTAGAAAGTATCAGAAAAGTTGTACTAAAGTTAAATTTGACTCACCTACCACCTGTTCAGCTGCCCCTAACAATTTAATCTCTTGTACTTCATGCACTTAGAGACTGATATTTTTGTAGGGTGGTTCGGATGAGGTTGCAGCAGGCCTTCAGCAGAAGCTCCCTGTGCTATCAGTGAAAACACAGACTTAATTATTTACAGTATTGCTGTCCTGAGCTACTGCTGTCCATAGCCCTCTCTTCTCCATTCCTAAGCAGCTAAGAGCTCATTTCACTGTTCTACTCTCACCAGGTAGCAGATATCAATCTTCCTGCTTCTATTCATTATATTTTCAAGTCTTCTATTTTTTGAACTACATTTATAATATTGATAACACTGTTTCTGAAGAGCAAAGTCTTTCTTTCCATTCTCTTATCAACTGATATGTTACAGCAAATCTTGCCCTTTGTTTGCCTCCTTCCTATCCTGATCTCTTGGTTTTCTAGCTTAATACTAATGCACACAGCCAGGGATAATCTCCAAGCAACAGTGAATTACAGTAACAAAAAAATTAGGTTCAAGTAGTTTCAGGGTAAAGGTGAGTCAGCAAACAAAAACCAATCTACTGCAATTATTGTGCAGGCTATGACTGATGGCCTAGGGAAATGAAGACTTCCCATCCCTGGCTTTTAGAAATGAGATTGTTTCTGCAAGGAGCAGTTAGTTGGACTCAATTATCTTGTAGGTTCCTTCCAACTCAAGATATTCTATGATTCAATGATTCTACAATCTCTGTCATGATATTTGCTCAGCATAGGCAACTTAGTCTGAGACTAGGGAGTGGATTGGCTGACCTTCTGACTTCTGCGTTTTCTGTGACTGGGCAAGATTGCCAGAGTGTCCAGAAAACGGTGGGAAAAACTCCTTTTTAAAACCTCATCTCAGCCTGGAGGTAAATGGTTCATTTCAGTTCATGTAGGTGAACAGTATCCAGCAATACTGTGCTCTTGCAGGATCTTATGCCTAAGAGTTTTGTCTTGATTTTCTAAATCAAAATTTGGGACACAGAACACTATAAAACATAGAATTCAAATGGCTTTGATAAGCTCTGTTTTCAAAAGTGACTATGAAGACATATAACAAACTACCAGCAAATAACATTCTTCAACTTGAGTGAGTAAAATCTGTGTTTTTTTCAAAGTTTTCTTTAGTACAGCATTCTTTTGCATTTTTCACATTTATTTATATAAATGCGTTTTCCATTGCATGTTCTCTTTCATTTGTTGTTAGCCTAAATGGGCAAAAGGGAGAGGAGAGACATCAGAAGTGGAAGTATGGACATTCTCCTTTACCTTAGGAAGGAAAAAGCAAGTAGTGAGCACGCACAAATTTATGAGCCACAGAGCAAATCAGTCACCATCTCCACTATTACAGCCTAGTTATTTCTGTTTTTTCTTGAAGCCACTCTACTTACATGCTAAAATCAGGGGAAAAGACATTGTACAGATGGTCAAACAAAAGTGTATTTCTTTCCAGAAGATTTTTTTTTTGCCTCCTAGCAATGACATGAGTAAGCAACAAGCTCCAAAGGCAAAGACACATAGGTCACTTTCCAGAATGAAACATCACTGTCAAGATCATCTGGATCATGATTGTGTTTCATTTGTCATTGTCAGACTAAAGTTTAATAAAATAATTTTTGGCAATAGCAAGGAGACAGAAGACAACACAGAAAAAAAATCATAAATTACTGCATAGACCTTTTTCGTTTCTGTAACACAGAGTCACAGGAAACCTTACTTAAATTGAGTGGCCAAGTGTGGCTTTTTCCCTGTTGGGGGTTACCAACTATGATGGGATTTTGGACATGATTAAAGTAACTTCTCTTGCTATAAGGCAAGACTTCTGACCTCACAATAGAAACTTGTGATGTTGCCAGTAGAGATCCTCAGCCTATACATTTTCTTCAAATATGAATGAACCTAAAAAATATGATAATGGTTTTTTCACCTTTTCTGATATGCTTGGGAGAATTTGCTGCCATCAATGGTCTAAGCCTGATTTCATCCAGCATCCCAGATGAAGATGGAAAAAAGCTAAAATACTGCTGAGTAATATTTGGAGATCATAAAATCACGTAAGTTTCAATAGGAAATGAAACACACTGCACACTTGATTTCTAACTTTAATAGGAACCTGACAAGGCAAAGTCAATTATAAGTCTCTACGTGTACACCATTAGCTTTGGAGAACAGAAGGCATAGAAAGTGACTGGGCATTCTAACAAGATGCTAAGGACAGGAAAGTTTAAAAAAAGGGAAAAAAATTAAAATTATAATTTCAAAAATTCCCAGGTTTTCTTTCTTTTTCTGCTGAGAAAGGAGGGGATAGTTTACTTGTTTTTCAATACTTTCCTGGAAAACTAGTGACACATGGAAAGGGGAAAAGGCAATTCTGTTCTAAAAGAAACAACCTAAGGCCAGCAGACACATCTTCAATGTATGTCAAGTCACATCTGACATCTGATCTGGATGTGAGGCACTTACCAGCAAATATAGACTCTCAAATCAGAACACAAACCATGTAAAATGGCTGCAAACATAGTTAGTCTCAGCCGTGAGCAACACAGTCTGTCAACATTGTTATCACTTGGCCTTCCTTAGCTCTTGGCTGTTCCACCAGAGTCTAGCACATGAAAGTCCATGCCTGACTTTTTGGCTAGGTCACATAGAGTTCCCACTTTTCCTGGGGCACCCACAGTTTGAGAAGTAACAAAAGTTTCTTTGACACTTCTGGGCACAGCTGTCAGCAGAACACCAATTACCTGCCAATGCAGAAGTCCCAAAAGGCAAATTTTTTTGTCCACATATCCTTGGCATCCTCACTCCTATCCACACACCACACCACCTTATTACTTAATCGTTTCTTGGCAGGCTGACACTTCTCTGGGGTATTGCAAGCACAGGTGGAGACTACATACCAGGAATTCATTTTGTGAGTCAGAGTTTTTCAAGATTTCTAATATAACAATTAGATTTCTAATATAACAATTATATAATGCTAAAATCTCCCTTTATTTCGTTTACTTTAAAAGGGTAAATTTAAGTCCAAACACTATGAAGTGTTTTGTCTGGAGGAAAGAAGGCTTAGGGGAGACCTTATAGCTCTCCACAACTACCTGATAGAAGGCTGTGGTGAGGTGGAGGTCAGTCCCTGCTCCGAAGTGATAGGACAAGAGGAAATGACCTCATGTTGCACCAGGAGAGGTTTATTTTGGATATTAGGAAAAAATTCTTTACCCAGGGGAGTGGTTGAGTTATCATGCCCGGAGGTATTTTTTTTAAAAGACATGTAGACATGGCACTTGGGGACATGGTTTAGTGATGGCCTGGGCAGAGTTAGGTAATAGCTGGACTCAGTGATCTTAAAGGTCTTTGCCAACCTAAATGATTCAATGCTTCTGTGACTCAAATGCTTATAAACACTGACTCACAGGCACCAAGTATATGTTTTCCTGCATGAAGATTCTTACAACACCTTAATCACTGTTGCATCTAGGTATCTTCTAGCAACATGTTAAATGCCATGTTTATTCTTGTTCTTAATCTGTTTTGGTTATGCGGCTTCAAGCTAATATTCTCACAGCTGTGTTTATGTTAGAGAAAAAAGGTTGGTGTAATGTATATTGCTGTTAGAGGAGAAGGCAGTGTAGTCTTCCTTAGTGCTCCCATTCCATGGCTATTTGTTTCTCAGCCTCAGACAAACCAAGGTGGAAAATTTTGTCTCCAGAGGGAGGATTACTCTTACAGAGGGACATTCTACTTCCTCTGTCATGGAAAGACATTTACCTTGGTTGCTGTGGTATTTATTTAGATCTCTGAGAAGACACAACAGTGCACTTGGAGGGCAAGAACTGAGATCTTGAAATTTAACAATAGTTTATGGAATGTAGTGGTGCATTGAGCTGCGCTCACAAGTCTTAAGTTTATATGACTAATTTCATTAAGTTGGAAAAATGGTTTGTTCCAGACCCCCCTGTTCATGGCTGCATTTGCAGTTGGTTTACCCCTTCCAGAAAGTGCTGTTCCCCTAGCAACCCTCCTGTCCATCAAACGTGTCCTTTCCCCCAGAGCCTGTCAGTCACTCAGGAGGCCTCTCCTCTTTCTAGAAAGCTCGGGGAGACCCGGCTCCTGATTGGGACAGGTTCTGGAAATCCCCTACTCCCTTTCAGGGATTGGCCCTTTGTGTGTCAATCTACCCCCCAACTCCTCCCTTTGTACCCCCTATTGGTTAAATGTTTTTGTGCACGCCCCTTGGCGTCTGCTCCTTATAAGCTCCTGCACCTCAGAAAAAACCGCTTTTTTCCTGAGGCCCCATCCACGTGAAATAAAGCCTCTCCCTGTTCTACCTCAGAAAAGAGTCTCCTTTTCTCCCTTCGCCAAAGCTGCGCTTCACATCCAGTGCTTGCGTGCCAAGGACCCACCGGGTGGGCATCTGCGGATCCGTCCAGCGAGGCCCTACCGAGAGCTGAGCACGCTTCCCGCCAGGGCGGCCAGGCAAAGCTGGGAACTACTGGTCAGTGGCCCACGAAGCGTGACCTCAATGGAAGACATAGAAGAGAATAAAAACCAGACGTGTTTATAGTACTCCATGTTGCCTTAGGGATGTGCACTTTGTATTCTGCTCTTCATTGTACTCCCTATGGGCTGAAGGCTTCATGGCCAAGTGCAAAGAGTGTGTGTAGGTCTGAGGGAACAGGCAGGCGTGTAAATGTAAAAAGGAAAGGAGAATGTCATGGCTTCAGATACTGTGGGAGATAAGGGCTACTTATGTTTGCACAAAATACACCAAACTTTTAGCATTGGTGAAAAATTCAGGAGCACTCGCATGCCATGATTTGAACTGGCCAGATGTAAACCTACACATACCCACTTCTTCCTCTTGCTTTGAAGCTGCAGAGCATTCCTGGGAATCCTGTGGCCATGTTTGCATTTGTTACATTTTAATATTTTTCTTTGTTAGCATCTACCTGCTTCTTGATCAATTCTTCTGGCCTGCAAATTCACTCTGATGGCCTTTCAACCTTTATACTCTGTGTCAGAGAGTTATAAAAAGGCTGCAGGTGTTTTCAGAAGAGGAGTGGTGGTTCCAGACACAGAACAAGGAGGAGAAACAACCATGAAGTTAGAAAAGTCAGTGTAAGAACAACTGCTGTGACAGTAAGGACAACCACGTGAACCACAGTGATTAAGAAGAGAAGAAGGGCTGGAGGGAGATATTATCCAAGGCTTGGGGAGAAGGTGGATGCAAGAAGGAAGGAAAATGAGGTAGAAGGATGGAAAACTGAGCATAATAAAAAAAAAGAGAGGTCAGGTTAACCATGAAAGGGGCTCAGGGAAAGAGGATAATTGTGTCAGGTACTAAGACGACCAGCAGATGGTAAAGGGTGGAATGGCTGCTTTGTCCAAGCCAAATATGTGCATCACACCTGACAACAAACCAAAGTGAGAGAAAACTTCTTTTCAAATTTCCTCAATTGTGACCAGGGGCAGGCAGGAATAGTGGAATAAACTTGTGTGTATAAAAAGTGATATCTCTATGCACAGAATGGCTTTAGGATGTATCAGAAGTCATAGCTGTAGTTCTGTTTCTGTAAATAAACACTTTTCATGCCTTTTAAAATACACTTCACAGCAGCAAAATTACACCATCATCCCTCCTGCCAGAGAAAGTTGGTGCCGCTGTGTGTGCTCCCTTCTTCTCCAGATCATCTTCAAAGGAGATGACCAGCCACCAGAGGGTTGCACAAAAGTGTCATCCCTCTCTCTCTGGATATCCAAAAGCTTTTCACCTCCCAAGTGCAGGCAGCACTGCACCATGATTATCCTTTCACATCAAGAATCTGTTTCCCACAATCCTGCCATACTGCTAACAATGTCACCTGTGCTGATGGCTTTTCCTGCCTGCTCTTCTCAACAGAGGAAAATGGAGAGTAAAAAAACCTCAGCAAACTGTCATTTTCCTCATTTTCCTACCAGGTAACCTTTATAATACAGAGTTTCAAGAGGATTGGATAAACCACTGTTTTCATATATTAAAACTGAGCTCCCTTTGGGGATTGACAATCCTTTTCATTCTTTAATTGTCTAGCACTGGTGTAGAGCTTCTGCTTCAGGACCAGGATCCCCAGGAGTTACATTATCGCAGAAAAAGAATGAGAGTAATTTTGCCAGCTTTTGTTCTACGCTTTAAATAATGACCTTTTTGAATGAGTCATTTAGCCTGCCAAATTTTAGAAAATATTTTCCTTAAGTAATTTTGTTAGAATGATATTTCCTTGTAGGAAAGGCATTATTTGAAGGAAGAAGGCCCACCCAGCATAAGACAACCGTGGCATTAGTAAGTTCTGCTTTGGAACATTTGTGAGTAGATAAACTGGGTAAGCTCTCCACTTCCTCCTGCAGAGTTTCTGTTCAGCAGGAGTGACTCAGTAATCCCTGCCATTTCCTTGGACATATCTGCACATAAATTAGATTGACAGCATCCAAACAGGTAAATAGGAGTAAAAAGGACTTTTGGTAATCATACTGAGCTCCAAGTGGGCTCCAACGTCTGTTCCCATTCACTGTACAACCCCTCAGGTAAGTCCATGATAAATATGAGATACATCCCTAAACATCCCTGCAGCCCTAAATTATTCAGAAATATATAAACTGCTGGGAGTCCAGAGATATAAAGTGATGTTGTCCCTTCTGTGCGAAATATGTGACGTTCTATGTGAATCAGGCACCACTTGAGACAACATATTTCTCTCCAAAGGTGTGGCAACTTTACAAAAGAAACATGGAACTGTAATTCTCATTATCTTTGCCACGAGGGAAAAAATCACACAGTAATGCAGTGGTGATATAATACAGCCTAATGCCACAAATGGCAGGGTGATACAAATCTGCATTTTGGTCTCGGCTTCCTTGCAGTAACCAGTAGAGAAGCTTAGAGTTTTACTTCTGCTGAGACCTTTGACAGCCATAAAGCAAAATACTTAGGCTAAGCACATCTGTAGCTCCCTAATGGGAGATGATGCTAAAAGCATCATTTACAGCATACATTTAGGGTGGATATAATTTGTATGAGTGGCAACAAGGAATCAATGCAGAGGGACAAAAAGTTTATGTTCTATAGCAGACTTTAGCAACATAAAAAAACCCACACCTAAATTTGTTGGCAGGTGAACAAATAAAGAAGTTAGAGAGAGAGACCAATGATACATTTCTACAGCTAAAGAAGAAGCAGAGGTTCCTAACTTTGTTGCTTGACCAGTGGACTATCACAGCTCCTAACATTTATACAGGGAAATTCTAGCTGCCATGGCAACCATTTTTTTTCTGGCTGACTGCACTGGATAAATATTCGATTAAAACCTTTTTATTTATGTCTCTAATCTAAAAGGTTTCTTTAGTGAAACTATTAATTTAAAGATTTTGCTACCTAATCATGCAGCAACTAGCACAGTTGAGCCCTGGCTTGGATGAATGGCAGCACAATTAAATAATAATAAATATCCGATGATAGAGAGTGAAAGCAGTAAGGGAAGTGGAAAAAAGGATGCTCTTTAGGCAGTTAGATGGATGGATGAACCTATGTGAATGATACTTTTTTATTATTTGATGGTAATTTTGCAGAAGACGTAATTTCAGGTTGAAGAAAGATTTTTATTAAGCCTGTAAATCTGAACACTTTACATTTGTAATCTTAAGAGAAATTCTAGACTGAACAAGTGATTTCAAATCAAAGAATCAAAACTATTTTTTGACAGAAGAATTTAGTATTTCCCTTGTCTTTTGCTGTTATTCTCAATTTGGATTTGTTTTTACAGAATTCTGTGAATCTAAAATGAGTTATCTTGCCAGAATTACTTTTTTCCATAAAAGACTACTGAACATTTTACCTCAAATATCAAGAAAACAACAGTCTGAGGAATCTTTCTTTCTTTCTTTCTTTCTTTCTTTCTTTCTTTCTTTCTTTCTTTCTTTCTTTCTTTCTTTCTTTTTCTTTCTTCTTTCTTTCTTTCTTTCTTCCTTCTCCTTCCTCCTCCTTCCTTCCCTTCCTTCCTTCCTTCCTTCCTTCCTTCCTTCCTCCTTCCTCCTTCCCTCCTTCCCTCCCTTCCCTCCTTCCCTCCCTTCCCTCCCTTCCCTTCCTTCCTTTTCCCTCCCTTTCCTTCCTTCCTTCCTTCCTTCCTTCCTTCCTTCCTTCCTTCCTTCCTTCCTTCCTTCCTTCCTTCCTTCCTTCCTTCCTTCCTTCCTTCCTTCCTTCCTCAGCTCTGGGGGCCACTGGCTCTTGCCAAGTTCACTCCTCATGCAAAACCCTGTGCAAATTGCTGCCCCAAGCAGGACCACAAACAAAACAGAACAACCATGGAGGAATCAGAAGGTAAAATGTCAAACAGGATGATGGCTTTTCAAACCCAGAATGTTATATTTATCACTGGATTTAGCCACAACCTGGCTTAAATGTTTCCACTCCTCTGATCCTATAAAAGAAAATTATCTTCTAGAGTCCCTGTACCTATATGCTGAGGATGGGAGTATCTGAAGATTTAACTGAAACAATATATAATGTAAGTTAACCCTCCGGATGTAATTTGTGTGCCCTATTTTTTGCTGGGATGTGAAGACTTGATATTTTGCAAAGGATACTCAGAATTGATTTTTTCTAATGAATGTGGTAAAGAAAAGATTGCTTTCATAGTTTTTAATGCTTGCTTTTTTTACTCTGCACTCTCAAACTTTTTATTTTTCTTTCCCTGAAGCATTTCTCTTCTTAAAATTTGGCACAGTATTAGGCTTTTTCCTTTCTTTTGTCTCTTTGAAAGTCAGAGGTCTGCTTTGTTCATGCTCTTTTACATAAAAGGCATTATCAATAACATCTGCACAGGCACTGGAATAATTAACCTTTTCATTTTTATTGTAAGCAGATTTTTCTGATTACATAGATGCATTTCTGTGTTAGCCAGAGAATGCAATCAAAAGCATGCACTGGACATGTTCTTACACAGACAGACAAAGACACTTTCCTAAATAGCCACACACAACTGTCTCCATGCAGTTGGTCTCTTCTCCTGCCCAGAAATAGATCTGACATATAAAATATTACAGGAAGAAACAAAAAATACCACAAAACCGCTAAAATATTTCAATGTGAATGTATTTTTTTTTAATTGCAAAGAAATAAGAAACAACTTACTCCTGCCCTCTTTATTACCTCTTTTTAAGCAGAACTTTATTACCAACTGCCCAGTTTTGATGGGTACCACCACATCCATGGGAACATGCTTTAAAAGTACAGTTTCTCCTTAGCTGTACTATCTTGAACAGTAAATACACACTTCATGCTCAAGTGCTTTAACTATAGCAGGAACGATGAGCAGCACCAGTAACATCTCCAACAACCATTTCTAAAAAGGAAACACTATTCAGCTAAGCAGTTTTCCCTGGGAGAGCACTGTGTATGCTGCAGAGCTCTCACAGGGACAGAACCCCAAACTGGAGCATTGTACCTGTACCATGCTCCCCATCTCTCCCACATGGTGCCTGTACCTCATATTCTCCTTATGCTCCATGTGCACCCACTGACCATGTCACCCTCCCGCCTGTGCCTTTATCCACTAGGGTCCAGTAGCAAAATGAGAGATAAAAATCAACAATCAGCCCTCTAGGCTAACAGCTTTCCATACTGTTCCCCAGGGGTTTTGGTGGGATATACCTGGTAGCCCTGCTTGGGTCACTGACTTGAACCCATTCCCGCAGGCCCAGCATGCCCAAATACTGGTATGGAGTAGGACCTTCCTGCTGCCCCACCTTACCCACACTGAGCCATGTGCTTCCTTCAGTCTCTGGCTTTTGTCAGAATGCCTGGATGCCCCCCTCTTTTGGGTTGCTCCAGATTCAGAAGAGCTGCAGGGGAGCACAGGGTGCATTTTTTTGGCTGACATAGGTGAAGTCAGGAGAAGGGAATACTTTGGGCAGTACAACCAATCTGAAACAAAACATGTTTGCTACCCGACAAAAGACGGTTACCATTGTTCATATCCAGGACAAATAATATTCCTCACAAAGACCTCGGGCAAATTTAGAACCTTACAACCAGCACCCAAAGAATGGCAATCCTGCTCTCCCTGTAGTCTTCCCAAAGCAGCATAACATGGGGACTGTTGCTCTCAGTCCACCACAGGAAACTCAGAAATTTGGGATTGGATGGTTGGCTCTGACTGCCAGGGGTCTGAAAAGCTTCACAACATCAGATGAAACTTTCCTGGGTATACCTTTCTCAGAAAACTCCTGAAATAAATGTGTGTTTTGCCTTTCAGCAATTCAGTCCAGGCAGCTCAGCCAGTTAATGTGGTTAGAACAACATGCAACTATCTAATGAGAAAGCCCTAAGGACAGAACAAGTTCTCTAGGCTCCCTGCAGCACCTCAAGGCCTGTTTCTGTTTTTCACCCTCATTGCAGAAGGCGCTCACTGTCTGTTTGCAGGCACATCCCCCTGCCAAAACCATCCTCTGGTATTCTTCCAAGAGAAACCCATGAAGACTTTTTTTCTCAGACATGGGAGAGCAAAGTTTGTTTTCTGTTAGAGATGGTGCCGTTCCATGTCGCCAGCTCTGGCAGGCTGCATGCATTTCTAAATATCCTGTTAAGTATTCTTCCCTCCTCCAGAGCAAGCAGGCTAGACTGTGGGGGTGGCTGCATCTCTGCAGAGAAGTAGGATGTCCAGCCAACACTGAAAGCCTTGTTTGCTAATGCTGTTCTCCTGGGGATGTCTTTAATAGGACAACGCCACTTTTGTACTAGCAAACTAAGCAATGACAGGAATACAATTTGAGCATATCTAGATGACACAGAATACACTGATGTTTTCTTCTACGTCCAGTCTAGCCAGAAACTAGGTATGAGGAAGACAGCTAGCAAGTGGTTATCTTATGCCATCTTGTCCCTCTGAAGCCTGTTATCACTGAAGTTTTTGGAGCAGATGAGTGCAGAGCCAAGCTTTGAGATCTCTGAGATGCAGGCGGGGTGATGGGGTGGATGGGAAGAGACAGAAAAGACTCATGAGGAATGGGTAATGTTTGACTTTTCTCTCTCATGTATTTCTGTGTAACAGCCTTAGACAGTTCTGGTGCCTACTGTGCTGCTATGCTGAGCCTCTTGCTGCTGTATAAAAAATAGGAGAGGAGGGACAATGTCTAGGCAAACACATACCCAAGAATGTGGTTTTGGTTGTTGCATTAGAAGTGACATCAGCCTAACAGCAGCAGCTGACACATACCAAAAGGCTGGTGAGCAGCATGAGATCATTGCTCAGCTCTGCTTCGTGAACTCCATAGTTTTGGTTTTTACTTTGTCTGCTAATACTTGTGACATTAATATATTTAGAATAAGGTTAACTCTTCCTGTTGCATTTGTTTCTATGGAACCTTGGCCTTGAAGGCATTGCCAGAGGTGCTGTAATAGAACAGTGACCCCTGGATTTGAGACTGGTGGGAATATGTAGGTGCCTAGGCCCTACATTAATTTAGGTGGTATAAGTGTCTGCATGACTAAGTCCATGGGCTTTGCAAACATGAGCAATGACTGATGAGTGATGATACTTGCACATTAAGCCAAGCCACTTGATATCACAGCAAAAACGATTGCCAAAAAAATCAGTTTGGATTTTAGGATTAGCATCTTAGTATGTATAAGTGGCAGGAGGACAGTTTGTGGGATGCAATAAACATCTTAAGTACTATTATGTTATCCTCCATGGTCTCAATCTGTGGCATGCCTGAATTGAGTCCATTAGAGATTTTTCAACAAAATCATCGTAACAGAGTTTCAAAGAATAACCAGGCTTTTAAAAGGCATTGTTGTGTTTGCATTTTCAATAGAAAGTGGCACTACTGCCCATCAATTTAAAATACTGCATCAATTTGAAGCTACATGGAGAGCAAGAGATAAATATTTTAAAGAAAGTGTCATGTACTTGAAGCCCAAGCCTGAATTTATAAATACATGACAAGTCAGATGTCTTAGAAAATATGTTGTGCTTCCTCCATCTGAACCCTGAGATAGTCAAAAGATTTAAGACTGAGGAAGGTAAAGGCTCTGTTCCCATTCAAGCTATTCAAGGAAGCAGATGGCTGGTAGACCTGCTGTTCGTTTTTTGCCTCAAAGAATGGGGCTGCTGTTACTTTGAAACATTTGTAAATTAGATTAAAAGATTTTGCAGATGAACAAGTCATTAGAGATGCAGGAATTTTTAATTTATAAAACTGGCCCAATGACAATGAATCCCTCAAGACTTTGGTAGAAAGAAGAAGTTCAGGCATCATGGTCACACTGCAGGCACATCTTGGAAGCTGAAGGTTGCAGAGAAATTAAAGTATTGCCAGAAGAGAAAGAGCCCAAATCTGCAACCAGAAAGTGTGCCCTGCACAGATTGCTTCTGAAGTGTATAGCAGGAGGTATTAATTTCCTCACTCATGTGGAAATTATAAAGATGTTGTATCATCTTTGCTTTAATATAGCCCTGAAAATTCTCAAAAAAATTTGCAAACTGCAGAAGGATTGTCCTAGCAAATGCTTATATCAATAACGAGGGGAGAAGAAATCAGATGGAAGCTTATGTGCTTTACTGATTTTGAGGGATAAAGAAAATACAAGCACAGACTCCCTATATTAGCCTGTATTTAGATGGTTCCTCATACAAAAATTATTTCAGCTTTTTTATCCTGTTACACTGGATAGTATAAAGAACACAAGAACTGAAAGATGATATAATGTTAAGTCCATCTGTCACAGAATCACAGAATCATTAGGTTGGAAGAAACCTCCAAGATCACCAAACCCAACCCAACCCTAACCTCAACTAAACCATGGCACCAAGTGCTAGATCTAGTCTTTTCTTAAACACATCCAGAAATGGTGAATCTACCACCTCCCCAGGTAGACTATTCCAATACTTTATTACCCTTTCAGTAAAAAACTTTTTCCTAATATCCAACTTATATTTCCTTTGGCACAGCTTAAGACTGTGTCTCCTAGTTCTGTCAGTTGCTGACTGGAGAAAGAGACCAACCCCACCTGACTACAACCACCTTTCAGGAGGTTTTAGAGAGTGACAAGGTCACCTCTGAGTCTCCTTTTCTCCAGGCTAAACAACCCCAGCTCCCTCAGTCATTCCTCACAGGGCTTGTGCTCTAAGCTCCTCACCAGCCTCGTTGTCTCCTCTGGATGTGCTCAACCATCTCAATGTCCTTCCTGAACTGAGGGGCCCAAAACTGGACACAGCATTCAAGGTGTGGCCTCACCAGTGCCTAGTACAGAAGAAGAATGACATCCCTGCTCCTGCTGCCCTTTACTTGCTGGGCCCTGGGGTCAGGTCTGATGTGTTCCTGAAATAATGAATTTTGCATTAGCAGTTCTGTGGCTGTCTAAGGCAGAGGCTGAGTTATTTCTTTCTTCCACTTGCTCCAAAATCCACTGATCACATAGTCTGCAGGATTTACCTAGCAGCTAGAGGCTTGGATTTACATAAGGAATGTGTTGAGGAATGTCTTCCACTTCTTTGTCAACTGTTCTAGTTAACATGTAATTTTTCAGAACTGATTGTTGCCTTTTTCCATATATTCCTCCTCCACATCTTTACTAAAGAAGTCATGAGCCTGTCATCTTCATCCCAATAGATCATGTATGTACAAAGCACACAATGGACCCACACAATGGGTCTCACTGGGGCACTTTCTGTAGCCCTTAACAGAGTGCTTAAATCCAGGAAACAAACAATATTTGAGACCATCCTTTGGAACTCTCTGTTAAATCTCAGAGATGCCTTAATTATTTCAATGCTACAAATGCCAGTTGGAGTGCTTGTATCTTCCTCAGTCAATGCCTAACAAACAACTGCAAGGGCGTTCCTGACTGGGTTCTGATTCTTGCACAACCCATGTCCCTTATTGGATCCAAACCTTCATTTTGGGTTCATACCAGTCTAGCATTTTGTATGTACCTCCTTCTTTACATTCAAGTGGATCTGCACTTTCTTCCTCTGTCAGAGGAAAGATGCCTTTTGTAAATCTCGATGCCTTTTGTCATTTACTTTGAAGTCCTCTGTGAGCTTTGAGCCATTTTGATTTCAGGCATTCCTAATGTTGTCCTACTACATTCTGAACTTCAGGGAAGTAGTTTAGCAGGCTAAAATGGTCTATGTAACTCACTTTTTCCTATTCATGCAGTAGGTTTGAAGCTGTTTCTTCCATTTTGTATATCTACAGGTTATCCTCCAGAATCCTCTGTATTCAAGTTCTTGAACTTTATGCAGTTATGGATGAGTCCTATGAATTTATCACCACTTCCTTCAAAATCAGGGAGCTTAGTTTCAAAACTACCTGAATTTGTCCCTCTCTATTAAATTGAATCATCCTGTGTCCACTTATTTTCAAGTTTTACTCCGGAACCAGAGTACCACAAAGCACACCCATTTCAAAACTAGGTTTAAAATTACATTTTTTCCTGATGCTTAAATTACTGTTTGGAGAAGAACTTGTCATCTCTCATAGTCAGCAATTATATGCTCTATTGCAACTAAGGAAACAGAGGAACAGAAGAATACATACATTTTCAATGTATATCTGGAAAGTTTATTAACAAAAGGAGAAGTAAAGCATCTCAGGTAGCTAACATTTTGCAATTACAGCCACATATGTCTGCCAAGGTTTTATATTACAGAATGAATGTGTAGTAAAGAACTGGTCAAGAACAGGAAGAGCTGGCACAACATGATCAACAAAGAAGAGAGACAGAGGGGAAAAGAGGCTCATCAAGACCAGGCAGAAACCACAAAGGAATTTGTTGCCAAAGCATCATGTCCTTTCTGGACTCCATTGCAGTGATTCCAAATCATCAGAACTATTTGTCTTTTAAATATAATTGCCAAGCTTTTTGTCCCTCTGCAAAATCAGGTTAGGTGGTCTTTACCCATATTACCCAAGCAGGTCATCTTTTAAGGCACTTAGACCTGGATGGTTTCTTGTCTTGGCACATTTTCCTTCCTTATTTCTTGCAATCTTATCATATTAGTGATATGAGAATCACATTAATGATACAGGAATCACAGTAATGATATGTTTATCACATTAGTGATAGGAACCACCTTCGTATTTTCTTTGTCTAGAGCAGTATATATTCCCTTTAAATATTTCACTTTTACTTTCTGTTTCATTGCTTGTATGTGTAGTCACATCCTTACCTTAATTTTGTCAGAGAGAACTATTCAATGGCAAGGATGCAAATTCTGTGTTTTCATTTAAAAGAGATAAAATGTATCTCTTTTTTTAAGCATGACTATCAGTCCACCTGTGTTTGGGAAGCAGTGATAATATTTAATCACCTGAAGTGGGTAGAAAATATGAAAGGGAAATAGAGCAGGTGAGTAACATCAGCTTTGTGTAAGATGTTAACACCAAGGGCAGTTCCACATGCCTCAGTGCAGCTCTGGCCGAATGAGGCTTTGCTCTTGGACTTGGGGGTGGAGATTTGTGAAGTATGTGCAGCTGTGAGTGGTGGGTAGACAAAGAATTTGGCACTTAAAGATGTGTTTTGTCTCTCTTCTCTGAACGAGATTTTGTAAGTTTCCACAACTGAGGAGATGGCTCTTCAGTAGCTATTTTCCTCTCATGATTGCCCTTCTCAGTAAACATAACACCCTTGCTTCCATCAAATCCCAAATAAACCACTGATGTAAGGAGATTATAAATCATCAGCCAGGAGTCAGACAATGGGTATATATACCTGTCAACAAATGTATTTTTTTTTGTAAGAGTCAGCATGATGGATTCTTTCAGACTGGAACAAAAAAGAGTATCAGGACAGAACGGTAATTCAAACTTTTTTGTTTTTTCTTTTTTTTGCAAAGGGCATGTTATTTACTGCTACTGAACTGTACATGCTATTCATAGGAAACAAGAGATTTTACTAATACCTGGTTGTCTAAACAAATTCCACTACTTTCTGAGCCCAATGCAAATCTGTTGAAAAGCACTGACTTAAACACTGGAACATCTGCAATATATGTGTAACATGGTGGAGCCTTTGAAACAACATCATTCAGAGAGCTATAAAATACCTGCTGCAGAAGGTCCCTCAGTCCCTTCCAAATTCCAAAAAGTAAATGATAGCTAACAAGTTTGGCAGGGTCAAAGAGACACAAAGCTTTCAGAAAGATTGTAGTTGCCAACCCAAATGAAAAACATTTTTTTTTCTGTGTTCACTGAAGTCAACAGTCTTATTTTGCCTTACATCTGTATGTAATTGCTTTTTGACACTGTTTAATAGTCATTCCTGAAAAATGAAAAAGCTTCCAGATTGAATTATCACTTGGCTGTGAATAAAGAACTCAGTATTAAACAGAGACAAAAGACAAATTAAGCATGCAGGATGAATCAAAGATTCAGACAAGGAGGTGTTGTTGACTCAGACAATATGAATGTTTACAAAGCTCTTCCCCATGATGCTGCTCCATCAGACTCACAACTGTAGCACTGGTCAGCTCAGTCACCCAGAGTGAGGATGAATGTTTGTTTCAGGATGTCCAGGAAAAACAAATGCAGATAATAGGCTTTTGGAACATTAGAGAGAAGCTGTTATTCCTACTATGTGTTTAGCATGGGTTTCAGCCCTAAACTTTGTCCTACTGAGCACATCCATATTGAGAAATGGATCGATGCTATTCAGTGACATGACTGCAGTTATCCTTTCCCATATCTTCCCCTCTCCTTCCCACTCTTCCTTTCTTTTTCCCTTCTCTTTCTTGTCCTGCTATCAGCTTGTGTTTCAGGAGGAAAGAACTGGAGAGAGGGAGAGTAAAAGGAGAATTCCCTCAGCCCAGGGCCAAGGACCAAATGGGAGAAGGCACGACCTTCTCACTTGCACTCTGCTTCTGGACGCCTGAGAAGCCAGCTTCACGCAGGAGTAGAGTGTTCATTCCTGCCAAAATTCAGCTTCTGAGCAACATAACTATCAGTACTCAACTACACCAGCAAAAACTTCCCAGTGATGTTTTTTCTTATTCCTACTCCCATCCTTCCATTCCCAAGCCAAATGAAACAACAACAATAAATTACAAACTTTGGCACAACGTGTAATCACAAGTAAATACTATCACCCTGCTAATGAAATCCTTTTACTCTCTTAACCTGCAGATCCCACACTGCTGTAAGAAACAGTGTTTTTCCTCAGACATCACCACTTCTACAATGAAATTGCAGGAGTAATTGCCTTAGTTCTTGTCCTCAAGTATTGTGGAGTTTGGCTTTTAAGCCTGAGAATTTCTCAGGCAAATATGCAAACATTGCTGGGACATGATTAAGTGCAGATAGAGAAGCATGAAAGCCACTGTTTACAAGAAAGCAGTTATTTTGCTCTGGTTGCCAAAGTATATAGCACCACAAAATTAAGTAGGTCAACTGTGTATTCTCCATCATAATCTCTGAGAACAAACCAATGGTTTGCTTTCCAAGCACTGTGCAAGACATTTGGCTGCATGTGTGGAATTAAGCAGAGCACAGAATGGGAAAGGTTGGTCAGTAAATCAAACAGGGTATCTCTGGCATAATGCCAGAATTTAAAATCTTTAGGAGGAATATGTTTTAATGTTGGAAGGTCATTGAACTAGTTTTCCAGATGGATTGATTTTACTTTGCCAAAGCAGTTGTTCCTAGGCAAGATCTATTTGTCTAGGGTGACTTACTTTCTAATTTCCAAAAATTTTTACTTTTATCAAGACTTCTTTATTATTTTAAAATATTTTATGACTATTTTTCATTGAGGACAGTAAATGAGCAAACCTTACTTTGACATAGATGGCATCAAATGTTGCTTTCTTTTGACAGAGTAAAAACTGTAAAAAATAACATATGGAGATTACTCAATTCCCAGTTCTGGAAAACAATACTTTCAGAAAGTTCTCAAGAGTCATAACTGAATATGAGTTTCCAATACACTATGGAACACATTGTTTTCCAATATACTGTGGAAAATAAAGTTAATAGATTATTTTGAATAAAAAATAGAACTGGCATTGGAACAGGCAATACCAGAGGATAACTTTGCTTTTTGGTGTACATAATTTGATGAGAATGTTGAAACATGCCAGAAAAAAAGACCCAGAAAGTATCTGAAAGTTCAAGAAAATATTTAATGCAAAAGACTGAAAGAACTCAATGTGTTTAGATTATGAAAACCATAGCTGAGGGCATATACTGACTCCAGTATAAAATTATTTCATGGAACACCCCAGGATGGAAGGGATCTCAAAAGATCCAACCTGGTTCATTTCCAGAGTAGCCATTATTAAAAGATTGTTTAATAAAACAAAAGAAGAGACTCTGGATGATGAAGACACATTTAAGATGTTGAGCGTATTTTGCCCTTGGAGGAAACTCAGAAACACATTCCTGGCTACATCTTCATCCATTAAATCAGAAGCAAATGCCGTCTCCAAAGATAGACTTCAGTCATACTAAAAAGGTGAAATTGTTGAAATTTAAGACCTTTCACCAAGGTGAAAGATGGGAATGTGTTAAGGGTTCCTTCTTCCCTTAAGGTGCTGCAATATCAAGAGCTAGTAATCTATATGAGAGGCAGATAGTAAGTGATGAGCAAGATGAAGCATCGTGATTAATTCCCCTCCTCTTCAGTGCTTGCCCTGCTGCGAACAGAGAGCTGAGAAGGGCTTAGATCCTACTGAACAGCTTCCTGCCTACTCTGAAGCTGCGTTCATCTGCTGGGTTGTACAAGACAGATGAAACTGGATGTAGCCTGTGGCAGGCTGTAATCATGCTTTATCAGCTCCTGATAATTTTGGAAGACATCAGTGTGGTTAGCAGTTCTCAGTGAGGTGTGTGTCATGGCTATGCACTGCCTGGGTGTGCTTTTACTTAACAGTAAGTGCTGGGTTTAAGAAAAGGGCTGTAGCTGCTGGGCCTAAGTCTAGCTGGGTGGTAAGCTAGGAAAACACTAGCAAACAAAGAGCTATACCCCACCTTTAGCTCCTCACATGTGCTTTCCACTTGGTCCATTTGGAAGCATGAGACAGATCTCTGTAGTCATCTCACTGCTCGTGGAAAACATGATGGTGGTGTCTTAATTGGCTAAAACATTCAGAAACATTGTCAGAACAATACTGTCCTGCTCCAGTTTTACAAACCTGGGCTCTCATTCAGTTTGACACAACACTGAGAACAGTGTCAACTACACTCAATCACACCTTAGTCTAACATGCATTCCTACCTGAAAATGAAGAGGTAGAGTATTTCTGAATATTTCAGAAAGTTTCTCATTGAAGGGGAGGCTGAAGACCAGCCAGATGTGAAAGTTAATCCCTATGTGCTGTAGGAAACACCAGGTTTGGGCTTTCTGAGAGGGTAAGCAGCATTGTTAGGAGTCAAGAAGGAAAAGTAGAAGAGAGAGTCCTTTGCTGCTCTAGAGGAAATGGTCTGAGGCAAACACAGCTAGAGCAAGAATGAAGCACTTTGCACTGCTCTCAGAAGCAATACAAAGAAATTGCAGGAAGAACCTGTACCAATCCTAGTATAAGGCCTCTGAAGAGGTGTCTGACATGTCATGGATTTGGGATGTCAGTGGTGACAAGCAAATGTGTTAGTGGCCTTATTGAAGATAATTTCTCTGTGACATAAAACGGCTGAACTTTACTAAATTCTGCTTTCAAAATATGAGCACGTCACCGGAATTGCTGCCTGGACATGTAAGCATGGTTCTAGATTTTGTGCATCCGCTTTAAGGGCTATCACCTAGTCTTTGCTGGTACTGAAGTGCTTATGTGAGCAGGAAAGGTTGGCTTTGCTAACAGGAACTTGCATAGCATGTTCAGTACCTCAGTTGTTTAAGACAGAAGGAGGTGTACATATGTGTGCTTATGAGCAGATGCATTTCTACTGCTTTTATGGAAAAAATGACTAGCAGCATAGAAAAGGTCATGAAAAATGCCCCCTGGCAGATACCCAATAAATGTAATAATTAAGCGGAGGGGTCTCTTCCCCACCACACCAGTATGGGACATGGGTGGAAATACCTTCTTGAAGGAGGAGGGGAGATGAATCTGCTGCAGGAGGGCAACAACAATTTTTCCTTCTTGCCTAAATCTCATGTGCATGTGAAGTGATAGCCTCCCAGAGGGCTGGTCCATGGCAGACTGGTAGAGGCAAAGAGAACTGTGTCTTCCACAGTCCTTATGACATAGGCTAAAGATATGTGTAAAGAGTTTTGCAATGTGATTATGTGTTGCAATTTTAAAGAGCTGTATTATCAGATGAAATGCTGGGAAGGCACCAAACCTTTTCTGGTATGCAAAACATAGCATTAGGAAAGTAATTCAGTAGCTCTTTTTCATTATTAATTTTTATAATATCATTACTTTATGTCACAATATTCTAGGCAGTTTGGATTACTTTGTCACAGTTGTACCTTATCTTCAAAATTTGTAACATCCTTTCAGGTCTATTCTTCATGCCAAGATGTTTTTTTCTCTGTCTCTGCTCAATAATATGGCACAATACTCAGAAAGTGTTATTTACACGTACTTTTAAATACACTCATTCAAAACTACTAATATAATCAGATAATGTGGACTGTGCACAGACAGGGTTTGTGATTCCTCAGGTCTACCATGGTTTCTGCCCTTAATGCCCTGACATTCAGATAAAGGCTCCCCAGCTCCCTTTTGTTGGGGCAGGACCTGGCTTCCAGGGCCCATTCCATGCCCCTGTGCGAGAGCAGGGCAAACAGGGTCACCAGGATAGCTCCAGTCTCCTGGGCACTGGTCACCTCCCTAGGGATTGGGACCCACTGTGGCCAGGCTTGGGCATTGGCCAATGGGTGCAGATCTGGGTCAGGATCAGCAGGGCCCACAGGTGGGTGCAGGCTGGGCTCTAAAGATACAGCACCAAAGATTTGTCTTCAGAGCAGCTCCCACAGGATGGGATGAGCCCTGACCATAGACCCCTTAGTAAGGGATGCTGTAGATTCGTAGAATCAGTAAGGTTGGAAAAGACCTCCAAGACTTGACTGACCACAACTTTTGTCAACTAGATCATGACACTAAGTGCCACATCCAGGTATTTCTTGAACAGCTGCAGGGACAGTGACTCCACCAGTTTCCTGGGCAGCCCATTCCAATCCTTGACTGCCTTTTCAGATAAAACATTCTTTCTGATGTCCAACCTGAACCTTCTCTGGCCCATTTCCTTTCATACTGTTCCTAGCTGCATGAGAGAAACCGATCCCCACCTGGCTACAACCTCCTTTCAGGTAGCCATAGAGAGTGATAAGGCCGCCTCTTTTCTCCAGGCTAAACACCCTCAGGTTCCTCAGCTGCTCTTCTTATGACTTTCCAGAGCCTTTACCAGCTCCATTGCTCTTCCCTGGACCTGCTCCAGCACCTCAATGTCCTTCCTGAATTGAGGAGACAATCTGAGCTGGGGACTCACCAGTACCTAGTACAGAGGGACAATCACTTCCCTAGTCCTGCTGGCCACACTATTTTTGATGCAGGCCAGGATTATGTTGGCCTTCTTGGCCACATGGGCTCACTGCTGGCTCGAAAGTGTCACACTTTGCACAGACCTGAGGCCATACATGTTGGGTGTGAGGTGCTTTGGCCGTGAGGGTAGGGGATCCTGGGCAATGTCTGATGGGTCTCAGGCCAAGCTGGGGGTTCCCATGGAACCATTTCCAGGGTCCATGCACGTCCCTGGCTTGGAGCAGGGTGGGTGATACATATCCATTCCCAGTGGCCAGCGAGCCTGGGTTAATATTGCTGGCGTGTCAATATACGGTCCGAGTCAGGCAGTGGGGCAAGGGTGTCAGATCATCCCTGAAGAGCTCCAGAGGCATAGGAGGAACTTGAGCTGCCCCAGGTTAGTTTCTGCTCTGGGTGGAGGTGTTCAGATGCCACTGAGGAATTCAAGGCCTGGAGCCGAGCTGGGGCTCAGGGTGATGCAGAGAGTGAACACTGTGGAGAGCACTGGGGCAGGCATGCTGTGCTCGGACAGGAAGGGTCAGCAGGGCCTGGCCCCCATAGCACTGGAGCTCATGGTGGCCTGGGCTGGCCAGAGGGCAGCAAGCATTCCCCATGGAGGTGGTAGGGCAGGCCCTCATCCAGGGAGTGGGACAGCCCCAGGAGCAGCAGAACCCAGTGTCAGACACAGCCCAGTGATTGCTGGGGTCCAAGGTCAAGCTGGGAAGTCAAGATTGCAGGTCAGGGACAGGGTCCAGCTCTGGATCAGTGGCCCATGGCCCAGGACAGCCTGGGCTGCTAGGCACTGCAGCTTCATCAAGGACCAAGCTTAAAAGCAGATCCCACAGGGCAGAGAGGGATACCTGCCATGGCTTTTCTGCTGGCTGGGAGTCTCCTCCCACATCTCCAGCAGGAAGGGAGATGTGCACCATCAGCTGCACTGTTTGTAAGCTTACCTTAAGCCCTGGCAGCCCCAGCAGCCAAATCTCTGGGAAGGGGGATATGGATGCACTCAGGGCACTTACACAGGTTTTCTCGAGGCTGAGTTCACTTGTATGACAAACTAAGGATTTTTTTCAGCATTGTGCTGTTTTTCTTCAGTGTTTGCATGTGTCTGTAGCACTTATATCTCAATATTTCTGTTACTTCCCTCTTTCCCAGCTTCCTTGCTTCTTTATCTGTGTTGCAATCTTTTCACTTGGCATCTATCATCATTCAAAGCAATGAACTCTTCTATCCACAGCACCCTGGAGCTTGTTCAGGTCTTACACTACAGTTTCCAGTAATGCTATCAGTATACTGTAGCATAGGCTTATTCTAATTAGAGGTTCAGTTTGATGAGTTCATTCTACATGATCTCTTCATTGAGCCTATCACTTCATCTGTAACTGGAAGTTCTCAGCAAAGCACAATGACTTTGAATTTCACCCCAGCTTTCAGCACTGATTAAACACATGATTTGTCCTATCATTCTAACTTCAGTGCGTTTTAGCTCTTTGCATTTCATATTTTTATGTAGACAAAGCCATTTTGGCTTTTTGCCACTTACTGCAAGTCTACGTTGAGTGCCAACACCAACAATACACTTAGTGACAGCAAATGTCTTTAATCCAAATAAGTTTTCTAGTGCCTGATGTCAACAGCATAAAATAAGAAACATAATGCTCTGTCATCCTAAAGTAACATTTTCAAATTCATCTCTTATCTTTAATGCCCAGTTAAGGAACGTGATGAGAAGAACAAAGTTAATCTCGTGAGCTTTTATCCTCATACCAAACACAGATTTGAATCAGTTGTTCAAAATCCCACACATTCTTAGACAAACATTCAAGAAATGCTCATATAAATAACGCACGAGTGAGCAGTTTGCCCTTTAAACAACTAACAGAAAATGCTTTAAAATATAATAAAGCATAGCTTGTACCTGCATAGGTACATACCTATATATAATACATAACTATATATGTAGCTATGTATTTTCCTAAACACATGTATACCTAGATTGTATAAATTTAGTGTAAATCCTGAATTGGATTACTTGCCGTATCCATATATTTGCAAAGCAATTCTCCTAATGATAAGGATATGAAGTTTTTCTTTCTCTTCTACAGCAGTATCATAGAATCATGTAATAATTTGGGTTTGAAGAGTCCTTTTAAAGACTATCTAGTTCAAATCCTCTGCAATGAGCTGGGACATATTCAATTAGAGCAGATTACTAAGAACTCTGTTGACCCTGACCTGGAATATTTACAGGAATGGGAATATAAAAACTGTACTATTAATAATGAGATTATACTATAGTACATAACACTAATATAATCCTATTAATACTGTGACTGCAGTGCTCAATAAAAAGCAATAAATTTGGGATGAACATAAGACAGAGTTTTCCTTCTCTGTTTATGTCACCCAGCACTTCATGATTAACAAGCTGAGCAGCAAACATCTCAAACTGCATCTGCTCCATACCACTATAATGTTGAAACGTGATGTTATCCTTTTGTTATAGTAAACTATGAAATTGTCTTTCTCCTCAACTTTCCCACTTCTAGAAATTTCATGGCTCCTTGAAATTCCTCTCTAGGTGGTGCCCCTTCAGCCTATGCCTGCTAGCCTGCTTGCTTGATTTCTAGGTTGCATGCATCTGGCAGAGACAGCAGAACTAGGTGCTCATCTGGAATGCACCCTTCCTTCTTTCAACACCATCTCATAATTCACTGCCAGTTCTCAGGAACTCTTTGAGTGTTTGTGTAATAGGACTGGTCATATTACCATACAGCTGATCTGAATTTAGTAGAGATGTCTCTGAACATTTGATTTCCTTACACACTGTTTTCACTTCTTTGACTTTTCCTGAAATCTTGAGTCACTAATCCTGTCTTTCTAACTTCTGGTTTTATTGCTTGTCCAACTTGTCCTGGTTGTTTAGGCCTCCCATAACTCCTTGGCAGTGCTCAGGATCAATTTGCATGGTCCACCCACTCTGTGTAGAATTGCTTTGGCATAACTCATTATTTATTTCATACATTGTTACCTTAGGTACCTCCTTTTTAGAGCTCTCTTTTCTCTTATACAGATAACATCAGGATGGATTTGCACTTGGTTCTTTTTTTTTTTTTTAATTTTACCATAATTTTCTCCACAACTAATTCAGTTTAGCTAAGTGTTTGCTCTAGCTCTGTTTGTCTTCATGAGCGAAATATATGTTGTCAGCAGGCAGATCTGTATCAGCATTGGGAACTCATCCAATTAAAAGTTTACAACAATTGACATAGGCTGAAGTAGAATTCACAAACTGAAAGCTACAGCTTACCTGTGTAAACATACTTGCCCTGCTGCAGAGGCGTCAGCTGCATTTAAGAACTGGCAGTGGACATCTTAAAAGATAATATCAGTAGTAAAAGAAATATGGCATGTTACTGGCACAGTGTCCAGTTTAACAGAGACAGCAATATGTCACATAATGTGTCTGTATTTGTGGAGTTCAGGGAAAATGGTTCAACAAAGGCCTGAAGTAAAATATTTTCCCTTTTCCAACTTCATATTTAAACAGTCCTTAAACTCCTGGCTGTTTTCCAACTTTCGTCTGTTCAGTAACAGAGAAACAACTTTTAATATAATGGAAAACAGCATTAACAGGTTAACTTTCAACTTCGCCTTGAACTTCTTAAATGACTGATTAACTTACTTCCTGACAGTTTATAGCAGAAATGAGGGTTGTAAACAGGACTGCTTACTTCTTTGTTATCACTTAAGTATCTGTTTAATTTATTCATCACTCACACACTAACTCTCTAGAAACGATGTAGGGTGAAGTGCTTGTGACCATGAATTCCACAGTCATGCACTAGAAAACAATCAAAGGCCAAGAAACCACTAAGCCCTCCTTAAGCCATGGAAGTGTAGTCTACAGTTCAAGTGGTGTCTGCAGGCACTTTCCACTAAGCAGCCTTCAGTGTCCCACCAGCATAACAGTCATGAGTTTGTACTGGATGGGACCTTGCTAGAAAATCATCTAAGAGCGAGAAAGAGAAGAGACTTAGGAGTTTGTATTGCAGTTTATCTAGAAATAGAAATGTGAAAACCCTTCCCACGATAATAGCATGATAACAGGTTTAAAAGAGCAAGGTCTTACTGAGAAGGCACCTCTGCCTTAGATCCAGGTCACTAAGAGATAGACAGGTAGCCCTGTCCTGCTGAGCCTGAGTAGTTCCTCACAGGCTAGGTTGATAAGGCACACTGCTGTGAATAGCAAAAAAGAAGAGTAGGGAGGGATGAGAGAGTGTTTGCATACAGTCATCCTTGCTTTTCCAGTCCAAATGAGCAGTTTGGAGGTTTTTTTGGTGGTTCTGTTTAGTTGGTTTGGGTTTTTTGGTTTTGGGGTTTTTTTTTTTGTCTGTGACAACTCAGGTGAAGTCCAGAACCAGGCCTGAATTTAGCATCAGATGTAAAACATGTCTTTGAGCTACTCTGAGTGCTCAGCCAACATTACTGTCACTCAGGGGGTTTAAAAAAAGAAAAAAGATACCTAATGAAATGTTTTTCAGTATTCTGTGTGAATTAGCATAGTCTTTGACAAACGAAAAAGCAAGCCCAAAACCAACTTTTTCTATGGTAGATATAGAACAAAAAATAATCTCAGCTCTCAGAAATCTGCTTCAAAGCTGGACCCATTTCTGTATTCTCCTCTATGCCCTTTCAAATTTAGTGAAAATATATATGAAAGATTACATGAAGTTTGACACCAAACATAAGAAAAATGTTACTATATTATTTAACAGCAATGCAAAATTTCTTCCTTCCTGTGTAATATTGTCCTCAACATTAAAACAACCTGTTATATTATAATGATGCTTTGTAGCAAACCTACTTTCCATGTCTTTCAAGTTGTTTATGTTAACAAAAAGTTTCTATTCACTCTAGATGTGTGGGATGTGAGCCTACTAATCAATCTGAAAAGAAATACCTTCTTGTAGTGTAATTTTCTTCTTTTTTTGTAATTTTTTTGTACAATCATCCTGTTAGGTCCTCCTTCTCAGTACTGAGCCAAAGGTTAGTTACAGTGGAACTACCAGATGATGGTTCAACAGAACAATCTCTGTGAAATTCCTCTTGCACTTTACATAGCATGTTAATGATGTTTTAGCATCCTTATTTAACCCTTCTATGAGCAGTGAAAAGTCTACAGAAGAACTCCAATGCCAATGTTCAGTCTGGTATTTTATCACAGCTGTAACAGGGAGAATCAACAGCAGAAGTACCTGAAGGGAAAAATATAGACCACTGTTATTGTCAAAAGTGAAGGTGTACACTCAATATTCAGGGTAATTTCATGTCACCAAATGGCATACACTAGCACCAAAGAGAAATGGAGTTTGCTTCTTCCTTAGGGAGAAGGCCAAAAGTACCAGGAAAGGTATAAATGCAGCTGGAAGTTGGAATTTTAAGAGTAAGGGCCGCACCTGCCTGCAAAATTGTGTGTATGTCCCATGCCAGTAATGACTCTATGCTCAGGGATTGGATTAGAAGAGCTGTTTCGGTGTGGTGCAGTCAGTGCCTGCTACTTTAAAGATGACATTTTATTAAGTCAGTTGCACACTTTGAGGTTTCTTCATGGCATGAGGTTGCAGGAGCTCAGTCGGGTGGGACAGATGTCTCTGTGCCATGTATTTCATGCAGAGTGTAAGAAGCAGTACATTTTCTTCAATGACCAAGTGAAAAGTCTCAGTGGGGGCTGCATGAGACTCCTTCTGCTGACTGCTGCAGCTGCATCACTGCTCAGGGACCGCTTGCTGTTTCTGTTGTTGCTCTAGATTTGCAATTCTACAAATATACCCACAGACACTACCTCCTCCAGTTTTAGAGCTGCTTGCATGGTGGCTGGTTATGCCTGAATTAATTTCACAGCCTTTCAATGAGTTATTTTTCAAGTGTTGTGTGATCCTCCTAAAATGTTGTGGTAATCCGTTAAATAGCGCTGTACAGTTTGGACTCTGAACCTATTTTTCTAGATAGAATGGTTGTAAGTTTCCAATTAACTAAAAATTAAGCATTAACTGGGATAGTTTTGAAAAAAAAATGAAAACAATTATTTTTTACAATTAGAAATTGGTAAGTAAGTACCAGTAATTACGTCCTATAAAGCTGTACCTTGACTTTCTTTCTAAATATTCGTATGCCTCAGGCCTTTCTTAAATCACTCAAGCATGACAATTTCTTTCAGCCACATTAACTTTCTGTAGCAAGTGGTACTGAACTTGTTCAAGTATAATTTGCTTATGTTATGCCTTTTTGCTTACACACGTGACTGAAGTGCTTTTCTCTCCACACAGTGGCATTAGTAAGTCCCTGGTTTACAGAGAAACATGCTGGGAATACAGATTATAGCTTTCATATTTTGTTTCTGTGGACTGGGAGCTGCTATTGCTGCTACTGCATCAAATGAGTGGAAAGTCACCAGTCGAGCATCATCTGTTATCACTGCAACCTGGGTCTTCCAGGGTCTTTGGATGAACTGTGCTGGCAATGCACTGGGAGCTTTTCACTGCAGACCTCACCTTACTATCTTCAAAGTAGAAGGTAAGGAAGCATAATTTAATGGGAACTTACAGAAAGCCATGTGTATTGCAAGATGTGAACCTGAGGAGTAAAAGATTATTTTGGCTTTGTGTAAGAGATTATGTTTAAAGCATTATGATGAATATAAGTAAAAGATCTTGTAGGCAGAATATCAGAAACAACTTTGTAGGAATGATATGTATTCCAAGAAAGACAGTAAGCTCTACTCTGTGGTTAGTAATGTGTGATAAATATACTGGACCTAGTCCAGTAATACACTGTCAGTATCAAACCACTGTTAGCAGAGAAATGGACTAAACTGTCTTACAGCTCCAATTTCCATGCCAAAATGAGCATTGTGCTTGCTGGATGGTGAGAGGGGGAAAGATAGCAAGGTCTGTGGCAGCTCTTGGTACTCTTTTTAGTATCTGAAAAAATCGGAGTGCAAATAACCACATCCACAAATACGTGCATCCTGCGGAAATACCCATATACTAGGAATTAAGTGCTAGTGTATATACGTGCTTGTATAACAGGCTAATATTTCAACTTTAAAGATAAAAAGTGTGCTGTTTCAGAATGTCCATTTTAATGGAAAGTGTTGGATTTGTAAGCCACCTATCAGAGTATAAAAACGAATGGAGGCTTCTTGCCTTATGTCAGAAGCAGCTTTTCTCAGAGACAGGGACTAAATGTAAGTGTACCATGCAATGTGTTTTGTGTTTCTCTGTATGTGTAAAGAAGTAAATTAAAAGGTTTGGTTTTATTTGCTGTTAAGCCTTGTGATAGTAGGCGAAATAGTGTTTTCAGTGAAACTGTGTGTAAGCACTCATGAGGGCCTTGGCTAAAGAACTGCTCTCCCTGGGGTGGACAGCACACAAGCAAGACGGAGTCAGACTAGAGTAGGAAAAAAATGCATTAAGACATCAGTATTTTACTGAGCCAGAAAATAAATCCAGGCTAGACAGAACCAGTCTCCCAAAGCTTTTATGAGACCAGAAAGATGCACAACTCTGTTCAGATATTAACAGCTAGTGGCTGAATGAAATATAAAATGTAACATTGCATGGTTGTTACCATACTGTATATTACATAGACAGGGTCATAGACTCACACATATGTGGAAATGTGGAAGCTTGGGGATGTTCCAGATCCTTACCTCTTTTGCCTTTCATGCCCCTGACACAACAGACTACATGCTGTGACTTACGGATCAACTCTTACACATACAGATGATTTTGAGATAAAACTCAGCATAATTTCTCTACATATTTCATGATGCCCTGTTTCAAATCATCACAAATTACCCATGAGAGATGTGAATGGATAAGAAGAGTTTTATTTCTTTTAAAGAATGGTGTTCATCAAAAATTACTTAAAAGGCTCAGAAACTCACACATATTTTTGAAAAGTGAATATTATATTTTGCAAATAACCATTTATGCATTTTTTTCTGCCAAGATTTAAAGAAAGAAAACCAGCTCTTCTTCTCAGGCATTTTTTAAAGCAATGTAAGGTAACTAAAAAATACCATTATTGTTAGTAGCACAAAATCTGCTTTCAGAATAATCAGATGTAATCTATTTGCCACTTTGTATTGTCCCCATTATTTTCATCACTGGCTGATTGAAATTTGAATAAACAGAAAATGCATGTCATGCGTGCATTGTTTAAATATGTGCTTAAGCATATGAGTAAGATTTTGAATGTTTGTTTTTTGAAGGAACATAGACAAGAATTTCACAAATTAAAGTAGCACACACTTGTTCAAGTAAGAGAGTAACAAGCTGCTGTAATGACATTTAGGAAGTCTAATTTTAACTTGACAGTGCATACACCAGCAAGGGGTAATGTTACATGTAGCACAAACACTACTGGGAAAGAGTGAGGTATTCAGTTTGGAAAACCTGCTAAACATAAACTCCTGATAATCCAAGGAAAACAAGAGTTCAACAGGGAAAGGGATTTGCACTCTCACTTTGTCATGGATTGTAAAACAATAAAATACTCAGATTAAAGATGTAATGGACTCTCTGTCCTCAGAGCTTCAATATATCATTATAGCTTACATACTGAAGCCAGGTTCTTCTGCACGTACATCTTTTTATGGAATCTATTTGCAATTTTTCCAATAGCAAAGGACAAGTTACACAAGTTCCTCATTCCATTACTTTCTTTCCATTTTCAGGTTAATCTACAGAAAGTATTAGCAGTAACAGCAATAGTAGCAGCAATAGTATTATGTAAGTGTAGTAAGTCACTTCTACTCCAAAACAGATTAGTTTGATCATTAAATGTTTAATTGAATTTTTGTGAGGATTTTGTGGAGGAAGCGTCTAAATGGGGTCGATGAAGTTTTATGTTTTTCACAGCATACAAACAAAGAAAAAAAACCCAGCAAACCAAAACAAAACCAACAGATTCCAGAGGCCTTTCTCTGAGCATGATTACCCTGCAGTCACAGGCAGCATGTACATATTTACCAGAACTGACTTTCAGCTCAAGGACTAGTTGTTCTGATAGGAGCATAGGCAAGGCAATGACAGCTCAGCTTCTGCAACCTAGCCCAGGTAGAGAGGTTGAGGGATTCATGTTTCTGGAAGTCTGGGTTAGCAGGGCCATACTGCTAACAATATCCAAAGCTAACTGAGCTGTTGCCAAATGTACGTGTGCATTCACATGTCCAGCCAGGGTGTGCTCTGCTGCAGTGACTGAAACATTCAGAGGAAAGATCTTAGAGGAGATCCTGAATAGTCATAGCATTGTAGCTGCAGTCATTTAAGGCAACGTTTGTGGGAAGAAGCAATATCTTTTATTAAATCAACTGTTTTGGGAGAAATGTGCAACAAAGTCATTCTTCAGATCTGACACAAATACAACAAGCTTCAAGCTAAATATTATCTGGGAACATTGTCTCTTCAGATAACTTGGTTATGATTATCAGAGCATCAGATACGCCCATGGAAATTGTATGACTAAAACCAAGAGATCGTTAGTCACAAGCATAAACTCACACAGTCAATAAATGCCAGAAATTAAAATTGGCAGTGAGATAACATTTTTTCAAAAGAGTAACCTTTGATTAACCACTCAGTCCTTATCAGCAAGACAGATACATAAAGACCCTTCAAAGCATGAGCCTGAGAACTGAAGCTCTGGAGTTGTGTACTCCAGAAAGATACTGACTTTTTATGGCAGAGTTTCCACCCAGCCTGCCTCCTGCTAATGCCCCAGTGCTCCACAGGCAGTAGTCTTTTGTCATTCTTCTCATGTATATAATTCTGAGTTCTTACCAGAATTACCCAGATTTGACAAGAACTATCTTTTAGCTATCAAGAATGGGTTAGACATTTTATTTAGGTATTTTGACTTTGGTAATGTTACAGAGAGCTGTTTCATTCACATAAAACACAGAATTGTAACTTGCCAACTGAGTTGTGTCTGTTTTCTATGACACTTCCTTGGTCTGTCAGCTACTAGACTTCTTCAAACAATTAGTTTGGCATTTTGCATGTCTTGCCTATGTCACTGCTTCATGACTCCTGTGTGTTCTGATTTTTCATACCATGAGTTCAGGGAAGTGTACAAGAAATTAGGAGAAATCTGCTTCCTTGAACCTTTGCTTTTTTGAGCCTCAGATCTCCTGCTGGCATCCTGTCAGTGCCTGTTTCAGCATTGCCTGATAGGGCAAATAGTGCTATCCTGATGGCAGCCAATATGGAACAGGCAATGCCCAGCTGTTCTGGGCCACATCAGCAAACCGATTCGGAGCTGCCTTTTCATGATACCGCCACTGCAGTGCAGACAAGCAGCGAAGGGAAGCTGATGCAAGACAACTGCTATTGCAGCACCTGTACCCAGAACAGCCTTGCATAGTCAAATACCATTTGGGCTCATCAGGGTGTGCAGAGCAATTCTAGCTGGGCTTCAGGGTGATGCTAGCAACTTTCCCATATAATTCAACCTCTAGAGCAGGAAAGTACTGACATGAGAGTGTCCCTTACTTGACTGAAACTTACTGCCGGGGAAAGCACACAATGTACCTCCTTGGTGCGAGTCGGCAAGCCAGCCAGATATATACACACGACAGCCAAGACCAGGCTTCTCCGCCTTAGAGGAGGGCACTTAGTGCTAAATCCCTCAGACGCCAACACCACAGCTTTACACCCATTCTGAGTGGGTTTGCAGGGGGTCAGGCTGCGTGAGTGTCGAGGGTAGAGACTGTGCTCCTGCTCGCTGCCGCTTGACAGACCCCCATGCCCTGCCCGCTACCCCTGCCCGCTGTCCCTGGCCGCTGCCGGCCCGCCGGGGCCGGGGGGAGGCGGGCGCGCTCCTCTCTCCATGGTGCTGCAGGAGCGGCCCGGGGGAAGCGTCGGCCGTGCCCGGGGTGGTGCCGCCCCGCCGGCTGGGGACAAGCAGCTGCCCAGCTCCCTGGAAAGGCGGCGTGCCTCGCCCCGGCGTCTCCCGGGGGAGTAGCCACAGGAGAGGAGAGGTTTGTCTGTGCCCGGAGCCCGGGCAAGCAGCAGCTGTGTGCGCTTTTGGGGGTCGCAAGGGAAGGGGCCGGACCGTCAGCCCGGGGTGATCGGCTTCAGCTGTCACCCGGAAGGGAGAAATCCACCGGGACGGCTTTCTTCTGGCTGATGGTCAGTCACAGGGGACTCTGCCGGAGGATCCTCCGGGTAGTCAAAGGGACAGAGTCACGGGGATCGTGAGTTAACCCCGGCTGGTAAGCCCGCAGGTGGTCGCTCACTCCCCAAACACCCTCAGTGGGATGAGGAGTAGAATCAAGAAAAGGTAATACCCTTAGGCTGAGGTAAGAACAACTAATTAATTGGACTAAAACAAAAGATACCAATACCAATGCCAATACAAATAACAGCCGTAACAATAATAACAATAGGAAAAAGAGAGAGAGGAATAAATTCCAAGACAAAGTAGTGATGCACAGTATAAATGCTCACCACCCACTGACTGATGCCCAGCTCATCTCTGAGCAGCAATCAGTCCCTCACAGACAATCCTCCCCCCCACCACCCCAACTGCCCCAATTTTATATGCTGAACATGATAGTCTGTGATATGGAATGTCCCTTTGGCTATTTTGGAACAGCTCTGTTTTCTCCCAGCTTCTTGTGCACTTCCTCACTGGCAAAGCATGGGAAACTGTAAAGTCCTTGACTTAGGATAAACATTACTTAGCCACAACTAAAACATCAGGGGGTTATCAACGTTATTTTCATTCTGAATACAGAACACCACACAGTACCATCTACTAGGAAAAAAAAGTAACTCTACCCTAGCCAAAACCAGAACACAGGATCCAATATTAAGGTCAGAGAATAACTGTGCCAAAGAACTTTCCTGTAGCAAGCAAATCCTTCTAGGAATAGTGCAAATTGAAGGGAAATATGATTGGTCCATGTTTGTTAGGCTGAGCCACCCCTCTGTTCAGCTTTTCTGTTCAATAAGTACAGCATCCGTTTGGTGACTTAAAAAACCCAAGTCAAAACCACATTGGAAAAGTTGTGTCAAAATGAAAGGAAATATATACTAGGATCAATAGCTCAAATTTCAAAAAGGTGACCATGAAACATAAACAGAATTCCTCTCAGACTTTTATTAATGGCTTAATTCCCATTGCTTAATTTCTTAAAGTATTCTCCATTTTTCAGCAGGCAGAAAGATCACCATTTGGACTAATTGAAATGCTGATTTCAGCATGGAGTCTTTTGTATATGCATAGGAATGGGATATCAGATCTTGGCAGGGTTCTCCACTCTCATACTTTGCATCTCCATTGTAGCGAGGTTATTTCCAAGCTCATGGCCTCTCTTCTGACATTAGATAACTGAGTCTGCTCTCCAGTCAAACAGTACAGCCTGAAACACGTTTGGTTCTTAGAGGAGTCTGGTAATGCACTAGGGGTCATGAAACATCATGACTATATACAGCAAATACTTTCAGAATCTCTTATATTGCATATCATTGCCCTCATGCCAAAAATTAATGCATAAAGTAAATTAAACAGTTCAGCCTAGCAGTTAGTCAGAGACATATTGTGCCTTATTATTAGGCTGGTTTCAAGTTAGAAAAGGAATTGATTCATATGCAGCTGAGCCATTCATGAAGTAGCCTCTGGCAGAACAGATATGAACTGAAGGAGGTGGCTAACTCCCATGTATCCAAGACATTTTTCCCACAGGGAGCTCCAGCTTTGCAGTAGATACAGTGCAAAATCGAGGATTTTCAATGGGATGCTAAGTTCCAGAGGAAACCCCCCAGAGGCAGAACAACCCTGTAGAACCTGGATTTGTGGATGTCAGAGCTGGCATATGGGTTAAAGATTCTGAAGTGGTTTTCAAGGATTCCTGCTGCTGAATATCGTCTTCTGTTTGAGCTCTTTGATTCCAAGATTTTAATCTATATGCTCTGAAAATCCATGAATCTAGACCACAATGAGTCACTAATTAATGCTGTTTACTATGCAGGCTGTCTAGCTCTGGCCAATTACTTGAACCAGAGTAGTCCAGACCTGTGGGCAGGCTGGAAAGAGATATGTCTACTGGGGAATCTGCAGCCAGAAAGATATAGGAAGGTAGTCTAAGAACTGCAGGACTAGGCTGCTCAGGGCCAAATGGAAAACACTGAGGGTGGAGCCTTTAGAGACTGCTGCCGGAGTTGGAGAAGGTGGTGGCAGGTTACAAAAGACAGATTCTGACACTGCTTTAAAATCTTCAGGGTTACAGGAAAACACAAGACCTTGCAGACCAGTCCTCCTTTTTAGCTCATTTACGCCTGGCGATTTGACAGTATCTCTGCAATCTTCTTTTTGTGCTCTGAGCCTTCTGTCTTCTCACTGGATTTTTTCACTTCTGTCTAGATCTGGTATCTAGACAAGAGTTATGTTGCTTTTGCTTCTCTTCACTCATTTTTACAGATTTTTGCCACCCAGAGTGGTCTTATTTGAAGAAAATCACTGAGGAAACCTGAAAGGTAGAAAGTGCCGAGATTTGTTAGTGTGGTGCAGCTGGTGCAAGGATAGGAATGCAAAGCTTGTTATTGGGGCATTAATAACAAAGCTCTTTCATCTTCTAATACTCACATCAGGATAGATTGTTATCTCTGCTTTGCTTTTAGTTTTCTTTGATTACTGCTACATAGCAGCAGAGAATGTACTGCAAAATGAATAGGACTCAGCAGTAATTGGTATGCAGCCAAAGTCTTAAAATATCTCTGTTCAAACAGGTTTTGTACCCTGGTCTGCCTTGTGAGCACTGAGGTGGGTGAGGGGAGCTTCCCTCTGGCATATGTTGAGGAGCCGAAGGCCAATGTACCTCTTCTTATCTTTTTAGCAGTCGTGCTACAACCAGAGCTTCATTCAAAGTTCAGAGATACAATCCATTTCATTTTCACAAGTCCCTGCAGCAGGAGGGGAAAGGAGACCTGGCAGAACCAGCTGTGATAGGCAGAGGGTAAGAGAAGGAGACTGAAGTGCTGAATTTGTAAATCATTAAAGCTGATGATTTTGAAACTCACATTGCTGAGATTTAAGCTCTTAAATATTTATTTTTCGATCATGGAGCAGTGCAAGGCAGAGGAGAGAAGCTGAGCAGATACCTTGAGAATGAGTATGAAGAAATATAGGGGGGAAATATATGTACATAAAAATCTCTCCTACAGTTATTACATGGAATTAACTAGGCAAGTAAGAGTTAAAAGCACATTGGTAGAGAAAACAAATCACTCCAAAGTCAGTAGGGATATTAAATCCCCTAATGCACGTGTTACCCTATCTCTCATAGTACTTACACGTAGTTTTGCAATGTAAAGCAAAATGCCAGATGAGCACAGCCATTTTATTAGAGATATGCACATGAGATTCTTCCCCATATCCCACATGCATCCAGTCTTACAATGTCTGCTTATCCTTGTAAGCCTTCCCTGGCGTGGGTGCCATGGTACTCTGCTGGTTTGGAGGCTGGGGCAACTCAGGGCTTCAGAACCCCATTTTTTCAGAGTGCTTGACTCAGTCCTGGTGCCAGTACTGTGAGGGACGTCTGGCTGTGCCCAGTAGATTCCCATAATCCACCCAATCTTCTCTCTGCAGATGACACATTGAAGCCTAGGTTTCCTGTATGACTTTCCTCTTCAGGGATTCACTTCCTAAAACAGGAGAGAGCACGTCACCTCAGATTTCTGTGCCTTAATGTAGGACATTCTTAAGTGCCAGAGCACTTCTCAGTTGCTGAATGAAAAACATTTATATTTTCAATTTGGCAAAGCACATGCTGAAGTTCAGGTACATGCAAAGTCCCCTGAGAATATTTCATTCATATCTCCCCTTAAATAGCTTGTGCTGGTCACCCAGACATTTGCCACTTACATTTCTAAAAAAATTACCTGAAACAGTTAAAAAAGCAGAGGTACCAAACACTTACGAAGACCATGCCCAAGTCTTCTGACACATACATTTAAAAGTTATGTTTCTTTTTTACTGTTAACTTTTCTAAATAAAATGTGTGTTAATCTGGAGGTAATTAATCAAGCTCTAGTAACACACCTCCTGAGAATTAACCTGTGTAAAGGCAGAATTTTTAAACTGCACATCCTGAGCTAAGGTATGTTGCACTGTTGAATGTTCTCTGTAACCAAGGTTTGCATGTGGTAGATTTTAAAACTGTACACTATCAACTGGATATGTCATTAATATTATTTTGTAAGTTTTTTTAGGTTAGACTCCAAATTTTTACTTCTAGCCCTCCCTAAAAATTAATCATACTGACTGTATTGGTGTTTGAAAGAGTACAATTGCATAATCTGACAGTCAAAATGAGAAGCAAAACTAAATACTTGAAGATTGTCATTCATGTGCTTTCAGAATAATATATGCATGTTTTCCACCAGGACCACTCTAACAATTTTTATAGTTGGTATTACTTTTGTATCCAGCTAAGGTGTGAGGCTACTCTTCTTACCAGTCAGAAACAAAGATGTGTCTAGGGCTCATATTCAGGGCAACGCACACTGAATCATATTTCCGAAGGAAACAAGAGCTCTTAAGTTCTAAATTTCCTCTGTAGATGGAAATCTGCCAAAATCTTATGTTGTTTGGAGACTGCCTTTTCCTTCTTCACAAATGAATTTCTAAACAATTACACAGAATGTCACATAAAAACCTTTCTATCGATATTTCATCCTGTAAGCAGCAAAAGCAGAAACCAAACCCCAGCCAGTAAGAAACAGTGAAAGTGACTCCCTGACCATATCCATATCTGTGTGATGTTTATTGGCCACCAGGAGAACAGGACTCTTGGGATATATAACAACTTCTCCATTGCAAGCTTACCACGTGCCCAAGCTGCTGCCCCAGGCTGGCATCCCATCCCAGCAAACATCACCCCACACACTGGGCCCTGAGTCAGCCACCTTTTGGTAACAACCGAAATAGTTATCTCACAAAGTGAGGAAAAGAGGTCATTTAATTAACTGACTAATTAACTGACTAATCAGTAATGGCATATGGCTTTTCCATATCATATTTTTAATGGAAATGTTCTACCTAAAAAAGCAGATGATAAACTATATTCCAGCAAAATTAATGCAATAGACAACTTTAATTTACACCACCTTTCAACATCCTCATGCCACATATGATTTTGTTTTACTCAGCGGCTATTACAAAACCTCCAATATTGTGCTTACTTGATATTATCCCTAGAAACTCAGTTCTTGGCAGAAATGCAGCATTTTCAAGTGTCAGTGCCTCTTGTGCCTCGAGGCTCCTCTTCCCTCCACGGCCGGGGCATCCTGCACTGCCGTAGCGGTGCTTTGGCCTGGGCTTCACCGCGGGAGCAGCCAGCCCCGGCCCAGGGCTCAGCTTATCCCTCAGAGCAGTGCAGCTCCCCAGCCCGGCCTGCTGGCCGTGGTGGCCGCTCCTGGGGGGCTGTGCTTGGCAGGCCGGGGAGGGAGGCAGGGGGACAGACGGCAGCTGAAGCCAGTGGCTGCAGAGGAACTGCTGCCGGACTTGTGTCTGAGGGGTGCAGAGGGCTGCGAGGGGAATGGCTGCGCAGTGACCTGAGCCCTGCCCTCCCCTCGGCACGCAGGGAGCAGAACGCTCTGTGTGTTAACAGAAACAAGCCAACATTTCCAGCCGAGGTACTTCACTCAAGTCTGTTTGCCAAAGTGGCTTCACTACCTTCTTTGGTTAAGGGTGAGAGAAATGTTGTTGTTCAAAGGAGAAAACAAGTGGAGGTGTTTTCCCCCCTCACCCTTCCTGTCTACAAGTTCAGGCATCTCTGGTCTGAAGTTCCTTATAAACAAATGAAGGAGCTTTTGTGGAGCCTGTTGATAAGAGGAACTCTGCACCACTCCACATCGACCAACATTTATTTTTATGTTTATGCATGCAATAATATGCAAATGTTTGAGTGCTTCCTAAGGTCACTCATTCCTTGTGCTGCAGTGTGGTGATTGCTCTGGTTGCTGCAGAGGCCTAAGGGCAAGCTCAAGGCAGCCTAGGACAGCCAGGTTGTCAGAGCCAGCTGATAAGGTTTTCACCTATCTGCAAGGTCTAGGTGTGCAAGACTCAGATACAACCTGGTGAAAGGAGGGTCAGGGAGATAGGAATGGCTTTCTCCTGGGAACAGTTTGCAAGGAGATAAAACACCTGCAGACAAGGAAAGCGAGTGTGGTGTGCAGTAGCTGGGTCGTGGGGCAGGAATAGAACTCCTGAAAAAATACAGGGACTGCAGCCATCCAAAACACATCAGATTATTAGGGAGGAGAAAATGGGCTTGCAAGGTGCGGGGCTCTGCTTTGACATAATGGTGACAATTTGGCCACCACTTTTAGTACAAGAGGGACCAAGTTCTCAATTTCTGCAAAATCTGCCCACTCAACTGGGAGAAATTAGATGATTTCTAAAAATTTCTAGCATTTTAAGCAAGAGAATGTGTGAGACCTCTTATCTAAGGACTTTGAGTGCTTTCAACCACCTGTTCTTTACAATTTTGAGCCTTGGATAATATAAAAAAATCTGTATCTAGCAACAGAAATCCATGTTATGCCCCCTCGCTCATACACACAGCACATGGTTATAGTTCTTAATACTGAAGGGAATGCGCTGCTGAACAAGGGACAGGAACTAGGAAGCAAAGAAATGTATTTAAGGTCTGAAAGACTCCTTAGAAGATCTTTAAAAGAAGAAGGAATTATGAAGAAAAGTCTGCTCCCAACCAAGATTTATTTCTATTATGCATGAGTCATTCAAAGTGGATTTAAAGCCAGAGATTTTTTTCACTGGCTTGTTCACTTTTCTCAGTAAGTGAAAGAAATAACATTTCTTCAGGGTCTGAAGTTCACTGGGTTACATCTGATTTCACTCAATTCTACCAACAGCAATATTTTTGAAATGGATTTATTTCTTTTTGTTTTCCTTTTCTCTCAACATGCCTGCAGCCTTACTGTCTCCTTCATGCTGCTAGCAGAGACAGGATCATAAATTAGGTCAGTGCTATGTCTGACCTGGTAGTTGCTTAGGTAATCTTAGATTTTTATAACCTATCCTCTCATTTGCCTCAAAATATCTACCTTCTCCTTTCTAAATAACTTACTAGAAACTCTGCAGAACAAGAATTCCCTCAAGCTTCTGGTCAGATGTTGGGGGCTGTGTAGATGGACTAGCAGGGACCAATCCAATATTCAGGATCCTCTCCATTGAAATCAGTTAATACATATAGATTGTACCGTTTTGCAAAAGAAAAAAAACCAACGAGCCTTTTAAAAATACATTTGTCTGTAAGTTGTGAGATGGCTTCTGTTTGGCCCAAGCAAAGCCTCTGCTGCTGTTGTGTGTCCACTTTGGGTACTACACTTGAAGCATGATGCAGAAGACTTGGATAGAGCACACAGATAAAAGCAAGTAGAATCCCTTAAGTTTATGAAACATGGTCTAAGAGGAAAGATGGGGAGAGTTGAGACTGTTTAGTCTAAAGAAGAGTAGACTAGCTGTAGGCACAGAGATAGTCTTCAAGTACGTAATAAGTGGCTGAAAACAGGAAGAGCATAATCAGTTCCCCATGTCCAGTGGTAATACCACAGGAAATGGTGGGACTGGATTACTACAAAGAATTAAAAATTAGCAGTTTTATCATTCTGTCCTAAAAGCAACTGCTGTTTTTTATGGACAGCCTGCCTCTGACCCTTAGCTTACTTTTGTTACTCTTCAGTTGTTTTACTCTGTGATTACCTCCGATATCTATGATATCTACGATATCTATGATGCCTGAATCAGCTCAGCCTTATACCCCATGTTCTGTTCTAGCTGCCAGAAGTGAAATGTGCCTCTTGATGTCCTCACCTCTTCTCTCTCTGGGACTGCCTCTTGCAGCCTGTTAAGGTGGAAAGCCGTCATTCAGAAAATACAATTTATACAGCAGCTAGTGTCCACCCGTCAGTAGCCTTTGGTCTACAAAGATCTTTTAGTGAGCTTTTGATCTGCAAAGGCCAGCTGGTATTAAATCCTCTTGCACTTTTTTAATAAGTATTTCCTCCTTTTTTTCTGAATTTGCTCTGTGATTGCAGAACACTGAACTCTGTGCAACACGTTTGATGCCCATGATTTGACCTAGACGTTGCTGAGATCTACAGCCCTAAACAAAGGCAGCAAACTCACATTCATCTTATTTCACTTCTCCATGCTATTTTTATTGCTGAACAATATTCTCCAAGCACATCCAAAAGAGTCCAAAACAGAAGTGGGGCCCAGGGGGCAGGGAAAGACAATATAGGCCAAACTCCTTGAAGTACTCAAGCTATATATTATCCTCCTTCTATGACATACGAGAATCTTGGATGGCGTGGATCCTACAGTTCTCCTTTCTTCCTGCATGGGAGATGTTATCCTGGTTCATCAGGTACCTGAAGCTGGATATAGATGAGGTGCTAAAATTGCATCACTGCATCTTAAGCAGAGGTTTAGGATTTAACCCAGACCACTTTAGACATCAGTGGTGTAAAACTGTGTGTTAACTAATCACCCTGTGATCACTTCATAGGCAACAGGAACAGGGAATCCTGTCCCCTTCTGGGACAGGTTCTGTCTTATATCTGGGACATGCCTATAGCAGGTCAGAGGAGCAGTCTAGACAAGCCAATTGACAGTAAAGCAGATGGATGATTAGTGAAGGTATGGACATACTAGGCAGGATTCAACTGAATCCTGTCCTTACTCAGAAGATACCTACAGGCGGATGCCCATACTCAGATAAGTTGGATGTAATTCGTTCCTAGAACTTTCAATCCAAACACGAAAGCACGTGGAAAGCAATTTCCTCCTCTCCTTCTGCAGTTAATTTTCCCATATTTCACATCTATCATCTCTCCTAGTCTGTGCCTGAAGGGAGCAACACTTTCACCAAAAGCTGCTGCAGGGGCAAAGTCACCTCAGATCAAGGAGCCCCTCTTCATCCCACATGATTCAGTCTTCGCTGAATAGATCTTTATCTCATCGGGACTCAGACTGTCCCTGATGTGAAAAGATGGGCTGTCTTTCCACACAGCCTATGTGCCCCACTGAAATCCATGTTCTTCTTTAGCTATAGCGTGGTGATGGGTGTGAGTACAGAAAACAAACCTCTGATAGGCATTTGCTGAGAGCCAGGATCTCACTCATTCAAGAGGTAGTGCCAGCTATTTCAAAAACAGCCTGCCATGTACTCCTTTGATCAAACTTTTACATAAAACATACTCTGTGTGCTCATGTGTGCACACAAATGCAAGTTGCCCCTTGTTTGCCTTGTTAAAGATGCTTCACTTCTTGAAAGGTCTTCCATGAATCCCAGACTGGTAGTTAGAGTGGGTAAAAAGGCTAATCAAGAGGAAGGGCCAGTTAGGCTCAGCTTTGAAGCTGTGTCATTACCAGGCAGCTCTTAGGAATCAATGGACATTTTCATAAAGTGTTTAATAGTTAGAGTGAACTGAAACTCTATAAACCCTTTCCAAAGGAGCCCTTTGTTGAGATGTTGGCACTATATGTCTGGCTGGAATCAAATAAATTAGTCATCAGATAAATCAGTCATGCCAGCTATGAGAGCGACACCAAAATAAACAGAATGTTTTAGTCAAATCTGTGAAACAAAAGGAACAGCAAATCTCATTTAAAATTCCCCCGTGTAATTGATGCATAATTAAGCTTCTAAACATGAATGCAACTGTGCTGATCCAGAGTGTGTGATGATGAAGATTGTATCTTTGAAAGTAAATGGGGATCTCCGGATGCAATTAAAAGTAATTTTTGAGTTGCTAGTTCCAAGTTCCTACTGGCAAAATCCAAGAAATGCAAAGCCTGAGTAATTCCTAAATTACTACAGTTTCGATGCCAGGGAAACTCCACAGATTTTGATGGAATTACATCAGACTCAGACTTCATGAGGCCAACAGAACTTCCTCCTTTTAGAAACAGATTGTCAAATACTTTAAAAAAAAGAAGGTCAGAAAAAGTTTATGGAAATCACATTCTACTGGTACAAGAACAAAATTTGGGGGATGTGCAACATATGGCAACATCAGTTGGGATAAGGTAACATGAGTGCTTCATCCCAAACATGCTCCCTTTAGTAATCTTACTAGTCTAAAATACACAAACAGTCTGAACTCTTACATTTTTCTTGTCCTAAAATACAAAGTAATTGCAGTGATATTCTTATTAGTCCACTTATGATTAGCTCATATATTAATCATTACTGTAATATAAAATATTTTTTAGAAGCTACTTCTTTTTTCTGTGTCCTTACACCACTCCTCTGAATGCCTGTTAGTCTGGCAAAGGACACAAGTCCCAGAAGGGAAGAAGCAGGGCATGTGAAAAACAAGTAGTGCAACTGGGAAGCAACTTGTGGGAGAGAAGGAGCGCTGCTTTTAATTGGATTGAGGAAGTTAAAAATGTTGTGAGAAAGCTTTTCTTATCTACTTAGTGTTTGTTTCCCAATAGCTGCTATTTCAGCCCAAAATACTACACTTTGGATGCTTAATGTTAGATAAGTAAGCGGATTAACTGACCTTGTGCATAGAGGATTCAATTCTCATGGGCTTCAGATGTCTGCACTGAGATCTGGCAATGTGACCAATAGTTGTTCTTCAGTTTGGCTTCCTTTTTACAGTAGTTCATATACTATTGAATTCCATATCTAGGTTTTAATTCCAACAATAAAATTACATTCTTTCTCTTGAAGGATAAAACTATGTTTGCATTGGAAGGTCGGTGCCACTTTCATTTTTACTATAAACCGCAGAGATTTTAGAACTGACAAGGACTGGAAGGAAAATATAGCCCTGTAGGGTGCTTAAGACATTTGTGAATCTGATTCTGCTTCCTGAGATATTTTCACTGCTCACCTGTCATCTGTATTCACATATTTGGGACAATACATCTCTCTGATGCAGTGCTCCTCAAAGGAACCAACCAGAGGTATTGTGCTCTATTTGCACTTATCAGGTACCACTGAAATCTGAACAAAAGCTGATTGCCTATTATTGGCTTCTTGGAATGCATCCTGTAATTGGCACTGTGCAAACACAAAGCACAAAGCAGTTCTGTCCCAGAGTACTTATAATCTAGGCAGCAAACTTCAAAAGAAGTGGGTAGGTTTATGGCAAAATGGAGGAGGAAGGCAATAGAAGACAATCAAGCTTGTTTGATCACACTGCTTCACAAAAACAAAAGAAAAAAAATTCTTTTGGATTGGTGGGGTTTGCAGGCTCTTGGCAAGTCTATTCCTCCAGGGCACTGGGAGTTACTCCACCAGTCACTGCTGCATTTTTTGGCTTGGAATAATTTCTGTCAAAATCAAGAAGGTACAGCACACCAGCTATCCACTTGAAATGCTTTATAGCTTACAGCCCTTTGTCATCTTGAAGAAAAAGATGAAAATATCCAGTCAGACTGCACTCAGAGATGTGGTGGAAGCTAGAATCCTTTGTCACAGCCAGACCACAGAATAGGAAACCACATCTGACAGCAGCAGCTGGGGGCTTGGTGAGCCCACTTCACTCCAGTGCCCATGGGACTTGTGGACCTACTGGAATGAGTCCAGAGGAGGGCCACTAAGTTGATCAGAAGGCTGAAGCACCTCTCCTATGATGACTGGATGAAACAGTTGGGGTTGTTTAGCCTGGAGAAGGGAAGGCTCCAGGGAGGTCTTACAGGAGCTTTCCAGTACCTAAAGGAGGCCTACAGGAAAGCTGGAGAGGTACTTTTCACAGGAGCATGCCCTGATAGTAAGAAGAGGAATGGCTTTAAGCTGATGGAGGGCAGGTTTAGATAGATCTAGAGAAGAAATTCTTTACTGTGATTTTCTTGAGGAGAGGACGTTAGACAACAGAGATTTTCTGGGAGAAAGATGTCTTTAAACTTTATTCAAACAACAAATCCAAGGCTGAGAAGAATATGTGTACATTGGGGACATTTTGGTAACTGCGTAAAAACTGAAGTCTTGATCATACAGATTCTCAGTAACCATCACAAGGGCAAAAAGTTTCAGTGTAGGGGATTCCTCATGCTGTCCACTCCAAAATAATTCAGGAGGCTGTCAGTTGATACAACTGAGGAAGTAATAAAAATAGTTGTCCTCATCAATAATGTGCTCTTCATTGCATATTTCAAGACCTCTATACCATAAACCAATTTGGATTTTCCCCTTGGTACAGTTCATGCATTTCACACTGTTCTTTTCTCCTTTGGAAAGTATGTTTCGATGTAGACACGAATCTGGTCCTAATTATCTGACTAGGAATGAGATGAGTTGGCCATTTACCCAAGCTTCTGTGTTATACCTAGGAAGAAACAGATTATTTCTTTGCATTTGTATATTGCCTTTCTACTAATAATTAATTTATAGAATCACAGAATTATTGAGGTTGGAAAAGTACTCCATGATCATCAAGTCCAATCTTCAACTTTTATCATCCATTACATGTATATGACAGAATCTCTTACATAGCCAGTTACAGCAGAAACTAGAGTCCAAGAAACAACTGTTAGGGGAAGAACTTTATGGAAATATATCAAGAATTGGCCTGCTGGCTGGATTAGTAAGTTTGATGTGGTCCTCTAGGATAAATATTCCAGAAAATTTGATTTCGGGGATCCACAAATTACTATCCATACAGAAAATGAAACTTTTCTCGCCTACAGAGAAAAAGGAGAGGGAAGTGTTACTTAGGGACAGGTGTTTCTTCTTTCTCCTGTTCCCTTTGCTGTTTATGCTGGCATGATCAACTGGACTTCATTTGGAAAGATGAGAGGTTTTGCAGTGGTTAATCCCTTTTGTCCTTGAAATGCCTAAGAACCTTGTTGTTTATCTGTGGGGTTTTTTTTAATGGATTTATTCCTGTTTCTGAGACTCAAAAGTTCACAGATAAAAACCTAAAATCATGTTATTAGGCTACTCTGTCCAATTATGACTAATACATGTGAGAGTATACAAACCGGGTAAGATTTCTACAACATGTAAAACGCTATGAAAGTTTCTTTACATGTTTCATTTGAAATGCTGTCTTGCACAACCCTTGGATGCTAATGTATGTGATTAAAGTTTAAACTTACACCCAGCACTCATTAATTGGCTTATAGCTTCCCTCAGCAATACCAGTGAGAAGGTATACACCAAACCTGATATAATTAACCCTGTTTATGTAAGTTTGGAGTATACCATCTCATTTAAAAGGGGAATGCACCTCCTTTTATATGCCTGGGAATTCCAGAGGAGCCTTCCTTGAAGCACTGTGATCCATCATGTCTGGGGCAGCACCTGATCTCAGGAGGGGCATGAAGAGGCTGCCATGGAGCTAGGTCTAAGTCTAAATATCATCTTACAAATAACGTGACAGAATTTGGAACAGTTTAATTTACATGCACTTTGTTTCAATAGCATGTGCTGTAGCTCCGCCAGCAGTAACAGGGTTCCTATTTGCTTGCTGTGCTAATGAAGGATGAAAAGCAGCAGGTTCAGCACAGATACCTGCAGACCCCTCTGAGGGCACCATGGAAAGTACTGATGATTCAGTGAGTATTTGGCATCCTGACTTAGGATGTTTTCAGCAAACCTCATACTGTTTTTACTGAGCGTGAAAACTCAAGTTATACAACATTAAAGTACACCTTTCTACCTAACTGTCCTTCTAACCTTTTAGGAAAGAAATTAGATTGATTTGATATAGCTAATCTGTACTGTTACATGTCTCTTCATTGTTTAAAGATACTTACAAGTAGTTAATTTCATTACCTGTTAAAAGAAAATCCAATAATTGATGCTTGGCATTCTCAGGGTATTTTTAAAAGTTTGGCCCTGTTTATCTTTCTCTATGCTTCTGCCATTAAAAATTCCACAACGAATCTTTGAAGGCTTCATCTGTGCACAAAGTAGAGCAGAGCAGACTGGTGATCAGGATTGCTCAGGACACACTCCAGAGCAGATTTTTGTTGGGGAGAGACAGTTGATCTCAAACTGAGCCATAAAATTTTACAGCTGGCAACCAAGGTCCAATGCCTGAGCTTGTTTTTTGGACCTTCTTTATGGAGAAGTATGCATGTACTGAAAATTGCGTTAACTTCTTTAAGGTTGCTTCAGACTCATTATCTCATTCCTGGCTATATATAGGACATCTGCCTTGTCTTCATAAAACAACAGCCAGAAGTGCAGCACACAGGCACACTGCCTTGGCAAGTTGCCCACTGAGTAATTTCTGCCCCATCAGCATGCTCTCAAGATATGAAGAGAATGTATATGGGGCAGAGAACTTTACCCATTGAGAATTTGCTGTCATTTCTGATCTCCAAAGAACTTTAAATTAATTTTCTGGCTTTAAAACACTTTTTAGTGTAAAAAGAATGCTTCAAACAGGTGGAATTACAAGGTCACACATACCACAGCCTTTCAAATATGTAGTATTTAGAAGTCACCCTCTAAGATTTTGGCTCTGTGCCTGTGTGTAGGTATTTCTCAGACAACGTTTTTGCCTAATCCCTCACAGGAGTGCAGACAGAAGTCAGGAAATGTCAGGTCACATATTTACTTCAACTCATAGCTTATAAGATCAGACAGGAAGGTATCTCTTTCCAAACTTGCTGACTACCACTTGCATAGTGTCCCAGATGCTCTCATGGTTTTCTTTCATGCCCAACTCCTACTTTCAAGGTAGCTTTTGAAGGCTAAAGGAAGACTCCCCCAGGAAACAAAGCAGCAAGGTCTTCTGACATGAGCAGATTAAGACAAAATAACCATGGTGTCCTTCTCTGTATGAGAGGTTTCAGACTGGAATCACGTGAGGGGTGTTCAAATCTCACCCAGTACTACACAGAGACACAGAGAATGAGCCAAGTGTCTCAGCTTCAGGTTTTGCTTAACAAAATCTGGCAGCCTGTTTTCACAAAAAGATTTCTCTTGATCTCTCCATGGATTCTTTGGATCTGCTTCCCTCTAAAGGCCATTCAGTGAATTATTGTACTGTCCTGAATGTCAATCAAGTCTTAACATGAAATCGATTCTCAGATGTATTCCTTATCTGGAGAGGCGTTTGAGCTCTATGAAGGAGAGAAATAAATACTTTCAGGGTTATTTCTTGTTGTAAGACATCTTAAAAGAAATAATGTATCAGTAAAGGCAGAGATTTCAAACAGCAAGTAGAGGTTTTCATGATAAAATCTATTTAAAAATGACAGTCAAGCATACATGCTTTTGTAGTTCCTTATTGCACAGAAACGTGAGCCACAAAAGTGAACTGGCTTGTCCCAGGCAGAAATTGGGATCCAGCCATCCTTGCTCCCAATCCCTTGCTCAGAGGAGTAAGTGGTTATTTCCACTTTTTCCACTTATTTCCACAGATTATTTCCACTTATTTCCACTGAGGCATTTGATCTCTCAGGCACAGCTGCAGTATTGCTGCAGCTTCATGTGACCCCAGGTAAGGAATTTTGTAGTGTAGTAGAGCTTGGATAGACTGTGTCTTATATCAAAAGGTGAATTTCTCCTTCAGCTGAGATGCTCAGATATGCCATGAAACTGAGACCTTTAATTGAGGGGTTGGACTTCCACTAAACTCAGTGGATAAAGAGAATCACAAGCTGTAGTGGCATGCTAAGAAGTTGGTCATTTTGCCTGCTTGGTTAAGGAAAAAAAAAGAGAGAAGCATTTAAAGGATACCGGTTTGTTATTTGGGCAGGCCATGGGAAATAGGATAATCCCTAAGTATACTAGTAATCTGGGTAATAATCGTCAACCAGCATTTTTGCACAGCTTCAGCATTGTATAGGCATCTCTGAAGGGTAGGGGATCAAATTTTAAGTAAATGGAGTACATCTCTCCAGACCTCTCTGCAGAGGGAACACAGGAAGTTACATTCCTGAATTAAATTGAGCACTTCAGGGCCTAAAAGAAAGGTTCATACAACTTAGATAGAATGGAAAAATTGAGATATTTAAACACAGGACATCTTAAAAGTCCTTAAAGCACTTGAAACTTTCTGAAGGCCTGGAAAATATGGTAGAGAAGACACACATCCCCCAACCAGGGCACTGAAAGGTGCTTTAGGACAATGAAAGTGGCACTAGCCTTATATGCTTATGTACTTGCATTGCTTCTTAGCTGTTTTTTTAGTCTACTGTAATTGCCCTAACGAGAGAAGAAATTGTCCTTTGGGACTGCCTCTTCTCTCTCTGCAAACTATAAGAATCTGCACAACAAATTTGAGGCAAATCTTTTAGCTAAAGCTGGCTAAGCTGCATCCTGCCTTTATATAAAGATATATCTTTATCATCCTGCCCTGATATCAAGATATAAAGAAATAGCAGTAGGAGTCATTAAATGTTTTAGCCCCCTCCAGGTTTAATATGAATCTCGGTGGCTCCCAGCTATCTGGGGTTGCTTTTTAAAGTCTGAAGTCTCCAGGTGCATTTGCCTACATTAACTGGGTCTTCACCAGGCCCTCCATGATCCACCATCATTGCCTGCTCTATGTAATTAATTTCACTTAAGGCATCTATTTTGGTGGCAATTAATTAATTCAACCAAAACGTAGACTGGCATGTGTTCCTGAGGACAGCAGGCTCCACAGATCAGCTTTGCCAAAAGACAGCAGCTTTTTTTGATCTTCAAGCTGATCCTAGGTACAGTTTTAGTGTTTCTTAAGACTGCTCACCTCTCCTTTATGAAACCATGCAGTCTGCCCTGCAATGTGCTGCTCAGTGCCTGCTGTAAACAAGAGTACTGCCACACACCTCACACTTTCCAAGGTTAGCTCCAATCTACAAAGCCTGTACAACTGCCATTGCAAGGCTCAGCTGTAAAAAACAAAATGAAATGGTATGAGGAAAACAAATGCTTTCATGTACTCAAAAGCACCACCAACCAGGTCGCTTACTGTGATGTACACTTAGTTCTCCTGAAAGGCTGAAAATTTAATAGTTTCTGGAGAACTGATACTTGGAAAGTCAAGTAGACTCATTCCACAATTCCAAATAATACCAGTAGAGTTTGCAGTGTGCCATCGAGGGGATTGGGCAAATCTACAGGGAAAAATGAGCCTGTGTAACAAATAAACACCATGTTGGTTCATTTTTTTATAAAGTGAGGGAAAAGTGGCAGGACATCTCCCACATACACAGGCGTCTACCCTGCAAGAGTGAAGATGTAGTTCCTGTGCAGGAAACAATGGAATGGAACTTGCCTTAGGAAGCACAGCTTTATGGGACGTTGTGAGAGGGAGGCAGATGGCCATTTTATGCTGTTGCAAGCACGTTTGCTCCTGTTGCTCCTGTGTCTCCCTCTTTCATCAAAATGGGAATGGATCCCCACATCCAAAGATCTCCTGCAGTAACTAACATATGTGAATCCTCAAAGAGGAAAACACTGTTCCTTGAAATATAACATGCACTATTAGAGGGGCCATTTAAGTTGCCCCATAATATCTAAAACTCTTCAATACAACACAGAGATAGCTGAGGCATTTAAAAAAGAAAAAAAAATAAAGAGTAAGTAGGTAAGGTAAAGCTGAATGGGTCAGCAAAGGGGGAAGAAGTGATCCATTTTTTACTTCAGCCAGTGAGAAGGAAAAAAATTATCATTCAACAAAACAAAAGTGATGGCAGAAGATGGAAGTGTGGCAAAGGATTTCAGGTGGGAAGTTGAGCAGGTGAAAAACCTCTCCCTCCCCCTCATGGATGTCATCAAGTACAAACGAATACATGTAAAAGCCCATCAGATAACTCAGCTAAGGGCATCATCGTGGTTTGACCGACATATGATGAGGTCTACTCACATGGCAAATTTGCAGTAGACCTTGCCTGGGAAAAGCATTATTTTTAGGACAAAACCATTCACACTGGAACGTCCCTACTACCCCACCAAATGCCAAAGAACAGAGCAGAATAAACATTTCCCTACAGACCGCTTTGGACAGAATACATTTGCCTCAAAAAATTCCCACCAACTCCTCCCATTCTGCACACTAAAATGTAGCAGTCTTGTAACAAGAACAGATCCAGAGCTGGTCCCAGTGGGCACCTTAGACATGTTAATTAGCTGCCAGTTCTGCGAGTAGTGAGCAGTGAAGTTCTCACTCACCCACCTCCCTTGCCACCTGCCGAGTATCAGAACAGCCCAGTACTGCAGACTAGAGCAGCAGCATCCCGCCAGCTCTCCCTCCCAGGGGTAGTAAATGATTCAGTGAACAAGATCTGCCTGAATAGATACCTGAAGAGATGCCTGTAATTCAGTTGAGGGCAGTAAGAGGGCATGCCAAGGCAAACACATTCCAGGTGACTTGCAACACCGTGTGAAATTTCACCCTATCATAAATAACACAGTAAATGTGAATGTTGCATTTCCCAAGGTACTGGTCAGACACAACCTTTTCTTTAAAGAGCAGACATGGAGGAAACATATCACTGCTGCTCCTTAGCAGTGATAAGTGATAAGGATGCCTTCTGAAAGGCAGATCAGAAGGATTCCTGCAGCAAGGATGACAACATTATCCACTCATCCCACCTGCTTCTCTCTGGGGTAAAGAAGGATGCTTCAAAAGCCTTGCGCTCTGGCTGTCAGGGCACACATAGTGCATAAATACCTGGGAAGACAATGAACAAATGTGTATACCTTCCTCTTTCCTGATGTGACCTTTTCCCTGTGTTCTAGCTGTCCACACTACGATGACTCACCACAATTTAAGGCCCTTCCACAGGCATGAAAGCCAACCCACTTGATATGATAAAAGCAGATTTTTTTGTTTGTGTCTATACTTTATTTGTCAACAATCAGATTCAACCATCCATGGATGAAACAGGTATCATGTAAGAGGGGAAAAATCCTTCCCAGGAGTGGCCACTGGGGCTGTTCACAGACAGGAGATGACTCAGACTGTTGCCAAATTGTGGGTACTATGTACAGTTCATCACTGGTCTAGAAAGTTGCTTTTCCAGAGGTGCACAGCCGGTCACTCATTTCAACAGCACTACCTCTTGAGTTGAGCAATACTTAGAAGGTGGGGCTCACATCACTAATTTTAGCAGTCTAAAGAGGATGCCTAAGGTAATCATCTCAAAGTTCTTCCGCAATAAGTGAAAAGCAACAGGAATACCCTGAGAATCATGTGTGAGGTCAATGGACCAGATCACTCACTGGAAGCATCCATCTACCAGACCTGGAGTTTACAGTCAGTGGCTTAGGGCTTAAGCTACATTCTTGACTTGAGACAACTATGTTAAGACAGACAGATCCCATTCAAAATTATCAAATGACTCAGGCTTGTGGTTCATAGGTGAAACCCATGTTTGTATTACAAATTCCTCATGTATTCCTCCCTATCCATAGCCATGTTATTGAAGAGTAAGTCTTTCTTATAAAATGACCATATATCTTTTTTTGCTGTGCCTTCCTACCTTCATGCCAAAACACTCCTAAGAGCTGGGAGGTTCTTCCCCAGGGCTTGCTTCTACTTCTCACACCTGTGTTTTCCCTGCCCACAGGTAGCATATTCTGAAGTGCCAGACATTTCCATGTCTCTCTTTCCAAGGACAGTTAACAAAGGTAATACCTGACATCTCAGCAAAGCAAGGCTAGCTGTCAGTACCATGTCTGACTTGATCCTGCCTTATCCAAGCTGGGGAGGAGAACTGGCCTGAAGAACAGTTCATTTCACAAAACAGATCTCATTTCTTATTCCTGGCAAAGTGCCTTCTCTTTCTGAGGCTCAGAATGCCTGGAGGGAACTGATTATTCTGGTGATCCTTTTCACACCATTGGCTAAGACTCTGCCAAAGATGTTATGACCAGGGTCTGTCAGCAGTGCAAAGAGTAGTTTGTGATCTTTGCAATTTTAACATAATAAATCCAGCTGGTGATATGTTTTATTTGCTATTCGCTTACTGATACCTGGCCAGCATCCAGCCAGATTCTGAGTGATCACACACCTCCAGCATGTGACCGCATCATATCAGTGGAAAGCAGATTCCCTGCAAACACTTCTTCTGAGAGTGTACAGACTCATTATATCAGATTCTGGTGACTACCTACTCCATTTTACTGTATCCTGCTTAATTTAGAAGATTGGAAGGAGTGTCATTCAGCTGAATTGGATGAGACAACTCAGAGACAGGAATGTGCACATCCCACCTGGAAAGCTGTCCACACTCCTTTCATGCCCCTTTACACACATTTCAAGTTTCAGACAATGAACCTCTCATTTAGAGGGCAAACTATCAGCTCTCTCTTTTTTGATAGCAGAAATTACCATTCTTCCAAGGTCAGACTCTCTAGGTCCAGCCGTTTTTTTGCTTGCATTATCCGCCTGCCACATTTGCTTGTTCAGGGAGATAAGGCATGTGATGTAACCCTGAAAAGAGCTTTTTCTTCTTACAAGTTCTTACAAGAAATAATAATTGCTGTTTGCTTTCCTGTGACTGGGTAGAGGATCTGATTGCAAACTCAGAGCAGCATAGATCTCAACACTAATCAAGCAATGTCACTACAAAACTAAGCCATAGTTAAGCTTATATTCAGGCTTTCCATGTTGTTTTCTGGTCTGAATTTTTCAGGTGAACAGACACCAATGTAAATTTAAAAAATTATAAAAATCTTTATTTTCCTTGAGTTTCAGTGCATTCACTTGGAAATCATATTTCACTAGAGGTCACAGTTTGGTTATTAACTTCGGTAGCAGGTAAATTCACAAATCAGGGGCCATGTGTGCCAGTACTTGAAAGTGATCAGAAATTAAGGATTAATTAGCATATAACAACTCTGCTCTAGAACAATGAGGAGAGGATTTCTCTGTATCTATGTCCCTTTTCCATGTTTTATATGCACCAAATGTATTTTCCAGTAGAGGGTGCAAAATTCATCTCCAGCAATACAAAAGCACTATGTTCCTGCCAGCCTTTATTTGTGAATGACAAAACCTTTTCAGACTGTTTCTATCCCCATTTGTAAATATGGGATTTGACATTAAAATATTTGACAGTAAAAAATCTCATCCCATTACATTTGTAATATAGATGACTCCAAAAAAATCTGCCCATTTTGCTTCCTTTTACAGTCAATAAAAAATGAGGGACAGAGTTCTCCCATTTCACGCTATATTTATCAGCTGAGTAGCTCTGCAGACTCCTTTGACTATGGTGCATGAAACTCTGATGACTAGCCCAGACATGGACATCTGTGCTTTGGCCATCCAAGTTAAACAGAATGCCACCTCTTGCATTTGCAGGAAATGCTCTGCAGTGACAGTGTGGAACAGGGTCGCCTATAATGTGCTAGTCATATTCACTTCAAATGTTGGAGAACTTGTAGGAAGTTCTGATTACTTTGTTTGTGGGGCTACCATCCGTGTTGCAATATAGAGCAGAATGAAGGGTCATTTGCAGAGGCATTGAAGAAGTCTTGGCTGGCAAGGGAAGGGAGAGGCAGAGAGGTGTCACTGTGGTTAGACTACATTGTTACCGATGGCAGCTGTCACACAGATCAATAACTTACTTTATTCGAGTGTCATCAATCCCTGTTACCAGTCACTGTTACCATGGCCTTAGTGAGTGATCTTTAAACTTCATAGATCAGTGGATCTTGAGGAAGAATTTGAAAGCTTGAAATAAATCCTTTTTGCTAAGCTTTCCTCATAACTGTTCACATGAAAATGAACACACATGGATCATTGTTCAAAATAATGACTCATTTCAAAGATGCAAATGCTGTGGAGGTTGTATCACCTCCACTGGATACGATCCAATCTTCAAACTCAGTTCTTCTGTGATTTATCCACTCACAAAGAGTTGCTTTCAGCTCAAAGACGTAACCCTGCTCCTTAAGCATATATGAAACAGTCATGACACAAAAGGTCTTCAGTTAAGGTGTCTCTGCATGCTCAGGTGCAAAGCCAGTGTCATGTTTCTAGCCATGCTTCAGCCGAATGGGGAGGTTACACAGCGTGCCCTCTGTGGTCTCAGCCTACAAAGGTGGGAAATATTTGGCATTTCTCTGGTCTGAAGATTGCTTCCCAGGCACAAAGGCATCTCATCCTCACCCTTGTTCTCAGCAGGCAGGGATAGCTAATGTAGTAGTGTTGTCTTAATTTAAGAAGGAACAAGAGTCTAAAAAACCCACATGAGCATACTAATACATAAGGCAAGGTCAACACTTGCCATCACAATTTAGAGATCATTTCTGACATGGGCATCAGAAAGTCGTTTAGGAGCTGGAGAAACAGCATTCACAACTGCTTCATGCCTTCAATAAAGTACTCCAATGTTAAGAAAGCAAATCCCTCACTGACTTGCCTCTTCTGGTGTTGATCTTTCACTACTCCCATAATAATAACAATAAAAGCCACCAGGATTGAGCTCATAACCATAGAATCATAGAACCATTGAATTGTAGAATGTTCTGAGTTGGAAGGGACCTATCAGGATCATAAAGTCCAGCTCCTGGCCCTGCACAGAACCATCCCCAAGAATCACACCATGTGCCTGAGAGCATTGTCCAAATACTTCTTGAGCTCTGTCAGGCTTGGTTCTGTAACCACTTCCCTGGGGATCCCATTCCAGTGCCCAATAATCTTCTGGGTGAACATTTCCTGATATCCAACCTAAACCTGCCCTGACTCAGCTTCAGGCCATTCCCTCAGTCCTGTCACTGGTCATGAGAGAGATCAGTACCTGCCCCTCCACTTCCCCTTGTGAAGAAAGTACTACTGGCAGTTATTTTTTTATGTGAACTATTTAGGGAGCTGGTCATGAGCAGACATAATTTAAATACGACTGCAAATCTCTGGATGCAGAGTGTAGAAATAATTGTGTGAGCCAGTGCCTGGCTGTTCTGAAGGAAGACACAAGGCAGAACAGGACTAGAGCTCATTGACATGACCTGGCAATTTCATCCTTCTAATAGAAAATCTGATAAACTCTACTGATGAGTACAAATTACTCCAAAATTAATTGCATAAGAGGGTGATTATACAGGGCCACCATCATAACTGAGTATTCCCAAGCTTGCAAATATATTGAGACAATAGAGTCAAGTCACTGAAGGTGATGGAACACTAAAGTGAAAAGTATTGTGTTGCAACAATACAGAGCGTGCCCACATGCTAAACACTATCCTCAGTGCTCATCTGAGGATCAGAAAGGGCTTGAGATGGCTTGTCTCACCAGGTGTGACTGCTGCCACGCAAGGAAAAAAGTGAAATCAGCCTTAAGTGCTGGAAGTCATCGGGGAGAAAACCTCAGAAACACCTCTGGGTTCAAGGCTACTTCAGCCCTATCTAAAACAAATGGACATGACTCAAGTACTTTATTTCTCTATTGCAAAAAACTCAGCTATTGCACAAACAAACCAACACAGATGTCATACTTTGTTGTAAACTACTGTTTGAGTGGAGCTGATGAACAATAGTGACCTGTGATTCACAACCAGCTCATTTGGGAACTCTTCTGTCATGGATTACACACTAAAGCAAGTTCTAAGCCCAGACAGTATAGAAGGAAAAAAAAAGGATGAAAAGCAAAATCCTAATGGAATTCTTGTCCTGGTGGGCAATTTTAGGCCTGAATAGCAAAGCTACAAAGGAAATACAATGAAAGTACCTCTCTGTTTTGCATGTAAATCTAGATAATTCCTGATAAGGCTAATGAATAGCTGTAATTATTACATGCCCATCCCACTTCTAGTAATGAATTATCCTAGGGATATACGGGTAGTGTGCAGTAGTATGTAAGAATATCTATTGCAGAAGAAATCCTGTGGATAAAGAGAGGCCCTATCAGAGACACCATTTGTAGTGTCCTACAAGTAGTGACTAGATTTCTGTAAGGAAAGAGAAAAGAACATTTTCATCTGCTAAGGGGAGGGATGGTACATGTGCTGGGTTATTTTAGTCTCCTCTACTTATCCTAAACCATTATTTTTCTCTTGCTGTTTTATTAATTGGTTTCATCAGTCTATGACGGTAATGCTTACTTATGGAGATGTGTATGTGTTTAATGTCATTAAGAAAACATGAAACTGTGGTTAGTGGGGTCGTTGCCAAATAATTTTTCTTCAATATCTACGAAATAATAGTTTTGGTAAGAGCCTGATCTCTTCTGAGACATAGTATAAGGCAGGGATATATAAAATTTCTTATATCACATCCTTTCAATATAAATTAATAAATATGTATATGAGGGTTCTTGTTTGCTGTGTTCTAACACATGAGAGATTTTCTTTGTGAAAGATCAGTGGTTGGTATTTCAGCCTGTTTGAAAACCCTCAGAGCAAATTCTGCTCTCGAGGGTGTGCATCCCAGCCTAATGGCTTTATTTTATTTACTTGTGCATATTAACATAGCCAATGATGCCTGTGCCACAAAAAGGACTTGCAATAATTTCTTGGCGGGATGATTTTGTGGCATAAATCTTTCCCCTAAGCACAGAGACAAGCTTTGATGTACTCAAGGGAAGGCTTCCTTCACCGAGTTCAAAGTTCAGAAGTTCAAAGGCACTTCTGATTAGAAATTAACCACAACACTTTACAAATGAGAAGGGAATGACCTATTCCACGCCTGAAGAACTTAGCAGGGGCCATTCCCACAAGCCAACAGACCACCAGCGTGCCGAGAAATGTCTCACAGAAGAAAGGTTGAGTTCAGGGCCAGCACAAACAGGACAGTGACCTCTTATAGTCCTGCCTTGGAAAACAGAGCCCCTTGACTTCTCCAAGCCTTGTTTGGAGAGCAGATCTGCAACACAAGCTGTTACATGCCTTATTTACAGCACTCTGCATCACTCCAACAACATGGTTGATATTGAGCTGGATATCCAGAAGGATGTCCACCCTTGGGACATCATACCAGTCCCAGGGTGTTCAAATCTAACCTTCTTGTCTTGTCTTGTGTGGCACAGAAACCCTTAAATTCACAGACAGAGGCAGCAGGTTAATCACTGAAATGCATCTGGGCAAGGAGCCTGTCAGCTGACAGGCATGCATCCAAGGATGCCGCTGCTCCCTGCCAAAAGCCAAGAAACACATCATCACTCATGAGGTTTTAGGGGCAACTGGGCAGTTTCTGCTTGCACAAGACGCTCACTGTGGGAGTCACTGCTGAAGATGAGAGGGGCAGAGGTATGAGGGCTTCGTACCCGAGATGCTCACCTGCAGAGCCACTCACGCTGTGATTCACTGGGATAAGAACAGACAGCCAATGTGTAAAAGTTGGGTGGAAGGCCTTGAAGAACCCAGGACAATATTGGGCTGCTGGAGTGGGTGAGCAGAGGCTGTTTAGTCAGCTCTCCAGGCATGAGATTTCCTGGAAAAACACAAGAATTACCTTCTGCTGAACACAGGGGAGGATTGCACTTTCCCTTTGATTTAACTGTGGTTTTTCATATCCCTGCTTTAAACTCAGTTTTCAAAACCTGTCATGTCTTCCATTTCTCTGGTCACCCTGTACAGAGCTGGGGAGTGACCTGTGCCTGAGTCTGACAACCTTCAGCCATCAGTCCCACAGAAGTGATGGATTGACATAGAGAGGGCCTTCAGGCAGGGGAGAGGCACTTGTTCTTTTGGTCCTGCTTAAGCCAACCTCAGCCTGCAGAAGTGTCCAGCCCTGGGGATTGTGCTGCCAGAGTTGGAGAACAGTTGTGGCAGAGGTGGATAAAACCTTCTGCAAAGAATAGGCAGGCAAAGGGCTTGGAGCAACCTCCAGGGCATACACCTGCTCAATGAGGATCCCAGCTTGAGCTTAGATCCTGTTTGGGATGGGAAGGAAATTGAAACTTGTTCAGGCATGTGATCCCAAAATCAATATTTTCACAGCTCAGGGCATGTGACGTGTCACTGGAAGGTGCCTGGTGAGGACAATGGCTGGCACAGAACTGCAGCTCCACACAGCTCCAGTCACTGACCAGCCTGCACACAGGCCCCTATGAGCTGGTGCCTACAGCCCATGCTTCTAGATTTCCTTTACAGGCAGGAAAAATCCTCCCATAAAACTGCACACTTTCCAGAGATGTCCTGTATTTAACAGGACTGGAGGGGGTAGGGTGGGACTTTTGGCTGGTAATAGAATTTCATGCGTTACTATGTTTTGCATTTCACACTAAAGACCTTCACACTAACAGTATATTCAGTGACTGCACAAACACTTCCTCCAGCTAAAATTTAACATTTGTGTCCAGTTCTCTAATGGATGCAGCAAGCCTGTAGCTTTTGAATGCCATGTCCTAACTCTCTCCTACAAAATCAGGTTTTTCTTGTATGTATTTAGAAAAGTTAACAGTTCCCAGAATACCACATGAACAAAATGCTCTGGGCCATCTTTCCAAATAAATCCTTAATCCTCAGACATCACTGAAAGTAATTTTTGTCAATAGTGCATTATCCAGTAGAAAAACAAAGAGCAGTCATTTAAAAAAACCAAACGCACTGGTGTCTCCAGTCTCAGTGTTTGGCATCTGCTGGCGTTTTTATTTTGCTGGCATTTGTCAAGGAATTTACAATCAAAATCCACCACTCCGTCACCTGGAGACTTGTGAAATGTGAGTTTGCTGTTGAAAGATTTTCTGATTCCCATCTACATAAAATAACTACACCAAACACTGGAAAAGAGAAGGAAACTGAACTTTCCCAGAGCTAGCACCAAGTAAAGTGATTGCTGCATTATCCTATTGTCTCCCACTATACAACTCTTTTGAAAACAAAAAGCGCAGTGCAATATTTAAATCTATATAATACCCCCCAAATCAGAAACATGCTCAGTTTCCCACTGTCAGCATGGGGCACCATCCAGTGCTGTAAACTCTCCTTACAAACTGCAACTTAAGTCAAACTCTTCAAGAATTTCTCCTTTTCTAAAAGACAAAATGCATTTCTGATATGAAAAAAGAGACTTTACATAGCTTTAATACTCAATTCTTGAAAATGATACTGCCCTTCTTCACCCAGCTTGCAGCTAAAGTGAATTAAAAAGCTGCAATGAACACATAAATTGAGCCACTGAAATAAACAATCAGCTGAGAAAAGCCACTTGAACAAAGAAGAAAACAAAGAACAGAAGAAAACCCCACAGTGCATACCTGGATCTCTATTATCAGTGGAAAAGGCTTTATTTCTTTGCAAGGGCAAGGCAAGGTAGAACTACTACAATGTAATGGAAGAAAAATACTTTCAGTATGGGACCATGAAGGCATTAACATAACAGGCAAAGCACATTATGTCCTGCCCTTGGCAAATGTCTTGCTGGACACTCTGGACTGTGACCCAGCAAAATAAGCAGTCCAAATGAATTTTCTTCTAGGTAATATACTGCTTCATTTACTACATGCAGTATTGAACTGTTTCCTCAAGAGTCAGCATGGAGGCTGGCTGAACATTGCACTGAAGAAATAGGAAAACACGGTGCTGGACACAGATTGCACACAAAAACAAGCTGAAGTGTTGCTTGGTACACTAAAAAACTTCCAAGTACATTTGATCCATTTGATTTTTGAATAGGCAGTGCTCTCTGTAGAGGGGAAGATGAGGCAGAACTTGATCATGTCCCCCAGCACAAACATGCTGATACTGACACCTATCTTTTAAGATTGTTTTTCTCCTCATATCTCGTTACTGCCACTTTTACTTGTGATTTCTTAAGCTCAGAAAAATTAAACTGGATTTTAAATCTCTTTATCCAAGAGCCTCTATACCTGGAGGCAACCTCCCCCCTTTCACTGGAGGGTTTTACCCACTTCTCTTTCAAACACACACACCACGTCAGAAACCAAATCAAACCAGAAGGATCAAAAGGAGCAGTATTGATGATGGATCAAATACATGCTAACCACAACCGGTTTATTGATTTTTAAATCTGTCACATATTATTTCCTTATTCTCTTTGTTTCTGAATTGCTTGAGCATGTTGATCTAAGACAGCTTTTATCTCCACTTTGTCACTGTGACCTTTTTTGATCCCAGTCCATTTGCTCTCAAATTAATTACACTGCAGAAGCTGCTTTGCTCCAGGTTGTGGTTTTCATGGTCTTGGTTTAATTAAATCTTTCTATGCCACCAGCTGGGACAACTGGTGCTTGACAAACAGTGGGGCCAGGGACAGTAAACCACAACACTCTCCTCATGGCACAACCACTCCCTGAGTAAATAAGGACCCCCTTAGGGAACTGGGGAGATGAACCAGAGGAAGGCATGTGGAAGAGCTTCCTTGCATATAGAGTTGCTGGTGGAAAGGTATAAAGCAGAAACTCACCTTCACCTGTCTCCCCTTCCTTCAAATTGGAAACTGGGACAAATGCATGTTGAGGGCCAGGCTACACCTAAGAAGGGCTAGGTAAAGAGCACGGTGTAAATTATCACCACTCAATCTGCTGCAGCTTATTTCTGCCTTCTCCAGGGCCCTTGCCAGTCACCTCACATCTTCCCAACCACTCTCTCCAGTTGCTGCCACCCTCTGTTAGCTGAAGCACACACTGAACAGCTTTGCTCCTGCATCCACTTGGGAAATGAGTCCTTTCTTTTCCAGGAGCTCGTCTCCTCATCTCTGCTCTGCTGTCTCAGGAAGGGAATTACACTGGCAGAGCTAAAGGTCTCTGTGTAATGTTCCCCTCTGGGGTTTTCTTTAGCATGTCCAGAGGCATCCTAAAAAAAAATTTTAAAAAAGGATGACCATGGAAAAAATTCCCTATGTGTAAACAGCTGAAAAAGGAGTTAAATGTACTGCTGTTATGAACTGAAATACACCTATCTGTGAAAAGAAGATTTCAGCATGTGTGCTAAATAACAGGGTAGCAGGGACCACATGGAATCATGTTCTGGGCATAACATATAATCTGTGATCATTAGTGCCCCTGGGTGCCACTTAGAGCGATAATAAGCCAAATGCAGCCCAGTGCTACACTCTATCTGCTCCAGCGAGGTAACAAAATCACAGGGTAATAAAGTCAGGTTAGGAGGGACCTCCAGGGGTCATCTAGTTCAAAACATGTCTAATCAGATGGGTTTGTTCAGGGCTAGGACTGGTTAAGTCTTGAGCACCTCCAAGGAGGGAGATGCCGCTCTGGGCAGCCTGCTCCCAGTGCTTGACCATCCTCCTGGTAAACAATTTATTCCTAAAACCTAAAGGGAGTTTTCTGCCTTCCAACTCGTGCCCCTTGTCCTATTGCTGTGCTCCCCGCAGCGGGTCAGCTCCTGCTTCTGTGTGTCCTCTGGCTGGGAGCTATCCTGGTGCCTGTAAAAAATGACAGACTCCTCATGCCCAGGTCTACCAGGTGCTCAGGAAACAGCAGAAACCAGCTGTGGCACACGAGGGCAGAGGACATGCTCAGTAGGAAAGCATTCCCGCTGCAGGGACAACAATATCCAAACACCTTCCTGCTGTTCAGACACTGGTCAGGACTCAACTTCTTTGTCTTTATGGCTCATTGGCAAGGATCACTTCTGAACACTGACTGCCCTGGAAAACTATTTGCCTCTCTGCCTGCCACCTCAGTTAAATCCTTTTAAATTCCAATAGATACTATATTCTTTTATTTCAAAAACTTTCTAAAATTTTGCAAACTTTTTAAATTGAATTGCATAAGGCCACATGTTCTTAAGATCTCTCTGGAGGTTTCCTGCCTTTCCACAGCAACCTGTCTGTGCTTAGCAAAACTTAATTTGATGTGGCGGCCACTTCTGACGGACAAGAGCTGCACCTGTGCTGTTGGCCAGGAGGAATGCACCTCCAGGAAAGAAGGAGATGCACTTCTTCACATTTCCTGCTGAGTTTGTTTAACAGGTTATATCTATTTTTCAAAGATTGTATTACAAACTTTCAGGGAACAACACAGGCTTTTCTCAACAAAATTAAGGTAAGCTGAAAAAAAAAAGAAAGAAACAATGCATTAATCACAGTGTCAAGAAACAAAGTCAGTAAGGTCCGAATGCACTGAACAGAGAGAGGGAGAGTGGAACGTTTATTGGCTTGTGGAATGCAATTTTTCACTCCTTTAAAATGCTCTGGATTGTCAGTTCCTATTAATTTTTTACTTTTTGTTATGTAATATATGAACTGCATAGCTAAAAATCATTCCTGTCCTGGCAGTTTACAAAAGACATGCAGTAATTTAATTTAATTCCTTTTCCCACCACTTAAGAAAAACAACGATAGCAACCCCAGCAAGGACTGGTGATTATTAACTGATGTTACCAATCTGATGGATTTTTTTTTTTTTAGGTGAGATAGAAACATTCCTTTGCTTGATCTCTTTTGAGGAAGAGGATCTGGTTGCTCATTTTTTAGGCGGCACTTTGTTCTGCACTATGCAGAGCACCGTGCAAGCTCCTCACTTACCATTGTGTTAATCTTCTCTAACGTACCTGCCAACTTGGGGTGCCCTCCCAAGACTGCCAACAGACCAGACCTTGCCCAGATGATGATATTCTTATGAGCCTGTCCATGTTTCCCACATGTCTGCCTTAGTTTTTCAATATTCAGATTCTCAGGGAAACCCCAGCAAACAAGGAAGCTGTCCTTCAGCCTAAGAAAAATAAAGCTGGGGCTTTTTCCTTTTGCACAAGTGCTCTAGGCACCCTGGAAATCATAACATGGCAAAGCCAGGAAAGAGTCTCAAGTTGCCCAACCTGTGCATGGTAAAATTACAAGAAAAATTACTCCAGGATGAAGGCATGACGACCCTAGCCTGCTTATCCTGGCTGCAGAACAAATGCTGTTGTCATCCAGTGTTTAACTTATGAGGCAATAATTATTACTTGTGATTTTGAGCCTGCAAGAGCTAAAATAATCTCCTGTATTTCAGACTTGAGAGCAAAATTCTCTCTGAGGGGCTCTTCTGTACATGGCAATATAATAAAAGTTTGTACATTATAAAAATTCAACTATTCATTGATATTCCAGCCTGATTTGTAAAATGTATGTAGTTCAAAAACCTCAGTAGCCTGGGGTTGGTCTCTGCTGACTGGAAGCTAGCCAGTGTTATTCCAATCTACAAGAAGGATGTGAGGGAAGACCCAGGGAGCTACAGACCTGTTAGTCTAACTTCAGTTCCTGGAAAAGTTGCAGAGAAGATCACACTGGGTACTGTCAAAAGGCATTTAAAGAACAATGCAATCCCCAGGCACAGTCAACATGGACTCACAAAGGGAAAATCCTGTTCAACTAATTTCATATCCTTCTATGTTAAGGTCACTCACCTAGTGGGTGAAGGGAAGGTGTGGATGGAATTTTTCTGGACTTAAGTCAGGGTTTTCATACTGTCCCTTACAGCATCCTTCCACAGAAGTTGTCCAGCTGTGGGATGAATGGATTTGTGGTGTGTTGGCTGAAGGACAAAGTCCAAAGGGTTGTAGTGGGGCTGTATCTAGATGGTCAGTGGTCAACAGTGGTGTTTCTCACACCTCATTCCTGGGGGCCAGATCTGTTCAATATCAGCAATCTGGATGCAGGACTGGAACACACCATTAGCTGATGACACCAGCCAGGGAGATGCTGTTGACACTCTTGGGGGACAAAAGCTTTTGCAGAGTGATCTGGATACATTGGAGAATTGGGCTATGATTAATGGAATTAAATTTAACAAGTCCCTATGCTGGATTCTGTACCTAGGACAGAGTAAAGTCGGGCACAAGTTAAAATTGGGAGAACAGAGGCTTCAGAGCAGAATTGCAGAAAGGAATCTGGGGGTGCTGATCAGCAGCAGGATCAATGTGAGTCAGCCATGTGTCCTGGCAGCCGGGAGGGCAAATCCCATCCTGGGGTGCATAAAACAGAGCATCACCAGTCTGTCAAGAGAGGGGATTATCCTCTCTTTTTAACACTGCAGCCTCACCCAGAGTGCTGTGAGCAGTGCTGGGTTCACAATTTAATATGAATGTTGAGTCTTTGAATGCATGAAGAGATGGGCAACAGCTGGTGAGAGGGCTGGAAATCATGTCCTGTGAGGAGTGGCTGAGTACTCTGGGCTGTCTAGTTTGGAGAAAAGAAGGCTGAGGGGTGATCTCATTGCTCTTTGCAGCATCCTGAGGGGAAGATGGAGATGGATGTGATGTTTTCTTCTCCCTGGAATCCAGCAATAGGACGTGTGGGAATAGTTCAAAGCTGCACCAGGGAAGGTTCAGACTGGACATTAGGAAGCATTTCTTTACTGAGAGCATGGTCAAACCCTGAAAGAGGATTCCTAGAGAGGTGGTTGATTAGCCAAGCCTGGCAGTGTTTAAGGAGGTATTTGGACATACCCTTAATAACATCCTTTAACTTTGGGTCAGTTCTAAAGTGTCAGGCAGCTGGACTAGATGATCAACACAGGTCCCTTCCAGCTGAAATAGTGTATTCTAAACATATACTAATATTTCTCCCCTAAATGCCACTTTTATGCCCAAGATTCAATGAATCTTGCCACAAAAAATGAACCACAGGGGTTGTTTTTCTTAAAGAAAATACATGAGCACCTTTCCTAAGTCCAGGGGAATAAACCCAGTCCCCAGTCCAAGGGAATAAATGCCATAGTCAGTCAAATGACCCAGCACTAAACTGTGCTATTATGTTGACATGACCAACTTATGAACAGAAGAAAATGGAAATCAGTCCCACAGTGGTCTGCAGAACTTTCAAAAACTTCCCATGTCATAACTTGTCCCGAAACACAGGAACAAAACAAAACAAAACAAATCCCCAAAACAGAAACAAAAACCACTACCCAAAAAAACCTCCACCAAAGGCCAAGTCTTTCACTCTACTACATAAACTATAAATAGGTAAGAAAGCCAAGTAAGCAAATCCAATGCCAGAGCCATGGTGGCAAGAAGGCAGAGGTTGAAGTGACACATAGAAATGTCTTCATAGGGATGTTAAGGTTCCTACTACATCAACAGGGAGAAGAGAGACCATTGTATCCTGGAAAACTGGAAGATGCATGAGTTAAGCTCAAGGTAAAGGGACTTGCAGTTGCACAAGAGAAAGAAGCTGAAAAAATTATACAGGGAGAAACACAGCCTCCCAGATGAATGCTTTCCAATGTCTTATCCCTTCAGATTCCAGCCAGCATGAAGAAAATGTCACAGGGGAAGAGCATCTCTTGCAACTTCCCTTACTCTTCAGCCTGGGGTGAACACTCAGCTGTGTACTATGTCATAATGCATTTACATCACCAAAGATGAGAGCAGAAGTGCAACATCTTGCTCAGATTTTATATTAGAAAGATGGTAACAACTGGACTAGTAACACAAAACATCCAGAAGCAACAGTGTCAGGACATGAAAAGAGGAGCCTTTCTCTGAAGCTAAAGCAAGTCTGGTTCTCGAATATGCTGAGGCCACTTCACAACCTTCTGGATAAAACAGGGCTTACAAGGGAATGAACGTATAAATTAGCCCTGCTTGAAGGGTCCTTACGGATGGGCAGAGAGTGGGTTTGAAGCTGAAATAATTTCATTTGTCGTAAGCCACCTGCATGGGCTCATCCTGAAGTCCCTGGCAGCAGACAGGTGGCTTTCAGAGAGACGTGGATCCACACTGCACATGGCAGCCAAGTCCAGCTCTGTTGAAAGCAGCATGGTCTGGGACAGCACAAATGGTTGTTGGACATCACAGCCAGAGGCCATTGCAGCTTCAGCAGGATTACCCACCCTCAGCAGGGTCACTCACCAGCCTGCCATTTCTGCTGGCCCTCTGGGAAGCGGCACCTATGCTCTTCAGGAAGACCCTCTTCCTCTCCTTCCCAGACTCAGGAGCTCAGATGCAGGCCTAGAGGTGCCCTGGCTGTGTTTCTGTCCTTCAGCACTCACTCATGCCAGCCGTTCTGGTGGGCCCTGGCCAATATTTGCCCAAATGCTGCTCCCTGGATTCAACAAGCAAAGCAGTGTTACCAACAAAAGAATAGGCGAGCTTCCCATGTCAAGAAAACACAATGACCCAGGTTTGGACTCGAGTCTCCTACCTCAGACTTGATTAGATCCTAGCTGATAGCTTGGGTTGATCTACTTTACCACCACCATTATTCCAGTCTGCAAGATCTCAAAGCACTATGATGGGGGAGAATATTTAAAAAATCTTTCTTTCCTTTTTCCTTTTTGCTGCCATGCCCTACAATAACTAGATCATAACATCACAGAGATGGGACTTGGATCTATAGTCATCCCAGTGTTCTGAAGTGAGCTCTGGCTACAGCCTGACACCACACTGGAGGGTGGCTCATCTTCTTCACGACCCTGGTTTTTTTTCCTCCTGGGGACAGAAGGCGGCATCTTGGCACAGAGGTTGAATGGAGCTGTAGCATGCCCCATGCCCAATGGTGCTGTGCAAACAAGCCTCCTGCCCACTTTCCCCTCTCCCTCTTCCCTGCCAGTGCTGCTGTGCGTCACCTGAAAGTCACAGGGTACCATGGAGGCAGAAAGCAGGCAGAGAGCCGCTGCATCTGTAAATGCGCCTGTGGACCCCTTTTATGCTGCTGGAGCATTAACAGATCAACTAACACCCTGTTCCCACTAAGCTCTGACACACATGCAAAGGTACAGCCAACTCTGAGGTTTTTCTCCTTTTTTATTTTTTTTTTTTTTTAATATGGGTCTGTAAGGTGATTACATCCGGGTTTGTGTCCACACGGCAAAACCAAACAGCATTCATCAGAAGAATAATGATGCAAATGTGGCTTCTTATCCTCCAGTGATTGCCCATCTGGCAAAAAGGTCTAGAAAATGTAACAATAGTTTTGAAATAAATAGGAGGAAAGTAAAGACCGGCAGTGTACTTTCCACATCAATGGCAAATATGCTACTGATGTGGAAAGTAAACAGCTTCAAACAAGAGGAGAAACCACTGTGGATAACTCTCCACCTGTGAGCTGCAGGCTCGAATGCCACTGCATGAAAACTGAGGTAGAAAATCCCAAGTTCATCACCTCACATTGCAAAAACAGGTATCAAACGCTGTATCACCTGGGGCTGGATAATATCGGGGCCAGCTGAAATACAGAGGATTAAAAAACCCTGTTACACGTTTCAAAACCGTACGTCCTTGTAGGAACATGGAGCGCTCACGGTCGACACACCTGTATTCTACAAGCAGTCCTCAAAGCCACCATCCTGGCAAGGCTGTTCGTGGGAAGGATAGCGCGGGGGCCATACGGAAAGAAATGCAAACCTGCACCTGGGGAGGAGATGCTAAGGACGCACCTGTCCCGCTGCTGCCACCCCCTCCCGGCCCCTGCAGGAGCACCCCGTGCAAAGGAAGGGGAATCTAACCCCAAATTACATGTGGCGCCGTTGTTTGCTTTGGGGTCTGGTTCATTTGGCCACCCCGCCGGGCCGTGCTGGGTTCTGCTCTGGGGGCCCCGGGGCGATGCCGAGGCCGGGCGGGGCGGGGCCGGTCCCGGGGCGATGCCGGGAGCTGCCGGTGCTGATTGGGCTGCGCGGCCGCGGCCGCCGCCCCCGCCCCGCCGCGCTCGGCTCGGCTGGGCTCCGCTCCTCCCGCTGCCGCCGGGATCCGCCGCCCCCGGGCTCCGCCGGGATCCGCCGCGGCTCCGCGCCGCCCGCTGCCGGGCCCATGGCGAGCACGTCGGCGGAGATCATCGCCTTCCTGCTGACCATCTCGGGATGGGTGCTGGTCTCCTCCACGCTGCCCACCGACTACTGGAAGGTGTCCACCATCGATGGCACGGTCATCACCACCGCCACCTTTTGGGCCAACCTCTGGAAGACCTGCGTGACCGACTCCACCGGCGTCTCCAACTGCAAGGACTTCCCATCCATGCTGGCGCTGGACGGTCAGGCTCCCGCTGACCCCCACCCCGACAGCTCCCTGGTGTCCCCGGTGCCGCTCTGCGGGAGCTCCCGGGGCGCTCCCGGGCCGGCCGGGCTCGGCGGGGCGGGCGGGCAGCGGAGGGTCGGGGTGCGCCGACCGGGGCCGGGGGCGACGGGGACCCGGACGAAGGCGGCTCCCCCGCGGGCTCTTGGGCAGGTGCCCCCGTGTCCCCAGGCAGCTGGCAGCGTGCTCCTTAGGCACACCTGTGGAAGTGGGGATTTTTCCTCCCAAAAAACCCAGCTGGGATTATATTTGGTGCCCAAGTGTCCGGTTTTGGCCTCTCGTGCTGTCACTACCTGCCTTTTTTTCCCCGTCAGAAAAGTGTGTGTGTGGATTTGACACAAGAAGAATGCAGGCAAATTTTTCTTGCCGATTTATTTTCCGACTGTCGTGACATTCCTCTTTTTTATGGTTTTGCCAGCCATGCAACGGTCGGTGGAGAAGAACAAGCCTTGGCGTCGTTTTGTTTTAATTAATGTTCCTTTGCTGGTTTTGCTAAGTGGTTATTAACTCAGATGTAATTGCTTCATTGATAAATGACAGTGTAAAAGCTCGGGGCAGTCAGGGATGCAAAGGTATGCAGAGGGGATGCATAGCTTTGCTCAGCTTTAGGGCAGTGTTATTTTGAAGCAAATCTAAGAGTTTTGCTATAGGGCTTGAAACCAAAGATTGAGTTGGTGCTGCGTTTCTTCCCTGATTGAGGGGAAACATTTTTGCCCTTTAAGGAAGCTGTACTGGGAAACTGGTTCACTGCAGGAAATCTTTACAACTAAACTTTTAGTTGATAAATCCACACCGATCATAGCTGATAGAAACAGGAGAAGTGTGTATGACATCAGTTTATAGCTTCAGGAGTGACTGTAAAGAAAGGGAGGAAAGGCTTCTAAAATTATGGCACCTTTTCTAAGTTTTTATAGTTATAAATGAATGCAATACGCAGTGTTCCAGTGGCTTTGATACTCACAAAAGATCATGCCTACTGTTCACAGTCTGGCAAGACATTCCCTTTGCACTGGAGTCTGAGAAGGTATTTTGGTGTAGAAGCTCTGTTTAAGAGGAAAGGAAGGTCTGTTAATCTAATCACTAACAGAGATTAATACTAATTTTAACAGGAATTAATATGAACATGACGTTAATACCAATATCAGAAAAGCTTTAACCTCTGTATGCAGAAAGGGCTGAAAGAGGTCAAGATACCAAAAAGAGGTAACACAGGCAACCCTTAAGCACCACTATTGCAGGATGCTTCCCTCGGAGGGAGAAGTGCTGTTCCCGGACCTCCTTTTGACCCAGCCCCGTGGAGGCAGAGGGGTTTGCCAGTTCCTCCAAAGGGATAGGAGGGCTGGCTGGCCTCCACTGACATCAGTCACTCTGTGGCCAAGTGTAGCAGCTGAGAGTGTAGTTTCCAGGACTGGGCAAGGATCAGGGATTTTTGTGCAGGCAGTCACAGAGTGATCGTTGGTGTGAAACCTTTTGGATCCCTTGAATCTATTGTTTAGCTGGTTTTTTAGGTATGAGTGAACCTGTTTTCAAAGTAAGAAAAGCATAGCTACAAAGTATGCAGAATTGGGAACATTTAAATTTTCAAAAAAGCCAACACTTGACAGCAAGATCCTTACCCTCCCTTCCCCTAAATGCTTGTGCATTGAAACCTTGTGTGTTGGGTAGCATGTTCCACTTAGCCAAAGAATGAGTTTCCAAGGTGCCTTGTGCACAGTGAAACAGCCATCAGCTCATTTTGGACAGAAGTGAATCTGAAATGCACGTCTGGAAGGGCCCTGTCCCAGTCCTTCTGGCCAGATTGTTTACCAGTAGTGGAAAGTTCTTGGCTTCAGTGTCTCTCAACAGCATCTTTAAATCCTGTGGGGCCAGATTCTGGTACCCAGGCACAACATGAATGAAAGGCAGGCTGGAGGGAGGGTCATGTACCCCCCCAGCACAGACCGGGCAAGCTGGGTGTGGTCAGAGAGGCAACCGCTGCAGTCAGGGGTGCTTTCAGTAGGTAGCCTAGCCCAGACTCCCTTCCTTGTGGTTACAGGCTCTGCAGGGAACCTGTCAGCAGCTGACTGTGGGTGTGTATGTCCCCTCTTCACCCTAACCCTTCCCCTGTGGGGGAGCGCACTTCAGGGCTGTGGTGTGTCACTTGTGGCTTAAAGAATTTGTGTCTCAGCAAGTAGACAAATCTGTCTCAGCCTTTGTCTAGTCTCTTCCTTCCCTCCTCTTCCTCTTTGCCCAGACTTACATGTCTAAGGTAGATCCCATTCCCTGTGACTGGGAATGTGGGTCCCAGTCCGCATTCCTGAGCCCATCCTCAGGTGGGGGACTCAGAAGACACAAACAGGGCAGATTTGGTTTCCTGTTCTCAGGGAAGTATTTGTGAGCAGAAACAATAACCCTGTAAAGATACATGTAGTGACAATATGTTACTCTCCTCAAAATGGTAGAGCATGACCAGAAAATTCCCAAAAATATTTCTGCTGTCCCAGGGAAATGTGCCTCTGCTCCACTTCTTCATCACACAGATGGAGAGGATTTGCGTCTCAGAGCAGTTCCTCTTCTACAGATTTTTTTTTTTTTAGTCAAGTCAGAAACCTCTAAGTAAGCTGGACTGCTCAGGTCTTCCAGGGGATCAGAGACAAAATGAGAGGGAAAGAAATCAGGGTGTGACTGTGTTTTGAGGAACCTGGTCTATGTGAAGTGTCCCTGCCTATGGCAGAGGGTAGGAACCAGATGACCTCTGAGGTCCCTCCCCGCCCAAACCTCGATGACTCTATGATTCTATGCCAGTTGCTGGAGTTCTCCTGTGGAATGCAGTAGAAGTCCTTCCTTCTTCAGAAGCAGTGTCACAGTTCAGGTTAAGGGGTGCTCAGGAGATGGTTCCTCTTTACCCTTGTTTTGGTTTCTGTCATGGAGTGGGCTTAGACTGTCCTCCACAGCTTGCTGTGGGATGGCACAGCAGCGGGGCTGCCCTGATGGCTTTCAGGCCATCACTTCACATGAACAGCTTCCAGAGAATATTGCTTGTGGTCTCCTTCTGCCTTTATGCATTCCTGCAGAAGAAATCAATTTTGCCAGCCCTCACTAAGTGCTGAGGGTTCTCTATGCAAGCACATTCTCTATGCAAGCAAAAATGCTCTTCCTGTCTGTGGGGCTTAAAGTAATTTTGGGTTTACTTTTTGTGCCATTGGTCACAGGTGGAAATTTACTGATGAAATCACCTCCCCAATAGAGGACGTATCAGTTTCCATGTTTTCAACAGTGGATCTGATGACCTTTTGCAAGAAAAGAGCTGAACAAAAATTCAACTATGAGCTAAAAGAGGGTATTAGAGCTTAGAAAGACACACAAAAGCAATGGGTGTGTACTTCTGGAAGGAATCTGTGCTCTATCCGTAAGGCAACCTCTCACACTTCACGTGATGCAGACTGCAAAATGCCACCGGAGGCATTTATTGTGAAAGTGGCAGTCCCAAGAACTTTGCATATATATATTTTTTTTCCATAGTGTTATATGATATGAATATGTGAATGCCTTCTAACTCTTTGTAAGCATGAGGCAAGTGTGAGAGCAGTGAGGCAAGAAAGATGAAGCTCTAATAAGATTAATTTGAATGCAAGACAAAACACATTTGTTTGAAACAACAACAACAAAAAAAAACAACCCACCTTGAAATAGGTTTCTCTTGGAATGCTGCTAAACATGACCTTATGAGTAATGCATGTTTGTCTGCTTGTCTGTTTAAAACACATGGCTTTTTGCTGCTTGGGAGCTTCATTTGAGTGGTTGGTATGTACATGATAGGTTTCCTGCAGGAGCTGGTGCAAATACAGACAATAAACATTTGGAAAAGGACAGGTTTTAGTCTTGAGTGGAGGACCGTTTTAAAATAGGCAGCTTCCTTTTACACTCCTCTTCATTATCATAGAATCACAGAATGTTTTGGGTTGGAAGGGACATTAAAGACCATCTAGTTCCAACCCGCCGATCCTGGGCAGGGACACCTCCTACTAGTAAAGGTTGCTCAAAGCTGCATCCAAACTTCAACACTTCCAGTGAGGGGGCATCCACAGCTTCTCTGGGTAACAGGTTCCAGTGTCTCACCACCCTTACAGTAAAGAACTTCTTCCTAATATCTAACCTAAATCTGCCCTTTTTCAGTTTAAAGGCATTTCCCCTTGTCCTGTTGCTATTTACTCTTGTAAAATGTCCTTCTCCAGCTTTCCTGTAGGCCCACTTTAGGTTCTCGAAGGCTGCTGTAAAGTATCCTTTTCTTCTTCAAGCTGAACAAGCCCTATAAGTCTTGGTGACCAGTAAAACTTTGCTTTCTTGAAAGCAAAAAAAGAGGTTTAATTCCTCTTACAGCCAAATGTTACACAGAGTTTGAATCTAGGATCTAAGCAATAGGTTAGATTTGGTGAAAAGGTTGATTTCAACCTTTTATGCTTCCTAATGCTCCAGTCAACCTAGTGGTACTACTAGAGCCTTCTGCTTTCCCACAGTAGTGGTGTAAATTGTGATTTTTTTTCCCCCTCTATTTTGTTTTAAAAATGTGTGCCAGTTGGCTGATTGCTCTGGTGAACTGAAACAAGCTCTGCTATAGCTGGCCTGCCCAATTCGGTGAATTATTTAGTGAGAAAGGTTATTCATTCAGCAGAACTGAGCAGTCCTCCAGTTCATGCTGTTTATAATTGAAAATGATTTCTGAGTGAGTGAGTTAATTATTTCTTGCTGTCTCGCTACCCTCTACCTATTTTAAAACTGTGTATTGACCTTCAGGAAAAACTGAATTTCAGCCCTGTGGTTACTAGCAAATGCTGGATATTTTAGTTGGGGTGAATATTTACTGGTTTTCCTAGGAGGTTCAGACATAAATAAAAGTTTAGAGGACCTCCGGGTAAACATGTTCATGGTTCAGCACTTTAATGTGTCAATTAGCTAACTAACACTGTCAATAAATTGGACCTGTCAAAAATAATAGCTTCCTTTCCAGTCTTCATCTCGTGCTTTACCTGTCTGCTACAAGAAATACATTACACACCAGCTAAAGCAGCATAAGCCAACATTTCCATGCCTATGGCAAAAATTAACAAAGCAAGGCTGCTGTCTTCAAATCTGAGTCTTGCACAAATCACTCTCCTCTTACATCCTAACATGTGAGCCGTATGACAGTCACACTTATTTCATTGACTGTATGTTTCTTGAGCAGGTGGGCTACAGAAGTGTGTTGCAAATGAAAGAAGTCCATCTGTGTGCGAGCAGATGTAGATAAATGCCAGTAGGTTATGTTCACAGAAGGGCAGCACAGCTCCCAGGTTCAGCAGGCCTGCTAAAACAGGGTATTGTGTGCTACAAATTGCTTTGTTGCTCAAAGCTGTGAATCAGTGGGGGATTTAAAACATTGTTCAAGCATGGGGCGGTCATCTTAGAGCTGATATACCTTCAGCAGTGGCTAAAGGAGGTGGCAGTAAGGATAGCAGAAGGTGGCCAAGTGTCTGTGGCAGCCATCTGCATCTCAAAGCCCTGCCAGCCAGACACAGATTTCTCTGTCAGGAGTGTATCCAATCTCTTTTTGAGTCTCTGTAAACCCTTAGTGTCCACACGTCCTGTAGAAAGGAATTCCACAGCTTCATTTTACAAACAAGCACACCTTTTGTTTTGAATCTGCTGCCTTCTGTTTTCATCAGATGTCCTCTAGTTCCTGCTTTAATATATTGTTTTCTTCCATATTAAAACTTTTATGCAGGGTTTGGTGGGGGTTTTTTGTTTATTTATTATTACATAAAATTTGGTGTAATAGTCAATAACAATGTGGTTTAGCTCTCAACATTTCCACCCACTGGAGATCAAAGCAAAAAGAATGAATACCCTAATAGTGGGAGTTCATTTTCATTTTAAATGAGATGTAACAACAGGTTCTGAGGAAAAACATCTTGTGATGGTTATTCAGCTGTGTAAGATTGCAGCGTTCCACCCCATAAGCAATGATATGAGATTATCACAGTCTTTCAATTACAAGATATTCTCGGAAGGGAGAAGAAGCCAAGCAGCCCATTGTCCCATTGAAGGGTCCTACCCTGGGAGGTCCCTCTGGGAGCAGTTTCGGGCAGCACAGCCAAATTGTTTGTGGCCGAAGCCAGGTGCAAGCTGTTTGTCCAGGTTTAAATATGGCAGTGGTTTGCTTTATCCTCAGGGACTACGGCTCTCCGTGGAGAGTCTCCATGTGGCTGACTTCCTTGTAGAATGAGGGCCTTCTGGGTGGATCCAAATTAAATCAGTGGCACATCCAGGCAGAGCCAGGACCCTAGCCAGGGTCACTGCTGCCAGCCTCACTGGCAGTCATATTGTACCTGTGACACCCACACACAACAGGGCTGATGTAAGACTTGCTTTGCGTGCACAGGGTGGCTCTGCAACCTCTGACAGCCCCTGATCAGACCCCGTGGAGTTGCTCTTCCAAACCTCATGGGTACAACCTCTTGCAGATGCTATACCCAGTGCCATGGGATATGGTTTTGGAGCTCTAAGTGCCATAGTATGATTCTTATGAGCTGGACATGGGTGATGATGGCCAGGGCACACATCACCTTGAGGAACACACTCAGTGGTAAAGTGATACTGTTCAATCCAAAGTCTGATTCCATTTGCAATAGTGAGTTCCTGATGCTGCACAGAGGGAGGGAAACTGTAGCAAAACTTGTCATGGTCCCAGTTCTGATATTAGCCTTGCTTTTTCTCTCACAGGTTACATCCAAGCCTGCAGAGGATTGATGATCTCCGCTGTCTGCCTGGGCTTCTTCGGTGCTATTTTTGGACTGGTTGGGATGAAATGTACAAAAGTCGGAGGCTCCGATCAGACTAAAGCAAAAATAGCTTGTTTAGCTGGACTGAATTTCATACTCTCTGGTAAATATACTTTTTTCTATCAGTTTGCATATTTGAAGTCATACCGGAGCCGCTTCTTTTCCACAGAAACCCGTGCACAATCCTCCATGACTTCGTTGCCTTCAGGGTCAGGCCCAAAGCTTTGCTGCCAGCTCCACTGAATGGTTTGTCTTATGCTTTTCAGGGTTGTGCTCTATGACTAGTTGTTCCCTGTATGCAAACAGGATTACGTCTGAGTTCTTTGACCCTTCTTTTGTTGCACAAAAGTAAGTACTTTCCTATACTCATAAATCTTTCAAAAAAGTAGACCTTACGTTTCCTAGTGCACACCAGAGCCTGTTTAGACAGAGAGCAGCTGCTTCTCCCCGTGGGCAGAGGAGGAGAGTGGGCTGCAGTTTTACTTAATCACTATTTCTGACTGAAGCAAGCAGGTGCTGAAATCCAATGAACAAACGTTGCACTGTGCACGTGCTGCACAATGAGTGCTCTGCAATCCGTGTGCCCAGCTGTGCTGCTGGCTGGCAGGGCAGCTGGGGTTAGTTGGGAGTGAAACCTGCCTGGATGCCAGAGGTGCAACAAAAGGATTGCATAAGACAGAGGGGCTCATAAGGTGCATCATTCAATAGGGAATGGAAAGAAGTATTTCCTTGAGCCTTTGACAGAAGGCGGCTTCCATAAAGGTGTCAAGCACTGCACAATCTTGATTCCTCTTGAGGGGAGGTTTCTGCAGGCTTGGTGGAATTTTCCCGACAGATTTTCAAATCCAGGTGAGTGAAATTTGGATCATAAACCTTATCATAACCCACGATCTTATAAACACTAACATAAATGCTTAGCCTATACTTGTAATTAAATTTAAGAGAGTGAGTTGTTATAGAATTTTAGGATCCATACCAGAGATAATGAGCATCCCTAAAGACTCCCTTTAAAGCTGTGCAAATTCTCAGGATCTGCAAAAGCAGCAATCCACAAACCAACACTTGGATTTTGGATTGACATCTTAACTACCAACTCTGAAAATGTTGGCTGTAAATGATAGCATCATAGACTTTCCTGTTTTGCCTTCATACATGAGGTAAACTCTTTTTTAAAGGCTGTTTTTTAAGTTTTCTTGGCAGTGATTCCAGGGTATGTCAAACATTGGGTATACATTTCCCTGAGACCCAAGTAAGGGATCAGTAAGGAACCCTGAGCCATTATGTTTCACTTTGACAGAAAGAAAAATGTCTGAATAAATAATGCTAAAAGGATCTACATTTGCAGTAGAGTTGACACTGCCTTTTCTGTCTTGAAACAGTATTAGTTTTCTCCATACAGTCTTGTATTAGTGTTCTCCATAATTCCCCTATAGTTTCTGCATATTTCATGCAGTGAAGACAGGGTCAAAAGGCCTCCAAAAGAAAGAAGGATATGAGATTCTTTGAAGAAAATGAAGCCTGGCTATATAGACAGAAGTTAATTATTAATCAGCCTTACCATTCTTAGTGAAAAGTACCATGGTTGCCAAAAGTCCTTTTCCTACACAGTTTTCCTGTGAAAGAGCAGGCAGACCTCACAGTCTCAGACCTCACAGAATTTTACTGTGAAGAAACGAGAAATCCAGTTTAAATATTGAAGTGATGGTAGTAAAACATCCTCTCCAGAAATTACCTTTTTTTGTGGACAGCCAGCACAGCTCAGCTGTGGACAGACATAATCATGACTGTGAAGATGAAGGCAGAGAAGAAATCCTGAAATTTTGAGTTGTGCACAATGCACGTAGCTCACGCAGTGACCTTGCATCAGACTGAGCTAATGGTGGCATTCTGCTCCTTCCTCTCTCAACCTATGTAAAATTTCCATTTTGTTGCCATCTCTGAACCTTTACTTTGTTATGCATTGCAGGCTCAATTTATATGTTTGCTGGTATATTGTGGAAATTTGGAATTGTCTCTTCACTAAGAGAGGGTTTCAACTTTTTGCCTTTTACTGCACATTTCTCTCCTGAAGTTATTCTGGAAGTGTCAAAGACAGGCTTGAGATACTGTTAGTGGGAAACAAATGACACAAGATGTTCAGCACCTTGTGTCAGCCATCAGGATTTCCCTCCAGCCTTCTTTACTGTTTTTAATTGAAAAAACCCTAACTCTTATAGTCTTTATAATTTTCTCCCTTGCCACAGTTTGAACTCACATAACCATGATCATTCTTATTGGTAAATTTATCCAAATTATCAGACTAACTTCCCATATAGACATTGATATGCAATTGAAAATCTTGAGTTTTCCTCCTAAGTACCAGTTTGAATTGGAAAGGTTGTTTTCTCTGTTTGAAGATATGGAAGAGAGACCAATTAGGACAGCTCTGCAACTCACTAACCTGGCAGTGTGGCAGTCACCCAAGAAGGGCCATACACACAGTCTGTTATTCATGGTATAGTAAAAAATGTTGCTTAAAAAGGTCAAACAATCCCAACTACAAAGTCAGAACCCCATGTCTTCTGTCCCAACTAGTAGGTAACACTCAGGTACCCCTTTTCTACCCAATTCTATCAAATGTAGTCATGATTTCTTTTCTCTGCAATTGAAGTTTTAGGAAGAGAAGATAGCACTTCGTCTCTTTAAATCCCTCATCCTCTAGTCAACCATTCTGTGCTGTTAGATAAAAATATGGGAACTTGTGTTTCCCACTTTCTAGGCAAATGGTCTTTGTAAGTAAGTTGTTACTGCAACAGCCTTCCTGGATCTTGGTCCAGCTCTGTACTCCAGTACTGTGGTGATCTGCATCGACTTCTGTGGGGAGCCTAATCCTGGTCCTTGTACCTTAGGTGTGCTCTGGCAGTCCTTAGGGATGGAGGGAGCTTATCTCACATCTGAGCTAGTCCCTTTGATCTGCTTTTAGGTCAATGAAAGTGGTGCCTTGAAAGTGTTTCAGAAGTGCACTTTGTGTGTATTTCTTGCATGTTGACTATAATGGGATCTTAGGTGATGAGCTCTGATGTAGATCTCTGCTCTAATCAGAGAACTCGCTGTCCTTGGAGAGACAGAAATCTTTTTGAGTCATGTGAAAACCATAGCAAGGTGGTTGGAAATATGAGCATAAGTAGAATTAAAATTTGACAGATTTGGCAGATTTTGAAGTGAAACAGGACGGGGTGGAGTGTTTTCTGGTATGGAAGGAGCTATGGTTCCCAGCAGTTTAAATTGGGGGTTGTGTCCGTAAGCCCCATGCTGGTGCTGAGGAAGGGTTTGGAGGCAGAGTCATTTTATTTTAGCTAGAGCCTGGTGTCTCCAGGGAGAGCCTGAACAAAGAAATCCCTGGGTCTTTATCCCCTCACAGTCTGTGCACCTGGTCCTCACATGCTCTTCACGAATCTTGCATGTGCCTCTTGGTCCAGTGATGATTTGTGGTCTGGGGTCCTCTAACACCTCACTGGATTCTTGTTGAGTGCTTCTGCAGTGCTGTTTTGTAAAGACACAGGTTTTTCAGAACAGCTAACAGATATTTTCAGTTAGATATTTTGGTAATGTGGAATTAGGGCCTATGCACATGGAAATGTTCAGAACTAGCTGAGATGTGCAACTACACAGTGTTGCAGTTGCACAGGCAGGCTGTCAAGCAGGGGCTTTTATTTGGCTGCCTCATCACAGTTTACAACAAATCAATTTAGTAGCATCTGCTCAAACAGCACAGACTCCTGGTTGATAATTGTGGCTGGATAGGGGACAGGGGCCTGTGTTTCCATGCAGGGTCCCAGAAGTCTGGAGGAGATAAAGGTCTCCTTAAGGGGAAAATGCAGCAAAGAAAGAGCAAGAGAAACACAAGTGTGTTCTAAAGGTGAGGAACGGGAGACTCTGGAGACTGTTGGGCTGCAGCCTAATGCAGGTCATCCTAAAAGTGCTTTAAGATTGGTACTCAGGCAAAGAGCTAGGGAATGGAGAGACAAGGAGCATCCATTGTTTGCTGTTTGTCTGGAAGCTTCAGCACTGAGGGGAAAGAGGAGAATCTCTTCCCAATGCCCTTCTTTCCCTTCATTTACTACTGTTGCTTTAGAAACGTGGACTTTGTGGGATAATTCTCCTGAAGCACCATTGTCTCCTCTCAGAGACAAATGGAGTAGTTCCTGGCAGCAAAGAGTTTGTGGCTCACCCAGGCAGCAGAGGGGACCATTGCTGGTGACTGGGAGCTCTGCCCATGGGTGTGCTGGGGAGCAGTTTCTTCCAGATAGAATCCAGCCACAGGGAATAGAGGAGAAAGGTGCTGGAACATGCACCTGTGTGTGCAAATGCTCATACCAGACACACCTGTGTATGTATATGCATACATTGCACATATGTGCATGTATATTGCATATGCATATTATGCATATGTACGAACCCTCATGTTTTAAGTAGGCTGGTGTGTAGATGATGAGGGATGGAGTCAGACAGATCCCGAGAGCCAGAGGGGAAACTTAAGGAGAGTTGTAGGCAGAATTTGTAGTCTGGCCCAGCAAAAGGCCCAGTCCAGTTTGGTTTGGGAGCCAACAGGAACAAAACTGAAATGGAAGAGCTGGTGCTGTCAACAGCCCAAAGAACAGCGTACCCCCACAGCAAAGCAATGCAGGAGGAGATGCACAAAGGCCAGGCCTTTCCCTAACCCTAACCCCTAACCCTGGCTGAGCAGGGAGAGAAGCATTGCCCAAGTGTACTGCAGGACACAGAGTTTGCCTCCCGAGTCAGAGAGAAATAATGAAAAGAACGTGGGTGAATGGCAGAGCTGCTGATTTTGTGGTGAATAATTTATGTGTCAATGGAAAGTTATCCAAGAAAAATATAATATTTAATGATTTTATTCTGGAAATAACCCTGTTAAATCCATGCTCTCTTTTGTTAAATACATTTATTGACTTCTTGTAGGTATGAATTAGGAGCAGCTTTGTTCATTGGATGGGCTGGAGCTTCACTCTGCATAATTGGAGGCATTATATTCTGCTTCTCAATAGCTGATAACAGTAACTCTGCAAGGTAAAGCATAAGTTGTACTTACTGAAAGAAATCAATACCTCTGCATTATTACCTGCTATATGTACGTAGTTTGATTACTGTTCCAAAACACTTTGTAATGAGATTCTGAAAAAGATTGTGTGGATCAAAGAAAATAGGGGGATTTAAGGATAATGGTCTGCCCACCATTAATGTAATTAAGAAAAGCTATTGACTCAGAACAAATACTTTTGAGATACATATTTCATAAATTTACTACAGCTGCAAAGCAGTGCAATCACTGATGTAGGAAAAGTGGTCAGGTGGTTTTACAGGCATAAATAGACTAGTTTCTTTGATCTCAAATCATCAGATCAAAAGTGAGTGGTGGTGGCAGTGGGACCTCCAGCATCTGAAGAGGTGTGATAACATAGAGGAACAGCTATAGGGAGTAACTATTCACCTAGGATCTGTCACACTTTGAATTATTTCATGACTAGGCCCTAATTTATGTAGCTTTGAACAACGGATATGTGTTACAGAAAAGTGTAAAGACAGATGCAAAGACAGCTGGAGTGGCAATGTTTAACTAGAACAGGACCACATAGAGTAGGAACACGCCCCCTCCACTGAAATTTGTAGGTACATTCCCATACAATTCTTCTAGCTTTATTACTATAATGCCTGGATGCAGAGATGTCACCTGTCTGTGGGATGAGCTGTAAATGGTTGTTTTTTTCTCTTCAGGAGGAGGGGGTATGCCTATAATGGAGCCACATCTGTGATGTCTTCCCGTACAAAGGTCCACAACAGTGTCCCTGACAAAACCCCACCCAAGCACTTTGACAAGAACGCTTATGTTTAGTTGCACTCTTGGAAGACTCAAAGCGTTTTTAAACATGATTTTGTACGTTTCATTCAGAGTGATTACCCCAACCCCAATGTACTTACCACTAAGACAATGACTTTTAAAAATATTAACTTGCAGCTTTTTACATATCGATGTAAATTTTATTATATAATATTTTAAGATTGATGTTGGTATTGTAAAGTTTATACCTGGCAATCATGAGCTGATGTTGCGTTCTTGAAAAAAAAAATAAATGAGGTATTTACTAATTCAGTTTGTCATGTCAACTGCTTATGGGAATGGCATCACACACATCATATTGGCATATTGCAGTTCAAAAATTCAGCTAGTGTTTTTTCTTTGTCTGTCCATGGAAATGTGATGACTTTTGAGGGAGTATTTGTACAAGTCAATAAATGAGAACAGAGATTACAAATAACCACAAAATGCTTTCTAGACTGAGTCCTAAAATCAGACACAAACTCAGGTTTGTTGTGAAGTTCGAAGTAATGGACCAGTGGAATTTTGATAAAAATTGGTTATTTTGGGACAACAGTGTAAATATAAAATATGAACAGTCCTATTTAATAATGGCACAGTATAGAAAAAGATTCATATCTGATATTATCTAAATTACATTAGAACTTCAAAGTCAAGGTTCTTTTTGTTTTATGTTATTTTTGTACTTCATTTAACTAGAAACACTACTGTGGTTTTTTTTAAGAAGGCAGCCAATATGGACAAATCAGAAATGTCAAGTACTTCTGCAATGGCAGGTCAGTGCTTTCTTACAGTAGCTTGACATTGTAACTTTTTTCCAGTTGTTATACTAACAAAAGACTCAATTCTAATACAAAAAACCCCCCAACAAACCAAATTCCCCATATAGGAGGCATTTAATGATTATTAGTTTTAGAGCTGAGGCTTTTTTCTTTTCATTTGGTGTTTATTGTAAACCATGGTAGAAACTTAATAGTTTAATACATGGACACATTTTCTTTAAAATGTTGACAATTTTATATAAAGTTCATGATAAAATACAAGAAAATATGCATTAGAAATTGTATAAAGTAATACTCTGCAGTATATTCTGTTCATTGGTTAACAGGCTTTCTTGCAAGACCAGTTTCAATCTTTAATGTAAACATTAGAGGCAAAATCTTCACCTCAGAGAAATGAAAGAGACTTTCACCACTGAACTCATGAGTGTGCTGGTTTTGGCTGGGATAGAGGTAATTTTCTTCACCGTGGCTGGTATGGGGCTGTGTCTTGGATTTGTGCTGGACACAGTTGATAATAGAGATGTTTTTGGTATTGCTGAGCAGGGCCTGCACAGAGCCTTTTCTGTTCTTCATACCACCACATCGGCGAGGAAACTGGGGATGCACAGGAGGTTTGGAGGGGACACAGGTGGGATGGGTGACTCAAACTGACCAAAGGGACATTCCAGACCATGTGACATCATGCTCAGTATATACAGGGGGGAAGAAGGAGGAAGAGGAAGACATTTGGAGTGGTGGCATTTGTCTTCCCAAGCCACCATTACATGTGATGGGGCCCTGCTCTCCTGGGATGGCTGAACACCTGTCTGCCCATGGGGAGCAGTGAACTAATTCCTTGTTTTGCTTTGCTGGTGTGTGTGGCTTTTGCTTTCCCTATTGAACTGCCTTGATCTCAACCCATGAGTTTTCTCACTTTTACTCTTTCAAGTCTCTCCCCAGTTCCACAGGTGAGGGAGTGAGTGAGCAGCTACATGGGGCTTGGCCGGGGTAAACTACCAGAAAGAGAGAGAAGAATTACTTTGTTTCCAAATAGACATGGCCAGTAATGCATATTTCAATATTATTTTTCTGAGTCACACTGAAAGACACAGGATCTCTGTAAACAGTATTCCTTGTTATTACAGGACCAATGAGAGAAGTTACTGGGAAACAATTGATGTTTTCACCTGCATTCTGAACCTCAGCAGAACCCAAAAGCAGGACCTCCCACCAGGAATGGAACAATTATATGTCTGAAGAATCACTCCAGTCTGTTACAGTGACTAAGCTGCTTTTTAACGTGCTTGAATTATCAGCTTCATGAAGGCCTGTTAAAACAAACAGACAAAACAATTAATAGTTATTAATACTCTTTTGGGGATATTTTACTTTGTATATGTCCATAAGATAAAATGACATGCCATTTGAGCAAAGATCTGTGGACTTCAAGAAGTCTAATATGTAGATTGTTTCTCTCACAGAACATAAAGCACAGTACAAGCAGTCAGTGTCAATCTTACTTTCCCTTCAAAAATAACCAGAAGTATCTTCATGTGATTGACACAGCTTTAACCTTTACATACATTGGAAGGTTAGGGTTAGAAACTACTATATAAATTATATGTAAGATTGAGGCTATTGCTTTAGCACTAGTTCAAATATTTATCTCAGCCTGGTAAGTCAGTTAGATAACTTGAACAAACCTGAAATGTTGTTATTATTCTCAAGACAAGTGAGTTCCCCTCTTCCTTAAATTTGGAAAGAAAAAAAATCTCAGATGATTACTTTTTAAGATGAGGTTGAAATCTGATAATATTATGGTTTCAAATCTCAAATTTTATTTGGCATCTCCGTAAATTTATGTGTGTCTATGTGGTTTATGTATCACTAAGTATCACAAAAACATGATATTTGGCAAGAATGGTGAGAAGCCAAACACAGAGTTTTTCTTGTTCTTTTCTTACAAAACACCACCTATTGAATTACAATGTGTAATACCCTGTACTTAATCCTCCTCTAGGTGGGTCAGTCACTTAGGAATATGTTACCTTCCTCCTTTGGCGCACTTTTCTTGGGAAGGCCCCATGCATGTACCACAGATGCACCATTGGGCTCATTTTTCTGAGCTGTCATCGCCTTCTGACCTCTGTCATCTTTCGTCAATAAAATGTCTTCCTCTACTGACGAAATATCCCAGTCATCTTCATCAGCTTCTGTGAGCTAACAGGGACAAGAAAAAAAATCCTCTATCTGTTCAAGTAGTGCTGAGATCTTTCCTAAACTCAACAGTGTGAAACTGCTAAAGAAAAATGCACTGGCACATGGCCTTTATGAAATCTAGTTTTAAAATCATCACAGTTTTAAAATCAACATTAATTCAGTTACCTAAATGATATTAATTCACTGTTATCATTCTGAAACTAAAAGAGGTTTGGGGTTTTTTTTTAAGTCAGGAACGGCAAACATTTAAAGTTCTGCCAGTTTTGTATCTGGCATAATCTCTGTTTTCAGGTATCATATGCCAGACTTAAAAAAGGACTATCTTTTCTGGGATGTTCCAGTGAGATGAAAGTCCTTTAAGCATTAGAATGTAGATTACTTACATGAAAATAAAGATATGACATGCAAGGTGGCAGTTTACAAGCATTCTGTAGTCAAATTAGGAAAAATTTGCAGTAAAGGCCTTTTCAATTTAAAACTAATTTATTGAAAGAAAAAATTAAATAATGAAAATTTTAAAAACCACATGGTGCTCAAACTTTAAATACACATTCCCCTCAAGACTCAATGTCAGCATGAACAAACATATTTTAATTAAGTGGTGGATTTGTATACTAAGCTCACAAAATGAGAGTCAATTCAAACAGATGAACCTGAAGGCAATGAGTCCATAGTCCCTTTTACCTCTGCCTGAGAACTAAATATCTTCATTCAGCTTTAGCAAGAAGAGCTAGAGCATTTCCCTATTTTTCAGTCAGGTGGGGTTTGATGGATTTGAGCTATTTTTAGAGAGCTTAACTGTGGAAAGCGAACAATGGTTTCTCACAAAGCTAAAACCTTACTTCACTGGGGTCTCCAGTCTCTTATTTCACTGGAATCTCCAGTACTCCCTTACAGTAAGGATCTACATGGTGCTTCCATTGCACAGAAGGAAGGTTCAGGTGCTATTAAAAAACAATGTAAGGTATGTATATGCTAGAGAAAAATCAACAAATATGAACGTGTCGTGTGTCTCGAAAGTGGGGAAGAGACTGCAGTAATGCTTTATCTTGCAACATAACTCCATTTTAACATTGCAAACTGTTTTTCAAAAACTGACAGATCTGCTCAGTGCGCTACATTATTAACATACCAGAATTGATTATTGTGCTGTTTCAAATTATCTGCATTTGGAGGGTGTGGTAATGGGAAAGTCAGTCACATATATTGAGAAATGTTGGAGGAAGAGTTTCCTTGAACATTCAAGAAGCCACAAATGATTGTTAAAGTAAAAAACAGAGATAAGTGTGTCAACTTCAAACAGAATTCAATTTTGATAGAGTGTAAATACACGGCAACAATCAAAACTGCTAAACAGTTTTATTAACTCAAAGACTTATATAAAGATGTCTGCATTTAAAATATAAATATATGCATATAATTACCAAACCATACAAGATGTGTGTTCTTCTGTAAAGATTCCACAAAAAAAATAGCAGTGCCTGCCCTGGTTTCCTAAACTTATTCTGAACTCATGGTGTCCATACAGGATACATCAGGGACACAATGTATTCTAAATTAATTATAGCAACAATATTTTTCATAAAATGATGGAAAGGTGTGGGTTGGAAGACACCTCAAAGATCATCCAGTTGAACTCCCCCACCATGGGCATGAACACCTTCCACTAGAAGAGGTTTCTCAAAGCCTCTCCAACCTGACCTTGAACACTTTCAGGGATGGGGCATCCAGAGTTTCTTTGGGTAACCTGTTCCAGTGCCTCACCACCCTCACAGTAAAGAATTTCTTCCTAATATCTAATCTAAACCTACTGTCTTCTCATTACAGTCTAATTTTCTGTCCAGAAGGGTCTGTTCCATGATCTTTCTGGGCATGGAAGTGAGATTAACAGGCCAGTAGTTTCCAGGGTTCTCCTTCTAACTTTTTTTTTAAATGGGCTTATTTTCCATTTTTCAGTCAGAGACTGCACCCAGCTGTGATGACTTTTCAATTATCATGGAAGAACAGCTTGGCAACCATATCAGCTCTGGGAAGGGGTTAGGACCCTGGGAAGCATCTCACTGGGTCCCATGGATTTATACAAGTTCAGGCTTCTCTGGAGGTCTCAAACTCAACCTTCTACCACAATAGGAGGGATTTCATTCCCCCAATCCTTGCCTTAAGGTTCAGGGGCTTGAAAGATGTGGGAAGGGAGGTTATCAGTGAAAACCACAGCATTTTTAAAATATAGGTTTTAAGGTTTATTTTGCTACAGGTCTTTGCTCTTGAAGCCCAAATTCCTGAACACAATGACCCAGCATCTAAGGATCTTTACAAAATCATCCTGCCAATTTAACTGTGAACATTTTATGGTCTTGTAAAATCTGACATTACAAAGAATTTGGAAGTAACACTAGATAGAAAATTACACTGTAATAGTCATGTCTGCGTTGATAACTTTTAGTCTGGTGCGATTTGCAGCTCCCACACAGCCAATGGACAACTTAGGTGTCATCAATGGCAATTACGAGGACACAGGCTAAATGTGATTATGCTACCCTCATGGCCAAAGTTGATTAACAATCACTCCTTTCTGGAAAATGAAATAGAAGTGTCACCGTTTCTGGGGGAATGATGAGTTTCAGATTTAACTCACAGTCAGGAAGCCCTAAGGTATCCGTTTTATTATGGATAACAGGATTCTCAGTAATTATTATTTGCTAATTTAGTGAAAAAATATTGTATTGAATGCTACAACTAGTACCTGTCTGTCTACTTTAATCTAGTAACAACTACTCAAACTGACATAAAATCACTCTCTGCTGTTGACTTCCCATTTGGGGTAACTTGTTCCTTTTAAAAATTGTTCAGGCAAAGACCCCAAATTGCTGCAAAACGGTTTACCAATTATAGAACTCTAAATTGAGGAGAAGACCAGGACCTTAGGAGCCTGAGGTGTAAAGAATCCATTGTGTTAGTATTCTGCTGGTGAACGCAGGCCATACTCAATGGACAGCAACACATTTGATGTAGTCTGAAAGCAGTATGTGATTGTGGATTGATGCAGAACAAAGATCAATGGAAAGTGTTCTCTCATTAAAATGTATTTAAGAGACCTGTATTAGATAAAGCTATAGAAATAATGTTTTAAAATATTAGATAAGTGAATTCCTTTTTTTTTCCATCAAAACAAGACACTAGGAAAACAAGTAAAGGAGGATTCTCTATGCAGCTAGAAGATAATAATGATACCACAGCCAAACTTTGAGCTGCAGTGATCCAAACCAATCAAGGTATAAGCTAAATAAGCAGAGTGGGTGAAGTCACTTGCCACTGGTCCCTTGCTAGCCCTTTTCTATACACCAGTGCAGGTGTACCCAAAAAGACTATTTAGCTGTAATTCCAAAACTGTTTTGGAGAATTAAGTTCTTTGCTGCATCAAGATGATTTCAGCATGAAAAAAAAAATAACATACATAGAGTTCAATTACTTAATGTAATAATACTGCATATTAAAAGTGATACCTTAAGTTCTTTCACTTCTTCTTTCTTAATAAATGCCTGTGCAACATTAATTCCTCCAGCTGGTTTGTTCTTACTTCCATGGTTAGAAAGACTCTCTCCAACTTGCTTGGTCAATTTTTGAATAAATGTTCCTAAAATTCAGAAAAAAACTAAGTTGACAGTTTCCATTTGCAAGGAGAGACTCTAAGGTAAACCCTCTACAAACCTTCTCCAAAGAAAAAATAAAAGAAGTCTCTCTGAGACAAAGATTGTGTCTTTTCCTGCACTTATATAGAAGAGCATGATACACATCTCTAAGTAATATATTAACAGAAACACATTAGCAAAAACATAAAGTGTTTACCTATATCTTTATATACACTCAAGACTAGGTAGTCTCCCTTCGTTACATTTTCTAACACAGAAATATTACCATGAAATGAAAAACCATCCACAGCTGTTACAACATCCATATACAAATGCAGTGAAAAACCTTTAGAAGTTTTGGCAGGTGTTCCAGTTTCTTCAATTCCGTTTTCCTCCTTCCCATCTCCATCACTTTTGCCAGAAGGCTTCTGAAAAGCATGGACTATGCTGCTTGATGGTTTTGACTGCTTTTGCAATATCTCTGGTGTTACATAAGACTGTTTCATATCATCTTCATCACCCTCTTCCTCTGAACTGAATGGTGGTGTTCTAAGGAAAACCACATACAACATGAGCACTTACTGGGTTTCAGTGCATGGATCACCACATACACATTTAAGCTTCCATGTATTTTCCTTTCTAATAATGTGGATTTTTCTTAGTGTAAAAACACAGATTCTCCCCTAAATTTTCACTATTAAAAAAATTAAAAGAAATCACGCTGCTAGTTAAACTCCAAAAGTTATCCCAAAATGCTCTCTTCTTATATACACACGACTATTTCCATTTATGCAACCATCTTTACAAAACAAGAGACAAATATAAAACAAGTCTTGCCAAGCAAAAACAGATGGGCTTTCATGGATCAGCAGATAGAGCAAATTTCAGGATCAAGGAATCTGTGCCACAGAAAGTCTCTTGTGACATCAGTTAGATGTGGGAATTTCTCAGTGCAGGAAGTGACAAAGTAATGTACCTGATGTGAATGGAATGGAGTATTATGGAATTAATGGAATATGTACATGGAATATAATTTTGATTGCAGTATGAAACTATCAATAAACTGAAAAAATTAGGTCACCAAAGTCTCTAAATGCTTTTAACACAGTCAGAAAAAGCATCTAAGAGAGAAACTAAAGGAAGTTATTGATCTTATTGAGTATCTCTCTTTCTCAACCACACAGAGAATACATATACTGAAAGAAAAACATGCTCTCTTTCAGGGATTATAATAACACACTCAAATGGAGTAACACTTTAAATCAAAAAATGAAGTATGCAGCCCAGGGAGTGTTTATGCTTTTAGCTTAATAGTAGTTTTTGTGTGGCAAACATGTCACCAAAAATGTCTTCTTCAAAAAGGCAAGGGAACAAAACATACGTGAGGCTAGGTGTCTTTCTGGAAACTCCACTTCCAAGAATCTTCTTGGGTCTAAAAATAATAAGACACATTATTCCAAGACTGACAGCAACCATAAAGTTTATATGGAAGTTAAGTGAATTCTCCTCAATTCTTAAAATTGAGGAAATGTTCACATCAGCCACAAAAATCCAAACCCATAGAACTGTTATCTGAGGCATGAGTGTTTTTAGAACAGTATCTCTTACTTTGGTGTAGAACTATACTCAGGGATGATTGTTCTTTGTCCAGGTGGGCGAACAGCTGATGGAGACCACTTAGATGGTTTTTGAGGTGTGGCAAATGAGGAAATTCCCAATGGACTGAACTTGTGTTTTTCTACAAAAAAAATTAGCTATGTCATTCCTACAATCAATGTTCCTACATTAAATTTCTACAATTAAAAATGTCTCTGCTGAAGATTATAGTTTCACAAAAAAAGAAGAGAAAATGTAATTCTTTTCTTCCAAGTAGTTTAGAGTTACCATGTGTTGGGTTAAAAAGTGTAGCAATTTGGCAGAAAATAAACCTCCTTGCTTTACAGCTGGTCCTCAGAGATCAGACATCATTCAGAATTTAATCCTTGGCTGTGCCAAGTGTTTTGACCCAGGAAATTAAGCTTGTGATTGCAATTGTATTGTTAGTGCTATAAACAGCTACCCTGAAGTTAATGTTTATATATAAATGTATAGATATATGTATGTATAATGTGTATATATATTTCTGGCAATCCAAAAGAACCACATATGTTGCATTTAATAGACTGGCTCTTTAGAATGTGACCAGACCTATGATTAACAGACTGTTCATGCACCCAGTGTGGGCCCTGCAGTTATGCTTTTGCAACAGTGATACAATACCAGGTGGAGAAGACCCCATGGAGGTTGTTTGAGCAACAGAAAAGGGAAAGAATGGGTTAACAGCCTTAGGTTTAGACATTTCTACATCCAAGTGCCAAGGGCCCAAAGGAGGTTAAGTTCTTCAGAGCCTGATGGATTAAAGGAGCCGCTTCTGACACCTTGGAAAAATAGAGCATGCATACAATCTGTCTAGACTAGAAGAATTACAACAGTTAATGGGAACTTTAGGATATTGGTGCAAACATCCCTGGTTTCTCTATTATTGCCCATCCCTTGTACAGTTTACTCAAAAAGCAAAAATCATGGGAGTGGACTGTGCAACACATGAAGCAGTTCCAGAGCTTGGTCCCACAACCCCCCAGTGGCCTTGTTATGGAAGAATGGGATTCTGTTGAGGCACTTACTGCAGCCTGTTTCACACTGGCCCTGATGGACCAGAGAGATTCTGCTCAACTGCATTTAAAGAGACAGAACAGAGATATTCAGAGCTGGAAAAGGGACTTTAATCATTAGTCCAAGCAGTTTAACAAGTTGAGCCACTAAGGAATAACCTGTCTGGACAAACCCAAAGGAAAGCTGTATTGCTTTCCCATTCCAGGAATGATACTGGGAATGACGCCAGCACATCTTCCCTCAAGATCAAGTTAACCATCTAAGGACTGCTTATCCTTGTTGTAGAAGTAACTATTGCCATAATGGGCCAGATTTGGTTCACACATCAACAAGCTCGACCTGCAGGGTGGAGACCCTCCCTTCTTCTATCTATGGAAGCAAATGAATATGGTAACTAGACTACATTCTGCACCACATGCACTTCTCACTTGTGAGATTTACTGTGGCAGCAAATATAAGGGAAGGAGATGAGGGCACTTTGCCCACTGAAATTAGAAAGGTAACCACAATGCCACTGAATTTGAAAGGGAATTTCAGTCCTGGTGGCATCTAATCAACTTTACTTAGGACCCCACTAAGAATACAGTAAGAAGAAAGGTGGACAACATCAGTGGTCAGACACCCCTCTTCTGATGGTCACCCACAGCTAAAGGAATTTTCAATAAACTACTTCATCCTGTTGTTGCTATGTTAATGCTGACTCTAATATGTTTTGCTTTGATCATAGACATGTATCTAAAAATCTGGATAATGATCTGTCAGAAACACATAAGATCTGGGTGTGGTATAATGAAAGGTGTGAGGGACAGGTATGAGCAATTTCCTTACAGAACCCCCAAAAATCCATTAAACAGGTGTGATAGGGGTACCAAATTGAAGGCATGACTGTAGTCACAGGGTGGATAATGTAGGAACAAGGCCTACAGCGATGAGATATATGATGAAGGGACTTCCATGAGATATGCCATGAGATGTGTAGCTAAGGGATTATGTGGCCATGACAGAACGCCAAGGGGGTGGTAGGTTATCAGGTAGAGCCTGGATGACCCTTATCACTGCAGTCAGCCAGGGAAGAGGGATTCATGCTAAGCTGTCACTGTTGGTGAATCTGGGATCACAAAATGAGACCAGACTCAGACTGTAGCCCACACTACTGGTGCACCTGGGAACATGATCAGACTTACAATGCTGAATTGGTTAAAATCAGAAAATAAGTGCAGCCTACCCAGCCCTTCAGATCTGTGAGGATTAGCTGGAAAGCAAGGGAGTTTATTTGCTGCCAAAGTGCTACACTCCCAACACAATACTATGTATCTTGCTGGAGCTAAGATATTTGCTGTTAAACTCCATGTCAAGAACCCTTTAACGATAACAGTTTAGTTGTCCGTAACTATATAGAATATTGATTTGGAAAAGCAGGAAAGCAGCTGTACGGAAATGTTGTAAAACAAAACTTTAAATAGCAGTTATAAAATGTAAGACAATGAAATAAACCCCAAAATCCACTGTAACCTTCACCAGGAAGCTGAAGACAGGAATCAGGTCTGCTATAAGATGATTTCTCTTCAACCCGAGAGCCAAGCTGACGTTCAAGATGCTCTCGAATTCCATGAATGCTGGGCTCTTGCTTCTCTTTGCGTTCTCTGGCATGTTCAATAGCTCGCAAAATTTTATTTAAGCGATCACTTGATATTCCACGAACACCCTAAGGAAACAAATTGTAAGCACTCTTTTAGACTTCAGATATCACAAAGCTTGTAGAAAAATCACAGAAGTTGTTAACATTGCTCACAAGTGTAGCCATATCCTCCACAGCTGTAATTTGATGGCCATCCTCTCAGGTTAGTGGTTAAGGAATTACAGTTACTCAAAACATGGAAATTTAGTTTTGGATTTTATAGGTTGAGAACTGTAGTACAGGAGTGAAAGAGAACAGAAGAAAAGTGGTACAAAGATTACCCTTCTTTTAAATAATTCAATGTCTTACTGCTCTAACTCCCAAGGATTCCAGCTTCTCCTCCAGAGCTTGCTCCAAAACAACTCGCAATTCTTTAGTTAAAGAAGGATCAGACTTCAGAGCATTTATTAAAAAGTGGTTACTTCTACTTGGTTTTAGATCATTTTTCTCAATTTCTGAAATAAGAAGGAAAAATGCTGTTAAGAGATATTTTACAAATGCACATTACATGAGACAATTAAAAACCACACTGAAGCATGCATTCTTTAGAAACAGCATGGACATATGTGCACTTTTTATCTACATGGAATCATGTAATTTTCAAAATATTGGGCTAGCTTACAAAAGCCAGCTCACTTGGAATCTGTACCTCAGCACCTTGTACTCACCATCACAACTATCTTTTATTGCTCTTGTTACAGAATTGCTGTAAAGATACGGTGCTGAATATTTAGCAGCAAAGATCTTTACTTTTATCTTTGTACTTGAAAACTTCTGATAAAGAAAGACTATCTTCTGATACTTAAGTTCTCTAAATGTGGTATTTCAAAGAAAAGCTGAATTCTAGCAGGAATCAGAACAAGACTACAAACTTTTGCTCAAGAAAAGCTTCAAGCAACATGATGTTCTCTGATAAAATCATCTACTGAAATTAAACCTTTGCAAAGCTGTAACACTTTCAAAAGTCTTCATAAAGACAAAACCTTAGTCTGGGGCAGACTGTTTCACAGAAAATACATGATGGATAATAGCCATCTTCAAAAATCTTTCAAGGACAAAGTTCAGTGTCGTGTTTTCTTCTATCCAAGTCTATGACATCATACATACTTAAAAGCAGACAAAGACATTTCTATGTCTTTCCCTTGCTTTAAGTGTCAATAATGACTCTTATGTCAATAAAGAACTCTTACGCAAGAAATAAAGAATTATCTAGACAGATTCTTCCATCTAAAATGAAGACTGACATTTAAGTTAGGCCAAAGTATTAGAGGGTCATACAGGACAGTAAAGAAGCAAAACACACCCATTTAGAACCTGTCTATAAGTGTCATTGGCAAGACAAAATTTTACTGAATGCCACCTAAAGTAAATGAATGGATAACCTGTGGAACCATGATGGCTGCTTCTGTCTGGCTGTGGTCAGCACAGCTGGCAAAGGGTATAAAATATCCCAGGAACACATGCTGTAAACCACACTCCCAACTCCCCTGAAATAACCGGAAAATCTTGCGCAGGAGTTTGTCTTTTCCCAGTATGCCTTACAGGGCAGCAGATTCACCTGCCACCCAACAGACAAGGACAGGAATGAAGGCATAATTCCATATTGTGACTTTCAAATATTTTATTTTGAAACAAATGTGCCACTTTTTCTTTTTGTAAACAATGACAGCTTATTAGAAAGCAGTTCCATTTACTTTTCATTTTTCTTTAAGGTAAAGACAAGCACCCTAAAGAGGAGACAAAAAAGCCTCAAGATGCACAAATGACACATTAGGCAGCTTTGAGGAACTGGCTTCCCATGGGCTCCTGGAAAGAACTATAGGTAATGAAAACTGAGAGTCCAGCTGCCATACTATTAGATCTGTGTTGAAGAGGACATAATCAGGCTGAAATCTCATCTGCTTTTGGGAACTGCATGGACAGAGATGAGATTAAAACTGATTTGTCTGGAGAACTGAGTCCTAGAAGAGGCAAACAATTGGTCTTGAGGAAACACAGGGCTGTCTGACTATGCCCAGTTGGGACAAGATGGCATTATTCAGTACAAAATCCTCCCAGACACCCATACATGAGACATTTTGAAGTGGAAGGCTCCTGGGAGCCTTCTGAAAATCCTGTCTCTTTCCAATGTTAATCCTTACAATAAAATAGATACATTTAAACTAATTTTTAAATACCTAATTACTACTTACTAATAAGAGTAACAAGACTATCCAGCATTATCCTAATTAATGACAATATTAATTCTTGCTAATTAACCCAAGCCAAATCCTTTTTGCCAGGGCAATTATTTAAGGAACTGTTTTCTTATTCATCCCTAAATACTAGATTTAACTTTTGAGACAAGGAACCTTACATCTGGTCCACTGCCTCAGCTCTTACATAATCCTAGAAAATTATGTTCTGAGTCAAGAATTTCCGCACTCTCCCTTGCAAATGACTGTCATCAAAACCAAAAAAATCCTGGTCTATCTTTTCAGACTGCATTCTTTCTTTTTCTCTTCTGCACTTCAGGTCATGCCTTTAGGCACGGCAGAAGAAACAAAGACAATCCATCAAGAGCGAAGATGGCAAGCAAGAGAAACAGCAGGAACGGCAAAAATGCAAGCAACCTTTATTTCAGATTGTTCAGAGTCACTGGATTTTCCCTGGGGAAACCTCTCAACACACAGACATATTCAAACAACGATTTTGTTTTCAAAACAGCATCATTTCTTTGAAATTTAAACTCACTGGCTGTAGGGTTTAAGACTGATTTTGATTTTCACACACAGAGGAGATTTTTATGTTATTCAGCTACTTGGTGTTTCACCTAAGGCACTATTAGCTGCCTTCAGGAGAAGAATACCATGCAGGATGAACCAGAGCTTTCTGTTCTGTCATTGTAAATGTGACCTTCTCCAAGTTCTCCTTGGAAGAAGCACAACAGCTGCCAATGCTGGGCTATGTAACTTTATTCTGAATTGCACAACTCTGGCTGGAGCTGTGGCTACTTATGGGTAGGTGCAAGTCAGATTACTTGTAAAAGTATCTGTGATGCATTCATGAAAGCTGACAGCTCCAACCTCCACCATCAACTTCCTTCCACCTGAACTTTTTATCCTCTTATGCAGAGTTTAAAAAGGGAATGGGCACATATTGCAATAGTGTCAGCACCAAGAATTTCCTAGTGAGGGGCTTTTCCCCATCAAACATTTTTGCCCTGCTTTGTTCAAATCCCTTTAGACATATGGAATGTGCCTGCTCTAAAGAAGTTAGCCAGATTTTCAAAAAAACGTTGAACTTGGATGAGGAAGTCATAATATTTACAAGCAATAGCAAACACAAACAAGGTTCCCACCCAAATCACACCAATATAATTAAATACAATGAAAAATACTGTAGGTATCAAATAATATCTTTTGTTTTCAAGAAACACATGCCAGCATATTTTGAGCTGAATCAATCATTACCTTTTTCCTCTTCTGAAAGCTCCTCTATGGGCTCCAGCATATGCACCAAGGGTGCCTGCTCTAATAATGAGGAAGAACAGGAACACCAGACAAAAAGGACAGAAAAAGGTCAAGGTCCAGAGCGGGAAAGTCAGGAAAAAAACCACCACACTGATGTCAACTTTCTTGATTGCTGACAACCTGCTTAACCATCACAAACCCACTGAAACATGACTCTTCACTGCCTTGGAGGTACATTTTTGTAGAGGAGATCCTAATACAATAGTCACTTCAAGAGTGATTCTGTTGTCCAAACACAGGTGTATGGAGTCATCCCAGATCCATCAGAGTTTTAAGCCATCAATGCAAGGTTGACTGATACATCACACAACTTCTGGAATGGCACCAGGTAGGCCAGGTAGGGTATTTTTAGACATCTACAATGACAGGGCCACCCAGGATTACGTAAATCAATATTGTTCAATTCTCATAAGAAGCAATTTTTAAAGATATATTTAAAAATATTGTTTATGTGTAATTTTATACTAGAAGTTTAAAAAAGACAAGTGAAATGGACAAAGTAAACCTCAAAAATATATGGAAAAATATATTAACTCACTATTCCAGAGAGTTATTAAGTACTGAGTCCATACATGCAAGACAGATTTACCATATATATATATGAGAGAATTCCCAATAAAACCAATTTAAAAAATCTTCAATCACTCCAATTGAGTAAGATTCAGTATTATCACGTGTTTTTTAAAGAATTCTTGAAATGTCTGTGCTGCAAACAGCTTCCTAAATGCACTAAATTTATCATTTTATGGGCTGTCAGGTACAATTTGCTTCATAAAAATGAACCTAGGCTACAGTTTATTTACAACTTTATAAACTCCAGATATAAGACACGCTTGAAAATGATTATATGTAGACCAATAAGTATTCAGATTTTTTAAATGTTAATATTCACCTTCTACAAATTAATTGATATCAGTGAAAACTAAAGCTTGAGTGTCTTCTAGGGCATACAATAAAAACAGGTGTGCAAACTGTACTTTCAGCATTCAACTACAGGCATTATAAGAGAAAAAAATTATTGGTCAGTATTTTGGGCCTACATTCATTTGCCCTATCCTTCACAAAAAACCTCTTGCCCTCTAAATGGTTGTTACGCACTATGGGTAGAAGGAGAGGAAGTGATGCTGCATGAAGATGTTTTTTGGCACTTCTTCTACACCAGGTACAAACATGGATGCACTGTGCCGTGTAATCACAGTGAAACGAGCATTTGGAGCTAAATGACACTGCCACATCTCCAATATTCCCCAAGTAAAGGGGATTAAATCTGGTGGCATAAATGCCTGGGTATGGGAGCTGTTCTCCCCATGCTTCCCATGCCTGTGGTTATAGTCAGCCTTTCATCTGCTTTTCCAAGCCAATTACCAGACTTAAGATTCGCTCCCACAGAACTTGCACTAAATAAGAAGTTTGAAAAAAAAAGCTTCTTATACCATCACAAGTTGTTAATAAGATGCAAATATCAAGATATGTTAGGAAAACATTTAAAAGCAAAACTCTGAGAGACAAATGGGCTTCTGGTCTTTCGGTCTCTAAGACTGTAAAATTTACCAGTGGCCAGAGCATTCCTGGGCACTGGAACATGATTTTCCACACTACTGCTCCTGGCAGAACTGCTGCCCTTCACCAAGTAAGATTCTCCAAAACAGTGTTCAGACACAGTTTGGAATCATTCCCAAAAGTCTGAAATGTGTCTGTTTAGAAGGACAGAGCCTGAAGCACAGATGAAATGTTCTGGGAAGATTTAATTAAGCTGCATGGGCACTAGGGCCTCTGAGTTTCTTGGCTGGACTTACCAGTCAGTAAGGCAGTTGCTGTGTAGTTGGATTTAATCTATGCTTGTTTTACCTGTACTTTACTCAAATGCTCTCTGCTTAAAGGGGCTGACTCATCTCTGCACAAGCCCTTGCCAAGTGACTTAATATAACAGGAAAATCCCAGTCCCCAGAATTCAGACCTGAAAATAGTCTGCTGATCGGGCATACAGGCACCTGTTTCTCTTCCTCAGTGTACCAGAAACAGAGGAAATGAAAAATCAGTGATTACTAAGAATAGCTGCAAGAGCAGACCCAAAATTCATTACTGTTATGTGTAATACTGTTGTTCACTGCATGGTAACAGAGGAGATCAAATGCTAAGGCATGAAGGAGCGCAACACCTGAAAACACCAACTTCCCTTATGTAAACAAGCCTCTTCTTTCTCTTTACTGTACACATATTCTAAGAGATATCTATTAAACATCATATTGGAGTGACACTTGAGAAAAACCATTACTCTGGTTTATACCTAGGTGGAGATGATCCCCCTTAAGGAGTCCTCTCCTTATGTTTACCAGAGGAGTGCTTCTTCTGGCCATCTGATCAGCCATATTAATTCTAGCCATCATTAAGGCAAGCAGTCGTGTGTGTATCATCCCACATCTTCCAGAGTATCTCTTCTGCCAGCTAGTATTTGTAGAGACACAGATGAGACGTATCAAAAGTACAGGTCACCTTAACTTTTTAGTGGATAATTATACTACTGAAAACTTATGTGCTCAGCATAATTCAAGAAGTAATTAAATAACTGTTTTAAAGAGTAGTTGAAGACAATCTCTACGCAGGTGGAATAGGAAAATGTATTTAACAATAATGAAGGATTTAGGCTGTGTATGTTTCAGGCATATCATATATTATTTTTCTGTTCTTATCTGCTAGTTAAAAAACCCCCAATATTCTGACAGTTCTAACGGAAAAACAGTCTTTTGGCCAATATTTAAAGGAGAAATCTCATCTATTTATGTTGAAATACAAAATGCTAAAGAACTTTTAGCCTGAGCAAAAGCAATAAAAATATCTATGGTGTAGTGTCATCTACAGTATGCACTTTGCACTTCCACTGTAACAACCTAGGAAAAAACATAAAATTTGATTTTTTTACTGCATTTCTTGAAGGTGTAAGGAATGCAAGCCATGGCTACACTCATTATATACTCTTTTAATTTATACTCAAATTACATGTACAAACAGCTGCCAGACCTAATCTGTGATACCTGTAATCTGGACCATTGTTTTTGAATTAATGCACTTCATACATTTTTTCTCCTAACTGATCAATAGAAAGCCACATACTGCACATAAGCAGCAGAAATATTAATTTTAAATCAATATTCCTAAGTGTGATTTCTTTTTTGACACTTACCTGAGGCCTCTAAATTAGGAACCTAGTCACCTCAGACTCCTTCTAGAGTTGTCGAAGAGACACAGGCATTCAGTGAATCTGAATGCTTCAAAGAGCATTCAGATCTTAGCTGAATCAAATTCTGAAGGTGCCCCTTTTCTCTGTTTACTGTCTAGGAAGAGTAAGTACTTTAACTAAATTTTCTTCAGATGGCTCAGCTATCTCCCTAGTGATAGCTGAGCCTTGGTGTCCACACCACGTGTGTAGACTGAGACATAGATTTTAATGAACAATCTAGTTGGTATTTTTGCATTTTAACTACTGTCTTCAATTCCATCAAATATTATTGACCTAACAAAGACTAAATATTGAACAAGTATCAACATTTCAAGAGTAATATAGGACCCAAAGCCTAATTTAAAAATATTATTTTAAAAAGTAAATTTTAATTAATCTGTTGCCTTTTTTTAAGACTGAAGTAATCTTTGAAAGTAAGACCTGTTATATCTGCACAAAACCCTACAGGTAGCTCAGAAATGGAGAGAAGAATGTTCTGCCAGGATAGCACTCAAGGATCTCTACTAGATCTCACAAGAAGTCAGGAATATTAACACAAAAACACCAGACTAACATAGTTATTCTCCTACTTATGTGCAGAATGAATACTAGGATGCAAAAGCTTCTGAGCAGCTTTGAAAAGCATACTTAAATTCACATTAGAGAGCCTTTTCTAGAATTAATTTTTTTTAAAAAGAATGAAGGTATTTTATACACAGGCAATTATAAGATGATCTGTGCTAAATAAATTTGTCTACAGAAGTTACCAGGAAGTGCTTTCATTTTCATAAGGGCATGAGATGCAGCCATGATGTCTTAATTCAGTAAGTCAATCCCTTGAGGAGTCCTGAAAACTTCGGGAAAGACACCATAACTTCTGCTAACCTCCAGAAAATTAGGTAAGGCAAGTTTAAAAAACAATCCAGAAGGGAAGAAAGGGGACAGACAGAGAGACCTGCAGAGATAAATAAAATAGTAATCAGCAAAGGAATCTGAAGGGCACACCTTCTTTGAGGTTTCATAATAAACTGATGGTGAATCTTTTGTGTATCAATGGCAGAAACAGCCTTTTCTATCTTGAGAAGTTTCACAAGATGTCACAAACTTCATATTTGAAGCAGCAAGAAATTATGAAAGATCTGAATGAGCTGATTTAAATTGTCAGAGTACAAAAAATACTAATGTTCACAGGACTATTTCTGTCCTCAGTACAAATGAAAGCAAAAGCACCAAGTAACTAACGCTTGACAAGCTTGGTCGGTAAGTCCTTAGCAGCAATAGTCTTCATAAAACTTAAATCTTAAATTCAGGGAAATTTCTAAACTACATGCTGTAAGACTTCTTAGCCAGAATCAGAACTACTGTTTTGGTGTAATGAGGGTGGCTTAAATGAAAAAGAACTAATTTCTTAAAATGCTAATTCTAATTCTCTATACTTAGTATACTATTACTTTTGTCCACACAGTATTCATCCATATAGTTTAACTTAGAAAGCTACAAGCAATGAACTACTAAACTTTGCATGGCTTAGAAAGCAATCTCTCTATTACTCAAATAATGTTACCATAGAATAATTAGCAACAATATAATTAGTTTTCCTTTTCAAAATAATTCTTGTCATAACAAATAGTTTAAAATTAGCACTACATGAGTTTTTAATTCCTCATCAAGTTATCGAAAGCTTGATATATAGTGCCTTTTCTCTACAGAACCATTTTCAGAACTTTTTGTATTTGGCGAAAAAGAAAAAATATCTCCATTTTTCACTGACAAATTCCATTTAGTCTCCCTGTGACAGGTTTAAAAACTAAGAGAAATAATTAGAAAAATCCATTATTTAATTATAATTCAAATTAATAAACTGTTTTTAAACATTTTGCTTGCTAGTTTTTCATTACTTTATTACTTAAAATGAAAATAAAAAATTAGTTCATCGCAGAATATTGGTATGGTAACAATACTCTCCAATAATTTACATACTGATTAAAAAAACTCAAAACTATTTTCACAAAGTACAAAACAATGTAAATATAGCTCCCTTGCCCCCTTCCCCATCTAAAGCATACCACAATGCCACAAGTTAAAATACCTAAATAATGATCTATGTGTAACCACAGATATACTCTGGAAGAACTAGGACAGGATAACTGTCTGATTATTTCTTCCGTATTTTTACTCCTTACCATTTGAAGTCACATGGAAAATACAGTACTTCAAGACTTCTAAACAAACATCTCCACATGTTTCCCTATACAATTTCCAGTAGATCCATGTATCTATCCAGTATTTGCATATATCAGATAAGCATATTTTCTATTAGAAAACACAAACTTTTTTCCTCAATAAATTTCATCTAAGTGCTTCAATAATATACATATTCTAGGAAATATTCTCAAATTATTTTAATTTGGTTTTCATATATTCTTCTCAGTAGTGCATCCTTATAATTAATTCACAGAAATTCTCAACTCTGACATACAAATTATGTTCTTTCAATATAAGTACTCTTAGACCTATGATTTGACAAACAACATATCTGAGAAGAGTGAGTGTTAGATTTGAAAGTACTGGATCTGGACCTATCAAAAAAACTTACCATGTGGGGTAACTGATGGAGTTGGTTTAGGTTCTTGAAGACGCTCTACAGGAGTGCTCACTAAAATAACATAATAGTAAAAAATAATGGAATTGTATTATAGTAAACAGTAACAGACAAATAAAGATTCTTAAACGTAGCAATATTTAATCATATTTATAAATTAGTTACTTTATTACATTAATGGGGAAAAATAAACAAAACACTTACAAAGTAAAAACCTTTCTTTCACAACATAAAAGTACATCTCTATATATGCTTAGAATTTTTAACACTTCTAGAATCAGGAAAATAAACTACTAACTAAATCATCACTGGACTAGAATGTGATCTTTTTTGGTCATGAGTGCATGCTGTCTTTGTGTCACAGGGAAGAAGTCTAGGCCAGACTAGACTGACTGGGGCTTGCAGAGAGGATCTGCAGCATCCACACTTGGCATCAGTGAGTGCAAAGCCTCATATACCTACAGATCTTGTATAGAGTGTAGCCTTGGAATGAATTAGCACTTCAAACCTACATTCCTCAGATCAGCCTGGGGCTAGGAGCAAATTTGCCTGTGTGCCATGGACTTTTACTTGACTGTGCTTCAGTGTGAATGACCAGCTACAGCTGAAAAGCCACATGGCCATGCTCTTAATAGGCCTTCCTCAAACTATACCTACTCCCTGCTGTTTGACTCTGTTCAAGCCAGTGCTTTTTTTATACAGCAAAATGCTTTCCAAACTGGAATCAGAACTAATTCTGTCACCACCTATTGCAATAAAATTACTTCAAGTCACTGCAACTGCAGCATTAACTATATGGGTGTTTGTGGTGCAGGACAACATCCTGAAACACCATTATCAGGTTTAGCTATTTATAATAGACTTCAGATGTTAAAGTACTGCGCAGACAAAAATATAAGAGTTCTTAACATTCTTTGAACATCTGTGTCTTAACTGACAAGTTAATCACTTTTGTCTACTCTTTCAGTATTTTCCCTTTTGTGAGTTCTGCAGCCTAAGGACAGTCAAGCATGACAAAAAATGGATTAAAATTACACTTCATAAAGCAAATCTGGAAGTTTTTTTACATAATACAAAATAAAGGTGTTCTATTTCACATCTCTTCACTACTCAAGCAATCAACTTTGTACATTAGAAGTCTTTACAGCTACAAACTTGATCTTTGTAAATCATGGCATGGAAACAGGTAGGTGCCCTGTGAAAAACAAGTATCATTTCCAGTACTGATTTTATTGGAGTATTTTGTTAGTCCAGTTGATGTCTACATTTTTTTCAGCCAGGCTGCAGAAATCAGAAACTAAGTCTGTTTTTTCTTACAGTTTGTACTCACCATCATATGTTTTAACGCTTGGAGCTGGTTTTGTGGACAATTCTTTTATCTAAAGGAGAAAACACAGATACATGAATAGATACAAATGCAAAGGATCAATATCTAGAATGAACATTTAGCATAAAATATCTAGTTTCAGTACTATTCCAGAACAAAAATTATTGGTTATGATCTGGGGAGAAAAAAACTGCTTCTGTGCCCAATATATATTTTCGTTCATGCTTAATGAACGTTTTTGTGTTGTCTTAATGTGAACGCATGCTTTGTACATCCTGGAGGATATACAATGAGGGCAGACTTATGGGCCACTCCAGCAGTTTCAATACTTTCTTCCTCAGCAATTCATGTTTCATTTTGCAAGCCTAGCTTCCACTCCACAGATACACTGGAGTGTTTAATTACACATTGATTTTAAATGCATGAACAGTTCTCCTCTCTGCTTTACAGGTTTGTCTATTTGACACCCCAGGACAAGCACTGAACTGACAGAGTAAAGGAAACATGCTGGCTGTAATGTGATCTAAAGAAAACAGGAAACTTGTGAATCCTATATCATAAAACAATGTTCTGCACTCCAATTTCCCACAGAGAAGAATACAATTCATTCAAACACAGCCAGTGCCAGATGGAGCTGGCACAAAATATTGGACTGTGATCCTCTCTTATTTATCTGTTTGGTTATAGACAGCAGTGCCCCTATTCATTGTCCATTAAGTTTGGATTCTGCAGAAGTGTTAGCTATTTCTCAAGCCCCTCTATTTTCCAGGGATTGAGAATGTAGATCTGTGCAACTGTATTTCACAAACACCAAATTTGGACTCCTCTGAACCTATTATACATCTGTGCTCATATTGTTATCTTTCCAAAGGTCACTTTATTGAAGGAAATTAATTTATGATTAAGTCCTCCATTTCTCCAGCTACAAAATTTGTGAAGGTGGAGATGTAAAAGCTGTTATTTGTCTTTCCATTCTTTAAGCATTCAAGTATAGGTTTAACATTAATCTCAAGCAAAATGTGTAAATTAGATGTTGATTTAAAATGAATGCACCATCTAATAGAGGAATAGGCCACATAATCATGCCATAGTCCAAACTCCCAGATCTTCCCCCTTCCACCACCTCTAAAAATCTACAGCTACATTTCAACAAAACCTTATTTTAGGCAAAAACAATTCATTTCCAAACACAGAACCACAGACTATCTCAGGCTGGATGGGACCTACAAGGATCAAGTCCAATTCCCTCACTAAAATACCTAAAACTTAAACCTAAGAGCATTGTCCAGACATGCCAAGAGCACTGACAGGCTTAGATCATTTCCCTAGGAAGTCTGTTCCAGTGCACAACCACCCTTAGGGTGAAGAACCCTTTCCTAATGTCCAATCTGAACCTCCCCTGCTTCATTCCATTTCCTTGTGTCCTATCACTGATCACCAGACAGATCAGCACCTCCCTCCACCACTGCCTCCCTTGAGGCTGTGATGAAATCACCTCTCAGCCTTCTCTTCTCCAAGCTGAACAAGCCAAGTAACAACAGCTGCTCCTCCTAAAATGCCCTCAAGACCTTTGATCATCTTGTTTGCCCTCCTCCGGATGCGCCAAAATAGTCTGGTGCCCTTCTTACATTGAGGCACCCAAAACTGCACACAGGACTCGAGGTGAGGCAGCACCAGCACAGAGCAGAGTGGGACAATCACATCCCTCAGCCAGCTGGAGATGCTGTGCCTGATGCACCCCAGGACATGGATGGCCTTCCTGGCTGCCAGAAGGGCACTGCTGACTCATATTCCACTCCAGATCCAAGCCTCAAAGCTCCAGATCCCTTTCTGCAGGACTACTCTCCAGCCTCTTGTTCCCCAGTTTGTGGGTATAACCAGGGTTACCCCATCTCAGGTGGAGAATCTGGCACTTGGTCTTGTTACATTTCACATGGTAATCTTTTAAATGACTATTCTTACAGTAATGAATGTAATACTTTATTTTTAGTGTGAGAAGTAATGTATTTTCAGATTTCAAACACTAGATCTTGTTTTAAATATTTTGGGGCAGATTAAATCCTTTTCACTATCAAAAATTTTTTGGTTCATTAAGCCTTTCTTTATCAAATGTGTTTTAATTCCTGGTTTACATTCCTGTGTCCCTTTTCCAGATCTATTCTTATTTATTAACATATTAACTTATTATTTATCTTATTCTTATTTACTAACACAATTTCCAAAGTGTAACCAAAACATTCCAGCAAATACTACTACAAACTGTGAATATTAAATATGCAATCAGAGAAATATCAAAGACCAAATGCTAGTATAGTGTTTTTTCTGTGTCCTGTGCTCTCTGAAACAGAGTGTTTCACAAAACAGACCCGCTTCTTCTGACTAATAATCATCTCATTCTGCTGCTGAAGCTTCTGCTCCAATTCTTCTATCCTCGTCCTGTAAAAGATGTTATTTCTATTCAGGTCTTCTCTTGCTGATGTTTTGATTGTCTCAATCTGTGACTGTAGCTAGAACGCAATCAGAAGAAAAGTAACATCATATTAACACTATACAAAATATTTTAATGCTATAAAGTCTAAACAAGCAAGTGTCATGCTTAGATACTTGTAAGATTTGTTTTTCTCAGCAAAAACTTGATGTGTTCTATGACTCCACTAGGACTTGTATACATTATAAACCAGTTGTCTGGATCACTTTTGAATTACACAAGAAAGACTACCTAAATCTCAATATAAAGAAAAGAACATACAAACTCATTGCTGACATTGCCTAAAAATAAGGTTGCAGGAAAAGTGTATAAATCTATAAAAATGTTTTAATTATAAATAGTGTCCAGTAATGATACTTTAAGGAGGTGATATGTGAATTTGTATAATAAACCTAATATATTAACTCCGAATGTGGAACAAAGGGAACATTATTTAGGTGCACCATCCCAAAATTAATACTTACATTACTCCTCCCTTATTCTATTCTTGCACTGTATGTGGGTGTATCTTTAACTACATCCTTTTTGAGGACTGTTCCATGGTTCCTCCCCAATGTTTTCTTGCCAGAGGAGGAGAAGCATTGGTCAGACCACTATGATCTGCTCAGTTCTTACATGGTCACGCAGATGAAAGGAAAATGAAAGGAAAAGAAGCAAGAGAAACAAAGCAGGAAAGAGATTAAAAAGAAATGCAGACATAAAAAAAAAAAAATCTGAGGAATAAAGCTTTGTATAGTAAAATATATAAACTGATGCAAAATAAAATGCCATGGTGTTTTCTCCTGGAAAAGCTGAACAGATTCTGCAGTAGAAAGCTACAACAGAAAAAGCTATAGAGAAGTGATAGCAAGGAGGAAAAAAAAGAGTGAGACATATGCCACAGGTCCATGGTAGCAGCAGGTACAGGGTGGATGAAAGCTACATGTTGGCAAGTCATACCTCAACCATTCAGCCTACCCACATAACACAGAAAATATTGTATAATACAGTGCTCACAGAATCAGATGTAAGCTCTTCAAAAGACAGATACAGTTTCAGTTTTCTGTCAGATTCTGAAATTATAAATTCAGTTTCAACTCTGGCCTTAACTGAAACACCAGGATCCTACCGTAACAGATACACAGAGATTATAAATACAGCTAAGAGATCACACTCTTATAAACTCTTAATATCTGGCAGATGTACTAGAGCATATTAAGAACTACTGAAAGGGTAAAGGAAAAAAAATGCCTCCTTTAGGTGTAAGTGGCTTGCTGTGCCACTTACCAGGGACTTTTCTGTCTCATGGTCATGACGGACGGCTTGTACTAAAGATGTCCACTTTTTTTCCTGCATAGAGGAAATCCATGTTAATTCTTGTTAACAACACATTTAGTTTGATATATACAGCTTTGTTTCTTGTTAATAACATACTGCAGTTTAATAATAATAATAATAATTTAATAACATGTTATATGTAGCTTTATTTTTCTAAATAAAGAATAAATAGAAAAAAGATGACAGATTATATGAAATTTGAGTAATCTAGTATTTAATGCCTAGAACAGTTATTAGCATGATTTATACATCTGAGTGTGGTGTTCTTACCAATCACTTTAGAAACTATTTGCTTTTTGATTTGCATATGCAGTCACTGTGAGTGAGAAATATACAAGCATTTTGATACATCCCTGTGTATTAACAAAAAGAGTAATAAGAGCAGAGGCTTTTCCTTTTACATAATGTAATTTTGAGCACTCATAACAACGTATTTTGTGTAATAATGACAAAGCCCCAAAATTAACATATGAGTTTTAGAGTGAAGCAAATTTTCTTCGATGAAATAAAAAACCCCATAAAGCAAAAAACTAAGTTTTGCACATTTTTTGAGCAGAAGTGACCAAACTTCTGTATAATATCAGCAGTAAACAAAGACATTCACATCTCAAAAACCATGAAAGAAAACAAAAGGCACAGGTTGGAAAATCCTGTCAGAAAGTTACCTAATTTTCTTTTTCATTTTGGGAAATGGAATACTCCAATTTTTCTGTAAGTGGCCTCACAGATGAGTAAACATAAATGCTTTATTAGTGCCTTCTGGAATTGAACTGCCAACACACTTGCCAAAGACATATATTTAATCATAAAGAATAAGAGAATAACAATAAATAAGTAATAATTACTTCATTTATAAAGGATAAAGAAAACAAATTCTTGTTTGCCATTATATAGATAGTATTAAATAGTATTAAATCTTTAAAACAAGCTATCTTTGGCATTGAGAAGAATGAAAATTTTACTTAGGGATTTCATATCCTCCTCAGAGATGAACAAAAATTTTAAAAAGCAAGTAATCTGTCAAAAGCAATGCTTTAAGTTACAGTGTTACCTGTTTTTCCAGAAGTCTAACCACATTTGGATGATCCTGAGGACGCGGAGGTTTCTCCTCTGTAAATTCATGGCTGTCTTTCAGTGTTCCTAAATTGGATTTTTGTTGCATATTGGACTTCTGTATTTCTAACAGTTGCTAATAAGAGGGAGGAGGAATACAAAATTTTCTTTAAACACAGTTATGCAGAGATTGCATCAGATACTTCTCCCATTTCTTGTGAGTTCAGCATTTATCAAATTTCACATCATTAATAATATCTACATCTAACATAAATGTGACTTGTAAAAGTACACAGGACCTAGCAGCACAAAGTACAAGCTGCAATGGTAATGCCATGCAGATTTGTTTTCTGACCCAGCCATACTTTTATGATTCTTTTGCTGTGAGTATTTCCAAAGCATGTATTGAAAACACACAAATTATGTCAGGACTATAATGCAGAGGTTAGTGTCCTCCATGCCACTTATGAGAATATTAACATAAGGATACCTAACATGCAGCAACCACAATAATATCTATTAACCTAAAACAGGCATTCAAAGGCTGAGGAGTAGAGAAAAACTGACATAATTGCCGAAGGGATCATTCATTTGTACAAAACAATCCATTAAATAAAAAACCCCGCAACCTGGAATTATGTTAATAAAATACCTGTATACAAAGATACAATTATAGTTATCATTCAATAATTATTTTTAGAGTTCTGTAGGAAGAGCTTTACAATGACTATATTACACTTCAAATATGTGAAGTGCACTGCTGTCTATTGTAAGGGATTAATGCTTTAAAATGTTAGAAAATTTAAATTGCTTACACTTTCTAAGGTTGAATTTCTTGAATATAACTCCTTAAGCTCTTTCATAAACATATCTTTCACTTTTTCTATTTGATCAGCGAATTTCTCTCTTTCCTCATCTTTCCATTTATAAAATGATTGTAGAATCTCTTCTTCTTTTGTTTTTTGCTGCTCACATTCCTGAAATTTTTTTAAAAATATTATTTGTTATTTTTCTGCATATTCAATACAAGTTCAAGCTCCCAAACTACATGTGGAATGCAGTCACTTTCAATAATTGGGAAGTACTGTGACATCAAAAACATAAAACCACCAGTTTTTTAAAGAATTCTAGGGTGGCAAACTATACATTTTTCAAGCTAACAAATATGCTTCAAAGCAATTTTGGTAGTTCATTATTTTCCACTGAAAAACACACAGACGACCTTACTTGGTCATAACAAAGATCCACTTAGTTCAGCATCCTGTTTCTTACAAAGGCCTCAAGTGTGTAAGTAAGAAAAACTAATACTGGGGAAACCAAATGTGCATGTTCTCCTTCACAGTCTCAAAGGAACCAGCTGTTTTCAGCTCAGAGGACTTCAGTTCTGTGAACTTCATTAACAGCATAAATTTCAATACATTTCTCCTCATACACTTTGCAGTCATCCTCTGCAGTTGCATCAGCTTTTAGCAACTGCAACACCTTTTGACAATGAGCTCCACAAGCTGCATGAAGAGCCAAATACTTTTCTTGTTGTAGTTGTTTGGATCTGACTCCTGCTAGGTATATTTGCTGGATTCTGACCCCTGAACTGGAGCACAGAGGGAATCTTCATCACTCTGTGTAACTCATGACTTCACAGGTACCAGTATCTCACCCTCCATCTTCATCAAGCATTTGTCTCTTCTTCAGACTGACAACTAAGTCATTCTAAATACTGACTGATCATCTTTGTAGCCCATCTCCATAACTTTCATAGCTCTATCCTATCCTTTTTGAGATGAAAGGACTAAACTCATACAACATATTTAGGCTGTGGCTTGCACAGTGATTTTTCAGAACAATTGGTAATATTTGATTTTCTTTGCTAGCTGCTACTAACATTTCCCCAGGGCTGTATATCACAAGCTTAAGATCTTGCCCTTCAGTAACAGCACTCAGCTCAGAACCCATTGTTTCACAGATGAAATTAGAACTGTTTTATCCCCAAATACACTTACCCAGCTTTATCCATTAGATTACTTCAACCATTCCACTACATAGAGATGCATTTTTATATAGTTCTCAATTTGTTTAAATCCTGCCTTTCACTGCCCAGGACACACATATCTTTTAGAAAACACCTACGTTTTCCCATCACAGCATTCACTCTGAATTTGTTCTCTAATTATAACATACAATCATTGTACAACTAGGAAGAATGGGATCATCTGTATCCTTTCACCTCGAAGGAGCAGAAGGGTCAAAGAATAGGAAACATGGCAATTTATATACAAATTCCCTCCACTAGTAGTTCTCTTAAAAAAAACCCCAACATGGGAAAGATCTTCTGCTCCTTCAATCAAAAGACAGTAACATTACAACACTTGAATTTACAGTGGATGCCAGTCATGGCAGACAACCTGTAACCAGTCACACCACGCATTTCTATCTTCCCTGACATCCCAGAAAAACAGAGAAGTTTTGAAAGCTTCTTCTTGTGTAACACTGCAGACTGTAGCTTCAGGACATTTCAAGTAGTCCCTTTGCAGTTAGGAGTCTCAGCTAAGACAAGTGACTTCAAAAGAGGCCCCTAAGGCACCAAAAAATCTACTTCGCACTGTTATGAATACTCCAAGTTCCACCTCATAAACAAAACAATGCTTTGGGGACAGAACTATGTTATAGATATACTTCTCAAAAGCTAGGCACAGAATGAGTGAGTAGAATACCTTCTATATGTCCACACAGGGCTAAGACCCATTGTTCTAACAGTGCCTGCACTCCTAAGTGAAACTCTACCAGATTCTGATTTGGTCATTCTGTACTTTTGAAAATGGAAGTTGAACACTTCCAAGAAAGGGGGAACAAAAGGACTAAAGAAAGAGAAATCTGAAGCTGAGTCAGGGAAAAACTCCATGTTTTACAGAAGATCAGGATTTCCTCTGAAAACAAGGAAGAAAATCATCATCCATCATAGACTACCAGGTTGGAAGGGATTATCCTTCAGGATAATCTGGCCCAGCCTTTTTTGACAACAGCACAAACTAGACAAGGTGGCCCAGGACCTTGTCCAGCTGAATCTTGAAAGTGTTCAATATCTGGAAATCTAGTACTTCTCTGGGTTGAGTGAACACAGTTCAAAGTGCTAATTCTTTTGAGACATTCACATTACTTAGTACATATTACCTTAGACAACCTGGCTAAATTAGCCTGCTGCTCAAACTCTAACTGGGACTTGGTGTACTGCAACTGCTCCTTCAGTTTTTCAATCTCATCCTGCAATTTTTCTACATTTCCTTTCCTCTTCTGTTCTGTTTGAAAGAAACAAAGATTTTAAAAAGGTTTGTTGCAATTTCTGGAACTGTAATACTTACTGCAAATACATTTCTAGTGTTTCAGTAACATCTTCAGTAACTTCTTCTTCTAAGAAAGTGTGACTTTCTTAGATCATTTCCCCTCCCACTACCATGATCCTCCATAGACACTTTTAAATACATATATTCTCTGGGCTGCTAACTTACCCTCAAATACTTGTACCACTGACATGAGAAATAGCTTATGAAATATTTACATGAAAAAGTATTCTGTAACCTAATTTCAAAGGAATCTAAGCAACACAGATTCATAAAAAGGATGTATGAAGGGCAAAGTGAACCTCAGTTATTCAATCTCTTAGTTTAAGTTTATTTAGAATAACTTTTGTAATGAGTCCACTTGGAATACAAAGTGTTATTTATGTGGAAAGAATTGGGGGAATATCAAACAAAAACGTTAAAATATGCAAAAATCACAACAATCTTCAATTATGAAACATTTCATCAATTTACCAAGGATTTACTTGCCCACCATCTAGGAATCTGAATATTATGTCAGAAATAACTGCATGGAATATTTTCCCCATAAAGCTATTTCAGGCTAATCCTTTTATACAACAATTACTTCAACTGTTTCTGCAGCATCTTGCACTATCATTTTTGTCAGGTGTAAGGTGCACAAGAGCTTCTTTCTTCTTCCAATATACTCACACTTCCTCAGCTGCCTATTCAGATCCCTCTCGTTCTTGCTGGTGTTTCATTTGCCTGACAAGCTACAGTTCAGACCTCATTAGATTCTTCCCTCTTTTTCTCCTCCCAAATGCTCCCTTTTTCCTAACTTGTTTCTAGTCACTGTTACTTGTCAATACTTGTTAGTCCTTAGCTATAAATCCCAAACATGCAGCCTAGCAGGAAGGAGAGAAATTAGACATGAATGAAAGAAACTTTGAGAGCATTGTTTTTCAAATGAAACATCTTCTAGTGAAGAGAAAAATGTATGCAAGTTAGTGGTAAAGCGATCTTAAGTACCATAGATAGATGAAGTTAGGCTGTTCGTAACAGTTTCTCTTTCTCATTACATTTTACAGTCAGTTTAGTTCAGGAGAGGTTAATCCTATTCAAACTGATTTCAGGTGGGGTGGACTATTTCTGTATTAATAATTATTATATATTTACAAAATTTATTTTCCTTATTGCAGTTTGTTCATTTTACCCATGCCTTCATAACATACATGCCAAACTTCTCTGAACTGTGCTACTGGCTAAAGTATTCAACAGAAACGCTAGTTTGAAAAGATGCTGCAAAGATGGGATACAGGTTTTTGTTAACTATTTTCCAGAGACTGAAACATATGTTGCACAATACATTGTATCAGTCAGTGGCACTTGCATTCACACAAACTGGGATCTGCCACCTAAAAATGAAAAGTAAAAACTTTTCCTCCAAGTTACACAAAATCATGGGCTGCACATCCTCACTATATTTACACTTTTCTAAACTACCTCTCTCAATTTTTTTGATAACATTAAAAGTACGTACCGCTCTCAGACTCTCCTGAGTGACGCCTTTGAATGTGACTTTGTAAAAAGGAATAGGTCATAAAAGCCTTTTCACAAAACGGACACTAGAGAAAAAAAAACCCAAAAAACAAAAAAAACACAACTGTTAGAAACACATTAGTAACATCTTTTTGGTAAATACAGTGGTTAAGGCTTTTAACAGGTTATTACACTTTGTTCATATGTAAAAGGAAGGCAACTTTAACAAATTCCATCTCACAAGATTAAGAACAAAAACTTTCATTGCACCCAATTTCTGTAAAGTCATTAGTATATTAATGTTATCAAAAGTTTCACAGTGATGGTCATGAGCAAGAATCTGATTGTGCTAGGCACTGTACAAACTGAACAAATAGACTCTGACCAAGCAAGTTCAAATTCAGGTATAAACCACAGACAAGGATTCATATATGTAGGTAGAGAACTATAAGGAAAAGGCATGACAACCATCTTCAGCAAAATACACAAACTCCAGCCTGTGTATTTACACAACTAGCAGCTCAGGTGTTCTTAAGATTCATCTAACACCACAAAGCAGAGCACCACGCAGCTGGAAAAAAACAATAAAGATGGGTTTGACTATATGAGTTGTAAGATGGCAATAATCAGAGGACATGTAAAATACTCAGACATTTCAACCAAGGTAAAGTAACAGTACACAATCTTGTAAGAAAAGGTATGTAGCTACATTAGTATGCTACCTAGAATCCTTCTGAAGAACAAAATTGTTTCAATTACTGTTTCTATAATTTAGCTATGAGTTTTGAATATAAATTTGAAGTCAAATTTGGATCCCGCTTTTTTTGAAATATCCTTTTTGTTCACCTTCAAACTACATTCTACTAATGTTCAGAATCTATTAGAAATAGATGGGTAGTACAAGGACAGAAGCTACATCTACAAACCCTGTAAACATACTTTAAGGCTATGCATGAGGGCCCCTAATCACTTTAGGGTCATTAATTACCCCTATCTCATACTTTTTTTCAAATAAATACATTTTAACAAACCACAGACACTCAAAAAAAGTAATTTTGACGTATCAGTGTGATATGACATTAAGAAATCAGCTTAATGAGTTCAAGATCTTGTCACCATAATCAATTCCACAAGGAGGATCTGGGGAACTACAGACCTGTCAGCCAGACCTTGCTGCCTGGCAATGTTCTGGAACAGGTCATCTTCAGTGTGATCACATACAGGACAACCAAGCGATGAGACCCAGCCAGCAAGGGTTTAGGAAAGGCAGGTCCTGCCTGACTAACCCAATCCTTTTAATACCAGGTGACCTGCCTAGTGGGGGAGGGAAAGGCTGTGGATATTGCCAACCTGGGCTTCAGCAAAGTCTTCAACACCACCTACCACAGCATTCTCCTGGAAAAGCTGGCAGCTCATGGCTTGGAGAGGTGCACTCTTCTCTGGGTTAAGAACTGTCTGGATGGACAGGCCCAGAGATTGTGGTGGCTGTCGCATCCAGTTGGCATCTGGTCACTAGTCATGTCCCCAGGGATCAGTGTTGGGGACAGCCCAGTTTAATACGTCTATTGATGATTCGGATGAGGGGATTGAGTGCACCCTCAGTAAATTTGCAGACAATGCCAACTGAACAGGAATGCTGATCTGATGGAGGGTAGGAAGGCTCTGCAGAAGGATGTGAATAGGATGGATTGATGGACAGAGGCCAACTTTATGAGGTACAGCAAGACCAAGCATCAGGTCCTTCACTTCAGCCACAAAACCCCGTGCAGCATTACAGGTTTGGGGCAGTGTCTATAAAGCTGCTCAGTGGAAAAGGACCAGGGTGTGTTGGTCAACAGCTGCTGAACAGGACTCAGTGTGCCCAGGTGGCCAAGAAGGCCAGTGTCTTCCTGGCTTGTATCAGTAGTACTGTGGCCAGCAAGACCAGAGCACTGATTGCCCCTCTATACTCAGTCTTGGTGAGGCCATACCTCAAATCCTGTGTCCAGTTCTGAATCCCTCATCACAAGAAGGACATTGAGGTGCTGGAGCATGTCCACAGAAGGGCAATGGAGCTGCTGAAAGGTCTGGAGAGTAAGACCTATGAGGAGCAGCTGAGGAGGCTGGGGTGTTTACCCTGCAGAAAAGGAGGCTCTCTCAGCATGAGACCTCACCACATTTTACAACTGCCTGAGAGTGTAATTACACAAGGGTGGTCAGCCTCTTCTCCCAGACAAAGATGACAGGATAAGAGGACTCAGCCTCAAGCTGTAACAGGGAAGGTTCAGGCTGGACATCAGAAGGACTCTCTTCATTAAAAGGGTGGTTAAACATTGGCATGGACTGCCAAGGGAGGTGGTGGAGTCACCATCCCCGGAGGAGTTCAAGAAATAAATGAACACTGCACTTGCTGCCATGGTCTAGTTGACAAGATGTTGACCATCAAAGGTTGGACTTGTCAAAGGTTGGACTTGATGATCTCAGAGGTCTTTTCCAAGCTGAATGCTTCTGTGATTATGTGAAATTCCCAGATTTCACATTATATTTAAAATGCTGCCACTGGTAGTCAGCTATCCTATAAAATACACTTTTCAGCAAACACTAAAGCCATGAATAATTAAGACAAATTTTGTTGAGCAAATGCAAGACCTAATATAAAACCAAAATAAAGTGATGATATAGTATGGCAGCAAATCATTACTGCCAACCAAGAGGGAACTTACAGCGTAACAGATTGCACATGATTTACAGAATTAAATTGGCTGTGAAATAATGTTATTCATTCAAGCACAAACCTCATGTCAGTTTAACTTGCTGGTAGTGAAAGAAAGCTCCTACTACAGAAGACAGGATTAACATAGGGAATTTTAGGTTTTGAAATATGCAACACTTTTTAACTACTTTTCACAGTGTTAACCACAACATGCACTTTATGCCTACATCATACATGAGAATGCAAGATTTCTGAACAAAGTATCAAAAAAGTGAAAAATATTATTTAAAATTAAATCTGTATTACTCATATGAAGGTACTGATGAACAAGTCTTAAATTTATGACTTATAGGTATCAGTACCATTTTATAGTAGCATTTTATGGTTAAATTTGTATTAGTGTTGGATTAAAGGCATTACATCTGAATTCTAAAACGTTTACATTAGCTGTAAAGTGCACCTCTGCTAAAAAAGGCTTATTTGTAAAAAAGTAACAGGCTTATTTGCAAAACATCCAAGACTTTGAGGGGATGGAATCTGAACTACCCTCTCAGTAACACCAGTAAAGCCCCTATTATCTGGCAACCCAGATCACGGCACAGATAAATATCACACAGCTGTTGTTTACTGATCACACTGCTACCCTGCATTTACAAACACTGGGAAGAATTTAATTTATCTCTGGCATTCAAACTCAGAATCCTGAAAACACTGTAGGAACTTCAGGTATTATTCAACATCATTCCCTGAACTTATTTTTCTCCTGTGAACTTAAATAACTTCTAGAGAAAAGAAATTACTAACAGAGAAGAAAGAAAGGGGGGAGATCAGAAATTTACTTTGTATGAAATCAAATTACAAATGGGAAATAGATTTCCATCTCTGTTTTACTGCAAGTGCCATTGAACAGATTAGGAATGAGACAAGTTCACTACCATGTTTTTCAGCTTCCACAGAGACAGTTGCACACTACAAATATTTCCAGAAAACTTGGTAATATTTGGCAATCACAGTATGAGAATTATTTACATTTACACATAAAATGACACGTGCAATCAGTTTTCTTTTGCAACACAGGACAAACTTCTTTGTGAGTTGCATAAAGGGTTTTTTTAAATGATACTATACCAGCAGCTTGTCCTTGAGACTAATACTTGAATGCATGAACCTTGCCTCATGTATAGTTCTACTCTTGGGGCATAAGGTACCTTTTCCCTTACAGAAACACTTGAGCCAACTTAGCTGATGTCTTAAATATTGAACTTTGCCTGTAACTTTAAACATACAGAGCTAGCCTGAAATCATGTAAAGTCTGCGTTCAGTGTACCCTTTAGACTTCAGATTACATTTGAAGCTGAAATTTGCATTCCTGAACCTGAAAATGCTGACACTGAAAAATGCTTAAATCACACTACCACACCATTGTAGTGAGACAAAAAAACCCTCCCAATAAAAACAGAGTGCCATGACACTGTCAGTCAGAACAGCTATGTACTAAGATTCTTAAGGAAGACTCTTTAGGAACAGATTGTTGTGAATCAGAGCTGAGCTAACTCACTGGAGCCCTTTACCATCTTGCCTGAGTCACTTCTGAGTCACATAAACAAGCAGAAACTTTGTGCCTGGAGAACATCAGTGCAGGACAGTGACTTCTCACAGACAGTACATTACTGCTCAGCACCAATTCTGATGCATTTGCCCCATGTATTGTCTGACCACACAGTTGACAGACAAGGAAAGACAGCAACACAAAGTAGTAACATGTTTATCAGAGGTTTTATATGTTTGTGTATCTGACATTTCAGATCCATATAAAGTGAATCCAAGAGTAAAAAGCACCTGTTAGTAAAAAGAGGATTTGTTAAAAATGATGTAGCACTCTCCCGAAAGTCTCTAAAACACAGAAGGAAAACAAGTGCCAGCAATTCACTTTTGCAAGGTCACTGGTCCCTGCAGTTCCAGCCTTTCACTCAGCAAGCAACTGCACCGCAGGAGAGTGGGGCTGCTCTGCTGCCCAACCCAGCAGGCTCAGAGCTGACAAAGTATGTGTGACTGGGCCACCAGGCCCTCTCCTCTCACCTGGTGATAGTTGGCTCGTGCCTCCAGCATCACCTGCTGTGTGCTGATCATCTTCTTCCTCCGCCGGCACTCCTCCTTGAGCCCCTGGATCTCCTGCAAGCGCTGGGCCACCTCCTTGCCCAGCTGGTCACGCTGGCTCTGTGTCTCTCTCAGGGCCTCCTCCAGGCTGCCGAGCTGTGCGCTGAGGTACTCTTGGGTGTGCAGCAGGTACTCGGTGGAGAGCTGTGCCATGCGCAGCAGCTTCAGCAGCAGCGGGTCTACGGGGCCCTGGCAGTGCGGGCAGCGCTCCCGCTCGGCGCTGCAGAAGGTGACATGCTCTAGGTGCGTCTCCAGGGCCGCCACGTCCCCCTCCCGCGACACCCGCTCCACGTCCACGGCGCTCAGCCGCCGCCAGTCCGGGGCCTCGTGCCGTCCGCGGAACTGGAACGCGGGAAACGCCGCCGGCCCCGCGCCGGCCCCGCCCGCCAGCGGGTGGTAGGTGAGCTGGGAGAAGGGCTGCAGGAGAGAGACACGGCTCAGCCCGGGCCGGCACTCCCCGCCCCGCCGCCCGCCCGTCCCGGCGCTCACCATGTCCGCTCTCCGACCCTGCGGCTCCGCTCGGCGCCGGCGTCCTCCGCGTCGCTATAGCAGCCCCGGCCTGCGCGGGGGGAGGCGGCAGTGACGCCGGGCTGCGCCGCCTCCCGCCCGCCACGCCGCTCCCCGCCCCACGGCCCTTCGGCTCCGTGCTCGGCACAAATCCTTCTCCCTCCCGGCATCCTCCTCCCGCGACGCCTCCACAGCTCCTGGCAGCGCCGCGCTAAGGAGGTCCCTTCCGCGGGTCGCGGTGCTCCCTCTGCCCCGCGCACCGCACCCTTTACCACCTTCACACGCTACTCGCATCAACAAACGCGACCGCGGCTCCGCTCTTACGTTTATGCACCCTTAACACAGCTACACAGCGTACGCTTTCTCTCTCCACATTCCCTTCACTTCTTTGAAGTCTGTACATGCCAACCTGCTCGAACGTTCACTGCATCAACGTGCCTCCCCATCCTGTGCCTCCTCCCTTCTGCTCCTGTCTCAAACCTTTCTCACTCCGCCATGACTTACTCTCCTCTACCCCTATACTGTCCTGTGCCCTTCTCCAGCCTCGCCTACTCAACTTTCTCCCAGATGTGACACCTGTCACCTCCCCACCATCACCATTCATACATATGTCGTTTCTCCGTACATCTTCACGCCGCTGCACTCTCATGTCCCTCAGCTGGTAGCTCTACAATCTCTCCAGTGCAACTCCATACCCCTCCCAATGCCCACACACCAACCTCCTGCCGGGTGCTTTCAAACACCTTCCTCACCTTAACACAGTCACATATTTTGCATGCCGCTTCCACAAGCTCTCCTCACTCATCAAATCAACACACCTCTGCCTTGTATCAGCACACACCAGACACACTCCTGCAACCATACAACTCTACACCCTCACCACTTCTGTTGCTTCTGTCTCATTCTACTGATCCCAAACACTTCAGCCCCATGAAGCAACTCATGGTGCTTTACCATCCATGCCCAAATACTCTTCTTCAATGCAACCAACAGCTTCTGCCTGTATCCCTGGGCCACCTCAATTCCCAGTGCTCCCCAGTTCAGTGCTTCCCTTGCTCCTGCTCAGTTGCTTCAAACACTGTTTCTAAGCAGCAGCATCTTTCTCCTCCATAATACAAAATTACTCTATTCCCTCACTCATCCTTACCACTCTTCCCCAAAAACCTGCTCTTCCTGTTACCATTTCTTAATATTTCAGTCCCCTAGCTATGTCTGCCTTACTGCCATGTTCCACATTTATACCTCCCCTAACTTTTCAGTCCCTTCCACACGTATTTCAGTTTCTCATCCTTTTGGTCATTCCAAGATACATACCTCTCCAAGAACAGTCACACAATATATATCTGATCATACACTGCATTCCATAGGCTCCTCTACATCATGCATTATAGACTCACAGAGATGTTCTCAAGGGACCTCTGGTGATCATTGTCCAGTCCAAATTTCTGCCGCACACTAGTTCACATCACCTGTGGCATTTAAGATGAACAGACAATCCATGACCTCCCTGCACAACCTGTTGCATGTCTGTGCTCTCCTTCTGATGAAAACATTTTTCTTAATATCTCCCTGAGTATCTGCTGTTAGCAAGATTAAAAAATGGTTTCAATATTTTTGCCACAATTGTTCAAGTAACTGTAGGCCATTACAAGAGTGCCCCTTTGCCTTCTCTTCACCACACCAAACAAGCCCAGCTCCCTCAACTTCTTCTCACAGATCAGGTAAATCCTAACTATGTTGTTAGGCCTCCTCTGTCCCCTTTCAGCTCCTCCACATAGTTCATACTCCCTCTTAGTATTTTCCTCCATTTGCCTCCTAGTAACTTGTAATGAACCTCACCTCTCATCTGCACTTTTAACATCACCGTGTCCAATATAAACAATAACACGCCTACCAGTAATCACAATATAGAACTACTTCCACAAAAATACCAGCAATGTTGCTATGTGCACCAACATGAGCACCCTCACAAATTACAAGCTCTTAGTTTCATGTAGATTTCTATGTTGGCTGCTGCTTTTTGGACTTTGAACCTTAAGCCAAAGGTCACACTTAAGGAACCTTAAGCCTTGGGTCACACTTATACCCAAGGTTCCGTTCCATTTAGATTCTTCCATCACTTACCATGCCACTTGTTTTTAATTTAGAAAGATACTGTGTAATGTTTGCAACATTGCAGTTTTCTCATTGCAAGGATGGCATTTTTGCTATCTCCTTTTCCATGAACAGAGTCTCCAGCAAATCTTCAAAGAAATCTATTTAACTTTTTTTTATGTATATCAAATATAGATCTGCCTGGTTTACCACTGAACTCTGCACTGCTTTGAGTCCTGAAGTAAGAAAAAAAACCTGCTAATCTTCTTCAGAGCTATTTCTAATATAACACAGACTCACTTCCATTTAGTGTATAAATACACTTATATTTGTAAGCAGCTAGATCTTTTAAAATGCTCAAATACTGGCTACTGTCCAAAATATTCATGCCTCAGATTCTTTAAAACACCTTGAAAAACAGGTATTTGAATATTTTTTCCAATCAAAGGAACTGTTAAGTTACACATAATGAAATCTAACTCCCAATGATCTAAGCCTAATATGTGCTCATGTATTTGGCATAGGAGAAATTTCTTCACATAAAAACAAAAACCACGTGAATTTTGAAAATTACCACTTTGTGTGTCAAGCAGAAGGAGCCTGAAAAAGCTTACATTAAATAAGGACCATTCACTGACAGATGCATGGGTTTAATTAGAAAAAAAAAAAATTAAACATTATTTAAAGCCAGCAAAGTAAACCATGCCTGAGAGTAGCTTATTCTCCTCAATCAATGTATTTAGCCAGGAATATCCATACATATTTGCATGCTGCTCCAACTAAACGTGCTTTAACTGAACATGACCTTGCAGATATATATTATCTATATTACCTTGTATTATATAATGGTCTTTGTTGGAAGGCATCTTAAAGACCATCTAGTTCCAAGCTAGCAGACCAGGTCATTCAGAGCTCCATCCAACCTGGCCTTGAACACTGCCAGGAATGGGAGGGGCACCACGAAGTTGAGAAGATGCTCAAGCCGTTCAGGCATCTCGATGGAGATAGATAAAGTACGGACGGCCCTTTTCGATCTTTTTCTCCCTTTCTTTCTGCCGGATTTACTCTATTCTGGGAGCTGTGCCCATGAGGAATTTAGGGTCATCACCCACCCGCGAGGCCTCCTCGGTCAGGGGTGGCACCGCCTGCTCCCCCGGCCACCCCTCCCCTCCGGGACGGGCGGCACGGGGGAAAAGCGGCTCTTCCCCGCGGCGGTGTCCGCGGCCCAGGCCCGGACCCGGCGCTTCGGGAGGCAGCCGAGCACGGCAGGGCCTGCGGGAGGCCCTGAGCCGGGTTCCATCTGCCTACCAAAACCTCCAGCTCCGCTTCGGATCGCGGCCGCCTCGCCGCTCCCGCCCGCCCGCCCCAGGGGAGAGGCCACGCCGGGCTCTGCCTCCCGCCACCCTCCTGCTCCCGGGGTCCGGGGGAGAAAGGGAGAGCCCTGCGCTCACCTCGGGCTGCAGCTCCGCGGGTCCCGGCGGGCGCCGCAGGGCGCGGAGGGGCGGCGGGGGCTGCGGCCGCTCCCGCCCCGGCCGTTACCGGCGGTGCCGCGGCGGGCGGCGGCTGCGCCCCCCGGCCTCCGCAGGGCCCGTCCCGCGCCGAGGCCGCGGCCGAGGCCGCCCCGAGGCCGCGGCTGGCGGCTGTGGAGGGGTCGGCGGCCGAGGCAGGCGAGGGCTCCCCTGCTCCTTGAAAACCTGCCCGGCAGATGTTGATGCCCAGGCGGGATGTCCTTTGTCTTGGTCCGGTCCCGAGCCTCTCCGACCGAGAAGCAGCCTTTTCTCTCCCTTTTTGTAAAATGCAAGGGAAGTTACAACAAGCTTTGGAAAGGCTGCCTTTGAAAATTCAAGGCACGTTTTGCCACGCAGTCACGGAACACGACACGTTTAAACCTGCGGAGCAGCGAACTTCGCGGGATGGGGAGTCTCCGCAGGCGCGGGGCGGGCGGCGCGGCGGAGCAGCCGCGGGGCGGGGGCAGGAGCCCGCCTGTCCACCGAAATGCATGGGGGGCTCTTGAGGAGCAACAGGATCCCATCTGCCCGCCGAGCTGGAGCGGGGTCTCGGGATCTGCAGCATCCTGCCAGCCCACAGAGCTGGAAAGGGGTTTATGGGGCTGCAGAGACCCGCCTGCCTGCCGAGCTGGAGGGAAGCCCGAGGGGCCGAGAGCGTAGTGATAATCTCCAGCGGGAGAAGGTGTGGATCTTTCATGCGAGTTTCCTGACGTGTGCAAGAAAACACCATGTTCCAGTACAAGGATAAGACCGAGAGTGTGCTCTCCTGCAGGTATTTTAAACGAAGTAATGTCAGGTGAAGTTGTTATTTTCAATGAAAATATTTATTGTACCATGCAGATAGAATCGTTCCAACAGCTACAATTCACATCAGATCCTTCTGATTTTATTCCTCTTCCCTGCGAGGGTTTTGAATTGTGCTTTCCATTATAAATGCTGTGCAGCCGTTGTGGCCACAAGGAAGATTTCAAACAGTTTGTATTTCATATAAGTTATGCTGGCAAATTCAGTGATGGAGGTAATCATTAGACATTTACAACACCTAATCTTCATTTAGGAATTCCATTTGGCCAGGTATACACCACTGTGTTTTCCAGAATACACAAACTTACTGAGACACCAACTTACCTTACTGAACCATGAAATTCTGTTGTGACAGTGTAGATGTGGGCACATACGCTGTGAACACCAGCTTTAAGAGAAAAGGTAGTTATTCAGGTGCTTCAGTTTTTGATGCTCTAAGGGTACCTCAGCATGCTCCAATCACTAATGGGTGTTCAATCCAGAGGATCAGGCTAGTCTGAAGGAAAACCTGAACATATATTAAATGTGGACATCCAGTCCTCAGTACTAGTGACTTTTGCTTCTGCGGATCTGCATCTGTTGGGCTACTAAAGCAGGCATTGCCAGAGGAAGATGCTTTATGAAGGTTTCAGTGTGGTAAACCTTAATTAAGAGAGGACTTTGAGAACCTGTAGTGTGACAGTCACAGCCTCTATGGGTCAGGCCTAGAGGCAAATATGCAATTCAAGTTGATGAGCATTTTATGTGAATGGTTGGAGCACTCAGAGAGCAAGATACACAAGTTCCTTGGGTGCCCAAGGAATTTTATACCCTATGCCCTCAGAATGCCCTAATGGCAACACCACAGCCTGTTCAGCATGCCTTCTAAGGATCTCTCTTGCTACGAAAGTGGTTTTTATATCAAAGTAAATGCAAATAGTGTGAGAAAATGCTGGGAATGGTCTTCAGTTGATGAGGGGAGTGGTATATGAAGTGTGCAAAAACGTGGACTTGGGTTGCTTATTCTAGTATCTGTTTAATACAAAATACACAAGCAGGCATTGGATGAGAGCTAGAACCAAGATTTTTATGCTGAAGGGGTGGCTCTCACCCTGTCATTCTTTTACTCTTAATTTGTTCCAGAGCTTGATTAATCTTTAATTACTAGCTGTAAGTGGTACAGCCTCACTTGGCAAGGGTGGGTATTCTTTAACCCACATTAGTGCCAAGTTCTATCCTTATATACCCTGGTGACAAAGGTGCTCTCGTAGAACAGGTGTGGATTTACTAGGAGAGGACCAAGAGCATTTGCAAGGTATTTGTGAGGCTCAGAGGGTACCTGCAACAGCAGAACACAAAAATCAGAGTATTCTGATTGTGGGGTGAAATATGATGACATGCTGGCAGTGGCTATTTGGGAAATGTCCTGGGTAGCAGGGGCACTGGACACTGAGGGAGAGGGCAGGGGCACTGGACACTGAGGGAGGCAGGGCAGGGGCAGCCAGGCCTGGCAGTGCCCTCAGAGCACTGATACAAGGCATTAAGTGAAGTGATATTGGTGTATTTTGTGGTATAGAGGAAGACTACACATGTGGTACAAGATGTTTTTGAGAGGGCAGTGAAAAAAATGTCATGGAAACTGAGAAATAGACTCTTCAGTAACCTCTCTCCTACAGCGCTCTCAGAGTGACGCATACAAGTAATCATTAACTCTGGTGGAAAGTTGACTTCACCAGAATGGGGCAGGTATAATAATGAGTTTAGCCAGATTCTTAGTTTATTTAATCTTTTCCTTCCTGCCAGTTCCTACCACAACACATTTTTCAATTTTCAAGTGAACGGCTGTGTGGTGCTTAGTTGCTGGCTGGGGTTAAACTGTGACAAAAACCTATAATACTTCCATTTGTTCAAACTTCACATCACTCAGTTTACCTGAGGAAATAATTTATGTCTTTATATCACAGGAAAAAAAATATTTAAAAGAGAGGTAGAGTGAACCACTCTCCTGACCCTTTTGTGTCACCTCCTTCATTCCAACAAATGCCACCAGCCACAATTAAGCAGTTTGACTAGGCGCTGCTCTATGTAGTTTAATAAATTTTATTTTCAAGTTTGGGTGCTTCAGACTATTTTCAAATAATTTTTTTAATCTTCAAATAAAACAGCTTCTCTTAAAAGTTTCTCTTCATGTAACAAGTCTAGCTGGATTTTACTGAGATGGCCAGTTCATTTATATTCCTTTCTTCAAAACTCAGAATTCAACTTAACTATAGAGAAATTTCTGCAAAGACACTGAAACCATTGATGAAATTGCAGCAATAGAAAGGTGACACAAGCAAGTACTTGGATTTTAACACTTAACTACCTCTAAGTATATTTTTAATGGCATATATTAGATATATGCTCCTTTTCTAACAGCTACATTGCAGTTTTTCACTGACGTGGCTAAAGTATTCTCCAGTTGGGTGGGTAAAAGAGGATGCTAGATGGCATCACAGACCAATGGCTTACATGAATTTGTAAAACTCTGCATGAGGGGTGGCTTGAATGAATAATGTCTTGAGAGATGGAAATATCCACTTAAGAAGGAAGAGTATGGAGGTGTCTGCTAGCGCAGGCAGAGGTAAGGTTGTACACGTACACACTCTAAATTCTGGTTAAAGTGCCTGGAAGTGCGAGCTTTGCTTGTTTGGTGTTTTGGCAGACATAAAATAAGAACAAACCTTCAGCGATGGCACAGCACTTTGTCAATGGTATTTTTCACAGTTTGTAAAATCAGAGCCATTCAAGAGAAGAAAAAAATCTTGCTGGTATCACAGGGGTTTAAAACTTGGAGTTGAGCTGAGAAAAATTAATTTAATTAATCATAGGTAAACCAAACCCAGTTTCACAGAAATCAAAACTAGTTATGCAAATAGATTGAATTTCAGAAATTGCTTCAGTCAAGAAACAGGAAGAGTTCACTAATGTTAACATTTTTCATATATTTTCAAAATAAAATTCTTTATTTCAGAAAAATATATATTTGAAGCAAATTTTTTTTTTTTTTTTACTTTTAGAATAGCATTTTAATTGAAACCTATTTTATGCCCTAAAGATAAAATACATGTTTTAATAAGGAGATGTTTTCAGAAATTAAATATTTTGCTCCCTTGCCCTAGACAAGTCTGGACACTCACACTCCCTTTCAAGCCCAATGACAAAGATCAGCTTTTCCAAGTGCAAGTTTAGAGCATGTAAATTAAGTTCTTATGCTGAACTGTGGATTGTAGGAGCCTTTCTGTTTCCATTTACTGTAAAGGAATCCAGATAAAGGAATTTCCCCACAGCCCTCTCCTGTGAACAACAATCCAAATGTGAAATTCCCAAAAGATGAGCTTACATAAACAGAATCCCATGTTAAGGAGTTGTACACTACTATTTCATTTAGCTCCATCACAGCTAAGTTTCTGACAGGGATGTACATAGGTGAGAATAAAAAGGTGAGGTACAAGGACTGAGAGACCTCTTAGAAGAAGCAGTCCTGAGAATACTGCCTCTGTGTTATCATCCTCTCTCACCTCCTCCTTTATTTTCATATTAGATTGTGCATGCAACTCAAGTCTGCTATATTGCTTCTATATTGTAACAGTGATTGTCTGAACAGTGCAGTCTGCTATATTACTTCTATATTCTTCCTGGATCAGGAAACTTTTGTTAGGGTGGTTTTGGAATCGAGATTATTAATGAAATTGTATCTATCAATTGTATCACCAAACATACCAGGGTCCTCCACAGATAAAACTATCTCCACCAAATGTCATGTTATTCAGTTCACTGTCTCTGAAGCAATGAGTAGCTTCAAAGTCATTCCTTGCTAATTGCTGCCCTCTGATGTTACTATATATTACCAGCAGCAACTCGAGAAAAATTCCTTCGCTTTCAGTCTATTCAGCACTTTGAACATTAGTGTAGTCTTTGTCATCCACTCTTTCATGCCAGACTCAAGAATTCTGAAGGAACTTGTTTGTGAAACCAGCCTATTTTTTATGAATCCCTTTGAAAACATTTTTATATCTCAGCTATACTGCTTTGCAGACCATCACCAGCCGGGCAGGGGAGGTGATTGTCCCACTCTGCAGTGGTGTGGCCTCACCTCTAATACTGTGTGCAGTTTTGAGTGCAACAATATAAGAAAGACATGAAGCTATAAGAGTGTCCAAAGAAGGGCCATGATGAAGGGCTCGGAGAGGAAGCTGTATGAGGAGCAGCTGAGGTCATTTGGTCTGTTCAGCCTGGAGGAGACTGAGGGGAGACCCCATTGCAGCTACAACATCTTCATGAGGGGAAGGGGAGGTGCAGACCTCTGTTCTCTGTGGTGACCAGGGACAGGACTGAGGGAATGGCCTGAAGCTGTGTCAGAGGAGGTTTGGGGTGGATGTTAGAAAAAGGTGAGCCCCCTTCACCCAGAGGCTGGCTGGGCACTGGCACAGGCTCCCCAGGGCAGTGGTCACAGCAGCAGCCTGACAGAGTCCAAAAAGCTTTTGGAAAATGCTCTCAGGCACATGGTGTGACTTTTGGGGATGCCCTCTGCAGGGCCAGGAGACGGACTCAATGATCCCGATAGATCTCTTCTAACTCCGGAAATTCTCTGCTTCTGTGATAAGGCAAGACTGTATTTCCCAATCCGATTTTCATTCTCTGTAATTCTCTGGGAAAATTGTTAACTACTTTTGACTCCAGAGATGTCAAGATGAGCAGGGCGGGACCGGGCAAAGAGACAGGAGATGAGATGCACACGCAGACAGGCACACGCCCCGTGCGCCGTTCAGCGGGCGGCCTGGGGCGGGGCGCCGCCATCTCTGCTGAGGGCCCGTGCCGGCCGCGCCGCCATGTTCGGTGAGGGCACCGCGCCGGGGCGGGGCCGACGCGCCGGGGACGGGCGCGCTCGCGCCGCTCCCTCACGTCCGGCGGCGGGCGGGCGCGCGCAGCGCGGCCAATCAGCGTCGCCCACGACCCTCCCCGGAGGAGCTGGAGGCGCCGCTCGGTTGGGCCCGGCACGGAGCCGCCGCTGTCGGGACGAGGGGCGGCGACGGAGGAGGAGATGGTGTCCCCCGCTGCCTCCGCCGGGCGCCTGGGCTCCGCTCTGCCCTTCCTGCTCGTGCTCCTCGACTTGCAGTACCAGGGTGAGCCGGGCCGGGGTCCCTGTGGGGGTGCGTTGTGAGGTGGGCTGTGCCGCGGCCGTCCGCGGCCCGCCGGGGTTAGGCCCTCGGCTGTGGTGGCTGGTTGCTGGCCGCCCTCCTTCCGTCCCGCCTGTCGGGGCTGCGCGGTGTCCGCCATGGCGGCGAGGCACACACTCTATACACCCCCCGCCACCCCCGGCCCGTGTCGTCTTGAGGTGGGGGGAATATTTCGGGAAAGGGTGTGAGAAGGGAGCCACAGCCCTGCCACCTCATCACTCGGGGCTGTGGCGAAGGGTGCGTAACGAGGCCACGGCCGCTGCTGGTGACCTGTTGGGGTTAGTCGGGAGTTCCTAGCGGTGAGGTTGGAGGTGGCTGGCTGTGTGCGCGCTTCGTGCTCCCCGGCCTGCTCACGGACGGGCTGAGGCTGCCGTGGTGTCCTCGAGTGCAGCCGTGTGATAGCATTGGCCGTTCTGTGCTAGCCATGAATTTCGCACTCCGGTGTGGATTTTGTGTAATTCCCAAGTTCAGCGGCTTCTCCAGTTGCCCTTCTCAGCCGCAGCCAGTATTAGTACCGCATTTAGAGATTCGCTGAGGCTTGTGATGGTTAAGTGGAGTTTGTTCTGGTTTTGTTTTGTTGTTATGGTTTCTGTTGGGTTTTTGCCTTTTTTTTTTTTCACTTGTCACCATTAGTATTTGAAGTTCAGCTTATCTGCGCTTTCAGCAGCTTGTTTACTTTCATAGTACACTGCCAGCGACACCTGTGTAGCCAGACTTTTATTCACAAGCTTCTGTTAAGTTTCTAACTCTGTTATACGATGGTCCTTACAGTCAGGTTTCACCTGAGGGACATTCTTTACCTGCCAGTGGCAGATGGAAGTGGAACTGAAGCTGTCAGTAGTCAGAAAAAGTCTATGGGTTCAAGGAAGATATAGGTTAACATTAAAAATTCATTTGATATGCTACATTAGAGAATAGTTCAGCTGGCTGGATGGCAACAGGAACATGCTGTGGCAGATACACTGCATTAGGCCACACACTGTGGTGCCAAATTGCCTTTTTTAAAAAATACGTATTCTAGTAGTGTTAGAAGACAAATAATTTTTGTCAGAATACACTGTTGTTGTTTTGTTTGTTTTTTCCCTGAGATTGTGGCAGTGGTGCTCCTGCTGAGGATTCTTTATTTAGAGTTGCCAACCTATTCCAAGTATGTGGCTGTTTGGGCTTACCACATTTCCTAATTTGGGGGACATTTTCTTAACTAAAGTTAATAAAGATGTAAAGTACAGTAGTAGAATGAAAAGTGGTAGTACTGGATATTATTTACTGAATTCACTAATCTCTTAGTTCATGAGTTAATTTTTCAGAATGTGTAGTTAGAGAACTTTTTTGGGGTGGGGTATGTTAAGTATCTAGATTCCCCCCTCCTCCCACGAATTTTACTGGTCTTTGAGCTCAAAAGTGATCATAGTCACATTTAAATTTGAATCTTGATGTCTTGATAATAGAAGTCTGCCTTGTGTCATCTTGTCATCTGATTCATGAATCTGTGGAAGAGTGATTCTGTATTAACTTTGTATCTTACAGTTGATGTCAGTGAACACTATTTATATCTGGCTGATAAATACGCTCAGTAAAAACGTTTCTGATTCCTCCTCTTTATCCAAATTTGTGATGGGTTTGGAGCAGGTCCTCACTTGGGAAGACTCATTCTTCATTGCTGTTTGTCCACACTAATCACAACAAAAAGAGGTGACTGAGGAGGAATAAAGGAGTGTTGTTCATTTTCCCCCCTCCTTCCTCATAGCAGAAGAAAGGAAATGTAATATGAGGAAGAATAAATGGGCTCTGAGTATACAGAGCTCAGTTAGTTACTGTCAGATTACAAGCATTAAGTGTTTCTTTTCTTCCTCCCAACTTTTATTTTCAGCCTAAGTTTGGGAGCTTTTTTGGTTTTTTTTCTTGGCCCCAAATAACAAAGGCTACATGAGGGCGGGGCTTTTTTGTCTGACAGTGTTTACTGTATGTACCAAACGAGTAAAAGCTTGATGGGTGAAAGTTACACATGGCTCAACTAGATACTCTGAGGCTTCTTGTAAACCTCAAAAGTGTTGCTTCTGAAGCTGTCGGTGCTTACAGTTACATCTTACACTTCAGTGCAGTTCCTGAAAATCGTGTTTGCAAATATACCTAATACAAAGACCAAACCATTTAAAAATAGCAACAAATTTAAGATTCAGGGTCATTCTGATAAAAAAATGTTGCAAAAGTAGCATCTCCCACTCTACTGACAAGATAAGGCAATCATTAAGCTCCTCTGTGGGGGAAAAAAGTTTAGATGGACGTAATTAAGATTAGTGACGTACATGCTACTTCTTTGCCATTTAAACAACTGGCTTTGGTACACAATAGGAACTATTTCTGCTTATTTTCATAGTCTTGTTACTCAGCTTGGGAATAAGATTTAGAAAAAAGTGGGTGGAAATTCTGCAGAGGGAAAACAGGAGCGTGTAGACAAATGTAACATCTTGAAACTGTTCCCAGGTTGCAGGGCTTTCCTGAGTTCTTTGCAATGTGGATGGGACGCATTATATGAGGATACAATTGAAGTCTGTAGACTTAGGTGCCTACTTATTAGCACCAATTATTCTAATAAAACAAAAATCTTACCAGGAAGCTATAATTTATTTGAAGTGAGTGTAGTTAACTGGAAAAACAGGTTAGCTGCACCTGCTTATCTTCCCTGTACCTTCTGATTATTGTCCTTTGAGTTGTCAGGGCTAGTACCAATTATCTGGGAATAGTTTGGGGATTTGTGTTTGTTTGGTTTTTTTGCGTTGGTTTGATTTTCTCTTTTGACTCTTAGACTTGCCTCAGAGTACGGACTACAGGCTCTGAATTTATCCAGAACTGACTTGATTTAACAGCTGGAACTCATGTGGGTGGTTGTTTGAAGCCCAAGGTTATCACTTAGGCAGTCTTTAGAAATGATATTCAAATTAAAATACATGGAAGTTTTTAAAAACAAGTGGTAAGCTTGTATATCTCTTGTGTAAATTTAGTTTCTTGGTGGAAGATGCAGAGATTCTTCAACAGGGCCTGTAGTATCCAGCTCACCAATGTATATCTGTTGGAAAGAGTTCTGTGGGGTGGGGTTCGATGGATTTTTTATTCCAGCTGAACTTTAGTTCTTAGGTTTATTCTCAGACCAAAGAGTACATAGGTACCCAAATAGGTTGCAGAGAATTTGAGTCCTTGGACTCCTGTGCTTATGTTACCAGTTTCCTGATGTCTACTGTGGGCTGCTTTATTTAGTGCAATTGTTTGCCTACACCCAGAAAATGAGTAAGCAATAGATTTCTGTGAGTAAACAGCCCAACTATCAGGTCAGTGTAGAGTGTTCCTGAGTAGTTATGGTAAATGTCACTTTTTGTCATGGTTAGACTGATGATGCAGGCTGCTCCTGGAGATTCATGCATCAATTTATGATGTTCAGCAACCTGCAGAGTCGAGGTTTACTGTATGGTTTAATGTACGTCAAGTATAATTAGTGTTATTCTCCAGGGAATCTACAGGAGTTCAGAATTTGCATCTTTATCCATGTTGCTCCTGCTTTTATTATTTGTTTGCTATCAGTGGGCACTTTTCTCATTTGTTTTATTAATTGTCTTCATTATTTTCAAGGAAAAAGATGGGTCTCCCACCTAAAGTATTATGTAACTGTAAAACTGTACTGAACACAACGTGTTTGAAAGACACTAAATTGTGTAGGTACATCTTACTGTGGAAAAATGTATTATTGGAGCTATCCTGATGTGACTGAATGTAAAACAAGGATGCTTGAGACTGTGGGAATTGAATACCATATTTGGGTACATGGAAAGTTCTTCAAAGAGTAATTTATAGCCCAATTCTAGGGTACCACTCTCAACTGACAAGTTTTGAAAGATTTCAGATATTTGTGTGTGTGGGGAAACACAAGAGGGATGAAACTTAAGAGTTTTTAGTTGGTATTAGGTTATATGAAATACTTCAGTGTGTTTATAGTTTGATACCTGCTTTACTGCTAGCATACTTCCAAAGCCAGGGAAATTTGTGGTGAGGTTTTTTCCCAGTTCTGAGGTTTTTTTATTGTGTTTCTAATGCTTGTTTTGTCATTTTAAAGGACACTGGACTACTTGATGATTGAAGCTTTAAGCTAGCGAAGCAAAATGGGCAAGAAAGAAGGTCCTCTCTTGCTGCAAATTGGACATTCACATAAAATGGGAATAAATTTTTTACATACCTAGAATTGACTTTAAAATGAATCTTTTAGTAACATCCTCAAATAATAATTGTTTATCATGTAGGCAGTTTTAACCCCGTCTACTCAAACAAAAAATATTTGCTGGAAATTTGGGACTTCATGAAGTAATTTCCATTAATTAAAAAAAAATTCTATCATTGTTCTAAAACAAATAATTGAGTTTAAGCCCTTGAATCCAGCTTGCTGAATTACTGTCAGTCTTTTATCAGATAGAACTTTCTGTAGTGGATGCAGAGGGGATTTTGTTCATTTTAGTATAATCAACTCAAGGATTTTCTTATAATGTGGAATTAAAAGAATTATGAGTTGTATAATGGAGTAGAAAAGAAAAATTAAATTAAGATCCCAGGTGTTGAGAGTTCCTACGTCTAAAATCATGATAATTTGGTGATAAGAAATTATTGTTCATTCATTACAAATACATTGTTGTTTAACCATCTTTCAGTGTGAGAAGTTTGGGTATACTTTCCTTCAATCAATTGTATTGTAACATTTTTATTTGGATTCTAAGAAACAAATAAAGGCATTTTTGTGTTTAAAATGCCTATCTGAAACAGTGCAGTGCAAAACCTGAGTGAAATAAGTTATAAATCATTGGGTTTTAATGTAATGTGCTTAGTCAGGATTTCAGTATATTACCTTGCTTAAATCTAGGCATAGGGTATTCTCTTAATAAGTGAAAATTTTTCTATTGTGAAAGATTTTTAATAGTCATAAACTGGTGGGTAATTTGTAGTGAAATTCTGCCCTGATCTGAGGACTGCAGGAAGCAGGACAAACAAAAAACCTGTTACTGAGTTGATATATGTACAGCATGTACTTGCACTTGACTTCTCATTTCTGCTCGGTGAGACTCCCTGTTGGTTGAGCAGCAGCAATTTATTAGCTTTAAACTCAAACTGGCACTTCAAAGACTTACCACTTTAGTATGGTTTTTGTGCTACTGGTTAAAGGGAAAAGGAGTGAGAATTTTAATTGTAAGTCAAAACTTGCAGTCCTGTAGAAGTTTGCCCTGGAAATTTTGAGGATGAGACAAAAGTGCAGTAGATGAGAAGCCAATCTCTAAGTAGCCAAACAGTTTTCAGTTAAGTGTTAAGTTATCATCAGGGTCATGAAATTTAACTTAGAGCCTTTGTGTATTTGCTGCATGTGTGTGTTATGAGTGCTTTCCAGAGTCTTCTGAAATTGAAAGTCAAAGTATGTTACTGAATGCGTAGATGCATATTCGGTGCCTTGTCACAATGGGATGCAAAGCAGTGCCTTGTGTATTTTGACACATCCTAATTGGGACATGCTATGAGGTTATTAGGCTAGAGGGTGCTTTACAGAGTCCCAGAATCCCTTGGGTTGGAAAAGACCTCTGTGATTACCTAAAGTGCAGGAAGATGTGACTTCTGCCTCTATCAATAATGGTTTGTTACATGTATTATTACTGTATGTGTTTGTTATAATCAAACTGGTCATTCAAAACCTTGATCTTTTTGTTTTTCTTTAAGGAGCTGAGTGTGGAATAAATGCAGAAGTAGAAAAACAACTTGAAATGGGCAAGAAATTATTGGCTGCTGGACAGCTGGCGGATGCTTTGTCTCACTTTCATGCGGCTATAGGTGCGTATCTCAGGGAAGTGACTCTTGTACTGAAATACCTTTGGGTGGGTTTTTCCCACTGTTTGCTTCATTAAATATCCTGCTTTCTTGCAAATTGCATTCCATGAGTCACAGAAGTTTTAAGTATCTTTATGCAGCAGTTTGGACAGAAGCCAACAGAGATGCAGTAGAATATTTATGCTTTGGTTTTGATAAAAGAAAACGGCAAAAATTAACTACACGATACATAAACATGTAAGTCACTGTTGTTCTGGAAGCTAGCTGTATGAAAGAAATTATAATTGACTCTGATATTATTTGATGAGGTATTCCCTGTCTGTCTAATCCCAGCAAAATCAGGTTTCATCTTTATGATGTTTTTCAAAGTATGAGTATGTCTTTCAAAGGCTGGCTTTATCCATGCTTTCTCCTATCCAGTACTGTAAAAAATTCAGTGTTTAAAATAGTCGCTCTCTCTCTTCTTATTCTTTTCTTAATTAAATCTTAAAGTGGGTGATATCTCAGTGAAACTGATACTGCAAGTCTGAGATACTGAATTGGTAGTGGAGAGCAAAATTGTCCCTCTCTTTTAGTCAATTGGTGAGTTCATTCTTGTTTGGTGTTCTGCATTTTCTACAAACTGAGAAGTTAAATGTTTGCTTTTAAGAATTTTAAAGCAACTTAGCTGAATAAAATCCTTTAATTCAAGCATAGAGACAGCACCAGTAAAGAGCAGTGTTCATTAACGCTACAGTTTCTTAATTGCATGGTGTGTTTTTTTAAGTTGTTGGACTTTGTTATAATGTGTACAAATGCATTTCTTTTCTCCATGTAAAGAATCTGAGATGTTATACACTGATGAGTCGTCCTATTGATACTTTATATATGCCTTGGTTTAATAGTGAGATGTAAGTGAAACATTGGCTGTTTATGAGTTGTTTGCATTCTCCAAGATCGACTTCCCTTATATAAAGGGAATGGAGGAGGCAACTTCCTTTTTTTCTGTTATGGAAGCTCCTTGTTCCGCCTAGATGCAGTCTGTTACGCCTTTTGTTTGTATGTTGCTGCCAAAGTATATCTGTGGGATCTGTGCACAGTTAGTGCTACAGCATGATGTTCTCCTTTACTGTTGGTTGGCAAACTTGAATTTGGATTTGATGAGGAGACCAGTTCAGTGTGTGGCTGTGCAGTTCCTGGTGATGGTGCAGAGGCAGCAGTGGTGTGAGGTGCGTGCATGGGTGAAACCCACTGCTTTGCCAACTGAGCTTGAGGAGCTTTTAGAAATATGGTGTGATCACCTCAGTTGTGACCTTTATGGGATTCTTAGTTGGATGCTGGTTTTAGCCTGATTGCCTCATTTTCATCAGACTACTTATTTGGGTTTTGTTTTTTTGAAAATATTTTAAGCATGATTTGCCAACTGTGCTTGTGAGGAGGTAAGAATTCTTTCCTGGCTGTACTGCATTGTTGTAGACTGTGAGGTAAATAGATCTTTCTGTCTTGCCTCAGCCAGTCTATTTTCGTGTTTTTTTTTTTTTTTCCCCAAACATCTAAAATAAAAGAAAACTACTGTCCGTATTACCTCTCTTCAGTTAAATTTTCAGCTCTTTCTTCAATCCCAGCTTATGCCTTCTGTCTGAGTAAGTGTTGCTGTTCATTACTGTTGCCGGAGTACTGAGGCAAAACTGTCAGATAATCATCTGGTGCTGGAATGTGCTTTCTGTGTTAGCTCTTTCCTACCTTTCATCCTTTGTGTATTAATAAAGTTCCTTCATCTCGGCTGTTGATTTGTACCTAGCCTACACATTTAGGATTCAGTGCTGCTTTTTTTTTTAAGGGTAGTAACAGTTGAATTTATTTGATGTTTATAATGCTGACATACAAAGAGGCGTACAGCATGGGAATTCCTATTGAATTTCAGCTCTGGAGATTAGGATTTTCACAAACAAGATATAGTAGAGGAAGAGTGCAGATAGCTTTCTCAGTGAGAACTGAAGTAGTGTTTTAATAATGGAGGTAATCAGCTATGAAACTTGGTTGCTGATCGTAAGATTTTTGGTGGTGCTATTTCTTCCATTTATTTTGAAGTTCAACTTTAACTTCAAATGATGTGAGGAAGAAAAATACTACTTCTGTTCCTCAGATATGGATGTCCTTGTCTGCAAATTCTGGATTGATTATTATGTTTTTAACAGCATAGTGAAAGGTTTCCTGTCTTCCAACATTGGGTTGTTTTGGTGGTTGAGGTTACTTTTTCTTGAGAGCCCACAGTAATTGTCACCTGTTTCTGTGAAATACTGCATAGAGAAGAATGTTTAGAATATTATTATTCTTTTCAGAGACTGATGTTTGCCTCTTGTACAGGTTTATGTGCTAGCTTTGAGAGTGCTAAAATCACTGGACCTTGGAATTTTGACCAGGAGACAACATGGAATGTGTGGGCTCTGGAAGTTAGCCTTCATGTTTTCATAGTGTGTGTGCATTTATTTGTCTGCTGGTGAGAGGGAATGTTGGTACCCATTTTATTACTAAAGAAAGAAGTTGCAGATATTTCAATGAGTGATATAAAGAGTAAAGAGTTTGGGTCTGTGTTGACATTGCACTAACATACAGGTAATTTTGAGAATATTTGTATTTATCCAATATGGTGATCAGCACCTGAGCTGGAAAATGATGAATTAATGTGCTTTCAAATGTAGGCCTGCAGTTGGAGGTAAAGCATTAGTACACAGAGGTTGTTCTTGCACATAAAGCTGAAGAACACATGCATATTTGACCTTCACTCTCAATTATTTGGCATTTACAGTATTTTTGTAATTGTTATTGTTAAATAATTAAACTTCATAGAAAATAACTGTTTGCATAATGTTGCAAATGTTGTCTTATTAATGTATACCATTGCTTCCAGTGGCTTCAAAGTCAGATGATATATTTCTAGTCATTACAGTTCCACTCTACCAGAAATTTCAGTAGCTTTGAGATAGTATTCTGATTGCTGTTTGTTCATTTGCAGAGGGAGACTCTGAGAACTACATTGCTTATTACAGAAGAGCCACAGTGTACTTAGCCATGGGCAAATCTAAAGCAGCAATTCGTGATTTAAGTAAAGTGGTTGAATTAAAGCAGGACTTCACATCAGTAAGTATTACTGGAATTGAAGACTGTTCAAGTGTAAAGGAAAAAACTGCTTCAAAGAAGGTCTGGAGGTTTTTTCAGACTTTGCTCAACAGGAATAGAGAATACATTATCCCTCAGAGGGCTTTAAAGTGGATAAAATAATAGGAGTGGTGTATGTGCCTTAATTTGCAACTATGCTGAGCACAGTCTAGACAGTTATTTGAACAACTACCCATTTTACTAAGTTCATGGATTTATACTAAGCACTGATCTTACTTGTGGTTATTCTGTTGTACACCCAGGCTTTGCCATTTGGGACAGGGAGAAGAGAGCACACAGATGCCTCTGGGTTTTTTTTCTCTTAATCAGCATTTGATTTGAGGTGTCTGTTCTCCACATAAACTGTCCTAATGTCACTGCATTCTTGTGTGACTGTTGCAAGTTCTGATTTGCTTACCCCTTTCTCGATTCTCTATACTGTATGTGGAGACTGCCTCACTAGTTGGGAGCTGATGCTGAAGTGCTCTCCAGCTGATTCTCTCACCTCCCTTATTTATGGGCAGTAGCATGTCCTGTATAGTTGACAATAAAGGACTAAATGTTAAATTCACTGTATGAAAATATTGTTATTATAAATTAAAGTCTTCTAAATCATTGACTTGTCTTTCTACATAGCATCCATTAAAATGAAACAATTAAATGTGGGAATTGTTTATTATTTCTGCTATTTACTTAATCTGTAAGCAGTTATAATCAGGAAAGTGGTGTGAAGTCAACCTTTACTTTGATTTGTGAAACTTTACAAATGAGTTCTTTCCATAAAAATTGTCTGCTTTTTGTTCCTCAGTGCTGGTGCAGAGCAATCCTTTACCATTAGAGAGGTCTTATAAGAACATCATTAAATCAAAAAGACAAAGGATGGAGGTCATGATCTCTGTTTCAGCTTGTTAGCCATACTAAAATCAAATTTGTGTTCATACTTTACTCAATTCCTGTTTGTAAAAAAAAAGTTACGTTTCATTTCAGGCAAGATTACAGAGAGGACACTTACTGCTTAAGCAAGGAAAATTCGATGAAGCAGAGGATGACTTTAAAAATGTGGTAAGTTGGAGACCAGTGTTGAACTACATCACTATTTTAAAGTTGGATTCTGAGCCAAGGTCACATCTGAACTGTGATGCTCTATAGAGTATATAGTATCTAGGCCTGAGTTTGTCTTTCCTGCTCTTTGCAGGCATGGTAGCTAAGCAACCTTGTATGAAAAAATGACCAATGAAGTTGCAGTATAATGATGCAGGTGAAATGGGGTGTTGCCTGAAACAATGGAGCACTTTGGAAAGTCTTTTTTTTTGTCTGACACTTGGTGATCTCTGCTTACTGATAGCTGTACTGGGGAGCAGCCTTCATTGAGAAATAAGTGATGTGGGACTCGAAGTATGTAGTTGAACTCTGGTTTACATCACTATATTGATGTCTCCCTGGGAAATCACTGGGGCATCATGGATCAACCTTTGCAGGTTCCTGTCTCTTTCTACTGGTTGCAAAAAATTGTTGGCTCTGAATTTAGTCAGTGAGCAGATAAATCAATACATTTCAGTGGCATCTCTCTGTCTGTCTCCTAATCTGCAGAGTTCTCCATCTTTATGAATGTCTTGACAGTACTTTCTCTCATGATCAGGAAGTGTACAGTTTCCATAAACACGTAGTTGGATATTACCCACCTAAAACTCACTTGGGCTATTTTTAGTTTTGATGGGTATTTTGGGCATTTCAGCCCTATGCTGCAGAGGTAAACTGATCTAAGCCCAGAAAAAAACCCCTAAGAGAATGTAAATCTTGGTTTCCTCTCTATTGCACAAATTTCATGTAAATTTAAGTATAAATAAGATACATTCTTCATTCTTGCTTGCTCTTCAAGAGTTGCCATTTTGAACAGCTGATGTGTCCCTTAAGCCAAAATAAGAATTTGCACTGTAACAGATGCTGTCTTGTTGGCTCTCTTTGAAGAGGGTGCTGAAAAAAGAAGTTGCGTGGTCCAGATTGCAGCTGTTTAATGGAAATCTTACTAGTAAGGGTGGATACAAAACTAGTGCTCCTCCTGTATGTTCTGCAGGACAGCTATGAGGAATGGCTCTTGCAGGTAGAAATGCACCAGGCAGTTCTTGTGTCTATAGCAGAGCTCCAGCAGCTTACTCTGAAGTTCACTTAGCCATGGCACCTCTGGCTGCTTCTTGCTCAGTAAATTTCTTAGGAGTGTGTGGTCTGATAGCAGTGCAGACCTGCTGTCTGCAAATGTTGGGAGAGTCGTTCAGCTCGGATTAACTGAGGACACAGTTGCTACAGTACCAATTATGCAATGTCACTTTTGATTGTGAGTCTGTGTGTGCATTCTTTGCAGTTACTGTTTCTTGAAGTATTGCTTAATGCTGCATATGGAATTGTTTCTCCAGTCAACTGTAAAGTATCTTTCCCTATTGCCAAACCTGCTGCAGAAATTTATTTGCTGCCTTTGGTCAGTCAAATAGTCTCAGTACTCAATCAGACTTAAAATCTGAAGTAGAACAGAGTTTATTCCCAGAAGCTGATTTAGGAAAATAGCATATTAGTCCTCAATCTCACTTCCATTTTCCTTTTTTCTATGAACAATATTGCTTGTTTACTTAGAGAACTGTCAAATAGTCTGTTTTAAAAGCATAATTTTCAGTTAAGTATAGTATATTCAAGCAAAATGAGTAAACAGTATTAAAGCAGTAATTTGCAGTAGGTTAATTTATTCTATGGGGAGTGGCTTAAATTGTGCTACATACCTTGAAATCTCTAATACCTATTTCTTTGAGAGGTTTGCCTTGTTTTCTAAATCTTTCAGATTTCCCATCCCTTCTCTTGTAGTCATGTTCCCTAAAAGGGATCTCAACAGTTTAGGAGATGCAGTCATTTTTGAGGGAGAGAAAGCAAGAAAAATTCAGCCCATCTAAATGGAGGGAAAGATGACAGGTAAACTTTCGCAGCTTGTAAGACCAGTGGCTTTGTGTAGAATTAAAAAAAACAAACCATTGTAACTATTCTTCATATAAAACAGTAAACCAGTCCTTTAATGTGTATTAACGAAAATTCATGTCCTCAAATTCTTTCTATGTATTTTCATAGTATCAGGAAAAAGTTTCATGGTGAGCACCCTAAATATCTTTAACTGATTGATTGCTAAGCCATTTCTCTGTATATTCCTGCCCTCTATGGGATATAGAGGGCAGGAATATTCAGAGTACTCTTATCAGTACTGGCTGTCTTGTGAGGCAGTGCTAGTGTGAGAGTAGGCAGTAGGAATGCCTAGCTGCAAAGGATATTCTTTTTTGGGAGCAGAGCCTCTTGAGATTCAGCCTTCATGTGTTATTTTTAGCTGTCCTTTTTTTTTTTTTTTTTGTACTCTCTACTTTCCTGTTGGCTGAAATTAATCGCGAGGTTTGGATAGAGGGTGTGATTCAGACTTATGCCTTCACATATTAAGCAATACTGCATTTCTAGAAACCTCTCTTTTTGGCCCACAGATGGATCAAACTGATTAAAATAAAATCTTTACATGGGCCAGGTTTTCCACATGAAACAGAGTAAGCAGAATTCCTTTGGTGATTTTCAAAGTTGTCACTCATGCTATATGAATAGTAATTATTTCTCTGCTGCAACTTTGGTTTAGTGTTCATATGCTTTAATATCCAGTTCCTTCTGTTTGGTTTAATGGTTTCTGATTAATAGGAGTCAGCAGGACAGATCTGTGGGTACATCAACACTCATGTCCAGGGCCTCAAGCCATGAAAGCCCTGGAATGTTTATTTTACCTCTAAACATGTGATTTTTTTACTGAAAATAAAAGGGATATTGGCATACTTTGGTTGATGGAGGGCCTTCTGGAAAGGTGACAAAAGCAATGCAAATCCTGGCAACCCTGTGTATGAGCCTTACAGTGTTGTCAGTGACTCTGCTTATGTTCTAGAGAAAGACAAGCATTTCAGTTGATGAATTCTGTAGAAGGTACAAAATTAGAACAGAACTTCTGCCTTGTCTATTGGAAAGTGAGGAAAGGACCAAATTGTTTTATTTCTTTTAAATTCTGAGCTTTTTTTAAGACTGACTGTAATTTACACAGTTGCAATTTATTGCAATAAATACTGCAAACTGAGGTGTCCTAAATATGCAATTCTGTCTGCCTTGGAAGAACAAATAGTTCAAAGTTTGACATTGAAGGTACAGCTTCCAGCTCCACTAGATGTCAGCCAAGACCAAGTGACTGAGCTCTGTACATCTGCAAATTGCTTTCTCCTCTAGAGAAACCCTTGCCCATTGCAAAATATGTTGGACAACAGCTTTCCATGGTTGGTTGGTGTGTTTAATAGTACTGTTTTAGATGTAGATAGGAGAGGCCATCTTATGGAACTCTAAGTTAATCAAATTAGGTTAAGTTCCTAGGCACATTTGGGTTGGGTATTTGAGGCTCTCATAACCACATCAGAATAACATTAGGTGTTTCCAAATACATTCCTCTGTGGTACAGTGATCATCTGCAGCTTCCCAACTAAAGAATGAAAGGTATTAAAATATTTCCTTCAGGTTTTTTTTCCATCTGTGTCATTATAGCTGTGTTACCTAATATGTTAGCAATGCAGGGTTTTCCTCTGTGCACTGTTCTTGAGTGCATGGATGTCTTCATCTTACATACTACAAACCATGGAGGTTCCCTCAGTTCCCTTCAGGATGTTTTTCACAAGCTGAATGAACAGGCTTCTTATTGCTTTAGTTAATGTTACTGATTTAAACATCACAGCAATATGCTAATTACTTAAAAGCTTAAGAATGTATATTTTCATCATACTGTAGCACGCAAACACTCAGTGACTTTAGTTTGAATGATATCTTGAAAAATTTCCCTTTCTTTAACTGGACATGTTGTACTACCTAAAATTGCTTAGGATGTTTCACGCAAATGGTTTTTATTAGTATTGGACTTGCCTCCATGATTGTAACATTGCTTTTCACATTCCACTGACATTTTTCTCCAAATGCATTACAAGAAACATACTGTGAATCTAAGGAGTGCAGTGTTATCGTAAGTTTTTATGGAAGCGTAAGGCTCATCCATAGCAGACTCTTAATTCTTAAGAAGAAAGTGCTGAGAAATTAAGAAAGAAACCAAACGTGTCAGCTGGAACTGAGGAGTTCAGAACTTCAGAGAGTTTTGTAGACTCGGTACTTTTTAAAATTACAGGTGCAGAAATTTGCCTCTGCTACAAGCTCCAGATTTTAGGGAGAGAGTGGAATGCATCAAGGCCTTATAGGCAGAGTTCTAACTGGAAGAAAAGCTATATGAGACTTATATTGGGAATCAGCCTACAACAAAAGAAAACTCTTTGATCATGGTCCTCTCCTCTTGCTGAAAGACAGTGTAGGGAATAAAGGAGAATTTTCATGTCTAAGTGTGACTTGATTTTTGCCAGGTAAAATGAAAAACTGCATGAGGTTCAAAAAAATTTAAAAAGAGGAGTTGAAGACAAAGTGTGGGACCTGTGCATGATTTTGATGTAGCATTTAGGCTCTTTCATATACTCAAGTGGTAGAACCAGGGGAAATTCTGGTAAAGGACTTCTAAGAGCTGAAGTTGAATTACATTAGAGACATAAGCACAAAATACATGTGTTTCAAGAACTTACTGGTGAGAAAAAGGGAAGAGGCCACTTCTAGGTAAATGGGGAAAGAAAAATATTGGATGTCTTTGAGTGACTTTAGTTCACATTTTGTGTATAGAATACAATATAAGTTTTTTATTTAAAAACAAAAAAATAAAGTCATGCTGATCTGTCCCTTTTAAACTTTGAATGTCGTTCTGATCAGCAACAAGTGTGAAGCCAATGCTTCTTTCAAGCTACAGTAATGCAACAAATTCCTTGGCTTTGGAAGGGAGTGGCTGAGTTTGTTTCTGGCCGTGTGTATCTTCCTGGGTAAAGTTGCCTGAAAGATCTTTTTTTACATTTTCTTTGAAAAGATAGACTTGCCTAAGTGAAAAAGGCAAGTACAGTGCCTTCTGCCCCCTCAGAGAGAGGAGTTAGAGAAATGAAGAGTCCTTGTAGACAAAATGTCAGAGTTTAAAACTATAAGATAAAGAGAATGACTGAAGAAGAAGAATCATGACTGCCCAGCTGAGCCTTTTCCCTGACTGTAGCTGCTTAGCTTGCTGCTGTAGCCACTCTTTGTGGGGAAAATATAAGAAATACAACTTCACAGTAATGGTTGTCTGGAACATGTTTCATTTATTTCTGTCATGAAGTTATAAATATTTATAGTGCTTAAAGTGAAAGATGCAATTATACCACGTGGTTACACTGTCTACTGCTGCTGAGGAATCCAGTGTTTAGCAACTGACAGCAGAAGTGAATTAATTAGGCTACAAAGAGATCCACAATGTCCAGCGAGTGATGGGGGATAGTGACTGCTGTGTATGATGTGAGCAGTGATGATTGATCAAGCATGAAGAATTGGATTTCTCTGACTTCTGACATCTTGTATTGAATCTCAAAATGTTTCTTTCTTCTAAAGTTCAGTGGTATAAGTGGAGTTTTGAAACTCATTTTGCTTTATTTGCAAATAAAAATAGTCAGTTCTCCATGATATGATTATTAACGGAACTGAAAGAGATCCTTGAGCTAGCATTTGAGTTTCTCTCCTTGTTTGTGTTTGCAGCTCAAATCCAATCCTAGCAATAATGAGGAAAAAGAAGCCCAGACTCAGCTGACAAAATCTGATGAGCTGCAGCGCCTACATTCACAAGCATTATCTGCCTACCAGCAAGAGAATTACGAAGCTGCTATTTCTCTTCTTGATGAAATCTTGGCAGTAAGTGTTAAGTCAAATGGTACTGTGAAAGGAAAGTAAGAGCTTCTGTCTGACATCTGTGTGTTTTTGTTTAATAGTTTCTTCACTGATGTGAAAATAATTTCTGTAACCGGTTTAGTTTTGCTGAGCACAGTGGGTCTGTAATGATGTTGGAGAGAGGAGAGGGCTGAGGACTAGCTGCAGAAAAAATCAAAATAATAGTTTGTCTTAAAGATACTTCAGTGGAACTTCCATTACAGATAACTATTGGTTACCCTTTCTTGGTTTTCCACAATTTGGTATTCTTTGGGAAGCTGGGAAAAGGTTTTTTTGAAATCAATGAAGTTTTGCCAAGTTACAGGAGTTACATGGTTTTTTCATCTGGATTTTTCATTACGTATGTGCAGTTTTTGTCTTGAGAAAATTATGTAACAAAAGATTAAAAAAAGGCCACAAAATTGAAAATTTAGATAGCTAGCTAAATTTTCAGCTTGTTCCTTAGGTATCTGTATTTGTTTGAATCTTAATTGGTGTAGATAGCCTGGTAGTGCAAGTGTAAATAACTCAATCATGTGGGCATTTTGTGTGTCATATAGAAGTGTACTAAGACAGTTGACTTCTGTCACTCTGCACATACAGTTTAGTGCTGTTGACTTGGAGTTTACGACCTTGGAGCTTTTGGTGAGGAACCTGCCACAGTGTAGGGAATTGGTTTATGGGGAGGCAGTGTGGAAAAGCAGGAAAGCCTCTTGTAAGGTAATAGTTTCCAAACAACTGATAAGACACAGATTTAATTCCCTAAACCAAATTTTGATAGGCAGTTCCTCACGAGTAATTAGTTTTGCCTTACTGTGACAATTTTACCTCTCTTTATTCTTAAAATCCAGATATTGAGGTCAGACTTGATGAAGCTGCATCTTACCCACAGGCTTCTTCCTAGAGGAAAACCGACAGCTTGGTCCTTGCTGTTCATTACCTCTGTTCCTTTGGGAAGATACAATAATTTATGATTCTGATATCCTTTCCTGGAGGCTTGACAGACTGTCCTAGTTTAAGCAATGCCAGTAGATTTAATTCATCTCTCTGCATGAGTTCATTGAACCATTTACAAAATTTTCAGGCCTTTGTTTTTCTATTTGGGCAGGTGCATCACAGCATCCACCAGGAAGCAGAGATGCTAATTTTATGAGCTCTGCATGCAACTTGAACCTTATGCTATTGCAGTTGGCAAAGTGAAATTAAATGGGATTTTTCTTTTGGGGAGAAAAAGAAGTGTTATGGACCAAAAACAAGCTTTAATTTTGGTTTCTCAAGGTTTGTGTTTGGGATGCAGAGCTACGGGAACTTCGAGCAGAGTGTTATATAAAGGAAGGGGAACCAAGCAAAGCCATTAGTGACTTGAAAGCTGCTGCCAAATTAAAGAATGATAATACTGAAGCCTTCTATAAAATCAGCAGAATATATTATCAGCTGGGGGACCATGAATTATCTCTCAGGTAATTTTACTATTTACTGTAATCATTATAATTGAGACAGAAAATATAATTATATAGGTCATGATAAACCATGAAGTGTCTCTTGTGTGGAGTTTGGATGGAGAATCAACTGTGGTCTAGATCTGATAAAGGGAGTTTCTTTCCAGAAACTAAGTATTGGCAGTGAAGACACCCGTGTTTATTCTTGGCAAGACCAGCCATCAATAGTTCCAGATATCTTGTTTCCTTAAACAGAAGCCAGAGTCCCTGTCCATGAGAGTTGCTTACAAGTGCTCTCTTCATTGTACTTCTAGAAGGAAGAAATTCTTTTTTTTAACCTTAAACCTCTATTGAAGTTAAGCTTAAGATGCAAACAGAAGATGTATACATTAAGGTTACAAGCTTAAGAAGAAATAAAAAGTACAGGAGCATCCAAGTATGAAGAGCTTGCAGTGTAGAGCTGTTTGCCTCTCATTCCTGCAGAAGTACTGGATGACTTTTTGATAATGCCCCTATCATTTTATTCATACTGAGTTAAATTTAAGGTCTTATTCCCATATGTCCCTTAGTCAATCTGGCAGATAACTGCCCTTGCCCAATCTGGACTGTTCAGTTTGTACTCTGTGCTTAGCTGCACAAATGGTGGAATCCTTCGTATTGCACAGAAGTAGTTTCTGTGCGAATCATAATTTCAGATGTGCTGCCTTCATCTCCAGAACCTTTCCAAGATAATTTCTGCCACAGGATCCCTTCAATAAGGTGAAGAGAACTGAAAAAGCCTGTGTTTCTTTCCTTGGTAGATGGAAACTGCATGTGATTATAATCGCAAAAATTAATTTTATAGCTGGCCAAAAGTAAACATGAAAGTAATTGGTTTGCATTAGGCATTCCCTTTCCAGAGCAAATCTTGTGAGCTCATAGGTCACTTCTGTGATAACTTTTGGTAGGTGGCCATCACTTTGCCCAGTGATTTCAAGTATAGGTGGTATTTTTGTTATTTAAAAGCATGATTGAGGGCACTGTTGAAGAACAGAATGGAATCAGAATGAGAGGGATAAGCCTCTTTCCTTTATTCTTATCTGATACCATGATTTTTTTGCATCATGAGATATGCTAAGAAGGAGTTCTGTAGCTCTTGGACTTCCTGTGTGCTTACTGTTGTCCGTCCCTTAGTTTTTTCTTCTTAAAGGCCTAATTATTTTCAAATTACAGGACATTTTTGTCTGTGCTTATGAACAAAATTAGATTTTATAAACTCTTCCTGAAATTGACATTGTGGTTGTGTGATGATGACTCCATGGGATCCAAAACATTATTTCTTCATATGATTGCATTCTGGACGTTTTGGGGGTTTGTTTTTTTTAAGACTTTGGACTATTTTGAGAGATATTTTCTCTAATCAGAGTCTGATTAAACATTCTTCACAGTGAAACACCAGGCTCAGGCCTGGCTGAGATTCTGTCAAGGAGGTTTATGTCTTAGCTGAGCTTTCTATTTCAAGCAGCACAAAATACAGCACTTCAATGTAGGAATTTTGTAATATATCTGAGTCACAATTGATGGTAATTTTCCTATATATTCATCTGATAACTGCTGAATGTAATTTCTTTCACAGAGTGCCTTTTTCTTCAAAGGTACTCTTCAGCTCTTTAGTCAGTTATTAATGTAACATTAAGTCTTTTGTGTGTTTAGCAATACAAAAGAATTAAAACCAGAACCAGATTAATATCCCTGTATGTTTTGGAAGATTCTTGTTGGTTTTACTTTATATTAGTATTTGGATGAAGGGAGAGATTTGTGTAAAGAACTCAAGTGTTCTGGACAGTTTATATATGCTGCATTGTGTCTCTAGGTAAAATTTCATACTATGTGGTGACCTAGTTTTGATTTGTTTGTTTGGTGGTTTTTTTTTCACCCTTCTCCTTACCTCCATGTGAAAAGTGAGGTCCGGGAGTGTCTGAAACTGGACCAAGACCATAAGCAATGCTTCTCTCTCTACAAGCAAGTAAAGAAACTCAATAAGCAGATTGAGTCAGCAGAGGAATTCATCAGAGAAGGCAGGTAAGTATTCAGTGCTATATTAAATAAAAAACATAGGAAAAAACCACAACTGAGGCACCAACTTACTGATTGAGGAGCTGATTAAAGTGATACTTTTTGCATGTGACAGTTGAAGTGGGTACTGAGCAGAGCTCTCAAATTACAATTAAAATAAATATTGACTCGCATAGCAACTATTCTATTCTGATTCCTTCTGATGCCACAGTGTCCCTTTTGCATACTTAACTTCTTTCTGCAGCCTGTAGTAAGACAAACATAAGGATGGGAGTTTTCAGCTCTCATATATTATTACTCAGCCCTAATGAGACCACACCTGAGCACTGGGCTCCCCAGTTCAGGAGAGACAAAGCTACTGAGAAAGTCCAACGAAGTTCCACTAAGATTAGAGGTGGGGAGCATCTGTCTCCTGCAAGGAAAGGCTAGGATGGCTGAGAGTGTTTGCCCTGAGACTTCTCTGCCACAGGGTGGTTTCATCAATGTACCTGAAGGGAGGATGCAAAGAGGGCTGAGCCAGGCTCTGCTTGGTGGTGTTCTGTGATGGCATTGGGCCAATGGGTGCAAACTGAAACAGGAAATTCCTGCTGAACATCAGGAAATTTTTTTTTTTAATACTGCCCCATTTCCAATGGTACAGGTTGTCCAGGGGGATTATAGAGTCTCCCCACTTCAGAGTTCTACAAAAGCATTTTGGACACAGTGATAGGGGGATTTCTAGAGGTGGCACTGCGTGGGCAGTGGGGTTAGACCAGATGATTTCCAAGGCCTCTATTCCACCTTCAGCTATTCCGTGATCTTAAGACTAAAACCACTTAGTAACTCTGCAGTGCCTTGATGGCAGAAGTGGTTCTGACTGATAAGCTTTTTTTTTTCTTTTATGCACCCTGCTAAATGATAGTGCCTCTGTATTCTTGTAGTTCTTGCTTTACTTCAGTTTTGTGTTCCCAAACACGACGTCCAGCTGTAAAGACCCCGAATCAATCATTAGACATCGTCAAGGTGGCTTTTTTAAATGAAGGACATTAGGAATGTGAATAAGCACAACTGATGCCAGTTTCATTAAGCCAGAGGTCTGTTTGGACACTTTTCACTTATGATCCAGCATCAGTGCAGTTTTAGGGAGTCTAAAAGTTTGCACTTCTCTAGCTTGTGGCAACCTGTGGACTCATTCTCACTGTTGCATTTTTAGGTAAATATTCTAATCTGTTTCTCACTCAAACCATGTAACTTTAGCATTTTGAGGCCTTCACCGGCCACAGTAATAACGCTTTACTCTGTGACTTGTGAAGAAGAAAAGGAGAAAACATTTGCCTGATTAAAACTGGCATAAGGAGCTTTTTTGTACCTCTCTGAATAGGTACCTTTTGTAGTGTGCAGACAGTCTGGGCTCTTGCTGTCAGCACAGAACTGAGTCCCTCTCAGGTATCAGTGGGGGAGACACTTACTTTGAAGTGCAGTGTCATGTTGGACAGGAGGCAAATCTGAAGACCCTTGGCTATGCACGGTGAGGGATGGCAGTCGTTATTTTCTGCATAAGCTTGACAGGCCTAGTGCCTGCTCTTCTGTCTCACAGCACAGGAAAGGGAATGAGGATGTAATTCTTGACATGCCTGGAAGTTTTCTTCATACTGTTTCACCTTTAAGGCTATTAAAGGGAAAGTCCTTTGGTAGGATGGAGAATCTGTGAATTTTAAAAATTTCTAAATAAAATGCAACACCCTGAGATAGTGATTACATTTCATTATACTATGCTTCATGATTTAAACAGGTATGAGGATGCTATCAGTAAATATGAAACTGTAATGAAAACTGAGCCAGAAGTCCCAGTTTATTCTACTCGTGCCAAAGAAAGGATCTGTCACTGCTTATCGAAGGTAATTCTGCTTATCTCCCTCTGTAAATGTCTTCAAGACAAACATGAAACAGAACTCCCACAACTACATGAGTTTGGTTTTACTTTTGCCTCTCTAGAATCAGCAGGCTACAGAAGCCATCAAACTTTGTACAGAAGTTCTGCAGCTGGAACCAACCAACGTGAATGCCCTGAAAGACAGAGCAGAAGCTTATTTGCTAGAAGACATGTATGAAGAAGGTACACTTGTATGCCATTGGCACATACTTTATGTGGACATTTAAAATGTAGTTAGCATTTCCAAGACTTTTTTAACATGCATTTTGATTCTACACGATGTTATCCTTAATTAGCCCTGGTAGTTGCAGATATACAAAAATACTTGGTGGTAATTTTGTCTTGATTAGTGTAAGTGGAATGTACTTGTTTTATCTACAGCAGAGTAGTCTTTATAACAGTGGACTGTGTTCAGGATGTTTTATGAGACGGTGCAGCTTACTCAACTCAGAGACATTTTATATAATCAGGTATGTCAGATAATTGCATTTAGAAGTAAAAAGTAATCAGAGCTAGGGTAGTGTAAATCCATTTTAGGAGCTCCATTTTCATGTCTTGAGATGGCAGCATGAAATAATACTGTTCTATTTCCTTTCATGTGCTGAGGGCGGAGGAAAGTAACAGCCGTTGCTTCTCCTCCGTGGATCTCCATAATGTTGCTCAGAGAATAAACTGATTCTGTTCCTGAGGCTGCATTTTCCATATGGAGTTTCTGTACAGTGCATCCTATTACATGGAGTGATGGAAATGACCTCTAAGATTAACAAGTCCAACCATTAACCCAGCACTGCCAAGTCCACCACTAAACTGTCCCCAAGTGCCATATCTGCATCAGTTCTAAATACCTCCAGGGAGGGTGATTCAAACTGTTGCAAATTGGAGGAAAGAAAAGTTTCGTAACAAGGTTCTGCATAAATGCAGACAGCCAACCTGGTCTTGTGCTGAGGCAAAGGCCTCCCTGTTACAGGATACAAGGAAACAGAGAGGACATACCTGGGATCTGGGAGAGCTTATTTCCTGTTCTGGTGCTTGCTGGGCTTGGCCTAGCCTGGTTCCAAGTGAGGAACCATGCTAGAGCAGAACTGTGCTTCTCCAGGTTCTCTAGCATCTCGTGTGACTTCCTCCTGCCCTTGACTGCAGTGAGGTGGTTGTAGTTACACTGCCTTCCAGCAGAACCTCCATCAGCAGCATTACAGCCCAGTAATGTTCATCTGCCTGGAGGTGTCTTCATTTACCTTTGATGGCTGGTTTCTCTTTGCCATGGAGAACATCAGAGCAATTAAAATTGCAGTCTCGTATTTAAAGGGGCAAAACGATTTCCATTCTTCCCTCAAAAAAATTTCCAACCTGGAGGCACCTATTTTCCTGTTAAAGGTAGGAAATTTCAAAGTACTTGTAATTCAGCACTTTGAAGGTGATTATTGTTAAGTGTTCAAGATGCAGTTCACAATGTAAAACTACGTTCATGAAATGGTTTTAATTACTTCATAATCACATGGGATCCAGGGCTTGTCTACAGAGACAGATGTTTAATGACTCCGTTTCTGGCATACCTCATAAGTACAGGAGTCTATCTATCTAGAGCACAAGTTTTGTAAAAAAAGGAAAAAACCTGCCTTGCTGTTTCTAAATTGGTCAGAACATACTGATTTTTTTCTGGGTTTTTTTTCCTTTCCCCACTCTGCTTCTGTAGAGGTTTCAGTAAGAGCATAAACTGGTGCTGTTATTTCTCTGAGTCTTGGCATGGATGTAGGTTGTCTGCAGTTACTCATGTTTGATGGGAAATTTGCCATCATTCCACATACAGAATTTATCTGTCTTCGTTTTAAAAATTTGCAAGATACCAAAGCCAGTGAAGTTGTTTAGAGATACAATACCTTTTTAGAGATCATGAAGATTCTGGTATTGAAATAATGAGAACTGGATTTGACTGAAGTATTTAAATTGAAAGTGACACTGGGAAGTAGTTGTTCCTCTCATGTCATGGAGCAGGATGAAAGAAAACTTTCTGAAATAGCAGGCCAGTAAGAAGCAGCAGTGACTCTTCTGTTTGTTTGTGAGGTACTACTGCTTTTAGAAATAGTGGCTCAAAAGAATTGATTAAATATCTTACTTGACATACTAGGAATTAGTAATAAGTCTCCTGGCTTCATAGCAAACTTCTTGTGGTCATGAAGCTGCCATCCTGCTCCATCTGCTTCCAACCCTCTCCCCTCTGATGGAGAGAGCAATTAGCTCTCTGAAAGAGGAAAATTCCTACACCGGAGTGTACCATCAAAAGTAAAGTGCAATGTGTACTTGCTGAGCATGCTGGATGCAGATCCCTCTGCAGTGTGCAGCACTGAAACACCTTCCCTTGTGCTTAAGGCATGCAGTCCTTAAATAAGGAAGTTGATTTAGAAAAAAAGAAGAGAAATCTGATACTGTCATGGCAAATAGTTGACCCCTGAGCAGGTTTCCCACGATGGTGCTGTAGGTGATGTGGTGCTCGATGAGGCTGGGCAATCTGACCTGCATTTGGCAGGACAGTCTGCTAGCCTCTCCTAGTATTACCTGAAGCAGATTAAGTTCAGTGGGGCTTAAAATTATTGGAGCAATAAAGCAGCATAATGAACTCCCTGCATTTTCACTGGTCTTATTAGTTTTGGTAGCATATATTCAGCACATGTATTTGTGCACACTCTGTTTTGGGTTTTTTTTTTAATGACTGGACAAATTATTAAAAACACCAGTAGAAGCCAAAATGCTTTAAGCAGCAAAGGCAGTGTCCTGTGATGTGAAAATGAATAGAAATTTTGTTTGGTTTGTAGTAGCCTAGGAAATTGTTTGGGCTCTGGCAATACTTTTTGGACTTATTTTTTCAGTAACTGAAACAAAATTGCAGTGGTATCAGATGTCTGGGTAATACAAATTCATTAGCACTTCCTGCTGTCTTGCTCAAAAACAGTGAAAAACAAATGTAACACCTGCTGAGAAATAGCATCTGCTTGGAAGTAATCTAATGCAAGTACTTTGTCTTAACTTGAGAAACCTAAGAGACTTGGATCTGTGAATGAGACCTTGAGGATTATAACAGTGAAAGAAGAGCAGTCTCATTAAAGACTTCAACTTACTTCCCTTGATAAATTTTGATATTAAAGAATATATAAACTTGGTTTCTTAAGCACTTGCAATAATAATAGAATTTACTTTAAGTCGTGTAGACCTCAAATTTCTTAAAAATTTCTTCTCTTGCTTTCATTCCTGAGAAATGCAACTCTTGAAATAAAAGTGAGAGCATGCCTTTGGAAAAAAACCACTAAAATATAACTGCATATTATGCATGCAGAGGTGTAAAAAAAGCCACTATATGCCTTTTGCTAACAATATGGACTTACTGGTAGTCTGAAATCGGTCTTTATAGTCACTAAAGAGGAAGAGACTTTCTATTGTGTTGATCGAGTGCAGACTGGGGGAGAAGAATGAATATTAATTTTAAAACTGTGGTTAATTCATCCTTCAGTTGAACAACAATGTGGGACTAATGAGCAGTGGGCTTTTCAAGTACTCATTGCTGAATCTTTCTTCTTGGTTTCTGTTTCCTCATCGCAGTCCTACATACTCATCATGTTAATCCTTGTGGCTGTAGTAATGCTGCAGAGAATGCTGCAACCTACATTGGTACCCTCCCTTCTCTTTCATTTCCCACAAGTGTGATGGACCTGAAGAAGGAAAATTATCTAATTCATATGTGAAAGTGAATTTCCTCTATTCCAAGGTTTTCTAATTTAGAAAAAAACCCCAAAACATGTCAAGTTGAAACTAAAGTTTTGCTGTTTATATATGGTAGTAACAAAGCTTCAGTTCTGTTGAGTGACTGAGTTGTTTAACTGGAAGTCTGTAGGGTTGTGTAACCTTTTTTCATTGACTTTTTTATAAAAGCTATTAAAGACTATGAGACTGCTCAAGCCAATAGTGAAAATGACCAGCAGATTCGAGAAGGGCTGGAACGTGCCCAGAGAATGCTGAAGCAATCTCAGAAGAGGGATTATTATAAAATCCTGGGAGTAAAAAGGTGAGATACTAATTCCAGAGATGATGATGTGAAAGGTGGTTATTTAAACCAGTACTTCCAGGGCTGATCACTTGATTTGTTCCACTGAGTGTTAATTTTTGTTCTTTTTCTTGCTATGTTCACTCTTCTGCTGTACTAATTTTTAGAGTTCAGCTTGTAAAGTGGCATTTGTTTACAATTCCTTTAGAAAGAATGGAAAAACAACAGCAGGAAGAGAGGAAATAAATTCTCCAGGAAGAATTTGTTAGTATAGATGATACTGAGTCCTATGAATGAGTTGGGGAAAAAATGAAGACTGGCAAGAATTACTAAAAGTAACAAAAATTGTGGCAGATAGTGTGATAGACTGGAAGAATCTGGAAGGACTGGATGAACAACTTCCCTTGCTAATGAGGAGCAAGCAAAGTTCTGAACTGGTATTGGTCATCCTTCTAATTGTGAACTAATTTGATCTGGTTTTAGTTGCTCATCTGATGGTAAATTCCTCAGACTGAGAACTGTATTTTGCAGAGTCACTGGCAGTAGCATCTTTCCAAGAGAAGTATATGGGTGGTGAAGGATAGAGTGAGGAATCTTTGCTTAAGGTTGCAACTTGCTTCCTTTGTTTTGAGTCTTCAATGCCACTTGCAGAAAGTTAACAGCACCTCATAACTTTCCTAATGCCCTTGATTAGTGTTTCAGTGTTTATTTTAAACTTCATTAGTGTGGCATATGAACAATCAGAAAATGAAGTTATCTGTAATTTTATCCATCCAGAAATGCTCGAAAGCAAGAAATCATAAAAGCTTACAGAAAGCTGGCATCCCAGTGGCACCCTGATAACTTCCAGAGTGAGGAAGAAAAGAAGAAAGCAGAGAAGAAATTCATTGATATCGCAGCTGCTAAAGAAGTTCTCACTGACCCAGGTAATGATGCAGTGGCTTCATATTTTTAGTTACTTTCTTTACATGAAGGTCAAAACAAAAGTGTAGGTCATAATGAACATTTCAGCTTCCCTTTTTCCCTTTCTGCCCTTACCTATCTTGAGAAAGCAGTGCACTTATACTTGTATCCAGTCTGTTGCATGAAGTCAGATGTAATCTGTAATTATTGTGTTTCAGTGACTTTTGTTAAAAGTCAAATAAAAATTATATTTTGAAGGTCTCTTCTAGGGATAACATCTTGTAGAAATTACTAGGATTGACTAACTCTGGATATACTTATGTCAAGGATATGTGTGTCTCCTTCTGCTTCAAGTGCTATTGCAAACTGCATTTAGATTGTAACAGCAACTGAAGTACTCCAGGGAAACCCTGCTATTACCATGCCATGATTCCACCTTGGTTTTGTTTCCTCCAGAAATGAGGCGGAAGTTTGATGCGGGAGAGGACCCATTGGATGCAGAGAGTCAGCAGGGTGGCAACAACCCTTTCCACAGGAGCTGGAACACGTGGCAAGGATTCAACCCCTTTGGTTCTGGAGGAGGACCATTTACATTCAAATTTCACTTCAGTTAGAGCCAAGACTGTTTCTGGTGGCTGCTGCTGTTTTTTACTTAAATCATTGAAAAATAAAAAGTCTCTCAGTTCAAGACCCAAAATCTTAATTTCTATAATGTTGTCCTTAACCCAGAGTCTTACTGCACTGGAAGAAATCTTTTTTCTTTCATTGGGTTTGGTTTGTGATGAGCTTGAGAAGCTCACACTGACGGGGGTTGTGCTGCCTTTGTATTTGATGTGGATATGCAGGACATGCTTATTCCTACAGATGGAAAAAACAGTAAGATGCTACTTAGGACAACACTTAAATTTAGAACTCAAGTATATGCTTAAAGATAAAAATGCATGTAAATATTTTTCTGGATTGGGGCCTAATAAACATGGCAAGGGTAGTTACAGTAGTCTCTACGTTAACAAACTGTTGATTGTGCTCAGCAGAATGATCCATCTCCCAGTATTTTTAAGAAGAAACCCAAGTGGCCACCTGCTGGATTGGTGTTGGCAGTGCCAGAGGTGGGGAAGAGGCTGCGCACTGAACCAGTCCCAACAGTCACTCTGGACAAAGAGTGCTTGGGGGTAACTGTATCTGAAATACCTGCTCACCTTGTTGTTCACTAACCTGAAATTAATTGGGGTGATTTCATTGGTGGAATTGTCAGTAGTGAAGTGGGGGTGGGGAGAAAGACTTGTTTTTCAAAACATTTCTTTTCTGAATGTGATTTTGGGTTTGTTTAGGTATGATTTTTGAGTAGTTTGCACTTTAACAAAATACCTGCTTGAGATTTGAGCAGAAAATTTGATGTGACATTTCCCTGACTCTGCAGCAATTTGTTGGTTCTGTACATAAAGTCACAACTGAGGCAGGTTGTGATATTAACTCCAGCCTTACCCTGTAATACAACTTCAGTTCTGCTGGGTGATGCAACAGGGAGTTAGTACTACATGAAATTTTAGTAATTTTATGTTTCATGTAACAGCATCGGTACTTGCAGAGATCTGTGTGCAAAAACGGGGACTCACTTCCCACTAGCCTTCCCAAAAGTCCATTTTTAAGTTTTTTTCTGTACGCACGTACTTAAAATGGGTTTGGTGTAGTTGGTGGAGTCGTGTGAATGCACTGTATGGTGTTACCAGGGCTGCAGCTGGTAGGAGTGAGGAGTCTTCTTGTTCTGTAACTGCATCTGTCATAATTACTGACATAATTACTGAGTTTCATCAGCAGCCATTTTCTTGGAATGCAAGAATTACAGTTCATCAGTGTTCTCTTGATTTGATTTTAACTGGAAAACAATAATCAGTTGATAGGAATCTTGCTTCAATTCCTGGCACTTGAAAACCTAAGCAGCCTCAGTAAAACAAATGAAATTAGCAAATAAGGCCTCCAGTCTGAAAGGGGGGATTTTCTTACTGTAGATGAAGTTGCTGTTGAAACAGAACCCTTGGCTCCTGCCTCAAGTACTTCACCAACATAATTGTGAGGCCCTGTGGCTTTGTGAGAAGTTTTTCAACAGCAATTTAAAGATCAGTGTTCACAAATTTATCATCAAACTGAGGAGCTTGTGTGGTGATTTCTAATGGTTTATGGTACAAAACCACCACAGCAGCCTGTTAAAACTCCAGTGTTGGATGTTCACTAAGTTGAATGACTTTCTACAAGTTTAACTTGTGCTTGTGACTTGTTAGAAATGTTTTTGCTTGAACTGTTGGAGATGGTCAGGGCTGTTCAGAGTGCATGAGCCTGGCACGGTTCTCAGGGGCTGGGGCTCAGGCACAGGAACTGACTGCACAGTGAGGAACCTGCTGCCCTGTGGGCTTGGCCTCTGTGCCCCTGCTGCCTGCTGGCAGTACCTAAAGTTGGGCAGGTGGGTGTGGGGGGTGGCTGTCCCTGTCCTGCAGCTCTTGTCAGCCCAGTGTCCTGGCAGCTGAGCTCGACCCAGCCCTGAGCTGTTGGAACACTTTTGTATTGCCTTGTTCACTACAGCAGGGGCTGCTATTAAATGTGTTGAGTGAGCAACATGAGCACTGTGCCCGATTTTGGATTTTGTACATGCAGGAGTGGCTGGGCTGTGGGAAGTCACAGTAAAGACTACAGACAGCTGCACTGGCGTGCCAGGAGACTGCTGGGAATAAGTCCTCTTTCAGAGGACTGCCCTTGTGCACCTTTAAAAGCTCGAGCTGAGGGAATTGTTTCCTGGGGTTTAATTTTGTTTTCGTCTAGAGAAGGAGTAAGATGTTCCCTTATGAGTGAATTCTGCATACAAGGCACTGATGTTGGAGCAGTGTGGGTTTGTTTCTCGGAGGCAGTGGGACAGTGCTGCTGTAGGCCGGGAACATTCAGGAACAAAAAAGGACCCATGTACATTTTGAACATGAATGAATGGGAACAGGAAAATTACATTTTAAGAACAAAAAGGCTTGAATGTAGTCAGTAGAAGAAGGAAGATGATTAATGCATGATTGCTGTTCATAGATTCCTTCTGTTGGAAAACAGGTTCTTGGAAACAATAGCAAGAAGCGACAGCGGAGAATAAGGCTTCCCTAGTATTGAGCAGCTGCTGTTTACAAGAAGTGTTACCACCCTGATGCTGTTTTGAAGGGTGTTGAGGTATTCTGGAAACACAGAAAAGATGAAGTGTTAAAAAAAACATTTACATTGCAAGGCTCTCCAGCTCCAGTGCTGCATTTCCTGACGTGACTCTGGAAAATGAAGTGCTGATACCATGCTGAGTGTTAATGATGCAGGCGACACACAAGGAAGCTGAACTCGCCTTTTTATTTATTCGTGGGGGGCTGTAGTGCAATAATGTTCAGTAACTGAACATTGAAGTAAATGTCTTGGTAGTTTGTCAACCCTGAGATGTGCATGAAGCATCGTTCCCATCATTGGCCGGTGTGTAGGTGCAAACTTTCTCTGTGGAGCTCTTTCAGTTTTAATAAACTCAATTCAATTTGTTTTAAAATGAAGGGGGGAGCATATTTTATGTGCTAAAATACTGATATAATAATTGATGTATATTAAGAGATTAAAAGTGAATTATAAACTGAAGAGCTCAAACTTGTGACATATGCAGAAAATGTATTAGCTTAAACTTTTTTTTAAAAAAGAACCTTAAGGCTTGTTATCATTTCAGTTTTCAGACCAGTGTTTGGAACAAGAATTATTCTGTTTAGGGCTATGATTTATAGGAGCTTTGCTGGAAACTAGCCAGGATAGTGTAGCAGGTTAGTTGTATTTAAAAGTGCCTTATTGTAAGGTATCGTTTGCTCTGTAATACACATTTTTATCCATAAAGCTGTAACAAAATTAATGGGAGAATAATTTTTTTTTTCCCCTCAGCAAATCACTAAGTAGCAGTTTCATGTTTTAAGAAGGATAAGTAAAGCTAGCTGGAGATTTATCAAATGTTTCAAATTATAAAATGTCTTTATATGGAATCATAAATCAACAAAGCAAGAACTGTTTTTTCTAGAACTGTGGGAATTATTTTATGGTATTTTTCACAATAAAGATATTTATGATGACAAGAAAGCACTGCTGTGTATTTGTCTTCCCTTCTTTCCTCACCCTGCTCTTCAGGTTTGAAGCTGGAGCTGTGCAGACATGCACAGCGCACTTCTGCAGGCAGGGGACAGGAGGAGGAAGCAGCCAGGTTCTGTGTGGAAGAGAACCTTGGATGTACAGAAGTCAACTACAGCAATTGTAGAAGCCCTGTAGAGTGCTGATTTCACAGTGATAACAACCAGCCCTTGGAATATCCCCAGGAAATGCTGGATACCCCAATGTAGGACACAGATCTCATACTGAAGGCAAGTACTTGATTCAGGGAATGGGTTAAAAGGAACCTTACTGAGAAATATTTTTAATATTAAAGCTCTGGCTCATCAGCAATACTGCACTAATGCCTGGTTTGTTCATTTTCTGTTAGACGCTAATTAGAATATAAATTGTAAAACCCCTTCATTTGAATAGTTCAAATATTCCTTTGCTTATTTAGAGTTGCACCAGGTTTTGGCAATGCTCTAAACCAGGATGTGTTTTCTTCTTTCTCACAGGGCAGAGCAGACAGACTAGAAATAAAAAAATCAGCTCTCTGTGCATCTCTACACCTCCCCTCACAGCAGATGCCTTGTTTTGAACACTGCTGTTGCTTCCCTGCAAAAACACTTTCTATAGATGAAAGACAGTTAAGGACTTGCTGCCATTTTTTTTCCTCTGGATCTGTTAACCAAGTAGGGAATGATTACTGTGTAATACAAAAAGGGAGAACAGAAAATAATCCATCTTTTTTTTTTCTCCAGTGGTACCTTTTAATATTTTGTACAACATACACAACCCATTGATTTAGTATTAAAAATATAATGACATGCTAATGACTCAAAGTGTTGCCTTAAAGACATCTTTAAAAAGTAGTGAATGTATTTTTGAGACTTTTCTTATTTTATAAACCATTGTATATCTCAAAAAAGGAGCTTTCTTTGAAAGTAGTATTATGCAGAAAAAAGAGAAACACTAGAACATTTTGTACAAATATATAAAACTCTGTAGAAAATTGCACAAAACCTTTTACATCTTCAAAATATCTTCAGCAAATTACATTTATAAAATTATATTCTAATCATTTAAGCAATCTCAAGGAAATAGTATTTAAAGAAGTATTTCTTTTTTTAAAAAAGAACAGGATGCTACAGAGAAAATGAACATGAAATCAGTGCATGAATTATCCACTTTTTATACTGCATAACATTCTCACACAGATAATCATAATTAAAGAGAACTTTTAAATTCTGTCCTAATATATGTCCAAATATATGCTTCAAGCTTGGAATACCAAGCAGATCCATGTGAAATGCTGCTGCAGAGGCAGGCAGCAGGATGGAAGTATAAGCTCAGAAGAATATTTTGAAAATAAAACTGCAGCAAACAGTTGAATAATGATTTGGGGGGGTTTGTTCACTGCTATGGCAAATCAATTACTTCCTTGTTATGCATGGAATGTATAGTAATGGTGCATAGGCATCTCCTAGGTCAATTACAAGTCCACCTCTGTCGTACAAAAATACCAACTTAATGTTCATATATGTTTGACTTGCTGGACGATCTCCTGAAGTAATTAAGAGAATGAGCATAACAAAACAGCTCCTGCACTGAAATGAGACAAAGAGAACTGACATTAGGCTTTACTGACTTTTGCCATTGGGTTACACTGGAAATACTCCATTGGGTACTTCATACAAAGGAAATCCCTCAACAGACATCTAAAAATCTGTATGTGATACGTTAAAACTGTTCAAAATACATCAAGGTAAAACCACAGAAAATATAAAGAGCTGTAAAAAAGTCTGCATGTCTCACATTCCTTAGTAATATGGCTTGAAAAATATCAAAAATGTGTGACTTTAAATACTCACCAGAAGAAATTGTAAATGACCAACAGCTGAGGACAATGACAGTGGATAGATACAAAATCTGCTTCATTTCTCTTATTGTTGATTCAGTTATTTGCTGGAAATAATGTGCAATTCTTGCTGATTCACCCACTTAGTGCAAATTACCAGGTCTTTCATAATTTCAAGCATTTAAACTGGAAGACTTCTTGTAAGAATGTGTGGTCTCCTCCAATCCCATTTTGAAACCAGCACAGCCTGAACAACAGGGTGCGTATTTAAGGCACTAGAGTTCACTTTAAGACACAATTTCCCCATTTTCAAATAATGTGTATTGCAAGAACTTTTCCCTGCAATTTTTGTGGGATCAAAATGTCAGTATCCCATTAAAGCAACAGTTTTGTGACTACAGGTTTAGAAAATTACAGGAGACACCACTGATAGTGAAAAAATACTCAGGTATTTTATTATTTTATTTTCAGTTATAAACAGGATGATGATAATCAAAAGTGAGTAGAAGCAGCTTTCAGGTACTGACCTTCTGATGCAATGTATGCTGGTTGGAAAAATCACCAAAACCATAATGGAATTTTATCACACACTATTTAAGTGGCCAAAAGGAGCCTAAGAATCAAAAATTAGTTTTAAAGATCTGTAAGAGTACAGCAATCCTGCATAATAAATGAATTATTTATTAATTTATTATGTGTCATCCCTTGCTTTAGCTTCCATGTGGAGTTATCTTTATTAGACATTTTTTATGAAATTTTTTCTTGTGACCACAGCATTTCTGGAGGAACAAAACTATGGGCATATAACCAAAATTCTTGATATTTAATTTAAATACAGTAGCCTAATGCATGGAATATGCACAAAACAGTTTTCAAGTACATATTTAATGTGTGTGTCCTCCCCCAGACTGACAAAGCTGAACACATCTTCATATTCCAAAGTCCTCTGGACAAACTGTACTTTAAGGAAGGAAAAGAAAAGCAAAGCCATCGGGAAAGCTGCTCCATACCAATTAAAAAACCCCAAACCCCCAGGTACCTGTGGATTTATCATTTTTGTACTGCATTTAAAATGTTTTAAATAACACTTTAGGTTATAAAATACTTGACTTCACATTGAAGAATGTTGCAAATAGTGCCAATGTAACAGCTGTAAAGTCCGTTCAGTCCTTCCCAGAAGACTCCAGAGCTGTAACCATTGCTGGTCACGGGCTGTGCTAAAGTTCATCGTGCTTGAGACCTGTAACCAAAGGGAAAAAAATACACAAAAGATTTACAATAGACAGTGCCTGGGTTTGTAAGATGTGGAGGAAGCCCTTTACTTTCCATTTCCTACTAATCAATTAGTTCAGCAACATGAGCTTCATTTTTGGAGCCTTGCTACAAGCTGACCAGAAGCTTTCACAAAGAATAAAACCCACTAAGAATTCTTTATAAAGAAGAGTGAATTTGTTCCTCCACTCAAGACTTTTGAATATTTATCTGCTAAGTTTTTTCATAAACCCTGAGAGCTGTGATCATCTTTTCATCTTGTTTCACATTAGTCCAAGAAGCCCAGTCTTACTGGGAGTTCTATATGTGTTTTTGGTTTTGGGTTTGGTTTGTCTGGGTTTTTAATGCTATTTAACTAATTCAGTTTAAAACTATTTTAGTTAAAAAAACCCCAAACCAAAACAAATCCCCCCAAAAATGAAAAAAAAAAATCAACCCCCATCCCCAAACTAACTAAAATAGAATTTAGTCTAGGGCAAAAAGGCCTGGGTAGATAAGCCTAGAGTGAGAGATGCAGAGGCAAATTAATACTCAGTTCCCTACTGCTTAATAGACATGAGCTTTAGACTATCCAAGGGAAGCCTAAGCTAATGTGCTTCATTTAATATTGGTGGCTAAAATTATGCATGACTCTTAGTTATGTGTTTGAGGTCCAGGAACAGGAGACCACTGAGCTTTCTCTTAGATGCTGCCATGAAACAAGAGGTTTTGTCCTGGCAGTGTAACTCCTGCGTAAAGAAGCATCACACAGCTATCAAACCCCACACCATTTCTCTAAGAACAAGGGAAATTACACAAATACAAGATTTGGGCCTACTGACCCCAATCTCAATTTCAACTAGACTAATATTTAATTTTTAAAAGCTAACAGCTGAATATGCATGTAAATTACCTTTTTGAAATAATGATAGATTTTTCTTCTCTCTTTCAATTTGCTGTATTAAGTTTCGGATCTCGGAGTCGTAATCAACCCATTCAGGAACTATCCGGGCAGCAGCCTTCAGTTTTGGTTCTTTGGTCTGAGGGTTGTTGCACTGAAAGTTTAAAACATATTAAATGTAAACAAAGCAAATGTGAAAATAACACCTTTTCAGAGAATTTAGCTCAAATCAATTGTAAATACTTTTCTTTTTGCTGACTGTACATATAGCACAGGTGTGGCCGGCACAAGACACTAACATTTAGACAAAGTTACCCAGGGAGATGCAAGATTGACATTGGCACACTGAAACTGAACTGGATGTGGGTTTTGAACAGAGAGCACCTGTCTTTAGTGCACAAAGAAACTAATTCTAACAACTGTAAAGACACAAAGAAAACAAAACTATTTACATATTGAAATATCACACCAAGTTCCAACCGTCTGTTTTCCTTTCAAATTATATCTAAAGCATCACAAGTTGTGTGTGTGTGTGTTGTCAAAAATCTAAATGGGGGGAAAAATGGGATGGGGATAATAATGACAGGAAAAAAGATTTTTGTCTCTGTTTGTATTCCCAAAGAAACAAAATTTCTTCTTCCTAAAAACGGATAGTGTCCTGAGCACTTTTAAAACTTCGCTTTAACTCCTGTTTATAGCAATGAAACAGACCAAGAAAACCATGATAAGGTTCTGGAGGAACCTTCTATGTGGGGAGAATGACAGCAGCTCACAGTGCCCAGACAGGTAACAGCACTTCCTCGCAGTTCCAGTACCTTGGCTGACTATGAAAAATTATAAGGAAAACACATGCATGGGCATGAAAAGCCTCAATCCCATCCAGTTAAGAGACAACAACACTTAATATTTTGGTACAGTTTTCAGCTTTAATGTAAGCCGATTTGGTACAGAGCAAGTGGGAGAGGTCTCAGAGGAGAAAGGGGGAAGGGATAGAATGTTGCAGTGCCTTCCAGCAAGGCTGCCTTCATGACACACTTAACTTGAAAAGCCCCAGAAATCACAGCAAAGTTGTTAATCTGTACAACTCATTTAAGTCAGGATCAACTCACCAGGTCTATTGTTTTAGCCTTTTTCTTGGATTTATCATCACACCAGGTTTCACACCAAAGCCACTCCTGAGGGAGAGACTTAATGGCTACTTGATGAATCATATTATTGGGAAGATCCTGTACAAATTTTGTAAAATCATATATTAGCATTGAATGTAATGTAACTGATTATCAAGCTGCTATTTAAAAGTATTTTTGCTATTAGCATTTCTGCAAATTGTTCTTACATTTCCTTCTAAGGGCTCACCTAGTTCATTTCCAAGTAGATTCAATACTTAGTCATGCTCACTTTGATGGCTGATTCCACCTCTTATTTGTTAAAGCAATTTTTTCTGGTCCCTACGTCTGTCCTCCCTTAGCTTGACATAAGCTGTCTGATACCCCTGGTTCAGATACTGCTGTCATACCATAAATACCTCTAAATATCTCTAAATATCTCTAAATAACAAAACTTAAAGCAGCTTTCCATTCCTTAAATTTGAAAAAAAAAAACCCCACAACCCTGACTCAAAAAACATATAATACAGGATTATGCCACTATCTAAATTGAGACAATTTCTAGGAAAATGGATTCCAGAAACATGAGCTTGAGAAGAAGAAGCTTTAAACTGCTATTCTGGCTATGTTCCTTACTTCACTTCTGGGAGGTTTTTTGACAGTTATTACAGAGTCAGGTAGTCTCATCATGAAAACTCTGAACCAAGATCTGGCTGAATGCAGGGCACAGCATTTATAAAAGAGAAACACCTCAGGCAGTCACTCACTGCACCTTCTCTGGCCAGAGTTACGAACAGCAGGGGCAATAACTGGTACACCCCTTCATAAGCTCCCTCACATGTGCAACCCTTACAATATATTTTAGAACAAATGTCAGTACTCAAGTATTAGTCACATCTTATTTTGCCAATTCACATTGCTAAACGTGACAATAAAATAGCGCATATTGCTGCATTATGAAAGATGTTTAATTAATTCAAATATAGACATTAATACAGAAAAATTACATCAAATATAAGAATATGGAGAGCCAAGACATTCAACATTAATTGAAATGCTTTATTTTTTTAAAAATTTATAATTTTTGGAAGATAGTTGATCATCATTTGGAATGGTTTATCACCGTTTCAATTCCAAAAGAAGACAGTTTTCTGTTTGTGCCTCTGACTTTCTATATGAAATCACAATTCCTGAGTTACTACAGTACTTTTAGAAGCTGTAAATTTAAAAATTGTTACATGCAGTAAAAAGTAGAAAGTCAGTTGTTAGTTTCAGGATTTGAAGTAAACAAAAAAAAAGAATGAATACAAAAACCCCTCTGAACAAAATTACTGTACTGGAAATCTACTTTTTAAGATGTGCAATTTTTCTCCCTAGGAGTTCTATACTTATTCTTCTTGGCATTTAAAATCACCATTTCCCTTCTATCTACTTCTCTTAGGTTGTTTAAGAACCTTAACTACCACCCATGAAGATGGCACTGCTGGCAGATTAGCAGAGAGCTGAGATTGCTGCTTCTTTGAGAAGGGCAGTGAGCACTCCAGACAGGTATTTAAAATAGTAATAAAAGAGTTATAATGCATCCTTATCAGTTGATGAAAGCTCTCCAGGTCTCAAATACATTGCACTGTAATTTGTATTTTCAGGAGTATTGCTGTATTTTGTGTAAAAAGTAGCAAAGAAGACTGCAAGTAGTTCCTATCAATACAGTCAAACCAGATTATTATGAAAATATTACTTTGAAATATTCACTTTCCAAAGTAATTCCAGTTTCATTCTGCCAAGATTTAGCTACCTTAACATCTGGTCCTTAAGTGGCTTTTGATTTGATCCAACAGGCTTATAGCAGATATATGCTATCGTGTATTAAAGCTGTAATTAGAAATATAAGAATCTCAAAATGAGAAGTTTTAATATTTTGAGAAAATTAGATAAAATCAATTTTCTGAAAACCAGCATTACAGTGGAAACCCTGTAACCTCTGAATCTTAAAAGGTCTTTCTGCAAGACACCTTGTACATGGGGGTAAGACTGGAGAACACACAGCTCTATCACACCAGAACTCTGCATGAATGATCAGGGCCAGTAATTCATTCTGTTGTCCAGAAAGATGTGAACTGTGACTGTTGCTGTTTTATCAACCTTTTGCTCTTAACATACAGCTAAAGGCTGCTCCAGCTCCAGGTGTCCAGTCTAGTCTGAGGTTTTAGTATATCTGTATTTCCACTTCTCTTTGTCCCGTATCATAAGAACTGCTATTTTCAATTTTTACTTTTATTTCTGGAAAAAAAAATGCAAGTGGCAATAATGTCCCTACGTAAGAGAGAAACTTGCTTGCAGAGCAGGGGTGTGGAAAAGCACTGAGCAATGTGGGCTTTGCTGCTGTGGGATCCTACTGCTGCTAGAGGCAGGTAAAAATCTTCTGTGCTTTAGTAATTCCACAAGGGAAACACCAAAAGCAGGGTCAATCCCACTTCTGAAGCCTTCTGAGGTTCACCCAAAGTGAGACAAACTCCAGCCACCTCAGGGTGACGATGTACAGCAACCACCAGAGTGCATTTGCAGTTAACTCACAAAAGAAAATTTAATTTAGTTAATGGAAAAAAAAGAAGAAAAAGGAAACATGCTCTTGCTAAACAAGAATATAATTACCATTATCAGAATATTTATGTTTTTCTGTTATCATCAGAAAAACATAAATGCACACAGAATAACCACTAATAAAGGTGAAAAGTCCTGTAAGTTGGGGTTTTTTCCTCATTTTCTAAATTAAAAATCACCATTGTTCAGTTTTCTGAACTGTTCTCATATACACTCCTGAAAATGGGCTAAAACAGCAGCAAATGGCAAATAGTTTTGGAATTATGTAACATTTATGTTGAGATACAAGATATTCCATACATACTGAGAAAGATGAAGAAAATAAACCCAAAAATGCTCAAAGCCATATATACCTGATCTAGATTTGACAGACTGTTTGGATCCTGACTAAGAGCCTGGTACTGGCCCCGAAGCCTGTCTCCAGCTGCAATCTTCCTGAACTTCTTCAGATCCACAACATACAGGGCACTAAGAAGAATTAAAAAAAAGAAGTAAGATTTCTGGGGTTTAACCTTCTTTTTGATAACAGAAATAAAAGTAACAAGAAAGTAAAACATGTTTCCATCCTGAAGGGATATTTTTCTTTATTAAGTTGCTGAAACTACCATAAAATGGTGAAATCAATATGTCATCAGTATTCCTGCCTCATTCATCTCTTACTGAGAATGGCTCTTGAATGCCTCAGTGATGAACACCAACACCCAGATTTTGATCAAATTCACAAACTGTACAAGAAGTGTGTAAGGGGTTGTCCTACCTAATATGGTATTTCCTTTTCCCGAGGTGTGAAGCCCAGTATCCCGATTTCCAGAAGCGGTACCCGTCCATCTCTCTGCGGCTGTCACAGAAAGGAGTGTATCCATAGGGAGCTCCATTTAGGTCTAGGTCTCTGAGTTCTTTCAGGTCACTTCTCACAATCTAAACAAGAATACGTTTATTTTTATCATTAGTACTGTTTCTATGAGGGTAGAAACAGCCTGCTATTGCAGCAGGCTTCACGATGTTTAATTAAAAAAACCCCCTCAGACACAACAACAGCGGGGTATAGATAACTATTCCACTGGGAGATATCTACCAAATTATTGTTCAAGAAAAAAAAATTATTACTGTTTATTATATTATTAACAGTGCCCATCTCTGTAACGTTTATTGAATAAATTATATAAAACTGGCAATATAAAAATCTCACAAATTCACAGACCAGTGTTTCTGGTTGCCCAATATAAAATTCCTTTGAAATCTATCAATCATGTCCCTTCTAAAGAATCCTCCTTATTTACTACCCAACTTGGGCACTCCAAAATTATTGCATCATTTGAAAAATCTTTGTATCTAATGGTAAAGTACTTTCAAAAAGAGGTTTTAATGGCATTTTACAAATTCCCTTTATTTGCTAATCAATCCTTCTTCCATCAACCCCCACCCACCTAATTTATCAGTGGTAAAAAAAAAGTTTAGCTATTTGGGAGGAGAGAGAAGTCCTTACAGTAGTTAGGACAGACAACTAGTGTTCCCAGATGGTGTATCCAGACGAAACTGCAGAGAGTTGCAGTCTGCATTGCTACACCAAAATTTAATTTATTCTCAAGCTTTGGAAAAGGACCAAAATATATCAGAATTTGTCTTAAGGTTTTTAATAACCTTGTGATAAACACTTCAATACCTCATCTGAGACAGCACTTCACCTTTCAGTACATTATACAATGTTCATTCCTGAATGAAGGACTGCATGCAAATTTAAAAGAGAGATAGGATTAATTAAATCTCGAAGAATTTCAGCCATCTAGAAGTTGTTCAAATGGTCCAAATCACCTCAGACACTGGCCATAGTGGAGAATTCCTCTCACAGTCAGCCCAGGGATGGAATCATTTCAATATGCTTTCAGTGAAATGCACCTTTTAAGATCACACATATCTCTCCAGGTGCCTTTCTCTCCACACAGACAATTTAGAACAACTCAGTGTAGGGAAACTCTGAATGTCCACATGACTGAAGACAAGTGAAATTCCTGCATTTACGTTCTGCAACACCACTGGTTCTGTTTGTATGTCTGCAACAGTCTTTTGAGACCAACATCTGAATAAAATGGCCACAGAGAATGAAACTGGGTCAATTTAAGCCCAAATTAATTCCTCATACAGCTATATGCCATTATTTTTGCTTACCTGGTCAGCATCGACAAATATTATTTTATCCACAGCCAATGGGAAAAGAACATCCAAGAAAAGAATTTTGTATCCCCAGATAATTCTTTGTTTTTCTGTCTGTTGATAAAGCCAGCGGGGCCACTTATACTGGACCAACTCATACTTGAACCCATACTTTTTAGCCATGTGGGGAATTATATCCTAGAAGAACAAAAAGAAGAACAAAACCTCATCAGGTGCACATATATGAGACACACAAGGACTCAAAAGGGAAAGGAGTGAATGTTCCAACACAGCTGCAGCTGTGTTGGCCTTACTGACTACATAATTTATTATTTGAAAATGTTCCCTTAGTTTTAGCAGTATCCTCAGCTACACCCATAGAAATAGCATTTCATGCAAGCTCTTGGAGATTATCAGAAGAGAATAAATTATTATAATTTATCACCAGGCTTCATGTTCCAGAAGAGAAGAACCTTATACCTAACACTGGTATTTAATAGATTGAGGGATTATTTTCCACTGTGAAAATTTAATTTGAATTATATAATTAGTTAATTTCAATTAAAAACATTACTTAAAATTAAAAAAAAAAAAAAAAGGAAGACTTTTATCCTACCTTAAATGTTGGGGAGAGATAGTTTTTCAGAAACCAAAATTTAACTGGTGTTTTTGTATGACGCAGGACAGAAAGCATCATAATTCTGTGGAAATATAAGTCTACAATAAACAAACATACATACAGGTCATTACATTTCAACTGCACTTAGAATGTACTAAAACTCTCTAAGTATAATTTCTTTAACCCAATTTAAGTAGAAATTTTTATCTACTTCTAAATAAAACCTTTAAAGAGCATGTGTTCAAGGGCACTTTGAGATGGCCTTATTTGATCCAGATTGGCTAAGCAATAGTAGAAGGAACATTTTCAAAAGTGGATCTATTAACATGTTTTATTCTAGGAGAGGTGCCTGAAAAAATTAGAATAATGGTCAGTACCTTATATTAACTTGGCTATTAAAATAATTTATTTTAGAATAATAAATTATTATAATATTATTATTATTATAAATTGATTGAGTTTAATAGGTTGCTGAAAAGAAAAAAAACCAAAGTTCATGTCAGATCCTCTTCTGAAAACCCTTAATAACTCTAAGAATTACTATTTTGGGTTCCATTATTTTTCACTATTGTGGCCTTTGTTTGGTGTAACCAGACAGATAAGCAGTGCCTTACAACCTTACAAGAGGTCAAGTCTGCCTTAAAAATCAAGACATAATGAAATCAAAAATAAGACAAAGCAGCAGGTAGGATGTTTTAAGTTTACTTTTTCTCCTTTCAAGTATTTCCTTTTATGAAGGTGGTTGCAGGTTGAAGGAAAGAAACAGTGCTCAAACTTCAGATGACACAGCAATCAAATCACTAAACTAAGTGCTCAAATCAGAAAAGTAACAGAGATGGTTGTGAACAGATCAGGCAACACTGTAAGAATTCTTTAAAAGCAATCACTTCTCACTGAAAGGACCCTGAGATAAATAAGGCTATATGTGCATATAGTAAATCCAGTTTGTACTAAACACAAATAGATACAACTCTAAAGAAGTCACTACTGTTGTGTCTTTATACAGAGAGGCTGAACTTCATCTTTTATGTTTGTACTTCACACATGAAAGACATTTTCTGTCTTCAAAGAATAATGGTATTTTTGAACATCTATATGTTGAATCACTTTGTTCTAAAAGATTAACTTAGTCCTCACTGTATACAACTTGTCTTTGTTTTCAAAATTTATTACTTAGATGTTGTTTAAAAAGTCAGTTTCTTTAGTTGCTTAGTTTTACTAAGAAAATTTAGAGTACTGCTATGAAATCCTTGTTTTCCCTTTTACCTTTCCTTACCTTAAAAAACGTTCATATAAATGGCCTGAAGCAACAGAAAAAATGTTAAGAATATCACTTTCCTTTTCCTTCTCATCTGCTGGAATTTCTTCTGAAAATCTAAGAATTTTTATAAATATTATAAATATTTATGTAAACATTCAGCAGAAAAAACATCCTATTAAATTATCATTAAGCTCATAGAAAACCAAAAATAAGAAAATACACATCCTGCAGTAAACAAATACACTTACATTCTACTTCCACTGCACATGCCTATGATACCACAATCTTTTGGGAGCAAAATGTCATACCTAGTCACTCAGGACAAACAATGGCACTACAAAAACAATTGGCAGTCTCCAATATTTTCATTCAAACAGAACCCACATTTGACAAGAATTCTATGTGTTATCAAAGTAAAAAAAAAAAATCAAATCAGAAATACACACAGCCAGAATATCTTGAGAACTGGTAATTTTAAAAATCAGAAACAGTTATTTTCCAAGCTTCATCCACATGCATTCTACAGCAGAACAACCAGTGCATATTCTGGAAGTGAAGGAAGTCTCACAGGCCCATAGGTGGTTAAACTGAATATATCCTCTAAAATACAGACTGAGCATAAGAAAAGATGGCCACACAAGGCCAAATCACATACTTAGCCCAGTGCTATCCCAACAGCAAATGACAAGGCGGAGGAGTTATAGCCTTCCCCAGAATACTCTCATAACTTTCAGAGGTCTGTGGTGATGAATCGGATTCCCCAGTGTTTTTTGTAACACTTGTTGAATTCTTCTCTGATTCCTCTCTCTATAAGCTAACCTGTGTATTTGAGGTACGTTGTCCAGAGGTTTCTGTTTCTGCTGCACAGCTTTCTTTGCTTGTTTTGAATAACTGTAAAGTTAGTTAACTGTTAGACCAAAGTCTACCAGGGCTGGTTTTTAATCACATAACTTCCAGCACACAGAGGCAGGAGATGGTGGCTGCAGTCTCCCTCAGGCACTACTTCACAGATCTCAGAACTGCAGAGCCAGATTGGTTACAGTTATCAAATGGTTATGAAGCCATTTGATACAGTTGGAAATTCACCTCAATAGGCTTTTTTGTAAGGTGAGTCATTCCTCACACACTTAGATTGCATGAGTCACTAGTATTACTTTTTCTTCTGGTTATATCTCTTTTAAAAGTATCCTTTAGAAAGTGTAAAAATAGCTATCCTCATAATCTTTAAGAGCAAATGAGACAAGTCTCAGATCTCCAATGTATTCAAAATAATTCAGATCACTCCACTGATACAAAGCTGAAACCTCAGAAATAGCTGAGAGGCTGCAATGTGTTTAAGTGGTGTGAGTAATCTTTTGAGAAACCCACGTTCTTTTCACTCAGGCATGGTAAAAGAGAGACATCAGTGGAGTGGCATTGTCTGCATGGTGTGGCATCTTCAAAGAAGATCGACAAGCTCTCAACCAGCACTGAACTCTCACAGGCTAAACAGACTGCAGTTCACAGGTCTGGACTGAAAGAATGTCAAGCTCTTTATAAAGCCGCCATCACATGTGATAAAAGAAAATCAGGGTTTGATGCAAGGACCATGAAAATATTGATTCTGCAAAGCTTTACAGAAAGCAGAAATCTCACAAAGCTGCTGGCCTGACCTGTAAGGTCACGTGGGAAACACAGTCAGTTGGAGAAGGGCAGCTCAAGTATGAAAGGGCTTGGACAGAGTGGTGTGCACATCTCCCATATTAGAGCACATGTGGGTTCCTGCAGTGAACAATGTGCTCGCGGATATTCTTTTATTCTGGGATAACAAAAAGGAAGGGTATTTGACAAAATCCTAGATGGCAAGAGGCTGACTGTCTGTCAGCCTCAAATCATGCCCTTGAGCCACAACCTTGAATTACTGGGAAGAGCGAATAAACTTTACTGGGTGAGGGGCTTCCTCGGCCCAGGCAAGCTCAGAGCACAATGAATGCCGCTGTGATCTTTTAGCAAGACCTGGAAGACTGAGAGATCTCTGGCCTTGTAACCTTCTTAAGGGAGTTAAGATTTTGATCTCTGTATGTACATCCTTTGACACAGCCAATTAGAAATGGGAAGCTTGAAGTCAATGAAAAATTCCTTCAACTAACATCATTCTTCAAAGGCGGCACCTTTGTGCAGCAATGTGGGTCCAGAGTGGAAGAAAGTTTTGAGAGTTGTAGCATAGTAGTCTGGAAGGGTTTCTGAATCTAGTAAATGTGAGTACGAATTGAAAAAAGGGGTAATTTAGGTTAGATACTAGGAAGGAATTCTTTACTGTGAGGGTGGTTAGACATTGGAACAGGTTGCCCTGGGAGGCTGTGGCTGCCCCATCCCTGGCAGTGTTCAAGGCCAAGCTGGATGGTGCTCTGAACAAGTTGGTCTAGTGGGAAGTGTTCCTATGCATGGCAGGGGTTTCGAGACCAGATGATCTTTAAGTGTGCTCCCAACCCTTAACATTCTATTATATTGTAACAATAAAATCATCTGTGGATAAATGGTGATAAACATAAAATCAGCAACAGAGACTCAGTGTAGTCTTAGGTCCGTAGGTACTTGTGGCATGAGAGGCCTTATGAGGCATTTTAAAGCTGGAACAGAAGCCAGTCCTGGATCTACCAAGAGATGTGTGTGTACAGGACTGATTGGAGCCAAGTTGTAATAAGTATAATAGATAAATTCGTGTGGATTTAAGCTACTAATAAGAAGCTACCCGAGAATGTCTCCAAGATTCCAAAGTTCCCAAACACATTTACAACTGTAAAGGCAGAGCAAGAAGATGGCCCATCCATCAAGGGTGGACCCTCACTTCACAGCTCCTCAACATCCGATACCGATCTTGGTGGAGATCCTGGACGATCAAGATCACCCCTCCCAAGATGAACTTCAGAAAAAACTATCAAGCAACCTCTTCATGCAGACAGGACTCTTTTGGAAACACAGCATATCTGGACTTTCAGTAGACTTAGCCTTAGGGTAAAAAAACTGTATAAAACCCACAGGCTGAAACATAGCAGTGTGGCAGAATTCGGAGGGTACCTTTGTACCGCCTCTCTGTCCACCCAACTCTCGATCGATTGTTGTCCCGTTTTTATTGTGGCTTTAATTTGGTGTTGGAAATTTTGCTAATAAACCCTGTTATTTTTAAATTGGCTTATAATCATTTATAACAAAGTGATTAGTAGATAAAGTAGAACTGCTCTGCCTTTTCTTTATTTCCTTTAGCAGTCTGTGACTGACAACCACTGCTCAAGCTACTGAAAACTGAAGAAAACCTTTTTTGGGTCTTGTTCAAAACAGCAAATTAGAAATATTACAAAGTTATTAGCCCCAAATGTAATGTTTGAGATGCTCATTACAATTACTTACAGAACTCAAACTTTAAAGTAAAAGGTAAAAACAGTTCTTGAGATTTCATAAATTATGTCTAGGAGCAGACAAGCAGCATTGGCCTGCTTTTTGATGTTGAGTTTCACATATCTGAGTACCACATAACTGGCTGAGATTTCCACATTAAGACCGATTCCCTGCCACAGCAAAATGAAAAAAAAAAACAGCCAAAGGAGAAAATGAAGAGAAACTGGAAATGCAAAGGAGGGATTAAGAAGGGAATAAAAAAGGAGATTTACAAGACATTATAGCTTGTCTTCCCCCCTTTTTATTTACATTATAAATCCCTTGGAGAGCCTTTTTACACATTTGTATCATTATCAAGTAAGAAAATTTACTTGCTATGAGTAATAACAAACATGTCCTGGAACGCTTGAATTAGAAGCAAATTATGCATTACCTTGCAACTGATTCCACACTTCCTTTTTTTCCTGTTGTTCCATCTGTAAGAAGCTCTTCATTCACTTTATCAGGTTTTTTCTGTACCTAGTCAGTAAAATAAATGCCTTTGTGCAACTTGGGAAGGTAGTTCATAGTAATTACTACTTGCATTGTGATATCTAAGTACAGTGTACTAACTGGCTAGAGCCACTAAGTATGGTGATTAATAAATCAGCCAGAACATTTCAAGCCCTCTGTATATCTTTATGCAAGCAATAACTACAAGTGTGGCAAATTTTATCTCATTTTCCTCCCTCACGAGTTTGTGATCCGGCCATTAACTGGCAGAAGTTAGCACCTCATTATGGCCATTAGCACCTCACAATGGAACTTACCTGAGAGGAAATTGTCATTTTCATAAGCCCTTCACAAGGAGAAAGTGATAAATTTGTCACTGAAACATAAGCTCTCCCATCTAACTTCAGCAATTTCTGCTGTCTTATCCAGATGCTTATAAAGGCTCAAGATTAATTTCATTTACCACCTCAATTTCCTTGATTAAAAGAAATCTAATTGCTTTTGAAAACTAAATAGCTTCTTAGACCCTGAATGTGTGAACACACTCGATTCTGATCATATTCATTTCACATGTTTATATTGCCAAGCTAACAGAGATTTCTGTTGACACTAAATCGTGAGTCATTTTAGCCAATGCTCCTGAAGCCCCATCCTACAGATCAGTGAAGTGATTCGAGAGTTCAATTGAATGGCAGAGCTTACATAGTCTAGTTATAAGCTTAATAAATACCATCCTTCACATAAAATAATATTCCTATTTTGGCTCAAAATAGGAAAATTAGGCACCCTTTTATTCATTCTCTGTGGTTTAAAGACAGGCTCATGCTCCAGAGTCTTACACATTTTCTCTGGGTTCTGGAAACTTTCAGTTACAGGACTGCAGAAGAGACTCATCTTTGGTGTTTTAAAATATTTACAAAATAGTGGAAAATATATAGTATTATAAGGATCTTTCTCCTCCATATAAGTGGTGCTTCATTAGCTGGTTTTCACTAGATATATCTAATGAAAGTAATGTAATTTCATTGACACAAATTTGGTTGCCTAGGGTAAAATTCAACACACCCAATTTTGACTTCCAGTCTAGAATCTGGACTTCGTGTAAAATCTCTCCTCAGTCACTGGAGAGAAACGGATGTCTCAAGAGGTCATTCTCTTGGTTTAAATCCATATATGAGCTGGGATGAGCAGTCCTTTGGACTCTTCTGCTAAGCAGAAAGGGAATTTAAGTCACCAAGACTACACACTTGGGCACCTGGAGCTAGATGAGATAAATGTTATCTATGTTTAACAGCTATTTAACAAATCTCCCACACAATTAGTATAACCTGATTGGATCACATTAACTACATTAATTTGCACATCCTTCTCTTTAATTATACAAAATCTAAATTATATATTTCAGTATATATATTTCAATTAAATATAGTCTGAAACACGTAACCATAAGTCATATTTCATATAAGGAAACACTGCATACATACTTGAACTTTGATAATTTTGCTTCTGAAGTTGTTTAATACCACAATAACGTCTGTCAGGTCAGCTACAGAATCTGTTCCTTCATGGCTGTGAGGAGAAAAAAACCCAGGCAAATGTACTGTCTCATTGAAATATGCATTGTTACTTGGGTTTAATCAGAGATTAAGGTTTAGAATTGCTGATATTTACAGAAAAAAATTTACTTCACTTACACCTATTGATATTTTAACTTCAAAAACTTTTGGACACTGTCCACAGTCATCGCCTTCACTTTTTAATTTGAATTTTCACAAGAAATTTACTAATCAATGAAAAACTGCAGTAACCTAGAGCCAAACACATATTATGTATTTTATATATATGTATATATATATAATGTTCAAGTATTAAACAACAATTTATTTTTCAAATATGGAAAACATATTAGAAATTGTGTGATGGCACTGAATGTACTTTTAAAATAGATCTGATTTCAAAAGCAGAGGGAAGGCTTCATCACAGTGCTGAGGTAGTGAATATTGGCTTTCAACTGGCAGGCTTTGGAAACTGTACCCCTGAAGACAGGGCTGTGCAAGCACCACATGAACCTCTGCCCTACTGAACATCAGTTTAAAGCCATTTAGGTGTCTCCAAACTGTACTGCAGGCCACAGAGTAGCTCATATGAAAAATGTTACTGTGATACAGTATAATAGCAACATAATTTTCGAATTCTCTAGCTTTTACGTCTCAATAGCCCATATATTTCCCCTTCAATCCCTTCTGTCTTTTATCAGTATTACGTGGGTTCCTCTTACTAAAGCTACCCACACAAAAATGGGTTTAAGAAAGTATCCTGCTACCCCTTAGGCTTCATTTTTTTTCCCTAGAAAACAGAAATATTTGAATCTTGTTTCAATGTGTATCATACCACTTACCTAAACATGACAGGATTTTACACTCATCTGAATTTTCTATTTAATACAGTTTTTTGTAAGACGTGCCTGTAATCACTAAGTCTTATGGAGATGGCTTATCCTTGCACGAAACAATTTTCAGAATTACCTGAACTTTTCTACTCTCTATTGTAGTTTTATTTTCACACTTTTAAAATATCATACATATGCACACCCAGCCAACAACAGTCTTTTTATGACAGGGATGTATAGTGCTCAGATTTTAACTCCATTTTAAAAAAAGTGTGTCACTAAAAAGTTCTAAAATAGTTAAATTTGATCCAAACACAAACTGCTGATAGCAGCAGTCAGCCCCATGTTCCCATTTTTGTCCCCAGTGCTCACACAACCAAAATTTTCTGTTATTCGCTCAGTTACCTCAAAATCCCTATGTATGAATTTTGTAGGTAGATACAGAGGATTCTGCTGATAAAGAGGATTTTCCAAAGTCTTTGCAATATTCTCAGAGTGTTTGGTTTGGATATAAATTCAACAACATTGCTTTGTCTCCCTAAATCTCTTTCATGGATGACTCCCTGTGGGCTCCATCTTTACTGAGTGCCAACTTTTTTACTCTGCACAGAACTCAGTTTGATGAATTTCTGTCCCACTATGAACAACCTTTTCAAATCCAAGCAAAAATCTTGCATACTGACAGCACTATGACATATGTAATAATAACTACTTTATTGTTATGTAATTGTGAAAAGCCAAACATGTCTAGCAGACTATTTATGTCACAAATTTAACATGTTTCAAAACACTTAAGATACTTTTAATACAAATACAACTAAGTATAAATACAATAAGAAATCTGTAAATTGTAAAAACAAATTACAATTTTCCATATGGGGAACAAAAGAATTTGGGTTCAACAAATGGAGGTCCTTTAAAACCTCAAGCTCAAGAAACAAACATACTACTACTCCTTGCCCAAATTATAAAAGATATACCTGTCAGCTAAGCAGACTGTATGACATCAAAATATAATAAGTTATATCTACCTGCCTTTTTAAAAAGTAAAATATTCATCAGGATTTTATATATATCTTTAACTATAAATCATTTCTGCCATCTTATCATGCAATACCTACTTATTTTCCTACCAGCATCAGTGTCCCAATAATAAGCAGTGCTCAGATTATTGCTGAGTATAACAATTTTTATTTTCCTAATATTCGTAATAATTTATTAATAACAAATTGATTTACAAGCATGACTGCATCAAAATGATGATAGAAACAGTCTTTAAGAAGAAAGAGGCAGCTTATTTCAAATGTTGTGTATTTACATTTAGTAAAAAGAAATTACTTCCAACTATGACAGAAGCAAGTAAGATAAATACTGACATGTAGAACATTCCAGAACTCTCTTTATAATAACTCCCTAAGAAAACAGGTTCATCTCACAGTTCAACAGGAGAGGGTATGACTAATATATATGAATGGAGAATATACTGCAATAACTCTTGGCAAAATTCCATCCTATCAAATAGTTGCCTGAGTTCTGATAGCAACTTCATACTATTAAATACTGTAAAAGAAATATCAAAGATCCTGGTGCAGCCCTGCAAACATACTTTTTCTGTTGTACTTTAAGTCTAGAGTTGGAATAATGAGATTAAATAAATTGCATAGTTCAGATTCCTCATGAGGTATTAGTTTTTAGTAACTTAGCTGAGTTCAATTAAGCTCACTTGTGTTATAGAGGAAAAATAGGCAAAACCTAAGCAGATCATTTAAATTTCCTTTGATCCAGGCTAGAATGTAGAGTGGTTTTGTTTCATTTTGTTTCATTATTTAACTCTACTACACCTCATTACATTATTTTTTAAACCATGCTATCTTATATAAATCACTTTATATTTCTTAAGAATTAAATACTAAATTAGAGAAATGGTACAGATACAGTGGATGGAGATTAGGTGAACCTCTAAGGGTAAAGACTATGTTTTTCTGCTTTTTCAACAGATTGTAAGTAATTTCTGGAAAAAAATAAATTGAAAAATGCAAACAAATAGAATGAATCTAACATCCCATTGATATTTCTCCCTGTAACACTGATATTAACTAAACGTTCAAAACCACAAAGAGGTTCATCAAGTTTGTTATTTTTTAATAGTAGCTGATAATTAACAACAAATGGAACTATGTATTCCTGGGCTTCAAGTAATAATAAATATTTTATAAGAAATAGACCTATTTCAAGCCACACAATTACTTTGAGGGGGAAGAGAGATAACAGAAAAAAGAAAAAAAGGAAGAACTGAAGCTGAAATTAAATAAACAATACTGCTCCTCTAGAAGGAATTAGATCTAAAGCTTCAAGAGAAAGCTCTCACATGCTAGAGGTCTATGCTTTTACATAAAACGTGGGGAAAACGTGATTCTTTTAAGGAATAGTTGGAATGATGGTGAGCACATATATTCCTTTACATGAAAATCAGCCATGGAAATTACAGATCTAGAAGCCATAGAGATGTCACCTAAATGCCAGTTATGGGAATACAACTTTCTTTCTATGGACAGAGGTTTCTCTCAAAAGAGGGAAATGTGGTGCAGTCAACATGCAGCCAGGGTCTTGAAATGAAGGGTGCTTTGATATCCTAAGGTGGAGGTGCAACCACAGTGACCCTTAGATGACTTAGACAACTAAGAAACACTCAGAATTAATCAAAGAAAAAAGTCTAGAACTGAAATGACCACAGTGCTCCTGTTAAAAAAAGATGCCACCTATAAATATATTGTATTCAGAGGCATCCTCAGGGCTGAAAAAAATGATGAGAGGGAAATTTGTGGTACTTCCTCCTCCAATTGATCAAGATAGTTCTGGACAGCAATGCTCCCTTGGACATATTCTTGAAATGATATGTAAAGTATGTTGGGAATGCCAAAATATTAATCAACAAAATCACGAGTGACATTTCTACAGAATTTGGTGCAAGCCATTGTGTGATAATGCTAATCATGCATAGAACTGACAGGGCAAGCTCTGTAACTGTATAGTAAGAGACACTGCTAGTATCCAGTTTAGCTGAGCAGCTTTGGTTTATTAGGCATTAACACACTGAAATGCCTTCAAAAAAACATGAAGCCATCAAAATAACAACTAACAATACAAGGCAATAAGGTATCCCTTCCAAACTTTAAATCATTATTTGCATCTTACACTTTTTTAATGCTATCTTTGCTCATTTTCCTTCAGTGTTGTCAGACCTTTTCTAAATATAGAAAAGGTCTGACAACACTTGCACTTTCAATTAATTTTTGTTTCCAAATGATGGATTCATACTTACGAAAAAATCTGGTAAATCTCCTCGGATCTTCCTTTACGCAATCTCAGCATCCAAGCACCTGGATTGGCTTTCAGCTGAAAATACCCCTAAGTAAAAAAGACAGGCATTTGTTCTGGTTGCATTTCAGACTCAACCATCTTCATATACAAAAATCAACTATTCAACATTTATACTAGCCCTGAAAGAAGTGTGTCAGTGATGCAACCAGCTATCACCTTTCCTGTATGTCCGTTCTAATGTCTTTCAGTGCACCATTTGTTTCTAGTTGAATTTGAGTTGCATACAAAAACTCCACCAAGGACAGCAAGAGAAACAGCAGCAAAGAAATAAATTATTGAACAGACCCTAAACTGAAAAGCTTCTTTGCAACTCAAAATTTTTGTCTGGAACAACTTTCCAAGTCAACAGAATTCCTTCCCATTTCAGGAACATGGTAAGCAGCTATTGCTATGTTAAAGTCACACAGAGAAAGCTTTGAAATGTGAAGAATTTTTAGAGGTTTCATCTATTGTTTGAAGTTTCATCATCTACTGTTGAGACCGTATCCAATAGTTGTGCAAAAATCAAAGATTCACAATTTACTAAGCATTTCATTCCTTATGATACAGTATTCATAGAGACTAGAGAACAGTAGATAGGTAAGAGATCTTATTCATCAAAATCCTTCCCTATCAAGTTCCCTTAGCCAAGAGAAAATAAATCTTTCACTTCAGGAGTCACATGGTCTTCTGCTCTACAGACTGCCAACATGAAAAATAATTACTGCGCATGATGAGAGGAATTCTCAGGTGTGGGTATGTCCCACCAAGGCTCTAAGCGCTTACCTGAAGCATCTAAAATGGGAGCATTTTGCCTGGATCATTGTATAACAAAAAGGGTTATTTTAATCAGGGTGTGAATCATACCTTATATTTGCCAGGGAATCTCAACCTGAATATAACTGCCTCCTACCACCTACTAGAGGCAATTAAGCTGCCAGTTAAGGCACTTCAAGCAAGAGTATAAAATTAGGCTATATTCAAACCTATACTGTAGCACAGGAGAGGAGCAGGGGGGAAAGCTCAGCAAATTGGAGATGAGCTCCAGGATGTGTCTGTTACTTTCAGCATTACTAAGCTTGCAGCACAGAGAAATGGATTTAAAGAACAAGATGCTCACGAAGAATTCTCACAAGAAGTTGCAATTGTAATGATTATTCCTGTACTAAGTACTTACGAGGTTGGCCATCACAATAGTATCAACCATGACAGGATTCTTCTTTGTGCCCAGAGTGAACTGTAACCCTCGAGGAGGCTGTCCATTTGTAACATCAAAGCAATGTCCTTCAAGCAATATATATTCCAGTTCATATTCTGCTATAACAGCCCCTTTTATCTATGGAAGGAATGCTTCATCAATAAATTAAGCCACTTAACTATGTGGGAAAAGCAAAATATTACAGTCACAAACGTGTGGGATTTACCTCAAGGTAACTCCCACAGTCAAAAAAACCCCAAAGTCCATCCAGAAGGAACTTCACTCAGTTATAAAACAGGTATGCAAGACAAAGAGGAAGGATTCACTGACTGTTGAGGAAGCTGAGGTACCTCTGCCTTGGTAAGGTAAATCCCAACCTTACTTTCACAGTACACTTTCCAAATACACAGCTTTGGTCAATCAAACACCCTCAATATTTTTCATAAGCTAATTGATTCAAACAAATCTAATGACTTTGAAGATGGGGGATTAAAATAGAATTAAATAATAATTGAAAGAATTGTGAACTAAAAGAGAGTGAAATACATTTTGAAGTACATTAAAAAACAGTCATATATTCCAGATTATATAAAGATTTACCTAGGTTACAAGAACTACGAAACACAAAGGATTCTCTAATTGCTTTACTTTTATCTTAAATGCAGTATTTCTCTAAACACAAAGCTCAACATAGCAGGTAAATTGCTTTAACTTGTACTTTGCATTCTGATTTTTTTCTATTCCATTGCTTTCCTTTAGGACTTGTCTTTTTTTTTTTGGAGAGAAAATGAAGAAAGTATGATGACAATAGAAATAGTAAAATATTACTAAATAATCAATTACCAAAGGAAATATTTCTAGAGCACAGACACTAGACAAATCTTGCAACATTTCTACTTCCCTCTTGAAGTAGAATGGCCAACATAAATTTTACAGTGTTTGCAAACTATTACTTACTTCCTGCAAATGAATGTTGTCAAGGTCACAGGAACTGTTTACTGCTTCAACCAACCAGCTTTCAGGAGTGATCATGTTTAGGGTCAAAAGAGGCGATTCTGGCAATTCTAAGAATTTTGCTACAGGTTCAGAAGGAAGGTGCTTGTTGATTCCGTAAGTTAATTCTGGTTCCAGAACAAAACGATAGAAGCTGTTGAAAAAGAAATGTGACAAAACCCCAACTTTTACTGAAATACAAACTTGAAACATGAAGCTCTTCTAAAATATTTTCAAATATAGTGAATATTCACCAAGTATGATGACATCTGGAGGCAAAGTAGCTCCCTAGTCTTTTGGAATATCATCAGACAATACCTACAGCATCTCAAATGGGCTGGAAGATGAACATAGACCTATTCACTTTTGGTAATTTTGCTGTGGACGTGCCTATTTTCCGTAATGCACTAAAGGCTATGAAAGTAAATACCCAAGAGGTGCATCTAGATAGCTTGACTGTTAGCAGCCTTGAATTCTCAGAATCTGTATCACTGAACGAAGCAGAAGGACTAATCTCTATTGAATGAAAAGTCTTTGAGAATGGCTACTGCCACCAGCAGCAGCAAAGACAGAGCAGAGGAAGGTAGAGTTTCTCTGTTCCTCTCCAGCTCTCACCCCAATTATTCCACATGTAAAAGTTCTCCCAAGAACAAGGAAAGAACCAGGCACCAAGACCTGCAAAGCACCCAGCTTCAAAAGCAATCATAATGATGTTCACACAAGAAGACACTCAGAAGACTAATAATTAAGACCCTGTTGTGAAATAAGAGATGTGAGTAATTCCTCTCAAAATGCATAAAAACTAAGGACTTCTGTTTTGTGGGCAAATGAATAATTCTCCAGCCCACTGGCTAAAGGACAGGCACTACCACCCGTATCTCTCACAAGTAATTAGTAATATAGGTGTTAGGATTATAGGTAAAATACCTGCCAAGGAGATGGCTGTGCTTAAATATTTCTCTTAGAGGGAAAGAAATCCTCTTGGAGGGAATTAATTTCAGTGTAAATGTCTATCACTGAATTAGTGAACCCTGATTTTTACACACAGATAAAAGAAACTTCAGTTGATAGTAGATACATTCAGGCTATCATACTCTCAAAGAAATATAACAACATCTCAATATAACAAATGCAGACTGTACATTTATTCAGATGAATTTAATTCTTAGGAGTACTGAATCCGTAAAATTCAATACACAAACAGTGGGCTATAAAGAAGGAGACAACTTAGACAGACAATCCCCCTCTGCAAGTTTTCAAAGGCATAAAAGACTTTCCATTGATTTATTTAGGGCCGGTTAACGAGAGGCACAGTTGATGGACTAGATCACTTCCCTGTGATACCATGCTTGACACCTTAGAACAAGAACTTTTCTCTAAACAAGTGCAAACTGCTTATGTAATGTTCAATGAAAAATGAGTAAAAAAAAATTCAGAAACACAAAGCAATGTTTACCTCTTAAGAAAATATAAACCATTAAGGCTGTTTTTCCAAAATGAGCATGAAAAGCTATGAACTACTAACCTCTTCAGGGGCACTTCAGACAGCTTAGCTCTGCAGTTCAAAAATAACCTGAGTTTCATATTAATAATGTCCTTGAATACCTACAGAAAAAAATCTCTGTAAAAAAGGGTTCTTAGTAATCGCCACACTTTGAAAATACACCCAAGTTACCCTTGCAACATCCTGCCATTCCTCACATTTCAGCAGAAATCTAAAACTTTTAAAAGATGTAAATATATCTGTATATTAAAGGTTATTGTCAGATATTCTAAATAAAAATATGACCTTTCCTAAAAGTGCATGATTTAGCACATTATTCTTGATAATCAAAATATTAATGTCTTCTAGTCATGCGGTTTTTTCAAGAGCAGTTATCCCCATTTTCCAATGCTTGAGTAAATTATATTATCACCCTTGTTACATTGTGATTTTAAAACACTTGAAGGTTTTTAAGTACAACACATGCCTTTTATTCAACAACCAGTCTTAAAACAACTACTTTCACTCTTATTAAAATAGTTGTATGTGGAAAATTGTTAAATATAGTAAAGTTCAGAGAATTATTTTAATATTCAATTACTTAATAACTTTAAATGTCAACAATAGATTAATGATGCATTAAACCATTCAATTAACTTCAAAGCATTTTCTTAACATATTTCTATTTTTTTTTCCTCAGTTTCTTCATCTGTTCATTTCTAAAATAGTAATGTTCTGGATGCTGTTATATAGGAACCAAAACATTAGGACAGTATTTTTTTGTTATTTTTGTGAGCAATCTGTTTTGCTTAAAGCTAACAAAATTATTAATTTCTTTAAAGCATTCATAAAAACCTTTATCAAGTTACCTTCATTTCTGTGGTTTCTGACACAAAGTGCTTATCTGAAAGCATAAAGCAGCTGTGCCTACATTTATGGATATCAGAAAGGTCAATAAGATATAAAAGCTAAGTTACAACAACAATACTAGTAAAGCTAATATCTAAAATTACTACAATAGCAAATAAATTGGGAACAAAGCAAGACAATAATCATCATTAAATCTCTCTTTTATTATGACTGTAATTTTTCTTTCCTCAATTCAACCCATGGCTAACACACATTCTTTACTACAAAGCTGTAACTTTACTTAGCCCTAGGGACCTGTTCCATTCCTAGTTTCTTATTCTCATCTTTTATGTCACCTGAATACCATCACTGGAAACCTATTGAATAAAAAATAAAGACAAGGGAATAGCATATTTGTGTGAACAAGTGAAGAAGCAGGAAATGAGAACCCAAGAGCACAGGAAGGATAAGAAGGGAAAGCATTACATGACATAAGTTTAAGACCACCTAAATCAAAATAGAGGTCAAAGTGACTCAAATATCTATCTACCATTCAGAATAAAAAGAATGATAAAAGCCTGTATGGACTTCACCTTCAAACAAAATAAACCAAAACCCTCATCCCATTAGGAAGAATGATTCTTGAGTAATCTGCATTGATAGGCTTTTGTGTGTAGAATGAAATTATCTTGCAGAAGGCTGATGCATCATCCCAATTCATCAGCTGACCATGAAATTTAGTACAGTAGCCAAAAAAAAATAAAGCCATTCTTAATTAACATGTTAAAGGACTTTAAATAGGAAATGACAAATAAGACAATAATTCATTATCACTGTGTTTTTCAATAATACAACTTCTGAAATACTGAACTTGGTTCTTTTATTTAGGGCTTCTGAGGACACCAGAAACCAGGGCATTTGAGTCAACAAAATAAAATGGTGACAAAATTAGGAAGACTCTTTTATAGGATACTTGAAGAGTTCAGTCTGTTTACTTTAAATAAGAAAATTCAAAGAGCATGGAAATTTAGTTCAGGAAGCACTGTAAAACATGGCTGAAATACTTCAGGAGGCCTGAAAATTAATCAAGAGGTAGTTTTATTGTGCATGTGCACAATAAAAAGTCATTTGCAAGACACTTACTTGGAGTTAACACAACTCATCTGAAGAACATTAACTCAATAAACCATGATTATTCAACCAGTCATTTGGAATTGTTTGTGAACTTCAGGATAATACAAAGCATCTGCACTGAAAACAAACTTATAATGGAATCTTCAACAGAACTTGCAAAACAATCAATGCATACAGCATGGATCTAAACAAAAATCTGTAATGCCAAGTCTGAGCTTAACAGTAAGGTTAATTAGCCACTGGAAAAGCTCAGTAGGAGCTCTAATCTGTACTCAACTGCTTGGTAGTATTTAAATTAGGAATTGATTAAAAAATTATTTCTACTTCAAATAATAATTGTGAAAAAGGAGTCCTGTGACTGGCATTATACAGGAAAACAGACTAGATTATCAAAAGGGGCTCCTTCAGGGATTCCTTTTACTTTAGGGATGGAAAAATAAGTCCTGTCTGAAGACAGAATGAACAAAGGAAAAGAGGCAAAAGATAACTTACAGGAAAAAAAAAAAAAGGTTTGACTTTTTTGCCATGTTTTTGAATTACTGAATACTTATTGGAACAAGGGAAAAAAAAGGTAGATGATTCTAAGAGTATGTAGAATAATTTTTCCTTCTGTTTTTGGTGAACCATGAGGAAAAAAAACCCACAACTCTTTAATTTTGTCCTCAATTTTAGCAGGAGGAATGTCTACTTTTCTTACATCGCCTTAGACATCTCTTTCATAACTTCAGGACTAGTTAGCTCTTCCATATATTCTGCTGAGAACTTATGTGGCTCAACCATGGTAAAGCTATGGCTGGTATTTAAATATTTACAGTAGACAGTGACTCTATCTTGTCTGGAAATACTTGATGCTGAACTCTGCAACAAAACTTTTTGAAAAAAAGGAAAACACAGACTATATATAGTAAGCTGATCAGAAAGGCATTCATTTATGATTTTTGAGTTTGGGGCTTGCTGTATTTGTATGTCTGTTTTGTTTCTACAGCAGAAGATGGTGGCTTTCCAGGTAAAAATAATTATATATATATACACATATATATAGATAGATATAAAATTTTTAGGCAAGTTTTCATTTTTAAAAAGGTACTATTAGAAAGTTTAATTTACATTAAAATATTTCTGTTTTGTTTACTTTCAACAGCATTTCATTATTCTCTCCTAAGGGTTGGCTTCTTGAATAAAACCAGAGCTCCTATGAATCAAGCAGGATCTGCAATAGCTGAACAGCTTGGGACACCATGGGAGTCATTTGCCCAGGCATGCATGAGAGAGCCTGTTAAGCTAGGAGGAATGGAGGTTTATGCTCTGAGCTACAAGATCCTTGATGTGATTTATACTCATAATATGAACTTCTGGCTAAATGGAGAGTTTGCAGTCCATTTCAACATGAAAATATTTTCATTTGGTATCAAAGCTTTCATTTTAACTGAGAAGGGTGAAATGAAAGATCTGGTTCTAGAAAAAATCTAGCATTCTAAAATCTTGGAATAGCAAAATTTTTCATGAATTCTAAAAAATTTTTTACTTTGCTCCACTATATGAAGAGTGAGTGGATGCTTCAACATTTGATATAAAAGGGTATGAAAATGGGAGGGGGAAAGGCAATTTAAGAATTTATGAAACTTGCATAATTACTGCAGAAAAAAAAAAAAGATAAAATAGGATACAACAAAAATCAAGTTGGAGGCTTCAGAATTGTAACAGACCATAAAGTGAAGATAAAATTTACATTTTAATGGGAAACTATAAAGGAACCTGAGACACAGTGATATTCTGTAGTAGGTGAAAGAAGAAAATAATTTTAGCTGTGTTTTTAGGGCAGTTTCTCTTTAGAAGATCAATAGCTACACACAATGGAAGCCTATGTAGATATACCCGGTAGCATTAATCAGCTAAGAAATCTCCCTCCAAAAGCTGAAAGGTTTATAGTCCAATCTTCTCACAATGATATTACAGGTCAGATTTAGACCACCTCATTTAGGTGCCTTGGAAAACTAAGGTGATCTGGTTTAACGGAAAGAAGCACATACCTCCTGAGATTTTGAGAAGCAAAAAATTACGTACACAATCTCCTCCTTTCTTTCTACTGACTGTAGAGAGCACTTGCAGACTCACTTTAAGAGGACTGGGGCATGGGGCATCTGAATCTTACTTTCAAATGAGATATTCATAATGATGAACTAGGTCATCTTCAACTTCTTTTATGAATTTAAATTACTAAAAATATATTTTGAAGGAAAAAAAAACCAACCAAATTTTATTTACGCTTTACTACACTGTATGTGGAAATTAGAACAGGTTTAGTAACAACTAAACTACAAAGATGCAAGTTAAAAGAAATTACCACCATCTTACAATCAATAAATGGGTCATCTTCTGTGCTTCTCTTGTCAATGGATCCACAATAGCAATAACATCATAGAATGGATCATTCTCTTGGGGCTTGACTTTTACTACGCTGTTAAAAAAGTATCAAAAACAAGTGACATGAAAACTCTAAACTGAATTTGTTGAAATGACAGACTTTAGACATGACTTGGTAATATCAGAGGCACTTAAGATTTTACTGCTCAAGAAAATATTTCTTTCATTTCAAGCAATAATCATGATTGTTCCCTGTGATACAATTAGAAAAGCTAAATGTGAACAGGAATAAAAAATATAGCATTAATCTACATACTTCTATCCTGGTTATTGATTAGATACATTCTCCACAAAAAAATTAAATAAAACAGGGTAAGACTTAAAAAGGGTCTTTTTGTCACTTGTCTACAGTTCCCTTCATAGAGATCTGGAATCATTGGATCAGACAAGTAATGGTGGTGACATAATTTTTTTAAAAAAGGATAAAAATGGCATCAGAGAAGTGTAAAACTTGATAGGCCGGACTAGATTTATGCATTACAGAAAATAATTCAGTTTGATAGACTTGATTAGGCTAAGTCAAGCAGACCCTAGTTAAAGTACTCTGGATTTACAGGTAGGAAATGTCAGTAAATTTCATTTTAAAAAAGAAAGAAAAAAAGTCATATGCCATAAATACAGAAAAGGGAACTACTGCAATTTGTTTTCCACAAAACATATGGTAGCAGCACAATACTGACTGTTACTAGTGTAACTTTGAAAAAGGTGTCAGCCTCTTAGAAAAGGCTACCACTGATTTTACTCCTGCCTTCACCAACAGGGACATCCCATCAGCACACACACTGGAGAACTTTACCAACAAAAACAAGCAGAGATTCGGAAACAGCACGACAAAAATTTTTATAAACATTTGTAATTTGATCACAGTTTTTGCATTATCATATGTCCTTTTAAAACATGTACTCATCTGCTCTTTTTTCAGCAAAGGGTAAGGTTGGTAAATCAATAGGTATTATTAATGAATTTATTAAGAAAAAGACATAGATGCATTATGCTATGGGAGATGAGCAGGTTGTTCATACAACAGTTTTAAAATTAGAGTGCTTTCTCAACTTTCCAAAGACTGTACGCAATCATCAGTACATTCAAATGTTAATAAAAAATTACTTTAAGTGCATTATCATGACAAAACTGACCTGTGCTGTTCTTTGAGTAATTCAACATCTTGTCTCATCTCTGTTTTAGGCAAAGATGACAGCAGGGCATCTATTTTCATAATCAAATCACTGCCGCTGTATTAAATAAGGCACATATAGTTGGGTTCTCATTAGAAAATGAGTGAAACATCAACATTTTAATGTCAGCCTCTTTTCATAACGGATATTTAGGAAGCCCACATCCCAGACCTGAACTCTGAGGTGATTAACACCTCAGGACTTGTAGCTTGGAGATAAACCTTTAGCATGACAACACTCAAGAACCACTACAGCCTTAGAGAAGCCTTGTGAAATCTACACTTCTGAATTTTAAGAGATGCAGAATTCACAGTTATCATTCAGCCTCACAGCAATTATTTTTCTCAATTGTTGGGTCTTCAAATCTGTCTAATTTGATGAAGATGTGGGACTTTGTCCACAAGACAAATTAAACTTGAATTAATGACAAGTTTTTATTAGTGAAAAATTTGCCAAAGAGACCGACTCAGAATCAAAAGAACTGAGTATATGATATTAAAATCTGCTGACATTTCTGGCTCTGTTTTTCTGTTTGTTTGTTTGTTTTTTTCCCCAATTTTTCCCATTTATGACAACATCAAGGACAACCTGGACATAAATGACCAGGCTTCAAGTTTGGCCACATCTTTCAATTATTTCTATTGGAATTTCCTACTGAAGTTTCCTGAGAAATTTTAGTTCCATTTCAGTGTTGTTAAGTCACAATATTTGTCTAAATACATTTTTTCTCTCACTACTTATCTCCTTGAGTTCTACCTCTTGTTGACTTTGTTTATCTGGTAACGATTCTTTCAGTTGTGCCAGTCCTAGATAACAGAAATGATACTCAGAAAGTTGACAGACACTGTAAGAAGAATATCATTTTGCTTTCTTCTTTGTACAGAAGCTGTATCCTTAGTCTAGAAGATGGCCTGAACTCATCTCATCTTTACACTTCTTCCGTGAACAGATGTGTGAATGTTGTCTACTATGGTGTCAGGGCACAATATCTGCCCATGCCTCTACAGGCTCCCTTACTAACAATTCCCAAAGACAATTGACTTCAAATATTAATACTCAGATTTGGCTTAAGACACACCATATTTTATCAATTTTATTATTATTCTTTACAATTACTCTTATGTAAACAAAACCTAGTAGGAATTGTTAGCTGTACTCTTGGTTGTAAGGACAGTGAAAGTAGGGCAAGTATTTGGAGTAATTCAGCAGAGCTGCACATGTTAAGAGGCAAGAGAATTTTACCTTTTACTACTGTTCCCCATCTCCTTGACAATAGCTTTAATCTTCTCTGCTGAGGTACTGTATGTTATCTTTTCCAACAAATTAAAGTCTTCTGCATAGAATTCATTTTCATTTAAAGGACCCAGTACCTTAACAGAGGAAAAATTGTTAAGTGTAGAATGTCCCAATAATGCTCTGTTTGTAAGAAAAAATAAACTAATATTTTAAATTAGTGCACAATGTTGAATACAAAACCCCAATCCCCACGTATATCAATACTATTAAATTATAAAACTAATTAGACTTCATAGTAACTGCAGGATTAGGTTTTTACAGTTACATGATTACAGTTAATTATCAATCACAAAGGAATACACTATTTAGAAGTAACTTTAAATTTAAGAAAAAGCTCTCTTAAGTAAAATATTTTAAACTCAAATTACTAGTTGTCTACCACACTCTTTAGTTGTTTATTCAATTCTATGAACAGAATCCCCTTCTAAGACTTGTCAAATGAAGCAGAACAGATAGAAAGAATAGGAAAGGATACAAAACACATAATATGAGAGGATACAGCCTTACTACAGTTTTTGGAAGGAAAAGAAGTCTGAAGGAAAAGAAAGTGCCCTGGAGACGCAGAAAATAGCATTGAGGATGTTGTTCCTACTCAATTTATCAGGCCAAATTGACCCAAGACAACTTCAAGAACCTACAGGGCTCCCAGGATGTAGAATGTCATTATATAAGTTTGGTGCTGAATCCTTCTTTCACAAAATTCAACTGCTTCCTATAAATGAGTGATTATATAACAAATCCCACTTCTGATTTTATTAATGATGCATGAGATAGATGAAACCATAGTGTAATTATGAAATACTATGGTAATTTAGGAGAAGTAATAATTAGAAAAAAAATAATTTGCTCATAGAAGCAAAACTTCTGTGATGAAATAGCAAGGACAGAAAAGAAAGATATCCCATGTTTTTTTAAAAGTAATACTTTAGAGTGAAAACACACTTTCAGAGATATGAATATACATTATTAAATTTATCCAATTAGTCTTATGAAACTTATTTCCCCAAAACTTTAAATATTACATTATTCGAGCATTTTTAGGCATGGAGAACAGTAATAATAATTTATAAAATAAATTCACTGATTTAGTTATGAGGGAGCTGACACAAAAAAGCCAACAATTCTTTAAGGCTTCATCAACAAAAATGCTTTCTGTGTGTTTCTTAGTAGTATTTCAGTTGCATCTCAGAAGCATTTAGGATGCATAAGAGTAACTAAACTCACAATTTAAAGAGTTTCCAGTAATGAGATGCCAACATAGTTTTCTTTCTATTTCTTTTGAATGGTGGAGGAGTAAATTGAAAACATAAGAATTAAAAAGTAGTTTGTAAATTGTGTTTGTAATGTAAGGCATTGACTGTCATTTAACAAGCACTAAATATTGAATGCAACATTATATTTTTTGATCACAGATTATCTATTGACAAACTGTAATTAAGGCTATTGGTTTCAGCATATACATACAAGAAACTGAAACAACAAAATTACTATACTTTTATCTGCGTACTAAGAATTAAGACCATAAAATAACTTAATATTATTAAAAATGTGGTGGTTTAGAGCTTGAAATACTAACCTAGTCAATATTATTTATATATTTATTTACATGGTAAAATAAAGGTAACTTCAGGATCAAAAGTTATTCTTAAACATTACAAATAATAAATCAGATACTAACTAATTTTGAGAGTTTTGTCAGATTAACTCTAGAATAGCTGTGAGAATGACATACACACATAGTAGCTTCAATGGAATGGAGCTAATGAACAAATGAGGAATAAAACACAAAAAAGTAAGGCAAACATTCATATCCTTCTCTAACAACTTTCTGAATAAATGGAAAATCAATATAATGCATATTCTTTAGTTTGAAACTGAAGTTCCAGAAGTAAAAAAAAAACTAAAAAGGATTGAGAGGCTTAATTTCTTTCTTACCCTGCCATTGCTAATAACAGCCATTTGCCCAGGAAGCAGCTTCAGAACCTCCTGGCAGAACATCTGGTGAGTTTTAATTAAATCCAGTCCTAAAGTGTTGTACTTCTTCTCAAAAGTATTGCCATCCATTTCCTAAAGCAAAGGTAAAGCATGAGATGGAATGATTCAGTAAAAATAAATTTTGTAACAGGTGAGGAAATCAAAGGTTTTCTTCAAGTTATGTGGTAACTAGAAATCAAAGTAAAACAGCCACCTCAGCTTCAGTGTAAGCACATAACTGCTGGAGGTGAGCCACAATCTCACAACCACCTGGAGTGCAGTTTGTACCCTGGGGCAACTGTGAATATCATGAGAGCAAAGCTGAGCCTGAGGTTAACCAATTTTTCCATGATCCAGCACAACAGCTGCATGAAAAGTAACTCTGTTAAAAACTCAACTGTACTCTCACTTTTAGGAAAATGGTAAACATGCCAAAACTTACACTGGAACTGTGCCTCACCTGTCAAAATTATTCTGATATGTATCTCTTCATTAGTAATATACAGATCAAGCAAACAGATTCATTCAGATACAGTTAATAAAATGACATTAATTAGTAACATACTTAGCATACACAGCTTCATTAGAGACCTTTATGTCTTTCAAAATTTATTAAACAATGAAACAAGAGCATGACTCAAAAACACTCCTTTTCTAATATGGTTCCAGAAAGTTCTCTTAGTCTTCCAACTCTTCCTATTTAAAAGGATGAAAATTTACCACTCCTTCTGAGAGAAAAAACAGTAGTTAGCAGCTGTTACTTCATAACTCAGCTCCACTCTCATGTAGTCTTAACTTTCTCTGAAGTCTAAATTCTTGAAAAACATTAATGCTGCAATTTTAACTAAATGAGAGGGCTATTAAAAGAATCAACAATTGAAAATTAAACTACTTTGGTCTCAATTATCTGGTACCCATATTCAGAATTTTTCAGTACTCTCATATTTTCTCCCTTTAAAGAAATTCTCTATTCTTCAATCACATGAAAGTCATCAAAAATCCAAATCTGCTTGAGAAGAAACTGTATGTGGGTTATAAACTTCATGGTATTTGACCAAACACTGTTATCCTCACCACCTCCTTCCAATAAGATATATGTAAAATGAAAAAGGAAGTAATCTAATTTAGTTTGCACTCACTGGGATGAGGAGTTTAACGAGTTTAGTGCCAGCAGTGAGGGATTTTGCTGTCTCTTCCTTACTGAGTTTACTTAGGAAACTTTTTAAATTGCTGTTGTTTTGGGTTAAAAAAGCAGCCAAAATTCCTCTTGCAATGGCTGTGTTATCTTCCTGTATTTTTGATGAAGGATTGTTCAAAATCCCGACTCGTGTATGACTGCTTGTTTTCTGCAAAGAAAAACCCAGAACAATAAGTAATTTTACAGTTCCATCTGCTGTTACCTAATGTATTCATATCAATTATAACTATGTGAAATGCCCTTAAGTACTTAATTTTTACAGCTATTTGTCTTTAGAAAAGATACATCAATGACTAATTCAGAACTCCAACTGTGAGTAAAAATGTGATTAGTAAGCATTTACCTATTCTGTGATAAATATTTTAAAAAGAAGTATTAAGTTTTTTTAATAGAACAATTGCCTTTGAGCATTTTGCAGAAGCATGTTTTTAACAAAGGACATACACAAAGTGTTCATTTACAGACTTCAGAACTAGTTTTATAGATGTCTTTCTACTTTTCAAAAATTATTGAACTAAGCATAAAATAAATGCAAGAGAATTTATCCACTTATCACTTTAACCTTTCACTTACTAAAATCAGTGATGCCACTCAAATTTTACCAGAGAGTGTGATGATTCTAAGGTAGGATCAAACAACATCATTAACTGAAGAAAAGGTAAACAGACTCCAATGCAGGAAGGAATAAAAAAACAAGGAATGCAATTACTGGTATTCAGCACTGGAGAGGCTTCCACAAAGTACTTCCAAGATGGTCAGAAAACTATGAGGAAGCACTGAAGAATCTGGGCTTGCTCCATCTGGCAAAGAGGAGGCTACAGAGAGCTTGAATAGCAACCAACAGCTACTGAAGGGCGAGTGAAAAACATGACAGAGCTAAACTTTTCCTGGTATCATGAAAGAGTATAACAAGGGGTAATGCTCACAAATTTTGGCCTGGCAGAAAAGAACAACAATAGGAAGGCAGTGCAGCACCAGAGTAATTTGAAAAGGGAAGGGACAGAGTTACCTCCTTGGAGATTTTCAGAAATCCTTCAAACACACCTACAGCTGACCTGATGTAATGAAGGCAATAATTCCACTTTGAGTGGGAGGCTGAACTGGACGACCTTGAGAGGTCTCTTCCAGCTAAGACAGATCAAGCTTTTTTTCAAAGGAAGTAAAATCTATCAGAGTTTTCAAAATTGCATGTATTAGCTGGAATAGCTAGAAGTGAATTTTCTTCAGCCATTTTCACCTCCAGATTTTTGCATGCTTTTCTTCAAATGCTGACGGCAAGTCATGAGCAAGTGATGACTGTGCCAATTCTGCTCCTATCAGGAATTATATAAGACCCTGACTTGAGAGATAAAAGGAACAAGAAAGGAGTGAACAACCTCAATACAAATCAATGAACTTCAAAAAAATACTGTTCATTTTATTTTTCATAAAATTTGAAAATCACTAGACCAAGCAATACATGAGATTTAGCTAATGTTTTGGGGGTTTTCCTAGATTCTCCTCACCAACACAAGGGGACTTGCCCGGATGGTTCTCACCTCTTAGATGGGAGCTGTGGCACATTTCCCCTGCTGAAGAGGGTTAAAAAACAAAGCTACATCTGTCAAGCCTGAGACATAAATAAAGCAGTCCAAGAAATTAAATGTTCCTCTGTAACAAGGACTTGTACTGCATATTCTTCTTTGCCTTTTTTAAAGCCTCTTTCTAAGACATAGTTGTTATCACATACTCTTGGCAACATCCCAGTTTTCTAATTCCATTAGGGGTTCCTATTTCATTCTTGATTAGAAAATCTAGATGCTCTCCTGATTTCAGTTTAAGTACTCTTTTAACCTGCCCCAAACAGAGGGTCTTTTTGTCATTTATATTGACGTGACATTTATACTTTCTAAAATATATTTATATTTCAGACATTCCTATTTTAAATCCTATCATCAACACAGAAGAACATAAAATAAGCAAACTCATAAATGTGGATGATCCTCCTAGCATATTAAAACACAGACAAAAATTGATCTTAGAAGCACATAAACAGTACATGGAAAAATAGTTTGTTCATGGCCACAACTGTGCCACATAATCCAGGAGAACACTGCTTAATGGTTCACATCAACAGGCAATATCTTAAAGTCCTTCTAGTAATATTCTGGGCTGATGGGAGAAAGTCTAACTGGGAAGAAATTCATCCTTTTAATACACAGTGTCACAGTTTGTCTCCTGCCTCAACAGTCCATGAACAAAATTATCATATCCCTTCAGGAACTGAATAAAACAAAAGCACAATTTCTCAAGTCTGCAGCTGACCAACAACAAAAAAGTTGCTACATTTTTATTTAAGAGTATGATTTTTGAAGGTGCAGAGAGAGTTGTTAAGAACATATTGGTAATAACTATTTTAATAAAACCTGCTAGAAACTCACCAGGCTTTTCAAGGCATTAGAAAGCAGTTGTCTACCAGCTGGCTTATCAAAATCAGCAATAATCCAGACAGTAACAGCATACAATGCATCTTCATCTGAAAATTAAAGATAATCCTGTTTTATGTTCTGGAGAATCTTCTCATGACTAATGAAAAACAAATTAATTCTGTTTGTTGTTTCAAAACTCATGTGTGTGTTTGACTGCTGACTTCAACTGTAAGACTAATCTTTGCCACATCAGAATCTTTTGCCCTCTGAACTGAAAAAAGATTCTTAGAAGGCAATTTATCATGTTAATAGGAGAGAGCCACTAAAAGAGCTGATCTATTGTTGCAGCATTGAGACAAGAGGGCCCTAAATAATTAGTTACAATTTACAAAACCTGCTTTACCAGAGGTTACTTGTGAACATTTGATGGAGAGTGATCATATAGCCAGAAGTGAAAAGAATTAAGTAGTTACAGGACCACATAAATCAGGCCAGTCAATTTCCCTGGCATCAAAGGGAAAGTCCTTCAACTACAGGCAGGAAAAAACTTATCATTTCTGGACACAAATGGGAATATACTAAATACAGTCCAAGGAAAGTAAACTACTGTGTAAGTGTACACGCCGATAATTTCTGGTTTTCTTGCTCTGTGGTCTCCTGTTCTTTACTTGTCACAGAAGAGCAATGGTAGGTGAAAAGTTCTGCAAAACTATTCATAGAAGAATATCAGCCTACTCAGGTCTACCATACATCCCCTAAAACATAATGCATAGAGACAGAAATTTTCCAAGGCTCTGGTGAGATGCTAGAAAAAGGTTATTATTAACTGTTGCTGTCATCTAGAGTAAGACACTGGGGAGAGAGATTTGAAATGTAGATTCCAGCTTAAAGGTTATAGGTTTTACACAAGAGATCTCAATCACAGAAGTAAGCCTACGGATTGAAAGACATTCATTTGACAGCTCACTAGGATGTCCCTGTGTTTGTAGACACAGAATCAAATAAGACTCAAATAACTTTACGTTAAAGAAATTTAAGTGTTTAGCATTTCTTTCTGATAACGAATTAAGTAAAACTCTGTAAATACCACATAAAAATCACTGAAAGAAAGCGCTTTATTTACAGGGTTATTGTATCCCTTGATGGACTGATGCAAATGAACAGCTGTTAACTGTCTACTTCTAGAATTTCTTAAGGCACAGACTATTGTAAAATTCCATGCAGAATTATGACCCCATTCTTGTAATTTTTTTCTCACTCAAGGAAAAGTACGTGCATACGCAATGAGAATATTTTATATCAAAAAGTATTTGAAATGTACAAAAAAATTTGAGTTTTAACAAAGCCAAAATTTATAAATGAGTTAAAATTCATCAGAATACAAATTCTATTTATTTTCTATAGAAAGACAACGGCTCATTCAGCAAAATTAAATCATCTAACAAGAGGAAAAATAAGGAGATACTTAATGTTAAAAAAATAGAAACATAATAAATTATTCCTTAAATTTAGAAATACCTAATTTTGGTATAAACATACAAACTCTATACATTCTGCACTTGACAATGCTGCAAGTAAGAGTCATTTGAAAACTGAACAGACTTCAATATCCTCAAGTAAAACCATATGTATGGAAGATGAGTCTATCTTCAAAGTTGCAAAAGTCTTGTACAGCTTTTTAACTTCGTGTCTGTAAAACAACAACAACTAGCCACAATATCCATCCCATTTCAAAGCTACAAAAACTACCTACCCTGTTAATTATAATTCATGTTTATAATATTCAGATATGCTCTGCTTCCTGAAAGAAGATCCTAGGATATTGAGAAATGTTTAATTTACAAGGTATCCTTGGAATATTGACTTACTTGGGATATTTAACTGGTAAATTTCAACAATTTGTAATAGCCATCTATAGACAGATTGATAACCTATAGAGAAAATTAATTACCTTTTTTTGTTAAGTACTTCATGTTATCTGAAATTACAGCGCTTTTATCTTGTGAGTCCAAAAAGGAGAAAGTAGAGAAGTCTTCCACATGAAATGGAACTGCATAATGTAAAACACAAAGTATTAGACTTAAAAAAAAAAAAGAAAACAAAACCAAAACCAAATAATTACAACATCCAAGAAAAGGAGTTACCAGAAGTGGATCTGAAATGTATGTATCTTCTTTCTGCTCCAAGAATAGTGGGGTTTATACGGGAAACTACATTGTTCTGATCCATAAGGAAATCCACTGCGTTTACATGATCATCTAATAAACCCTGGAGTTAGAGGAAAATGTAAAATCTGCACTTTTAAGATAGATTTCCAAGAGAAACAAAGACCAAGTATTTGTACAATCTTTCAACTGAGCTTAACGTTTCTACAGACACAAAGTTACGGACAACATCAGGTCAAAACCATATAAATGTCACACAGACAGTATTTCAAAATATCAGATACACATTTTTCAAAGAACAACTGCAGTACATTCTCAGTTTCTGGTTGAAAAATTCCATATAATGACTATATGCTTAGCTGATCCTTCAGCCTTGAATAATTTCAATATATTGTTTCAAAACCATGACCACAAATGACTGTAACAATGTAATTGCAGGTGTGATATTACTAATTTCAAGCCATCTCATTATAAAAAACCATAATATATAAACATGACTGCAACAATTCACTATCAAATATTTCACCCTGCACTCGTTCAGAAATGTTAAACATACCATGAACACTGCCCGCTGGAAGAAGCCGGTGGCATCAAAAATCCTCTGAAGGATAAGCGTCTCCAACTCTGCCGCATCCATCTCCTCTCTGGGAAAGGGCACGCCATTAAACAGCGCTTGAGGCAGTGCACCCAGGCCACTCTTCTTATAAAAGGTTGCTCCTGCCTGATCAAATCAGAAATATCACAGGATTAAACAGACTGCGGCTGACTGTAGTAAAAAAACGGAACTAATATCAAGAGAGGATGAACTCTAATCTCCGAGCACTCTTCACTGTCATACCTTGTCATGAGTAGCAGGGACAAAAAAGAAAGCACTTGGAAACCAAACAGGACAGATGGGACTCATTTGTCAAACGGAATGACAAAAGAAATTACAGATCCATATATGTTGTTGTGAACTTTCGCTTTATCATCTTGCTGAGAAATTTTTATTTTGCTTAACATTCTTAGCAAATAAAAATAAAAATTAAGCAAATAACATTGGAGAAGAACCCTCAGACAGTCAAAACTACTTTTACCAAATAAAGAACTCTAAAAACCTCAAAATGTTTTTATCTTTGTAAATCAAGCTTTATTTGATAAGAAAGCAGAATTCAAGAGAGACCCCTTGACATGCCTACTAGAAAAATACTTGTGGCTCCTGAAAGCAGCGGGCAAGAGTAAATTTTCATAGTGAGAGTAGTAATGCAGAAACCTTTACATTTCCATTAATGACTGAACGGTGGCTGAAGAAAAATTTGACTCAAAAGTGCTGCATTTACTTGCTTTAACATTTAGCAATTTAGCATTTAGCAATGTTAAAGTAACGTTCAGCCTAGTAAATGCATTGAGTTGTATACACTGCAGTATTTCTTACTCAGCATAGCTCCCAACGTACCTTCCTCCCTTCATCATACTCAGAATGAACATCCAGGATACTCTGAATATCAGCATGGGGGTACTCGGTTCTAAGAACATGTTTCACATCATCTACTGTCAGAATATTTCCATCTTTCACTTCATGGTACATCTGTAAGAATTATAACCAAAAGAAATTTAAAAATGTAGTAAGCTGTCAAACAACTTGGTAAAATTAAGTAAATAAACAATAAATGAGTACAACCTTCTTATAGTGCTCTAGCAAATTTTATACTGGTAAAATTTTATATTGCTTTTATTGCTATATTGCAGTTTTTGTACTGCTTTAGTAATTATCACCATTGCATATATGCACAATATTTTATCAGAGCACTGTTCTGATTGATTTATTATTATACCTTTAGTCTAAATCTGAAGTGGCAAAAGAAATACACCTATGTGAGCTGAATGTGAAAGGTTATTTCTCTAAAATAATTGGAGAGGTAAGGTAAATTCTCTCTATAAACTAACATGGGTAGTTACCTGAATATATATTAATCCAAGCCTAAACTAGTCAGTGATAACTTTTCCTTAACCAAGTTATTTTATTTCATAGAGTAATATTTTATTATTTTCATCATACATACATACATACAATTATAATACAGCTCTGCATATCTCAAACTTTATTTTATTGCTTCTGTTTTTGTTATCTTTCAACTATATTTATCATCTCCCTCTTTTTATATTATGAAACAAAGTAAAGAGAGGAATACAACATTTTAAAAAACACACTGTAAACTATATTTTTTGATCTAGTCATGGATAATTGTTAACCATGCATGTCAGCTCCCTAACATTTGTGGATTTCTCTTCCAAGGTATTCCTAGTTATTTCAATTCCTTTAATCTTAAGCTCTCTAAGTTTGTTCACAACACCATGACATTTTCTAGGCACTAAACATAAAACCAGAAAACAAATGGAAGAAAAATTGTTATGTATAAATACCATATTCTCTTTTACCCACAGAGCCTTTACATAGATGGCTCACTTTATTTCTCCTCCATTCATATCTCATCTCTGAAATTCCTGTCTTATAAAAATTTGCATTCTCTCACAAAGTTAACCTGTCTCATTAAGCTGCATGCCTGCAATACTTCTGTGTTTTCTGCACCCATGGAGAGCTCAAACATGACCAAAGAAAAGAAATTATCCTACTACTTCACTTCCTACACTGCACAATAAGAAAGGGGTTTTTTTTAATAGGACTGCCAAAATGACATTAAAATCCTAGTACTCCAAAAGACACAGAACACAAAGACAGGCTCATTACGTTAACACAAATAATACAGAATAATTTTTCATAATACTAAAAGCTGCAAGCATGCATCTACTTTTTTATATTATTGAAGAAAGCCTGTTAATAGGCAAAATTACAAGAGCAGATTGTTTTCTGCAAGAGGAAAGTATTTCTGCAGAAATTTTATATTTATATAGGCTATATAATTATATAGCCTATTGATGCCATATATGCTTTTAACACTTCATTTCTGTATAAAGTAAATGCGTAAGTCTCATCATAGGGTAGCAAGGTCCTAACTATATAAAAAATTAATAAATTATAAACCAGAAGTAAATAGCTGACTTCTTGTGAAAGAACTAACATTAATTATTGACATAAAGGCCTGAGAGGTGTCAGATTCCTCTGCAATGTAATTAAAAGTTCTCCAAAGAGCTACTCCAGCATCTTCATTTCCATCAATTTCTTCTTTTGTACTTAAAATGAAAACAATTCCAATTCTATAAAAAAAAAAGAGATCATAAATTTTAACACAATATCTGCTTCACACATGCTCTAATACAAACATAGAAGAACAAAATGCCTGCATTCAAGTGATCTGCCCAGCACACAGAGATAAAAACCCTGTACCTGGGTGGTGTTTTCATGACTGTGTGATGACACAGGATACCAGCTATGCATCCTTCATCAGCTCTACAGTATGATTAGGTTACCAACTATGTACTGACCTTACATATAGCCTTTAAAGCCTACAAAAATTTAGATTCCCGTGAGTCAACAGGGTTTGATCACAGTACTTTCTCTCCTTACCTGTATGAAGGTTTTGATTCTTTACATTCCTGCCATCATCCCTTAATGGCAGGAGTCTTTGTTTCAGTCTGGGCATTGTCTGTCTAATTTTTCCTGAAAGGGTTATCTTGAGTAGATGCATGAAGATGTGCTGGGGTACTGATGTCTCATCATCAGTGTGTGCCACTCCTACTAGCCCTTCTCTCACCTTTTTAAACTTCTGGGCCTTTCAACACCCTGACATTGCTGTACATTTTCCACTCACACCAGTTTTAAACATATCTACTAATCACAAAATTTCCATTAATTGAAAGAAAACCCAAAGGAATATGAGGCTTGAGAGGTAAAAAGGTCTATTGGAGGTAGCGCATTGATACTGTTTTCATGTAAAAAGCCTGGACTGAGATTAGGCCATACTATCTTTATGGTCCCTTCCAACCCAAACCTTTCTGTGAAAACACACAGAACATTGCAATCTGTCTTTCATTATGCTTTTGTAATTGAATGGTTAAAAAATTAAGAAAAACAACAACAGAAAAAATCAGAACTAGAAAAATTTTAAAGTAAAATCAAACAGCTGTAATTTATTGAGGACACAAAAAGCCATTTCACAGGAAGATTTTAAATATTTAACATGGAATTCATCTTGTTGAACTTTGGATATATTTTTTTTAATAAGCTGTGGAAATAAACAGCCATTTCTGAGACTAATTCACTTTTTCTTACAACTAGGTATCTCAGATCAACCAGACTGTTCCTCAGAAGTGTCTCTCTCTCAAGTGATGACTACTTCAGTTTCAGAAATTCAAAACTCGATGAGGATAATCTCACTTTGGTGTATATTATACACAACTGTATACATCAAAACAACATTAGATAAAGCAACCACAATTGAAGCAACTGAATTTTAAAAATTCCCTGAAGGCATGTTTTGCATACAGAATATTTTTATTAGAATGCAACTTTGCAAGGGCGCCCAGTGGGACTACGTGACAAGATAAACTTTTATCAGACTTCTGTGGTTCATTTTACTCACATTCAGGTATGTTATAGCTTGCAATCTATTTGCTTAAGAATACTTAATACCTAAGTAAGCTTGACACAAATGAGTAACCAATGTGCCTTATTAGAATGTTGTTGCATTGGACTTAACTCGAATTCACATCCTTGTCTAGTAGAATAGAAGATGAAGAAAAAAATGAAAGCATCCTTATTTAAAGATTTCTCCTCAAGACCTTCAGTTTTCCTTACCTAAGTGGTACATCATGATGATAGAATAATTCTGCTAGCTTCATATAATCACCAGTATCTTCTTGGACAGGATCAACAAAAAGTACCTAAGAAGAGAAAACATATCAGGCATCCAATATTTATTCTTGATATATGTCTCTATTTTTTCTTCAGACATAAAATCTAAGACAAGAACATTAATTTCCAAAGGAGCTGTACACCCAAGCTGTTTTCAATTTTTTAGAGCATTCATTGTAAGAAAACATTAAGACAATAAATGAAAATAACATCAGAATTAAGGAATTTGGACCAAATGGTGAAAATAGGATTTAACCATTTACTGAACTTCAAACCAAGTGATCCCACTTTTCTTCTTTGAAAGACCCCATGTCTTTACTTCGTCTTTATTAATAAACTCCTTATTTATTTTAGAAAGATATAATGCTGATTTGTCCATTATGTCTTTTAACAAACTCTCTCCTGTTGTGAAAACCAAACAAAATAAATCAACAAAATATTTTGGCTAAAAAGTTTAAGTAAAAAAATGGAGGTTTCAGAAGGAATTCTTCCTGTCTCACCTATCTTTGTAGTCATTTTTTCATTTAGTGTAGCTTGGAGTATAAACTCAGATCTTTCAGGAATGCATAGCATCTAAAACTGGGATGTGTCTGAATAGGCAAATTATCCTTATGTAGATTTAATTGGACATTTGTACCTCATTTATTTAACTCTGTACTGCAAACTCTCTTTACAATTTATCAAACTTGCTAGAGTAGCTGAAATGAAGCAGAATAACTTTAAAAATTTTGAACATCCCCCTTCAGATTATAGTGAAATGGTGTGTTATGGGTTTCTATAATATAGCTCCTATATTTAACCCCGAATACTTAACGCAATCTACTTCATATTACATATATCTTACACTTCATTATAAACATACATTTTTTATTACCTATTGCTGGGATTTTCATTGGTTTTTTATACACAAACCTCGCATCACTTCAAGCAACTACATCAAAGACAATGGGATCAAGTGCACCCTCAAGAGCTTTGCAGAGGGCACCAAGCTAAGTGGTGCAGCTGACACACCTGAAGGAAGGGAAGTCGTTCAGAGGCACCTGAATAGGCTCAAGAAGTGGGTCCATGGGAACCTCATGAATTTCAACAAGGTTGAGTACAAAGTGCTGCATCTAGGCTGTGGCAACCCCCAGTTTATCAACACAGCCAGAGGGATGAACAGATCAAGAGCAGCCCTGCAAGAAGGACTTGGGGGGTGCTGGTGGATGAGAGGCTGCACTTGAGCCGGCAGTGTGCACTCATAGGCCAGAAAGCCAAGCATGTCCTGGGCTGCATCCAAAGCAGCGTGGGCAGCAGGGCAACGGAGGGGATTCTGTCCCTCAGCCATGGTGAGATCCCACCTGGAGTGCTGCATCCAGCTCTGGGCTTCCCAGCACAGGAAAGATGTGGACCTCAAGCGGGTCCAAAGAAGGGCCATAAAAACAATCAGAAGCTGAAGCACCTCTCCTATGAGTTAGGGAAACTTGCAAGAAGGAAAGGGTTTTTTTACCAGTAGTAGAGATACTGTAGTGATAGAACAAGAGGTAGCAGTTTTAAACTAAAGGAGGGCAGACTTAGACTGAATATGAAAAAATGAGGATGGTGAGACATCAAAGGTGTCACAGGAAAACTGGTTGCTCAGAGAAGCTGTGGATAGACCACCATTTAAACTGTTAAAGGACAACCCAAACCATGTTATGATTCTATGGTTCATAAGATTACCTCCTGTAATTTTAATTTAAATCAGAAATAGCTGCTTCCTTAGCTTACTAAGTGATACAGAATCCTATTTACAGAGGAAAATTAAGCTACAAGTCATTAATAAATAGTATGCTTTATAACCTAAATATCTTTGTACCTCAATTCATGATCTTTAAACCATACACAGCTATCTCTACCTCCCCTCATGCTTTGATAGTAGTGAATTTTCTATGCATAGCATGTAAAGGAACATAAAAAACTCTTCACAAAACTGTGCCCAGATCCATCTGCAAATCAAACAAATAACCACATGTGACTCACTAGATAAAGCGGTATTCACTACTCTTGGCAGATCCACACAGAAAACTTAACAAATCCAGCACGTGTATTTTTTTAAAAATTGTCTGACAATGTATTAACATATACACTATGCAAAAAACCCAAAGTTCTCTAAACTTACCAAATTATATAAATTGCGTCTAATCTCCTGTAAAAATCCAGGAAATGTGGGTTTTAGCAGTTCCTGATAGCTTGCAGGCCAAGTGCTATAGCTGTGATCTTGTTCTATATTATTAATCCACTGAAAAAAAAAAGGCTGCTATTTAGAAAACATGCATTGAATGCTGAGAAAACTATGTGGGCATAATAATATTATAAAATGTCTCCCTTTCTTTTGTTAAATAATAACAGAAAATAGCTTTTACATTTTGTCTTTGTTTTTTCTTTTTAATCAAATTGTTTTTTATCTGCAGTACACAATAAAACTAATACTGGATGGAAAAGGAAAAAGGACCATTAGTACTGTATATAAGGATGTGAACAAAACCATATTTTTCAACTGTGAAAATTACTTTCACAATGCAAACATCATAACAATGTATCACACAGATGTGTGTAACACAGCATAACCATCTTGTAATACAAGTACAGTATTTATCTTCAACCTGCAGCAACAGAACTTAAGATAGATCAAAATAGTGAATTAACACGTGGCTGATTTGTTCTTCTAGTCCCTTCTGCGCAAGCTGGGGCAAACAGAAGAGTGAAATGTGGCTCTTTCAGGTGCAAGAAAATAATATTTTAGTGCATTTTCCCTTGGTGCATAACCTTTGTAATGAAACCTGAGTAAATTCTGAAGAAGGGTACAAATCACAGTTACTGGACAGCTAGAAATAATATATTTAGATGGCCCACAATTCACTTATCATACTTATAAAGTAGACTTAGAAGTCTTGCATGATATGAGATATTATGTAGTATTATGTAGCTACATTAATTGCTATAAAAGACAAATTCTATAGTTTGGAGTATGCAACTATTCTACGTATATTTTTCTTTTCCTTTAAACACCCTATATCTTAAAATTTTAATAAGGTATAAACTAGAGAAAAATACTCATCAAAAATATTGAAGGGATATTGCCCTTGAAAACATTTTGAACTGCTAATTGATATATGGCCTTATGCCTAGTATTTCAATTCCAGTACAAGAAAAGAAAAACTGTTTCATACAGAGGACTATCAAAAATGTAATCTTTAAATAAATAACTTTAGTTACTTACTATTATTGAAGAGTGACGAATATCTAGTGCATAATTATTATCTGTAGGATGTATATGCAACCTCATAAATTTACTCAGGGTATCCCCTTTGATTCCAAGTTCATGAAGGCCATGCATCACTTTTCCTTCCAGTTTTAGAGTCTCTAAAATACTTTTTTGGGAAGATAAAGTACATAATGTCTACAAAGACCTCTTGTCATGACATAAAAATTATTTTTAAAACTAAAAACAATCTTCATTTAATAGTCTTAGAAATGTTTTCTCTTTATATTCTCCCACAGCCTAATGTTTAAAGCAATATCAGTTAATAACACCGTATGTCTCTAACTTATTTCAAAATATAACTACAACAGATTATACAATTCTTTTATACTTTCAGATCTACTTTATACCAAGCAATTTTATCCACCTTTAGTAAGAAGTGGCAGGACAGCAGAGTGAAACTTTTCTTGCTGCACTGTCCTGCCTGAGGCAGAAATCCAAGCTCAGATACCCTAAGAAGCAGTTTTGCAAGTGAGTAAAGAAGCAAGCAGCAAGTAATGGAGGCACAGACAAACTCTAGGCTTGTATCATGGCAGAACTCAGAAAACAGCACAGAGGAAACACACAGCCACACCCTAAAACCTCCCCGAAGACCCAATGGGACTCTGGAACATCTGCTGCAATCTGAAAAGTCAAATTTGAAAATAAAAAAAACCCTGAAGTGCTCCACAGCAGAACCCAGCTAGCAACACTTTGCAACTACCTTCATGTCTATATTTTCCTGATTTTTAAGTAACAGGGATATGAAAGCATTACTTATTTTTTTATAAAGTGCTTATTACAACTTTTTATAAGCACATGTTAGATTCCTTCCATTTCCAAATTAATTTTACATGGTGAGTTGTAAAATTACAAGCAAACAAGAAAACATATTCCAAGGGAAAAGGCTATTCTCAACTACTTATACAATGTCCATACTCAAAGCAAACCCACTGTAAATTAGTATTCTTCCTACTGGAACACTTCCTTGCCCCCAAAATGCAACAGCTGAGATTAGGATCATGGGAACAACTTCCCAGTATTATTTGTAATTCTGTGACCTTCAAACAAAATGTGTATCTTACCTAAAGGGATCATGAAAATCCAGGTCAATAGGAAGGCCATTTACAAATAAACGTGCTTCTCCAGGTTGAATTCCAAGTGTTTCATGGAAATGCTAAAAAGTAAAAAGTACTGCTTACTTATTTAGGTATATGCGTACACTAACATATATAAACCCCCTTAAGTAATTCTGCAAAACAGACACATCAAACCTCTTCCATACAATTTCTTCTTCTATCTGAGTGTTGGAAAAATATTCACCACATATTTTATGAGTGATATTTAATACATTTCAGATGTGTAGATACAAATGAAAACAACCTACCTGTACAAGGCACAGAAAAGGACACATTCTCAGCATTTGCCAACAGAAAGTGAAAATACACACATACAGAAATACAGCTTGTAGGTTTTAAAATTATTTCTATATATCCATTCAGCAAAGGGAGACCTTACATATGTCCCTCAGACCTTCACTTGAAACCAGCTTTCTTAATGATTTAACATCTCTCAAGTCTGAAAAATTTAAAATGTAGTTAAATTGTTTCAGAGAATTAGGAAAAACAGACTAGAAACTTAAAATCTCATCTAACAAAGGAACCATGGAAAAAACACAGATGAGAAAGGGATAGCACAGCATATCTTTGCTTGGCAAAGACGAAAAAAGATCCACAATAAACAAATACAAGAAGAAGGTAGTATTTAGGGAGTAAAGCATGTATTATCATTTTCCTACAGTGAGCTCTGAGGCACACCACCAAGAGAAGTGACAGGAGCAACAGCAGTAGTGTATTCCAACTCATGACAGAAGGAGCAGCCAGATTTCAGGATCTGCCTTAACTCCCAACAGAGAAATAGAAAACACAAAAAATACTAATTGAGAAAGATGGGGTTTTTCCAATATAGTTCCCACTTGCTAAACAAAGTGTGAACAAAACATGTGCTTTTAAGAAAAGAATGCCTACAGCAAGCATCTCAGGCTCAGTATATCACTCATGATATGAACCTGTAACTGGACAAAAGAAAGCAAAAATGAGAGAACATTGAAAACGGTATTATTTCTGTAAAGCAGTGTGGTCACTTTCACACAGTTAAATGTAAGTAGGAAATGCAAATAGGATAAGAACTGAGCTGAACTGCAGAATAGTTAAGGTTGGAAGGGATCACAGTGTGTCCAATCTCTCTCCCCAAACAAGGTCACCCTAAAGCACATGGCACAGGATTGCATCCAGATATGCACTCTTGAGTATCTCCAGTGAGATACTCCACAACCTCTCTGGGCAATCTGTTCCAATGCTCAGTCACTTGCAAAGTAAAGAAGTTCATGTTCAGGTGGAACTTCCCCATTCATCAATTTTTGCCCGTTGCCTCTCGTCCTATTGCTCAGCACCACAGAGAAGAGCCTGGCTCCATCTTCTTAACACCATCCCTTCAGATACTTAGAGATATTGATAAATCAGAGCGGAAGTTCTTAATACAATTTTGTTGCTAGATATTTGATTATCTATTTTTTCATAAAAATGATGATGGAAGGAGTATTTAGACATTCAACACTAGAATTTAAGGCTGATAATATTAATATAGTATTTTCTTGCTAAACTTCAGTAAATTATTGCATTGCAAGTAGTGAGTTCAGTTTAATGAGATTTTTTTTTTTTTCTTTTCTCTATAGCAGTTCTTTGTCTATTTCTCACTTAGGTATCAACTCATTACACCTAAATCATCACATGTCTTTCACTTTTAATAACTTTATTTCCTCCCATTGCATTTCCTATTCAACTTTCATTATCTTGAGAGGGAATCATCCAGTTACACACAGCATGGGATCATATCTCTCCTGCTGCTAGATGGATGTACTGCAGTTCAAGAATGCACATGACAATTCATTGTGCTCAAGCAGCAGTGTTCAGGAAGTTTCCTTACTTTTATTCAACAAATTTTAGCTGTCTAAAGGCCTGTAGACTACAGGAAGGATGTGACCTCACACGAAATTAAAACTTTGTGTGATAGATGCATAAAATCCTTGTAAAGTTAATGTAGTTAATACATTAATGGAATCATAGGAGTGATTCAGCTGACCAAATACACAGATATCCATTATGATTTGTTTCAGATTCAAATTTTAAGTTACTTCTCCCAGTCCTTATATTTAGCAATGGTCAGTTTAATTCCTGACAGACCTTTAGCTTTTTTTTTACTTTTTTTTTTTCTGAATTTTGTGGCGGAGGAGTAGTTTTTGATTAAGCAATTAGCTTTGATTTTTGTGTTAACAGAGCTGCAATTAAGGAAAATCATTGTAAAGACTTCATTAAAAAACTGGAAAAATCCTGATACCAACATTCATGCTCTGGAGGAACTGCGATCATCTGGGATTTATTTTGCTCTATGCTGACTATAATCCTAACAACAAAGAGTTATAGGAAAAAGTGTATCTTGGCTGTGTAGAGAAAGCAGTGAAGTGCAGACACTGATTTCCTCCCTCCAGCAAAAACTACAGAACTTCTCACTACTGCAAAAAACAAGGGGCCTGCAGTTGAGCCCAGTCAAAGATCTCTGTGAAAACCCAAGGATCAAAGATGTACCCTGCACATGAGAAAGTTGAACAGCTCAAGGAGGTGAACTGCTGAAATACATGAAATGTCTTCTCAATATACCAGCCCCATGTTTAATCACCTGTGGACAAATAAAGGCCTACACAATTGTTTGCATAACCATTTACAAGACTATAACACTCAAGCCTGCTACAATACTTAAGACTGGAAAGCCTTACATGAGTTTTGCATGGCATAGAATTTAAAAACATTTCTGTTATATTTTTGCTACAATAGAAATGACAAGCTCTTTATCTGAAGGCTTCCCCAGCGCAAGAAGGACATTCTTCACTTTCACTGTTTTGGAAAGTGAAAGAATCTGGAAAAGATATTCCCCAGGAGATACACTAGTCTTGGCAAGGCAAGAGGAAAGGCCTAAATGGATACAAAGCAAAATGATACACGCAAATGTTGCAAAAGTGCAGGAGTGACATAAGTAAGGTACAAATCCCTTTTGCTACAGTGGTTGGTCAGTCTTAACACCGTATGAAAACACGTGTTCTGAAGATCAACACTAAGGACAGTACTATGGATGTCATTTCACATGACCAATCCTGCAAGAATGGTGCCTAACATTTAACTGCAACACTCAGCTTGAAAGAAAAAATCCAAACTGAACAGAGACAGACATCATGAATTCAACAAATATTAAGTGGGATCTCAGAATAAATCTCAGCTCAGTCAAAATCACAGGAACAAGGACTCCTCATACGGTACACAGAACAAAAGATGCAGTGAATTGAGAATGAAAACAAAACCACCATCTGCTACAGATGATGCTCAAAACACCTCGCAGAATAGCTGCATGTGTGATTCTGAGAGTGTGGAAAGCTCAAAGTTAGCATATGCTGACCATAATATTAGCAGCAGGCCTAGATTCAACACCAAAGCTACAGAAAAAGTAACTGATACCTATTTTGCTTTCCCAGCACACAATCTGTGACTCAACACTCCATGAAAATTGTTTGGCCTTGCCTAATTCTGTAAAACCAAAAGAGAGAATGAAAAAAGTTTCATGAACAGCAGAAAGTGAAGTACTTGAATTGCATATTTAAATGTTACCGGTCTCACAATAGATTTTTAGAAAAATGAGCTCTTTTTCTCTAAAACTGTGAAAGTTGCTACAGTAAAAAAAAACTCCAAAAGCCGCAATACAATAGTCATTCAAATGTCCATCTGAAGAAATAAAAACAAACCTTCTGATTTTCTTCTATTTCATTTTGCAATTTCTTGTCTACAGGTACTCTTGTCAGTGATCTGTTAAAACAAAATATTTGTATCACTCAACCACCAGATTTTAAAAAAAGCATTATTTTATGTGAAATTGGTATTTTAATTAAAACATCCAATGTACTGTAAGTGAAGAATGCTGTAATTAAGTCTTAAAAAGAAGAGTAATGCATTATCATAAATACTGAACTTTTAAGACAACTATTGTTCTGTTTAATTCTAGTAAATTCAGGTTTCAGATCCGGGCTAGGGGTTTTTTTTTGCAGTAATATCACCAATATATTTTTTACCAGTCTCAATCTTTCCTCAAGGCTTGTTTTTTGTAGATGTATATTATAAAAAAGTAAGCTGCTTGGTCATCTAAATTATTACCTGGATACATACCATATTCGCATATTTTAAATTATTATTACTGTTTCCATGGTATTCAACTTTACAGCATGGAGAGCAATGGATTTGTTGGGACAAAGGCAAACATGCAGAGAAAGACCACTTTAAAATTAGCTGAGATTTAGAAAAAAAGAGGTTTGCATATAGAGACCATTGAAAATGTCAAGCATTCACAGACAGATAAAATTTCGTTTCCTTAGTCATTCCATCTTTTGAAGGTAACACATTGATTTGTCTTTTTTACCTTTCATGAATGTTCTGGTAGACGATTTTATCTTCCTTTGCCACAGTGTATTGTATGTGAAGTTTATAATTATCAGCCTTATCATAAAATACTTCCAGAGGCAAATTAATCTCTCCATGTTTTAAAAAAACCTAAACCACATTAACCTAAATCTGACTGTCCTGATAAATGCCAACATAAATATTCTAGTTGCCTATATGAACATTTCTTTCAAAACAGGACTGTACATGTTTTAGCGAATTTTTATGGGGTTTCAAGAGAAACTGGAGTCATCTTAAACATGAAAGTTAACTAAGCAAACAGAGAATGATTCTGCAAAGCCAGTTTCAAACTTGTGGATAATAAAGCATTTAACAAATCCTCACCTCACCCCCAAAGAAACTGATTTACAATAATCTTGCCAGTATATGCCACATTTCTCACAATATGTCAGAAATAAGACATAAAATCAGTTTACTTTAAATAACTATTCAAGCTTTCCAGGTGACCAAAGAGACATACTGTAGGAGCAAACAGTATGATTTCCAAGCTCGGTATTAGAGAGTTTTGAAGTAAAAAATAGTTTCAAAAATACTTTAAAAATCTGAATTTTATCATGCTGAACTCAGGAAAAATAGTAGGGCCTGTAATTCTCAGAACTACACTCAGTTAATTAAAAAAATGCACAGATAGAAGGGACAATCTATATATTTCCAAATGACTCCTAGTGTGAGTAGTTAGGCAGGAAAATAACACATAAATGTGAAAATAATAAAAAGACTAAAAGTAAAATACAAAGCTGGTCCAACATTAGCAAGGAAGTAAAATACCCATCAACAAAAGGTAAGCTTTACTGATTGCTGTTCTAGTAATAGGAAAGCAATTCAAGGAATCATTAAATAGCTCCTTCTTCATGTATGACAGTTGACAAGGCAGGATTCTAGCATGATTTTATGCAGAAAGTGTGATGGTTGATCCTTGAAAAGAACACCCTACCAACCTGAGATAACAAGGATACCTGTGAAAGACACCTGCTCATTTTGAGTTCTGTTATTTGTTCAATTTGTTCAGAGATTCAGGAAATTTTTACTAAAGTTTTAGTAATCATCAAGTGCTACAGACCCTAAAGAGAAACACTTCACTGGCTGAAAGTAAGTGGATACTATTTGTCTTACTACATGATGCAGGAATGTTCTTGAATGGCCTCAAGGTTCAAATATTCTCTATAATTTTATGCATCTTTATTCTTACCTGGAAGAACATGTAGCTATGTAGTACTGAATGTTGAGGGGAAAAAAGGAAACCTTTCACAGGATCATAATGTTAACATTTGTGAATGATTAATAAATAGCAAGTAACAGAGCATTATAATACTTAATTATCTGCTCTGTAAGAATACAATAATACAACAACTATACAACAAATCAAAAATGAAAAATACCCTATAAAATGAATTATTAAAATGTTGCTATGACATATCAGTTGTTACACTGTCTACATGTGATAACATTTTGTAAAATCTACTTCAGACTAACCTTTTCAACTGGAAATACTGAGACACAAAAATAAAGGTGGTAAATTAGAAAGTGAAAGAAAATTTCAGAGGAATGGTATATTAATTTTTTTATGGTCTAAGGAACCCAATTTTTAAGGAACATGCAGTATTTTATTTTCATAACTACAGTTCTAAAATTTGTGTAGAGTCTTTTCAAACCAAATTTTGTGTAATAAAAAATGGTTATCTTCATATAAAAACTGTCTGAAACTTACACAGTTAAAAATATTATTATAATATTCAGCTATTTATCTAAAGTGACTAAGCAATATCTCTTCATTTCCTGTTTATTCTAGGGGTTTTTTTTCCAAAATAGAATTTTGACTCATCAGGTTAAGCATGATTAGACTATTAATGAAATATATTCTGTGCACTATTTTTACACAATGCCCCTTTGATTTACGTTGTCAATGTAGACCTACTAAGTTTAAATTATTTAAATATTTTTAATCTGTCATGTTAAAAATAACATGCTAGATTAGCACATTAGAATAAATCATGCAGGACAGAAACAGTGATTCCCCTTCTATAAATTTTAAACTCTTCTTATACTTTTACCCAGAAAATATTTAAAGAGCAGGTAAATTGAGATCTCTAATGCCACAAATACACGACAGGAGCTGGAGTGGAATGTAACAATTTTAATGACTTGCAAAATCAATGATTTAAATGTCTCCTTGCACACTTCAAAATGACTTTTTTCTGTCCTTTAAAGAACAGAACTGGATTTGAAGTTTGACATTATGTATGCTTCCAGTATCTCCTATTGGAAAGCTGAATTTTCTGATTGCTAATCTGAGTGCAAACTTACACCATACTATTTCATAATAATTATGCTTCAGGCATTTTAAAAGGCATTTTGCTTCCTTGACACAAGATGTTACAACAGTGGTTTTTCCATTATGGTGTAGATTTTCTCTAACAGACAATCAGGGTTGACAATGAAATACTGTGATAATTAAACAAGAGTGGCAAAATGTGAAAGCACGCTGAGTTAAGAACCCTATTTAGCATCACATTTAATTCAGTAATTCAAGCAAATATTGCTGATAGGATTGCTGAAGAACTTACTAAGTGTGAAGAAAAGCTTTTCTCAATTACAATACTATCAGTTTACAGGAAGAACAATTTCTCGTATTAGGACAGCTAAAATTAGGACATCTATTTAATATTTATTTAATATTTATCTTGATCTTTTATTAAGTAATCTGTTATGGAAGACATCTTCCTCAGTAAGAACACCACTATACAATAGCCAAGGCCCAATCTCAACAGCAATGTTGTGCTTAAAACTAATGTGTGTGAATCCCCACAAAATTGATTAATAGTATTTTGCCTCTTCTCACTTTGACTAGTTCTACTACTAATTAAACAAAAGTTTTCACCTGGGAAAATATCAGTCCAGTAAAATCCATTAGGACTAAGTGCTTGAAGAATTAGCATGTCCTCATGGCATCTCCTGCATTAGACAGGAAACATTTAAGAGACTGATCATGAGCTCTCCCTGGAGTTATCTTCTACTCAATGGAACTCCTGGAATCCATCTAGCAAGATGTCAAACATGAATATCTAACTGCAGGATTTGGATATAAATCTGTATTACTGTCATGACAGTCAAATGCAAACATGAAAATAGCATTTGAAAAAAAAAGCTAAAATATCATACCTGGCTCTTATTGGGAAGTTCTGAGCAATGTCTTTCATTACCTTTAAGGCATCATAAACAGGGGTAGACATAATTCGAGTAGCTGCTTGAAAACTAAGATCTAGGGTGGAGGGAGAAAAATAAATTAAAAAAAAATTCACTGGAAATACCACTCAATCATTACTGCCTACAGTCAGAAAACTGTTCCATATACACATTCTCACTATTTACGTATTTCTTGTTTCAGTCACTGATTCAGCAGTTATGAAAGTTACATTATTAAGGCTGAAAAACTGGTCACATGAATGTTGGAAATAGGAAATTCAGGCTTTTCTACAGAATTCTGCTTGACTTTCTTGAACATACACATTGTATATGTATTTTCTAAATTTACAGAAACACTGAAAAAGCCCAGACCATTCATCACGAGGTATTATGCCTTCATCAAAAGGGTAGTGCCACACTCAAACCTAGATACACACCAATCCACAGACACCCATAACTGCAGGAAAGAGTAAGACCTTTCCAGATCCAGGATTTCACAAGTCTTTCAGGTAACAGATATTTAATGTGGAAGGCTGCACTGAGCATGTGAATTGTACAATTTTCAAAAGGATCAGAAATTTCACAGAAAAAAATGGTGACCCGCAAATGGAAAGTCAAACTACTGTAAAATATCTGTTCTCATAAACACCCAGCACATTTTTAAAGGGACCTCATTTTCAGAACGAAGTAAATTTTCAGATAATGGGACAGTTTAAAATTAATCTGTCTATCCACTGAAAAAACAATGATGGAATTCAGTTAGCTATCTCTGGAGTCAAACCTGAACGTGACAAATTTTGACACGTAAGACTAGGATAAATCCAATTTTGGTACCAAACGGTGTGAGGCAGTACTATACTAGATGCTTCCATGTACCTTGTACACATCTGCATAACTAAACCATGCAGTGATGGTTTTTCCTCATAATTTTCTAGTTAAGACATTTAAGCAAAAACTGAAAGCCTCAGGTTTTCAGCATCAGTTTTAGGAAAGCTGATGCCATACAGTAAAAAGTGTTCAGCAGAAAGTCATAGAGGATGTTGCCTAGTAAAATATTGCACCATCTTCTTGAAGCAATTAGGAATTAAAAAAAGGAAGGCTGAATCAAAGTGAATAAGACATTCCTAAATTAGCCTGATAAGGTACTTCTTGGCTAAAAAAAATAAGTGAGTGAGAGGTGGAATGTTAACTTCTATTTCTTAATACTTTTAACAAGAAGTATAAAAAGAAATCACTCTTAACAGTAGTTTTCAGAACCCTTTCAACAGGCACATAATTTGTGATCAGTTGAAGCAAAAACACCCATTTGCTGCTGTTACTACAGATAGAGAGGAAGCTGTGAACTTAGGTCATACACTTAAAACCCTTCATAAATTGTTAATAATTTCCATTTTATGCTGAACAGCTAGGATACAAATATTCAAATACCACTGAGGCCAACTGACATCATTTTACCTCCTTGGTTATCTCTGGTCAGGGCTGTCACTTAAAGACCTCCCCTTGCAGCAGCTTAACACAGCTGAGAGCACAGTGTAAGGCACCTTGAAGAAAAAGTACTTACTAATTACTTACCTAAAATATAAAAGCTCTTGAAAGACAACTCTTGAATGGTGTTTAGGTTCATTTATAAATAGAAGTATGCCCTATAGCTGAAGTAGTTTTGCTTAGATTTAGTTAGATTTTTACTTTGAAGCTAATTAAAGGAAATCAAAGAGAAGCTGAGCCATTAATTCAGCCACTATAATTAGTCATTAAGAATGAAGTAGAGAAAGCACCCTGTCATGTCAGCAGTAAGGGTATCAAAACAACTGCACCAAAAAATGTGGGGGCTGAAGACTGAAGATCCAGAACCATAGTCCACTACAAGTCCTCCAGACAAACTAACAGCATCCCAACACTCAACTACTTTCAACACTAAGAACTGGTTTCTTGAGGAGCAGCACCAGTTTCCTTTTTTTTATAAACATAGCCATAACACCACAGAAAAGACCACCACTAAACAGAGACCTTGTACTGTCTTTTGAAGGCAGACATTAAAGGGATTGAAGTTTCATAGCTGCTTCAACTTTAATATCAGCCAAGTGGCATTCAATCACACACAAAAGGAAAAACAGTCAAACCCACTATTTTCTTTTTCTATTTTTTTTCCAAAGTAGATTTCTCAAGAGAACTTTAAAGCAATATTTTTCAATTGTTTTTAATTTTGGTCAAAGATAAATCCTGCAGTTGAACTTCATTGATAAAAGACTGCAAGTGAACCACAATTATCTCACACAGCTAGTATCAGACTGGACATTGCTAGCAAGCTCTATAACATCAGGGTCCCAGAAGAAACTGAAGCTCAGATGATTGTTCAGTCCCCTTCACTGCACTAATATAGAGGCAAACTCATTTTGATCAGGTTGTCCTTTAAAGCTGAAGAATATAAGGGGGAAAATTTACTTCTGTAAACTTAAATGTTATGACATTTTATGAGAGATTTATATTTTAGAGTAATTTTCAATTTCATTCAAGCTACAGAATGTCTTGCAAGTCATCAGTACACAAGCTTTAGCAATCAGCATATTTGTTTTCCTTTTCTACAGGAAAGCTTTTAAAAGTATGTTCTTCCACTTGATAGTATATTTAAAAAATGCATCAATATGAACTCCAGTACATTGATAAAATTTATAAATTAAAGAAAACAACCTGTCCTAACATGCATTTCATCCCAACCCAACAGTCATGTCAAAATTAAATCTTTTTCCTGACAGCTAAAGAAAATATCAAAAATAAGTTTTAATACCGGAGAATATACATCTGACAGAAAAACAAGCAATATGTATCTCTCCACCTTATAAAATTACTTCAATGTTCCTTTAATTTCTAGCACACAATACAAGGTATCCTTTAATTTCTAGCATACAATACAAGGTATCAGCACATGGCTTTTAAATACTTGAGGTACTATGGCCTTTTATTAAATGATGTCTCCTTTTAAAAGAAGTTTTTATCATAATGTGAATACATTAAAATAACAAAGGTATATTAAATAGAGTATCATGTTAATTTAAAAAAAAATAAAATACATACCCTGCGTTTCCCAAACCTTCAGTGGTTCCATGTTGTTAGTAGTTTCAATCAGATGTTTTTTAAACTCTATCAGATTATTTTTCAGATCAGGATGCATCCGTCTACAATAAAACATTTTATTACAATAAAGAATCAATTACATCCATCAATATCTGCTTTTATCCACAGTACTGCTCACAGCTAATATTGTATTCTTAGGATAGCAACAAAGAATGAAATTTAACTCATTCTTGAAACAAAATATGGATTTTGGGTGAGAAACAGTGATTTCTGAAGGCTAAAGAGAAATCCAGTTAAAGAGAATCATAGAATCATTTAGGTCAGAAAGAGCTTTTAGGATCCTTAAGTTCAACCAGTCCAAACCACTGTTAAGCACTTTTAAGTCCACCACTAAACCGTGTCCCTAAGTGCCACATCTACCCAGGCATGGCAACTCAATCAATTTCCTGGGCAGCCTGTCCCAATGCTTGACAACTCTCTCTGTAAGGAAATTCTTACTAAATACCAGGAGTTCACTTATTTTGTAGTGATCTGTCTCAAAACCTTCCACATAAATTTAGACGGAATAAATGAAGTCAAAGATTGGACAGTATTAACACACCATCCAGGTAACTGTCCACTTGGCTTACTATAGGATGATGTATACCTGGCTGTACATCAACTGTACTATATATTGACTGTAACTGAATGCACTCTTTGTGGCATTAACTACAAGAGGTAAGACAACGTTGAAAACGTTCTATAAATTGACAGTACCGACAAAATCTACTGAGCACACAAATCATCTGTCAGACCTAAAGAACATGGTACACAAAAGCTTAGCTATTTGTTTTGAAAACCTAATAGGCAGGTAAGGAAGTATTGAGGGCAAATACTTCAGCCTGCTACAAGATATCCTTGAAAAAAAACTCCATTAAATTCCTAAACATTTTATGTCTTCTGCTTACATTCATAACTATTTCACAGCCAAGAAAAGTGAAATTTTGACATGGGTGTAACAGAGGGACAGTTTACAGGCTACTGAAAATTTCACTTCATCTGTCTCACTTCCTATATGAAAAGGAGAAGAGGAAAAGCAAATGAATCTAGAAACAATGTCAAAAAGACAGAATTATCTGACAGCTTCACAATTCAGTCACAGTGGAGAATTAAGATACTAAGTATAGCTAAACCTAGCAAAACACAAGAAAAAAGCTCAGAAAAACATATGGCATAAGCATTTGGTATTACCTGCTGTGTAGAATCTTAAGCACATAGGTGAAACAACAGGAAAGCCTCAAGATCTAAGTGCACTTCTACCTCAATGTGCTTGAGAACAAAAAGGCAGGAAGGGAGGGGATGGGCTCTCAAGAATTTAGACAGAATTAGCAGCTCTGAACTCTGAGATTTAGAGTTTAGTGACAATATCTACAAACAAGTTTACTCTTTGTTTTAATTAATGAGAGAACAACATCTAGAGAAGACCCACAATCTCAAGGGGTTTTGCTGAAGAAAAAAAATTATGATCCACTACATGGATTTGTTACAGGAAAAAGGAAGCACTTTGAATGACTGGAACCACAAAAGGAATCCACCAACTGAGGACTAGAAGAAGTGCTTGGTAGGGTAACATTCAATTTCATTTAACAGATTGCAGCTTGGAGATAAGAGTTCCTGCTGGAAGAGAACACAAATTCACAAACTCCAAAATGAGACGGTATCTATAATAAGTCCATCTTCCTGGAAATATCACTCCTTAACTCCATGAAATCCATTACTACCCTTCTCATCAACATCTTATGGAAATACAGCACATGGCTTTGGATTTCTTGTGCTACTCTTGCATTTTGAAAACCAACATTTTGATTTTAATTATCTAACAAATGTGAAATCATAATGTCCTAAGTTTTTGTGAGTGTTACCCAGGCAGATATTTTTAATTTAAAAAGTTTAATTTAAAAAGTTCTAAGATAATCAGAAAACTAAAAGTAATACATTGAAATTAAAATAATAAATAACCATTGCATCTTTATGTTCACAAGACATAAAAAAAAAAAAATCAATTTCCACCAAATAAAATAATTTCAAACACAAATCTCAATTCTTCTATGAAAAAACCCAACTGGTTGAGCTTCCAGAAACAAACATAAAATTTTAATTATAACTTATATCAACTCACTTTAATCTGCCAAAGAGAAATCCCTGGACATCACTTTCCTCCTCATCTTCCTCATCTTCCTCTTCTTTTGTCTCATTTGCTCCTGAACACATAACACAGATGGACAATATAAACCAAGAAAGTTATTGTAGTATTATGTTTTTATGAATTATAAAACAGTTAATAGAAACATACAATCACAAAGGTGTCATTCCCAGATGTAGTTTTAATTAAATTTATACTTATGGCATCCAAATTAACTACTCTACAGAACTTTGCAACATTAAAATTAATTTTTTAATATAATTCATTCAGTGGTAACAATTTTTATATAAAATTAAATAGGTGTGGTTTAACAGTTCACTTCCCAAAACAGCCATTTCTCAGTTTGATTAAGTGATAAGGTATAACTCTTATCAGTCAACTATTACCAAATTTACACTTGAAAAGCCTGATGACCTTAAAGCACTTGAATCTCCATCTGGCATTTGATGTAAGTTAGAGACCAGTTTCTCACCCTTTAAAAAAACTAAACCATTTTTTTCACATGACTTGAAAGTCATTAAACCTTAGTCTTACCAAAGAGTTAACTTTCCTTTTATTTTGTGAATGTCCCTGCAAAGTAATTTTGCTGTGTCACCATACTATAGTTACCACTTTCTGTAGTAAATATCTCATTTCAATACATTGCAACATGCACCGATCCAAATTCTATGGTACATCTTTTCTACAGAAGATTGTGAATGTATTTCCACAGAAATTCAGAAAAAAAACGCCCTCAGCCCTGAAACACTAATGTGTAGATACTGTAGCCATTAGTGTATGAGAGATGCCAACAATCATAAAGTAACTGAAGTACAAAGGTAAACAATCTTAAAATTACTGAGAGGAAGAAAACCAGGTTGTGTTTTGAAAAGCCGCAGAAAACAGCAATTAGAGGTTAGAAAATTGATTGTATCCTGGAGCACAGATCTTTACAAATGTTCTCATCTATTTTGATTTCTTAGTTCCTAATACCTGAGATTTCCTTCTGTAGACAGAAATTAATACAACCTTCAAAACATTAACGACTGAATATTGTACAAAATGAAAATTTCAAGGCATTTCAATAGTATCTCCAACAAGACACCAAATCAATTAAAAAACTCACATACCTTTAACCTGTGTGTCATCAACTGCTTTATATTCTGTACTCTTTATTGCAAGTTCCACACCATAACCAGATAAATACATTTTCCTGGAATTTGGTTTCTGCTTGAAAATATTATTTTAACAGAAGAAAAAAAATAACTTTAAAAATGTATTTAAGGGAGATTAACAATATCTAATATTGTAACTTTAAAATATTATGACATTTAAGTCATTACCTAAACTCATCTTTAAATTCAAAGTGCAAGGCATATTGACAGTCCACTGAGAAAGCATGTAAAAGAATGTGATAATGTTCTTTATCTCCTGCAAATCACAGAAAGGCTGGTCAAAATTGTAGTCTTCCCACAGTACTAGAAGAGGGACTAGAACAGGCAGAGCTCATAGCACCCTACACAATTATTAATGCCTCACAATTCACATTTTAAACTGATACTCATTTTTTTGTAGTGCTGCCAGACTTTCAGGACATTAGGAGGAAATCCTCTATTTTTGCATCAGACTTACTTTTTAAAAAAGTTTTGATAAAACATTTAATCCTTCCTGCAAGGAGTAATAACAAAATGTAATTAAGTATCACTGCAAAAAACAGGTTGCCACTTACTAAAAACAAACAACGGCTACTTCTAACTTTGGAGTGGAAGTTTAATATTCAATAGTATAATTACACAAAGTATACTTATTTCTGAATACATGTCCTAATTTGGCCCAAATGTATAAAAAACTCCTTTCCAAAATGCAATTTGCACATACACAGCAGCAATTTCTTGAAAGCCTTTGAGCTTTAGCTTGCAATTTCTAGGAACCATTCCGTACTGAGAATCCTCCAGACTACAAGAGAAAACGCAGCAGGGCTGGGAAGCTTCTCCATCCATCCTCTAAGCAAAACTCAAGGCAGAGGGAGCAGAGAGAGCTCTATAAGTAGCCTCAGTGATACTCAGTTAAAAAAAGAAAGAGACAGCAGAAAGACCATACCTCTTCCATTATCAATGCTCCCTCTTCTGGCATTTAATGTAAAAAAGGAGGGAGAATCGATCTCAGTGTGTACCAAACAATAAAAGTGGAGGTTGTGAGGAAGGAAGAAAAGGGAAGAGATCTGAAGAGAGAAAAGGTGCAGGCAAAAAGACAATATGCATTTGGGAAGACCATGATGCACAAGCCAGGCAGAGCAATGAGACATTTAATATGCAAGCAGGCATTTAATTGAAATAAAAGCGTAAAAGAACAAAGTTCAATAAAAACTACACCCCATATGACTTTGAATTCAAGACTGGTTTCCTCAAATTCTCTATTTCATTACTGTGAGCAAACAACTCAAAGTCATCTGCAAACTATGTTTCTCATCTCCCTGAAATGCCTGGTCTACATAAATCATAGCAACTTCTCACTCCATCAGATAATTCTCAGATTAGTCACACTATTTAAGAGCTGTACTTTGAATATAAATCACAAAAGCCTTCCAATAATCAAAACTGGGGACAATACAGTTCCATGTACTGGTACTTTTCTTGTTTTGTTTTGGGGAGAACTTTCCATTTTTCTAATTCTAGTTACTAATATGTTCAGTCTGCTGCACCAAGATTCACCCAAGATCTTCGTACACTGTACAAAACCCAGGCATACAACCAAAAAAGAGGCATTTCAAGATCAGTGATGCAATCAGTGCTTGCATGCAGGATTGGTAACATTACCATGCTTTCCTGGCTTCATAGTATGTGGTGAATTACTTAGCTAGAGAGTTTTAATATTAGAAAATGTGTCGCATATAATTTAGCCAAATGCAAAAATAAATGCAGAAAATGCGTTTTGCCAAAAAGCAAGTAAAGCAAAGACAGAATAATAAGAGTTTACTGAAACAATGTTGATTTGAATTGCATACCTGAACATAATGCCGGAGAACATAAACAATTTCCTCCTTTTGTGCCTTCTCAGATAAAATCTTGTGGAATTTGACAAAGTCTTTTGTACCCATTTCTGCATATAGAATAACTATTGGGCCATTCTCTTTGAGAGTCGGGAATTTATGGTCTCCCTTAAAAAGATACGGCCTGGGTCTGGTTTTAAAACAAATAATTGTGATATTATAAAATTCAGAAAATTAATTAAAACAGTGGCAGTTTTTCTGCTTCATAATTAAAAAACTAGTAAATGTTTATATGCTAAAAGTATACAAGCCATGTTAAAATCATCACAAAATAATGATTGCTCACAAACTCAGAACAACAAATTCATAAGTTAAAGTATAAAAACTGAAAAATCAGCATCAACTATAAATAATTGAAATATATTTTATCAAATCACAACACAAAGCATATGAAAAGCATAGCCCTTGGAGATTTTGTGCATCAGTAGCAGCTTGAAGCTTTTAACTTGAATGATACACTGCATCTATTAGGGATGCACAGAGCAATCAGTAACAGAGTAGCAGAGGGAGATTCTGTGAAGTTTGAGAAAGCTGTCAACACACCTGGAAGCTAACTGGGGTTATACTATTCTGAAACCATTAGGCTCTGTTAATTTAACTAACTTTGCAATTTTTGACTGCCTATCTACCCTCCTAATTGGAAACCAGGACTAGAAAAGTTATGCTGCAATGATTTCTTAGATGAATAAAAAGATCTTTTGAATAAAACCTGGGAAAGATGGAGAAGTAACAGAGGATATGATTGAGTAATACAGTGAAGGTACTAAATATTGATGAGCACACTTTTTCAAAGTTGCCTTTGCATTGACAGTCAAAAGATCAGTAAACTGTCTCCAAGCATCCCCAAGACATGTTAGGAAACACTAATTCAACACACAGAACAGAACTCTGTGTGGTAGACATTCACTGAAGAGCCTTACTGGAAAAGTGTGAGCAGAACACCACACTTTCTGTGATGTAGATCTTTGGAACATCTTCAATGTGAAAAAACATAGAATAATTTACACTGCAAAGATAACCTTTGGAGGTAATGTGCTACAAACCCTCACTTCAAGCAGGAGCAATTTGTATGAGGTTACTCAGGGTTTTAACATCAATGTCCAAATGTAAGTTTGGTAGGTATGCAATCAAGAACCTCATTTGTAAGGCAGAAATAAAAGGAGGGGCCCAGTTTAAGAATTAACTTGGGTGCAGGTAGTTGGGTGTCACAGAAATATCAGGCAAACTGGCCCACTGCTATCACAGGACAAGGCAGACCAAATAGGTGAGATCAGGAGTCTGAAATTACTCTTGAATGAGTAAGCTCTCTGGAAGAAAGGATCCAGATTTGCCCCAATGAAAGCATACACGTGAGGTGTGACTTGCGCAACTTCCTTCTCATAACCAGAGAGACAAGAGCTGCCACTGTCATGGAGAGAGTGGAAAACCTCAGCCAAGGGAGCTTCTCTTTTCCTAACTTAATCCACTCTACTTCAGCCAACCAACCAAGGTGGTTACTGAGTGCTGCCATGACTTGAATAGTGACAATATCATATCACAATGAACATGCTTCATGAAAATATTAAGTGCTGCAACAAATACCACTGCATAGAGCTCCTCTAATGACCTTGGGTTGAGAATTAAAGTGTTCAGCCCTTTTAAATCCAAGATAAGCCTCTGTTCTTTGTTTCTCTTCAACACTGAATAGTAGTGACAAGGAATTGATTCTTCTGCTCTTAGAACTGAAAGGTAATTAATTTACTGCCATAAGAGATGCTCATAAGAAGGCTGCCTGAAAGACAAGGAAGAACAGCTGGGCAGACAAAAAGATAAAAAAATTACACAGATGTGGAGTTCAACACTTGCTAGGGTAGTACAGGCAACTATATTCTTCTCTAGATAGTACCCAAGATAGGATGCAGAAGCAGTGTGATAGAAGACAGCAAACATGTACTGACAAATGTAAGGCACTGATTGTTTTGAGCAAAATGTGCCTCCAATTAATGCCTCTGCTCTTCACAGCGACAGTTCCAGAAACCTTAGCATTGTGTTTTGGACATTTAGCAAGATAAGCAATCCCAACCACTTAACCATGTGTTCTCTGACACACTGAGCCCTTGAGCTCTGGAGCCATTGCACCTCCACATAAAATAATTCTAATTACAGACACACAGTCCATTGCAACATGGCTGAAAGCGCAAAAGACAATCACAGTCACTGTTGCATATAGGACTAAATGAAGCAAAACCTTAACCTTGACATGCAGAATATTTGGCCTGAGACTTCCTGAATGTTGGGTTGAGATGATCAATCCACACAAAAAGAATGCTGCAGCCTCTTCTTTCTCTTCCAGTGAGATTTGAAATTATCAATCCCTTAAATTTAGGACATTTCTAGCATCCTCATCCAAATATGGCGAACAACTGAAAGCATAGCTTAAATTGGCTTGGCTGAACTGGAAGAGTCATGACAGGCAGAAGATACAGAATGGAGCACAGAGGAAAATACTTTGAAATAAAAAACAAATCAATAAATCAAAAAGATCTCTTCTATGAAAAGACAGAAAAAGAATGACTTGTTCAGAACAACCAGCTGTGACATGGCACAGAGTCCCTTATACCATTTGTTCACCTGGTAGAAAAAAAAGAACAGGAGAACAGCCCTATCATTATCACCTAGCCTAAATATCACCAGCATAGGTGAAGCATCTGCTACCCAGAGTACAAATGGAACTAACAGTGGGAACGATGATCATGTGAATGTGAACATGTTTTTCTCAGAGTCTAGCTCCAGGTACTCTAAATATTTGAGTGACACAACTACTTTTGGGGTGGTGAGAAGGAGGAAAAAATTTATCAAGATTTTGTTCCTGCAACTCTGAATGGTCACTGACTGCAAAGTTATTGAGAATAGAAGACCAACCAAATAAAAGAAACTTCTATTTTGTTGCAAGTTCTTAATGATTTCTAGAAGCCTAACTCTCTCAATTCTGAATAATTCAGGATTGTATTATTTAATATTGTGATATTTCAGAATTTTGTACATTTGGGAATAATACCTCCAGAGAGAAGAATGTGCTAAATTCAGTTAATTGTATTAAAAGTTTACTATATTCAGACATTGCAATAAAATCTTATGGTCTCATGATGCCTTAATATATGGCCACAAGAATTCAACAATATTTTAAATTATCTGTAGTATATTTTGGCTTTTATCTAGAAAAGAAAAGATATATTTTAGAAGAATATAATTGGTAAAAATGGGAAATTGTAAACTAGACAGTGAGTTGGTTTTACAGAAACCTTGGCTATTGAATAAGCAAAAGACAATGATTTAGTAGGTTGTAATTGCATCAATGAACTTAGAATACACCACAAATCATACAAGTACAACATAAAATTATTTTCAGAAGCAAACAGCCCCAAAGAGACAAATTTATAGGTTTTCAGGGTTCCCCCCCCCACGATTTATACTTGACAGAAAGCAAAAGCCAAGAAATATACCCTACTAAATCATCTTTCAGCTCTGCATATCTCCATGAAGTGGCTGAGGGTATGGACACTAACGTATATTATGGAAACCTTTGCAGGAAAAAAAAAAACCAACCAACAAAGAAAAGAATGCTACATGCAGGTCTTGAAAAAAACCAAATCAATACTTTTTTAAAAAATAGAAATTAAATATTATGCTTTCATTACTTTGTTACTGTTATTTTGATAGGTCCTACACATTTTACTTCAAAGCTCCAATTCTGGACTGATGCTAGTTACCACAGGACAAAATCTGCAGAAAAGGTTGATAGGTGCAAAGTGTAGCACAAAGTGAGGAAAGGTTATGCCAGCTGAGGTAGATTCCTCTTCTACTCCTATGCCAAGCCCTTGCAACCCAGAAAACCTCAAGTGCAGCAACACTGACTACAGAGAAAGGTCTGTCAGCAAAGTACTGTGTCAGACACACAAAACTGTAAGTTTGTTTAGAAAGTACACCGTAACTTAAACTTGACTATTCCACGTAGAAGAGGAAAAAAAAAAGGAAAAAATACAAAATTGTCCATGTGATTAGAGGACCAAAGGTCTATGATTTTATTTAAAACCTACTTCGATTCATAACTCTCATAATATTAAGCTCTTTAGTAATCTATTTTTCCTCTTAAACCAGATCATTATATTTACCTCTTAGTAGCCTTCTTCAGCAGCTTTTTTATTTCATTAGTCTTACAGGTGTGCTTCTCATGGATAACCACAAATGCACTGCAGCCTTCTGGTGGAGGTTCATCAGCTGCAATCTAATATTTCAACAATTATACTCCACCAGAATGCTTTGATTGCACTTAAACTCACATCCCTTTGATTAAAATAACTCAACAGCTGCCATTAAGCTGTGTTTCTAATTAAGCCCATTCAAAACTGGGTACATGTGGGGGGAAAAGAAAAAAAATTAAAATATTAAGACCCTATAACCTTTGTGAGGCATAGTCTATTAAATGCAGTCATATTCCAGAAAATGAAAAGTACATTTATTTCCTGTAAATACAGGACTAAGACATCTTCTCCACAAGCTGAAATCACAGCCTGTACTCTGAGATATTTTTAATTTTGGTTGCTGTCAGCAATCATGTTAACATCCAAAGATTAGACTTCTAAGCGAATAAATCCCAAACAAATAACATCAATTTTTGATTCTCTCTTTCCCATCCCCTGCCTTTTTTAAAAAACTCTACTCAGCTATTCCAGTATGAAATGGGAATCATGTGTGACTGCATGTCAGGGAGTTTGGATTCACCAGCTGAAAGGTAAAAACAAAAAGACATGAATCTGAGATTATAATATTTCTCCAGAGAACACCTGCAAAACTTCCTAACTTTATTACAGCTTATTACCTTTCAGAAACATGGATTTCTCACTTTATCCTAAAGGTGGCATTGCTAAAAGGAGGTGTAGCAATTTCAGGTTGAGATGCCAAGTGAATTTTTGTCCTCTCACTTTTTAATTAATAAAGCAGGTTTTTCTAATTTTTCAACATTTCAAATACTAAAACAATGAGAAAGATGAGAAATCCACTAAATAACGAACAAATTACTTGAAGCTACAGGAAGTGTCCTACTCTGGGAACGTCTGAATTCCCACAGGATTATTTGAAGCAATGCAAAAAATCCCCACAATCTGAGTTTTAAAGAAGGAACAATCGCAAAAAAAATTTCTACCCTGAAAGGAATGGTATCCATACAATTGAACATGAATATTTGTTCCTGTCAATATAACCAGCTTATAAAGCACCACCTTTATCATGTTGGATTTCAAATGATACTGGCATATAATTTACTGAACTGTAACAATGAACATTGTTCAGCCAGAATACCTCATTCAATCATGTACCAAATATACCAGGCAATACTGTCACCTGTTGAAACATCTGAACAGTTGGAGAATAAGCCCGTATGGAAAGTGCAAACTTCAACAGATTGATTTGCAAATTGGATAAAAATTGTCCTGCTTTCTTCAAGATTAAATTGTAATAGGAGTACTCTGAATCTGTTGAAGAGAGAAAAAAACACAAAAGAAAAGACAAACTTTTAGTACTTAGCCCTAAATGATGTGGCATCTACCTACACAATAAGCAAGCATTAATGCCAGTGCTGCTTGGCATTCAAAAATCTTCAGTGTTGTCCACTAATAAGTTTCCTTTCCTACTAATCCAGAGGCCTAATATCACAAAAAACCAAAAGAGAGCTCAGTAGCACTAGTTAATATCAAAGTTATGTTCAGCAATATAAAAACCCACTCAACAATAAAGTCTCTTGAAAAACCTATATGGAGAGTCCTGAATAGAGCATTATTTTACAAATAATTTCCTCACATTTAGTTTTGAAACACTCCAACCATATAACTTACATAAATAAAAATCTTCTAAAGGTGTCGTTCTTTGGGCTACTTTCACATACTCTATTTCTTCCTTAAAAATATATGATAAACGAGAGTATGAGAGTGGATACAACATGTGAAGTAGCTTCCCCCCTCCCTCCATATCTTGTATTTTCAAGGTCAAAATTAGGACTCTGACTAAGAAGGTAGGTGGATGGTGTCTGGAAATGACAGAAGTGATAATACAGAACATTGGTTGGAAATAATTAACCTTCAATTCTCATTCTAGAGGCATACTCAATTCTTATAACTAAGCAGCTTCTATCCTCTCATTTTCTTCTTTACAACCCTGTCGTGGTTGTAAAAAAAAAAAAATCTTCTTTTGCTCTTAAAGCTTCTAGTATCTCCTTTCTGCCTTCTCCTCCTTGAAACTCATTATTTAGAAAGGCTGAGTTTGCTGTAGTTCACTAGAAAAAAAACCCTAACGTAAGAAAAGTGTATAATCTGCATTTCAAGAAAGCTCCTTCCCATGAATTCTATATGATGTCCTGGTTTCAGCAGGAGTAGAGTTAATTTTCCTCCTCGTTGCTGGTACAGTGTTGTGTTTTGTATTCAATGAGCCAATAATGTTGATAACACACTGAAGTTTTAGTTGTGGCTAAGCAGTGCTTACCCTGAGTCAAGGACTTTTCCCAAGAAGTTTCCCATGCTCTGGCAGCACGGCGGGAAGCTGGGAGGGAGTGTGGCCAGGAGTTGTTGACCTAAACTGGCCAAAGGGTCACTCCGTACCGTGGAATGCCACACTCAGTTTATAAACTGGGAGAGTTGGCAGGGAGTTGTCGATTTCTTCTTGGAGACAGGCTGGCCATCAGTCAGTGGGTGATGAACAGCTGTACTGTGCATCACTTGAGAGAAGTTTTATTCCTCTCTTTTTCCTTCCTGTTGTTATTATTATATTTCAATTTATTTCAACAATTAAATGGTTTTTATCTCAACCCACAGGTTTTACTTTCTCCTGATGCTCTTCCTCATCCTACTGGGGAGAATATAAGAGTAGACATGTGCTACTTAGTTGCTGGCTGGGTCTAATCTAATCTATATAATTGTAACTGTCTTACATTAAATTCAATGGATGAAAAACCTATTTATGTTCTCTACAAGTACACATAGCCCTGGCAGAACCCAAATGGCAACTAAGCTGGTGAAGGCTCCCGACCACAAGTCCTGTGAGGGGCAGGTGAGGGAGCTGGGGATGTTTAGCCTGGAGGAGGCTCAGAGCAGATCTTATAACTCTCTGTAACCACCCGAAAGGAGGCTGTAGCTAGGCTGGGGTCAGCCTCTTCTCCCTGCCAAGTATCAACAGGATAAGGGGAAATGGCCTCAGGCTGGGCCAGGAGAGGTTCAGGTTGGACATCAGGAAGAATTCTTTCACTGAAAGGGTGGCTGAGCATTAGAATGAGCTGCCCAGGGAGGTAGTGCAATCACCATCCCTGGAGGTGTTCAAGAAGTGACTGGACGTGGCATTTGCTGCTATAGTTTAACTGGCAGAGCAGCAATCAGTCAAAGGTTGGACCCAGCCTTGGAGGTCTTTTCCAACCTTAACGACTCTATTATTCTAAATGACATAAATTTAGCTTCACGCATTCCAAACAGTGAATATAAAAATTTGGAAGCAACAAATCCTTCCAGATTGAAAATTTTTTTCAATAACTGTATTTTCAAATTTTTTTTCCCAAATTATCTACACAAAAATAAAATTAAATCTGAAATTTCTGCCTCTTCACTCAGCCCCAAATAATACCCTATTGAAGACAATGAAGAGTCATTAAATACATAATTCTAAAGATACTGCCTCAATAAAATATTTTTACCACAAGTCTTTAATTTTTTTGGCTTATAAGTTTCGTCTGTGCTTTCACTGCTGTGTTTAAAACAGTTGACATTTTTTTCCTGGAAGATGATTATGATGATGATTATTTTAATAAGTAAAAAAAAAAAAGATAATTTTTATCTGCCTACAAAAATGACTGTACAACATTGACAAGGATATATTTATCAAATCATGCATCCAAGCCTACTACTTCAACTTCTATTAACATTCTTGGTTTCACTTAGAATACAACTGTACTTTAAACTTCAACAAGATACATTAATTCATATCAAATGCTATATGAGCTGCCTAATGCAAACCAAATTTTTAGAGTTTATTACATACACAGAATTACACAGAATGTTCTGACATGGAAGGAATCCACAAGGACCCTCAAGTCCAACACTACTTGAGTGAACTTAAGTGGACTCTTAGAGCCTGTACATGGATTGAACCTCTGACCTTGGTGTTATTAGCACCATGCTCTAACCAACTGAGCTAATTTTAGGTAAACAGAGCTATGGTTTGAGCTTTGCAAATTATTTTCACATAGTATTGAATCCTTGAAATTTGGTACTACTAGCCCTCTAAGCTCATTTTAACATTGCCAAAAGAGCAGAAGTCATAGTAAGTTTCTTATGATGTTACTGAGTATCATGAAGAACCAGATTTTTCTGGTTATAAAATCCTGCATGATAGCATATTACCACTCAATAATTAACAAAGTAAATTTAAAAGTAAATAAGAGACCACATTAACAGGATACAGTTCCAGACTGCAGACATCTGAATGCATGTGTATGAGCTTCACATCTGCGAACTTTCATCCTAGCCATGAGAAATACAGCCTAGCAGCCAACAAAACCTGAAAAGCTCACTCTGAAGATGCCTTAATTTGTCTGCTGAAAAACTCTCTCAACTCCTGTAGCCAAATTGATTAGACTGACTCCAGCAAGAACTGAACAGCCAGCTAAGCAGACTCACATTTAAATGTTGACATTTACTATTCACAATTTACAGCAGTAATCTTTCATCATAGGTAAGTTAAAAATAATTAACAGAGACAACCAGGGCAGTCAAAAAAGATAAAGTATTACAGCACAGCTCCTCAGACCTCACATACACAGCACAAAATTAATCTGAATATATGCCAGTTATCCACAAGTGAATTCAAAGTACTGAGGAACAAGACATAGGGAGAGTAAACATAAGGGGCATAATTAATTGGAAGGACAGAGTGTGCTGGAATAATTATTTGGTGGGATGGATGTATGAGGACTGTTCCAACTGCATAGATATGAATGTCTGGATCCACAGATGAGCTAGGGAATTAGAGATTCCAGGTAACAGCAGTTCAGGCAATCACTGGCCAGTCAAACCTGTGACATTCAAGCAAGATGCCAGTAAAGAGGGAATACGTTATTTTATTGCATTATTAGTATAGAAATGCCATGATTGTGAAACTGATTCCTCTGGAATCTTTAAGGTTTATATACACATAAAATATACTTGTCTAATTTAGTTGTGAATAATGTGTAGTCTTCTAGATTGCAAAAAATAATTTGCATGATTGTTGTTTATATGAAATATACTGTTACATTTTTCAGAGAAAATTGCTTCCATATAGAAAATATGTTTGCATGTTGGTTTTGTTTGGGTTTTTAATATATATTTATGAGGCTGCTGAAAATTCAATATATAAACTGAAGCACTTGGGAAGACAGTAAACACTCAAGTGATAATTAGTCGGCAGGGAACTGGCTACTTACTTTCCCTCAGTGATCATAAATTAACCTTTAGGGTATAAAAGCAGCAGCAAGTTTAAAATGCCATCTTCAGTGTTTTGTAAGTGCTAGTTTTAGTACGAAATTTTTGCAGCTTTTATTTCTTTATAACTACCTGCCGCTCAAAATAGCATAACGTAATCAGCCTTTCCAAGTATTTCACAAGCCTGGCAGAAAATATGTTGCACATTAAATAGATATAAACAATGTTACCCATGTAACCTGAAGACCTCACTTTAATTTGATATAGTATATCCCACCACTAACCTTCTCCTGTTTTCGAGGTGGTATAATCAAGATGCTGTCCAAGTTGATTTGAGTTCATATTACAAAAGAAAAAAGTTAAAACCACCAAATACATCACCAGACTAAATGTTTCACCAAATTCCATGTACATATTTCCTATCAAATCCATTAAACTGCTATAAATATCACAACTAAAAAGACCATTAATAAACCTAATTTGGTAATGCTAAGTATTTTAAATGAGCAAATTAACAAGAGATGTTGATTATTCTAAATTTAAAACAACAAATCCTGAGAACTGATTTAAAAAAAGCAGATTGAAAATCAACCAAGGGAGGATTTAGAAGGAAAAAAGCAAGCTAGCCTATTTAACTTTTTAAGTTGCCCTCTAGCTTTAACACTTTATGAGCCTTCTGAAACATTCAATAGTATGTTGGGATACAAATCTATCATCCAATTCCTCTATAAACCTAGACTGTCAGCTTCAAATCTAGGAATTCTTTACCTTTTATGAAAATATTTCTATTTAAACAAACAATGCTTTTATTTCCTGCTTATTCATCCTGTCTACTCTTGGCATCACTCAGAGAATAACTGAAAAGTCAATTGCCCCAGTCAATCCTTCAGCCAGATCCTTTAATTTACTGAAGTAGTCGTTGCTACATCCATTTTAACACATCATGAACATCGTTCTATATCAATGTGTCTTGACGTGCAGCAACTAAGACAGAACTCATTCCACACCATACAATTTCTCCTCAGAGGTTAACTATTACACGCCTTGCAGCACACTGTGCCACTGCAGTCTTGCAGCACCAGATTCTCCACTCAAACTGACCAGTTTATTGTAGACATCTAATGCAGACTTCCTGTTCATGAAGAGCATCCATTTCCTTAGACTAAGACTACCCCAACTATGACTTCACTTTAAGGAAAGCCACTTGGTGCCAGAACTTCAAGTTTCCCTGCATTACTGTCATAGTTGTGTGTTGGCCATAAATATACACATCAACTTCTCAATATGTTTAATTAAAGTAATATTTTAGTATAGTGTCAAGGTTGCCAACTGCCAGCATCTAATGGCTCATTGGCATGATAGGTCATGGAGATCATTCTACTGTAATTTATTTATTTTTAATCACAGAATTTATTCTCTATTACAGAGTTTATCCAGGTGAAGTAGGTATTTAACTAACAATTAATTTCAACAGACATGTGTGTCACTAATAATAAATGTCATTAAAGTCTCAAACTCCTTGGAAAGTGTGTCCAAGCAAGCAAAAAAGAGATGGCTGATAAAAGAACCCCTGACACATCATCTAATACAGCAGTCTTATCTCAAGGCAATACCGACAGCATCTAAACCACTCATAGAAAAAGGAGTAATTTAAAAGTGACTTCTGGAGGTTACCTTATCCAAACTGTTACTTAGAGATACAACTTCAAGGTTCGACTAGGCTTCTCAAGGCCTCATGCAGTAGAATTTTGAATTATCTCAATGAATAGAGATTCCAGATCCTCCTGGAACAGTCAGTTTCAATGTTTACCCAATCCCACATCAGAAACATTTTCTCTAGTATCTAACCACAACTTCCATGTTTCAACTTCTGCTCTTTGCTTTTTTTCATACTGCTGTGTACACCTTTAGGAAGGGCCTGGTTCAACTTTCTTTGCACATTTCTCTATTAGAAAGCTGAAGATACAAGGCCTCTCCTTATTCCTTCCTTTCTCAGGTTCACTCACAGTTCTCTCTGTGAGTGAACTCTCACTCAGCCCTTCCTCAGAAGTCTGCTCCACCTCCCTAACCATTGCAGAGATTTTCTCCTAGATTTGTTCCAAAGATGGACTCTTGTCTTTCTCTTCACAGAGAGCCTCAACATGGACCCAGAACTCCATATACAGTCTTACAAGTGTCTTATACAGTGGAATAAACACTTTCTTTGACCTGCTGGCTACCCTCTTGCTACTGCAATCTGGCATGTAGTTGGCCTTCTCACTGTTTGCAAGGATCCCCATTCTGCCTCTCAAAAAAATGCCTTCTAGCCCGTCAGCAACAAGATTACACTGTTGCTGAGATTATTCCAGCCCACATGCAGGGAGTCTGTGAAGCGCCTTTGCTGAATTTCCCAATGTTTCTGTTGGCCTGTCTCTCCAGCCTGCCAAGGTTCCCCTAATTACAGCCCTACCTTTCAGCTTCTCCTCCCAGTTCTGTGTCATTCCCAAACTTGCTGAGGGTGTAACACATGCCACTGTCCTGTGTGCTGACAAAGACCTAAAACATTAGACAACAGCACTAGCCTCAACAAATGCTACTAGCAGCTGAACACAGGTCAAATTCTGCACCTATCTCCATTTCCCATGTCCTCATGCCTTGTACAGAATGGCTTTTAGCAGCATTCACCACCTGGGCATTCTGTTCTCAGTGACTCTCTCTGGTTTTGTACATACTTCTGACCTTGAGATCACCATCTCACAGTAATTTTGAGTGGTTTTATGATTTTCCCAGTTGATACCCTCTACAATTAAAATCATAATTCTTTGTACATTTTCTGCTTGTACTTTTTCCATTCTAAAGAAATGATAAGGAAAACACAGGGAGATACTAAAGTCAAAAATCACACTTTACTTGACATAAAGCACATCACAGAATCAAAAGCAGCAAAATTATGTTTACCATGTGTGACCCTATTCCCTTCTTACTAATCTTTTAAGTCTACTGGCTGCTTGGGGTGCTGCTGAGCACTCAAATAACATTATCACATGCACATCATAATCTTTAAGTTGTATTCGGTCAGTCACAATTGTTGAAACATGCTGTTTCTCAAGTCCTCTCTCCCATATACAGCATTTTTCATGTACCTGCACTTCTCACTGCGTTTTTCTGCATGATCTTTTGTCTTGGGTTGCAATATGTAACTAAACCAAGACATCTTTCTACAAATTTTTATCTTTTGACTATTAACATTCAATTTCCCTCAAGTCTCTTCCAGTAGTAGTGTTAGGTGCTCGCACTCATGCCTCAAGAGCTGTACTATTCTGTATGTAAAGAGCAAAATGAAGCAGCCTTACCTTGTTTTGAAGCCTTTTTCACCTTGTTCATCAGCTGACCCACCAAGCAGGTCTAATACTACCCAATCCGCTGTAAGGCCCTGCAAGTCTCCCCATTTTTCATTACCATGGACATTTCTAGTAAACTGCTTTCCAAGGTTTTTTCTAGGGTGGTTTTTTATGTTTCTTTTGCTGGATTTTATGCTTTGGTCTTCTCTCCAAATTTCTAACAACTTAATATTCTTCTGTCTAATTATGTAAGGCTTTCTTAGTCCTCTTTTGTCAGTGATAAACCCTTATTCTAAAACATCAGGACTGATGCTAGAAAACAGTCTCCATGCCATGTACAAGTATTAAACCTTTTCTGGTAATGCTTTAAATTTTTCCTTTAGCATTTCCTACCATTCTCATTTTAGTTATTTGTGTGAATTTATGCCCTGCAAACATCCATCTTACAGAAACATGAATATATCATGAATATATCAATATCCTATAAGCTCTTGGCAAGTCATGTAAACAGGTAGCTATCTTTAATCTTTACAGTTCTGTTCCATAATGTAAGAGCAGTTCAGTCCATCTCAATTTCCCTTTTTTTTTTTTTTTTTTTTTTAAACTCCTCTGCAAGTATTGCTCTTCAGGGAAAATACGCTACAACCTTCTGAAAGAAACCTACCTAGTAAACAATAATGGAAGAGTCAGGCTTGACCTGCCTAGAACTAATTAATGTGTTGTGTCTTAAAGTGAAATATAGCACAAGATAATATATTAAAAACCAGCATGCTGTTTAACTTACCTCCTTGCTTATAAACTGTTAATTCCCGCACAGTTTCCAAGAACTGCCAAAACTTCTCATTACCATCTTCTGCAATAAATTCACTATTTAAAAATAAAAATCAATTGTCCATAGGTTGATTTTGTCTGCAGATGTACCACAGTAAAAACTTTCAGTTGTTTAAAATAATAAATATCTATCAGCAACCAAACATTAGATATTTAATGACTAACAACCATCTCCATAGCATAAATACTGAACAGAGCTGTATTTTGGTCAAAAAGATATTTTGAACAAAGTATTATCATCAAACTCAACAATCAGAGCTGTAAAGCATGCAGACTATTCTCTTGTTACAAAAAAACCCCAAAATGTTAACTTTTCTTCCCCCAGATATTTCAATATACACTTATAAATGAAATCAATTCAGTATACAAATTTTATTTAATAGTAGCTAACTGTACAAATAAGAACACACTCTCTGTCAGGTTATAGTACTTCATTAGATTACAGGCTTTCATCAATGACATCTACTTTGCTGTGCATGGAGGGAGACCATCAATCTTTGAAACACTTTAAAACATGGGTTAATCCTTACAAAGCATAAAAGATAAGGTTTACTTTATATTAAATAGCACCCTTCCAATTTTTTTTTTTCTTCAAACTGGAAGAGGCAAAATTTAGATTAGATATACAGAAGAAATTCTTTACTCTAAGGGTGGTGAGGCACTGGAACATGTTTCCCAGAGAGTTGAGGATGCCCCATTCCTGGCAGTGTTCAAGGCCAGGCTGGATGGGGCTCTGAGCAACCTGGTCTAGTGGAAAACATCCCTGTCCATGGCAGGGGGTTGGAACTAGATGGTATTTAAGGTCTCTTCCAACACAAACCATTCTGTGATTCTATGATTTACAGGTAACATTTCTAAGGTTTATGGTTTTCCTTATGGGAACATCAGTTGCTTTCGCTCTCACTGCTTATGTCCACCAAAAAGTTCAATTTGCTAGCATGACTATATTGTTTTCTAATCTTTACTTTGGAAGTTTGCCTCTCCTTTGATTACAGAAGCATGCAGTTCTCCCCTTCATGGGTGTTCTCCAAATAGCAGCAAGTTTAAAAACAAAGCAAATTTAAGCCAAATGGCCAGGGGACCCACAAGCATCTAAAACTGGAAAACAGTTTCCCTTTCTATTGTGGATCACAGAGTTGTTTGGGTTGGAAAGGGCCTTAAAGATCATCTGGTTCCAATCCCAGGCTATGGGCAGGGACACCTCCCACTAGAGTAGTTTGCTCCGTGCCCCATCCAGCCTGGCCTTGAACACCGCCAGGGATGGAGCATCCACAACTTCTCTGGACAAACTGTTCCAGTGCCTCACCACCCTTACAGTGAAGAATTTCTTCTGTACATCTAGTCTAAACCTACTCTCAGCTTGAAGCCATTCCTCCTTGTCCTCTCACTGCATGCCCTAGTAAGAAAGGCTCCCTCCCCATCTTTCTTGTAGGTTCCCTTCAGGAGACTGAAGGGAAATTAGGTCATCCCAAAGCCTTCTCTTCTCCGGGCTGAAGTTATGATTACAAGCTAACAATACCTTTTAAAATACCACCGTGTTTCACTCTTACAGGTTCCCATCTACACCAGTACCTTTAAAATCACTTAATTAAGGTGTTAACTACTTGGGGGCAAACGAAGATGTTACTCAGTGGAAGGCAGGGATTGTGTAATTACCCCATTACATCTCCTTAACACAGCGACCTGCAAAGCGCCTGAGCAGGTTAAATACGAAGCCGCTTTTACAGCTCCTTCAAAGCGTGGCAGTGTTGCCAGCACTGTCCACAACACTTTCCGAGGGGAGAAAGCAGTTCAGCCTCACATCCAAAAAGTACTTTAGCACACCCTACGAAAGAGAGAAACGCTGCCAGCCCCCTCTGACAGCCCTCCTTCCGGCTCAGCGGAGGGAAAAGGGGGTCCCTCCGCCCTCCTGCTCTCCAGGAGACAGCCGGGGCGGAGCGGCCGCTAGCAGGAGAAGGAGAAAGAAGAGGAGGAGGCTGCACGCACCTCGCCTCCAGCAGCAGCGGGGTTGCCGGCCACTTCGCCGCCAGGCGGGCGGTCACGGGCTGTGAGGAAGAGGCCGGAGCGGTGCCGCAGGGGCACGGCCGGGCGCACAGCAGGGAGAGCAGGAGCGCTGGCGGCAGCAGCGGACCCCAGCCCGCCATGAGGAGCAGCGGTGCTCGGGGACGCCCAGCCCCGCACGGCCCCAGCGCGCGCCCCGCCCACACAGCCATGCCGCTCTCCTACTGGCTGCACCGCCCCCTCGGCGTTGCACTATTGGTCAGCCCGAAGGCCAATCAGCGGCTGACGGCACATAAATAGCGGGGCGGCTCGGCGCCGTGACACGCGGCGCCAGGAGCGCGCAAGCGCAGGAGCAGCTCTTCTACCCCCTCCGCCCTCAGGCACGCCTGGCCCCACCCCCCGCTGGCGTTGGGGCTGTCCCGTTATTTTTAATTTTTTTTTTCAGTGGTTTCGCGTTGTTTATTGCAGGTCTGTGATTTACGTCGGGTGCCCTAGGTTTGGGTGGTGGAGGCTGAGGAGGGACGTGGCTGTGTTCAGGGACAGCGGGCGCCAGCCCTTAGCTCTCCCCTAAGCTCCCGCTGGCCGTGTGCTTGCGGGCTGCTCCCCTCGGCCTTCACCAGCCTACAGACAGTAGTAAAAAGCTTACTCTGAGTGACCAGCTTCAGACATAATATACACGTACAGCTGTTCCTCTGAGAGGGAGGTATTTAATTTCCCCTTCCTCCAAGTTTTCCAAACCGACCTCTATTTTGAGATGTTTTGTTTCTTACCTGCTTTTTTTTTCCTCAAGAGGCATAAGCTTCACATGAACCCTGCCTCTACCTTCTGCCTAACTTACCTTGGAATTTTCAGACTCGTGTTCTCTAATTTTTTTCTGTGTTCAAAATCTCTGTAGTTAATTCCATTTCCTCAACAAAGCTGCTACATTCCCTCAGTTTTCCAGACTTAGGAGAAGCTGGTGCTGTTGGAGCTGTGTCATGGGATGCTAATAGAGAGCAGCTCTGCATAGTTATTCATTGGAGGAAGAATCCCCCAGCTGTATTAAAAACAAGGGCTATTGCCTTTTCCAAAATGTGGCTCATGGGACTCAAAGCTGAAACCTGGGATGTCTTACTGCTGCATACACTTTAATTTCTTTTGCACACAGTCATCTCCTGACTGCGCAAAGTTGCTTTGTGGGTGGTGGGAGCCAGTGAGGGCATAACTCCAGGGAGCAGGCCATGCATTTTTCATATCTCCATGTGATACAATGGGATGACGGATGCACCCACCTTACCCTAATCTATCAATTGCTTTTCTATATAAAGTTGCTCTGTTACATTTTGTTTTGTATTGATATTGAAGAGTCTGCTATTGTTGCTTAAATGTGAACTCCTAAGCTTGTACTTGTTTCAGCTTGAGTTGTGACAATTTATGATTTGCCATACAAGAAGATAAATAAAATCTGTTGGCACTGGCTATGGAAATATAATTAGCTTTGAATTCAGTGACGAGATAAAGTGGTAGCTCTGAATCTAAGGTCAGATCATTAGTCTGTGGTGAACTACAGAAAATAACTAGTCCAGTAGTTTTCTTGAGAAAGATCCTTTCTGCTTAAATTCAGTGATCTCTGTTAGAAAGAGTCTCTGCTGAGATATCTCTCTTCACATTTAGGGTTATTGTTTTATTAGGGGCCTTAAATTTATGATCATAGATGGGCAAAATGAAGTTGCAAGGGACCTCAGGAGGTCTCTAGTCCAGCCTCCAGCTCAGAAAAAGGTTAGGTCTGAGGTCCAGTCAAGTGTTGAAAAAAATTCCAAGGCTGGCACCTGCACAACCTTTCTGGGCAACCTAATCCATTGCTTAAGATGCAGTTTGGATTGCTCCTTGGAAAGAAATACAGTGTTGTAAGAGAACATTGCATTCCTTATAAAAGCTTTTGCATATTTATCAGTTTTTCCTTTGCTTTGGTACCTTAACTACATTCTAGCTACGAAGAGCCAGTACAGACTTTAAAAAAATCTGTTTCTGTAAATTTGAGAAAGGCAAATTTTAATCTGTTAAGCAAAATGCAAACGTAGAAGATGGAGAGCAGACTTAATCTTCATTTCTACAGCAGAATTTTACGTAATTATTTCAAATAACACTTGACCATTCTTGTACGTACATTTTGTATATATGTATCTATATGTGTGTAAAAAAACCCTTAATTCTCTGAAACCATTTTTCAGCAGAACAGAAAAACAATTAGAGTCAAAATTTAAAATTATTCATAGTGCAGCTGTGCAAATAGGAATTGATTATCATAGTAGTTTCAGTGTGAATAGAGGGAGTGATTAATGAGTGCTTCTCAGTAAAATGCAAATGTTTCATAAGTCACAGTAAGCTATGTCTATTTTATAGAAACTGTAGCAATAAGTGAAAATAAGTTGAGCTTCATCAGCATATTCAGTTAGCTGAAAATAAAACTTTATTTTCTTAACAGATTGAAAACAATTTCCATGGTGAAAAGCTCCCTTTCTCCCTTACTTGGAAGTAATGTAAATGTCAAACACTAATCAAAAGATATTCCTGTTATGTGGTTATTAATTGGTGGCCTCCTGAGCAGTAGCTGCTGGCATCCTTTTATCTTGTGTGAGATTGGAGGCCAATCTCTTCGGAACCTGTCAAAGTCAGTGCTATGACAGGCATTTGAGGTGTTTCCCTGAAAAGACTAAGGATGCTGTACTGCATCACTGTTTGTCCATTCCATTATAAACCAGCCATAGTTATTTGAATAGCATGTCTCAATATAGTCATATTCTGACCATACAAAATATGTTTCATAGTCTGTTAACTTTTCATTTTGATTTACAGGGATGAGCCAGTGAAAGAAAAAATGATGCAAAAGTAACTTAAGCCTGGTTTCAACGGCTCACAGAATCTGCTCAGTGGCAACTTTCTAGCAATGAGAATTTATGCTGCTTTGCCATGCCCATGCATACAGCTGCAGCAATAGCAAAGGATTAGCTGCCAGGATGCTTCTCTTTCCAACTTCTACTGAAAACAAAAAACAAAAAACAAAAAAAAAAAAAAGAAAAAGAGAAAAGAAGCAACATTTTGGTTGGTGAAATAAACATATGACTTACAGCCTCTTATTTAAAATTATCCACCTCAGAGATCTGGAGAATATACTTCCTGGACCAGGTCAACGAACTTCCTACAAAACTCTGGGCATGTGTGTACTGTGTAGTGCAGAACAGTAAAATGTGGTCATAATGGGTAGTGCAGCTCCTTTTGGATACACCGGCTCAAGTTCCTAAGCAATGCCACTGCTCTGCTGTGCCAACAAACAGTGTAGTTGTATTGATTTTTTGTATTGCCCTGGCTTCTACCATGCCAAATCTGAGCAACTAACTGCACCAGTGGATAAAAACAGGGCTTATCTACAATGTTGCAGGGTTTTTCTGAGTTTGTCTATGCTAAATTTTAACTTATTTTTTCTGGGTCAAGCTCATCATGTAGCATGGGTTGGCACTTCTGATGCCAACTAACAATCATGGTTGTTAACTGACCTGTGTTCATAATTAATCTCTTATTTACAGTACGCTCTGAGGTTCTTGGATGTTGAAAAAAAGAACATTTTTCCTTCTTTCTCTAGTTGTAAACTGTGAATCTATGTACTCAGTGAAAGGAACACAGGTGATATGCTGATGATATATAATTAAGCCTAAAATGTACAATAAGGTTATTAAATCAGCTTTGCTGATGATTCAAATAATAGTCACATACTTGTATTTTTGACATGATTTGTCACATGCAACTGTTTGGAAGACTTTAACCTCAGAAGATAAAATACTTATAAACAAAATGCACAAAGTTCAGTATTTTTACATTAGTTGATAAGCTGGTGTGTGTAATGAAATGCCTCGGGACAATTCTGGCCACATAGTGCCACACCAGCACCAAAAGAAACTTTAGTGTGAAGGTACAGGTGTATTCACTGAGGAAATACTCTATTTCCCAGAACAGAGTAGTAGGATTTGAACTGTAGGCCGATCACGTAGAGATCAAAAGGCGTCATTGCTACATGCAAGATGGAAAATATAAAATGTACCTGTATGGCAAAGTATATCAGTGATTTTTCTTTTTTAGTCAGATAAGTGAGCAGAGTTCTGAATCCTTTCCAGAATGCCTAAAAAATATATAAGTTGGGAAATTAGCCAGTGAGTCCTGAATGTGCACTCAACCAAGTCACCTTTGACAGAAGCGAGGACTGCAGAACCATGACGTTCTGTCTCCTTAAAGCCAAGTGCCGTTTTTCTTTTAACAACCTCTTCTATCCTTTTTAAACTGGGTCAGCACTGCAATTGTATTTCCACCTGTGTAGGGTACAGACTGCACCATCCAGAGTGCTCCAGTGATAGCATATGCTGGGAGGCAGGACTCTTTGACAGCAGCTCCTGGCTCAGGCTGAATTACAGACTCAGTCAATAGACTTATTGTCTTACAAGGCAGCATGGGCTCTTGAAGAGGTAACTTGTGCAGGAACTCCCTGTTCCTGGTTCTGCATGGAGCAGCATTCAGGTCATAGCAGAGCTGGGTGCCAGGACCAGCTGGCTTGCGGCCTTTGTCTGACTGAGCAGCTGGAAGGACAAATCTCTTGTTTATTCCTCACTTTCCATTGAATGTCTTGCACCTCTAATGCAGGAACAAAAACTATAATGCACTTCTTGAAAGAATCAGAGAATCATAGAATAGCTTGGTTGGGAGGGACCACCAAAGATCATCTAGCCCAATCCTCCCTGCCAGGACGGGGCCACCTTCCACTGGATCAGGTTATTCAGATCCCCATCCCCACAGACCTTGAATATTTCCAGGGATGGAGCAACCACCACCTATTGTCCAACCTGTTCCAATGTTTCACCAAACAAAAATGACTTTCCAAGCCCTGTGCATTGTGTCGTTTTAATTTCAAAGTTGTGACATGAAATTACACCTCTCTTTTATGATGCTATGACTCTTGACAAGACAAGGTACTGAGCAACCTGAGGTGACTTTGAAGCTGCTCCTGCTTTATGCATGAGTAAAACAAGCTGGCCTCCAGTGCACTCATCCAGCCTAAACTATGTGATGCAATTTGGTGTGCTACTTATACAGAACTTGCTTTGCCCAACTTGCTTAACATTAGTAGCTAAAGTTGCTGAAGTTGTAGGCTGCAAGCTGTGAACTTTCTCCTAGATGTTTTGAACATATGTTATGGTCAAGTAAAAGAAGGCACCAGAGCCAGTTCAAGTCAGAAGATAAGGAAATTGCAATCATCAGTAGAAGCTGCAACCTTAGAAAGAAGAAGAGAAATGGCCAATGTAGAGACAGTGAAGGGACTTAAGGAAGAACAGGAAGACCCCAGTCAGAATGACAGAATCATGGAATGACTGGAGTTGGAAGAGACCTCTGGAGATCATGTACTCTAAACCCTGCTAAAGCATGTTCACCTAGAGCAGGTGCACAGGATCATGTCCAGGCAAGTTTTGAGAATCTCCACAACCTCTCTGCGCAGCCATGTCAGTACTCTGTCACCTCCACAGAAAAGAAGCTTTTCCTCATATTTAGATGGATCTCCCTGTGCTCCATGTTGTGCCCATCATGAGCTTAATATTACTACCAGTCCAATCAGTTGCATGCGGGGTGAGAAATTTGTAAGGGTATAAAATTGCCCAGAAATTTCTTTGTTCAGGGTCCTTTTTTAGAGGCGCCCAGCTTAAGCTGTAGCACTATTTATAAAAAGGACTTCATAGACGAGTCTCTCCTTGGCTTACTGATTTAGTGAAAACCTTGTTGAATGCTGTTATGGTGGCTGGCATGTGTAATACCCATAACAACTATTCTGTGACTCTTAAGTGTAATTTACTTTAATTAAAAATTTGTGTGGCTAAAGCAAAACAGAACAAGCCAGCTGCTTTATTGTGTGAAATATGATGGATTTGTTTCCAGTGGAACAAATTTCAGTGCTGCTTTTCTGGTTTTGCTGTGTCCCTTCTATTGGTCTGTTCTTTTGTTAATGTTAGAAGCAGACCAGTAGATGAATTTCTTGTCTGCAGGGGTCATTTCAGCTCACTTCCCAAAGTGAAAAAGAATACTTATGGGCAGGTAATTTAAAGCTATTCCTTCCAGTAATTTATGCTAAATATCTTTAGAGGGAAAATAGAAATACTACTTTTGAATTACACAAATTAATATTTTATGTCCTTTTTAGTTAATCTGAATATATAAAATTTTCAATTTTTATGATTTACACACAAAGGTAATTGCAATCCATTTTGTGAAGGCAGCTTTAAAAATCAATGTAAAAAATAACAGTTACATGTAAATCAAAGAGAAGCAATAAGTGCAGCCACAAGCTATTACAAATATAATGAAAGTGAATTTATTGCTCAAGATTTTTATGACATTCTGTTTTTAAACCATTAAGAAGGTCCTTCAAATTTAATCCAAACTGGAGAAAATGCATTTCCATGCACATATGCATGTTTTTCCAGAAAAATGTATACTAAAGGAACACTGTGAGAATTAAAGCTCCCAGAAGAAAAGTAAAAATTATGATTCCTGTATCTCTGGAGTCAGCATGCCGTATTCATCAATAAATTATAAAATGCGTGCTTTAAAATGTTCATAAACCATGGAAAAGTAAGGAATTAATTACAGGGTTTTTTTTAGCACTGGAACATACACGTATAAATTAAATTCCAGATTTGTAGTAACCTAGTATATTTCTTTCTCTGGCACTAGCCAGCCAAAAATCCAAGGAAGTGTAGTCCCAGAAAAATAAGGAGTCACTGAACACTTAAATGAAAAGTTATGGTTTATATCTTATACAAGGTGATTAAAATATGCATATTTCTGGAGCTTTGCACCTGTGTATTGAAGTGATTGCACATAATTAGCAATGTGATTATCAAATATGTTTTCGCATGCCGCATATAATTAGACTTACAGAAACACACTACATTTAGAATATATTAATGTAGATAAACTTTGAGGGCAAAAATGAAGTGTTGTTAAAGAAAAGTAAATTGTTTAACCCCTGATGTGCCAGCTGCTGCTACCCCTATCTCCTGTATCCTTCTGCTGAGAAGAGCAGTGGGATGAGTTTTCCCCCCCATCCCTAGCACTGCTGAAGGAGAAATAAGCAGCTCTGAATTATGGGACGCTGATGACACAGAAAGGAGGAAAAAAGAAGGCAGCAGGATTACTGCTGGATGAATGCTATCTTGATGCATTCTCTTTTGAATAACTTTGTCTCTGAAATAAAATTATCATTATAAATTAAATAAAATTGTCACAATTCTATGTGACTACCATTTGGTAATCACACAGAATTAACACCTCAAATTAAGGGAAAGTTATAATTGTAATAAAGATAGGTTTCTGTCTGGAAAATGTGGCTATATTTTGGTTTCCTATTTTTTTTTTTAACCCTGATTTCCTACATTAAATGATGTTAAATCAGAATCAATCACACTGCTTGTAGTGGTTATTTGCATTTGATATACTGCTGTTCATACTATAATTTTGATAACTGGCAGTTGTCAACAAGAACTTACTATAGTATATTAGGTTGATAAACTTGGGCCTTCTGAAAGATTAAGGTTAAATGATAGGTCTACTCTGTGATTCTAAAAAATGAGAAGTGAGATCCTGCCTGCTGGAGGTCCCAGCAATTTTTTTCAAAAGAATCTTTTGAAGAGTCTTCCTTTCAAAAGAAATTGTAAGCTCCTATTTTCCCCACTCTATTAAAGGAATACAATTATAAAATGCTTGCACAATTTGCATCCTACTATTTCTTAGCAGTTGGGAGAGATGATGATAATTGTGCTGAAAACATCTGTATTCAAATAAAATACATTTATAGCATGTGAATTTTTATATTATAAGCATCAATTCAAATATTTTTATGCTTGTCAATTCTAAGTTATGCATGCTCAAAGCCATGGAAAAGGGTTTGCTAATTATTTTGCAGATCAGATTCTGGTATTTCGCTCACCATCAATGGTCTGCAAGCCACAATGTGACTACACTGCTGTGGACTGTCTCTGTCTTCTTTTAGCAGTGCAATTCTTATTCTATTTCAGTTTTTCTTTTGCCACAAAGTAGTTTGTGGGTACATGCTTCTCACTGAACCACTTCAAGGTGAGGTGTCCTTAGACTCCTTGGTCAAACAAGCTGCTTTGACCAATCTGTATTTTGATCTCCTTCTTCTGACAGCTGAAGAATTATTCCGTTATTTTTTGTCAGTTCTTAATCTGAACACACCAGCAATCTTCACCTCAACTCTCCCTCTGAATTTACAGTTTATTCATCTGAAACCTGTCACAATGTTGAACAATTTTTATTCCCTCTCATATTTCTTATGTAGTCACTGGTCTGTTGCAAATGGACTGCAAGGCCAACAGATCCTTTCCTCTGCTGAGGCTTAGGAGAACTATTTTCATCCTGACATTTGCTGCCACAGATTGCCATTACAGGTTAAATTTCCCAGTTCTCATGGTAATTTAAATAATATTTAAATCCAAGATCATAAGATAAATTAGTGCCAGAGATGGGTGTCTCAAACCGAGACCTCAAACTGAATATGAGTTTCTAACCTCTCACCTACACTGCTAGTGACTTTTCTGTGCTGTGACGGTTGTAGGTTGGCCAGATTTGGGGTAATAGGAGTCATGCTGCAGCCTCAGCTGTGAAATAACTTAGCTCCCTTCAGCATTAAACCTGAATTCCTCTCAGCCTTTTCCAGAAGGCTGATCTTTTAACTGATGATGGGACCAGTATTTCCCTGATCTTAGGAGGATAATTTAAAGAATAAATATTACCGTTCCTATATATTATGAATACACAAAGAGAAAACATTAAGTCTTTTTATGGTTGTATGTTAGAGAAGGACCACCAATTACATGCCTATAGGCGCTTGCAGAATTATAGTTAAATAAGAAAGAGTTAAGAAAAATCCCCAAAGAAAAAGACTTTTATATGAGGATTTTATAAAAATTCTCATAGCAGCACATTAAAAAGTGCAGTTCTTGAATTTAAACTTCAAAGCATCCAGGTTGGCTTTCTGAAAAGAATCCAAGAAAGGTCTTGTATGAAATAGCGGCAACTCAGAAAGTGATAGCAGTTCTCAGCTTGCTGTGATTTTCACTAAGGAGTTGGAGGTCAGTTATAAAAGAAAGGTTCAGACTTACAATCGGCTGTGAAAGCCAGATAGGGGTGCTAGAAGTTGAACCTGATCTACCATTTGCCATGTTTTTTCTTCATTTTTCACCTGTATCCCACAGAGATCAGATGAAGGACTCAGAGAATATGTACTACAGAAATACTTTTTGCCATCTTGGAGAGGGAAACTCCTTGCAAAAATTTATGTTTTTTCTAGTGGGGCTTTTTGGTTTTGCCTTTTGGGGTTGGTTTTTTTGTATTTTTTTTTTTTAATTTACATTACACCCCAAAGACTGAAAAGATTAAAAAAAAAAAAAAAGAGAGGGAAGGTCTAGTGGATCATTTCTAATATTATTTCAGATTTTTTTTTTCTCCGAAGACATTCAAGTTTCTAGGCTTGAGTTGTGATGGGGATTTGGACCAAGATAAATCTATGTCTGTCCATGGCATATCTAGAAGTCTGTTTTGAAGGAAAAGAGAAGATATGGCCTTCATAACTTTGAAAACCTCAAATTTTCAATTTGAGTTGAAAAGTTCACTTCTAAGCACAAGCAGAGGTGCTCAAGATAAACTGATAGTTGGATAAGTGACATTTGATGGGGCCTTGCAGATTAAGAGCACCTGAAAGGAAGCAAAAGGCTTTTGTGTGATGCTAAGACTAGGAAAATGTTTCTGTGACGCTTATCACCAGGTGGCAGTATTACACAGTCTTGCAATTCCTATACATTGCCGTATGAGCCGTTATGGGGTCTTGGTGGGAATGTTGATAGGGATATTTGTTAGTTTTTGTTAGGCAGGAGGAAGCATGCACCAATTTCAGAAGAGGCCAATCTCTCTGTGCATTGACCTCCCTAATCAGAGAGGAAGCTGCAATATGAAAACCTAGGTGTTGACATCTTGGACACCCTAATCCTTAAATGGGGGAGTTTATCACATGCTGCTAGACTGTATTTTGCTAGGAAAACCAAAACACCATGCAGTAGTGATATCTTTCACATGGTTATCAGAGTGACTGAGTCTGAAGCATCTCTATTTGGATGCAAATGTGGGAAAAAAAGTGTGGATGTGGTGCAGGTGAAGTGCCTTTCATTTGTAATAAGTACCCAAAAGCTTCTCTACACTCTAGAGTTTTCATCATAAATATGGCAGGATTCGGAAGGCTGGAAGGAATATGTGTGAGTACACTTAAGTTTTTCTATGCACAGGGGGGAAATGAGAGAACAATTTCCTGTGTCCTATGAAATGCTTTCTTCATGCTGTCTTCACGTTGCAGATTCTGATTGTAGGTAGCATACACAAGCACCCTGTGTTTAGGGTTTGAGATTACCAAAAAAACCCAAACACCCTGCATTTCATACTCTTTGCTTTCTCCCTTTGGCTGCTTGTCATTTGATATTGCATCTTTCAATAATTGGAATATTTCTCACTTTACTCAAAAGTATCTTCCCACTCACTGACTCTATCTGGCCACATCATGAAGCTACACATATCATTTGAATGGCAACCAGAGCCAGAGGTCCTTTGGCTAATTTACTTAGCATCATCCTTGTTTCAGTAGGGATTATAGCTGGATACCAGCAAGGCTCCCTGAGTGCCACCCCATTGTCTGGACTGTGGCCTCGAGTAAGCCCGTATTTAGCCTTACATGCCAGAGATCTTCTTTGCTAACTAACACATTGTAACTTCAAGCTGAGTTTTGTAAGTGTTGGTTACACTTACAGACTTGGTTACGCCACAGTACAAAATGCAAGAGGGTGAACACAAATTTTCTTGTTTCAATTGAAACCTGCAAATGCTCAGCAGTGTTGTCTCCGTTAGTAAATGAAACTAATTTCTTGAGTACTGAGGCCAAATAGCATGACATGGTCTGACCTACACTGAAGCTATAATCTTGGTCACTCGGTGCTGGTTGGAAATGCTTTCTGGAATGATTGACTCCCAAATTATACGCAGGAGGTGTTTGAGAGAGTGCTAGTTGGCACATGCCCAAACATAGTTAGAACATTTGGTCATTCTTTATTCTGCTAGATGGCCCTGTTGCAAACCCAGGAGTGAAAGAACAAAAGATGATCAAGTTTACCTGCTAGAAAGGGAATCTGCCTTTAACTATCTTGTTTTGGCATTATCTAAAAAAATGTAGCTCAAAATTTTCAGATATGTTCCTTTATTGGAAAACTACCTTTGCAACCATTGTAACCTAAATAGAGGTATTGAAAGGTATTGTAACTATGAGGAGTTATATGGTTGTAAACAAACAAACAAAAAAAAAGAATACTAGAATGTTGGAAGCAATGTATGATGTTCCAGTTGTCCAAGGTCAGCATCTTATAGAGTTGGAACCATGACTACTCGAAGCATAATATAGCTGATCCTGTCTCTTGTAAGGAAAACACGCAGCAATGTGGTGTAATGAATGACTTGCAGAAGCTCCTGCATATGGACTGGCACATATGAGATATTGACTGAAACACTGTTTCTGTAGTGGTTGCATTTTGAGTAAAGGAAATTAAAGGTGGTCATAGGTTTAAAGAAACCTAAGAAATGGCAATGGCATTTGAAAAAGAAATGAATGAAAGAAAAAGAATGGCAAGCAGGAGAAGTGTAAAGTAACAAGCCTTATGCTGAATTGCATTGTCAACAAGGACTGCTGGCAGTATGATGCATAAATTGTTCTAAAAGGAAGAATAAGGCAGTCAATGTGCCATGGAAATGAAGGTTTGATAAGTCCATAGTAGAATTTAATCTGATGAAAAATAAGGGAGGTTTACACTTTAAGCATTGAAACAAATTAATCCCAGACAAATTACTGAAGTTAGTGTTCATTTTTTAATTTAACAATTTCTATCCTTGTGACAAGGGAAACACCTGGGACTTGCTGCATGATGAAAAATTGGTTTATTGGAAATCTCAGCTGGCTACAAGTATTGAAACAGCTCAGGTCAAGCAGTGATAAATAATTTAAAGAAACCAGTGTGAGGTAGGTGTCACTTTAATTTTACATTAACAGATCTATTAGATGTTAGCCTTATCAGACACGTAATTGCCAAATGAAATCATGTTTTTGTACCTTTGCTTCATAAAATATTCCTTGTTTACTCCTGCATTTTGTACAAACCTTGATGTTGGCACTGACAATGTTTCACATGCCTATTGCTTCAGACTAGCAAATACTGTATTAGCCTTTAAAATATATTGTAAATATGCCAATTTTTATTTTTAGCAACTTGGAAAATATGTTGAGCATTACCTGGGAATTGGCAAGGACAAGGGACATACTGTGTTGGAATTCTAAAATATTTTTCTGTGCAACACTTTTACATATTAGCCTGTTTCTGGTAGAAATGACGGTAGATTAAGCATGTAAATTTTAACAGGTGAAGGTGTTCTGCCTGAAATTGTCACAAGGAATAGGTAATTTCAGTATTATTTTATTTGAATGCTTGGTGGGTGAACTCTGAGATATCTGCTGTCAGCATAGGGTCTTAGAGAATTATGAAAAAAATAAGATAATTGTAAGTCTTACATGTAACTGTTTTATTGTGAAATCCACAAAAACTACATTGATTTTGTAAGATTATCTGAAAATTAACTTTTAACTGACTTTGGATTTTCCTTGTCGTTAAAGTCTCATTGGAGATTTATAGACGAGTTATGTTTGAAAGGGAAAATGTTGTGATCGAGCAGTGTTTGCAACTTTTAGGACTTCATTTTGAACCCAGTCATGATCTCATTAAATCAATGGGAACATGACTGTTTTCAAAATGACCCTTTTCATTGCTTCATTGATGCCAAGGAGTTACAGCCACGGACTTGCAAAGAAGCTAAATGATTTTATTAGAACTTAATCCCACAGGAACTTGCACAGTAACGTGGGCCTCTATAAAGAGAACATAAAATACTACCAAATGAAAACTCTGTGTTGTTGGTTGTGCTGTGGTTTGTGACTCTACATAAACTGTGGTCCACAGACCATCATTAAGAGTGTTCAAATTTGTAAGTAAAAGCCTGCTTTTGAAAGCTGCATAAACACATTGATTCATGTGGCACTGCAAGTAACAACTTCTAGTTTGAGAAAAAGGACAACCTTTTAAAAGTCAAGTTTTTCAGCTAAACATCACTATAAATATTTTTACTTCTCTTGTACATCTATTCCATTATTATTTTTACCAGTCTTCATGAATCAGTAACTGTCTTGAGTAAGTTTAAATAAGTAAGAATTTAAAATTCTACTGAAATTGAGGGTTTCTCTATTTAGCAACTTTAGTTTTGAGCTCCTTTTCATGGAGATGAAGGTACAGTGTTGACAATCTGGTATTTAATGAGAAAATCCTAAATTATGATCTTTCTGTATCATGCTAAAAGCATCAGAAGAGCTACTTGAGTCTAAATCCTTTAGCAGCACTTCTATTTCAAATTAATTTTGCCATATTTCTTGTTAAGTAATGAATAGGCTGAGATGAGAACAAAATGCTTCTCTATCTTACACATATAAATATTTAAATTTCTCTAGGACAGGCTTTGTGTCACCTAGTAAAAGAAAGAGATTAAAAGACAACCTCACTAAACCTACACTTTGGAGGCACAGGGAGTCTGAAAGCAGGTAAGCACGGTCGTGGTGAAAGCAGAGAAGAGAGTCTGGTCTCCCTAGAGAGATGGGTGATCTGCTGCTTACGCTGGCAAAGAACATAGTGATTTTTCAAGGTGAAAATGCTGTTTTCTACTTCAATAAGAGTCAGTGAATGCACATCTCTTGTCATTAGAGGAAGAAGACTTAATAGGTTTGTTTGACACCGGACTCTGAATTCTTCTTCCAAAGAATGAAAGGATTTCCAGTACCGTGGTGCATAGCTGTACAAAGGTGAATTTCACCAAGTAACCCACGGTGATTTCCGTAAAGAATTTCACTGAAGGAAGAAGTGCATCATCTCTTTTCATGTTTTGGCAAGACCCCAAAATTTCCGACTGTCAGGCTTTTACTGGTGTAATACCACAACACTGCTATGGGATGCTGGGAGTGTGCATGCATGTGTGGTAGATGTTTAGAGGTGGGTACTGTAGGCTGTTGTTCTTGTGGACATCTCTCAACATGTACCGTTTGAGCTCCTCTGTTTAGACTATTTTCTGGTAATTTTTATGATTTCCGGCAAGCTTTAATGGGAGCAGATACTCCATAGCAAAAAATCCAAGTACTCTTGGTTTCTATATAAAAATCTTCAGTTTAAAATACATTTGTCTATTTTTGTAAGTTCTTAAGTTAAGTGGACCCATGGGAAGGCACTGCTCTTCTGTTATCAGTCTTGCAGAGGTGAAGCTGTCTTTAGAGTTGAGCAAAAAGGTTGCTTTAGCACTGTCAGATATCTAATTAATCCCTCAGTAAATAAAGGCATTCTGTAATTAAATAAGCGAGATGTGCAATCAGTTCTAAGACAAAATGCTTTGCATATTAATATATTGTAATCCAGGACCCATATGAGGCTTCATTTTGGATATGAAATGCTTGTAACAGACTTTTAACATTATGGGGAGCACATTGCAGGCAAAACAGCGTGTTGTGTTTTTGGGTTTTTTTGCAAAACTCAGCTAAGTGTGATCTGCAGTCTAAAGATTTGAATATCTATTTTAAAAAGGATAATTTTCAGTAGGGAAAACAACAGAGTTTCAGGATGTGGATTGTTGTAAATACATGAGAGGGATTGAAAAGTAACCTTTTGATATTTAAATGGAGCAGCTGCGCTGCTGGGGAACCGATGTTATTGCCTCGGGGTGGTAAAAGTGTTCTGCAAAGGGGGTTCGTGGTTAGGGATTTTGTGCTTTGAAGACCGCAAGAACCAGCAGCGCCGCGTACCACCTAACCTACAATTAGTTAGCTAATCTGTGGGCTGGTCGGTGCTCTCCGACCTCCTTGTATGAAGCGCTTGGGGTTATAATCACGGGTAGAACACCACGAACAGCGCCAGACACGCATTCCCCAGAGAAAAGCGATGGAAATGAGGAATTTAAGGGAGCCCCGCTCACCTGGCTGCGCCTTTGGCCCATTCCATTGGCTGCCCAACGCCCCGCCCCCGCCCTCTCATTGGCTGCTGCCGCCTCCCGCCCCCGCCCCGCGCGCGGCCGGTCCCGGTCCGGTACCTGGAGGGGAGCGCGGGGCGGCTCCCCCCGCCCCCGCCGGGCCGCCGCGCGCTCCCATTGGCAGAAGGGCCGGCGTGCTGGGCCCGCCTATTGGCTGGCCGGACGGCCGGCCCGGCCGCGATTGGTCGGCGGGCGGGGGCGGGGCGCGCCCCGCCGGGAGCCGGGAGCTGTGTTTGGGCTGGAGTTGCGGCGGAGCGGGATCGGCAGCGGAGCTGTGCGGCCGCCGCCGGGCAGCGCGTTCCGGGCACGGCGCTCGGCGCCCAGCCCCAGCCGCGGGCAGCGGGCCCGGGATGGCCGCCTCGGGCGGGGTGCGGCGCGGCGCGCTGGGCTGAGCGGAGCGAGCCGCGGCCGCCCGCCTGCCAGGACCATGCCGTCGGGGAGGGAGCCGGGCGCCCCGCGGCTGCGGGATCCGAGCGGGGCGGCCGCCCCGGCAGCGGCCGGCAGCGCCTGATCCCGCGCCGCGCTGCCCCCGCGCACCGCCATGGACGAGCGCTTCAACAGGTGGCTGCTGCCGCCGCTGCTGGCGCTGCTCTTCCTGCTCATCGTCTACCAGTACGTGTCGCCCGCCTGCCCCGGCGCCGCCTGCCCCCGCCGCCCGCCGGCGTCCGCCGCCCGCCGCGGGGGGGGCCCGGAGGAGCGGGAGGAGGAGGAGGAGGCGGCGGCGATGCCGCGGCTGGCGGCCAAGTTCCCGTTCGCCCGGGGGGAGCTGTGCCGGCGGGTGCGGTTCGATATGCGGGGCCGCGACGTGATCGTCTTCCTCCACATCCAGAAGACGGGCGGCACCACCTTCGGGCGGCACCTGGTGCGCAACATCCACCTGGAGCAGCCCTGCTACTGCCGGGCCGGGCAGAAGAAGTGCGCCTGCCACCGCCCGGGCGGCGACAAGGACACCTGGCTCTTCTCTCGCTTCTCTACCGGCTGGAGCTGCGGGCTGCACGCCGACTGGACCGAGCTCACCAGCTGCGTCCCCGCCGCCATGGAGCGCCGCGGCTGCGCCGGCAACCGCACCCTCAGGTCAGTGCCTGCTTTCCAGATGCTCCAAATCAGATCCCGCCTTTCCCAGCGCCGTGGGGAGGCGCCCTGGCAGCAGGTCCCGCTCCCCAGCCCCTGGGCGAGAATTGTCCGCTGCCGTCCTCCATAAGAAACAAATGGCGGGGCAAGGATGGTGTTCGGGGGAGGTTCTGCTGTGGGCTCTTGCCTTCCCGGTGTGTTTGTTACCTGTGATGCTCTCGCTTTGCCTCAAAATCGTGCTGATTTCACGTAGCGCGCATGCAGCTGCCTTTCGTACAGGTTAGCGCGAGAGAAACTCCGCTCGTGTTCCCGCAAGTTTCTCCTGCCTGTTTGTCCTTTCGAAACTTGTCTTTAACAAATCACTACGCTCTTCTGCAGCAAGAAGAGTGCCTCTGCAGAACCTGATGGATCGTTGCAGCTGCTGAATGTTGCAACTAGCGGAGTTCGAAGAATGCAGAAGCCCTTAAAGTCTCTGTCACCCGTGTTTCGTGTTGGCAGATAGGCAGTTCTGTGCTTCCCGTGCTGTACTGACCGCTCGCTCTCAGTGCAAGCTCAAAGTCGGGAGAGCACGCGTGGCAGGCTCTGTCCAGGGAACGCTGCGGTGGCTAAAATCGCGCTGTGAATGTCCCTTTGATGATCTGAGGAACAGTGGAAAGGGGAATTCTGTGTGCATGCTGCCTTTCTGCATGTTATAGTGTGGTTTTGTTGGGTGTTGTGAAAGGTCTTGTTTGTTCTAAACATGGAATAATTGTCAGATGGGTGATCTGTCTTGATAAGAGATTCCTCTAGGCGATTCAGTAAGTTTTGGTCTTTGTTCCGATTTATTTACCGTTCGATCAGATTATTCAGGCTAGCATTAGAACCTGTTTTTATTTGTTTGATTGATTTTGGACATGTGTATTGAGAAGTTATGAGCTGAATTCACTCTTAAACTTCTGCTCTTTAATAATTGTAACTTCACATCTGTGAAATATTAAGTAAAATATAGGAAGAATACATTTTAAAAGAGTTATATAATTTGGCAGCTACCTTACGTTCTTTCATTTTAGTATCCACCTTGATTTTATGAGTCCACAAACTTTAAATTCTCAGTAGAATCCCTTCCACATTGTGGTTTGTATCTTGTCACTTAAGAACACGTATAGTCCGTGACATTCATGGGCACATTTTCACGGAGTTTATTCATCAAGACAATAGAGTTGATTATTGTCGTTGTTGAACAATTTGAAGGTTATTTGATGTGAACATCAAAGGCCCTCCCATACGGCAAAGCTAGCTGCATTTGGAAGGACTCCACTCAGGATAATTTGAATATATTGTTTATGGTTGTGGACTTGGACTGTACTTGCAGAATACTGTTAAGGTAATTAATAAAATTTTATGAAAAAAAATTTAGCTGAAGATGGAGTGTATGTATTTGCTGATGGAAGAGAAGTACTGTGAATGTCTTCAAGGACAAAATAACTTGGTGGTAGCTGTAGAGCTTTAAGGAATATTCAAGAAACTTTCAATGTAAAAGGGAGGGGAGGAAGAATAATTCTTGTAAAAATGTCTGAAAATACATAGTCTTCCAGTGAAATCCACTTTTTCTCTCTCATGAAGAATATTAGTAGGTAAACAACTGAGTGCTAAATTCAATATCAAAGATTACAAATGAGCAATAGAATTGGAGTAGTGGCTTCAGTACTAGTATAGAAAACTGTTCTTGTATTACGTAAATTTAAAACTTCAAGTTGAACTACACAGCCAGTCAACAGTGATTATTCAGTGCATAGTTAATTACTTTGAAAAAAGACATGTAGTGATACTTTGCTGTTATAGATGAATACTGTTTTCTGGATTTTTTTTCTTTACTGATTTTGTTTAATTAGTGGATTACTTGGCTAGTGTAAGATTGCTCTTCTTGATTTGTCTTTACATAAATGAGGAAAGTTCTGTGAATAATAATTTATTGCTTCATTTTAATACTTGTTCATTCTTGTATTATAACCTGTGCTAGGAGACACCTTTACATTTTTCCCTTTGTTTTGTCATTATAATCATGTAGCTTGACTCCCACTTCTCAGTGAGCTCTAAAAGAAATCAAATAGCCCTGAAGTATGGATTATCTCTGCTGTGAATGTCTTTGCTCCTTCGCAATGGTGAAATTGGAATCAAGCACAAACTACTTTGCTGTACTATTAGAGGCATACATCTAAGTCTTTTTTTACTGTCTGAATGTAGAATTGAGGACACAATACCTAAAATAGGCAAGAAACTCGCATACGAGTCTAACGTAAAGGGTACTGAATATTTTTAAGTCTTCCTTTAAAGCTTCTGAGTGCATTTTGAAGCACTAGACTTCCTTGAATAGCTCAACTTTTCTCTTCTGCCTTCCAGCTCTGGTGTCAGGAGGCTAAATTAGGCTAAATTGGTTAAATATGTGACAATGGATTTTCTTTGTGGCCCGCAGGACAAACTCTTACTGATTTGATTCCAAGGTGTTTGATCTCCTGTGCCATGTATTTGATACATCGAAGATGTTATGTGTATTTCAGATTTTTTTTTTTTTGTTTATTTCTCCACGTAGCAGGTGTTAATAAGATCTGTTCTTTCAGGTCCCTGTGTATGCGGTCTGTCTTTTACTACATAGAGGGAATAAAGGATTTATAGTGTATGATAGTGAGAATGTGGTTTTTAGAGGGCTAAAAATAGTGTAAGTTAGATAAAGGTCCTACCTTTTAAAACAGATTTTCAGAGGATTTTATGAAGAAACTATAATTAGAATTCATGGGGGAAGGGGCTAGCTGATAAGGAGTGGATGATTATGGTAAAGGTCCTAGAAGATCTGTGAAGCACAGCCTCTCCTCAGTCTTTGTCTTTCATGGATGGTGTGTTTAAATCACCTTAGGGTTTTGAAGAGAATTTGCCTTAGTTTTTCCTTTTTCTAATGTTGGAGTTTCGAAGTTTCAGCACCTGAGATGGAACATGGGGCAAAAACTGATGCTGTGCTCCAAAAATCTGAACTTCTTTAAGATAAGTGCCAGCATGGACTTTTATCTCTGTGGGACTTGAAGGTATGGTGTGCCTTGTCCCAGCTTCCATATGGAAAGCTGTTTGTTATTGACGTATTGGATGTTACTGTGAAGTTGTAGAACTATCTGTTTCGTTAGAAAGCAAAGGAATTCTTTTGAATTACAGTACTTTAAAAAACAACCAAACCAAGACAAAACTTGTAGACTTTATTTCTTCAAACGTTGACATATGTTTTCATTTTCAGGATGTGAGATTTTTTGCTAAAATACTTCTTTAAGTGTCTACAGAGCCAGGCTATTAGTTTTTCAAATTCATGTGTAGCTTTTCACTTTTACAGAAGTTGCTATCTGGATAGTGCCTTTTTAATTTATTTTTAATAATTTTTTTTTAAGAAATAGTCTTTTATGTGTTTGCATTACCCTCTGTGGAAGCCATTGAAGTTGGTGATGCTTGTGTTCAGCTCTGCCCCCAGACCCTGGCTTTTCTTCAGAGGTGCCAAGAAGCTGAGATTGTGGAATCTTAGCCAACACTGCATGAGGAAAGAATGGGAAGAGAAATGTTGTGAGATGTCTAACCTGGTATGCCAGGGAAGAGTTGATGTCAAGTCTGAGTGACATTAGGTTGTCTCTGCAGACAGTGGGGAGAACTAGAATAACACAGGAAGCCCTTTTAAGGGTCTCAGACATGTCTGAGACCAGCTGAATTGTCTTCTTGAGGGACAGTTCTTCCATTCACTGATAACAAGGGAAAGACTGGAACTGTAAATTGAGACTTTGTGTCTTAAACTAGAGAAGAAGAGTTCCGCATCTAATATTGCAGAGACATTGTCCAAACTGATTGTCTGCCTCTCTTTGGTTACCAGTAGTCCTTGGGGTGTGAGGTAGGGCTTGCTTTGCCTCTCTGCTCTATAGAGGAGGGGTTGACAGAACCTGAGAAGTCCTTATCAAGGCACATTTTATCTTTAGCTGATGATGCCTGCAATATAATTAATAATTATTCATTTTTGTTTATTTGAAGTTTGATTAAACTGGGAATGCAATCTTTTAAACTACACACATGAAAGAACACTTTATTGAAAGTTTGAGTTGTGTAAACCCCATAAGCTTTATTGTCAATGCACTTTAGTCTTCAAAACTATTGATTTTTATCAATTCACTTTCATTATACTCTCTGTTTCCTTGTCCTGTTTAACTTACCATATGCTACATTTTTCTGTGGAAGTGTGTATCAGCTGTAAACCCATGAGTTCTGGAATGGGGAGAGTCGAATAGAAAATATTAGTAGGATTCCTTTTCCTTCTTTTGCATTCCTTTATTTGACTGTTGTGTGTTTTTTAAGCTTTAGCTATAATAGAACCTAAGACAGACTCTGATCTTTGCTGCTGTGGTAACTGATCATCACAAAAATGTAAGAGTGTTAATTGAAAAGTAAGACTATGCTGAAGATAGTGGAGAAAAGAGAATAAAAAGTCACAAATGTTTAAACTGGAAAAAAAAAGCACAAATTCTCTGTTGTACCTTAGTATCTTGTACTGAAATGAGTGCTGGAGCCAGTAAATTCTATGTAGTTTTTTTAATAAATGTAAGGAACAACAAAGACTAAACAATTTCCTGTTGTCCTGCTACTGACTGTGGGTTTTTTACTCCCTTACCTGTCTCCAGTGTAATCTGCTCAAGGGTTTCATTGTCCTTAAAACTGAAAAGTGGTCTTGCCTTCCCCAAGTGCTTAGTGTGAATCTTGTTAACATCAATTTTAAGCCCATTGCATCTCTTGTCTTTTGAGAACATGAGAACAAATCGATCTCGTTTTCTTTGCAGTAGCCTTCTGGGTACTTTGGTTCTTAGGAAGCCCTCTTTCAAGCTTCCTTGCTTAAATAGTAACCAAATGCAGTTCACTCTGTCTTTGTTGGAGGAACACAAAGAATGGCCTATTCTTTGGGTTTTTGTCAGTTGTTTTCTTGAAAAGTGGTGTTTCAGTGGGAGTACAGTATTTCGTCTTTTAAGTGCAGTACAAAATGGACCAGAAAAGATTACTTGGCTTATTCTGAAAGTTGTGCTTGTACACTTCACTGATATTTACCATTTTGCAGTTGCCTGACATTGACTATCAGCTTGGGATTTAGACATTATTCATTTTATTAAAGACCATTACTTATATTTTCCATTGTCTTTTTGTGGGAGTTTAGTGCTCATCCCCAGTGGATTTCATTCCCTGTCAATTTCTTTCATTTGCAAAATTGATTTAAGTTTTTTGTCCTTCCTAGCTTTTCATCATTGGCATGTTTAGTAAAAATGGTTTTGTTTTCAGCATCCATGTTGCCAATGCAAACATTAAATAGAATGAAATCCTTTAGTAATAAGTATTTTGTTTGATAACTCTCAGAATTGCTTTCCAAAGAGTTTTGCCCTTGCCACATCATTTTTTTTTCCCTAGATTGTGGGTTTTTTTGGCTTATTGGAGCAATTGGAGGTGTTGCCTAAAGTCATCCTTCTGGGTTTTTTCGAAAAACATTTGCCTTCAACATTGCTAATGTTCCTATTTTAGGTCCATTATTGTATTTTAGAAGGAAATTAGGCTGTTTTGATTCAAATTGATTGAGATAGTAATGCTGTCTGCTATTTTTTCTATTTGTTTAGAGACAACTTGTCTAGAACTTGTGGCAACAACTATCCTTAACTACATTTGCACTGTATGTGTCACCTGTGAGGTTTCCCCTGTCAGAATAGCAGACATATGATTGATGTACCAGAACTTTTCTGCACCAAGGTTGTCACAACCCTGAAAAATCTTTCACCCAAAGATAAGTCTTGTCTTCAGACTTTTGAAGGTACTGCTATAAATCTCAGCAGGTTGCCTACAACAAATGAGTAGAACTCATGTTTACTTTTAATTGCCAGGAATGATAAAAGAGTGGTCAGCACTATTCAAATGGGAATGGATAGTTCTTATTCATCCATCATTGTAATTTATGAATAACTGGAACAGAGTAAATTTTGAGCCGGGAAGGTACATGCTGTGAAAATGATCACCTGAACTGCAGTTCTAGTTGTCTGGAAGAGAATTTCGTGATTTATTCAAGCAAATATGGTTTTTTCTGGTATTTCTTTCTGGAAAATGGGCTGTCTAATAAGGTTTTCTGTACAATGCAGGAGCTGTCCTCTTTTTTTGTGCAGCCAGTTCAGGAGCCAGGCAGAGAAGTCCTGTGGGAGAAGAAAAGAGTGGAAGTGTCAGGAGCATCCCCTAGGGCTATATAGTGTTATAAGACATAGCAGCTGTTTTAACTTTATCGTGTTATGATGCTTTTTTAATTTCTATTAGCCAGCTGCCTAATTTAGAATAGTTTCCAATCCTCTTGATAGGGCATTGCTTAAATTCTTACACAGCATTAGGATATGTATGGGTTTGAGGCAGAATGGGAAAGGTTGCTCTGTGAATGGGAAAAGTTGCTGTGTAATGCCATTAGACTGTGAGAGATCAGATCTGTAGACTCAGCCAGTGGCAAAAATAGGCATAAAATTGTAAGCTTGCTTGTGGGGGGTTTTTTTTGAGAACTCTTTATGGAGAAGAACAAAATCTCTGCCAGCTCAGCTCTAGTGATCACAGAGAAGCTGAATGGAAAGTGTGAAGATCTGATTGAACTGAAGGATTTCTACCTTCAGGTATGCTGACAGTTTTTAATGTCTTAACTTCTAAGTAGGCAAGAGTAAAGCAACTTCTCCCAGAGTTTATTGAAGCCATGGCAGTGAATATATAATGTAAAGACTCTGCTGCTCTTTGTGCAGAATAAGACCCAATGAGAGCAAGGGAAAGCCTGTATTCTTTTATTTTTGTATAAACCTGTATTCTAATATTTTTAGTATTCCATTCAACTTGCTGCCTGTTCTCTGGAAGTATTTATAACCCAAATTTCTATGCTACATTGGATGTCATAATATTCCCAGTTGCCTCAGAAGGTAACTTTAAGTCCCTTAAAAGCTCAATTATTGCTGAGCAAGGTTTTAAGCACTGTGTAGGAGGCTAATGGCACAAATTAAGGGTCGTCTTTGGACAGCTGCTAGGTTACAGTTACTCAGCCCTGAAACAAATACTATTTTAAAGAGAAAAACTTAACAGAAGTATTTTGGGATTTTCTTTGAGATAGCATCAATCTTCTTTCAGAGAAATTGCTAGAGTAGCAAAATCAATAACTCTTGAAGTACTTATGGTCTGTTGCATGATCAGTGCTTGAGATCTCAATATATATTGACTGAAAAGGTATAAAATGTGAAAACAGGGTCTATTAGGATTTTGATTCTGCTATAAGCTTACACTTAGGCAATCTTATGCATACTTCTAAAAAGATCTGGAGTGTGGCCCACAGCTTAGAGTCATCTTAGAAAAAGCAATGCTTAAACTTAATGTCTTAACCCCCATTTTCTTCTTTAATAGTTGGTAATCTGTTAGAAAATGCTTGATATAAATGTGGTTTTCAGACACATTAGAAGTGTTTCATTAATACAGTTGTATGTCAGTTGTGAAAGTGACAGGGTCATGCAGGCTGGACTGGTGTTTACAAACTGATAGAAATGACAAACATACTGGCATGGTAGTGAAGAATAATGTTGGGATGGGAAAGCAATGAGCAGATGCTCAGTTTCCAAAGGATGGAACAAACCATGATATTCATAATTGACTTGATAATAATTTTGATAATAACAACTTGACATAATTTTTCCGGTTTTGTGAAGTAATTTGATGTTGATGAGAAGTCTCCCCACATGGTGCTCTTTGATCCTGGAAGGAAATGACCCCTTCAAGATGTACGTGGAGGAGCTGACATCTCTGAGACCAGTTACTTTCTGCAAATAAATTAACTTGAAAGTGAGGTCAGTGAAATAAAGCCCTTCACAAAGCACTAATAAAAAATACCAACTTTTGCTATTTCTCATCTAAATTCTAATGATATCAATGTAAAGAACTTGCTGACTTACAGATTTCCATTTGATTTGTGAGCTGGCTTTTGTTTAAGTAGCAAATACATTTGTATCTCAGTGTTTGTGTATTTGCATACTTAAAAGTGTCTATTTGCAATTTTTGACTTTATTTCCGTTTTTGCACACAGGCTCTGTCTGAGAATGTGGGGATAGGAGGAATATCAACTGATGATGGTTGCTTGAGGAGCTCTTCTGAGGAAGAGGAGAAAGAGGAGGAGCAGTGTCAGTGTAAGCTGTGAGCCTCAAGGGAGAGTCAAGTCTGGAAGAGAGCATGAGAGAGCAGGGAGCAGAATTATAACTGCAGTCTTGAGAGGTCAAGGAAGGATCAAAATTATGCAATTTGAAAGTTATTTTTTTTCCAATACAAATGGTTTAGGGTTTAAAGCTCTCCATATGCTCCTTTTATACTTGCTGGAAGAGAGATACAGAGGTAATGAAAAAATTCAAGTATAGGTGGTTTGAGCTCCTGTTCTACATAGGTATTTTATTTTTCTGGTATAGATTTTCTCAAGTTAGAGAAGTGTTGTAATAAGAGAGCCAAATCATTAATTAAGCATCTTCAACTCCAGCAGTGTAAATCCCTAATAGCAGAGTTGTCAGGTGTTGTTTTCATCCTTTAACTAGACTTTAATTTTTAGTGATAAGAGTAGAACCATTATTTTCCAAGAAGTTCCCAGTATGAGGGATGAATAATTTCTGTAACTGCAAAACCTTTGCTCTCATGCTAGAAACACCTCTGTCAGGCTAAAGCTGTGTCATTTCTGTTGCTGACTTAAGAAGGTTCAGATGAGAAGAGTAACTCAATGAAATATTTTATGTTGTTTTCTACTACAAGTCATTTGGATTTATTATAGAATTATTATTATAAATAATTATTATAATTATTATTATAGAATTACATAGGAAGGGACCTCTGGAAGTCATGTAGCTCAAACCCCTGCTTAAAATCAGTCTAACTAGTGGAGGTTGTTCTAGACTATGCCTGGAAATTTTGAGTAACTCCAGGGATGGTGATGCCATAGGGTCTCTAAGCAGTTTCTTGCAGTGTTTGGCCACCCTTGTGGGAAAAAGAGCTTTTCTCCTCAGCTAGCAAAAATGTTCTGTTTTCTAAACTGTGTTTGTGTCTTCTTGTCTTACTGCTGTGTGCATCTAAAACAAGTCAGGTTACGACTTTTTGCTTTACTACCACATGAAAATTGAATAGAGTAATGAGGTCTGCCTAATTGCTGCCTTATGCCCAGACTGAGCAAACCTCACTTGGCCACTCTTCATGTGTCGTGTGTCCCAGCCCCTTGGTCATCTTGGTGACTCTCTGCTGACAGTTCCCACTGTATCAAGGTTTGCCTTTTATTGGTGAGCTCAAAATCAGACACATCAATCCAGGTGCTGTCTTACCAGTGCTGAAAGCTAGAGTGAGGGTAAATCACCTCCCCCAGCCTGCTTAGTCGCTCCTGCCAACAGAGCTTGATACTTGGTTAGCCTGTTTCACTTCTCAAGGGTGCATTTTGGTGCATTCAACAGCGTCCACCAGGAGCCCCAGATCTATTTCTGCAGAGCTGTGTCCACTGCATGCCCAGCCTGTCTTGTGTGTTACTTCACCTCAGGAACAAGTTTTTTCTTTTGCTTAGAATCATGGTATCATACAATGGTTTGGGTTGGAAGGGATATCAAAGATCACCTGGCTCCAATCCGCCTGCCTTGGGCAGGGACACCTTCCACTAGAGCAGGTTATTCAAAGCCCCGTCCAGCCTGGCCATGAGCACTTTCAGAGACAGGGTGTCCACAGCTTCTCAGTAACACCACCCTCACAGTAAACCACTTACCATGGTTGATCTTCATGAGTTTCCCGTCAACACAGTTCTCTTGCCTCTTGAAGTTGCTTGAAATAGAAGCACTGCTCTCTGGAGTGTTGATCTCTTTCTCCAATGTGGGGTTACCCTTGAAACTGCTGAGGCCAGACTCTGTTCTGGTCCAGGTCGTTAATAGAGAGTTTTAAACAGCATTGGCGTCACTGCCATCTTGAGCGACACCATGAGTTATCAGCCACCTCAGACATAGTACCCGTGACTCACCAGCATTCCTCAAATAACACAGTGGTAGACCATGGCAAAATCCTTGCTGATATCAATGTGAGCAACATCCACTGCTCCAGGAAAGTTTGCTTGATCACCTTTCCAGGGATGGAGATGAGACTCATCAGCGTGTAGCTCCTTGAATCCTTCTTGAAGCTGAATGTGCAATTTGGTTTTTATTTATGAAAAATGAGAAGAAAGATTACAATGGAAAAGATGCTGCAACATCATAAGGTGTTGAAGTAAGTATTTTAACTGCTCTTGTTCCTCAGTTTGAGAATTTCTGGCACAGGCACAGAAGCTATATTTATTAAATAAATGAAGGATATATACAACTTTTTTTTTCACTGTGGACATTACATTAGTTTGTTGGAAGAAACAACTTATTACAGTAATAACTTTTTAAATGGGCCGTGATGCTTCCATGACCTCCAGTGTAAAGTTGGCATTGAGCATGTATTACAGAAATATGTTCCTTAGAACATTTCTTGTAAGAATGGGATGGTATGTTTCTCTGGTGCCTGGGAGGGTACATTTTTTCTTATTAAATTGATTTTAGTAGGTAAATTAAAACTTGCAGAGCAGTTTAGTAAATAAGAGGCAGTCACATATGTATTTTTAATTTTTTTTTATTTCAGGGTATGTTGAGTCAACCATGTCTGTTTGAATTATTTTTATTCATAATGCTAACATTTTTAGTTTGCATATTGCAGATGGTGTTCTTCAGAGCTCTAACTTCCATCTACAGTGCTAATGTTAAACTGTTCACAGTTAAATAATAGTGTAAAACTTTCTCACGTATTAATGAGATAACTTTCCAGAGTTTGTAATGAAGGAACGTAAGTGTTTTGCTTTTTTTCCTTGAGTTATTGGATTGAACTTTCACTATATGTAAGATTTTATTGTGCAAGTTTCAAAGCTTCTGTAGGCAAATACAGAATCCAGGAAAAAAAGCAGCAAATATATAGGCAAAGAACTTTACATTTATTTAAAGTGGATTGTAAAAGCTTTAAAGTGCCAAGAAGAAAAAATTCAGAAGATGTGATCTCAAATTATTAGTTAGTGTGCGCATATTTATTTTTTACTGCTTAACACTTATATGAAGTAAAGATTTAAAGTCCCTGTTTTCAAGACAGACTTGTGTCACAAGCTTCAGCTCAACTGTGTTAAAGTGATCATGCCTTTTTGTCAGGCTTTTAAAGCGTGAAAACACCCATTGAAATTATTTCCTCCAGAGAATTTAGTTGCCTACATGAAAGGAGTAACTGAAATTAATTTTCCTGAATGGCTCAGGCCCTCTCTAACATGTTTCTTTCTTCAGCAAAGTCTTTGTTTTGCTCTCCAGGACCATATAAATATATATTGAGTTTTGCAGCACTGCCCCTAACTCATGCAGATTATTTTTTTTCAGGCTATACCTCTTTTCATTTTGATTAAATTTCCAGATACCTGAGAATGGGATAAAGAATCCCACTGTGATATGGGTCAGTACCAGCCATTTAAATGGCTGCTGGGCCTTGCAGTGGAGTAATAGGAAAACTGATGGACTGCATCTGACTTACAGGTTGACAGAGAAGCTTAAGTGTGGCCACACAAAATTGTGGCTTTGATTAGGAGAGCAGTGGGGATGCTAGAACTTTATCATTCTTATTTCATCCTCTGCTACTTGTATTCCAGAACATTATCAGGAAGTTTCAATGAAAATATTAAGCATAAACTCAAAATACAAGAAATGGTGAATTGGGAAGTCTTCACAGCAAGAAGGTAATTGGAGTTGCGTTGATATTTTAAGCCAAATTGCAAGTTTTGTATCCTTTCAGGAGGCAAATTTATACTATATGCTTAAAGGATTTTCACTTTGTACTGTATATATGGATAGCAGAAGAGTTTAAAAGGACATGGAGAATATGAAAGATTTCTTTTTCACAATCACTTTTTTATTTTTATCTTTTTTTCTGTAAAGATACCTACTACTTCTTATATTATTTAGGTCACGTTCTACACTTCTGATTTACTGTCTTGGGAGCCTGATGTTGCCCACTCTCCCACATTGCTGTCCTTTCTATCTTGCTAGCTCTTTTGCCTTTGTTTTATATGTTTTTCTTGTGTGACTCACAATCCCTTTGCATTGTACATGCTTGCTTTGCATACAGAACGAGCTGGTTGGAGTAGTGTGCTCCTCTCTGCTCAGCATGTTCAGCAAGCTTCAGGCTGGAATGGGCTCTTCAGCTTGTCTGCCCTGTCGAAGTTCAAAGGGGCTTTTAGCTGTTTGGCTTTGCAAGAGCTACCAGAACTGACCAGTTTAATCTATCCTAAATTCTTTCTTTTATTGTTCTCGCTGTTCCTAGCAGTACACAGAAACAGATAAATAACAGTCTTTTCCTCCTACCTGAAAAGCTGGGGGATTGAAAAGATGCGTTTTTGTGTAACTCTGTGTTTCTGTCTTTTCCTTTAAGCTGCTGCTCAGAGGGCTTTTATAATTACTTCTTTTTGATTTGTGTTCAGTTTGTCCTATGATAAAGCATTAAACAATTGCAAGTTGTCTCAATAGCGCATGCCTCAGTCTTTTACTTTTGCAGTGACTTGGAGGAGAAGGTGTTTAAGGTTAGTGTTGACAGTGTTGGCAGAAAAATACTGTGTTTTACCATTAAATGTCCAAGCAGTACTGAAACCCAGCTCTGCAGTGTGAGATACCAGTTTCATCCCAAGGCAGGAGCAGAGGAGTCCTTCCCAGCAGGTGAAGGAAGGCACATGGGCCCTGGCTTTGCCCCCCTGCCAAAGAGGCAAAGGAGGGAGGTGTTAATGCTTCTGTAACCTGGGGACAAAAAATGAGGGTTTGATGGGACTGGAAATGTATGAAGTAAAGAGGAGAACTTAGGTACAAGTAGAGGGGGAGATACAATGCCTTCAACAGAGGAAAAAGGGATTTCAGGAGAGAAGCAATATGCAAGGAAATCCAAATAGAACATGTTTGCAACAAGACACAGGAATGCACACAGTTCTGTCGAGCCAATTTTCAGCAGGTGTATTGGCTCTGCAGTGGCATGTTCAATCTCAGTAGTCAAATCATAGTTTCAAAATTTTGAGAGCTAGTTTTAAGCAGTTAGCATGTGTTTTCTCATTATCTTTTAACAGAGATTTGTTTACTTTCTATTTCTTGAATTCACATCTAGTATCTGAATTCTTTTTTCTTTTCTCTATAATCATGGGTCAGAAATTAGGAGAAATAGCAGCTCATAAAAATCATAAACGTGTTATTCCAGGTAGGTCCTGGAGCCTCATGAGCAATGTGGTGTGTAAATGCACACAAGCTGACTTTATTATGTGGTTGTTCTCTTTCCCTTCTTTGTCTTTGGAGCCCTATCATTCTCTTCTGACCTCCTAGTTGTATTGCTCCCTGGTCAGCCTGGTGCTTTCATGGCAGAAGCAGTGGCTGAGGCAATGATTGATGTGGAGACTAAATTGCTAGACACAGTTAGTGAGTGTTTCATGGAGCAGTCTGAAAACCAGAAGAGGGAGAATCAGTTTTTTATGTGCTTCTGACCATTATGTGCAGGGTCTGGTTCTAACTGTTACTGTCATTCTGTAAAATGTATTTACATTTCTTGCAGGATCATCTACCTCCATCTCTGAAAATCCCCTGATTTGGGGGTTTTGTTTTTTAAAGAAAAAGACTTAAAATTAAATACAGTATTAAAGACAATTTATAAAATTAAAATCCTTGTAAGTGGCATGGAAACTACTTGAAGATGCCGTGTGTTGGAGGAAATGCATGTACCTATCAAAGATAGTAAGTTCAAAAAGAAACTGGCATGACATAGTTAACTATGCTAGCACAGTTTACAGCAGGGTAAAAGGTGGTTACACAAAGCAGTTTTCACCATTTTTTAGAAGTTAAGTTTTGTCTGCAAGAGCAAAATACAAAACTACATAAATTTCTGGCAGTATAAGGTAAGAATGCATTCATTCAGCTAAGAAAGGTGTTTGAGGAGCAATTTGCAGGAGGTATAAAATTAATCGTTTTTGAAATACTCTGTGAACAAGAAGCCCACTGGAGAATGCACAGGGTTAATAGATGATCTCTCCTTCTATCCTCTAGAAATAAAGCTCTATCAAAAAAGAATCTGTTGTCTTACCTCTTGTATCCAAGTCCATTTTTGAGCTTGAAGTTCTGAACAGGAGCCTTTTATTATGGAGGATGTATCAAAGGATCTCTCTTCAAATTGAAGTGTTGATAGAAGGAATTGTGGAACAAGCTTAAAAAGAAAAAAGAGGAATTAAAAAAAGACATAAACTAGATGGTATTTAAAAGTGCCAGTTTCCAGAACTAGATGAGATTGAAAAGAGTTCAGGAATTAAGCAATCAAACTAGTTAATACAGATGTGACCCTCTGCTTAAAACTTGGCATTTGAAAAATTTGAAAGTAATTTTTAAAGACTCTAACTACTTAACAATACTTAGCATCTACAATGGGAAAACTAGGAGAAATTATTACATGAAGTAGAATTGGCAGATAGTTGCCTAGTACAGCACAGTGGGAGGCCCACGTGGCTTCTGTAATAGAAAATCATGCCTGAATAATGTAGTATTTAGAAAGGGGTCAAAAACATGTCTGCAGGAGAAGCAGAGTGATTGTAGTATGCTTCAGATAAAAATGGTAACCATATTTATCTTTGTATGTTTTTTTCTGCTCTCATACCTTTTTCTGGTCACAATCTTAAGATTCCAAATGAAGAACTAAAAATGTATTCTTAGATCTTATGATACACTTTTTTTTGCAACATTTAAGAGTAGTCTTCTAGATCTGAAATGCCATTGTGAGAAGAATCTCTTAAATGAGAAGTTCAGCGACAGTATTTTGTTACTGAAGAGCTGTTAGAGCAGGCTAGCCTTTTTTTTTTCATTTTTTTCAGAACTGATTAATGGCCTACGCACTTCCCCAGGAACAAAATGCTCTCTATCACTGTTCATGCTTTAAGGCACTGTATTGCAAAGATGTAACTGAAAGTTGTGCAGAAATTCATGCTGTAAACTAACTAGTTTTATCTCTGCTTGTGCAGCAATGGTAGTAAGCCAAGGTCTCACTTGGGGCTTTTCAGTGTGGAGCTTAGCTGGTTGTATAAAAAAAAGTTTCATATCTGATCTGAGTGTTGTTTGTCCTGCTGCTCTCACTTTGACTCCTTTTTTCTTTTTTGTTGTTTGGCTTGGGTGTTTTTTTGTTTGTTTGTTTGTTTTTTGTGGGTTTTTTTACTATTGCTGGAAATGAGGCTTTAAGTGTTTGTATTGTACACTGAAACCAGGATGCTAGACTTGATAGTACAAAATCTAAATGAAATTCAGTCTTCAAAAATTGAACCCTGGGTGACAAATGGTTGATTTGTTTATTGGCTTATTTGTTTATTTTGATTTGGAAGATACAGAAAAAGGTGACATTCCAAATTCAGATGAAGAAGTTGATCATCAGGGATTTGAAAAAGTTTTAGGTTTTGAAAAAGTTGGGAGAAAAAGTTAAGGAGAGTGGCACAGTTAGAAATACAGGAATTCTGAATTTGACATAGGAATTAAAAGATTTGGAAGCATAAAGGAGGCATGCTTTTTTTTAGGCTTGTGTGAGGGAGGACTAGTGGGGGGAAAAAAAGGACATGGGATGCACTGTGTTGTAACCTTAGGTGGATTGCAGTGGTGGAATCAGAGCAAATGTAAATAAGGCTGTGGGTATTTCTGAAAGACTGGGGCCTTTCAGAACTGAATGTGAGCGGAGAGAAGAAACGGAAGGAAATCTGTAGTTTGGCAGTGAAGTGTAATGGAAACTGTTGGAACTCTGCTCTTCTCAGCATTTGAAACTTACAATAGGTGAGCCTAGTATATTTTTCCTTGTTTTGGAAATAACTCAAATCCTTGAACTCTCAGCAGTTGCCTATCCAAAACTTGTACATTAAGGGACTCTTTGTAATAGTACAATGCTCATTTTGAGAATTGTTGATAGAGAAACAGTTTATAAATAATAGAAGTGAAATCCTTGTAACTTTCCTGAATAAAATGCAAACTCTTGAGATAAGGAGACAAGAACTTTCTGCATGCCCCGATTTTTTCATGCCTTTACAGGTACTTGGTTTGTCACATCAGCTTCAAGTTTCTTGGTTGTAATTGCCCATAAAGCACTCATACTCATGCAGACACTTGTACTGCAGTAGATGGATTATAAATCCATTGAATCAAAATAATCATCATGGAGTACAGTAAACTTTGTGTGAAGTTTCTGTGACCTGCATGTATATGTACCTTTTAATCTTTTCCATAATGAAAAGACATTTTTGGCTTGATGAGATGTCGGTATGAAAAGTACTTGCCCATAAAAAGATGTGCTTAGATACATCTGCTATGGTAAATCCCTTTCAGCTGAAGTTCTGAATCTGCAAATTCTGACAGCTTTTTATTTAGTGGTACAGCTGTTAGCACAGGTACATATGGTAGTGATGCTTAGAAATACTACCTGTGAGTTCTTAAATATGTATAAAGTAAAGAAATCCTTTACCCTCATTTGGCATTTTTAAGATAAACCACACTGGCTCTTGAAAATGTAATTTTAAATCTTCAGCTACAAAGCTTTTAAAAAAATGATGGATTTTTTTTTTCTTCAGAAATTCAGCTTAGGACCCTGAATCAGACAGTGCATTTAGTTGGAATTACTTCCTATATGCATCCACATCCCGTTTTTATATTAAGCATGGGGACTGAACTTTTCAATCCCTGAATCTAAAGACTTTATTAAAACAAATGCAGCAAACCTGACCAGATAAATCCAGGAAAACCTCAGGTGAAAGAGAGTCAGTTACAAGGCTGGGAAACAAATTACTGCTGGCTTCATGTCATTCAAGTGTGCTGGCTTTTCCTTAGTCCTTCTTTCAAACCCTGTTCATTCTTCCCTTGCAGTGGTTGCCCAGCTTGAGACAATCTGCATTTTTCATATTGTGATTTTTCCTCAGAGTCCCTGAGAAAATATCCTTACTCAGTCACCTTTTGATACTTTACTGTGGTTCTGCTTTCTGAAGCTGTCAAGAACACTGTCAGTCTTAGCTGCCCTGTAGCTTCCCTACTTGCCATCTGTCTCTATCTGTCACATGTGTGCTTCTTTACTATATTTTTAATGGCTGAGTGCTCAGTGTTTAGGGAAGACATCTCCTTTCTTTACCATCTCATTCCTGAAAACTGCTGGTTTAGTCTTTGCCACATGGCATTTTATGAATTGCAGGGAGTTCTATGGTGTACTGTAAACCGTAACCTATGAATTAGTGAAAACATCAAATTCTGTAAAGGATGAACATGAATTTTTATCTTTTTAGCATAATATTAAGTGTGAGTTTGCCATGCTTCTGTTTTCATGTGTTATTTCTACAGAGGCTTGTACTTGACCATTTATATCAGTTACACACATGAAAATAGTGTTTACTGTCAGTATTCCCCCAATGACAGTGACTTCACATTCTTTACAACTATTAAGTGACCTTTATTTTTCTTCGTAACTTTGATCAGAGCAATCAAGGTGGTATTTTATTCCAATTATGTCAGCTCATATTCCTTTGCACCCTTTATGTCATTCCTGTGTATATGTGTGGATGTATTTTAGAGACAAGAGGTAAGAAGTGTATTGTGGAGAAGAATTTGTTACAAAAAAAATGTCCTTAATATTTTGGAAGTGCGTAGGAAGAAATTTAAGCTTATGACACCTCATTCAGTTTTTTTTCTGTTGAAAGTAGGTCAAGACTGATTTTGGCCCTATCAAAATCAGAGTATATTACTATTTTCTCATTTAACAGTGACTGGCTACTGAGTGTAGAGAGGGGAGTGGGGAGAAAGGGCCAAGGTACTTCTCTACTCCCCCTTTCTAGACACGGGATTTAATAGTATTGTTCAAATATTGTTTGGTACTGCGTGCCTCTGAAGCTGAAGTGCCTGTGGGGAGAACAGCAAAGGAGGGGCAGGTGGAAAAGCAGCTCCAGAGCTGCAGTGATAGTACAGGGCTTCCTTGTGCTTCCTAGGAACTCAGGTGAGGAATCACTTGCTTTATTTCTGTTTCTCCACTGCAGTGTATGTACCACCATCATTAATGACTGCTTTGGATGTAAATAACAATGGCATAATGACACTGTAAAACTTTTTTATTTGACATTAACAGAAGCAAATTTTGTACCTGCAGCTTGATGGTATGAATGTCTAATGTTCCTTCAACCACTGCTTTTCTCTTAAATTTCTTGAGGAATTGATAAAATGTGCAATTAACTGATAAGCTTAGTGGGTGTAAACTTAATTACATCATACTCTACTTATGCAAAACCTACATGCACATTTTGTTGTAGGACTTGGGACTTCATTTTGTTTAAGCTTGAGAAAGATTCTGTTCTTGCAGATTAGCCTTGTTATAAGTTATTTGATGTTCATTTTTGAAGACACACCTAGGCATATTATCTTGGTGGAAAGAGGACTGCAATTACCAAGGTATTTTAGCATAACTATCTTAACACAGTTGCTTTCTGTTCAGAGAATAGTTTTTCAATGCTGACAAGTTGAGAAAAACAAAAATTCTGATTTATATGGATTTAAGAGCCCTTTATGTTTATAGACATGGGTAAATGAAACTCTGAAGTTCATCTGTTCTAATTTAGGAAATGCTAAATTGTGTCTTTTTGTTATTGCCTACCCTGTAGGCAAACTGTTCCCCCAGCGCACACAGAGTTTTATTTACAATTGCGTAAGTGTCCCTGGTGCATGCTTTGGCAATTCAGTCACATATGTTGGACAGTCCTATCAAATAATATATCCTGCATTTGTGTCTCCTGGCTGTTGGATGAGAGGGAAGGGGGAAAATGGTTTCCTTCAAAGAGAGTGGTTTTATTGGTTTGTTTGTTTTTATTTTAGATACTTCTTACAGTAGCAGAGAATGCTTATAGCCGTAGTTGGATAAGACTTAAAGTCATGATGTCAGCAGCATCCTTGTTTCGGAAGATGGAATGCATGCTTATCTATAGCTTCCCATATTCCTGTGCTGCTATTGAGAAATAGTAATAAATAGGGAGGTCAGCTCACTAAGCAGTCTTAAATAGATTATTGCTTGTTTCCACTGAGCTCAGTATTTCAGACTGCTTGACTCAAATGCTTCATCTGGAACCAGTCCCACTAACTAAACTTACAGTTTGTGCTATGAAGATTCAGAGGCCACCCTGAGATCTCCACAAGTGATACCAGCAAAAGAAAACTTTTCTCAAATAGAGAAGTGTGGAGATTTCCTTAAAACATTATGAGGTATACTCACTTTCTAGTAGAAATTTTCATCGAGTGATCCAGAAATAATTTGCCAATTAATCAAAATGACTTGCTTACTTTTAAGACAAGATCTGTTTATCCCTCCCTTCTTACAAAACTCAGCTAACTACTTCAGAGATATCACAGAACCACAGACTTCAGATTATTTGATTAGTCTTTCAGAACTTTATCCTTTCAAGTAGGATCTAAAATGACCAGGTAATTTGATATTTACAGTTTTTGAGGCAGGGTTGAAATTACGGATTTACACAAATCTGTCATTTAAGATATTTTGTTGAGCTGCTAAGTGTTAAACTCCTTTCAGCATTTCGCTAAAATGGGTAGTGGCTCAGACTTCTCTGACTTTCAGGTGATATTAACAGCAAGATAATCTTGTATCAAATAGGGGTGTGGCATACTAGGAATTTATGGCCTCAATGCCACTGTTTGAAATCTATTAAAATTCTTCCTTATCTAAAAATGTGAGTGCTTCAATCTACCCAGAACGACTTTTTAATATTGGCACCAAAATCTTCTGCCCTCCCCCAACAGAGTAATTTCCATAAGTGACAAACATAGTGAACAGGAAGGAAGCTTAGTCCATCTTTTATTTCCATTGGAAAGCAAGGATAATGGTATTTTGTTTAAGTGCTACAGATTTCAGATAGTTTTTTTCAATATTTACTATAATACTCCTGGTTAATTATTTTTTTTAATCTGATAATTGTAAAACATGGACCAATACTCTGCTAGAATGGCATAGCTGGAAGTCCACATGAAATATTGTATCCTTCTACAAATTTTTTCATATTTGAATCAGTAATTTTTCAGAGGAAGGTTTGCATTTACTACTCAAAGGTCTAGTTGATTTATAATAGCAGTAATTATTTTCTTCTTGTAGATAATTGTATCAAATGTGTTTGATCTATTTTTTAAATTAGCTGTCAGATTACTTTTTTCTGTTCTCTGTGGCTGGACATTATTTATGGAACACAGCAGGAAATAAATCACTGTTGAGCTACTAGCTAATGAGATAGCTTTTTTTGAAATTTTAAGGATTATAAAAAGCAAAATATTGAACAGTAGTTTCTTGTCTTTTTTTTTTTAATGCAGGGTGAACTAATGTTCATGGTAATCTACTCTTTTGACCACAGAGAATAGCATTATGATTTCAAGAGCTAATAATTTTCAGTACAAATGTTTATGGAAATGAACAGACATCTTAACGGTCAGGAAGATTATTTTGTTGAAGATTGGAAGTGAGAGTGAATAGTTACTGCCCTTAAAATCAGTACTGATTTTCACAGTTGCTGTAATGTTTAACCTTTTTAAAAATCACTTGTTATTGTTCTGCGTTACTAAGAAAGCCAGCTTTGCAATATACATGTGCTTTGATGACTGTAAGCAGCAATTATGTTTTGAATGCGTAGGTTTAAAAAATGTTATGTATTTTTTATGTGGAATGAATCAGGTATACTTGCTCCCTGATAGTGGTCTGTTATGCATAATTTTTTGTAAGTATAAAGGCAGTTGAGGGATTGAGAGGGGACAGCAGAATGTACTTCAGGGGAAAACAGAGTCAATCACTTAAGGGAAGAGAATAAACTAAATAATGGAAGCACCAAGCAAGGAAGAAAACCTGGCTGTATGAATTTGAAACCAAATAGCTTGAAGAATAAGTGAGGATAATACTGGAATTACTAACTTGTTCAAACCAACATTCTTTCAAAGTGACTAAAAGTTGGGGGTGCCGAACTTCAAGGAGGGACTCCATTTTCAGAGCTGAAGGCAGGCGTCAGCTGTATAAACATTGTGGAGTGGCTTTTTGTTTAAGATACTCCCCTAGTTCACTAGCTAATAGTTCTAATTCCCTTAGGGTACAGTAGGCACTTAGAACTTGCTGGTAGGTGACATGAAGATGCAGATTTGTCTAAACCTGCTGTATTTCCAAACAAAACCCCTGAGGAAGGGGGGGATGTTACCTGAGGATGCCTGAAACAGAACTGGTTGCCTGCATATCTCTTGTTTGATCCTGAATATCTTCTAAGAACCACTGGATTGAGTAAAAATGACTTTGCATGCCCAGTTACACTTTTGAAGTGGTCTTAAATATTAACCGTAGTGTATATGTTGGCAGAGATGATTGTTCTTCTAGTCCATCTTAAAAAGTTCAACTTGTTGTATTTTCTAGGACTGTATTCATTTCTGTTTGTACAAGGTGTATATCACTGATGCCTCATGATTTGAAGGTCACATAACACATCCAAGATGTGTGATTTAACTACAGACATGGAATTCAGAATACCATGTCTTTTGTGGCATCTGTAGTTAATTTCAGGGTTTTTTTATATGCTAATAACTTAAATATCTTTTATGTATTTTGGAAAAGTTGAAATATAGCCAGAAGGAAAGAAACTGCCTAAGAAGCAGTACTGTGTATTTCAACATTTTGAAATCAGTGTCTCTGTTTATACCCTAAGTGCCTTACCAGTGGAGGCTGCATCTGTCTCTTTGGAGAAACACAGGCACATTGAGTTTAGTTTTGTACACATCTGTAAGTGAATAAATGTTCCTCAGGCAAAATGCTTGTTTTCCTTTAATACTGGATCATTACAGTAGTGTGAATGTTTGCACATACAAATTAATTGAAGCCTAATGCGTTCAAACAGGAACTCTTAATAAAACACTGCTTTTTATTGGTAACATTGGAGGATTTTTTAAGTGAAAGAATAAAACATTGATAAAAATAAAGTGGAATAATAGAATGATCAGTATTTTGATGTTTTCTACCTGCTTGAATAGTAATATAATGAACTATATGAGATGATTCAAGATGTTTCTGAATTCATTGTTAATCTGCTTTGATGATAGAAAGATAGCAGTGCTAATTATAAACATTTATAAATTGACATTATGCTTAAGAAATACCATAATTTAGGTGGTATATTTTTAGTTTACCCCTTTATCCTCTTGTGCATGGGCAGTATGATACAACCTCTGGCTGCATAATTACTTGTACATTTCCCTCCGGCCCCTTGACACCCCCTCTCCCTCAGTCCTGCCTCATTCAGTGAAGAGGATAGATGATACTCACTTCCTAAGACATTAATCAATATTTTATCTTAGCCTGGTTGTTCATTTTGAGCCCCAGGCTCTGTTTACTGGAGGCTATTAATTTCTGTGTGGATTTTTCTGTGGTTCTCATTGCCACAATGTTTGTGAACCTCACCAAATAAAAAATCAACACCCTTTTAAGGTCAAGAGATGATCTGACAAGTGTAAGAATATCAAAAAACAGAACATGAAATGTTCTGGCTCAGAATGGATTTTGAGAGATCACCTAGTCCAACCCCCTGCTGTGGACAGGATCACCTTCTTCTAGATGAGGTTGCTCAAAGCTCCATTCAACCTGACCTTGACTGTTTCAAGGGATGGACCTTCCACCTCTTTGGGCACCCTGTTCCCTTGTGACACGTGTGGTGTCTCACCATCCTCATTACTTCAAATCCAATCTAAATCTACCCTCTTTTAGTTTAAAACTATTACCTCTTGTTCTGTTGCTATTGCGTCACTACTGCTGGTAAAAAGGCTCTCTCTCCACCTTTCTTATAAGCCCCTATTAAAGTTTGAAAGCTTGCAGTAAGGTCTCCCTGGAGCCTTCTCTTCTCCAGGCTGAACAACCCAATTCTCTCAGCCTTTCCTCATAGAAGAGGTGCTCCAGGCCTTGACCACTTTCGTGGCCCTCCCTCCTCTGGAGTCACTCCAACAGGTCCATGTCCTTATGTTGAGAGCCCCAAAGCAGGATGCAGTACCCAGGTGGGGTCTGACAAGGAAGAGAATCACTTCCCTTGGCCTGTTGGACAGGTTTCTTTTTATGCAGGCCTTTATGTTGCCAAGAGACAACTGCCTTTCTGGGCTGCAAGCGCACAGTGCTGGCTCTTGTCCAGTTTTTCATCTACCAATATCCCCAAGTCCTTCTCTTCAGGGCTGCTTACAATCCAATTGGAAGATTAAAAGAAAAAGACCCTGTATTGTAGTATTTGACCCCTTGCTTTGCAGCTTCTGGCTTAGGTTGGCATAGAAAAGCGTTTTATTAGCCAGTTGGAGAACTGCCAAGCAGATGACTGCAGCATCTGTCTTTTTAAGATGCTGTTTCTGATTGCCTCTGTAGTTGCAGATCCACAGGAGAAGATTTAGTCTTTTACTCCAATTAAATCACAGACAGATGTAAAAGAAGAAAAGGTGGGTGAGGAAAAGAAATTAGGAACAGGAAGGCAAGAGAAATTAAAAGCACCACATTCCATATTGAGGATCTCTGGTCTAATTCAACTGATTTATTCCTGGGGTGGATCTTTCTTAATCAATGACTAAGGAAAGGATTTTTTGAAAATCATGGAAGATGTTCCTAAAGTATGGGTGCACTCAGATTTAGGTGTGTACAAGAAAACTTACTGGCAGAAATAAAATCTTAAAACCTTAATAAAGCTTCTTGTTAATTTTATATTTAAGCAAACTTTCTTTGTCCAGTTTTTGTCCCTAGTTAGAGCACTTCTTCCAGCAGCCAGCTGGTAAAACGTCGTGAGCACAATATGTGAATGTGGTTTGACCTCTGTACCTCTGGGAGCTACAATTACAGTAGAAAAGATGTGAAGAGGAATTATATGATGGAGTTCCCCTCTCCCATCAGTAGGGTGAGAAACCTTTGATAGGTGGAGTTCTTTGACTTCGTGGTTGTGTTGGTCACAAGTCCAGCACTGCAAGCAGTGCACTGTGTGTTTCTCTGGTAGTGGGTGATGCTCTATCTACAGCTCTGCAGGGGGAGCTGATGTGACAGCTACCAAAAAAACCCACCCCAAAATAAAAAGCCCTGTCAAGCCAGAGTATACTCATGGGTACTTTTGTTTCAATACATCTTTTCTATAATTGAAAATTAAAGATGCTGCTAAATTCTAGATGCCTTAAGGGACTGTTCACATCTATCAGCTCTTTTTTTCAAACTTGATCATGTTTGCATGAGTTCTCATAGGCAAATTCCTGACATCCAAGTGATCTTCTACGAAAGGTCCCACTTAATATCTCAAAGATTTCAAGCATTTAAATTACAAGCAGAGTTTTTTAAAATTAATCTTTCTCTTGTAATAACACCCACGTGATTTCACAGAAATTTTTCACTTACACTATTTACACGTCTATGTCTCATTTTCTTGATCTACTGTTGTTCTTCTTCAGAATATTTCCTAAGTCTTAAACAGACAGTAAACGTGATAAGTTTTAGCCTTACTGGCGAAAGCTTGACAAAACATTAGCCAACAATATTGGAGTATGATAGGAGTAATTTAGCCATACTCTATAACTGACTTGTCCTCTCATAGTTAAATACTGAAGGAAATTCAGTGGTTTGAAGAAACTTGTCTTTAAACTCTTTGGGTCCACATTATTACAACCTGGAGTTAAAAGAGGTTCCTATCAATGTTTCATTTTTGAATCCAGTGTGAACCACCTGTACTAGACTTAACTTCTTGTCTGCTCCTTGCCAGGTTTTGTTGTATACCATTAAAAATACTGCAACTAACTACTTAAGGAATGAAAGTAATCAGTATTGGAATATATGAGTAACTCTTGCAAATGGATACTCTAGTAAATACCCAATCTGTATCTTGTATGAGAGACCTCTCTGTGTATATTACATGTGCATATTACATTCTTGGTGATGGATTTAAGTCTAGTTGGGATGTTCTTCTCAAGGTGATGTTGGATCAAAGTAGGTTTTCTTTCAAAAATGGTTGGAAATCCTATGTTTGTGTGCTGTCAGCAGCTGAAGCAAGTTGTATATACAAGTTTAACCAAAATGTCTTTTACCTTACCTAATGCACAACTAGGAAATATGCAGAAGAGAGGTTGATAGCCTTAAATGTTCTGAAAATTAAGAGAAATACTTCTCAGACATACGAATCTGTTAAACGTGTTTAACAATTCAGCCAATTTAGCAATTGTAAATTAAGTTTTGTGGTGGTTCTTTTTTGGGCTTCCAAATACTAGGTTGAACCATTTTCTCTGGATCAGACAGAGCTGAATGTAATGAGTCTTTGTCTTATTCAAAGGACAATTACTATTTCAAAATTTTATTTTTGTTTTCAAGAAGTTGTTCTGTTACCTCCCTTTTCTCCATGCTGTGGTACGTAGCAGCTAGTTCTCCTGCCACTCTTCATGCTTTAGCCTTTTGTTGCCTGTTGTGGTGCAGAGGTACTGAGACTATGCTGTTGGAAGGAGTGAAGAAAATTGCAAAAATCAGTACGCTCTCCACAGCCTTTCCCAAGCTGGTATGAAATGTCTCTTTTGAGGGCTTTGTTGTTCTTGAAAAATAATATGTTGTCATATATAATGAATAGAAAAATCTTAATCTCCTGGCTCTTTTGCATTTTAAAGAGTTATGTTGTATTTCTTAGTTTTGTACTTCACCAGCAAGAGTGTTTCCTTTTTGGTAGTTTTCAAGAGATTCTTGTCTTTGATTAGAGGTTGTTTGAATAACAGCATACAGTTTATTTCTTGTCTGATGGAAATGTTGTTAGTAATCACTTACAACATTGTTATCTTGTATTTGTAACTTTTTATTATTCCCATGAGAATATGTAATTATTATGGAAAGGCTTATTCGGAGATAAAAACAATTTCAAATTTGTATTGTAGAAAATATTTTCGGTGTTATCACAACACTTCAAGTTGTGTGTATTCTACAAGTACATCTGACAGAGCACTAACCCTTAGCTTCTTGAAAACAAATCTTCAGCAGTAAACTTCTGTGGAGTTTGCATGGAGACTTAGTGTAGCTTAAAAAGATGGAAATACCTCTTTCAGTGTTCTTCATATGCTTTCTGTGGCTTAAAAAAATTACTTGGTATTGTGAGAAAAAGAAAAGGAGTAAATTATTTACCTTAGACATTGCTCCTTTTGAAACCAGCCTCTTGAAACACAGCTAGACAAAGCCATGGAAAGAAAATTCATTTAGAGCTATTCAGAGGTGCCAGAAGTACTTAAGGCACTTGTCTGGCAGAATCATTGAATGCTGAGTTTTCTGGGAAGGCATTATTATCCACAACCCACATTTACCTTGTTTTCTACACACCTATGTAGCCCAAGCTGTCTCTCTAATTATTGAGTCTCCAATAAGGCCACCAATTATTATATTATCATCATCATTATTTTTAAAATTTGATCTAAATTAAATTGAATTTAAACACATAAAGCTATTTAAGGGGCACTTTCTTTACATAAAATGCATGAGAAGGCAATTTGACAAAATAATCTTCTGGTATGTCTTTTGCCTTTAGTACATTTTTTAGACTGCTTTGTTATAAATTAAAATGAAAATGGGAGATTATTGTATTAGCAGTCAGCTTTGTATCAATATTGAAGTCCAATTCTGGTGAAATTGACATTACTGAAGGAATAGTTTCTTTAAAAAAATAATCTTGGTGGGAAGTGAATTGACTCAGTGGGCAATAAAGTGGAAACAGTTTAATATTTAAGAAATGCTTTTGGAATTAAAGCATAGAAGGTATTCCAAATGTTCTGTCTGTTTTATCTGTTTTATGTACCTGTTGTATTTCTGTCACTTAGGTAGCCTGCTGAAGGCTGAAACAAAATTGGAGCTAGTGGGTTATTTTTAATGCTTTTGATTCACTGTAATATTAATCAAAATGACTTGACAACTCTTAAGATCTTACCAGTACGCAAAGCAGATTCTGGTTGCCAGTGTTGTGAATGGTTGGTTGATACCTTTTCTTATACCTTAAAGCATATAAGTCATTGAAGTTATTATACAGAATTGGTCCTTCTGTGAATCTATTGTTAAAATGTTAGCCAAACTTTAAAGTTATCTGTGTATATTGTAATAATGGAGAAAGAAAGTTGCAAAAGAATCTTCACATTGATCTATACCGTCTCTTTTGTTTTAAAATTTTGACTTTTATTTTGGATATATGGATATTTAAGCATGCATAAGCATGTGACTGTATTCTGTGATTTTATCTGCTCTACATAGTATAATTTTCTTAGGTTTCTTTTATCTGTAGTTTGCTTTTTGAGATCTTATCATGTGTGTGTTTCATTGTATCACAGAGTGATCTTGGGCTCTGAGAAACCCCATCTAGGGAAAGATTTCCCTGCCTGTGGCAGGAAGGGTGGATTAGCTCATCCTCAAGGATCCCTTCCAACCCAAACCATTCAGTGATTCTGTGGTCTAGGTTGGGAGGGTCGTCTTTAGATCATCAGCTCAAGAGGTCCCAGTCAGGAATCTTCTTTTACAAGTTTAGATTTTATTCTATGTCTGGAGAGTAACCTGTTCCTTTGGGTTGCTCTGGTGCCCATGTCTACCTCTGAAACCTTTTGGTGTGCAGTGAATGATTTTTATCACATTCACTTCTGTGCAAAGATGAATTCCATGGGTATTTTTCATGTCTAGTCATGTGTGATATATATGCTTATTTGTGTGAATGTACTGGCCTGTGTGCTTCGGTGCCCAATTAAGTATTATATCTTGAAAAATTTTACAGAATGGTAGGAAAGTGGGAAGAATTGCCTTCCAAAACATAATAAAACAAAGCAACCCCCCAAATGAGCCCAAACCTCCTCTCTACCTTGTTGATAAAAAATAAAAATGTTTAACCCCCAGACTAATAAAGTATTTTATGCATGTGAATTACAGAATTGCTTTCTTAAGGCACAGTAGTAAAAAAAGTACATTTTAGAATACCGAAGATTTGTTTGAATCATATAGTAAGAATTCCTTTTGTATAGCAGAACTGTAAAGCTTATTCTTTGTGATAAAATGGTTTAATATCTGCTCTGAATCTGCCATGTGTAGCTCCTGAAAAAAATTATGTGCCATTTAAAAGTTTCTAGTTGGAAGATTATTGAAATGTGGCAGGCTTTTATTTGAAGGATATTATAAATTAATGTTATGTATAAGCATATGGAGAGTAAGATTAATCAAAGCCCTTCATGCCCACAGCAATTTATTATAGTAGTCAGCGTCTCTCAAACTGTTGTCTAATTAATACTTTAGTTCTACAAGGTGTTTATTCAGATCCTTGAAATGTTAAGGATGCTGTTAGAGGAGTCTTTGGGAAGATCTCATTGAGTGGCCTGTTCTATAATAAAATACCCATCACAGGAGAAGCTTTTCTGGCTTTATCATGCAGTGTCTTCATATATTTTGATTGGTATGCTAGATCAAATGTAACTTAGCATAAATTCAAGGCACTGGTAAATGTGGAAAGGAAAAGCTGATGCTTTGCTGCTTTGTCCAAACCCCTTAGTCATACAGCTGTGAGGGAACAACCCACTTTATGGCAATATGGAGAGTTTGATAGTGACTGGGGTGCAGGACCAATACAGCAGTTTCTGGAAATGTGGTCTTGCAAAAGAAAGGTTGTTTCTTTGTTTCTAAAATGTCTAAAATTAAGGAAACTGATAAAGAGGTTATTATGGGACTAGGTACATGGTACAGGATGTCTCCCTGTTTTAATCTCTAATAAGTAATTGTGCTTTGGTTAAGCACATTCTGTCTTTACTGTCTTCAAGGAGATCTTACAGGCATTCACATCGATGGTAGTCCTGTGAGCTGCTTTAAAATTAAGTGGAACACTTCTAGCCAGGATAAACTGACATTTCCTCAAAAAAAGTCACTTCTCTCTTGTCTCACTTACTCTGCTGATGCTTGTTTCTCCTTGCCCAGCCTTCTTCAACCCCAAAGCTCATGTGGCTGTAAATCGAATTGTTTTGGAAATCTGTCTCAATTAAAACTAGCTATATTTACATTTGTGCAGCTGCGTATAAGAGAAGGAAGACAGCTTGAGGATAACCACTGGGCTAGGAGGGCTGAGACTGTTGATTCTTCTGCCAGCTTGATTGGTGCTGTGGGTTACAATCAATCAGTTGAGCTTAGCAGCTGTAGAAATATCACACACAGTTGCAGCTTTAGACCACGCTCAGATCATATTTGATACAAAATTTTGCCCCGTCATGGTTCACCATTTGCCATCACAATCTGCAGTTTGGATTCACCAGTTTTCACAGGTGATGTTTTCTAGCAGGGAAGAAGTGTGCATATGGGAACACCAGGCATAGAGTCCTAAGGAGTCAAAAAGCATTAGAGAAATCACCCATCCTTGAAAATTTTTGACTGATCTTTTCCTTCATCAGGAAGAAACAGACTCAAAATACCAGTGAAAGAAAAAAAGCTCACACTCTTTTAACCCAGAGAATATAAAGTCTGTGCTGGCTTTAGAGCATTAAGTGTAATAGATGGCAGTATAAATCAACTTTGGGACCAGAAAAAAGTCTAATTTACTTTATACCCAAAGATTTTTTGCTGTTTCTTCTTTCTTGTTTTGTGGGATTTTTTTCTCTATTTTTTTTCCTGTCTCCTCTTTTTTCTTTGTGTTTGTGATTTGCAGAACATCTTTCCTGCTTTTCTGGGCTCCTATTTTGCTGTTTTTACTTTTTCCCCCCCTCTGTTGTTCTGTGTCATGTTCCTACCTCACTCTTGTTTCCTGTTTTAGTTCAGTTACTTCTTTGCTCCTTCTGTTTCCATGTATCTCCCACCCACCCAAGCATCAATCCCACCACCTGGTCATGGGATTTGAAAAGCCTTGCAGACTGAAGGCTGGTAGTTGATGTTTGAAATAGAAAGCCATGCTGTCTAGAGGCAATGCCTGAGTGAGACACCAAAAAAAACCAAGTCTTGTTGTCATAGCCATCAGGAAAGGGATGATCCTATGGAGTTTTGGACCCTCCCGCTAATAGAATGGTCTGATGAAATATATGCTTGTAAGTAATACATCTCTTGTAAGCAAGAGGAGCTTTTTATTTTTGTTGGCTCTTCATACAGTGTTGGAGAACATCTTACATTCCTGACATGTTCACCCCCTCTGAGTTCCTGCCTGGGCCATTGTTAGTGAGTACATTTTGTCTTCTCCATTAGCTTTTCTGGACAACTTAAGGTTTTCTGTGGGTTTAATTTCTGCCAGTAGAGTTCTGAAGATGGGAGATGCTTCTCAGCTGTATGACACAGATGTTGCTGTTACTAATGTGTACATTCTTTATATTTCATGATTGCTACCTCAGAGAAAAAGAAAATAGTCCCAGGATGCGTATGAAGCAGTTGGATGTGCCAAGCAGTGGGAATGAGGTGCTGGGTTGGCCACGTGGTGGGGATACAAGTGCCTGAGTGGGGGCAAGTCAAGTAAGTGGCCAGTCTTTTGGGTAGGCCCATAGGCTGGCAAGAAGGGAAGGGGGCTCAGGTTGACAAGATGGGGAAGCAGGAGCTGAGAGGCCTCTAGGGCAACAGTGTGGTTCCAGGACAGCCACAGCTGTGATGCTGCCTGCTGGTGGGGTCACCTTGTCCACTGGGGTGCTGGGGTGCCTCCCTATGGGCAGCTAGCATGAGGCAACCTCTGGAAGAGCTTGACAGCTAGGGAAGCATATGAAATGGTGTGTCTGAGGAGTAGGAATCTTACAGTTTGGGGTTTTTTCAACCACATGGATGGTCAAAATACTGGGCTGGGATGTCTCATTCAGTGTTGCAGTCTCTGTGCTTGGAGATACTCACAAGTGGACACTGCCTGGTGCCATCTGATCAGACTGGCTTTGGGCAGGTGTTTGGATATAGGAGACCTCCAGAATCCTGCCCAGCCAAAATTATTTTCTGATTTGGTGATGTACAAAGCAGACTTGCTGGATAGCTTCTAGTTTTAGTGGCCTTCTTCCTAATTTGAAGCTTTCTAGCATCTCATATGCAGCTTGGTTTATTGGTGTTTGCAAATTGTCATTGTTGGCAAGATGCACACTAGCATAAAGAAAAGCATACAGAAAAAATAAGATTTGCCATGCTGGGTGAAATTCTATGGTCTGTTTAGATGTCTTCACTACCAAACCTTTAAAAGAAAGAAAACCCAAACAACCAAGCAGCAAAGTCAGGAAAACAAAGCAAAACAAACCAAACCCCCAAAGATTCTGTAGGGTCAGTATGCAATAATATGATGTTCTCTCTCTTTTCCTCAACTCTTTTGCCAGAAGCAATTGGGCATCTCTATTTCATTAATTGTTACAGGTCCATTAATATCAGTCCCATCTGAGTTTTGGTGTAGACAAACTCTGGCAGTCATTGCTGAAGACTTACACAGAATGTAATGTTTTTTACTGATTGCCACTTATTTTGTTGACTTTTTATTGGCGTATTTTACTGACTGCCCTCTTCAGCGTGGAGGATAGATGGGTATCTAACTATCCACAGACATGCCACAGAGACTTACAATTTTTTAATAACATAAAAGCAAACAACAACAATCTATTATTTATCTTTTATGGAAGCCATTCTAAGTCCTTTAAGTCTCTTTGTACTAGATCTTCTCTGTGGCATTTAAGTTCACTCTGATGCCAGGATTTTAGAGCTTTGCAGTATGTAGTATTATAAAGGAGGCCAAACTGACAAATTACATAATGAGACACATACTTCCCGTTTTTCTCCAGTCCCTTATTTTTGTTTGCTTAGCTCAAGTTTTTTTTTAAACAGCAATTCCAATTTCAGTTTCATTGAGCCATTCATACAGCAACTGAAGACGCTTTCCTTATTTGATAACTGTGAATTTATAATCTTTAATAGGCTATAAAAAGCTTAAATTTTCACTCCAAGAAGCCTTCAGTACTGTCAGAAATAATTAAGGAATAGGAATGTCTTGCCCATTTGAATGTCATTTGTCTTGATAGTTGCTTTCTGGAGATACTTAAGATTAATATGAATGCTGATATAATGTGCATATACTTTTATACTCATAATTAATTTCTGGACAGTGATTCTCCTAAATACATTGCCATGTGTTTATTGTTGGCTTTCATTGTATGCCCTGTATATAGCATAAGCAACCAAAACTCAGGAAAGAGGAAGCATGAAATTCATAGCAAAAAAGAGATCCATATTGATTTCTTTAATAATGAAAGTTTTATGTCATAAAGCATGACAATTCTGAAGTAGTTTGAGTTTTAATTCAGTATAGTTACCACTTGGAATCTAGACTCTCTCCTCTCCCACAGGGATGCCTCATTCCTTTCCAGATATGCTAATCACTGTAGAGGGTGGTAGGTAGGATGGAAAGTGGCAGGAACAAGTTTGTGCATCTAAATGTGGCAATAAGAAAGCATAGACTTCTTTTATCATAGTAACTCTGGACTTTTTGTTCAGCAGTCATGAACATTAATTTCTTGGGTTTTGTTTAGGGATTTTGCTTAAGTAGAACTTGGAGTACCAAAAATAGAATACAGTATTTGTTTCAAAAAAGATCAAAAGTAATAAATCCAACCAGATACGGGCCATGATGTAAGATAATGCCAATGGCTTATTCTAGATATTGGGTTCCACTTTTTTTCACCCCTCTTACTTCTGCTAGGATGTTTGGAAATGTTCTTGATCCTGATCCAGATCCTGGAAGAGTAAGGCAAAGTATTGGTCAGGCTTGTTTAAAAATAATTTGCAACCAGATGAAAAAAATGGGGACTATATATTGCCACTTAGTTGATCAAAAGGCTTTTATGTGATTGAAGTAAAATGACATTTAGATTTTTTTTATGATGTTGGAAAATACCTGCACATGGCTTGATTTTCCTAGAAGTTTGTTTGTATGTTACCTAGCATTTGGAGTTATTCTACTATTCTGAAAGTATAATTTATTTCATTGCATGCCCATCAGATCCTGTATCTGTGCCTGAAAGTGCTTTTCAACAAATTAGGCTTTAATTGTATTTCTCAGATAGCAGTCAAAGTAACAGATCTTGTCTTTACATCCATATTAGAACCTAATATGGATTTATTAAACTGAGAAGCTTCTGTAAAATTACTTTGTCTTATTAATTGTACTGTTCACTTGGATGTGAAATATATGCAGTGCTCATTAGACCAAAATGGTGGTGTGAACTTAAATAGAAATATGTTAAGATATAAAATTGTACATATGCTTCTTATTAGTGAATTAAACCAGGCCCTCATTTGTTTATCCTTGTAGAAAAAGATAACAAATGGAGAAGTGCATTTCTATCCATCTTATTAGGGTATGTCATGTATCATTCCTCCCACTCAAACCTGTCTTCTCTTTTTTTGCCTCATATTAAGCTGCATATGTTTTTGAAAAGAAAGTTAGACTTCTGCTTTCCTGTATTCATGCTTGGTAAACCTTTTACTTTTAAAAACCTATTTTCTTGTATGATGCGTGTAATGCCGCCTGCTAGTAGGACACTAGGATGTTTGCAGTTTTTTCCTTATTTGTTGGTGAAATTGCCTTTAACTCATCTTTCAAAAGGCTCTTTGAAACTACACTGTGGTAATCCCATTGTTTCTCATTGGACACATTTTCATACTGCTGTATATGTGGGATCTATGTGTAGATGTTGTCATGTCCACCTCAAAATGCTCATTCTTCATGTGAAAGTGCATAAAGTTTTCCTCCCTGTTTAGCTCCCAATCAGATTCTTAAACTACAAAGGATCTGTGTAATGAGTGGAACCAGTTGAACAAAATAAAATGAAAAAAATCTGCCTCTTATCCTGCAGAAGACGATGGTGCTCTTAAAACTGAGTTACCACTTTGGGAATTTGTAGTTCCATGTGTTAGACATTGGTGCAACTTCATAATTTTATTAGAGGACATGCGGCATTTTAAACAGCAAGCTTTTAGCTTTGCAGAACAGATTTTAGTTGGATTAGTCTAACATAGATTTTAATATATTTAAATATAATTTTAGATTGGGTAGTTAAAATTCATGTTTTAATAAATTTTAGGTACAAATTTATTTCCCTTGGCTTTTTCTGGATTGGGCAGTACAAGCATTTTAATACAATATCAATGTAAACTCTAGGAAGAAAAACCTAAGAGTGTTTTATGAAGCAAATCAGCTTATCGTGGAATAGTGACGTTAGGTTTTTGCTTAAAACTGTCAAGGTATATATGCACGAATGTGCAAAATACCTTTGATACGGGTCTGGGCAGTACCTTGTGCTGCTGCTATTGCAGTTAAAGGGAAGTATGACTGTTTCTGAACAAGCTTCATGATCTTCATTTTGCGCAGAACATGAACACAATAGAGTAATGAAAGGTTTCAGTTCAGTGATTTGAATATTGTAGGTAAAGTACTTGCAGGCAGTGAGGATAAAAGTTGATTGGGATGTCCGTAGACTAATGGAGAGGTTTGGAGGTTTTTGTGGCCCAACAATGCTGTGTTGAAACAGTATTTATTAATTGGCTGGTGTGTTTGAGGAGGAAAAAAAAATCTACCTAGTTTTTAGTGTGGTTAATTTTTTGTTCATTTGCATTTGGTGACTAAAAAAGAGCTCATTGTTAGGCTTTAACTCCTGCTGTATTGGGTTTGCATGGCCAGGTTTACACAGTGGGGCTGCTACAGAGATGGCTTCTGTGAGAGGCTGCTAGAAACTTCTTCCATGTCCAGCAGAGCCAATTCCAGGCAGATGTGCTGCTGGTGAAGGCTGGACCAATAAGAAATGGTACTAATGCCTCTGTGAGAACATATTTAAGAAGAGGGAAAAAATCCCAAAGTTGTAATTGCAGCCAGAGAAGAGCAGGGTGAGAATACGTGAGAGGAAGAGTTCTGCAGATGCCAAGGTAAGTGCAGAGGGAGGCAGGGGAGATGTTCCAGGCACTGGAGCTGAGATTCCTCTGCAGATCATGGTGAGGCAGCTGTGTCCGTGCAGCTCGTGGAGATCCATGGGGATGCCAAGATCCACCTGCAGCCCATGGAGGAGCACATACTGGAGCAGGTGTATGCCTGAGTGGAGGCTGTGAACCGGTGGGAGACCCATACTGGAGCAGGGTCCTGGCAGGGACCTGCAGATCCGTGCAGAGAGGATCCCACACCCGGAGCAAGGGGAGTGACTCTTCTCCCTGAGAAACAGCAGAAACAGTGTGTGATGAACTGATCATGACCCCCATTCCCTGTCTCCCTGAACCACTGCGGGGAGGAAGTAGAGCGTGGGAAGGACAGAGAGATGGGGAAAAGGTGTTTTCTAAGCTTTATTTTACTTCTCATTATCCTGCTCTGATTTTGTTAACAATAAATTCAGTTAACATCCCAAATTCATGTATGTTTTGACCATGACAATAGTTGGTGAGTGATCTGTCACCATCCTTATCTCAATCCACAAGCCCTTCTCTGTATTTGTCTCCCCTGTCCAGCTGTATAGGAGAGTGAGAGAGTGCCTTTGGTGGGTGCCTGGAATCTGGCCAGCATCAAACCACTACAGCCAGTAATTGCTTTGATGGCTTTAAGTGTTGCTGAATCAGTATTAGTACACTAAAGTTATTTATGCAGATTTACTGTGCTAGTAACTTTTCAAAGAACAACTATGCTATTTAAACCTAGCCTATTAAGGGGTCTTCTTTCATATCATTAGTAGTGAGGATACTCCTTTTCCCTTTTTTGATTTTGGAAGTACTTTTCTGTGTTTATACCAGTATTTACTTCATTTGCCACTGTTGAATAGAAAGACTGTCTAGTTTTAGTAAAGTGGCCTTTATAACAGCTTGTGCATAAATATTTTGCTGGCTAATGGTTTTCTAGGAGATGAGAATGTTTTAAATTCACTGCTAGGAATGAGCTAATAGCTCTCTGCTCTTGGGAAGTTAATACTTTATTGATATTTTGTAAAGTTTTTAAAAGTGGTTTTATTGAACAGTAGTAAACAATGTAGCTTTTTGTCATTTAGTTGCAAAGCCTTCATGCCTCCCAAATATTAACTGTTTGAATATTCATTAATAGTCATCAAAACCTCATTTTTGTAAGACCATCAACTGATCTAGTGAAGTGTTCCCTGTTTTTTGTTCCTTCTCTTTCTTATATAGTAAAATAGCTGTATTCCCTTTAACAACTCCATGTACTTCACATTCTATTTACTTTCAAGAGCAGCATTAAGAGAAATGTTTATAAATGTGGATGTAAGACCTCTGCTTGTCATTTTTTTTTTTCAGTTTGGCTTAAGAATGCTGGAAAACAATAAAAAATGCTGGAGTGGTTTTGAAAATGTGTTCATGCTCATGTGTGCTTGTGTTCACGTTCATGTATATTCATGTTCATGCACCTGTATGAAAATTGTCCTTGCCTTCCTTGACAAACACAAGAGTTTCTAGGAGGGGATATAACCACTGAAGTCAGCGCCTCTGGCTATTTGCAAATGCCTTCCAGTTTTCTCAATGAAGTGAATATAAAAGGAGCTGTTGTGCATTAAGTTTTTTCAGCTATTTTGAAAAATATGCTTTGCCATCTCGGACTTGACAGGCAAAAGTGTAAGGTGGTACACCACATTCTGATGCTACATGCCACAAGATTGTCATCTTGTTTGCCTGAACTTTGTCAGGGTTTTGTTGCATTTGTAATGTACAGCTGTCTGTAGGGACCATAGTCAAGGGAAGGGTAAAATCCAGCGTTAAATAAGTGAGATAACAAGGCTGTATGATTGTGCATGTTTAAAACTTATTGCATTGCCAAATAAACACTTAAAACCGAAGAAATTTCATAATTTTCTGCCCTCTGTTGTAACCTGGCTGAGGGAATGAGACAGATAACTTTCTATGGCATGATTTAAAGGAGTCAGTTTAAATCCTAAAAGTGTGGGGCAGTGCAGAGGTCTTGTCAACACCTGACAATACTGCTGTGTATCATTCTTGTTGTGGCTGCTACTATTAACCACAAGATGGTGCAGTGAAATGAATTGCAGCTTTTATATACTCTTGCTCACCAATGCAGGAAAATTTAGCTATCTGTGGTGGGGAAAAAATTTTTGAAGGGAAGTTTAGTCTAGAGGGAGTAATATGCTATTTTTAGAAATTTTCTGAGTGGTGCTTAGTGCGCAGATGCTTCTTTCGTTGCAAAGTGTTTAAACAGAATAGCAAAATTACTGAACTAAATAGTGGATTATTTAAGCATTGGATGTTATTAAATTCTGCCCCTTTTATATGTGCAGTGTGTGTAAAGGAATATTTAAAATTAAAATTGAAAAGATTTATCCATGATTAAGGTGTGATTGTGATACAGAAACTTTTTTCTTCTAGATCTTTATGGCCTTGGTAATTTTAATTTTTGTAGAGAAAAAAACCCAGTTATTTACTACGTATTTCCCTTGGGATTTGCACTTTATTAGAGATGGATATATGCCAACCTGAAATCAAAACAGCTGATTCTGAGCCCAGGTGAGATTCAGGGGTGCCCTCTTGCTGTACCTGAGGACAAATGCATGGTAGTGCATGATCCCAGTAGTAGTCTTCAGTAGTTTTACTGCTAGAATAATGTTAGGAAGTATCCCTAGTACCCTTTTTTTTTCCCCTTCCTTGAGCTGAAGATGTATTCCCTTTCACTCTTTGAAAATGTGTTGTGACCAAAGCAATGTATCAGACCCCTCAATGCTATTGATGTTTAAGACATTGTTTTAACTCCTTTACAGATAACTCAGAAGGCTGCATGCATTTTCTTTATTGGGCTCTGTGTCTGTCATGAGCTTTTTCACTGAAGACAGGGAAGTCTAGAGACAGATACCAGCACCTGTGTTTTTGCATAGTTCACAGGAAAGATTGTAACTCTGACTTGGGTGGGTCAGTTTGGAGGAAAATACCATTCATCTGAAATTTTAGCCAAATGGTGTCTGCAAAAATCACAGCAACTATGCCAGTAAAATATCCTTGGCACTGGGCAGAGATCAGGCACTCCTTCCCTCCTGCCAGAACACCACTCCAGCGCTGTCTCTGTGTCAGAGCCAGGCAAAGGCGTGTGTGGGGTGGCTGTGGAGCCTGATACTGATGGGGGAAGAAGTGAAGGTGTTTATCCTGAGAACAGTTAGAGGTCTCTTGTAAGAGTGGTTGGCAGAGTTGGTGCAGTCATCCAGATCAGCTCCTGCATGACATGATCCCCTCAAGCTATGTTTGTACACTCAAGCTAGTTTGTTGACCAGCTGAGTGCTGTGGTTCGTGGTGAGAATCTTTTAATTTTCTGCATCAGCAGTGGAGTCTTACCACTGGCAGAACCTGATTGTTACTTCTTGCAGGAAGCAACCCTACAACCATGATCAGTCCCTCTAAGAAGAGCTCCAAGAAATATCTTTGATGCCTATCAGCTATCTCAAAGTACTTTTTTTTTCTGCAGAGATGTTGACAGGTAGAGTCACCTTTGTAAATGAGGCTCTTGACTTTTGGAAATCTTTTTATCTATCATTATTATACCAACACTGTAGGTTGCTGCATGGGGCACCACCTCCAAAGCTTTGGGGCTGTTAACAAAGCTTCATCTATTGTTTTTCATCGTAGTTCCCTATTTTATAGAAAGAGTGAGCAAGAACAGATCTGTGAAGAGTGGATACAAGTCCACAGAGCACTTTGTCATGTCTTAGGACTGCTTATGTTCTCATGAAAGTGAACCTCTTTGGCTCTAGTACTAGTGCTTAATGATCTTAAAACATTAAGACTTACTTGACTGACTGACATGATCTGTCCACATTGGAACAATTCTCATGAGGTAAGAGAAGTTATTAACTCCTAGTATTCCTCATCAGTCCAGCAAGATCTTATGGTGGTGTTAGATACCTTTTTGGCAAAACTTGAAGAAAATGAAAACTTGCCTTTTTAAAAAATAATGCTTAAAAGTGATGTTCTCTTGGTGTTCTCTTGGTTACTTTGTGGATATAAATAATTTTTCTTTATTTAAGACTGGTAATGCTACTAATGATATGGTTTCATTAATGAAATAGGTGTATAATTTGCCCTGTTTTCTATAATGATGCCTAAATATTCCATTCTGTTGTGACCAGGGAAGAGTATTCTACTGCTGTAGCCAACTGAATTTACTGAATTTGTACTGAATTTGTTCCTTTTTTACCCTTTTCCCGTTTTCATTACTGTATAGAGGTATGTATTTTTCTATGGTGTGTGGTTTTTTATTATTTTTTGTGTTTGTATTGAGGTATCTGAGTTTGACAGAGGCATGGCTGCCTGAAGTAATTTTCGTCTGTTGTCATGCCCATGGTACATCCATTTCTAGGCTGTCTTCGTTGATGTGTCACCCTGAAGGATCTTACAACCATGGTGACTGATCTCCCCCTCCTGATGGTCTACAACATGAAAGCAGACTGATCTAATGTCAAGGTTATTTCTTTAGGGTAAACACCTGTGGAGACTATCCTGATTTTTTGACAGGTAGATTTTAAGAACAGAATCTTTTTCTCCAGAGGAAACCTTTCTGTGGATCTGCAAAAAATATGAGAAACCACTTCTTTCAGCTGTCTTACTAGAGGAAACCCCTGAGGAGATGGATAATTGGATATAAGAAACCTCAGAAGGTATTTTCAGCCTTACATGTTTGTTTTTGGCAGGCCAAACTTGATAAAAGAAGGGAAGACAACTTCCAAAAGGCTGAAGGTTTGAGTAGCTGTGGAGCTGTGGCATGGTTCTTCAAACTCCTTTGAAATGTGCAGCATGTGGGAAGCACTTGGTCCTTTTCAGTCTCTGTGCTTCTGGAAGTGTTTCCAAGAACGTGTGTTTCAGAGTGGGAAGGAACCTTTGAGTTCAACCACTGCTGGCTGCACAGGGCTGGCAGCTCGCTGTTGATTCCAGAAGTGGAACTGTAGCCCTGTGGTGTCTGAGGAGGAAGCTGCTACCTCAGAATTCAGCTCCAGCCTGTGCTGGGGTACCACAAACTCGCAGTGACAGACTTGCTTGGCATCCCACTGGTGCTTGTGGTTACCTGCCTAGCTACATCATACCTGCTTGTCCCAACTAGGTGACAAAGCTGCTCCCTTTCTGCAAGAATGTTGGGTTTTATTAGGAAGTGCAGCTGCAAGTCTGTACAAATTGGTAAGCACAATAAATTGATTTAGAGCTGCAGAGGACTCAGTAGAAAAATGGGGAAAATGTAAGACTGCTTTGACTTCAGAGCAGATGATTAGTGTTTATTTTATCCGTTACAATTGCTAAATGGAAACTAAACTTGTATTTGCCAACCATGAGTCATGGATCAAAGACTTGCACAGCATAAGAAAGTAATGCTTAAACATATGATGTCTTTTGGCTTTAACAAGACATCTTGTAGTTAGATTTATGCAAATGTATGATGTCTTTTAGCCTTAACGGGACATTTGGTAATTAGGTTTATGTAAATGTATGATGTCTTTTAGCCTTAACAGGACACTCAGTAATTGGATTTATGTAAAAGAGAAGAAACAACAGTTTTTGTCTTTTGGTGTTTGAGCAAGGTTTTCTAAACAATTGTGCTGCCACTATACTAATTAATCATTTCCATGCTGGAGATGGATCATCAAGGAATGACCTATAGCTTTGAAACTTCCTGGGACTACTACTTGTGTATGTTGCTGAATAATTAAAACTTAAAATCAGCATTTACTTTCAATTGCTGAGTTGTGTGGCTTTGATCAAACTTTGTGAATACAGACTGAGTGACTTGCAAAGTTAATAATATACTGCTGCTGCTTTATTGCAACATCTGTACTTGTCTGACTATAACTAGAGAGATGCCAACACATTAACTCAATACACTTTCTACCTGAAATATCAAGTTAATTAGGATCATTTATCAAAATGACACTTGTTTCATAAGGCCAAATCAAATTGATTACTGTTGTTTCTGCTGCACTTGTGCCAGCGTTAAGAGCAATACTTTCAGAAACAAAGGTGTATAAATATATATCTTGCATTGCATGAAAAGGTACTGCTAGAGGAAGAACATTTTAAGAGTACTGAAATCTATAAAAGAAAATACAAAAATCAAACCAATGCAGTTGCTTAGTCTTTGTGATCATCTTATCTGAATAGCTTGCCCTCATACAACGGGGAATAACAAAGAAAAGTTGTCACAATTTTATAGAAGGAGATTGGAGAATCAGAGACACCAAGGCTCAAACTTCAAAATGTATTTACTCACCTTCAAGGCTTTTGATGAGACCAGGAGTTAAGGATATATTTATCTTCCACGTTTCTGGATTTAAGTGGCCTGAAGATCAACTGAAGTCAAACTAAGTATTTAATGTTTTGGGAAAGTTCTAATCCAAACCATTTACAATTCAAAGAGCTAAAACACTAATTTATTTTACAACAGGGTACTTTTCTAGTGTTTTAATGAAGGCTGTACTCAGTAGACGTATTTCTTAAAATGGAAATCTGTTTGAATCCTCTTCTAGATGTTCTAACGTCATGTGTTCTGTCCTCAAATCCTTTTGGATGGTATTGTCTGACACCATCTGTGACCTGACTTACATATCATTTGGTTTGTATGTTTAAGGTTATGAAGTTGGACTGACCTTACCAGCCCTCCAGTTCCCTTTGTGACTCAGAATTTGAACTTTAAAAAGTGGATAGGATCAGCTGGGGGAATCTGAGTGTTTAAGTAAGTCTAATAAAAACTCAGCTAACAGAGAAAGCAGAGCATTGCCATTCTGAGTAAGGTAATGTTTTCTCTTTAAAAATGAGAAGTTCAGAGGTGGGATTGAGTCACCTGACTTTTGCATATAGAATTTTGGTGAAGGTGTGGAAAGAAATATTAGGTGCCATTCACATGACCTCTAGTGAGCTTCTGAAATGGGATATTCACAAATTAGACAGGAAAAATGGCTCAGAGAAGAAGAATGCAAGTTGGGTCCAAAATCGGTTTGCAAACTATACACAGAATAGATTTCAGTATTCCACTTTTGCAGGGAATTACTTCGTAGTACTGAGGCTCTGAAGACATCAGTAGTTAGTTTGTTAATTATATGGATATTTGTGACAGAGGTGAGAGTGTCTGCTGGGATGTTGAAGGTATGGTTTCAGAATTTCAAGGGAGCTTGATAGTTTGGAGAAGCGGTCCTATGCACCCCCAACTTCCTTACCCACGTGGCAGTAGGAAAAGCAGAAAGGGCCTTGGCTCTGTGCAAGCTCAGCTCACCAGTAACAAAAACGTCTCTATATTATCAAGCCTGTGTTCAGCACAAATCCAAATAAGCCCCTTACCAGCCACTGTGAGGAAAATTAACCCTACCCCAGCTGTAACCAGCACAAGCTGCAGCTGATCACTATTCGATGATGTCAAGCTCTTTCAATGAAAGTCTAAGTTACATTGGTCTCCATAAAAAGGATCATCGTCTGTGGGCATGTGGCACAAGTAGGTAAGTTTTTGTTCTGTTCAGCCTTACTAAACCCTCTGAATTATTCTGCCACATTTTGGACACTGTAAGAGACAAGAACACAATACAGAAACACAATACAGAAGAAAGAAATAAGAATACTCAGGGTCTGAAGTATGTGATTTCCAAAGGAGAAACCAAGAGACACGATAATTTATTCTAACCTGTAATAATTAGTATCTTTATATAAACCTTAGTACCTACTTTTATACTCTTTTTTTCCTCTAAGCTGCTTTTTAATGCTTAGCTGGTGTGTATCTAATTTCAAGAGCTTACGGAACTGATGTTGATGACATTGGTAAGGAAAAGTTATGAGTCTCAAGTCCCACCTCTGAAATGTACTTGTTCATATCACTGAACTCCTCATCTTTCAAGAGGAGACATTATTCAGAAAAATGTGTAAAGTATGTGACTTCCAGAGGAGATGTGAAGAATAGATGTAGTTTATTCCAGCCTGCAAAAATAGAACTGAGAACTGATGTGTTAGTATTGCAGTGGAGAGAGGAAAAAACTCCAATTGTCTTTAATAGACCTGGCAAGAAGTAAAACCAGGAAATGGCAGTAAAATTATTTTTCTTTTTCTCTTAAGGGTTGGCAGACCCATAACAGCAATAGAAGTCAACCCCTAGGTTGTTTTGCCCAAAGGTTTGTTTCGCCCAAAGGTTTGTTTCTGGTGTCTGGGGGCTTCAGGAACAAAATAGAAAATGCATTTGTTATGGTCAATAGATCTATTTTTCCGATATTTGAATTTGAATTTGATTTGACCTTCATGGCCTAGGCTACTACTTTTTGGAGTCTACCCACAGTCACTTTGGAACAAGTTCTAAACCATGTGTAAATAAAATCATACTAAAAGCAAGAGAAGCAAGCAGCCTTATTTTTGAGACATCTTTAAGTTTTCAGTTAGTTGTAGAGATTGTTTTATTTCAGTGGAAACTCAAATCTAGAAATTGAGCGTATCAGATTTTCACCCTGGTTTTCTACTTTCATGTTACTACACATAAAGAAACTTCTCAGTAGAGCAGTTTTCTCTTGAAATGATAAAAAAAGCAAGCACCAAACACCCTTGTGTTCAGTGTTTGTTTTATGTTGGTGACATTGCAATATGCCATAATTATTTTTCATACTAAAAGAAGAGAAAGTTGTTGCTACATTGGTTTTGCAACTGAAATTGAAAATACGCTCCGTTCTGGCCTATTTATTTTTAATTCTTTCTCTTCAGTTCTTTTTGCCTCTAGCAAAATACTGCTTCTCTCTAGCAAACTATTAAAAGAAGCAATATCCATGTTGCTTGTTTGGCCCATTCCATCAATGCACGAAACTGCAACAAAACCATCAGAAGAGACTTTTTTCTATTGCACTCACATCACTTACTGAATTGCTCTGTTGATAATTTTTCTGCACTGATGTCTTGTTTACCGACTGTTTTTTTTGCCTTATTATGGAGAAGCTTAGCCCTTTGTTTATTGTGCTTTTTTCACATTTGATGGCTGAAGTGTCTCTTGCATCAATTACTGGAGCATATTCAAAGAAGGGTAACAAAGCTGGTGAAGGATCTAGAGCAGGAGTCCTATGAGGAACAGCTGAGGGAGCTGGAATTGTTTGGCCTGGAGAAAAGGAGGCTCAGAGAAGACCTTACTGCTCTCTAGAGAATCCTGAATGGAGGTTGTTGCAGGGTGGGGTTTGGTCTCTTCTCCCAGGTAACAATTTAAGGAGTGGGTATAGAGACCCTAGCTCGTCAAAATAAGCACTGCCCACTAAAACCTGAGTTAACAAGAATGTCAGCATGGTACTAGATCTTTATTTTATTACTAAGTCATTATACTCATCTGTAGTAGGTATTTTACCTTGCAGTCTAGGATTATGGGCCCATCGCTGATGTTGCAAAGGTTGTGGAGAGTATGCAGGGTTGTTGTGAGTATATATGAGATTAATAAAAGTTCAAATATGTCTGATGCTGCTTTGTGTGGGAGGGAGTGAAATGGCAATCACTTCATTTTGATAAAAAGATTAAAACAGTTTAATCATATCAAGAACACCCTGAAACAGAAAATCTAGTGGCATGTGTTTACTGTAATATCCCATTAAAAGAAGTAATTTCTATTGTAAGTAAAGCCATCATGCCTGAAAAGATAGATACCGGGATAATTCGCTTCTTGTGACTGTAATTGCTGTGCTAAAAATTCCAAGTGAAGTTCATGCGGTAGAACAGTAGCTATGATGATATTCATTACTGCTATGAAAGAAAGTTCATTTGGATTTTATGTAGATGAAACTTGCCTGATGATACTGGAATAGAAAGATAAAAGCTTGGTTTTGAGTGGACTCTAATTTGAGAGGAGCCATGGGCCTGCTCTGGTAGACTTACGTACAGAATGTGTTTCACTAGAAGAAACTGGATTGAAAGCATAAGGAAATCTTTGCTCTAAACAAGTAAAAATTGAAGAGGTATCACTGTGGTCCCTCCCAACGTGACCCATTCTGTGATCAAGTTAGCTTGAAGAAGATGAGCAGCACATGCTGTTTGCTGGTTTGTGCCTTAAGTGTGATAGCCCAGGCCTTTGGTTCTGCTTGTAGATCCACCAGTATCTTTTGGTGGGTAGGTAGTCAGTGAACTCAAAATCAAGTTTGAAAACAGTGTGGGTTTTATGTAAACAGCAAAACAACAAACAAAAGAAAATAAAAAAGGAAGGGGTGGGGTACAAGTCAACTTTTGTGATTTGTTGCTACATGAAGAAGTGAAGTTGCAAAGTGGAACTGAGTTGACACATATTAAGGAACAGTGAAATTGTCTTGTGTCGCTAAAATTCTCTAGTGACACCAAAAGAACTTGTTATTAACTTTGGGAACAAACTACCTGAGCTTCTTAACCTTATAAGGCAGCCCTATATATCAAATATTTTTTAATAATTACAAGTATTTTTGCTTAGAGTAATTAGTTAAATTTGTCCCTTAAATAAATTATTATTTCAGCTGTCTCTGGATTGTTGTTGCACGAATGAAGTAGCTGATGGAACTTGCATGACAGCTTATTAAATCTCTTCTGGACTCTGTTGCCCAATACTTGTCCTTCCTTTTTTTTTTTTTTTTTTTTTTTTTTTTTTTTTTTTTTTTTTTTTTTTTTTTAAGCTGCATTAGGAATGGGTTTTGAAACTGAGGAAAAAAGGTAGGTGATTTTTCAAATAATATATTTAATGTTTTTTTCAACTGAACATTTCTGTGTATCTGGAGGTTTCCATTCCTCTAACTGCCATGCCATAGTCACCTAAAAGGAGAGGAGAGAAGGCAACAGGAGTTAGTGTTTCATTCAGAAACTTTTGAAAAGTACACTTATTGCCAGTGAAAGATGTTGCTGTTCACCAAAAGCTGATCCCTTTCAGTGTTTCCTGATGCTTCATTCTTGTCTTCTGCAGGAGATGTCAGTTAATGGCTGAATGTGGGTGTTGGGGGTGTTCTGAACTGGATATAAGACAACATTATTAAACAAGTGTTTTGAACATTTCTATTGTAGCAATGTGGTCATTTGTTCCAGCTTGGAATTCGTTTAGGGACTTGCCCTACCTCAACTCAAAATTGCTCTAGATCTTAACTGAATAGGATTGAATGAGTTTCTTTCTTGTTTTTAATACTGTATTTCTGTCCCTTAACGATCTACTCAAGAATATTTTGGGGTTTTAAGTGTAGGCAGAAATAGCAAAGCTCAAGGTAAAGTTTAATAAAGTTGCCTTTGCATTTTGTTAACCTTTTGGTTATCTAATTCATGACTGGATGTACTGTCAAGGTGAACACCTCATAATGGCCAAGCCATTAGTTCCAGTTACTGTTTTGTGTCTTGTTACAGCACAGCAACATTTAGTAACTTGAAAATGATCAGTGTTCAAAACAGCAGTGTAATTAACTCCAGTAGACCACCAGAAACAGCACTAGAGAACCAGTTGCTATTAAAAGGCTGAGAAAAGTTGCTGAACATAAAGCTTGATTAAAAGTAAAACATTCTGGCTAGGACTTACAAATGAAGGAATGCAAGCTGAGGCTATGTCAGGTGGCTTTGGAGCCAAGGAGAAAAGTAGCTGAGGTAAGCTTAAAAGAGTGAGCAGTGTGAAGAAGTGTAGAATTCCAGATGCTGGTGTGGGAAGGTCCAGAAGAGGAGTTTTTGTAATTGCTTTGCAATAATAACCGGATTTCTGTTGGCTATCAAGTTTGCTTCTGAATAGAAGGAAAAAAAAGGCTGTTTTAGGGCTACTTTCAAGTGTTGTACAGAAGTCTTTTGAGAAAAACACTGAAATTACTGAATACCTTAATACTTCTCCTGAGCAGTTAATCTGGTAAAGTCTGTGAAGAATATCTTCACAGTTGACCAGACTAGTTGAGGTTTAGGATTCGTGTTGGTGGTTAACAATTCGTGGCTACTGGTGAAAGTTCTGCTGATAGAAACTTCTCATTTAAAGAAAATACCAATAACTTTGAAGAAAGTTAAAAAAAAAGTCTCCTCTGCATCTGAAGTTGTTGATGATTAAGGACTTTGTAATGCTAGGAGTAATTGCTTTAATTACCTATTAAACAGGTTTCAGGGTCAATGTAAGAACAAGTTTCACTCTTTCGTTTGATTTAGTAGGAACAGGTAATGATTATTTTTTTTTTTTATTATCTTTACTCTCTTCTTTAGAATTATTTACTTAGCACATGGAAGGCAACAGATATTTGCTATTATAAAATCAATTTCATGCCTGACTAAACTATCTCTTCCACCTCTGTCATTACTCTTGGTGCCCAGGGCGTTATCTTAGGCTTATTTGTGTTTATACAACTGGATTGCATTGGGCCTTTGCAATAATTATTTGGGGATTTTGGACCCTGCAGCAACAAACAAAAAAATGTTCAAAATAACACATGTGCAAGTATGCTTGCACATGCTTGTTGTATTCTTTCCCTATAGAAAAACGACTACTTAATTTTGTATAGCGTATAAAGCACATAGATGCTGAATAATTTCAGCTGTAAGTTTCCCTTTAAATAGAGGAAAAAACAACTCAGAAGAGATAGGAAAAAATGTTTTTATAGAAACTCCTACTTAGTCAAGTGAAACTTGAAAGGAAACATCTGCAAAGCAAGATCTGACAACTAAAATGTTGACATTTAGTGGTTACCATGTTCCATACATCTGTAATCTGTATCTTCTGTGTTCATATTTTTTCATTTTGAGCTGATGAGTCCAGTAATTGAATAAATTACAGAACAGCTTTTGAATTCAAAATAACTTCTCAAAAGAATATGTACAAAGTTAGTTGTCAGAATGAAATCATGTTTCCTTATCATTTCTTGGGGGGTATCCAGCATCTGTAAGTCAATTAAAATGCTATAGTGTATGAAGGGGAAAAAAAAAAGGAGATACTGTAAAGGCAGAGAACACATATCCAATTCCCACAATGACAAGCTCTGTGTGTATGTGATTTTGGTGTCGATAATCTGAATTAGTTTGTTTCAAGTAACTCCAACGACATTCAAGTTTATATCCTGAATGACGTGGATTTGAAGAGCGGCACTCTTCAAATGTTAGATCACCTTGTTAACATAGTAGAAGATGGGGTTTTTCTTTCCATCATGGTAATGGTTATGTTTTGGAATCTGGGAGTGTTTTCTTTGTTTTCTTGATGGTCTGATTGCTTGAGAAATTAACTACTTCTAATTGCCTTTGGGTTTTTTTAATAATTTCTTAAGGGACAAAGGAAAAGAGTAGCTTGTGTCAGTAGGGTTGCTCTGGACCTGGAATCTAGCTGCCATTAACATGTAGGTTGTCTCTAGTGAATAAGAAAGGAGATGCAAACCGGATCACTGTATCTTTCATAGCTGTGAAAGAGGAGGTTCTCCTGCTCTATTAAGTTATCAAGTTCCCAGTTTAAGTGTCCTTGATAATATTTTTGTCCTATTATTTTTCTCCTGTGAAATACTCAGCACTGCCAGTATTTTCCTGTTGATTAAAAAAGCACTTGAGCAATCTGAGCACCAATGGGGGCACCTGCAATGCGTAGATACGTAGGAGACAAACTGTCCTAGAAGATATATAAATGAAGATCTTTCAACTCTCGAGTCTGCCACTCACCCTGCCCTCTGCAGTGGCAGATGGGCATTGATCAAGGCATATGTGGAGGGTGCCAAGCCAATACACTTGAGATTTCTCATCTGTCCTTGCGTTAAGAAAAAAGGAGGGGGGAACAGGGACAGGGTTACAATTGACACGTTGTAATTCACCCCACAGTTGTATTCCTACTCATAGTTATAAGCACAAGCCAACACCTTTTCTCTTGAGATTTCTCATTTCTTACACTTTTCAGTGCTTTCACAGGAACCAAGTTGCTGAGTCTATCCAAGTGGCTTGTTTTATCATTTTTCACGGCTGTGTTTCTCTTGTGTGCTGTGTACATCAGCAAAACTGTTAAAGTGGAGCTGAGAAAAATGCTGCTTCTTGCAAGCTATTGAAATCAAGTTATAATGAGATGTTGGTTTTGAGCTGTACACTGAGCATTTCAAAACATTAGAAATGTTAAAAATTGAAAAATGAAGTTTGAATTGCCACAATTGAGTTGTTGTTACAACTGACAAACCAATAGCTTTTAAAATATTGTTTTGTATCTACTGCTCTATCTTGATCAAAGTCTTAGAGTTACTCAGCTATAAATAAATGAGCATAAATTTTGATTTTTAGTCTGCTGTGATGTTTCTAACTGTTCTTATGAAGAAGGCATGTCTAAATGACTTACAGATGTTAAAAAAAGTCTTTTTGAGAACTAGTAATTTAAAAAATACTCTAACCTGCATTGTAAAGAATGAGTCTATATGAGACTCCTTTAACCAACACATATATGCTCTGGAGGCTTGTCATAGGAGCAAAGTACTGTTTTAGGAAATAAATCTCATTATTTCTTTTTGATACTGGTTTCATTTGGTTTTCTTACCTGCTTGGGAAAAAAGGTATCCAGGTTGGCTTTTTGATTTTTTTTTTTTTTTTCATAAAGGCATTACAGTGGCCTCTCTCCCACATAGTTGATGGATATAGCAGTTGTTACTAAGTTCAGGCCAGCACTGTGTTTGAGGAGATTTGGGTGGGCTATGCAGCCTAGCAGTAAATAGAGGTTGTGTTATATGACAGTGCTCTTTAAGAAGTCGTGGTGGGACACACTTTTCCAGTGCAGCCAGAAGTGATGCTGTTCTAAAGCAGTTTAGGGGCCGCTGTTTCCCTTTGAGTGACTTTAGATGTTTATACACGCTCAAGTTGGGATGAAGCAGCAGTGGGAATAGATACAAATAGTCTCATTTACTGAATTACTTCACTTTCTGAATTAAGCATTAAATGGAAGGAATCTGAAATTAGGTAGGGTAACTTGGTATTGAGATTAGAGGGCAAAAAAAAAACCTACAAAGGGAAAAGAAAGAATTTATGAAGCCCAAATAGATGGTGTTTCTAGTGACTGTTATTTGGCTTTCTATTTCCCAAATTGAGCCTGCTGCTTTCATCATTGTGGGAAGCCACCAAAGAGAGACAGTCATGTAGAGCTTAGACATAGCAGGAACGAAGTATTAAGAGTCACCTTCTATAAACTTTGGAGCTCCTGAATGTGCCTAAAGGCCTCTGGATTTTTTTACTGTTTCATTCTTGGGCTTGGGGTGTCATGTTTGCATTTGGTTCTGGAGCTCAGTCTCTGTGCAGCAGGCTGTGGTTGACTAGTCAGTTTAGTTTTCATGGTTGAAAAGACTGAATGAAACTATGTAGTCTGAAGCTTGTGGGGTGGACACCCAAGTGTGAAGAAAAGTTTAATTGGTTCACTCTTACTATGATAACCTTGCAGCATGGTGGTTATTGTGGTGAAAGTTTGCCTTGTCTTAGTTTCAGTGCTTAATACAAAATCTGTGTTTGATATCTGGTTTTGGCTTCATGTAACAGATGGTAACACTTCAGTATTGTTCTGTACATTATTTTTGCAATAAATTGGGTCTGGAGAGTCCTTTTTAGTTAAAATTGTGATTGTGAGGACAAATGATACCTCCTCTTGTTCAAGAGCTCTTCTCTAGGAAGTGTTGATGTGTGTTCAGCGTGGTTTCTTAGGAGTCCTCCTGTTTGTATGGCTTCCTTGTTCTGTTGTTGCAGATTCACTTTTTAAGCAGTGTGTGGCAGAGGAAAAATCCCGGTTTCTGCTCTGTTTAAAATTATTTTAATAGGGAGAAGTAATTAAGTTTCTGGGTGTTATTCAGTGATTCGTTAGTTGACAATGAAATAGCCTATTGATTTTTTGTTTTGTTTTGTTTTGTTTTAAAGACAATGACTTGAATTATAAGATGTAATTTCACCCTGTTTGAGTAATAGCATTTGCTGCCTGTATTTCCACACCAGCTGTTCAGTGGTAGGACTGAAATAGCAAGGCAGATCTACTGTCAGCTCTTCATTATCTGGGGCAAAGTCTGGAACACAACAAAAGAGACTGGAAAAATCCAGACAATTTGCTTATATAAGATGTCATAGAAATGCTGCCAAGAGAAGTGTCTGCTATCAGCTTGTAGTTTTTGAGCTCACTCAAGGTTGCTTCTGAAGAACAAGAAAGCTGTTTCCATTGTGCACTTTATTATCCTGGATTGGTGAATATTTAGCTCCCTTTTCCTTGTGCCTCTGCAGGACTAGTACTTTGGTGAGAGATGGCTTTTTGCTGGAGACCAGTGGTATCCAAAGTGGGATGGGTGCACAATCCATCAAGGTGTAGGAAAAAAACATTTAGGTACTCCTAGGAAAGAAAAGAAAAGAATGGGTAATCTGTCCAATTCCTCCTGCATGTACTCCTTCAGTCCTCTTTGGTGTTCTATCTTTTGGTGGAACTTGAGACCTAAATGTGAAGATAGGTTGACTAAAACGATACTAGTTACCTGTTTGCTTTGTTGATTGCCACACTGAATTTAACAGAAGTATTGTCTTCCCTTTCAAGCATCCTTTTCTCAGAGATTTGACTTGTTCATGTGTTGACTGAGATTTGGAGCCCACATGTGTTTTGACATTGTGTGCCAAGATGGCATCGTCAAAATCCTTATTTAAAGGAATACAATCATAAATACCATTAATGACACATTTTAAAGTGTGTGAGGTTACCCAGGCTGGGGCTTTTACATGTTTTTCAGTGCAAATCTTTTTATCATGTCAATTATTAATGAAGTTTGTTGGTAGATACATATTACTTGTAATAGGCAAAAACAAACCCCAACCAGAATGTGGAATACACTCAACAATTTTAACTTGATTTGAACTTTTATCAAGTATGTCTTGTATCTTTTTATATTTGGTAAGAGCTCTTTGTTTGTGAGAATTCTTTTGTGCTACTCCCTTTTTACTGTGGCTATTTATTCCTGCCATTTCGTTATCCCCAAAAGTTAAGGCATACATAACTTCTGTCATGCTGATTTTCTTTTGTGTAGTTCAATACTCTGTCTTCAGCAGGAACTAAGTACCTGACAGTGTTTCTGTAAAAGTTTCAAAAGACTGTTGCTTGTGTGTATTATTAGATAAAAGGAGAGGAGAACTGAAGACATGATAAGTTACAACTGTGTATTCCAAAGAGAATCAGGTCACTAAAAACTGATGTCAGGCAAAACTGGGGGGGGGGGTTATTACTTTTTTTTTTTTCCTAAGGGTTTTGGCATAGATGTTCTTTGTAAAATGATACCTCTTTTCCTTCAGTCTTCTTTTTTTGTTCCTTACTTCTCACACAATTACTGTGCTGCCTTTGCTATTGTTAGGAACAAGTGAAAGCTGGTAGGTCTGTGGCTAGAACTAAAATTGGTTTTATTTTTAAAAGAGGTGGTAATGTAAGCATCGGGTTATCTCCAAGCACAAGTCAGAATTAAGTGGGTTTTATGACCTTAATAAAATCTTCACATACAAAATATTACTCCAAAATGAATACATTAACTGATGTTGTGAGAGTCCTGGAAGTCTTGAGCATTTATTCAGGTGGGTTAAGTTGATATGACTGGTGACGGAGATTATGTAGTCCAAAAGCTTTTTTATTTGTTATCCATGATCCTAGTTTTTAGGCTATCTAAATAAATTCCATGTATAGATCCTTGCCATCTTGTATATTATACACTCTTAGTTTAAATCAGGTTATAACCAAATGGTTACAGAATACAAACAATGTGTGGGTAGTGTACATGGACTAAAGCTTAATACAGAAATAATTGTGAGAATTTTACTAGAATTAGTAAAATTAGTAACTGTTGTTGCTTGCACTGCATGAAGCTCAGTTGTGTATTTTCATTAAGAGTTCCTTGTTATAATAAACAGACCCTCTTTTCCTCAAAGTTGTTTCCATGGTTTTTCTTTTTGTGAACAACATGATGTATATGAATAACAAAGTCTCTTTAATGCTGAGTATGTTTAACACAGTTAATTTTTAAAGGTGTTCATGTGTGTCACCACAATTTTACAACAAATTGCATTAATTTAATTTGTGAAGTTCTTGGTGTGAAACTGATGTTGGAAGACAACATTTTCTAAACTGTTACCTGAATCACGATAACGGAACACACTCATTACATTGGGCTGTTTTTCAAAGGCCTGCTAAAAACTCCTGTGTTGGCTCTGGGTGGGTGGGCGCAGTTGTTCTCAGGAACTGTCATGTCTTGTGATTCTTGCTTGGAAACTAGAAACTAGGGATAGCAGCCACTGCAGAGGAAAGGAAGGTTAAGTTTCTTCCCTCTTGTCCTAGGTTACAATGTAAAATTGTGCCCAAGGTTTGTATTCTATCCCCATGAGCCGTTGGAGCCAAGGTGGGGCAGTGTTTTCCTTATCTTCTGTTAACGAGCCTAACAATGCCTTGCCACATGACTCATAGATAACTTCCTCCGGGAGTTATCTCTGATTAATGGGCCATCAAGGATCCACTGCATGACTCATAGAATGAGATCAGCCCATTAGGAGATGCTCTGCCCAGGGGGAGGAGCCAAGCATTCCCACCTGGATAAATCCAGGGTTTGGGACAGCACAAGCACCTTTTTTCCACTGGACTCCCAGAGGAGACAAGAGCTACCAGACCTTTCTACAGGATCACTGCTTCGACAAGACCATCTCATCTGGACTACCGCTACCACCCTAACAGGGTGTCAGGTTGTATTCTGACTCTGTCAGTGGTTTTTTGTACTATTACTTTTATTTTACTTTCTTTTATTTCTTTTCTTTTCCTCTTATTAAATTGTGTTTCTGACTTGGAGTCTTTCACTGGTTTTGCTTTCAAACCAGCACACCTCTCAAGTCAAATCAAAGGGCAAGGTGATGCCTCTGCTAGTGGGGGAATGGTGGATGCAACAGCATCTCCGTCCGGTGCCTGCTGTGTCACTGGCAGCAGCTGAAAGAGTGGGGCAGGTGATGCAGCTGGTTCTCCCCTGGGACTTTAGTACTTTGCAGTACTTTAGCCTGCCTTTAGAATATGTGAAGGCTCTTAATGTGTTCAAGCTCTATTGTGACAGATTTTCTTGGAGTGATTTTCTAGGTGGAAAAAGTAAAGTTTCTAGGAATGGCAATATGTGCCACCATCTAGCTGGAGGTGATTATGTGCCATCAAAACCCATCCTAAGGTGTTATGGTGCCTTGTCTAAGTAGCAGGTCTGAGGACTAAAAAAAATTGCTAAAGGATCTATCAGCTGAAAATCAAAAGGTTTGCCTAACATGCTGCGAGATAGCAAGATAATATGTGAATCAGTAAGACCCTTGAAAGCTGTCTTTTGGTTCATTTGTTCATGTGTATATTTGTAAGTCTGTGTGTATTGTAAGGTGGGTACACAATGTGCACCTGCTAATGAAATACTGGAGTGTGCACAGCCTGGGAACAGTGAAATGATTATGTACGTATGCTCATACATGACACTGACCTGGATAAGTTAAAGATACATATGGAAGTCTCTATTGCGTAGCTTTGAGAAGACCAAATACTGCTTAAAGTATTTTTATCTGTCCCAGGAATTTGTTTACTGAACATGCTAAAGGAAATACTGGTTGTTGGCATTGTTGCAATATTACAAGTAATTCTGTGTATTTTATCTGGGGATTTGTCTCTAAAGGTACTCTGTAAAAGTAACTGGAGTTTCTCAGCTATCACCATGGAACTCAAGAGTTAGCCTACAGATCTTGGGATGGTGAACTGTCTGTATTCTCCAACAGCTTCAGTGCATGGCTAAATTTTTTAACATATTTTCAATACATGTTTCTTTGTAGCAGTGAGAAGTGTTCAAAGTTTTGTTCTTTCTTCCAAGTGCTGTGCAGGGAGTCTCAGATACTCTTCGAGTCCTATTTCTCTTGTTGTTTTGTATTGGAGAAAAACTATTAAATTACCCTCTTAAAAAAAAAAAAGAAATAAATGTGAGTTCTGTTACAGATACTGTTGCACTCTGTAGGCAGATTTTGGTTCATGTTCTTGGAAGAATTGTTTTGATTCAGAAGTTGTTCCTGATGAAAAACATTTTTTAAAATAGCAATATCTGTATCTTCGCAAAAGATAATTCTGAAATCTTTTCAGAGTTTCTCTCATCCTGTAAAACATGTATTATGTTAACTTTTCACAGTTCAAACTTTGGTTAACCTATTATGGCATATTGCAAAGCAGCCACTTTATCTCTGTTTGAGTAACATTCCCCCTCCTGCCCCAAGGGAAACTTCAAATATGCTGTTTCTGTGGAATAAATTCCCTTTCTATTTGATGGAAATATAAATTACTGTTTCGTTTTGGATTTTTTCCTCGCTTTGAGCAGCCTTAATAAGGGTCATGTTTTTATTGTTCTTGCATAAAAATATATGAAAGTGTTGCCACTGTTGACAGCTTATCAGCATACAGTGATAAATGAAATTCAGAGCTGGGGAAAAAGGCTATATGAAGATTAAGTGCAAACAACAACAAAAAATTATTCATGTCATTGGGGATATATAATACTATCATATCTTTCTTTCCCCTGCTTCTCTCTTTGCCTCTAGCTACCTTTACTATATTGGACTTTCATTTAACTGCCTTACTTTGTTAATGTAGAATGTATGAAGGTTTTAAAGTACTGTTTCCTGGGATTTTATGTCTAAGTTGCATATGTTACAGAAAAAGGTGCAAACTTGGGTTACTGTACATATATTACTACTGGGGCTCTTTTCTACCTAGCCCAAAAGTTAAGGCCAAGGAGATGTAATTGAAGCATTGCTTCACTATGAAGAGCTGAGATTAGTTCCTCTGATGCCTTCTGAAGTCGATAACGCAGTTTGGTTATGTAACAGAAACTTCTTATAAAGATTTATTTGTAATCTACAGATTTTCATGAAAATCTGGGATGATATAAATGTTCACTAGTAGGTCTGTCTTCTGAAGTAGTCATATATGAAAGCCAAGTTTTCTTCATATCTTTGCTAGGCAAAAACCTTTTTTAAATCTTATTCTGAATATGATGAGTATAGCTTTGATTGTTAGGACAAAATTAGAGCATCTTGCCTTGTCGAAGTGTCTGAAAATGACCATTACCCCAATGCCTTTTAGTTGAAATATGCCAGTAAAATATACAAATGGTTGCACTGACTTTAACTAAAGTCTCCTCTTGGCAATAGGATATTGACTTTCATTGTTACTGGACAATGACCCCAGAATACTCTCCTAGCCTATGGTAGATTTTGCTTTTAATTGCTTGAAGAAGTTTAGTCCAAAACAATAGATCCAGTTGCTTTTTAAACATATGAAACTTCTTATGTCTGTTGCAGGTACTTGAGCAAGAGTAACAACTAGGAGGAATGTCCTCTGTGAACTTGACACACATTAACTTCATTTAACATTCCTAGGTTATTACATTGGAAGTTTCACTCAACAGTTGTTCAATATCCGTTTTTACATTATTCATTATCTCATAAATTACTGTTGTATCTCAGTTACCTCATCTTCTGGACTGAGGAGTCCAGTAGTCTTAATGATTCCCCAGGTTAGAATATTCCACGTTTTTCAAAGTGCATGTTGTCCCTCTCAGTAACATTCCCATTTACATCCTTTTTGTGCTAAGAGGAATCAGAAATGCCCAGACTATTGCAGATGCAGTTGGCCCGTGAATTTATACCAGGCCGTGATGTTCTCTGCTCCTGGTGGTGAATAACTAGTTTGTCTATAGATAACAGAGTAGAGTGGATTGTTCTAGGCAGTGTTTTTCCATGAGGAGTCCTGCCCATTTCTTTTTCTTTGATTTTCTGGCCTTCATAAAGTTTAATATCCAAGCAAAAACATTACTCTTACCCTGCGGCTGCTTTGTATCTTTAGGAGCTTCTTGTGAAGGATACTGATAGTGCTCGATGGGATTTCTAATTTGCTTTTCTTTCTTTGGAACCTTCTTTAAAGGTTTGCCAGTTGTGATACCAATTTACAAAAGCTTTAAGCCTTTTGCAAGATGTCCTGTTTGTCTGTGTCGCCAGCATCAATGTATTCTGGAATAGTTCCTCTGACTTTCTCTGGAGTCATTTACCAGGCTTACTGCTTTGTACTTATCAAAGGTTAGTGGTCTTATCAAAGGCTGGTGTCCATTAGTCATATTAGTCTTCTGGTGTGATGGAACTTATAGTTGAAAAGTGGCATTATTGGTTTTTTTGTGTCTTTTCCAGATTGTTCCTTAAATATTTTTGGACACAATTTATTGTCTTTAATTTGTTGGCCTGTCAGAATTACAATTTTGTAATTTCAATGGGCACAGTTTTGTTTTTTTTTTTGCTTCTGACAGCCTGTTATTATTTTGCTCAGCCATATGATTTTCACTTGTATTGTCTCAAATACTTTGATAGATAGTATGCATCATTTTACCTTTTATTACAGGGCTGTTAAATACTGTTGAGATTACCCACAAAGCTTTTCCTTTCTGTAATATTTTTATGCTGCTTTCTTTTTAAAATTAAGCACAATGCTAGTGAGCCCTTCAACTTTTGTTACTCCTGCAGGAGTGCTGAATCTAAATACACTGTGCCAGAGTAGCCCTTCAGCAGTTTTAGGAGCTTGGTGTCCTAATCCAAACCACATCAAGTTTGCTTTTCTGTACACTCTTTCAAATTTGAACTTGATTATAATGTTTTTTTTACATCCTGTGCCCCATCCAAGCACTCACCTCTGTGGGGTTTTCATGTTTTCCATTATTCTGCATGTTTTCCAACAGTGATGCTTTTTCTTAGCCTTGAAGCTTCTGATTCCTACAGCCTGTCACTGCCATTGTCAGCATCTAGACGGCTCTGTGAGCTTGCCTAGAACACAGATTTTCAGTCTAGTGTTTCCTAGGCTTCTGAAGCCCTCTTCTACCCCATTTGTTGGTGTGGTCAACTTGCTTTATCTGGGGATTCACCTCTAAAGGTACTCTGTAAAACTAACTGGAGTTTCTCAACTATCATCGTGGAACTCAAGAGTTAGCCTACAAATCTTGGGATGGTGAACAGTCTATCTTCTCCAACAGCTTCAGTGCATGGCTAAATTTTTTAACATATTTTCAATACATGTTTCTTTGTAGCAGTGAGAAGTGTTTTTGTTGTTTTGTATTGGAGAAAAACTATTAAATTACCCTCCTATAAAAAAAGGAAATAAATGTGAGTTCTGTTACAGATACTGTTCGTGTTACTGTACTGATACTTGACTAGGCTAGGGTTGCTCCAGTCCTCATGAATGAATGGATTTGATGGCCCACTGTTTCTAAGAGGAGTTTAGATGGCAAACTTGCTTGTAGATGCTTTCTTTTTTATGTCCACAGTAGGGGCTGATCCTGCTCCTGTGAAATGTCACCTTTCTCCTTACCAGGCTTTCACTCTGAATCTGCTGTTGGCTACACAACAGCCTTTATCTTCTTCTCAGCTTCCTTCACAAAAAAGTACACACTTCATCCAGGAAATGTGCATATGGGTAGTCTGCTGGTAGGGAGGACCCAGCCATGGATCCCCCAGACCCCACTCTTACTCTTTTGCTTGTACAAGACTTTTCTGGAGCATTCAGTTTTTCTGTAAAAGTTTGGTCACCTCTCTAAATTCCCCATTTGCTGTAGTTTACTGGTTCTCACTATTTCTCCTTGGTAATTGTTTCAAAATTTGTTCTCCAGTACTCTGCTTCACCAAAATGACAAGTCTAAGCCTCATCTCTACATTTCTGTATTTATTTCTTCATTTAATAAGGAGTATGTGTTTTCAAAAGCTATGCAATGCCTCACATTCACATCAGTGTCAAAGGTTAAAGGAATTTGCTATCAAAACTATGTTTTACAGTACTGTAATGACATTTGTGTAGCTTGTAACCTTAGAGATTATTTCCAAAATGATTCTGCTGATAGCACATAGAGAGTGAAGTGACAAGTCGTCAGTGAAATTCTGAAGGTCACTGCAGAAAAAAGGACCATTAATAGCAAAATGGCTAAAACTCAATTGCCTTTGGATTTATTTCCTTCACCTTTCACTGAAGTCTTCTTCCCCTTCCCCTTGAGATCCTTTTCTAGCATCCCTTCTTGATATCATTTAGTGTGGCTTCTCTGAAACTACACGTATGACACCACCACCCCATCCCAAAATTTTGCAGGTCAGACAGGAAAGTTCATTTAGTCCACCCCCTTTTCCTCAATCAGGGCTATCTAGAGCAGGTTGTCCCCTTAGATTTTGAATATATACAGTGAATATATACTCAAATATGCATCAACACAGTATATACTTGTCACTATTGGACACAAAAGAAAGATGATTGATTCCAGAATAATTCTCAGAAGGCAAGATGAGCATAGAAAGCTTTATTTCTAATTCTTCCCCTTATTTTATATGGTGTTCTGATACAGAATTAACATGATTGGTGAACAGGAATGATACCTCTCAAATTCCATTGGTTAAACTAAAACAACAGAAAAACACCAGCTGGAGAAAAATGTTTTGAGAAAGAATATTATTTGCCTAGATTGTTTTGAGAAAAATACCTTGTTGAGAAGTTTCCCTTAAGAAAGAGTTACAAATTGTTAGCAAGCTAAAAAATTCTCTCAGGCTTAGAAATATCAGGCTTACATATACTCAAATACAACACATGCTGAGTGTTTTTATTTCATTAATGAGGGGATGGATAATAGATTGGTTAAAAGTTCTTTGCCTTCACCTATAAGCATTTTGTAGATGTATCTTTTGTACTCAGCTTCTAGTTTTTGTAGAATTTGCGGGAACTTAATTATTTTTGACCATTCAGACTCTTTATCAAATTTAGTTGAAATTGGCCAGCAAATTTAAATGTGACAAGTGAACAGATGAGGGACTGCCTAAGCCCCATTTCTCTGGAGACTTAGACAGTCCAAGTTAAAAATGTCTCTATTTTTGGGTTCTTTTTGCATTACCAAAGTAATGTAGCATGAAGCTGCTCAACTGTGCTGGGGAGTTAAAGGCTGAAATCTGCTGTTCAACGTGTGTTGTGAGTAGTGCTGTTCCTTGCCAGTGATGAAAGCAGTGTATGTAAAATCTGTCCTGAAAATTGTTAAAATACATCTTTATTAAATGATGATAATAATAATATTAAAAGACAGTATATTTTCTAGAACTCATTGCTGAAGCAGGAATTCTTTTTCACTGTCAAAGATGCCTTTGTATTTAAATGAAATGTGTTGAGTTTCTTTGTCACTTGTGAACCTTATTTTTCTGTTTTAGCCTTGTAAGAGCTCACTGAAGTCAGTGAGTGTGTTCCCTATCAGATTCAATTTCCTGAGAGCCCATCTGTTACGTCTCAGAGGAGAACAGAAGAGGTAGAAGTAACTTCCTAGCAAGTACATCAACGTCAGCTCAATAGAACAGCAGCTCCACGAGGGTTTGTGTCTTATACAGTAAATTAAGTTGTTAGGTACAGCAAAAAGATTAATGTTGTGACTACTAATCATCTTGTTCTTGGCTTCTCTTAACTCTTAGTTAAAAGAAGTCACAAACCTTCCTGTGATTAAGGCAGCTTCAAAGAAAGCTCTGTAAATCCAGAGACTTCATGAAACATCTGAGTATATTTAAGCAGAGAGTGGTACTCTGTAGAATGTTACAAGTAGCACTTGTGGTTGACTGTGTCATGAAAGGAAAACTTTTCCAGATGAGGAATGTTTTTATATGTATAGCAAATAACAGCATAGTATGCATGTAAAGTGTCATTCTGACAACTGACAGCTTAGAATCTGATGATTCTTTCTTCATGAAAGGTTTAAGCTTTGGATCCTGAGCTGTGCTTGAGTGGAGAAGGATGTTTCCCTCACCTAAGCAGTGCAAGGCAAACTGCAATTAAAAGTTCCTGATTTCAGAAGTAAAAGCCTATTTACCATTGGACTCAGCCAGACTATGAAATGCTGTCTTGCCATGTTATGGAGAGGTAGGGGTCTGTTACAGTACTGCACCTTTTTAGTTCTCCTCTCTCCCTTTTTTTATCTTACTCTTCCTCCCCTTTGTATCCTGCTGCCCATGATGGATGAGTGCAAGAGGGATAAGGTATTAAACTAGTAATTTGAAATGTATGTAATGATAGAAATGCAGCATGGATGGAATTACGCGATTTACTTGTTTCTGCTTAATATTTTAAACTAGTGAGATCCAATTAGAAATGCTATTCAACAATTAATGGGAAGAACAAATGAGAATGTGGTGGCTTAACCATGCCTTGAATTAAGTTTAAAAATGTATTTCAGGTACCAGACAGGATGCAGGTATTACATAGTGGAATAGGTAAGTCTGCATTAAGCTTTCACATCCAGACGTCTCATAGCAGCTAAGACTTGAAATCCACTTTTAGCATCTACTTTATTCTTCATTGTGCAGATGGTTTGGATATATCTATCCTGGAAGAAACACTGCTGTTAGTGAATGAAAAACGAGGATTGAATAGAACAAATTCACATTTGGATTATGTGACTTTTACTCACAAGGACATTTCATCCTAGTTTCCAGGCATGGAGACATGTTGGAGGTCAAAGGCTAGCTCTCTCAGCCAGCTTGTCAAATGCATCTTCCTTTCCCTAAAATAATTTCTGAAGCTACTGGCCAATTGTCAGACTGGAAAGAAAAATGAGGTTCCCAAAGGTGCTAGATTGTGTGACTGCTAAAGCTGGGAAGTGAAACAGTGCTTTCTTCCTGTTGGGAGGGGAACCTCTGCCTGTCTCTAACCTCTCCCCTCCTCTATCTTGTTCTATGTAGTGTCAGCCAGCTGACTGGTCATCATACACGTGCTAGATCCTGTGTGGGATGTATAGGTGTCAGACTGTACTGTCCAGTGGGGCTGTCACGGACTGAGTGACAAGTGTGCTTACATTCTAAATGCATGGCTTATAATGACTTGGGTGGAAAACAGTATTATCTCTGGTACAACAGACTTCTTCCTGTAATATGCAACAGTGAATTATTTCAGGTGAGATTTTATTTTTAAGAGGGCTGTTTGTGTACTTAAGGCACAGGACACTGAATAAATGTCTTCTATTTATCTACAGATATATATACATAAAATAGTATTTCATTATTAATACAGATTATATTAGGTGTTCTGTTGGGGTGAAGCAAATGCTTTCTGTAGAGGATTATTTCATAGGAAAAATACTATACTAAAGGTAATTGATTAACTCTTCATAATTGTACATCCTCAGATATGTTGCATTTTGAGTTCAGTGCACTGAAGGTGGATTCCATTACTGTACCCCCAAATGTATTTTTTTTTTCTTTTTGAACTAAAGCAATATCCTGCATTGTGTTTCTGTAGGTAGAAAACCCTCCAAAAGCGACACTGTGCCATATTTTGGTTGGGATTTTTTTTTCTTGCCAGACTGTGAAGGTTTTTCAGAGGTTCTGCAGCCTGCTTTTTCCTGCTTGCCTTTCTGAGACAATATTGTTCTGTTCCAGATTTTGTCAATAAAAATAGGTTCACACTTACACATATAGTGGGACAAAGAGGACTATTTAACCACATCAGAAAACATCAATATGAATATTAATAGATGCAAACATCAGGGTATTGAATAAGAATATCAACTCATCCTTTAGATACCTTACCGGTATCATTTTCTTGCACCTGTTTGCTAGGGGACAGTAACAGCAATGGGCTTTTCAGCAGATGTTGACAATTATTAAAATAACTGAAGTCTTATCTTACTTAGCCTAACTTAGCTTACTCTAGAAGGGAGTTATTCACAGAATTAGTAGTCCTTCTTTATCATTGTGAAGGATTTTTGTACATTTTTGCTGAAAAAGAATAGCTTAGGATTCTAGAATTATTTGCTATCTCCTTTTAAAATGCATGATAGAATCTGTGAAGATATTCTAAATATTCTTACAAGCATGATATTACTGTCACTCTTTGTGGGGGTTTTTGGTCAAAGCAATTGGATTATCTATGAAGTTTGAAGTATTTTTGTAATATTTCTTCTTTTCCCATAGGGCATGTATGTAATGTTAAGATCTATTCAGTGGATATCTTTAGCCCATTTAACAAAGTTTGACTTAAACCTTAATAAAAATTTGTGTTCAGATTAAGTATCATATGTCATATATAATATGCTTTAATTTGCACTTAGCAATTACACTCTGGCTGAAAAGGGAAGGTTGATTTGATTAATCACACTTAAAGACTGTTACAGTGAATGAAAAATGTAAATGGTTTGACTTGATTTCTGACATAATTGCTTCATTTGGATTGGCATAACCCTCCACCAGTTGTTGAGAAAGGGGGACTAATTTCATGTTAGAGAATTGTGAAAGTGATTAACCATTGCTGAAGCTGATAACATTTAAACAAAGCTTTATATGAAGATCAGTGAAAAGAGGAGAAAAAAATTCACTTTACGTTACCATTACTGTAGAGCATTCTTTTTTTAATCTTAACTCCTGAACTACTATTGTAATTTCAATAAGCATATCACTATTTTTGTCCACTGTGTACATACTAGAAATAAAATAAATTACAGTGGGAGGAAGGGGGAAGGGGAAAGTAATTTTTTAAAAATCTTTTGGACATTTTAGAACAGCTGCTTTTTGTTGGTCTGCAGCAGTTTCTTCTTCATAACTCCTGTATAAAATTAGAGTTATCCAGCTGTGGGATTTGTGGGAAAGAGTCCCAGTCTGAAGTCTCTCTTCCCTTTAAAGCCGTCTGGCAACATTTTTCTCCTCAGCTAGTGTCTTCTTTTCTTCCCTTGGTGCTTGAATAAGTTCCTTGATGCTCACAGCTGTATAATTAACCTCTTGCTTGGCAAGTGAGAGTGCCCTGTTCTGGTACTAACCAAGTAATGCTTCTAATTGTGTTGAAATATTGTCTTCTAATTTCATTTTGGCTTTAAAAAAAAGCAGCTTTGTGTTTTGGAATTAGTGAAATAATTGCAATCCCAATGTCTGTAAGCTTCTTGGAAGTATTAATTTTGGAGGGTTTTCTGTATCCTTGCTTACAAAAAAGAGAAGGAGCCTTCTTATGTTTAGATTTCAGCTTGTTTTGCTTTGTAATCCCAAATTCTTCCTCATTGCTGCAGGTATTCCCACAACTGGGGAGCACTGGTCTTGCAGGTGTGCTCTGCAGGCAGGCAGCTTTGGAATGAACCCCTTGATCATGACCTACCAGTAAAAAGCAATTTGGCAGAGTCTTGGCTTCCCAGGCACCCAAAATCCATGCTGTGAGTACCTTCGTGTACTGTGCCTCACTGCTTAGGCTTCCTTCTTAACTTTGTTAACTCTGTTCAGATGCACTTCTGGTTGCTTACACTCTTCTCTGCGTCGAACAACCACCTCCGCTTTTTAAAGTGAGAGATAGTAACTTTTTAGTTTGAGCCTTAATATGGATTTTCTGAACTGTATTGCATTTTTGTAGGTCTCCTGGATGTTGTGAACAACATCTGTTATCTTTTCTCCATTTTCCACCTCTTCTTATTTCAACAGTAATTTTCATGTGTAGGCGACATCAGTGCCAGAGTCATTCTCTTGTAATAACTTTTGGAACAGCTGCACAGTCAGCTGGCAGTTTCAGAATGGGATATGAAAACAGCACAACCAGGACCTGCTTTTAAGGCCAGTGCCCTGTGGCCTGAGGGTCATCTGAATTTCTATTGCTTTGTGGGATAAATTCCTATTGCTGTTCTATTTCTGACTTTGTAGAGAAAGCATTGAATCCTGGGTGGGTGTTTTTTCTTTCTTTTTCCTCTCATGACGCCACCCTTTTTTCCCCACATAGTCAAATTCTTCTGCCCCACAGAGGAAACTTCACACTTTGTTGTCACTTCTTGACCACCTGTGGCCTCTGCCAGGCTATGAGCTGTCACCTTTGAATGACAAATAAGAAAGTTTGTCCTGTTAGGACTGCTATTTTTTTGGCTTGGGCATGGATGTGTTAATATGCTGTGTGCTGGCATTTATGGCATAATCGTGGCAGGTGTTCACCAAAAACTGCAGCAGATATATTGATGATGGTCTCCCTCCTCCATGTGTGCATTCATAAAGTAGCATTCTTCACACCTGTATCAAAGCAAGACAGGGTTTGCCCTGAGCTGTAGCTAAATGGCACAGTCATATCTTGAATATTTTTGCTCTGCTGCCAGGTGTAGGTTACATGTAGGTAGCTGTAGGGCAGTTCATATTTTGAATACTATAAGCACTTTGTTTCTTTTTACTGTATCCTTCAGCATCTTTAAAATGCAGACTAATTAAGTATAAGAAGCATTTCGTTGTGGCTAGCACAAAACCCAAGCTACAAGTCAAGATGCTGTTCCTAATTTTACGCTTGTGCTCCAGGTTTTATAGCCTTGACAAAGATGTAGTGAACTTGGGAGTGGGGGCAAGATTAAGAAAAGAATCTTTGGCAATAAAAACTCTTTCTCATGAAGGGAGAAAGAGAAATAAGCCATAGGACACTTGTTTCAATTTTACCACTTCGACATCAGTACCTGTGGTCCAGTAGATCTTTCTCAATGTACTTGACCTTGCAGACAAAAGGTCTAATTGCTTCCGAGGAAGTTTTGCCATTCAGTGGATGGATTGTCAACTTCATTTTCAATGAAAAAAAAGATTGATTTATGTCCTGTCTCTGCAAAAGATTTAAATTATTCATTATTGGATAGCTTAGGCATGCTGTATGTCTTTCAAGACTTGTCAACCAGTATTTTTGGCTAAGACTGAAGTAGTGGAGTATATGTCAGTTCCTAGTAGTGACTGGGAGCTTTGTAATATGTGATAGCTGTCAGCAAAGACAGTGATATATGGTGTACATCGCTAATGAACATGCTTTCTGAATATCTGTAATGGTTTACCTTGCCCTCCCAACAAACCTGTGCACGGTTATCTTTTCGGATGGTGGGAGGAGTAGTGTCTCCTGAGTTTGGGAGAAAGCCTTAAAGTCCAGTTTGATGAAGTAGTTTGTAATAATGGCTTGTTTATTTAAAAAGCAACAAACCAAAACACATCCACCCCATAAAAAAAAAACTTACCCCACCAAAAAACCCCCCAAACCCCACCAATCAAACAACAACAAAAAAATGTATGCAGAGTTTACTGCAGAGTAGAGATGTTAATTAGGAGATTCTAATTTGTTCCTGCCAAGTATAGGCATCATATGAGCCAGCCAGAACAGGAGCTACACTTGCTTCTGTCATTTCTATGTCTTTATAAAAAAACCAGCATTATAATGAAGAGCTGTTAATTCTCAATTTGCAACAGCATTTAACACAAATAAAAAGGTTTTCTCAAACTATGAAAAATTACAGGTTTTAGGTTCATGCATGAGGAGTTTGTGGCTCTGATGGGGCAGTCAGAAGAAAGTGGAACCAACTCCACCAGAACCCTCAGGTGTTTTTAAAGAGGTTGTTAGTTTTCTTTCGTAACAATTTCCATCTGTTTATTTGCATTATTCTCTCTACTGTAAATACTGAAGAATTAAGTGGAAACCTCAGAAGGTGCTCACAATATCCTTTACTCTATTGATATGCATCCTTTCCAGATACAATCTAAATAAATGTGTAATAGAATTATGGCTTAATCACTGAATTGAAAGTAAGGTGAAGTTTTGATATACTAGTCGAATTTAATTTTAGGTAACTTTCAGATTTGGTTAGAATTGAGTGGGTTGGATAATTAGGTTTCTAAATAGCATAAATAGAAGTATGAATAATGTTAAATGTGAAGGCTATGTCAGCTGGCAATGAAATGACATGTCTAAATTCCTTGAAAAGATTATCTTGCATTGCCTTTGAAATTTAAATGTTACTTGCAATGTCACATTGGTCAGTTTGTGCTGGGAGTTCGCAGCTTCTGGAACAATTATAGTATGCTCTATTCTTCATATTACAGCTGTGTGGAAAGGGCACATCAGAGGCCATTCTTAGGTATCATCATAAACTACTGCTCAGGCTCAATACTGAAGTCTTCAGCCTTTGTATTTTGTGTAGCTTTTAGGTTGCTGTTTAATCAGTTTACACTGAAATTGCATATGAAAACAATTTCATACAGATTCTGGGAGGCAATTACAAGTGCCAGTGTCTATAGTTGGTTGTTGAATAAGATAAATAGTAGTTGTACTGAAAATTGGTCTGTTGTCAAGCATTTTTTAATTTAAAATCTTTGCAGCCTTGCTATATTCCTGAATAATCAATAATCATCTCATGGGAAGCTGGTTTAGGGGCAATTTCATACAAAGGTACTTCAGTTTTATATTTTTGTGAAATGAGGAACAAGTCCACATGTTTTGAAACACTTGGAATGTGGGAAATACTGGGATACTTTTTCTTTATTATTGGCATCTTTTTTATGATTTTGAACTTATCTCTAAATTCTTTAAAGCTAAATGCATAATCTTTATTTATACTTACCGTTATATAAAAATGTGAGCTATTTAATTCCTACCTCATTGCAGGATGACCATTTGAAAGGATGCCCCTACTTAGCTTGCTCTATGAATTATTGCTTGTATAGTAAAAATGAAAAAACTTTCTAGTGTTAGGAGTGAAAAGTGTTGAATCTGTAAATATTCTTGTGAACAAACACTACCTGTCTATCATTGCCATGGTCACTAATGAGTAACAGATACAAATTCCCCAAGAGAAGAGTTTCCTTCTTTACAGAATTAAACTAAGTTGTTTTCACTTATATGTGGCAAAACGTGCATGTGGATCTGAAAATGTTTGGGTTTGTTTTTTCCCACTTAAAAGTATTGAAATTCCGCTTATTTCTGTGTGCAACTCAAAGATCCATATTTAACCTATATTACAGTTTAATGGCCCTGTGCTTGGTCATTCCTGGTCTAAATAATACAGAGAAGGTAACCTACTGAACTGAAGTCTTTCAGCTGCCTAGATCCTGCTGTTTTCATTGACATAAAGGTCAAAGGAATGCCAAAAATCTCAACACATGTGAACAAAATAGTTTTCAGTGAAATAGACTTTCTGGATATTTAAAGAATCCGGTGGAAATTTCCTTCTTACTCACTTTCCTCCCACAAGGATCAGCAAGTAACACAGCTGCTAATCAAAAGCAGATAAGAGATGCTAATCAAAAGGGGCACAGCTTTGTAAATTGGGTCTTAGGATATGTTAGAATGTGAAAACTGTTAATTTTTATCAGCAGAAGCCTTGGAAATTGAATATTGTAACTACTGTAGGGGAAAAGATGAAGAGCTAGTTCGCCATTATCCTTTGAATATAAGTTATCCAGTTATCTCATTCACTTAATTGCATATTGTTGGCCCATCTTTATGGTCAGATATTTTGAAAAATAGTTTGCACATAGCTAAACAGGAACTATGTGAAGTTACCTGCTTTGGGGTTGAAGAAACTTAATATGTTAATCTTGGCTTAATTTAATTTGTTCTCATGGTAGTGGTGAATTTTTAAATGGTTCATTTGGTGCTTAATTATTGTTTAAGGGATTTAGTGTACTTTCAGAACACTCATTATGTTGTCAAGAGCAAAACCCTTTCATCTGAGTACATTTCTTGTCTTTCCACTATGTAGGAGAAACACTAGGAGGTGGAACCTGGTGATTTGATTGCTTAGAGACAGTACAGGGTTCTTCTAAAAAGGCATTTAATGTCAGGATACATTTTATTTCCTTTGATGTAGTGTGAGAGGCATTTTGTGTGAGTGTTGCTGTTTGTGAATGCCTCAAGCTGGTGGTCTTGTACTGACCTCTTGGGAGGTTGTAGGAGATGCTGAACCAATGTCAGAGAAGGGGCTCAGAGGAGGTCATCTGTTCACACGAAACTCACAGGTTTCTTGATCATTTGCATTTATCTGTTTAATAACAGGAATATTTGTATTTTTCTTTGGAAAAGAAAAAATGGAAGAGCTTTCCAGCCTAATTGAGTTCAGTGAGTTTTGGGCAGCGGAGTTTATGGAGTTCTTATTTGTTTATAGAACAGATACTGTGCAGAAGTTGATACACTGCCCATGTTATGATGGTAAAAGCACATGAAAAGTAATGTGTGAACATGGTAAAGTACTGTGGAGAGTGATACATATGTAGAATTACACAGTTGATCAAAAATCACATTTGCCATGCTTGAGAGCCTCACATTCAGTGTTCCCATTAATTCATTTTTCCGGGGAATTGTTCTGAACGTAGACTGCTTAGGGGGTTCAAATAGCTGTTCTTGGGAGAAGGGGAGTGAATGGTTCATCCACAGTAAATGGTTTTTGGTCTATACTTTATAAATATTAATACTTCACCATCTGATTTACTTTCTAAACATTTAATATGTAGAAGCCTAAGACACTGTGGGTTGTTATGAGTTGCACTACGACTTGCAGAGGTGGGGGATATAATTAATTGGTTTAAACATTAGTTCTACTGCATCTCCTGCAAAAATTATTCTGATAATTCCTTTATCCCATCCTAGGCCGACATATCTGCTCTCTCTTCCCCCATCTTCTGTCCTTACTCAGGTCACCTAGTGCGTCAGTGATGCACGTGGTGCAATTGAAATACCATCTCCACAGTGAACCTCAGAACATTTTATACTTGTTTGTATCTAAGAAAACTATCAGTTCATTTGGTGGCTCTCAGTTGGAAATGCTGTGCCTCCAGGTTTGAATAGCAAGGTCGTGGTAGGGAGTTGCTTCTTGTCAAGTGAAGATGAGATTTGAATGCAAACAGTAGGAGATGGTTTGTATTTTCTACTGAAATTACTTTCAGTTTACACTGTGACAGGACTACAAACTGAGAATCGTCAGACCTGTCCAGCCACACACTCCTGCAATTTCAGAGTAGCACACCTCATTAGTAAGGCTTGTTGCTGAGTTAGAGTGGAATGAATTCAGCTCTCATTGTCTTTCATGGCGTGGTTTAAGTCGTATCTTTATTACATGTTTGAGTCTTGGATCTGAGGGCATTAGCAGTTGCAATTATCACACTGGGAACAGCTACATTACATGTCAGCACAGCCTGCTGGGAGTCAGCGCTGGAAATTTTTATCAATAGCTTTATACCTCACAAGTAAATAAGTAGTCAGTACTGTTTCCAGTGTTACCTTTCTGTTGGTGCCTCTCTTTTCTCATCTTCTGAAAACATGGTAAAAATCTCCTTTGTTTGGAAAGGAAATGAAAGCAAAACCTGCTTCTTCAATACTTTTTTCTACCTTGTATGCTAACAGTTCCTGTCTAGAAGATTAATATATCTGTACTTGTTTTCTCAAGATGGTCCTTCCAAATGAAGTCATGGATCCGTACAGTTTTCAGTGAGAAATAGTTTTCTTTTCCCACTTGGATCTAGTAGGACCAATAGGTCATATTTACTCTTCATTCTTCTTCAATGTTTTCTGACATAAACAAGAGTCACTGATGCATCTCTTGTATCATTTTACATAACCACCATTTTAAAAAATCAATTTGCCCATTTTTCCCCTCTCCAATAACTTGGTTTGAGCTTGGGATGAACAATATTTCAAATTTTATGTAAGTTTCCAGATTTAATTTTAGTTGATGTTGCTGGTGTATAGTCTTGTAAAAATCAGTAAGTAAAGTAGTGATCACAAAAAAAAAAAAAAATCAGTAGTGACCACAACACCTGTGCAAGGGACATTTCAATTTCTTTATTGTCTACCTGTCCACCTCTGCAGAATCCTCTTCTTCACCATTCAAAGCTGAATCAATTGTAATTGATTTTATGCTTTAATGTTCAAACTAATATTTTGTCCCCAAAATACTTCTTCAGTAAGATACTTCAGGCAGAGACATGCCTGGTTGGGCAAAATACTGGCTGATGTCAGCCTGTGATCCACTTAAGCTCGTACTTCTATGAGCACTTTAAGCCTGTTTTATGGAGAGTCATTCCTGTCAGATATGAGAGAAGCCTTTTTATTTGTGCTTTCCTAGTTATTTTTTTTCCCCTGGAAACTTGTCAGGAAAGCTGAAGTGCTGGCTATTGCTTCAGCTGACCTTCTTGACATCTCTGAATACTGTCTTGGACACTGGGCTTTGGGAAGCTCTGAGTAAAAGTTGCTGGTCTTCACTCTGCTCCTGAAGTGGGATATAGAAACATGATATGAAAGCAAAATTCATAGTGTTGTGAGAAGTGAGTGCAACCAGGAACTGGCCTTTTACAGTGATAAAACTCAGAATCACAAACTGGATTCTGAGAAACTGTAGTGCTCAGCCATGGGAGTGATCATGCATAAAATTGGAGAACTTTGAGAAGTAGATACACGGTGATATTAGAGAGAAAATCAGTGCTTTCACTACTGAAAACAAAAATTCCAGACAACCCTACTCCTCCACTTCCAGTCTAGAAGTTGACTTTTAGTGTTTAATTTCTCTGCCCCATTCAGTTAGATAGTGACAGAGCAGTTACTGTAGTCAGTCTATGGGAATACTTGTATCTACAGAATCAGAGATGGTCAAGTAGAGCCTTTAACTGAGCATTCTGGATCTTTATTTCCAAAACTGTTTCAAACTTTAAATCCTTCTTCATGCTCTTATGTGCTTGGTCTCCACCGTTTCATCTCACACAGCTAATGCAACCACAGATCGTAGTGTTTCGAAGACAAAAAGCCAGTTAATTTACCTTCTTTTGTATTAGGTTAGGAAAGAGCTTCTCCTCCAATTTAATCCTGATGAAAAGCTGATATTATAGACTCCTAATTTTTCAGCTGTGGTGAATCTCTGCAGCTGAGAAATTTGTAAAAATTAGAATAAGTGATGGATCCAGAGATCAGCAATGTTAGATCTTAAAATTTGCTACAGTTTCTGTTTGTTTGCTCCTCAAATCTGATGGCAGTGGAGTATGTAAACATTAAGATTTTTGAACTTTGGAAATGAAACAAAATACAGGTCAATAGTTTGCCTTTTTTTGCTAGTCCTCTGCATAGTTGAGCAGAAAGTATAATTATTAAAATACACAAATTCTTGGAGTATTGTTAGTAGCTGCCTTATTGCTGCTGAAAGTCATGTTTCTCTCTGTAGCTGTAGTGTTAAGGGGCATGGAGTTGATCTCTAGAGCATTTCCTAAGGCCTAAATATATTCCACGCTTTAGGGATAAAGGTTTTTTGTGGGAATGATGGAAAAAAAAACCCACTACTGAGTTTTATATTCTACTCTGTGTCCATTCTAGTTATTCGTGCCTATTTGCTCCTTACTGTGGCCTCTGTCCTTCCTGCAACAGCAGTGCAAAAAAAGATTGGAGAATGAAGAGGTTTTGTGCAAAATGGTTTCCTGTTGCTTCATTACACTTGATTGAGAATGAAATAAAGGGAGGACAAGAGGGATCACCATGTCCTTTTGAAGTGAACAATGTGGTATGGACTTTTCAGAATGTGAAAGTTGTGCTTGGAAACCTCTTCCAAGAGTTATCTCTAATGTTTTTTACCATTTAGGACTAAAAATTGTATCTTACTGTAATCTTACTGAGGGGAGATCCAATATGTCCATAAAAAGAAATTATCTGAATTTATTTTTAAATTTATAGTATTATTTACTGTGTACAAAGCAAGTTGAGTTCCATAATGTGCAAACACCACATAAAGTATGCTTGCATTGCTGTAAATATCTCACAACAGCAGACTAGTCAGCACAAATAATTTTGATTTCCAAACAGTAGTAACACTGGCTTGTATTTGAGTCCATCAGCTGTTTGGTAACAGCAAAAAGCCCAGCAAGCTGGTTAATTGGTTTCAAATTTACTAAGAACTAATATTATCCTGTGGGAAAAAAAAAGGACTTTAAAAGACGGAATGCTGTTAAACAAGGTGTTATGACTGAATAAAGGGAGCAGACTATTGAGAACTGTCCAATCATTATATCTATCAATATACTAGTATTTAGTGCTGTGTAAAACATGAGATGTCTGTTGCAACCCAAAATCTTAGTAACAAGTCTTCCTTTGGATGTGTTCCTCTAAAATTAGAAATCTGCTGTATAAAGTAAGGAATCTGTAGTGTAAAAATGAGACATTCTGCTGCTTGCTTCTTTTTCACCATGTTGCCAATGTTCTGGCAGGGGGAAGGGGACAAATGCTGTTTGCTTGGAAAAAAAAAAGCGGGAGTTGAGAGATGGAAAAGTGGGAAAGCTGAAATGGTTCCTGCTCTTGGGCGCTGGGCCTGAGGGGCTGCCTTCATCCCTGTAAATGTTGTTTTGCTTCCAGCTGGTATTCCTGTGTGGGGCAGTCAGAATTGCCTGGCAGCTGTTGATATTTTTAAGGTGATGTGTCTCAGTGTGGTGGCAATAATGCCATTCTGCACAAGGCTCATTTGGTCTTATAATAATTGTCTGTTTATCCAACGCAGGACTTTATTTTAAAGAATAAGAAATAGATGCTCAATGCTTCTAAAAGACGTATTTAATGATTGTGAGCAAATTAGAAATCTAAAGACTCAGATGTCTCTGTCTGGTCCTGGCTTTTTTTCCCCTTGCCCCTCTGCCCCCTGTTTCTAAAATACTTATTGCAAGATAAGGTGCTGTAAAACAAAATTATTCAAGCACATGTGCATTAATGGCTTATTGCTTTAAAGAATCATAATGGTCCTTATGGTCATTATTCCCAAATATTTTATGTATGAGTGCCGATGAACAAAAGTATTACTTTACGCTAACTCTAAATACTGTGACATTTTGCTAACCAAGGGAGGGAAGTATAAAAATTTCAGTTCACTTTGCACAAGTAATTGTAACATTATCAAGATGTGAAAACAGTGTGATTATCTAGTAAGGTAGAGCAGCTTGTACCACAGCCTTGCTAACTCATACTGGTTTTATTTGGTTTTTTCTTCTTCTCTGAGTGTTGTTTTTATATTTCGCTTGCAGTGTGAAAAGATTATCTATGAAAGCCTGGAGTAATCAAACTGACTTCAACCTGGATGAGATTGGATTCCTTGGGAGTAGGAGCTGTGACCACCCTTGTTAGATCAAATGGAGATGAAGCAAGATAGGAAAGCTTTTATGTAAAAATTAAAGAAGGGTCTAAATAACATTATTTATTTATTTTTACATAGGCTTTGTTGGTGCATCTTAATTCATAGCAATATGATTCATTCACAACTGCATCCATTTAGAACATTGGACAATAAGTGTTGGTATATCATGCTATTAGATTAATCTTTTGCCTTAAAGACCTATATTTAACAGGGATATTACTGAGTTATCAGGAGTTTTCAAAGCCCCTGTTGAGAAGACCAAAAAAGTCTTTTAAGTCTAACTCTTCTGTGCTCATAGGAGGAAGCAGCAGCAGGTGTTGGCAGAGGATATTCCACGGGAAGAAGTAGGTGCTGGTTAAGAGCCTGTTGCTTTATGCAACTGGTTGAAGATAAATACAACAAAGTGTTTTGTTGTATGCCTCTGTGTCTACTTATGGCATTTGTCATTTACGGGGTATTACAGAGAGCTGAGTAAGTTGGAACAGAGGCATTATAGTTTGGGCTGCCTTGAAAAACAGAGGAGAAGGAAGCTGAACACTGCCATTCCTACAGCCACAAACACTTTAAGCACCAGCCATACCTAACCCACATAGAACACTGCTGAAGTCATTAACATCTTCTTTTAATTATGCCATAAGTGTCACCTAAATTTCTTGTGTGCCCCATAAAATAGTTTACATTGCACTACTTAATTAACTTTTTTTAGTGTATATTTATAATATCTCTTTGAATTACAAACTTTCTACCTTAAAATGACTACTCTCAAGCAGGAAGTTCATGTTTTCAGTATAGGGTTTGACTGAATTTCTGTTCTACAATTTTCTCAGTCTACTTGTGGGTTAGCTAGTTCCTTAGTTTAGAGACAAAATCATAATTTCTCTTTTAAGTGTCAATGAGAAATATGTATATTTATCTAGTGTATGAAAATACACCGAAATAGAGGGAAGGGCCTTGACTAAGTTGCTTCATTAGGCCTTAATGTATTATTAGGCTATTTTCACAACCTAAAAGTGTATTATTCTGTGACATTAGTAATCAATAGTTATAGTATTAAAACATGTGACATTTCCACATTTTGGATGTATTACAGCAGCAATAAAAGACCTGTCAGGCAGTTGGAAGCTGGCCCAATTTCAACAACTGCTGCTCTTAAAAGATTGCCTTTCTGGAATAGATGCCGGAGGCTATTAAACATTGCTCATACTTCAACACCAATATGGGGAACAATATGAAGATTAAAACTTTCAAGTAGATCTAATTTTTGTACTGTAGTAAGACTGAAAACTTGAAGTAACAAGGATGTTGTCTACATTTGTATTATGCAGGTTTGATAACACTGACACCACTTCACACCCACATTTTGTCAGCAGTGTGTCTGACTTGGTCCAGTACATGAATGAGCCGGAACCAGCAGAGCCTGATTTGATGGAGAATCCTCAGCTGGCATTTCCAATGGCATGAACACACTTGAATTCTTCTGAGGTGGTGTCTCACCCAAGAATCAGATGCACTGTTTTGGTTATTAAAGCCTGGCTGTCCATACCACGTTGAGGGACTGCATGAAAGCACCTGTAATTTAGTTATTTATCCAGTAATTTAGGTATCTATCCTCGAGCATGCCTTTCCTATCCAAGGAGATAAAATCACCAGTGACAGAGCCTAAAGAGTGAATTAGCTGACCAGTCTTAGGTTTCTGTCACAGGAGAGCCAAATTACTCTTTTAGGGTTCTCTGAATGTAGCAATTAAATCTCTGCTGAGAAAAGAGCAAGTTAGCAATGTTTAGGTGTTTCTACCTGGAGCTGAATCATACTTAGTCACGTTCAATGTTATAAAAAGGAAGAATATTTTTTGCTCAAAGTTTTAAAGTATACATTTTAAATTAAATCAGTATTTGTTCTGCTTATTCATTCTTCCTTTTTAGCTGACTGTCTTTTACTGAGTAGTCTGAGCTAAATGTCATGGTGGGAAGGAAAAGGGTTCTGGTAGAACTTTTAAAGAAAGCAAGGAACAAAGAAGCAAGGGAAAAAGGAAAAGCAAGAAAATTCCAGACAGAACTCAGAATGCAAACACTTGGCCAAGAAGGTCACAGTCACACCCAAGGACAAGTTGAAGTGTCTAGGTGGCACTGGCTGCCTGTGTTCTTGAAAGTGAAGAGAGAGCCAGCTTCAGTGTTGAATAGGAAAAGAAAAAATTATGAAGCTGATGGACTCGACTGATGTATCTGTTCTGAGCACTCTGCTTTGATAACTTGCTGTGCTAAAATGTGTGTCAAGGCATAGAGGAGGGCTTTTTCTCCAACACTTGGGATTCATTTTCATTGATAATTTTGGTGCTTTTGATCCCCCTGCTGGCCCTATGAGTGTCTCTATTGCCTTTTTAGACGAACAGCATCCACGGGGTCCTCAATTTTGATTCTGTCCTGCAATACCTTGTAAAAGTGAGTGGTTGATAATTCAGCCCCATAAATTTATGCCTTCTTTGCTTAAATGCAGATCAGCTTTTGTTTTTCAATAGGAAAAGTTAAGGGTTTTTTTCTTCTGTGTTCTGCACAAAGCATAGGCTCTTACGTTTTAATGTGAAATTAACTCTGAAATTCCTTGCCAGATTCTTAATGTTCAAAGAAGCTTTGGCCGAGAATCCAAATTGTTCATGCCTGTTTTATCCAAATAGAGTTAAAACCTTTGAATGTTTTCTTTCATCATCTTAGTCTTTGATCAGTGACACAAGAAGTGATGAAAATTTGTATGTGTCCAGGTGTTCTGTGCTTAGATTATGAGGCAACAAGGGATTTTGACAGGTTTAGTTAAGCATTTAAAGCTTAGAGTGAGCATCAAAACCAAACCCTTGAGAATCTGTCTTTCTGCCTAAACATCTGCGATGTGTGATTTCCATTGTCTTTTAGAGTACAGTGAAGAGCAAGGGAAAACAGATATTTAGCATTTGGGCTATGCAAAGATGATTTGTTTCATGTGGATTGCAGTGTAAGATTTTGAGGAGGATGACATGTAGTTTTCTAATGCAAGATCCTCTGTTGCCTTAAATTTTCATAGCTTCATTGGTGTTGATGGAAGTAGGGCAACACAGACCTACTGAGGATTTGCCTGTATTTGGTTTGCAAATTTGCCAGAGCTATTAAGGAGGATTGTGCAAAAGATGGTTCTGTTATGTGTGGCTTCTGCACATTTTTACTGAGGTTTGTACATACTGGTATCCAGCTGCCTTGGTGATAGGACCAAACGTGTTCAGAGGGTGTCACTGTTGTTATGGAGGTCATGGTTGCTGGTGGGGTAGTAGAAAGCATCCTATGGGAGAGACCACTGTGTGTCCAGGTTTGACCCATAATGGAGTGTGCTTTTTGATCAAATCCTGGAAATAACTGAAGCCCCTCTTAAGTTGAGCAGTATGTGTAGATGGTTTCATGAATGAAAGTATAGGCTCACTGATGGACTAAATTAAATCATGTTGAACAAAACAGAAAGACATAGAAATTCAATCTCTCTATCTATCTTTTTTACCTGTCTCTAGCTATATGTCTGTTTGAAAGGGATAAAGATGGAGATGAGACCAGACTATGTGCAGATTGAACAAAGCACTTGGAACTTTGAGTTAAAAGCCCTTAGTTGGATTACCATCAGTCTGAGACTCAATAGCTGGGGGCATTAGTCCTGTACTTGTGTTTTGGCAAAGGACAGGTTTATCTAAGAAGGTTTCAGATGCTTTCCTGGAAATGTTATAGATACTTCTCCTGCCTTTTGAATGAATGTACAAACTTAAATTATAAATACTGTAAATTTACTCTTCTGTAAATTATGAAGTTTGTCATGATAACTGTGGCTTCTGTCACTCCAAAATCTGTGTCACAAGTTACTTTGCTAGCTGTAAGGGCTCATTTTGTGATTCTTAGGACCTGCCTTCCAGCTCTAGAAGAGAGGCAAACCCACATCTGACACCCAGTTCTAGGCTTTGCCTTTAGGTCATGTTATCCCACTTTCAGGAAATAGAGGAAGCGCTTTAATAGTGGACCTTTCCTTTTTTCAAGGTCAACCTGATCTTCCTTGCAGATAAAAGGGCTGTTAAGTGTTTTGAGGGAGATTCTGTTCTCACCTCCCCAGACTGAGTATGACAGTTTTTCTCTTGAGGAACTCATCTTTCGAGAATATTGACTTCATTAAAGCTCAGGGCACTCTGAAACACATGATTGCAGTTTTCCATGGGTTCAATTTTACATCAACTGACATAGTGGTGCAAGATCCCTTCTTTTCTCTCAAGGGATTTGACTTCTAGAAGAGCAATAATCCATATTCAGTATGCTTGATTTTGGTACATCTCATGGGCTTGCCAAACATTTTGGCAGATTGTTTTGGTAGCTTGTTTCCTGGATCAAAATTAGGAAAGGGATCTTTTTGGTGGTTATCACCTTTACAAAAAGACTTGAGAGATTTCTGACTCTTTTCCCTTGTCCTCTTCCCCTGTATCACTGGGAGTAAATTCTCTCTGTGTCTGTCTCTTCCTGATGTTGTGCATGAGTTTTGGGGGTTTTTGGAGTCAAAAAATTCATCCGCCTCTGCTTTTCCCCAAGCCTCCTCTTGTGGAACCAGGGGATTCAACATGCTTGTCACACATGCTGTGTGTGGGAGGCAGTCCTGCTTGCCCAGGATCAAGCCTTTCAGGTGGCCTTTCTGTAAATATGAAATAACTAAAAAGCCAGAAAGTTTAGCAATGTCCTTTCAGCACATATTCAGTGAGATAGCAGCTTTGTCCAAGACTGCGCAGAGCTAGCTAACCTGGAGTTACCTCTGGGATTGTTCTTCACAGGAGATCAGGGCATATCAGTGTCTTTATTAAAAAACCCCTTGTCATTCCTGGTAAGTGCAAAGCAGTCCTTTCTCATAATCCTAGCCATTTGTAATGGAAATGGGTTCTAGTTGCCCTGGAAGTGTGTTTGTGTACTGAGGTGTGTTCCACTTGAGTAAGTTTCTTTAGTCACTGTTTTGCCAAAAAATATTGAGATTTATATCCCAGTCTGAGAATTTGAATGTGTCATGCTTGAAGTCACCTGTACAGAAAATGTGCACAGAAACAAGAAGGCAAGGGACAGTAAACAATGGAAATGAGTTTAAGTTGATTGAGTACACTTTCAAGGCTTACTGATCGTCCTGATAGCACCCTGCTAAGAGAGGATCGAGGGGAAAAGTGACTTGCTGCTTTTGCTGCATGTGTAGAGCAAAAGGAAGAGCCTGGTACACACCTTCACATGTTATAGATACTGTAAAGACAAGTTTCCTCCACAAGTGTCTGCAGTATCTGGATCTGCTGTATGGCCAGGTACATGGAGAATGTCTCCTAAGCTATGTGGTGGGATGAATACCTTCCTTTATCATCCCCTGGTTTCATTGGCTGTGTAAGGGCTTATTCAGAATTGAGACAACCTGCAGTTCAGTCTGTGGATCAGACGTGTATTTTACTGAAATGTAGTTATGCTGTATATATATTCTACTTCTACAAAAAAATTAATGCAGGCATGAGTACAGCTTTAGCAGATAATCTTTGTGAGTAAAATGCCTGAAGCATGATCCTGTTGAGAGGATTTGTGCTGTTTTGGTGCTCTGTCTAAAGCTGTTATGGCAGAAAATCAAAAAAGGAAAACTCAGAATAAAAAATTCATTTTTAGGACATAAAGAATGTCACGAAAATTGGATTGACTTCGGGTGCAATTTCACTGTAGACATGAAATAGGCACAAAGTTGTCTCCTAGACATTTGTAAAAGATGTATGTTCTCATGCAGATGCACTTTCCAGCAATGCAAAGGTTCGTCAGATCTCCTTGATATAGAAATTGCTATGGCTGTGTCAGACTTATTTTTTAACATGCCTTCATTGGAGAATGTTTTGAAGGTGATATGTTGCTGTATCTTAATCCCTTCTCCCTGTGATTCCAGCAATTCTGCTGGTTATTATGGTCAAAGGGCTTGGCCCTTTGTCTGCACTTTTTAGTAGTCTGTTGCTCTAATAGCTATCTTTCTTTATAGGGGGAAAAAGATGGAATGCAGATTAGATTTGTCGTATAACCCTTATGTAGACTGAGCTCTCTGGTTTATGGTAAGCAGTAAGAAGTTGTGCTGAATTTGAGATGCATGTTTGCCATTTGAACTTGTGAATGAGAAGTGAAATAACTCAATAGTTACTGTGAGTTGTATAGAATGCTGCTTATGTAGCTTACTTATCTTATGTAATGGTGCCATAGATTGTCACTGGTAACAAGCCCATTATCATACAGTCACACTTGAAATAGTTTGGCTTAAATAGTCTCTCGCTTATTTTATTTAGTCTTGTAAAGAAAAGTTAACTACCTTTTCACAATGATTAGTTTTCTAAAAATAAATCCCTTGAGTTGGCTTTCCTCACTCTAGTTACTGTATGTTACAAGGGAGAAGTGAATGCTTTCTTTACTGCAAATTTCACAGGTGACAGCTCAGAAATGTTAATACATGCTAAGACTGCATTTATTAATGGAACTAATGCAGGTATAGGCACAAAGTTATCTCCTATTCTCTGACCATAAGGCATGTTAATCTCTTTAGTTGATGGATTCATAAATGAACAGATTGGGTGAATAATTGCTCTCTTAATCCTTAGTTTAAAATATGAATTAAAATTCTTTGATATTTATTTGCATAAGATAGAATGTCTTCTAACTGACTTATTTAAAACCTTTGTACTGAGAATTATTTAGTATTCTTGTTCCCTATGCTTTGGAAAAAAATTATAGAAGTAGAGGCTTGCAGTTTTGCTGTTCTTCACACAACTTTGCCTAGTAAGAAGCTGGGGAGGCAAACAGTACTTAGGTGAAATTGGAATATTTCCATTTTTGCTAGCTGTCATGTTTCTTGTGTGAAAGCCTGCAGCTATTGCCTGACATTGTTGCTGGGGAAGAATATGCACAGAGATGTCAAACTTACCTTTCTGATTGCCCTTTTACACTTACATTCATGCAGTCCTCTTACAGTTGTTTTTGTTATAAAATTCTTAACATGAGATGTCTGTTGATTTTTGCGAGGTTAAGCAGGCACAGAGTGGAGACTGCAGACTGGACAGTGAACTGCAGGTTTGATAGTACCTTCCTTGTTTTTCTGTAGTCTTCCTGAAACTATGTATTTCAAGATGTCAGCAATTCCTTTTTCCTTCTTATGTGTTTTGTTTGGGGTGTTTTATTTTTTCAAAAGAGGCACTCTCAGGGTATGATTTTCCATCATATATGAAAATCATGTAAAATTTATAATGTTAAAATAATTGGTGATCATATGTGTAGGATGAGACTTCTCACTCGTATCAAAATATAAAGGTTAGTACTCCTGCTCACTAGTGTATTGTTTGCACAAGCAGGGTTTAGCATGTGAGAACATAATTCTGTCATCTTTCATGCTGGTCTTAAGGCAACTTAGTATTTAAGTTATTGCAGTTCCCATGTAATCAGCCCTTCTGCTGCTCCTTTGCTGTTTCTGGTAGTTTTAGCTTTATTTTCTTTTGTCCATTTTTTGCAACGTTTCATTAATTCATTCAGACTGTCTTACTCAGTTCCAGTGCTTCTTGGAGTTCACAGTTTTCACACTCTAAAAGATTGTGCACTTGTGTGAGGGTTGGTCTTGTGTTCAGATTTCCAGTTTCTAGTTTCAGTCTCAGAACAGCTCTTAAGTCCTTTGTATTTGCTGTAAAATGGTAGATTTTGTAGACCTCGAGCTATAGAAGTGAGGAAATGATGAAACATGTTATGGGAAAAGGGACTTTGTGCACTTATTACAGTCCCTTCTCCTATTATTGCCTGGTTAGACTGATGCCAGTTGTTGTCAAGTCTTTCCTATGCGTATTGCACTTTTATTAGATTCTTCCTCAGAATCTGTCTCCCGTCAAAATTATCTATGTCCATTTTTGTTTTCCTTTAAATATGGATGAGAATGATCAGTAAAATCCAGTATAATGCTTATTATGCTTATACCATTGCACTAAAATATGATTTTTTTCATAATTCATAAAGGCAGGATTTCTTTTGATATTTTTACTACAGTGGATTTATAAGTTCATAATACCATAAGCTATTCCAGTTTGTTCTGTATCTTCTGGGATACCAAATATTGAAGAATTTTTTCTTTTTTTCCTCCGTGGAGTTGCTACTATCCTAGTATTCCTCAGCTTGGTAATGCTTTCCTAGTAATTAGTAACCCATTGCCCTATAAGAAATTTAAGGATTTTCTTCTGTGGAGTTGTGGGTGGTTGGGTTTTTTTTCCTTCAGTCAGCCAGATGTTTAGTTTTGTTTTGGTCTCCTTTTTTATTATTCATAATTGTTGGTGGCGGTTGGCACTGTTTCTCTTGGTTATCTGTGTTCTATGAGAAGGAAACGAGGCATAACAAGCTGTATTCCAAGAGTGGCCATGGTCATCTGTTCAAGCATCACATTGTCTTTGTAAAATAAATATTGAGTTGATATCATAGTCTTTTATTCAGTGGGGAGGAATTACTGAGAAGCATTCAAGTTGCTTTCTACTGAGTTAGTAATGTGGGTATTTATGCACTGCAGGGGCAGCCTCACACTGCCTGGGTGCTCTCCCAGTTTGTCAGGGGGCAGCTGTGGCACTGGAGCACAGGGATCGATCTGCAGCTTTGGGTACCTGCAGCACCTCCTGCCCGCACGCCGCGCGCTGAGCTTTGTCATGGCAGAGCAGTGACCGCCGATCGATGAGTGTGCGTGTGGCAGTGCCACGCAAAGAGACAAACCCTTGCTCAATTGAAATACTTCTTCTATTAGCTGGGTAAAGTACTCGAGGTTACAAAGCAGTAAAACTGAAGAAAACACTACATAAAGCGTTAACAGATTATAGCACTACCTAAGACCTATCCCAGTTGCCTACTGTGCTGCCCACGCTGTGGCTATCCAGAGGGGTCTTGCCCCTGCTCTTCCATCCCTGGCTGATGGAGGCTTCTTGGGCTGGGCTTCAACCACTGAGCAGGATGGAGTTGTTCTGACCATGGTCCAAGTCAGGGACCAACATGGAGTTTTGTCCCAGGTCCAGTGATGAGGGAAAGGGCTCCAGTGCTTCTGCACGGTTGTCAGTCTTGTTGGCTTGATGTTCTTCCAGGTCTTTAGAGGATCTTCCCCCTTTCCTCTGAAAAAGTTGCTCTACCATACCAGGAGGTATCACCAGTCTCTTGGGCTGACCATTACATGAGTGTCTGAATCTTGCACTGCTTTGAATGGTTTCATCTCATGTCCCATTTTTTGGTTATTTCCTCATGCTACTTTTGGGCATTGGTCTTTAGGGTTATTTCTTCATGTTACTTTTAGGATGCTGTAATTTCCAGGCACATGTTTACTCCCCTTCAATCAGTCATGCACATACTCTATCTTAGTTCCCCCTTCTCACAGCCCAGAGCTATAAACACTGCTGTATGCAATTTGTCTGTGACAAGGTTATAGTGCCAAAGAAGGTCTGTGAGATGCATTCACAGTTATTCAAGTGTTTGGGGAATTTTTGGAAAGGCTTCCTGGGATAATGTTAAATACTACATTTTCAGCAGATAGAGTGAAGGAAGAGGAAGGAGCAAGTACCAGAAGTGGTGTTGCAAGGTTTTGAAGATTTATTGCTGTGTAGCAGTGAAAGCTTTCCAGCTTTTCAGGTCTGTCCAGACAGGACCAGACTATCACAGGTTCCTCTGATTAGGTTTAGATTCATTAAGCAGGCTGTACAGACTCATGTCTGTTATAACCAGTATAATTTAATTTCATTAGTAAAGTGGCTATATACTTTTCAGTGTCATGGGCAAAGGTGTCACAGCATGTTTGCACTATAATAGATATTTTTATTGGTTTATTTTCATTAGTAGTATATTTTCCACTTCTTGCTCTTGAAGAGATTAGCCATTCTGATTTTAGCATTTTCCAGCATGTCTCAGGCTCTCAGTTTACCCTTTGGGCTTAATTATGAATGCATGTCATGTTTGCAATTAGATTAAACATAAGCAACAAATGTTACATGAGTTAAGATGGACAATAGCCAACTTCCTTTCAGAGAACACCAAAGTCAAGGAGATAAAGCTGAGAATCAAGTTAGATATTTTCTTATTAAAACTGGAGACAACTGTATTTTTGAGCTTTTAAAAAATCCATAATGCTAGTTAATAAGAATTAGGAAACACTAAGAATTACAAAACAATTGATATTGGGCAGTATTTAAGTTTTATTTTTAAATAAAACCATGTAATGCAGTTTTGTATAGAAGGAGGGATTTGTTTGCATACGACCATTCAATTTAAATATAGGGGAAGACTAATTTATCAGAAAACCCATGCCTCTTAATGAACATCTGTATCATGACTTGATTTTGAACTATCTTTTTAAATGAGCATGACCTATTTGATTCAGGAAAAAATAGTATTGTTGATCTTTTGTCACTGATGCTTAACGAAGTCAAAGGTATATACTGAGCATGTTCTTAATTGGGATTGTCCTAGGAAGACAAATGTAGGCTTTATATTAAAAAAAAGGAAAAAAAAAAAAAAGAAAAAAAAGAGACCAAAATCATCCTGTGAGCTTAAGATATTGTTTGGGAGCCTTTATGCATTCCCTCTTTTGTTACTCCAGAAAGTTCTGGAGGTTAAGCAGGAGGTACTCCTGAGGAGATTAAGCTGAAAATCTATTTCTGTGGAAATCTATGTTGCATCTATAGTCAGAAAAAACCACAGAAACAAGGTGATCTGCAGCTTGCAGGAAGATCAATGACCTTGATTGAAAACTTCATACAAATATCCAGGAGAATTTTCAGTTACCATTTTTATGTGAAGTTGGTAAGGAAGGCAAATACATACAGACTGCAACTTGGTGCATCTCAGAAAGTTACAGTGAAGCTCCAAATAACATGGAGAGTATATCTTTTGGTTCCTTGTTCAATTATGGTCGCAATCTTAAGAAGCAAACGGTGTGATAAGAAGTTTTATATAACCATCAGCATGATTTGAACAGAATTAAAGTCTCTGTATGAAAGATAGAAAGAATAACATATCAGGTAGCACTCTGTTTTTTAAGGACTTCATTACCTTTCTGAGTGTTACTGAGAAAGTAACCGTGAGGTGTTGAATGTGTGTGGATCGATATGCTACCAGAGGGATCTGTACCAACCATCAAATGATACTAGAGAAAAGTTACTTTAAGTACCTCTGTAATTCACAGTTAATAAAATGCTGGTCTTATGGGGGAACTTCAATTTAAGAGACATTTAGTGGAGGATCTAAAGCAAAAAGGTATTGCATTGAATATATGATAAGTCAATTTTGGGTTTCATTTTGATGGATAAAGATGAAATAACCACTGAATTAGAAGCTGATGATTGCCTAGGGACCAGTAATTCTAACATGATTATATTTAGTGTAGGAAAATACAGCACACAAGTCCAATCACAAGCTTATATCAAAAGGGCTAATTTCCCAGAACTGAGGGAAACTGTATTTGAAATTGTCTGGGAGGAAGATATTGGGAGTTCCTTTAGAAAGAGTAAGGGAAAAGGCAGCAAGGAGAGTACCTATAGCTAGGAAGTGGAGGGAAGCAGTGAGGTTTTACTCTGAAAAACATTTGGATCAAAAAAAAAATTAGTACTGTGTTACAAGCTTATGACTAGAAAGAGGTAGAAAAATATTATTGTTGATTTAGGGGGAAAAAAAGACAAAAATGATAAATAATTTTCTTTCAGCATTCTGAAGTGTGTATCACAGGTTGTACTAATGAGATTGCAGAAATTCCTCATCTTTTCAGGTCTTTTAGGAACAAAAGACAGCAGTGATAAATAACAGACTTACGGAATGAGAACTGCTGTTACACCTGCACCACAGGAGATTGAGCAAACCTACAGAAAATTGTTGCAGTTGGTTATTGGACACGTGAAGAGGCATTTAATCAAAAGGTTACACTTTAGTATCTTACCTGTCTTTACAAATCACCGTTTTTTGAGGAAAATATTGCAAAGGCAACATAGTTTGCTGAAAGCTTTTATGGGACTCACAGGACCCCCATGTTGAAGGTCTGTAGCTAAGCTGTGGATTAAAAAATTGATATTAGCATAAAAGAAATCCCTGCTAGTATTTCGTTAAATCAGTACAGCTTGGCTAGCTGTGAGCAAATTCAGACTGTGGAGCTTTTACTCCATCAAACCAAATCCTGAAATGACTATATTCATCAAGAAAGCAACTCAGAATAACTGCACTGTAGCTCTGTAGGTATCTTCCAAACATAACACATTCTGTATTCATAAATGCTGGAATCTTTTTCTTTTATTCTTTGTTAGGCTGGGTAATGCAGGCCCATCTCTAATGTCACAGTAGCTGAAAGTGGTGGTCCCTTCAGCAGAAGGAATAAAAAGAGCCAAGAACTTTCTTGTAAGATGTTACTGACAGCTCAAATGGGGGCAATAAGATGCCCAGTCTGATAAGATGGTTATGAACTAAATTACAATGAGTGTTTCTTAGGAAAATAGAGGACAACTTTCCTGCAGTTTTGCAAACAATGTAATCAGCTGTTACAAGGAAGTATTGGGAGGATTACTTACCGCTAATCCATCTCAGACCTGCTGCTTATGCTATTTTAAATAATCTATTTTTTGTTCAAATAAAATTACGTCAGATCTGTTTGCCTGTGATTACCAATGCTAATTTTTCTTATCCTTTCCAACCTTCAAAATTAATGCAGGAGAAGAGTATATATATATTTTTATGTGAAGTTTAATCCAACTTGTTCAAATAAAATAAACCCCAAAACTGCAAGAGCCTTGTCACTGATCGTTGTTTCCAAGTGATCCTGTAAATGAGTGCTTGTTTCACCTCATGCATATTTCATTTGAAGCCCTGTCATGTTCTTGCAACTAGCTGGTTCAGAATATAATGATGCAATGATAGGACAATCACTTCAGTGATATGAGTTTTACCATATTAAACTTACCAACAAGATAAAAGAAGTTTCTCTGGCTCAAACTGGTAAAAATCCTCCGTCATTTCTTCTGCAACAGGGAAGAAGATCTCTGCTATGTATAAAACGTTTTCTTTTTCTCTGGGTAGGTTATCTAAGGGTGGAAGCTAATTAGAGTACTTTTATTTTAGAGGGACATTTTCAAAGGTTTTCTGAGAAGTATGATGTGTACACAGTGATCACTTGGTTCTTACACAGTCTGAATGCAGCATATTTACGAAAGTAGCTATGATACTTCTAATCAGAAAAGTTTAATTCTGCAAATGGTGGTTCATACTCTCTTTTTAGGTTCTCACAGGAAAAACAATCTCAAGTCATGGTGTTGACTAATTAATACAAAGCATGGAGGTTAAAAGGCAACATATTGCTTTGTGGCACATACCTTACTTGTTCATTATTTTTTTTTTAAGAAAATAGAATCCAAACCTCAGGCTGGACACTGACTTGTAGGATTCCTGGTATCAAAAGCTAGTAACAACTGCTGTTCAATAAATGCTTGATTGAACTGTGATGGAAATTTGGATTAAACCCTTCTTTATTCAGTATTTACAGGTCATATATTTGCCCTGATGGAAACAAGTAAAAGTGGCAAAAAGTTGAAGGGAGAATCCAAAAGAATTGCAGTTTTGGCATGATTTGAGAACCTTTCAAGACAGTTTCGGACACTTTTCAGTTTTGTGCAGGATCATTGCAGTTGGATTCAATCTTAAAGGTCTTTCCCAACCTAAATAATGTTATGGTTCTATTCTAGCTAAAATTTCAGTTTTGGTTTCTGGTTATTTTTTTCTGTTAGAGCACTAGGGTAGATTTGGCTCAATACTGTTGGTTTAGTGACCACTACAAGAAAATGTCTTCTTACTTCATTTGCCTCAGTGTCCTTGCAGGCTTCATGAACTCTGTGTCTTAGTTCTGGAAATGCATTTATAAGAGTTATCCTGTTGAGCTTGGGCAGTTCATAAATTTCTTTTTCCACTGTAGTTGAGTATGAGAATAGTACTGAACACTTATTTAAGCCCCAGCATTTGTTGATTCCTGTGACATCTGTTTGCTACCATCTCTGCATTACAGTTACACTGCAGAGACACCAGGGAGAAATAGTTAATTACTTACATCAAGTACATTTTACTGGTTTATCAACAAGAGACATACTTGGAAATGTCTGCCAAGCAATCTGTAGAACTGAGTATTCTTCCCCACAGTCCAGTGTGCCTAATGGTTCTAGGTCACTCTCGAGCCTCAGGCAGGATGTGGGACAGATGCTGTAGTGCCACTTCAAATGGCAGGCAGCATCTTTATTAATTCATGTATATTTAACGACACACCTGTTGTGCATACATCTAAATCTCAATTAGGGAGTGTGTCAGGCAAAGATGATCTGATTTTACTCCCTTACTGCTCTTCTAAAGCTCAGGTCCACTAGTCCTCCTGATTATATTTTTACTTCCTGCAGTCTGCCCTTGGATGGGATCACATGTTTGTTGGCCTTCTGCCAAGTTTCATATCCATTGAAACCTTTGCCCATCTACCCTTGCCAGTTGGTACATATGAGTCTTGGAGTTACTGATCAGTTCATTATGAGAGCAGAAAAGCAGTTTCCTCAACTATTAGGCAAATTACTTGCTGATCTTGTTAATATGAACAGGATGCTGCATTTTCATGTCAGAGATTGTTGCAACGGGGTAGAGTACAGATGGTGCAATTCCTGTTCTGGTTTAGGTCTGGATTGGACCGTCCTGTTCATGTAAGTCTAGGCTTTAAAATTATTCTGCAGTCCATGCCACCCCATCAAATCCCTTCCTGGGATGTGTAAGAGGAGGGAGCAAGGCAGTTGAGACTTATTTTCATTGCTTTTTGGGAGAGGGAGGCCAGTTATTCAGCACCTACAGATACTTGTTCTCCTCTTACCTTCTTTATGTTCCTTGGAATAGCAGCTGTGTAGGATTCCATTTTGATCTCCTATAAAAAACAAAGAAATAAAAGGATTTTTCTTTACTCTTTCACCCCTAGTTTTTCTGTTGAAGGGCTTTGAAGTCTAAGTATTTGTCCAAAACTGAGCTTGGGCATGTTAATGTCATCTTCTGATTGAGTGGTGCACAGTCTGTTTATATGTTATAAGTTACCAGCCTTACAGCTCATGATGAGAGGTGGATGCCTTCAGCCAAAGGATGAAGCAGTCATTAGAAAACATCTGGAGAACAGCCTCCCTGTCCTCCTTCCTCTATGGAAGAGAAATGGGGAACAAAGTCTGTTTCTAGTAGAGTTCACTAAACAGCATCGTACCACTTACTGCATCAGATCCTAAAAGAGATTTCACAGCGGGAGTAATGATAGCCTTCCTAAGATGTTGCATCATTCCTTAGGCTCCTCTTTTTATTTTAAAGATTCTAGTATAGCAGTGTTGGCAACACATAATGAAAACACAAAATAACAGTATAATTCAAGGAGGTAGGTCATAAACCAAGTCTTGTATTAATGTGGTTAATAATATTTTGTCATTTTATAGGCGAAGCAGGCAATTATTTTCCCTTTATACAGTCCTTAATGTCTGTTGCAGGGATTCAAGAATTTTTTTATTTCTATAGAAATTTGGTAGAAATTAGGTAAGTGTCAAAGTACTGCATTTCTCTAACTTTTTTACTTACATAGGTGAACACAGTATAGGGAACCAAGTGTTATCTCCAGATTAAATGAGTCCTAAACCCCTGATTATCAGATGCAGTGGGATGCTAAAAGCTACCTACTGCAAATTTAAAAGCTGTAGAAAAAGAGTAAAAAATTCCTACTTCCAGCAAATCTGCATATGCACAGATGAGAGACAACTTAATGTGCTTCAGAAGTTAAATCATTTCTAGTTTGAACACTACTGCCTGTTGTGGACAAAACAGTTGTTGTAGGCAGTTGAGGGAAACAGTTTAACTCCCTACAAGGTGAATCGAATAATGTGTGCACAAAGTTTTGTAACGTTAAGGAAGGTAAGTTCCATGTAGCCAAGAGCATGAAAAGCTGAATTAGATGCCATTTTACCCCATATGGAATAGTTCAGGAAGTGTGTAATTTGGAAATGTCAGCTACTAAGTAACAGTCGCAGTTACCTTAGAAAATACTTAAAAATGCCTTACTGGCATTATACTTTAAGATGAAATTACTACTGTGCACCTAAATGAGATGCTTATTTCAGTCCCTGAGCAGCTTAATTTCAAGATAGCAAAGGTCAGGGAGGCTCTACTAATAATCTAATAACAATTGACTGCACGTTTCTGGGAGATTTAGCTGCACTAGAGCCTGGTTGCTGAGAGCAGGATGAATTAGTGATTACTTAACTTGCACACCTTGGAGCAGCATCAGCCCCTGAATGTGACTAACACAATGTCATGGAGTAGCAGAAGGCAGCCAGTGCTTGGACAAATGCACTAGAAAGCTGGAGCACAGTCACTCGGTTTTAGGCAGATTTGTCTGTGTCCCACCTGATAAGGATGCAATCAAGTTGGGATTGGGGTATCTGATATCATGGTTTTAGCTGATAAGCATCAGATGATAGTTCTAGAGAGGAATTAGATGTTGAATGCGTTCACTCAAGTGAAAAAATGGCTTCTTCTAGCAGCCTTAATCATTCTAAACTTTGCCTCTATCTAGCTCTTACTATGCTCAGATTGTATGATGAGTATAAAGTCTCTTTGAAATGCCTAGATCTTAGGCACTAAGTAATGGCCAAGAATTGTTACAATATTGATAGAAAAGTAATATTCTGATCACAATACCTTGTAAGAGTTTCCCTGGCACATTGAGTGGACATTTCAGTCTCAAGACCACAGTCTTGTTTACAGATTAATTAAAGTAAATGCACATTAGTAGTGATATTATTAGTGTTCTGTGTCTTTGGGAATTTGCAGGCAATTAAGCTTAATATGTCCTAGATGAATAAATGATAATTTGGTGATGACAAATTTGATGTAGTAATTCTAGATATGATCTTGACATTTATTAGTATGATTTAATAAGCATTTCTCATTTATTTTCTGGTAATCCAGTGAAGATTCAGTTTCAAAAGGAAACTTTTGGTTTTGAGTATGTTTGTCCCTTGAGTTGGAGGTAAAATCTAATATGTCATGGGAGGGGGAGAGAGAGCCTTGCTCTTGTGACCTGCTCTGTCCCCTGCCCTCATGGTGTGGGGCTGTGTGGGATGGGAAGAATTCACCTCAAAGGAAGTAGGGGCTGTGCTCCCACTCCGTGTCTCTGATATTCACCACACTGCTTTGCCTAAGAGTTCAGCTCAGTAGCTTGGAAAGAAACTAGGCTAGCAAAATAAGTAAGACCTCTTTCTGACTAGTGAGTTGAATCAGCCTATGAAAAGACATGCTAGAGCTGATGCCAAAGGATTGTGTGAGTAGGAGTAGAGGAACATCATTCCTCTTGCTGCTGGGTTAGATGCTAGTCATGGCATTCCAGTTTAACCAAGTATTTCAGCATAAAGACTGACACTTTCTCAAAGCAATACCCAGTTGTTCACATAGGTGCTGTCTGGAGTATTAACTCCTGTTTGAGAAAGCACTTGGAGAAGGCAGGAGGATCAGCTGAAGAGCTCTGTGCAGTCACAGCAATCCCAGGAATACAGTCATCCCTTGTCTTCCCCATCTTTTAGACATTCTGATTTCCATTTTTCCACTTATTAATTTCTTTGAGGCTTTATGATGTTGGAGATATCATCATTATTTCATTGAGTAGGAGTATGTTGAGCTAAGTTTTATTAGTAACCTCAATTTGACTGTGAGACAGTGTATGGAGTTAACATGATATTTCTTTGTTGGGGGGAGGTTACCACAAATCTGGCAGCAGATTATAGTTGGGATCTAACTGGAATCTCACTGAATATATACTATTCAACATATTTCTGAATCTGGAAAAATGACCAATAGTCATATAAAAGATGTAACTCTGTAGCATCAAATAATTAAAGCATTAAATTAAAACCAAAGAATTACTGAAGAATCTCATGATACTCAGTGACTGTGCAATAATGCAAGAAATAAAATTGTGGCGATAAATTCAAAGTAGTGTAAAGGGGATAAAAACATTTCTGCTAACACAGTGATGGGTAAATTATCCATTAGCACTCAGAAAAGAGATCTGGAAATCATTGTGATAGGAGGCTGAAAATGTTGGTGCTGTGCTTAGTACCAGTCAGAACAATGTTAAAAATGGTTAGCAGAAGAGGTGAGTTTAATCTCCAGCCTCTCTACCCAAATACATTATAAAAGAAAGTTTGTGGAAGCTAAAACTTCAAAAATGGCACAGAGGAAATACAGAAGTGGAAGACTTATGGAAAAAACACATGGAAAGGAACACAGTGCTTGTTATTTGATAGAAACGTTAAACCAGGAGGTGGAGAGCTTTGGACTTTCATTATACTAGATTAATATATTTCAACTTACCTCGAAGGGATAAAATTGGAAGACCAGCTGTGGAGAACTGTAGCTGAGTGGAAAATTTTGTGTATGACATGTTATGTGGAAGGTTATGGGTCCTTGTGGTTCTTTATGGATCTTAAATGGAGATTCACTCTGTGCCCAGAAGCCTGAGGAATTGATATCCTCAGTACCTTTCATGTAATAGCACAGTAAATTCCTGTACCACTGTTTCACAGGCTGGTTGCTGTATTTCTTACTATCCAGAAGAATGTAATTTATATGAAGAAACTTACAAGAGTATCTAAATTAATTCAGAAATGGATGGCACTTTTAACAGTAATTTGGTGTTCTGACTCCATAACCTAATGCCATCCCTCAAAGCCTTGAAAAAAAGCTTTCTTCTCATCTCACTTGTTCACACAATTCTGCAAGCACAGAAGCTGAACGTCCTCCAAGGTGCAGATGAACACACTAAAAGGGAGTCTTTGCCTCCTCATCATGAGCAAAACCAGTCATGAACTGGGAAATTATCCCTGATTTATATTAACTTGTAATTTCTGATTCTGATATCATGAAACAAGATGAATAGTTATGGTAGGTGACGGGCCTGTTTTGTCAGCTGCTGATGTGGCTGTGACCAGCACAGGGCAGTCCCTGACCTTCTCTTTCACAGGTCACTCTTGCAGGACCTACCCTGCCCCAGCCTGTTATGCCCAAAACACACCCTTCTCCCCTAGTTCTTGGCTTTGTTAGCCAAATTTCAAGAGTACTGGGAAAAGTTGGCCTTTTCAGTCTAACCTGGGGTTGTGCAGAGCTGTTCGGAGCAGTAAATGTATGAGTTTCAGTTCTGCAGTGTGTTTGTAGAGGTGAGCATGGGAGGCTAGTGAGTGAGGAAACTTTTCTTCTAACAGCTCAATTTTAAAAAGAAAATTATTAGTTCTGGTTTGGGGATGGTCATATGAATGTGGTACTTAGTAGGATGTTGTGACTGGCTTCTCAGGGAGCTCTTGCGTTGCTTTCTGTAGTTTCTTGGCTTCAGATCTGGTCTAATCAGGTGGGTAACCAGTTGCTTAGTTCTGGAAACAACCAAACCCATGCACAACATACCCTAAAGATACTCGGGAAACTGATACTTTTTGGTTGAAAGACCAAAGGAATAGTGAATTTAGGAACTGTGTTACAGGGAGAGGATGAGAGGAGGTGGCATCTCACTCTTGATTTGTGCACCAAAGTCCACTAAATGCTTCTTTGGATCTACCTGCTATAGAATTTCTGATTATTTTCCTAATCTGTATATGTTGCATATCATAGGCAATATATCATAGAATATGCTGAGTTGGAAGGGACCTGTCAGAATCAAGTCCAACTCTTGGCTCTTTGCCAGACACCCCAAGAATCACACCATATCTGGAGGCAGGTTCAAAACTTCTTGAACTCAGACAGGCTTGGTGCTGTGACCACTTCCCTGGGGAGCCTGTTCCAGTGCTCAGCAACTGTTTGTGCGCAAAACTTTCTCCTGATATCCAAGATAAATGTCCTCTGACTCAGCTTGATGCTGTCTCCTTGAGTCCTGTCACTGCTCATCACAGAGAAGACATCAGTATCTACCCCTCCTCTTCCCCTCATGAGGATATTGAAGATCACAGTGAGGTCTCCCCAGGCTTTTCTTCTCCAGGCTGAACAGACCAAGTGACCTCAGCCGCTCCTCATACTGCTTCCGCTCCAGCCCCTTCACCATCCTTATTGCTCTCCTCTGGATGTTTTCTGATAGCTTAATGTCTTTCTAATACTGTGTCACCCTAAACTGTCCCCAGCATTCAAGGTGAGGCTGCTCCAGTGCAGAGCAGAGTAACACAATCCCTTCCCTTGCCCAGCTGGTGATGCTGTGCCTGATGCCCCTCGGGACATGGTTGGTCCTCCTGGCTGCCAGGGTACTGCACAGTCATTATTCTCAAAGGAACAGACCTGCTTGTAAAAGCAAAAGTATATTAACAATTGCATGAATACCAGCATACAGGAAATGCTATTGCTTCAATTTTTCCATCCTTTATATACTTTTAATTATGAAGTTTGTCCTAGCAGTATTAGTCACTGACACTTGGTGCTAATTTTTCTAGCCAGTAGTATATAATAGAAGATGCAATCTTCAAATTGTTTTAGTAGCTTGTGTTCATAACTACTTTATGGAAGTAATTGAATAGCTTAAGTGGAAGTGGGCATACTGCAAATCAGCTCAAATTTTGTATTGAAATCTTTTACATGGGTATCAACATTTCATCTTTACATCCCAGTATCCCTGGGATTCTATGGCACTTCTGAACTAAATATCTCTATATATAGATACTTACAATGAGTTAAAAGGTATGAATGAGACTGATTTTTTGTGTAATATGTGTTAGTAGACTAAAGGAAAAAATGATAGATTCCAGTAAGTTGCACCCTAATTTTCCTTAAAGAGAGCCCAATAGTAGTATGCTTAAGCAGAAATAAGGATACCTTTGGTAGGAGGATCTAAAAATAGATCCATCAAATGAGAATAAGTGAAGAAATGGATAATGTTCTGAATATGTGCTGGACTCAAACTTCTTTATGTATTCAAAAGTGAATTACTGTGCCTTAGTGATGGCAGATGGTATAGTACATACTGGAAAGAAATAGATTAAGGAATAAAAGTCTGTAAAGCCTATTTTTCTAGTCTTCAGAATAATTTGCTGTGAAGTGCTGAACCAGGATCACCTGATATTTACAGGGGAATTAGTCAGCATCACATTCTCTATGGCATAAAACAAATTGTCTGTTACATTGAGTAAAGTATTTTAAAGTAAAATTAACAAGGTAGTTTTGAATAGGAGAGAATACTTCTCAAGGTTTTCTGAGGTTGCTTTTCCTTTGCAGTCATTTATCACAAATATTTCTGGTGCCTTTCGCAATCCCAGTGGTAAATTTGCAAGTTATTCTGTCCAAATCAACACACAAGCCATAACTAAGATAATCTTTTAAAAGAGTCCCAGGAGTAACACTGAATCACTCTACATCATCCAGCTATTAGGGAAAGTGGTTGGTATTCTTGGGTTGGAATTTGTCATCTTGTTCTGTATGTCTTAGAATTTATTCAGGTCAGTAGGCTGAGGCAGAATTTAATCATAACCAACCATCTGACCTAGCTACATGTGGCACAAGTGCTTTGAGTCGCTCTTACTTCCATATGGAGTGGTGGAGGCGATGCACACTTTCAAATGAGAAGTGTGATTTGGAAGTTGGGGAGTGTGTTCTACCCTTCCTCTATGCAAACTCTGTGTAGCCCAGGTTTGAGAAAGATCATGACACTTCTCAGAAAGCAATAGTAGAGAAAACCATCTTCAGATAATTTGTTTTTCAAGTACAGTTTGTTATTTGTAAAGCTACACAGCACTAACGCACACGTGATATTTAAGGTCTCTGTTCTTGGATCTGTCATTGGTTATACTTTTGCTGCCCTAGAAACATAAATTTATGTGACTGTTTCTGTATCCTAGTCAGAGCATTGAAATTATTAATGTCTTTCAAAATACAGTGTACACGCTTCTGTGATCACCTGCTTGGAGACACTTGGGAAACAACTTTTGGAAAAAACCCAGAAAACTGGACACATTTTCATATAACTCAAAATCATGAAGATTTATAAACAGAATGTATTCCTTTGACATTTCTAGCATTAATGACTCAGACATTTCATTAGACTTAATTTATAAAGTAACCTTGAAGAATTAAATGGAACTAATTTGTTTCTCAGATGACTCACTGTGTTGCATATTCACATCTGTGGAGTTTTATATCTGTAGTTTTCAGAAAGTAATAAAAAGTTTGCACTGAAGGAATTATTTATTTTCACAAAACGTAAGTGCTTAAGCCATACAGTGTTCTATTTAAAGAGCCATTCATAGGGCATTTGGTTTTATAACAGACTTTTTTTTGACTTGTGGATGACTTCCATGGGTTAGGGAGATACAAAATCAATCTGAATTGCTCATGTTTATAAATCTGTTTTGGTTTTTTTTCCCCCTCTGCAAGTAGGTAAGGAATTATATTTTTCTTCTTGTCAGAAATGATTTTTTTTTTTTTTACTTTTTACCTTGTTTATAGTGGGTATTTAGAAGCACAGATATGAATTTTAATGGAAAAGAAGTTTTAAAACATTTTAAGAAATTATTCTTGAAAATATGATGACTCCCCAAACATCTTCTCAACAGCCAAAAATTCCCATCTCATTTTATCCCAGAGGATTAGTCTTGAGTGAACAGGCACTTGCTGCTCGTGTTCGTGGTGCATTCTTGTGCGTCATTTATGTACGACAGATGCATCCTACAGCAGATACAATCTTTTCATTTCCCTGAGCTGTTCTTTGTAGTCCTCGCTGTAAGATGTCAGGTTATCAAAGGCACATTAGAAAAAACACCATCTCCTCCCTGATTACAGAAACCTCTTAGATCTTTGCAAACAATCTTTAGAGTATCCCTGTGCAGTGAGGTGGTGCTGTAATCACTGCACACATATGAGGAAATAAGGCACAGAGATTTTAAAAAATAATTTTGGCCAGAGGAATTTGGGAACTCTGGAGCTGAACATTTTTATTTAGTAATATCTTGCTGTGTTTTTGTATCAGTGGCTGTTATAGCTATTTGGATTTATTACGTAATGCATCAGACATCAAGTGGTCATACCGGGTGGAGTAAAGATGTAGAAAGGCATCTCATGGAGACTGCAGGATCATCTGATGTAGAGACCTGGTTAAACTGGTGAAGAAGAGCTTGGATCTTCTTGGTTATCTTTAAAGAGGAGCCCTGATCAACATCATACAGGGATCACACAGCAATGTTAGACATCACAAACAGTTTTCCAGTTCTGGAGAGTATAAACCATCCTGAATCTTCTTTTCTTCTCAAGTCTTCTGTCTCCGTCATTACTCACTATCTAACTTTTGTGACAGCAGAAATAAAGAGATTCATATGGCTGATTTTGTTGACTGACAAAATTCTCAGATTCGTCTATGCTTTATGTAATTTAATGGAAAAGAATAATACATGATCATGTAATTACATAGTGCATTTAACAAAAAGATGACAACATTACTTAAGTAGGGTTTCTTTTCTCATGTTTGATCTTTGAATGGTGGACTTAAAACTTTAGCATCCTTTTTTTTGTTTTAGCATTCTAGAGGTCCAGATTTAGAAGTCTGAATATGCTGAATCTCTGTGGATTCTCCTTTCCTTCCCTTTGATGGATCATCTGTGGTGTTTCAGGAGTTTTCTGCAGCAGACATGTCTCTCAGGATGAAGAGAATGCCATGTCTTTAGACTTTCTCCTAGAAGATGGTAGAGAGCTAAACTGACAATAGATCGGTGTTTACAGTGACTTCACTCAGACATTTACTTACTGTAGCCAAGTCAGGAGAATCTCCCTTATTTAGATACCATTGTTGGAAAATGATAAACCATCTCAGAGAGATCAAGGAAGAATGCAAACCTCCTCACAAGAACAGAGCTGACTTCATGAAGAATTACTCTCCAGTCAGCATAATCCTGCTCATAACCCTTTCCTCAAGGCCAATGATAGCTTTCTTTTTTCTCCCCGATATTATACTCTGGTCTATAAGTGTTCATAGCTATGTCTTTTTTCTATAGCTTTTTGCAAGCTTGTCATCTTATAGCCCACCTGCTCTGCTCTAGTTCATACTCTGTTTCCACTGCCATTTTGCATTCCCTTCCATTCTGGTTTATTTTTTCTTCCTGTCCTATGTATTTATTTTGTTCACATTCCTCATTCTTAGGGGTTCTTGTCTGAAGTGCTTACTTGTCCTTTTTCCTGCTGTCGCAAGGGGAAGTACAGTCTTCCTTCTATGGTTTGAGGAAAGGAGAGTGCTGGAGACTCCAAAGAAGCAGGAAGAGTGCTTGCAAAATACTCTGCTCTATCTTAGCATAGAGCTCACTTAATTCTGTGCAGATGGTGACTGCAGTGCACCGTGAGCTCACAGGAGTTCTGAGTGACAGTGGACATGAGATGTGTCGAGGATGGAACTGCTCAGATCATCATCTCTGGACCAGGGGTGAACAAGTTCAGGAGGAATTTTTCTGAGACCTGTAGTGAAGCAATCTGGAGCAAGTGGCTAAAGAAATATCCATGTAGGTAGAACATAACTCCCTACTAGAGAGATCCACTCCAAAACATGAAGGTTATGCAATTTGGTACAACAGAGAAAGACTGAAGCCCTCAAGAAAAGAAAAATCTTCCTAAAACTCACAACCTGAGTTTGCCCACAGAACATGATACTCCACAGATGAGTATGGATGGAATAATGCTGCCATGTTTTAGTTGTAGTGCCTGTTGTTGCAGTGCTAGTTTTGTCATTCAGATAACAGTTTCTTTGTGTGTGGCACATGGGCAAAGTCAAGAGACTGAGGAGAACTAGGCTTGTGTGTGGCAAGGCTAATGGGTGGCTTAAAACAAGCTATCTGCCAGTACACCATTTAATGGTAATAAATGGTCCAGCACAAACATACGTTTCTTCAAGGTGATATTGACTTTTTATTAGCTTCTATGATCATTTTGGCTGGTATTTGTCAGAAGAATGTCTTCACTCTGTTTTGAGGTTTGTTTAAAAAGCTGTCTATTGATTGGATTGAAATTCAAATATGTTCTCTCTCTCTTGATCTGGGCCATTTCTCATAACAGTTTTCTACCTTCATGTAGAAAAAGTTTAGATTTTAAAATCAAGGATAAAAACAGGATCACTCAGGTAGCATCAGCTATTGAAAAACTAAAATGCCATTGTGTTACAGTGCATGGCTTTTGCTTGGATGCAGGTCTTGTCTCCCACCCTCAAGAGGGATGTAATAGTATTATATAAAGAATGGAACAGATTCTGCACACAGAAAGAGTAAATTGCATTCTTCAGCTTGAAAAGGAGGAAATGTAGGAGGGTTTTGGTAATGTTAGGAAATGGGAGGAGAAGAAAGCATAAGTGAAAAGCATTATGTTCTTGTATAAGTCCAAGAGGTCTTGCACCAGAGAGAAGAACAATTTCTGTGTAAAGAGACTAAAGAATTCTTCAGTTTAGAGAAAGAGTAACTCAGAAGAATTAAGAGTGAAGCATATAAAATCTTTAATATCATGGAGAAGGTGAAGAAGGAGTTACAATTTACTTTTTCTCATAGTACAAAAGCAAGGCCATATCCAGTGAAATGATCAAGCAGTAGCTTTAAGACAAATGAAGGGAAGTAGTTCATCATTATGTGCATAATTATATTGCAGGGTTCATTGCTGCAAGAATGTTGTGGAGGCTTAAAGTTTGAAGTGAGTGGGTTCAAAAGCAATTAGACGAATTCATGACGGATCACAGAATCACAGAATCACAGAATTTCTAGGCTGGAGGAGACCTTCAAGATCATCGAGTCCAACCTATGCTCCAACACCTCAACTAGACCATGGCACCGAGTGCCGCATCCAGTCTTTTGTTAAACACATCCAGGGATGGTGACTCCATCACCTCCCTGGGCAGGCCATTCCAGTACTTAATCACTCTTTCTGTGAAAAACTTTTTCCCAATATCCAACCTATACTTCCCTTGAGGCAGCTTGAGACTGTGTCCTCTTGTTCTGTCAGTTGCTGCCTGGAGAAAGAGACCAACCCCCAGCTGACTACAACCACCCTTCAGGAAGTTGTAGAGAGTGATAAGGTCACCTCTGAGTCTCCTTTTCTCCAGGGTAAACACCCCCAGCTCCCTCAGTCGTTCCTCACAGGGCTTGTGTTCCAAGCCCCTCACCAGCCTCGTTGCCCTCCTCTGGATGCACTCAACCATCTCAATGTCCTTCCTGAACTGAGGGGCCCAGAACTGGACACAGCACTCAAGGTGTGGCCTCACCACTGCCCAGTACAGGGGAAGAATGAGCTCCCTGCTCCTGCTGGCCACACCATTCCTGATCCAGGCCAGGATGCCATTGGCTCTCTTGGCCACCAGGGCACTCTGCTGGCTCATGTTCAGCTGCTGTCAACCAGAACCCCCAGGTCCCTTTGTGCCTGGGCACTGTCCAGCCACACTGTCCCCAGCCTGCAATGTTGCAGGGGGTTATCGTGGCTGAAGTGCAGGACTCGGCACTTGGACTTATTAGACTTAATCTCTGCCCATCTATCCAACCGATCCAGGTCTCTCTGCAAAGCCCTCTGTCCTTCCAACAGATTGACACATGCTCCCAGCTTAGTGTCAGCTGCAAATTTACTAATGAAAGACTCAATTCCCTCATCCATGTCATCAACAAAAATACTGACCAGAGCTGGCCCCAGCACAGACCCCTGAGGAACACCACTGGTGACAGGCCCCCAGCTGGATGCAGCACCGTTCACCACCACTCTCTGGGCCTGGCCATGCAGCCAGTTCCTAACCCAGCACAGAGTGCTCCTGTCCAAGCCATGGGCTGCCAGCTTATCTAGGAGTATGCTGTGGGAGACAGTGTCAAAGGCCTTGCTGAAGTCCAAATAAACAACATCCACAGCCTTCCCTGCATCCACCAGGCGGGTCACCTGGTCATAAAAGGAGATCAGATTGGTCAAACATGACCTACCCCTCCTAAACCCATGCTAGCTGGGTCTAATACCCTGGCCATCCTGTAAATTTTATAATATAAAACTGTTCCATTATCTTGCCAGGTACTGAGGTCAGGCTGACTGGTCTGTAATTACCAGGATCCTCCTTCACACCCTTTCTGTGAATGGGTGTCACATTGGCCAGCTTCCAGTCATCCGGAACCTCACCAGTGAGCCAGGACTGATGGTAAATGATGGAGAGTGGCTTTGCAAGCTCATCTGCCAGCTCCCTCATCACCCTGGGATGAATCCCATCTGGTACCAGAGATTTATGGATATCCAAGTATTTCAGTAGTTCTCTGACTGCCTCCTCTTGGATGATGGAGGGACCATTCTGTTCCCTGACATCATCTACCAACCCAAGAGGACAGTCATCATGAAGGCAAGTCATCTTCCCACTAAAAACTGAGGCAAAGTAGGCATTAAGCACTTCTGCCTTCTCCTCATCTGTACTTACTAAGTTCCCTCCCTCGTCCAATAAAGAACAAAGGTTGGTCTTACCCTTCCTTTTACCATTAATATATTTGTAAAAACATTTTTTATTATCCTTTACAGCAGCCGCCATTCTAAGTTCAAACTGAGCTTTGGCCTCCCTAATTTTTTCCTGCATGCTCTAGCAGCCCTCTTAAATACTTCCTGAGAGACCTGACCCTCCTTCCAAAGACGAGACATCCTCTATTTATTCCTAAGTTCCTCCAAGACCTCCTTGCCCATCCAGGCTGGACATTTACCCCACTGACTTACCTTTCGGCACACAGGGACAGTCTGTCTCTGTGCCCTCAAGATCTCTGTTTCGAGGCATGCCCACCTTTCCTGAACTCCTTTGTTTTTTAAGAGCTGCTTCCCAAGGAATGCTCTGAATAAGTCTCCTAATTACGCCAAAGTCTGCCCTCCGGAAGTCCAGCAAGAGTCTTACTGGTGCTCCTCCTGATTTCACCAAATATTGAGAACTCTATAATTTCATGATCATTGTGCCCCAGGCGGCCTCCAACCACCACATCTCCCACCAGCCCATCTCTATTTGCAAACAGCAGATCTAACATAGTCCCTCCCCTGGTGGGTTCACCCATCAGCTGCGACAAAAAGTTGTCCTCCACACGCTCCAAAAATGTCCTGGACTGCCTCTTATCTGCTATATTAAGTTTCCAGCAGATGTCTGGTAGGTTGAAGTCACCCTCAAGAACAAGGGCTGATGATCCTGAAACATTATCTAGCTGCTTATAGAGTAAGTTATCCACCTCTGCTTCCTGGTTGGGTGGACAAAAACAGGCTCCCAGGAGGATGTCAGCCTTGTTGGCCTTCCCCTTAATTCTTACCCATAGGCATTCAACTCCATCTTCCTTAGTTTCAATTCCTACAGCATCAACAGTCTCCTTAATATAAAGGGCCACCCCTCCACCTCTTCTTCCTTTCCTGTCTCTTCTGAAGAGCTTGTAGCCATCTAGTGCAGTGCTCCAGCTGTGCGAGTCATCCCACCACATTTCTGTGATGGCAACTACATCATAGCTTTGCTGTTGCACCACGGCCTCCAGCTCTTCTTGTTTGTTACCCATGCTGCGTGCATTGGTATACATGCATTTCAGCTGGGCTATTGACTTTACCCGTAACTCAGGCTTACCACCCTTGGGCCTGCTTCCAGACAGCCCAGCTGCATCCCCTTCCTCTTTCAAACCTAGTTTAAAGCCCTCTCAACAAGGATACTTCCTTCTAAGGCTGTTAAGCATGATGATGGGAACTGGGAATCGCTGAACCACAATCTACGGGAAGATGAAAGGTTGCTGGAGGGTTGGGCAGAGGGAAAGAACTGCACTATGAAGGAGGATGGTACATTCTTTTGCTGAGTGTCCAGTGCCAACCACTAGTAGGGATTGAAGTAACAGGGAAGGGAGTGATGGCTCCCTCCTATTTGTACCTTCCCCTTATTTATATGCGTTGATGAGATCCTCCAAACCTTCTAAGCCTTCTTTTATCTGAACAGTCCTAACTCTCACAGCCTGTCATCAGAGAAGAGCTGCTTCTTATCTTATCAGTGGCCCTTTGCTAATTTCTCTCCAGTACTGGAACCAGTACTGCAGGTGTGGCTGTACCAGTGCTGAGTGGGTAGGTTCTCATTGCTTTCATTTTCCCAATATGAATTTGAGAAATCTAGAGATGCTGTTTGTCCTCCTGTAAAAGAAACATAGATGTTTGCATACATACGATTGTGTAAGAACTTATGTGATGCTGCACTAGATGATTCATTGTGCTAGATTAATTAACACTTTGCCACAATCATATAGAAAAGATACTGTTCAGAGAGGAATATTTAATCTAAATGTGTTTGAGAAATGATTTGCTTTACTTGTACTTGGTTTTAGTTCCTAAAGTATCTAAAAGGATTCTTGACATTTTGAAATGTTGCAAAAGTCTGCCATTTGTATACATTTTATTGTTGAAAAAGGCTCATGGGTGTTTTTCCCTGTGGGTTCTGTGTTTTTATATTTTTCATCAAATGATGAAAAATGCTTAATATTTCTGGGAAAAAAATTAAAAAAAAGAAAGCAATGATTCGCATTTGAGAACTTTGAAGCCACTGGAAATTGGAGTCTGAGATACTCCACTGCAGAGAGAATGGGTATGTTATTTTACATAACATCTTTTATGACCTTTTTTGTGTTTGTTACAGAGAGAGAACTAAAAAGCAAGTTGTCATATGAAATTGTAAATGGAAAACTACTTGATCATAGTAACTACTTAACACTTGGCTATGGTTTTACAATAACACAGTGTAGGGTCTCTGACAATTGCTATTTTTGTAGCCTCTCAAAATTTGGAAAAGGAATATAAAGATACCACAGAACTAACCTGACAACTTCAACAAATGCTCTGACTTCATAAAGCCTGTATTGTCCATCTTAAAAAAGAAAGTCTCACAAGTTACTGTAAATATAAATGCTGTTCAAGCAGGAAAACTTAGTTAGCTTTTTGCTTGTACAGGAGGAATTAAAAATTAACTGGTGGCATCCATGGCATGCTTTTTCTCCTTTCCTGCAAACTCCCTATGATCGTTCTCTCTCTGATGGGAGTTTTTGGGCTGCTCATCCTGTTCTGTCCTTTCATGTTCATTCAGTCATGGATGTCTTATCATTTTTTGTTTATTGCTTGCAGAATGATAAACCATTGGTATAGAATTACAATGCAGCCAATATATGTGTAAGTCTTAGCATGACTCTGAACCTAATATGCAAGAAACACTTAAGATTGTGTTTCAAGCAATCACCTAGAATAAAGCACAAGAAAAAAAATCAATATATTAAAAATTCTACTGTTACTTGTCTTGCACCATTTTTTTTTTGTGTAGGTTTTCAAGGAAAAGGGATCTTATGAGCATTTGTAAAACCATGTTGTAGCTAAATAATGTTTTATATGTAGCATGATTGTCATTACCTTTTGTAATGTAAGAACTTGGAGTTATTAAATGTCAGCAGGTGACAGGTTCAACATAAACACATTAAGACAGTTTCTCACATTAATTAATGAATATTGATTTTTTTTTTTGCAAGAGACTGCTTTTGTAATGCTAAAAGTCTTCATATATTGAAAAAAAAAGGTAAAGGAAGAAAAAAACTGCTGAGGGTTATTAAACACAAAGATACCATCTCTGTATCAGGAAATCCCTGAACTGAAATCTCCACTGTGCTAAGAAAAAAGCATTACAAGCTTGGCCTGTTTTTATGATCTTTCAGTCTTCATTACTGGACACTGTCAGGAACAGAAAAGCAGATTAAAAATCTTTGGTCTTATATCTTCCTTTGGTTGAAGAATACCTGCATTAGGTTTCAGAAGGGCAAGGTTGGCATTATCATTCCTAAAATATTATTTACTTGGATTTTTCATATTGATTTCCTGCTTTGTTTTTCCACATCAGAAAGTTATGCATGGAACATTCTCAGTGTAGGGTCCTTGGTTCTGCCTCACATACTTGCTTCAAAAGTTTTATCATTGCTATTTCAGTTTCCTTTTACTTGTTTCAAATAGAGAGTTTAAAGGGAAAAGCAGAATCCACCTTCTTCTAAAGATATCTGTTTTATTCTTTGTTACCTTCATCTGTTTCTTTATGATGTTTTGGTCTACTGGGTTACTCTAAAAATATTTCCCTTTCTTGAATGAAAGTAGTTCATGGATTCTCCTCCCCAGGACTCTGTAGCATCTTCCTATGTTGAGTAAAGGGTTCTCTTTCATTCCTAGTTATCCTGCTAAGCTTGCAATAAGAATTGCCTCTTCTTCCATACAGCCATTGGGTTCTAATCCTAACCTGATTTTAAGCTGATTCTCTTCTCTTTAAAAAGCTAGGAGCTCAATCTAAACAAAGCTGATAGATGTGAAGAGGTGCCTGCAAAGAATTTCAGTGTTAGAGTCTCCCTGTGTCATCCTAACCTTTCCCAAATTTTCATCAAGCCCCAAGTATATAAGCACTTTTAACTAATGTAACTTCAATTAAATTTCTTTATTGCCTGAAAGTCTGCTTGTGCACAGTTCTAGCAGTACAAGCGGTCTTAGCAGAGATGTCTGTACATCATACACAAATTTTGAGTATTTCTGAGTATCCCACTCTTTGAGGAATCTCTGAAGTGTGTACAGATCACTCTGTATACGAGTGATAGAATGAATGATGTGCACAGTAGTCTCACTGGGGACTATAGTGTTTCGGATCACTAAAAGAGGATGGCACAATTGTGCATTCCCATATTCTGGTCCAAATTGTTTATTCCCTTCCCTATTAAGGTAGCTTCAGGGTGACAAATCAGGGCAGTTCAGGAGCAAGAGCTCTATTAACTTCTCCTCAGAGTGCTGCTCCCTGGACTTATCCGTCTGTTTTTTAAGCCTGGCATACCTTTCTGCCTTAGAAGCAGAAGGCACCTTGTTTTCTCTCCTGTGCCTGTGCATACTTGAGGGGTTTCTGTAGGGTCTGTGCATGTCTGTTTTGGAGATAGATGCTGGTGGTCCTTTGTTAAACCATCTTTGGAATGCAGGGTAGAGGAAGTCACATCCTCTAATGTTAATTTTCATTAACATGCACGTCATTGGCTCCAAACAGGCCTTACCTAATCTTAATTCAAGTTTCTGATCCTGTACTTCCCTATAAAGCAAGAAGAGAACCAAGCTTACAATGTATTTTTCCTTAAGATCTATGTCTTCGATATTATCCTGAAATTACAGCAACGTATACACTCTTAGTCTAAAAAACTCATTTTGTATTGCTCTGTTCCTCACATTGCATCAATTCCTAGCCAAATAATAGTATTAAATGATCATTAGGCCTTGTATAAACCATAAATACTGGCTTAGGTTTATTTGTGTCTAATCACTGCTTTAGTTTACTGTTACTTTGCTGAGGATCTGCCCTGGAGCTGATTGAATATTGATGAAGAGCAGTGGTCACATAAAATGCTTTCTGAACTTGGAGGAACTTTGTCTTCTGTTCTGATCTCTAACTAATGTTTGCTTTGCCTGATTTATCTTGCCTGATAAATGGTAAACATCTCAATCTCACAGGTCTTATGTGATTTCATGATGTTCAATCTCCTTTGTTAAAAAACATTTCCACAGTTTACCCTTTCTGTCTTGCAGCTGAAATAACTCTTAATGCACCATCTAACCTGAGCAATTGCTTTTTACCTGAAACCCCTTCCTTTTTTATAAAGTTGATGATGTTCCATGAAGGAGCTGCAGGACTTCAGGAACCACACATTATTCAAATGCTTGGTGAGAAACAGTGGGTCTGCAGGGCATTGAAGTAGTATGAATAAAAAGGCAAAATTACAGTGCTTCATTTCTTCCAAACTGCTGCGCTCTATTACTCATTGTGAGACGTCCTTCCTATGCACTCTTCCAGGGTGTGAGATACACAATAGAAATACATCAGGTTTATGGGTAAATTTCTCCTCTAAAATACATATTTTTTCAATTTATCTAACATTTTGAAAAGAGCTTCTCAGTAAGGAGCACATAAGCCAAACATGATTTGCAAATCATTTGCCAGTTACTATTAGAAATTAAACCATCTAATTACTAGAATTACTAAATAATCAATAGTCTTTGCCAAGACAGGTGGTAATTCTGATAAATAGCTCATATGAACAAACTTGTTAGATTCAAACATTTGTCATAGACTTGTTTTCAAGTACTGTATACAATTTTACCTTACTATTTAGCATAATTTATCTGTTTAGCTGAACATCATTATAACTTATTTATATTCTACTATAATGCTCATTTCTTATAAAATGACTTGTAACTCCTAATTCCCATAAATTTAGAGCCAGCTTATAGAACATGTTTCATAGGGATAAATTAGATCTGAAACAAACAAAAACCCCAAACAAACAAACAAAGGAAAAGAAAATACAACAAAAAAGAGAGAAAAACCTGTGTTAAGGTGTTTCAATTAATTAACTCTCTTTTAGAAATTCAAGGTAAATACTTTGATTCTTCTTTTGGTTACTAACCATTTCTACATCTTATTGTAATTTAAATTTCAGGAGGGGTGGTTTTTTAAAAAAATTCTTACGAATTCTGGGCAGGGAAAACTGTTTCCCTCCTTGATATAAATACAGAGAGAGTGAGGAAGTACAATAAGGCCAAGCACAGACACAATGCAAACCTCTGATCTGGGGAAGGAGGTCTGTTGGAAAATATGGATGGAACAGGTACATTGTGACAATGTGTCACAGTTACTGATGTGAAGAAATTAGTGAATATGCTTTTGGAATGTGTTGAGACATCATCTCTCAGGCCAAAATATTGCAGTGGTTATTAGGCAAATCTATAACCAGTGTTATCTCTGTGGATTAAAGTAAATTACCTGTAGTTCTGCGATGTAGCTAGGACTTCCTAGTTATTAAGGTTATTACAAACCTAACACCTCAGACTAACTTGGCTTTATGTAATTTATCTAATATGTCCTGACTTCTTCAAGATGATACCTGCTTATGCCCTGAGTTTATCAGGATGACATCATGTAAATATGAAAGGCATTTTTCTTTGGACCAAAAATTTATTTGCAGTGAAGCCTTTCATGTACACTTGAGAGTCTACTTGGGTGAAAACATTATTTAAAAACAAGAGGCAAGGTGCAAACTGTACTTCTGAGAACTTGTCTTAGGCAGTCATCCTTGTGCACTGTGCTGGACAGTTTAAGGGAATTGCTTCTTAATTACAGGGTTGTCCTTGATAACAGTGAAAAAAAAATTGGTTTGGACAGTATCGATTCCAAGCACTTCTGTTCCTCTTTCGGGACATTCCCAGCCAGCAAAACATTCACTGAGGGTCAGATAAAACAGCTTAAGTTCACCCCATGCTTAATTTAATCAATAGGAGCCTATTTACTTTGCGAAATGTTGGCCATGTTAATTCAGCTGTGGAAATATCATCATCGTGTGCCTCTGAGGTACAATGGAAAACAAGTTTTGGTAAAATATGTACAAGGCTATCCAAGTCTCTTGAATTTCCCCCAATTATTTTTTACACAAGCGTAATATTTTTTATAATATTAATTTTGGCAAGTTTTACCCTTCTTCCTTTGGCTGCACATAGTGATTTTCTCTTTGTAAACATTTTGTTTGAAACACATCTGTTTTTAGCAAGAGCCTTGTGTCATCCCTCCTGTGTGACAGGGAGGACTGAAAACAGCCATCCTGGGCTAAGAGTTGGTTAGTGTTTGGAAGACCACTGATGGAAAATTTCACCTTCAGAATATTTACCAACACTACTCACAGTGTCTGTGAGATAAAAGAGTAACAGTATAACTTCTTAGAGAGAAATTGAGATAAATTGAGATTAATTGCTTTGCCTAGAGCCACATTTGAGCTCAGTCATGTGGTCCAAAAGTAATGCTCCACAATGGATAGGACTCAAGTGCTTTGCATGGGGAGTCTGTTAGTCAAATTATAAAAGGTCATCAGTGTTCTCATTATCTGAAGCATATGATTAAAATTTAGAATAAACAATAATGCAGCATGGTTTGTTTCTTTTTTAACAAACACCTCATATTCCCACACAGATATGTCTGGTGTTTAAGCTACAGTGTCCAATTTTGTCTTTTGGGTTTCTTTGTTGGCTCTGGGCATTTTCTCAGCTACAAACTTTTCTGACTTGCTATAGTAACAACCCATTACAGAAAGCAAAATGTTTTGAGATTGTATTTTGGGGACTTGAATTTTCCTGATCATATTAGTATTACTTTTATGTATGGCATGGCAGCAAGTCCATTAGCAAAACAAACAGGGACTAGCGGGGGAGCTGAGCTGGTGAAATGAATACAGAACATAGGCAGGAAGCTGCACAGTCTGTGGGTTAAGACAGTGCTTGAGCAAGGTTCTGTTATCACCTGGGAAATCCCTTCAAGGCGAGAAAACCAAGGAGCTAATAATAAGCCTAACTATAAGTGTGAAAATAACCATAATCTTAAATTTTTTTTCTGAAGAACATGGCAGAAAAAAGTCTGTGGCTAGGTGGGGAGTATTGCAGGCAGAGATGATTGCATTGTACTGCTGTGGAGTGTAAGTAGTGCTTGATCTCAGCAGCATTGCTGTAGTGACCAGTGGTGCTCCATGACAGGTGACATGGATCAGTGTCAGGAATCAAATGAGAACTGACTTGGCTGCAGTGCAGATCACATCACACGTGTCAGGATGTGCTACAGCCTGGCTTTTATGGGATTTCCTTCATATTTCCAGCATCTGATGGGATGAGAAAGGATACAGAGAAAGCAACCAGCCAAGTTGATGCTATGAACTTATGTCTGTAAGAGGATGGTAGAGTAAAACTGGTTTTAAAACAAAAGGGAAGAAAAAGGCTCCTTCAGTTATGGTCTTCCTCTATAGTTTTTTTTCTAAGCAAACAGAGCCTTGGTAGGGCAATTGACCATGGGGTTCGTAAAGAATTTTGAAATTCATACAGTGAAATGCAACTTACATGCCAATAACAGGTGTTAAAGAAATTATAATTGAGTGGTGTCATATTTCACCATTTTTTACCATTTAATTTCACAATATGCATAAAATGAAAATGAATGAACTTATTTCCGCATGTGATCCATTTCAGTTTTTCTTTTGTTTTTCTTTTTAACACTGAAAATTAGATTAATTAACTAATAATACTCCTTTTTTCTCTGATATGAAAATTCAATGTTACATCTGAGTTATGATGAATCTAGTAGCATCATATTTAATAATAACAAAACTTCACAGTTACAGAGAAGTGATATAATTTAAATAATTTAGCTTTCTCTTTAGAGGACTTGCTTCTCCTGTTACAAGATACATAAATGAGAGAAAAATACTATATTTCAACCATTTTTTTGATAAGTAATTTTTGTAATGCAATTTGGCATTGCAAACATAAAAGAGCATTATCAGAAATTTGAACTTTGAATGGCACTATTATGCCTTAATAAACTCTTTGTTAAATGTATGTATGTTTCTTGTCTGTTGGTCTTAGCACTTTTTTCCCCCCTTATAATACTGTTTTTTGAAAACAAAATATGCTACACTTCTGTTTAAAATGTACTGACAATTTGATAGATTGTTGAGGTTTTTTTACCTGGTAGTGAATACACTAGCAATCTAGGATCTGGAGTGTTATTTATTTTCTGGTATTCTGTGTTCTAGTCAAAAGTTAAGTTCCTTGTTTCAGGATCACAGGTATTGTTCAAACATTGAATGTTATGTGCTTGGAAAAGCACAGGTTTGAAAACTTGGCTGTTCCATTTTTGTTAACAAATAAGGCTGTGTTTCCAGACGTTTTTGCTGCAGCAGAGAGTGCAGAACTACCCTCCATTTCTCGCTCTTTGAATGTGCAAAATTCAGCTGCAGCTGCTTTGACAAGTTTTCTGCAGTGACCCCTGGTACTGTCATATGTAAAAGTGAAAACACAATTTTACATTTGTTCTAAGTAACTTCTCATAGGCAGGTGTTAAGAATTCACATTTAGTCAGTTGCTTTTTCATAAGTTAAAATGTTATTTTCAGTTTTTCTCTTCATCTTATTTTTCTGTGTCCTCTAAGAGGAAAATAGAAATTCTGGGTGATGGAAAAACAGCAATGCCTTCTATTCTGTCTAAAAAATAAACCCCAAACCAAAACAGTGAAGAAAGGAAGAAGTATTCTTCTCAGAAGATTGTTTACATAAAATACTGTAGTCAGAAAGTGATGAAGAATAACTGTTTTTTTAGCAGCAGAAGAACATGAGAATATAGTCTTCAATTCCCTTACATGTTTTGTAATGTCGATTCCCTTTAAAGGAGCCTTGCCGATGTACCTTAAATGTATTTTAGAATTATTTTACCATGAAATTAGTTTTTCTCCATCGTTGACTTAGTTGAATTCTTCTTTTTGATCTATGCTGGGACATTAGGAGTGAAGCTGTGGCTGCACACATTGTTTTAGTAGGTTCCTATCAGAAAGTGTTCTGCAGTAGACCATACCCAGGGAGAGCAAAGGTTATTTAGCATAGCCTGGCTGCTCTGTAACCAGCTCCTCCAGCTCTCACCATGAGTCTTATTTAATTCCCATACTCTATACTTCTGCCACCAGGTTGTATTTACATATTTATTACCCAGAGGAAAAGTAGAGAAGGAGTTTCAGTCTTGAGAACAAGTGCAGAGCAGCAAGAAGCTCTTCAGGTTGTCCTTGTGCCCTGCTAGTTGTTGCTCAGCCCGATTTAAACTCCAGGCTCCAGATTTCCTCTCTAGTAACCAACCTGCAAAACATTGCCTGCCTTTTAACCTTATACATTAGATTTTGGTCTGCTTTTGGTTTTGGGGTGTTGTTTTTTCTGTTTGTTTGGATTGGGTTTTTTATTTTGGTTTTTTTTTTTTGTTTGTTTGTTTGTTTTTTGAGGAGGGTTAAATGAAACAATTAGAAGTAATAAATTGGTTTGGGTAGACAGTTTTGGTTTACTGATATTTCACTGTCACTGTCCCATTAATGGCTATTTTTCCTATTCACTTGCAGATAGTTAATTTTCCTGCCTTTTTAAAAAAAATATTTTGAAAGTGTTACTTTATAATAGCTGTGGGGAAAAATTATTCATTGCTTTTGATTTACACAGCCTGTTAAGGAACAACTATACTAAAATCAAGGTGCACTTTAACATTACAAGGTCACTTACAGCAGTTCATCCTTATATTAAGGCAAACTATTTTCTTATATCTTTGTGGTATTTAATTCCAATTTTATTTCTCACACCTTTAGGTGAAATGACTTTTTTCTTTTTCCTTCTTTTTCTGTTTATAGAGTAGTTTCTTGCCTGTCAGAACCAAGAGGTTAAACGAGTCTGTAAAAGATACGGTACTGGATTTCAAGGGTTGAATGCCATATTGCAGTTTTTGGAACTAGTCTTCCTCTGAAGTGAAACACCACAAATCACTTTGTTTCTGAAGTAAGAGCATGCCTCTGTTAGGCTGCCATAATCTAGGTTTTATGAGAACCAGGAACTCGGAGAATAAAAAGAATATGGGAAATTTCTAAAAGGTAGTCCACAGCAGAATCTGATGCACACCTCTAGGAGTCTGATGTCTTATTCTTGTGTATGCCTAACACTGCCTTTGTGGGTGTAGTCCCTGAATATCCATGATGGCTCTGTTTTCCATGATTAGCATTTTAAGATCAAGAAAAGAAACCTTAATTTTTTTGTGATGGTATGTTACATCTGTTGCAGTAGGTAACATTTGGACACCATATACAAAAATTGCTTTGGCTCTGCAATCCTTTTGTCTTCTGCTTGTCCACTCTGCTGTGTGAAGAAAGGGAAACTGATGAGAAGGCAATGCTGACTTGTCTTATCCTAGGAGTGTACACAAATGGACAAAGAAATAGGATAAACATTGTAATGTCTACTTATGAATAAAAATTCTGTTAGTGACAAATAGATACCACTAGCATCAGACATCTAGTTTTCAGCTGAGTTTCAGATGTCTTAGTTCAACAATATCTACTTACTATCATTTCTTCTGTTGTGAGTACAGACATATTGTTATATATCCTATTATATATACTATGACATAAATTGCATTTGTTCTATACACAGATGTCCTGGTTACAGCCAGAGGCACTCACAGATGTGCCTGCCCAGAGCTCCTCTCTAAGGACTCCCTTCCTTTTCCTTGCCATGGAAGCTGGGCCATGTGCAGCAAACTAGACCTGTTACATGATCCATGGCAGCCACTGGGGTGGCACCTGGCACATGAATTCAGGAATTTAGAGATATAGAAGGCTGGTAAGAGATATGTAAACTTGTTCCCTAAGTTTGGAAGCCTGCATCTTAACCTGGAGTTAAAGATGCATGTATTTGTACCCTACAGTTTTCTGACTCTTTAATATTTTGGACAGCACACATACTGCATGACTTAACACTTCAATAATTTGTATAATATATTTCCATTTTGACACAGCCTTCTAGCAGCAGGGCAGTTTGGCTTTTGTCCAGCAACTAAAATATCTGGTGATGCATGAACGTACAATTTTTTTAAAAAATAAATGCCCACTGATATTTTTAGAAGATATGGACTTCAAGCTGAAGAGCTGGCTGGGTACCAGCTAGGTGTTGCCTGTCGAGTGCTCCTTTCTAGACACCTCTGCCCGTGGTGTGTCTTTGTGTGCAGTGGTGAGCAAGGAATGGCAGAGAACGGTGCGTCTGTGTTTAGTTTCTGTGCCTGGACAGTCAGCCTGTGACTTTGCACATTCATGAAACATCTTTTAGCTCTGTCTGCCTGTGGAAATTGGCTTCCACACTTGGGATCTTGAATGCTCTGCTGTAATCATGTGGTGTCCAGTTTGTGCATCCAGAAACAGCAAGTGGGGATTTGTTTTGTTGGAACTCTGACTTGATGTTTGGATAGATAAACCAATCCTGCACATAAAACAGTGCTGTGCCACCCAAGTTAATTTTTCACTGAGTTGAAATTTATCATCTTTCCTAACCTGCTCAAGACTGATTTTTGAACTGATTTTTCTTACCATTCTGTGGTTTTCTGCTTCTCCTTTGCAGTTGGTTCTTTGGGTGGTTTAAGAACTGCCCAAAAAGGGTGCGCACTGCCAGGTGCCCAGCTGCTCCTGTGCTGCACCCCACTGCATGGCTGTGGCACCAGCCCAGCCGGACAGCTTGCATTCCAGGGGCCCATGGCTTGGCCTTGTGCTGCCAACACCTTAGGCATGGTCCTATTACTTTAAAATCTGCAATATTCTCAGAAGCTCTTAGGTATGGAGAAGAAAATGAACAGGTAAATAAAGCCCCAGCCTTTGGAACAGGAAAAAGCAGAGGGGAAATGTAAAAAAGATTTGAATTTTGCGAGTGAACTAGTAAAAATTTTTGTCAGTCACAGATTTTTAGATACCTTTTTATTTCTTTAGAATGGGTAAATATGTCTTTTTACAAGATCACAGAAGGGAAAACAATCCATTAACTCACCTTACCTTTCTCTTCACTAATGTATTATTTTGTGACCTATACATGCTGCTGTTTTGCTGTATCTTCTGGTGTGTCAGCTGCTGACATGTATTGCAGGCAGAGAGTCTAATTAAGTACAAGGAAAACAAAGCATCTATGAATACTTGAAATAATTCCTGTGAATGCTTCTTAGCTTTGTTGGATAGTGTAAAAATAGTATGTTGTTAATGTTGTTTTGAGCCTGTCTGAACAAATTTACCTGGAGGGGAGAGAGGAAAATCTATCTGGATTGCACCCAGGCAGAATGGAACACACCAAGGCATTACAGCACTGTGTAACAGCAGTGTGTGAGTAATAAATCATCTGAGTAAACTCTTACTGGAGGGTGGAATAATGCTACTTGAGCTAACAGATATTTGTTGTTTGCTTTGAAAGCTTATTTTCTGCTTAATATAACCAAAGTTATGCAAGCTCACTAAGTGACACTAACAGGTAAGAAGGATGTTTACTCGATTTAATGCTAATTTGAAATATATGATTAAAAGTATTGTGTGACTGGGTGATGAATGGCAGATGAAATATTGAAGAGTGCATTGAAAAGGAAGAATTATCCTAACTTTATGTGAGTGCCAGTGAGTTCTTGAACATTCTATTTCCATTAAAGAAAAAAACCCTTCAAATTATAACAGGTAATTCCATAAGAATCTTGCCTCTGTGCTCAATGGTAGTCCAAGAAACAGATTATTTGGGATGATTATGTGGAGAATAAAAAACAGAAGAAACCTATAACTTGTATGGTTCTGTCCCCCCTCCGTCCTGACAATGAATAAATAGAACTGCAGAAAGTACAATGCAGTTAATAAAGAGGAAAAAAAGGTATGAAAGCAATTCTGCACAAGTAAATGATTAAATAAAGCTGGACTTACCATCCTTGGAATGAGAGGATTGAGCAGTGAGTATAATAAGCACAGATGGAAAAGATGAACAGTTTCAGGATGTCTCTCACCAGATGTCAGAGGCAACAAACAAAGCTAATGTATGTCAGGTTCAGAGCAAAGGGAGATGCTTCCTGAGTTGTGTGGTCGAGGATATTGCATGCTCCAGACATTTACATGGGTTCAGAAAACAAAGTGAAATTGATTAAAATGGACTAAAAATGTGTCACCGAACACAGCAGAATCTCTGTCAAAGCACACAGGTACACACCTGTCATTCAGGACAGTGCTGATCTGCATCCAGCTGGGAGCATATCCCTGGAATGTGTCTCTGTGGGAGCACTTTGTCCTGTTGCTGAAGATCCTGAGCTTAAAGACTGTTAGGTCTCAGTGAGACTGCTCTTCCATTTCTTTTGCTGTGTGTGGGAGGCTAGAGTTCAAAAGAGCAGTGTAGTCAGGTTCACTCAGTTGTAAAAGACACTTGAAAAGATCTTTGCAGTGTTCCAGCCCATCAAGGATTATTGACTGGACCCTTCCCATCTCCTGCTTCTTTTCCGTTCATTACCAGAAATTAGTCTCAGTTTCCTTTGCTTGTCCTCAAAAATGTCATGTAAGAGGTTGGAGAGTATATTACATACTTTTTTATTTTTAATTTTAAATTTTATTTTATTTATCTTACTTTCCATGGATTTTATTCTCTGAGAACCCTGTGCAAGCCTAAATAACATAGGTACAGAAATAAATAGTAAAAACTCTGTGTGTGCAGATGAGCTTTCTGGCACATAAGGGAACAGAAGAAAGGAAAAGAAAAATTAAGGAGTGGGTAAAAAGTCTATTGAGATCTAAAATGAGATGTAAAGTGATTAAAGCTGAAGGGGAAATGGATGTCTGATTAAAGATAAGGAGTTCTGATGATGTGACCTTTCATGCGTGCTGCATCTTTGATGGTCAGTGCTAAGTCAAGAGAAGGGCTGATTTCAAAGGGCAACACAATCTGAGGTTGGTTGCCTCACACCAAAAAATGAGTTCAAAAAGAAGACATTTTTCAGTTGTGCATTAAAAAAAAGGAGCAACAAATGCAGATGTGAGGCACTGGTAGTGTAGTCACCTTTGTCTAAGTGTTGCAGAGCTGGAGAGCTGTGACATATGTGTGAGAAAGCTGCAAGCAGGCAATTTCAGTGCTGAAAATGTAGGCAGGGGCTTGTGTAGAGGCTATTTCAGGGCAGTAGTGAAATAAGGGCAGTTTGCCATCCATGCTGTAGATTTTAGAGACTGGAGCTGTAATTCAGCACTAGAGGGTAATAATATATGTAGGGTTCCCAGATAAAACATTAGATTTGCCCATACTGGCTTGGTTGAGAAGCTGCAGCTCTCACCTGTTAAATGACAGATGGGTATGCAACCACTGCATGAATTTGCAGAGAAGGGAATGGAGGGCTGTGCAGCTGAGTGACAGCTGAGGCGTTTTCTGTAATCCCTTTTAAATCACATACACATGCAGACAGCTGGAAGGTCTCCTCCCAGGGCCAACTTTCTGTGCTGGAAGAAAAACCACTCTTAAAGGTGGCAATTTCATGCAACCATGGTGTCCCTGTGATTTCTGTCCCCAGGCTCCTCTGGGTGACCTGCAGGATCCTGGTGAGTGCTGGTTGGTGTTTTCCTGACCGAAGAGCAGTCGGCCAGCAGGGGAAGAAAGCACATCTTCACTGGCCTTGGGATTTGGTGTGGCAGCACCAGCTGCATTTCCTTCTCATTGGACTTCTGGAGGGGACATAATGAAACCAAAATCCCGTCTCACTACCATCAGATGTTTTCCCCTCAACTCATGGCACGTGCCTTCTGTAAATGAACTGCCTTGTGTGGCAGGGATCCATGACTAAAGGGGGATTTTTAGACTCTGACTTGGTCCCTACGTGGCACAACAGCCTCCCATCGCCTTCTGGGTCTTTTTTGTCTGTTCTCTGCCATCTAGTTGGGCTGGAAGCTGGCAGGATTCCTAGGGGAATAATACTGGTCTGATTTATAGTGGAATTGGAGAAAATGGGGGTAGGCAGGGTCATGGTGAATTTTGGACAGTTGTCCTCTGCTGATGACACCTCTAAAAAGTCTTTCTTGAGAGGGGAGTGCTGCCTTTCATCTTTACTGGAGTTCCTTCAATCCTTTGTTATCCCTTCAGGCTTTCTATTAATTAACAGATTTTCAATTGTAAATAGCTGGCTTAAAAGCCTTTCTTATGTTATCCCTGAACATCCCTAGCATTCATATGAGCTACTGTCCTTTTCTCCATGACTCTGAAACTGATTAGTGTGATACCAAGGAATTTTTTTCTATGTAGATCTTCTTCCTGTTGCCTAAAAAAGCAGTTATATTTGGGGGCTTCAACACAGTATTACCCTTTCCTTTGTTCATTTCAAAACCTTTTTCAGCTTCTTGAAGAGGTCAGATTTTTCCAGAAAAATCAGGAACAGCTGTGTTAAAACAAACCAGTAACTCTTCTTTCCAAAATCCCACATCTGGTGGTGCTGCACAGTGAGCATCTGTCATGGATTATTTTGTGAAGCACTGCAGGGGTTTATGGTCTTTTTATCTTATCTGTTGTAATCGAGTGTTCCTTTGAGTATGTAATCTCATTTCATGGGTAACGGATGTACATATGTCAATATCTTTTCTGCATGTATATACGTGCAACAGCCTCCATGGTTAATTATACATGATTTAGAAATTCAAAAAACCTCACCCTTAAAAATTTATTAAATGAGAAATATGTTAAAAATAAATCTTTATTAATTCTATATATACAATTATTGTTGTTCAGTTTCATTCTTTATTGCCTTGTTCTTCTCGATAATAAAATGAAAACAGTCAATGTAATACGTCTTCAATGGTTGGTTGTGTACTCTATGTACTTTGCATACTTCAGTCCACCCTATCTTAGTTCTCTCTACCTTATGAGGCACCTTAAATACTTCTGTGTTTTTCCACTTGCCACTTCTAAATTTTACATATTACTTGCTATAGCTTTTGCTTTTGAGATAGATGACAAGAAGTACCAATCATTTATTCCTTGTTAACATGTGTTATAGCATGATAAAACCAAATACATAATTAGATTTTGGTAATTTGCCAAGTATGATCAAGTGCTTGGTATATTTATATGTAGTTGTAAGTGAGCAGAAATTGTGTGCCGCATTACACAAAAGCTTGGGAGAAAAATAAATGACAAACTAGAGAGTTTACTGCAGAAATGTAGATTCTTTGTTCAGATTTTTTTTTAAGTGGTTTATCTGTTTCAAGTTGAGCTGAAAACCCCAGGCAAGTTCTGTAGAAGAAATAATGATAACATGTGGCACAAATTTTGATTAATTTAGAAAATCTGGTGCTTCAAGGGTTGGGGACTCTTGTTACCTCCATCTACTCAATAGTCTCTCCCAATAACAGAGTGGTCATGCTGGGCCTCCTCCATGCACTTTTAGGGGTACTACTGATCAGGAAAAGGTGTTGCTTTGTCTTAAGCATTCCCAAGGAATTTACGCAGCACATAAGTTACTACTCTAGCATTGCACACCTTTTTTCTATCTTAATTGCAAGCCTAGTTGTACACTGCTTCTAGGAAAACAAGTTTACTGTTCATATTGTTTGTGTATCTCCTTGTTTGGCCAGGACACACAGTATATAAATTCTGCTTGTTGCCTTTGGCTGTGACTACTGCTGATTGCATCCAGCAATACCTGGGGAAGATTGCAACTTTCAAAAGAGGGATAGTGGCAACTTGCTGTGCCAGAGAAAAGAGAATCCTTAAATTAGACCTAAAGTGTATAGAATGAAAGGAAAAATACACTGCCATCAATATCCTCAATGCTTTCCCCATGGTGTTTCTATAAAGTGGTGGTAAAAGTTTAAATTTATTTGTAGTCTCATTAGAAGTCAGCAGTTCTTTTTAGCATAGAAAATTGTTAAAACACCTGGTAAATTATACCCTGAAATAGGTTAATTGTTAGCTTTTTCTAATTATAATCAAGGGCTTTTATATTTATTAAAGAAAAGTATACTACGTGGGAGTGTAGATAGTATTATTGAATATAGAGCTCTTGATTTATTTTCATCTTGTTTCCCCTTTGATCTGATTATTTTGAATGACAAATCTGTCATCCGTGTGAATACTGGGAATACTGACTTTGGCTTGCTGTGTATTCAATTCTAACAAGTAAGAAACTTGCTTGTAAATGTTTCTGCAGCATAGTTTTCACCTGCTTTGAGCAGATGATGGTATTTTCATCTTGCACTATGCAAGATGCTTTTAATTAGTTTAGTGTAGTCGGCTATAAATCATTTGCTGTCCTTGAATGCCAGAATTGATGACTGCCATAACAATACTCTGAAGAGGTGTGAGAGAATCCAGTTTAATGAAACAGCCACTTGGGCATCCTTATTCCATCCATTTATGTTTTTGTTTCAGTAGTGGCAATAAAAAAGTTTGTGGTTCACCGTCAGATTTGTGTTGAGGTCAAACAACTCTTCTTAGATGTGAGTGTGTACAGATGTGCCTGCATACAGATATCTAATGTGCAAAGCCTTACACAGTTGTTTTAAGAGAGTAATGATGATAGAGGGTGGTGATTTTCAAATGTATGAGAAAGTTGTACAGCTGCTGGTTGTTAACACTGAAGCTTAAACGGGTAGTATGGGGGCTAACTCTATGAATGTTACTCAGGTATTTTCTTTCCTCAGTCCATTTACACTATTCTCCTGAATATAATTTGTTTGGAAGTATGTCTTCACCTATTTGAAAATGCTCATTATAATTTACAAACATTAGAGAGTCAGGAGATGATGTGAGCTCCTAAAATGCTACAGGTTTTAAATGGAAGAAAAAATTCTTGGGCTCATGTCACACTTTGAAATCACATTTTAAACCTCTGCTTTGTGTCTAGCCATGAGAATATTGTAAAATACTGCATTGCTAAGGCTATAGGTGGTTAAAGAAGAGTATGGACTCCGGATTAAACTTGGGATCTTTTGAGGATACATTAAAACACATTTGTTTTTGCGTTCTTTTTTTAAATCTAAATTACTCTCAGAAAAGCATCTGAATGTAAATTTTAGAAAGACAAATGTGATCTGATTCACTAAATAATGTGTTTTATTTATGAGGAAAGTCTCTTTTGTGACAACCTAACAGTAAAATGGGGAAAACTCCCCAATTTTTATCAGCGTTCTTTTATATAATAATACTCCTAATCAAATACATAACGCATAATTATTTGACTCCCTGTCTTTCACTTTTTATTTTTTCCCTGAATATTTTGAGTGCATTAATCAAATAATAAAGTCAACAGGAAAAGAGCTGCATGTAACTCAAATATAGCTTTTTTTCAGTCCATACCCAATGGGAGGAGGTGTGAAGAAGACTACATTCCTTTCCCTTGTCTTTTTTACTCTCTTTCAATAGCATTTGATGCTGATGTTTCTCTGTGGCTTTATTGCCCCTGCCATTGCTATTGGTGTTGAATCTATGATACATGGTCAACTAATAAAAGAGTAGAAAAATGCCTTTCCCTCCTTGTGCACAACAGGCAAAGCATGGCACAGAATAAAGATGTTGCAAGGCGAAAAGGCCACAAGGCAAAAGTAAACAAGAATCATCCTGATGACTGAATGCTTATTAGTTGTTAAATATTTACTTGTTAGCTGTATATTTATATCTGCTGAATTTAAAGAGGAGAAAGAAAATTTGAGTTATGTTTGTATTCATCTGTGTTTTCTCAAATATGTGTGTTAAAAATTAGGATCCCCAAACAGAGAAGGAAAATGGAAACTCCAAATGCGATGATACTGGGGAAACCTGTGTATGGGCATCGAATTACTTTATGCTTACTTCCAGTTAAAACAACTGTCAGTATTTTCATCTGAAAACTTTTGGGAGAAATTTTAAGGAAATGAGCAAGAACGTGCTGTAGAGTGATCTAAAAGTCTAGTGTTTTAGAGAAATACCTACTTGTAACTAATAATTGGTGGGTTACAGTAGGCAATGGAGAACTGTTCCAGTCATTATAGTGTTGTGAAAAATGTAGAAAATCTCAGTTCTGTGTACTCCAACAGACAAAGCTATGCAAGTGTGGATGCAAACTGTGAATCTGGCTTTCACTGAAAATTCAATGTTCACCACAAGGCAGATGTCAAGCAACAGGGTAGGTACATTTCTTGATGTCTCTCTCCCCAGTTATTACCTGCTATCTTGTTTGCTTCTGTTGAGTATAAGGCGTGTAGGAGGTGATACAGACCTGGGAATATCCATCCAGCACCTGAGGATGACAGGACACAAGTCATACTTGGCATTACCCCATCTGAGCTCTTTGTTTGGCTCTCTTGAAAGCTGTCACTGATGCTGACCTGGAATTAAGTGAACAGTGTGCTTGGCTGATGTTGGCTGCTTGGTGTTGCTGCATTGCTCTTTCAAGAATAGTTGTCAGTACATAGCCAGAATCATAGACTCATAGAATGGGTTGAAAGGGATCTTTACTTAAAGACCATCCAGTTCCAACCCCCCTGCCATGGGCAGAGACATCTTTCATTACACCTGGTTGCTCAAAATCTCATCCAACCTAGCCTCAAACACTTCAGGGGATGGGACATCCACAGCTTTTCTGGGCAAACTGTTCCAGTGCCTCACAGTAAAGAATTTCCACCCTCATAATAACGAACTTCCTTCTAATATCTATTCTAAACCTGCCCTCTTACGTTTTGAACCATTACAATTTGTCCTATCAGCTTAAAAAAAGTTGCTGTCATGCTTTCCTGTAGGTCTCTTTTGGGTACTAGAAAGCTGCTGGAAGGTCTCTCAGAGCCTTCTCCATGCTGGGCCTGGAGAAGTAAATAATTTTGCTGTCAGCTGATATATTTGTTAGCTGATTCTGCGATTTATTATTTGAGAGCTAATCATCTCCTATCGATATGTGCAGGCTAGCAGAGTAATACTTCTATCCGTTTTAGGAGAATGGGGGGTTGTCTACACAGGATCATTCAGGAAAACTAATCCAAATTGATTTTTAAAGTAGATTAGTTAAATTAGTTTCCATCTCTTTGAATTCACTAAGTGGCCAAGTTTGAGTTAGTTAAATTAGATCAAATCCTTGTTTAACCTTTCTGCTTTAGAATTGCAATGGCCTTAATTTGATTAAGTCACTTAAAAATTGAGACAAACTTAAGAGTGATCACTTATATTCCAAGTCAGAGACTTAGATAAAATTCAACTAAAGAGCTTTAAATCCAAATGTTTTGTCAGCTGGAATTCAAGTCTGAGTATTCTGAGTGAACAAGTATCTGGAAAAGAAAGTACTGTGAAAACTATTTGTGCATTTTTTAAATTTTGAAACATTAGTAGTGTCTGAGGGAATTAACATACTCTTGCTATGGCTGTAAGTCTTGCTTGTGTCCTCAGTATTTCATGCATGAATTTCAAGATGAAAGAAAGAGCTAATATTTGACAATGAAAGAATTAATTTTATCTGCTGATAAAAATTGTAATATTAATTCACTGTAATTTGAAACTGTGTATGCAAAATACTTGATGATAGAGCTATCAGAGCTTGCCCAGCACTAACAGCCCAGCGTTATCCATCTGTATCTTATGTCTGAATGTGTTCCTGTGTGTGTATCCATTGTTAGGGAAGCTTTATGTGCTATATTGTTTAACCTTACGATGCTTTTAATATGGAAGATAATGATGTGTGCAGCGAACAGATTACACAGCGGCTGGTAATGATATGTGTGTGACAATTCCCTCATTCCTCTGCCTCTGGCACTGGCGGTGGCCAGGAGAGCTCTCCTGACCTTGACAGGGGCTTGCAGAGTAGAAGGACTAAATATTTAGTTATGAGCACTGAGGGTGAAGTGAGGTCTCTGATGTGGACTGTTAACTAAGGTATTAGTCAGACTAACGTTGTCTCAGCCAGTTCTTTCCTGATTTATGTTGCAAGACTCAGTGGCATATTGCTTATTTATCACTGATAAACTGTTCCTGGATAAAACTTTTAAATTTTTTTTTCTTTTATATCCAGTTTCCGACTGCTGTGGGCTTTTGATAACATTGTGATTTATATTTACCTGTGTTTTTGGCTGGCAGTGGTTGAATAGCAATAAAAGTTCTGTGTTCTGTTGATTTTGGGTGGTCAGATGAAAACTTAGAGCTATAACCAATGTATTAATCAATGCCACACATCAAAATGCTCTCAGTCAAAGAAAAAATTGATATAAAAGTTATTTTATTTTGTTACTGTAGTGAATGGCATAAAATATTTCCTAGGTGTCCATATCACTGGTAATGCATTAACATTGGCTCATCCTCCTTCATAGTCTGCTGCTAATCAATAAATTATTTTGACTTGTGGTTTGGGTTTTTTTCTCCAAGGAATGTATAATCTAGAATCAAGTGAATCTTTGTGGAAGAGTGAACCTGCATGTTTTCTGGATTCAGTTATGTTCATTTCTTCAAATGTCTGATTTTGTTTGTCTGGAAAACTGCTTTCTGAATATATAGATGGCTTCGAAACATTGTTTTACCACTGCATAATGATAAAAGCAATTTAAATTTAAAGCTTATTTTTGAAATGGGAAACCAATAGCGATGGTAAATTATGAAGTCTGCCCAGATGAGCAGAAAGGTTGCTTGTAGAATCAAAAAATGGAAACAAAACAAGTACAGTACACAATGCAAGTCTGTTATTGTCCTAGAGAAACACATCATACTATCTAGAACCAAGATGACAAGAAATTTGTTGCACTGTTCAACACCTTAATGGTACACAATTCTGCAAGAATAATATCAGCTACCCATGGAGTAGATCTGTGTTGAAAGCAGCAAAAACCTCTAAAGATGCTTGCTTGAAATTATACTGTATTTTTTCAAGATAGAAACGCTGAATGACCCATTTCCCACTTCCTCTCCCTTCTGAAATTCAATTTCCAAGCTACTTTGGTGTGGCTGCTTTCTAAGATGTTGCCTAATCAATTAGTAGCAGTAGGATATGAACTGATGACAAATTACACATAATTTGCACTGAAAAATGAGCACACCAAGTGTTTTGAGATATAGTCTACATGCTAAAGTTTACTCATTTATTTTGAAGTATCCATAGTTGTGAAAGTATTAAAATGCAAATAAGTGTCTTAAAAAATAATTAAAAAACAAAACAAATACTCAGTAGCTGGTTCCATGATAAAACTAGTGAACATCTTGTTAGTTCACTCCTGAATCTTTTGGTTTACTTGTAGTGAGTTTATTCCTATAAAATTTCCTTAAGGAAAATGTTTGGGGTTGATGTTTAGGTTTTTTCTTACCGTAAGTTTTTGGTTTAACTATAGTTTTTTCACATCTTGATTTTATTCCTTCTGTACCTTTCATCCATCTCTCCTTCCTTCTGCTATTGATGATTTGATATTGGTGTTTAGTTCTGCTTTCATTAAATATTACCTTGCTTTTTCTTTAATTACAAGAGGTGTTTCTATTTTGTCAAAGATAAATTTGCTGGTTCTGTTTGTGTTTGTGTTGAGAGGGACAGTACTACTTCATGTCTTCTGATTAATTTATCTCTTAGTTGTAATGCTAATCTAGTTAAGACATGATTAACTGTTATTCAGTGGGCCTCATTTTTTTCCTGTCCAGTCTCTTTTGACACTCAAATTAATGCTTTCCTATTTGCTGTATATTTACCCAGAGCTTATGTTTGATATTTTTCTACACTCTAGTAGTGTGTTTGGTTCTTCAAAATTATTTTCAGTAATTAAAATTTGAAAATTTTCAGAGAAATCTGGGCATACAGAACAGTTTATTAGGAAAGTGCTCTTGAAACTGCTAAAAGTAATCACACATGAGTTTAAGAACCATTTCTGAAGCACTTTAGAGTGAAGTTTTTCATTAGAGTTTTTAGTTGTACAGTATAAAATTGCATGACTGCTGATGAAGGTGCCTCAGGTTTCAGTCCTAATTTATTGGGCCAAGTCTTAGACCTTTTTAGTAAAATAAACTTCAGATAGAGGCAGTCTAATACTTTAATAGTGAATCAGAACTATGCAGTGTTCAAACCATGTCTCTCACAGCAGTTAGAGCTTCTCCCTGTGTCCTGTTGTCTCACACTGTTTCTTTTTACTTAGAAACTTTGTAACAGTCTTTGTTACATGCCAGATAGGGATTAGTTTCTATCTCATTCCCATTAAAATTATACAACATTCAAATTCTCCAGGACTTCTGATTTTAGACCTTTGAACACATTGTGTCTCTTCCTTTGGACATTGAACTGGTCTACACCAGTCTGCCCTTTCTATGTTCTTCCTGGTGGAAACTTTCCAGATGCTTTGTGTGATGTTTCTTCTTATTTGCCTAGTGTATCATTTAACCATAAAGATAACATCCACCACAAATACTTAACGTAACCATAGCTCAGACTGCTCAGTTTTCATAGTCTTTTGGCAGGAAATGTCAGCAAGAACACAGCATAAATGATCTGCTGGCAGATCTAGGGTAAGTGGGTAGGGATTTTTAGTTCTTTCTTCAAAGTGATTCCAGTAAAGAAAAAGAGAGTTCTGGAAATACATAAGCTCTCAGGTTTTCCCCCCAAGACGTTATTTCTGAAGTGCATTTATTCTGTTATCTGGTCTAGCTGTTGATTTTGGCTACTCGAGAGATGATGCCTTGTCTGACATGGAATTTCTACATACCTGAGGAAGGAAAAGGAGGAGTGACAAGACTCTCTTCTGAATAAAGGAGAAGTAATGAAATTATGAAGAAGAGGTTTTAAATATATTTCAAGGGACATAATTCTGTTTGAAGCCCCTGGAGAGTGCAAAGAGGACAATGCCTGTGAAAGTGAAGGCATGCTGCTAGGTGTGGGCTCTCTGTAGTTAGGACTGTCTCTTAGGATAGGGCATGCAGAAGACCTCAGCGTGTGTTGAAGTCACCTGAAGGAAAGTGAAAGAAAGCTTTCAGATTTGACCTTGATGTAGCTAGGCTAAATCCTTTTTCCTTTAGTTCCTAACTTTGTTTCTTGCAGTTATTTTTAGCTGTGTTGCTACTTTGGATGTGGTAAATTAAGACTTTGAATAAAGATGGTTTTCAACAGAACTATCTGAAAACAAAGCAAGTTTCTAAAAAAAATTACAACAACTTAGAGTATATTTTAATTTTCTGTTAATAACAAACATTATTCAATTATGATTTTCTGTCAAAGTCATGCAATTCCTGTCATATTATGTGACCATGAACCAAGGGCTTTCAGCTTTCTTCTGGTATAATTTGAATTAAATCTTCTTTCTTCTTTTTCTTAGAAAGGAGATTATATCAGATCAGCTTGTTTTTTCAAGTTCTAAAGATCCAAATAGCGGAGGAATAGGAAAAATAGGAAATAGTTGCTAGTGCTTATTGGCAAGTTTTTATTTTTCATCCTGATTCAATTAAGCTTACTAATTACTGCTCTGTTTGACACTGGCAAAGGGCTAGGGGTTGTTTTACAATTTAATAACCATAGTATGATTCTAAACATCCTTCTGTTAAAAAAAGATGAAAATCATTACACTGATATTTTTGAGGGGACTTTTAGAGGATATACTCAGCATATATTCAGAGTACTTGCCATGTTGATTTGCTGTGTGGTGAGGAGCTGAATGCTGAAAGCAGAGATTATATCAGGAGCATCACGCATGTGTGGTTATGACAGCTGGCAGGAGCACTCAGGCACTGCGGAGAGGGCAGGAATGTCCACAGAACTGCTGCCGATAAAGATTAGTGGGTAATATCCTAATTTCCTCCAAATGAAGGGTAAAACTAAAAGGTTATGTGAGGGTGCCTGCGCTCAGTGCAGTGAAAAATCTCACCACTGTGTTTTGCCAACTCCTATCCCCTATCAGTAAAGGTATGAAGGATGTCTCCCACTGAAGGCAGTTTAGGTGCAGGTTTTCCTAGTATTGGGATAATAGTATTTAGAAAAGCTGTATCCTTAATGTGATTTTCTGCTTCCTTCTCTTCAAGCAGCAACACAGCAAGAGTGGGTTTCAGTACATTGTACCTTTGTCCTGTGGCATGATAAGAAGTTTGAGAAGCATTGAGCATGCTGAAGCAAGAGACTTCTGCTGACCTTTTACTGGGGCTGACTGAAGCTCTTGGGAGACCTGGAGAAATAGCTTTATGACACATTTGCCTTTGGCATTATTTACTTCTAAACAGCTTCCCCTTTCCATGCAATTTCTAAGCTGAACCTACTTGATATTGACAGGTAATATTTTAATGGGTAGATTGATTGGACTGGCAGAATGAATTAGCCATCAGCTCGACAACCATATAGCATTGCGTTGTGTATCTGTTTACTCAGCACTGGGTGAAATGCAAGAGTCTATTGAAAATCAGATTTCCATGCTGCTTTGTCAAAGCAAATTTAATCACAGCTAGAACATGTGGCATCCATCATTTCCACTTCAGAAGGCATCAGCAGCCACAGATCAGCAACAACAAGCAGTGCTGCCACTGCTGTCTTTGACTCACATGGAAAATTAAATTTTAGCATAGATTTTTGATAAATGACGCAGTCTTACCCATCAAACATGATTACTTAAGTGTTCTCTATTAAAGTAATCCCCAATAGCTTTTTATCCAGAAGCAAGGTGTTACTCCATTTGGCTTTGAGTCACTCCTCCTGATAGTGGGATAGGCCTTTGGATATTGCCTTTGCGGATTAGACAACTGCTTTCTATTTGTTGTTCTTGGAGATCCCAGATCTGCCTGGCTGCCTGCTTTTTACCTGCATTTTAGTGACCAGCTCAGTTACATACTGTAGTTCATTCTGTGTTTTTCTCTGAAATTTCACATTAATGCATCTGTTTTTACCCTCATGGATATCAGGATAGCAAATTTCGTTAAAAGAAATCTCAGGGTAACTTAAGGAGTAAAACACTACAGAATACATGGAAAGATGCAACCAGTTGCTTTGTTCATGCCTTAAGTGTGGCAGAGAACATTTAAAGTGTCCAGACGTATGTAAAGTGTTTAAAAACCTTGTGAATATTAGTCCTGCAAATTTTACTTTAAAAAGTTTTGAGTTCCTTTAATTTATCGTAGACACTGAAATGACACCATTTTAAAAACTAATACTTCTTTGGGGGGGATCTTTTTTTCCCCCACTTCTGCCTCCATTTAGAATGTCCAGGCATTTGTTTTGTAACACCACTGTCTATTCCTATTATTCATGTTTAATTTTAATTTGATGTGTTAATGCCTCCATAACTGAGCCCAAAGCCTTTTTCTTTCAGACTTGAAGATAACAGCATAATTTTTCTAATTCCTACTAATTGAGCTATGATTCTTTAAGATTGTCTCAGGTCTTGTACTGTCTCTTCTAATGTCCTCAAAATTAATGTCATCAAGGGAAAGGAGCTAATAGATCTTCTGAAAATTATTTTTCATTTGCAGCACTACTCAAAAATACCCTGCTGCTAGAGTATTTGAGTTAATGCTTCTTGTGTTTTTTTGTTTCCTCAGCATATTCAGCTGTTTGTAAGGATTTTGTACTTACCATAAAATTTCAAAATTGCTTTCCTTTACAGTGTTGCTGTTAGTGTATCAAGATTTTGAATCAAATGCCTGAATATGCTATTTTGCCTCTTTGCCTAAGGTAAGTCACCTTGTTGAGGTGTTATTCTCTCTTGACGGTAGAAGGTGCAAGGGGTGAGTAGTGTTGCCTGGAAATGTTGAGCAATAAGCAGAATTTGAGGAGCAAACAAGCCAAACAAGCACTGCCTCTCTGACAGATGCCACAACACAGATGCATTGCCAGCACTGCCAGTGCAGATGTGTTGCACAGCTGCCACTGGGAAAGCTGTAAGGAGTGATTGGGTGGTGCTGGTTCTGTGATTTGAACTGATGCTGCACAAATACTGCACAAGCAAATTATGTAGTTAAAGACCCACATGCCAGAACTTGTCCCTTACTCTGCCAGGTAGTTGCCCACCAGATGTACTCTGAATTTTGTGTTATCTGCAGTTGGATATCTGTATCAGGGACACTTGTGGAGAGTGGCAGCTGAATCCATACAAGATCTAATCAATCTCTAAAGGTACAACAGTTTTGTCTCTGTCAAACTGGTTTATTTTTGTTTTTATTAGAAAAATATGAAGCTGTTGAAGTATAGCTTACCTTTCAACACCAAAAGGTGTTTCTTCCCAAAGGCTGGGTGGTGTTCAAGATTTATGACTTTTCTGCTGTCTGATTTGCTCGTCTGTGTGATTGATATCCTATGCTAGCTATCAATTCGTCCTTTTCAGACCAGAGTTTCTCACATCAATAGCCAGTGCAATTTGTAATTAATTGTCACTGGCCTTTCTGTTACCTGAGTGGATTGATAAGCATCCACTGGGCAGCAGGTCTTGCTTGTTGATCCACTATCTTCTGTGTAGATCTTAAAACTTAAAGGTACACTCAGGGTGACAAAAACTCAAAATATTGAGACCTGAATTCTGACACTTAAATGAGCTGTGATGAGGTTTAGCTGTGTTGGTGTCTGATCATAAGTAACAGGTGAAGTATGGCCTGGGATAGCCAAGCACAGTATGACTTTCCATCCCTTGCCATAGCTTCCACATACAGCTGACCCAGTTTGTGTTCCTCCTGATCTTGCCCAGTGTGACAGTTCATTTGTTTGTCTATCTGCATATGCCTGAATTGAGTGCTTGGCTGCTGCTATGGGAAAGACCAGTGAGGAGTAACTGTTCAGTGTTTGTATTACCTTACTCCATGCCAGCAGTATTTTCGCAGGATTTTCAGAACAAGGCTGTTCTTGGAAGCTGAAGCAACTTTTTAGTGCATTCTGTGAACCTCCATCTGAGCAATAGTGCCTCCCATTGGTCTGGAATGGCAACGGACCCATGTGCTTGGGGCTGCTGCATATTGGTTTCATTGAGACCAGGGATGTATGGGGTTTTTGATATGATAGAAAACGTCTTTTAGTTTGTATACTTCATTCATTTCTATTCCTGAGAACAGCCTAATTAGAGTTGTCTGGAATAAAAGGGTGAGTTGAGGTAGAAAATTCATTTTGATTGTAGCCATCCAGTCTAGCAAAAAGGTAATAGCGCTGCTTTAAATTTTTGAATAATGGAATAAAACAAACAGGATGTAGCAGAATTGTAATGATAAATAACTTTATTCTGGCTTGTTTTAAAACAAATAACATTTTCTTACATTTTTATTGCAAAATTTCCAGACTTTTTTACATTGCAGTGTCCCCAAACTATTAAATTCATGAAGCTAAAGCTTCATGACAGATTTATTAATATAGCTGAGGAAAAAACTAGAAGGTGGTGTTTTAGATTTGATAACTGCTTTATATGTAGTGCAGAAAAGAGAGGAATGGGCTTAGTTGGTGTTTTGAACAAAGGAAAAATACTGGTCTTTCTTATAGTCTTTTTATTGAGTATAGAAACTTGTGTCCAGTTGAACAACCTGATGTTGGGACCTTGTTCGGGTACTACTCCACTTTACTGAATCAAGGGCTTTTCCAGGATTTTATGGAGCTTTCTGTATTCACATGGTCTCAGTCATTTTAGCAGTAATGTAACAATTTTGTATGCCTCTTGCTCTGGTATGTATACATCCATCAAATTTTAAATTGCGTGTAATCTTTTTGCAGCAGTTAAACAAAGGAAGAATAATGCACGAAACAGCAGTAAACATTTACAAGCCAATGCTTGCCTATTATCACTTGGCTAAATGCATTTTAAAGACCAAGGCATCCTGATTTGCTCTAGCGACAATCTCATAACTGTAGCAAATACAATTTAGAGCACACAGTTCTGGAAGAAAAGATGCTGGGGAAACCTAGGGGAATGGAGATCTGGGATTGGAAATAACTGCTTGATTGCTCATGGAAGCCTGTGTTTTTAAGAAAGCAAGATACCACTTTCTCGGTCAGTTTAAGCTTTTCTTGTTGTCAGCATGGGAAAAAAAGTGGAAAACTTTGATGAAAGCACACATCAGTTGTGGAGTAGGGGACCGAGATTTTAATACAAGCAGTGACTTAAGTGTAGCATGACCTGTGTTATCACCTGTCTCTAAAGAAAAAACAACCTCTCTTCAATTTTTATTTGAGTAATTACAGACCCTTGTGCTTCAGAAGCTTTGGTCTCTGGTTGTTTTCTCTCATGTAAGTGATTCCTGACTGTAGAGGCCTCATTTCAAAGTCATTCTCACTTGTCTTGGAGCATCTTCAGGGAATTACAGAGGAAAGAGAATCAAGTTACATGACATGTGCCATGAGTTGGCAGATTAATTCAGTCAGAATCAGCTTTCAACTCATCCTTTCCTCACGAGTGATTTAATTTGAAGAAAAGGTACTGGACTTCATTCTGTTTCCAGTAAACCAGTGTGTGATGAGTCTGGTACTGTACATGGTGTTCTACCTCTGCCTTAAAAGCTGTCTCTGTATTTCCCACAGGAGTCCCTATCTAGAGTTTCTCCTCAGTTACAGCATATCATTCAGACACCATCTACACTTGAATTTTTTTTCCTTTTGCTAAACACAGAAAGTCGGAGACATTTCTGTGAACTCTTCCATGTGGGATCCTTCTACATTAGGTCACTTGAGTAGGCTCTGGGAAGCAACATCTCATCAGTAACCATCAACCTAATCAGACCTGTTGTGCCGTGAATTGCCTGGAATACCCAAATCGCAGGGAAAACCTCTTCCTGTTCCAGCTGCTGCCATTTCTTGCCTCATACAGCCAGTATCTGCTCTTTTCAAGGGCAGTTAATTAAGTCAGGCTTGAGCCCTATTTTCTTACACAGCTGCTGGAAACTACAAGCATTTCCTGGTAAGGGAAGCCACAGGAAGGGAATAAATTGCACTGGACAATTCCACTCTTTTATGTACTGCTCTGTCTTAAGCTTAGACAGTCTCCCATGAATTTCTAGTTTGAAGTGAGGTTAATTTCCATCTTTGTTCTCCAAGAATGTTGATGTGTCCTTGTGCATGCTTATGCAGTAGCTTGCTCTGGCAAGGTCAAGAATAGCAGACTTAATTTCTGGGAGATCCTAAATGTGAACCTGGTCATGGCAAAACAAGGTCTTCTCCAGATGAAGGCTTACTCCTGCTTTCCTCATTTGCTCTGTGAACAAAGCTTTGAGTCAGACCTTTGAGGTAGATGTACATAGATCTTTATCCTATAATAAGCTCTCTGAAGAAGACAAAAAGCTTTTGAACTCAAGGCTGATTTTATCTGAGTCAAAGCTGGAATAAGTAACTTCTTAAATCCAAAAAACCCAGAGTAGATTGATAAGACGGAATGAAAAGAAAGTATATAGCATTTTTGTTGATTTCAAACCACTGTTGTCTGTTCAAAAGGCGTTTGCTTCTAGGCAGTTTAATGGCTCTAAATAGCAGTGAATGCTGCACTGACTCCTCTGATAGTGAGGAATTTTCCTTCCATCTGACTTTCTGAGGTCTGGATGTTGGCTGCTGGCTCAGGGCAGTCTCTGTGTGAAGCTGCAGCCTCCCCAGCCTGAGCTGTGTTTTTCTTTCTGCAGACACTGCAGTCTCTCTAAGGTAGGTCCTTCCTGCTGTGCTCATTTCCTCAGAAGAAAGGTTGTCTCCCCTTCCTCTGCTTTGCTGTTGAGGAAGAGTGTGCAGGGTATGCCTGTACATCCCAAATTGTTGCCTTGCTGTACAGTGTTAGCAGTAGATACCTTAGGGAAGTGATCTGCTGGTCTTTGAGAAGACAAGGAAAAAGGAATTGAGAAAAGGGAGTCTGGATGAAAAACTATTTCCCACGTCTTGCAAAAATGATTGATGCTTCAAAAGGAATCTTGCCTTCAAGAAAAGAATATCAAAACACATAAATCTGAAATAAATAAAATATTGTGGCTTCAGTGGTACTTTCTTTCCTGGATTTGTTTGTTGTTTCCTTCAGTCTCTCACCTCCCAGATACCCACCCCTGCCTTGTGATGTCAGCATACGGTTAGTCTTTATAATTTTCATGTTATTCATGAGTATCCAGTGTTGATACTCATCTTCCCTTTCCACCCGTTCTGCTTGTTCCTTTGATGGCCAGAGAGTGGCCAGGTGGCTTGCTTCCCCTCTCCTTTGTGGGCCACATATTCCTTGGACACTTCCTTTACCCTGCCATATCTGCATCTTCTCTGTTACTCTGGGGCTATGTGCTGCCATCTCCAGGGCAGTCACATTGGCTCCCACACTGCCTACCATTTTATACTTCCTCAGCTGAAGGGACACTAGGGGTTTTCAAGGCTCTCTAACTGCTCCTTCTGTTCTCCTGTGAGGGCAATGTTTTGGGAGCCCTGTGATGATGTTCTGTTTTGTGTTGCCATTCCAATATGGATTTCTATAGTACTTGTATCTCTGCCTGTAGGACCTGCATGAAATTTAAATCCTCAGTGAGAATGATGGCAGGACCTGGAGTGTGACCTTCTAGTTGGATATCATTAAATGAGTCCTGAAACTAGAGCTTATAACTTGTTATTAATAATTTTAGACGTGCAGGAGCTTTTAAGTGTGTAGTAGGTTAAAAATAATAATGTAGACTTTCCTACCTTTGGCTGAAATAGAGTTAAATTTCTTCCTAGTAGTTGCTGCAGTGCAGTGGTTTGAATTTAAAGTGAAAATAATGTTGATAACACACTGAAGTTTTAGTTGTGGCTAAGTAGTGCTTACCGTGAGTCAAGGACTTTTCAGTTTCCCCTGCTCTGGCAGCACGGAGGTGCACAAGAAGCTGGGAGGGAGCACAGCCAGGAGAAGTTGACCTAAACTGGCCAAAGGGTCACTCCATACTGTGGAATGCCACACTCAGTGTATAAACTGGGAGAGTTGGCTGGGAGTGACTGATGGTTGCTTGGGGACAGGTTGGGCGCCCATCAATGGGTCATGGGAAACTGTGCTGTGCATTGTTTGTTCTGCTTGTTATTTCTCTCTCTTTTTATAAATCTCTCTTTTCATTCTGTTATTATAATTATATTTGATTTTACTTCAATTAATAAACTGTTCTTATCTCAACCCACCAGTTTTAACTTTTTTTCTGATTTTCCTCCCCATCCCATGGCGGTTGTGTAGACTGTGAGTGAATGTTTGTGTGATATTTAGTTGCCAACTGAGTTAAGCCAAGACAGTCCTTTTGATGCCCAACGTGGGGCTCAGTGGATTGAGTTAAGGACAAATCTGCCTAGAGTGTGTTGGAACAAATTTGTTATAAGCATTAATTATACTTAATAGTCACTGGTCACAATGATTTCTTTGCTCTCAGAGTTGATGTGGTTGTTCTTAAAGTTGCATTATGTAATCCCTTACTTGCAGTAGCTGTTCCCTGTTGTGTTGTTCAATACCTGTGGGAGCTGGACTAAGGCTGTCACATTGTACTTTGTAACAAACACTGGTTTATGATGTGATAGAATTGCTGGTCGTGAAACTAATCTGGTATTTGTACTCAGCATTACAATCATATCCATACTCCAGGAAGCTATAAATAAGTTTCTTTTACCTTTACCTTTTCTCCTCTGAGATCCAAATCATGGCAGAGACACTTCCCTTTCTCTTCTCCTTCTCCTCTGGGATAATAACAATATCTCTTCAGAATTTTGAATATCCTTGAGATGTTCAAACCAGCATGTTCCTATTGCTATATCTTCTGAATGTGTTCCAGGTCTTATTTAAGGTTAAACAACTATTTAAGAATGCTACCCAGAGATCTGTCCTGAGACTGGATATTTAGGAGTGGCAGACTGTGTGGGGTAATAGGGCCAAGTACTTAATTCTAGCAATTCAAAGTGGGTATATGAAATAATTCCCTGTGCCTTCTGGAGATGGTGTTCCAGCGAATCCCAGCTGCCCTGGCTGGGAATTGTTTCAAGTCTGGTTGGGCAGTGGCTAGCAGACCGGCCACTACCTCCTTAGTAGTTCAGAAGCTGCACGAGAGCTGTTAGTGAGGCTCGACGAAGGTAAGAAGAAGGAGGCCTCGTGGCAAGATAGAGTTTATTGTCACATGCACCCCATGGTGCAGGCACTCACGCGTCCCAGGAGAGAGAGAGAGCTAAGAGGGCCAAGGCCAGAGCCAGGCCCAGGCCCAGGGGCCTGGGCCCTGAGCGAAGCCCCAGCCCGAGGCAGAGGCTGAGAGGCAGAGAGAGCGAGCTGGGGGAGGCTCACTGCTTATCAGGGACTAGGGGAAGGGGGTGGACACAAGAGGGAAAACCAGTCAGGGAAACGGGGAGGGCACACAGCCAGCAAATAGGAAACGAGGGGTGGGGCATTCCCAGCCTGCTCCAATCCGGGACCGAGCCCCTCTCCGAAGCCTCTGGAATGAGGGGGAGAGGCTTCCCGGAGGGGGGCAGGCACTGGGAGGAGAGCAATGGATGATTGACAACATATTGCAACAGAGGGGAACAAAGGGAATTTCCCAGGCAGGAGATTGTACTAAATGGGGAGAAGTACAGGGGGAACTTGGGAAGAACCATTATAGAAAAAATGATTATTAACAATAAGTAAGAACTAGAAAACGCGCCGCTACAGGTATATCCTACTCCTTCAATAGGAACTTGAGGCAAATGCAGCCAAGTGATAAAGCACAGCTGATATCAGTAATGGATTTTTCTCAATTCCTTTGGTGGCAAAGTACACGGCACAGTTTGCTTTCACTTGTAGGCATGTCCAGTACAGCGGGAATCAACATTCTCAGGGGTGGACACACAGCTCTGCCATCTGCCATGGACTGATCCAGACTGCACTGGAACAGGGTGAAGCTGGGAAAACCTGCAGTACAGTGATGGCATCATCATGTGAGGTAACAGAAGAGGAAGTTTTGAGAAGGGGAAGAAAATCCAAATTCCTCAGAAAGCTGGTTTGCCTTAAAGCAAAGCAATGTCAAGGGACTGAAGGGGACATCCAGTTTTTAGGAATAAATTGGCAAGATCAATGTCATGAGGTTCCAATGGATGTAATCAACAATAATAACAATAATTTTATTTCAATTATTGAACTGGTCGTAATCCACACCCATGGAGGATGAGATGGATGAGTTAGCAGCTGCATGGTACTTAATTAGTTGCTGGCTGGGGTTAAACCCTGAAAAGTCAAGAATTAGTAAAACTAGTATGGCATATTACTGGGAGCTGATCTGGGCTGTACAAGCAGCTTTTGGAAAATGAGAATGTAATACTTAAGTAAGCTAGAAAAGTCAGTCCTAGGACTGTGAGATTTCTCATTCCCATGGCACTAAAACAGACTTCTGTAAACCTTTCCTCCACCGAAATTAGCTATTTTTTTGTAATAGTTAATCATATCTTTGTATTCAACTAGGACAGTAGTACTCTGAACTTATTAGCAATTATTAGAAATAATTTGAAATAATATTTCTTATGCTATTACCTCAATTATAGTTGCTTATGCTAATTCTAACATTTAGTTTTAAATACAAAGGATTTCTTTTAACTGTGTAACACTTGGAGAAAGATGGAATCTTACAATGTAAGTTTGTTTATGTTTGTTTCTTTTTAGAAAATGGCTTTAGATTATATCAATGTGGCAATTATCTTTAATGAATCCATAATGATTGAATGCATATGGAATGTTCTTAATATGTGTTGGGTGAAGAGCTATAGTTAACCAATTATAGGACTAATTTATCTTTAAGCTGTTTTATTTTGTAGTAGTTTATCTTCAAACCTGTCAATAACTTAGAGGGTATAATGTAACATTGTTTTGAAAATGATTCTTGTATTGGTTTTAAATAAACAGATTGTGAAAGTGTTTGGCTGTATGTATCCACCCCAAATGACTCATTCATTTGTAGACACCTACACTGTAGAGCTCTGACACAGTGAATCTGAGCTCTAGATTCCCTCAACTTTCACTTGACTAAGAAAGATGAACTCTAGATTCTCTCCACTTTCACGTGAGTAAGAGAGATGTTTTCAGGGGGGAATGAATCCACCCTGAAATAGGCGGCTGTCTAAGCCATACATACTAAGTCCTGTTATAATTGGCAAAGATAGCATAGCAAACCCTTAGCAATAAAAGCCAATGCATAAAGGAGGGGAAGAGAAAGTATATTCCTTGTGGTGGAGCAATATTGTTTGAAAACTAGGCCTGCCTCATGTTTGTGAGAAGAAGCAGTGGAGCATGCATTCCTGTATTCTGTGTTTTGTTGTACCTGTGCACCTGCACCTGTCAGTGGTGTGTGAGTGTGTGTGCTGTGCTAAGGCCCCTTTTTATTAATTACATCCTTACACCATCTCTCCTCAGCAGTTCTTCACTGGTGTATACAAAAGAATGAGATCAACAGACTGAGAGGAGCTTTTGCTCGTCTCTATGTCACTCTGTGAGGCTGCACATAAGACTTGGGTGTTGTAAGGATGTTGAGAAACTGGACAGGTGTTGAAGGAGGGCTACTGCAATGAGCAGGAGCTAGAATTCGCATCCTGTGTGAGTGATGTTGAAGGAACTGGACTTTCCCAATAGTGAAGAAATACCTTGAAAAGCATTTACACATATGGCAAAGTCTTCTAAGTAGTGATGGAGAACGTAACAAGTGGCAACAGCAGATGGTGTATGAGGTGGTTTGGGCTGCACATTAGAAAAAGAATTTGAGTAGGTGGATCAGGCAGCACTGGGGCTGGTCATCCAACATCCCCATTCTTGAAAGTTTTTCAAGACTTGGTTTGATAAAACTCCAGGTGACCTAATGGCACAGTGTTGATGATAGTCTTGGTTTGAGTGGAAGGCTAGATGGACCTCAGAGTTACAATGTTCTATGTCACCATTTCTACAATTTTGTGCTTTTCCTTTTACAAGATGATGTTACTGTGATGTTCCTTCTTTCTGACTCACACTCAGCTATGTAGAATGATTTTACTGCTTGTTTGCATCCAAATGATTGCACTTCAAAAAGCATTAAGGCAAAAAGATGAGAAGAAACTGGCATTCTGCCTCTCCTGAATGGTCCATGTGTTTGGGTATTAATATTGTTCATTTCTGAAAGAATCTGCAACTGAAATTTTTTTTCTGTCAGTGGTAGGAAAGGTCTCAGTCTATAAACTGCATGGGAAATTTGCAATCACAAAATCGTGATTTTAATTGCAAGGTAGTAGGAGAGAATAGTAGCTCTAGACCTCCACTATTTATGTCTTTCTGTGTATGCTTAGAAGCAGACGGGTAATCAATGTACAGATTTAAACATAGATGTTATAAATTAACTTAATTCCTACTACTCAAGGGACTGTTGGTATAATAAAACACTAACAATTAAAACTTTCACATCAAGATTTATGGATCCAACAAATCCTCTAACTGTAGCCTGAATAAAATGTCAGTTAAAAAAAACTTAGCAGTGTCCTCTTTACTAATCAAACAGTCTAACTCAGTGTCATAACCATTTAAATTCCCAGGGAATATCTTCTGGAAAGAAAGTAAAATATAGTACTTGACTTCAAAGTGCATCTACAAAAGGGTTTTAAATTTGTTTCCTTTTAAACCTTGGCTGACAAAATTCTGAAGAAAAAATATTGTTTGATAAAGTTTATTTGGAAAGCAGATGCTTGCTGAGTCAGAGTTCATGGGATTAGAATATTGTACACTGATTATATCAGGCAGCAGCTGTGGCTCTGATTCATGTGCCAGGTTTGCATTAAAAAAGGATATTTCTTCTGGGACCAATCAAAAATACTAATATTTGATCAAGGAATTACTAGCTGAATCTTTATTAATTGCATAGTGAGATGTTCTGTGACCTTTATTTAAGATGATTTTTCAGCAGCTAAAAATTAGCTAATCTGTTTCATTTAGAGTAGACTAACCTCAGAAATATCATTAGGAACTAAGCATCTGCTCATCAATCAAAAAACTTTTTATGGGAAGAGCTCTTAGTTGATACTTCTTAAGAAGACAAAAGAGACTTCCAAATGAAGTAAGTCCATCAATGAAAATGAAGGAGCTATCTGGGTTTGATGCAAAAGTAAAGATAAAACTTCATTATGTAGGATGGAAGTAATTAAATTGCTTTTTTTTCAAGTTACTGGGGGGATACAGAGCATGTTTTCATAACCTCTGCAATCTTGAGAATAACAGGTTCAATAAAGATGGAATTTCACTGTAGGATTTTATTTACTTTACTCGCTACACTTTCTCAAGAAATCATGTAAGTGACTTCAATCTGCACTAGGTATGTCTCCCTAAAAGATAATAATAATTATTTTCAAAAAATGTCAGACCCTAGTGTGGGGAAGGCAGTGGCAATAAAAATGTATAAATGTTGCTGTGCGTTGCTCTCTGCTGCTCAAAGCACGTTGACCTCACTGAAGGCTCTAGCACGAAGTAGAGGTGAGGCTAAGTCAGCTTTCCTCAGTCTCGAGGTTCTTGTTCACCAGCCTGCAATTTCTCAAGTTTAGTGTATTTGGGACTCACTTTACCGGCTCTGTTGCCTACCCAAGTATGAATTTGGAATTTTTCTGCAGCACTAATATATTTTTCAGGCATAGGAAAATAAATATTTTTTGTTTATTTTCATGGGCTCTTTCATTTTCATGAACTCTTCAATGGATTTTGAATTTTATTTCTTCCTGAAAAATATTCTTTTTAAGTAGAAAATACGATTCCCTGTTCTAAGATGTTAAGAAATCATGGTCATTTTTGTAGGAGGCAGTTTCAAAGCTGGAAAGAAGGGAAGGTTCTTACCTGTTAACTGTCAGCTTGTGAAGTAACTTGGACTGGCAGTCTGGTCATGTTTGACTCTTTAGAGAGTGAGCAGAAAGGGGGTTCACAAACAGCTCAGGGGAGTTCCAAAATCATGTAATCATCATGCTTTTAACATAGGCCTTTCATTAAGTTATATTTGCATTCAAAATTGGATGAAAACAAAAATTGTTCTCTAGATTTTGTACAGTGCTTTTATTTTTAAGCATTTTTCCAAAATTATGCACTGTTGAATGAGCCAGTTAATGGGAATAGTTTAGTTCATTCTTTTAAACAAAATGTTCCTAGTGCAGCAAGCTGGACTGGTATTTCCCTATTTTGTTTCACTTGTTAGTCTTCACGCAGAAAAATTAATACAAAGTCAGCCTTCCCTTTCACCAGAAATGCATCATGAAGGTGTTGCCACTGTCTGATGTGCTGTTGAATGCAGTGGGATTTCTTTTTCTCAGTTTTTTAATTTTTCTGCTTCAACTGCATAAAAAACTTACCAACAAACATACAGTTAGTATAGTGATAAAAAGCTTAGAAAGTTGTAAATATGGAACCAGAATTCTCTGCTTCACTTCCCTTCTCCTTCCTTTCCTCACAACCATATTTTGCAGTCCTTAAGAACATGTATCCAGTGCACTCATTTTCCACATGGAGTGCATGCTGAAAAGTGAATGAGGGTGCACATGGAGTTTAGAAGTTTCAAGGTCCAGAATCTGGTTGCTTATTTTTTCCTTATTAATATACACCCTACTTGGGTTTTGATAAATGTATTTCTCTCCATTTTGTAGCAGCAAAGAAGGAAGGAAGGACAAGTATTTTTGACTGGTGCAGATGACATTGTTTGAAAGGATCTTGGCTGCTCCTAGCATTTCCTTGTGTTTGGAGACACCATCTAGGAGAAAAATGCAATGCTCCTGCTGAGCAGGGAATGTGCAATGTATTACACATCAATCAGTGAGAATACCTCTTTTTCTAAGCACTTCACCTTATGTCTTGTGGTCTTATTTTGGAAACAAAAAACCAAACACATGAAGGCCTCCCTGGCATTTGCAGCCATGCTTGGAATTTGCTCAGGTAAGTAGAGTAAGCAGAAGTCATCGAAGGCATGTGCAGAATTCTCTCCAGTGATGCAAGGGTTCTGTAGAACAGCAGCTCTGGCCACATACTTAGATGTGCTCAAAGGGACGCAGTCTGAACTTTGTCCCTTCTGCTTTAAAAGTGGGTTTAGTTGCAAATTGAACAAGGTCTCTGTGAGGCTGGAGATTTTGCTTGGCTTGGTCGTGCTTTGTTTGGATTTTTGCATTGTAGTGCAAAACCTGCAATTCTGTTCCAAAGAAATTCGACTGTAAACTGTATATAAACCAACAATATTTAGGACAAAAGAACCAGTTGTTTATTTCTTTTTCATTGCTATTTCATCTCTGCTGTTTAAATACAATGTAGTAGACTTGCTAGTAAGTCTGTGAAGAATCCAATAATCAAGGTTCTTTGAGGTCTATAAATTAAATCTCTTCAGTGACTATTTATTGAGATTATGTTTGATCTCTATAGGATTTACAACAGATGCATGGTTTACTAAACAACCCTAAATTATGGTAAGTCTATGTGTTTTTCTGCTGCAATAGTTTTCAAGCTTTAAAAGGTTCCTATAAAAAGGAAATATGCATTTTAAATGCATTTAAATTAAAAATCTGGATGTTCCTCTGTATAAAAAGACACGTGTAAGCACTCAACATTATGTCCATAAATATGACTACATCAACCCTCTTGTTATCAGGAAGCAAGGAAATGGGTCTGTTCTTGCTATTTTTGAGTTTTCCATCAAAGAAATCAATACCAAACTTCTGAAAGACACAGAGATTTAAAAAAAAAAAAAGTTTTTTAAACTTTCTTACATGTCTTCTTTTGGTTGATCCTGGCCTCTCTTCTCATCAAAAGATCAGTAGATTGTGAGTAGGATTCAAAATACGTTTGCATTTCCCTTCAGCCATGTGATTGCTTGCTGAGACTTGCAAATGTACATTTTACCACACTGTTTGCAGATCTGGTTTTGATGCATATAGATGCTATGGAACTTGAATTGGTGCACAACACGACAGTTTTTATGCTTTAAAATAATTGGTATGGGGGTTTTGGTGGTAAAACTGGGAGAAGAAATTAATGAGAGATATTTTTTTCATTTACTGTTTCAGTGCTAAGCTGCTCTGGACTTTTTATGTTCTTTCTTCCTGAATTCTTCCTTATCCTACCTAATAATTAGTAACTGTGAAAAATAGCTCATACTTTTAGAAGGAGATGAAGTTTCTTTTTGCAGTTTTATTTTGCATTGTGTCTGTTGTACAGTTTGTACCTTAAGATTTCTGTAATTAAGCAAGGGAGGGCATGAGGAGGAAATATTCTTGTGGTGAGAAGGTGCTCTGAGGTTTCCTTGGTTTTTATCAGTGAAGACATGCAAGACTGCAATTCTTTTTTCTTGTTCAATTTTAATCAGGAATCTTAATCATATTTCAATGCCAAATAAAATGCTGGTGCATTTATAGTTGAGTGTATTTAAAATTTACTTCTGTTGTAGTAGAAGGTGTTTTTTTAACATCCCTATCAATATGGGAATCTAAACTGCTTTTTCAGTTTAGAAGGAAATGGTCTGGGGTTTATATGTATTGTAAAAGTAAGATACAAAGACTAACTCACTGCTATCTCATGCTTGCAGGTCTGTGATTACAGCATCTGCTTGCTTTATTTTCATCAGCTTTTCATAGCAGTGTTTAATTCTATAGGATCATTCAATTTGCTTCATGTTTCTGTTCTTGAAAGACTATGAGTCTGATTTCTGTTCTGATAAGAGGGTTCATGCAGAAGTTAAGACTTCTAACTTCCAAAGACTTTGGAGTCCTAGTAGCACCTCCTTCTTGAGAGATTTAATGCAGTTTGCAAATTAAGTGTCCTTAACTTTTCAAATATAATGAATTGTCCAGTGAGTTAGAACTATGTAAGGGTAAACTCTCCTATGTGTGATAGCTTGAGTAACTGGTTAGATCTGGAAGAAGAGCTATGGGATGCTCACACTCATAAAATCATCCTTGCTTAAGACCAGTTACTACACAGTGCCAAAATAACAATTAAAGAAGTGCTTTGTTGGTAGTGGTGCTAACCACAATGGCAGGAGCACACCATTTTTCTGTTCTGCTGTCTCCTGTGCACACCACATCTGTGCAAGGACACTTTTGAGTGTTCCTGGCAACCTATGAAGCTTATTGAGTGCATGCTAATGATAAGTATATCCTATCCAGGGTATGCTTAGGATTATGGAATCACATGCATTTCCAATGATGTTTTTCAAAAGAGAAGAATCCAGCCTTGCTGATGACCCTTTCTTCTCCTGCACTGTCAGAAGTGAGAATTTTTCTTCAAATGATTAAACATCTCTGTTTAGTGTGGACATCACTGAACTCCAGCAATGCACATTATAATATATGATTGAGGAAATGGTTTGGGATGTTTTAAATGTAATGATATAGCAGCTTTTTTGAAGAATACTTTGTTCACTGATGTTTTCCAGTGTGACAATGAAAAGTTAGTAAATGCGGTTTCAAAGACTTTGGATTTATTCACCTGTTCTCATTGAAGAGATTCAAAGCCTGGCAGGTACCTGTCTTTAAAATCTGTAGTATAAATGTCACATGAGGTTATATTTTCAACTAAAACAAAAGTCTGCAAAAACGACATGTTGGACAGAGAACAAATAGAACAATATTTTCTGTTTATGGGGCAATTCAATTCAAAATAGAAAACTATGCTTCCTTAATATTTTTGTTCTCTTTTGTGAAACTGTAGGCAATCAAGTGTTTATCCTAAATGCAAACTCAAATAGCTGCCAACACTTGTAGAGAAATGAGTGATACATAAGCATTTTATCTTAAGATTTCTTTTTCTTTCCTCAAAGCTTGTGTCTCTTTGGGTTAGTTACCCAGATAAAATTTTGTCCAGAAGAAATAAATTTGGTGATGGGTATTATAGTACAAGTAGTTAAAAACAGAGTTAAAAAATTCCAGTGCAAAGCAAAGTGATTATAGATAGCAGCAATAGAAGTTAGGTGGTAAAGGGTGAGATTTTCTCATCTGACAGCTAGAGCCTTGTGTAGTATGAAGTTCTTCTGGCCTTTCTCTCCTGTGTCTGCTTATTCTTCTCTCTCTCAGTAATGCAGGTGTACAAGTCTTTTCCCTTGCAGTAATGCCTCTGAAAACTGGTTGTAGCCCAAATACTGACTTTCTAGCTTTTCTTGCTTTTTTCAGTTCTAGCAGAACCAATTTCCCATCTTCCTTTGCAGGAGGAATAGGCTTCTCTGTGAGTCTTGGTTTTGGTAGTCTTTTCCCTGGTGTGGAAAAGAGGTGAGAATCTTAACTTTACGTATGCCTTTTTCTTTTCCTGTGCTGTCAGAAATGAGACTGTTTCTATAAATGATTAATCATATCCATTTACTAAGGCTGTGTCATAATTTCCTGTAAAAACATATGGGAAGAGATGTCTGTCTTTATTCTTCATCATTATGTCTGCAGAAACTGAGGAGGGCTAAAGAAGCTTTTGGAAAATATTTGAATTGTCCTGTTTGTCATGAAGCAACTTTCTGTGCAGAATTTCTTCCCCAGGGCTGGCAGTTGTAGCTTTAGAAGTCTCTCTGTGTCCACCCTTCTGGAGGATGCTGATTCAAAGCATCCAGGATTCCAGAGAACCTGCTAGGCAGGGATTTTACTCAGCTGAATTAATGGTCCTCAATGAAACAGGGCTCTGCAGCATTTCCTAGGTGTCTATTTCAGGTGACAGAGATTATTTCCATAGTGTTGCTGGAACTTGAGGATCATAGGACTTATTCATGTTCTACATGTCTTTTTAAAGGCAAACCTTATAGAGAAAGTCAAAGTTGTATGGTTGTAAGATTGTTAGCCTTAGGAAGTGACAAAGGCTGGATGTTGGGATTACTGTCTTCCATTTGTTTGCATGATAGCATCACACTGGGCATCAGGTGGCTTCTTGGCAATCTCTGACAGTACTCTTTGCAGGAGCTCAAGTGTTGTCTTTGCAAATATGTTCCATTAGAGGCCATCTGTTTCTTGTATTTCACTGCTTTTAGCACTCTTTGAACTCCTTATTTTATCAGTATTGGTAGTTGTAGGCTGGGTAGTGTGTTGTGTGCTGTGTGCTGTGAACCTGACAGTGTGTGGTATGTGGCTGACTCACTACAAGCTCAGAGGTGTAGTACAGTACCTAAATGTGTCCAGAATACGCAGAGTGAGGATATCTTCTTCAAGTGATCAGACTTTCTATTTACCATTTAGTGGGGTATTTTCCATTTCTGTTTCCAGTGCCCCAAAGTGCCAGTTTGCAAAGTTACTTTGTGCCCATAAACAGAGAAGGGTGCTTGTGTTTCTTGTCCATTTATAGTGTTTTATGGCTTGTAGTTACAGTCTTACATCAGAGAAGTGAATTGGCAAAAGAACTCTTAAAATACAGTGACAAACTCAAAAATCACCAAGATTTTATGCTCTTTTTCTAGTTTGTGTTTGGGGTGCTTGTGTTTTGGAAGGAGTTAGATAATCACAAGTGATTTGAGCGTGGTGTGCCATACCCAACACCCCTCTAGCTCTTTTCTTGAGGACTCCAGCATGATGAAAAGCTAATCTGCAAGAAAAAATTGTGAGTATTAAAAACAAATGAGTAGCTGCTGTGCTCCCACTATTTCTCACTTATGACCCTTGTCTAGCCTCCTAAACAAAAGAATCTAGCAATCTGTCACACAAAGTATTCTTGACATCTCCAAAATGAGCTTCTTCCCCCATCTTTTTTTTTTCTTCTTACTTAGATTTAAGTTGTTGCATAATTAAAATCTCTTTGACATCCTGCTTACAGTCATATCCTGTTGCAGGATTTGTATCCATCTGGCTCACAGCTGATGGATCTTTATACAAACCCACTCTCCTCACATCAGACACCACTTGAGAACCCATGACCTTAAATATCACCACAGCTACATTTTTTAACCCCCTACCAAGAATAATAATAGAATCTCCTGACTTGGAAGTGTCCCATAAGAATAATCCAATCGTAAGAATTACACCATGTGCCCGAGGGCATTGTCCAAACACTTCATGAGCTCTGTCAGGCTTAGTGTCAGGCTTAGTGTCCCTTAGGAGCCTGTTCCAGTGCCCAACCACACTCTGGGTGAAGAAACTTTTCCTAATATCCAACCTAAACCTCTCCTGACAGAGCTTCATGCCACTCTCTCGAGTCCTGTCACTGGTCACCAGAGAGAAGAGATCACTGCCAGCTCCTCCAGTTCTCCCCATGAGGGAGCTGCAGGCCACTGTGAGATCTTCCCTCAGACTACTCTTCTCCAGGCTGAATAGGGTAAGTCACCTCAACTACACCATATTGTATCTCCTCCAGACCCTTCACCATCTTTGTGGCCCTCTGGATGCTTTCTAATAGCTTTATATCTTCTGTTGTGGTGCCCTAAACTGCACATAGACTTGAGGGTGGGGCCACACCAGCACAGAGCAGAGCAGTCTCATTCCACTCTCCAGTCTCTTTCCACTCTCTCAGCCTGGCTCACTAGGGATAAGCCTAGGGGCAGCATGCTGATTTTAGAAGGACAGTAGCAGAGGTAGGAAATGGTGTCTTTAATGGTAATGAAACCTTAGCAAAAGGAGAGGGGAAAAGCTATTTTTTTGATAGAATGCTGCTTGACAAAAATAGTTGAAAGGCACTTGCAGTTGGCTCTTTTATGCAGTCTTTATACGGAGCTTCTGATACAGATTTCTGAGAAGAAAGACCTGAGTGGCTCTGCACTCCCATGCACAGTGCTGCCTCCCAAAATAGGTCTACCCTTCTCCACTTCTGCTCCTTCTATGCTCATGCAGAAACAGGAAATTCAACAGTGGGTGGTTTCAGGAATTCACGGACAATGGAAGCACCTTGGGGAGCCCTGGTGGAAGGCACGGCACCATGGGGCTCTGAGGTCACAGAGCCCCTCTGACTTGTTCTGTGCCAGCTGTGGGCACTGCTGCAACAGCAGCAGCAGCAGCATTAGCAACAGCATGCTGCGAGCATGGGGGTTCATGGTCCTCACCCAGTGCCTCCTCCTCTTTCTGATGGTCCTGCAAGCCCAGGACACCCAGTCTGCTCCAATACAAGGGCAGGGAGCAGGTAGGGAGGTAGACACCTGCACCCAGCCCTAGGCTGGCAGCAGCAGGCCAGGACTAAGGCTGGGTGAGCCAGAAAGGCTCCACAGTGCAGCATGGGGCAAACACACCACAAAGAGGTGTGGGCGGGCTGCGGCTACTTTGGGGGTGTTGGGGGGTTCCTAACAGGCAGAGAGGTGGGGAATGACAGTGTGGGGCCAGAAACTCGGCAGTGAGTTCTCCACCACTTGGTGATGGTGAGCCAGCCTCTGGTGTGTGCCCTGTCACTACATGACCTCTGTACACATTCTGTATTCAGGTATGACAATGGAGAGGACGTGTAATGGGTACGTCTCATGGGTGTTTGGTTGTAGATGTGGCCAGAGAGAGGGCTTTTCCAGCTCCTCAGGTGGATTCTGTGCTGGTTCCCAGCTTGTATCCCACAGGTGAGTATCTGTGAGTCTCCACTGACTTCACAGAGCAAGCTTTCCTTTTCTACATTATTTGTGTGAAATGTAACTTCATAATTTCTCTTAATGTCCTCATATAAAGCTAAAACAGGGAATGATTCCCAGCAGACACTTGAATTTGGAAAGAAAGTCCCGAAGGACTTGGAAGAAACTGAAAAAGGTTAGTATAACTTACTCTGTAAACTGTTAGGACCTGAGGAGCTGATCTTTTAACTTCCTGTAGCCTGTGCAGCAGGAAGGGATTGGTCAGAGCCTCACTGCAGGGACACTTGATTTTACACCTTGCATGGGCTGCAGAGCCACAAAGATGGTCCAGCACAGTGTCTGCCACCAGCTGAGCTCCTAGATGAGTCTCAGGGGCAGCTGCTGCTGCAGTTGTACAATTACTGGTCAGAGTTGCTTTGTGCAGGTGTGAATATCCAGATGTCAGGAACAGGTGTGTGCTGATTTTGTGTTCAGCTCATGCACAGCCTAGCTTCAAGGCAAGAATGACAGCCCATGAGAGATTCTGCAGGCATTTCTGCTTGTGATGGATTTTCAGCCAGCAGACTGATAGCTGCGGTGGGATGAGTGTGACTGTTGGTGGTGCCTCTGGAGCGTGTGTTGGATGGGCAGAGGAGCTAACTGCTCTCGAGCCAGGAGAGGGAGAGCACCCTGCCAGGCACTGGAGGAGAGAGGGCCCTTGGCTGCTGGAAAGGAGGTACAGGCAGTTTTGGTTTGCTGGGACCAGCAGGCTTTGTCAGGGATGCAGGCAGTGTTGAGAAAGAAACAGGAGCGGCTGTCTGAGGATAACTGTTATCTCCAGTGTGGGGAGGTTACTGCCACCAGTGTGCCACAGAGATATTTGTAGTCATGTCTAGATAGGAGGAGAGATGGCTCACCTCCCACCACACCCAGTGCCCAGGAATTTCAGAACTTTTTTTTTGGGAATGAGGCCACTTGTGAAATTATTTGTAGCGCAGAGCACAGTAATGTGTGCTGCTTTCTCTTCTCCTGTAGGGCAAAAGGTTGAAGAAGAGATCAAGACTCCGGATCATGAATTGCTGAGCATGTACTATCTTCTAGGGATTACAGTAGTCTTGTGTGTGCTGCTGCTTTGGATATGCGTATGTTGCATAGGCATGTCATGGCTGAGGGAGAACGACACGTGAGTTGGCTTTTTGCTGCAGTAATTTATTGCTGGCTTGACAAAGCAACTGCTGGCAATACTCTGTTGAGATTTCCCCAGTGAGGTCCTTTAACTGTTCTCTTAATTAATATCAATGAGTAGTCATTTCTGAAATGCATTTGCACAGGGTGCCCCAGAGACATGGAGCAGCACTGGGACAAGCTGATTCTGACTGAAAAAGGAAAGATCAAACTAGAGGTAGAGGTGAGGCACAGTCAGGAGAAGGACCAGGATGCAGATCTCCCAACTCCACCCATTTGTTTCATCTGCTCTCTGGCTGATGGTGCCCCTTCACAGGACGACTGGGTATCTGTGGATTCACCTTACCCCATTATCATCCCAGTGTCCCTTGTAACCAGTATCAACAGGGATATTGTGACTCAGAAGACTGTCATTTTTTCAATGAATAATATATTTAATTTTTTTTTTTCCAAAAGCAATGAGTTCTTGCCTGTTTTGGCTGTTCCTGTTTGGGTAAAATGCACAGAGCTGGCACTAGGGCTCTACCTGTGAGAGGCTGTCAGAGACATGTACTGCAGTGTGGGACACCTTTCTGTCAGCATCAGCCTGTTTTCCTCACTGGGGCTGTCATCAAGTCTTTCCTCCACCAGAATGAGGACTTGCTGGTGTGACATGAAGTGCAAAGGCTTGTCCATGAGCTTTCTTGAGATGTTGCCCTGAATCAGGATTGTCTGGGTAGAGAGGGAAGGAGGTTCAGGGAAGAATGGGCACCCAGTGCTGAGCACATCAAGGAGGGCTGATGGGGTGATAGAGGCTGCAGGTGCAGCAGTGGCCCCACCCCAGAGCTCAGAGATGAGAGATGAGTGGAAAATTGGAGCAGAGCTGAGTGGGAGAGGAGAGTGAAAGCAACGTGCCATTAATCACAAGGGTGGCATTAAAAATTAAACAGAGTTAAAAGAAATAGCAATAAATAGAAATAATAATAATAATAGTGATAACAAATGTAAAAAGGAAGAGTTTAAGCACTGCAGACTGTCAACAAAGGGGAGGAACACCCTTGGAATACATTTAAAGTCACACTGGCTGAGTACAGCAGATCCCATCCAGGCTAATGTGGAGTCTGGCCTGCAAGGTTCTTTTCAGAACATGTCAGATGACACAAAGTACAGACCACAAAGCCAGTTTTATGACACTTGTGCCCTGCAACTGTGTCTGAAGGGTACAGCAGCCAGGCAGAAAAGGCTTTTGACATTGTCCTAGGCTGCCTTGCAGGACATTATAAACACCTCTTCCCAGCACCCCTCCCCCTGTGCAGAGCCCCCCATGTCACCCAGTCAGCCCAGCCTGAACCTGTCTGTGCATTCCCATTCTGTGCACCTGCAGAAGCTTCCCCCAGTGCCTGCTTTTGCCCACTCAGGTGTCAGCAGCCAACCCTGAAATTCTTAGCACAGGGAAAGTGTTCTAGAAGATGCCAGAACAGTTCTCTGAGGATGGCTGTTGTCTCTGGTGTGTGTAGGTTATTGCCAGCAGCAAGCCAGAGAGATGCTCATAGAGTTCTTATCTCCCAACACACTCACTTCTCACAAATTCTGGAACTTTGCCCTTTTGAGAATAAGGCCTTTTGAACTACAATCAGCAGGGGGTGGGAATGATGGCTCTTGACCTTCCATACAAAAAACAGACTCGTAAAATCAAAATAATAGAATCTCTTGAGTTGGAAGAGATCCAAAAGGAACATCAGGTCCAACTCCTGGCCCTGCACAGGATGCCCCAGGAATCACGCCATGTGCCTGAGAGCATTGTCCAAATGCCTCTTGAACTCTGTCAGGCTGGTGCTTCCAGGGAAGCTGAATTTGCTGTTCAATAACACGATATGCACAGCAAGGCTGATGCAGGTGGGAACTGCCATGCTTGTGTGTGTTTTTTCAGGGGATCCCTGTAACCCACACCAGCTTGTGCATGGAGGTCTAAAATGTGCCACACATTTTAAAAATATGGACAGTTCTTCTCTGCCAACCAGGCACAAAAAATCTCCAGGAGGAAGAATAGGACAGATCTGAGGGAAGAGAGCCCTTTTTTGTAATGTATCAGTATTATTCCTGTCACCAGGCTAATACATTGAAGGCAGTTCTGCTGAAAAGCCATTCAGATGCAGTGAATAGCTGAGCAATGGTGTAATTTAATGCTGGGCAAACAGCAAAGGGTAGATTTGTCAGTGAGGCTCTGCACTCTGTAAGTTTGGTTGTGTTCAGGAGTTTGTCTCAGGTTGGGCTATGCTTTTTTTTTTTTTTTTTTTCTTTTTAGCTATCATGCATTTATAAAAATCTATTTATGGAAATACAAGAGATTCATGAATAAATGAGATGGCATATTCCTTTCTTCATTTTGTGAATTACAGTATCAACATTTTAGAGCCTGTTCATGAATTAATAATTACTTTAATCAATAAAAATAATTACAGTGCTAAGAACATTTTAACAATGAATGCTTTCATGCCATTTTCACTCCTTTTTAATTAAAGCATGACAACTCATATTTACCATTTTCATCATGATCTCTCTGAATGGTGAAATTTGTCATCTTTGACTTGGGCTCTAATTATAATTCTTTTAGATGGTTCCGATTTCTCCTCATTATTCAATTATGCTTGCTCCAATTTTAAACTGACAAAATTTTCCTCTCTAAATCTCTTTCATGCTGTAAGAATATCTTTGACTTTATAATACCCATTTTAAATATTCTATGCTAGCCAAAATAAATGCAAATTAAATATATGAAATAGAAAAACAAATATAAACTGCTGAATATAAATAAATACAGCAGAAGACCAATTATTTTCAGTTTAAATGCATCTATCTTACTTCAGTATAGCATGAAATATTAATATAAATTTGCTGCAAATACAGAAATTGTAATAAGACCATAATAAGCTTGAAAAAGCAGCATGCAAACTTAATTTTTGTGCCTGAGACACAGCCTCCAATTAAATGATCTCCTACTATTTTTCATACGGGATCTCTTCCTTGCCTTTTCACTAGATAGCGTGGCATTCCCTTAAATATAATAACCTGCTATGATAGTCTTCTTCAGCCTATTCTCCATAATTACTTAAGTATATTTTTATAATCTTGGCAATGTGAGAAAAAATTTCTTTTCCTGCAGTAAGATTTGTTTGCCTCACAAATTTGTGAGTTCTGTTGGTGCCTCAGTGATGTTTTGCCTGGTGTGAGCTAAGGGAGTGAGCCACTGAGGAACTACAGGGGAAATTATTATGCTTGAGTTGATCACAACTGGGCAAGTAGGACCTAGGTTTTTAAATTCTTTGCTTTGTAAAATACCATGTAATGCTAAGAAATCTTATGAGCACTCTAAGAGCTTTTTACTTATTTCAAACTCAACCTTCAGGTGCTTCAGGAATTGACTTAGCCTGGGGGCTTCCTCGTGTGGATTCATACCATGTGGAAAACATGTAATTGTGATATAGGAGGATCAGTGTAATGTCTCTTGGTACTCCCCACAATGGTTTCTTTTTACACCTTGCTATTGTTATTTCTGTCATTATATGCCTTTGCTACAAAATGTCTGCAACAACTTACTTTCCAGCGCATCAGGTTTTCTTGCAAACAGTGTAGAAAAGGGGTGTATTTGGGCAGGTATCAACGTGGTCCAGTTGCTGTGCCTCTCAGGTGGTTTTACCTATCCTAAGGATGTTTTCAGTTGACATTTATGATTTTGAAACTGTCACGTACAGCCAGACTGCTGCTTCAGGAATTTGTTGGGCATCAGTCTGCAAACAGATCCCACCATTTGAATCCAACCTCCATGAACTACTCTGATGGGACAGTTAAAGACAAAATAGTAGTTTGTGTGCATGGAGGGGAGTAAGTTAAATTGGCAGATGAAACCAGATTCATGCTGTCATATCTCTGAAGCGCTTGACCTAAAGTCATCACAAGGTTGTTTCAACACAGTTTTGTGCTGCCTACACTTTCCAGTAGTTTTAGAAGATCCATTAGGAAGAAAGCAGCAAATAATTCAGTACAGAAATAGATCATCATCAGAAGAATTAAAAAATTTGAGATGCACAGTTCAGTGCTTTGCTGCTAAACCTAATTTAGCAGTCAGCAGCTGCTTTCTCTGACTTTTTCAATAGCTTCATACAAACTGGCTTACCATGGTGGAAATCCTGAGGTTAATTCCAGCTCTGGAACAAAGTAAGCTTCTGGGTGTCCACATCCCTGCTGCCTTTTACCAGGCACTTCTGACCTGTCCTGCTTTGTCTTTTCTTTCTGCCCAGGTCCTTTTTCAGACTTTTTCCTTTCTTCTCCCAGCTTCTTCTCCATGGAGGCTCCTCAGGCTCTGTCTAGGCATTCCTATCTGTTCCTGGGTGCTGCACTGTTTGCACATTGGATTACACTGTGGTATTTAGTACCAATATAGCAGTTAAAGAAGGGAGCAAAACTATAGAACTTGATAATGGTTACATTCTGTTTTTTATCCAGAGGGCAATGCCCCATTGCAAAATATGTATGTAAGAGCTGCTTTACTTGTAATTGAGATTAGTTGGTGTATGAGACTCATGTTGGCTTTTTGCACACAGCAGATTTAATTTGTGGCATATTAATTGTATTTGGTGTGTTAGCATCTTAGTGCATTTTAATAACAAAAATTATTTTTAGAAACTTTTCACTTTATGTGGGTTGCAGAATTGAGGAAGTGTATCTTTTAATATATTTGCATAGTCTGATGTTTTGCAAGGAATATGGACAGCTTTGGACTGGATTGTCACGTATGGAAACAACTAGGAGACAATCACAATCACTGATTTACATTCTCTTTTTTTCAGTGGCAGAGAATATTTTTTTGTGAAATCCAAAGCAGCAGTTGCCTATATGCAGTTGCTATTTCAGTATGAACAGTAATTGCTTTAATGAAGCAGAGAGGAGCTCAGATACCTGTTTTCCTGGCACGTGTTCTGCAAGATACTAAACAATTGAAATATTACACCCAAATCCAATGTCAAAATGCTTTTCCTGTGCTACTTCTTGAACCCAGGATATTAATATATGTCCAAAAAGTAAGTTGAGCAAATATTTGCATTTAGTGGATTTATCATTTGCTATTGGCAGCTACCTCAGATTATTTCAAGACATTTGAGAGTACTTTGCCATGACATGATACAGCTTTTCCTTTAAAAAAAGACATAAAAAATAATTACTCTATAAGATGTAATGTTTATGAGGTTGTATGAATGGTTGCATAATGTGCACATGGTGAAAGCTGTGCATTTCATGTTAAATACAAGAATGACTGTGCACTGAGAGGGAATATTTAAGAAATCATGAGAACTATAAAGGGCCATCTGCTTCATGCTCCATTTTTATTTGCTGGATTAACCCACTGCAATATTTAAATAGATAATGAATTGCCGTTTCATCCACTCATTAGATTTTTCATGGCACGAACCTACCTTATCATGAAAAAGGTTTCCTTTCTATGCAGGGAGAGGACAGTTGTTTGGAAAGAGGAAAAGACAAAACATAATATGACAAGTGACATGAGCTACACCTTTCCTGTTAACCTTTAATTCCAGTTTTTCTGTACTTGTTCTTGTTTTCAACAATGGTCCTAACGCTGCTGTGGAGCTACAAAGGACGAATGAAGAGTGGGGTCCTATCACTGTCCTCCCTCCCGTTCTTTTGGGCAATCCCCCACCCTGAGAGTAGGAGAGTGAGTGGGGAAGGTGTGCTGTGTTCTGCTTACTCTGGCTGCTTTCATGAACCTCTAGTCTTCATTTCAACAGAAACATGGAATTGTGGAATCATTTGAGTTGGACCTTCAAAGTTCATCTAGTTCAACCCCCACTGCCATGTTCAGGGACGTCTTTCAGTAGATCAGATTGCTCAAGGCCCCGTCCAACCTGATTTTGAAGATTTTGAATAGCTCCTAGGCTGCTCTGACCCTTCTCTTTGCTGAAATTAACAGAGTTGACAGTCTCAGTAGCGTGAAGCTTGTGCAAAACATTTTTTCATTTCTTTCTTTTTCTCTTCTTTCGTACCACACAAGGGCAATGGAGAAAGTGTCAGTGTGTGCTTGCCAGTGTGCTCTGAGCCTGGATCTCAATTTTGTGCCTTGATGTTACAGCAGTATTTGAGTCTCACAGTTCTGTAAATATGCATTACTTCTCTGCCTAACCAAATAAACAGTGTTCCATTGTTTTGTGAAAGATTTCCAGGGAGGAAATGGATAAACATTTCAAGGTAGTAGGGAAAGCCCTTTCAGTGAAGGGTAAGTCCCTGGGTATGTTTGCATTTTTTAAAGAAAAGGGGAAGTAATGTTGAGTGTTCTGGTGGTATCTTTAAGACATGAGGATGGCTGAAGAATAATTTACCATAATGTTAATTAAAGATAATAAACTGCGTAGAAGGATTTACCTAAATAGGCTTAATAAAGCATTTTAATCTTTCTATAGTGATTGTTGTTATATTGCAGAAACACTAAGCAAATTACAGCCCAAGCCTTAGAATCTGATGTTTGCAACAGAAGTATGTTGCAGAAAAATATTAGAATTGTTAGAAAAGAAAGGAATCTGGTTTGGATGACCCACCAGCCCTGGAGTAAATGCAGTTGATCGGTCCAGAGCTTATGTTTTCATAAAAATTCCTGTTATCTCAGAGTTTAATTTCTGAATGGAAACAGCCCATTAAGATCTCATTGCTAGGCTAAATGCATGGTTCAGATTACTGTTTTCCCCATGTGCACCACATTTGTTTACACTGAATTTCACTTGCCATTTTATTGACTAATCACTCGATTTCATGAGGTTTTTCTTCTGCAGTTCTCTTCCCTCACAGCATAAATTGCAGGCTACACAGTGCTTCTGCCTAGAGGCAGACTGTTTGCTATTGTGCAATTCAATTTGAACTGTCTTACCATCCTATTTTAGCACCTATTTGTGAAATAGGAACTTATCCTTCAATTCCTCCGAGTTGTTTTGCAGGAACTCAGGCTCTTAATCTTTCCCTCTTCTTGTTTTGGAGAAAAGAATATTTAAAAATTCATGGACTGAAATGCTTCTTCCTAGATTTCTTACTCTGTATGAGAACATTTTGCTTTCATAATGGGCAGTTTCAGTGTTTGTTTTGTTTAGGAAAATGACTTGCCCAAAAATGTATTTTGTCCAGCTTAAACAAATTGGCACTCTCATGCCTTGCTGTTCACCTTGTCAGCCTTCTGTAATCTCTGTTCAGGTTATTCTGCTGGCCATCTGTTAGGAAGAGAAAAAAGTGAAGTATGAGTTCTCCTTGGACTCTGAGATCTTCAGTAGGAACCTTTTATAGCCTATAGCTGCAGGGAAATCATCAGAGGTCAATCTTCTGCCTGCATCTTCAGCTCTGCAGTCAAGAAACTGCAGAGCATAGACTGGGAACCAATGAAGCTTCTTGGCAATAAATCATCAGTATCCAAAGGGTTTGTACATGGGGTGAGATTTTTCAATACAAACATCCTTGAAAATTCCAGAGGTTGCTATACAGCCACCCCATCGCATTAGAAAGGCACAGTCAAAGTGAGCTTATACCTGACCAGTTGTACACTGCTGCTCCTACAGTCAGAGTTCAAGCAGTTTAACTCAAATCCTAGTGAGTAGTGTGGAGTTAACGATGGGAATGTGATTTCACTTGCCTAACTACAAGAGCTTTATTGTTCAGCAGAAGGCTTTGACACATAGTACTAAGATTTGTTTCTCAGGTACTGGCTTCACTTGCACTCATTACACACCTCTGTGCTATTTCTGCAGGTCATTACTTGAAGTCAGATACTTATTTTTATTCTTTTAATCCTTTCAAGCCCCTATGAGCTTAATGACAACATAAATATTAAAGATTGGCTTAAAAATATGAAAAAATGTTGATGCAGTTTAATGATATTTGCAAGCCTGTGCATATTAGGTGGTATTTTCTCTGCGTAGTTATGACTTGTTTTGTCAATCAAAGAAACTCAGAAATATTTAATACTGATTACAGTAGCAAAGATAACTGGTGAAAGGGATGTTGTGAACTTTCAAAAAAGAGCAGGGCATGTTGGTTGCCATCTGGTACAACTGCTGCAAACGATAACATTTAAAAATACTTCTAACTGAAAGTTAAGTGAATTGGCTTTGATCTACCTGGCTATAAAAATTATTCATCAACGTAGAATAACTATGCAGCACTTTTGGCATGGAGTAACTTTCCCAATTGCAATGAGTTCATGGACTTCATTAATAGTGGTCATAAAAACATGAGAAACACTTTGGTTATTAATTAGGGAAAAGTCAATTAAAAGTGAGAATTTATAATTTTCACAATACGACACATGTTCCCTGAAAGATTTAGAGTTAACAAGCAAGTATATTTTGTGTAATTGTCATAGTTAATAAGAAAAAAAAATCACTCTGCTGTAGAGATTCTTTAATTAACAGTTGATAACATTTTGCAGAAGTGGTGAAGCCCTCCATAGAAATATGCAAGACTTCTAATGATAGTATGTGGCCCTCTGTGATTACCTGTACTCCAGAAACAAAAGGAAATACTCTGTATCCCATAGTTACTGTGTAGGAGATGGCTCCCCTTGGCAGCTACTATAGAGATTTCTAATTTTAGACTGTAAAACCAAGGTTAAACTTCCACATGTCTCATATAGATGGATGCCCCATCCCTGGAAATGTTCAAGGCCAGGCTGGATGGGGCTCTGAGCAACCTGCTCTAGTGGGAAGTGTCCTTAACCATGTCAGGGAGATTGGAACCTGATGATCTTTGAAGCCCCTTCCAACCCAAACCATTCTCTGATTCTGTGATGAGTCTGTGTTGCATGATGGTGGCTATCTGGGGAGTCTCCCTTCTTTTCTCTTTCTAACAGCTGGATAGGAGTTACATGAACAAATTCAGAGCCTCTAGGCTTTAGATTATGAGGCCAGAAATATGTTGAGCACACTGGAGAACTGAAGTCACATCAATAATTTAAAGTGCCTTACAAATTCTTCAATCTTATGAATTAGTAAATAAAACATAATAAAGTCTTTAGATGTGAAATAAATTAAAATGAAATACAAAGTCTAGTTCGCTTTACTAATTATAATTGTTTATTGTGTGCTTCAACATTATTCTATTAAATCTTAACCCTGATTTGCTGAGACTGATTTTTTTCAGTCCCTGAATTATAGTGGATTGCACAGTATTGAACTGAGACTTTAATGAAAAGGAAAAATTAGGAAAATGCATAATATGCATCAAAAATAGTTTGCTCTGGAGCATTTAGGATACTATTCTAAATTTGCTTTTTGGTGCATTATCTCTTCTTTTCTTTTACTTCTACTTTAATGCAAGAAGGGTCTTTTTGTGTGAGGTAGAAGTACTGTCAATTCAGGTTGTGAGTGCTGTGTACTTTTAATACTGTGATTTTCAGAATTTCCCCCACATACCAGTGGGAAAACACTGGCAAAGGTCTTTTAGTTGTCTTTTAGAACTTGAGGAAAAGATAAGTTTTAGATTTCCCTGAAAGTTGGATCCAAATAACAGTGAAAAGGTTTGGGCTGGGTTTTTGCCAGTTAGTGGCTTGTCAGACTCCAGCTGTCTCAGAGTATGAAGCAGGAAGGCACTGTGGGGCCATTTTGGAGTCCGTGCCCCTTCCTCCTTGCAACCCCTGAGGATTTTGAGACTATGCAACTCCAGGCTGATGTAAGAGATACAAAAATGTTCCTCCCAATGGCTTTGATGCCCTTCTCATGCTGGCCCTGGACCATCTCTCCACCTTTTGTCCTATTTCTAAGGCATCTAATTTTGATGATAAAGTCATTGAAGCAGTCAGTCACTTGTCTTTTCCAGAGGGAGACATTCCTGCGGTGTGCATCACATTCCTAGAGGCAGATGGTTTTTTTAGACGTGGGTTCACTTTGCTTGAGGGTAGTTTACTGTAGGAACTGCTCTCAGACATGGTTGTGGAAAAAAAGGCACACGGTTCATCTTCCTCTTCATGCAGTTCCCTGACACTGCCTGAGCAGACTTGGCCACGTGACTGCCTGCTGCCTGCCGGGGCATTCACGTGCCCACTCAAGTTTCTTGCTATAAAGTCCTGTTCTTGTTTATTGCAGTAGAGCCCTTTCAAGTGCTTTGAAAATCACCCCAGAAATGGTTTTGCTTCATCCAGTCTGGGCTGGATGGGATGAATGCAAAAGAAAGTGGAGCTACTGGTGGGACAGAGAATCAGATGCTGGCTGTCCTTTTGCAGTGTCGACAAGACTTCCAACATCTCTGAGGTTTGGTGGGATTCTAGGTAATGTACTCTGAGATTTATGTACCATCCTTCAGTGTAAAATGTACAATGTGCTTCTTCATCTTTGAACTTCTCTTGTGAGAGATACTGATTTCTCATACTGCATATCTTTGACACCTATCCTGGGCTATACACCTATTGTATGTCTAATTGCCTTCTTGGCTGTTTTTGAAATCCATTCATGAGGGGGAATGAGAGACATAGGTGTTATTCAAAAAAAGTGAATCTGAGAACTCAAGAGGTCTTATCCAGACATTATGTTTCCATTTCTGTTATTTTTATGCCTTTTTAAATTAAGTTTTCTGAAGCCTGATAACCGTGAACACAAAGGATAAACAGGGAAAATACTTGTGGTTTTTGATTGCCCTTATTTTGGAGACTAAGGATTTGCTGAAGAGGTTTAGTGTGCCCTGTTGTCCACCCATCTGTCTACCCCATAGGCAGGACAATGAAGTTTGAATTTCTGCGGCAGCTGACTCCATTTCGCAATTCTTTGTTGCTTTTCTTTGGTTAAGTAGGTAGAAATAGATTTTGTGAGATGTTCACTTTGGTGTCTTTCATGCTGTTAATTTCTTGTTCAGGTATCCAGAGAAAAGCTGTGTGTCAATGTGAAGCATTACTGTCGCATCAGCATTACATTTGTCACTTTCTGCATGTGTAAGGAGCTATGCATTTCATTTAACAGAAAATAACAAAAAGACATTTGGGTAATTTCGAGGTGTCATAATCCATAGTGGTTTAGGATTGTATTTTTGTGTTTATAGCAGCCTAGCTTGCTCTTTATGTTGTAGGAATGTATTGTATTTAATCTTTTTTAAAAGTTCCTTTAATTAGACTTAAATGTATTAGCTTTGAATTTGATCTTGTCTTATAGGAAAAGCATGAAAATATAACATAATTTATAGTTTTAGTAATTTATCTGCTTAAGTAATATTCTCATGTCTTTTACTGTTATCACTGTAATTTTGTATCCCTCTGACACTTCTATATTCTTTTTCAAAGAGTGTACTTTATTGAAACGGAGTATGTTTGCATGATTGCAATTTATAATATAAAATACAGATTTATTGTTTTAATTAATTTTCAAATTCATTGCATTATCTTAACTGAACTTCTACATAAAGTGGGACTTGTCAGTGAACTATCCAATATAAATTTCATGCTTCTCCCATTAGAATGGTTTAGAAGAATTTAGAAATATGAGTATTTTAAGTACTTTTCTAAGATTTATACATTGTACACAATAACATGTTTGATATTGTACATTTATTAAAGTATTTCTAGGGACCTTTTTAAAATTTTGATTAGCTAGCTGAAATGTTTTCTCTAATTTGTAAAATTTTGCTGCCCCTATTAATCTGTCCTTGAGATAGATCACAGAAATTTTAGGGTTTTTTGGTGGGGGGCTGAATGGGTGCATTTTTCCGTAGGAAAGGCCATCAAAGTGCTAGCATACTGCATTTAATATGCTGAGCAGACTCATCATAAATTCTTTTACAAATATAATTGCATTATAAGCAAAACACTAGATTGCTGAAAATTTGAAAAAATAATTTCTGTAGCAGTACTACTCATTTTATGCCAGAAGACTAAGGAAGGAGTTTTGGTCTGGAGACGTGATTAAAATCGGAAATACATACTTAGATATGTCTTGTCCTGAAGTGAAATCTCGATTTGGATGTAAATAGTTTGTGATCAAGCCTAGTTAATTTTATTTCATGAAAACTCAGAATAGGCGATATGATATTATTTCATTTCAGTGAAATGTATATAAACGGTTTTTTTCCACAAGGTTCCAAAGTCCGTGTTTTAGGTCCAGAAACCTTCTGAGATGGTATAAAGTTATGTATTTTCTCAGGTAAAGGTCATTTTAAATGATGTCAAGGAAAGCAGAAGGTTTTTCTGCCTGTGACCAGGACAGGGATAATAGAATCTGCAGTTCTTATCCATTCTGCCTCTTTTTATCTTTGGTTCCACTATGCTACAGCTGTAGGATCTGGGTTATAATCTAGAGGAATCCAAGATGTCAAATGGTTGCACATATCCATGTCAGCCAACTGTGCATTCTCACTCAATACGTGGGTTTAGTGGCCAAACCCTTCTTTCAGCGGCAAAACCACCCAAAACAAAAGAAAATTAAACAAACATACATGTTATTCAGTAATTACTCTTAGGAAAAATACCACACACTGATAAATTCTCATTGGCATATGTTTTACATTGCTTTAACGCCAGTTAGGTTCCTTTTGTTTATGGTGCGAGGGAGTGTCGCTCCTGGGAGCTGTTCAGTATGCACTGAGGGGGGGGACAGTTCTGGGGGAGTGCTTCTCATCTGTTGCCTTCAACCATTGTAAAGTTTGCTGTGAATGTCAAAGGTAGGTGCCAGCTTTATTTCATATACACTAGAAACCAATTAAGTCTATCAGATTGTTTCAACGTGCAGGCCATTTAATAAGTTTGGGTCACAGCTGACGTCGATCAGATTTGAATTGGTGTTCTGGAGGTGAAAGTCTGGACATTAAATTATTAATGCATTGCAGTCTTAAGTTTCCTCACTGAAAGTGTCCTCCCCTCCCTTCGGCTTCCAGTATAAGTTAGAGTAAAACACGTGTCAGGTCAGGTCTGCTTTCAGCTGGTAACCTGGGACTTGGGTTGTCCTTTCCCATCCTCCCCTCCCTACCCCCAAAACGTATTCCAAGTCGATTTCTTTTTTAGTTACTTTCACTAGGTCTCCAGCCACTGTCTGCTTCTACAATATTGATATCTTTTCTATTCCCTGCAGGAGTCTGTGGCTTTATAGCTGAGGAGCCAAAGATCAGAAGTACTCCCATATGTTTGGAGATACAATTTTGTCTTGCTCTATTTCTCTGTGGAGTTAGGTCTCTAGAGGAGCAAAATGTCATATGGCACAATATGATTTTTTTTTTGTCCATTAGTTTTTAAAGTAGCAACATTACAGGTACTCTGTTTTGTAACATGTCAATGTAGTTACGTCTTTAAAAATAATCTTTTATAACCAAGAAAGGAAACATCACGCAAAGACAAAGTCTGCCTTCATATCAGAGACAGAGAGAAAACATCTTTCAACTTAGATTTGTGTAAAGCCTGGCATACATAGTTTGCTGTGATTTTACTTTCAGGGAAAAGTCTTTTCAAATAAATGAGAACTTGCTCCAGATTCAAATGACAGTGTCTCTGTAAAAGTCAGATCTGATTTTTTGCCCTTTTCTTGACAGTGATTATAGTAAGTGACCCGAATGTGGTACGTTCCTTTCAAGTGAGCAGCTTTGAGATACACTGAGGAGGCTCCTTTTTTTCACTCTTTGAAAATTATACGAGCAGGATTGTAGTGTTTCCATCCCCATAAATGGGAGAGAAACACCTGCCTGCTTGTGTGTGCCTTTCAATGTGTCCCTGCTACAATGCTTAAATGTACTCAGTAGTTTATCATGCAACATATGCCAAGTTTGTTTTCAGTGATTTCTGTTAATGCCTTTTCAATAACTGAAATACGTTAATAAATAGTTGTTTATTATGACTAAAGGAGTAACCATATATTCTAAATTTATTGAGCGCTGCCTGGAACTTTTTGGCTGGAAGTTGGTTGGGAAAAATTACTGTCAAACTCATTTACAGCAGAAGTGCAGTTCCTTCTGGGAACAGGCATTTGTGTAATCTGACTCTGTGGCACTGAGCTATGCTGTATGTAGTGTATTTATGATTGAACAGAAAGTTTCAAACAGCAGCCTGTGAAATTGGATTTCAGATGTAATGTACCATAAATAAGTGCTATAAAGAATGCCTTTAATGCTATAAATCAGTTTTTATTGGTTTCAGCTATCTCATTCTGGTTATTGTATTACCCACAAAATCAATGGGAATCAAAGAGCTGGAATATATTTTATTTTAATGTCCCATCTCCCATGGAAATGGCATATGAGCCCTTAGATCACCTTTTGGGTAGGTTGGGCAAGGCTGATAAACTGCAGGCAATGAGAATGTTTTTACAAAAAGGTCTGTGTAAGTAGTAGTTGGATAGCACTTAAAATGCTTTGGTATGGCACTTCCTCCCTGTAAGGGGATACTTGCCTATCTTTCTGAATGTCCTCTTGTTTTGTTGTTTCAGCAAATTTACCAGTTTGATTTGATTATTGTAGTTCTCTTTTTTTAAAAATGGCATCACAAAGGTACAAGAACCATATGTCACTACTCTTGCACCCAGAATTAGGAGGAGCACTTTGAGGGTAGGGGATCTGGTTTCTTTACCTGTAAGCATTCCCTCTAGTGAAGGCTTGCTTGACCCTGGGAAAAGAGCAAGAACATTTCTAGCAGCAGTTGTGAAGCATAAAATACAGTGTGAACTCAGTTTAAGAACATATTCTAGTGGAAGAAGGGAAGGTCATGCATCATAGATCTATGAATAGATTTTTAAAACTAGAAACAAATAATACTATCCTATGAGAATGAAGAAATATGAAGAAAAACTGTTTTCCAACTAAATAATTCCAGCCCAATTTAAAACAATGTCTATGTTTCCTCAGTATTTCTCCCTTGCTTATATTGGTATCTCATGGTAGAGTACAGTTAGTAGAAATATGCACCTCTGGAGCTCAGTTATTCAGGGCTGGAAATCTGTGGCAGAGGGCAGAACACTTGCCTTAAAGTATGTTAGAAACCTTCATTGTGTTAAAAGATAGAAGTACAGATACACTGCAGTTGGATGAGAGGTCACTGGAAAATGTCTTGTGGAATATTGTACTCCTTCGTGAGGTTACATGTGCTCAACAGTAAGGATGACTGGCGAAGTAAACTTTTTAAAAGCTATTATATATGGGTTATTTACATCGTTCTACACATCAGCTTTGCATTTTTCCCTGTCAATCAAAGCTAGTGTAATTTATGTGCCAAAATTAAGAGGAGAAAGTAGACAAAGAGGAATGATCCCTGTGGGGTTCGAGTGGTGTGTAATAGGGTATTGTTGGCAGAAGTCTGAATACTAGGATGATGGTAGAGTATAGGAGCCAGAAGAGACAATTTACTCATCTTTGAACCTATGAATAGCGTTAAACTGCCTTTGAGTCCAAATTGCTGATGTTGACTTACACCCACATCACTTCACATTGGAGTTTAAGCTTTTATTACAAGGATTGAATGACACATTTTATTATTTGCAATAGTATAAGCAGTTATTCTCACTGGAGCGCAAAGATGTGTGGCTTCATGAGAGGGGAGTGTTAATCATTTACATGCAGATGTATGTGGTTATCTGTGGGAGTGGGTTAAAGAGACAGGTGTCAGACCTGGTTGCTTAATAGGAATGTAAGACATGAATGATGCCAAGGAGGCAGGATAAAATGCCTGGCTGCCTCAGGGACAGTTATAAAGTTCCCTATCCCTACAGTAATTTTACAGGTGGTGATTATAGAAGATGTAATGATTTCATGCAAAATACAAGATAATTAAAATGTTTGATTTGATCTACAGACCTGTGGTCAATTTGCAAGCCAGCTGCTGACCAGCACTGCACTGTGCCATAGTGAGCATCACTCGGAATTACACCCTTGGTTTGAGTAGTGCTGTGTCAGGCATATGTTTAGATGGTCTTGTTGCTGCTACTGATTTGGGTCAGCCTAGTTCCTGGGATGATTGCTAAGTCCAAAGAGACAAAAAAATCTTTTCCTCTAATCAAAAAATGGTGTAGGAAATGTCCCAGGGTCTTTGTGTGCTGCTAATATGCAAAGCAGCAAATTGTAGCTTGTTGTGTCACACTTGGAGGAAGATGGGTGAGGAATGCTCTGAGAATAAAAGCTTACTTAGGTGGACAAATGAAGGGCTTCTCAAGTAGTGAGGGTTATGTAAGCCATCAGCTTTCTGCATATTGAAGAGCAGCATAGCATGGTGAATTATTTACTTTCTTCTCCTGAGGCAGAGAATTTAGGTGTTACCACCTGAAACAAACATAGGACCCTGTCCTGACGCACATCAGGTACAATTTCCTCAATCAGTGAATAGAACAGTTCTTCTTGAGCCTTGTGTGAACACCTGGTCCTACACATCAACTTCTATGGTGTTACAGAAACACTAACCCCAAAAACTCGCAGTGACAGACAAAGATAGTTGAAGTGTACACTTGAGATTTTTACAATTCTGGGTATCACCGGAAGATAGGATCAAGCAATATGGTTTTGAAATATTTAGAAAAATGATAATATATGGAATACACATGGACATGTTTATCATTTGGTGCAGTGAAGTGCAGCTTGGAGCTGTGCAGTGTCTGTCTTCCTGAGTGGCATAAACCCCTGTGCAGTTGTTGGGAAATGTGCTGTGAGATGGGAGCTGTGGGTCAGGCAGGGGTATGGTCTCAGTAGATTGCCATCAGTTTAAGAACAGATAAGGTGATAAACTAGAGAATTCACTGGGTTAGTCCCTTGGGTGGGTTCAAGTAGCTAGTTGTAGCTGATAATGGGGTCAGGATACTGCCATAACTGGGATCAGCAGAGGTTTGGGCACACCATCCCTCAGGCATGCTTTTTATGGTCACCTCTGGTGCTACAGTCTTACTTTAAGTAAGTACTACTTTAAGGCTTTTAATTTTAGATCTGTCCACGAATTTGGAACAAACACTCATCCTTTCCTTTTGCTTCACATGGCTATGAAACGGATAAGAGAGTGATGTAAATGACACAAAATAGCTACCTAAGTCTGTCCTCTCAGAACTAGAAAAATGTTCTCATCTCACCATAATTTCTACCATTTTATGTCCTCTTCATCCGAACGCTGTCATGCATTCCGATAGTGGTGGTCATTATGAAATGAATGGTTTGCCCATTTAAGGGAGCAGAAACCACAGGTGATCTCTGCAGGCCTCATCTCTGGGTACTCACAAGGATGCAGCACCATGCTGTTCCAGATATACTTTTGGAGCTGGGCTGATTGGTTTCCAAGGAATTTCTGCTGGGTACTCTCCTGGATAGGGTTAAGCATGACATCTTAGTCTGTAAAGGTATGTTTCCCAGCATTTGCTAGTTGGTGCTTTGTCACAAACTAGGACTGAAAATTACAGTGATGAGGGGGTCAACAGGACCAAGTGGCAGATCTCATGGTTTTTCAGAAATACCACATCCAAGTTGTGTAATTCATGAAGTCCCCATGCATCAGTCCATACAGTGAGATACACTGACAGCCACATGGCAGAAAGCTGTGGATGCAAGGGTGTAGCATGAGCTCATGCTTCCTGGAAAGGCTCCTGCCAGGACAGTGCCAAGGAATTCCACAGCCTCTCCCCTGCTCCACCATCCTTGAATCATTAGAGCTGGCCAGGCGTGTCAAGCATGTGAAGCAAAAAGAAATAAAAGGACACAGTAGTGGGTGGTTAATGCATGAGGAACATATACTGCTATTTAGGAATACAAGTGGGCTTGTGGCAGGATGTCTGACTGGAATTGGTCTGTGTGACTTCTACAGGCGTGCTGCGGAGGGACACACAGATCAGATGTCAGAAAATCATTGCTTGAGTGTTACAGAGCACTCCCTTAATGCATATTGATTTGAAAGTGTGACAGGAAACAAAAATTGCAGGTTTTGTAGTATGTAAAATTTCAAGGTGTTAGCAACAGTGTTAAATAGCTGAAGTTAAAATTGCCATGCTACAAAGCAGCTTAACTTGAAGTCTGCAGAACCAACATTTTACCATTAAGCATCTACATCCTCACTGTTTCTTGTCTGAAATTTCCATTGTCAGCTGCAGAAACAGAACATTTTCCATGCACAGTACATACTGTCTCAAGAAGCTCTGCCAATTAAAAAAAGAAGTTTCTGCTCATTCATTCCCCTGTGCTGTGCTGGTATGAATCCTTTTGAGGCCACACATCTTAGTTAAGAGCCTGAACTGGCTGCAGGGTAGCCCAACTCAATCCCACAGCCCCTCCAAAAATACCAGAAGTGTTTCAGCAGATGCAAATGCTGAACAAGCCCACCAGGCACAGAAATGCCTAATCCAGCACAATCCTTCCGTTTAATCCTTTAGTTCATGCTTTGTTTTGTCTTGAGTTTTTGATTCCCTGTCATACATTAGATCACTGTTCTATTCTCTCCTTTATCCAGTTGTTTTTCTTTCTACAAAATTACTAATTTTGCAAGGGGAGGGAGAAGAAATCTCTTCTTTTGCAAGTCAGAGAAGTGGCTTTTTTGGTGGTGGTGGTGGTGCCTGGGCTGCTCTGACTGTTCTGTCTGCCTGTTCTTCCCTGTTCTGAGATGGTTCCCTTTAATGAGCAGCACTCTGCAGAGTTATTTGAGTAGGTCTGTTCTTTGGTTCTGCAGGGTGGCACAGATCAGAGGCTTTGCTTCTGAGCAGGACACCCAATTTTAGGTGACAGTTTTTCCTTTTTCTCCTGTAAAGTCAGTGGTGTGCTCAATGCTTCAGGGTAACCTTTTTTCCCCCCACTTCATTCCTTTATCACCACTGGCAGTGCAAAAGAAAAGATGAAAAAGGAAGCTTCTCTGAATCCTCAATCAGATAAGAAGAACCCCCAAAATAGTAACATTTGTGATGGACCAACAGACTCAGCACTTTCTCCTTCTGTTCTATAATTTCTTCTTTCTAGTCTTTCTATATTCTAATTTCTAGTCTGTTTTTTACTAAAAAATCGAAATAATCTAAAATATTTGTATTTTCCCCCCTGAATTCAAGCAAGTGTTTGAATATTGATAGTGTTTATCAAATTAATTATTTGTCAGTTAAAAAGAAAAGATGGGCATGACGAACCTAGCTACCTAACTGGACAAAGTTCGTTTCTTGCGGTGACTGTGGCTGTTAAATATGCATTACAGTAAATCAGCAGCTTTCCAGGGGTTAAGCTAAGCAGCCTGTGTGATGCATGTGCTGTGATCTAGAAGCACTGGGCTGATGCTGTGGCAGGTTTCCCATCACTGGGTGTGTGTCATTGGAGTGTGCCCTTTCTTTTGTGTGTGTCTCTCTGGCTTTGATGAATGCCGGGGCAGGGGAACATGAGCTCTTACCTTTTGTCATGCCTGGGTGAATACCAGTAAATTTGCCTATTGATGCTGATACAGTTTTTCTTCAAAGTCAATTGAGAGGAAAGTGTAGTCCAAATGAGGTCAGTGTCTACTCCCTGTGTGTGATAAAATAAAATACAAAGAGAAAGGAATAGGCCAAAGGGCTCGATTGATGTAAACAAGTGACAAACCCAGGCTAGAATTCTGCTTAGAAACTGGGACTTTTCAGGCATGTCTTAATGAGCTCTGCGTCACGCTCAAAACAAGAACTCTCACAGATTCCGTTCTTCGTGTGCCTTAACCTGCTGAACTGGGTGGTGATCTGCTGACATGAAGATGGAATGTGTCTCCAGTATGTATCCTCAGTCTTAAATTATCCTATTACACTTTTTTGCAAAAGCACTGTGACTTACTATTTTTCTCCAAAATGTGGTAAATTGGTGATCATAGAGTAGGGTCTGAAGCTATTACTTGGCCTCTAAAATGAAAGGATTTTTAAATAAAGGTTAATGCTGAGATTTTAATTGCCTCTTATTTATCAAACACATAGACTTTGGATTTAAGCTTGACACAAGCATGAAGCATATACTCACCTTATCTGCATTCACACACTTGGTGCAAGTACCTGCATTAGTGATGCAATTGCTTATACTTCCTTCTAGTCAACAGAGGAAGATAGGCCTCTTCATGGTGAGGTAACTGAGATGCAAAAGATACTTTGGAGGTAGTTTTAGTGCTAAATTAGTCACCTTACTTGTTTAGTGAGCTGAATTGGTACTTTTTGTTTCATGTGAAAAGAAAGATCCCTGCAAATGATTTTAACTCCAAAAGGAATCTTTAAAAGAATTACTGAAGTTGCAGGAAAATTTTCAAGGTGGTTGGCTACACTAGGCATGGTTTGCTAATCCTTTACCAAAATGTTCTCAGTCTCTGATAATCCTTTGAGTTTATTCAGAGAATTGAGAAATGCTATAATTTTCTCTTTAAACGGTCATGTTTATAACCCGGGAGCAGGAGGCTGCAACAGTTATTTGTAATAATGTACATGACAGTAGCCAGAGTATTTATTTGTAAATACAATCATGTAGACTGTATTTACAAATAAAGTTTAAACCAACCAGAGAGCTTCGATTTTAGGATCATGGAGGGATTCAACAGGTAAATAAAATGCATTTGCTTAGTAGCTTCAAGAAGCCTGATGATAAGGGAGTTTCTTGTTTTCAGGAGGGTGATTTGGGAAGAACCACATGTGTAAATCAGTAGTGCTGAGTAGTTACTGAGTAGTCCTGAGTACCCAGTGGCCTCATTTGTGCAAGGGTGTTTTGTTTTGCAGAAGACCACAGAAGATGTATTTTCATGAAGAATTTGAAGGAAGATGGGGATGCTATTTAAAGGCTTTGATTGCACTTTGCTTCCCTGCATAAGGGTTAGCCAAGGAGAAAGTGCTCCAGAGAGGGTGAGCTCTTAGGCAGAATGAAAACGTGGCTTAACGCTGGGGTCAGGAAAAGTTTAGTAGATTAATGAGATGGATAGGCACGGGGCAGTGACTCACTGAGAGTCAGGTAATGGCTTGGACGCTGGCAGGGTAAGTCCAAAAAGCTCTTGTACAAGCCCTCATTATCGGTATTCTGGTGCAATGGACTGATCCTGCCCAAGGTGGATATATGGGATAGGAAAGTGTAAGTGGATGGCCTTTCCAGAGGGCATTTTGTGTCCATCCTCACATGGATGTAAGAGGTGACAGAGATAAATTGACATGTCTCTGTCCATCTTCACATACTGACTTAATAAATACCAAATGTTCAGATGTAGTTGGAAGTACTGTGCCCAAAATATGAAGTAAAATTAGTGGATTTTGAAATATTTTAAGGGAAACAGGTGGGATCCCGCTGCACATTTTTTGTAGAAATTGGCGGTAAGGGTAAAAAAATAGAAATTTGAAGATAAAGGAAAAGGTGAAAGCATCATGTGTTCTCTTGAATAAGGGAGTTTATCTATTGTCCTTCAAATCAGATAGAAGGAAGAGAAACAGGTATCTGTATGTAATAGAGAAAATTTCTAAAATTGTACAGTTGCCTATGATTTCTAAAGAAAATAGAAGAAAACAATTGCAGTGACAGCCGTAATGATGTATCTGCCTAAAGGTGTGTAACAGAGTCTTCTGATTTAAGAGCTAACCCAATTTGCCCAGCATGGGTTTGAAATAAAAAGGAATCCTTCAGGTTTTTACAATCCTAGATAACTGAAGATAGCTGCTGTTCAGTGCTTTATCTTCTCTCTCCTACTAGGACAATAGAGACTGACCTTAAACCTTCAGTATTTTTGCTTGGGAGCACCAAATTGCTACTGCATGTGTAGACCTGCTGAGAAACAGTAATAGAAACCTTGAGGGAACCTTTCACTTCTCAGAGATTGAGGATTCATTTTTAATATCCAGCTCAAACATTCCTTTTGTCCATATTCCTACACTTATTAACAGCCATGAGATTTATGGCTTTTTAACTGAATGCATTTTAACTGAATACGTTATTATTAGAACACCCAAACTGATTTTTTTTTTAATCGTTAAAGTGTTATAACTTCAGAAAATTAACTTTCTTTGGCTTTTTTGGCTATGTGGGGGGGAAAAACCCAGGTGGTGTCACTTCAGGTAGTTAACTCAATAACTGATGTCAGGCAGTTGCTTCAGCATTTTTTCATTTTTCCTATACTGGTAGTCCTCCTGAGAAGCTCAAAAATGTGTGGTATAAGTTACTGTATTTTTTTTTTTTTCAGAAGTTGATGGAGTAACCATACTGCCTTTGCTGTTTTTCCTTGGGTTGGTTGATTGGGGGGACCCTCTTCTCTTTCTCTTTCTCTTTCTCTTTCTCTTTCTCTTTCTCTTTCTCTTTCTCTTTCTCTTTCTCTTTCTCTTTCTCTTTCTCTTTCTCTTTCTCTTTCTCTTTCTCTTTCTCTTTCTCTTTCTCTTTCTCTTTCTCTTTCTCTTTCTCTTTCTCTTTCTCTTTCTCTTTCTCTTTCTCTTTCTCTTTCTCTTTCTCTTTCTCTTTCTCTTCTCTTTCTCTCCTCTCCTCTCCTCTCCTCTCCTCTCCTCTCCTCTCCTCTCCTCTCCTCTCCTCTCCTCTCCTCTCCTCTCCTCTCCTCTCCTCTCCTCTCCTCTCCTCTCCTCTCCTCTCCTCTCCTCTCCTCTCCTCTCCTCTCCTCTCCTCTCCTCTCCTCTCCTCTCCTCTCCTCTCCTCTCCTCTCCTCTCCTCTCCTCTCCTCTCCTCCCCTTTCCCTTTCCCTTTCCCTTTCCCTTTCCCTTTCCCTTTCCCTTTCCCTTTCCCTTTCCCTTTCCCTTTCCCTTTCCCTTTCCCTTTCCCTTTCCCTTTCCCTTTCCCTTTCCCTTCTCCTCCTCCCCCCCTCATCCCCCGACAAGTCAACCTTCATACATCTTAAATTCTTTGTCAACTGCTCTCTGTTCAGGGGTAGCCAAGGAGGCTGTAAACCTCCAACAAACTGAATTAATACAAATTTCATTTATTAAATCATAGAATCATAGGATGATTTGGGTTGGAAGGGTCCTTAAATGTCATCATCCAGCCTGACCTTGAACACTTAGGGGTGAGGTATCCACAACTTCTCTGTGCAACCTGTTCCAGTGTCTCACCACCCTCACAGTGAAGAATGTTTTTCCTAATACCTCATCTACACCTGCCCTGTTTCAGTTTAAAGCCATTCTCCCTTGTCCTGTCTCTACATGCTTTTTAAAAAAACCCAACCTGTCCAGCTCTCTAGCATAGGCTGCCTTAAGGTAGTGGAAGGCTGCCTTAAAGTCTCCCTGAAGCCCTCTTTTTCCCAGACTGAACAACCCAAACTCTTTCAGCCTGTCTTCATAGGAGAGGTGCTTCAGCCTTCTGATCATCTTCATGGCCTTTCTCTGGACTTGCTCCAACAGGTCCATGTCCTTCTTATCTTAAGGGCTGGATACAGCACTCCAGGTGGAGTCTCACAAGAGCAGAGGAAAGGACAGAATCCCCTCCCTTGACTTGGTGGCCACATTTCTTTGCTGTTGGCTTTCTGGGCTGTAAGCACACATTGACAGGTCATATGCAGTTTTTCACCCACCAATGCCCCAAGCCCTTCTCCTCAGGGCTCGTCTCATTCCATTTGCCACCCAGTCTGCATTTGTGCTTGGGATTGCCTTGACCCCTGTGACGGACTTTGGCCTCGTTGAACTTCATGAGTTTCACACAGACATCTCCTAAGCCTGTCAAGGACCCTCTCTAGCCTCCAGCATGCCGACCTCACCACACAGCTTGATATCATTGGCATACTTGCACTCAAGTCCAGCTGTCCAGGTCACCAAAAAAGGTGTTAAACTGTACCCAAACACTACTGTTAAGAAGTCCCATACAGACCCCTGAGGAACACCAATCTTTATTGGTCTCCACTTGGACCCTGAGCCATTGACTGCTAATCTGTTAGTGCAACCATCCAGCCAATTCCTTATTTGCCAAGATGGCCTGTCTGTGAAGTCCATGTCTCTCCAATTTAAGAGACAAAGATGTTATGTGGGGGCAATGCTTTGCACAAAACCAAGCAAGGAGCTCCTCCTGCTGGTGGGGAAAAACCCACATACAATAAACCCGGCAAAGAATTTGCAGTCTAGGTTGTTTCTTAGATGTTTCTGGTTAGGAAACATATTATATTTAACTTTCCCATGAGCAGAAGGATGTGTGTGTGCACTAATGCTATTGTCCTGTCGTATTGGCTGATACTGTCCCTCTGTCATGCACAAGTAATACAAGTTAACATTTCTTGATACCTGTTGGTCGTTGATGGATGTCAGATAATTACATGTCATTTTATATGGGCTAAAGACATAAATATTGTAATTTTGTTGTCAATAAAATGCCTTTTCTGTAAATCATTAAATACTGCAGTGAAAGCAAGCTTGCTCAAAGTACTGTGTTTCTCATCTGCTGAAATGGAAAATTCATTTGGAGTACCAGCCTCAGGAAGCAAGCTCTGAGGGGGTTCTGCTTTTTGAAATGCTTCCCTTTCAATCCTGAAGTTATCAGGACTGCTATACTATAGAGTTTGATATTCTCAAGCAGAGTTTAGCACATTTTGATAATGGGACAGGCAGGGAAGACAAATACTGCAAAAAGCCTAATTTTCTTCTTTGGTGACGGAAAACTTCAGCCAAGCTGATTTTCACTTAACTGAACTCCTTCCATTGTTTGTACTCACTGAGGTGCCGACTTAATAATAGGACACTTGTGTGTCCTGAGATTAATGTTACCTGCCATGGGGCCTGTATTAAAGTGGGAGAAAATCCAAGCAGGCTATACCCTCTTCTTAGGCCCCTGGATGGAAGAACCTAGAGAGAATCACGTACGAGAGCGCACAGGTGCTTCTTCCGGGGAAGAGAACATTGGGATGGGGCCTGTGAGAGTAGTCGTCATCCTTTGAGAGTGCTGTTTTCCCAAATCACACCTACCTCCTTCCTCCTGGGAAGGAAGAATTCAGTACAGTGTAGCTGAAGAGCACAAGGCAATCTGCCTAATGTAGCTTTTTATATCCACTTCGAGTTGTCTGTGGAGGACTGTTTGTCCTGTTCCGCATTGTTCTGTTACAAGGCGGTGCTCAAGGGTTTTTATGAAGTATAATTATACAAAAATAACACTTTTGAAGTATCAGACATACTTGCTTAGTCACTTTTAGATTTATCAGCTCCAAAAATCAGTTAGCAAATCCTGCCCACTTGTATATAAGATGTTCTTTGAGATAATTTTTGTACAGGTTGAACTTGTAGTACTCCTACATAACTTAAAAATACTAAGTTCCTGCAAAAGTACTTTGAAACCAAATATATTGAGTAGGCCTGAATTGCTTCTTAAAACTTCCAAGACACATGCATTTAATTTTTCAGTAATAATGCACAAGGTGTGTTAAGAATTCCTGATGTTTCTACCTATGGAAACTACTTTCTTTTATAGAAAACTGCTAAATGAAACTTTTAATGGCAAAATATTTGCTCAGGAAGAGCTCAGTGTGCTTTCTTCTGGTGGCTCTTTCCAGCTGCTCATGAATGTTTGCAGATATAGCCATGATGTGCTGCATATTCAGCAATGACCTGATCTAGATGCTCAAAATAGGCATCTCCCTTTAACGGGTATCTTTGACCTTGATTTTCCTGTGCTTTGTTTTCTCATCTGTAAGTTTGGATAATACCAACTGTTCCTCTTTCAGGGATATTGTGAGGATAAATTATTAGTGAACCACTTAAGTATTTAAGGGATGAATAATGTTGTACCGTCTGCAAGGAAATTAAACATTCTGTCTTTCTAGCAGGATCCGAATATTGTTTGCTAATCAAGGTACAGGGTCATACACAAAATGCTGACTAGAGCGCCGTGCATCCAAATGAGGCACAGCCCCTATCTCAGATTAGAAAAAGTATGAATCAAGACTTCTGTGCTGGGAGTGTACGTGTACATAAGCACATGAGGAAGAACAACAGTAGCACAGTCTACCACAATTCTGATATATGCAACTTTCTGGCTGCCAGGTTACAGTTTATTACTGTTGTTAGGAGGTGCTATATTTTGTAGTATTGTCTGTTGTATTACGTAGGCACACACACACACACAAACACACACACACACACATACTCTCTCATCCTCTTATAGCCAGCCTTGTTAATGCTGCAGGTGACCAGAACATACAATGCAGCCAATATCTGGGATTCTGGTAAATGTTAAAAACAACAACAACAACAAAAATTTAGAATGTTGGCTTGGGGACTTATAGGGTATTTTTTGGGATTTTTTTAGTACCTGCCTTTTAACATGGCATAAAAAATTTCTAGAAGGTTCACCACTCAATTAAACTTTCTATTAAATGCTGGGTGCAGAAGCCATATATTTAACAAGTTTTCCACTCTGTTGCTTTACTGTATAAATAATATGTCTTCTGGAAATTTCTAATGCACGTCAGATATTCATGATGAAAAAGCACATTTGTACTGCCAGTTCAGAGATAATTACTTGCCATTAGGTTCATAGGAACATAAATTTTATTCATTTCTATCATCCAACTTGTCAACTTCTTATATTTCGTCTACACTCTCTCCCTCACTGACAAGCAGCAAATAATTTAGTCTTCCACCAAAATGATAATGACTGGCAAATGAAAATTTCATTGAAGGAGACAGCACATCAGTTGTACTAAAAGAACTTTTTTATTTTTAATTTTTTTTCAATCTCACTGAAGTGAATTTATTAACATGATTTCTATTAAGCTGCTCTTATTTAGATGCTTCCTTGTTATTTAAGAGGTAAGCTGTTCATACTGATTATTCCATCTGAAGTGCATTTTAACACACAGTCACTTTGGTTGTAAGTTTTTTGAAAAAATAACAGACTTTACTACCATAACAAAGTTTCTTCTCTCAGTTATTTGGTTATTATTTAGGAAAGACTTCTGTTATTTGATACCTGCCCACCTCTGGCCATCCAAAGAAATTGACCATTTGTTCCTAGAGTAATTGAAAGAACTTTTTGCCTCTCAGGTGTTGGGTTCTTTATGTGGAGCTGTTTCTTATCGTGGTGATTGGCTGTGTAAAGGCCTTAGAGAATCATAACTAAGCTGGGAGAAAATGTGCATTGACAAATTTTACATTTCTAATAATGATTTGGGATAGTTATAATATTAGAAAAATAGACTTCAAATACTGAGAACAGTAATCAGAACAATGATTAATATATGTAATTTGAAATCAGAAAAGGCAAAGTAATGCTTGGCCATGTCTGTCATGTGTGTATATTAACCAGCCAGTGGAAACAATCAGATGCAATTCAAGAGGAGAAGGGGCTAGGACTAGAGAAGCAATTTTCCAGTGAATTAGTCTCTGGCAAAGGTTGCTTAACAGGGGAGCCTTGCCTTTCCATCAAAGAAAAAAAAAAAGGTAAAAAAACCAATGTAACATCACCTTTTCTTCCATTGGGTGATGTCCTTCATGGAAGAGTATGATGCAGTTAGTCCCACAATGCCTTCTAGCATACAAGAGCTGACAAGATTTAGAAAACAAAGAATGTCCTCTCAGTGTTATGTTAGATATTGGTATTATAGACTTTCTGTTATAATAGCAGGGACATACACATATCCTCACATTGAGATGAAATGGTTTGTGAAATGATCATGCTATTCATGCTATGCATTGAGTACTTGAGAATATCTTAGTAAACATACAGCTGGAGGCTATTAATGTATATTATTGACTTCAGTTAAAGTTTACTCTGTAACTAGTAAATGGGAAAGTGTGGGGTTGCATGCATAATGCAAAATTAATGTAAATGCTTGGTGGAGCATGATTATGAAATGATACCAATTCCCTGAAGTATTTTACTTCACAGGGCGGTTTAGCTGCAAAGGTTTTGCTTCTATAGTGTTAACACAGAAATAAAGTCACAAAGGTGGACGAAATAAATATCCCATGTCCCGGGGTTTGATAATTCTGTACTCTACCTACTCCTTTACATTTCAACACATTGCTTGTGAGGATACTCTTGATAGTGTTTTCGATATTTTTTTGTAAGTGACCAGTTAACACAAAAAGTACAGTTCAAGCCTGAACAAATGTCTTTCCTGTTGTTTAGTTTGTTTGTTTGTGTTTAATGTTTCAGAGAAATCCAGATCAATGAACGTGGGAGGTGAGAAACAGAAATCTCTTAGGTGGTTTGTGCAGAATGCACACAAATTTAGCCAAAATACAATATAATGCATTTGCTTAAAGTATTGTTGTTAACAGTCAGCTTTCATATAAGGATGATTCATTTGGTCATTTTCAAATTTCTTTTTCTGGGTGTAAAATTGAAAATCTTCAATTAAAGAAGAAAACTTGGAAGAAGGATTTCAAAATAATGAAAACAGTTAAAAAAAAAAAAAGGAAGAAAAGAAAAAAATACGGACTTGCAGCTCAGTTTCTGTACTTCTGTTTTACCAGAGTCCTAGTTTCTCCTAGTGCGTGAGCAAGAAAGGGTCTGAGAAATAACAGAGAAAAGATACCACAAAGTACATCAAGTCACCCAAACCCACACAACTTAATATTCAGACATGGCCCTCCTCAACCCATGAGTCTTTGCTCTGGGGGGCCGTGTCCAGGGTTCCAGCACTGGTTTCATAGAATGGTTTGAGTTTGAAGGAACCTTACAGGTCATCTAGTTCCCAACACCCTGCCACACACAGGGACACCTTCCATTAGACCAGATTGCTCAAAGCCCCATCCAACTTGTCACTTTCCTTCTCTACGCCAAGTGTGTGTCACGCCATTTGAACCATCTGCCACGCAAGTCTCAGAGAAAGCAAGAGGAGCACAAAGAGGATGTGTCGTAAATTATTTAAATAAGAAACACCAGACTTAGTGCTGAAATGCTGCATATTCTTGACAGCCTGGCTTTTAAGCAGGCAGGCAGTAAAGCAAAGTTCTTGCCAAAACATCAGGATATTGGGTCATCAAAACATGTTCATGTACTGCAACTACCGAAAACAAACTGATGAAATAGAAGAGTGATTCAAATGCATTTTATGAGATGGCTTGCCTACAGTATGTTTTATTCTGAAAAAGTGAGTCTCAACACGTATTTCCAAATAGAGGCTTGAGGTTTTTTTTAAATGTGCTGATTAAAAGTTTACCACCAAAGATTTTGTTTGAGCTTGTCCGTGACTAATTACCTCACTTTTGAGAACTTCTCAAAATTGAGAATGTCTGAGTCTCTTCCTTGTGGTTTTTTTTGAATTTTAGTTTTTACTTTTCATAAAAGTAATTTTATGTTCATAAAAGTGAATTTTGGCTTTTTCTTTTCAGACTTATTATGGAGGTGCTAAAGTGTGGGGTTAGTCTGTTTGCTGGGAAAAATGCAGGAGCTGATTTCCCATGTGGCCTTCTTAGCTGGCAGCTGCAAGCTACGTTACTCTATGGGGGTTTTAATCATTATTATTTTATTTTATTATTTTTAAGGCTCTATAACTGCTTCTGCTCACCACTTTGCAAAACTTGCAGTTTGTTAAACTGCCGCTGCTTGCCTGGAAAGGAACAAAGAAAAGACACAAGGAACAGGTTCATTGTATTTAAAGAAGAATATGGGTATTAAGGGAGGCTTTTGGAAACCTATGGTGTTCCACCCCTGCACTATCTTTTTCTTGGTGTATAATAAGAAGGACCATCCCAATAAGTTTTAGATCTGAGAAAAAAAAAATAATCTGAGGAAAAAAGTTAGGGACTATAAGGGGTCTGATTTGTAGGAGTGATAGCACACAAGGCACCTGCCTTCCCACCCAAAAATCCAGCTGTGATAGATGCAAACCTGCTTGTTATCACGAGATGGTGTGTCTGTCACTTACCCTCAAGCACAACTTACCTCTCCTTGGTCAGTAATGAATATACATTTTTGGTCTGCAGTAGCAGCACAATTTGGATCTTAATGAAAACTAGAAGCAATTATTCATCAGTGTATGTCTGTGTGTGGAAATAAGGGCTGAGATTCTCAGTTTGCCCCTAGAAAAGGACATTTGAGGAAGTTTCCCCATATGGTAAGCTTTGTGACAAAAAATGGGAGAGTTTTGTGTGATGTTTCCACAAAGTCTATGCATTTTGATATAAGCAGCAATTTTCCTTCTTGTTTCCTTGCACCCGGTTTCTACTACTAGTTTCCCACTACTAAGTGTGAAGAAAAGGAATCTGAGTGCAAATTCCCTCCAAGCCTAGCAGATAGGCTGTTACACTATGGGACTGCTTGCTTGGTTGGTTTTGTGTATTTGCTTTACTTTGTTGGGAGTCTCCTGTGTAGAAAGCTATTTGTGCTTCAAGGAACAGAAAATGACAAGTGCTGGTGAACCTGATGGGCTCTCAGAGCCCTGAAATAGAGGAAAGTGGAACGTTTGTAGCAAGAACTGACATGCTAACCTCAGTGTGTCATTTAAGTGGTTTAAGTACTCCTTAGCCTGTTTCACTGAAAAAATATTAAGGTGTTCAATACAAATGTCTGGGAATGATGCTGCAGAGATTAAAAGAATAGGACAGTATTTGTCATTAGCGTGCCCAAAGCAGACTTGTTGAAAGGATCTGGCAACAGAGGCTCCCCGAATCATTAGTTACAAATAAATGGTATTTGATCATGTTGAAATTTTGTAAAAACTTACAAAAACAAATTAACTACTTTACAGTTATCAAAATGTGTAACTTAATTTATCCTGCTAATGAGAAAAATGAATGCCTATTTGGAACAACATGAAAAATAATCACACTCATTTTCTTATGTAATCAAAAAAATTATCAGATTACTTCTGTGACTTTCCAGTGTTTTTATTCTTTTGTAGGACATAATCCACATAGTACACACTCAGTGAAAGGACAGTTGTATTATGAATTGTCTGTTTCTTAAAATACAGAAATCCAGTTGCTTTCCTTTAAAATCCTTTTTATATTTCTAGTGATTGCATATTCCTGACTAGTGCATGTAGTAGTCCAAGAGGTTTCATTCTTCTTTTGAGAATGCCTGCAATTTGTTCAATCTATAGCATGATGTGTGCTGAGGAGCTAGAAGCAGTTACAGATCCAGTCTGTATGGTGAGACTGGCATGGCAGTGACTGCCCCTTAAGTGTCTTTTAAAACAAAGACCTTCTTTCTTCCTTGGAGGAACCTTGTTGGATGTGAAGAAGGTCTCCAAAGCATTATTCTCCCAGATTGTCTGGTCCCCTTGATTGAAGAAGCATGAGCACATGTTTATATGTTACTGCTCACCTTCTGTTTCTGAACTGTGTCCAGTTAAAAGTTAGTTGTGTTTTTAATAGACAACACTATGAAACTCCAAGTGGGACTGAAAGAAAGGGACACTTCCTCCAATGCCTGTATCTCTAACCATGGTAGCTAAAGCCAAAAAGAGCATGAAGGAATGATTATCAGTGGAGATATGACTTTAGGTTGTTTTGGGATTTTTTTTAGTAGATAGGATGTGATTGAACAGTTCAGTGTGTAAAAATGAAATGTGTCAAGATTTACTTCTCTTTGGCCACAACAGGCCCATGATAAATCAGATTGATGACCAGCCTTCTGTGTTGGACTGGTTCTGTGAGCACTGCCATGAATTACTGTACTTTCCAGAGAAACACTTAAAAAATAATACTTAAAAACTTTGAAAGAAATAATCTTATGGTTTCCTAATAGATTTCAAATAGGTTTTTATGGAGATTTTAATGGCATTGTGTCAAGTGAAAAGGGGAAGATTTCCTTGACCCTTAGTGTTTGATGTGTCTGTCAGTGCCCCAGGAAAGCTGAGACTGCTGTTTTACCCCCAGTCATCTTTCCACACGCTAGACTGAGCTAAATGGCTCTAGCTATTTTATTTACAGCACAATTACAAACATCTGTGTAAGTTTTACATGAAAACTTTAGATTGGATGACTGTATTTAAGAGAAAAAAACCCTAACCAAACCAAACCCATCTCCACTTCCCCGCAAAAATAATGCTGAATGCTGAACATGACATAAAAGGACATGCATTTGGGGTTTACATTAGAAGAGCATTATTAAACTGGGATAATTTGTCTTTATGATGTGAATCTTTTGTATCTAAAGGTACATTAAGATTAGTTTTTAAGTAGTTTTTCCTAGAGTGCTCTTGGAGTATGTCACAAACAGTTATGGTAATATCTGTCCAGTATAGAAGGATGGAACCAGGTCTATACTAACCTTGTTTCACCTTTTTTTCATCATTGTAACTTACAACTGCAGAGGATTTCCAGAAGGTGTGTGGGACTTACTTGCTTTACTGAAGTTCTCCTGAATCTTTCTTAACAGAAAAAAGTTTATGTAAAGATCTTTTGAAGTTTTTTGCTTCTTTTATTTTTTTCTTGTTTTGTTTTTTTTTTAAGTTCTGTTTTCTTGCTTTTCCCTGCAGTTTCCTCATTTCCCATCTGCCTTCCTAAAAGAGGGCATAACTTTTCTTTTTTGTCTGTGGGCAAAGGCTTTACTTCCTAATGGACCTCCAAGCTGGAATTAGTGGTTCAGTAGGCTTAATGTAGACATTGAATAAGCCCTTTCTGAATGTGGAAAAATGAGGCGTTATTTCTGCAGTGAGCATCGCAATCGCCTTCCTGCACAAGCAGTCCTTCATTCTGAAGATAAATCAGGACACTTCCTGAAGGAGCATACAGGATATTTTACCTGCACTGAGAACTTTAAGTAGGACATGCCATTGATTTCTGCTAAGGAAACTCAGGATACCACCAACTCCTTACAGTTTCTGAAGTGATCCCTGAACTGAGCCTGTGAAGAGGCAGCAGTACTGATACCCTCCTCCCATGTCATCTTTAATCTCTCTTGGCAAAAAGAAAATAAAGGAAATGCTCCCCACCTATGCACATGTAGAAATCATCTTTTAAATGATTCATTTCTGGTTTGTGATGAGAGATTTACACAAACCTGTTTTTTGATCAAATACAGAAAATTGATTTTATATGTCATGGCAGTATACCATCTGGGTTCTTTTAAGCAGAACATTCTCTTTCCCCTTGCTTCTTCCTCTTGTTATATTTTTCTGTGGGCCTTCATTTCATATCTGAATCTTTTTCCCATGCACTTTTGATCTTTGATTTTCAGGGAGAGACAGTATCTTTTATTATATCTTATATTAAAATATAATATTATATAGTATATAGTATATTTCATCTGACAGATGAAAATCATCCTTTTCCAAGCTCTTCTCAAATTCTCAGTTACTTTTCACCTGTGTGGCTTTATGCTTCATCAGCAGACAGCAGTCTAATGCCAGACTGCTTTATCCTCTGCTAATATCTTGGGATCCTTTGCTACTCTGAGTAATTCCCAATGATCCCTGGCAAAACAGAATTGAACTTGCAATTCTTCAGTAACTTCTTTGGAATTGAAACAATGAGGAAGACAGATATTTGTAGTTATCTCAGCATTTGCAACTGTTTAATTTGGAAACCAGGCAATAGGTAACTTTGTTTAGGAATCTGCATTTTATGTGACTTTTGTTATTTTACATGACTTTATTAAAAGCAAAATATAATTGATGGGTTCATTTTTAAAGATAATTTATAAGATTGTAGCTGGAAAGTGTGCTGCTTGAGACTTGTGGGTGCAAAAGTTTTGAAATTGTATTGTAACAGAATAGGGGCAGTTTTATATTGATTTTGTCTAGTGGCAAATAACTACACAAGGTAAAGTTAGCCCTTTGTCTCTTCATCCAGTTTTAATTGAGATTGCCATTTTGTAATACAGCTGATACATGAAAAAAACCAACCTGGAAAGGAGCTCTGTGAATCAGAGTGTACAGTGATGACTTTATTTACAGCTTAGTTCATTTACGATTGTAAGTAAACCTGACTTTCACACACTGTAAAGTGTGAAATATCAAAATTAATCACAGACTTAAGTGCTCGGGGAAAGGAGATTTTAGGAGGATCAAAGGTATGAAATGAGAAATAGAGAAGAATGGGGAATAGGCCCTTTATGGATTACCAGGCTCAAGGGTCGCTTAGCCCTCAGAAACAAGGCTCAAAGGCAGAGCTGCTATTGATTTTTTCCTTAACTGAAATCCCATTCACTGAAAAAAATTAAAGCATAGACACACTAAACTGATTAAAAACTTCTAGATCCCACTTTTATGTGGCCTCTGAAGTCTGAAGTCTGGCTACTTGTAAAATGCTGGTTCTATAGTCTTTCCAGCATGAGATGGATGTGTGACACATGGACAGCGTGATGTGCCAGTTTGTGGATCCTGTCCCACTGTGTGGGTCTCAAATTCAGCAGAGCTCTAAGCAGCAGGTGTCAGACTCCGACTAGGCCTGTGGAATACTCTTCAGGTTTTAGATTGGAGTGATTAATGGCCCAGTTAGGCTCTATAAAATTATGTTGGTTTTGGACAGGGCAATACAGGGGGACAGAGGGAGACACCATGATCATGGGCATGTTTCCTGCAAAGCTGAACCATGAAGACCTTCCTTCAGGACCTGCTATAAGCTCTGTTGCTCCTAGTGGAGTTGCAAAGAACCTGATGTCTGACAGACATCACAATGACTAGTATGTCCCAGGATATAGCCATAGGATAATCTACTTAAGGGAATCAAACTTTTTATATGCTACTGATAAAAGCCTCAGTATTGTATTAGGACATATTACATCCCACTTGAGGACCTTTTATCCCCTTTTATCTCAGGGGGGAAAAAGCTAAGGAAAGACTAGCATCATTAGTGTGCTGTCATCTACAGTGAAAGTCTAAACACCACAGAGAATGCCTATGGCACTGGGTATCCCACTGTCTTCTTCACAGCAGGCACCTTGCAGCTGAAAGTGAACGAAGCTGGACTGAAGTATTTGACTTAAAAAGTGATGCACTTTGCACCAAAACGTTCTGGGTTCAGCTTACTAGACATGCTTATGTTATTGTCTATTGTGGATTTAATTTGCTAGATAAGTCGATGCTGAGGTGTACTAGAAACTGGCTGAACAGATAAAAGGTTGTTGTGATCAGTTGCACAAAGTCCAACTAGAGACCAGTAACCAGTGGTGTGCCCCTAGGCTGGATAATGGGACCAGTACTGTTTAACATCTTCATTAGTGACTTGGATGATGGGGCAGAATATGGCCTTAACACATTTACAGACAACATAAATTGAAAGGAATGGTTGATATACCAGAGGACTGTCCCTCTTCCAAAATATTTTGTATTCAAATTCCTTATGGAGTACAGATGTTGAAGGGCATTCTGTGCCTTCACCAAGCAAGCTGGGAAATTTTCCTAGTTATTCCTATTAGACGTATATTGCTCTGCATTGGGAAGGAATGGTAAGTTGCTGTTCATGACTCTCACTTCAGGGAGGAGGAGATTTTTAGAAGTAGATAGTTTTTATTTTAGAGAGTGCTTTGAATGGGATGAGCAAATCTTGTCAATAGTTGTAATTCTAGAGATAGATGACAAAAATGAGCAGAACTCTGTCAGAGAAATACTTCCGCATGCAACGTTTATTTGAGCTGTAGAATTTTCTTCCCTTGGGTGACAGTGAATGGATGCTCGAAGTTTATAGAGGTTCAAAAAGGCATTGAACAAATTAACAAAAGAAAAAACCACTCACGTTGAAAGTTCCCCCTTTGGATTAGAAAGGGCATGAATCAAAAGTTGGTGCATGCTAGGAGTTTATCCATGCTCACATTTCAACCTTCCACATTTGTGGCCTCCTGGAACTGGACTCTGTGGACCCTTTGATCTACCCCCACGTCTCTTCTTGTGCTGCTTGTGAAGTGAGCTGGTCCCACTCACACCCTGAGTCCTGGCTGCTGCTCACAACTGCACAGTGTGGCAGAAGGGGCTGCTGCTTGGTCTTAGGCAATTATGCAGCAGCCTCTGAGCAATTATGCTCAGGGTGTGGGGGAACAGCTGTGAGCACTCCAGGGATTTCTCCATGCACATGCTGGGCACTCTCGGATTTGGCTGGAATGGGAGTGAACTGTGTAAACTGTGCCATGTGTAAGCATCTGGTTTTATTAGGTCTATAAGATACAAGGTTTTCAGGTCATGATCAAATTGCTGAAAATTGTTGAAAATGCTTTAGTTCCCAATTTCTTCTAAAATATATCTGGTTTTAATGGAGGCCGTAAGCTTAAATATAGAAGGATAATTTCAGGCACCACTATTGAAAACATTGGTGGCTATCACTTCAGTTTTTCACAGAATAAACAGAAGAAAAAATGCAAACAGAAAGCATGTTTTGTGTAAATACCAAAACATCTTAGTAGAGCCAGCACAACATAGGTAAAAATAACTTTCTGGTATTTTTCCAGATTTGCATTTGCATCTTGAATCAATCTGTACACATTGCAAACAGAGTAAAATTAGAAAATTAGAAGTGTAAAGCAAGATTTCAGGGGTTTAGTTCAGACAAGAATATACATATACAATTCTTTCAAAGCACAACGAACTCCTCTTGTACTGTCAGTGTGATATTTGACTATATGCAAACATAGACTGCTGCAATGACAATTTTATACCCTGTTGTACAACTCCAATCAGCCCTGGTGTTTCAAAACAAGACAATTTGTTTTGCTGTAAATACAAAAAGAATTATACAAATGTATCTTTTTTGCTTTATTATCCTGGAAACCTCGTCGATCATATGAAATGTTTGGTGTGTGGCAGTCCAAGGAGAAAAAGAGAAAAAGAAATGGCATTTAATTTGGCTTCTTGCTATGTTTACCTCTACCTAATGTGGGATTAAGTTGTCATTTATGCAGCTTTAACAACATTTTTATTCCTTTTTAAGTTTGTGAAATGTCGGTTGGATGAATTGCACTATATTTGCTGAGTTTTCTCAGTGTTAGAAGTCATTTAAAGGAGTGCAGTAACTATTTGGGAGAGGAGATATGAAAAGAATATTAGACATCTCAGGAAACTAAAATTCCCCTTGCTGAATGTGACACAGAGACTATCACAAAAAACACATTCAGAAACATTCTTACTTCTGAATGTGTATGTTTTGTCTAGTTTCCCTATTGACAAACCAAAAATTTTGGTCAAGCTGATGCGCTCTGACCAAGGAGTTATGCCAGTGGCTAACTCAGCAGCTCACAGAGCAAGTGCCTATTCATAGTGAACATGCCTTAGCACAAAAACCCCTTATATCCCATAACCATCACAGGATCCTCTTGTGTTATGAACAAGGTGTGTTAAAAGCTTTACTCCCTTGACAGCAGATGGCTGTTGTCTGCATATGAACTACAGTACCGGAATTTAAGTGAATTTCCAGCTATATTTTATGTAACATGAATAAATGAGGAACTGGAAAGGGTTATTTTGTGTTGTTTTTTAGTGCTGAGAAAAATTACTGCCACTGGTTGCCTTAATCACTTGCAGCAAACAAAAGACAGAGCTGTGCAGCATTAAGACACTGATTTCAATCAACAACATTTAAAGAAAATAAAAAGTCATCAAATTAAAGATCTGCAAATGAACCCTGCCCTGCCTACAAATATATATATATATATAAAACCTAGTAGCTATGTGGTTAAATATGGTAATGGTATTAAAAATATGGTCTAGGTATTAAAAAGTGCACCATTTATATATTTGTGCTTCTTCAACATTAAGATAATGATTTTATTTGGGGGTAATAAAAATCCTATTATTATAATTGTTTATAAGCAAAGCTGTAAATAGCTTAAGAGATCTTAAAAAACTTCAGGTACAGGGGTGACCTTGCATAATTTTTTGTCTGCCATCCAAAAAGGCAGTTTCTGATTTTTACTGACAGATGGGAATAACTTAATAACCTCTTAAAAATGGAAAGAATTGCTCTTAAAACCTTACTTTTGAAAACTTGGGAAGGTTTACAGTTGCAGAATATCCAAGTAAGTAGGACATTCTTGTAATATTTTTCCTAGAGCTGGATAAATCTGTGAAAACAACTTTGTAGACTTGCCTTATTATTCTAGTGCTGTCGAGTTCAAATGTGTGAGCTACAGCAAAATGAAGAATCTAAAACCAAATCAGGAAAACACAGGAAAGTAAATGTGCAGAAGTATTCTGAGCCCTACAAATTAGCAATAAGCTAGATATAATTACATCTGTGTTTTTTGGTCCTTTCGTAAATGTGCTAATGTTTTTCTGTTACTTTTCTCTTATTTGTTATGTGTCATTTCTAATAAAGGAAATATTCTAATTTGAGAAAGTCCCACAGAAGCATTTGCTAGGTCTAATTTTTCTTTTGCTTAATGCCCAAGAAAAATTGCATAGCTGTAAGCAAAACCAATGTAATTGTGTTAGTGTGTGTATTTGTTATTTACTTACGTTTATAATACCTCAAAGGCATAGTCATGATACAGTATCCCATTGCAAGATAGGTAAATGCAGAACAGAAATATTTTCTCTGTCCTTAAGGATTAGTGATTTAAATTTAAGATGAGAGAATAAGTTATTTCAGTAGGAGTCGAGCAATACAGTATTGTTGCAGTTACTGATATGATGCAGTGTGTCAGTCATGGCTCTAAATGGTGATGTGATAAACAACATTTGCACAGAGTACCATTGGCCTGGCTTTGGGAGGCTGGAGGCAATGGAGAGCCATGGGAAGAGATTGGAAGAGCAGTTTTGCTTTAAGCTGGAAACATGCAGGACTTAGGGATCTCCTGACTAAAAGAAAGAGTTTTTAAAAATCAGAGTAAAGTCTGATGTACAAGTTGCTTGACCAAGATCTGCACTATGGTGGTGATCAGATGAAACATGAAAGGAGGCACGATAAGCTTCTGAGTTGTGTTGAACTTGCATGGGCAACTGTAAGACAGGTAATGGATGCAAGTTGGGGGTTGTTTTGTTGTTTATTTTTAACAAGCTACATCTGTCTGACTTCATTGTTGGTGTTCCTGTCATGGGTGATGCAGAAAAGCAGAGACTTTGGGGCACAACTGATTTGTCCTCTTTGTGAAAGGTGTCTTGGGGGAAGGTGAATTGTGCACTAAGGGGACATATTTCCCTGCTGATGGAAAGGCAAAAAAATTACCATCTGAGTCTAACAGGCTGCATTATAGACATTTACAGTGCAGATGTTGCAACAGCGAGGTGAGATGAATCCCAGCTGACAAGACAGGTGGGAAGAGCAGATTTTATAGGAGAGAGGGATGGGGGACATGGCAGAGCCAAGTTGGCTCATTTCTCTCCATGGAAAGTAGGACTGAAAGGAAGAAAATGGCCAAAGTAAGTTTTCATTTGTTTGTTTTTTTTTTTTTAAATTAACATTATTGTATGTGGAGAGAGACGCAGAGACAGGAAATGCTTTGGGATTTTGAGGAACAAATCCTGGACATCTAAAATGTCTCAGTGGCTGTCAATGTGAGATTTCTTGGAGTTAAAATGAAGGTATTAAAAGGAAGTAGAGGGTGGTTGAGCTAAAGGAAGAGTAGGTGAATCAGTGGTGGTGAATGTCACAGGGGATACTTTTCAGTATTTACCAAAGGTGTCTTGTAGAGTAAAAGCAGGTGCAGGGGAAGGAAATACTGGAATGATCCAGGCCCAGGGACTGGCAGCATGGGCTACGTAAAGGGAGCAACTGAAAACAGCTTTGTCACAGGAGAGGTATGAAAAGGTCGTGAATTCTGTTGGAGCATCATCATTCCTGTGGTACTATATATCCCATACAAGTTGGATGCTGGAAGGTAACTAGAGAAGGGTGAGGAGGATGGGTTGGTGATGCCTAGAAAGGGAGAGTGGAGCAACAGAGGCTTCTGAGAGAGAAGTATATATGGTGAAGATGAATGGGCTTCTGTAAAGATGAATGGGCTTTTCTGTAAAAAAAAACAAAACCAAAAACTAAACCACAACTAAAACAAACCAAAAACCACCACCACAACAAAAAAAAAACCCTACAGAATTGTTCATTTTACCCCACAGGTCAAATGAAATCTCATGGTGATGGGAACAAGGAACTAAAACAGGTCAGACAGGTGGAAGCTGAAGTTATCAGGAGGAGTGTAGGGCAGCTTATTATTGCTTCAGCTAGATAAACCACTTTGTTGCTAAATTTTTACTGTGATTTCTGCTCTGTAGTCCTTAGTGATCACAGTCTGGATTGCAACAAGCTTCCAAGATTTATGTAACTAATAATAACTCTTACACAGCTTTTTTTGTTTGGAAGAACTTTAGGAACCACACAGATGAACCTCATTTTCTTTCTCTGTCAAGATGAAATTGAAAATACATTTTTTTTTAACTTGGTTTATTTTGGTTACAACAACTGAGGCCAGCCAGGAATGCTTGCTTGTTCTGTTTCTCTCAGCTTTAGTAAGTGTTTATTGATCAAGGTATTCTGCAGATATATATATAATGAGAGAAAAATCATACATTCTAAATTCGCTCTTTTTTCCCCAGCGTATCATGTTTTTCTTGCAACTTTTCTGTGTATGATTCCAATATTTTCCTTCTATTATTGGTGGTAGGTCGTTGCCTGTGCAGAAACTCTACAGTAATCTAACATCTACCAACCTCTGAAATCAAGCCATTAATTTTTGGCAGCAGAGTACCTGGAAAGGTAATCACATCCAGAATGAAAGCAAGGAAGATTGACAAATACTTATTTCATAATTAAAATTAAGTGTTTAATAATACAGCATTAACGACTGGGATTAGAGATGAATCTTTTAAAATATGTTAGGTAAACCTGTCTGATGACAAAAAGGCTGAAAGTTGGGCGAAGAGGTTTTCCTTCTGGAAGCTTTCAGGGGACACCTGCCTCCTTCCCACTGCTTTGAGGAGTGCTTTTCTAGGCACCTAAAATGAAGCTTGCAAGTTTGGCAGTACAGGTCCTGAGAGGGTTTTTTGGCCTCTCTAACTAGTTGAAGGCAGAGAGTAAGTTTCATTAAAACAAATTGCTGTCTCTATTGTATTAACCACTATTAGCTCTCTGCAAGCCTTTCATTTTCTGTAGGTGATATTAATCACAGGCTGCCTGTAATGTGCTGCTGCTTATGAACAAATACAATTGAACTATATTGGAATTCCTTTGGGAATTCTTTAAGTATATCTAGTCCTATGTGATTTTTTTTTTTTTTTTCAATTTAGAAGCAGATATTCACTTTTCCTGTTTGAATTCCTTTTTCTATCACACGCTGTGTGACATTGAGCTACAATTCAAGTAATGCAGCACATGCATTCAGTATGGGGCTGAGCTATTTAGTGAGTTGTCACTCTTGCTCCTCAGGTTTGGCTTGATTCTGTTGTGTGCTTATTGCTCATTCCTATGTCAATAATGTAAATACTTTCATTTTTGGAAGAGTCTTAATGGGGTTGCTTAGTGTAAAATGTGACCATGTAAAACGGTGCACCCCATCAAGCTCTAACTGGAAGGAAATAGCTAAACTTGTGCTTTCTTAAGCCAACATTCCCCTTTTGGGAGAAAGCCTTTTAGAGCCTGAATGATAATGAAGATGCTCTTCAAAGAATCTTGGTTATACGTTTACCCCAGATGATGAACAAACATTTAAAACTTTAGACTGTCGCTCACAGAACCTTATTTCCCTTACCACAAACTTGGATTTGTCCTACAGTGAAAAATAAGGTATTTGGTAGTTTAGGTTTCACTTTCAAACAGCAAAATATAACTAGCACATAGCAGAAACATTTAAGATTATTGACTTAAAACATAAGGAGAAAATAAAATATTCCTGACACATAAATTTAGCAGTTTAAATGATAGCTTGGCAACAGTGGTTTCCTTATGCAAAACTATGAGAAAAGTGGAAGAAAGCTAACTCCATCAAAATCTTTCAATTCCTAGTCTCCTTGAGGAAAGGATATGGAGATAGCTTTGATAACATATTTTATAGACACCAAAAATGGATAGACTGGCAGTTCTGGAATGGTTGGCTGCAATCCCCTGCAGTACATTGATGGTTTGCAGTCGGGGACAGTGGTGAAGTCCAAATCTGATGAACAGCTGCTCAGCTTTCCCCAGATCTTTTCTGAGGATTCAGTGTGGCTTCATTCCTCTCCTTCTCAGTGAGCTCTGAACGGGAAGATGATGTGGATGCTACCATTGCCATCTGGCTATTGCTTTGCTCCTCCAACAACAGCTTGGGCAAAACTGCTGACTCAGATGTGAACCTGATAAAAGTGAGGTAATGGGTGTGTGAATAGGAAATATTTTCAAGACTTAGCTAATACACTGTTTTTCCCCTTTTTTGCCAATTAGCGCTCTACATATGCCCTCTATCACAAAGACTGAATAATAACTTTGTGTTATTTTTACAAATGTGAGGATGAGAAGGGAGACAGGTGAATGACAACAGTGCTAGGAACATATGGAACTTAAAAGGATCTCTTATGAAATAATACACTCTGATTTTCCATATTTGTGCAATGTAAATGATACTTTGGTGAAGTAGCTGCTACTGCCCTGCAGTTCTGCCATGCAGGAAGCAAAGTGTTTTCCAAGCTGGAGGCTTCCTCTGGAAGCAGAAAGGGTCCACTAGAAGAAGCCAGGGGCAAGTAGGGTGGCAGGAATGAAGGCTGTAACTGCCAGCTGAACACTTTGTCAGAAAATTGTATCCTGGCTCAACTGATTATAACTTTTCTTTCCTTCTCTGTTCACCTTCAGGCGGTATTCATTAGGGCTGTATGTTTATATTTACTAAGAAACTGCAAATTTGCTGAACAGTGTGATTTAAAGTCTCAGAAGCATTTGAATGCATCAAATAATTGTGGCTGGAAAAAATCCAAGGCTAAATTGGAAGTTTTCTATTTGTTAATCCCATAACTAATTTCGTGATTAGAGCATTCACCCTTGATGTGAGCAAACTTTATTCAGTTCCTCTCTCTATCTCAAGGGCACAAAGAGAAATTTTCCAAATCTGAAATACACCTAAGTGCTCGATCTCATCCTCTACCTTTCCTACCAGCATGCTTTCACTTCAGCTATGAGACAAGGACTAGGACCCAGTCATCTAAATTAGAGAGTATTTTTCTTCTTGCTGCCTGTTTCATTTGCCAGTAAAGCTCACTGTGCAAGAGGGAACAGCTCCAACAAAATATTAAGGACACTATTTTAGGCTCTCATATAATACTCTGCTGCAGGAGTGTTACCAAAAAAGGAGACTTTGGTAGAAATTCCTGCTCTGAACTAATTAAAGAAGGAATTTCAGTCCAAATCCTTTTTGCATTTAAACAGATTCACTTTGTCGACAGTATTTTGAGGTGGATTAGGTTCAGAGAATCCTCACCCACTTCCTAAAGGAGTGTAGGGGGCAGTTCAGATGCTGGCCTGACTCAAATGACTATTACCCTTTTCTGTTGCCTCTTAAGTCCCTTACAAACTATAACTTGTACTGTGTCGTAACCTTTGCAGTGTTACTCCTGCATGCTGGTGCTGTTCCTCTGCCCTTGTCCATAAATAGGTGTCTTTATTTAAGCTTTCTGTATAGGGTTTTTTATTCTGAGGTTGCTGAAGGGTTCTAAACGCAGTCATATTGTTTTATCACTGTGCTCTGTACCCTTCCTCTTCCATAGCTCCTTGCTTTTGTATTTAGTAAAACTCTTCTAGCTCTGCAGAACACTTCCATCCTTTCTGCTCCTCTCCCAGGAGACCTTTTCAACCTATTCCCTGGGTAGGCTGAATTCCACTTTTCAAGGCAATTGCCCTTTATACTTATTCCTTCCCTTAAAATAGCAGGTTCTTTTGCTTTCCTCTCAGCCTTGCTGAGTTTACTTTAGATGTGATAGACATCTAAAATATTTGCTTCTCTAATATCTTTCTTCATTTTTAGGAACAGTCTCTTGCTATACCTCCCAAATCTTGGATTGTACCCAAAGCATTTTCACTGATTGTGCAAATCAATGCCTTGCCTTCTTCCAAAATGGTAGCTCCCCACCATTAATTTAGCCTTTTTAGACCTTCTTTGTGGCCTTTATATTCAACCAAGTCAAAACTCTGCCTTCCACCTCTTTTAGAAGCTGAAAATGAGAACATGCATTTTTATATACATATTTTATATACGATATATACTTTTTTCCCATGTTGTTAACAGAGACTGCTGAAACAGAGACTGCTGTGTGCTTGGACATTTTACTTCATTTTTATGTTGACTGCTGAACTAATTCTTAATTTGGAATAGGTAAGGATTTTAGCCAAACAAATGCTTAATTATTAAACATTAAATTTCCTTACAGTTTTCAGAATAGCAGTTTATTAAAAGATTTAATTTTAGTTTGGAGTTCATGTGAGCTGTTAGTAATTACACTCAGTTTAAGGGCTATGAAATGTTAATTAAAAATCTGAAATGTAGAAGAAATTAGGAGAAACTGGCTAATTAAACAATATGATCATTTGTAATGGTTCCAGTTGCATAGTAATGTAATTTAGAAAAGAAATTGTTTGAGAACTATTTTAAATAATTATGGGAGATAATTATGTGTTGGTGTTTGCTGTGCAAAATACGCACCACATACTGAACTATCTTTGAAATCACTGCATCTAAAACATGTATGAATAGAAACAACTGTTTGGGACTTAAAAATTAGTTGAAGTGTCCATCCAATTATAAGTAAAACATTACATCTTTGCTGTGGATGAAATTGCCCTCTCCAAGTCCTGCCTTCATCATTGACTCATCTTACAAATTGTTCTTCCAAAAGACTGAGTGACCTCTTCGCCAGGTCAAGACAGGCAGTAGAAAGATACTGTAGATAAGGAGACTGTCTTCAAACTGCTCTCATGTTCCTCAAATGGTGCTGTACAGGGAAAATGAGGTGCCAGGAAATTTCAATTATGAATTATTCTGCCAAAAGAATTGCAGTTATACACACATGATGCCAGTTTGGGTTTTGCCTTTTTTCCTGTGTTCTTTGCACATATATTTGTAGCTCTGTAGTCTGTTGTATTAGACTCATTTTCCCAGTACTTTTCCATGGCCTTTCCATAAGTAGAAAGACAAAACAAATTCCAGAGCTCCAAGGCCCAGGAGGTACAATGCCTCTCTCCTATCTTGGTTCTTCCAAGGAACCAAGGCCATGAACAACTCTTCAGGATACATTCTCATGGACAAAGTACAGCTAGTGCCGAGGGGGGACTCCAGAGAAGGGGCTTGACCTGGGGAGGAATTGCATCACCATTTATTCTCCTAACTGGTGATTTTTATCAATTATGTTAATTTCCTAAAACCTATAAAAATGTACTCACCCCTGGGAGGGGTGGGATTTTGTGGACATCTTCCCATAACTGCCTCTGAAGGCCTTCAAATAAAGATCCCCTTTTATGTTTCCTCCTTACTAAAATTATCTTGAGTTTTATTTCCAGGTTAGGAAAAAGGCAACACACATTATGAGGAAGGTGACGACACTGAAAGTAGGTGGGGACTCTATTCTACAAACTTGATTACAAAAACAGTATCTAATATTATGAGTATAAAACCATAGGCTAAGCACTTCATCCGCTTTTGCATCTTCTTCTGAGCTGTTGAGCGCTGAGCAGTCTTTTATATCTGCCTTCTGTCATGGAAGAATTTGGCCCACTCTAGAAATCCCAACCCTTTCACAGGCAAAAGGTTTCACAGGTTTGATGAAGTGCTACTGACTGCTCCTTGAAAATGTGGGCACCAAAATATTTTTCACTTTGTAGAAGTAAGTAGTGTCTTTTTCTGATACCAAGCCAATGGCAGGTGTACAAGTTAACACAGAAGACATCAGAACTGCTCTAGCATGAGTTAGCTTGAAGAGAGGTAAGGCAAATGCCACATTAATTCTGTTCTCCCCTAAAAAGTATAATCTCTGATGACTGATAGAAGTGTTTTGAAAAGAGCATTTCAGATAACAAAGTGCTGCAGAATACTGATGGGAAGGTATTTCACCTTCTCCTTGTTACTGTAAATTCTGTGGATGCTTCAGTCTTCCAATGTTATGAAACACACTTTGTTACCCTAGCAGATATTTTCTTCTTAAACAAAAGTAAACTTATTTGTAGTTTTGGATAAATTATTAATGAGGAATTCCAGTATTTCTCTCTATTTTGCTACTTGTTTATGATGAGATTGGTGTATCAAATATGAGGAATCTAACCTTTCCAGCCCTCTTTCAAGAGTATGATCTTCCTTGGGGCTCTGTGGGCTATAGGGTGTTCATTCTGCAGTTCTGCTTCTCTTTACTAGAGTTGTTTATGATTTTTGTTGGAGAGTAGGGAGTTCATGCTCTTTTAGCTTCAAGCATATCTTCTAAAGCTGGGAGCTGGTTATGAGAGAACAGGATTGCTGTTTTCTGGTGAGTCCTAATTAAAAATAAGAATAGCTTTTTTAGAGAAGCATCAATAGGCCTTCACCTATCATGGTGTCTGAAACTCTGTGCAGTCAAAAAGTATGGGATTGATGAATGCAGCAAATGCTTTTAATAAAATAGTACATAACGGGAGAGACATGGGAATGTATTAAATGGTATTTACATTTACTTCTAGCACTGGAAAATAGAGGTCAAACAGTTCACCCTACCAAGGCAAAATCTTTTGGGACTTTTCTACTCCCTTTTCTCTCTTTGCCAGGATCCTTTCTGTCCCATGCATAGGTCTGACTACCTGGCAGGATTTAGTCCATTATGATTTAAATCAAATCTGTGGGCTTTGAGTTACATGAGATAAGCCAATGTATTTGAAATTCATGATGCTAATTTTCTCTGGACTCTGACTTGATCGCAGATGCCAAGTTCCTGCCCAGAACAAATTTTACAGCTCAATTCCTTTTTCCCTAGCTGTTGGAAAGTGGTGAGCAATGGGTCATAGTTGATTAAATTTATAGGCATTCCTTCAGTACTGCATTTTTTTTTTAATTTTGGGCTTTATTGACAATTAAGGGCAGATGCACTCAAGATGCAGGATACATAGGTATGCTTTTTACATAAGGTATGTTTTATCAATTTAAAATAAATGAGAAAATATAATGATCAGAAGCCCTGTTTAGTTAAGGTTTCATGCTAATGATAGAAAAAAGTATTTTTGCATTTTGCTTGCTTTCCCCCGGGTTAGATGATGCTTCCCTCCTGAAAGTTTTGCCTTCTGCACAATTATTTAATATTAAGTTAGGCTTAGGGATAATGGCTGATTCGTATTCCAAACCTTCAATTTTAATTCAAACAAACCAGCAAATAGGATGAGGTGTCCAACCACCCTCAGTCCTTCAGTCTCTTCCAGGAGACTTCCATATTCTATGATGGTTTTTATAATGTGATTACTGGTCTGAAGAACTGAACAGCAGCCCTCAAATACTATGTCAATATGGTCACAGTACTTTCAGGCATAGGAAATAACAGCTAATTGAAATTGGGAACGTTCTGGATCATGCTAGTTTGCTTAGTTGGATGGGTATAATTCAGGTTTGTTCAAATGACTGTAATTATTCTACCTGAGTTAATGAAGCAGCTATTACACTTTAGGAAGTTAGAGATTTATAATTTTGTTGTCAGTGATACTTGGGAAACTTAAGAAGAGATGTTCAATGAATTGAGGAAATCTTTATTTTAAAGCATAGCCTTTATGCATAAATGCTGCTACATGGAGAAAAGGACAGATAGCAAAATCACAAACTTCACTACCAAAACAAAAAAAATCATGTTAGATATTAGGAATATCTTATGATGAGGGTAGTGAAATGCTGGAATGGATGAGGTGATGCCACAGTTTCCATAGGCAGTGCTGAAGGTTGTTAATCATATCTGTCAAGAAGGCATTTGTGCATACTCATGACTAGGTGACCTATTGATTTTGCTTCCCACACTTTAATATACAGCTAGTTCAGGGTTACATAGGCTGTTTGAAGCCATAGATTTCAGATAATTTCTGCTTTTGTAGAAATTCAGCTGAGGCCTGGATCATGAGCTGTTTATGCTGCAGCTCTCATGATTTGTAGATGACGATGGATGAGATTAGACTCCTAACCCCTGTGTTAAGATTTGAATACCTAGAGTTTAAGCCCAGACAGACACCCAGTCTGATGAATTTCAGCAGCTACCTAATTGCATTCTTGAACTTGTTGCTTATACACTAAGGTCTCTAAATGCTTAACTCCAGTGGCCCACAGAAGATTCAGGCCCTGCATATGTTGTCAGACGGATTTAGAAAAATAGTGTATAAATCTCCAAGAGATGTCCAGAAAACAAGATATGGGCACATCTGAAATGGATTTTGGTGGAAGGCTTTTTATTGTTGGCTGGGGAGTGGGGGACACAGGTTCTGGTCGCTGACCAGCCTGGAGATGGATGACCTAATCTCCCAGTAAGGGAATTGGCCTGACCAATTCCCTGGTAAGCAAATTGATCTTGAGATGTCCTCAGCAGAGCTTTCACCTTTTGTGCTCTGAAAGCTGGGCTGAGTAAGAAAGCAGCTAACAAGAAAGCTGGTTTAATGGGTAAGGAGGATACTGAACTGTTCTTCCCAGCTCAGGGTTCCTCAGAATATGGGTGTAAACTGTACCATTACTGAAAAAAGTGAAATCCATTCTTGGATCTGATTGACTGAATTGGATCTGATTGACTGACCATTTCCAGGCTGGTGCCCTGTTCTCTCACAATAATTGCACAAATTGAGCAGGCTTAGTCTCTCTGTCAAAATGCACAAATTTCTTGTGCATTAATGGAGTCAAGAAGATATTCCAGGTATACTTCCAGAGGGACTTACTTGCTCTGGTGCAGAGATGTAAGCATAATGGTCTGAGAGGATGCTCCCTACTCCCCTGCTGTAGTCTATGTGACTGTTATGCACATAATTATTGTGAGTTGGATTCAGCCCTCTTCCTTAAAAGAATACTGTTACTTGCTTTTCAAAAGCTGGAAGACAGTTGATGTAAAAACTGATTTAAAACTATGAATGAAATGTATTTCCAGTGTGTGCAGAAAGTTCAAGTCTTGGGGAAACTGCTGATGGTCACTAGGAGTGACAGCCTCATAGTAATGAGAGACAAAAGGCAAACATACATGTCTGTGTATTAAAAAAAGTGAGTGCTGTCTACTTGGTCTTAAGTTGGCCAACTTGAAAGCAAACTAAATGAAAAATATTTGCCTTCTCTAAGTCCTGTCCTTTCATGCTGCAGGTAGACACCAGACAGACATGAGAAAAATTGTGAGATGGTGATGCAGACCAATGCATAAGGGATCTGAAATGTTCCATGTCTTCTCTTCCCAAATATCTCCCAGTGCCACCTGGTTTTGCTTTGCACTCCTTGCTGCAGTGAGGGTTATAATCTGAAAGGTTACCAAGAACCACAGACTTCCTCAAAATCTGCTAAAAACTTCTAGTTGGGACCATCACACCTACAGGGTGAAATGTGTTTGGAGATCTATGGGAAAGAGACCAGTGTGTGTCTGGTCCCTGGACATTTTGTCTGCGTGGCAGTAGGATAAGTTTTTAACCAATACTGTTCCTTTTAAGAACGTTTTTATTCAGTTCTGAAAGGAATAATGTCTTAGAATATTAGTTTAAGCTTGAGGTCTCAGTCAGGCCTGCACTATAAAGCAATGTACAAACTGGCTCGAGTTCAGACAATTTTGACTAGGCAACAGATGAGCAGAAGGATGGAATGTAGGTAGAGACATAGGCACTAAAAACAGAAGTCAGTCTTCATAAATTCACGTCAGAGTAGTCATATTTAGTAATGCATGTGCATAACAACAGAACTTGCTGTTAAAGAAGGAACCAAAAGAGATGGTAATTTCCATTTCTTCCCCAGACGAAGAAAAATGTAAGGAGAAGGGTTAATTTTTTTTAAAAAAAAGCCAATTTAAAAGTGAGTAGCCAAAACTACTGGTAGTAGGAAGAAGGAGAGAGTTCCCAGTAAAAGAGGCAAATTTATTTTTTTTATAAACAAAAAATCCTTTTAACATTTTTTTTTCTGCTCTCCTGTGAATATGACTGTGAAAGATGAACTGACAAACTACATAAGGAAATACTAAAATTAACTGCCTTTTTCACTACCTTGTCATTGTCATCTAGTTGTAACATCACTTAGTTGTAACAATGTCTAATATTTTCCCACAGATTTATGAGTTTTTCAACTTGACTAAGCCCACTGAGCACTGAGATTCTGTGAGCAGATTTCTGACCTTATTAAATTTGGTTATTACATATGTGCATCTAAACAAGGACAATATGAATCTGTATTAAATTTGGGTTGAGTCATGCATATTTCCTCAGAACTTCATATGGAAATGCTGTACCATTTTCTCTTCTCTTTGCCTAAACAAGACACTGCAGCACCTGTGTTTCTTTGGTATAAATCAGCAAATCAGAGCAACTTCAACTGCGATACCTCAGGATGAAAAAATTAATGCCACATCTGGAGTTGAATTGTGTTCAAGTTACGAAACTGAGTCTTTCTAATATGCTCTATCTCTGTACAAGGGCACTTAAAGAAAGTGCTTTATATGGTACCATAACATTCTGTAAATATTACACAGATCTTTTTGGCATTCATTTTTAGGGAGTGAGGTAAATAGCTTTCAGGTGATGCCACAAAGTCTGGGAAACAAGGATTTAGGTTTCTCAGACCAACTGAAGGCTTCCATTGTGAGGTGAGTGAGACCTACTCTAAGTGTTAACTATTAAACTGATTGAAAGAGAATCAATAGATACATTTAGTTTAGTAGAAGAGACAGCTAGTTAGGTTGATCTGTATTATTCTAATTGTGGTCCAGTTACCTAATTATTCTTTGTTCAAGTTAAACTTTAACCCCTGTTGGCTTGAAAAACTGATGTCCACCACAGTACTTCTCATAAAAGTCTGAACTCTTCTTTGGTTTGAAGGCAACAGATCCATGAGATGTGCACAGGACTTTGGGGAATAATTTTTTATTGAAAATGAAAATGTGGAGAAAGCAACTGAACTATTTAGATTGCAATGATGCATGGACTAGTACCAGTGCTGCTCTAATGGTGTGGGATGCATTTGCATGTATGCAGGTGTTCTGTTTTTCATGTGAGATTGGGGCACTGGCAGCAAAATGTTGGGATAAATATCTATTCCAGAGCACTTTTATCTCTTTGCTTTGGGCCAGTCATTGTAACTATGACCTGTGTGTAGTTGCATAAAGTCTCTCTGGAAGCCGTTTCAGGTTCCTCAGGGACCATCCTGAACCTGGATGATGCAGCCTTTTGTTTGAAAAGCTTTGTTCAGAAACCGTGAGAGTATAGTATCAGTGCTGTTTGGGAAAGTACTGCTATGGTGCATATAACCACTACAGACAAAACCATATAAAAATTTCTTTGGAGTGTGTTTTTTGTAATGTTAAGAAAGGATAAACCCCAAAATCATTGGAAAAGTGAACTAAGCCACATGGGAAATTGCACAGAAATGAGAAGGGTGAACTGGCTCGAACAGAAGGTTTCAAGTCTCTAATGACAGCCTAATGTAATGACAGTAGTGATAAAATAAACAAGTATGTTTGAAGTGGGTTTTTTTAAATCTTATTTTGCATTTGTTTCCAGAAGAAGAAGCAAAGAACAGGAAAACCCACTGATACATAGTTTTTTCTTATTGAAACAATTTTCACATTCATTTTTGAGGCCTCACTTTGCAAACCCAGCATACTGTTTATGCAGAACATTAATTCAAGTGATTTAATCATTAGCAAGCTCCAATCAAATTATTCTCTTTAATTTTTATTACACAGATAATGTTGTTTGATATATTTTATGTTTGCTTATTATTTCTCTCATGATTTGTGCCCTTCCTGTTTGAATGGAAATAAGTGCTTTAAAGGAAAAGCTAGAATTTTACATCATATTTGTAGTGATTGCATTTATTATATCTTTATTACTTTAGTTTTGTCAATGTCAGGTTTCCAGTTCAAAGCAATGGATTTTCTAAATTTCATTATTGTTTCTGGTCACTGTTGGACTGGAGTTTCTTGATGTCTAATCAGCTCTCAATGCAAAGACTTCAACAGTGTGTCCCATCAGATAAAATGTCAGGGTTATATTTGCAGCAGTCCTTCAGTGGAAACAATGTTCTGTCAGAAAGGTCTTTGCTGCCTACCTGTACTGTTGGGCACCCATGAATATCTGTGCATGTCCTGCAGATTTTCGATTTACCAGGTCCCCCTTCTTACCATGTAATTTATATTCATGTGTTGGGAGAGGAAAATGAGCTTTTCAGGTTTTTCAATTCAGAGTTGGTGTCTCAACTGTAGATGAACTCATGCAAGCAAAGAAAATATGCTCTTGACACCTGCTAGTTGTGCTGAAACAAAAAGTAATTAAGGAAAAAACTTCAAATTAAAAATAGAAGATTGTAAATAACAGCTTTTCTCCTTTCTAAACACTAAGATAATTTAGCATCCTAAAGGATTATAAGATACAGTGATATCTTTGAAACTGTATTGAACACACAGATTCTGGATTTCTCATAATCATTTATGGTTTTTAAGCAGTGTTACTTGATTTTTTAATTTCTACATGATCCAGCAACATATTTTAACTTTTAAAACACATTGGTGCTATTTTAATAGAGGGCTATGAATTTAAACTTGAGTAGTTTGTCAAAATTACCCATTTATTTGTCAACAGCTGTATTTTAAAGAGAGAGGATATTTTTCTAAGGTTAGAAATTTTTGTCTATTCTGACATGAAGGTGATTTGTGGAGTGACTGTTGTGTTTTGGGCACTTTTATAGCACTTTTCAGTTTATGGGCTGTGAAATGTTTGTTTTGTGACTTAAAGCAGCATTATGATTTCTGTAAGCATTTCATCTTCATGGATATGCTGTAATCAAATGCATATTTTGAATCCTATAAAGTGATTACAAAAAGAAAATATAATGTTATTGCAACGGAAACGCATCTGTTTCTGATGGATGGCTTAATGAAATATATGTTTTGAGTTTGAGGATGAGTTTTCCATACACATTGAGCATGCAGATTGTGGGTTTTTTATATATTTACTTAAAAGCATCTTTAAGTTGGCTATGTTACAGTAGATGTTGAAAAGAAATTATCTTCATGTGTTCTGCAGTTCTTTTGTTTCTTTGAAGAGGTTTTTTTTCAATAGCTCTGATTGATGATCTGTGACCTGCTTTGTTAGGTGCTCAGAGTTGCTTTGAATGCATGCTTAAGTTTAACAGTTGTGATCCTCAAGGTCTTCAGGCATTTGGTCTTGTGTTAATTTACCTGCAGGGGACTATTAACTTGTCTTATTATCTTGAGGTCATTATTTCCTGTCTGAATGAAGTGAAACTCAATTAGCATTTTCAAGTGTTCCAAATGTTAATTTGGAGAAAAGGGAAAGGAAAAGGGTAGTGAAAAGGAAAAAAGGGAACAAAGGAGTAGAAGGATTTGGCCTTTAAAATACAAAGCTGCAGACCTATTTCCAGTTACAGAGATGCAAAGCTACCATAAAAAGTTTCATCTTCCAAGGATGATTTAAGAGCACTTTACCCCTGACTTCATCAGAGATGACAGCTTGTCAATATATAGATGCCCGCTTTCCAAGGAGGCATCTCTACTTCATAGAGGAATGGTAGCCAGTGCTGCATTTTTGTTTAATTTCAGGAGAGTCGAAAAAAATATTTGGAAGTCCTGCACAGGTATGGATGATGATGATGATGTGCATTTGCATTGTAACTATAAAGCCTTTGTTCTTGGGGGTACTGTTTTTCCCTAGATCTATACCTGTGATCTTGGTGCCTGACTTCTGTTTAACAGGTGTTGGGAGAGTTACACAGGAGATCCACAGTGCAAAGCAATGCCTTAAACTAAGGAACTCATGTGCTGCTGTTCAGGCTGTATCTTATATTCTGACCCTTTTCAGGTCTAATTGCTTTGAACCATTGAAAGATCCTTCTTCATCCTCTCCAGGAGTCTTATATAAATGTTGTTCTTTATAAACACATAAATAGTGCAATCTTGATTTTAGTCAAGGGATGTCCATACTGAGGACGAATTGACTTGATTGAGTTTAGGGGCTCTTGGTCAACCCTCTTTTTTTTTTTTTTTTTTGGTTACGAAGTGAAGTGTTTCAAAATAGTGCCTTATGAAAGGTTGATTACAAATGAGTGAACAGTCTTAACTCTGAAGAACACTGGTCAGCTTACTCACCCCCAAAAAATTCTGGGGCACAATGCCGTGTTAACAGCATAAAACACAAAGATGTGGGTGTTTTGAAGACCTGACTCAGGCATAGGTAGTTGACCTACTCAGAAGTCCTACTATAGATACCTAAACCCCTTGATGAGGAGAACAACCTCAAAACCAAGAATCTGGTGGCAAAGCAGGGGATGGCACTGATGTGTCTTCGGTGACAGGGCAGGGATGGGTGTGTGCCTGGAGGGAGGATGATCAAACCCTGGCATGCCTCATTCCATGTACATGAATCCTTTCCATGTTTTTCAGCATTAGACCGTATTGACAGATATAGGTCAGCTGCTAGTTATCTAGATTTCTAGCACCTAATTAACCTGGGAAACAAAGCTGAGTTGATGGTACAGTCTGTTGTAGGATTTATTGTATCAGAAGTTTCATCTTAGTCTGTTTTATTAGCTGCTGATTTCCTTGGCCTTGTCATCTTGCTGTTTCTGTTGCTATTGCATGTCTGCAGGGATTTACAAACACAGAAACAGTCTTCCACAACTGGATTCCTTTGTTAGTTATCCTGAGTTTCAGGGTGCCTTGACCAGCAATATTTTAGGGAATTCAAATATCAAACAGAGAACTCTAGATAAAAGTGAAATTAGTTGATCCAGAGTGAAGGTAGCAGCTGATTTTAGATTATGGTCCTGGTGGATTATCTGCAGAAGGCGGATTCTGTTCCATAGTGCATGTGGAATTTCATGCGAATCATTCCTTGGAGAAAGAGCTAGCACCATTGTTTTCCAGGCAGTGTGTTGCCATACAAATTTAGTCAGGTGAGAGTTTTAACAATACTCTTACTGAACACTTATAAATGCTTTGAGAGGGATTTTTTTTTAAGGCTTGTATTTATTCAATTTTTTAAGAAAGTAAAAAAAATAGCTAAAGTTATTTTCTGTGCAACAGGAGGAGCGTTAAAGGCCTTCATTTCTATGGAGCTGCCTTCAGGAGGTTGGTCTCAAAAAAATGGATCTGATTTTCATTACTAACTCAACTGTTTTCACCTCTTCAAGCAATAGAAAGTTTCCCATCAAGTGGTAGTGATTTAAGGCAATATTTGGCATCCTGATGTTTGAGAATCAGTTGATTGTGTGTAATTAGCCAGACTCAGGAATGCATTAGCAACACTTCAATGAGCACTGCTTCTCTGTCATCAAAGCTGATGCATGAGTTTGAGGCAGAAGCACTTATCTGGAGAACTGGGTAACAAATGGGATATGTAACTTCCCTTCTGAAGGTTACTGATTTGAATCCAGCCTTAATAATGAATAATGTCATAAAGTTATCTAAATATCAAATGGGAAACTGTAAATGAGAGTGAAGAATCTTAGATCCAGAGTGAATAGGTATATTCCCTATCTACCTGGCAGGCACAGTCATTGCTGGAGGACCTACTTGTACTTTATTTTGTTTAAAACTTCAGTGCCAAGGTTGAAAACTATTCTAATATTAATTTCCTTGGGGTAAGTTTAGTTACTTTATTTTCTTGTTTTCTAAATTTATGTGAAGCTACTTGACAAATGTTTAATTTCTGTATTAGCATGTGTATGATTGTGAGCTGATACCTTGAAAGGAAAAAAATTGGCTTTGTTGTCTCCAGAGATGTAGAAAAAACTGTGATGTAGAAATAGAACACAGTGTTTCTGTGGGCTGAGGGAACAGAGAAGGTTTTGGTATTTCTTGAAATAAGGCCACAGTTATTATTTTGAACCATCTTGCACCCTCTGTGTATTTACAGCCATGACCATTGAACAACGCAAAAGCTGTGCAAAAGTCTCGCATTCTGGAAAGAACTTTTTCACAGAATGCCTTGGTCTCTGTGGGTTCCTTTCCAGTTCTATCTATGTACTGGTAGATGAGGAATGCTGAGGAGATGTTAAGCATGAAGATGCTAATGATGAATAAGCAGGGAGCATGTTTGGATACACAAAGTAGGGGGTTGGGAGCAGTGTAAGTATCTAGTTGCAGAACAAGAGAACTCATGTCTGGGGATATGAGTGCTTCAGACTTGCAGAGAATGATCAGAAGATCTGACAAGAGAGAATGAAACAGGTTTTCCCTGGGCAGGGTTGTGTAAAAGGCGTAAGGAGGAGAGTGTTGTCCTGGCTAGAAGGTGGGGGCAATCCCCATCATGTCTTGGAGCTACAGAATGAGCTCACACCTGTCAGTAAAATGTTCCCAAAAGGCCAGGGAAATGGGAAATAGTGATTTATATTTCAGCTTCCTGCACCAGGTCTGTGTGTACAATGAACTTTATAGGATACTACAGATGTTATACTTTCAGTCAAGAGAGACAAAGGTGTTCACATTCAAGAATAAAAGTGTGTTTGTCAGAATTATTGGGTAGAGGGAAAGAGAGGGCAGAAAAATTCCTGAAAATAAGGTATGGGTTTGTTTTTTGCAAAGTAATCATAGGATGGGGTCCTGCTCTCAAGAGGTCCAGTGGAGCCAGAGAAAGACCAAGTCCTAAAGCTTATCCAGACCAAGGAAATCTGTTGGACCAATTGGTGCATGTATTCACGAATATGTTCAGATGAAGTGCCTCTTTCAAAGCTGCATACATGACTCTGACTTCTGATGAGTGTATCTCTGCATGCTGGAAATGACATATCTGTTCTTGTTCTCCCTTTGGTTGGTCTCTCCAGTTGGTTTCGAGGTTATTTCATGAAGTGAACATTCAGAGTGAAGGGAAGGTAACTCTTGAACCCCTTTCACAGTAGAGCTGTTTCACATGTGTCACAGTAGAGTCATTGAAAAGGGGGAAAAGATGTAGTGCAAAGATAAAAACAGAAGTAAACACCTTAAAAACAGAATTAATGAAAAACTTTACTTAGCACCTGACCATACAGTGCTGTTTCATTTCTTTATTATTTTCTGGTCAGTTCTGTATGTGTTCATTTTTATTTTGATCCTTCACTGTGTACTGAACACCTCACTGAATTCAAATGGATCTATGAATGGACATGGAAGCTTTTAGCTGGGAGGAGGCCAACTGCTGAACCCCTTGTTCAGTAGCCTGGCTTTAAGATACCATTTAAGATATGAAAGGGATCTAATACAGGTTCCAAAAGTACTTGCTATTTGCATTTTGCCTTACTAATGACTAGTGCTCCCTAAATCAGTTTTCATTGTATGTAATCCCAGTTACAGAGAAGACTGAAGCATTGGTGAAAGAAGGAAAGGGTCTGGGTGGAATACCATAGGGTTTGTTAAAATACCATAGGGTGGAATACCATAGGTTAAACCCATCAGGAATATCCTTCATCTGCAACAGAAAGCAAAGATTTAGTTCTAAATACAAGAAGTGACCTGTTCTTCAACTGTGCTGTCATCAACTGCTCAGTGAAGACAATTTCATTTAGTCCATGAATATAGATGGCTAATTCCTCGGGGCAACTGACTCTATTAATACAGAACATATGTACAACCACCACTAATAGTAGAACTCGGCACAGTTTCTGGTGGTTTGACTTTATTCACTGGGGGGAAATGGCAATCTCAAAAGGGAAGGATGCTGACAGTAGGATTCCTAAGATTTCAGTAGTTTTACTTTAGTAAATACAGACTTTTAAAGAGTGTGGTAATCCATTTATGAACTTAGGCAATTGATTTGAGACCTTCCACGTCTCTTAATTTTGAGGCAGCTGGCGAGAGAGTTTTTACTCTGACTTCATTATGGAAATTATGATACAGTGGGATGATTATCATGCTCAAAGTTAGACATTGTACATAAGTGCATTCTGGGCTGACTAGCAACAGGAGCAGTTGGGAAACTGACCTTGAGAAGATAATCTCAAAGCAGACAGAAATGTATATCTTTTGTCTGCTTGATAAAGTGTGGAACGGAAAAAAAAGATACGTAATTCACACTATATAGAAAGTAGGACTTCAACTCTAACAACAAAATGCAGCATTATAAAATGTGAAAACAGTGAATCCTGGAAGGGAGTCATTAGAAGATAAGGATGTGGTCACTGCAAGGCTGTCTTGTGTGGCCACAATCTTCTAAGTCTTTTGGTCCCCCAAAATACTATACTTCTAGCAAATACAGACAAAGCTTCTTCATATATATATAAAATTTAAAAGCTTAGGAAACCAACCAGTGGGAAAGTTGAGGGAAGAACTTACACAGTTTCAGTAGGAGTAGGAGGAATTTCCCTTATGTGGCTCTTGTGGTTTTTTCCACTACCTTTTGTGGTTTTTCTCTCAAATGACAAGATGTTCAGCTTCCCAAAGTGTTGATGAATAGACTCCATTTTAAGTCTCAGCTTGTACAGAAAAAGTATAGCTAGCAACTCTTCTATTTGATAAAAACACACTCTAAATTTTAACTGCCTGAGTATTTTATCATTTGCAATCATTGGGATCTTCTAGTTTAATTTTCTACAGCATAGTTACAAGGGATTTACGTAATTCCTCCAGATGTTCTTGGCTGCAGCAGAGGTCCCAGTCAGCTTGAGAAATGTTTCGCCTATTGACTGATGAAAATTGAAAAGAAACTTCTCAAGTCATCTCTTCAAATTCCTTTCTTTATGCAACATTACTTCCCAGCAAATATTCCTAAGTAATTTAAATTACGTAATTGGAGGTGTTTTAATCAGCTCTGATTGCATTCCATATTGCTCATCCTATTTTCAGTATGTATCTTCTGGGAGTATTGCTTTAGATTAGGTATAGCTTCATCGTCTTGGCTGGACATCTCCACTAGAAATGGAGAAAGCCTCCTGAGGGGAAACTGTCCTTTAAGCCCCCCTGGGAATGGCCACCAGACTCAATGTAGACACCAGGAATGTGATGCAGAGCTCATGTCAATGCATGCACCTCAGTGTAACGTGTGTGTGATGAAGACTGTAAAACGTTTATGTTGGTGGTGCTTACAGAAGGCAAGAAGACATGGGGAGGGTGCAGCCATGTGTGCTGGTGGTCCATCAGACATGGGTTTGGCTGCAGACTTCACGGTGTTTGCTCAGTCTGTGCAAACTGGCAGTTTTGCTGTGCCTTTGCTACAGCTGTGTTGCATAGCAGATTAATCTTAGTTTGCTGTTCTCTGCTTGTCTCTACTTTCATTCCCAGTTTTGTGGTCTCTTTTGGTATACCAGTCGTGCATATTTGTCACAGATCTCTTGTGTTTTGCCTAGATAGTGCTTTCTGCCCATTCTTTTTAGTCTTCCTGATCCAGCTGCTTCCTACTCCCCATTTAATACATCAATTTAAAGCTTAGTGTATTGTTTATTGTTTTTAAATTGTTAATGAGGATGTTACATAAATCCAAGACATCAGTACCATTCTGGACTTCTCTTTATTTATCCTTGTTTCGTACTGTTTTCACTTATTATCTGTCAGCAATCTTAATTTATATTCTTTTAAGGGAGTTTTTGCTGTGTGTGCATTTGTTTTCCAGGTGGAGTGTTGTGTGGTATGACATTATATTCTGTATTCTGAAAATACTGCTTCTGTTTAATTTCCTTACTGATTCTTTAAAATATAAAATCAAAGTCAAGGTGATTCCTTTTGAGACAAGTTTTAATATTTTTTATAATAACTAGTATTTTTTCTCTATTTTTTACATAAATAATTTTTTAGTGGTGGGGCCAGGGAAAGCAGATAGATTCTTTAAATACAAAATCTGTATCTTTTTGCTCATAACTCTGAAATAGGCTGAAGTCAGCCTATTAAAATCTGAATTAAGTGTATTATAATCTGAGGTAAATGCTGACATCTTGAAAATTATTTGCATCTCTTATGGCATGTATTTATTCAGTTTTGTAGCTTTATTCATATTTATTTCTCCAAGCATGGAAAACCCAAAATACTATTTGACCTCTGAGGACAGGTTGTTTGATACTTGCTCACTATTTTAATGTTTAATTGGGAAAAGAGTCTATTTTGTATTTGTGTGTGTTCATTATGGGTTTAAAAATATAGAGAGATGGTCATTACACATGCAGCCTTTCTTCTCCTCACTGTGAAGGTAGATTGAAGGAGCAGGGTGTCAGTGGCACCCAGGAGAAATTGTATTTCTATCCTCTTTGGAGGACAGAAATTGAGTTCAGTAGAAATTGAAAAAATTGTTGTGTTCGCTAGTAAAAATTGTAGTGAATTTAGTCCTGTAGGTGTGAAACCTAATTGAGGACACACCCTGAAGAAGGTGTGGTAGATTCTGTGTGTTGCTCTTTCTCTGCCAGGAAAGTTTTTTAATGAAGTAGGGATACCTGTGCAGGATATTTTTCTTAAATGCCTAAGCTTTAAAAGTTGTTTGTTGCACAGATATATCTGTGGTTTTGACAAAGTAGATTTGGACATGCCTGAGGTGAGAGGGTATGTCAGCTGTCATTGTTTGTAGCTGGGAAAGTGTTTCCCAGTAAAGGAGGGATTCATGCTGCAAGCAAGAGTCTAAGAGCTTTGTTGCTTTGGAGCAGAGTTTTATGTGGAAGGAAAGTTTGTGCCCTGTGGAAATCTTAGGGGATTAAAGATGCTCTGGAAGTAAACAATCCAGACCCACATTTCTCCAATGTTACCCATGTGGGAAAGGGAATGGCAGCTGTAGTTGTGTTACACTCTTCCCAATGTAATCACTATCTCATCAGGGCATTGAGCATTCAAGTGCCTTAGCAATGTCTTCCTCTACTAACACATATTAGACTAGGAGACAGATGTTTATGTCATGTTATTTTATTCCTCATCAATCAGCAGTTTCCCAACCATCTTATTTTTAACTTGATTATTTACTAATGAGCAATAAAACCCACCATGCCTACAGCAATGTTTGCACAGTGGGTCGTGAAATATCAACACACACACTTAGTTTTATTTCTTTTCATGTTTACCACAAATCAAATCCTTTCCTAATGTCTATGTCCTTGTTTAAACCTAAATCACATCAGGGTATTTGAGTTCTTTCAGTTGTTTCCTTTTAGTTACGGTCACAACATTTTGTCCACTGAAGTCTTAGCAGCTTGTAGCAGACTTGGAGACCAAGCCAAATAATTTCCCTAAAGGCTATATGTCAGGATGCTGGAAATTCATTTCTGATTTTTTCTGGCTTCCTTAGCCTGCATTAATTCTGATTTGTTATGAAGTGGATCAAAGCTAATAGGAAGTGAAGCTTCTTTCAGCTAAAGTAAGTAAAGGGGTTGAGGTGCACAGGTCCAAAGATGCCATAAGGCAAGATGGCTCTTAAATTTTAGAGTGACATATTCAGAGATCTGTAGTCTTGGAACACACTGCCTCATATTATCTGTTTGTATAGCCCTACTCCTACAGAAAGCCAAAAAAGGCTTTGGGTTTGTACCCAACAAGCAAGTTCCCAACAATGACAAAGCCAGAGTTGAAAAAACGACATGACCAGGGTGTACCAATGACCTTAGGAGGAGTGGGGAGTTCCATTAATGTGAGCAATTATTGAGAGGGGGATTTTAAAGCCACCATTCATCAAATCTATTGAAGAAGAAACAAAAAAAACCAGTCCTGTTAGAAAGAAACTGAAGCATGTAGAATAACAATGTAATTTTCTTGAAAACTGATGTAGCTAACAGGAAAACAGATAACATATATGTATCGAAAGGGAGTGAAGACTTAGAATCCAGAAACTATAATCATAAAAATTTAATAATTGAAATTTTAGAATAATTCCAGAATAAACTAATCATTGCATGACAGCAAATTAAAAATAAAGCACTGTACAAACTGAATTGTCTTTTCTTCTGCTGAAGTCGCAGTGTTTCAAAGTTATGACATCTGAATTACAGCATGCTAGAGAATGCTAAGAGTTAATTACCCAGAGTATGCTAAGCTGCTTGTGTCAATCTCGCTCTCCCAGGCTCCTTTTCTTGGAGTGAAATTAAGGCTCACAGTGCCTTGGTTTTCTTTAATAATGAAGGGTGCTGCAGCTGAGGGCAGTGTCAGTGATGCAGGCTTTGCTCCTTCTGCTGGGGGTTTTATTCATTTGTGGATCCTCCTGAAGTTTATTTCACAGCCTTTGACTTTCTTCTGAAGGAAATCTAGTGGCTTGCATCAGTTGGCTTTACCTTGGCTGCATTGCTTGTCAAAACTGAGATACTGGACTGACTGCTATAGTTCTGTAAATGTTGCAGTTAATTAATGTCTGCCATGACAAGATGGGTGATTATGGTTTCTAAGTAAATTAGTTGAAAGTAACTGTAGAAAACAGTAGAGTACTAGCTGATGGTTATTTTCAGTACAAGTGACTGCTCCTCTCCTCCTTCGTTGACTTTATCAAGGTTAGGGATTGTCTGCACAGAATCTTACACCACTGTAGCTAAATGTTTTGAGTTTGTTGGGGCTTTTTTCCCCCAGTGTTATTTAAATGGATGAATATCTGGCATATAGACTGGCCTTTATTTTGTGTCTGGCATATTCTTTTCCTTCAGCCAGGGGGCAGACTGCCTCTGCAGGAGATATTCTGCCCAAGATGTGGCCCCCACTGGGAAAGCCTGAAAGCAGGTTATCAGAGAAGAGTTACACCTGCCATCCCTCAGGGACTCATTACTTCTAATCTGTATCATTCCACATTTTTAAGATGGGAGGAGGGAAAAAACACCCCACCTACCAGAGCTCTCATGATTAATGTGGGATTAGCCTCAGTTTATGTAAAGAGGTTCCATCTCCTGCTATGAGAAAGGGCTGAAGGGGCAGATTGAGGCCAGCAGATAGATAGCTGGGACCTAAGTGGATTAGCTCAGAGTAATGCACAGCAAGGCCAGGATGTAAACAATACTTATCAACCTGATGCTGAATACCAGGAAGGAGTCTATTGTAGGAGGATGAATCTGAACCATAAGGATGTACCTGAACAAGGAGAGTATGAAAATTGAGAGGGCTTCTTCCTCCTCTTTTTGTTAAAAAGGTATATAAATCCCCAAGAAGAAAATAGCCATTTTTTCATCCTGTTTTTAAAAGGTTTGATTTCCCTCCCCCCCGGCTTCAGATACATTTTTCAGCTACAGTGGAAGATTTTCTCACATAGTTCTGGTTTTTTATTGCCTGACTATAAAAGACCTTGATACCCACTTTCAACTGTTCCTATAAAAGTTATCGGTATAGCAAAATCCCAGTATCTTCCTTGTAAAGTGCCAGTCTCTCCTTGAAATCTGCCTTGTCCTCTAGTAGGTGGTAGTTTTTTCAGCCCGAGTGCACTGCAGAGAGTTCATTACTCTCTTTGCCTAATCTGCAGTATGCAGGCTGGAAAGATCCACCAATTCCAGCATGTCTCAGTGCAATGAGTTTGCTTCTGGCACCTTGCTCCTCATTACCAAGCTCTGTTCTAGACTGTGAAGAAAAATGCTTGCACTTCAAAATACTCCCCAGCCCATTTGCAAATGCTACAACATTTATTATTTTCATCATGTTTAATAGCACAGCTCCTCATTTTCTTGCCCTTTTATTGCTGTTATAGTAATGTGGGCAATGACTTCATATGACTTTTCTAAGTAGGCAGTATCACCTCTAGTTAGCATTTAGATGGGAAAATGTCTGAGGGTGTAAAGGCTGTTCAGAATGTGACAGGTATCCATTGAAAACGAGACTGAGAATATGCTGGAAAGTGATTTACAAGCAAATGTTTGCTCCTCAAAAATGACTGTTTTCAAGGGGAAATAGCAGTTCCAATAATACCTTAGCAAAACAAATTGTTTAGATCAAAACAGGAGAAGCAACCCATGGTATGTGTTATAACATGGTACCTAACGTCCTCACCACGTAAGTGCATGAATTCATTAGTCAGATCTTCCTACCTCTGGCCTTCCACACAGTGGGAGACTGGCTAGACTCTTGCACTGCATATTAAATTCTTTGGTGTAGCAATTTGACCCTTGCAAACTGTAAATGAATAGTCCATTTGTCTAAAGGTCAGTTTCCTTTCTGCATATACAAGCTTTCAATTGGTCTTATAAAATAAGGCAATTTCCACAGGAAGGATGTGGTGAGCTGCCCTAGAATGACAGCTATGAACAAGAGGAGGATGGAGAAGATTTAGGTTATGTCCTTACTCTGAGTTAGACAGGGAAGGGATTTGACTTTGCAACAGTGGCCTTAACCACTGTGGTGTAAAAATGCTGCATGACTTTTTCTCACTCTTTCCTGCTAGAATTGTGCTTTTTTTGTAAGAACTATGAAGCACCATTCGTGTGGAGTCAAAACCCCATCTTCTTATGTACTATAATCTAAGGACAGATTTCTGTATTGGTACAGCTCTTTCAGTTATGGGTATGTGTGAACCAGTATGTCTTTCCAGTATGACTGCTAATTTCTATGAAAGTGTCTTACACAATTTTGTTTTTTCCTTCTAACAGAAATTGCCAGATGTGTATAGAATAACATATGTACGAGCTGAATTTATTATCCTAATTTTATTGCTACAGCTTTATGTTTGGTCAAACCAAAGCTAGTTCAGTTCAGCTTTCTCAAACTCTAAACTGAAGCCCCTGATATAAATTTTGTTTTAGTTTGCATGCTTTTGCCAAGTTCTGCTGAAGATTGCAGCCTTCATGACCCAAGCCATCAATTCTTCTGAAACTGATACTAAAACTCACTCAGATTTCACAAGATCAGCTTCATCGCTCCCTCACTCCCTCGCTCCCTCCCTCCTCTCATTTCCTTTCTTTCTTCCCTTTCTCTCATTTTGTGTCTTTCTTCTCTTTGTCTTCTCTTTCACTCTACCCCATATCCAAAATCCACATCTGTGTGTTTATACTAGAAGATAAGGGACCAACTTATACCAATTTCCATGATAAGTGTATCATTTGCTAATAAAACTTCCTAAGTTTTTGTAGACTCTCTGACTTTTGTCATTCCTTTTCCACCACGGGCATCTATGAATCTTGGGTACTCCCTTCTGCTTTGGGATGGGAACGCCACACACTGCCATAAATCTCTTGGCTAGGCAGAGCTAAAAGGAGTAAAAGGAGATGTCAGACACTGAGGAGAGCAGGTGTTGCTAGAATTACATACTGGGAGAAGAGCTATTGAGTAATAGATACAGAACTTTTAAAAATCAGTTTGCTTTCCTCCTGGCGTTTCACTTTTTGTCATAAACTCTTGTGTAGTGTCATGGAGTTCTGCTAAGCAGATGGTGCTTTTTATCTCAGTGGTGTCTGCTTATTGCTTGTGGACGAAGTGATTTTTCTATACAGTTAGTTAAAGTGTGACTTGAGGTTCTTTGGCAGTCCGAGTTGTTATTTAGAGAGTCTTAAAATATAAGTCATGGTTACTTATTGCTCATTTTAGTTTACACAAGCTTAGCAGTAGGTGCGCTTCTAAAAATACAAGAAAACACAGATATCAAAGTGCACCTGTGGAGGTTTTCAACAAGCTTAGTCTTTGTTCAGAGGAAGGAATTGATATTTTGTGCCAGTTCCAAGTTATACTTGGAAAACTTTTCAACAGTAGGAGTAAGGAAGAAAGAGATGGAGCTTGTAGAGCTCTTTAGGAATTGGTTGGACAAACATCCGTCAGGAGTAGCTTAAGTATGGGAGGTGCAATGAATGATTGACTGAGGTATCTCCACCAGAACTCACATTCAATTCCTAACCTAACAGGTTTTCTAACCAGCCCTTCAGGATAGCACACGGATGGTGCTGGCCTGATTCTTACAGTTGTGGAATTTGCCCCTCTGGGCAGTGGTAGAGGAAATACATATATGTTTTTACTCCAGTGTTTTGGCTTCCCAGGGAACTCCTGGGATATGTATCTTACAGAGACACATACCTTTGCTTTGGTTTTGAGGTGGTTTTTTTGGTTGGATTGGGTTTTTTTGGTTTCTATTTCCCAGCTGGTTCCTTTCTTATGCCAGCCTCACATCTTTACTAGTTTTTCAGGCTACTTGTCTAGCTCTGGTTCAGCAAAAGCAGATGGATCATTCTTCTGGGTGGTTTGTCTTGGGAATAAAGTTTGAGAACTCATATGTATTGGGCTGGAAATCTGGAATGCTATTGACAGCCACTGAAGTGGCAGAGCACTGGCTGGGATTCTGCCTTATTTCGTTTTGCATTACTAGAAGGATTCTAAGAGATTGCCCTAAAGTGGTGCCACTAAGCTGTATTATCTTTCAAAGGTATTTTATTGGCTTTGGCTGTATGTGAAACTTCCTTTAAACTTCCTAAACGAGAGCTTTCTAAGCAACCATTGCACTCCTCCTGCTACTTTTTAACACTCAGTGAATGAGATGAGCTATTAATAATTTGTACTCTAATTTTCTTACCATAAATAAATGAAAGCTTTCCATCACATGCTAAATACTGCGAAACACTGCAATCAAAGGAATAATGAGTGTGTTAGCCTCAAACTTGCCTGACATTTATTTCAATTCTGCTATTCTAATAGCACACTTTAAATTATCCCTCTATCTTTCAAGCCTACAGGTAGTTTATTTGACACACACATTCCCCTTTCTTTCTAATGTGCTTTTTTATTTTTATTACTGTTGTCTAAACTGTTTGAATGGAATGTCATTCATTTGTATCATTACTGGAAATACTGTGTATCTGTCACACACTTCCCACACTAGCAGTGAAGTTTAAACACTTAAAGGATGGCTAAAGGAATAGTAACAACATATGGGTCTGCTGAAGCTCCTCTTACACAACAAAAATATAGTGCCCCTACATAAGATCACTTCAGGGAGGGGTTTTCAGCCTGCCTCTTTCCTTCAGTTTCCCTCTGCCCAGTTCTTCAAAGGAGAAGGTGCTGGAGGTGTCCCAGTGTGATTAGTGAATATGACTATATTGTGAGTGTGGGTGATATGTCATCTTCCTCTCTATATAAATAGATCATCTTGATACCTTTTCAAGACAGCCAGTGTTGGGGTGATTTTATTTCTTCAGAAAGGATAATTATGACAAATGTTTCCATCGCCTATTGCTGGTGCTTTGGGAAATGAAGAAGTGATTGCAATTAGCTCCTGTAGACAGCAGGAGAACTTAAACAAGAGCTATGTGTGCTTTGGTGTTAACTGTTTCTTCAGCAGAAATCAGGACTAACTGTAGTCTAACTTTTCCGAGGGCACAGCATTTGGGCCAAGTGAGCACAGTATCTCAACACTGAGTGATGGCACTACAGAGTCACAGAAGCTTGAACCATGAAGCTTGCCTGCTCCATTAGTCTCTAGGTTCCACTTTGTCAGAATGAAATTCTGACTTGCAGTTTCTATCAATTCTGTCTTTGATGTTTCTGATGGGATGCCTCTCAGATAAAATCATTGGCTAACTTCTTCCAATCCTCTTGACTCACTCACTTATGAGGCATCTTCTTCCTTTTTCAACAGAGGTACTTCCAGCAGCAAAACACAATGTAGATCCCAAATCCTTTTGGAGGGGTTGTAGCAACAAGCCTGTCAATGAGGTCTTCCAGTTGTGACTTTTACTGGCCGTAGAGGCTGGATTAGGTCCCTCATAACTATTTGTAGCATTTGAGTCAGGAAACCCTATTGATTCACTTGAATTAAGCTTGACTGTAGTTGGTTGAATGTTTAGGTCCTCTTAGTTATATGCAGTAATAGCAGCACCTCACTGGTAATCTACTCTCTAAATATTTCCAGTAGCCCCAGCTAGTCTGTTTGTATGGTGCAGTCTGATTTGGACCTCACAGCGTGTACTAGGATGTAGTGTTAAGGCACATGGCTGGTGAACACCATCATTACCCTTGAATAGTAATCTAAAATACTCTAGTAGACAGCCCTTGTAGCTGTTGTGGAAGAAGGGGCTTCAAATGAACTTTACCTGGGACTTTTCCTGGTCTCTTGAAACCACTGTGACTTCTGTCCCAGCAGTGACTTGCTGTTGCCTTTTTCTTTAAGCATACAGAGCAGCAGTAAAGCAACCTACAGCAGAATCACCAGAGTTGTTAACCTCCATCATGCAGTTTATACATCTGAAGTCTGGCTTCCTTTTCAAAATTACTTACATTAGCCTGCTTTCTTGATAGTCATGGAATAGAGTGAGCAGCTTGTAATAATCTTTACATAGAAAATATCAACACAAGGTGATTCCGATTCACTTTCTGGTTAATACTTGGGGACTCAGCTCATTATCTCATAGAGATGATGACGTGCATCTATCTTAGTTGAAAGTTTTCCATGTGCAGAAAACTCAATCTCTATTCCCAAGGTTGAAGATCTTTTTACCTCCCTTCAGATGGCTGAGACACTTGAGTGCCTTTGCCCATTATGGTTGGGTTTTGTTCTTGCTCTGTTGCAAGACTGATTAGCACTGCAAATTAGTCTGGTTTTCCAAAAGGAAAATTTACATGGGTAATTTTTCACTTGCTACGCTTAAAGCATCACTTAATTCTTTCAAGTTCTATGTTATACCAAAATACATAAGTAATCAAGATTACAGTATGCATACCTATCAGTTTAACCATACTTCAGTTATCGATTTTACCAGGCACCTGGCCAGTATGTGGCTGTTCTAACTGTCTGTATGTATAAATGCCATGTAACTCTTCAATGGGATCAGCTGCATGTAAAGATTAATGTGTTTGAGTCTTCAGTAAATATTCCTCAATATCAATTCCATGAATATGTATAGCCTGTTTTTTCCTTGAACTCCTGCAATAATCCTGGCTTCTACAGATGATTTTTAAGTACTTTGACTAGATCTCCTACGTGCAGGTTGCTGTTTTTCACTTACCTTTGTACTTCATGAGTATACTCAATCAAGGATTTGCAACTAATTTCTAGATAAAAGGTATAAGATTTCCAAAGATCAGGTCTATTTACATCTTTTTGTATCAGGTCATGAAGGAATGTTAGTAGCAAGGACTCAGTAAGGTTGTCCTACTGTTACAATTGTTTTTAACACAAACTTTGAATGTCCAAACCTTGCCTCTTCTGAGTCACCCAGATCTACATTTTTGCTTGTTAAAAAATGTAAAGAAGCTTGCAACACATTTATCATTATTAGTTCTCTGAAAATGCCAATGCAATTCCACAGTGATTTGCATGGAAATATTCTGTAATAACACTGAACTTGTATTGTACAGGGCTGAACACTGGAGTCTTCCTACAGAGTGATAAATTAAAAGAAGCCTCATCCTTTTGTTGGGAAAGATCATTTCGGATCCTCCAAATCAGATAACTTCTCACTTTGTGTACTGTTCAGCTAATGTCTTACTGCCTCATATAATGGTGTACAGGTCTGTTTTTAAGACCTGCTTGTAGACACATGACAGACACAGCTTTAAAGACTGACTCAAAATAAAAAGCAAGAAACTTTGTAGTAGAATGTATTTTCTCTTTTGAGAGTGAACTTTTTGGTGCAGGGTCATGGCTACTTTAATTGGAGGCTGTAGCTGAGGCCCTTCTATTAACAGAGGATAGCAGAACAGGGATTGGTAAATAAGGGGGGAATTCTCCTGGCAGCATCCAAGGCCAAAAAGCCTTATTTAGTCTTGACAGCTCTTCAGTGCCTGGCTCCTCATAAAGACAAGGGCTCAGTTCTGTGATGGTGGGGAATGGTCCAAAGAGTTGACTGAAAATAAGAACTCCAACTGATTTCAGTATATTCTAAGTAATAATGTCTTTTTAAGGCTACTTACTTCAGCTATATTTGAAGCCACACACCTAAGATCATAAAATATGTGACAAAAATCTAAGGGGAATGGCCACGACTCTGTGAGTCAATCCCTTCCTGCGAATGTGTTTCTTTGGAAAAAAAAAAAAAAAGGAAAGTGATTTTTCTCAAGGATTTTTCCTTCAAAAAACATTGTCAAAATTCCTCAATGAGCTAAAAATTAGTCTGAGCGCTATAAGAAGTTCCCCTACTCACTGCAGGAGGTACCCACATCCACAGGCATGTAGCAGCCAGAAAGGCAAGTAGCATCTTTCTTTATTAATGCTTCCCTCCCTTTTGAGGTTGGGGGAAAGGGATGGAGAGAGCCAAGACAGTGACAAGGTGCATTATAGGAAGCAATGGGTAATTATTCCTGTCTGTCTTCTCCCTCAGTCGTTTTCACTGGAGCACTGAGGAGTTTCGGTTCAGTTTTGGTCCTTGAGCAGTTCCTGACGCAGCATGACTGCATTCCCCTTCTACAATCAGTAAACAGTGTGCTCTCACTCTCTGCTGTTTTGTTCTCTAGCAAGAAAAAAATTCAAGCTGGGTGACCTGCCAAGGTAACCTTATAAATTTCAGTGACTTTAAAAATTTCATCAACCTTAACCATATGTGCTGAATGCCCCCAACAGCTGCGGGTTAAGAAGAGCATTCAACATGTAATTACCTCAAAACTGACTTTTTCTTCTGCTTAGTGCCCATGAGTCTATCCTTGCCATGGCTGGCTGGCTCCCATTCAAGTGATGATCCAGCATGCTGCATGCTGGTGATGCAGCAGCCTCTACTGAGCCCACTGAAGCAAGGGACAAGCTGCAGGCGTGAGGAGAAGTGAAGTGCTGCCTTTCACCTTTTAATTATTTTTTACTTTTTTCTTTTCCCCAAAAATTCTGCAAAAATATATCCAATTTTTATTTGGGTTTTTGTTTTGCTTTGCTTAGTTTTTTAATGGCCACTTACTAGTCACTCTCTGCAAACAAATAGTTTTGCATAAGGCTTCTTGGACAATTGCAGCTTTACTCACAGTAGTACCTGGCCAGACTTGGGTCACACTTAGGAAAGAGAGAACTGAATTAGACCTCATTTGTTTATAGTCTGGTGCTGAGTGTTGCTATCAATATCAGGACATTCATTATCTGTATGGCTGGTCACTTTTGAAAACAGAACCGGTAAATTGTAGAAAGTGTGCTTAAATCAGTAATTCTCTGGGATAGATTGGTTTTTCATACTAGAAATGTTGGCTGAGGTGGTAGTGAATCCCCCATGGAGTGGGGAATGGTGGCTGAATAAATCCATCTGCAAGTTTAGAACCGTGATAGCACAAGCAGAGCTACCCTAGGTTTGGTGCGTGCTATTGCTTGTAAAGCAGTAAGGAGAGTAACTGTTCAACCTGAGGGTAAAGGAGCTCAAGTTTCTGTTTGCTGCAAGACATTTACACCCACTCATCAGAGGAGAAAGGCACTATCTCTTTCACATGGAGGTGCCTCCTTGTTGTGAAGTGTATTTTGCTGTGGCAGGCAACTTAACAGTGTTATATTGGAGGTAGTATGATTGGGAAAAAGTTCTCTGCTTATACCTGAAAATGTTGGTCCTCTTTGTAGGAGAACTGTGCATGCAAGTTTCTGGGCTTGAGTAGGTGCAGTGATACTGAGGGTGGGATTCGTCTGACCCTGAGATCAGCTCAGTTGGTCAGAGCATGATGCTAATAATGCCAAGGCTGTGGGTTTGATCCCTGTATGGGCCATTCATGTAAGAGCTTGATGATCCTTGTGGGTCCCTTCCAACTCAGAATATTCTGTGATTCTGTAATTGGAGATACCTGCTCTAGCTATTAGTCTGGCCTCTTATAGTCTATTGACAGCAATACAAACTTTTAGGGCACAGTTCACTGCATTAAAATTGTGTCATTAGGCATCCAAAAATCATCATATAGCTTGTAACCCTGAAGGCCAGTTTGTAACCACTTCTTTGGCTGTTGGTAGGTGTGTCTGCAGATGTCCGAACTAAGCAAGATTACCCCATGGGGACCTGATGAGGGAAATGAAAACTGATTCCTGAAAATGGCTGGTGCCTGAAAAGAAAACAGACATCACTTAATTTTTGAACTCTTTGTAATGTCCCGTAGCCTGTGACCTTCATTAATACTTTGTAGGAATGCAGTGGCCCATGAGAGAATTTAGTGCAGTGCTGATTTTCTTTCTTTCTGATCTCTGATAAAGTTGGGAAGATCAGCATTCATATGAGGTACTGCCTGTTTCTAGTTAGGAATTGGGATTTTTAATTCCTAGCAGGTCTGTTTCTAATAATGTCCATGAATCTGACTTTGCCATCACAATCGCACGTTGATTAAATTCAGCATTTGACTCAGTTTTTAAACTTGAGTAATCTGTCACCATCTATAGATAGCCATTTTTCTAAATGTTCTTCATATCAAACTTCTGTATAGTTAATATAAAGTTTTATCTAAAACAATAGAAGAAATTAATTCAATGTTTGCATTACCATTCAGGAAAAGGCCTTTCTTCATACTGAATATTTACTTACAAAGCAAGTAGATATCACTATATTACTTCTCCACACTTTAATACCAGGAGCCGTAATCTATTGCAAGTAGTGATGCAGGCACAGTGGTACCGAATCAATTAGTTGTTTTTACATTACACATGCAGGCTCCACATTTCCTGAAGTGACACCAAAAGACAAGCTTTACTAAAAATCCTGTAATTAAAGTAGAAGCTCGGCCTAATGCAAAGTGCTAGCTGCTGTTTTATCAGTATAATGAAGAGGACGAGGAGACATTGCCTCCATAATCAAGCTCCTGCACTGGCCAAAGTTCAGCCAGTTTCAAACCAGCAGCAAAGCCTTTAAGTAGTCACTAGGTGGAATCAACAGTGCCAATGTTGTAAATCAGTGGGGGCCCTGTATTTTCAGAGCCGTAGCAGTGCAGCAGAAACACAAGTCTAATCTCCTGTGATTTCTCATTTTGGTGCTCGAAGGCTGATTTTAATAGAAAAGCCATGCATCCTAAAAATTGTAGTGCCCAATTATAATTTATTTATCAGTGATTCCTCTAAATCTTGATGGGGTTTTTTCCTGGGCTTTAGTACTTAAAAAAGAGAAGAGCATTCTCTCCTTTTTAATGCACCTCATCATGAAGCGTGCACTTTGAAGGTGAGAAGATATAATGAAAACTATGATTTTTAGTTTTCTTTTGTGTATTCTGTCATCAGTTTATTTCAGCAATGGCAGGATTATAAATCTAAAAACCTGGCTTCTGGTCTGGCTTATACTCAGATGGACAAAATGGGTATTTTTATATCCTTACTGTATTTTCTGATAGTATAACTAGGAAAAATGCTTAATGAGTAAAAGCATGTAACACAAGCTCATTAGATCCCATGACATCTCCTGGGTTTGTTCCCTTGTTTCTGAATTGAGGTGATGACAACAACCCTTCAGGTGAGATTTTTTTTTTATTATTTTGGTAAAAGGTTTGAGAGGACAGAAATTAAGATGCTACCCTACTCTGCTAAATCCACACTCCCTTCCCTTTCAGTCCTGCTGGGCTGAGCAGATTTTTGAGGAAGTCTCTTTGCTCTTTTACAGTTACAGATTGTACCTAAACAAGGCACCTGTCCATGATCAGTAGGAACTGTTCTTGCAGATACAGAAACGGTCATTCAGGACATCTTTTGATTTTAGGTGAGATACTTAGGTTTTTAGGTAACTTAAGATAACGAATGCATAGTGAAAGACCATGCATGTGCTGAGGTAGTCATGTAGGACTATGAGCCAGCTGGATACAAGAATTGAGCAGACTGGGAAGTCTCCCATTTCTTTTAGGAGCCTCTTTAAAGCTGGCAGCTTCACAAAAATAATTTGAAATTTTTACACTGGAATTTTTGAGTTCTCCTATTAGGGGATGTTCAATGAGCACCCTATTTGAGCTGTAGCTTTGAAGGAGGTGGTGAGATCCCAGATGTTTCTGGGTTTGTTTCAGGCTGAGTGTGTGGCTAAGAAAGGAGCTGTTTTGGTGAGCTGTCCCTTACCCTCTGTTCAGAGTTCCTGGTGGTTTAAGAGAGAAACACTTAGAACAAACTCTTTGGTTACATTCAGAAAATTTGAAAGAAATTAGTTTTGATAACAAGGCAAACAGTATTTTGGTGTTTTAACTAAGCTGAAGAAGGCCTTGTAAATGAAAACAGTTAAATATTCAATTTTGGTGTTCCTTCCAGCAGTATTCCCTTTTATAATAACGCGTGGGAAATATCGCTGTGGTCATAAATACTTCAAAAAATATGTAAAGTGTTTCTAAATGCAACACCTTGAAAACTTATTCAGACCTGGTAGAAGATACATTATGACTTGCTTTTTGGAGATACAGTGAGTCACCTGTGTCACAAGGGAAGTCAGAGTTTGCATTTCTATTTCTGAGTTACGGAGGTCATGTAAAAACTGTAATGTAGTCATTTGATGCTGGAATGGTAGAACATTTTGGCCTAATCCTTATTTTTCCATTTTGCTTTGCAAAATTTGGAGCTGTCAGGATCAGGCAGGTTTTTATTATAGCATATTAAACAACTTGCTATTTAAATATTTGGGTGGGAGGCACTACTTAGACAGACTTAGCTGATCTGTCTTTAAGACTGCCTATGACAGATCAGGTAAGTGGTTTTTTTAACCCTGGCAAAATCATCTGCCACAGTTTATTTGAAAAGCCTGAGCCAAAATAGTGGAAAGCATACTGCACTAAGATGAGCATAAAACAAACAGAAACTTAGAGGGTTTTTTGGGAATCATAGAAAACTGTGGACTTGACATTTTGCAGTGAGTAAAATAAAAATATTTTGTATGATTTATGGAATGACAATACCCCCCCTTGAAATACAGGGGATATCACTGCAGTCAGAAATAGTTCATGAGAAGGGTGCACTTCTCAAATGCAACACAGCCAGCAGTAGAAAATCAAGGAGTGAATGGATGTCTTTTAAATAAATACACTTGAGCTGGCTCATCGCAACTTTCTGAGCCATGTGCAGTGTCTTGTAGGAGAGAAGAGATGTGGCTGGTGGTGAAATCTCCATTGCCAGTTTTATACCACTTTACTGTAAAAATCACCCAAGTAAACAGCAGATAGCAAGAATAAACAGCAATGGGCCATATAACAGTTTTCTTTCCCTCACATGAACTTTTCACAGAGCAAACTTCTCTAAGTGAGAAAAGGATGACTTTGGGGTGGAATAGGGTCGTGAGACCCTGGAGCAGGTTGCTCACAGAATTTGTGGATGTTCCATCCCTGGCAGCGTTCAAGGCCAGGCTGGATGGGGGTTCTGAGCAACCTGGTCTAGTGGAAGATGCCTCTGTCCATGGCAGGGAGGTTGGAACTGGATGATCTTGAAGGTCCCTTCCAACCCAAACCTTTCTATGATTCTATAATAAAGGAGCAGAGGAAAGAAGGGGGAAGAGCTTTTCTGGGCTCTGTAGCATGAGAAAACAAAGTAAAAGGATCAGGATGGATCAGATGGAAAGTTGACTGTGACTGCAGCGTAGTGATGTATCTGGTTTGTATTACTGGCAATCTCTGTGCATTACTTGGCAAAATGTGGAGACTGTTCTCAGTGAGGTTACAATAACAAATTAATAATAAAATACAATATGCACCTAAAGTAAGATGCCGCCTTCTTCTAATATGGAAAATCAGTTAATCATCCTGTTAAGAGACACAGATAAATTTATTTCAATGTCATTTCTGTGATGCAGTGGTAATTCAAGAGTGAAACCCTCCGTACATCATTTAATGAAACACTTTTGAAAACCCATGACTTGACACGTGACTGCTGCTCTGTCCTTCTGGGTCTTGTGGCAGATTGGAGGAGTGAGGCTGCACATGGATTCGACATTTACCATCACCCTGATGAGCACTGTCATTATTCCTAAACCACTCCCAGCCTCTTCCAGGTGGAGAGGAGTGCCCATTTGGAGACATCATAAGCATTTAGGCAGTGGGGCAGTTTGCGTGACTGACACTGCTGAGTAGCTTTCCAACTGTTGTAATGAGAGCTTAATTATCCATTAGTAAGGCGTGTGGCTGAACGGGGCTGAAATCGTAGAGCAGTATGTGATCCACCAAGAATATCTGCTCTTTGTATTGGGAGTCCAGTAATGTCCCCTCCAAGTGAAAATGCTAAATGGGAGCCATATCCTGCCTCACTTTTAATGTGGAAAGAGAAGGGATAAGGAACAATTTAGCCTTGGCTTCTTTAGTCTCTTTATAGACCATACTGGAGCTTTTCTTACTTTGGAAAGAGCTGGAGTCTTATAGAAGTGAAGGCGTTGATGTGTATGCCTATGTGAGTGGATGTGGATGTGACAGCTGTAATGCTGGATTCAAGAAGTAAATTTCACTCAAGGAAAATTTTACATGTGGAACACACTGACCTGTTTGACCAAAGGATATTTTCCAGAAAGTCATACAGCCTTCATCTGAAATTTCAGTAAATGGAGTAACTGGCACTTCCTCTGGTAGTTTGTTTCAAAGGTTAATCATCTTCTCTGCTAGAAGTAGAGGCATTAATTCTCATTTAAATTTATCTGGCTTCAGCTTCTAGTCATTGGTTCTTGTTAAGTCATTCTCCATTAGGTTAAATAGGCCTTTAATATTGGCGTTTTCTCCCTGAAAAGGTAGAGCTTTGCTGTAATCAAATCTCTTCTTGGTCTTATTTTGAAAACGAAACAGTTTTAAGTTCTAAAGTCCTTCACCATAACAAGTTTTCTCAGCTCTCAGTGAAGTGTTACATTGGTTCTCCACTTCTATTTAATTCTTGCAAAAGGAAAATGGCAGAATGCTATATGATGTTCTGATATTGTTCCTACCCACGGGTGGGATAGTTGGAGGGAAAATTATCTTTCTCCTAATTGTTGCTTCATTTATCCAACCCAATGCTATATTTCATATTTTTGCTGATTTGTCTGAGACACTTCTTCACTCAGTCCAACATGCCATTTTTCAGTGAACAGAGACACTGTGCCATTAACTATGTGTTGGAGAAGGGAACTTTCCTATCTTTTGTGTGGTCTCTAATAAACAAAGACACTACATTCCAAAGAAGAAAATAAAAACTTAATGTGGCAGTCCAGAGAATATGGAAGGAATGGACACTTTTAATGGCAAAAAGAAATCTACTGTGTAACACACTTTTGCTTTATTGCCAGTAGGAGACCTGATAGAATTTTTTTTGTGCTTCAACCAATTTTAAAGTCCAGTGGGAAGCAGCCACTGAGTTTGAGGTCAAGTTTTCAGAAATAAGTCTGTGATAAAATGATCTAAACTCCAAAACCACTCTGTGCAAAAGTATCAAGAAGCCATTTATGAAATTACTTGGTAACATCTAAGGACACTTCTATAAAGGAGGTTTCTACGCTTCTCTAATTATAGAACTGACCATGCTGTACATCATATATGTGCAGTCTCTTCAACAAGCTGTCTTTCATGTGAGATTTTCTTGTCTTTCGCTTGTCAAATTGTAGCGTTTGGGTTATTGATTGCTGGTTATGTTCTGTTCAGCTCTCAACAGCACTTTAGCGAAGTCTTTTCTAGGTTATGTGATTGTACCGTATCTGTCTGCCTGTTTTTCTTTAGTGAATCTGCTGAAAAAAATTTGATAGAGGTGAAAAGGTCTCAGATTATTACCTCTATGCATTTCATAAAGCAAAGTAACTGGATGGAGGAACTCTGCTTGAAAGGTCTCTATTGTGGGCTCCCTTAAGTGAAAGCAGAGGGAAGTTTTTGTGTGTTCTAACCATAAGAAATGGTGTGACTGGAGCTCAAGCCCTAGCCCAGGTACATAATTCCTGTTCCTTCCTGCTTGTTGATGCCCCGAGCTCATACAGAACAGCTTCTGCTGCATTTTTTCTCCTTTCATACAGTCCATCTATAGGGTATCCTTTTCCAGGTTAAATTACATTTTTTCATTTATTTCTAAGCAACACTCCAATGCTGAACAGACATTTAGAGGATGCAGTGAAAGTACAATGTATATGGTTATAGTATAAGAGGTAGACAGGCAAAAACCCCTGTTTTCAGAAGAGTGTTTCTGTGTCAAATTAAGCATGTGGAAGTCAAGGATTGCCAGAAGTAAAGCAGTTTTGTGTTGTTTAAATTTCCTTCTTTCATGTATGTGATTTATAATCCAGATTCTGGAGTGACAGGTGCCTGTTATGTATATTCATCCTGACAGAAGAGTAGTTTGTAATTATACTGAGATAGTGCATAATGACAAAAACTTTTCTATGAGGTGGATGAGCTGTTGCATACAGAATTCTTCATTCACCAATTGTACTGTGCCATCTTAGCATTTGTAATTTAAATATTTAGAAATGTGCTGGGTCATGGGCAGGGAGAAGGTGGGCCGAGGTGCCAAGACAAAGCATTTAATGTGAACTATTTCACACAAATCCCATGCAGGAGACTCCTTTACATCCACAGCATGGAGCAGACCTTTGCAGTTTGTGAGGCAGTAGGTAACTCCTGGCAAGAGAGCAGAGCAGCAGCCAGACTGAAGAGCTGGGAGTTTCTAAGCCAGCTCTCTCTCCTGTCAGCAGAGCATTGCTGAGAGGTTCCTAAATCTTAAATTCTGTGTCAGAGTGTGTTCCCAGGCTTTTCTTGACCTTTTTCTGCCACTGCCCTTCTCTCCCTGAGGTAGCTAGTCCTGCATGGATCAACATGTATGAACTGTTTTATGGAAGTGGTATGATATGGCCACATTTGTGTAACACCTCAATGTGCATGTGCTCCTGGCACTAGGGTAACAGCTAAGCTGTGTTTTGCTATTCCAAAGCATAATCATGTTCAGGCTGTTCCATAAAGTAGTGATTGTAAATTCGTACATATCAACTGGGTAATACAGAGATTTTTTTTTAATGTTTCTATCACTGACTTTCCCAGAGAAAAAAAAAATTGTGCATGTAATAGTCTTTGAGAACCTCAGCCCCAAATATTGAAATTTGATTAAATTGAGAGTACTGAAATTACCATATCACTGCTTTAGCAGAATATAGTACTGCCAGCTGTCAATATAGTAACATAAACTGGTACATATAATTTGGTATTTCATTATGTAAAACCTGCTGAAAGGGTTCCTCTAAGTCCTTTGGGTTGCAGATTTGCTTAATATGAGTTCCTTCTCACAAATTTCAAGCTAATGAATCCCAGTTACAAGCATTATGTTAGGATGTAAACCCTGTTTAATAATTGTTTTAAAAATTCAAGTGGTAATTTCCTGTACTGCTGAAGGTTTCATATATTGCATTTTCAATGATAAGGGAGTTCATTTGGCATTTTTTAGTCTTTATTGGGAAAGATAGTGCATCAAAACAAGACTAGAGTTCATGATGCAGTGCCCTTTTTGATATTCCAGATAAATAATTCCATTTTAATTTCACAGTAGGAAAACAACTGATTGAGATTTAATGTCATATACAAGGAGCTGCACAATATGTTGGTTATTTGTCAATCTGATGGAATAGCAGAGGAGTTTACTTCCTTTGATTCCAGCCATACTATATTTTATGACTGACTTTTACTTGTTTTACTCATTCCAGATAAAATCTGTCATGATTATACATCAGAAAACATTTCATTATTCCATCCATGAGAAATAACTGTAGTCAGTGCAGAAGCAACAGATTGCTGCCTCTTGCAAGCTTTATGGAAGTGTGCTGTAATGAGACTGAGTACCGTGGATCGATAGTTCTCTCTAGTAATACAATCTGCTGTCAGATAACCTCCAACAGCTTTACAGATTTAATGAACTCCCTGGGTTGATGATAAAAATATAATGTAAGGAGGAAACTAAAACAACATCATGTATTAGATGTAGCCCTAGGCAACATTTTATGACCATCTTTCCTTCAGTTGTGTATTTTTAATTATAAAGTCAGTATGTATCAAGCACTGTCCTAAAATTCTTCATCAGTGAAATTCATCTTGCTCTTCTCAAGTCAAGGATAAGGAGACTTCATGTAGGGAACTAAATGAGAATTTTAAGCTCTGTGTTCGCACCACTTTGGTGGTGGTATTTGAACCCGTGAGCTAGAGTAAAAGCCATTTCTCCTTGTGACCTCTTCCAGGCAATTAAACTCTTCTGGAGGAACATACTCCAGTCCCTCTCTGCCCCATCCACAGTAGGATCTTAATTCCTACTGATGGAGGAATTCACAGAAAGCAGCATGGATCTGTAGTTGTAGCACAAACAATGAAAACAAGTGTCTCAACTTCTGCTAAAAATAATGGTTAGGATGCAGAAGTAAGTAAAGTCTTATGAAATTATACCTATTGTGTATCTACTACTTATGTATCGTGTATGTACTATGAAGAAGTGAAAAAGACACCGGATAGCTGTAGGAATAACCTCAAGTGTGCATAGGTTTGAGCACACTGACGCAGGAGTCTCTATGAGAGTGTGCTGGTTTGAAAGCAAAACAGTGAAAGACTCCAAGTCAGAAACACAATTTAATAAGAGGAAAAGGAAAGAAATAAGAGAAAGTAAAATAAAAGTAATAGTACAAAAAACCACTGACAGAGTCAGAATACCTGACACCCTGTTAGGGTGATAGTGGCAGTCCAGATGAGATGGTCTTGTCGAAGCAGTGATCCTGTAGAAAGGTCTGGTAGCTCTTGTCTCCTCTGGGAGTCCAGTGGATAAAAGCTGCCTGTGCTTTCCCAAACCCTGGATTTATCCAGGTGGGAATGCTTGGCTCCTCCCCCTGGGCGGAGCATCTCACAATGGGGATGATCTCATTCTATGAGTCATGCAGTGGGTCCTTGATGGCCCATTAAACAGAGATAACTCCCGGAGGAAGTTATCTATGAGTCATGTGGCAAGGCATTGTTAGGCTCGTTAACAGAAGATAAGGAAAACACTGCCCCACCTTGGCTCCAACGGCTCATGGGGATAGAATACATACCTTGGGCACAATTTTACATTGTAACCTAGGACAGAGAGAAAGGTGGAAAGTTAACTTAATATTTTAGAGAGGCATTATAATTGTTTTCCTGCTTAGAAAAAGGTCAATAAAAATTGCCAATTGTGTATAGTAGCAATTTTTTTTTCAGATTTTCAACCAAGTAGATAAGAACTTTCATGCTAGGTTTCAGACTTTGTCTAAAAGTTAGGAAAAGCAAATGTAAACGCAATGTGACATCTAGTCAGATTGAAAAAGATACACTGTGGTTGTTCTGATTTCTTCTATTGTCTTTGCTCTCCAAATGAAAAAAGTAGCATTGTGATGCCATTTACTAAATTTCTGTTGAGGATACCTAGACTCCCTCCCAGTAGTTTTGATGCGGTTCCTTGGTAGTTCTAAACTCTGTCATTCATGTGCTGCTGCTGCCATTCAGCCTTCCTTTGCTCCTTTGGGGTGGTGAGAGTGCAGCATCCATCCAGGTGCTCTGCCAAGGTGTAACTCAGATGGTGCCAAGTGCACTCATGAAATAGGCATAAAATTGCACAGCTGTATTTAGAATCATAGAACCATTTAGGTTGGATAAGCCCTTTAATATAAACACGTCCAAGTGCTACTCTAGCACTGCTGAAGTGAACGGTTTCAGTTATGGCACGATCCACAGCAAAGTGCTCTCTAGTGGGTTCCTGAAAATCTGTGGAAGGGAAGACCTCTGTGGAAGATGAGAGATCCACCAGGAGCCTGTGGCTCACATGACAGCAGCTGACAAGACCTGGCTAGGGCCACAGCAGTGGTGGCCAAGCCCCTCCCACATTTACAGAAGAAGCCCCTGGGGTTGAGGATTGTCAAGGAACGTGAGGAAGAAATGGACTACTGGAATTGCACCTTACTTTTCCTGAGACAGGCCCAACGGGCAGACAGAATGCACAATATGGAGGATTCCTTATCCTCTCTCTGCTGAGCTCAGGGGATTGGGGACAGTGGTGACAAGTTCCTGCCCAGTGCAGCAGGCACATCTCCCCTGTGACTCCCCCACATCACCCCAAAATCATAGGTACAAGGTTGTGCAAGTGGAACTAAACGATGATAAGGGCAGTGGTTCATCCAGCATGGAGGTGCCACCAAGGTTAAGTCACCTGCATCAAAACTGCTTCCATAAAGCAGAAAAGACAGGTCATTGTCACAGGAGACTGTCTCCTGAGGGGAATGGAAGGCCCAGTGTGCAGCCTGGACCCATTTGTAAGGGAAACCTGCTGCCTCCTTTGGGCCTTGGGTTGAAGATGCGAAGAGAAAGCTTTTCACCCTGGTACAGCCTTCAGATCATTGTCCATTACTGGTTTTTCAGGTTGGCAGCAATGAAATGGCAACAAGAATCCCAAGGGCAATCAAGAGAGACTTCAGAGTGTTGGGACAACTGGGTAAGAGATCAGGAGCATAGGTTCTCTTCTGTCCTTTCAGTTGCAGGGAATGATGAGGGAAGAAACAGGAAGAGCCAGCACCGCTGAACCATGTCCCTAAGCACCACAGATATGCATCTTTTAAATACTTCCAGCAATGATAACTCAACCACTGCCCTGGAAAGTCTGTTCCAGTGCTTGACAATCCAATGGCTTTAATCTGTTTGATGTGCTCAGCTGCAGAGGAAAAAGTAGGGCTTATTCCTTTCTCATTGAGCCATCAGAGGGATCAAAGTTCAAGGTACTGCTGGTGAATTCAGGTGTAGGTTGGTGCTGGTGGCCAGGTCTTGGACCACCTTAGGCAAGGTTACCTCCAGAAGGACAATGGACAAGATCATTTATAACCATAGAGATTTCCTGATCAAGATTCACATCTAACAGAACGCCAGGTAGAGATGTGTCCTTTCCTGAGCCAGCTTCACAATGGACAGTAGCCATCAAAGAGGGATTGAGTGCAAATGCTCTAAAAAGCAGTGTCTCATCTGTGCATCCCAAGCAAGCCCTATCCTCCCGCTGCAGCTTGGTGGCCAGGGGAACCTGTGGACCCCCACAGTGGGGTAAGGTGCAGAGGAGGTGGCTGGCCCTCTGCTCTACCTGTCAAGCTGGCAGTGGCCATAAAAATGGAATGAGTGTTTATGTCTGATACACAGAGGTGCCAGATATTTCTTCCCTTGAACAGTCTGTTTTTCAGCCCCTTTCAAAAGACAAAAGTGCCATCCACACTGAGTTATTAGAGGAACAATGTTCATAACAGCATTGACACAGCTTACTATCCCATAGGTTTGATTGGTAATATTAGTGGGAAGAAGGCAAAATTTATGTTAACAATTTAGTCTTGTTAGAATTACTGAGAAAGGGAAATATCTCTAAATCGGAATAAAAGCAAGAAGTTTTATTTATGATAGTTCCAGGATTCCTGGGGAAATAGTGCATTAAGTAAACAGGAACCACATTGTGTGTTTTGTTATCATGCCTTTTATAGATCAGAAGCTTTTAAACCAAATAAGATCACACTGTCCCATAAAAGTGAATTCTTTCCTTTTGGCTTAGATATATTTCCTATCAGAAAATAGAAGCAGAAGACTGGAGTGAATGTGTAAACTGAATTTAAAAAGAGGATGTTCACTTACATTATTTCTCTAAATGATCTGAGCTCCAGGGGTTGGCAGATGCTTTTATAGAAATCCTTTGAATGTTGGACAGAGAAATTTTTATGCATGCTGTTAGACCTACTAGTGTTTTTCTTAAGAAGTCTGACTGCTACTTGAGCCATTATTTTCAGTGCAATTCATTCTTGTTAAGTTTTAGAATTTACTATGTTAGTGACCTGCTGCCTCTTACAAGAAAGAAATCTCTTCTGGTGTTGTTGAAGACTACTGAGATTCCTCCATCCACGGCATTTGATGGGGCTTCACTGATTTTGAGAGTTGACTAGAATTTTGCTGAGACTTAGAAGGGACATTGAGTTTTGTTGCAAACAGCTTGGTGTTTATGAAGCACCTCAGGAGAGGGGGAGAAGGAAATTGTGAGCTGTATGTAATAAGCATTCAGCTGAATACAGTAAGCTGGACATAAGTAGTTAATATGTCTTTTATTATATTATTGGGGAAATTATAGTTCAGTATTTCCACAGAAATAGACAGATACTTCTTTCAAAAAGATCATAGTACCCTTGAGGGACTATGAGCTGTTTGCTATTTACTGGCCCACTAGCTTGGATGAAGGGAAGTGATGTACATTCCCTGAAGTTCCAGACAATGCCAAGAGAGAATGAGACCACCAAGCCACATCACAGCTGTGCAGTTTAACACTGTAAGTGATTACTGGCAAATGGGTATAATAGCTTCTTCTCGGGCACAACTTGAAGCAGTGAGCTTTATTTTTTCCTTTTAATTCTTCTTTCATCATAACTTTTCATATTCCTTTTATTGGTCCTCTCTTTCTGTGTCACATAGGAGCAATCCAGACAGCTGGATAACGTGACCATCTGGTTGGCTTAAGTGAGGAAGCCTACAACAAACCTACCTTGTCCTTGCAGAATGCTTTGATCTACTAAGTATAAAACTCTAAACTGTACTTCTTCACAAGTGTTTAAATGTGTGTGCATGTATCTATAAACTGGTAAATGTGCCAAAGGAGAAAAGAAGTTGGAAAACTCTAGTTGTAATGGCAAGAATCAAGAGAAGAATCAGTCAGTAACACACCGATTGAACTACTGTGAGTGCCTTGGTCTCATGAATTGCAGCTGATTCCTCGTAAGAGCTTTGCAGATGGGCACAATTATTTAGGCCTGTCTGAACAGGTATGTGGAACAACTCTTCCTAGCTTTATTGAGCTAACAGAAGACCCAAAGGCAGAAGACATGGCTCCTGGGATTATTCTTGCCCCAATCAAATAATCTGTTGCTGTGATTTGGAGAGAAACTGTTCCTGATCTTTTATCAAATTAAGACAGAGCTCCTGGAAGTGTATATATTTTTTCCTTGATACTTAATCTTGTTTGTCACCTCCCTTTTAAAGTCATAGTCTTTAGTAGCTTCTTAAAGTACATCAACAGCGAAATTGCTCATTGTTCATTGTAAGTGTCAGAAATATGTTTTTAACATACAGTATAATCTTTATTTGCACAGGTGTTTTTGATCATGACTATCCCTACAGAGTTCCTTCTGTGTGATCACATGCAGAATGAAGAATCTTTTTCAGTTCAGAGGTCCCAATAAGTCAGTTTTCTAGTTCATCTTCATCTCAGGGGGAATGAGCTTGTTTAAGGGGAAATTCTCTTATCTGGTCCTGCAGTCTTATTTGATTTTAGTAGCAAACTTTTTCCTCTTCTAACTTCTCTACAGCAGTCCTTTTTTATGAAGCTTACCTTTGATCTCGGTATGCTTTCACTCTTACAGTGCATTCTGAAGCAAAACTCAGCAACAGCTGTCACAAACTAATGAAGAACATCCCTGAATATCAAATGTAACATGAAGCTCTGTGAGTGTGGTGGCTTGTTCCCAAGAAATGTCAACTCTGGCTATACAGCATGTAGCAAATACAGTACAGACAGACATCTCCCAATATGTAGACAGCTAGTCTGCAGCCTAAAAATAAGACATAATTTTATAGGTGACAAAAAGCAATAATACTTAGTTGAGGTATTAATGGATGAAAATATCACCTCTGTGTACAAAAAGCCTGTGCTCTGCTGATATCAGCATTTTATTGGAGACAATCTGCATGTTTCTCTTTGATGATTTTTTTCTCGTACACAGCCTTAAGGGTATCTACAGAGAAGATTAAGACAAAAGAGGTTTTTAGTGGCAAAGTAAAAACACAATCTGCCCCAGCTTTACAGAGTGTTTTACTGAGGAACACTTATACCCCAATGCCTGTGTCCTAATAGTATATCTAAGCCATGCAATTAAAATGGGAATAATTTGGAATTTACAAAAAAATGCAAGAGAAAGACAAAAATTTGCATTAACAAAATGCAAAATAAAAATTTAGGCAACAGGCTTGGCTGTATTTCACTACACTGAACTGATTTGCTAATTGTATTTTATTAGCTAAATCTTGTTTACTTAGCATGAAAGATTAACAACAGCTCTTTTTTCCTTTGCCTGTTTAGAAGCAGGAGCTCTCCTAGAAGCCTCTCTAGAAAAGTCATACTAAATAACAGTTCAGGAGAGTGCAGTGGATAAAATTTGGAGATGATTGATGACAAGATTGCTACTGGTTGTCTATGGAATATCTCAAGCTTTCAACTGTTCTGTTGGGAGTATCATACATAACACTCCTGCCACACAGATCTCAGCAGGGCTGCTCTAGAGAGCCACAGTGTTTAAATGTCCCTTTTAACAAGAATATTCACAGTGCACTGGAGATAGCTTTGCTTGAGCTGAGCCTTTATGGAAACATCTGTTAATCAAGTTTCAGTTTTGTTTTGTCTTACTTAATTTTTAAGTGAGAGTACATATATGTGTATGCCATGGCAAGAATCAAATCGTCTGGATTTTTGATAGATCTGTTCCACTATATGATATTCTTATGTAAGCATCAACTCTGAGCTTAGAGTGGGGAGGAAAATGCAATATTCAACAGAAGTGCCAAATTTAAAAAGTACTAGAGGTTGTGCATACACCTGTCCTCCAATCACTCCATAACTTTTCTGTTTAGGGCATTAAGTATGTCTGTGGCTGACTTTGAAGCTTAGTGACTTTGTGCCAAGAAATAAAATAGCCTATCTGGAGGTAGACCAGTGCCTATCTAGGTTTTACTGATCACATTATACTCCAGGGGAGAAAGGTTTGTGGAGATTAGCTATTGCCTGCTGTAGTGCAGCAGAAGGGGACAGACACAGAAACCCCAGCACGGGTCAGACCAAACTCAGAAACAACATTACACTTTCATTAAGTATTTACTTTTGCCAAGCATATTTTAGAGCTCAAAATGTAAGGACTGTCGTCTTTGTATACTTTAATGCCTTTCAGGACAATTGTAGTTACTGTAGAAACCTCATGGTAGTGATTAGCTTTTTATCAATGGGTCTCAAAGCACTACCTAAAGGAGCTGAGAATTATTATCCCTGTTCTGTGTGTGAGGAAAGAGTCAAAAGATGATGAAAAGGCTGGCAAAAGACAACTGGAAGAGTGTAACAATGGCCAAAATAGGAACAGAGATGAGGACAAGCCTCATGCATTATCCAGGAGGCTGTTCTTCCTTACTCCTTGCTTTCTAGTGATGTTTTCTCTCAAAGATTAATATTCAGGTTATATAATTGTGTTTTTCACTCACATAGAGAACTGCATAACATGAGGTTTCTGTTTAATACAGCACTTATGCACGTATTGAAACACTGAGCAAGTACCTCCCCTTCAAGGCCAGTGCTCCTTACCCAGAGGTTCATGTGCTGAATCAGATATTTGCTACATTCTGCTCCCTAATGCAGAAAGAAGTGACTTATTGGGCCCTTCCCTTTCCATGAGCATGACTATGTCAAAACCAGTAGAATAGTTTGGTTATTTATAATAAAATTATTCACAATTACTTATAATACAAGCTATTTACAATTATTTGTCAGATTTATCTGACAAAAGTAATTTTCCTTTCACCTCACATGTACTGTTCTGTGTAAAACATGGTAGATAATTTTAATCCAAATGCATCTCACCAGCTAGGTACAGACTAACACAGCTATTACCCCCAGAGGGTCACTGAGAACATTAAATCTGAATTGCCTTTTAGAGATGTCTTTCCCTCTCTCTTGAATGCAGAGACAACTTGTGGTGACCAGTATCCAACCCTGAGTGTCTCAGGGGCTCCAGAATAGGCAGGGAGAGAGAACATCCCTCCTTTTTTTTGTATGCATAGCTAAACTTGTCAAAAGAGTATGTCAGCAAGCCTTCAGCAGAGGCTACAGTAGCAGGTAGCGTTGCTGAAACCTGTGTTTCCAGTGGAATGAATCATTCAAGACAATGCTGGTTTTATACCGTGCTCCATAGCGTGTCCTCAGAATGGGGAGAGCTGACATGTTGTTTGAAAAGGTCACTTAAAACCTATAGGTGGTTGGCAATTATTAATATTTATTACTTGTCTAAGGAACTTTACGTGACGATATTCCTTAAAGCTTGTGAGCTGACAGATAAAAGTGATAGAGTTCCTGTTCTTATCTGTTAGAAACTTTTTTTCCTTTTCTCTTCTTTCTTAGAATTTATTCTGTGCATCATGTTTTTGCTGAACAATTTGGAAGTGAGAGGAAATTATATTACTATTATTATTATTTGGAGCTATACAATTATACTATTAAGGTTAATGATGCCAGCAATTAAAAGGCATCTAGTTATTTGGAAACTGTCAGTTGGGACAAATTGTTCTTTAATGTCTCTACACATGGATTACTTTGATGGGATTGTAGGAAATTGGTAGGTCAGTGCAATATTTCTTGTTGCTTTTTGCTGTCAGGAGCCTTTCCCTGCTGTCCTTGAAAAGTGTTGTAGGAAAGTATAAACTACATTATACCATCCCTTATCTTTCTTATGGGTATTAGTTACAAATATTCTCATTAACTCTTCGTCAATGAATTATGGACCAGCTATTTATGGTACAGAATTATAAATTGTCTGTGAATGTTTGTACTCATGGGTTTCTGGCTCTGAAATTGCCTCTTTTTTTTACAAAACTGTTAGTTGTAAAACATGTCTGGATTTCTAGGGTATGAGTGGCTTTGTCACGTAAGCCCACCAATAAAATTTTCCCTTTCTGGAAGATATTGCAGTGCTTAATTTTTTTTTTTTTTCCTCATGAAAAATCATTGCAAGCACCAGGCAAACTGCTCACTTGTGCTTACAAGAAGCCACAACTTCATATGCAGCCAAGAGAGAGGAATATCTATAAAGTCAAAATTTTGCAATCACTGGTTTTGATAAAATCCATGTTATTTAAAACCTAGGTAGGAACACTGGTGTTTTCTGGCATTCCATGCTCTGTTTTGATTCTTCATTAGACATCCCTCAGTGAGCATATGTAGTGATACCTGCAGTGGTTTTCCCTGGAATATTGTCAGGTTTATTTTGGGCAATTAGATGTGACAACATCAACACTCAGCATATTGCTTTGTATTCCCTGAACTCAGTAAGGGGAACAGCTGGTTAATACTGATAATACATTGAAATGAACACATGTGGATGCACAAATACATACAATTATCTCGGGGATAGCTGGTGTGATTTTATGAAGCTACTCTCATGCCAACTAACAGTTAAAGGTTAAAAAAAAGGTTTCATTTGTTTCCAGTCTCAAAGTGATAAACCACAATGAAAAATCAATGTCCCAGTCTAGCAAACACTTCTAGTTAAAAATATTTTTTGGATGCTTGAAGTTAAGAACAACGCAGGAAGAAGTGCTTAGAACTGAACTGCAAAATGGAAGCCATAGTAGCAGTTGGGGGTGGATGCTCCCCTCCCTTCTCTGTGCAACTTCCAGTAGAAAATAAAAATCACAGCAAAACCCAAAGCATATATTAAACTTTATTTTCAATACAGGTGAAATACAGTGTTTAAATGGGCATGCAGACAGTGGTCTTGGAATTAGAGCAGCACTAATGAGTTGCTGGTGAGCTTCAGTGGGAGCCTATGCAAAGCACCTAATCACAAAAACCCATCTTAATTTACCTCCTTGTGGTAGATGGAGTACTTGCTAAAATCAACTCTTAATTCTGTGTTCCTTTAAAAGTAAAAATATGTTTTATTGATTCATCCTGCAAAGCAGACAAGCTGCTATGGGATGTAACCAAGTACAGAAAAATTTGGAGAAGTTAATTTTTTTTCATTATGCCCTGTTTCAACTTCCTGCCAAATTTCCTTTCCCTTTAAAGGAAAATAAAATCTCAAGGAGGAGTCTTATGCTCAAAAGAAGTTTGTTTTAAGCAGTGAATGGACTTCCTTTGGGGTTTTCATGTTCACCACAAATACGGATTCGGTTTGCAAGCAGCTCTCTAAACTAGCTCAAGTCTGAATTTTACAAGACAGGAAAAATCCTCCCACTTTTAATAAGAAACTCCAAAAGTGATTCCTTTCCCAAAGGCTATAAATGCCAACTATTTATTCATTTTTTGTTTTCCTAAATAATTGCACAGTTTAACGTAACTGTCTGATGAATATTGTTTATTTAGTCTTAATATTTAATTGCTCATGCGAAACAATTATCCAGGTTTTTGCAACAACTTTGAAATCTGTTTAGGAAAATAAATACCGTAATTAGAAATTAAAAGTCCTGTTGCTCAGTATAATAACTACATTAGTTTTAAGCAATAAAGTGGAGCTAAGCTTTGTTCCTTAATTACTATTATTATTATTTTTTCTAATGTGTATGTGCCCCATGCCTGTTTCCTGCCTGGGGCATCACATTTGCAGAAGCTGGTCCTGAGACTGTCTCCAGCCAGTTTTGTATGTACACCATGGTGCACAGTTCATAAAGAACCAGGTGACTGATTACCCTGCTAGAATGAAAGGGTAAATGAGAAAACATTTAACTAACCACAGGAAACCTAATTATAATCAAAATCGAGTTATATTTTCTCCTAATTTCTGAAATATTTCTGGTGTGGGAATTATTTTTGCATCACTAACAGTAATTGTTTCTTAAGTATATATAAACCTTTTAACAGCTGCAAGTTTTAGCATCAGATGGGACACTCATCTTGGGCAAAGCCTCAGTTGCAGTGCTACTAATCCTAGATGGTTTCGGGGTGTAGCCTCTCAGCTCAGTCCAGGGCTTTCCTCAAGTGCAATTCTGAATTCAAATATACACCTGTGTTTTGGATTTCCCAGCACACTGGGTTCAAATCTGAACTTTATAGCTGGACAGAACTATGTTTTAGGTCCAGGAAAAGCAGTCATGTAGTGTCATGACTGTGACCTCTACCAAATGAATATCTGTCAAGAACCTAATGAAATCTCGTTCATATAGCTACAGTGATGCTTTTAATGAGGCAGAACTAAACTCCAGCTAGGTAGGAAAGCAAAGGGCTTCCTATGCGTGCTCCACATGGTGCTAAAGAGCAGTAAATCGGATGTGGTGAATTTAGGGACAAGTGCCTGTCACAGGTGAGGGAAGTTTCTCAGAGCTACTGCAGGACGTTGACTGTGGGTGGCCTTTCCTGAATGGCTTCTGAGTTAACTGCTCTCAAGATTGTGAAGGTAAACCCTGTTTAACCACGCTGACCAAGCTCATTGTAAGGCAGATAAGCACTGTCACTCTGACATTAATGCTTAAGATATCTTGACTTACTATCTTGATCAATAAAAATAAAAATTTGGGAATTTCCCCAGGATGTGTGAACTCGTGTGTTAGCCTTCTTGCCCCTGGCAACAGCAGCATCTGTTTTCTCTCAGCCAAAGCAAAACCATAGTATTTATTTTTTCAGGGAGTGAATACTGAATTGCCTAGAAAGACCATTTCCTGATGGGAGGGTTGAGGACCCACAGACATCCTCTAATTCAGTAATGCCTCTTGTGGAAAAGGAAACTGCCTATCTACTTTTCCAAGAAGCGAGGAAAGTATTGCCCTTCTCTGTGCTCCCCTGACCACAGAGAGACCTGTCCTATTGTTGTCCAGGAGGTTGCAGGGTGCTCACCAGGAGGTACCCTAAGGGCAGCTGAACTGCAAGGACACAGGCCACTAGCAGTTCCCATTAGTGCAGGAGTTAGGACACCAGCCAGCCTAATGAAGAAACTTATGGGACTCTGGCATCCTCAAGATGCTGCTTCAGTACATCCATGCATCAGGAAAAACCCTTGGTTTTCCATGCAGAGGACAGAGCCCATCCCAGGAGGGAAAGAATTCCTGTTGATGGAGGGAACACAAATTCACACAATGCTTTGCTTGCACATAAAGATAAATTATGCTTTGCATTTTTAGTCAGCTGTGTCTTTCTTTTTAATTGCTTTTTATTCAGATCTGAGATACTTGTCATTAATTCTGAATCCCCTTGGCAATGGCTCGCTAAAATCTATGAAGGGTGTGTATGAGTAGACTTTTTGATCTGATAAAAGAGACACAAAAATCAGAGACACAAAAATCGCTTGCCACATGCACCATTTGTATCAGAGGCTATTGAAGAGACTGAATGCATTTCAGTATCTTCATTGAACTTGATGTCACTTTTATATTTCCTCATTCTGTCTGTTAAGTTTCAGGGGAAGCCAAATTCCTCCACTAAGGGGAGTGTGTGGAGTAGTTGGCAGTAATAAGACTTGAGCCAGAGGATGACAAGTGAGCTGAAGAAGCCCAGCAGCAATGCTCGTAAGAATAGTGTGTCACAGAGATCATTTTAAGGCTGTTATTGATTGGGGAAAGATGAATGTGTCTTTTAATGGTATTCTTTGGTGTATCATTGATCTTCATAGAGCCCTACCAAGCTGCCTTCGGGTGCTTCACTGAGAGCACCATATGTTGTAGCCTGTGGCTGTGCAGTGATAAATTAGACGGCACCAAGCTGCTACTGAGTGCTTCCCTCTCCCTTCAGGCTTTTCCCCAAAAACCTGCTTGCTGCACTGGCCCAGCAGCCAGCGCTGAACTTGTACACAGCTTCTCTTTGTTTTCTTACATCTCTGATAGGGCTCATGAATGTGCTGTTGTGACAGAATGAAGCTTCTGAAAGTTAGTTAGAGAGTAGTAAGAGAATGGCTTGCCCCTTCTATACAATGAATTGCTTGAAAATTACATTTTCTGTTTGTATTTGTTCTCAAATAGCAGGGTGTGCTTCAAAACAAACATTAGGATTACAGCTGTATTGATCTCCTGGATTGATTGGGCTGACCCTCTCTATCACAGCAAGAAGCAAGAAGGTAGCAGGTGTGTTCCTGAAGGCAATCCCTAGCTGCAATGGCATTCAGTCCCAGACACAAAATATTTCAAACAGGTTATAAGCATCTATTCTAAATGTTGTATGTTTATATAAAATCTGATTAAAGAACATTTTAAACTTTGTGAACCATAAACTTTGTGAATTATTTTTGAATGGTGCTTTCCTTCTGTTTGGGAAGTTTTGTGTTTCATGTGGCATGAATAAATAAATATTGTGCAGAATGGCTCCATGAAGAATCCATACTGCAGAATAAAGAAAATGTGATCATTTGCACTTTTTCTTGTTAAGGCAGCTAGCTAGGTAACTCACATGATGAAATTTAATGCTTCTTTATATGCAGTAAAAATTCATGCCAGCCGTTCAATAACCAATATGTTTTGTATTGTTTCTTGCCATGACATAGAATGAGGCTGTTCCTGCAAATCTTTTAGTTGAGTGCTACGCATATGGAGAATACTAACTATATATGTATTCTGGAAGCACCTCATTTTAAGAGAAATGACAGGGTTTTTTCATAGTTTTTGTTGTTTCCATTCTAATGTATCAAAAAGCTACCGCAGATCACACAGATGCATTTATTTTTGCATATTTTGCATTAATGTAGCTTTGAGACATACTCTTTTATGAGAGAATGCATTTAGTATGAATGCTTAAATAGAACTTTTCTTACCCATGAAAGGTAATTAGGTGTGGAGCTCCCAGAAGCGTACTGTTGTGTAATAGTTAATGACTATGAACTAACTATATCAGGAAGATTTAAAAAAGGTTAAACTGGTTTTGACAGTATGTATTGATACTCCTAAAAAACTTACTGCATTAATTATTTTGGGGTCTAGATGAAATTATGGAAGCACTCAAAAAACTGTACTCCCTTCTCTTTTTTAGTTTAAAAATGTAATCATAGGCCTTAAAAAAACCCCATCATCTTTGAAAATTAAAAGAAAAATATGATTAATTAAACATTTTTCTCACTATTGAGAAAAGCCACAATTATGCCATGGTTCAGGTGTGATTTAAGTTCTTTTTCTCATCTTCAGGTCAGGCATAATCTCCATAATGACTTTTGGTGGCTCATGGCAAACCATGCCTTCCATAAAATAAGGAAGAATAATAATTCTTCATGGGATCAAAGACAGTACAATTACACTTAATATATATATATATCACAGGATCTCCCTGTGAAAAACAAGGTTCACTTTCTTGGAAAAATTTAGAAGTTTAATAAAAAAACAAAAAGAAAATAGACAATTAGGAGAGATAAAAGCAAAATACATTTTCTCGGCCGAGGGTGCCTGGCACAGAACCAGCCAGCACACCGTTAACAAAGAGTTTGTTCTTTAAAAACATCAGCCTGTTGCATATTTAAAAATTCCCATGCATGATTCAAACATTCCTTTTGAGTGTGAATTCCTTTGTTTAGTCTCAGCTCCCCCCCCAGCCATTCCATCCGGCAGACCAGCAGACCCGTCCTCGTCCTCGGGTGGCTCCATTCTGTTTGATAGCACAGGTCCCATAAATTCTTCTGCTGGGGTTCTGGTCATTTTCATTTGGACAAGATACTTGATAACAGAAGTTTAATAGCTTTCTTGGTCAGCAATCTTCATGCAGGAAAACAAAAGACCCCAGTCTTCTAACACTAAGTTACAATTGTAAAAAAATATATTCATCACATTTCTAACTTCTATTAATTAAAAGAAAATACAGTACAATCTTCCTACATTATACATAAAATATTTATTTTAATATTTGCAAAAAGCCAACTCTATACAATGCATTTATAACATCCCCACAGTCTGTGCCATTGTGGCTGAGGCTGGAGTGGCACCTCCTCACTGCTGGTTCCTCACTAGTTGCAGTTACCCTGCAGGATTACCCTAATGGTGAATGACTGAGGCTCAGGTTTGGCCCTGCCATCACACTGCGCTGCCTGAGGGCTTTCTCTAGTCACCATTTCAGCCAAAACACATGCAAAACCATAGATATTTTAGATCTTCCTTTAGATTTTTGCATTCCAGGGGGCAGAGATCTTCGTTGAAGGTAAACTCAAGTCATCTGGAAAAAACTTAGAAATCCCTGTGGTATCTCCAAATTTAAAACAATGCTGGGAAGCAGAGGGTGTTGCCCCCTCAAATACTTCCTGGGTTTAAATAATGACTGCTGCAATCAGGGCTCTCTCTTCTGAATTTATGTCACTTTTTTCTTCCTTAAGGGTGTTTTTCCCAAGAATTCCTTGACAATTCCACTTACAAGTCTGCAGACTCTGGTAGATAAGCTTTTCTTGGTGACATGTTTCTTAATCTGAGTTGTCCTGCATCTCTAAAGGTGGGCAAGTTTGGCATATTTGCATTATCAGTCTAATCTAAAACCTTCTGACATGACCAGACTGAGTGTCTCCCAAGTATTTCTTCAAAGGAAGAAATATTCTTTTTCTTATAATTCTGGAAATGTGATTAGTTCTATTAATTATGACTTTTTTTCTGTGCTTCTTTCTGTAAATGACATGTTGAAGGAAAGCTGTGCTAAATTTTTGCAGTTTGGCACGTGTTTCATGACTATTCTTATCTCTTTTAATATAAGTAAAAAGATAAAATGTTCAGTAGTCCAAGCTTGGCTCTTACATCAGGTTTGTCCTCTGTACTCGTGATCTTCCCCCCATTAGGTGACAACTTAATTATCCTGATGGGAAGTGGTGAATATATAGTGCAAAGTGACTTGTCAGGTAATCCCATGTGTATTAGAGGGAAATGCAAGTATTAAATGTCAGTTCAGAAAGCTGAATTATGCCACACACCCAGTGGGTTACCAGGACAGGCTATATATGCCTAAGTGGTTGGTTCCATCATATCCTTGACCTTTTACATCATGTATCTTTTCCAGGCTTCACATGAGGGGAAGGCAGGACTCCTTCACTAGAGGCCCTCGAGGCAGCACACACAGGGAGCACCAAGATGCTGGGTGGGCAGTAGAGAGTTGTCTGCCATTCTCCAGTGGTACTTGGTGCCCGTGGCTTCTGCAGATCTTGAGGGATCCAGGATCTGCCAGTAAACCTACTGAACTAAGGGGTGGTATCCCACATGCAGCTTCCAAATTCCACAAGAACTTTGAATTCTTGAAAGCACTGCCTATTTTCTTTCAGCCCATACCAGGGTCTTACTTGAATTTGACTTTTGCTGGCTATTCTTCTTGCAGTACCAGTGGAACTCCCAGTGGGAGATGGAAGAAGCTGGTCTTTCAGGGTCCAATAGGATGTTTTTGCTGTGGAAAGGAGAGCTTTCATCTCAGTGGAAGTATTTAAACCGAGATTCTACAAAGGATAATCCCTAGTCTTATCAGGACTCCCAGTGCCTGCTTTCTGAACAAGCCAGCTCAGAAACAAACACAAGGCATAGGTTCTATGTTCAGCAGTGCTTTGTGAATTTTATAGAGACATGATAGTTTCTGAAATTATACTAATACTGTAAAGTGTTTTGGAGTAGAAAGTGGATGTTGGTTGATCACAGAGGCTGTCAGGACTAATATCATTGACAGTTTTTTGGTAGAGCAGCAAGACAACAAGGAACCAGAGAAAATCTGTCCTCAACTTCTAAATAGTGCAGTACTCCAGCCAGGACTTAAGACATCATCTCACAGCTCTGCAGAGCTCTCAGAGCTCTTGCTCAGTCTCCATCATACTGTTTCTTTCAGTCACTGAAACACAAAGTGAATGTTTTCCCAGTTCTCCTGAAAGTGTTCTCTTCAGTCTGCTTGGCCAGTCTGGTGAACCCTGCACCTGGGAGGATAATTCTCAGCAGTGAGAGGTGGTGTTTTCTGAAGACAATTTCTGCATGTCTGTCTATTTCTGCTCACTTTCAATCCATAAAATGATAGGTTAAAAAGTCCGTATTTTGTAGCTAAACTACAAAACTAGTAACAGCAGATACATATGAGAGAAAATTTTTGCCTGACAATACATTTGTGATCTGAAGGGGTGCTGTGCTCAGTTCCTGAAGCAGTGGGAGATGGGATCACATTGCTTTGCTTTGCAATGGTTCCATTGCATAAAAACCTTTCCCATTCAAGTACTTCTGAATCAGCCTGTAGTTCTTTCACCAGCAAGAGTCATATTTTCTCTCTTCTTTTTATTATTGTTTTTCTTTGTTGACACCTGCCCAAGACTGACTTTCACCTCTGTGATCGATGGACTGGTGGTGGAAGCTGCATCCATTTCAGCATGCCCACAGCAGATAATGGGGCAAGAAGACTCTTCCTAACTCACTTGTGGTTATATTTTTAGATACATTTGCTGCTCATATCTGGGACTAGATTTTCGAAGGAGTGCTGGGTTCTGCTGGAAAATGACTGGGTGCCTTCTCTCAGCCTGGCAATGCCCCCTCCACGTGCTGAGGCTGGACCCCTGCAGCACCCTGCAGAGCCCAGGGTGCATCTGGCAAAGGGTTTATCTCCATCTGGAAGGGGAATCGATGGGACCACACCAACGTGCTGTTAGATTTTACACACAGCAGTGTCTCCTGCCCTTGTCTGTGTGACTGCATGGGCTCTGAGCTTGTGTGAGTGACAGCAAAAGATAAAGATTGAGGGTAGCCACCAACATCCTCCCTGCTCAGAAGCATTATCTACAAGGAGACCAAAATCTATTGAGGAGGTGACCCTGCAAATTTCTCTACATTGTCAGGCAGTAATTTTCTCTCATATAAGTCTGCGTTTATTGCAATTCGTAGCTTAGCAATACAGCCAGGTTTTACCTATCAGTTAACAGAGTGAATGTGCACACAAAGTGGGCTTGAACTGGAAGAGAGTTTTCAGTGTTGGAAGTGGGGAAGTAACAGGACAACTGGTCTGTTTTCCTGCAGTCTGCAGTGAACAAAAAGCTTGGGGCAAGGAGAAGAAATAGCTAATGCCAGCTCTACTGTCTCAGCCAGCAAGCCAGCCTGTTAGCTAAGCTCCTAAGCTTTTTTTCTGGCATTATATAAAAACATACTGCTGTAGCTGAGAATTATTAACATCCAGTTGTGTGGCCTCTGCATACCTGCAATGAAAGGGAACGAAATAAAAGTAGATAAATCACTTGTCTTTGTGATTTTTTCTTTAAAAAGTGCGAGCAGGTGTTCGTGCCAACATATTCTAGTCTATGACCTTTAGTTTAAAGGATTTATTTTGCATTATTCCTTGCTTTACAGCTTTAAAGACATAGTAATGAGGTACTCTCTGTGCATCCTCCTACTCAGAGAAGCTATATTGAGAAGTACAGCTGCAGCCAGCGGGGTGTTAATCACCACTTACCGACAGGCAGGACTAACACAGGCAATTGGAGAGTGTGCTAATTTTCAATAGGACATCTACTCTTGCCAGCCTGTCTCCCATTAATAGGGTAACGTTTGAAACACTCAAGCATGAGCTGTTTTACCATGGAGAATAGATTTATGTAAACAAACACTATTTTGGGGTGAAATTAGCCCAGGCATTAAATTGATAAGCACGACTGCAAACAGTTCTGATGATAAGAATGAGAGAGGAATGATGGTTTTCTGTGGGGCATGGAGTACCACCCACATCTGGGATGGTGGGCTTGGTGAGCTGTGGGCTTGCTAATGGTAATGTGAGATTTCCCTGCACTCCATCAAGTTGAGGGATTTACTGTCTTCCTGCCTCTTGCTGCTGGCCTTGACAGTAGGGAGTTTCATTGTCTAGTGTCGTTTCAGACAACTGTCATTAGGACAGAGGTTATTCAAGATAATAATTAAATCCTTGTACCAGAGTGCCATCGCAGTGTTATCTCCTACCAATTATGTCGTCTTCTGGATCTTCACAATTTGCTCTTTGATAAATTTTAATTCTTATAAAAAACCCTCTTCCATTAGGGATAACATTACAAGCACAAAGAATCATATGTGTTTTGGATCTCTATTACCTTTTCCAGTATTACTCAAAATTTAGATTGTCTTGACTAGCCAGGGGACCAGCATGATGGATCCCAGTGACTAATCGCAGTAGGATAAGACGTTATTACATCCCAAAGAATTATGAGTCTCATAAAATATTATTAAAAGTTAATGTGTTTGATTTTTCTCTTAAAATTATTCAAACAATTTTACTATCACTGGGTAGCTGACAATTTGCAAGAGGGTAATCAGAAAATATTCCAAGGAAAATGTGAATGCATAGCTTTTAGATTGTTTCATTATGTGTTATTTTACATTTGTTATGACTTTTAAACTTAATTATCTCACAGGGTAGATAGTGATGCACTTGGTGATTTGCCAGACGCCGAAATATTAAAATATAATGACTCATGGTGGAATATATGCATCTATATATTTTCAGTGTTATTGCTTGCCTTTTAAAATATTTAGATCCAGAGCATGAATTGACACTACCTCTCTCTTTGTTTTAATAGCTTTTTAAATAGGAAGAAAAAAAAACATTTTAAAGAGAAACAGGAAAATGGCTAAAGAGCTTTGAACCTCTCATGATGGTGCTTTGGCTTCTCTTAGCTTGTTCTCGTCCTCAGCAACTAGATGATTAAATATCAAACCACCTCCCATATCCAGTTCAATGAACATTTGTTTCTCAAAAAACACCCAGAGTCTGAGGGAAATTTGACAAGTGGTTTTCTTTTTCTGATTTTTTATTATTTGCATGTATACAGGATATTCTGTGTTTCAGAGACTGCTCCTAATCTTTTTATGATCAATTCTTTTGATTTTCAAGTAAGAAGAGGAAGAAAAATAACCCTTCAACATGAAGTATTTAGCGAGTTTTTTTTCTTTTCATTCCTACGTGGATGGCATGACACATCCATTCTTTGGACTTAAACACTGTAATGGTTTTGATGCACACAAGTGTCCGGGTAGGTCATAGCATGGGCATCAGTTTTAGCAGCACGCACTGCACCAGCAGAGATTGCTGTTGAGTCTGGAGGTGTTGTGTCCTCCCACAGAACATTTTCTCCACTTGCTCCTGGTTTAATCCTTTTCCTTTTCTACAGAGCTAGTGTACATGCTGTGATTGAAGTAATTAATGTCAATCATTCAGTGGACACTGAGGATGGCATGCATAGCAAGACCTAAGGGGAATTAGAGTTGCACAGACCTTCAGCAGCAACAGATTTCTCTTTGCTGGCTGAATTTTGGTACTTGGGAATAGGCAGGTAAAAATAGATCCAGAGGACAGATAAAAGACTACATTTACAGCAGTTGAAGGATATGACAGCAATAGGTTTTTTGCTTTGTGTAACAGTCCTGCCATATTTTGAGATGCTTATGGAGGTATTGCTTTGGCTTGCCTCTAAGCCTGCTGGTTCTTGGCTCCCTTATACTTACAGTTTATAGTTTGATGTGGAACTGAAACTGAAAAAAAAAAGAAGTGTTTTAGAGAGAGGGAAGAATACAGTGAGTGAGGGTGGGATTTCCTCTGACACAGTAGTATCTGAACCAGAAGAAAGCTAACTCACCTTCTCTAACTAAACCCCAATGTACAGATTTGTCTGGGGCCCATTCCTGATGCAGCAGGCTGGCTCTCATGGTGGCCAGCATAACAAAACTGTTGCACTGGCCTTGTGAAGAGGAGATGCTCCAGATTGTGTTGGGTGTTTGCAGCATTTAAAGGCTGTGTGATCACTCCAGCATCAGCTTCACTGTGCTTCAAAACCTGCTCTGTACCAAGCCCAGTACTGTTGGCTATGGGTCAGCCTCACTGTTAGCGAGAGGATTCATAACTCGTGGTAGCATGGCAGCTTATCACAGGGGAGGGCTGCTCTCTGCTGAGATAAATTACAGTGCCAGCAGGCAGGAACTGATGCCAGTGATTAAACCATTGCATGCTCTCGCCACTGTTCAGGAAAAAAGATTTTTGCATGCGGAAACTTGACAAGGAATTTTAGAAGGAAATAAATTAAAAAGCCACTTTTTAAAAATTTCTTCTTTTTGGTTTCATTAAATTACAGATCCTCCTTTGAAGGTATTTCTGAGGCGGTGCATGCTCCGCTGAGCAGCAGAGTGTTGTTTGGCAGGTGTCACCAGGTGGCACTGCTTTCAAAATGTCATTGTGTGCTAGGAAAGGCAGAGATTGGCATCTCTTTCCTGCTGACATTTTAATACACCTTTCTGATGAGGCCATCGCTGTGTGAGAGGCCACAGAGTTTGCTTTTGGCCGATATCTTTGATTGAAGTTGCTCCCTGGGAACAGGGCATTGGCGTTTGGCTGAGTGTCTTGAAAGAAGGGATCGCCTGCGTGTTATTTATGACAATCTCCGCTCCAGGATGAGTGTCTAAATGTAAATTACTCAATTTGCGTTTAGAGTATATCCACTCTGATTTCTCCTCCGCTGAGAAACCAGTCTGCAGGGTGCTGACATCTGCTAGCATTCAGAAAGGAAGCAGCACATGTTCCTAGAAGTTAAAAATGGAAGAGACATATTGCATTTTCTAACATTGTTTTTTCCCTCTGCTATTGCCAGCGTTTATTCCAGTGCTTAGATCTGGTTATGCTTAATACAAATCCAAGTGGCTTAAGTTAGCACAGTTGCCATAATTTCTCAGAGCAAATACTGCTGCCACCATCCAGGTATCTTTTTTTTCTGTTTAATTTACAAGGGTTATAAATTATTGTCATATCTCTCCTTACTGTTTAGCCATTTACTTTTCCCTAATTGATTTCTTTTGCTGCTTTGTTTGTGTGCTTTAAAGGGACCCCATTCTACAACCGCTGACATTAAGAAAGGTGATTCTTCCCCTCTGCTCTGCACTGGTGGGACCACATCTGTGGCAGGATGATGTATCCATCTCTGAGCACCCCAGTATAAGATATGGGCATACTGGAGCAAGTTTAGTGAAGGATCACTAAGATGATTAAGTTTTGGAGCACTGGGGGTAGAAGGAGAAGCTGAGTGAGCTGAGACAGTTTGGCCTTGGATCAGTGAAGACTCAGGAGTGATTTTCCCAACATGTATGATACTCAAAGGGAGGATGCAAAGAGGAAAGAGCCAGGGGAGGATGCAAAGAGGACAGAGCCAAGCTCTGCTCAGTGGGGCCCAGGAAAAGGACCAGAGGCAATGGGCACAAACTGAAGCACAGAAGGTGTTTCCTGAACATCAGGAAACACTTTTTTGCTGAGAGTGACCAAGCACATGCACAGGCTTCCCAGGGAGGTTGTGGAGTCTCCATTTGCAGAGGCACTAAGTCAAAACCCAACTGGACATCGTCCTGAGAAAACTGCAGTAGCTGGATTTCATTGTCTTCAAAATTCAAGAAGAAAGAGCTAATGTAGCCCAGCTACATAGATTTATTCTTGCCCTATCAAAACTTTGCTGCCATACCCTCAAATTTTTCAGTATTTTTTCTTATCCCAAAATGTTGTCATTAATTGAGACATTTAAACCCTTAGGTCGGCAAAGTCATACCATGCAATGGGATATTTCTGGGTGTGAGGTGACAAATTTCCCATTTTTTGCCAAAATATAAGTGTAAAAAGCACTTCTCATATTATTCCATATTTGTGGAATCATGGAATGGTTTGAATTGAAAGGATTCCTCTAAAAATTGTATCATTTCAACCTTGCTGCCATAAGCAGGGATACCATGCACTAGATCAGGTTGCTAAGGGCCCTATCCAGCCTGGATATTTTTAAGGCCTAAATTGTTTCCACCCCATAATATTTATTTCAGAATATAGTTTTCTGCATGCATTTATATACATATATTTTAACTAAATTCTTTCAAGTATCTTTATATTGTTTTCATGAAGTTAACTAGTATCTTCCAAATTACTGTCATTGTCATAATTTGTCCACTTTTCCCTATTGTTTCATTACCAGTCTGTATAACCATGTCAACAGCTGAGAAATGTTAGCCTTTTTTTCATGGTTTTATGGGACAATATTAGTTTTACAGCAGTTTGTGTAATTTATTGCAGTCCTTTAATACCTGAACTGTGGTGACCAAAATCCATGCAATTATCTACTGTGCAAGAAGCCAGTCACCTTCTACTGGGATCTTAGATGCCCGTTTAAAAACCTGATTTCCATCCTGTTTATAAAACTCATGCTGTCTGAACTTACAATTTATGGACAAAATTACTATCACTCATCAAGCCCTAAGCCCAGGCAAGCCACTGCTGTATTTATCAAGGGAACCCCTCAATGTTATTTGTTCTTATTGGAAGCAGAAGGAACTGAGTAACTCCACACCTACCAAGCACAGGCCAAATGGCATCATAATGTCCTCTGCCAAGTGACAGCCATGAGCAGGTCTTGACAAAAGCTCTGACACAAAAGCTTGAAAAATTAATTGGGCCGTCATTTATTTTGAATGATAAGGCAATAAACCAATGGCTCAGTGGACTGCTGTGCAGCCACACTTACATAGCTGGGGAACTCAGTCCAAAAATGAACCACCACAAGTAGCACTCAGAGAGATATCTTTTAAAAGTCAGCATTTTGTAAAAGAAATGATGCAACTTAGTAATTTTTCCAGTAATGTAAAGTATGTTACCTTGGGAAAATGCCTTTCCAGCTGGCCATCAAAGACTGTGACTGGTTGCCATGTTGTTCACCAATTGCCATAAGGAAAGAAGCATCTACTAAGTGCAGGCATCATTCCGTGTGCTGACTGTCAGTCACTGAGTTGCATTTGAACTTAGCTCACTGACATCAAGAACTGTGATGGTGGCTGCAAAAGTGAATATAACTCAGTAGAGCTCAACTGCAACACACTTCCAGAGATAAACTCATTGCATGTCTTGAAGACAGCTGTCTTAGGAGGGGATAAATCATCTCGGAAAGTACCTGCCTTTCTCTGCTTACTGCAGATGAAGTGCCTGAGACTCAGAATTTCGCAGTGACTGACAGCACGTTGAGTAGGTCTTACCCTAGGAATCCTGTGGGAAGGAGTAGGTGTCAACAGAAGTCAAAAGGCTGTATGTTAAATTGAGGATGCTTTGAATGTGTTTACACTAGCCATTTTCATTCTATAATATAGATTAGAAATAAGGGAGGCTGACATTTTAGAGATAAGAGATAAAGAATATCTGTATTTGAATGTATGGTACCTGTTTTCTATTCCCAGTGCCAGACTCCCCAGAGGAAGCTTTTTATCCACATAATTAAATTAAATTAAAATGTCAAAAAAGTAAGGAAGACTGGACGTGGCTGTTCTCAAAGCATGGAGATCTGTGTTACTCCATAGTGCACTAGCAGAGTGCACTCACAAGATTCCAGAGCAAGGACATTTAAAGCAAAAACCATTTACAGAGATCAGTTATTTCAGTGGTTCACAGCAAAGCACAGGCATGGTAATTCTGAGTTCACAACTGGGGAAGGTGAGAGGAACTTTGACCAACAGAGGCCATAGATCTCAGAAGAGATCTCACAAAAATCTGTATTTCAATTTACTGGAGTTCAAGAAAGAAAATTTCAAGAGTTCAGTAGTATCCTACAGAGTTCAAAAACCAGAAGACCATTGTATTCAAAGGATCTCCAAAAATTTGACTGCCTGAAAAAATAAAGATATCTCCAGTCATTGAAAAAGAAGAATTCAAATATTAGATATAATCTTGTTTATAATAATTGATACTGTATCCCATAGACTCACATAATTTTATTTTGGACATATTTCAGTATTTTTAAGATCAAAAGTACTAATTTTATCTGAAAAATTAAACTGAATAAGTCTATCTTCTTGAAAGGACTCTGGTTTGCCCTCTCTTGGTTTACTTTTGCACAGATGCTGCTTGAGTCAGGAACATAGTGCATCACACTGGGGTTACACATCCTTTCACCTCTGCATTTCAGCCTGGGCTCTTGCAGGTGTTTGGACAGAAGTAGATCTCCTGTAACCATTGTTTCTCTGCTACTGTGAAGGACAATGTCTCCTTCTTACAGATTTTTGAGGCCTGAAGCAGTCAGGTTTCAATCTCCAATGAAGGCAAAACATCTCCAGAATTGAAATATTACTGTGACAATTATTTGTTTACTCATATTTACAGCATTTACTTGCACTTTGAGTGAATAAACCCTTAGAAAAAATAACACTGTGATTGCTTTAATTCTGAGCATGTATAGTCCACCTATCATCCAGCTAATTCACTGTGCTAACAACTGTCTCACTACATAATGGATTAGATAATACCTTTTTTAATGTCCACAAATAATTGATGTCCTGGTTCAGCAAGGCAGTTAAAGGCTGTCCTTGTTCAGCAAAGTGCACAGACACGCCTTTAACTTTGTACAAGGTGGTAATGGCGACAAGATGGCCAGCTGGTCCCCATCTAATTGAGCTGTTATTTGTCTTCAAGTAACTTTGCCTGTTAAGTTGTGCCCATTAGAGAGTACCAAGTGCTAGGCTGAGTTTAAAATTAAGTATTCTGTGTATTTTAGAAGTATGTTTTTGAATAATATTAATGTTACTTGTTGGCTGACTGACAATACCTGTTACTTCATTCATATGTCCTCTGGATTAAAAAAAGGAAAACTTTGTATTATTTATGGGGTTATCAAATATTCCTTGTGTATTACATCTTTTTTTCCTTATCAACTATTTGGAGATAGTTTTTGCACTTAGGAATATATTTCTTCACGAGAAATAGGGGGACAAAACCAAATCGTCTTTCTTTTAATTGTCCATTACCTGTGTCTTAGTTGTTCTGAGCATCTGCCACTAAGTGGTGGCTATGAAAACACATTACTGCCTTATTAATGTCATTCATTTCCTCATTAAGATTCGTACTGCCTGAAAGACGCCATGAAGAATATGAGACAGCCATTTCCAAATAAAAAGTGAGAGAGTGTCATGGTTTAACCCCAGCTATCCACGAGGCCCCATGCAGCTGCTCACTCACTCCCCCACCAATGGACTCGGGAGAAAATCAGAAAGGTAGAAGCAGGAGAACCCATGAGTTGAGATAAAGATAAACAGGGAAAGCAGAAGCCATGCACAGAAGCAAAACAAAACAAGGAATTAATTCACTGCTCACCGTGGACAGGCAGGTGTTCAGCCACCTCCAGGAGAGCAGGGCCCCATCACAGGTAAGGGTGACTTGGGAAGACAAAACACCATCACTCCAAAGGCCTCTTTCTTCCTCCTTCCTCCAGTTTACATACTGAGCATGATGTCATATGGTCTGGAATATCCCTTTGATCAGTTTGGGTCACCTGTCCTGGCTGTGTCTCCTCCCAGCCTCACATGCATCCCCAGCTTCCTTACCAGTGTGGCAGTAGGAAAAGCAGAAAAGGCCTTGGCTGTGTGTGTGCCCTGCTCAGCAATAACAAAAACATCTCTATGTGATCAACTCTGTGTTCAGCAAAAATCCAAAATACAGCCCCATAGCAGCCACTGGGAAGAAAATTAACTCTATGCAGCTGAAACCAGCACATTGCAGCCATTACTCCATACCATTTTTATCATATCCAAGTACCACACTATTCAACATAACTTCATTACTCTCCACATCCTTCTTTCTCATCCTTTGATATAATAAGCAGATATCATTCCCTTAGTCCATAGGCCACCCCTGCAAAATGTTCATAAAATATCCACAAAATTTCTGTTGAAAGTATCTGTTGGAAGTGGAATGTTTAGTAGTAATGGTTTTCAAAACAACAACCATTTGATTGTCTTGGGCCATGCACACTTGAAATAGGTACACAGAACAAGACTCTGAGGTAGATAAATTACTAAATCTTCAAGATGCTGATATTTTAAAGTATTGGTCCAGTTCAGAATTCCAGATGAAACAGAAAAGGGGTGGCCAGATTTACAAAGTTAGTAATGTTAATGAAGTCATCTGAGACCCCAAACCACAAGGAGTGAGTACCAAGTCTGAGACTCTGATACTCAAAAGCTTGCTCAATTCTGTCACTGGAAGCCATAGCTGTGATTTGTAAGGTGTCTGAGAAGTCTCTGTGCATGTGCATTAGCGTTGCCTGCTTTGGGGAGTCTGAAAAGCCCCGTGGGTCCCTCTTGGGGAGCATAAGTGGGAACACCTTCCATCAGGATCCTTGCGGCGCACACGTTACCTGCAGATGTGAGTGTCACACCAGATAGCAGTCAGGCCTGCTTCTGTCAAAAGCTGGTCGTGGTGTGTAGGAACTGAGGGATGTGTCTTCAATTTTTTCTATAGCCTAGGAGACTCAAGCTTGCCTCCCCATTGCTTATGAGCTCATTGCAGCTATATACTTCCTGTCTCTTCAAGCAAGGAATTTGACCCCAGTCTTTGGTTATATTTCCTTTTGACCCAAAAGAAATCAAGATTTGGTGTGCAAAAGTGCAAGGATATGACTATAATAGGAGTTGTAGGAAATACTAATCAAAAAGAAATTTAGTACACCATAGTGCAAGGATGATTGCGATAGTAAAAGCAATGAGGAGATGCAATATTCTGTGCCTGAGCAATGAGGAGATGCAATATTCTGTGCAATCTGCTGTAAATAAAATACTGAACTATGGGCTTCCAGAGGATGGTAAAAAGAAATATTGAACAGGCATCTCACTGAGCAGTGCCTGTTCAGTGCAGTGAACAAAGCAGGAGTTCTATGGAAAAATAATAATTTTTAATGCAAATAAGTAGGGTGTTATAGTGGCAAAATAAAAGCTGCGCAAATATTATTCTTTCTGGCATTTTTCAACACCCTGGACAATATTTCACCTTGTAATGGAGGCTTTTATACATTACTTTTCTCATGGAATTGATAAGCTTTTGTAATTAAATGTGCTGTACTCCTTGAATTTTATGTGTGGTATTCAACATTTAAGGGATTTAATATTTTAGTTGTGTCTTTTAGTTTCATTCATATAGTTGTAGCAGACTGATGCAAGGAAATGTGTATTACATGGAAAGACTTGCAGAGATATGGTAAGTTGGGACCACACAAGTGCCCAGGGCAGCAAAACAAAGCTGATCATCCTGGTGTGTTTGCACACTCATAAATCCAGAGTAACTCCTGCATGGCTGTGACAGTTTAGGTACGATGGCCACAATTTCTTTTTGCTTTGACCATACAGTTGAACTGGCTTTAGATTTCCTAGTACGTGCTCAAAAGCAGGGTTGAACAATGATACAAATTTCTCCTCTGACATAAAACCACTGTGCCAATTCAAGCTGTCCAGAAGGAGTCAGCAAATTGGTTTTGTGCCATACCAGGCTGTTTTGTTCTGGCTCTGCCTGTGTTGCCCGATGTCACGCGTGAACACATAGAACCAGTGGAGGCTGGTTATATACTTTAGCCAATTCATGCTGCCCGGGTTTGCCATGGGTCATATTTGCCACATGCAGACCTGGAACGGAGCAGTGGTGGAGTAGTCAGGAGGAGCTGAGCCATTTCTCAGCCTACCTGAAGATCTTGGCTGCCATTCTGTGCCGTGGCCTCGATGGGATGCTCCTGTCCTCTGTGCTGAACCTCAGCGGTCGGTTCCTGCATTCAGTCTGTTTCCATGGTTCATTTCTCTTTCAGAGCTGACATGCTGTTTGATGTTGCCTCCCACCAACCCTTGGTAATAATATATTTTCTGATAGTCTCTTCTTAAATGAATGGAAAGTGTTCATTTTTAAAAGTGGTAAAGAACTGCCATTTTTAACACCCACATCCATTTTTAAGAAAACAGAAAACAGATTTCTTATTGAAGGTGAGAGAACATTTTCTATGGCAAGCATGATATCCAGATTCTTCCTTATGCATATGACTAAAACAGTACAGATTTTTAAATTTTTTTTTCTTTGACTTAACTCATCAACATGAGATACTTCTCTCATCAATGTCAAGGGAAAAAAAAGTATGATTATGTGGGTGGCTTGAAGTAGCACAGGGATGGCTAAGCTGAGTCACACCAAAGGTCCATCTAACCTAATGCCTTGCCTGAAAAATGGAGAGTCCAAGGAGGACAAGAACAAGGCAAGCATGTAATGATGATACCCCTGAATATGCTCCCCTGGTTGAAAAATTCAAGGCTTGAGAATTTCTTGCTCATTGGAGATTTCTCTGTATTTAATAGCTGTTGGTGGGTTTCTCTGCCTAGTCAAGTAGCTTCTTCAACACCTTTTTAATATGATATTTTTAATTCAGCTGGTTTTATAGAACGTGATTGTCTAAAAGCCTTTTTAGGAAGCAGAGCTAAGTCCAGGCTAGGTTAAAATAACAAAGTCCAGCTGCAATACTATAATATTATAACTGCCTTAGGGTATCTGGCATTGAAAGTTACACTGATGCCACATGCCATGTGCTGAATAACTATGAAGGGTTATGCCAATAAATAACTCTAAATGACAGGGGTAAACCTGCAGAAGGGAGAAGACTTCATACCAATGTTTTCAAAATAATTTTTGTCTCTCAGATTTGTTAAGAAAGCCTGAACTAACAGTAATATACCTAAGGCACAGGGATCTAAACTGAGCCCTTAGAGAGTCTGTGTGCCTGAGATGCAAAAGTTTGAATGAGCCGAAATTAAAAAATCTCAATTAAAAAAAGTTAACTTTTGGAGGAAGGGCACAGATGAGGGCAGCACCGTGAAAACGGCTTGTGGGGAAGCAGCCAACTACCTAAACCAACACTCCTCCAGGTGAGAGCTGTTCCCCGTGCTCCAGGATTCAGCCCAGCCTCCTGAGCCAGCTGCACAGCCCCTGTGCCCACCCCAACAAGCAGCAGCATGGCTATGTGGCTGACAAGGGCTTTGAGTGACACCATCCCACTCTCACTCATACTTTTCCTGCAGCCAGCTCCCTGTATAGAGAAACTTGGTGCAGGAGCAAATGGGCTTAAACCTTAACTTAGCTAGGAGAAACCTGAATTTCTTCTGTATCAGCCCAACAGTCTGTGGTACATGGAAACGCTCCGTTTCCTCTGCAGCTCTGCCAGGCATCAAGTAATGCTACTGCTGTGTGAGGACACAAATAATGAGGAAAAACGAAGAGCAGAAGTAGAGGAAAAAAGAAACAGAGTGGTGCCAAAGAAGCAGGGGTTCTCAACAATAACACCCAGCCTGTACTGATTATTGTTCCTTGTAGTAAAAGCAGTGTAACTGGAAACAACATGAAAAAATGTCTGAAGTGAGCTATTTTTAGAGTCATGGTTCGCATGAGAATACTTAATGCTGGTGTATTTATTAAGGCATGGAGCAAATTAAAGTGTCATGAATCAAGGTCTATGTGCATGCAAACTTCCCTTTCATCCAAGCAGGAGTCGTTCTTTAGCCTGAACATACAGTGGCTTCTATCCCCAGCGGGAGAACAGGGATGCAAGTGCTAAACAGCACTTGGTGAGACAACTGGGATATATATATGGGTTTGTCATATATTAAAAATGATACAGTTATAAACAAAAGTTTTGCTTTAGAAAAAGCCCATTCAAAAGGACCATCTTCAAAGTAAAAAAAAAACCAAACCAGATTAGTTTGCAGCCTTTTCTCTTTTTTAGCTAATTTTTCTAGGAAGGTAGCGTATCTTCAGTTGCTCAGCTCTGATGAGATTTCTTTTTTAAATTCACAGGTGTTAATTGATGTTTAATTACGTAATATTCTATATATGTATCACAAATTAGATTGACACAGACTATGTAATCTCTGTTAGATAAAAGATAGGAATATTGAAGTCATTAAAACTGTAGAAAAATATTAATGGTGATATAATATTTAACCTGAATTTTGCTTTCCTGTTTGCATCGCTTCTGTGCTTGTATTGACAGCAGTACACCATATGAAACAGAAAGCAATTTACAGAGTCTTTAAAGAAATCCTAATGAATGTTTCATGTGCAAACCTTTGTGTTACTTAGGATACACATGAGCAACTTTGCTCCTTGTTAATGCTGAAATAGCTTTCATAACCTGTCACCATCCCACTCTTTTTAAAGTAAGAAAAGTTTGTGACCTGAAGAGCACTCTGGCTCTTCAAAGGGAAGGGAAGAAATCCAAAGATAAGCATGCTTATTATCATTAGGTATTCCTAGACCTTAAGCTCAGTTTCAGATAGGCGTTGTATGCTGCCTGAATTCACATTCAGCATCTGCACAGATGTTCATTAATTTCTGTGAGAAATACTTTTGGAAATGAAGTCCCACACATGATTCCCCTGGCCTTTAGTTCAGAAAGATGCTAGATCATGTTGAGTCTCAATGTCAAATATTTCTGTGGGGAAAGACTAGAAAGCCTGACCTATTTGCATATGTGAGCTGGTATGGCAACAGTCTGCTGCACTAATGTATGAGGAGAAGGTTACTTGACAATAATAAAATTGCAAAGATGATAACCCACTATTCAACAACAACAACAACAACAACAACAACAACAACAACAAGAAATTCCTCCTTGTTTTTACAGACAAAAAGCAAAAAGGAAGAAGGAAGAGAAGGAAACATCAGTTCAGAGAATGTGGCTGGATTTTAATAAAGGCTGGATGGCTTCATGGCCCCTGAAAACATTTATGTATAAATGAGTTGAGATAATAAGGCTAATCAAATGTCATGCTTCAAGTAGTCAGTTCATGGCCTGAAGGGACTGGGAAGTGCTTTTTTGCCACTGTACAGATGTGCTTCATTGATTAGGATTTGTCCATTTCAGAGGAAAGTTACAGAGCCACAGATGTCCATGATGACTTGCTTGAGCCAGTATTCTTATGGAGACTCATCAGGTTACTGGACGTTTTATTTTATGTGAATGCACAAGTTTTGCAGCAGCCTGAACTCTGTCATGGACATGGGTTAAACATGACTATATCATAGTGTGCTATCACTGAGAAATCATGGAAACTTTGCCTAAAGTTGCTGCTGATCAAGGTGCAGAGATTCATTTGATTGAGTTAGCAGATTGGTGGGTTTGTGCTGTACCTGCAGGACTGTATTCATATAATCTCTATCTAGTTTTGCTGAAAGGTAAAGAATCCTTTATAGAAGTTGTTTAGAAGCCTAGACTTCTTCGTTTCATTTTACTGGCTTCTTTCTCAGAGCATAACATCCACAACTGATGGTACAGTGCAGTCCACAGCCTGGCATGTGTGACTAAGCCTGATTAAGATTTGAAGTCAGAAGAAAGAGATGGTCCTATTTTTTCCAGGTATTCCAAGGTCAAAGTATGGTAAACAATAAAAAGTCACAGAGCTACAGTTGAATAAAGAAGATGAGGACTTATAATGCTGTGTCTGTAAGACGTTCAGAATATTAAAGCAGATTGAACAAGGTATGACAAACACAATTTGTTTTTCGTCTCTTCAGGGAGTTGAGAGGACAATGCAAATAACTTTAATATCATTTGTACCCTAACTGTGGTGCCTACAGGATGCATTGTTACAGGGCTGAAATGCCTCCTGGTCGCTCATTTTGGGCTTTGCCTACAAATTACAATAAAACATAGAACCAGGATGCATCCTGGAGGCTGCCTCACCATGGCAGTGTGAGCTGGCTCTGTGAGACTGTCTGTGTCTGTGTGTTTGTGTAAAAGGTCTCATTTTGGCTGAGACCAAAATGAGTTGGTGTTGCAAGTCGTGAACTTGGAAAAGCTTGTTCTTTGCATGCCAAATATATAGTGGAAATTGTGCATAAAAAGTGATTCCCTTTCAAGCCGCAGTTTTTGTTGTATGAAATTCTATCACAAAGTCACTTCTAGTTGGTAGAAAGCTTTTTTCCTAAGATACCATAGTATCCGTAGACAAAAGCTTTACGACATCAATTTTTGGAAAGCAAGTTAAGCTTTTGCAAAGATTTGGGGAAGATTAGAGCGCCCCCTTGTGGAGATTTTATGTATGTATGTGTGTGTATCTATTTATATATGTGCAAATATACCTATTAGATCAATGGAGAAGGAAAATGGCCACTTTTCCTTATATTTGAGTTATATTATTAATACCAAAAATTTCTGGGTTTGCTTAGAGTTATATATTCATACCAAATATTTCTGGGTTTGCTCAGATGCTATAAAGTATTTTAGTAAAACACGAAGTTCAGTGTAAAATGGAAAGTCAGCAGTCTGTCATGTAAGTATTCAGTTGAAATACCCTGTCATCTTCTTGTTTATTGGCTTACAAGTAAAATCATACAGTTTCATTACAAGAAGAGGAACTTTAGGAGAAAAAAAATTAGCATTTTTGTTTTACAGCTGGCTAATTTCCCTAGGTTTTGTGAACTATTTCAATGTACGAATAGGGAACACTTCTCTTGTAATGTATTCATTAGTAGAATCACCTGAAATTCTTTTATATCTGTGTTGTCATGTTGTTTACCTTATGGGAGTCTTTAAAAACTCAGCATGTAGGACAAGAAAATGATTGTGATGTCTGGATTTTGTGATGATCATTTATAATTTATGGTCATTTTGCTTGACGTCAGAATTAATAAAGATTTGAGGCAAAGCTTAGAGAGAATAAATTAGTGTACTTTCAAAGGGATTTCAATTACTGAGCCCTTTTTATTGTTAATTACTTTATTAATTGGGCAGAATTACTGTACTGATTCAAAATGCATTGCAGTGAAAAATCCCACAGAACTTTTATCGGAGGATCTCAGACTTGGAAAAGAGTGCCTGCAACTGAGCTCTTAGTTGGAAATCAGAGAAAGCTCAGCTGGGAGGGAACCTTGTTATACTTGTGGCACAAACTGTGAAGCCAGTTACAAAGGAACACTGGTGATGATGGTGCTGTGTTACCTAGCCAGAGAATAAAATTGGATAACAACAGCTCCTTCAAAAAACAGGAGGAGGATGCAAATAAACATTGTAGTTGAATTTAAAATAACTAATTTTGCTTTGGTTTAGACCTAACAAAATCTGACTGAAGAAATGTAAATGTCAGAAGATTTAAGGATCTGGCTACATTTGATTTGTTTTTTCAGAGACTCTTTGAAACTGAATTTTACCAACCAACTGCATTCCTGCAGGTAGCCAGGACCCCTGTGATAACAGATCTCTCATAATTCTGCATGAAAGTATGTAGGGATTTTTTTTCCTTTAGAACCATTATGTAAGGCCTTATGTTGTTAAAGTTACTGAATAGGCAGGAGTTCTATGCCCCCACCTTTTTGCATTGCAGCTGGAGGAGTGCTCGGTCACCCAGGCAGCAGCCTGCCCCATGAGACTCCTCCTGAAACAGGGACTTCCTCTAACCTTTTTGGCAGTGGCTGAGAGACTGCCCCCTGATTGTGAGGAGAGTTTTGTGGTTTGTCCTGTGTGCATAAGGGATATTTTATGAATCCTGTTATGCTAAGCTGTTACCCATGACTAGAGGTATCAGACTTCTTCAGGAGGGTCTCTTCCCAAACAGTTTCTGTAACCGTTTAAGGCTCTATTGGTAAAGCAAGCTCAGACTGCAAGTCCCTTGTGCAGCACTGTCTTCAGGTTTGCTCTTCTCTTGTCCCCTGTCTGTCATCACCTTTCTTTTCCCTGGACAGCTCTTGTTTTCTGCTGCCACTTCCTGCTGTGGGCCATCCCCTGAGCTCATTTACCCTGTGCTTGTAACATCTTCCCAAGGAAGACAAGTTCAGAACTTCCTCCCCTGACTGGGGCTGGAGGCAGCTCAGGGAGCAGGTGGGTGGGACAACAGTGCAAATGCACCCTTATTTCATGTTCCCTTCTGTGCAGTGGCATAGCAAAGGCAGAGAAAAAGAAACAATAATTTTGAGTAAAGAGATCGCCTGTACCTCAGATTTACACAGTTCTTTCGAGGCACAGCAATCACCAGTGCACAATAGTGATGAGATAGAATGGGGGTGATGTGAGCAATGGGTCCCTCCTTTGCCAGTCCTGGCCCCAAAAGATTTCTTATTCTCCCTAGCACAAATGCCTTGCCTATCTTTAAAGAATTCTGTAAGACCCTATACATCTATTACTTTTGAATAGTATTTCCTGCTGTGGGTGCTCACACCCTCTCTCTTAAGAGGTACAAGTGTTGTTTTATGCATGTGCTTGATAGAACAATGCAATTCTCATTTTTTGGATTATTATTGCATTTTGTATTTGTATTTCTTTTAGCAAGGTTCTTGCTACTTCACTCCTTTCAGCAATTTAAGGAATACTTAGAACAACTGAGCTTGATATAATTTAGGCAAAGAACAAAAATCACTGGAGAGAACTTTGTTGGATTTGTATCTCATCAAGAAATGATTTACAATTTGTATCAAGCTTGTTTATTTTTCCATCAGATTGCCTCATCTATACATTTCTATTCCAGACCACTTCACTCTGAAACAAATTGTCATTTCCCCATCTTAACCAAGCTCTGTGTTCTCACATGCACCAAAGCTGGGGCCACCAGCCTCTGGGCTGTGATGTGTAAATATCCAGCATCCATCTCTGACAGCAGAATGAAAATTTACCTTCAAAAAAGTATTTGATAGACCAGCATCTGCAAAGTTATTATACAAGGCAAAAACATGAGGCTGAGCATAAAAATTTTCTGGTGAACAAGAAGCTGGTAACAAAACAGGATATACTGAAAGAGGAACTTAAAGGAAAGTTATCCATGAATTTCCAGAGGGCTAGCCTTAACTCTGACCCTTCATGTTTCCGTTAACGATAATGGCACTAAAAGCTTAAGTATATTAATGGAATTTGCTTAATCCTTGAGGATTTCACAAAAATAGGGGACGTGAAGTGTGGTAGTGCAAAGTGCATGGTCCATGCATCTGAAGCTGGCAGAAACAGCTGTCGTCTATCAACAGAGTGCTTACTGGGAGTGCCAAAACGGGGAGTCTTCATAGAATCACAGAATGGTTTGGGTTGGAAGGGACCTTAAAGATCACAAAGTTCCAACCCCCCTGCCATGGGCAGGGACCATCTGAGCCAGTGACACAGTGGCTATGGGTTTCCAGAGTCATGTGGCCCCATAAAAACCAAAATGCAATGTGAGGGTGTATCAGAGAATACATTGCCAGTGGAGGTAAGAAATGTTTATTGTACAAGACACCTCTAAAGCCTCGTGTGAAATTTGCTCAACTCTAGCCATGTATCGTGAAACTTGAAATCATGCAAATTCAAATGCCAGGAAAGGATTGCTATGATGATGAAAACCTGGAACAAATCTCAGAAGCCAATTACTTTTGTAAGCCCCCTATCAAAAGCTAGCATGAAAAGCTGAGATGTTGGGAAACTCAGTGAAGGGATCTAAGCATGACCCAAGAGTTTTGGGGACTGCAGTTTGGTCTCTTACAACTTTTTTTATATGAGGACACAATAAAAAGTAATTCAGCTTTGTAAATTGAAAGTTGAGAGGTGTGATTGCTCTCTGATCTTCAGCTTAAATGCTATTTCTCCTGTTCTGATGTTACATTTATAAATCTCCTTGATGTATTTGCAGTATTAACTCAAGAACAACTGGATCTAAGTAGAACAAGACCAGGTTGTATCTGGAAATAAGATGTACTCCTAACTCTAAGAAGCAACCTGCACAAGATGTTTTCAGTAGGAACAATGGCATGAAAAGGATATTTCAAAAGGGGCTAGGATGCTTTAGGAAAGGGATAATTGAGTGCTGTTATCTATGCTGGCAGGGTAGCTAGGGCACTTGATGTCTCTGAGAGCTTTTTTTCCTAAATAAACCAACAAATTTCTTCATATCTGCTCATACTACTATTTTCTTCACTGCCAGCGAGGCTGAGCTAACCTTCATATTTAAATATAGAGCAAAATGCCCAACTTTATGCTCTGTATTTGAAAATTTATGCCTAAATCCTGAAGGCAACACACAGGAAAAACTTATATTAGCTCAAATAGCTCACACATATTTATATGCTATTCATGTGCATTTTCTCAAATACTGGGATTAAAACCATGGGTAACTACATCATTCTACTAGCCTAGGAGCTGCTCAAGATCCAGACTTGATACCTGTGAACAGAATTAATTTCTTTAGGGACATGTAGTGGCTGCAGTGTCCTCTCCAGTTTCTGGAGACTCTATATTGAATAATGTGTCATTGAAATAAATACTCATGAAGTCGCTCAATAATTCAGGGTGTGCTGATTTAGAGTGTTATAGCCCTAGTTAAAATCATATTTTAAAAACCCCACAATTTCTTAAAAGAGACTAAAAATCTTCTGTACTGTTCCTAGGGTGGCCAGGAAAGAACAAGGGAGAATGGGGCTAATTTAGTTGGCCAGTTGGTTCTTGTTTGATGCATTGTCTGACAGGACTGTGCATTTGGTGACAGCAGACTTTCCACTGTCATTCAGAATCCCAGAGCCCTAGGGCTGGGAACTGACTTCAGGAGAAGTCCAACCCCCTGCTCCGAGCAGGGCCACCACTGAGCATAGATGGGGTTGCTCAGAGCTCTGTCCAGTTGGATCTTCAAAATCTCCAAGGGTGGAGGATGCAGAGCTGCTACTTTCCAATGCTTAATTATTCTCATAATGAAAATTGTTTTCCTTTTATTCTCACTTTTTTCAATTTATGACTATTGTCCCTCATTAGCTATCCCACTGTGCACAAGAATGAAAAGCCTTGCTTTATCTTTTCACTGGCCTCTTAGGTGCTGAAAGGCTGCTGTTTGATCTCCACCTAATGTCTTAGACACATCTTTGAAATATGTCATCAAAATCTGTATCCTCACAAATTTATATTCTCCTATGTCAAGAAAAAAATTCTCAGCACTCCCAATATCCTTTTGCATTAGTAGGTCCCAAGATACATTTTCACTGATAATTTTGAAAGGCACATGGCAATGTGATATGTCAAGAATGTGATTATTATTGTCATGATTATTCATTGCTTTAAAAAAGTACAAAATTGCTTGTCCTAACTCTAAAAGCAGACAACATTCTAAAAGGAAATTGTCATTTTGCATAGTCCGAGGCCAGTTGTCTTCATTCCTGAAGTATTTAAGGAAAAAAAAAAATTAGTCTCCACAAATGTGGTTTTTACCATTGTTTTCAGTACAGAGGTAGTGCTGGATTTTGAAACTCATCTTTTTTTCTGTATTATATGAATCTATGAACCAGTGCTATGTTAAAATAGCTTACCTAATAACTCATTCTTCTCATATCTTTGCACAGCTCTCTGCCATTGTTGAATTCGTTCTACCTTCACATCAAGGAAAATTGGACTCTTTAGGTGGAAAAATTCCTAATGTTGCATGTGTAGCATCTGTGTTGCCAAAGCTTCACTCCCTTTCTTCTACCCTTCTGGATCACCCTAAATCACTAGTGTTAAAAGTTGTTTGATGTCAAAGAGTGAGTGATCTCTAAAGGCACTCCTTGTCATCTGTCATTCTTTAATCAGGTATAGGACACTAATCTTCTGATAAACAACTGTGCAAAAAAATAAAACAGTGTTATAAAGCTTTCCTGAGGTTTCTCAGAATTTAATCTGATATTTCAGAGGATATTTTTAAAGAAAAAAGGGCTTGCAATATCTAAACAGAAAAATTGGGAGTTTTGTGATGAAAGCAGTGAATTACTCTAAAAGAAACTGAAGTTGGTGACAGGGAGTATTCCTCCTAACATGCAAGGAAATAAAAGGCTTCACATTTCTTAAGTACTTCCCAGTGCCCAATCACCACATTTCTCTTGCCTGTCACAGTCTGTGTCATCACAAATAACTTTCCAAGCAAAGTCCTCTTCTTACCAGAACCAGAAATATAATCCCAGCTGTCTGACTTCCAGCCCTCCCTCTGTCATGCTGATATACTGATGTATCAGCAAGGACAACAAAATTATAATGGACTGTTTTTCTAACTGCTGGATTGGAGATTTGTATGAAACAATGCATAACTTGCTTTAAAACTTTGTTTTACTTTGGGGAATGCTCCAACTCTATAAGCATGTTTAGAGAGAGAGATACCATGACTGGGAGATATATTATAGGCACAAAGAGTTGTGAAATGGAGGTCCTCTGTGGTTATTTCTCCCTCATTACAAAATTTTATGTTAGTGGTTAGTTTTTGATGTTGGCCTGAACTTTGCATTCTGTGAATCCATCCCTTTAAGCAAGGACCCTTTAGCTCGAAGAGCAGGGTTCACCTCGCAGATAGAGACACCTGTACAACCTAGACACCTCCAGGTCAGCAATAAATCTCCCTCTGTGGCCAAGGTGCATGGTGTGATGCAAAGGAAGCCTCTAAAGGGATGCAGCTCTTGCCAGAGGTGGCCCCTGCCATGGCCAGACGCACACCACTGCCTGTGCTGACCAGCTCCCTGCTGGTTTCAGAGCTTGCCTCGATGCATAGCTCATATGTAGGCACTGCAATTGGATGTCCTACCCTGAAAGCAGTATCCAATCCCTTCTCTAAGCAGACATGTCATATTTGTGCCACTGGGATAATGAAAAGGGTAAGTTTAACCAACAGAGACTTGTGGCCAGCTCAGAAATAAGAATCAATGGCCAGCTTTTATTCCAGTTGGATTCAGAGCCATGGGACAAAATCTTAAAGGAATAATGAGACACATCTAAAAGCTTGTCGTTTTATACCTCAAACTTAAAGTTGTGGGGTTTTTATTTTTCTTTTATTTAACTCTGCTGAGTTCTCCTTTAATGTGGAGTAAGTGTTTATAGAATATTTCAGCCACTGTTTTAAGTAAAGTGCTCATCATCCCAGATAAAAACTGCAAAAGTGGTGCAAAAGTGGTGAGTGCTCAGATCCTCTGAGAAAACAGCCAAATATGTGCTTTGCTACATGCTGAGCAGGTGATGCATGTGGTAAGAGTAGATAAACTTTTACTTTTTAATGGTGGTGGCTGTTCTTTCAGTAATAGTCTTGTAAAGAAACCCATGAAAACCTGAAAGGACAGCTAATAGTATTAAATAGTATAATAAACTTATAAATAGTATCACAAACTTATGTAAAGGATTTCTTAGAAAACCAGTCCATCACAGTGTCTAGCATCCTGTGACAGACACTAAGCTTAAGAAGCCTATGTGCTCCTGCTACATCATCTTTGCAAAAGTTTGTGGGACAGCAAGGGTTTATCTGTCTGGCTTGGTGGATGAGCCGTATGATGTTTCCTGCAGCCAGATGGACATGCATATATTTTGTGCACTGTTTCATAGATTTTCGTTACAGTGCCATTGTTCTGGATAAGTATACAGTCTGCTCTTGTTATTTTGGGCAGTTTATCTGTAAATTAAGCACACCATGGATGCAGAGACACTCTGCACAGAAATGCTGCCAGCCTCAAGCTGATACATGTGTATTGCACTAGGGTGACTTTGACCAGTTCAGATCAGCCTGACAAAGTTTCTTTGCTTTCTGCCTTCCCCCATCATTCCTCTTACATGTTCTTATTCCCTAATTGTACATGTGCTGCATTATACTTATTTTTGGTTCATTTGTTTACTCTCTTCCTTTCACCATTACCCATACTGACGGTACTCTGCCCAAAGAGAGGTTACTGATTTTGGGCTAACTGTTACTGCCTGTGAGAATCTGGGCTTCAGGATAAAACTGGGAAGTATAAGGCTTTTGTTCACATAATGCTGATCCTTCTTAAGCCTTCATCTTGCCACAGCCTCCGTTGGTAGCAGAAGTGTGGTGACAGGATGGCTTCTGATGGCTTATTTCAGACCTTTCATCAGGAGCATGCTCACTTCCACAATTAAAACTACTAACTTCTTATCTCCACTTTAAACATAAACTTGACCAGGGCTTTTATTTTCTTTTCTACTAGGAAGAACCAGAATGTGGATGGTTTTATGGTGCACCTGGATTTTTCAGTCACTTTGATTTTTCTTTCTTCTGTTTGCTAGTGTTTTCCAAAATATTCTCCGGTGACTCTTTTTCTCCACCTCAAATACTCTTCTGTCTCTGCATCCGCTGCCATGAGCACACTGTTCTCCTTTTATGAAGATGCCATTCATCCTTCTTCCCCAGGAGGCCCTATAGGATGTTTCTGTTCTCAGTGTGCAGTGATCCTTCACGTATTTAGTAAATCTCCCTCAGCTGGGACATCTGTTCCATGGTGATAGAAGAGGCAAAATGCCCTGGTTCGGGATCAACTCTGCTTATAGCAGACTCTGCTCCTCTGAAATTAATTTCTAAACTATACTACTGAAGGATTAATGCAATACTACTGAAGGATTAGTGTAAGATTAGAGTATTTATATTAAAATACCTTATAATGTGGAAAAAATACATGTTCTTAGGTTATAACTAGAAGCTCCTTTTATCTGTTCTATTAATTAAAGGTTTTCTTTGCCTAATGCTAATAAAGAGATTGCTAATAAAGAGATTGGATTTCATGCAAGTAGGACTAGAGTCTTAGGAATTCCCAGGTACTTTATAATTCTACAGTAAACAGCAGTGTGCAGCCCACACTTCACACTGTTTGTTTGAGCCCTTGCATGGCCCTTGCCGTGACCATCACCTGTCCAAATAATCAACTATCCCATAGTGACAACTTCAATAATCCATTAGTTTCAGTGCATCATGCTCAAAAGGAGATTGCTTAATCTGGGGAAGCTGCAAAAAATTTCCTTTCAGGAGGAGCTAACACTGTGACTAGTGGACTGGTGTTTGAAATGAAATCTAGACTGTTCTTACATGTCCATGTGTTCATAGAGACAATCACAAGACACATTGGCAAACACACAGCTATGCATATACTATCATTTTTCTGTCATTGACAAACACAGATTATGGCCTGATTTCAGTGTAAATTTTTACATACACACACATGCACATGCTGATATAGATATTGATTACATAAATATATTATATAGATATAACTTGTATGGGTTTTAGTTTAATTTGGAATATTTTCTATAAAATATCTTCTCCCTGACATACCAGTGTATTCTTTTTGGCTAGCCTTTAAGACTGAGGGTGTCAGTGACAGTAGTTTCAGTAATCGATGATAAAAGTCTATTAAAATGAAGCCAAGAAGTCTGTGATGAGTTTTCTTTGACAAACAGGGTAACAGAAGTCATTACTTAATTCTTTACTCAGTATTTCCCACAGTGGGTAGCCATGGAGCTCAAAATAGCCATAAGTGTGAGCACAGATGATGCAAGAGGGTCATTTACACCAACAAGAACAGGTGCACATCTGTATTCAGAGTGGCTCAAGCGTATTCAGTATTTAGCTACCTTTATGCTATTTTACTGAATAGAGAAGAAAGGCGATATCCTGCTTCATATTTTTACAACCTGCTTCTTGTCTTTATTATGAGCTGACTCCTTGGCTATTCCCAGTGTGATTGGATGCTTGTATATGAGGCACTGAGGGCTCCAAAGTGCTTCTATAATTACTCCATAAATGTCAGCATTTGAAAACAATTTGAAAACTATTTCCTAAGATAATTTTATAGTTTACATAATTTTCCAACTGAAACAAATGTTCATGGCCTTCATGTGTTTACTTTTATCATTATTCTAGAGACGTGACACCCTTTTCCCTGGAAGAAAACTCTGTGCACAACTTCAGTATAGCATCCTCCCAGTCCAAGGGTAGCATGTAACAGTGTCATCTGGACAGTGCCCAGGATTAGGTGGAAAAAAAATCTTAAGATCTTCTAACCTCAGACTGATTAAAAGGAAGCTGTGCATGTTGTACAAAGATGTGCTGTTCTCATTTCCATGCATTTGCTTTGTACTCCTGTTTATTGCACATCAAACACATTTACATATCCAGGGATGAAATGGAAATGATTGATGCAAAGGAGGTATTTTTGTTAATTGTTGTTGCTCTGAGTCATACCTGACTAGGACTGCTGGAGATGGGTGAGGAAAGACAGAACTATTATTAGAGGTATAAATAACTGTCAAGAGCAACTTTTAAATCTGTCTGTTACTACATGTTAACATCCAAAATTACCTGAAGAGAGGAGGGGCAGCAATACAAGGACTAAGCCAGTACCCACTCTTTGTTGATGTAGATATTTGCTACTGTCTCTGAGTCTTTACCCATTTTTTTCATCTCTGCTTCCTTGGAGTTTCAACCATTTTTGGTCACAGCCCTATCAGTGCCTGCTGGATGTTGCAACAACAGCTTCTTATGCTCAGAGTTGATGAGTGTTTGAGAGTTGGGCTGTTTTATCTGCACAGCACTTGTGAAATGCGTCCCTTTTTTTTCCTGTAAAATGGAAAGTAGTTCTTAATGAGCTCTCATACATGCAGTGTGGAGCCAAGATGAGATGAGCATCCAATCTGAGAAGAGAAAGCTGTGCCTGAAGTGCCCAAAGACTGCTTTTTCATAATGGAACTATCCTGCAGAGCATACAGGAGGATTTCTGGTACTTCCTGCTCTGCAGAAGAGGGATTTTAGAAATACCTGTCTGTGAAAGGTTATGTGATTCTTGGGTCCCCTGTTGATGCGGGCTATGTAAGTACCTGAAGGGGGCCAAAACAGCTGATGGGAAGTTTGGCCATGTGTGAGCAGCAGTCAGAAGACCCAAGCTCCTGATGATTCTGGAAATATCATCCTTCAAAGTATCAGCTGATGCTGACAGAAATCATGGCTTCCAGTGCAAGCAAATACATCCATGACACTCCCTTGTTTAAATCCTTTCACCTGTAAAGCTTCTGCTGTGAAATAAGTCTTGAAACTGCTGTTTCCATTAGATAGTACCTCAGGAAATTACCCTTCAGCAGAACATAGTCCATAGGTTGGTCTCATAACCTTATTCTGGAAAATATATTATACGTCCTGTAGGTGGAAAATTCAGACTGAATAAGAATGAAACATTCAGACCATTTTCCCTTTGCTTTGCCTGCATTGGGAAGAATATCTGCATATTTAGCAGTATGTGGGGAAATAAATATTTTTATGGTTAACCTAAGGTTCATGGAGATGGTGAATCATTAGTAACAGGAAGTGAGTGATACCTGAAAAAGCAAAGTAATTGTCTTGGAGGTTGTTACAAATTTTGAAATTTTTCATTTCCCTGAAGTTAGCTCTTGTATGAGATGATGCTCCCAAAATGTCTTCAACAAACTTGCTTCCTGCTTGCTTCCTTCATCCTTCTCTGCTTCTTGCTTACTCTCTTCATCCTTCTCCAGGCTGAAGAAAAAGTACTGAGATCAGACTTTTCTTAAGAAATCATAGGGCTCATGATTTATTAATATATAGTTTGCAGTAAGATGAGTCATGCAAACTCCCGAGCCTATTTTTGTACCAGATCATGTGTTAATTTTAGTCATGAATCTTCTTCTGGTTATTCTAGCTGAGAGAAATCATAAGTATTTTGGTTTTGCTTTGTGTTTATGATATCACCTTATAATTCAGGTGACTTATTATTGAGTAAAACATCCCTCAGTAAAAAAAACCCTTAATCTGTGAAAGCCTCCTTGATGCATATTTAATTGCAGTCCCTTTCAGATTGCCATAAATAAGACATACAAACTGAATTTAATAGCAAAAAGATGAACTGACAATGTGAGTTCTGTAGTTAATTTCTCTATTTCAAATCAATATATCTTGGTTTCTCTTTTGTATTCTTGACAGGTGAGGTTGAATAATAATAATCTTTACACCAACAAATGCTTTTGTACTGCATGATTATAACTCGTTTCAATCAAGCGCTTGTCTAAAATTAAGTCATATGAATGGATTTTTGGTCTCTTATTATCTTCATTCCAACCCACTTAATAATAGGGCTTTTCTTAAGTAGGTGGCTCATGCCAGTCTTCCACATGGTGTTATTTTTAGCACTTGTACCGTCCACATGAAATTGCTTATGCTTTTCTTAGGTTGTGCCCAAGTGCTGTAGGGATTACCATCCTGTGCATCTTATGAGACGTGCATGTCTCAGTCCAGAAGAGAAGGGGCAGGATTATTTCAATCACTTTTCACACCGTTTCTGATATTGCTGGCAGTTAATACTTCAGTGCGGAGGGGAGCACACTTCAGTTAATTGGTTTCTATATAAAGTAACTATCACTGAACACTTGATAGGTCAAAGTAATTCTGTTTCCCTGATAACTGCTTATTTCCTTTCATATCTCTCTCCCAATTTACCTTGTATTTTATTCACAGTATTTATGAAGATTTTACTATCTCAGAAGGAGTGACTTTAAGTGCCTACATTGAACTGGAAAGAGGGAAGGGTATGGTGCCAGTGTTGGGTAATAGTTTTATTGGAGAATAAATAGGAAAATCTTCTGAAATCTTAAAACTGTGTTTAATTATATGTTTCAGGAATTTCTATTACATCACCATGCTGAGGGATCCAGTGTCACGGTACCTAAGTGAATGGAAACATGTCCAGAGGGGTGCGACGTGGAAAACCTCCCTTCATATGTGCGATGGAAGGAGCCCAACACCAGACGAGCTGCCTACCTGTTACGAAGGAGACGACTGGTCTGGAGTCAGCTTACAGGAATTCATGGATTGTAGCTACAACTTGGCCAGCAACCGCCAGGTGCGCATGCTGGCAGACCTCAGCCTGGTGGGGTGCTACAACCTGACTTTCATGAATGAGAGTGAGAGAAATATGATTCTTCTCCAAAGCGCCAAGAACAATCTGAAAAACATGGCCTTCTTCGGGCTGACGGAATTTCAGAGGAAAACACAGTATCTCTTTGAGAGGACATTCAACCTGAAATTCATTTCTCCATTCACCCAATTCAATGTTACGCGGGCCTCCAATGTGGACATCGGCGAGGATGTGCGGCAGCGGATAGAGGAGCTGAATTTCTTGGACATGCAGCTGTATGAATACGCAAAGGACCTGTTCCTGCAGCGCTTCCAGTACTCCAAGCAAGAGGAGCATCAGAAGAACCGGCTAAAGAGGCGAGAGGAGCGGCGACTGCTGCGGGAGCAGAGAGCTCACCAGTGGCCAAGGGAAGAGGCAGCAGAAGTAGCTGTTACTGAAGATTATAACAGTCAGGTTGCAAGGTGGTGATGCTCCTCCATCTTGCCTAACCAATGAGAGGATCAAATTGTTTGTGCAATGCGGCTATCTGGGAATTAGCCAAGGGAGACCTACTGCTTTGGTAAATGAGACCTTGTCTGACAACTCCCCCTCCTTATCTCGGTTTTTCTTGGTTTCTGCCAGTGAGAATGTAATTTTTTTCTCAATAGGTATTGATTAGTGTTATTAAATGGCAGTAGAATAAGATTCCCATCAGAAAAGACTTCCTTCAACACCTAAGCTATGAGGATGGGTTGAAGTGAAAGAGTCTTTGTATTAACAGATGTACCCTGTACAATCTGAGATACTGAAACTTGTGCAGACATGAATCATAAATTGGGGAAAAATACCTGGCTTGGTTCCTTTGTGACATGAGAGCTGGTTTATTTCATACTGTTCATTGCAACTGTAGTGCATAACTTTCTAGTGAATGAAATGGAGAAGGAGCACACGTTGCCCTTCAAACTTCTACATGCTGTGTTTTGATTAAGGGAAGAATTTGATGAGGTGATTAAAAAAGACACAGGAAGTGTTGGATTGGGGCACTGTTCTGTTGCAAAGGCCAGCAGTCAGAGACGGATTTTAGGTGAGGTAGTGGAGGGGTTGTCTTATATTCCTGCAGATGCTGAGAGTACTGAGCCCAGCCAGGTAGGAACCATCTTTCTAAGTGTGTGTGGCAAAGGCAAGCTTTGAGAAATGAGGTCCACATGGCAGCTGAGCACACATCACAGAGATTATCTGGCTGGGGGCAATGAAATCTGCCTTGACATTCACAAAAGGGGTCAAGCAAACTCTGGAAGAAGAAAGAGAGAGAAGGAAAAGCTTAAATATTAGTGCAACATTTTCCAGATTTGTTGTAGAAGCCTGGACATACATTGTCTGTGAAGGTAGGCAGGTTTATTATATCATCTGTTAAAATACACTGATGCTGTGTGCATACAGTTTAAATTGGTTTTCTCTCTAACTACAGTAGTGACTAGAAAAAAAATCAGCTTTCATTTTTATAGGATACATAATGGATATGTGGAAAGTCTTGATACTTATTACTCTATATGAGGATTCTTTGTAAATTTATTGTTTTCATGATGAGAGATCTGTATCTGTTTTTCTTCCTTGTCTAGAAAAAGATTCAATGGGTTCTTCCTCCATGTGTTCCATTCTTGTGGCTAAACTGCATCTGTTTATTCCAAGATTTTGTGTTGTTCCATTCGTAATAGTGAAATTTTAAAAAGAGGGTCCTGTTCACCATAGATCTTCTGAGAGAGTTTTTTTCCTTCTTCTTCTGGCATAAATGTAAAGCATTAGGAGGAAATTTCTCTAAGTGCCTCAACGTGGCTGCTAAATCAAGATGCTGAAAGTATATTATTGCATGCATGAATGGCTTTTACCTTACAGATTTGCTGATTAGAAATACTAGAGTACCTGATGTGGATGCACATTTCTTGCTTGTTTTCAAAATTCAAGGTTTCTATCCAGTTAGAAAAAATAATGTGTTACAGGAAAAAGAGGCTCGATTTGAAAATTTGTCCCTTCATTTCCCAAGTTGGAATTTTTTTTGTGCATGACAGATCTTCTTTGCTTCTGACAATGCTATTGCTACTTACCTATGCAGAATATCAAAAATACAATCTAATGACCCTGTTGAGAGTTAATGCATATGATAATACATTGAACATGAAATATCATAGTAGCATTAAGAAGTGAAGAGGGCTACCAGGATGATGCCTCATTATCAATGTAGTTCATTAACAATATGCTGCTTTACGTCTGATTGTCAATGTGTTACTTTGGGGTGAGTAGTGGTGGGTTTTGATCCCTAATACCTCTTCCACTTGTGGTTCATGTACATCTTCTCCCACCTCTGCATTCAGAAGGGAAAAGGAAGATTGCTGTTTTCCTGTCTGAGCATGGGATGTCTGCCTTCAGGAAGAGTGAGGAGCTCCCTGGGCTCCTGGGCAGTGCTGCTTAGATCCCCATTGCCTGGAAGAGGTGCTCAGACACCTCGCTCACATACGGACACCAACCTTCCGAGACTTAAATTGCAATCTTTACAGTTGAGGACTGAAGTGACTTGCTTCAGCCAGGACTTGCTCTGGGTGTCCTGGCTGCAGGACAGTGAGGCCATGAACAGCTAAGGCTCACTGGCACTATTGCACATTTAGCACAGTGCAGGTAATTCACAGTGATCTGACATCTTAGCTGCTGGCACCAGGGCTTTAGGCTAGGCTGGCCCTGGCCCTGTGGAGAGAAGGAGCTTTCTGGTCAGTGACATAGGGATGATGGGAACTGTTGCATCTCCCCATTCCTGCACCCATTGTCACATCTTGCTGGAGACCAAACAGCATGAGAGGGGAAGGATGCTGATTGCACCTGATGCTCAGTCTCCAGGATTTGTAGGTGCACTTCTTGTTTCCCTGAACACAGGGAGCTCGGGGTGCTGGGGAGGCCCTGAAGGGCAGGGGAGAAGCCAGCCATGTGGAAGGAAAGATGCAAGGCCAAATTCACATTAAAGAGTAAGGTAAGCAAGGAAGTAAGATAAATTCCAACTTGTCTTTTGTTCTGTAGGGCATCCTTTCCTTTTCCTCCTAAGTGCAAAAAAAAGTTGTCCCTTCCTCGCATACCTCTTTGCTCAGCAGGCCACATCTCCATGCTGCTCTCAGCAACTGGGGCCCCATTTTTCATTTAGAAAATGCAGTGTTTTCTTTTCAAGGGAGAGGAGACAGTGCTCAGAAATACTTCCCTGGAGCCTCACCAGTGACTGTAAGTATCAGTTTCAGCTGTCTAAGCACACCAACTGTTCTCCAGACTGTTCCTTCTGCCTGATTCAAAACAAAGCCTAATGAGGAAAATTGAAGCCGTTTTTAGGTGGTTTACATTAGCTTGAATAGTTGGGCAACATCTTAATGCGATTCCTAACCTTTTTCATCAGTCATTTCCCAGGAGTCAAGATTAGGGTCCTGAAGAACTGTTAATGTGCTGTGGCATCTATGTTAACAGGATTTGTCTTAACGCTTGGGATTTAGTTAAAATTGATGCTGGTTTGTTGGATTTTTTTTCCCCTCTGGAGCCTGTGTAACAGCCCTGGTTGTGCAGGAGTCGGTTTGTTGCTTTTGTTGTTTTGGGATATTTTTGGGAGGGGTGGGCAGTTAGCAGCTAACACCTTGCCCAGAGCCCTGGGACTGAAGGACCTGGCACCTCCTTCCCTAGCTCCAGCTGCAGATCCAGCAAACTCACTGCACCAACAATCCTGGTTTTCTTAGCAGTTTCCTTACACATGACAAGTAAAGCAATTTGGGAACACCTTTAGGCTGACTTCTAAGACACAGGCCTGCCGCTTTTTTCTCTTGGGCACTGTGCCTGAAATAATGTAATGCAAAAGCAAAATAAAGGTTCTGCTTCATATCTTTGTTATTCCAGGTTTTCATTGTTCTGACAGCATAAACTTCACAATAATTACACTGGCCCATATAAAATCAGGGAACAGCATGTTTCTTTCTAAAGCTTCACGAGTAACAATGCTATAGGATTTCTGTCCATCTTCCTGGCATTATTTTGTTGCTTAAACAAAGCAGTTTGGCTTCTGCTACTATGGTGCTGCAAGAAATCTCACTCTTGTAATGGAGATGTACTTGCTAATCTCTCCCATCACATTCCCAGCACTACCTTTTCTGCTTATAATTCACTGTAGGCTTGGAGTGGACAGAGAAACATGCTGTGTCCTTAGAACTTGTTCCTGATAATTTGATGTCTAGTCCAAGCACTCACCTTATGGCCTTATGGCCTTAAGGTTGCTTCATTAAGGAATGAAAATTTATTCTCTTTTCCCCACTCATCAGTGCTGACAGTAAAAATCTTTTTTACCACCAAGAAAAAAACCCACTGTTTCTCATATTGGGTATTTTCCATTGCTGTTGTGTTAATAGTGAGTCTGTCATAGCCTTGCTGGGGATTCTACCCAATATGCAGCAGTTACTTGCTGTTCACTAAAAACAGAAATACAGAACAAAAAAGTGATGGAAATCAGATCCAGAGCCACACTTGGTAACTCTATCAAGTTACCCATTCAACCAAATGGCAGGTCACATCACCTTTGTGTGTGGAGATGTTTCAGATTTGACATCCATGACTAAATCAGGAGGTTTCTTAAGTTGGTCTTCTTGTTAGCTTATACTTCCTTCTGCCCTAGTGGGATCTTGTTTCCCACCTCCACTCTTGTATCAGTTATGAGCACTGCTGTTTTAAAACATATCTTACTTTTTCTTCCCTCTGTTGCTATTCCCCTGATACATATGGAGTTCTTCTTCTTCTTTCTTTTTTTTTTTTTTTTTTGTTCTGGGATAAGGATTAACTTGTTTCCAGACTGGTGGGGAATACCATGTACAAGATGAACAATCACAATAAAGTCATTCAACTGGAGTTGATGGCTGTATCCTCCCTATGTGCAAGGGGAAAAAAAAAAAGCACACTCACAAAAAGGAAAAAGGTACCAAATTTTCACTATAACACTTCCTTCAGTTTGGTTCCTGTAATACTTTCTTTGTCTACATTTTGTGGAGGGAAATAGGTTCCATAGCCTGCAATGTCCTTGGCTTCTTGGCCGTATCACTAGCTCGGTGATTTCAAATAAATGTTGGAAGAGAAGAAAAAAATAAAGAATTCCCATCAGTTGCCATATTTAAGATGAAAGAATAAATTAATAGGCTGTAAATTACTTTATTCTTTAGGCATTTTCCTTCTGTTTATGTGCAATAATGTTTGTGAATTCTGCTACTGAGAGATTGTATTGTGAGTAATCATATATACTTCCATTCCTATTTAAAAGATAGTTTGTAGACCTAGGGATTTTCATTGACGTAAAGCACAATTTAATGAATTATTTAATGTGTTTAACCATTGTGATGTCAAAACCAATTGTTTTCATATATTTATTTGTTGGTGATTTTCTGTAAAATGATGCTCATTAAGAGATCTGTTAAAAATGAAATTTTGTTGAATATTGTTGGGTCCATGAATTACTTATGAGAACAAATAAACACTGATTGTGTTTTTGAAACACTAAAGATTCAATCTTGTCTACATAGCCATAAAAATGACTGAAAATGTTTCAAGTCATAGCAAAAATCTACTGTGTGTTTTTAACAAAATGTATATGGAGGAAAATCATACTGCTGTAACTTATTATTTAATTATGTCAGGGCCCAATACCAAATCTTTTGCTTCCAGTTGGACTTCATTTCTGCTTCAACAGCACTGAGGAGCACTCCAAACTGTCAGGATAATTGTTCTGTGGAGAATAATGAGAAGTTGAAGTCTGTTGCTGCACTGTCAGCCTTGTACTGCTGGTTTGCTCTTGAAGTCTACCTATACAAAAGCTGTGGGGTAGCCCTGTATGGTAGGGACTGTTCTGACTCTCCAGAGTTTGTTGACAGTGATGAAAAGAGTAAGATCATGGGAAAGAAGTACATAAATGGACATTTATGAGTAAGAATCATGGGAAACAAGTAAGTGGTTATGGATAAGAATCATGGGAAAGGCCAACAAGGCTGATATCTTGGTGGAGGTGTGTTAAAAACCAGCCAACCAGGTTGAAGAGGCAGATAAAATATTCCATAAGCAGCTGGAGGAAGACTCACAATTGTTAGCATTTTCTCTTTTGGGAGTCTTGAACTTAGCAGGTGTCTGCTGGAAATGCAATACAGTGGAGAGGAAGGAGGTTCCTGGAGTGTGTGGAAGAGAACTTCCTGATATAGCTGGGGAGCAGCCCAGCCAGGGCCTCACTGGACCTGTTGTTTGTGAACAGAGAAGGGCTGGTGGGTGAGGTGATGGTTGGAGACTGTCTTGGGCACAATGATAACAAAATTATAGAGTTTTCAATTCTTGAAGAAGTAAGATGTAAGTCAAGAGAACTGTTACCTTGGGTCAGGAGGGCAGACTTTGGCCTGTTTAGGAGCCTGGTTGACAAAGTCTTTTGAGAAACAGTCCTGAAAGGCAGAGGAGTCCAGAAAAGCTGGGCATTTTTCAAGAAGGAAGTTTTAAAGGCACAGGAGCAGACTGTTCCCATGTACTGAAAGATGGATGACCCAGCAGGGAAGAACTGCAACTCATCTGAACAGAGAGCTCAGACTGGAACTTGGAGTAAAGTAGAGATATTTAGAAAAAAAGGCAGGTGACTCAGGAAGACTACAAGGATAGTGTGAAGTTACACAGGGAGAAAATCAGAAGGGTGAGAGCCTAGCTAGAACTTAATCTGGCTACTGCCATAAAATACAATAAAAATGTTTCTCTAAATACATCATCAGTAAAAGGAGGGCTAAGGAGAAGCCTCAGTTGACTGGAGGTTGACAACTGTGACATCCATTTATAAGGAGGGCTGGAAGAAGGATCTACAGGCCTGTCAATCTGACCTAGGTGCCAGGGAAGGTCAAGGAGCAGATTACCTCCAGTGCTATTTTACAGCATGTACAGGACAACCAAGGCATGAGGCCCAGCCAGCATGGGCTTGTGAAAGGCAGATTCTGTCTGACCAACCTGACCTCCTTTTATGAAAAGGTGACCCACACAGTGGATGAGGGAAAGGCTATGAACTAATAATTAGGAAAAAATAACGTACAATTATACATATGCCTTGCAATAGGATTGTGTTGTATAACATGTTGTGTAATGTTTTGCTGCCCCTTTCAGTGTCACCAATGAAATCCCCACTGCAAGTATCCATTTTCCTGCCACTTGTATCACTTTGAGGAAACAAAAGGGTTGGATGGCTTTGTAATCTCCAGATTTCTCTAAATTGTGTTGGTGGTGGTATCTCACTGCTTGCTTGGTTCTTGATGTGAAACTAACTTAGTTCTTGGGAGTCAGATGTCAGCCTCCATAAACTCACACTGTTGTTTGACACCAAACTCCCAGAAGCTGCTGTCTGAGTGGGCCCAAATGCTGGATCCTGACAGGGAAGGCAAGATGGCATGGGGAGTTCATACTGCTGAGAAGCAATACAGGCTGCTAAATAGAAGAATCCAGTTCTGCTTATGGTGCCCTGAAGTTACCCATCTGACCTTAAGCTGCTGCTCCAGAAGGATACAGATCTCAGAACAGAGGCTTTGTAAACCCTGTGCATGTACTCACAGATTTCCAACCAACAGTGTCTCTCCTTGAGAGTTATGTTTAGGAACCCAAACTTCTCTCACAGTGTTCATAGCATTTGGGGGCATCACTTGAGACAAGTGATCTGCAGACTGAAAGTCCATCATCTTCACCAGTTCTGAGCACAAAATTACATGTGCTGCAGGGTAATGTGAGAAATGGAGGAGGAAAATGAATGTTGCTGTGTTTCTGGGTCCTGCACTTTAGTGAAAGCAGTTATAAAGCAGGAGCAGCTAGATGATAAGTGAAATAAATGTCTGTATTGCTGATAAATACTACTATATAGCCAAAAGAGAAATTGATTTTGCCACCAGGAGACAGATTATTTTTTCCCACGTACATGGTTACATTTCAAGATGTACATCAGAATATTGTGCTGTTATGTGCAGTTTATGTCACACTTAAAAGCAAGAATGAGACTCAGCATTGGTGGCCAGTATTACATACGAGTGGAGAAAGGTTGGGATTTTTAAGATTTCATTCACATTTATTTCTATTTTACCTCTAGATGCTATCCAAGATGTGACATCTTTCAACATTTCCTAAGAAATTTGTGAGTATGCCGCTCACATTCTGAATAAAATTCAGAACATGAGCAAGTGAGATTAGATAATACGGAGGTAAGTCAATGACCTATAAATCTCGCCATCCTGTAAGAGCCCAGAGTGATGTAAATGTGTAGCAGTGAGAGGACATAAGGGCTGCCCTTCTCAGATGAAGTAACTACTGCAGGAATTTTTCCACTGGATAAGCAGCTCACCATTTCACTGTGACACACATTGAATGAGACTCCTTTCACATAAGTAGATGTCAGCTGGCAGCCAATGTCCCCAGGCAACCCATGGGGACCTCCTTATGGGTGATAGGGGAAAATGAATTTTTAGGGCATTAGCATCTGGCCTACTTTGGACATTTATGATGGTTAAGAAGAGTCTCATCACAGAAATGTGTCTTTTACTTCTCTGTTCATAGAGGGGGAAACAATCCCCAAATATACTTTTGGGAAGGTAGAACCTCAGCTGTGCCAGAGAATGATGGGGCAGCAGTTCACTTTTGAAAAGACTGTGCTTGAAATGGAATTAAGGCTTCCAAGAGGATAGGTCTAGAAACATTTGAAGATGCATCAAAGATCAGAGGGGGAGATTTAAGGACTGAGAGAAGATCTGGGGACCCTCTGTACAAAGGTGATGATAAAAGTTACTATAATGAGTGAGGTAGCAAAGAAATAGGAAATAAGGGGGGCAGGGTGGTGGGGCGGCTTGTGAGCATCAGACACCCAAGGAGACACCCACTGCAAAGGGCAAGCATGGATGTGAAGATCTTAGAAAAATCTGCTTAGCTGTGCCTTCCTCTGGATCTGCTCCAGCAGCTCCACATCCTTCTTACGCTGGGGACCCCAGGGCTGGATGCAGCTCTGCAAGTGGGGTCTCATTAGAGTGGAGTAGAGGCAGAATCACATCCTTTGACCTGCTGGCCACACTGCTTTGGTGCAGCCCAGGATATGGATGGCTTTGTGAACACTCTGCTGGCTCATGTTGAGCTTCTTATCCATCAGCCACCCCCAAGTCCTTCTCCTCAGGGCTTGTTCTCATCCATTCTCTGCCCAACCTGTATTTGTGCTTGGGATTGCCTCAATCCAGGTGCAGAACCTTACACCTGGCCTTGTTCAACTTCAGCAAAATAAACACTGCCAAAACAGCATGAATGTTTGGGAAGACTTTAATGCTGCAGAGACCAGGTATGGTCCCAGGGAGCAGTGGGTGTGGGGAGTGGGAGGGGGGCAGTGTGTGCACGTGCTTGTGCCTGCATGCCCCTATGCCTGCATGCCCCTGTGTGCAAACATCTGATGTCTGTCAAAATGCCACTGCTGGCCACTTATGTACAGTTTGGATTGATCCCTACTTGCTGGGCTTACATGATTTGGATTTGCATACAGAAAGCCCAGCTATGCATCTGCTTTTGTTTTGAGGGTTTTTTTAATGTAAGGCCTTCTTTGACTTCTGATGTGCTTACATAAGCACTTAGTTTCTGTGGCTATCCATGATCTGGAAGATAGCCTTGCCTGCTCCAAGCCTGCTGCTCTCCATGCAAAGAAAACATGAACAGATGTTGGGAGCTACGGCCACCCTACTACCCCAATAGGGAGTCATACAGTGCCCAAGACTTTGGGTTGTGGATTCATCATTGACTATCTAAATTACACAACCCTAAGTTTACTCAGCTTTGTGTCTATGAGAATTAAGTGACAAATAAATGAATTGCAGTTTATGTAAGGTTTAGATAAACAACCATAGGATGTTTCATCTTCTATTTGGATCAACTGGGCAGCTAGCTCAGCAGAACATGAGCTGAATTTAAACTTCTAGGTATGAGACAGGCTTGTCTTTGCCAGATATTGTTTCAAAGATGCGTCTTTATTTATAAATTCAGGATTTATCAGTCAACATTGTTTATGCTACATCTAAATCTATTTCAATAAATCACAAAATAGAATAACTATCTGAAGGAATTAATATGTAGGAAATATGTATTTTTGGTACTCCTGGGCAAAATATGCTCTCTTGCTGACTCATAATTGCCCCAGACTAGGGAAATACAGGCACTAGTAGAGGCTGATTCATTTCCTGAAACACCTACTTAAACCTAGACATACTAATCTGTCTCTTTATTTCTGTATACTACAAAGGAAGGTGAAGTAAAGAAATCTATGTATCTGTAGGCTCTAATTTATCTGCTGTGATACCATGATCACTGAATGAACTGAAGCTTACAGTAACTTCTGTAACTGAGAAATCTGCCTGGCTCATCTCTTTCTGCCAATATCATCCCATAACCAAAACAGTAAAGATTTACTTTAAAAGCAGTTTCTGGAAGAGTTTAACTAGGGCCAACTAGACCCACATCTTCTCTCTGATAGAGGCCTGAGTGGCTTCTTGTAAATATATGTATATATATTTTTATATATGCAGGAAAGCACGTCTGTCTAAAAATATATATATATGTATTTATATATATGATATGATATATGATATATATATGATATATATATGATATTTATATATATGATGTCTCCTAGCTGCCAATCGTTTTTAGGTCAAGGACTTCTTGACCAAATTTAGCATCTTGGAATTTAAAGGGCTTTTCATGGGCTTTTTTTCTTCTTTGAATTTATTCAGTTGCTCCTTGAATTTAAATGTTAACTTCTAGTACCATTTAGCTTAACTATGGTGAAATTTTCATGAATACAACAAGAAACTACTGCTTTTTGATTGCTTCAAGTTGGACACCTTCTAGTTCACTGAAGCACACCTAGTTGTTAAATTTGGAGAGATACTGAACAACGAGTCCCTGCTCATCTTCATGCAATTCCTGATTTTGCGATTCACTGTATTTTGTATCTCTCTCCCCTCTGTCCATAGCAGGTGCAAGAGCATAAGACTGTTCAGAAAGTGTCCATGTTGTTGATTATCCTGGTTGATCTTGCCCGCTGCATTTCTCATTCTGCTACATCTTTCTTTGGAGATGCAGTGACCACAGCTGTCCACAGCATTCAATATACCAATGATTCATATGAGGTGAATATGAGTAGTGTTTCATGTGTTGTTTACTTGTATTTTCATAATATTTCTTAGAATTCAGTTTGGTATTTTTCTGAGTAGTTCTGAGCACAAATCTGACATGTCCATAAAATTATATATTCCAATGGTAAGATCTCATTTCCAAGTATCACTAGTCAACTCAGAACTCAGCACAGTGTATGGAAAGTCAAAATTAGGGTTTTTTCCCCCCCAGGTGCCTCACTTTAAATTTATCTTCACTGAATTTCATTTGTCATTTTATTGCCGTCACTCTATGTCATCAGGGTCTTCTGCAATTCACACTCAGCCCTTGTCTTTAGTACCCTGAATAATTTAGCAGCTATTCTCCAGCACAAATTAGCATCCCTAGAGCTTGTTCTGCAACCTGCCTAGGCAGCGGGGGAGCAGAACTTGAGGCAAGCTGATATAACATCCCAGTAGCAGATATAAAGGCTTCATTTGCCTTCCCAGCCATTCTGATGAAAGTGCTGAGATGTGTGCTGCCATTCTGCTGCTCTCGCCATGGAGCTGAAAAATCAGGTTTTATTAGTGTTGAAATTGCTTTTCACACAGGTTGCCATTAACAGAAAGGTATTGCTTCTGCATTCGTTCTTTTAGCAGAAAGTCCTGTTTGAAAGGGTGTCTAATCCCCTTTCTCATCTGTATTTCCAGATTCTATAAAAACTTTTGAAATTATATCTCTTCTTCCCTCTTTCACACGCAAATTTTTAGCAAATGGAAATTTCTGTCTTTCCAGTGCATAAGCAACTCCCATCTTCTCTTGGTCTCCCTGCTGTAAGGCTATAAACAAAGGCATATTGAGTGAGCTGGCAGTGAAATTACAGAGAGCTGAAAAGGTCAGAATCTTAAATCATAAATCAGATAAGACAAAGAATTTCAGATATCTCACAGCAAATAAAGTATGGAGAATGTGATGAACAGTGTATAACACAGCATGAAACCTTATGTAGAAAAATGGGAAGTGCTATAAACTTCCTTTTCTGATTTCATTTGCTCCAACTGCATTTAGAAATTATAGGAAAAATGCAGCGATAGCCACATTATTATTTGCACACAGTAGGAAGCAAGGCTGAGCTACATGCAGAGATTGTCAATAAGGGGGGAGGCATTTTTACCACTGCAAAAATCTCATTAATTGTGTTTTGGTTTGGAAGCTCAAAAATCAAACTTACCATCCTAACAGATGCTAGAAAGGTATAATTATAATGATTTAATGCTTGTATTTCAATAGCATGCAGGAATTCAGGCTTGGTTAGCTCTCTGGTGTCTGCAGTAGGATATATAAGTGAGAAGGCACCCGCTCTAGAAGCCATAAAAAATGGGATCCCATGATACCTTGCTACAGCCTGGTCTGAGTCTGTGGTATGTTCTTTTTAGGAGCATGCAGCTCAGGGTTGGTGCTCAAAGATACCAAAGCCATTATGAAGTAAATAAGTCCAGTTCCTCATTTGTTGGAAGCAAGCCTTCATCCTGAGCAGAACATGGTTTCATAAACTAACAGATTAGGAGGAGGAAAATAGTGGAAGAAAGAGAGGTGGATGCCTTTCTCCTTGCAGTCAGTTACTGGAGAGTGTCAGGAAATGGAAGTGAGCAGGAGAAGGCTGGAAGAAGGAGCTGTTGCAGAGGGAGTTAGACTTTCTGATTAATCATCCTTCTTGCTTTACCTTTCCACTGCAGAGGCAGCAGCCACTGGGTTCCCCTCTACTGGCAGGGTAATCATGGAATCAAGTTGGTTTACAACAGAGGTGAGCTGGGGAAGAGTCAGATTAATAGATTTTGGCAGCATTGTGCAGTGTATATTCTTCAGCTTTTTCCTGTAAAGCTCAAGGACGGGAACTTCAACGTTTTTTCTTAAAATATAAGACTTAACTTCTTATTTATGAGCTGCTTCTGAAACTGAAAATGTCTTGTAGCCTTACTTCAATATCCTGGTGTTTGGCCTAACCTATAAATAATACAGCAATTTGAGGAGATGCATTCCCATGCCAAGGCTATGAGGATGTGGTGAATATCGATACACTCTCTCCTAAAGCAGGCATTTCTCTTTTAAAAACTGCCTGCCCATCAGTATGGCATGACTCTGGAGTTGGGTTGGAGGGTCAAGGGGGGTCCTTCCACCTAGTGGGAATTTTTAATTGTGGTTGCTTCATGCATCTAGTGCAGAACTTTGGCTCTTACTAAACCCCTAGGTAAGGAACCTCAAGCTGATGATGACTTGAGGTCTGCAGCAATATTATCTGACTTTCCTTCTCAGTGGAGAGTTAATTCAAGACTGTCAATCAGCTGTAAGGAAGACAACCTGCCTCAAACCCAGGGAACCTTCTTGCCCTTCCATGGGGAAGTGTCTATGAGGAGCTGGATGAGCATGGAAAAAAAAATCATACATGTCTGTGCACCATGCATCAAGGGAATACCTTGGAGATTTTTTGGAGTATACCCCAACATATCACTGAAAACTCAAAATGAAAATAAAACCCTGTTAAAGCAAAACCTCTGAAACCTAGACGACATCCGACAGTATCTGCCCCCATGCAATTTCATTATTGGAAAGAAGATTGCACCCCAGGGACATTTTTCCATGTTCTTGCCTGCACACTAAAAACTTACTTGGGCCATGTATCATTCACATGCTTGTAAATACCATAGACCCTCCCTGCAAGCCACCCACTTTCTGCTTTGACTTTACAGTTCACCAAAGGGAAGCAAGCCCAGCAGAGGGAACAAAAGGAGTCTGGACCTGCTTTTGGGAAGGAAGTTACAGTGACACAAGGCAGGGAGGAGGGAAGCCAGGAGGGGCTTGCATTACCAGGTCAAATGCACAGGTGGCAGCCAGAATCAGTCTCCATGAAGGAACATTTCAGTAAACAAAAGCTAACTGTACTCAGTACTTTAAGCCACATGGAGGAAAAAAGCCAGGTAGGCAGCAGGAATGGCTGGGGGCCTGGTGACATCAATTATTGGCTTCCTAACTCCACTGGAAAAATGTTATTTGAGAGGTCTGTAGAGCCAGTGACACAGTCTTGAAGTACAGTAATCAAAGCAGAGTAATCTCAGGGACCAGGAGAGATATTTTCTAAGCTGTAATTAACCAGTAAGCTGTCTGCTCATTCTCCCTTCTCAGCGCCCTCCCTTTTCTGGCAAACACTGTTAAAATTCCCAAAATCTGTGTTCAAATACTTAAAACTGTGAAGACCCCCACCGCTGTAAGAAATAATGTAATTGGAGTGCATGGTCATGTAGCTTTCAACTTTGCCTCTTAGTTATTAGTAAAATGGCTGAATCTCTGATTAAAAAAATAAAATCCAAGGGACCAAAGCTACTCTCTGTTGATGCAGAGAGCATCCCATGGAGCAGTTACTGTTTAAACTCTGTGGTAACTGTCGTGCCAGGAGGCCAGAAGAAAACCTTTAGTCCCTGAGAAATTTATCAAGGAATTTGAAAAGGCAAGAAAGACACCATCTCTTTTTCCCTGCTCATCACAGATGTGAGATAAATCCCGAAGAACCATGTGCATTAACCCCATCATTGCTACAGCTCTATGGTAGTCGGGAACCTTTGCATTAATTCCTCCCTCAGATTTGGTCTCTGTGCCCTGCAGCTTGTGAGAGCTGTAACAGTTCCTCTGGACAAGGCCTTGTCAGCTATTGCTTTAAATCTGCATCATTAGTGGGAAGACCATAGGTAAATTATACACCACATTGTGTTGGTAAGTTTATATCAGAGGTCATGTGTTTCTGGGAGTCACAGGAATCCCAAATGGTGCTTTCAAGTACTGCAAACAGAGAAACAAAATCCCAGACTCTCCCAGCAATTCCCTATTAGAGCTAATGACAGCAAGGTGTACCTCTTAACACACAGTTTTATCTAGTTCCCATCCTTCCCTTCATTGATTTACTGCATCTGTGTCTGGATAAAACCCAGCACTAATTCTGCCCCTACATAAGACTTGGCACTGCGTAGAGTTGCTCATGTATGTCAGACGAAAAAGGATCAGGTCATAGGGTGTATTTATGTTATGCTTGAACCCCTCTTGTGGAGGCCCAGAGGGCCTGCCACCATAGGGTTTATGTGCCTTTTATTTTATGGTGAGAAAGGCTTTTCTCCTATGGATCTTTGCAGCAACATGTCAATATCTCTTAAGTTTATGTCACCTCGGTTCAGTCTGTTTTCCATATATGTTTATTCCCTAGAATGTTCTCCTCTCCTTCGATCCTCATTGGTTTCTGTATCCCTGCCTATCTACCCTGGCATCCTCTGTTGGTTGTTACCCTTTACCCCACCCCTGTACCCTCAGACCCGTGGATCTGATGCTCTGCTCTGCCCCCACTTCCCCTGTACTTAAACCTATACCCTCCACAGGTCTTTCTGTGCCTGGAACCCTTCAGTGTGACACCAGTCAGCTCCACTGGAACCCCACAGAGAAGACCCTTCCCGCCTCCCATTTCCCGACCTCTATCCGTTGTGTGTGGCTGTGTGGACAGTGTGAGGGCTTGTGTGCCTGCCCAGGCAGCTTCACGTTAGGAGAAGGTACCATCGCTTTTGGGGAAGGTTGTGGCATTCACCATCCGTGCACGCCGCCGCAACAGCCTCTAACAGGGATGAGGCCAGATTTGCTCCACCCTGCCTGTCTCTGACCCACAGCCTCCCACCCACCAGAGCCAGCAGCCATGTGTCCGTTGTGTAGATGGGAAACGTTGGAAGACCTGGAGAAGGGGCTCAATCTGACCCCCACTCCCCCTTTGAATGCTCAAGTACCTGACATGAGGGAGCAAGGGGAGAGGGAACACTGTGGCTGTCTTTTCAAGCAGCATCTTGCAGCAAGATCACAGCAAGTACAAGCTCTGCCAGTCTCCAAGGGTGCATTTGTATGGACTGTGTCACAATGACTCTCAGTGTTGATGAAGTCTAAGTTCGCTAAAGATAACTGGTAGCAATAGGCATTTACTAAAAAGAAAATGCAGACAATAAAGAGTTAACAGTTTCTGTTCAAGCAAGCTTGGGTTTTTGTTATTCCCCTTGTTTGAATTCAGAGTATGGAGGTATATTACCTTTCAGTGCCTGAGTTTGATTAGATAGATACCTGAGCTCTGTCTTTTCCCTAGGATATATCACTAAAATGCTATATCCTTTTCAATTCATTCTACATATGACACCTTTTCTTCTTGCTCACCCAGCAAGATATTTTCTCTAGCTCTCCCAGTGACTATTTACCTGCTGGAACATTTACACTGATGCTCCAGTGTGGGCAGCTGCTCTTGGCAGCTGTCCTTTTCGACCTGTTGAACCACACTTTGAACTTTGTCAGACTGAAAAGGTCAGACCATTACAGAAACTGACAATTTTTAATTTGATAACGTCTGTGGGTACTGAAAGGTACTCACTGAACAAATGAGTTAGTGTGAGACTGACTGCTTTAACCAAACCGCGGTCGTCATTTGGGGAAAGAAGTAAATTAATTCCAATAAACAAAGAGAAATCCTTGATGCCTTTCTGATAACACTGAAATCTCAGTGAGGAGGGAAAGAAGTTTAGCTTATTAATTAAGTCTTTGGCAAACTCACAGAGTTTATCTTTTCTGTTTGGGTAACGCTAACGTTTTGCTGTTGTGTAGATAGAGGGGCCATTAACAGCCCATTTGCAACGCAGTGGGCTGAGCGGAGTGGGACATTACATGTGGTGGGGGCTTTCAAGTGGGTTGTCACTCTTCAGGAACAATTACAGCAGTCTGGGTGACTCGTGGCCACATGTCCTGCCAAAGGCAAACTAACCTGGCACAGAACAAGACATGTGGCTGTCATTATGGCCACTGCCACAGGGTTATAGGAAAACAAAACATGTTCTCTCGCAGACAGACTCCAAGGTTTGGGTTGGTGAGATCAATGCCAGCTGTGAGCAGCCACACCCAGGGGAAGAGGCTCATTACTCGCCTTCCCTAAGACCTCCAGGCTTCTTATTGACACCAGACTTAAGAGAAACGATCCCAGTTTTCTTCTGTCCCAGAGGTGGATACAAGCCTCTCGGGGGCAACAAGTCCTGTCCCTAGTGGATTGTCTGAGACAAGTGGAACAAGGTAAAACCTTCAGCTGAAATAAATGTTATGTGCTTTCTTTAGAAAGATGCTACAGCAGAGTGTCTTTTACTTTTTTTTTCCCTTTATAAATCTCATTTTTAAAGGAGATGAAAATAATTTTTTCAGTTGTAGGATTTTTAATGGATGTGGTTGTGTGACTGAGAGGTGAGTCACTGGTGCCCTTGCAGACTTTTGTTCCCTAAACACAGAGGAGTAGACCTTGTGGAAAGGCCAATGGCCAATGTAGTATTGGTCAAATACAGAATATTTCCATAACTTCCAGCCACTGACACAACAGATTTAGTGATATTCACAAGGAAATGCCTAAACATTGACTCTAAACTCCTAAGTGGCACTTAGAGTGCTGAGTTAGGGGTTGGTGGGGAGCACAGAGGGTTTCAGTGGGACCCATAACATTGAGCTCTGAAACAACTGGTCTGAAATGCTATTTCGTGAGTGAACAATGCTCAGAGCCTCTACCTTCCCTCTGCCTTGGCATCCAGCACCAACGGGGTATCTCTGCTGCATCAGAGTGCTTCAATCCCTGTGCTCTTGTGCCAATCTTGTGCAAGTGTGAGGGATGCTCTGCACCTCTCTATGCATAAATGATAGAAGTGGAAGTCGGATTAGAAATATATAAATGTGGCCTGCAAACACTTCTGGTCCAAGGAGGTTTGAACCTACTGATCTTTCTTCCGAAGAGCCTGGCACGCCCATCTGTTCAGCTGAGGGCAGAGTTGAGCTGACAGTGGAGGAGAAGGATGAGTAGCAGGTAAGCAGCCTCCTCTACTCCAATTTCAGCTGAGCTGAGAGACTGTGAAGATGATAGCCTCTTATATGCACGTCTCAACAAAGAAGAAGCTGGGTACTGGTGTTTCCAAGGGAGAGTAGCTGACTGAGATCTCCCGATTTGTTTGGATTACCCTTCCTTCAATTCATCTCCATGTGGAGGCTTTTTTGGGTTTGACCTCATGTTCTTTTTGCCACAGAGATCTTGCATTTAGTATTTCTTTGCTTTAAAGTTAAATCAATTATCTAGCACTCAGAGACATGTTTTCTTTCAGTCAAGCTGCTGTTTCAAGGTCAGTGTTTTGTATGCAGCTCTCACACTTCAGCATTTTTCCTGTGCCTTAAGCACTAGGCCTGCAGGTGGATCAGTTTAACATGAGACAGACCTCAAAAACAGGGATGAAAACATCACCTCTTGTTCCATGAGAATCATCTTGAATATGAAGAGGCTTGATTCCCCCTCCTCTACCACATATTAAGGTCTGAATCATTTTGTCTTGTGTTTGCACACTTTATCTTAGGTGAAGATTTACTGTGTGGAGCTATCTGTTGCAATCCCTGTCTTTGGATCCCTGTTGAGGCACAAAAAACATGCTTGAGGCCATGTCCTCTAACCCACTGCTGGGTGAGCCTAAGCCACTCACTAAATAAAGGAAGAAACAAATCTGTCATTGGTATTGAGAATGATCAAGAGTTGGTCCTGGCCAGGCAGGTCTAGTGCAATGGAATTGTATATCCTGCTTGGAGAGATCCATCATCTAAGGATTCTGCTGACTGTCTGCTTGGGAGGAAGAGTTTATGGGGACAAGGCTGTGGGATTTGGAGGAGTTCGTGGTAAATAGAGAAGGTTGTGGGGATGAGGACAGGATGGTAAAGTAAAATGTGGTTAGCGTTTGTTTTTTTTAAATCTACGTTGCTCACTCCAGTTTCTGATCTGTTGAAGTGGAGGCCACATAAGGTTTAGAACCTCCAAAGCCTAATACAGAAGCTGTTATTTGGCATAAAAGAGCCCTTATCAGAAGTGCTATACTAAACCAGAGTATTTAATTATTTCTTTCACTGGAGATGAGACCTTGTGTCCTCTTCTCCAACTGTCCTGGTATACCACACTGGTTTTAAGCTCTATCCTGTAAATCAGCAATTAAATTCATGCCATCTGCCAGGCAAGCAATGGATATCAAGAATCAAGAATGTTTCTGGAAGAACTCAAGCAAGTTGAACTCTTTAGTGACTGTAATTAGTAGGGCCTTAAGTAATAAAAACCATCGTGGTTTTAGGGACTAGAAGTCTGAAGAAAGAAAAGCCTGTTGAAGGAGAACTGTGCAAGGAATAACAACAGAATGTTAAAACCTAGGATGTCCTGCTGTTCATGTCATTAGGTGGTCAATGCATTGGTCAATACAGACACACAGAGGCCATACTGTTGTTGAATATACGTCACCCAAGAGCTAAAAAGGCCTTCCCTAGTGCCAGAACTCTGCATGTGGTTATTCCTGGCCTGACTGTTCAGTTCATTAGCCCACTGCTGAAATGATGGTAAGTGGATATGGTTGCATATTCTATTAATGATTTCTGACAAGCTGAAGTAGAACTCCCTGGCCTGCTTATTTGAGCTTCAGACTCAGGGCTGAGAGCTTGATGGACATTTCCTCTGAGGAAAGCATTGTGTCCAAGGCTGAAGCTTCATTACAGCAGGACCTGAGATGGTTGCAGAAGAGAAGGATGGGTGGGCATAAATAATGCTTGTAGTACCTGTGCCATGGCTTGCACTTCGGGCCTGTGGGAGGCAGGGTTACCAACTCATGGCTGCTTTACCAGACACTGTTCCCTCCTCCTAAACCAGGCTAAGTTTGCCTGCACAACTTGTTAGGAGCCTTCCCTGTAATATGCCACCCCCTAAACTATACTCAAGCAGTGTCTGAGGGAAAGCCAGGTCAAACCTGTGCTGGGACCACATTAACAAATCAAGAACACCTCAGTTTGGACCACTTGTGTAGATGTAGCCAGCTGCATTCTCCATTAGAAAACATATGTTTGCCAAGTCTGGCAGCAGCAAGCTGGCAGACACCGGATGTGTTTGCCCGAGACCTTGAACGGCTTTGTGGGAGCAGTCAATAATTTGTGATAGAAGGCCCAAATGTGTGTTCATTACACCAAGTGGGTACCTATTCTGAAGAGGACAGCAATTGAGGGCAAAGATTTCCACTCTTTCCTGGAGTCTCTGCAGATATAGCTTAGCAACAGATACAAAGAGCAGCAGTGATCGAGGAGTCTGGGTAAAAATCCCATGAAAGAGTTTGATAAAAAGAGAGTGCAAAGCTTCCTTCAGCTGCCAGGCATCTAACCAGCAGAAAAATTAGTTTGACTAGATCATAGTGGGGCTGCTGCATTTGAGTTCAGATTCCCTTAGAGCAGGTGATAAAGCAGGAAACATTAAAAATGTCTGTGGTCACAGTCCCACGGCATAGCTGAGAGCATCAGGCACGCTCTCCATTTGCTCCTCTGCTCCCCAGGGTCTCACTCTGCAGATTGTGCCCTGTCTGAGACCCAGACCTCCCCACTGAGAGCCACCAGCTCGCCCCATGTCTGGACAGACTGGAGGTGTGGCAGCATCCATTGGCAGGCTGTCAATTTCCAGTGTCACAGGCTGTCTAAACATTGTGATCCACGCCCCTGGCAGTGAACTCAGGAATGTAACTTGCTTTTTCTCCCCTGTCTTTACAGGCATTGTCATCCACTGGCTGAAACAGATCTTTAAATAATGACTATGCTTTTTTAGCTATGAAGTGTGAGACTGTGTAGTGTGAAATTCATCCTCTCCAAGAAACATGACTAATAAGTTTTTACTTTCATTTGCTATCACTTGCAATGGCCGTGATTCATTTCCCAATCTGAATAGGGGCAAATGTGCTGAATACCACATGGTGGAGAAATCAGGGGGTGTTGAGATGTCCTTCCCTGTCATCGCTTGCAGGGGAAGCCATCAGGAGAGGATCTGTCTTACAGAGCTTTGTAGCAAGCAGTGAACGAAGGCACAAAGGTGATGCGAGACCTGCATAACCTGTGTATGTCAATTTACTTGGGAGGTATAATGGCCATTTTACTCATGGGCAACTTTATATTAAATATGCACAACTAGCATAAGTGCTACTAACGGAGAAGCCTTTTTGGTGATGAGTTACTGCTTTCTGAAGGAGTGGTGCTGCAATCAGCTGAGACTAATGTACTTAGGCTAAACTACACCTTTAAAACGTGCCTAATTGTCAGTTTTTATGCTGGGTACAAACCTTAAAAAATTTACAAAGAAAAATGCCTACAAACCTTTAGTACAACTTCATACAAGAGAAGGCAGGGACATGACTTGTGGGCTGAGCAGTGCAGGGATGCAAGAGCATCTCAAAACCAGCAGCCATTATGAGGTTTGGTCAAAGGCAAGAGAGGCAGGTGGGTACTTGGATAACACTTATGTAAGCTATGGACTCAGAAAGGTATCTTTGGAAATGTTGCTCTGGTAAAGTATTGATGAAAGATACTTTCTGTGCTATTTTACATAAAAATCAGAGGAAACAGCAGTATGGTCACACCCAGCCCAGCTGTGCAGTAGCTGTCAGAGACACACCAGGTGTGTGATTCCCACTTACCATCAGGGTGAGGAGAAAAGGTTGACCTGAAGCGATCCCGGATGAGATTTTGGCCCAAGAGGATGGCTGAGTGTGCAGAGCCCCATGACGCTGTGCAGAAAGCCCCTCCATGCCCTGAGGCTGGCACTGCCTGCAGTGACAGGCTGCCTGCTGCGCCCTGCCTTGCACCTCCTTGAGGGAGGTAAAGGCCCCTTCTGAGAGAAATGCAGTGATGATGGAATGCTTTTCCTCTGACCAAACCCCGAGCATCTGACCCTGAACCCTCCCAGCAGGGTGACTGGAGGTCCACAGCCTTGGGAGCATCCTGGGAGTGCCTGGACACCAGTCTGACCGCTGTTGGTGGGACTTGTGCCACCATGAATCTGAGCTGGAAAAGGATGAGGGAGGGGGGAGTAAAAGACATATGCACAGGAGCTGAAGGGACAAAAACCTGACCGAGTGTTTGCAAAGCAATCAAGCACCAATTCAGCTTGCCCTGCTACCAGCTCTATGTCCTAAACCTGACCTGGCCTGACACTGTCTGCAGTGCTCAGTGCCTACACCTGTGTGTCACACAAGGCTGTTCCCATTTCTGTGCCTGTCAGTCTGTCAGGCAGCTCTGTGCTCCCTCTCATCCCACCCCATGCCCCTGGTGAGATGCTGAGGGGCTGTGGCCTCTCCCACAAACACTCAAGTGCAACCAGGGTTAAAACCTGGGTTAAAATTTTCTTCTTGACAAAGAAGGAGAAGCACTTTTTCTGTCTTTTTAACTCATGCTTGTCATTTCAGGGGGACACTCAGCTGCTCAATTCCTCCCTAAAGTGAATCTGTAGGATGTGGAGAATTGCATTCTCCAATTTCAGCAGGACTCTGGGGCGATTTGCCCATTTTTTTCTTTTTTTTTTTCCATTTACATATGATAATCACATTGGGACCTTGCAGTTACTGCAGACTTAATGACACTGAGATATGAAATACTGTCTCTGATGGTTGTCAGGCAGGAAATCCTTAAAAACAGGCCTAATCATTTAAAACTATATCTATGGCTATAAGCTGTGGTAGGCAAACTGTGGAAAATATACACTGTAGAAATGTTTATGAGCAGAGCTGTGGTTTGATCATGCTGCTGCCACTTTTTAAAATTTATATTTCGCGACTGCAAATTCTTTCTATAAATTCTGGCTACAGTAATCTGTATTCTTATTAACAGCTTGGTTTAAGAAAAGAAGGATGTGTGGGAGGTAAAGGATTAAAAAACAGTATATGCATGCCTCAGATACCTCTTCTTAGCAAAAGCTTGCTTAAATGCAAAAACGACAACAAGCCCTTATACCCTGGGCAGGAGGGGACTGTGCAGAAACTGAAAAGGGAAAAATCACACTCAGCCAGTGGGTGAAGGGCTGAGACATCAGGTGAAACTGTTTGCAGTAAGCTAGAAAGGATTTAGGAAACAATCTATGCTTCTGATAAACAGGCATGTCATCACAGAGTAAGATAATATGCCAGAAGAAAACTGGCTTACGAGGTATCTTCAAAGGACACACGTAGGCTGCTTGGTGAGGGGATGTTACTGCCTGTGGTGAGGTGACTGCAGGTCCCTGCTGTCTGATCCCCTGCTTATCCCAGCAATATGCTGCTGCTGGGTCCTGCCATGCTCTTGGGGTCTCATCCACAGATTTTAGCCTAACAAAATGGCATCATGGGCTGTCTGAATTCCCACTTCCCCTCCTGGAAGTCAGGCTTGTTCCTGCACCCTGTTGATGTGCAGCCAGCTTAATGCTGAGGGGCTAAACCTTAAAACATTCCCTCACTTAATGTAACTGAGGTGAATTCTTAAGTATCATAGTGTACCTTTTATACCACAACTTTTCCTGCTAAGTTCTTCTAGCACTTCACCTGACAGAGATTTTTTTAAAAGTTATTATTTCCAAAGTGAACCAAAGGTGACCCCTCACCAACTTTTAGTTTGAGCTCAAATGTAGGTCTCCTTGGGTTTGAAGGAATACCAGGAACTCACATCTAATAACTCTCTTAGTAACTCTCTTAGTTACTTAGTTAACTCTCTTAGTAACATCTAAATGTTACTAAGAGAGCCCTGACAGAAATAAAGTGCATAAAATTTAACCTGGTGTTTCCAAAGGCAAATTTTTTTTTGCCACAAACGCCAGAAATACCACTATAGCTATATCGACATTACACATGGAGGCTGGGATTTGGCCCAGCAGAGCTCTCAGCCTGTAATTGCTGTATCCAAATTAACAGATAGCCAGACCCCGTGTCTCAGCTAGGAAGCAGCTACTAATGGCTAAAAGGCACTAAAGCACTTAGACTGTCTCTGAGCCGTGCCTAATTGTGCAAAGGCTCCTCTCCTGGCCATCCTCACAGAGTTTAAATCAATGCTTTTTTGTTGTTGCTGTGCTGAAACAGAAGATGGGTATTTACACTGACAGGAGGACGGAGGAACTTCACACCAGAACAGGGACAGCTTCTCAAGCCCCTCAGCTTTCTGTGGTAGCCATCCAGCCATTGATTCCAGGCTTTCTCCATGCAATATCCAAGATGTTAGCATAAATCACCCTTCACATCTGACTTTGTAGTGCAACGGGCCAAAAACGGTCACAGCCAGGCATGGATGAGAGACAGTTTAAGAGGCATTTCCTCACCTCCTGTTTTTAAAGGTGGAGGTCAATCTGCCTAAACTGGGATAGAGTCTGACAGCCTTGCAGTTGCGAAATTGGACAGCAGAAGCTTCTTCCCACCTCCCCCAGCCATTCACCTTGTCCCCTGGTTTGTCAGAGGTGGCTGCTGCTGAGGCAAAGATGTCTGAGCCACTCACGAATCAGTGGGGTTGCCTGCAGTCTGCTGCACCAGGGTAAAGGAAAATCCAAACAAAAAGAACAGATGCTGAAGGGGGTGCTTAGATCAGGTGTTGTGCCCTTCGCTGGGGTCCAGGAGTCCTTCCAAACAGGATCATCTCTGATTCAATGGAGATCTGATGCCAAATGTATGCCCCAGCATGTCCCACCTCTACCAGAGGAAGAAGCTGCTTTAGGCTTTCAGTTTGAGCAGTGTCCAGATTCAAAAGGATGTGTAGAGAGTGCCCTCCTCCCCAGAACACCCTGGGGCCAAGGGGATAGGTCACCTCCTGGCCTCTGGCATTTTTAAAACTGAGAGAGCCCAGCTTCCCCTCACCTCTTCTTGGGAAGGTCATAACTACCTGACTGTCCATCCTATCTGTCATCCAATCTGCTGCATTAGATGCCTCTGCTTAAAAATGCATGGGATAACTAAACCAGAAGAGGAGAGGGGTGCCTAGTATTTCCTCTTACTGAATCAGCCTCTGGATATCTTTACAGCAGCCCAATGCTTCCTGCACTGGAAATGGAGATGCCTGGGCATCACATATTACCCTCCAGGCCTGTGTGGGAGGTGTGCTATCTCCAACTTTGGGTTGCATTCCCAATAGCCACCTAACATCTCTACCTAGGTTTTGCATTGCTCCATGTCATTGTTTTCATTGTGTGGACAGAAGGCAGGTTTTTCTTGTCAAGTATACTCTGAACTCAGAGAACATGAGGATTTCAATCCACATGCTGAGGGTTGGCACAGCCTGGAAAAGAACTGTTCATCTCATAGACAGCAGTGAGATTAAAGAAAAACAAGAGTTTGGGCTCATGTCTCTACCGTATAGACATGTGGTATATGATCATATGGAAGTGGTAACTTCATAGAGCTGTCCTGCTAGCATAGAGGACATACTTTTGGCCTTATGCCAAAAGTAAGGACTTCTGTTTAAATGAAAGCTTTATCTTTTGATGTTTTCCCACTTCTTCATAAAATTACATAGTTCTTCAGTGTCTGTCTTCTCACAAAAAACGTACAAAGATCTTACACTAAAACTGATCACAAAAGAATTACTATTTCTGTCCCAGAAAGAGTCTTTTGAAGTCCCCATCATCCCCCAGGAGCTGAGAAATTCACATCTCCTCAGCAGGCAGGTCTTTACTGTGATGTTTGTTGGGGAGCAGCTGCCTTGTTGCTCCTACTCCAAGTTTTCCCAAGATGTTGTAAATCTAAGCAATCTAGTTCTTCCTGTGCTTTTCAGGAGGACTCCCTGGCAAGAGCACTCATGAAGGGGGGAAAAGGTAATTTGGGTTAAAATACTTAAATCATCTGTGAGCCAATCTGCTGACATGAGTAGGAGTGGAGTGAGTTCAGCACTTGAGAAAGCAACCACCACCTCACAGGCTCTGAAAGAACAGTTCCTCTGCAAAACAGTGAGTAATAATTCTGGTTATGTCACTGTCTCTCCATGGGGAAAACTAAATATATCCTGATACCATTGCTCCTAAGTTTGGTTTTTAATTGCTCTTCTTCCATTTATGCTCAATTAAGCACCAATGCCTTCCCCAGAATTAGCCATGGAAATCTAAAAATCAGTCACTCCCATTGCTCCGGCAAGCAGCTTTCTTGGGTCCTGCTTACTGATGCTCCTAAACCCTCCCTAAACCCTTCGGCCTTTGTCCATCCACTTCTGCAGGAGCTGGACAGAGAGAAAAAAGAGAAACCTTTCAGAGCACGTGTGTTCACAGGGCATATCAGTCTACTTTTGTTGGTGCTTTCGGAAAGCATCTCTGTCTCCTGAGGTATGATGAATGGATAGCTGTTTGCTTAGCAAGTTATTGCTTTGCTTGCTAAATATCCTTATGAACAAACAGGTTTTGGAATGAGCTGAGGTTTGCTTGCTTGGAGTTCAGCATTATTGTTGGAAGCCGACTGTGTGCTCACCTTGCTCCAGCACAAAGGAAGATGTGTTCACCTCTGCGCCTTTTTGTGGCCCTAATTTTGGGAGAGGGATCTTGGGAGGAAGCAGTGATGTACATGAGTGACCACTGGAGGTCACGATACCCCACATTGCTTCCACAGCCTCCTCCATCAAGCAAAAGGAGCAAACATGATTAAAAAAAAGCATCTTGCTGCTGGAGCTTCTTATGGCTGTGTTAAAAGCTGCAAGGGTAAGCTGAGCACTTCAGGTCCTAAAATAGGGTGGGGGTAAGTATGAGAAGTATGACTAGAGTTCTGTGAAAAAACCCTGCCACTTGGGCATTGTTGTGACAGATGCGGAGGGCAGGGTCGCCTCTAGACAGGGGGACTGCCTTCTGCTGGCCCCCCTTTTGGTCTAGGGTAACAGAAAGCATGTGTAGAATGGGGTCCACTATTAGGGTCTCTCACTTGTCTTCCAAGGCTGCTCCACCTCTACCATATCCCCTTTGGCAGCTGGAGGCTGCTGGACAGTAACTTGTACGGGGCAAGCAGTCTTACACCTCAGAGCACACAGTGACCACACAGCAAGCCTCCTCTGCTTGCTCCAACACCTCAAATTCTGCTTTAACACTGAAAGTAGGATTTGACCTCACATATGCCAGATGGAGAGACTCGAGAGGACTGCAAAACAGTGAAGGACAGTCACCATACTGGGTGGAATATGGGAAGTGTTTGCGTGTGCTGGGTAAGAGAGGGGTTTTTTCTTCCTGATGGAGATGTGTGTGGTGTGCCACTTGCAAGAAGGGTTCTGTGGTGTGGTTTCCATCTCCTACTGTTCATGCTTTGGCAGCACTGGCCTTATCCATACCCAGTGTTTTCCACCCCCCTGTGTCTCACACACACAGTCCCCGCGTCATGGTGCATGTGGACCAGCAGTGTGTGTCTCACAGGGCAAATCTCAACAGTTCAGACTCTGAGCAGGGATTTCTTCCATAGCTGAACACTAAAAAGGCCCTAAGTGAGGGCAGAAAACCAACAAGAGGTGAAGACGTTGAGAAGATGGAGGAACAGGGTGCTGCTATGGGGCACAAGATGCCTGCTGAGACAAGAGCAGAGAGTCTGACCCCATCTGTACTTGTGTTTCCCGTCACAGTAGTGGCACCCAGCATACATGGTTGTCCAGGCAGCTCCTTAGATTTACCACCATATTATTTATTCTTGTTAGCAATTTCCTCACTCTGCTGGGGAGCATAGTTGAGTTCACACTGGAGCAAGTGCAGTTTGATTTATAGGAGCCCAGTGTGCTGCAAGGGACATCAGTGCAAAAAACAGACCTAACTTTTGTTTATTTTGGTCCTCCAGAGATTTTAAAGGCAAGAAGGGTCTGTGTGTTACACATCATAAAACTGTATCAAGAGATTGCTGCATCAAGCCTGTATCTCCTCGTTAAGCTATGACATGGCCTTTAAAAAGGCATCCAACCTTGATTTAAACACTTTGAGTACTGGGGAATTGAGCGTGTCTGTGCATCTCATTTTGAATCTCAATTAATACAGTTTCTGCTCCCTGCCCAGAAGCTGTGCTTGATATGCATTTGTTCATTGGATTAAAGAATTTTCTACTGGCACTGATTTCATCATGAAGATACACCTAATATCAGAGTAGCCCAAGAAAGACCCTCCTTTGTTAAGCCAAAGAAGTTGAACATCAGAGTTTTCTCAGTACATTTGCTCCTGTAACTGTGTTTTAAAAACTGCCTTTAGCATCCATTTGAAGTGTGAGCATCCATAGTGGATACCACTGGCTGGTACCAATCCCAACAATGCTGCTTGCAGGATTGACACTGCCTCCTTGTGTTCAGCAGAAAGGCCCATTCTTGTATGAGCTCACTGACATCCCTCTCTGCAGGCAGACAGGCCAATTTCATGGCTCTTCATTGCATTTTGAAGTTGTTGGGGTGAAACTTTAGCCCATTCCCTGCTCCTGTGTTTGTCTGGTCCTCTCCCTCTGCATTCTATCAGCTTGTACAGGTTTGGCTTTTTTCAAACTCCTGGCTGAGCTGCTTCAATTGGCTCTAACAGCAGGAAACTTCCCAAATTGAGGTTCTTTCTGAGGTAGTTTTCTGCAATTATGTGAGGAAAGGTGGTCCACAGGGGATCTGTCCCTCACTGGCACAAGGCAAGCAGCAGGAACAAAGGGCTAAGAGCAGGGAGAGGGCAGAGGGGAGGCAGAAGTGGATGTGTGCCCTAGTGTCCAGTGCCTGTGCACTGGACAAGGTTGTCCTTGTGAGGCATGACTAGGTCTTAAATGATATGTTTTACTACCATGACCTGGTCCTGAAGGTAGGTCTTTCCTAATGATCCTTGTGAAACAGCTGTGTGAGCACTTCTAGAAAAGAGAAGGGCCTGATCTTTTGGTTAAAAACCCTTCTAAATGGGTTGTCCATCCTTATTTTGTAAATGCATGGTCCCCCATGCTGACTATGGGGTGAACACTTCCATCACCATATCCAGGTGACAAAAAATAGTGACAGCACATCACACTTACAAACCACTGTCGTTAGGTAGTTCTGCAAAGAAGTTTGAAAAATGAGCCTGTCTCCATTTATAGACACATGAAGAAGTTAAAATTACTTTTTTAGTGGCTCAGCCACTGAGAACAGGGTCCAGCTGACACTGTGGAAGAACCTATCTTTTACCAGCTCATTTTTCAACCATAAGCTGCAGAAACCTGCAGTGAGATGTTTTTAATCAACCAGGATTTTGTATTGAGCCAAGTAAAATCTTGGGCAGCTGCAGCAAAACCAGCTCCTTTCCTAGCTTATAAATGCTGACAAACTTGTCAGGTACCCTCTTGTGAGAGAGGATAATGTAGTGGATGCTTTGTCATCATCAGCTATTCAGAAAGCATTGCACCTGGATCCTGTTTCTAAGCCCTCAGCGCCTTAGATAAGACAGTGATATAAAAGATGAGTGTATGTTTTTGTGTGCGTAAAAGCCTGGTGTTCAGGCCTTTAAATCTGCCTCCTTGTGAGGAATTTCTTGAGAACTGTATGTCAGCTTATTATTCTTCGCCTCAACACTGGATACTTGGTGGCTGACTACTTCCACCTATTTGTTCCAGAATTATGGCAGCTTTATTTGGGTGATAATAGGAGCACTGTGCTGTTTTATGAGACTGTAATCCAATTCTGAAGTGGATGAACACTCTTCAAGGCCGCGTAGTTTATCCTGATGATTCAAGGAACTGAATCACTGACCAAAAAAGTAGTGGTGTTCCTTCTCATGTTGTTATGCTCCAATTCCCCGCAGGCTAAATAAATATTCAAAACACCTGTGATGTGAGAAGAAAGATGATAAGGAGATGATGGGAATGACAGTGAGGAGCAGAATGGCAGAAGGAGCTGGATAGGGGGATATTTTATTGTTTGCTTATTAGTTATGGCAGTAATTTCTTGATTATATTCGTCATCTTTCAGACAGGGACTGCACCTTCACCTGAAATCCTCTGGCTCTTGATTAGTCACAAACTGTATAATTTCCACAGCCCCAAAGATCTGAAGGTTATTCACAAGTGCCAGAGTCCGATCTGTAGCTGTACCATGAGATTAAAATGCTCTAGCTCCTGCACTGTGCAGGTTCAGGCTGCTTACACATGAAGCCAGCACAAACTGGCTCTGCTTTTCTTCCTCTGCTTTGCTTTGTTGTACTGCTCACTTTTGAAAGGGATTTAAACTGACTTTTACAATTTAAATAATAGGGTTTTGATATAAATGTGCAGGTGTATGAATAAGCACTATGTAGCAAATAAACACCTACCTGGTGGGTGCTTGCAGTCCTCAATAAGGCTGAGGTGCACAGGGTGTGGCTCAGGTCTGGAACCAGGGGTTTTAACAGAGTGATGTTTTTTACTTGACAAGAAGTGATCCCAGCAAACAAGCTAGGAGTGAAACCAGGCTTTTACTGTGGACACATGAATTCGCTGACTCTCCTAGTCTGTCAATGTATGCTACAGAGTGCAAGAAATACACTGCTGAGAGCAGTTATGCTCCCAGTCTTGCTCTGAGGCTTTGCACAGCTCTGCTGGCAAGGTTTGTGCTCCGATAGGAGCTGGTTGGAATTAGGTCTATAAATGGCAGCTTACCTTAAGCATTGCACAGATGGTGTTTGTATCTTAGGGCCAGCTGATTTCACAACATTGGTGGAGGATATTTTTTCCTTTTCTGCAAGCCATTGGTGCAGGGTCTCTCTCTGACACTGTCATCTCTGCACAGACCTGAGTGAAGATATCCCCTCTAGGCTTAGTGGGGGATCCTGGGAACCAGAGGGTTGCTAGTTGCTTCTCAGCCCCACCTTCTGGAATCAGGTGAGTTTGGAGCTGTTTGGAGGGTTGCCCTCCAGCCACTACAGAGACACCACTCTGTATCAGCCTAAAGATTAAGGTCAGAAGGGAGAAAATCTGTAAGTCTCATCAGAGGTGCCCGACACCTCGAAAAGAGCCTGCAGTGAACTGTTTTGGGAGTCTGCAGAGCACTGTAATGCTAATTAAAATTGCAATTAATTTAAAATACCAGATAAATATTTCCACTTCCAGTACACTTAGATGTTCATTCCTGGTTTGAGCATGCAGTCTTGTTTCTGGTGTGTATTTTGCTTTGGACTACTTAAAAGTTGAGGCTTACTGAGTCTCAACATCTCTTAGGTCCTTTTGGGGACAATAAAAAAAGAAACATTCAATAAGATCAGTGCATTTAGTCATTATTTAATAGTGTATCTCAAAGTTATCAGTCTGATAAAGATCACTGGCCATGTGTTGTGTTGGAGGGAGGCTGCTTGCCCAGGCACTGGATTTTCTGTTGACTTTATCTTCTGCTGGTGGCTCATTAGGTGGCTCATCCTTTCAGACCAGCAGTAGTCTCACAAATGCTTGGCTAGGAATGCTTTAGAGGATGTTTTTTTTTTTAAATATAAAATTAAGTAATTAGTCCAGGAGCTAATTAAACTTAGCATTTGACTTTCTAGGATAGTACATGAATCATAAATTTGAGGACAGGGTTAATTTATCTCTTGGTGACAAATCTGTGTATTTGATATGCCATTTTGGGGGCAGATGCAGATACTTATTCAAATAAGTCATGGATAGAAGATATGTGCATTAATTATCCTATGACAGCTGCAGCCAGATTAAACAAAACATTTATCTGCCTAGAGTAAGGTAAATAAACTCTCTTGCTCTGAGGGATGCTTCTGGCATGGTACTTTCCACATATCTGAGAAGCACATCTGGTAACCAGTGCTGCTAGTGACTGCAAAGCACCAGGAGGAGCAAGTCCTGATGGAGTTACTTAAATGGATGAGCAAGGATGCTGGCATTACCTGGGAACTACCCTGTATTGGTATTCATAACTGCTCTGGTTCTTTTTCCACTGACCTTGTCAACAAGTCAGTAGTTATACTCAAATATACTGTGTCACTGGTGAGGCGAGAGCTGGCAGTGGTGGTCCCAGCCAGCTCCAGTGTCATCAGTCTGTGTCAGAAAACCTTCTGCCAGACAAGTGAGGGTGACAGCGGTGTGGCAATATTTACAGACGTGCATACTTTGTGACAAATGACCAGTGCCTTGGAAATGAAAGCTGAATAATAAACAAATCTTCATCTTAAAAGAAAAATAAAATGGATCACACGGGTATGCAAGCAAGATGAAGGTAAATCTGTAAATAAAGGGCTTTGGGGAAAAAGAAGAGATTTCCAGTACATGAATTTTGCAGGGAAGGGAGAGATGATGAAGCTGGAAGGGAGATGGCTGGTGACTGCCACAGCACCTAGCCACAATAGGATGGCAATTCAGACCCTGTCCCCCTGCATGGACTGTGAGATAGGGCTGTTTGCAAGAGATACTCAGGCTGAAATGCCCTTTGCCTCCCAAAGTGAGATCAAGGTCTGGGCTTTTCAGTGTGTTTTGAGGGTGATGTATGTATACCGGTCACCTGTATCTATAATGCATTGGAAGAGGTTGCCCAGAGAAGCTGTGGATGCTCCATCTCTGGAAGTGTTCAGAGCCAGACTGTATGAGCCTTTGAGCAACCTGGTCTAGAGAAAGGGGATGATCTTTGGAAGTCTCTTCTAAGCCAATCATTCTATGATTCTCCAGTGTTGTCCTTGCACAGATATGTAAATGGACATCCAGGTGCCTGGGTAAGAGACTCCAGAGGTTCTTCATGCCAGCTGGCTTAGGAGGACACAAGCCCCTTTGGGCATGCCTGCCTCCTTCCACTGACTGGAGATAGGTCCAAGTGGATGAGCTCAGACCGTGGGTCAGAGCTGTGGATAGATAAGGAGAGGTTCCTTCCTCCCTCAGCCATCAAGCCTTTCTGCTCTTGCTGATGGAGGGTTGTAACATTTTGGCCACTGATTGTCCATCCTCTGAGCTGTAGATAAATTTTAGGTCCCATCCTCAGCAGATGGATTTCCTTGTGTCATTGTGTGGAATCCCACAATCTCCTGGGCAGGATTACAGAGGACTCTGTCCAGCTTGTGATCTCACAAGAGTACCCAGCGTGGAAGAAAAGCACAATTCTCTTAGGGAAACAACACTCTAAACAAGTCGGGAACAATGATCAGAATAACCTGTATTTATGAGCCCTTATAGGTGTCTGAATAAACTTAGATTATGAGAAGCTAGGGCAGCTTACTTAAACATCGATCCTGTGAGCGGACAAGGGACTCTCTAATCTTCTGATTTGTTGCTGTGGTTGGTAGGTATGTCTTTGTAAATTTTAGAGGACCAAGATAATATTGAATGGACAGTATAAAAACAGCTGGATCAACAAGATACAGCAAGAGCTTCAGGAATATGCCACATACATCCTCCTATAACTCTGTCCTCCCCATTCATCTCACAGTGTTTGGTTAAGCTATTATATAAACAATTATTATTGTGTACATGGAGGATATTTTTGTGCTGTATCCTTTGATGTGGGCATTGCGAGGGTACAGCTGAGACTAATTTTCAGCTGTGTCAGTTTTTAACTATACATGTAGCTTAGAGATTACTAAGTATTAGGAATGAGCATTAATGCTTGTCAGAGCAGGTTCCACAGGTGGTGAAGATATCTCTCCAGCAGCTGTCATCCTGCAGGCTGCCACTCACTTTAATCTCCCTGTCACCCATATTTCTCAGGCACTTGACAGCCCCTCAATTTCAGTACTGAAAATTATGTGCTTCAGAACTTTCATGAAGAAATTTAATAGTTTGGTTACATTACAGGGAGGAATCTACCATAAATTGTATTTCTGAATTTCCTTAATATTTTTTTAAATTGCCCATTTAGTGTGTCTGTCACAGTGTGTCCCATCTCAGAGCTATGGCAATTTAAAGGTGTCTAATGAGAAATCCTTTTTGGACAAGCTACTCTTAGGGCCATTCAGAAAAGTTCTCCATCTAATTCAAAAAGTTTGGAGGGATACAGAGCAGTGACACTTCAAATGTGCACGAACAGGATTTGGACATAACAACCCTCTGAACAGCTCCACTCTGTGCATGTGTGTGTACCTGCACCTGTGTTGATAAAGGAGTCTTTCTCTTCTTTCCTTGTGATGTCCCCCTATTTATTTATTAATATTTTTAATAATGTTTCATACTGTTTTTGAATCCTGTAAGCTCTTTTTTTTCTTCCCCAGCTTTTTTTTCCCCTTATAACTCAGCAGACTCTTTCTCTTCAGCCATAGAAAGGGCTCCAGTCGTCCTTCCCAATTCTATTCTTGCTCTTCCTTGGTGCCCAAAGCCAAATCCTAGCACAGTCCCCTGCCTCAGCCTGACCTTACTTCCCTGTGCAGCAGAGTCCTTTCAGCACCTGGCTTGCACAAGAGAATCAACCCTTTAAGTGGTGTGAATTCCCTATGGATGTGTGCAGAGGGGTAGTGGATGCTCCCTGAGGGCTGGGGATGGGGGCAGAGCCTGGGGTATCCCAGCATTCATGTACCACATATTTGAGCCAAGTTCTGTCCTTAAAAGCTTTTACATTTATTTTTGTTTCTTCATGGTTCTATGTGCTCCATTATATATTCTCTCAATATACAGAATACATATAGAGGAAAAATATAGTATGTTCTACATTCTGTGTTCTTTTCTGAATAACTGTAGCCTCTCACTTAGCAAGACACTTGAATGCAGTCCAGAATTCTCAAACAAGGTTACCTAAAGATGATCCAGAAAGCATTTTAAAAATTCACTGTAGTACCCTGCACAAATGCTTCTAAAAATTGTCACAATATCGAGACCTACACTTTTTCTTTTTGCCAAACTTTTTATAAGAAATAACAATCAACCGACAGATGAGACACAGTGGACCATGAACATTGTGCCAGAGCCTCAGCATTGAAATCAGAGGCATGGACACGACTAACTCCCTGTGCAGGCACTTCTAAGGCACAGTTCATCTGACCCACCTGGTGGGGGATAATTGGTCCCTCCAACCTCTCAATTCTGCCAACTGACTATAAAAACACTGCAGACAGCTATCTCAGAGCTAGGCCTTTATGTTATCTGGAGCTGGTTGAGGACATTTTAACCAGAATGACTACTGAGAAAAAAAAAAAAAAAAAAAGAATATTTAAAATAAAACAAAAAGGAAAAAAGACAAGCAATTTTTTTTCCCCCAGAGGAGAAAAGACCAGGTCCTTTATAGTGCCAAAAATAGTCACCTTAAGAGAGCAATGCAGGTCTATGTAATGTAAATTTTATATTTAAGCCAAGTCAGATGAGAATATTCTTTGTGTTCTAAGTATGTGAATAAGCCTAAACTGCTGGGATGGTAAGACGCACTCAATTTTGCACAGGAGAAATAATAATAATCAATTTCAATAATCTCGAAAAACCGATATATTAAGAGCAAAATTTACATCAAAATTTACACAAGCAAATAACCCAGACTTGAATAGCCTGCCCTTGAACACACATCCAAATCCATTTTAGTAAACAACATTATAATTTATCACACAGCAAAATACAGCTAGTTTCCATGGGGGGGAAAAGCTAAATATCTTTAGGTGCCATTGATATTAGATATAAATAAAATGCATACTTAGAGAATGGTCTTCAAATCAGCAGTAAAATCTTACTAACTGGTATAAAGCAGAAAATTATACCTGAAAATCACAATTTTTTTTAAACTGCTTGAGAAGATTTTGTGTATTGCTGCAATTACTTTTGTAGCAGTTGCTTTTTGTGCTGAAAAGGGATTTCTGTTCAGTTGACATCTATCCTCAGTGTCATACTACTTTTATTCTACAAGAGAGAGAAGGGACAAGTAAAATGTATATTCATATCCAGAGAAAGAGTCTTAGGAACAACATAGTGCTGCTACTTTAAAAGAATTGTATTTTTGCATTAGGCACTGCTTCCCCATGCATTTGTATCTGCATGTGTGTGTTTATGTGTCTCTCTACGCACAAATGATAAGTAGCTACATCGTTTACATTTTTATGGCTGAAGCCCTTGATTGAATTTACATAATGCCAGGAGGGCCCATTTGGGATTCAGGTCCTGCTGTGCAAATACTCACTAAGACTTCTGTCCCAAAGAGCTTGTAACTCTAAGAGGATAAAATGTGGCAGGGGAAATAATTAGGGGGAAATGCAGTGATTCTCTCTGGTTACATGGGAGGGTCACTCAGCTCCAGGATCAGAACAAGTCTTCGTGCTTGTCTGACACTGATTTACTGTTGAATCAGCAGCACCATTCTGGTTTTTTATCCTGGGCTCACAGCCAAACTGTCCTTCCCTCTTGTGCTTGAAACACAACATCAGGATGTTCCCAACCTCAGCTGAGCTGCACAGCAATATCAGCCCCTTCCAGAGAATACCCCAATGGCATAAATCAGCCCTGGTTTTCCACATGCACATTTCAATTCATGTAAGGAAAAGATTTTGCTCTTGGTGGAGTTCTTTTTGGGGTAGGAGTGAGAAAGAAAACATTTCCCTGCTACAGGCTTGTTTCTCCATCACATATAAAAGGAAGGACAGGTAAGAAGAAGCTCTCAAAACTCTACATCTTTCCCCAGGGGGACATTACCAGGAATCCACAAGGAGCGATGAGTTCTGGTATGTCTACATGCCACCCCTCCTAGCTCTACACATCCACCTTCCATAATGTTCCCAAAACATTCCCAAATGTTTTCCACAAGCTTCCCAAAACACCAGGATCTCTGTGCCTAAAGTCCAGGCCCCAATCTCCAATATGCAGTTGTAGCTGGGTGGGGAAGGAAGGGTGTTGTCTTGGATCTGGATCGAGGTGACATGGAAAGCAAGTCACAGGAACATCTCTGGACCCCCACTCCTCTCTGGGGCCAAGATACCAGAGCCATTCTGAAAATCAGACACCTGCATTTGCTCAGGACAGGGAGTTTTGGTTTGCACTGGTGACTCTTGCAGAAATTTTGTTTCTCTGTGTTCGCATTCGTTGTCAGCCCTGCTGGCTTGGGGATGAGCCAGAGCATGACTGCTGATGCAGTCAGTTCAGCCCTTCTGTGGGTAGGGGAGGAGAAACATGATGGTACAAATGCAGACATTTGGCATGTTTCTCCCATGTTTCCATATGTCTAGTGAGAAACTGCCCAACTGATCCGAAGAGTGAGCAAAACAAACTGCTTTCTTAAGGCCTGCTCAAGTCCCTTTCAAACATCAGTAAGAACAAAACCTTCTGTTGTGGTTGTCATATGCAGCAATGAGAATAAATGCTGCAAATCAGTGTGGTTGTCCACTCTACCTCCCCAGTAGAATTATTTAAAATTCAGAAATCCTTCACATACTCATTTTCTGCTACTATACAAAACTATGATTTATTTATAGTCTCAAGAAGTGGGCCCATGAGAAGCTGAAGAGTTTCAACAGGGCCAAGTGCAAGATGCTGCACCTGGGTTGAGGCAGCCTCCAGTATCAACACAGGCTGGGGGATGAAGATGTTGAGAGCAGCCCTGCTGAGAAAGATTTGGGGTACTGGTTGTTAAGAGGCTAAACATGATCTGGAAATTGAGCTGGCAGTCCAGAAACCCAAATATATCCTGGGCTGCACCAAAAAACTGTGGCTAGCAGGACAAGGGAGGTGATTCTCACACTCCACTCACACGAGACCCCACTTGGAGTGTTAGATCCACCTCTGGGGCTCCCAGCATAAAAGGGTTTTCAACCTGGTCTAGTGGAAGGTGTCCCTGCTCATGGCAGGTTAGACTAGATGGCCTCTAAAGGTTCCTTTCAACCCAAACTATTCCAATATTTTATTTTGGTGTTGTTACCAGCCCTGTCATCCTGGCCCAACATATCACAGGAATTTGGGAAGGCTTTAGACAAGAGAGTCAAAGTTTCAACATAATTTGTGGCTAATGCCTGAATGCTTGTGGCTAATTTGTGCTAATGCCTGTGGCTAATGTTCTCAACCTAGTGCATGTGCTTTCTTTATTTAAGTCATCCCTGCCCCTATCTCTCAGGGTTTGCATATGCAAACCCATGAGCAGCCGCTGAAGTTGCTGTTTGGGTAGGTAGTTTCATAAAGTGGAAATCCACTGATGGATCTGTGGGGAAATTCTAGGTGGTTATTTGCATTGGATTTGTAAATGTAGAAGAAGAAAGGTTACTGGCAGTCATAGTTTTTCAATACAATGCCTATATAAGGGTATGTTTAACTGAGGTTCAGGTTTACTCTTTGGGAATGGACAGAGCTGATAAATTGGCATAAACTTCTTGTCCTCCACCTCTGTGCAGGACCAAAGAGTATTTTGTATGTCCTTGTTTGAGTGATGACACGTCTAAACCAAATGTAACCATCTGACTTGGTTTTGTGGGTGACTTTGGCCTACAAAGTCTTTATGTGCCAGGCCTCCCTTCCCACAGCTGTGCTGGGCACATGGACCCAAATGTCCTGCCTTTGTGGGGTCTGCAGAGGTATTCCAGAGCACATGCTGCTGCCAGAGAAAAATGAAAACAATATTAAAGAAGCAAAAGGAAAGAGTGTGTGTGTGTGTGTGTGTGTGTGCATCACATTCATTCACAGAAGGTGAGTGTATCATCAAAGTTGATATGGGTTTTCCTCCGCTCTCCATTTCATTGTCCCTTCTGCCCTCTCGCACATGACACACACACATCTGTTGGAAAGTACAGGGCATCTCATTAGGTAGGCTTGGACTATCTGCTGGGCTTTTTAAAGCATCCTTAAAATGGACATTTCTGTCTCCTTAGAGGTAGGGATCAAATGATGTTTGTACATCTGGAAAAGCTAGCCTTGTCATCTTCTTCAATGGCACTGTTGTTGTCCCAGAGCCCCATGTTGCTATCAGGGTATGCCAAAAACCTGAGCATCAAGGTATGGCAACAATCTACCACTGTCACGCTGAAGGCAGCACCTGGGTTTCTCTTTGAAAGGGTTTCTTCTTTGTTTGCATAAAAAGGTTCACAAAATTGTGGATGCCCCATCTCTGGAAAATATTCTAGGCATCCTCCATTTAAAAAAAGAGTACATAGCCTGGATATATGAGCAAATTAGTGTGCTGAGTAATTTATCCAGAAAACATTAAGTAGAGCTAAAGGGAGGCTAATACAGAGCTTCTTTTAAAGTTGAAAGCAAAACCTACCAACATATTGTTGCAAAACCAGAGGCAGTTCCTTTTCTAGCTCGAACATCAGAAGAACCAAACTCCATGCTGTAGATATTAAGGTAGGACTAAAGTTAAAAAACTTAGATATTGATGTGCAATAGAGGCTTAAAAGATAATGTATAAGCCTGATAAGAAAAAAACCCAACTTGGTGTTTTTTTGATAGAATAACTTAAAATGAAAAAACAGCAAAAATGCCATGCTCATTGTTGCCTTCTCATGGTGTATCTGATGCATCTGGTGTCTCAGGAGTGAGTGGTTGAGAACAGCACTGCAAATACTGTGGAGCAGGAGGAGCTGTCCTTGGAAGACTGTCAAAATCAATGCAGCATGTGTTGTGGGAGGCATTCCTTTACATCTTTTGGATGTTTGCATCATGCAACATCTCTAATGGCCAGTTTCCTTCTTCAACCATAAGACCTCATCCACAATTGGAGGCTGGGTGGAAGTGGCCTCAGGGGAAATCATGCTGTGCTGTGCAGAAGTTTTTGAAGTTACCTTGATGAGTAGCTGATGGTGGATTAAAATACAATGGCCTATTTTGGGAGCAAAATGGCTTCCTCCTTGATTCCTGACAGAATATTTCCTTCACAGGCCATCTTCTGCCCTAGAGAAATCCTGTCGTTCCTTTCCCCATCTTGCTCCTTCTTTTATCAGGGATGCTTTCTTATCTCCTCTCACTCCCTCAGCAAGCCTGCTGCTTTCTGTTTGCTGTTGTTCTTCCCAAGCTGGCTATGAGATAGGCAGGAAATGGGTTCCCTGTGCCACAGGGGAGTCACAGGCTGTCTGCCATTCACTCAGGCATGTGCTTAATGGGGGTGGTACTCTAGTGGTCTTGGTCTGGTGGTCACTTGAAGACCAGCCCATGCAGAGAGGTGTTGGATAAGGAGAAGGGTTGCATGAGAGCCTTGAGGCAGCATGTGTTCCTATTGATTAATGGACATTTTGGAGTAGAGAACAAAAGTAATGAAACATGAAATAAAGCTGTTATAAAAATGTATTGGAGGATTCACTCTGTGATCATACTTTTGGGCTCTGAATATTATGTTGCTAATACTTTTGTATTGCTGTTGGCTGGAGTACCTCAGCTGGTACTGGGACCTCTCTAGATATATCTTCAAGTATTGGACTCATACTTTTGAGAGGTGGTGGATGTTCCACCCCTGAAAACTTTCAAGATCAGTCTGGACATGGGTCTGAGCAACCTGGTCTAGTTGCAGATGTCCCTGCTCATTGCAGGGGGTCTGTACTCCACGGCCTTTAAAGGTCCCTTCCAAGAAAAACAGATTCTATATCAGTAGTGTGGAAAATCCTTGTAAGAGCGATCTTGTATTACCCCACCATCACTCTTCAGGCAATCACTAAAGGCACTGAAGGGGTCTCTCTGTGTAAGCTGCACTTTTATCCACCTCTGGAGAGTGATACATCCCAGTCAGTACTAGAGCTGTGCCTCAACTCTTTAAAAGCAGGCACGAACATTTGAGTCAGTGTGTGATCTACTTACCTTTTATGGTCAGTGGAGAGAAATAGACAATTCTAGGTCATGATTCACCTTGTCCAAATGCAGACATCAGGAATAATTCAGTGAATCACACTCTAAAATGGCTTATTTCTTTCCATTATAATGGAAAATTATAAAATGAGGACAAGCTGATTAGCTATATGCATACACCTATCTTGTCAATATCTCCAGGGAGGTGAGATGAGCATCCTACAGGCCTAAGAAAGGTTTTGATCTCCAGAGGGTCTTACCCCTTTCCATGGCTTAGGAAGAAAGTCAGACAGGTCCCAAGCTCAGATCACACTTACCTTTTAAGTTAATAAAATTAATTTAAGATTACTCCCATTCTGAATCTGTATCTGCCACTAATAGACTAGTATTTTTTCTGGAACTGGTCATTCTCCATAAGAGCTACCATGGATTCAGGAAGCAACCACAGAAGCATTTCTGAGAAGTTTCACACTTCATTTATTAGTATTTTATTTAAAACTTTTTTATTTTTAATCATAAATTTTCTCCTTTGATGATCAGTTTGTAACTCAGAACAGATTAACTCTCCTTGGACACTGGCTGGGTTAACCTGAGTACTCTGATGGCACAGAGGTGGTGCCTGGTTGAGGACAAGTTTCGATCATTCCTCCAGAAATGTTTAATGGCATCAATCTCTTCTACTTCAAACTCTTGTTTGTCCAAAACTTGAAGAGTGAGAGTATTGCCTGCTGGAAGTTATCTCCTGACACTACATAGAGCAGCAAATTTCCAAAAGTATTCAATGCTGCTAAAGGCTTAGTTATAATAAACATTAAAAGAATTGTTTTCTTCAAGTGGCAGCTAACTGGCCGTACTCGGAGCTCAGCACAGATCCCTTGAAAGATGTGGAAGGGGAGGAAGCACACATAGAAGACCAGCAAGAGGAGAACAGTGAGCCTGCGAGCCTTTTGTTTGTAGCTAGCCTGTGTGTGGAGCCCAGTGGCCAAGATGCAAATGATGAGTACGTAGCACAGAGTCACTGTGAGCAAGGGCAAGAAGAAGGCAAACACAGTTAGTCCCCAGTTGTACCAGCGACTTGTGTTGAAGTCCTCAGCAGCAACCAGGTCTGGGCAGATTGTCTTGTTCTGCCTGTGAACTGGGGCAATCAGGACAGCCAAGGGGCTGAGGGCCACCAGGGAAATCATCCAAACGACTGTGCAAGTCACCACTGCCCATCTCCGCTTCCGAAGAAAAAGGCATTTCATTGGGTGCACAACTACCAAAAAGCGGAAGACACTGAAGCAGCTAAGGAATATAATACCACTGTACATGTTGAAGTAGAAACAAAACTGAATAAACTTGCACATGAAATCTCCAAAAATCCAGTCATTTCCATTAGCATAGTAGTGTATAAAGAAAGGAAGCGTGACTACATACAATAGGTCAGTGATAGCCAGGTTTAACATAATGATCATGCTGCTTTTCCAGGGCCTCATCTTAACACAGTAAACAAAAATTGTCACAATGTTCCCTGGGAAGCACACCAGGAAGATTAGGCTGTAAAGGACGGAGAGATAGAATTTCACCTGTAAGAAATTCTCATCCTTGCAGCTTGTCAATTGGTCTGTGAGGTTTGGCTGAGCAGTAAGATTGCTGGTGCATGCAGATGCCATGTTTGCAAAAGTCTCCTTAAGACAAAAATCAGATGTTTAGTTTTAATTGATTTGTTGGAATAAATGTCAGTTAAACCTTTTGTAGCTGGAGAAAATGTTGTACATTTGAGAAGGCACAGTAGTGCAAAGAAATGAAGATTTGCTAATGTACCCAGTCTGACCCAGATAGCACCATTGAAATGTTTGATTTCATCCTTCCCTCTCTTTTACATTTAATTTTGATAATTAATAATTTTACTCTTTCTTTGTTTAGCCTCCTCCATTGAAGAAGACAATTACTGCTTATCTGCAAATCTTCAGGAGTAGGAGGCACACATTTAGAGAGCTAGAGGGAGTTTGGACTTGGATTTTGCAAAACTGTGAACCACCGTTAACCTTTCAGAAAGTAGAACCCTATCCAAATATTATCTTCATTAAGCTGAGCTAATCAGTGTTTTGTACTCATGAAACAGATGTTGTTCTGCTTTCATGAAAGCCAGAAGATGTAAGGCTTAGTTACAGATCTCAGGACCTGATGCTCCCATAACAAGACAGGTTGTTCCCTGAATGTGATTTTATTCTCTTGAAGTCATCAGAGTATAAAATTAGAATCAATGTTTTGGTTTTGGTTTTTTGGAGGGTTGTTTTTTGGGGGAGGGGTGTTATTTTGGTTTGGTTTTGTTTTTTTTTTAAATCAAGCTCCATAGTGGCATAAAACTGATTTAAATTAATAAAGACTGTTTCTCAAGGGGCAGAGGGAAAATGGAAAGCACAGAGGGCAGACAGTGATTTTGCTTCCCGTTCTATGCCAATTGGAGCTTGGTAGACTTGGACAAGGTAGACTTGTCTCTGAAATGATTTCTTGTCTGACATAGCCTATTTGGATCTCTCCACAGGGAGTCCAAGACATAATATTTCTTGGTAGTGTTTTAACCTGAAAAAATGGTAACCAAGCATGAAAATCATCTAACTTCAGGTATCAGAAAGTTAGATGCCTAGATCTGTGCCAGTCCTCCTAAGCCCACCTTTATCACCAAAGGAAAGAAGTTCCTCCAAGACAGAATATATCTACCCACAACTGAGGTTTCTAAGATAAATTATTTACTATTTTGGCATACCTATTTCTTTCCATTGATACAAAAGGTAGCCCAAGGTGACTAGTTCAGCTCTGGATATCTCAAGTGAGGCAAGAGCTGTACCACTGTGTGTCCTCAGCATCACTCTTCCAGATTCTAACCAATTCCATGTGAGAAAACATTTTAAAGAAACTTCATAAAGTGGTAGGCAGGGTATTATCAAGCCTAGATGCTCTCTCTTTTCCCAGAAACAGCATCTTTAAACTAAACCAGTGCTACATTAAACATCCAGGGTAAAATCAACACATTAAAAAAACTCGGAAAAAACCAAACCTGGAAAAAACACAGAATTGCACCTTATTCAGTCTTGGAAAACGTGATTCAGTTCACAGCATTTAACATGTTACCTGTATAAGTCTTCATTATCCCAATAACTGATGGAACATGACAAACCCAGTCATTAAAGCTGGGACACAACGGGCATTATTTGATCATAACAAGTCAGCAAGGTGATTATCTCTTTGTTACTCAGAAGCACTTCAGAGTGAAATTTGAACAGTGTCCCCACAATTTAGTTAAAATGCTAATGCTTTTTAACATGAATATTAGATCTGGTATAGAAGCTTTGCAGTCAAAGATGCACTAGCTAAAAGGCAGTCAGGCTTGTTTTAAACCAATCCAGATTTACAATCACAAAAGCTAGGGGTGTGCATGCTTTCTCTCTTTTCTGCTGCTCGGTGATACCACTGTCACCCACATTTATGCCCCTCCAGTATATTTTATATCATGTTAGACAAATTTACTAGAATATCTGATTTATCCCCAGTTTGGCTTTCTTGCACTGCTGTTCAGTTCTTCACCACAATCTTGAACTCTCCAAATTGAAAATGGAGAAATACTGCTTACCTGAAAACCTTCAATTCTGCTTCTCCCTCTGATATTGCTTTGAGCAAAGAGCTCAAATGAAATGCATTTATGTCTTCCTTGCAGTAAAGCAGGTTTTAGTATGGCTCTGCAGCCATATACATTCACTCCCTGTCTGACTGAGGCTCCATGCTGCTGTGAATTAGGAAGCTGGTAGAAAACCTCAGTTACTGGCTCAAGTGTCAGCTCTTAGAAGTGGGTGGCTGGAGGAGTCCTCTTTTGCCCTCTGTCATTCATGCTGTCTTGCCTTCAGTGGGCAGATCAGGCTTTGCTGGCAGCAGCTCTGTGTGCTTAGGCAGACCTGTAGTATTCTAATAGCAGCAAATCACATTTAAATTAGCATGTATGTGTGAGTTCATGTGCTTAGAAAAGACAAAATTAAATTTATTCTCCATTTCCTGTGAAGTGAAACCTAATCACCAAAGTGAATAAGGCATGTTGTCATTTCAAGGTCAGGTGAAAACTGTTATGACACACTGTCTTCATTAAAATCAAATTTCTAACAGAGTACAAATTTCATCTCATGAAATAAATGAATGTTTCTTTTGGCACGATGTGCTTTTCAGAAACTGTGTGCTTATTTTTAGTGAGTAAAATATCTATAGTGTATTGGCTGGTTATTACTGGAGTAGCTGAAATTGAAAACTTGTTTTATTTTGAGCTTTTGCTTTTGGGCTTCATAATTCACGAGGTCTGCAATTTTCTCTGCTTCTGAGCCAAAAGACTGTTCTTGAATAAAAATCTTATTATTATCCTTAGCTCGAGGAATAAGATCAAAAGAGATTATTATTATTATTTAAAAACAGTCATTGCATCTTGAATTTTGAAACTGCAGCCTTCAGCCCTTGAGCTTGCAACCTGGTCCATGCACAGAGGCTCCAGCTGCCCAGTGTGGCCAGCAGCCTTTCTGTCTTGGTACATTTGATGGATCTTTACTCACTGATGAGTTTATGATGCAGTACCAAATGAGCAAGCTTTCATGCCTGAACATTATGTATATATGTACACATAGGAGTATTTTTCAGAAGTAGGTCTCAACTCTCCTTGAGTGCCTGTACTGGGCAGGACTGGGGAGCTGGCTATCTGTTTTGCTAATCACACTGCAGGGAAAGAGTGGTAATGGGGACAGTCAAGTCTGGGGCTGCAGTAATGTCTGACAACTAGATCATTATCTATCTGTTACCATTAGGGAAAGGGCACCCTCTCTGCTCTCATCTAACCAAGCTTTTCTCTAGGTCAATGCCCAGAGCACTTTTAAAAAATGTCCAAAGTTTCTCAATAACTGTAAAATACACTGTCATGTACCAGCTCAAGGATCAGCAACTGTTTAAATAGCTATTACCCTGTTCCTAGGCACTGCATGAGTCATTAGAAACCATTTGTATGAGGCTGTAGCGTTACAAGCACAGAGGGAGCTAATTATAGTTAGGGATCATTTAATGCATTCACTACTTAATCCATTATACCCCTGAGCAATGGGGAACCTGTGCAGCAGTGGCTAGTTTTCATTCTTCCTTGGCTCTGGCAGTGCCTGAGGTAAAACAGGAATGGCCTTTCCTGGTGCTGTGACTCAGACCTGCCAGGGATTTGGTGCACTGGGGTCTCAAGCAGGCACTGGGGTCACCTCTGCATTTCTCAGTCAGGACAGGAGAAGAGAAGAAAATAAAACACACATTTTCAGACCAATCTTGGGAGATGGTGACTAATAGAAGGTCAACTCATACAGAGCTGCTCTGCATGGAGATGGAGCTATACTCCTTGGCTTACCCAAATCTTGTCTCATCATCAGATGGAGAGACCTAGTGGCTACTGCACCCCTGCATCCTCCCTGTATCTTTCACCATGGTTACAGCAGCTCCTCATTGCACAGAGACCTTTGGAAACATTGGCTTCAATGGCAGCCATGCGATTGGCCCCAGGACTCACGTCAGGCACTAGGGAAATTGAGAATAAACTAACAAGGAACACATGTTTAAATGGATTATCTTGCCTCATGTGGGATCTCTATGGATAAGGCGTGATTCTGCAGTGTGACTTTCAACTCTTCAGTCTGTGGACCTTTTCTCTTTACCAGCCATTTCTTCACCTCATGTCCATGGACCACTTAAGTGTGCCCACTGGTAGACCATTGAGATGCTTCACAAAAACAAGGGGCTTTTTGTACTTTAAGGCGGTCCTCACCCTTCTCCCCTCTACAAGCATTGGAGGGAAATCAAAATACCCTGTAGTTCCACAGTCAGCTTAAGTGACTCTAATTGCACGCTGCAGTCAAAAGAGCTGGCAGCACCACCTTCCTCCTGTCATCCTAAACCACATGTTTTCAACAACCCCAGTGCTTGTGCAATCATGGGATGTGTTGGATAAGCAAGCTGACTGAGGCCAAACCAGTTCTCTCAATCTTGTGTTGGCTTTATGTCCCTGTTGTGACAGGTGATGGCTTTTTCTCTGAGTGTGTGAGCTCCAGGGCTTATGGTGAGCACTGATGGGGACTGGCTGGGGGCAAGAGGACAACAGCAGAGGTAGATTGGCTGGGGCCAGCACTGAAGCTGCACATGCATTCCTGCTGTGGAGTTGTGTTTCACTCACTGTTCAGCAACCAGCCACCAGCTGAAGCTGGTCTCCAGCAATGCCTCCCAAAGAGACAGCACTCACCTCATGTTTCAACAGCCTGCCAGGCAGGCTGGGTTAATTGGCCAGAGGGGCTGACATTTTCCTTGGCATAATAAAATTCTATGGAGTTCATGTGAATGTATTAATGTCCCTGTATAGAAGGAAAAAAAAAAAAAAAACTGGAATGAGTTTGTGGCAGGATTATTAATTAAATATTTCCTCTTGAAACTTTGTACTACAGGCAAAGCCAGTTATCACAGAGTGTGTGAACCCAAACAGGATCTTTTCATATGGTATTCTTCCTTCTGTGATGGCAGGGTGAACAGGATGCTCAGGATGACTGATGGGTTTGCTCACCTGGGCCACACAAGGTCCTTCAGAAACTTCCAGTCTGAAATAAGGAAGTGGAGAACAAAGCCCAGTATTTTTCTTTTGCTTTTTGGCTGGTTCCAGACAATGTCTCTCTCCTCTAGATGGGCTAGCTATTGGCTTTTGTGGGCATTGGGGTGGAAGAGGTCATGGCAGGGCTTCTTGTGTCTCAGCATCACTGCTGAACTTAACTGTAATTAGGCTTTGCAGGCATGAGGGTCCACAAACCAGCGCAGGGGCCATCCTCGTTTCACAAAACCTGACCTCAAATCCACAGGCATGAGTGAAAGACTCCTTTCAGAATCAAACCTTCAGGCATGACAGCACCCGGTGTGGTGCAGTAGAAATGGCTCTGATTGATAATTATGCAGAAAAACAGGCATTTTGTTGGGCAAGGGTTAGGCTCCAGAGTCTTAAGAGCTTTCATTATACGTTTTTCTTTACTATTATGGTTCAGCAAACACATAATCTTTGCATGGGTTATTTCCCTTAGCAGACATGCATTTGTTTGGCTGATCTTACTCTGTGTGTGATTGAATACCTAATTACCATTGTTATCAGACCACCCGCTGGGAGATGCTCTGTTCTGTCGAGAATGATATCGTGTGTCTTCATCACATGGGGAAGTCAACTCTAGTTCTCCCTTCGTATTTCTTCCCTGAGACAGAATGGTAAGGGAAACATTTTTTAATCCTTAAATGCACAGTAACTCTAAATTAATCTCAGTTAAATGCTGTCATCCAATTATGTAGGAAATAGAGACTGTTAATGAAAACTTTTGGAAAGGGATATTTTACCTTAGGAAAATTACATATGTAATCTGGAATATAAGCAGTGCTGCTGCCACATTGGCTGAGCAGAAGTAGTTCGATAGAGTTCCAAAAATAGCCCATATGGATCTGAGACATTATTTTATGCCTAATATTATTCCTCAAAGTGAATTGGTGCTCATCGACTACAGGGCATAGAAGATAAAACCTTAGGGTGCAGCCCTTAGATGATGGCTGAACTTTCAAAAGGTGTGTTGCCCCACGGGAAATAGGGAGAGGAAAGACAATGGAACAATTTGTCTGCTCAAAGCCAGCATGTGCTCAAGTACTCTGGAGCAGCACTGCCAAGAGTGTAAACCAGTGAATAAAAAGCCCCACAGGAGCACCCAGCTATGAAGTGGCCCTAAACACAGCAGCTGCACCAGTTAAAGTTTTCCCAGCAGATACTAAAAACCAAACTAAACTCATTGAAGATGTGTCAACAGCCATAATTGTTTTAGGTAATAGGCCATTTCCTGAAAATGACCCAGTTCAGTGGGACTGAAAACAGAGAGGACCAGTTTGCTGCCTTGTTATTTTATTGGGTTTTTTCAGTTCCAAGATGAAGCAGCCTCCTTGGTATTTGGTAATGTGCCAGTAGAGGATTCAGCAAAGGATGCTGCTGATGTGGCTTCCAGTGTACAAACAAGTTTTCAGTCACTGAAGATATATTCTCTCGTGGTGCTGTTGCTCTTGTAATTTGTTTGCAGGATGCTGTGGCACATGAAGGAAAGTCTGCACTTTGGTCACTCTAGTAAGGCTTTGTCTTCAGAAAGTGACTTGTAGCATCACAGCCCTCAACACATGAATTTAACGTACACAGCCAAAGAGGAGCCTTCTTATTAGGCAGATATTGTTCCCTCACAAGCCCTGCCTGGCTCTTGGCCAAAGGACCCTGGGTGGGCCTGCTACCAGCACCCCTCACGTCTGCTCCACCCGTACCCCCAACCCCTTCAGTTCCCACCTCCTAAAGTTACACTTGTGCTTTGGAAAGGAGCTTCTTCCACTGGGGCTGGTGCCAAGAGAGGCACAAACTGGCCAGGGAAGGAAGCTCAGCCACTTAGGACACAGTTCATATTTCAAAAGTATAATTTATCTCCCAAGATCATCTAATTCTTTTCTTCATACAGTCACTGAAATTATGAACCAGTGAATTAGTTGTTTGCATTGGTTGTTTGCAGTTGTTTAGTACTTGTTTCTGGTAAGGTAAACAGGCACCTGAAATGATCAGGTAGAATTTTAGTATTATAAAGCAAGAAGCAGAAGTAATTTTCACTCAAATTGAGATGATGACTTTCCTTGACAAAACAGACAGAAGCAGAAATCCACAAGGAAATGCCCTGCATATCATTACTTAAGGACAGAGTCAAACGTCTTGTATTTTTTGCAGCAAAATCCCTTTTTATCAGGCAGAGAGCTGTACAACAGGGAAAGTGTTCAGGCTCCTCATCCCAAGCACTTCCCATTCTATAGCTCATGATAGAGAAGCTGCTCTGTCAGCATGAAGACAGCTCTGTCTGGTTCCCCCTGGCAGAGGCAGCTCTGCCAGCCTCACCCTGAGAGACATGCAGTTTCCCTGCATTTGAAAGAGTTTTGTGCTCTTTAAATGATGCTTATTATTATCCCCAGGCAATTAAACGGCTCTCCAACAATTCAGACTGGGTGGAGGCAGAGATTGCTAAAATAGCCTTCAAAGAGATAATTCATGCAAAGTGAACCTGTGGAATTCATACTTTGTCTTTTTTTTTTTTTAACCTATATTTTTTCCTCTGGCTATTTTGTTCTGATCTAAATCAAATGTATGAAATGATGGTACTATTCTCTGCAGAGACTTTCTCTTGCTTTGCCTTTCTATGCCACCTTTCACCAAGTACTTCAGGGTCACTGAAGTGCTTTGGTTAGATCTCTCTCTGAGCTTTGCAGGACTCGAATTACCAGAGCACTGGGCTTACTCACCACACCTGGGTCAGCTGGAGGGCTCTGCTATAAGTTGATGTATCGTATTTGTCTCCATCAGGGCATGAGTTTCAGCTAAAACACCAGCACTTTGTTAAATGTGAATGTCATTCTATTGTATTTATCAAGATTTTCAAGAATAGAGAAACAGAAGAAATCACATCACCATGGGACAGAAGATGAGACAAGAAAAGGGAGTTAGAAAAAGCACTCTGTGCTTGACCTTGGCTTTTTATTTTTTAAAAGGGAACTGCCTAATAGTTGCTGATAAAATGAAATTATATGATGTGTTAAAGGATATAAAAAATGCATGTTCAGGCTGTTTGGGGTAAGGCTTTTTACCCACTACTCTGCATTTTGCCAACATATGGCTATTCTGCTTCATATTGCCATGACTGATGGCCTGCTGGGATCTGAGGAGGCGATCTCTAACCAGACTTTTATCAGGTTTTGCACATCGTATTCTAAGGCCTAAACTGGTGCATTGCCACTGACTTTGGAGCCAGCTTAACCCACCTCAGCAGTGTCTAATCCACTGGCTTTCATGGCACAGTCACTGCAAAGGCCTGAGCACAGACATCTCCCCTCTCTGAGGGACAATCTTGGTGCATGCAGCGGGATGATGGTCTCTCCTGAAACTTCTGTCATGATTCAAAGGGGCTTTTCCTATGGCATTTCAGGAGATGGGATAGAAGGAAACTCCTCAAGATGTGCAGTCCATCTGCTGCCCCAGGCAGGGTCACATCCTTGGCAGTCCCAGCAGGTGCTTTTCCAATGTCTTTTAATTTTCTCTCTCTACCAAACTATTTCTCTGCTTTTCTGTGCCTAAAGGATGAGTTGTCTCCTACCTGACAGCTTCCTGATCTAGTCCTAGCTGGGGACACTCTGTTTTCCAGATACAGGTCAGGTGTGTGCTCACTTTTCCTTCACTGGCCCTTCTCCTAGATTGAACAACTCTCAGTCTCACAAAATTTTATTTTTTTGTTTGTTTTTCCAAACCTCTGTTCTGCTCCCTGTCCAGCAGGTCCTCCTCCTTCTCAAAGTGCAGTATTGGACCAGATGTGCCACCCCAGGAGATATGTTACAAAAGCAGCAGGGTTAATCATCCTACCTGGAGGCTTGTGCTCTTATTTCTACATCCCATTCTGCTGTTTGCCTTTTTTACAACAGCAGAACACATCTGACTGATGTTCAGCTTGTGTCCTGAGCAGCCATTTTGTTCTTTACTGCAGTACTGCTGCCTAAGCAGATAGTCCAGTTTGTAGAGTTTTGATTAATCTACAAACATAAATTCTGCATTTGTCCTCATGGTATTGCATTCTGGTATTTTCAGACCATTTCTCCATTTTCTGTAAATTGCTTTGAATCTAATGCTGTCTACCAGAAAGCTTGTAGTCCCCTCACTTGTCATCTGCATGCTTAAAGGGTATACTTTCTACTCCATTGCTCAAATTGCTAGTGAATATAATAAGGGTGAGCTCACTGCATAGTCTGGACTTGGATGGAAAATTTTGTCATGCTAAACATCCTAGAGCTGAGCCTTGCACTTCTCTCCTAGAAACTCACATCCGTGTTATCTGTGCCTGGAGTAGCAGCTTAGCCACAGCTCCAAGCAGTGATGGCTTTTATGAAAAATCTGAGAAAAGGAGCAAATTTTGCTTCTCAAAAAATCAAATTTTGTGTCTTCTCTGTCCTCTTACAGAGCATTTCAGATGAAAACCTGCTCCATCCTAAGAAAGGGGCTGGATTCTGCTGGTCCGTCCTGATGGAGGATGCAGCAGGCCTGTCCATCCCACCATCACCAGCTCCCCTCTCTCTGTCTGGGGCTGCTTGGTTAGCTGGGGGGGCTTCCCTGCATGCTGCTTGCTTGGTTTCTATCAACTTCTTTAACAGAGTAAAGACATCCAAATGAAACCTTTTGATTCTGTTGATTCAACAGTTTGCAGGGAAGAAGCATTCTGTCAGAAATTATTTGATTAGCTGAAATCAGCGTGTCTGATTTCTTCCCAAATAAACTAGATATCAAGACAGTCAATCCTAATTCAGGGATCAAATGAATCTCTCATCTCAGGCAGGGTGATTTCTTTCCTAATACACTCCCTTAGTATGCACATACAGATAATATTCAGCACTAACATGGCAGCAGCTGGACTGAGCTGAAGTCTCCAGGACAGCAAGAAGGAATTGCTGATCACTTTGATAAGTAGCAGCAAAGTATTGTGTTGCCTCTGCTAGCCTAAGTGTATTAAGGGAGGCTTTTCGATACCTTCTGAGGGTCCAATTCTGGCCGCAAGTCCCGGATAGAATGACACCTTTCGGAACCACTCAACCCGAAGCTCTGGCGAGGTATCCAGCCTCAGGCAAACTTAGCAAGCAATTTCAATGAATTCAGCTCTTAGCAGTGTCAGCTCTTAGCAGTGTATTAGCTCTTAGCACTGAATTTCAGCTCTAGCTTGCTAAGTGCCTTGGCAGACACAGGGAGAGAGAGGAGAGAGCCGTTTGCAGTTTCTCAGATGATTTCCTTTATTTCGGCATCCTCTTCGAAGGGTTGCAGGGACAGCTTCTCTAACTTAACAGGGCAGTATTTGGGGTTTATATAGGGTAGAGGGGTTTTGAAAAGTGGACCAATAGGAGAGTTGGGTACAATTTTGGCCTATAGTCTTACAGATAGATAAGAGAGGTCTGGGGACTCCAAGGGGCTTCTTTTTGGCCACTCATCGTGACTTGCATTTCCTTATCTCAGGCCGCAGATCGCCAGGGAGGCCTCACAGCCTCCGTGGCTGCAACATAGGTGGAGGACAATCTTAGAATAATTGAGGTTGGAAAAGACCTTTAAGATCATAAAGTCCAACAGTTTACCAGGCACTGCCAAGTCCACCACTCAACCACGTCACTGAGTGACACATATATACATCTTTTAAATATCTCTAGGAATGGCGATTCCACCACCTCCCCAGGCAGCCTGTTCCAGTGCTTGACAATCCTTTTTGAGAAGGGATTTTTCCTAAGATCCAGTCAAAGCCTCTCCTGGCAAAACTTGAGGCCATTTCCTCTCCTCCTATCACTTGTTACCTGGGAGCAGAGGCTGACTCCCACCTCACTACACCCTCCTTTCAAGGATTGTAGAAACTGAGCCTCCTTTCCTCCAGGTGAAACAACCCCAGCTCCCTCAGCTGCTCCTTGTTGGTGACAAGGCCTAGGCTGATACCCCCCACAACATTCTCCTCAAGGTAGAATCCATGTCTGTGGAGAAACACTAAGGGATTTGTTGTACTTCCCTGAACCCAAGAAGGAATTTGGATGGGTACCTTTACACACACAGATATAGATCTCTCTTTCCCCGTGCGTTTATGTGTGAACTGATTATGATACAGATGTTGTAAATATTGTGACTCTATAATTAAGTCACTGTTGTAACTGTAGAAAATCCTATGGAATCACTTTATAAATGCTGCTTGGTGTAGCATTTCACCCTTGAATATCTTTAACTCATGTGCTTGGGAGTAATAGTGTGGAAACTTGTGTTGATGAGAGAGTGCATTTCATGGACCCCAGGAAGACAGGAACAGAAGACTTATTCTGCAGCTGAGGCCAGGTGTGTGGTTTTAGCTTTGTAAGCCAATTGAAGAGTCTTCAGTATCTCCAAAATCCTCAAAAACAAATGGAAAACAGGGTCATCTCTCTCTCTTTTGATATCTTTAATTCACACAAGAAACGGAAATTTTGTACAAAATTTAACATCAACTGCCACCCTGAGGCAACAGCTTGGTGAAAGAGCACAGCTGCTGAGATCCATCTGTTCTTTACCAAGTCCAGCTTCCTGACTCCCTAAAAGAGAGATTTTCTACTTTTTACCTCATATCACAGACTTTTGTATAACAAGGACTCTTTTTTCAATAAAATATTCTTTATTTTTCACATGATGAAGACAGGAGATTTTTGCATGAGATGTGCATCATTTGAAGTAGTTCTTGTAGTTATCACGGCAAGGACAGGTGTTAGAGGTATTAATAACCACAGGAAATGTGAAACAGTGTACTAGACACCACTTGCAGCCCTGCTTCAGTTTCCAGATACCTCTCCTTAGTCCATGCCAGCATCCCTCAGACCCATCATTCACACCTTACAGTACAAGTCAGGTAGAGAATATATAATTTAACCTCGTTTGGCATGGCTGTATTTCAGGATTAATACGTCTTCCTTTGTTCCTACTACTGTGCTGTGAAAATCTGTGCCATGGATTCATGTGCCTTATTGCAGTGAAAACACCTCTGGCTGCCCAAAGGGCTCCTCCGTTTGGCTCATTAGGGCCACAAATGTAATCCTTCTCCAGGCACATCTTCTGTTTAGCCCTTGGATGTGACAAGTGTTGAGACTCTGCCTGTAGTGACACCTAGTTTCAGCAACTCAGCTGGAGAGAGAGCATTGTTGCCACCCACAAGAATATGTGGGACCACAGATGGGACCCATCCACAACAGAAGGGCAACAGAGGTTTTCCTTTCAAAAGCCCAGACCTATTTAGGGGGCAGATGAGATAAATGCAGTGCTTGTGACAGCAAACACTGGCATGCTGGTCTTCTGAAGTACAACTAATTCAGCCTTTAGTTATCCTAGCTGTGGGAGAAGTCCCAGCTGCAGGAATGCCTCTGAGAGCTCTGCTGCTTTGCTGGGCCTTCTTTGGTTCTCTACCTCTGTCAGCACAATCAAGTTACATTTCAGAAGAGTGAAGCGAATCTTTGTTTAGCATTCAAAAAAAAGTTGTTTAGCTCACAGAGGTGATGCTTCGGGGTCTTAGGACATCTTTGTTGATCTGGAACTAAATAAATAAACTCAGAAAATAAACTCTGAATTGCTTTAATTTCCCTAGCATTGGCTTGTTGAATCTGTGTGAAAACTTTTTTTGGAGTGATCAGATACGCGGTGAGAAAACCTTTTCACAGTGCCCATATCTGCAGTTCAGGGAGCTTCCTGGGACAGCCAATCTCACCTGGAAAGAAGCTGCTCTTTCAGGGAGAGCAAGAAGTGGAAGATGTGTTGATGCCTGCAGCCATACTTTTCTCTCCAACAGCAAGGTTCAGAGAAACCTGTCTGCATTTCAGCAGTGGAGAAATGTGTGAGAAGAGAACACAAGCCATCATTACCTGCGGTAGTGGATTGGTCAATAGTAGAGAGAGAAATACTCCATTTGACATTTCTGGCTAGGCCATCAGGAGGGGGGAGAATTTACTCCCAAAGTGCATAAGCTCTAATTCCCTGTATTTATTCTTTCTAGATATTTGAAATACTTAATTGGCCGCTATCAGTGTTTGTAAGACAACATCTGCAGGGGTAAAACCAGCTGTATTTCTGAAAATCATAAATCTATATTTTCTGTAAATCTGATTTACAGTTTACATATTTATAACAACATAGCCACTTCAGCTGTATTTGATTTAAAAATAAAAAGTAGAGATTATGTTTCTTTAGAGAAATCTAGAACAATGCTCCCACCTTGCTCTTGCAGATGGTATAAACATATTCCTCCTTTTCCTATCATTTGCTGCTTCTCAAGCAAAAATTTGCTTTTCCAAATCAGACACGGCTTTCTTGCATACTCTACGCTTTTCCAGAGCAATCCTTTTACTGGAGAAGTTTTGTCTACCCTCTAGTGGGAATTTGAATTATAGCAGCTACAGATCCCAGCTGCGGAGGTACAGAATGGAGGAGTCTCTTAGGGCATAGCCTGGAATTACTGCACGGCCGATCTTCGTAGTGTTTCCAGCAAAGACCATGCCTCATCCCTGTCTTTCCCTTCCCTCAGTGAGATGCAGGTTTGCATTTCGGCAAAAAGGATGGGGACTGTGTTTGCTGGGATTTTGTTATGGTACAGGGACAGGTTCGTTTTTCACTGGTGTTCACTGCAAGTATCTAGCTCTGATAAGCAAGTGCAGCTGTATTATCCATGCTGAGTCAAAGTAAGGATGGAAATTTAGAAGATGTATGGAAAATCTACATTTTAATTCCATTTGCTCTTCTCCCAGTAGAAGAAAAGTTCTGAAGGCAGAACATGGGCTGCTGGATCTGGATTAGTGTCTCCAGGGAGGGGGCCTGGTCCAGCTGTGAGGAATGACAGCCAGATCCATGTGCTCTCCCAGAGCTGGCACACATACATGGTCAGCACTGGTACCCTTCCCCTGGCTGAAGGCAGCTGGCTAATTATGGAACCTGTTTCTGACCTTGGTGCCCCACAAAGAACAGCCTCCCAACCTGTGGTGCCGTGCACACATTTCAGCTGGAAAGGTTTCCCTGTGTACTGCTAATATTTTGTGTTAACCTGCATATTAGAAAATACTTGATAGAAACCTGTAAATGGGATGAATACAGCTATTAATTACTGGGTCTTGTCTAAGGTCACACACAATGGTAGCCAATTAACTTTGGTGAGCTGGTCCCCTGAAACTTTCTCTGAAAGAAAACAGGAGTGTTCCTTTCAAGATACAAAGTATGATGTTGGGGATGAAGTAGGGCCTGAGTAGGGCAGACACTGCTCTAACTCAACTTTTATTACTGAAGTGCCACCACTGAGCAATCAAGACTCCCTTGAAAATCTTTCCCTAAGCCTAAAATGTACTTCATAAAAGCTCTGGGCTAAGAACTGCTCTCTTCCCCACTTGGCTGCTAATTTGCTTTGTGACTGGAGGCAAGTCACTTAACTCCCCTGTGCTTCAGTTTCATCACCTGTAAAATAGGGATGATATATAAATATCTCAGAGCAGCTTACTAGCAGAAAGGTAATGTGAGGAAACTCCTCTAGGCAGGTGCTGCTGCCTCGTCTGTTAAGATAACTTTCTGTTGATAAAAAACATCATGAATTGAAGGGAAAAGAGAATTTCCAAAAAGATTTATGCTTGAAATTGTTGCACAGTGCATTTGTGTGCCACTGTCTGCCAGGTCTTCTTCATTGCTGAAGGCATAAGTGATTGGGCCAACCTGGCTCACTCACTGGAAAATTGCCCCTTTGGGATCATTTAGGGCTGGAAATAAATCCACCCATAATACTTTCCTGCTTTGTGCCAAGCTGCCTCCTTTTTTTTTTTTTTTTTTTTGTCCAGCTTTACAAATCTGTAACCAGAGCAGAGCTGGAGCTTTTACCTTGGATACCCTTTGAGGCACCCACAGAGAAGGTGTTTTCTAGCCCTGTCAGCTGCAGGTCCAGGGCATCACTTTGCACAATGGCTGGCACCATGAAAGTCCTTGAAAATTAGAAGAGAGATATGGGAATGTCACAGGGTGTTCTCGTGGTAATATCAAAACACTTTGTCACAGATTTGCCAAGAAAACACCAATTCTGCCAGATGCACAGGAGTTGTCTTGAAAAGGCCCTGGGATGCAGCCAATTATCTTGTGCCATTCAGGGGCAAATGGGAACCACAAAGATTTTAGCAGAACTGTTAGAGGGGTCAAAATCAATTTCCTAATCACTTTTCCAGAAAGCTGATGGGTCTTAAGCAACTGAATGGGTCTTAAGCTGGATACAGTGAAAGGAAAGGGAAAGGTGGAGTAACCTGCTATCAGGTTTGCTGGCTTGGGTAGCAGGAATCATGCTGGAAATACAACTGTATTTAAAAAAGAACATATGAAGTAGATTTCTCCAGGAACTATACTTCCTAGCTTGCTTTATTAGCAATCAAAATGGCATTAGACATCTGTGTGCAAAGTTGCATTTCTTTCTGCTTCACCTTATCTTCCTGCACTATTTTAGAAAAAAGAAGGAAATTTATAAAATAGTTTGAAAACCACACTTTTCTTTTTCTCAATAAATAAACACAGAAGCTCAGAATTTTTGTATTTCTTTTAAGAGCAGAGAGCATCACTGGTATGATAGCTTGCAGGCAACCATCTCTCTTTTGATTGAGAAATCAGTGATATGAACCATTTTGGGGAGTAAAGAAACCAAGGAGTAATCCTAGAATACAATGCACCTTATAATTCAAATGTCTTTTAAGGTTCCAGCAAGGATGAATCAAACATACTGTGCATTATACTTGCCTGCAGCAGCTCTTAAAACTCATGTTTCCTCTGTGTATCTAAAAAATCAGCATTTCAGCTTTAAGTTTTGTTTTGGAAAGATATGCAGCTTGGTTTACCAACTTTAATTCTCTCCTTCTTTTCTCCAAAGTACTGCCCTGACTGAAAGCAGGATGCAATTATTTCTCCTGCTTTAGGAGGCATCCAAGCCACTCTGCCCTCTACCACAGCACCCTGTAGGCTAGGGCATCAAGTCAAGAAGACACCTTAGTCAGAAGTACTGCTCTTTTCCAGGTGCTACTTAAAAAACAGGCACATTTTCTTTAGTATAAATGGGTTTTCCCCTCCTTGACTCAGTTGTGGGGCATTTACATTGAAGTGGCATCAGCTGGCACTGTTGAATGCCTCTACTGTCACAAAACATAAGGCAACACACAAAGTATTTTGCTTTACATATCTTCTCCTTTTCTGCTTTTCAGTCAGTTTGCTTTTCTGCTGGCAGGGAAAAGCAAACTGACTCAGAGCTGGTAGGACTTGAACGTTTGGTAGGACTTGAAGTGATGTGCACGTTTGTCGTTTGCTGCTTTAAAGTTTAGGTTCACTCAACCTGCATTTTCACAGCAGAAAATCTTGGCAAATGGAAGCAGTCATTCAAAGTTCATTTTGCTCACTTAGCCTTATCAGCAAAATGGCAGCATCTATGTGAGGTCTAAATTACTCAGTGGTGAGCCTGGCACTGGCCTGCACCCCGTGTGGTGCATCATGGCTCTGTGCACTGTTACACTGCACAGCTACTGCAGCAGCACCCCTGATATAAATACATTACTATATAGAGATATATTTATATATATACACACACCATTACATCAGGACAAAATTGAAGCCTTCTGTCACAGCAATATCCAACAGAGACATTGTCAAAGTAGACCATTTCCATGCTTTTTTAGTCTTTCTCTCCACTAGATCTTTACCCAGCTTTGATGTTACATGCAGTCCACTACACAACTCTCTCCTTAGGTGTTCCACAGAGCAGCCAGATTTGGACAGATTTTGTCAATTCTCTTTTATGCAGAACATTACTGTCAGTATTTTTGCTCTCTGGGAGGTTTGAATATGAGGAAAGCCTTTTTGCTTTCATTTCTTTTGGGAATACAAGAATTGGGGAGAAAAGGAAAAAAAAAAGTTGATTTTTCTCCCTGGTCAAACAAAGGTAGAAAACACCTCTGCTGCAGTCTGTGACAGTACATGAGTCACTGTGAGGAATAAGGTTTGACTTGTCTACAAAAAACAGTTGGCAGCTCCAAAGTTTCACCTTTAATGTCATCTGAGTTGATGTTCCCTTGAGAGGTTTGCCTTGCAGTTATTCTCTTGGTCCCTCTGCAGTCCCAGGCAGAGAGCAGCCTGCTGGTAGGTACTTGAGCTGATGTGACTGTCCTTGCAGAAAAGCCTACCAGAGACTTTTGATAGAAGCCTGCTCACTGGAGCATAGCTATGGTGTGAATTAGCCTGCAATAGTGTAGTAATTTATGTAGCTATATTGTCACACTGTGTACAGAGCTTGAAAAGTGTCTCCTGTTTACTGCAATTGAAGCACTTATCCTTGTTTCAGCAGTAAACTTAACAGCAGCTAAAAATAGAAGCTATCGAGCTTCACAGTAAGCAAAAAGAATGAGTTGTATGAGATAATGATCTCTCAGTCCTGCAGAGCACCTGAGCAGTCCTTGAATCCTTTAACAGTGTCTGTGTTAAGGTTGAACTTTTCTCCTTTTCCAGACCCAGCCATACCACTGGGAGACCTGACTGCCCTTCTCCTGGAGGTTTTTTCCCCACCAATGAACTACAGCTCCAGGACCATCCCCTAATCTACTTTGGCCTTTAAAATCAGCTAGTTTAGCCCAAACTGAATGAAGAAATGCCATGGATGAGCAGGTGAGGTAGGAAGAAGGCAACCAAACAACATCTATATTAAGGAAAGAGGAAGGGGCAGAGACCTCTCCAAGTCACTGAGACTGGCACTTTTGCTGTTAGAGATGGAAAGCCTTGAAGAGTTCCATTTCACAATTTTTACCTTCAGCTGCTTCATTTTATATTGAACATGTAGTTATAGTGAAGAGCTTCTGTTTGTGCGTGATAAGCTCAGCTTGGGCTTGAGAAGGAAGAGAACAAGAATTAAAAATGCTCTGACAGAGCAAAAAAGATAATTTTAAATCCACTCCTCAGATGTATATGTGTAAGTAGTAGACACATCTTGTTCTTTCACTGATGTGGAAGAGGAAGAGAATTTGTGCAGCGTGTTTGTACTTTTTACCCATGTTAGAGAGATGGGATGTTATGAATCTATGTCAGAAGAGATTTATTTTGTGTGAATCACCTTGTGTTGTGTAACTTTTGGGGTTGCATTAACCATGCACATGTGAAACCAAGTAGCTTGACCATGATTGACCACTATCTACTGACAACCTGTAAAATTTGGCCTTTGACAACGGTGAAGAAGAAGACAAATTAAACTAGAAAACACGTCAAAAGGCCTGTGGCAATGCTTCTGAAAGACATATCTGATGGATGGTCCTTTAACAAAGTATTTTAAATATCCACAAGGCATCATAAACACTATTTTTTATTTATATCTCTGCCTTTTTTGCCACAGCAGACACTGTCAGCCCACTGAAACTGTCAGCTCCTGTCCAGCTTATGATTCACAGTAACCACAGGTCTTTCTCTACAGAACTGCTACCTAAATAATGGTTCTTTTCTTTTTTGTCCTTTTGTGCTTGCATAATTCATTATTTCTACTTAAACATAGAACTTTGCACTCATCACTGTTTAGTAGCAGTGTGTCTCTGAAGATCATAGCTGCAATTTTTCAGCTTAATTTTGTCCTCTCAACTTCATGTAAATATGTAAATGTAAGAAACAGACTTTATTTTATCATCCAATTTGATAATGAAAACACTAAATACCCCTGAACCCAGGACAGAGTGGTCAAATCCCCACTCTGTGGCTCTCCCTACTTTGATAGTAAATATCTTGACTCCAAGCATAAACTCTAAAACTAGCAGAAGTAGTTTCCTCCAGACTGTTTCCTTAGCTTACACACAAGAGAGTCATCTCAGATAGTCAAAACTTCTTCTAGAATCAATATATGTGACACCATCCTATCCTTCATGTACGAGGTTTTTAATTTGTGGTAGTAGGAAATCATCTGGGATTATACACAGATTATAGATTCAGGCTGGTACTCATCTATAATTGTCTTCTGTAGACTAATATGATTTAGTTAACTTTTTCTCCCTTTTTCCAGATATAGATATATATATATACATAGACAGATAGATAGATACACTTATATATACTTACATATACTTATATATACTTATATATACTTATATATACTTATATATCCCTGTAGTCACCATGGATGTTCTCCTCTCCTATTCTTCCCATCCTCCCCTTGGCCAACTCTGAGATTTTGCCATTACATTGCTCAGTGCCCTATGATGAAGTTCATTGGGATCTTCCAATCTGAAAACATCTGATTTATCCAGGAGCTTTCTAAGTGTGCAATTCAGTGGTTTCAGCAACCGTGACAATATCTGCTGTGTTTTACTTAGGCTGTAATAAACAAAGCACTGCATCAGTGACAACATTGAAATCAATGGAAGCTGTTCTCATGTCCAGACTAAGCTCTCCATGTTTCTGTAATCAATAGAAAAGCCCAGAGCTAGAGAACCCTGCATTTCCCAAATATCTTTGGGAACAATCTAGCTGGATGGTTTTAAATTTCACCCTCAAGGTGGCCTATAATCTTGGCTTTTTCCCTCCTCTTTCTTTGGTTTCTAAGAGAGGTGTATATAAACCTGCTTTCAAGACAGCTTTTTGACACGTGCTCTGCTGCAGGGAGAGGGCAAAGTCAGCTGCAATTCTTGCTATCATACTGTCTTTGCAGTAGAGCACCAAAGCCATTCTGGGTTTGTTGGAATTTTCTTCAAGGGACTCCTTCACACTTTAATGTAATTTCTGACTTGGTCATGTAGTTTTTGTTCCTGGACTACTTGTTCTTGGATGTATTTGCTCCACTTACACCTTGAAGGAGAGGGCACGGCTTGCTGGAAGTTGTCTCCCACCATGACAAAAAGCGATAAATTGCCACACATGTTGAGTGGAGCTAGTGGCTGAGAGACACAGCAGGCAGAGTGGATTTATTCTCCACGTGACAGCTGACTGGACACAATTGTAGTTAACCTGAGCTTTCGTTAAAAGATTGCTGTTTATGATGTAAGTTCTAATATTGTTTGGAAAGTTTTTCTTCTGATCTTAGGCAACAGAGCCACCCAAAAGACATGGAAGGGGAAGAAGCACACATAGAAGAACATCAAGAGGACAACAGCAAGTCTGAGCGCCTTTTGTTTGTAGTAAGCCCACGTGTGGGGCCAGTGGCCAAGGTGTAAACGATGAGCATGTAGCACAGAGTCACTGTCAGCAAGGGCAAGAAGAGGGCCAGGCTGGTCAGCAACCTCCTGATTGTGCCCAGGTTTTCAGAACTGGTAAGGTTAAGGCATGAGGACCTTTTGGTTTGTGTCCCTTTTGAAGAGATCAAGAGATTTACAGGGCTGACAGCTTCTAGTGACATCAACCAAATGGTTGTGCAAGCCACCGCTGCCCACTGCTTCCTCTGGATGTGGAAGAACTTCATTGTGTGAACCATCACCATGTAGAGGAAGGCACTGAAGCAGGTGAGGAAGAGGATGCTGCTGTACAATTTGAAGTGGAAGCCAAAGCAGATGAACTTGCACATGAATTCACCAAAAATTAGTGCTCCCCAGTAACACAGAAGTGCATCAGGAAGGGAAGGCCAGTGAGACAGAGCAGATTTGTGAGTGCCAGATTCAGCCTGATTATAGTGCTGCTCTTTCAAGGCCTCATCTTGAAGCTGCAAACACAAATGACAATGAAACTTCCTGGGAATCCCACCAGGAAGATCATGTTATACATAATGTGGAGGTACAAAATCTTCAGGCCAACTTCCACACAGTACATTTGGGAAAATCACCTTCAGTGTCTTGCTGGGTGGTGGAGTTGGCTAAGTTGTCATTTGTTGTATTCGTTTTTCTCCTTAGCTGTTAAGGAAGAGAGAAATGTTTAGTGTTCACTGACAGACAAGACTCCTCACATCTCATTAAAAACAACTTATAATCAGAGGTTCCCTTTCATCTGCTCATCAGTGCTCCTATTAAAGTGACTTTTATGAGTAAGGAAAGACCTTGCTGTGTTGATAAGAATTGATCTTGATCTAGAAGCTTTTTATCATATCTTTATAGATCCAATTTTATTTTAAAATACATATTTCAGGAAAGGGCCTACACAGGCACAATGAAGCTGTAATATAAGGGATTCCCAGGCTCACAGTGTTTGATGTATGTCCCCTGGTATACAAAGTTCACTTTCTGCTCTCATCAGGGGTCAAATGGAGAAGAAGGACAGATAAGTTGTATTGTGATACTGACCAAAAGTATAGAGAGTAATTTCCAGATTATAACTGTTCCATAAAAGGCATTTGCAGCTTTGTTGGTTAAGTAAAACAAACCAAACCAAATCAAACCAATAAAAACCAAACAAAAACAAAAACAACCCCCCAAAACAAAACAAACAAACAACACAACAACAACCACCACCAAACAAAAAACCAAACAAAAAGCAAAAAAAATCCCCAACCCCCCCCGCCCCCCAAAAACCCAAAACCAAACCAAAGAACCCAAAAAAACCTTATCCAAAACCCAAAAAACAAACACCAGCCCTCTCCCCGCCCCAACCCGGGTGGATGTTGAAATGTTTTCACATTCTTTTTGCTGCTGGAGTTGGTTAACATTTTTCTTCTTGCTTCTTGGAAACCACTGATAGTAGAATATTTCATTATTTTAGTTCATTACCAAGATTGATGTTGCCAAGGAATAAGTTATTTTTAGGCTTGTCATTAGCTGCTATGTAAATTTCCATCCCTGCAAAAATTTTAAATGGTGTTTTGCTTTGACATTAGTCTTAGATAGAACTTTTCTGAAACATTAGAATAAATTCATCCAATTTTGTAAAGCATCCAATTGCAAGATACAATATGGGACATGAGCAGGATTCAAGGAATGTAAAGATAGCCTGGCATACAGTCTCTACAACAGAAAATAGATGGTCACTGATGCACATAGCAAGTAACTGTTAACATGGCATTCAGTAAATGCATTTTCTGTGAAGAAGTGCCCTCTTCTAAAATGGAGCAGATGTTCTCCTGGAAGAAAATTAATATATCTAGCATAATTTTTTCCAGAGGAATGTAGCTTCTTATAGGAGGATGCCTGTCCTCAAATTACTGTAGCCTGGATCTGTTAAAATGGATCCTACTGAATCACTGCTTCTATTTCTTGTTTCACTCTGAATTTTCTTGCTGTAGCTTCTACCCTCACTTGTGAGATTGCACAGAAAAAGGTTGCAGGAATTGGATTCAAATTTGTATAGAACATTTGGATCAAATATATTTAAAATACTTTGAAAACTGAAGCTAGAGCTTGAAAAGATGTATGCCAAACACTGGCAATGATTTTTAAAGAGCAAAAAACTTTTAAACATCTTGTCATGGCTGGGGGTGGTGCAGGAGTGGTTTGGAAAAATCCAGTGTGCAGCAATGCCATCATTCCCAAACAACTTGAAGCCTCTGCTGTGGCTAATGGCTAACCAGGCTGACAGCAGCAGCTATACCCTACATAAGCTGTGCTGTGCTCCCCTAGGCTGGGAGCACCAGGGCCGTGCCCATCCCACTGTTCACAGTGCACAGCTCTTGAGCCAGCTGAAGGGCATGGCTGGGAGCTGCTCCCCACACCACTCTGTGGTTTTGTGAGACTTTCATTCTGCCAGCAGTTTGTTCACCACCAACCAGCGTGCTGTTGTAACAAACCGTAGAGGCCAGAGGGCAGATGCCTGTGGATCACCAAAAAGCACATCAGTGGTATTCCTGAGGTCCCTGCTGGCAGCCACTTGCCCTCAGGGGCTTTTGGAGCCTTCGCTATCCATGTGCTCTATGTTATGGCTGGATGCAGGGCAAGGAACTCCCTCAGAGGCCAGACCACCACCAAGCCCCGCGCTGGTTATGCAAACACAAAGTGGGGACAAGTATTGCAAGAAAAGCACATGGGGTTTCAGTTCTGAACTGCCCTAAGGTTACAACAGGTTACAACAGGGACCAAAGAAGGAAGACAGTGAGTCTTTGCTGTTGGCCTTGTTATTTTGCTGTCTGAATTACAAATAGAATTTAGACAAAACTTAAATCTAATTAAGGAATGGTTTGTACTGTGGCAGATTTTATCACACTAAGTAATTGGCCATAATGGCACTTCTGCAGCCCAAGCTGAGAGCAAATGATATATACTGTAGACACATAATGAACTTTAAATAAATTATCCAAAAGCAGAACTCGTACTAGAAGGGAACTAGATTATTGAAACCTTCTTTCAGTCTTAATGGTGGAGTCACTGCTTTATTACATGGTATTCTTTACTGTAACCAATTGATTGGAGTCACTTTAAAAAATGTAGTGATTGCATGTCTTTAATTGCAGTCACGTATAAGGGAAACTTGTCTGCTTCTGCATTGTGATAATTTAATTACAGCCTGCTGGAAATAAAAGCCAAATGGCTGCAGCCATGGCAAAGTAACCTAGTGCCTGTAATTGGACTATATTTCACACAGATGTGTTGCTGAATAAATTAAATAGAATTTGGCTCGCAGTGTTCAACTCTTCAGCTGACTTAAAAAGACACAAATGATATACTTAGGGATCACGATGTGAGCCCTCCTTCCCCTACCCTTTATAATTCAGGAGATATTTTCATGCAGAGAGAGCACGTGGATTTAACTCAAGTGTTGAATGCAGCCCAGTAAGTTTAATTTCTTCCATCTTCTATCATCTCTCTCCACTTTGCCCTGCTTCCAAGTTCCTACCTTAAATCAAAATATGGGGGTTTTTTTCCTATAAACCCTTAGTGTTGTCTTCTCTTCACAGCTGGTTTCTTAAATACTTGACTCCAGCTAGGGGAGTTTGCTTTTAAGTTCCACAGGTTTGTGCAGTGAGACTGGCTGGGAGAGACCCTGTGGGCTATCAGGCAAGTTGTGGGAACATTCTGACTCTGTTCCCAGGTTTCTGCCAGGTGACAACAGCACGGGCTCAGTGAGAGCAGCTCTACCCCCTCTCACCTACCTGCAGACTAGCTGCCATGTCCCCAAGTAGCAGGGCTGTCTGGTGTCACCTGTCCTCCCGTCTGGCCTCCAACACCTGCTTGGGACATAGGGGCCTATTCTGTCTCACTCTCAAAATCGGCTGGGACCGCCTGTAACCTGCTCAGTTTGTCTGGAGTGGTTTGCTAGGGTTGCTTCCAGCCCACAGAGAGGGAGGCAGGCTAGCAGCACTCAGGCAGGGAGAGGCAGCACCAGCTCAGTGCCTGTTTGAAGGAGTACCCATCCTCCGAGTCCCAGAGCACAGGAGAGGTGGGAGATGGGGGGAAGGATGTGGAAGGAGCATGGTTTTGAAGTGGCAGGAACTTCTCTGCAGAGAGTTTGGTGGATGCTGAGAGCTGAGACCAAACCCTTGCCTCTCAAGGACAGCAAAGATACCCATGCTCTCCAAACTGGGAGGCTGATGGGGCCTGCTGTCCCTTCTGCATGTGTGGATCTGGCTCTGAGAAGAGCAAGAAACTGGGGCTCAAATGGGTCTTGTGGCTGGGAGAAATATTTAAGACCATGTGATTGCAAGGGCAACCCAGCTGGAGATGTGTTTTGATGGAGAAGAGGATTGCATGAATGACAGGCAACTACCTTGACCATGTTACATGACTCCATCACTTTTCTGCTGACTTGTTGTCCTAGGGTGACATTATGATGTTTGTATCCCCAATCATTTGTTGGGTACAAAGGGGAGGGGGAAGCACGGTTTGGTTTTTTTCCCCAGGAAAACTCTGCTCCTCGGAGCGGCCTTGGAAGTGGGGGAGTTCAGCACACAGTGAGACGGAGAGAGGCTCTGCTTTTTTTTTTTTTTCCCCTGCAGTTAGTTAGTTGTAGCTAGTTAGTTAGCTGTAGGTCTTGTAGCTAGCTGAAGTTTTTTTCCTCTTTTTTTTCTTTTTATTTCTTTTTTTTGCCTCTCCTCAGAACTGTTCAAATCTCTCTGGACTGAGGACCTGGGAGAAGTGCCAGGGCGGCCTCCACCTGGGACCCACCCCATCACGACCAGCCCTGTGCAGAAACTCCTTTTTCTCCCAGCGCCAGAGGAATGGAGCAACGGAAAAGAGAAACTGTCTTCAGGTGGGGGGACCTTCTCTCTAAATTTGTCATCTCTCCAGAGCGGCACGAAGTTCTTGTCATCGGGTATTGTTTCAATCTATTGTGCTGGGAGTGCTTTGCCTGTTTAATAAACAGTTTTTTTCCACTTCTCTCTGAGGAAGACTTTTCCCGAACCAGTTGGGGGAGGGGAGGGAGTACCCTGTAGGAGGTTTTCTCCCAAATCTGCCTGAAACCAGGACACCTGTCCAGTGGACAGGGGAGAGGTTTTGTAGTGAGATCTGGAGAGGCTGGATGTCAGCTTTAGAAGGTTCAATGAGGTGAACTGCCAGGTCTTGCACTTAAGTCACAACAATCCCACACAGCACTCCAGGTCTGGGGAAGAGTGGCTGGGAAACTGCCTGGCAGAAAAAGATCTGGGGGTGCTGATCAAGAGCCAGCTGACCATGATCCAGAATGTGCCATTGGCCAAGAAGGCAAATGGCATTCTGGCCTGTATCAGCAATAGTGTAGCCAGCTGGAGCAGAGCAGTGATTGCTCCTCTATACTCATCACTGCCAAGGCCACACCTCAAGTGCTGTGTTCAGTTCTGGGCCCCTCACTGCAAGGAAGACATTGAGGTGCTGGAGCGAATCCAGAAAAGGAACATGAGTCTTACTCAGAGGGATCTAGATATTAAGCCATGTGAAGAGCAACTGAGGAAGCTGGGGGTGTTTAGTCTGTAGAAAAGGAGGCTGAGGGGGGACTTTATCAGTCTCTACCACTGCCTGAAAGGACCTCTATAGCTTGTGCTCTACAGCTGCCTGTAGCAAGCTGGGAGTTCCTGGCCTCTTCTCCCAGGAAACCAGTGATAGGACAAGAGGAAATGGCTCCAAGCTGTGCCAGGCGATGTTCATGGTGGACATTAGGAAGAATTTCTTGACTGGAGGGGTAATTAGATGTTGGAATGGGCTGCCCAGGGAGGTGCAGGAGTCACCATCCCTGGAGATGTCCAAGAAACAGCTGGACATGGCACTTAGTGTTAAGTTAGTCAACATGGTGGTGTTCGATCCAAGGTTGGACTCTGTGATCTTGGAGGTCTTTTCCAACCGTCCATGATTATATGAATAAAGAAGCCTTTTGATTATTTGAAATCAAATTATGTGCTCCTTTTGATTATGGTTAATAAAAATACCCAGCCTGCTGTGTGATCTGAGCATTTTATAGTCCCCAAATAACCAGGCAACAAAGCAGGAGAAAGACCAGCACTTTCTTGAATGTGATGGCCAGCTCTCAAGAAGGGCCTGACATGAATCTCCTCTTCCTTTGGAGATGGAAGGAATGCTTATTCTTGTGTGTCTTACAACAGGGGTTTCACTGCCAGTGCACAGTGAATTGGAGGGAGCATGGCCCACCTAGAGGTGCCAGTGTAACCACAGTGTGGACATTAAAGATTTTATGGGATGATTCAGTTTTCCAGCGTGTAGTTCTTGCTACAATAAACCTGCTGTGACACTATTCTGACAGGTAGGGATAGCACAAGGGAGAATGGCTTTTAACTGAAAGGGGGAGGGTTTGGGTTAAATCTAAGGAAGAAATCCTTTACTGTGAGAGTGGTGAGACACTGGAACAAGTTGCCTAGAGAATCTGCAGATGCCCCATCCCTGGAAGTGGTCAAAGCCAGGTTGAATGAGGATCTGATCTAGTGGGAGGTGCCTTCATGACATGGGGTTTGAGACCAGATGATCTCAAAAAGGTCTTTGCAATACAAATAATTCTACAATCTTATGATTTTATGATTGTAGAGATCTCCTGTAGTGCCAGTATTTGCATGTTTTTCTTGACCTTCTCTTCAAAAGGTTTTGACTTGTGCTGGCTGGACTGCATTGACTTCCACCCTGTTTCATTGCAGTGATCTTTAAGCTGGTTCCAGGCTTCTCTTTTTTGGGAAAGAAAGCACTTTCAAAAGCATAAGTATTCCAGATTTGATTTTGAATTAAATATTTGCAAACTTCTGTGAACAGGTAGGAAAGTTATTATCTTAAGAGGGAAATGTTTAGATGAGGCTGAAAAAAACTTGAATGTTTTCCAACACTGAACTTCATCTCAGATCTCATTTGAAGGTATTATTTACTTTCTCATGATGATAAAAGATGTGAACCTGGAGATATGAGCAATTATGTACTGTAATGCTGAATCAGGCTCAAACTGTTTAGCAAATAGAACTTTTTAAAATGATTGCATAACTGTCCTGTTTCTCTACCTGATGCTTCCAGTATTTGCCATTTTCATATTAATGACTTTCAGCTTATTTGTCATAAACAATCTATTCTCCTTAACTCTTTCTGGTATAAATAATGTAACATCAACCTTGAGAGTGAGCATTACTTTTGGACTTCTAAATGCTGATATGAACCACCATTGTCTACAGAAAGGGTTGAAATCACTGTTAACCTTGTGACTGGGTGCCAGGTGGTACTAATTTCTGCACTCTGCATCATGGAAATTGTACATGCTACAAAGGGCATATGGGGAGTCATGGAGAGACCAAGCATGTGAATGGAGTCCCAGCTTAACCCTATACACCTGGATGAAGGACTTTCTGCATTTTATTTGTGAGTTCTTGTCAGTGTATAAGAGATAGAGGGTTTTAAATTATTTTTTAAATTCATTGTCTAAGAAACAATTTTCTGCTCTGGTATGGTATTTTGGAAGAAGACTGGATATTGTTCTGGCATTGCAATTCAAATTATATTAAAATCACATCATTACCTCAATTCTTCATCTCAGATTTAGTGTTTGTAGTTCAGGAAAAGATTTTGAAAAGTTGTGAATAGCTGGAAAAGAGCTCCAGGAATAAATGGAATACTGGGAGATGTTGTGACATGCCTTGCAAGACACTGAGGATTTAGAGATTCTCTCTGATTAGTTTATTTGAGAGCATATTTAAACAGAAACAGGTGATAGCCATGATCCCATTCATTGGAAGAGATTCCTGGCATCAGCATAGCTTAAGATATGCCAATCCAGGGTGGCAGTGAAGAGTAAGTAATTCTTTGTGAGGGTGGATAGCTACTGAAGCAATTGCCTGTAGTAATACGGTACTTTACCATGGGAATTTTTGAACCAGCGTTGAGTGTCTTTTGCATAAATATTAGTCCAGTCACAGAGAAATGTGAGATGATATTGTCAGACAACTTTGCAGGACATATTCGTAGGGTTTAAAGGCTCTAGAAAACACAGTCTAAAAGGTTATATCCCCAAGATCATGTGCACCCAAAGCCATAGGATTGTAGCTCTGAATTCCCATAACTTGTATTAACTATGGGGGGGTGGGTTATTAGTCACTACTAGGAGGACTATTTTGATTTGGAGAGAGAGAGAGAAAAAAGAAAGAAAGAGAGAGAAAAGAAATCCTCTTATTCCTTTGATAGTTTGTTCTAATGGCAAATCATGCCCACAGTTGAAATCACATTTAGACTTTAGTATGGCTCTCTAGTTTTTACTTCCAGCCTTTCAGGTTCTTCCTATGTGTCTCTGCTTTAAGGAGAGAGAAGCCCATTTAGCAATTGCAGTTTTGTTTTTGTGGAAGTATTTAAATGTAATAATCCAATCCCCTTCATACTTCCTCCTGATTGGTTTGTCTCTTAGGCATCTCTTAGCATCTGGGCTTCTCTACCTGTTCTTCTTCCTACCACTGGCTTTGTGAGGTGGAACATTAGGTCTTCCAGCCTCCGTGCTGGGTTTCTGTATCTCTGGCTAAGTGGCTGGTGCCATCCATGTCTTTGCCTGCAGTACCAGACTCACAGACACCCCAGGCACTCCCAAGTGTGCATGCACCAGTCAGCTCTGCCCAGTCTACCTCAGGGTCCTGCTGAGGGTGTCAAGGGTAGATTGTTCTGCACACTCCACACTTCCAAGCCTTAACATTCTCTTGCAGCATTCAGTGAATCTTTCCTGCTTCTCTGTCTCTTCACCCGCTGATCACATAGGTATTCCTTCTCGCTGTGACTGGAGCACCAGGTGATGACACTGGGCACTTTCGGCACTTTCTGGGTAATGGGAGAAGATATTCTTGTATCCCTGTTCCCTTGAAAAATCTAAAAATTGAGAAAATCTTCCCCTTTACCTCTTACCGTGGAGACATGGGAATATAGAGAGATGCACTGGGCTGGGAAACCAAAGCAGGAAAAGCAGAAAGAAAAATTGAATTAATAGGGTCTACAAATCACAAAAAAACCCCCATGCTGATGATTGGGTCTTTTATCATACAGAGCAGTGAAGTTATGCAGCAAAGCAACTGCTGTCACAAAAACTCAGCAAGGAAAGCTTCCATGGCATAGCCTTTGTCAGAGTATCTCTCCTGCTTTTCAGGTGTGATTATGTAGACTCCAGCTTGCTGCCAAAATATAAATACCTTAAGGTGGTTCAGTTGTTAGAAGTTCCCTCCTTCTGTCAGAAAATAAATGGGATCCTCCTGCTGTCATTCCTAGAAAACCTGGTTGCTTTTTCTCCATGGAAAGAAGTTTCCTTAAATAACTTGGTTATTTCAAATTCTTTGCTCAAATTTAGATGTGTCTTAGCATGTATTTTTACACAAATTCCACGTGATCCATTGTGTAATCTCCCTATAAACAGTTTTGAACAATTTTCATGCTGTGCAAAGAATGACTTTGAAATTACTTTGTCATTATGTTTTGGGTCCCTTATAAAAGAAACTTCAAAGATGTTATCTGTCAGATTGCCAGATTTCATATTGACTGATACGAGGTTTTCAAAAGTGAAGGTCGGATACCAGCTGCCCTTAATTCCCCCAGTAAATATCATCTGACTTTGTTGGCTACATGCTTCTTTCCTGCTGGGTGGCTCCCGTCTTTTTCCAACAGAAAGGTTTTATACTTGCAGTTGAGAGATTTTAAGGACCTACCATTGAGGTGCATTCACCAGTTGTCATCAAGGTGATTTAAAACATGCACAAAATACATGCATGTATTTTCATTCACACCCACAGGTTTTCCTTTGGCAAAAGCTTTCCTTTTCCTTTGATTTTGCATACAATTCCCAGGGTGCAGATGTCCTGTGAGCATTGGCAGCCTAGCAGTTTTCACCACTGAGGCACCTACACCATGTGTTCTTCCGGCTATTCATTCCCCTTCCTGCACTGAACACTTCCTTCCTGCACTCAGTAGGAAACTCAGAGTGCTAAAATGTGGTGGATGCCAACACCTCTACTTCTTTCTCTTGGTGTAACATCTTTGCCCCCGTAGGAGTAGCACTATGACTGCAGGACCTACCAGGGCAGATGGGTGCATGCTGGATCCACACCCTTCCTGTGCACGGCAGCTCTGCGAGTCAGATGTGTATATTCCAAAGACACAGGTTTGTTCCCAATTTATTTTCCCACATGTTTTGTAAATGTTTCTTGGATCAAAACAACAAAATTATTGAAGAATGCCAAAAATACTTGTGAGGTCTTGTACAACAAGATAGGAAATGTTAGTCTGTGGTGTGTTTTATTTTTCTTTCTTTAAGATCTCATGCTGTGGGAAGATTAGCTCAGGCAAAAAGTTAAGATTTCTATAGACTGCCTTTGCCCTTGTGTCCTTTCACAGGAAGACAAGAGTAAGTCTTGCATATAACATCCTTGTCCAGCACAGTTACCAAACACTGAGCATGTTCAGTGGAAAAGTAGATGAGGGTGCAGATCTAGGCATAATAATCACCTCTTGTGAAATGTTTCTTAGTCCCAAGCAGTGCTTGAGCCAGCCTGTCAGTGTCTGCACATTCTTGGTGTCTGTGCAGCATTCACCTTGAATGCTCAGCTGGTCCACAGGCCCGATGGTGTTTCAAAATGCCTCTGTCTTCCCTTATTGCCTGTATCACTGCCTTTTTGTGGCCAAAAACCAAAAATGCCATCCAGTCAAATTTTGTTGAAGCATTTGGAGATCACAGTAAGAGAAGTCTTTTCTCCCTCAAGACATCCAAGAGGCCACCATAGGTGCAGGTGCCATCCCTGGGGATTTACAAATCCCAGCTGGACACAGTCCTGAGAAACCTGGTTTGAAATTAGTGCCAACCCTGTTTGGAGCAGGCAATTGCACTGCAGGCCTCCTGATGCCCCTGCCAACCTGCTTGAATCCAGGATCTTTTGATCCTATGAAGTCTGCAAGCTGTAAAAGTCAAGGGTAAAACTAAGCCATCATTTCAAGAATGAGAAGTATCTAAGTGTCCTACTGCTTCAGGAAAGGCAGACCTTATAGCAAAGCTACCCTGTGTTGCATCCAATCCTTTCCACAGCTAGAGAGTTCTGTTTACCAGCCAGACTTGTCTGTTCATTCATTGTTTCCCATGAGGCTGAAAAACCAGAACTTTAGCTGAAAGAGCTTAATTTTTCTATTTTATTAGTCCTCAATATTATGCAGTCCTTAATATCTTTTCTTAATACCTAGGATCTGGATTTGTATGGCTGTGTGCATGTCTGTGTGCTTGGTTATGCTGAGCATTCACATGCAGAAAGTAGCCTGTATTTAGAGAGAAAATTGTATCCTGAAATTACTCATTTGACTTGACTTGTGGTCTGAAAAATATTTCTACTGTTTAATCTGGTTTCTGATAAGCAAATTGTCAGGTTTGTTTTTAACAGGAATACCTTTTTTTAGGACTGCACTATTTCAGTGAAGGACAGGGCAAAGGGCACATATGGGCAGACCTTGGGATTGTTCACAGATTAGGTTGTATCCATTGTCAGTATTAAAATGCCTCAATGTATTTGATTTAAGTTTGATTTCACAGCCCAGATTCTCATTCCCTGCAGATTCCTTTTCAAAATGAAAGAAGATTTGGCTCTCTGGTTACACACTCCCAATTACTGAGAGCTTCCACTTTCTTGATCAATCAGTTTTGAGTTGCTAGTCATACTGCTTTGGTCATGTGTGCCCTAGCCTTGGGAATTACAGCTCCAAATTCCATTTTTATTCATCAACTAGAAGTCTGAGTGATTGAATAATATTTACTAAAATACTGTCTCTCATTCATTTTAACTGAGAATACAACCTGAAAACCTGAGGGGGAAAATGAGCAGAGACTCCTTCCACTAGTCCTTATATCCCTCTTAGTGAGGATTTTGGCCAGTGGGACAGCGCTGCATCCGCTCTGGGCTGCTGGTGCTGACGGACAGTAGATGTCACTCTTGCCTAACTTATGGAATCATGGAAGGGTTTGTATTGGAAGAGACCTTTAAAGGTCATCCAGTCCAACCCCTTGCAATGGGCAGGGACATCTTCAACTAGATAGGGTTACTTAAAGCCCCACTTAAACTGTCCTTGAATGTTTCCGTGGATGGGGCATCTACAGCTTCCCTGGGCAGACTCTTGGTTTCTCTACTGAAATGTTGTATCCTTGTGTGTGTATAGGTGTAAAAGTGTGTATAGGTGTGAGGGAAGAGTGACTGCTGATCATTATTGCTACTAAGTGAAAATTTTATTTTGAGATAAGAAAATGTCTATATAGAAAATTATAACTTTTATAGAATCAAAGAATGGGGTTGGATTGGAAAGGACTCTCAGAGATCAGCTGTCCATCCCTGCCCCTGCTGTGGTCAGGGACACTTTTCACCAGACCAGGTTGCTCAGAGCCCAGTCCAGCCTGGCCTTGAATACTGGAGGGATGGGACATCCACAGTTTTTCTGGGCAGCCTGTTCCAGTGACTCACCACTCACAGTAAAGAATTTCTTCTGATATCTAATCCAAACTACCCTCCTTCAGTTTAAAGCCGTTGCCCCTTATCTTATCACTGCATGCCCTTGTAAAAAGCCCCTCTACAGCCTTCTTATAAGCCCCCTGTAAGTATTCAAAGGCTGCAATAAGGCATGCTCAGAGCCTTCTCCTTCGTAAACAAGGTATTTTACCTACACCTTGTTCATAGTCCCTAAAGAAAGGTATATGGAATCCCTAATGAAGTGTATATTTCTGGTGTGGTTTTGGTACAGGTTTTTTTGTTTGTTTCATTTGTTTGTTTTAGCTTAGTCTTTGAAGTGTGCTTTGGGAGCCTACTATGCTGATCTGGTCAAAATGTCACCTTTTTGATACATTAATCTGTGGAAACTTAATAGTAAATTTGGGTACGGAGGGGCTAAAGGAGAATTTCTTGGCCATCCATCTTATATGTGTGAAGAACAAATTCTGTGACAGTGTCTGACAGTGGAAGGCTGCCAGCCCAGGCCATGCAGACAAAACTTGCCTTCCTTTCTGCTCAGCAGCTCTCTGGCAGCTGTGCAACCACTTCATCACAGTTGTCCTCCAAGCACTGAGGGCTGGAGCTTTCAAAAGGCTGCAGATAAGTTCCTACAATCGAGGGTGTCAGTAAGACGAATTTATGTTTTAATAACTTATTCTGAGTCCCTTTGAGACCAGTCCGTAGGGAGATCAGACCAGTGCCTAGGCACAGGAAAAATGCCTGGAAAATTGCAACCTATGGGAGTACCTGCACTGTTTGCCTTTTTTTCTCAGTAAGTTAAGAACCAGGTTCCCTGAAAAGAAATATTAGTTGCTTTCATGGGGAGGACAACTCTCACTGTACATCACAGTAAACTTCATTTTTAACAATGTGGGGAAATCACAGTAATTTCTGACTTCCTCTAGAGATCTGGCTGGTGGTCTGCTATAAAAATCAGTTGCTCTCTCAAATAGTGGCCTTTCAAAAGGTTTTTCACATAAGATAATTTTTCTGCCAGAAAAAGAATCCATTGTTTTGATATAATAATTACACAGATGCTTCCATTTGTGTCTGGATCCCTAGAGTTTCACTGCTAGGACCAGAAGGTGTTTACAAAAAGAGACGTCAATTTTCTTTATCATTAATGTCTTCTGTGGATGTGCAATTTCAAGAGCAAAGCAGAATGGAAGAATTGCACAACTGGGACATCATTTGAGAGAGATGCTGAAGGTGAGATATTTCATAAATACGCATCTGCCACAGATTGCATTCCTTCTGAATCCCACTCTCTACCCACTCCAACTGAGATACCAGTCAAGCATTAAATGCTTGTTTATAGAAGAATCTTTGAAAAATGCCAGATTTATCAAATTAGCAACGTTATTAATAACCCTGTATGTTAGCCTGGCAGTTCTTGAATTTTTCCAGAGTAAGTCAATGTACACCTTCTTTCAGTGAGTTACATCCACCTAATCATAGATTGTGCAAAACCACAGTAGTGTGTCAGCAGAAAAAAAAAGTTAAATTGTTGGCAAGTGTATAAGTCTAATTAAACCAAAGGGTTTAGATAACATAGAGGGAAACTTCATGAATTCAACCATCCATCGTATTTGGGAATTGTAGTTAGCTGAAAAGGATCATTTGGAAATAGGGTGCTCTCACGGGTGAGACACAGTGAACAACAACCTGCAGTGGCTCTGGATTAACTGGGGCTTATTTAAGAAACAAGAGATTTACTCTACTTTCTGAGCCACCCGCTCCCTGGCTGACCTCAACACTGTGGTCACAAAGTGTCACCATCCATCTCAGCAGGCACGAGGTGCTGACTGAGGACGATCAAGCAGAAACTCAGCTTGGTTCGTGCTGTGCTGCTGCTCTTCATTAACAGTCTCAGGCATAATGGGCTGCAAGCTATCTGGTCTCCTCCATCTTCCCCACTGCCAGGTTATGCCTTCAGGCCAGATACATGCTGCTGGTTTTTTCCAGACTCGCTTCTTCTTTCTGAGATTGCTACTCACTTTGGGAGCTCCTCTCATCCGCTCCAACTCTTCTTTACATCACCTGGAGCCTAATTTTCCTGGTCTGATAGTCCATGTGCAAAAGCAAAACATGTGATCAGCTTCCTGACTGTAGGGCTCATCCCATATTTATTTGCTAATTGCAAGATGTGCTGTGTTTGTTCAGTTCAGGTGGGATGAAAATATACAACTAGCATATACCAGTTGCAGCTGTCAAGCCACAGGATTCAACTCGAAAATTTCAGAAATTTACTCCCCTGCCAACATATCTACACCCAGTTTTCTGCTGCCTGTTTGAATTTGTCACTATTTTTTACCTTTTTCTTTTTCTGTCGAGCACAGAAACCCAGGATACCTATTTTTTGATCAAAATTTCATATTAGGTTTGCTATGTTCTGAAGCCTTGCCACTAGGTGGTAATGTTTTCATCCTTAGGAAAAAAAAACCCACCTAACAAAAACCCAAAAAACCAAAACACCCACAAACCTCCCTTGGAAGCAGAGACTCAAACTTGAATTATTTCTGTAAGGCTTATATGTTTTATGAAGGGATAAGAAAAATTATGGCTGTTCTGATGTAAAGCCTTTGATTATCAGCTCATTGCACAGCCACATGCCTGTCAGGCAAACAAAGGATGTGAGAGACTTATGCTGGCCTCATGCTTGTCGTTACTGTGAGCAGAAGTTTGGTAGGACAGGAAAATTGGACTTTATAGGCATATTTTGAATGAAATATGTGATTATGAAATATCATACAAGGGTTTCCTTTTTTATACCTCTTGAAATGGAACTATTATGCTGGACTGCAATGCTCTATGAACGCCATACAGTAGCTACACACATATTTACCATGCTGAAAGGCAATATTCCTGAGCTTTGTGTCTCTCTTTTAGGACATAGCGTTGAAGACTAATGAAAACAGCTGGGCTGTGCTATCTCCCACTTACAGTAATTTTCCACTCAACAGCAGCTCACAGCAAGAGTGTCAGTGGAGCTTATCCTCAAGTGCTGGGTTCAGTTACTCAAGGTCTTGTGCCATCAAAAAGAGGGTTTGATGGTGTTTCCCCCACTCTGTCCTCTGTTTCTTATAACATGGAGGGTACAATATGCTCATGAGAAGCTGGATATTCTGATTTAAAACCCTGGTGACCATACCAGAAGGTAAACCCTGTTATCCCATTTCCCAAGTGAGCACTGTAGTTTGTTGGCCACCCATTCAGGGGGTGGCAAAAACTTGTCTGCAATGCTTATGACCACAGCTACCCATTCCAGCCTGACTCTGATGTCAGATAAAAAACCTGGGAAATGTGGCTTTGGCTTGGGGAAAAACAAACACAGCATTTCTGCCATGTTAACTGTTTTCTCTAAAAAATATTACCCAAATCTAACAATAATAGTTCCCACAATATCATTCATTGCTAGAAGCTCAAAAGGAAAACTCCCACAATGATACATATGGACAATAAAATAATTGCTGGAAAGGGCTTTTTCCTCTTTGCAACTGTTTGTGCTCCTAGTGATATGAATGTAAGAACTTTTTCTTATGTTTGTAGTCAGCCTTGCCTTACCCACTGTTATCTACCAAAGTTTGCCCCATACCTTGCTGAGAGTGTGACAGCAGAAGGAAAAAATAAGTTGTACAATGAGCCTCATGCACACATGCACAGCAGTCTTAGGGCTACACAAAGCAAAATGTATGTGGTGTTGAAAAAAATGTTTTGTTTTCAAAGATTCATCACTATGAAGTTAAAAAAAAATATACATCAAAATGTCAAAAGGCCTCTTCTTGGCTATATTCTGGTCAAATTTCAGTGTTTCCCCTGTGACTCTGCCTAAATATTTGTTTAGAAAATCAATAAGATATGTCTCTACAATATATGTGTATATTTTTGGCAGAAGACACGATTTTTTCCCCAGTATTTTTCCTGTTCAAGGATCAAGTAACATTTCTGATTAAACAGAAACAGGTTGCTTTTCAACAGGGATCAAGACTGGCATTGTCAATAAAAGTCCATAAAATGTTGCAAAAATTGAGAAACTATTACAGAAGTGCAACTAGAAGGGACTTAAATCTTTGGTTATTTGCCGTCTTTTAAAGAATGAGTATATGACCTTTTAATGCTGACAACAGAGTATTTTCAGTCAGTGCTTTCAAATCACTTATTGAATTGTTGACTATACTCTTCAGTGGCAACTGACATTCCCAATATTAGGGTTTAATGCCTTTCTTACACTGTGAGAACTTTATGTGTCATGATTTAAAATACTTTTCAGTGGGTTGCTGGTACTGCCATATTTTCAAAGTAAAAACAGTGTTTACCAAAAAGATATTCTCGTCTGGTTTTAATTGTCAACCTCATTCACCCAGCCTAGATGGAAAACTCTGAAAATTTTTTCACCAGGCTCTTATGGTGGAAAACTGCTCTGGCGAAATCTAGAATTTTAGTTCTGTTAAAGGAAACAATCAAACACTGAACTTGGAGCTGCAAGTATGACACAAATTATTTATCTGTTAAAAACTTAGTCTAACGTTTCACACAGGAAAATGAAAAGGTGGAGTTAGTGCCTCACTAAGGATTTTCCAAAGTGAGACAAGGAGTGAAATGAGTGCTAAGACTGAGAAGAGAATTGCAAAAGAGCTACCAAAAAAGCAGAGGGTGGGAAGAAAAGCTTGTTGCATCTGATATTCTGCATGTGATTAAGTACTGTGGCATAGAGAAAGCTGCTCAGCTGCCAAGGGCACGCATTTGTTTCCCCCTGCAGTCACGAGCAAGTGACTTGGCAGGAGGTAAAGGTTTGGTGGATACCGTGCAGTTTATAAGATGTTCTGACCTTCACTGGCGGACTTCACACTCAGCGGGCCCTGGGAGGCATGGACGGTAAGGCCAGCTGGAAGTATTTCCCAGGGACCTGCTGCTGCAGGGCAGGGGATTTTAAAACAATGTATCTCTACCAAGGCAGAACATCTCTGAACTGACACGGACCTATGACAGAGCACGGCAAAGGTCAGGGGAGCTGCCGGCACCACCCACCCTGTCAGAGAAGAGTAGCTGACCCTGGTCTCATCTGGGACATCTCCAAGGATCCCCCACTTTCCTGGGCAAACATCTTCAGTGCTTAGCCACCTTTATGTGGTGCTTTATGGGGAAAATTCTGTTTCATTACTTGGCACTGACATTTTCCTTGCCTCCCTCAGTGACTGTGTCATCACTTGCCCTTTGACAGACACCTGGGAGTAGGGTTGGGTTTCCTCCCTCTCTCACCAGCAGAGCTCTGCCTCTTCTCCTCTCAGCATCACCTGGATGCCCCCACACCAACCCTGAGCATCCCTCCTGTGGGGCCTGGCTGACTTTTTCCAGGAGCCTGCCTAATGCTTCACTCCTTACCCTGTGGGGAGGAGGCAGTGGAAACCCCAGGAAGGCTGTTACCCCAGGGAAGGCAGGAAGAGCTCTTCCCCTAGCCTTTAAAAAAATACTCCTCTGATGGCCTGCTCAGAATTTTTCTCTTGTTTTGTTTTAGTTTATGGTTTCAATTAAAAAAGGCTTCATTATGATGCCATTCATTATTTGTATCTCAATCTAATAAACTTTCTACCCTTCCACCTTGACATTTATATGTAATTAATGCATGGACCAGAATCTTTGCAGTGTATTTGGCCCAGGTGAAGGTTATTTGCTTGTGAGCAGGAAGCGGACCTAAATTATTGTATAAGTTATCATAACATATGTGAGGTGCTGTAGCAGAATTTGCTTTAAGACTCCACACTGCTTAATTGCAAAAAAAAGGAGACTGCTGTGTGTTCTTTCCATTTGTGTGCACAGTGCTTCCTCAATTTGTGTACACTTCAAACCTTTGTGTAAACTTCAAATGAAAAACTCTGTTTAGGGAGTCACTTGCTACCTCTTCCTAGTAGAGAGACAAAAAAACAAAAAAGGAGAAAAAAAAATCACACAAATCCCCATAAAAGAAGTATAAAAGTAAAGATGACAGTTTAATGGAGATTTGTTTGAACAGTATGTTTTCCTTTTAACCAGTTATTGTGGTGCATTACTAAAGGTTTTCAACAGCCTGAAATGGAGCTTCTGGAAACATTATGAGGCTTGCAAGCATCTTATGTGTTGGGCCACTGGTTAGGCATGTAAAAGGTCTGTCTGAGCTTTCAGAGCAGCAATAAATGTGCTAAACCTTGGAAACCAAATCATCTTCCGTGTATCAACTGTTATGCTTCAGTTGTCAGCCTGAATTTTTTTATATACAAATTAACTTTTTCAAACAAAGAAGAGTTTGTCTATTACCACAAGATAATGCTGTCACTTGATAAGATTAATTTTTCACTTAATTTTTCTAGTTGTTATAAATAACTTTGTTGTAATCATTTGGCCTGATTTCTTGGCAAAGTCCTTGGCTTGTACAGCAAAGGAAAGCCTGCAGAGTAATCACACACGGGACCAACTACAACAGACTCTCTCCACAAAATTCATCAGAAGACTGGGATTTCCTTTAGCAAGACTTTGTAAGAACTTATGGATTTTATAGTAAGTGTTTCCAGAAAAATTCTGCAACACTGAAATGAAAAAGTAATGTCACAGACAAACCCAAAGCAATGTGCCTGGAGAAACCTAACAGTGAGATATTTAAAATACAGACATATATTTTTATAAAGTAGATGTATAACTCTTGTTTCTCCTACTGTTTCTTCTACTTACTATTGCTTCTTTTAGAAACTATCAAAAGAAATTAAAGGAACTTGACGGCCTGATCTGGGCATTACAACCTCTCATGCAGATTTCATTGTTCACTGCTCTCTCACTCATAAGCCATGCTGGACTTTTCTCGGTGGCTGTCAGAGTACAGAAGCAGCTGTTCAGCTGTGTAACAGTGGCAGCACAAAAATAGCCATCCTGCTCAGCACTTCCAGCCACATCCACCTCCATAACAGGCACTGGGGTCTGTGCATGACACCCCTCTGCAAAATTGCTGCATGATGTGATGGTTGGCACTCACTGTAGTGTCTGAGCCCTGGCTGCCATGGATAAACCCTATTAGTCATTAGTGCCCTGTCTGCAGGGCACTAATGGTGTGACAGGTCTCCAGTGGTTCCTGGTGGAAAAGGGGTCAGTGGTGGAAGCTGGCTCACTCGTGCCTCCTTGCCCAACCTTCTTTAGCTGTCACAACTTTTTTCACTTAAATTCTTGAGCAAGAACATTCATCTTTTACACAGACCTGCAGGATAGCCTGGCTCTTGGGTACTCTCCCTCCTCATCTCCCTCTTCCCCACAGCCATACACACATGGAAATTCTCCCGCAGCAGCTGCCTCCACATTTTCCCACAGGGAAACCTGGGTTCCTCCAGAAGCTTTCATGTCCTACATTTGCACCAACAGCAATAAGAGGCAATATATTAGAAGGAGGAATGTTTCCAGCAGAGAAAGATCACCTTACCAAGGTCTATTTGTGTCTCCTGCTGCATCATGCTGCCTCTTTCTCCTCTCTGCAATTGCCTTTCCTCTGGGTCAGGCCCTACAGAAACCAGTGCACCATCTTTGCTTTGTTGGGCACCCAACAAAGGGGATCTCTGCACCTCCAGAAAGCCTAAGGAAAGCTTTATGTATATCTACTCAACACTGGTGCAGTCTCACCTTGAGTACTGTGAACAGTTCTGGACACCACAATATACAACAGATATTAAGATATTTCACTTGCTCTTGAAACACCAGTGACTTTACCAACTGATGAAAGCAGTTTAGGGTACAACTGGAGACAAGCTACCAGCTTAGGTGTGGATCCTCTCACCACTGGCACCTAAACTGAGGCCAAAGGAATTTGGAGGGGTTTTAGTAGCTGACCTTGGAGGGCTTCTGAAAAGTGAACACAGGCACATGAACAACTATCTTTGTTCTCATCCTTTGACTACAAAAGCACAAATTCATGAGGTTTGGCTGATGGTCAGCTTAAAGGACAGCTTCAACTTTTCACATAAATGGTGCTGAGAACAGGTGTTTCTCCAGTGAATTTTAGATCAAATAGATTAGAAAAGCCTCTGAAGTTTGTGTTCTAAATTTAATACTGTGAAATCTAAGCCACAGTAAATAATCTGCAGTAAAACTGTGAGAGCTGATAAGGACAGAAAAGGAGCATGATTTCCTGATAATCTGAAAAATGTACATGTCTGCACAAGATGGGCAAACCTGATACTTATTAAATATTATCATAGACTTGAAGGATCCAAACGGAGTATTAGACCTCCAATGCACTGGACTTTTCAGAAATATACAAGAGAAGAATTCTACATCTTAGGGAGTTCAAATGTTCATGATGGCTGCATGAACTGCAGTGGGGCATGGAAAAATGATACTGATGTTATTTAAAGTAGTATTTTTGGTGTTGATCACATCTGAAGTCACTGTATAGGATTCTCATAACATTTTCTCAGATTATATATGTGTCTATACCGATGTATTCATTTATAGGTGAATGGAAGACTGTATCTGTATTTGATACAGAGAGCAAAGACTGTCACCTACTCTGCGTGTTTTTGACACAGGGCTGTAAGTTCTGCTCTTTCTGCTCTTTCTGCTTTCTTTTTTCCATTTATTTCTTGGTCTCACCCTGGACATACTCCTTCTTCCATTGCTTCTCTAACTATTTGATGAGAAAGCTGTCATATAGGAAGATGACAACAACTTATTCTCACACGTTTTAAAATGATGCAGTACTGGCGTTTTTAGGCATTGTTACTTGGGAAGGCAAAGTCTGAGGCTCCCTTACAGTGTTGGGGCCCAGAGGGAAAAAGAGATGCTACTTCTTGCATCTCTTTTGGGCCAAGACATGACATATGTACCAAATGGTTTAGAAATGTTTTCTGTGACCAGAAATATAAACTGAGGTATTTGGGAAACTTTAAATGAAAAGAGCAAAGCAGTTGTAGACCACAGGCATCCCCCAGAGGAACACTGACAGCTCAGCAGTGGAATGCAGAATCTTTTGTGCTGGGAAACTAAATTCTACCCAGGTCTTTACAGGTTGTGCCTGGACCTTAGAAATTTCAATCTACATTTGTTCCAGGACTCGCTCATATAACAGACTAACGACCTGTAAAATTTCAGTTTAAAATGCCTTTGGAGAGTTATAGTAAACATTTTAAAATGTAACTGAAGATACATTTCCAGCCTGCTTTTATTCTTACAGCCCATAAAATAGAAAGCATTTCATATAAAAAATCCCACTAAACCAAATGCCCTCTTCTCATTTTAATTTTATTCATATAATCTATAAACAATTTTATATCAGAACACTGTAAAATGCATGCCTTTCTGCTTCTTGGCTACATTGAATTTCCAGAGTGGTATGAACTTCTAAGTCTAAGCTTCTGGAGAGAAGGGCTTATAAGAAAATGTTGATGGTCACTTCACTATTGTGCTCTGACCAACACTGCAGTAACAGAGAACAGCAATAAAGTACTGCAGTGCTGTATAATTGTCTTATTAATTGGAACATTATTTACAGAGAAGGCTGCCTTCACAGCATGTATCTACTTTCTGAAATGCTCACAGCACTCAGGACACAGCAGGCAGCCAGCATAAAAGTTCGGTTAAAGTAACAGCAAAATAGCCATCCATGTAAGTGCAAGTTAATGAATTGAGTCCTCCTGGCAGGAGGACTTGAATGTGAGCAAGCATTTTCAAATTTAAAGAGAGGTGACCTTAAAAGCCTGCCAAACCTCAAAGGTAATGAATCATTTATGATTATGATGGTGGGGCCCTTTAATTTTTAGACGAAGAACAACCCAGGTCAGCTCTTCTATTAAACTATGTTGTATGTATATTTTGACCAAGATTGTCTTTGGAAACCAGAAGGCAAGAAGCAAACAACTCTTTTGAGTGTGTAGGGATCTACTTCACATTTCAATTAGCTGTTTAAATAGCATTGCACATACTAAATCCTGTGCAAGGCAGTTGTTTATGAAGTCCTTGTTTGACTAAAGTTTTCCACAAACAATGAAAAGGAACTGCCACACTGTCTCCAATCTCCTAAAAAAGACATTAGTGCCAGCTATTCAACAAAGCATTTCATATTTTCAATGTCCCCATAAAATCCTTTCAACTGGCAGAAGGGAAATTATGATGTCTGTCCCTTTGCCTTTGCAGTGTCCAACTGACTTCTCAGAAAATTCAATGAAAAAAAAGCCAAACCAATACAAAGCATCCAGGACCAAGGCTGACTGCTTTGAAGGACAGTTTTCCCAAGATTAATGTTTCATTATCATATATAAAGCAAAGCCCAGCTACTATCTCACTATTTATGTTTACAACTTCACTGCTATATTCATAAATTACTACGTGGCTTATTATAGCTAAGATACACAACATGGGATTTTAAGAAATTTTAGGGCAGCCCATACTGTCACAAAAGATCTTGCAAAATCCTTTTTATAATTTACTTACTAAAATATCTGATGATTACAGACTTTTGGACAGATTGCCTATATTGCTTAGGGCTTTCCGAGCTACCTGAATGCAAAGCAGGAAGATGATTTCTGCTGTTAGCACTGAGTTGCCATAAATCAGGCTTTCCTTGTGGACTCTTTCGATGTGTTGTTCATGATGCTACAACTTGCACTCCTTTCTTAGAAGCTGAAGACAGTATCTTCCTTGGCAACTCTATGATATAATAGCAGCCTGGATCCCATTCATCTGCAATGAACATTAAAGGATTTTATGGTAGTTATTCAGTAGAAAACAGAACACTCCAGTGCCTAATTTCCTCTGTGGAGCTAGTAATTTCTTTTTTACTCTGAAAACACTGAAAATCAACATTGCATACTTTTAAAATGTTTTCTCTGGTGCTTTAAACAAAATAAACTAGTTTGTGGTTTACAAAAAGCACCTGTGAATGTAATACATCCCACCCATGTCTAGGTGCCTGAGACAGACATTTCTGCTTTCACTACTTGCAATCTGACTTCCACTGCTCTGCAGCTCATGCTTGGTTATGGCAGAGTCTGCCACAATCCACCACCACCAAACTCCTACCAGCCTGAAGGTAAGAAGTGCCCCCTGATTCAGACAGCACCAAGGTGATGGTAGGATGGTAGGCACTGCCACTTCTTGGGTCCCCCATGTCCATTTGAGGAAAGTTACAGTGCTCCTGAAAAGCAGACAGCTGGAGAGCAAGGAAATCCAGATTCTTGACTTATCTTTATTTCAAATCCCAATTGTGTTTAATTTTTTTTCCCCCTACAGATTAGCTTTATTAACTTCAGCATTCTGGATCACATTGGGTTGAGACAGGCAATAGGTAAATTCAAACACTGGTGGCATTTTCTTGGCTATCTGCCAAGTATAAAACTATTACATATTGTTGGTAGATTTCTATAAATAATCACCAGCCTTCCTCTGAAAAGCAATTACACTCCAGCAGTGTTAGGGATAGTATTTCTAGGATTCTATGATTTTGCATTAATAAAAGTTGGAAAGTATCATCTTCCAATAGAAACTGCCTTCTGAAAATTATATACCACCATTATTTTTTTCTAAACAAATATGCCTCAAGAAAGTTTTTCCATGTCTCTATTTGGCAAAAGAAGCTATAAAAGTCTAAAGAAAAATCAATTTAATCTACTTCAGTGAGACAAGCACAGAGATTTAAGCTGGCATATAAATTAAACTAGTGTTCCCATAACATAGATCACACCAATATATATTTGATTCATGGTTGAATCAAGTCACTAGAAGCTTACATTTCAAATGCAAACAACAGTGTTGAAAGAAATGGGTTTTTATGTCCCAATGCTACTGTCCAGTCCCAAGCAACAGAGAGGACCCAGAGTCAGCCCAGCCCATAGCAGGCTGGATCCATATCACAGCTGCCTCTTGGGCTGCATTCTGGCACTGAGCCTCTTGTAGCCACCTTCTCTTGTAGCCACCATTCATCCAAAACCTTCTCCTGTTTCTTTCCTTAATCCTTGTCAATGACAATGACATTTTCTGGCTGCTGCAAAGATAGTCTTACTTCTTGTTCCTGTCATAAAGTCATGGAACAAAGTTTGAGTTGGAAGTATGCAATGTGAGTTGCTGAAACTTGTGAATTCATAGTCTTTTGTGATTTCTGGAAGTTTCATCAGGTTGAGTTTTGCCTCTGAGTCCAAATGTTTAATGCTGTTTATATTACCAAATGCCAGAATACACAGATGGCATCCATTTAACTGAGTCAGTTTTTACTATTGGTTATGGACATTTCATGACATCAACCTGGCATCTTCTTGAAGCAGCATTAATCTATTTTTTTAGCTCTTTCTTAAGGTAAATAGGTGTTTTGCCAAGTCCTTCTTCCCTTACTTTTATGAATTAACTACACTCTAACTGCTAACATATTAAGAGAACACTGTTGGATCTATGATGTTCCATTTATTATTTCAGATTAAGAGCTCTTGAAAAGCCTAATAAAATAATTTTATCATTTTGGTGATTCCAAATGCAGCACTCCAGCCATATGCATGCTACACTGTACTTTTGAGAGAAAAAAGAAAAAAAAGGAACCTGCAATATCCTCAAATAGAAAAGATATTGGAAGAAATAAGAACCACACCTCTATAGATGTGTACTTTGGCCTAGACTGTGTTTATTGATGCAAGATATGGAGCTAAACCAACCTGAAATTATTCTTCAGAAAGGCTGAACACAGCCATCTTTTCCTTCAGAGAGTCTGGAAGTATACCTGTGGAAGACGGCTGAATTTCACAGTGATCCCTGAAGCTTGAGCTATATTTAGAATAATAGGATTATGTTATTACAACTCTAGCTGTGATAGGGCTGAAGAAGGTTACTTAGACCCTGTGGCTACACTGCTAAATAGAAGAGAGCCAGGAGTTAATCCTCGGTGCTGAGGCTGAGTGGTAAGTACAGACTGATCCATGCTGCACACCTCTTGTCCCTGTGACTCACCTCATCCCATGTGGTTCCTACGTGGTCCAATGGAAAATGCTTCTTTTTATGTGTTTTTTGACTGGTTCAAGATGTCTGAAGTAATTTATAGCCCATGTTGCAGTGTGCCAGGGTGATGGCTTTGTAACCTGAAGCTGCATATGTGTACAGCATGTGTGGGGCTGTAAAATCTGCTGGGACAGCGTTGGAAGATTGTGAAGGATGGAAGAGGTCACGCTTCATGCAGTCTGCCCATGCTGTCCTGGAGTCTGTCAGTTTGCACAGGTGAGCCCAGGCCCTGGTGAGAGCCAGGAGCTCAGCAGAGAAGTCCATCTCCCATTGACTTCAGCTGGGGCTACAGTGCAGCTTACAGAGGTCTACAACTCTCCACAGCTCAACCCCAGATTTAGTATCTATTTTGGTGTCCAGAAGGCTAAAGGAGTGGCCAAACATTGGCCTTCCAGGTACTGTTCTGGTTAGAGGTTGGCACTTGTAGGACAGGATTCTGAAGAAACAGGTTTGATTGAGGAGACTCTTGCATGCTGTCTGGGACAAAAAAGGCATTGCTCCCTTCTTGAGACAGGCAAAACACCAAGACTGGGGAGAAACCTTTTATACCAACACTGGGCAGAGCTATGTGGGATTTCAGAATCCTGCAGGAACATTATGATTCCCTCCTGCCAAAGGCAGTCACTTGTGTTAGGAGAAGGAAGTAAGCTATCCGTGCAGGACACTCTGCAGACATTTCCAGACCAGTAAAGGCAATTCCCAGGGAGCAAAGGGGTTTTGGTTGCATTCCCAGATATTTCCAATGAACAGCACAGCATATTGCCAGCAAGTTCCTCAGCAAACCTAGCCAAAGCTCTATTATTGATCTTGAATGTTGTCTCCTTTTCCCAGCAAGACACTGGAAATAGCATAAGGCTTTCCATTCACTTGGCAGTGCAGCCTACAGACACAGCAGGGAGGTACCACGGGACTCATCACATGGCAGAGACAGATGGGCTCTTCCTGCTTTTTACCTCCCTTCCCTTTGCCTGTGCTGACTTGAACACCCTTCTCTCTTTCCGTGGCAGAATAAGCCTCAGGGATATTGCACAGCTGCAGTTGATAGCATTGATGCCATGGCCATGCCATCTCTTCTAGACTCAAGTTTTGCAGAGAAACCAGTCTAGCTGAATCCTATAATCATAAAACCATAGAATCATAGAATATTTTGAGTTGGAAAGGACCCAGTAGGATCTTCTCACAAAAAGTCCCACATTATAGGTGTGATGTGCAACAAGAATTTTAGATAACCACACTGGGGTTTTAGCATCTCCATGCACAACCAAGAGCAGAGGGGATGTTGGCTTGGGCTGGTCCTTCAGTGTATTCCAGTGTAGAGCTGGAAGCCAAAGGCTGCTCCTGGGTGCTGAAGGAGGTGGAGGCTGAGTTACATTTCTCTGTGGGATTGCTGTAGGTGTCAGGTAGGGCTGCCTGTCTCAGTGGCGTGGAGTGTGGGCCACTGCTATGGAGACTCACACTTATGATATCTTTGGGAGAATTACATGGGAAAGACCTTCTACTCCATCTCCTGATGAAAGTGTGAGGTACTCAAGTTTGATTCCAAAATATCTTGGACCTATCGTGCTAACCATAACTATGCTACAACTATGGAGCAAGACTAAAGTGAACACTGTTAGGTTGCTTCCTGATAGTAATTCCCTCCTCTTTTTGTCACTGATAATTCTTTTCTGATCAGTGCCATGTGGCTGCTTCAGGAAATTTAGGGAATGCAGATAAAGGGGTGTTTGTTTGCCTCAGTACTACCTTGAGGCACTTCTCTTGTGCTCAGCACCCGTCACTGAAGCCTGCTCTCCACCCCCTGGGTCTCATTTTCAGATGTGCTCTCTGGCCCCAGGAGACATTTTGCATAGTTTAAAAATTAGCGCTCAGTCAGGTGGGAGGGTTGCCAGCTAGTCCAGCAGCACTGAAGTCATCCCTTTTCCATTCTGCCTGGCTCAGTACTCCACCTTCCAGGACCAAATTATACACTTTCATTTCCAATGATTTCCCTGTTCTTGTCTTATTGACCTGTACTTTCCATTGAATTTTATCCCTACTTGTGCAGAGCCCTGCTCTGCTACAATGAGATGTGTGACTTAACTCTTCTACTGCTCTGTTTGGTTTTGTTTGTTTGATTGTTTACTTTTAAAATTTTTAATTTAATCTTTAGGAACCAAATAGATGTGTCCAAGGAAATAAGGAGGAGAAGGTAAACACAGGGCTGAAGAGACACTGAGAAGGACGATTAGGGAAAGCAGAGTCAGATTAGCAGCCAGCAGCCAGAAGTCAGCTGATGTGTGCATAGGCTGTTTACTTCATTGCTCCCCAGGTTGTGAATGAGATCATGAGGTGCATCCTCTGGGCTTTTCACTACTTTTGCTTTGCTTGTGCCATCTCTAAGTTAGTTTAATCTCTGGGAGGACTTTCTCTGTTGTCTAGGGGTCATTGCAAACAAAAAGAGGGTGAGTGGGAGGCCATTCAAGTCCCCACATTACATATTTCATCATTGTTTCCTCTAATGCAAGGCTTACAGCTACAGGAACATTTTCCATTTGACGCCCTTGGGCCACGTATAGTCCTTCACATTGCAGGTGACATTCAGGCATTTAAATTACAGCTCTCTATCCTGCCTTGCAGACTGCAATGACTTTCTTGGCTTTACAGTATTTGCTGTCCAGATGGTTCCTGTCCCATAAGAAGCAGGTGGCACCACTGACGTGTTGTTTGCCTATACATTTCTTCAAAAAAACAGAGTACAATTTCAAAATATTCTTAAGCTTGATGGTCGGCATTATTTTAAGGTGTTTCAGTCGTAGGTACTTTACTAATCTGTATGGGAGTTGGGAAGAGAGAGCCTTGGAAAAATCTCTGCACAGCTTAAAGACAACTATTTCTCATCTTCTTTCCCCCACAAACAGCCACTGATGAGCTTAGCTCCCACCTTAAATAATTGCCATTATTTCTTCTCCTTTCGTTTAAATCTCTCTCCAGCATTCCCTCCACTAGATGGTACTAGGGCAATACATTTTTCTTCACAGGCTTTCCCAGCCATGATAACCATAATAACAGTGTCCCTGCATATAGAAGGAGAAAAGGGTCAGACTTCTTGTAGTGCAAGAAACTTCCGTTGAAGACCATTAAACTTTAGAGGTGACATGCTCAAAACTTAGCAAAGAGAACAGGTGGCCTGAGCAAGTATAGCTTGTTGTGCATCTATTACAAGAATCTTCAGTGGCACATATCATGCTCACTTTTCCATGTTTTTGTTTTCATTTGTCTTCTAAGGGCTTATATAACTGAGAATATTGATACAGCAAACAAATTGTAAGCATTATGTTAAAATTAGATCATACCACCACTATCTTTGGCCAGAAGTTACCATTTAACAACAAAAAAAATTATTTTGCTGTCCTTATCAACACATATATTATTTGCTGCTCTTTATGGCAAAGCAAGGCAAACCTAACATCTGCAGCTTGTGTAGCTGAATCCAGTATATCATTGGTGTCACTGACAGCCAGCAGCCCAGTAAATGGCAGTGCACTTCACAATATTCATCTGTCTTACATGTTTTTAATATCCAGACTTTTCTACTTTTGGGACTTCTTTTAATTGGAAGGCTGAGTGAGAGTGCAAAGAGATGAGAGAATCTACATATTCACTGTTGTATCAGGATTTTTCTGTCCTGTGCTGAGTGTGGTACACCTTCTTCCACAGTCCTTGGTTAAAATCAATGTCTATTTGGTTTGTAAGATCGTGAGAGGAGGTGGATTACATTTTGCCGTTTCTGCTCCAAGAAAAACAGAATTGCAATAAGGTTTGTACAACTTGTGCAGCAATAAAGGAGCAGGATTCCCAGGCTGTGCTGGAGACTCTGACAGCTCATCTAATGAGCACAAAGCTGTTGGAAAGAAAAAAATGAAATCAACACCTAGCTGCTAGGGCATGCTAGAATGTTTCTTGGACTTTTAAACCTAAGAATCACTGATTTTTTTTTTTTTTTTAATGAAAAATTTTCAGCCTCTTTTCTCTGTGTGTGACTGGAGGATTTAAAGCATTTTATATACTTCCTTCTCATATCCCCTGGCTGCAAGAGCTCTCTGACCTTTAAAAAACCATTAGAAGAAGCAAAAGGAAAAGGTAATGTACTTTTCACATTATTTATTTCTTGTAAATCTAGAAGCTTTTGTTAGTCATTAGTATTACAATAATCTATGACATTCTTCAGGAAACTTCAGGTTGACAGTATCCATCTCTGGACAAAGTGTATGCAAGAAAAGAAAAAAAAGTGATTTTTTGTTGATTTTGTTATTTTAGTGTACATTTTTCAGAATTATATTAAGAAAGGTTATTTCTTAATATATATTAAGAACAGGTTAATTTATTAATTATTAATAGAATTCTTAATTCTATTTAGAAAGTTCCCTTCCTCTTGAGGGAAGACAGTTTGAGTTAGTTTCACCACCAGCATTAAAGCAAGATTAATTTTTCCTTTACTTCCTTTTTTCAAAACTGGTACCATTTTCATGCATGTAAAGAGCTTTTCTGCATGCTAACAACTCTTTACTTTGTAATGAACCTATGACTGACAGAAAGTTGAGCTTTTCTTTCCTCCCACTAATACCACCATTGTATGTGCCTTGTTAACCAGTATTGTGTATCAGTCACAAGCTGACTCCTTTGTGCCTTTGTAAAGTATCAATTTAGTCAGCATTATCTGCTGGGGAGACAATGCAGCCGGTAAACGTGAACACAAAAATGCTGTAGCAGTATAAGCCCTAAAAGCACTGGTTCAGGAGCCCTGGAGCCCGGGAGGTGGCAGAGAGCTGCTGGCCATCAGCAGCTGCGGGCTCCGAGGGAGCAGACGGGCAGCCAGCAGTGGGCAGGCTGCAGGGACAGGCCAGGGCACAGGAGTGACCAGGAGCTCGAGCAGAGCCTTCGTGCTGGCTGCTGGTTGGGTTGCTTGGCTGGGAAAAAACCTCTGCCATCCAGATCTGCCTGCCAACCAGCTTGTGGCCTGACTGTGCTGATATTTGACCGAACTGACACATTCTCAGCGTCTATTTTGATTTTTTTGCCCGATCAGGCTTTTCCAATGGTAAACTGATTTTTCTGCATTAACAAAACACCAAATGTTGAGCTCAGTTACTGGGCCCCGCACTTCACGAGGAGTCTGTGGCTCTGCATACCTGCAGATGTGAGTTAGCTTCCATTGGCCTCCAGGTAGGCTTTAAAGGGGAGGGTTAGACCAACGCAGTCTCTCCTTTCATGTTTTCCTGCCTGGGCGATGGTCAGCACAAACACCCAACCCCCATTGCACTGGAGAGGGGGAGGGCAGTAGCTCTGTGGGGTTTCTGTGTCTTTGGATGAAATTGTCCCTTTGTTAGTCCAAAATAGCTCAAATTGGGCAACTTTCCAAGCATGCAGTGAAAGACTTCTGTTTGAGACAGTGCTTAGAGAAGGCTGAGGATGGAGGGCTGAAAAAGAGGTGCCTGACTGGCTGGGTTCCCACCGGAGTGATTAATGTAATGTTGCTGGGATTTTACTGCATTATTAATGAAGTGCCAGGGTGCCTGGAGCACTGGAAAAACATCTCGGAAAAATTATTACTAAAAATCTGAATTGGTGCATTGGATAACCTTTCATATTACTTTTTTTTTTCTTGACCACAGAGCCCTTATCATGCCAGAGGAAGCCTATAAATAATAAGCAGAGAGGGTAAGACTATGCAGGCTGCTGCTCGTTCCCTCTCCCAAGCAGCGGTGGCCCCACTGGCAGTGGGCTGGGTGTGCCAGGAGTCCACGGGAGCCGTGCCCGGGGGCTGCGCACGGGCTTAGGGATGCACCCAGCCCTTCTGCATGCTCGGGGGGGCCAGGGAGGTGATGCCTGTGGAGTTCTGCTTTGCAGAAGGATATAAAGGTCTGTCAGGGAATAGCCTGTGCTGGTTTAGGGCTGTTGTTTGCATTGATGAAGCTTGTATCTGGGATGATCAGTGTGAAATATCTCTACTTCCCCCCCACCCTCCAAGCTGTTATTTTGTTGGCTTTGTCATGCATTTTTTTTTCTCTTATTTTCTTCTAAATTCTTAACTCCTCAGATCTATATTTTGGTCATCTCTAGTAGCAACTGCGCGTTTGTTTTGAGGAGAGGATTTTTGTTGCCTTTTTTTTTTTTTTTTTTTTTTTTTTTTAAACTGCTGTGCTTTAAACCAGCCTTGCCTGCCTAAAGCTTCCAGTTGCTAAGCGACTTTTCCCCTCCGCCCTTCCAGCAGCCCGGTTGCCATAGCGCTGCCAGCCTTGGCTATCAAGTAGCAGAGAGCAGTCATTACTCAACGAAAGAAAAAAAAAAAAACAACCCAACCCCACCAAAATCCAGGGCTGCACGGGCCAATCAACATTTTGTTTCCTTTTTAATTCATGTCGCCAGCCGGCGGGAGCATCCCCGTGCGCATCACAGCCGCGGCTGGCCGCTGCGCTGTTTTCTTGCGGAAGTTTTTGATTCAGTCTCTGCGTTAAACAGGACAGACTGCAGTGCTGACTCACGGACACCTGTGACGTTGGTCATGGCAGCAACAGATCCCGGAGGATGTACTTCCCAAGAAGCTGGTTTGCGTACCTGTGCCACTGGCGTGCCCCCCCCGTGACTGCAATTCACCCCAGCGCAGGCAGGCGCTCTGCAGCTCTGTGAATCACAGCGCCGTTCCTTAGAAACCAGGTGATACGGGTAGCGCTTTTATCTTGGATATTTCTTAGTAACACGAACATCATAGGTACATAAAATGTGGGGGATATCATCAAAGACTAGGAGAATGCACGCTGGTTAAAAATCAGCTTTTCTTTTCAAATCCACTCAAACAAAATTGTGTGAAGGATCATATCCAAGGAAATAGAGAGCCTTCCATTTTTTAAAGGAAAATCGTATCCCTAGTGACTTTGGCGAGACAGAACTTAATGTCAGTGCTACAACATAACAAAAACGGTGGAAAACCTGACATCTTTCTGCTCTAAAATTGTGAGCTGTCTTGTCATCAATTTACTGATTACCAGGCTTTGCCAGCTGGATGCTATAGGGCAATATGATGATCTGATGTCTCCAGTGAGCCAGGCCATCCATCATAACCAGTCAAAAAAAAAAAAAAAAAAAAAAAAGAGGTATTTGGCTTTTATATAAAAAACAAAAGTGTGCAGAATAAAAATACCTGTTAATAAAGAATTTGGTGGTATAGAATTACCCTTGTGAAAATATAAATGACATGAGTTACATTTGAATTGATAGTAGGGGGAAAGAGTCTTTACTACCAGTAAGTGTTGCAAGCAGTAGTTTAGTTGGACTTGGAATAATTCCAGTTGATCTGCAACTCTAGTGTCCATTAATCACAGCACCAGCCTCCACCTCAGGTTGTCAGTGTAAAGCCTCTCTTAACATCCAGGGAATTTTCTTCCCACGTTCTGTAGTCGGTGAGTTATTGTGATAATAAATGCAGCAAGGAGCTAGACTCCCTGTCCTTACATGCCCTTCCATTTATCCAATCCAGCATCTGCCTATTTGAACAAGTGCATCAGATACAGGCAGCGTGCCAGCTATTAAAATGTTAAACCTACTGCCACGGAGCTGCATTGTACATTTTGTTTTTCCCTTGTCCTTGAAAAGGACTCACTCCTGAACTAATAAGAGTGTGCTTAATGGTTCCTTGTCTTAAATTCCCTATTTACTCAACTATCTCTTCCCTGATTTGGTACTTTGTATTCCTTTCTCTTCATGCTATTCATGGGAACATTAAATACCATTCTGCAAGGACAGTCATTTAAGACACAACCTTTGCCAGCTCTATGGAAAACTGATTTCAAAATCCATTTGTACTCTGATGAAGCAGGCAAATCAAATATTTTGAGGGGTGGGAAAAGGATTATTTTTAAAGTTCCTTTTTTATTAAATCAGGATACTTTTGTTCTTCTTAGGAGCTGCCATGACACCTTCAGCTGGGGATCCTGTTGCTGTGGTCAGATATAGCTTATGTTTCAATAAATCCAATGTTTTTTACTGAAAAAAATGGTGGCTCTCAGCTTTACTTTCTGTTGTTCTAAGGGAACTCAGGACTTGAGAATGGCTATGTTCAATAAATTAGGAATTGAAAGTCTACCACAGACTCTTTGTCCCAGAAATATTGATTTAAGGGAAAGTATTGCCAGATTTATTATGTGAAGATGCTTGCATAATCACGGAACTTAGGTGACAAACCTTGTTCTCAATTAGATTGCTTTAGCTCTAGGCTTCATTTCATCCAGAAGAGAAATTACTGGAATAAAGGTTAAATATCCAAATCAGAAATATTATTGCCTGTGTTCCTTTATGTTTGAAATGGTAATAAAACAAATTGAACATTAACCTAGTAGGACCAAGGCATTTCTATTTGCATGGTTTTTGACATCTGAATTGGGCAATAACTCCTCCATGTTGAAATTATGCAATGGTTGTTAGTCAGTCTTTCATTTCCTCAAGCATTTGTGCACAGATTACATCCTCATATTATATTTTATTATGAGTCATTAAAATGCTAATCAACAAAAGTACAGTACCACAGTTCCAGGAGAGATCTGTATTGTTAAATGGGTCTCCATTTTGATACCTTTCTCGTAGCAAACACAACACATCCCCTGATATCCACACCAGCAGCTTGCTTTTGGTGTTCACTTGTTCAAAATGTTCAGTTTGTGCACTGCCAGTCTCTCTGTACCTGCTTTGCACTTCTGACTTCTTTCTGGTTTCCTAACCTTCTCTCCCTACACCCACCAAACTATTCTCAAGGTAAAATCACTGTGTCATGGTTAAGGTGTTCCATGAAGCTGCCTCCTCTGTCTGATTCCTGTACTTCACCTACCCGTCACACTCCCCCAACTTTTTTCTCTGCTCACATAAAACCTTTGATAAAACCTTTGATTTCTGCTTTTCCTCTGTCAAGTCAAAATTAGTTTTTCTTGTTCTTGTATTTTCTTTTCCTATCTGACTCTTCTCTCTGATCCTGTACTAATTTGTCTTCACTACAAAGTACCTCCACATGTCTAGTTTTTCAAGAATTGCTTTCACCATCCATAAATGCTGAAAGTCAAGATATCAATTTGACCAAATAATACATTGTCCTCACAGCTATCAGACAGGACATTTACTTTCTCCCTTCAAACTTTTAGTAATGATAACTTTACATCAGCAGAATTTCTACTTGGCTGAACCTTAGTTATTCTGATACTAGAATTACATTCTGGAAAACTGCTATTTATCATCAAATCTGTGCTTATTCTGTTCCCCTCCTTTCTACCATTGCCCATACTTAGACATCATATGGATGATGGCCTTAAAATGAGGGAGAGTAAGTTGAGATTAGATATTAGGGAGTAATTTTTCATATAAGGGCAGTGAGGCACTGGAACAGGTTTCCCAGAGAGGTTGTGGATGTCCCATCCCTGGCAGTGTTCAAGGCCAGGCTGGATGGTGCTCTGAGTAGCCTGGTCTTATGAAAGGTGTCCTGCCTATGGCAGTGGGGCTGGAACTAGATGGTCTTTAAGGCCCCTTCCAACTCAAACCATTCCACAATTCTGGGATTCTAGGATTCTATAATTCTTTGTTTTTTTTTTTTTTTTTTAATTTTACTACCCAGATTATTTCTTTAAAAAATATTCATATGCCACTGAAAAGTTAAAATTACTCTATCTTTCTACTTCTCAAACATTTAAATTAAAATCTGAAATTTTAATACAAATATTCAAAAGATATTTTCCCGTGTTTAGGAAAAGTTAGTGAGAAGGCATGTCCAGTTTTAATTCACGGTATAGTCTACCTCGTTCAAAGACAATTCTGTATTGACAGAAGAAGTAATTGCTGTCTTTCAGCCCTGCCAGAGCAATTATGTCCCCTTACCTTGGACTAGGTATCAACTCATTTCTTTGTGTCACTGGCTTATTTCCCTGTATTCCTGGAGCTTGGGCTACTGGAGATGTATTTGTCTACTTCCCTGTGGTTTTATTTGGACATTGAATTATATGAAGTTAGGTCATGACTTCAAGAAGCTTCAGGTTTATCTGACCATGGGCAGTAAAAGCAAACAGTGGTAAAAGTCATGAGAAGAAAGTTGGCCTGAGTAAAAGAATTACTCTTACTCTCACCTGATAACAGAGCCATAACAGGGATTAGCTGAATCTGGGACTGCCATGACTTAGTTTAGATAGTTGTGACTGAAGAAGGTTGAGGCATTCTGGCTGCTTTCAAAATAAATATGTTGATCATCTGCTCTCATTGGCTCCCACTCCAGTTGGCTTACTTCAGTTTTTTTAAAGTAGCATGTCTGTTTGTTGTGCACCTGGTGCAACTCTATTTTTGGGCTACTATCAGGCATTTTATCAAGTACATAATTCGTGCTGAGTACTGCAATAGTTTGAGCATGTGGATGTGCATGTAATTCTAACACATAGCCTCAAAGAAAAACCTCTGTCAGAATTATAGATCACTAGATATTCATTATTCGCCATTGTTTGTATTTCTGTCCAAAACATTTTATTATCTTTTTAGTCTGATAGCAGTTTTCTAGACCACTGTGGAAGCTTTCATGTTATGTAGCAGTTAATCTCACCCAAAAATGGAACAACAGGTCCTTTGTCTACCCAAATTCACACTGTTTGCTGTTCGATCTAATCGAAGAAAAGTAAACACCATTCATTTTTATCCTACTACTTTTCCTTCCAGTGTGCTCTCCAGATACTAATACAGTCCACAGTGGAAAGTGAAAGAAAGAATACATGCAGAAGAGGTTAAATTCCAGTCTGAAACAATTTGTGATAAGAAATAATAACATCCTCTAAGAGTAAATAAGAGAAACTCTAGCATCTACCACGGATATTTTGAAGGTCTGGCTGCCATGCATGAATGCTCAGATGTTGCCATGATGGAGACCTTCAGAAATGAGTGGTTAGATAAAAATCAGGGTCTATCCTTTGCTCTTTTTTTCTAGTTTTGTTTAAACTTTGTCTATATGGGTTTTTATTTTTCTCAAGTAACAAACTTGTAATGAGGTTCCTCTTAAAATTATGGTGATTTTAGGTAAGAAGTTTCCTGAGAGCATTACAGGATGAATTTTCTAATCCTTGTCTTGAAAACTGAATATTTAGATCCATCAGTATCTGTTTTCAATCCCTTACTTCCATGCCTTTCAATTGTACTTACCTAAGCAGAATTCTAATTTTTTCTTCCCTCTACAGAGAATAAGATGTAATAGCTCATGGCTTCAGAGATAAATGTGTTTTTGTTGCTGTTGCCATGTTTTCATCTCTTGTATAATTCTTTCATTTTCTTTTCTTTTTGTGTGTTTTTCTTAGCCTAATTCACTATTCTCCTGTAGATTTGTACTTCAGATTTTAGCCAGAGGCATAAAGTGCTTCTCAGAAACCCTCTTGAAACTTCTCAGTCCATTCCATGAAATCAGCATGAATGTTCTTGTCTCGTGGGACTCCTGGAATAGATAAAAGCTTGCAAGGGCATCTACAAAGTGAAAAATCACAAAAGGGAAAAATACAATCAAGCTGACTACATCTCAGCCTGCCTTTTTACCATGGGTGAGAAAGACCATCCTCTTATCACAGAATCAAGGCCTCAGTCTGGTTTTCACTGAAGACAGTGGAATGTTTTCCGTGAACTTGGCTCAGAGCTGCATCAGTGCCCAAAACTTCTCTGTAGTACTTGGCATTGAAGCAAGCACTCATGTACAGTCAGGCCATGGCAATACCCCAAATCACCGTTTCCTTCCCAGACCAAGCAACTCTGTGGCAATGTTTTCTGCTCGTATGATTCTTTAGCACTTTTATTACTTTATCAAAGCTTTAAGACTACAAGTTATATTTTTTGGGATGCCATACACACCATGCCATCTAACTCTCAGTAAAAATCATTTGGACTTTCAAGTCAGGTTGATAGAGAAGGGGAGAACTTACACAGTTTTAAGGTATGATTTACAGGTAGCATTATTTCTCCTTATTTTCAGTCTCTCTGCAGCTCTAAGTCGTCATATTGCCATCTTGTACGACTCCCTTAGGGCAAGATGAACCTTGAATTAATTTAATTTGGCCTTTTAGGATCTATTTGTTCTGTGGGAACCACCGTTTGCACAAGCAATACCAAACATCAGCCACTTACTGCTAATACAGGAAGCAGAACTAGAATTTATTGTTGTTATTAAATAAAATTTATCTGCATTATTTACAAGCCTGTAAACACAGCCTTTCATAAATAGATAATAAGCTTTTCATGTCACTGAACATAGTGTCATTAGGCCATGATGTACAGAGGCAATTGAGCTTCTAACTCTAAGTTAAGTTTTGGTAGAAGTTCAGGTACTTCAGCATCAACTGGGAGCCTTTGAGGGTCTGTTCACAGAGAGTATGGAATACACAAAAGCATTCCAGAACAATATACCTTTTAATATCACTGTTCCTCTCCCCTTGCCCTGGAAAACCTTGTAAAGAGCCTTGGTTGCTTTGTTCACACATCACCCTGACCTGGGCATGAGAGCTTCTTCATTGTGCTCACTTCAGGAACCCTTGAGGTGCAGGTGATGATGGGAAGTTAGGGAAGGTGTGTGTACATCCTCCACCTGCACTAAGTTCTAAAAGGAGCCTGGGCAGTAACTGAAGACATCTGGGAACAATAGTTCAAAGTCCTGGATAACAGAAATCACAGGGAGAGAATTTCTGTTTGGAAAATTTCATGTCATCTCATTTTAGCTACTTTACTGAAATACTTGAATGACCATGCAAATTCTTGATGTTTCCCAAAATGGTATCTCCAGAAAGAACTTCATATCTCAATAGGGCAAAACAGACACCTCTAGAGGGCTGTCTCCCTCCACTTTCCCTACAGAGACCATGGGGAACTAAGCTTTCAGTGAAGATGCTTCATTTAGATGTCTTCAACCAGACACTAAATGGCTTCGAGTTTGGTGTATGGAGGAAATGACTTAGATGTTGAACTTAACAATTTGCAGAAGATCTAGGACAAACTTCTGCTCTCTTGCAGCAAACCAAAGTGCATCTTCAAACAGAGGGAAGAATGAGGCTTCCTCCACCCATTCCCTCCAGTAAGTGATGAAGAAACATATTTTTGCTCAACACTGAAGCAAATCAATATCTGGTCTGGCATGGTTTAGTTCAAATCTTTTTTCCCTTTAGAACTTATACAACAACTGCCATGCTGCACACTCAGCAGAATAGAAAAACATGGAGAGAATGAGTCTGTGGAGAGGAGACGGGGCATGTTTATGCACTTGAGTACACACTGTATGCAGAATTATGTACATCACCACTGACTGTCACTCCTGTAGGAAAGGTGAATCACCACCATTTGTGCTCAGCAGGACAGTGGTTCAAAAGAAAAACCCAAAGTTTTTTGCTTTTTTTTTTCCATTCTGTTGGCTAAAGGAACTACATAATATACTGTCTAAAATACAATACTTTAATATTTTCTATCTTGTAAAGTTACATTTTTTTTGTCATCCATTCACTGAGTCCTAACTATCTGAAATCTTTCTGACAGAAACTTCCCTGTTCCCCTATCCTTGCTCCCAGATATAAATATTTTCAAAGTAACATCTCTCTCCACCTCCACTCCCCACAAAATCTCTTTCTGTGATACCATAATTTTAAAAATTAATGCATAGAAAAGGAAGAAGTGATCTCAGGTGTCTTTCACTCTGTAAAACTAAGTAGGCAATATGTTAGTTTTCACCATGCCCAGGACTCGCAGAACAGTCCCAGCAATCATGAATCTGTTTAAATTCTTTTAAAGATATCTCTTTAACCTTTGAAGACCTCCTCCTAGCAATTGAAAACTAGTTTCAGTAGCAAATTAACTGTATTTGCAGCTCTTTATTGGCTTTTTGTCCAGAGGTTAGTAAACACTTTCATGTCATATGCAGGATGACTTATTGAGATACATGTAAGACAGTTTTCAAAGTAAGTGCATTGAATAAAGTTAAATGTATTTATTCTAGGATGTTTCTGAAATCATAAGAATTCACAATTGTGAAGTTTGGAAAACCTGGTGCTGCTGTACTTTAGCTTTGGTTCAATATCCTGCTGCTAAGATTTCTACCCTGCCAGATGCCCCTTGGGGCACACTGAGTCAGGGCTGAAGTCCCATCCCGGGCTCAGCCCATCCCCAGGAAGGTGCCTGATGCTCATGGCTGGGGCTGGCCCTGGTGTCCCTGGCTGCCCTGCGCCTGGCTGGGGTTGTGGGGCAGCCCTGGCTGACAAGGCCCTGCCCTGCAACCCACCCAGCTCAGGGAGTCACCTCTCCCCCACCATCCCAGCCCCGGGGAGCAGCCAGTCTTTCCCTTCTGGGGAGGGGCATTATCTGTGCATGGAAGGGGCTGAAAATAAACCCTGGTTTTCTTGAGAACATAAAGCCAAAACAAACTTTATTTGTAAGGACATCTGAGGTTTTCCTCCCCACACTCCTTTCTGCAAGGCTACTGCATGCTATAACCAGTCATCAGTTATCATTGCTCCACAACAGGTCAAAACTATGAAAATCAGTATGACAGCACAACTTACACGGAGAATTAGGGTGATTTATATGCAGTAAGGTTTGCTAGAAGTGTTGAGATTACTGCTGAGCAGGGCTATTCTCTCCATGAGTACCAATGATCTCTGTTAAAGTATGGCCATTTCACATGGGTAAATTGGCACAGGAAATCAGCTGTTCTGAAGATTACACTGCTCTGATAATCTGTGAATTTTCAATGGATTCTGTTTCCAAAAGTCCAAAAGTAAAATGTCATTAAAGGGCATTGTTATCAGGAGTGTATGTGCTGAGTATCAGGGCACACTCATACACTCACCCATGAAAACATGACTGGCAAAGGAGTGTCAGTAGAAAAGCAAGAGGGAAGGGAAGACACATGAATATTTTGGTTGGCAAATATAATTTTGCACAGTATGAGTTCTTGTCAGACCTCAGATTTTGTATCAAAACTGCTTTGGATCTTGATGGGCTGCACAGCTGGAAGTAGATGTAGAGAATTACCACATTGCTAATAGCTCAAGGTCTCCTTCCTCTCTTGCTCTCACAATGGGTCACTGATAAGAGCTAGGATGTTTATTTTGCTTAGCGGGTTTGGGTTTTTTCCCCCAGTTGTAGCTATTTGATAAAACCAGGGCACTATTTCCCTCCTCCTGTGTCCCTGACACTACAAAACAACGACAAGGGAGAAGGCAGAACAAAATAGCAGATGATAAAAATGTGAGATGGCCACAGTGGTGCAGTGGGAGCACAAAACTTCAGAGGTAGAGAAGAGCAGTGCAATGCTCTGGGAGAGGAGAATACATTAATTATAGGGGCAGTTTTATTTATCCAGTCTCATATTCTCATACAATTTTATTGATCATAGAACAGTTTAGTATACCAGCAGGAATGCTTTTTTGCATCCCACTGTGTACTACTAAAAACCCAGAGATATTTTACAGTCATTGGGGTCAACAGAATTTATTTCTTACATGTAGTGCCATTGCAATACTCAATTTTTAGCAGTTCTAGTTGCCATTAATGTTTCTACTGATGAATGCATATAAACAGCAGTTCACAAAACTTCAATGGATTAGTTTGAACCTCATCTTAAGTTCAATAAACCAGCAATACAGACACATCTAGACACTTTTAATATCTCATCAAAAATATTGATCATTGCATTGGCTTTTTATTTACAAAGTCTTCAGTGAGACCAAAACCTCTTTCTCTTTTTTTTTTTGTTTTTTCCCTGTCCAAAGGAGCAGAGAGAGGGTTCTTAATTATGCTGTAGAAAATACGGAAGGCATCATAGTAAATATCCTTTTTCTTTTCCCTCAAGCAGGAAAGCAGTTAATCTTTGCAATTTGCTTAGCAAAGGTATATCCCTACATAAGATTTTGGTCCTGACTTCTGTCACACAGTTGTGACTCAAAACATTGGGAATCGCACTTCTTGGTTAAAGCACTTATTACCTGAGAAAAGGATCTTATTTCTAATCACTGCCCTAGTATTAGTGCTTCTAAAAATAACCTTCTTGTCTCCAGTCTCAGCTGTATTCTTCCAGTGTGGTTATTGAGAGCCACTGAACCTGAAATATGGTTATTGCCTGTCTCATTAGGTCAGTCTCACACTTAACTATTGAACATATTGCAAAGTTAGGCAGCTTGTCTCTGCTTTGGTCCTCCTGGTAAACCCTGAACCTTATGCTTCTGCTGACAAAACACATAGCCTTTTTTTCCAACTGCCTAACAGTTTCAGTTTATTTGAGCCATGTGGAGAAACAGTGGATTTCTTTTTATCTTTCTCACTTATGTCCAGTATTTTCTGCTTGACTTCACTGGCTTATTGTAGCTCTCCTTCAAAAAAATGACAGGACATACATTGAGATTAGGAGCCAAAATGGTCTTCAGCTTTCCTCAGAGAGAAACATGCCTAAAATAACATCAATTTTGAGCACTTTTTTATAGCTAATATCACTTAACAAAAGCTGTTACAAAATGAATGTGATGACCTCTACATTTTCGAATAGGTCATTTGGATTTAGTACTGCTGTAAATACAAAGACACCGTTCAGTGCTACTGCCAAGATTTCCACGAACTCAAGATACTTTAACAGTCCTTGGCACAGACACCATTAGTACCAAGCAAGCTGTATCTTCTCTCACAAGTGTGAGGTCTGACAACTTCAGGGTGCCAATTCTACAGTTCTTCTATCAACTTGTGTACCCAACATACTGGCAGTCTGGTTGTAACTCTTCCCCTTACTAGTCTGTGAACACAAGATTGTTTTATCAAAACATCATCCTGAGATTAAGCTTCAACACTCAAGAGAGAGGATAATTTAGAAGGATTTGCCATTCACCAAATGCTATAATGACAATATCGGTACCTACTTGGCAAAGTTTTGTCATCATAAAATCCCAAAAATGTACTCTTCCACAGTCATCTGCAGACTTTCAGGCAGGTGCCTGATCTATGCAAACAGCTCCACAGATCTCTGTAGAAAAATTGATGATCCTCATCAATTTAGATTGTTTTCTGGTTCATTTCATAGAATTGTTTACCCTGATAGTAAAAAATTATTCAGTAAGCTCTCCAACAAATAGGTCCTAACCTTCTATGGACAGTTGCTGTGCTTTGTATCAAATTGCAAGGACTGCACTAAAGATGTTTGTCTTGTCTTCTGCTCTCACAGAATGTCAACAAACTGCTAACAAACTAAAGTAACTAACTTGTGCTATCCTCAAGTCCAGATCCTCAAGTCAAGACACTTTTCAGCTGCCCTACTGAAGCCCTGTTAAAAACGCTTAAGTACTTACAAGAGCAGGGGTCCACCTTGCATGTCATATATATATAAATTACCACAGAGCTGCTCTGCTCCTCACAAACATAGAGGATGGAAGGTAGAAAATACGTATTCAAAATTATATCACAGGAAGGCAAAAATTTGATCAGAACTAGACTAACTCTAAGCCTTCCTAAGCCAAATCATCAGAAAAATGTAACAGAAAAAATCCCAAACATTATTTAAGATGAAAACTGGTCTAAAGAAGAGAGGAGATTGCCATGTACAAAAGGCTATGCTCCATAAAGAGGCGGCAGCCGATAATTCCAAAATGAAGCAATGGAGCTTCTGCCTTAAGTCAGGTTGCACAAATCTTATGACGAGTGGCTGAGGCAGCTGGGGTTGTTTAGCCTGCAGAAGAGCACGATCAAGGGTGATCTTATTGCTCCCTACTACTGTCTGAAAGGAGGTTGTAGGCAAGTAGGGGTTGGCCTCTTGTTCCAGCCAATTAGTGACAGGAGAAGAGGAAATGTCTTCAAGCAGTGCCAGGGAAGGTTCATGTTGGACATTAAGAGGAATTTTGTCACAGAATGGGTGATTAAACGTTGGAAAGAGCTGCATGTGGAGGCTGTAGAGTCACTGTCCTTGGAGGTATTTAAGGAAAGACTGGACATGCCACTCAGTGCCATAGTCTGATTGACAAGGTGGTGTTTAGTCATATGTTGGACTCAGTGAAGTCTCAGAGATCTTTTCCAACCTAATTTCTTCTGTGATCAGTCATTTTTGTATGAGGCAGGGGGAAGAGTAACCTCCGTGGCTGCAGGACATGAGAGTGTAGGGAACTGAGCGGGAGCAGAATGTCTGGCCTGTTAGAGCCAGCTCATCAAAGAGGACAAGGGTTTTAGAGAACTAGCGGGCCATGCTGATGGGACAGAATTTTAAAGCAGGAGAAACCAATACAGATTAACTGCTTCTCCTACTGCTTCTCTGGGTCTCATTTCCACCCCCCAAAACAGAGTAGTAAATTCATGACTAAATTATAGAGATTGCTGTTTTCCTTTCTCTAAAAGAGAAAAGGTGCTGCAGGGCAGGAGTGGTGGACAAGCAGTGCATAGACTGCCCTGTCCTGCCATCCTGCTGACCATCCCCGGGGGGAGTGTCCTGCAAGACTGGAAAAGCCCAGCTCATGGACAGATACACACTGTGATGAGTCTGTGAGGTCTCTAGCCCAAACCAATGAGTGAAGTGCAGCTGCATCCAGCATTGCTGTGTGCAGCGAGTCATTTGTCTACAGGATAATGTCACTTGCCAGCAGTCTGCTCTGAAATGTGTGTATGTGTATGTGTGTGTGTGTCCATGCCATGAGGTGTTTTATGTACTGATTTTATTTTATTTAATTATGACAAATACATACTTAGATCTTGTTTCCAAGGTGATTTGTTTTGATGATTTCACGTATTGGTCTTCACTGCTTGCCCAGCAGTGGGAAAATGGGAGCTGTCACTTCAGATCTGTACCCAGAGCTGGGTACATTAACTCGGCCTAAATCTTTAGACATGACACTTTACCTGTCCTGAAGCAGAACAGACACGTTCTGTGATGACTGATCTGTGTGCAGCAACAGTCCCTTTGTAGATGATTCTTTCTTAGGAAATCCTCTTCTACGTGATTCCATGCCTGCATGCATTGAATCCCATAACATGAATGTAGTTGGCTTTGAGTAGACATCTCTCACAGAATTCAGAAGATACAAGCCTTGTTCCTTGTCAAAATGCAAGCCCCTCAAGTAGACAAGAGCTGGATAGTTACAAGCTGGGGCAGACAGCAAGCTCGTGTCTGACAGCAGCTGGTGGCAGTCAGTGTTGCTCTGTAGTAACTGTATCTTCATGGGTTTTTACCATACTCTGCATGCTAAGTAGCTTATTCTTTCACTGAAGAGCAAGAAACCTCAAATTACCTCCTGCACCCCACAGCCTGCATCAGCACCCCATCTTCTAATTATATATTGGGCTAAAAGGTGTTAGTTTTTATCAGCTTTTAATTTGCTACCTTATAATTTCACTGAATGTCTCCATAGTCTTGTGTTGAGCCAGGGAACAGAGCTGTCTCAACAAAGGTTTTTACCTATCTTGCCTGTATCATTCCTTACTTTAACTACTATTATCATGTTCTCTTTTAAATGTCTGCCTTGTGAAATGAACTCTCCCAATCATTTCAATCTATTCATGCATGGGTTTTCTGCACTTCTATCGGTCCAGTTGCCTTCCTCTCAATACTCACAACCTCTGTTTTGTACTGTATTCTGTTAACAGATTGCAGTACTGCTGCAACCTGTTTTCTTTTAATATATTGGGTACATAGTAAATTTTTGTGTGTGTGTTTTTTCTCAATGCACAGGCAATGTAAGGACAGGTTTTGATTCTGAATATAGTTGCATACTGAAGAAAGGCTTTCACTTGAGCTGTCCCTAGTGGTAAACAAGTGTCCTTCCTGAATAAGCATTCCAAATAATTCCAAGTTTCCCTTCACACGTGTGTTATCCAGCGACATTGAGCTTAATCTGACTTCATGTTATTTGTTTACCTCACTAGGGTAAGGCCCTCTGATGTTCCTGGGGGTCTTTTCAGGATTTGACCAGCCTTCACAGCAACCACAGCATGTGGCTCATAGCCAAGTCTGTAATTTGAGGAACTCTTTAGGCCAAAATAAGCTTTTGCTAGTCCCCAGCTGCTGGCTGGCTGCTTTCTAAGCCGCGCGTGTTTGTGTGGTTACGCCATGAGCCAGGCTGGGTAACGGGCCCGGCTGAAGGCTCAGGGCCGGAGCCCGTGTCCCAGCCCACCGGGCACGGGGCTGTGCAAGCAGCTGTGCCCACAGAAGGGTGGCAGCAGTGCAGAGGTGGGAATGAGCCACGGAGAGTGGAGGAGACTGGGGACCCCTTCTTCCAGTGGCAGTGCTTTCTTAAACTCGCAAGCAATCTGTGACTTATAGCCTTTTTCAAGAATGGAAAATTGCATTAGAACAAGCTTTATGCAGAAGTATCTGTAATCAACAAACAGCCTGAGGATACCCAGGCTGAACATTTCAGCTGAAGCCCCTGCCACAGGTGGCTTTGCTGTGTGTGCCCCTCCCTGAGCTCTGGAATTCTCCTTCCTGGAATCTCATCAGAAGGGAGATTTCAAGAGCTTTCATCCAAATTTTGTTATGAGATACTGTTGAAACGCAGAGCTGGGGTGCTGCATTAAAAATCAAATTGGATTGTTTTGGTATATATCAAACATCAGATACATAGCTGAGGCTGTTAGGAGCTTCCAACAATAGGCAGATGAAGAATCATTAGCCTTGAAAACCTGGAGGATGAGATTACAAGCACACAAGCCAATAAATCACACAGGTCAGTTTTGCAGAAGCTGATGTGGTATAGCAGCAATTTGTTTGTGCTGTGACAGGTCAGTTGGACCAGTGTCAAGTCTTCTTTGGGATAAAAGATTTTGGTTTCAATACATACTCTTTCCCAGATGGCTTCTCTGTAGCCTTTATATCCAACACCTCTAGTCAATTTCAGGATTACAAACAGAAAATCTAAAATAGATCAAACTGATAAAACAGAACTACTGCAGGATTACCTCAAGATGCAGATCGGGCACTGAAAGATCTCCAGAGTAAAGCAGCATTACATGATTTAAGTTCAATTACATCCCAACCATTTAAAAATCTTTCTAGTATATTCTTTTAGTCTCAGCTTTAATTACATGTCCTTTTGAGAGAAGATTCCCTAAACCATGTCTTTCTAAGGGGGACTTCAGGGCTGACATGATCTTTTTATTACCTTCTCTAAAACCTTGACAAAAATTGTCTAATCACAGAAAGAGTAATGAAGTTGGGAGGCATGACACAGATAGAGAACCTTATGCTTATGATGAATCTAACACTTCTTCAATTGCTTTGAATTTATTTGATACCACAAATTACTACATTTTTGAAAGCCTTCCCTGCAATAACGTCCCAAATACTTGTAGCATAAAATGCAGATTTATAAATGTAATAATGAAATAAGAAACTACAATTGTGGCAACAAAGAGTTGATATTAGTCTACTGTCACACCAAGCAAAAGATAACATGGCTACATCAAAAAATTAGGTTTTGACAGGGGTGTAAGGTGTATTTTAGGCTTTGTGCTGTCTGTTTTTTTGTCCTAGTTTACTTTGGACTTGTTGCTACAAACATATAGACAGACACTTCATCTAAGTAAGTCCTTTTCTTCTTCCTGTGCTTGCTTTCTACTGGTACATCTCATCCCACTGTTCCTTTTGTTATCCACATATTACAAATCATAATTTCAAATGTAATCTGCCAATTGGTGAATCAATTTTTTTTCCAGACTGCCTCTACACTTCATTAAAAATAAAAACAAAAACAAAACCACAAGTTTGGCATAATTTCAACTTTTTTTCTTTTTTTTTGGTAGGAAAAGAAGCTTTCATAGAGAAGAGTTATCTTTTACTTGGGATTTTTTTCTTTTAATGGTGGTCTCTGCTGCTGTAAACCAAAAGGGTGATAATTAGTGTCTCCTACTGTTTATGCCTGCTGCCATCTACAACGATGAGCTATTATTATTCTGTCTGCTAATACTTGGAAAGGATATCAGTTGGAGAACTAATCCAAAATACAGCAAGTAAAGATCATTGTCACAAATGCCTGAAATGGAGACATCGTTACAGATGTTGGAAATGAAAGGATTTCATTATATTGAACCATTCAGTCCATCTGCCCAGACTGTGCTTTGCTGCCCAGTCTCTAATGTCTCACAGAAGTGCTAGAATACTGTAAGTATTACATAGATCATTCTCTTTGAAATACATTGTGTTCACCCAAAAACCTTTTCCATAATTATGGTGCTATATAGACCTGATCTGGAATAGTGGAACAGTTCAGTGGGGCTTTATGGCAGTGTGCTGGTCTTCCTGATCATTTCCAGTTACTGGCCTGGAGTCACTGCGAGGAAAATTGCTAGATTAGACAGGCTTCCTGTGGAGAACTTGACTGCAAAACAGCCTAGAATATACTGTTAGGGTCTTATTTTATTTTTCTTTTCTTTACTTTTTTTTGTTTTGTTTTGTTTATTGTTGAGGAGTTAAGCTTTTGTTGAAAAGAAGTCCCCACCTTTGTAAAAACTGTCAAACTGCAATTCTGCATCTCCGTCTGGTTTCTTCATAGGGACATGTTTTTCAGATGATCATGGTATGTGCACTGTTACACTTGTTTTCACTGGTAGACATCCAGAAGTCAAGGACCATAGAGTTCCAGCATCTGTATTTCAGTTTGTTTGGCATGTACTGCCTTTGGTAATAGGAAGGCAGAGAAGCTGCCATCTTTAGCAATTTGGAGGAAGGTGTCTCTGAGCCACCTGGAGTGCTGCATACATCACCCTGCTGAGAGATGTGATTAAACAATCCTCCTTGTACTTGACCATGAGTGGCATGGGATCCCCTGCACTCCTTTTTTTCCAGTTCTCTGCTGTAAGTATATGTCTCAGAAGCCATGCTGCACAGAAATGATGTAGAAGCCACCTGGCAATCCTCCTCTTGCAGGTGGTACAGGACCCCCTCCACCTCTCACTAAGTCTTCTTTTACCATTTCTCATTGCCTTCATCACCCTTAGAAAATCATCCTGTATGTTACTGACATCTGTTGCAATAGATACCTAGTGCTAAGTAAAAGTTGGACACTCACAGAAAGTGTCACTAATGCCTCTTGCTGATTAAAATCCATAAGCACAACACAAATGCTTCAGTATTTCAAATAAATCTTAACTTGACTTGACTACAAGTCCTTCAAGTCTGGCACTCTATAGACTCTTAAACTTTTTTCTTGTTTCCTGTAAATTAATCTGACTGCAAAAATAGTTTAATTCCCTCATGACATGTAAGGGAGAAAACCTCAACATTTTCTTATGTAAACTCACGAATGACAGCAGCTATTTAAATCTATTTGATCACTCAGCCTTTCAAGTCATCTCCTTAACTAGATTGAAAAGTATCAGTGGGATGTTAAAATGTTGAATGTATGTGGGAGGCATCTACACTTTACAATGCTGGGGACCAGGAAATTGTGTTGTTCACAGTGCATGTGTAAAAAGTAAGGAAGTGCTTTCTTACAGTGCTTACTTTTACAGTTTCTTACTAAATGCTTTCTTACAGTTGGTAAGGTATTGATTAAAATAATTATTAATTAAAATAATAGAGGATTTGAGAAGATACTTCACTGTAAGTCTCATGTATCTTGGATAACTGACTTGTAGCTCAATTTTAGATGCCTGTTGAATAACCATTCCCAAAGTAAGGTTCTTCAAGTAGTTATGGGGTAGAGATCTTCACAGACACCCATCTCTTTCTCTTTTTAGGTACCTTGGTGAACTAGCCTTTATAAAACAAGTGTATAAACAAATGGATTGTAAATGTAAATGTATTGCTGCTTACTGTTGGCAAACAGTGTTGCAGATTCACTAACCACACTGCTGATTTTTTTTCCAGCAGTGCAATTCCTTAAACTGTGATTGCTGTAATATGAAATAATATTACAGTATTCTGTTTATTGTATCTTTTATGTAGAGGTTCCTACTTGCAGTTTACATTTGTTTAATGGAGAAGCTCAAAAGGTAACACACTGCTCCTGCTGATCAAAGACATAAATGAGCTGTTTTCTCTCATGGCTTATTCAGTGTATGCAAATATCTCTTGTTTTTCCCTCACCTCTCTGACTCCCCATTGCTTCCTTGTTTTAGATATGCTTACTGTCACTATACATTTTTCATGAGGTGTCCATAGCTGATTTCCTAAGAAACTATTGATTGTGTCTGTGCCTGTCTGTCGGTCTGCTTCAGTCCTCTCTAAACTCAGTATCTTTTGAAGCCATGGCTCCAGTTCAGCTGAATTTGTCAAAGGGATTGAAAGGTGATGTTTTTCTGAGTTTTAAGGAACTAAAAGCTTTGCTAGGTAGGGAAGCACATCAGCAGGCCACTGTTGGAGAGATTCCAGTGTGACTTTGATCTGTTCAGCTTTCCCGTTAACCAATGAGCACGTGTGTTCTGGCCTGCTGGTCAGAATCCACACAGCTTGGAACAAGTCCAAGCACATGATATGAATCACATTCCCCGACAGTCACCCTTTTGCTAGACTAAGCAATCCAAGGCCTTTTAGTTTACTCTTGTAAAACAAGCTCTCCTTTCCTTGGATTATCTGAATATCATTTGCAACTGCTGGAATTTCAGCCCTTCTCTCTTAAGGCATGGACGGGCAGAGCTGTCCATTGGACTCCAGCTGAGGTCACATTAGGACTAGGTGGTGTAAATTTTTGCTTGACTCCAACGGGACTATTTTGGCTGATTTAAGACATTTTGAAAACCAGCAAGATCTCTAGCCCACTGAAGGTGTCTTGGGCTGGGAAAGTTAGGAGTTACTAACTTAAGATTTTTTTCCCTTTTTTGCTTGATTTTTTTTTTAAGCAGTAAGATCAATTTTATGAAAATGGAACTCTGTGAAATGCTAGAAGGTATTTCAAGGTTTTGTTCAGAATTTATCTTTTAAAGGAGATTAATAATTTCATCCCTTCTCCCTCATTTAGGAAAAGATCTCACAGTAGCAAATTTTACTGCTTGGCCATCCTGTTCTCTGTACCCTGCAGAAAAAAAGCTATTTTTTGAACAAGCTGTTATAGATATTAGTGTTACAACGTCTCTGTGTCTGATAAGAAAGGGAAAGATGAGTGCAGGCAAGCAGCTGAACTAACTGGAAGACAGAAAAAGAGAAAGCAAAGCTCTTTTGCATTGTGGCTGTAGAGATGGCTGAGCGTTTAATGTTGGGCATTAGTACTTAGCACTTAAATGTATGCTTGAACTGTAATTTCTAGTTACTAAAAGATTTTCTGTCTGAGGAAATGAGTGTGTAAGTGTCTGGCAAGTGTCCTTCAAACTTGTGTCACAAGAGAGAAACTATCTTCTGGCCTGCTTGAAGTTTGATTTTTTTCAAATACACTTGTAGAGTTTTAGTTGAAATATTGAACATATGTTTGAATTCTGTTCATCTTTTCTTCAGCTGATAAAGAGAAAAGAGCAAAATGAAAACAGTTTTTCTTTTTAATAAGGGAGGATTAATTTTTCCACCTAGTGGAAAAGCATTGACTTATGCTATTTCATATGAAAGTCAGCTCTCAGTAATGAAAGTGTTTTCCCTTTTATGTGATAAGATGGGCGGACTATAAAGTAGCTATAAAAAAAGAGGAATAGGAAATATATTGCTATAAAGAGCTAGACGGTGTGCTTTTTGTTAGGATTGTTTTGTAAAACCGACTTGCTGGAAATAATCCACAAATAGGCTTAAAAATAAGCCTCAGAATCTTATTCTGAATATCTCATCAACAACAATAAGGAGAACATTATGCATATTGATGGAGACAAATCTTTGTATCAAGTATTCACTGTAGTTTCAGAGCTGTTGCACTTTTAAGTGTGTTTGCAAAACATCTTGGGACCTCTATTTTTAACTCTTATGTGAAGGTTTCCCATGATTTCTATTCATTAACATGAAAAAGGCAATCAACCACATAGATTTAGATAACCAAAGCTACAAGGAGCATCTGTTTTCCAGACATCTCTGTGTTGTACGTGACCTATGGTCCGATTTGGCTGAAATCTGATAGCGTTGTATAATTTCACATGCCATCATTAGAACATTCCTCCGAGGGGAAAAGGAACAGGCCCCGAGCCTGGGAGCGGCATCTTTGGGTGATCTTCCTGCTCTTAAGGAAGCTCCGTGCAGAATCACATCCAGCACATGTGGAACAGTGCCCTGAGGATGGGCACACAGGCTTTGGTGGGCAGGCTTGAGCTGGCCTGCATGCTGAGCACACAGGAGCCCCACAGCAGTGCTAGAGCAATGATCAGCACGTCTCAGGGCAAGGTTTAATAGCTGTGGTTCAGTCAACCACAGCAACTGTCTCAGCACATGGGTTGCACAATGGTTGGCAAAGGCATGCAGAGACATCCCCTCCTCTGGCTGCACCAGGCCTGCACATGCAGAGAGAACAGAGACCATGTGCATGTCAGTCAGCCAGCACCATGAAGCATTAGGAGCAGATCAATAGATCTACTGTTAGGTGCCTGAGCCTCCTACATCTTCAATAAATGAGGTCTGAAGTTCTGACTCTGCATAGGTCTCATGGGGTGCTCTGGACCAAATGTGTCTGGCACACACGTGGTTAGAAACTGTCTGATGTTAGGTTTGGGCCCCCGCATGGGGATGGAGCTCGCTGGAGGAGCACCTGGTGTGGGGCTTGAGATTTAGCTTCTCTGAGGGAAATACAGTTTGTATATACAAGCCCCATTCCTTTTATGCAACAATGTGCAGCAAGTATGACCGACTGAGGAATTTGATTCAAAACTGCTTTGAGGGTTCAAGCCAAAATCTCAGCATAGACACAGCCTAATTAATTCTCTAATTATATTTGTTCACTTGTTCAACACTTCCTTCAGATCAACAAGATGTGTACAATTTATGTACAACTCAAAATCCAGTGTCATGCCATATGCTTTCTCTTGAAAGAACATGGTTAGAGTAGTTTGAAATTGAAGAATGGGCCATAATGAGGTGGAAAAATCCGAATTTTTATTTCAATGCCTTTCTCTGGGAAGTGAGTTGTATCAATATGAATTTTACTTTGTGATGCTGCATGAGTAAAGGATTTAAATTCCAGGGAAGCAACTCAAGCCATCAGAAGTCCTGAAATAGTGGCTACCACTGCAACATGATTGTTCACACAAAGTTAAAAGTTATATTTTTTTAGATTTCTCCAAGTGGTATATAGAGGAGTTTGGACAAAGAAAATGATTTGAATGCAAAACCTACTCAAGCTTCTTGAATACTTAGCAGCCTCTACCTTAACAAACTTGGGAAAAATGCAACAGCAGAAGATTTAAAAGTATATGTTTTAATTGAAACCATAATTTCTAATCAACACTGAGAGTTATGCCTAGTATGAGAAGAATGCAAATTATATCCACTGACACTGAAAAAGAAAGAATAAACTAGAAAACAAGTTTCCAGCTAATCCTTTTATCTGTGATTCAAATCAAATCCAAGTCAGTAATGTCAGAAAGCTGTTATCACTAGGATGACGGTTCCCTGATACAGGTGATGTCAGGCTGCTTTCCCTGAAGACTGATGTGTGTATCACAAAACCCTAACCCACTTTCACCACACCTAACAAGTAACTGGGGTACCTGGACAGTAAGCAGGAGGAGGAGCATAGAGACAGGAAATGCCTTCCTTATCCTGCTGATGCTTTCATTTGAGGCGTGGGCAGAATGGTGAGGACACACACAAACTGCAGTACCGAAATACGCACCATCGCACCTTCTCTCTGAGTTAAGGTCTCACGGCTCTCCCAATCTCTCACTTTTCACACCTATGCCATTCCTTTTTTAAAACAGATTAATTATTTATTTGCACACAGGTTGCATGAAAATTGAATAATAGAGTAATATTTTAAAGCAGTTTACCAATTTTTAGTACTATACAGTGAAGTTCAAGGGTAGTAGTTGTAAACATTTTTCATAACCTCCAACATAAAAAGCATATCTGTAAGAGTAACTTAGATCTTACCTCCCACACAAATCCTCCAATGAAGACTTTAAAAAATAGGAAAAGGGGGAGAAAAAGTCAATGTGATGTTACAATAAAATAAATTCCAAATTTTTGCCTCATATTTTATTAATCAGGAGTACTTTCATGATCTGACATGAGGCAATTCTAGGTTTACATCCTAATACATGAAGATGAAAGTCTTTAACCCATGTCTACAGGCCTGGTGGCAGAATTATTATGTTGAAGTCACCACTCCAGATGACAGAAATCTAATGTGTTACCAACCAAACAAATATAAAAGGGAAAGATTTAAAAAAAAAAGAGCACCATAAATAATCCTCTTTAGCAATATTGAAAATGTTTTGAAGCAACAGTTCATTCCTTACTCAGAAAGCTGGAGGCTGCAAAGGTCTCCTAGATTACCATAGTAACTAAAAGAATAATTTAAATCTGCCTTTTAAAGGGTTGTAAATAATGCAAGTGTAATATCAGTTGCTGCTCATTGCCATTCCACATGCTTCAGGACAATTTGAAGAAGACTGTGGTATCACCATTCCTCTTGTAAAGAGTTCCAGCACAATACAGTGTTGTGTCCAAATCTTTCCTTTTCTATGTTGGTTTTATTTCTGGATCTATCTGATGAGAAATGAGAACTTGTACAACAGGTTTCATTTACATGTCCCTTTGGGAACCTGAAATGGTTGTAGATATCCACTTCTCTGTTTGTCCAAAAAACCATCATCCTAAAGGACTGAGAATATGAATCAGACTCTCTCTCTATGAGTGTATGTACCAAATGTTGAAGCATCTTCTGGAAGCATTACAGTGCTAGTGCACAGCTGCAAACTGCATGTAAGGGTCTTCTGCATTATCTGCAAGAGTGGGAACACACAACTGTATGGTTGCTATTAAAAATATTACCAGAGAAAGTATTTTAGGTGGGGATTTAAATACATGGATAAAATGGCACTGATGGTCTTTTACGGACTACTATAGGGAAAAAGGGACATAAAATTCTGATCTTGAATGCTGGAATGAAAAATATAGCAGGCCAAGAAATTCCTAAAGAACCACAAAGATAACCTTTTTTGGGATGTAAAAGGTAGATACTTTTGACTCCCTTTGAGTGCAATCAGATAGTTCTGTATCTCCTGAGTCAACTTCCCATTGTGACGGTAATCATGATAAGAATGAGAAAATTGCCTTCTGGAAGCAAGCTGAAAATTATTAGCAAATTGAGTAACATAATGCTTAGAAATTTTTTTTTTTTTTAGCAAACAACCTACACATTTTTGTCTCATCTAACTACAGGGGTAGCCCTCTTCAGATACTGGAAAGGAAGAAATCCAGTATATATCCTTAAGACAGCCCAGCAGGTATGGAGATCTGGACAAAACTGTTTTCTTTCCAGAGCCTCTGTCACTCACATTCATCTTTCCCCTGAAGAATACATGTTTTCTCAAATCCATCATTGTATCTGTGCTTTCTGGCTCTGGCTTAGTATATTGCTTGTTAGCTTCTTTGCAGGGCCTAGAAATAAGGTCTTTCTTTTGCTTAGACTTCTCTTGGGCCCAGGCAGCCCAATGCACTGAGAATACATACCTGTGGTGTGTGTGCCGAGGCTGTTTGGCTATGATCCAGGCAGCTTTAATGTCTTGTCCTCAAGGGAAATGTCCCATTGCTGCCATTTCTTCCTGACATGTGAGGCACCATCTCAAGAAACCTATACCTAAGATAGTAAACCAGTAATATTTACCACTAGTATTTTCTGTATTTATTGCAGGCTCAATGGGAACAAGTAGGAAAATCCTTTAGTATAGACATATGCATCCACAAAAGACAGGGAAGAAAAAGGATGGTGTGACAGACATATATATATATTCATATATATATATGTGTGTGTGAATATATATTCAACACAAAGAAGAAACTTACGTGCAGATTATTAAGGCACGAGTCTTTGTATTGCAGTATTGGTAGGAAGTGTGTACAAACTCTATGATGATTCAGGCAGGGACAGTGTAGAAGAAATCAGATGGTATAGGATTGGTGTTAGTCCTTATTAAAATAGACAAGACCCATGTAGGTGTGCATAGAAGCCTTAGAAGAGAACACACATAGTTCTAATCAAAAACACAAACAAGAGGATTTACTTTAATTTCTGACTTGATAGCAGTCTCTTAAATGAATATAATCCTTAGCCTACCAAACTTTATTATATTGAATTCATAGCACTTGCTCTGCGCTTTGAGGAGGCAAAGTGCTGTGAAGTACTGATCACACAGCAAAAATATGTCATTGAGTATTTAAAGACTGTGGTAGCTTTCTTTGGGAGTAAAAAAGTATCAGTCTCGCAGCTCTTGTTTTTGGCAATGAGAAAATTAAACCCAAAACTCAGATTTCCACCAAGTTAGTAATTCCGTATAATCCTCAGTTTTCCAAATTTATTAGAAAGATCAGTAACAGAAATAGTTCTGTAACAACCCCCTCAATTTATACACAGTGCATTCTTTTACTATCCAGTGATTTTGTATCCATTTTGCCTGACTCATTTTTCCTGTGATGCCACTCTTATTTTGTATTATCATTCCAGTGGATTGAATTTGCTTTGCAGACAACTCAAGTGCCACAGCAATGTGACATTTACTAATGGTAGGTAAAACAACACAATAAAAGGGCTAAATTCTGTTGACATTTCTTATTACCTAGGAATTCACATGGTTTCAATTTTCAGCTGCAACTGGATTTGCAATCCAGTTTTAAATCCAATGAGAATTTATATATTTCTTATATAATTTCAATCCTACCTAGCTCCCTTAAGATATGTTGCTCTACAAAATAAACATTCCTTTAAAGATGGCCGATTTATCAGTAAGATTAAGTCAAATAGATTTATATTGTGTATTTATATAGTATCTAAGATAATATAGCCTAGCATCACAAACTGAGCTTGCCATGGTGAAGTACCATGTTTCCATAATGCTTCCAGGAGAAACAAGTTTCACAGCTGCATTTTTTAAAGTTGTTTTTTGGGGTTTGGGGTTTTGTTGGGTTTTTTTGGGGGTGGTGTTTTTGTTTTGGTTTTGGTTGATTAGTTGATTTTTGTTTTTTCCCAGTAAGACTTTTAAAAATTTTTAGCATAAACAAGATTCTAACCTAGCTAAGTAGAGGACTTCCCCTGTTAAGTTCCTTTGCATTATGTTGGCTTAAAAAAAAATAGGACACTCAACAAAATATATGAGAGAAGAGCCAAAGATAAAATATTCTTCAGATTTGTAAAACAAAGTAGAGAAGGACAATTAAGCATCAAGGCATGCACTCAACATACACAGGCACTGTTTGTACCCTACATGCTGTAAATTTGGTCCAGACTAGCCAAATCACAATTAGAAATAGGATGCTGCCAAATCAGATTTTTATTCCATATGTAACATCTGAACAAGATGTGAAATCAAGCACAAGATTTCCCTGTTTACTGACAAATACTCTCTAAGTTAACCCACAGATGTGCTGCTTCTTCATAGTGCGATGTTGAATTCATCCACATGAAAGCATTTATATGAATTGTACATTAGTGGTGAATTATGTAGATGTGAAAGCATGTATCACTTTCCCATCTGCTGCCTCACTTTGTATTGCTCTATTGATTTGAAAATAAAAACTCTTCTGGTATTGCTCAAATAGTTGCTTAGTTCCAGTTCCATGTTCTGCCAGGGTCACCCAATGTGATTGTCTCATCTGCAGCTCTTAACTGGTCGCCATGAGCCTTTCCTCTCTGATTGCAGATAGATTTCCAATACCCAATTCAGATGGTAATTGGAATGGGGGCACTTAGAATCACCTGGCTGTGAGTCTGCTTCACTGCAGTTGGGAAACTTCTGCTTTATTTTATTTTATTTTATTTTATTTTATTTTATTTTAATGGATTAAAACATTTAAATGGGTTAGCTGCCTCTTGTTTTCAACAGTCATTTTTCATGTCAGAATTTACATTACTTACTTCATTAAGCCAGGTCATGAGGTTATGCAGGGCAGAAAATTAGAAGACCTAGAGCCCAACTAGAACTTAATCTGGTTACTGCCACAAAAGACAAAAAATGTTTCTATAAATGGATTAGCAACAAAAAGAGGGCTATGGAGAATCTCCATTCTTTATTGGATGTGAAGGGAAACAGTGACTAAGGATGAAGAAAAGCCTGAGGTACTTAATGCTTTTTTTTGCTTCAGTCTTCAGTACTAAGACCGGTTGTTCTCTGGGCACCCAGCCCTCTGAGCTGGAAGATGAGGCGCAGAATGAAATCCCCATAACCCAAGGGAAAATGGTCAGTGACATGCTATACCCCTTAGAGACACACAAGTTTATGGGCCACAATGGGATGTAGCCCAGGGTATTGAGGGAATTGGCAGAAGTGTTCACTGAACCACTTCCCATCCTGTATCATCAGTCCTAGCTCACTGGAGAGGTTCCAGTTGACTGCAGGCTACCCAGTGTGACACCCAGCTGTGAAAAAGGTTGGAAGGAGGAGCCAGTCAGTATGATCGGCATATTGGGGAAGGTCATGGAGCAGACATGCAGCACATGGGGAGCAGCCAAGGGATCAGGCCCAGCCAGCATTGGTTCATGAAGCGTAGGTCCTCCTTGACCAACCCATTAGTTGACGAGGTGATCCATCTAGTGGATAAGAGAAAGCTGTGGATGTTGTTTGCCTGTACTCTAGTAAAGCCTTTGACACTGCTTCCCACAGCATTCTCCTGGGAAAAAAGAGCTGTTCATGGTTTGGACAGGCGCAGGGATTGTGCCTCTGTACTCAGCACTGGTGAGGCCATATCTCCAATTCTGTGTTCAGTTCCGGGCCCCTCACTACCAAAAGACACTGAGGTGCTGGAGCATGTCCAGAGAAGGGCAATGACGCTGGTGAAGTGTCTGGAGCACAAGTCCTGTGAGGACCAGCTGAGGGAGCTGGGGTTCTTTAGCTGGAGAAAAGGAGGCTCAGGGAGACCTTATCACTCTCTGCAACCACCTGAAAGGAGGGAGTAGCCAGGTCAGGATCACTCTCCCAAGCAACCAGCAACAGGACAAGATGAAATGGTCTCAAGGTATGCCAGAGGAGGTTTAGATCAGATATTAAGAAAAATCACTTCAGGGAAAGGGTTGTCAAGCATTGGAACTAGCTGCCCATGCGAATGGTTTAGTCACCATCTCTGATGGTATTTAAAAGACTGTAGATGTGACACTTAGCTACATGGTTTATTAGTGGACATGGAAGTCTTGGGTTAACAGGTGGACTTAAAGATCATAAAGGTCTCTTTGAAACCTAAATGATTCTATGATTCTATGATTATGTTGGTTTTGTACCTTCTTGCTTCCAGAAACTCTCAGCTGTTTTTTCACACCATAACTGAGGCTTAGGTAGATAGGAGGGCACCTACACTTGTCAATGTAGTGCATGTAGAAGGAAATTAATTATTTAAACTTTATTCACTTGCACAAGTACTATATAGGTATAAAATTCTGACATAACTCCTGTGAAGTTGTGCCAGGAGCTCCAGGGATCTGTTACGTATTCATTGAGCATATCCCTATGAGACATTTGCACATTAAAAAAAAATTGTTATAGTTTATAAGGCAATGGATATCTGGATTCATTTTCTAGCTCAAATGATAAAGTATAAACATTTTTCCTGGATAATTTTAAAATCAAAGTTCTTAAACAGCTATCATTCTTAGATATTTATTAGGAGAAAAGCTGAAAATGTATGCTTAATTGCAGAATAAATCTCTATTCCAAAAAAAAAAAACCAACCCAAACCTTCAAAAAACCCCAGAAAACAAACATGTGTTCTTAAATTCATCTCCATTCAGCAAACCATTTAAACATACCAAGGCTCCACTGGAACTTCAAGACATACTTAAGTGGTCTGAGAAATGGCGATAAACTTAAACAAATCCTTAAAGTTAAGTGCTTTGTTGAAATAGAATTCGGTGTTGCAATTCCCACCCTGTAAATTATTAAATAGATGTAGGTGAAACTGTAAAGTATGAACTTTAGCAACCTTTCTAATGGGTCTAAGAAAACTTCTCTGGCAAGGACTAACAATATTTAAAAATATGTGAGCTGTCATTTGAAAGAGTTAAATGGTTTGGTTACATTTAGGTACAAAAATGGTATTTTAAAAAGGCATGTGGCGAAACAGGTACACAATGAAGTTTTGTATAAAAATAAAAGAATGTTATTTTAAAAATACAACTTTTTCAGCAGAGAACCTGCAGCACTAACTTCTGCCCTGTTTTATATAATGTCATGGCCATAGGACTATGTCTGATGCTCCAAACTTAGGTGAATGTGGCCTGGGTTTAAGTCCTATTTTAATGCACACCTGGTTGGATTATTGCTGTTTTCTCTACTGGCCTTAAAAAGCTATAGGGTAAAGCATACCTGAAATATGTTCTCCTATATATGAGTTGTCAAAACATTTGGATCTTAGCAAATGACAAAATGTTTTATGCTAAAGCTTATGATCTACATATAAAGCATCAAGATGGAAAATAAATACAATTGGCTAATTCTAACCAGGGAATGTTTGCTGGATAGTTTGAATGGGGGGGAAAAAAAAAAAAAAAAGGTAAAAACACACACCCCACCATGAACTTCAAGGAGAAGGATTACTTTCTTTTTAAAGCTTCTTAATGCAGTATGCCTCCTCCCAAAGGGAATGACTCATTATAAGACCTTCTCTTGACAAAGAATAGTTAATTGTCACTCTAAAAATTACCCTGTTGTTTATGTATTTCTCATTAGAATCTGATTACACTCCATTTGCCTAAACAGGCAATGGTAGCACCAATATTCATCTGTGCAACTCTAAAAGAGCTAATTACTCAAAGCTTAGACTAATTGTCAGCATAAAAGACAGAGAACACTGAAGTAGAAAGCATTAAGAGAAACTGCCAGTCGTTCAAAGATAGCCACTTGGATATGTAGATCGACAAGATTTCATTAGCATGTAAAGCTTTTACTGGGCAGAGAGCCACCCTGGTTAAAAAAATTAAATGGGGAAATGAGAAAATAGAAAATCAATTTGTAAAGACTCAGGTGGGGAAACAAAGTAATTAATGACAGGGATTAAAAGTAGCAAGAAAAGAAAAAGTTATTTGCTGGAGTAGTAGCAGGCAACCAGATTAAATGCAGTAAAAGGGCACCTTACATAAATATTAGGAGGAGAAGCCAGGAAGAATCTTACCTCAAGAACACACGAAGTACGGTAGGTAAACAGTACAACACCTTTCTGGTATTTGGAACAAAGGGATTATGTATCCATGTGAAAGAGAAAAAAATCACCTGCAAGAAAGCTAGCAGGCCAGATTCTACTGAAATCAAACTTCAATCCTAACAGAGTTAGGCAAGAGCCTGTCTTCAGCTGCAAGTAAGTAAGGCATTTTCCTAGGTCATTGGTAATTCCTGAAGAGTAATGTCAAAGTTGCATCAGTTTTGAAAAGCTTGAAAGGACTTGTTGAATAACTAATGGTGTTATTCTTAACCATAGCAAAGAGATTGCTAAATTTGGATCTTAACTGGTAAAACCCAGAGGTCAAAATACAATCAAGATCTGTCAACACAGCATCCAAAAAAGTAGTTACTACAGTTCTTTTGCTAGGGAGTTTGTGTCTGTTTCCTCCTTTGTTTTGGAAACTGTGTGATTCCAAGTGCTACAGACAACTGTGCTCACATGACAGCGATTGATTCCTTCAAAGCTTCCCAGTCAATACAGCAATAACACTTTGATATAAAAGAACTTCCATTATACGAAATTAACATTACATGGATTAAAAACTGACTCACTGTTTGATCTCCAGATGTTATTATTAATGAAAAGACATAAACAAAAGAAGTTATTGTAATGATTTTCCCCTAGAAACTTATTTTTGTGCTTAATACTTTTATCAATGATCTAGACAACATAAAATATTATGGCAAAGTTTGCAGATGGTAGTAAATACTGCAGAGCATGTACTGCTTTTGCCAGTGAGTGTGAATCATCTCATTGAGAGCCACAGTCCAACAAAAAAAGTCAAATTAAAAAGGCCAAATACAATGAATTACACACGGGATCAGGCAATATTAGCTGTATGTATACAGTAGGAAACCTGGGATCGGAAAACTCCAAGATGTTACGCATATAAGTAAACTGCACAGGGCAAGGGTACAGGTTCAGCACTGGCAGTTTGCTTTGGTCCATACTGTTTAATGACCACCTATCACATGGTATCATTGCATGACACCCTTTCAGACAATACTGAGCATGCAAACTGACACCACCATGTTCTAAGATCAGGGAATAACTGCACACACTAGGCAGAACAAATGTGGCCAGCTTTAAGGGATGTAGAATAAAGTCTAGCCATGTGCAAGCAACACAAAGTGTCACTTGACCACAGGGTCAAGTGATAAGGGTCAGGGTCAGAGAAGAGTCATATGTAGGTAGTACAGAGATGTCCCTCTGCAGTCTTGCTGGAGGACATGAGCACTGTATTGTCCTGAGTATGTTCATTACATTTACAACCCTTCATTAAGGCAACGAATGTATTAAAATATTGTATGTCTGGGCTTCAGCTGGTTGGCTGTCACAGTACGGAAAGACTCCTTTCTGGTGCACAACAGCCCAATTGTACTTTGTGGGTAGAGGGTTACTCTGACACACTAGAAATGAGCTGGAATATTGGTGGGAAGCACCCATTTTCTGTAATTATATGGAGAATCTTTCCACTCAGATGTTTGTATTCTACAGCTTTTTCACACGGTGAATGAAGTACCAAAGAATTCAATGAATCTATAAATGGGAAACAATTTGTTTCCAAGTCAGGGGTATTCTGTCTTCCATTGAAGCACAGGGAAATGGTTTTCTCCTTGGACCATCTGGCAATATGGCACCGCTAGAGATTAAAGAAGAAGCCAGCCCCTACCAGGCCTTTGGTAAACTTCATCTTCGCCATTTCTTTGAGCATAGCACGCAAAGCTCAGTCTGCTGTGGGTAAGACAGCTTCTGCTGTGATTGCAGAAGATGAGAACAATGTCATTGGGCTGGCTGGCTGTGGCTGTGCCTTGAGAAAATTTAATAGCACATGGCACATGGTATATCTGTAATCTACTGATTCAATATGGCCTTGAGTACTGAAATAATGAAAGACTGCAAAACTTCCTAATAAATGTATCGTGAATGTATTTGAAGTGTTATTTCCCAAGAGCATTCTGAACAGATGGGGCAGATGCTGCAATTGTCATATGAACAAATTTAATGTTGCATACATGAAAAAAAGACATTGCAAAACTTGTGCAGAAGCAGCAGCTTTCAGACTTTGTTTCCTTGGATGATGGCATTGCACAAACATTGGGTGAATTGTTTACGGAAATCTTCTGCTCCAGCATTTAATAATAAAATATCTGTGCAACCTGCATGAGTTCATGTTTTCTCCTTATTATTAAAAAAATAATAGGGAAAAGAATGAGTTATGGCCCTAGCTATGAATTCTAATACCCACTGTATGTACATATATAGGTGCCCACACAGAGGAAAACTTGATACTCAGCTAGTACAGAATAGAATTGTTCTATTCTTTAAAAAAAATGGCATAGGCTTGAACTGGCTTGATGGCCTTTGAAAAAGTAAATTAATCTTAACTTGTGGAGACAGGCATAATGTCAGTGAAACCATGCCAACTTTGCCTTCCTGCAGTACATGAATATATAGATACAAAAAGGGTAATTTGTAAAGTTTCTTTTTACTGGTAACCTTGAAAATAAAGGGGCAAGGAGAATTCATATCTGAATTTAGGAGTTCGCTACGGTCTGAAACAGACTGTTAGGTTTTCTTGGTAGCCATTTTTGTATAAAAGTAAATAAAACCACAGATTATGCCGGTATGGGCTCAAGTTATTTCACTCCATACATCTTTCCCTTGTAGGAAATTCCCAGACCGATTTCAGGCTAGAGAGGAAAGCGCTGCACGGCATAGAGATTGCGTATGCCGGGTTTCCAGTGACTCAAAAGTCGAACGAATTCCTGGAATCCCAGTGTTTGAAATTCACGTGTGGAGACACATGAGGGCACCACTGGGCGGGGGATGGCTGCTGGTGGAAAATGGACATGTGCTGGCCCCTTCTGTGGGCAAGCTCGTAGGGCTCTCCTGGATTCCATGGCTAGTGGGCAGCTTCAGAGCAAGCCCCTGAGGTACAGCTGGTGCAGCAGAGAAGGGGAGAATGGAGACTAGAAACACGGATCTCATGTTGTTAAAAGATTTGACAGATAAGCTGTAAAGTTTCAGCAAAATTCTGCTTAATTTCTGAACATAATTTTGAAATTTTATAGAATATGAATAGTTGTATTCAAACATATTGTTTAACGTTAAACTCCCCTTTAGTCCTTGTGGTACATTTGTAGTAAAAATTAATAATACAAACAAGACAAAAAAATCCCTGCAAATATTAAAGAGTTAATGGTATTTAACTTTGTCTTGCCTTCTCATCAGTTTTCTAGGCTGCACCTTTCCAAGTAGGATAATATTGACTAAGCCTCATTAAACTGATTGAGAAATAATTTTTAAAAGAAAAATGCAAAATTAATGATCCATGCTGCAAGATCAATAAGCCACTTCAGAATGTACATTGATAAACTATTGCTACTAAAAAATACTCTCAATTTGGTATGCAAAATGAACAAGATGGGGGCAAGTGCTGGCTAGGCACTTAGGAAGACATGAATTTCATACATGTGTATAGAAGTTGGTGAAGAAGGGGTGCTTTTGGCACTGACCCACTACTCAATGAGCCAGCATGAAATTGCCATTGCAACAAAACCAAGTCACATTGAGGGATTTATTGGCAAAAATTCTATATGTAAGTCATCAATTATTATTCTACTTTCTTTATAACTGCTGAGGCTTGGCTGGTCAACAGTGTCCTATTGTGGATGTTACATTCAAATGACTGGAGGAGAGCAACAAGAATGATACAAGTTTGAGAAAATGTGGCAATTTGAATCAAAAAGTAAAGTCTGAAGGGAAAATATAACTCATTATAGCTTTAGATGTATATGTAAAAGATTGTCATAAATAGGATGTCAGTCATCCTCCACAGTCAAAAGAAGATGACAAAATTTAATCAGGTTAATCTGCAGAAAGAGGGGCTGAAAGAGGGGCTTGCACAAAGTTGATGGGCACATCAAGTTGCCTGAAGAGAATAGGCACCTCATGGGTGGTTTTTAAAAGCAGAGTAAAAACCTGTGTTAGATTTGGCCTGGAATAATCCTGCTTCTGGGAGTAGATGCTTAGTAGAAGGCCTCAAGAGATCCTGCATTTTATGGTATCAGCTGTGCACTAAACTCTTATTGATGGAACATCCTGTTGAGGCTTTTTGCATATTTAACAACTTCTTTAGTTCTGCTTTCTCTCATTTAATGAAGATTAAAAACAAGGTGCCAGGGGAAAAAAGATGTAACAATCTCATTTATTTTCCTTCACAAAACTGCCATTCACCGAGATCAAAATCATACAAAAGGAGTGAAGGAATAGATTGAGACATCGCTGTTGCTACTTCTGGTCATCTAGGGGCTACCATAATCAGCATTGGGTAATGCTGGAGCAGCAGCAGGTTTTTAAATTTTATTTTCCTCCCTTTTCAAAGCCTCTGTCTCCTCCTACAAACTGGGGGAGGGTGCTTACTGTACCTGGTGGCATCCTCAGCTAAGCTCTACCTTAGCTTTGTGTTTACTCCATTTATTCTATTTCCCTTGCAAAGCGGAACAATATTGCCATAATTTGCTTCATTGGGTACATTCAAACATATTTAACCATGGGGTCGCCTTGAACAGACTGGTTAGAACTGGTTTCTAATTAGCCTTAAAATATTAATTTGTCACTCTGTTCATTACATAAATAAATTTAAAAAAATCAAAAAAGAGGATTTTTCTTTTTGTCTCTTTTTTTCAGCCTCCAACACCAAAAGGATGTGGCTAGGTTGAAAGGGCCACTTTCCTTCTCAAAATGTAACACATTTTTCAGTAGCAGTTCAGTTACTGATCCTTGTGAAAGACCTCAGGGACAGTCTAAAGGAATTTAGTTGAAATTGAAGTGCAGCTGCTTTCTGATTTATTTCCTGCTCCACCACTCTTACATTGGGATGCTGCAGCAGTTAAAATCCATCGAGGATGGGGCAGCTGTGGCCTCACCCCTGGATGTTGCCTGGCCTTCTGTTCAGGGACCTGAGCTGCCTGGAAATGAATTGTGGGGTTTTTCAGACGAGGTTTCAGCCCTGCCAGCACACAGAGCAGGGGTTCGCTGGGATCATGGGGGGCCAGGGTCGCTGGGACGCACGGCCGGAGCGGGCAGTGCTCCAACAGCTCCGCTGAACCGCACCTTTAGCTTCACCTGGCACAAGAGCACGGGCACAGTTTGATGGGCTGGAGGCAAACCGGGAATCATTGCAGCTGCCCTTCTTTCTGGATTGGGAATATTCCATGGTTTTTACGGAAAGGTGCCAACCATTGTTCCAGGAACAGCGGCCTGTGGGAGAACGGGGGCAGAGGGGTACCGGGGGCCTGCGCTGCGGGCGAGGGGAAGGGAGCCCATTTTGCCTGTGAACGACACTTCCCTGGAACAGAAACTGCTCACGATTTCGGGTGATAATGCGGGAAGAATAAGCCCCGGGAGCCCAGCCACGCGTTTGTTTCCTCCAGAAAATCGTCCACGGTAACCGGTGACACGCCATAGCTCCAGCAGTCAAAAGGAAGCCGAACAACACGACGCAAACCCGGGATTTTGGCCGCTCTGCAGCACCGCCCGCCCGCCGCTGCCCCCGTTGTTTTGCGGAGGAAACGCTCGGGCCCGTCCCCGAGGCGGGCCGGGCTCGAGGCACAACACCGCGGGCCGGCCCGAACCCCCGCCGGAGCCCCGACTCCTCGCCGCCGCCGCGGCCGCTGCCCCTTCCCCGGCCCCGGCGGCGGCCGGACGGAGCGGGCTGCGGCGGGCGAGCCCGGCCCCGGGGCGGTGCGAGCGGCGTTCGGCCCCGGCAGGGAGGGGCCGGACCGCCCCTACGCGAGGAGCCGCCGCCGTCGCGGTCGCGGCGGGAGAGGTGACAAGCCGCTGCTGCGCTGAGCCGCCTCCGCCCGGCTGGGAGAAGCGGGTGTACCCCCGCTCCGCGCTCCGCTCCAAGGTAAGGCAGCCGCCCGCGCCGCCGCCAGCGCAGCCCCGCTTCGGGGCGGCCGCGGGGCCACGGCGCGGGGCCAGCCCGCGTCCTCTCTCGCCGCGGGGCCGGGCCGAGCGGGGACGCGGCGGGTGCGCGGCGGCGGCGGGACTTCGGCTTGCCCGGCGCCCCGCCAAGGAGCCGTGGCAGCGGTGCCGCCGGCCCCGGGGCAGCCTGGCGGCCGCGGCGGCCCGCGGCGCCTCCCCGCGCGGGGAGCTGCCGCCGCTGCCCGTCCCGCCGCACCTGGACCCGCGGTCCCTCCCGCTGCCGCCGCCGCGGGCGCGGGAAGGCGCCCCGAGCCCCCCGAGCCCCGCGCCGGTTCGGGTGCCCGCTGCCCCCGCCGCTCGCCTCCCTTTCGCTTCCCTGGGGAAGCCGCCGCGGCGTGGGACGGGGCGGGAGGCGGCGGGCGCTGCTGCCGGGCCGTCGCGTCTGGTTCAGCGGTGATTTATGGTTTTGTTAACTCAGCATTTGGCACGGCGTGCGAGCGGGGAGAGCGGCGAGCGGGAGTCATAACTTTGTGTTACTTCTGGAAGGGAAAGGGAAAGGGCCCCGTGGGGCCGTGGCCGCCCCAGCGGCTTCCTCCAAATCCTCCCTCCCCGCTCCATGCCCGCCCGCTCCATCCCCGCGCCGGGGGCTCGCTGCGGCCAGCGTGGAATACCGCTGAGCAGGTTCGTGGGGGGGACACCCGTGAAGGTGAGTGTGACAGAGGGGGAAAAGCTGTCCGAAATTAAATGTTTTTCTTACTCCTGGTTTTGTGTGGAAACCTTATATATTTATTCTTTGAACGTACATATGTATTTGTCTGCATATACACAGAATATGCACACGTATTTTTTTGAACTATGAGAACATTGCCTATAGGCTTCTGTTTCCAGATGTTTTGTTTTCTGTTTCTTTTGGGCATATTTACATTTCTGCTGGGAGGGAAACAGCAGTAATGTGGCTGAATATGTATTTGAACAGTAGCAGGGAATAACTTGTGTGTCTTTAATTCAGCTGCAGAGGATATCCATGTGGGATTAATATACTTAAGTGATCGTGTCACACTGACGTATCTTGTTCAGACTTGTAGATTTTTAAAGCAGTGTGGACTTGTAGGTAGTAGCGGAAGTGTAATTAATTTTAAACATGTGACTTGGCCTAGTGCTTATGATTTTAATGTGGTATTCGTACATTGGTAAATATGCATAGATTTAGCCATCTGTCCTCTATTTTCCCTTCATGTGTGCACGTACCATGCTGTGCAAATGAAAAAGGTACCTGCGGTAAGATTTAGGGCCAAATACATATTTCAGCTCTTCTGGGAAATGCTCTAAAGTTACTCTCAAGGAGCAGTGGAAAGTGTCTTTCATACAGTTTCTGAGTATATTTAAAGTTTAAAAAATAGTTGCTCCAGCATCAATTATGCCAATTTGTAGCGTGTATTTGGCACTGATATTATTTGCATTTGTCGAGTACAGTTGATACTGCTGCTGGAAGGGATGTAGTTTTTCCCACTGTGGACAAGGCCCTTTTGTGCAGTGTCAACCTCACGCTTTTAGAGGATGCATGAACCCCTGCGTAGAGCCAGCCTTGCAGTTTCTTTCTGCAGTGATAAGGTGGTGGTGGGGTGCTAGCTCCAGTGCTGCTCATTGGAGATCATAGCAACAGAACTTCTGCCACAGGCTGGAGCTCCCAGTTGGAGCACGCCAGTTTTCGGCACTTGCCGGAGTTGCAGGCATATGCTATGGCTTAGCTACGTGTCAGTGAAATTTGGAATAGCAGTGGGCCACCCTGGTGATTTGTACAGTGAGGGGCTCTGTATGTCTGTCTGTGCAAGGTAACCTGCAGGACAGTGCCTGTTTTCCTGCAGCTGAAGACATGGGCTGTTTTGTTGTGGTATCACTGCTGTCGCCACAGGAGTGGTACCTATCTGCATTGTGCAGATAGGTGGGTGGATGATATAACATGGGTCACTTCAACATACCTTCTCCTCTGAACCTTATCTTCTCTATTATTTACGGCCCTCTCTCTGAAGAAATGGCCTGGGTTTAGTCAACAACAATCCTGCCAAAATCTCTCATCTTTGGAATTGGTATGTTTGGGATTGTGATGCTGAAATCTTCATCTGAGCATCATTTTCTTAAATTTGGCTTTTATAGAATAACAGTTGTCATAAGAAGATTAAAAATAAAGTCTACTTGCTGCTAACACTTGGTGGGTGAAATTTTCATCTCTTATACTCCAGATGCTCTGCAGTTTCTCTGGTGGTTGCAGTCTCTAGAATTGTACTGTGCAGTACTGAATGCTTTTTCTCCTAACCTAGGGATTCTTAAACTGTGGTAATACCTACCATAGCAAAAGTAGTGCATGAATCCTGCCACCAATGGCATGTGACTGCTGTTTGGGGAACCTTCTTAGTCTTGCTTTTCCTTGGGTTAAAAGCTTGGTTACAAGACACTGGAAAAAGTTCTGTTAACTTTTTGTCCTGATTTATGGCAGGACAAAAGAAAAAGTGTATTAAATTGGTATTCCCGTTGCTGCCTGATGGTGTTAGATTTTTTACATCCTCTGGGTAGCTCTTGGAATCTCAGCAACACTACACGATTATTTTGCTCCTTATGCTGCCAAGTCGAATTATATAGCCTAATTTATTTAGATTTGGCATGTTCTCACTGACAGTCATGCCATGCTAGGTGAATGAACGGTTTTCTTGTTTGTATTGCCTTCACTCCCCACTACCCTTTTAATAGGCCCTCACAGGTCTTACTATAGTTCTACTTGAATGTTTCTGAATTTTGTTGAATCTGGCATTAAAAACAGAAATAAAGAACTATGAATCACTTTAAACTTGTTATCAAAGAAGATATTTTCATGCTGTCAGTTACCAGGGTAGAAATCTCACTTCTCATGGCTCCAGCCAGTCCTACAATCACATTTGTTGCTCTTCTATAATTTTTTTTTCCCTGACAGTTTATTGTTAGCTCTTTGTTGCTGAAGTACTCAGGACAGATGTGAACACACTTCCTTCATCTTCGAAGAATTACAAAGTCACCTAATTGACTTCCAGATCACACTGTATTTTTCTTCATAACCCTCTACTGTAATTCAGACCAGTCTACTTATTATTCCTTTCCAGATGTCTTTTAACAGTCAAATCTTTGCTGGATCACTTTTCCCCTGATGAATTATTATTTATTTTCTCAGAGGCATCTAAGAAATAAAATGACTGATGGATTATTTTTCCCCCTCCCATTACCTTTCTTCAGTATTCTCCCACGTTCATTTGCAAGCAGAGCTACTTAGAAAGTGTTCATTAAAATGTCATTGAAATGAAAGTCAAGGCAGAGTGTTAATCAAAAATGCTTTTCAGTTTCAAGTCATTCATTTCTCATGAATAAACTTTTAAAAACAAAAACAATCTTATTCTTTTCTAGTGCTGATACTTTTCTTTCCTTGTGCATTTTGCTGTCTTGATCATTGGCATTGGGTTATTTGTGGTAACTGCGTTTGACACAATCGATTGGCTTAGGGCTTTAGAGAAACACAGTATCAAAACACTCAGCTACCTTCGGAATAAAAATGTATGACTCAATCAACTACAGGTATGAAGAAAGAGTAGACCTCTTCAAAAATCTTGAAGTGCTGAAGAAATCAACAGTTTATCTTGTCTTGCAGCTGCATGCTAACATGTTGAGCTCAATTGGGTGGCTGATGGCAGTGATGACTGTCAGGGGCTGTTCCTCTGCAGAGTCCAAGGTAGCTCTGCTGCTGCTCAGGGCTGGGGCCACAGGGAGCTGTGGAATAGCGAGTAGATGTTTGAGGACTGTGAGGATGCAGCCTGGAAGATGGGAGGATGATGGTATGTGTTGCTGGGGAAGGACATAACATGTTCTGGAGTAATCAGATTTCTTAGATTGGAAGGCTTCATGGACTGCCCAGAGTGCACTGGGGACACGGATGACTCTTTGCCTAGATAGAGCTGAGACAGCAATGCTGTTATTGAGTAGCGTTTCAGTATGAAAGTATAATGTCAGTGTAAAGTCCAGAAATACTTCTGACCTATGACCAGCTGGGATCGCGTATCTTAAAGCAACAAACCTAGGGTCTGGCTGTGGCTGCAAACCCTTGACAGGGCTTTCCTCTGCTCTCCACTGAATTCCAGGTTTAGGTTTAACTTTAGCTATTCCTCCTTCTTTGGATGGTGCTGCAGTTGTTTGTGCTGAAGGTTAAATAGGTCTGTTGTGTTTTCACATTGGCAGAATTTGAGACTGTTGCTGGCTAATTCACTTGGTGGTTTGACACTGATGTTAAAAAGTAGTGTATAGGGAATTGAGCTTTGTAGGTCTCTACAGGGGAAGGAGCAAATGATGTGGAAGCAGCTTTCTACTGCTGCCTTTTCTCCATTGCCCCTAGTTTATCCAGGGAGGACTCAAGCTATTCATAGTATTTTTGTGTGCCCTTTTGAGGTATCCCCCCTGGTGAGAGACAAGTATTTCATGCCTGATGGTATCAAAAAGGAGGTCTGTGAGGTTGAGTTTATATCAGCCCATACCTCCTCTGAAAAGAGATAATTTGAAATATGAGAAGATCCATGTCCTTTCTTTAGCTTGAGGTCCCTTAGGCTTACTAAAGTGAGCCAATAGTTGGTTTTGTTGCTTATCTTTTTCAGGAATGGGAGATTTGGCACTAACCAGTGGTTGCTCAGGACAGTATATCCACAATGAGTTTCCTCAGCTGTGGTAGGGCTCTTATATTTTCAAGGAGGAAGAAGACTTCCAAGTATTTTGTTAATGATTTCAGACTGGAAGGAGTATGGTTGAATTCGCAGGTCTCAGAAAAAAAAAGACACCCTGTTTGAAGATTAGCTGATGTCTAAATGTGATTGGCTTGATCTGTGTGAGTGGCTGTTGGTGGATATGGGCGAGGCACGGTTTTGTTTCCTGAGAGGGCTTTCCAGGTGTGTGCAAGGTTTTCACAAAGGGGAGTATTTCCTTGCTGTGCAGTATGTCTGTATGGATGTCATAGGCCTTGAACAGGGAAAGCACAGGTTTTGATACATTAGTTATTTCAGTATTTATTGGCCAGTTCTTCATTTGAGAGTTTTTGTCCTATGCATATGGTAAGTTACTAATAATATCAGGGTGATTTTTGGATATGTTTCTGGAGCAATGTTTGTCAGAAGTTGACTGTGGTTTTGATAATTGCTGATGTGTGGGTTCCTGAGCCCTCAGGCCCTTGCCCTGCTGCTGTTGATGAGATCTGCATGATTTTGGAGTTTATCAGTCCTTACTCTGCTGAGGCTTTCTCTGGTTCCTGGGAAGCTGGCCATGCTTTCACTTGCCTCAATGAGGCAATGCTCTTTCCATAACTGCAGTAGTGTTGTGATATCCATAATGTTCAACTTCTCTGTCAAGTGTTAGGTCAAAAATATGATCAGCTTTGCAGGTTGGTCCAGGTGATCTGTGAAGGTGCCAAGAGGACTATGAAGAACTGGCTTTTCTTAAAAAACACAAGGTGATAAAGCTTGGAGATTTTATCATGTTCAACCATGTATCAAAGTATCTGCTGAAATTCTCAAGTTTTGTAATTCTGGGACATTCTGCTACCTTCCATTGCAAGATATTAATGCTAGCCTTCCTAAAGCTGTTTCTTTATTGTAATCTTTGAGTGAATGAATTTTAGCTTTGGCTTTTCAGGTTAATGAAATCTAATAAAGATGCTTTGATATAAGCACCTTAGATTTCACATTTGCAGAAGGAAGTGAACAAAGTGCTTCTTGGTGTCTGCTTGTCTTGGATGCTGTATTGTGAGGAGCAGGGAAAAAAGACAAGGGATTTATATCTCATCTAGAGAGCCTTGGGTGATGCAATGTATATCATATATTTCACTCTTGGGATTGTGTATTACCTGTTGGCAGTTAGAGGTAGGTCTTACATTACTCAATTCGTTCACTTAATTTCATAATGTTTTGTGCTCTTTGCTTCCTGTTTGTAGTGTAATGTATTTCTTCTGCTACTTGCAGCTACGAGAAAGAATCTGATTTCTCTGATTCTTTCCCTCTGATTCCTTGGAAAACCCAGTCCAGTTTATACCATGACAGATGAAGTGTGCCATGTCATTCGGATTGCTGGGCCCCACAAGAGAGGCATATGATTTGTCTTGGAGGCACAAGCTGTTGAATCCTGGGAATGGTCAGACCTGGATATGCCTCCTGTGGGAGCCGTGGTGAGTGTGGACAGGAAGGATGAGGGCAGGGTAATGTTAAGATTAAGGCACATTCCATCAGAAGATGGTGTTGGTGGTTTCAGGCAGTCATTTTTTATTTTAAAATAAGCTGTCCTTGCTGTTGGGAGTTAGAGGTAGGGAGAAGAAAAATCTGTCCACTTCCTGAGCTGTAAAGAGGCCACTTGACTAATGGTGTGGCAATAACTGGAGGCCAAAGCTGGGTGGATCTCAGTACTCCTCCCTCACGAAACAGCAGAAGAGCTTGGTCATCTGAATTGTGGTGATGGCCCTGGGGCTGACAGGAGGATTACTGCACTGTTCTTGCTTTCTGGAAAGCTTACACCATTCTACACAAGAAGAAAGTGAGTCTTGAAATACAAATTTCAAAGATGGCTGAAGTGTTTTTTTCTTACGTGGTACAAGCAGTTCCTAATCTGCTAGAGCTGGTCCCCACTGCTGCTGAGTCCCTGGTGGAGTCTGCTGCTTGAAACAAACTGGGATGTGGGAAAACATTATTTGGGCAGAACTGTGCAGAAGGCTTTTAGGATTGAGATAATGAATTTTCTAAACAGGAGGAGTAATTGAAACTGCTGTAGTTCCACTTTGCTTACTCCAGCAAGATTTTGTCAGCGGGTTTTTAGTTATTTGTTGATTTCGGCATAATAGACTGAAAAAAGGAGCAGAATGAATGGATATCCGTAAAGGTTAGATTTTTTTGTTTGATTTTTTTTTTGGTTTTTGGTTGGTTTGTTTGGTTTTGTTTTTTTTCTTTTTGAGCTGCCAGTACTCTTGAAGTTATGTTGTCTCAAAAAGAAATCTTCGGAGATGGCCATAATGGGAAACAGCTGGATAAAATTTGGGGGTTTTTAAAGGATCTATAAAGAACTTCTATAGAAAATAAGCAATGGTAACTTCATTTTTTATTGTTAGGTAGCTTGATCTTATATACCTTTGTAAAATAGAAGTGCATTCAATATGCAAAATATCTGAGAGTACTGAAATAGAAAGGTCTGAAATTCTGCGGACATTTCTGTACAAGGATGCAGAGCTTTTAACATATCCCTTCTGTCAGCAGTACAAAGAGGAATCAAAAGAAGCAAATGCAAAACATCTGAGTGGCAGTCCCTTGTACATGCAGCCAGTAGTAAAAGGAAGAGAAAACTAGAAGTCCTTCTAGTTCATCCAGTGTTAATTGAGCACATGGTCATGGCTTTTGTCAAGGCAGTACTTCTAGCTCAGATGAAATCCTATTGCCATGTCTAGTTCCAGTGAAAAGTTACTTTTATGGGTAGGGGTCTAAGCTGAGGGAGCTGGGTTTATTTGCTTGGATGAAAAGTAGGCAAGGGACAGTCCAGTAGCTGTTACAGCTATTGGAGGATGATTATGAAAATAGTAGGACCAAACTGTACTTCGTGGTACCAGGTGACACCAAGGAAAGTGACAACCAGTTGTTTATTTGGAGATTCAGGTTGGATGTTGGCAAAATCTTTTTACTAGGAGAGTAGTGCAGCACACCAGCAGGTCATCCAGAGGGGCAAGTATCTGCCCTCTGAGCTTCTCAGGACTCATCAAGGCAAAGCCATGCTGACCCAGTCTGCTCTTGATTATAGTTCTCTTTTCAGGCAGAAGCTGGACTAGGTAAGAAACCGCTTAGGTTTCTTACAATCAAAGTTTCTAGGACAATACCTGAGGACCAGCAGAATATTTTTGTCAACTGGTTTCCTTTGTTCTTACCTGTCCCCGAAGGAAGGAACAGAACTCTTTGCTGGTTAATACAATCCTGCCCCAAAGGGCAAACCTCTCCTCGTGGGTCTTGCTGAACATAGCTTTGGGGGATGAGGTGGCATTACAGTTGCCAGAAGGGCAGGTAGTCTGCAGTGAAATTCAGCTTAAGTTAAAGACTTAAAGTCTTAAATTCATAAGATTATACACCCCACACCAAAAGACCTGTGAAATCTTCATCTTGTACTGTTTCCCTGCATTCCCCTTTGCTTAGTAGTATTACCTTTAAGTAAGCCAAAGGTAGCAGACAGGATGTCTTCCAATCTTATTTTGGCTCTACTAATGTATGTTAGTGGTCATATTTTATCTTTATTAGAACTGACATGAGGGGAAACAGCCAAATGAATGGTTTTGTCAGTTTATAGGACTTTTTTTTTTTTTTTGAGAGAGAGAGGAAGAGGAGAGTTGGAGAAAAATACAGAACGGATGAAGTAACTGTCTTAGAAACCTGGATACTATCTCCTTACAGACATTTCTCTACAAATAAACTCTCCATCTTTGGATCTCTGGTGAATGGAGTCCTGTATGTGTTTTGATTTTTGAGTCTTTTTTTTTTCTGTAATTTGCTTCATTTTTCTGATGGTGGGATTAAATATTGACATGTGCTACTTGAAACATGCTGTTTTCAGAGGTCATGCCGTTGGATGCCATTTTATCCCACACAGTGCTTCTGCTAGAGGACCTCGTTTCTTGCCTTGCATTACTCATACTTGTTTGCTTATTTTTTTCTGTGTGAGAACAATTCTTGTTTCTCTTTGTGTTTACAGCTACTTATTTCTTGGTTTCTAATACATGACATTAGGGAAAAATGAAGGTTCATGTTCATGGATATAGTATTTTGCGGCAGAGTAATTAGGCAAAGATCCACATGTAATGTTTAAAAGCATTATACAACAAAGCGTTCCTGACACTTCACAGTAATCAGAAAACAAGCTGAAACAAAGCAGCCTCTTTTGAGGTGCAAATGGAAATTTGGTGCAAAACTCATGACTGAACACATCTAAGTCTAATGTTTAAAGAAAAGCTTGTGTAAGTGAACACAAACTCATAGACTTCACAAAACAGAGCTGCCTGTTAACCAAAAGACTAGTTGCTTGCCAACAGTTCACTTGGCATAGCTTTCTCCTACCTGTCATCCATACTTCACAGAAAGAAATAAAACCCTGCACTTACATACTCCAGGCCCTCTCTTCTTGCCAAAGTAATGCTTTTTTAATTATATAGAGTCCTCTGCTCTTACATGTGTGGGGTATTAATTGCTGTAAAAGGGTGAGGGATTGAATGCTGCTCTTACTGATTTTAAAAAACAAAAATTATCCAATTGGCTTTCATTTTCTGTGAAGTTTCCTGGAGCCTATTTTCTCTGCTTACATTGGAGATTGCTCATTTTGCTGCATGGCCCTGAGCATCTACCCTACAGACTCAGGCTGTTAAGAGGCAGCTTGTAGGGAAATGGGAGGCAGCATCACCTGTTAAATTAGGTTGTTTTACACCTGTATTGCAGTAGTGTGCAAAAACAATAGGGTAATTTAAATGAATTAGAAAGAGCAAGCTGAATTATTTTTTGCTAATTGAAGATGGGAAAATTCAAAATGTAGCTTAGTTTCAGTGGCATTTTTTCCCTTTGGGTTTATAATGGATTAATAAAATACAGCTTTTGATTTAAAGGATAATTAGAGAGTTCTCATTACATCACTTACTTAAAGATGTATTATTTGGAGCCATTGCTTGAATTATATGCAGGAGTTCAAATGTATTTGAGGCTAATAACTGAACCTTCATAGATTTTAAAAATACTGGGTTTGCATGCAGAAAACTTGCTCAGAATACATCTCTCATATAGTTACATGAAGTGTTAATTTTGGTTATTTAGGAATGTCTTTGAGAACAAATCTTGCTCCTGTGTCTTCCTGGTAGGTTGGAAATCTCCAAGACAAGGGGCAGAAGTTTAGTTAATGCATCCTCCACTACATTCCTTGAAACACAAGAGGGTTTCCCTATGCCCACGTGACTTTGTGGCTGAGGTTAGTAGGTTTTATGAAAGGTGATTTATCAAATGGTTTCCTCCTGTTGTGGGTTTGAATAGGAACTACTCCAAATCTGAGGCCAGAACAATGGGTATGGAGGAAATTAGTCATGGAGGGGTCTGAGTAGGAAGGAGCATGTTTTTATCAGCAATGGAAGAACTTCCCAGTACATGGGGGTCTCACTAAAGATGATTTATGTATCAGAAGTAGTGCTGGATTACATCTTTGCTTTGTTTCCAGTTGAGTATTAAAAACCTAAAGGTACAACACTTGCTTTCTTCTTAATTTGACACATTTGGGAAGTATTCTTCCTAACCACATGGTTTTGAAATACATTTTTATGCAGGCTTAAGCATTTGGTGTTTATTTCAGCCAAAGTCGAAGGCTCAGAAGGCTTCCATCAGGTAAGTCCCTGGCCGTGATTGTACAAACTAGGGGGACATGAAGTCATTTATCAGAGAGAGATTAATCTTGGATTTATGATATATGTTTCTGGCTTAAATAGTGTTTGTGCTTTTACACTGTGATTCCTTGTGACTCAGAAACATATTCTATATAGGGCTTAGCAGCTGATGATAAAGGGTTTCTCTTTTGTATATAACCCTTTTACATTCTGCTGGAAGATTTGGGAAGATCTGATAGGAATATTTCTGAGAAAATGGTTGCATTTTTGGATGGGTACAGATACCTAAATATATGGCATCTAAAATGGCGCTAGACAATTTTGTATTTGGGACATATGTATGGGGCTGGCAAATATAAGACATACCAGTAACCCAGTCCTTCCAGCAATGGCCACTGAAGGCCAATATAAATTCCCTTGGGCATCTAGAAGAAACTAGATATCTGGGTTTAGATGATTAAGGTTTCAGTTTTAATGTTTTAATACTTTTGTGATTTGGTATATCAGATGAGCAAACTGAAAATGCCTTTTTTTTCAGCTGTCATGAAGAAAACCAGAATCACTTTCCTGAAAAAAACTTTTGCATAAGTCAGTGTTCTAAGAGTAAGCCAATGTAGGTGGCTTGCCAATTTATCTTACTGAGCTTATTATTTTGCCGGTTTATAGTATCTGCCTTAGAGAGTCAGGAAGATAATGGTTATTTTACCAACCTTCTCTCTCCACAAAAATATCCCCCTCCAAAATGAAAAAGAAAATCAAGTCGAGAATCCCAGTTCAACTCTTCTTAGGTTAATTTGGTGTCAGTCAGTTGTTCAGAGGAGGAAAGCGTGAGTGAGTGCAAAGATTGCTGTTCAGTCCCGGGGTGGGGGGGAAAACTGGAACATGTTCAGCATAGCTTAGAGAACAAGCTTATGTAGCTTATATAGCAACATAGCTGGAACATGCTTATGGCAAGCTGAGGATTTACACCAAAGCTGTAACTGTACATTGTCAAAATATAGGTGTCCTTTAGCTCTATGCTTTTGTCATTAGTTACTTGAACTGAATTTGAAAATCCAAAGTGCTGTCAAGTGTATGTAACTGAAATACCTAAATATTTACGTTCGTAATAAGGTTTCTTCTGTAGTAAGATTTCATCTCCTACATGTTTAATGAAGGACATGATAGAAGAAGCCTAAGGGTGACCATCTCAGGTAACCAATACAGAAACACAGATGCTTTTAGGATATGATGGAATCTCTCAGAATAGCTACTTTGGGATAGGATGAATCACAGCCCACAAATGCCTATTTCTCTTCAGTGACTATAAAGGGAGAGGGGGAGTAGAGTGACTCAGTGAAATGTGGTTGTTTATATTTGGTCAAATGTATTTCAAGCTAAGTGCATAAGGCTACAATCCTGAGGCAGCTCAGCTCTCCATGGCACCTGGTGTGTGTGTCTCAAACAGCTACAAAAACCTGGTTGGAGTGAACTGCAATTCTCCTCTGGCTGATGCCTTCATCACCCTTCCCAACTGGAACCACCCTCTAAAGGAATGGTGCACATGTACTTAGTTTTCATCCCAATGGGGAATTGGTGTCATCCTAAAATAAAGTCAGGATGCAGACTGGATATGTGTCTGAACCCATGTGTTTGGATCTCACAATTTAGACATGGCTTAAACTCCTTGTGCAAGCAGCGAAAAGAGAGAGAGCATTTGGAAAGCCTCCAGGAGCCACCTTAATTTTGGTAAGATTGATTCCTAACATGTAACTTGAATGTGCGCTTGCTTCTGTCGAGTGTTTCCATTTTATATTTCTCTCAGCATATGTATGATGAAAATAGAACAGTCTGCTTTCCTTTCTGTGCACAATGTCCAGTTTTCCTAGGTTAGGCAGATTAGTTGGGGTATCTGGGAGGTAGGAAGTTAAAACAGTTGACAAGCCAAACCTAAAGTTTTTGTGATAAGCCAATTTTAAAAACAAAGATTAGACCTATCTTTCCAGAACCTGTTCCCAGTTAGTAACTTGGGATTTTGATATTACTCTTTAAATTTTTAACTTAATAATGATTTCCATCAACCCTTCAGCCCCAATATAGAGATGGAGGTATTTTGCAAAATCTGGCTTCAGTGGTATGATGCATGAGTGCCTAGTTTTAAAATCTTGGCAGCTGCTTTGACTTTCCTTTATGCTGTCATTCAGACCATAGCTACCAAAGATGAATTTTGCTCATAGTAACAGTTGTGGGAAGTTACTAAGGGAAGAGTCTATTACTGACACAGGAAATAGTTTTACAGTTCTTTTTGTCACTGCCAAACTTACCAAAACGTCACTGTTGCCATAGGTCATATAGGCACAGCTCAAAATCATCAGTCTGCTGCAACTGAATATCACATAAATTGCTTGGTGACTTTGATGCTAGTGTTACATATGTTCCACCCTTCTTGTAAAACTCCCTTTAAATTGACAAATTTTGTTGTTTCTGGAATTGGACCTAATTGCTGTGATTCAAGAGTAAGGAAGGAAAAATAACTGTGTGGGTTCTGCATTTTTCAGTTCTCCTCCTCTTTATTGCTTCCAAAATAGTCCACTTTTCTCAAAAAGTTGTAGCAAGACCATTCAGAAAATTGTGTGTAATAGTCACTAATAGAAGCATTTTTCCCTTGATTCATTAATTACAGGAGCATATCAGGCAGAGCAGATGGCATTTTCTGAGTTGGGAATTTACCTTTGTTATTCTTTGTTGAATTTGACATCTGAATTTCTCAGCTTCTCTAGGCTGATGTTGGTTTGCAATTTAATATAGAATATAGTTGTATAAATCTGACTGCAAATTGAAATTCTGGCCTTTTTCTTTGTAACTGATGTGAAAAATGAATGGGTGCATGGACACATCTCCATTTGAGAACTACTCACTCCTCAATGTACAGAGCAATTATTTTTAAAAATTTCTTTTTTTGCGGTCCATGAAGTCATGCCTTACTTACTATGGTACTACTCAGGTGCCATTTTTGAGAGAGAGCATATATTTTCTCTTGGACTTTTTGATGGGCCTTAGCTAAGGGTTCACCAATGGAATGTGATGTATTTTCGGCATGCCCAGTTGAGTTGAGGGTCTTATGATCCTTTGTCATGGGAGAATCTATAGCATAATAACCCACACGAGGATCTGGGTGGGTGTGTGGCTGCTGGTTTTGCGTTTGTGATTCAGGAGTCCTAGGAATGCTGTCTGGAAGCACCCCAGCCCCGTTTGACTGCAGTTACAGCAGTGTGTGCACTGTGAAGCAGTGGCACTTGAAATTGGGTTGTGCAAGCAGTGCAGAGCCCACGTCTTTTCAGGGGTTGTGTTAGTGACTTGCCTTGGGTTTGTGGTAGGGAAGAGTTGAGGGAACTTGAAAGTTTCCTCCCTCTTTTGGAGTGAACTAATGGGCCACAGAAGCTCTTGGTGGGTGTTGTGGTATGAATGTGCCTGTGGTCTGTGGAGAGGGTGGCTGGCTCCTGCTGACTGGTGCTGCCTGTGCTGCTTACTCTCCCTTGTCTGGCAGGGGCACCATCTTCTACTATGTTGTGACCTGCTCGACTAGTCCAGCCAGACTCTGGCTCTTGCACCTCTTCCTTACCCTCTCCCTCTCCATCTCATCACTCTCTCCTTCTTCTGCCCAGCCTCATGCCATGTTTTGGCCCACCTGACCCTTCTGACACCCCCTCTGCAGTGCGCTCTGAAGGGCTTGTCTCATGCACGTCCGTGGGCCACCAGCCCAAGGGTCATGAGAGCAACAGGCGAGGTTGTCTTCCTGCTGTCAGCTCCAATGTCTGGTCTCTGGCAGATGGGAGCAGCAGTTACAGGGGAAATCCGGCTAATCTCCTGTAACTTGAGCCCATTACATGCTCAGTCGCACTGTGGGGCTGGTGCCATTCCAGCCACATATGGACGGATGGCTGAAGGAATCGGACGCTTACTGCAGAACACTTTCTGAGATTTGCACTGCAGGGATCAGAAACAAAAATTAAAAAGATGCTGTGAGCCAGCTGAATATTAGCAGGTTTTAAAGCTTTGTCAAATAGGAAAATATTTTCATATGCATAACAAAACATATAAAACCCCTCAATATATTAAAATACCACCCTCAAAAACAACATAAAAAAGCAAAGGATCAGCACTTTGCCAAATTTCAAGGCTGACCCAACATGGGCAGAGGAGCCAGAGTTCCCCAGTGAGTTACAAGGATGGCAGAGCAACATGTTTTTGTCTAGGCTATCTCAGAAATAGGCAAACTGTGTTTTGGCAGAAGAGTCAATAAATCCTGCAGCAGATGTCCAGCATGGAAAATTTTTAACAAGGGCAACTGAAGTTTGGCAGAGTCGAAAGAATGTGGAAAATCCTGACGAGATGCACCAAGCCATCTTAATAATGGGTGGAGTTACCACCCTTGTCCCCAGGGTCTCTCGAAGCCACCAGAATCAACTATTTGGGTTTTTTAAGGAGGGTTGTACTGGGTTGGGTTTTTTTTATATAGGGCAGAATTGAGAAGAATGGAGGGGGTGATTGAACAGAAAGTATGAGCTGGCTGGCAGGAGCCTTCTTGGCAGGAACACATTTCTGCCATGCCTGGAAGGGGAGGGTTTTCACAAATTATGTGGGAGATGGTGGAGCCCAAAGAAGAGTTGCTGCTTAGAGCCCAAAGAAGAGTTGCTGGATAGAGGAATAATGGATTTTTGGGAAGCTGTGTTTCTAATATGCAAAATAGTCCACAGGAAACAATGGGGCCTTGGGACAGAGCTGCCAGTGAATGAGAGCTTTGTTTTCCTCTTGTCTATTCATATTTCTAAACTTCTGGTGGCATTTTAAACACATTTTACACATTTTTTGTGTAATGGCTTGAACTGCCTAAACTGCTGCCTAAAGTACTGTTGCACTGAAATCTTTATCCCCTTTTGGATAAAGATTGACTTTCAGCTTAAGCTCCTTTTTATATTTTTCTTAATTGCAACTCTTGTTTAATAATCCTTGGCTGCTTTGTTCTCATGTTTTAAAACTTTAGAAAAATTTATAGGAAAACTGGTTTACAGCAGACCTTGTGTACCAAGAGTGTTGAGCTGCCCACAGCTTGACTTGAAAATGGCAATTGATATTGTAGTCCTTATGCCAGGACCTTGACACAGATGAACATCAGTTGCAAGCTAATTGCATGGACTTCAGTTTAGATGCTGCTGATGGGATTTTTCTGCCATGGATATGAATTAAAACACCATCATATAGATTGTGTTTTCATTGAGAAGCATCCCATACTGGCAGTCCCTAACAACTGGTCTGAAATAATCGAAAAGATGTTACGGTTGTATTGCTGTTAAATGCAGACACTGCACATAATATTATGCAGTATTAAAATGAGAATATTACTGCCTGAATCAGAGTGTGTTTTGTCTGCATGTTAAAATGAAAGATAGATGGTTTGATTCACTATGGTGCATGTCTCACCTTTACAAACAAAACAGCACCACTGCAGTTTTGCAGTTTCAGAAATGTTGTTTGTGCACGCGTTTACGATTAGCAAAAGCTTTGAAAATCCTTGTGCAAGAAATGGTGAAGCTGCTGTTGCAGCGGAGGGAAAGGGAGTTGTTTGCTTTTGCTGCGTATGTTATTCCATGGAGCTATCGCTTTGCCTCACCAGTGAAACTCCTTCCCTGTGCGAGGGAAATTCCTGGTTCATTGGTATGGATGCATTGTTTTTACACATTAGAAGTGCTGTGTTGCTGTGTCAATCATCCCGTTAGGATCAGTTTAAGAGCAGTGGGGCTGACGAAGCTGGGTGTGATTGGCTGCCATATGCTGGGAGGGCTCTGTGAGAAGGAAGGGCTGCAGTCTTTCAGCAACAGAGTTTAGGCTGTGTCTTTGCTTCATCATCTGAGGAAAAATCCCCAGATAAGTCACAAGGCTTTCTGAGAAAAAAACCCCAAAACATTACAGGCTGCTCATCGTTTCGTGTGAGAATTAGTTACCATGATGCGATGGGAAAGATATGGCTGTTTGTTTATATCAGATGTTCCTGTTCACGTTGGGAATGTGTCGAATAGACAGGGCTAAACAAGGTAGGAGGATTGTTGTCTTTTATCGAATGTTTCAAGAGTTTGCTGCAGTATACTGCATACTGTATGTGTTGCTTGGGGGAGTCGGGGAAACACTGTTTCTCCCATGAATGGATTCTATTTGGGTGAAATAGGTGGATTTTGTGGTAACTTGTTTTCAAAGGGTATTAATTTCCAGTGTAAATAGCTCTCTTCGGAAATAGAACATGAGTATATGCATATTAAAACAAGTAAAAAAAGAAATAGGTCAGTGTGTTTCAGAAGTGCTGCTACCCTAATTGGATTTTTAGCTGGGTTGTTGTCTGGAAGTGCAGCCTAGCTTTAAGAAGGAGAAGGAGTCAACCTGGAAATCTGAAGTTTATAGCAGCTATGTTTGAAGATTTAGGTGAATTAGACTGGCTGATCTAAATAATTCCCTATCGGAAGCTTTAACTAAAGCCAAGACTGCCTGTTTTAGATTTGTAGGAGTACACAATGAGATTACAGTATTTTACCCTGTTATAAAAGTATGGGTGTTTTTGACTGCGCTGTGATTCCTTGTGCTCTTCAATGAAACCTGGGGAAATTTTTCATATCTTAGTTTAGCTTATTGTAGTTTATTGTAGAAAACTGCCCTTTCCAGGTCTTTGTCTAGGCAGCAAAACAGAACCTGTACATGAAAACAAGGAAAACAAGGTTAATAATACGTGCTGCAATTATCTGATCTTTATACATTTTTAATGAGAGAACACACAGCTAGCAGAATAATTTAATGAGCAGGCTGGCTTTTAGAGCAATGATTTCACTGTGCTAGAGCACATCAACTTTCTTGCAGAGGAGGAGCCTCAGGAAGGAATGGAGATTTATGTTAAATGCTGTAGAAAGAAGGAAGAGATATTTAGGCAGAAGTCTGTAAAATTCTGGAAGAATAGAGTAGTTTTTAGTTGTTATTATTATTTATTAGATAGGAAGCAAACTTTACCATCATGTTGCAAGAGCGCTCTGAGAACATTTCCTCATCCTGTGATATGCTGAAGCCTCTTCAACTTTCTCAGACTGCCATATGCATTGATGGTGCTCAGTATGTTTCAGGATGTCACCCAGTTAGTGACCTGAATTAACATGCTGACTTCAGTTGTGTTACAGCAGCATCCATCATTTGTGTATGCAGTGTATAATATAGTTGGGTTTTAAAATTTTTCCCCCTAAGATTAACAACTGGTGAGACAACAAGAAAATGTTGTCTTCTTATTTGTCCTGTAATGGCCATGTACATTGCATATTGATACTTCAATTTAGATAGGATGTTGATAGAAAAAATAAGTGTAGGTACTGAGGAAGATTAAAGATCAATTTCTTAAAGAGAAATCAGGCAGAAGAACCTTTTGCTGTGTAAAAAAATAAAATTAAATGGTGTAATTTTGGCAGGAAAGTTTTAACATTTCCTTTATCCTAGGAATGAGTTACGTTAGTTTTAACAGTATTGCAGCAAGTAGGCCTTTCTAGACCAACTGCCTGTTGCCCCTCCCATTTTTCAAGGAGAAGTACAGGACATGTACTCCGAACTGCTGATGTCACCTCCCAGCTCCTCACAGCTGACTCTGCTCAGAGAAGGTTGATATGACTTCCCTGCTCCCTGGCCAAGTACTTGCTAGAGACCTGTGGCTGGGTTGTTGACACATACTCAGTTTATGAACCGGTTATTTTTGAATGCTGCAGTCTTCGAAGTAAAAACAACCTCATGTCTTCTGAGAATTTCAAGCTCTGCTAACAAATGAAACACATGCCAGCATGTAGAGCATTATTATTACAAATCCATAGGGTATGGATATGTATGTTTAACTCTATCACTATTGATGCTTAAATATGTTGTTCATGTGCAGACTGTGTTAAGCACGTGAGGCAAAGACTGATAATTAGAAACAAGTAAAATAATCCTTTTCAAGCTATAGAATATGAGATGAATATTTAGTTTTTGCAAGTAAGACTGTTTTCATGCACAGCTTCCAGAGAAAACTTTTCAGTCTCCTGGTTTGAGGCAGTTTCTTACTTCCAGATAATTTCAGTGTCTGCTTTCCATATCTTGAAGATCACAATGTATAGAGTTATCCTTGTTATGCCTAACTACCCAAGTGAAAATTTGCATTCATCACTTAGTCAAGTAGTTTGTATCAAACTACTTACAGACAATCAAACGACAAAAGGATTAAAAAATATATTTCCTGGTCAAGGTGCATATATACTACTACTTTATATGGTTAGGTAAATAAACCTTTGTCTTGGAGAGTAGAGATGGTTCTAAATATTCTGTATTTACATTTATTATGTAAATAGTTTGTATTAAAAGTATTTTGGACCAGATTCTGGTACCTCTTTTAATTTAGCAGTATCTTTTCTGCTTAAATGCTTTGTATGTTTCATCAGAGCTGTTAGTGTGGTAACCTGACAATGTGCAGTCTGTCTGTTTTCAAGGAATAATTACTTTGTTTAGAATTACTCTATTTTCCTAAGATATAATTTTCTAATGAGTTAGAGGTCCTGAAGTATAGTGCTTGACAACACAGCATTTATAAAGTCAAATCAACTTCTTATTTTGTAAGTGTACATTTTACGGAAATGTAAGATAATTATGTGCCACCATTTTTAATTTTTTTTTTTTCTGAGCATGAAAAATGGTTCTTAATGTTGCGTGGGATTTCTGGCACTTGGGTATCACCTCCGCTGTGAATGAATCTTCTCTGCTGCTCAGAAGTATGTCAGAAATAATCTGTACTGTGTTTATTTGTAGAAGCTCTGTAAAATGTTCAGGTTTTATAATACTGAGAGATGAGAAAAAGAGTGTTTAATAGAAATCATTTAGTAATTATTTTGCATACAGTTTTAACACACTGCTAATATTTAAATTTCACATGATAGCTATTAGTGATACCGTGCTTCCTAATGTTACTGGAAATTTCTCTTTGAGGATTGTTTTTTCTCTTCCCGGGAAGAAACACTTTTTTTAAAGTCAAATTATTTTTTCTCTTTTTTATGAATATATCTGTTACAATATATGTTATATATCTTTTTAACAAAAGAGAACTAAATCACTTGTTTTAAAATTGTTAGTATGTATTTTCTTTCTAAAACCGTTTATTGTGAAGCTAATTTGATATGTTTAATACAATGTATTATGGTTAACTAATGTGCACCAGTGCTATGTAAGTGGTCTGTAAGGAGGCTGAAATTATTGCCTGAGGAAAATAAAACTCATTTCAAGAGGGTGTCAGTGCTGAAAACTAGTTCAAATAATAGTAATATTAGCTGTTTGACTAATTAAACTAATCTCCTTACACATTAGTAAAATGCAGTGACAGTTGTTGGTTATTGATATACAGAGTCTTCTTTTTAAAAAGTCTTCTTTTAAAACCAAACTTTTTGACTCTATTTGAAGTAGAGGGTGCATGAGGAGAAAGAAGTTATAGCTCCTTTCTAGAATCTGCCAACTTTTTAATCGCCACAATTTTTTATTATTCCTTTGTAACCGGGCCATTAAAACACCGAGCGCTCTCTCCGATAATGCTGGCAATGTCAAGTTCTTAGTTCAGTATTTCAGGCGTGCTAAAAAAGGAAAAGTCTGGGGCTGTGAAGATTGAAGAGCCTACCTAACAGGGGATTATATGCAAAATCCTTATAACTAACATAAAGAAATACTAATTATGTAGGGAACTCTTTGTGCTACTGATGATTTCTAAATCTGTTGAGAACTGCCAGTGTGCAGTTTGCTGCTTCTGCAGAAGACTTGTAGGATTCCTGAAGTCGTAAGTCTGGCAGAGGACCTGGTGGGCTTGTGATACCTGGAACTTTGCCAGTTAGAAGAGCTCATCTATAAACAAATTGATAAACACAGAGGTTCATGCTGGTTTTATTGCTTGTTTTCTTTTTTTTTTTTCCTTTTTTTTCCTTCCTTTTTTACACCTATATATATGTTCACAAATACATGCACACATACATAATATACACACACTCATAAAAATATAATTTTTCATCTTTGTGATTTTTTGTACTACAAAAACAATAGCTAACAAAGACAGTGGGAGGGATTAAGTGATACAGTCATTGCATAAAGAAGTGGATCAAGAAATAGGACCAGATGGTTCATATCAAAGTCTATTAATTTTTTCTGGTTTAGATCAATGATTTTTTTTCATCGGTTTCTGAGTGGATGATAAACACTTCGGGAAGATCTAGGTATCATACATTGCTGAACTCATAAATAGAGACAAGGTCAGTCTTGAGGTTCATGAGCTATAAAATCACTCCTGCAGGGAGTACAGCACCTCTGACAGTAGGCAGAATTAGAGACTGCAAGTAAGGAAAAATGCAGAAATATTTTCCTGTTGTAGTTTTATAGAAGGAGAAAGCTAGAATTTGGTTAGAAATGCCTTTTTCTTTTTTTTTTTTTTTGGGTGGGAATTCTGAAGGCAACTTTTCAATGTTTTTTGTATATGATCGCTTTTAAGAGGCCTTTAAGAGGCAAATCATTTTTTTTGTTTTTTAACTCTCTAATGTTCACTTCTATCCAGACTGCATACTTTTTAACTTGAGTTTTTGAGGAATTTTATGTTGTTGGTTTTGGTTTTTTTTTAACCTACTGCTCTGTTATATATACTTCAAGTATGTTGAATGGCTCAGTCCCCCAATCCCTAGTTTTCTAAATCTGTCATGATTTATGTATTTTATAGGTGTCATGGGCAGTGTTTTGAACTTAGTCTAAAACTAACCTACAGTTTCCAAGTGGCAAGATTTCCATTATTTTCTGTTGTTCAGAAGGATGATATTTCAATGTTGAGTTTCAGCATGTCAGGTTTGTGCCTTCAGTGTCCTTTGGCAGCTCTCTGTGGGACACTCCTGGTAATGTCAAGGTGGGTAAAGTGGCTGCCTCTTAGGACAGCGAAGCCCCGTTTCAGTCCATTTCAATATTTTTCAGGTATTTCCTTCCACTTTTCAGACTATCTGCAGTGCTGTTATCAGCAGCTATATGCATCTTTAAAGCTTAGAGCTGCCTTGGTTTGTCAGCAGACCCCTCTGGCTGTGCCCCTGGCAGGACAAGCAGGCTTACTGCTGGCAGAAGCATAGCTCTGCACCCAGTTAATGATTCAGGACTTCAGCACTGCCTCCCTCTTATTTACTTAAAAGGCTGTGATAGCATATATGGGATTTCTCTGACGGCTGTGTTCACCTGTGGCACAGCATCCCCTGCTTCAGCCTCTCTCTGCCATGAGGAGACCAGTGCCAGCTTTCCCACCCTCATCTCCTCACACTGTAGCCAAAAAGTGGTGCGGCCTGGGGCACCTCCTCCAGCTGGCATGAGGCTTTTGCAGAGGAGGACGCCGGTGCGTGGGCTGCTGGTGCTGGGGATTGCAGTGCTGCAGTCCTTATTGGCATGCTGAACATGCTCTGGCAGCACGGCGCGCCGCTGTCCTAGAGTCTAGTGCTTGTCTTTAAAAAGTTTTTTGCTTCATGTGTATTTTTTTTTACAATTCCCTTGTGTATTTTAGCTCCCCTCTGCTAATGCTGGGAAATATTTTGGGGGTGGATTACTTTATTGCCGTAATTTTAAGAGAGTTGGGGTAGTGGCTAAAAGACTCTAAGATTTTCTGTGTCACGTTGGAGATGGCATGAAAGGCTTTGAAAGTGGCCCCACCAATGTGTTTATAAAGCCAGTGCGTTTTCCACTTCCCCCCCTCCTTTTTTTTAAAGACCTCATTTAATGCTCAGGACTGCGCAGTGAGGCCACTTTCAAAGGCTTTAGTATCCACAGTAGCAGCTCTTTGAAGTGGAAACACTAGCAGGGAACAAGCCTTCAGCTTAATCCTTGGTGTAAAAGGTCCTAAGTAGTAAGAAGCCACAACATCCCTCTTGATGGGAGGAGCTGGAGAGCAATACCTGCAACTGAATCTGTATCCTGGACCTCATCCGTGGAGCTAGAACTGGTTGGATAATTCTGTAGGGTGGAAGGGATGCAGTCCTTCTCATCTCTCTGGTTTTTCACTCCAGCTCTGTCCCAGCTTCTTTCCCCAGTTTATTGAGGAGGAGGACACCACTGAAAGGCGAAACAGTAAGGCCTGAGAGCAATCGTGTTTGTGTTTGGGTTTGTTTGCTCTCTCAAGTTGGTAAATCTTTCCTCTGGAGTCCAGAGACAGTGGCACAATCCATCTGCTGGTCCTTGTGAGCATGTGTCTCTCCAGTTAGGTTGGTGGCTTCATGGTGACCCCAGGTACTTCTTTCCCTTTTGGCACAAAGAGGGTGAAGGAGATAGTGCATTTTGGTCACCAGTGACTCATTTAAATGCTCAAAGCTAGGTGGGATGAGTCGGTCATCTCTGAAATATGTTTATTTGAAATAAGAGATGAAAGTATTGAGTTTCTTGCAGTGAGGCTTAAGGATCAGCGTGTCCCTATGGATTTGTAGCCAGTCTTGGTTGCAGAACTAGGCTGCTTGTAAGGAGCTGCCTTCCAAAAATGAAGAAGGCAGAAGACAGCAGTGCCTTAACTGGCTCGTGGCGTGAGCTACCAGGGATGAGAAGCTTTTTGAGGAGGGCTTTCCTTCTCAAATAGTAGCCATTGTTGATTCTGATGACTGTTTAAATAACCTGATTTTTAATTGAAAAGTTACTTTTTAACTTGTTGGTATTTTTGACCTTCAACCTATCACCTGCCATTTAACTTCACTCTTGTGCTGTTTGCTGTGTGCAAAAACAGTTGTCTTTTCCATGGCTTCCCCACTGGTAAATGACTGAATACTCTCTCCCTCCAAAATCTGGTAGTCCTCATCACCAGTCTATATGAATTTTGTATTCTTTCTGTTGTCAAAAACCTCACTGTTGCCTCTTTGTACATGTAAGCCTTTCCATAGTGCTGATGGTGCTGTTACTGTTCTCTCACTCTCTTTTATCATTCCAGAGTTACATGCTCCATGACTATACACACTAGTGTAATTCTTTTTTGTTTTCCTTTGATAGTGCCAAATGTTCTGCTTGTTTTATACTCCATCACCTGCTGAATATTTTGCAGAAGTCTTCATTGAATTGCCTCTAATGTCCACATGATCTTTCCTCTGTAGCAGTGTCTTGTTGGAACCTAGTGTTGTGTGTTTGCTATTCATTATTTGTCTGTTTTTTCCCTCACCTAGGCATTATTGTGCCTATTTTTATGTTAAAGCTTATGTCATTTTATCATCCAGTGAACTCATTATCATGAGATCCTTTTGTAACTCTTCACAATTGGCTTCAGGTATGACTTTGCAAAAATTTTATGTTAACTGCCAACTGTCTCATTGGTTATTGCTACTGTTGCAAAGCAGAGAAGGAAACTCTCTTGGCAAACCTAATTATGAAAATTACAGTATATTAGAGGTAAAACATGATATTTAATCGTGTGAGTTTGTTGTGAACTTCTGCTCTGACTTTAGTGTTCATACCGTCTGCAAATGCTTAGCACTTTTAGCTGCTCTTTTAAATTAAATTTCTTTGGAATCCATGAGGCCTAAGTCAGCACGTTTTTTTCTGCAAAAATCATCAGGTTACAAAGATGAGATGATGAACTTGCTTTCATTTTGCTTAATTTTGAGCTTTTAGGATTTGTGTTTCCTAGCTCTTCCCTACCATTGTTAGAATTGTACTCCTTAATGAAAACTGGCAGTTGCTTGTAAGCGTACTTGTAGGTGATAAAGTTTTGTGAAATGCACATGATGTTTTCAGATTTTCAGTGAAATAGGCAAGAGATAGCTGTGCTGTAGTAGGGCTCTCTTCTTAAACTTGAAGGTTCTTGTAATAGGAATCAATATAAGGTGGTGATGGGGGTTTGGGGGTTTTTGTTGTTGTTTTTTTTTTTTTTTCTTAAAGAGAAATGAAATTAAAACAGACTTAGTAGTAATATTCTGCTTTGGTGAAGGTAACTACCTGTATCTCACCCATCTGGGTCTCCAATCACCAAAACATCAGCATACTTTTCACTTAGGGGAAAGGTAAATATGATGATTATAATCTTTGAAGTGCTTCACTGGAAGGTAGAAATGATTTTCCTGAAATAGGACATTAAAATTTCTGGACAGGTTTCTACTTCTCTGATTTTTTTTTTTTCCAGTTAGGAAATTCAGGGTACATCATGCAGAATTATTCTTTAATTGTTTTCCTGATGGACTTTGTTCATCTGGTGAAAAAATATGGGACCTTAAAACGTGGATTTCTGTTCAACTTTACAGAACCATAATAATTAAATTGACCACTCCCCCAGTATGTAAATTGAGTGAATTCTTTTTGTAAGAAAGCATAAAGCTGGAATACCACTGCATCTTTGTTGTCTCTCTCTTTTCTGTCTTTTCAGAGTATAATTTTTTGGGAGGTTGGGGTCTTTTTGGTGGTGTTTTTTTGTTTTTTTTTTTTTGCAAGGGCTGGTGGGTTTGGGGGCAATTTTTTGATTTTTTGGGGGGTTTGTTTTGTTTTGTGAGGGTTTTTGTTTGTGGGGTTTTTTTTTGCTTTTGCGTTTTTTGGGTTTTTGGTTGGTTGGTTGTGGGGTTTTTTTGGGGGGAAGATTTTTTTCTATTTTCAGGGGGGTTTTTTTGATTTTTTTTAGCAGACAGTCCTGATCAGTTGCTATAAAGTGGTACCATGGTTTCTGTTCATTCATGTGATGGGCAGAAAGATAAATGTGTAGAAGAGCCATTTAAGTAGGTTTTCAGGATTTCTAGAACCTGTGCATTGTTATAAAGCGGTTATCTCTGTGAAAGCCAAATATTGATAGTGCAAACTTTGCAGCCCATAAGGTTGCAGAGGATCACTAGAGAGCACAACTTTGATCGGGAGTGAGGTTGTTTATTTATTTATTTATTTATTTTGGTTTGGGTTTTGTTTTCTGGTCTAGTTTGATTTTACGTCTCACCTGTTTTATCCTGGAACTTTTGTATGAAATGGAAGGAATTCCTACTCGGTGTCAGGGACCAGAGCCTGTACAGGCTGAAGGTTAGAAGTTATAAAAGCTCTTATTTACAAGCCAAGAAAATATTGCACTAAAATGAGGCATATTCAAAACACACATTTAAGTAATTTTTGAAAACTTGTTTTTGGAATAGAAATATGTGTAAGCATAACAGCAACAGTCCACTTCTTATGTTTATGTAGGTTTTTTATCTTTGAGTGGTGTTGATGAGGTTACTTACTTGACCAAATCAAATTTATTTTTTCTTTTTTGCTATTTATTCACTTTGTAACACAGAAATTTTGATATTGTCTTTCAAAAATAGTGTATATTTAGTTGATATTTGTGCATGAATAAAGGAAGCTCTTAAGTTACGGTTTAACACAGAAGTTATGCAAGGCAATACATATTGTAAAGTGCAAAACAAAGTGTGTCTTTAAATATCCTTTTTCCACTAAGCTTGAACTACAACAAATGAATTAAGCTTCTGAAAAGGACAAAAATGTCGAGACTTACTTTAACCAGTCCAAATTTTCCACTGCGATACGAGCTGAAAACTGTCTCTTGCCAAAAGGCAGTTGCTTGTGCTCAGTTGTCAGAAACTTCTCCAGTGCTTTGGAAGTGCTGGCGAGTGCCAGGCTGTGCTTACCTGCTCTGCCATTCCCAGCAGGACAGAGACATGTCTGCAGTTACAGGTAAGCAGAGATAATAGGAAAAGGTCTGGAAGAGGGCTCTGTCAAACCATTTATAGGAAATGCGCTCAATTTTCACTGCAAAACATTGCAATTCGTTGTGTCAAAACACGAAAGCACTTGATTTTTCAGCATTTTAAGGACTTTTTTTTCCCCTACTGCTCTCTTAACAATAAATAGCTGAGTTAAAATAGAGGCTGTAATTTGAATATTGAGAAAATTTTTGATTTAAGTTGGGGACATGCCAGGCTCTGAGACACAAACACTGCCTAACCTGTCAGTATGGCTACCTAAATCCATTCCCTTTGAAATTTTTAAGCTAAGAGAAATTAAAACAAAAACTCTATATATTGAAGTTGCTTTTCAAAGATAGTGGCTGGAGTTTTTTATTGTGGTTTGCAGTTTTTTTCCCTTACAGAAATCTGAATGTATTTTATGTCCTCTTAGTGTTACAGAAAAGTGAACTATACACATGGTAGAAAAATGAATATGAACTCATCCAATATCTTTACTGTAGGCCAGTAAACCTTTTGAGTTTATTTCTGTGTAGCCTTTCTGTGTTTAAGTACTTTATCTCCTTTTAGTTGTAAATTTAAAAAAAGAAAGGTTACTCTCTAAAATGAAACTGAGTTGAAAAGTAACTTTCTTCAAGTGGCAACGGGTGGTGAGCTTTTTGGACTGAGAGAGACATGTTACACAAATCAAAACAACAGATCGATATGACCCATTTTTACTGGGTCAATGCTTCTTAATTGGTGCTCAAGCAAAAAGGAAGGTCAGTAGCAGCACTGCACGCCAAACCCTAAATTCGTCATCCTGGAGCTGAGGAAAAAAAATGTTTACTTGGTAGGCAATGTCTGCAGATGGTTATTGTGCGCTCCTTCCAGTTGTAACTCTGTTATTTGCCTCAGGATTAAATAGAAGTATTCAAGACTTCCAGGAAAACAGACATTAACCAGAAGTTGCAAGTCATATGAGAAAAGCTCTTCTCTTCTTCTCTGCCACCAGTTGCCAAAACAATTTTAGGGGAAAAACGTTCTCTTTCTGAACTTGTGATAGCTATTTTACAACTGAATAGTGGTTCACTAAATGCAAATTTATTTTATTCCAGAAAGAATGAGTTTGCAGTATGTATTGTCAAATAAAACACAGGTAGCCTTTGAAATTTTAAATGTTGGTTTTGTTTAGGGTTTTTTGTTGTTTGTTTTTTGTTGTGGACAAATGCATAAATTTTGAAAATTGTTTCTCACTGTCATCTTCACATGGAACATTATTAAATATTTTCTTTATTCACCTTGAAGGACCAAAGATAATCCAACAGGAAGCCGTCTCTGTTTACAGCACACAAAAGCAACCTACCTTCAGAAGAGACCAGTAGAGACCAAGCTGTTAAATACTACCTTTTTTTTCTTCAAGGCTATGCTAAAACTCCCATATCTGTTTTTTTCTTAACTGGGAAGAGTCTCTGAAGTGTAGTGGCTTTTAGTGGGAAATTTCAGCTGCTGTCTAAATGTTAGAATAAAAACACTATTTTAAAAATATAAAAATAAATCATCTTTGAAGGTGCTTGTTAACTATCTGCTATTCTATACGTGACTTTAAAGTTAGGTTGCTGTTCCATCTTTTTAACTGCTGTGAGATATGAAGTATTCTGACATAGGCACCTAATCAGGCTTTGCAGTATGTCCTGTGAGATATTTAAGCAGTAAAGCACTTGCATATGTTCTGCATCATGAGGATTTCTTTAGTTTTGGGAGTAAATAAAACCAGTGTTGTGTGTTACATGCACACTACAAATGGAGCAAAAGGGAAATTGAATCCTTGGGATAAAATGGACTCTGATGAAGGCTTGCTTGGTCAACCCTCTGAGTACTAAAGGCACTACTGAGGTTTTTTCTTCTCCCTGCCAAAAGCAGTTTGCCATTGTGATAAGTTGCTTCTTCCAAAATATGTTTGAGATGCTTATGAAATGCTTTGGGTCTGGTAGAATGCAAGAATGCCTTGCTTAGGCTCCTTTCAGCAGGCTCTCAGGTTTTTTTCCTTCTCCATTGGGTTGCTAAGAAAGATCCCTGTTTCTTGGTGATGCAGCTTGAGATGCAGAGGAAGAGGTCTTGGTGTTTGTTTCTCCTGTGGTTTAAAAGAGGTTTTAAAAGTCTTTTTCTCCAAGCTACACTTTTGCTGGAACTTTTCATTTAACATATTCAGGAGTACTGGTAAAATAAAACAGATTATCTTGAAGGCTTTTGTTATCAGTCATCTTACTCCCCAGCTCCAAATGTGGTTTTAAAATTTTTGTGGATCTCCAAAGAAGTCCTGAAATGTTTCTTTCCATATCCATGCTCCTCTCTTGAGAGTCTGTGCTTTTGTCAACAATTGTGAGAGCTAGTCAGGCTTCCTCTTGGTATCCTACTTTTCATGCACATTATAAAGGACATTTCTGACAGTGCAGCATTTGAAAAAGGGATTGAGGAAATCCATGGAAGAAAAATTCAGCGAGACCTATTAAATACAAAGGTATCAGTTACAGGTTGTTGGGAGGAAATTCATGGAAATTGTCATGCTCTGCCTGCCCTGGTTCTGCACTCTTCTGAAGACATGTAGTATAAGCCATAGTCACAGGCTGCATTTTGGGCAAGATGGACTCTTTGGCTCATCTGCTAAGGTCATCCTTGTGTGTGTTGTTATCCTTTACTCAGGTAAAAGGTGGAGAAAATGGTGCAGGAAAGCAGGTATTTTATCTCAGAACAGTGATGCTGCCTGAATTTAGTGTAGGAAATCTGTTCAGCAGAATGGGTTTAGCACTTAGGCAGTCGGAGTTAACAGCATTAGGTAGTGCTCTTGCTGCCCTCGCCTCAGGAGCTTAGTTTGGATGTGCCATGCAACTTCCCAGAGCTGTGTCATTTGCTGGAGTATATTATTAATAATGCTGTCGGCAGTCTTAAAACATGTGCAGCTTGTGAATTCAACATGTCATTAATTTACATACAGTCCTTGGTTTATTCAGACTTATCCTTGTCTTTCAGTGCAAAAGGATGCTGTTTGTCACATAAACAAAAACCTCGGCAAGATTTCTGCCTTCTTGGCTTAGAGCAAAACTGGACTAGAGAAAATAGAAAATTGACAACAGCCTGAGCTCTTTTAGATTGTGCTCCTGTGTAACAGCATGTTATCAGTCCTTTGGCAGGTGAGAACAGTCATTTGATCACACATTCCCTCCATGCCAGTCTATAAAAATTTCACAGTACATAAGCACACTTTTCTATAAATATTTTACAGTCCTAAAAAACCATAAATACAATGTGTGTCTGTAGCTGGGTGTGAGTGGAAGCTCCTAATGCACTGGGGTACCCTTTCCTGGGGAATTGGGTTTGATTAATAGCTATTACGTGCTGCACTCTGCCAAAAGCAAAACATTTGTGTCCACAAGAGGCCAAGTGGTAACGTCATTGCTGCCGGGGATGATTAACTCTGCTTGCTGAGGCACAGAAACAGAAATTGCTTTTGCCCTCTTGTCAAGGAGGGAACAGAATTTTGTGTATGAAATTCATACACCTAGAGGATAAAATCAGGTTAATTTGGACTTAGAAAGTGTTTCAGTTAAAAACTGTGAGAAGGTACAAACCATGAGAGGAGGAGTAGAATAAAAATGAAAGTAGTTTGCTAGAAGAAGAAAACTCTTTTCTACAATGGCATTTTAACTGAAGCATAATAAGCATTAGTTTTTCCAGCATGACTTCGAAGCATTTTGGTATTAGAAAATACTCTTGTGGGTTGTAGTCATCCATTGACCTAAAGTTCAGCAGAAATATTTCACGGTCCATTGGCAAAGTAGTACAGTGGGTTGCTGAAAAGGTCCCAAGCTGTGTCAGTTGTTTCACAGTCAGTGGTACACCTTCCTCCTCACCTACTTCCCCGGGGACAAAGGACATTAGTGTTATTATATTGTAAACCCAGCTTCAAAGAGAAGCGGCAGGTTTTAACAAGAAGCTCATTGCCATACTGTAAATAGTGGGGGACATACTAAAAAGCCTGAACCTGGCACATTAGTAATCGTTACAAGGAAAATGTGGCTCATTTAGCAAAACTGATTTGAAGGTCATGCTCAGTTTAAATAAAGCAGACTGGTGTTTTTCTAGTCTGTCCCCAGACTTCAGTTGGCTTAACTAAAATAGTTAGGATTGTCTCTGTGTAAAGTGTGCATCTGAATTACAGTTTACAAGTGTTCATCGCTGGTTGTGTAACAGACGAAGAGATGTTGCAATAGTTGATCTCCAAGTCAAGCAAATAAAAGAAATAATGGGTTTTTTGTAAGACCTGACACTTCTGACTTCAGCTGGTCCATGTTGAATTAATACAAGACCCAGGATTAGAATTTTAGTATTTTTGGCTACCAGCCACCTGATCAAACAAGTGGGCTGCTTCCCCAATACGGCAGTTCTGGCTTCTTCCTCATTTGAGCAATACCGGTTTCCTCAATGCCATGTGGCAGCTGTGTAACATCTTAAAGTGGAAAAAAAAACCCTGAAAGTGATTAAAGGAATGTTTGTAAATTTCTTAAGTTTGAAATTTATAGAAGAAAATGCATTCATCGTGCTCTACTGTAATTGAATGGCTCTTCTTAAAAATGTTATGGTGATGGAAAGATCTCCCATTCATATTTGCTATCAAAGAATGGATGATATTTCATGGAAGCCTGTCCTATTTTCTCTGGATTATTGAATTTATGGATTATGATTTTTTGTGACTCCACAACAGTTCAGAGGAGAGCCAAAAGCTTGATTCTGGTTTTAATGCTGTCTTTTTACATAACTATGCAGACACTACTAAACTGTTGCACGTTGTCCAGTCTTACTAGATATCTCGTATAAGGGTACATATAAAAAAGATTAATATTAGAAATTGGTTTAAAGAGAAGAACACAAAGCTGGCATAGCACTCACTGATGAATGATACCTCTGTACTGTTGCATCACTTCTGGTTCTGTTTCCCTTGTTTAGGATATTGATGGGATGAGAAAAGCCTGTCCACCGCAGGAGAATCTCCTGCATGTTCTTTCTTTAAGATGTAGTTTATTCAAATATGATTAACAAGTATGCTGACCGTGACATTATTTTTCTGTAAAATTACTTTATTTTTTATTTTATTCATGTTGACATCTTTTGATGTAGGATCCTCTTTGTATGGGCCAGTGGGGGTTCTTACACAATGAGGCTTAAATTAGTGTATGGTGCCTGAGAGCCAGCCTCGCTTTCCAGGGACAAGGACGCGTGTCCAGTGGCGTACAGCACTGCAGCTAAAGGAGCTTGCAAAGAGAAGCCAGACCTGCTGCAGCTGGGGTGCCGTGTCCAGCCTGCTCTGCTCCCTACTCCATCAGGAATGGGACGTGAGCAGGTGGCCCTGTCTCTGTTGAGTTGGCCGGCGCTTGTGAGGCGGGGGGGCAGGGGCCATTATGCTGCTGTGTTACTCTATACCTGATGGGGCAGATCAGAACCGATCCAGCAGTAGCCTGGGATTAAGCTGCAGTCTTGCTTTCCTCAGCAGGGAGTTTGGGGGAGCTCAAGAGAGAACTTCACAGGGGAGTCAAGGAAATTGCAAGTAGCTGGAATTTAAAGCAACGGTGGAGTGAGTTTGTGGGGTTGTGTGGTTGTCCTTTAGTGGGCAGCTTATCTTCTGTTTCGAGGCCTTGAATGTTATTTAAAGCACAACAGTGGTGGAAAAAGAACATTTAAGAGTATGACAATGAGGTTTAGTTTAAAAATGGAAGCTAAGTTCTACCATCTTTTGGACTAAAGCACCTGCCAATGTCTCCTAAACATATGTCTGTGTCCTAAATGATTTGAAAGCGGAGTCCACTATGCAACTGCAAACAAGAGGTATGACGTAGTGGGATTTAAATGCCTTTTCCTGGAATAAGGGTGAGGGTTCAGTAGTTGTCAGTCTTCGAATATCTGTATTTCCAGTGTGAATGTTCAGGATATGTAATTTGATCTGGCTACAGAAGCATTCCTATGTGTTAAACTTATGCAGGGAATCTTTCCACTGGGTTTTGTCTGTAAACATTGTGAAATGCAAAGCCAAGTTTCCTTTGCAAATAGATCAACTGCTGAAGAAGCAGCAGCTTTTTGAACGAACACAATTCTTGTCAGTAGTCTGAAGATGCGTCTGTGAAGTGGGGCACATTGGTTAATCTTTGTTTTCAGATGTCCTGAGGCATCTGGAGATGGTTGTAAACTAGTAAGTCCAGGCTGAAAGAAGTGGCTAAACTATTTATTTCTTAGAGGTCAGTTTATTTCCTGAACAAAAAGGAACATCATGAGAATCTGAGTTAAAGTAGTAGGTGGTCAAGACATTGCTGGCTCATGAACTTGTGCTGTGGAGTGTGAAGCTAGTGATGCTTATGGTTAATGCATTCTAAGGGTAGAGAGCCTTTTTTCTGCTGCTTCCAGCCAGACCTTAAAATTTTGACATGAAATTCTTTGGGCCTGGTGTCTCCTGCAGGGTCATTGTTATTGTTTCTTTGTTAAAAAGTTTCTGAAATTTAAGACTATGAACATGATTTTCTGGGAGAAAGCAACATGAGTTTTTGTTCATGTGTAAATGGATAAAAGTTGTAGCAGTAACCTGCTTTGGGCCGAGGGCTAAAAGTTGTACAATATCGTTTCCCTGGGGTTAGAGAGTTCACCTTCATCTTCCTGAAAAAGATCTCACATTTGGCTAAGAAAACAGTTTGTCTCTGAAGAGTGGCAGTATATGCATGCTGGGTTTGAAAACTAAGTTCTCAATACATTGTCTTGGCATTGGAGTATCCAGCAGGTCAGTTTCGGTGACTGTAGATAGGTCCTGAAGATGAGTTTTTTCTCACCTGAGTTCATGTGTTTAATTGAATTTGGGCAGCAGTCTGTAAGTCAACATGTTTCTCCCTGCTAGTGACCTAGAGAAGTCTCACTTCACTTTCACAGCATAGTGAGTCTTTGGGGTTTGGGGGATGTTTCGGTTTTTTGTTTCCTTGTTTTTAAAACAGAGCATTGTTTATACAATCAAACTTGTAAGGCTAGAGCATATTTAGTACATCTCTCTGGGAAAGAAGAGTTTATATACTTCAAACTGTACAGTCCCCTTTAAGTACAGCTTAAGGTTTTCTGACTTTTTAATTCTTGAGTTTCTGGTAAATTTATAGGAGAAATATATAGATCATGTTGATAAATTTTGACAGTAGGAGCAACAAATTGACCCCCAGTGTTGACATCTCTTGCTGGAGATTTTAATGTGATGAATGTTTAAACCTCAAAAAGTGTAAAACTGTTTTAACACCTTTTGAGTGGATTTAGTGGTTCCTCTAGAGATCTGTGGTGAGACCATGTAGAAGACTGTGCTCCTTTACTGGCAATCATCACCTGCAGAGATGACTTTTGAAGATGAGGTCTTTGCTCATTACTGCATGTTATGTACTGAAGCGTGAATACATCATGTCCAGGAAGTCTCAGCTTCATCATTAGACAGATGCTGCATAATCCATTGCCACATAATCTGGCTGATAAGTAAAATTACTGTACCAAAGCACCTCATATTTTGTAGATAGCAAGAGCTCCATTTTTCCAGCTGAAAGATCCAGCTGGTTTGTAATAGGGCAGGGCTTTGCGTTCACTTGAAATTCCCAAAGATGAGGCTGTCTGCCCCATATTTCTCTGTGAACGTTTTCTGTGGACTTCTAGTGTCTGTATGCATTGTCTTGTTTAATAATTAAAATAATTATTTTTTCTTAACCATAACAAAGGCCTTCTACTCCTATGCCTTGCCAGCTTTCTGTGAAAGGGAAATGATGCTTATCCTCAAAGGGATCCAAAGCTAAATAGCTTTTACAAATACATGTCCATGAATTTTGTTTCACTTAACCTAGGAAAAACTGCATTTGTAGGTGTACATTCTTGATCAATTCCATTGATTCAACTGTGTGAGAGACTGAAAATAAACAATAGTAGTTGTAAAATGACAAAAAGAAGTTGAGTACTTCCTTCATCTTCAGTAAGAATATTTTGCAGCTCACTTGTTTGTTTGTAAGTTTTGATAGTTTGTTTAGGTATATTGGGGAGTGTTACCTTGAGTTGGGATCATTAATGATAATAACAACAAAACAACTAAACAAAACCATCAAGCAAACAAAAGCTTCTGCCAGGATAAGGAACACTTGGTGCTGAGGGCTTTGTGCTGGTGAGGTACCATTGGTTTTGGCAGGACATCTACCTTTGGCTGATATATTGGGACACAACGAGAAATAGTGGGAAGAAGAGCAGAGTTTGCATTTGCTGGAGCCACTGGTTTTCTCCATATGGGTGGGTTTTGCAACACACAAGGTCAGGGTAAGCTATGATGTTAATAACGGCATGTGACCTGGCAGGCATTTTATTGAGTATTGTTGTTGTTGCTGTTGTTGTTGTTGTTATATTTTCTTATGTAAATTCCATGCTTTTCCCTTACTTACTTCCCTGTTTACTTAAACTGCTGGATTTTTCCCTGTAACCACAGTCTCTTCTGCTTTCCTTCTAAAATTTCTTCTTGTCCCTCTCCCGGTGTTCACAACCTTTCTCCATCTTTCTTCCATTTCCTATGAAGTCTCTCCCTTCCTTTCCGTTTCACAACCAGCCATTTCCTGTTCCTACTTTCCTCTCCCATTTTTTTCCTTCTCTTGGACACTTTCCTCATATGTTGAATTCTACTTTTCTTGGCTTATCCCACAGTTTTATTCCCTACTTTGTCTTTTCTCTCTCTTCTCTTTTTGTGTCCCTCATGTTCAGGTTTTCAAGGTGGCATCTCTTCCTTCATCCTGCTGCTGCAGGTGATGGGCAGAGGAGGTAAGACAGCTGCCTAGTCTGTGCTTGGGAACACGTAGGTCATGTAAGTGGTGGGGATGAAGCACTCTAAATTATTCTATCCTCACCATGTTTGTACTTGCCTCCTGCTGAAGGCATGGCCTCCTTCAGAAAGGACTCAGTAATGTCTCCTGAGTTTGCAACAGTAGAAACTCCTGAGGCACTTGAGATGCCTGATGCCACACTGATGACTCTTGAGAAATCAGGTGGCATTGTTATGTTTGACAAGACGTGGATTTTTGAGACAAACTTTTCATGCTTCCCTTTCTTTAGAAAATCTTCATGTAGCACGAGGGTAAGAAATAGGATGATAGTGTGTTTCACTCTTCAACCCCAACCTCCAACCCCAAATGCTGTTTGGTATGAATGAATTCTTGCTTAGTCTCACAAATCTTGTATGTGATTCTGCTGTGTACTTATTTTTTAAAAACCATGGCTACTGCCATTTCTATACTGTGTGCTGTTTGCTTTGCTGCCACATGCTGTGTCTGGGTTTTTTCAGTCTTAACACCTACTCCTTGAGAAACAACTTTGTCAATTTTATGGTGTGCAGCCCTGCAGAGTATTACTACTTGTGACTTTCAGCAGTGTGTGGTATAACATTTACCCTTTTCCCAAAATTTCCATCTGTCTCCTACATCTATTACTGAAAACCGTTACTGACATTTCTGAATTGGAATGTGTGGCTCTAGGGAGAGTATTTCGTCTTTTACATTTAGCCAGCTAAATCATCAGCCCAACAAGCTATCAGCTCAACAAGCCCTTGTGGAGAGGATCTTCTTGTCTTTCCTCCTCTCTTTTCTTTTCATCAGTTATCAGTATTTTCTCACCTCTTAGTATGCTTTCAGCTTAATCTCATTCTTCATTGATACTGTCAGACAAAAATTGATGAAATATTTAATTTGAGGAGTTTGTAATTTATGTACTATACTATGATTGCATAGAATTATTTCAAAACGTACTGATTCTCTTACCTTGTTGTTCTTTATGACGAAGTAAAGCTAAGTGTCATCCAGATCATCTTATTGCCCATTAGACTGAAAACTGAATTTTTGAGCAATTAGAATTGCATTGCCTTTATTCATGCTAGCAGTAGGAACTTTCGGTGTAAGTATTGGTCACATAGTAAAACCCCTTCTGGTAACATTGCTAAGTAGTAGAAAAGCCTTTTGATGTGAAGACCTAGAAGTCAGAACTGGGATCTGATCCTGCAACTGGGTGTGAGTAATGCTTACTCAACTAACAATACTGACTTTAAGACCAGTGAATCCAAGCACAGAATGATAATTGTTCTGACATGGAAAAGCTGACAGTGTTTTTAGAACTATTTTTATTGACGTATTTTAAAATCTCACTTATTCTACCTCTTCCCCTTTTCTTTTTTCTTGCACAAAAATAATCCATCACCTGTTCCTGGCTGGGGTTTGCAAAGTAAAAGTTGTGTTCCTTTGAAGCTGAATAGAAGGAAACATCATGTTCATGGTTTCTCTGTCTGTGTATGAAATACAGTTAGTGGTTTAAAAATTTTTGTAATATCTAACCCTTTGATTTTCAGATCTGTTTTTCTGTAAAATATCCTAGGTATTTTATAGGTCCCAGATAGCTTAAGTGTCATATTGGAATCTGAGGTTTGATGCTGAAGGATGTATTTGCAGAGCTACACAAAGGCTAATTAAATCAAAAGAATATTTAGAAAAAGACTGCCTCATATTAGAAAGGACTCATTGGAGCATGGTGACTTGGTGGTTGAGCCCTTTCATGAAGCCTTTATGAAACAGCCTCTAAGTTAACGGGAAAACTAATTCTATTGTCTGCATATGGAAGGTTTTATTTCCTATAATTTTGGAATGACATTTCATGGGTTTTTTTCCCTTGAGAAATAGAGGGAGACAAAAAATCTGAGCAGAATACTACCACCCTCATTTCTAAGGAAGAACAAATAATGAGTAACAACTTATAATGTAGTAACACAATCTAAAGGGCCAAGTGATAAATTAATGGAAATGGGTTCTTGTATACAGTTTTGGAGACTAAGCACATTTGATTGAATTGTTTCACAACTAGCGTGCCTAATTATTGTGTCTGCCACATTCATCTATTTAAATCATTCCCAACTTTTGGATTGCTGCCTGGAATATTACTGCAGTACATGTTTCAACTGGTTATTCCCCTGTCACGTGTAACTTCACGAAGGAGGGTGATTTTTTTTTTTTTTTAATTTTTGAAAAAAAAATGAACTTTGGCTGTATGTTTATAGTATCTGATAAAAAGGGACTATGAGTTTCATAATGTTGATTCGAATGAGTTGCACGTGAACTGATGCTGTATTTGTTTTGTCAGGTCAGTGACTTAAAAAGTGCCTTTGCCAAGTCACTTTTACGAGTGAGGACTGCTACGCCCGTGTTCTCAAAATCCCGTCATTGCCAGCCAGACATTGCCTTCACCTTACACCTGGCAGAAGATACCTCAGCTGTCTCCATTTGCCAATTAGTTGATTGGAAACTGAAAGCAGAAAAAGGATTATTACTATTATTCCTGGGACATGAACAAATGACTGCATTGCTTTTCTCGTGTAATCAATACTGGCAAGCAACCGTCAGAGGACTGCTGTTCTATCAAGGAGTGCCATTGCATTGATGGACCTTGGCTTAAAACCGGTGCATCCGTGATTACAATCAACAAACTCACGTGTTTTACAGACAGAAATGCGACTGAGCATGTGTTTTCCCAGCCAAAAGTCTACAAGCGGGACTTAATGATTGATGAGTGACTGCTTGCTGATAAACTTTCTCTGCTTGTTCTGCTTTGTGTGTGTTGGACGTCGTTAATCGTCCCCCACTGTTTGTTTTTTTTAATTTTCTTTTCAATTAGAATTGAAGTTATTTTTTTCTGATCCCCCCCTGCCCCCCTCCCTTTCCTTTGTCATTAGTTTTGGAAATTTCTTCAGCATAATTCACCTGACAGCAACTTAGAAGTTCAAAATCAGCTTCTCATCATGGCTTTGAATGTTGCTCCCGTAAGAGATACAAAATGGCTGACATTAGAAGTGTGCAGGCAGTTTCAGAGGGGAACTTGTTCACGCTCTGATGAAGAATGCAAATTTGCACACCCCCCTAAAAGTTGCCAGGTTGAAAATGGAAGAGTTATTGCCTGCTTTGATTCCTTAAAGGTAAGAAAAAGAAATTGCATGTGAAGTGAAAACGTTACTACATCGTAGTGAAAGTAAAGTAGGAAATGATGAGTGATTCGTTCTTGGTAAGATGTATATTGAAACAAATGTTGTTTATCATAACGTTTGCTTACTGCAGCTTTTAGGATTTCTTTCTAAGGCTTTTTTTTTTTTCAAATGTCACTATGTTGTTTACAAAAATTGCATGTGACTGTGGGATACAGAATTGATTGCAGCTGGTAGGACAATTGTATTCTCTCAAGTACATTTTATGAATTATAATTGTTTCGTGGTAAATGAAAATACACAGTGGCACAATACTATGTCATTCCCAAAATCCTAATGAAACAAATCATATGGAAAGAGTGCAGATTTTTTTTTATGTAGATCAAAGAAGTGAGAAAAGTCTATCCATTACTTCAGATTTGATACAAAGGGTTGTTTACTGTTGGTATTGGAGACTCAGGTAAATTAATAGCATCAGTAATTACATGTATGGATAGTGGAGATATATGCATAAGTTTAAGAAGAGCAAAGGGATTCTCTTCTTTGGAGGATATTTAGTTATTATGTTGTTAGGGCATCACCTTCTTCTGACTTCCTAATGACATCAGACATGCTTTAGAAAACTATTTTTAAAAATTCTGTGAAAATAGTTCATGTACTGCATAGAAGATTAATGACCCCCTGGGATTTGAGTAGTACACAGTGTTTTTCATTATGATATATTTGTGTTCTCGTGTTAACAGAAGGAGAAAGCTTATTTCATATAAATAATAAAAGGGTAGAATTGAGAATTTCAGATTTTATTTTGAAAGTTTTACTTATGGCTTTATCTTCTGGGCATGGGAGAATGTCTTGGCTTGATGTTTAGCTCTGAGGATCAAAATTTCAGTTACCAACAACTCTTTTACTGATGTGAAAACATCAGTCTGAAAGATAAGAAAACTCAGGGTGGTTTATTTCCATTATAACTTTTTTTTTTATGCAATGCAAGATATTGTGCTAGGCATCTGCCTTCTGTTTTTTCTCATTTCTTTTCTTTTGAAGATTTAGAAGACAGTATCTCAGGGGAAATGTTTATGAGGGGGTTATGTTCTGTGTATCCTGTGCTCCAGAAGAGCACCTTTGGAGTCATGGCAGGGCTATTAATGACCTTAATCCATGGATTACTGCACGATAAACTGTAACAGCTTCTTTGTAGATGTTCTTGTATATTGGTTGTCTGCCAATGGGATAATTTTTTTAAAAAACAAGCACACTAGTGTCTGCAGCAAGTGGGCAGTACTCTGATTTTACAAAAAATAAGCAGGTCAGTAGAAGGGGGTTTTTATGTACTATTTTTATGTGCTGTGAAGTCTCGGGTCTGTGGCTGGGAGGCTGGAGATGAGCAGCAGGACTCGGTCACTCCTGGGCTGGCAGGACAGTGGCTCTGCAGTGAAAGAGATGCTGCTGCTGCATCATCCTGGCCAAAGCAGTGATGCACCTGTCCTTGCTGCCTGAGGACAGCATCACTTTGCCTGGTAGTACCGGGTACTCGCAGTGGAGTTGCCAGCTATTCAAGCTGGAGACTTTTGTTCAGGATGGTTATTGTCTGCAAATAAAAATTGGAGTCACAGACCAAGCTAATAATACCCCGAAGAGAAATCCTGAGGGATCACAGTGGATAACTTACTGACAACCAGCATCATTGCTCAGTGGAGAGAAGTCCCAAACCCTGTAAAAAAATGTATTTAAAGCAAGCAGCTGTGTTTTGACCTAGTGTGGGAGGGCATGTCCTGAAAGGCCAGCCCACTCCAGCCCAGCTCTGGTGGCTGAAGTGGTGATGCTCCCTCCCACTGCCCATCATCACCCTCTCACATGCAAAAGAGAGTATGCACCTGTGCTTTCCATCTTGCATCTTCTAGTTGAGTCTAATGGGTTAAATTGCTGGGAAAGATGGGATTATAGCAAGAATTCAGATTCTTGCTTCAGTAGCCTGAAGCAGCAGAGGTGGAGGCACAGGTTTCTTCCCACCAACTCTGTTACAGGTTGTGGGAATTCCAACAGTAGGACAACAGTGCCTTCGACTGCAGCTCCTTTGCTCTGAGCATGAGTTGGAGTCGTGCATTTCCATGTGTTACATGATCCTGCTGTGCACAGGAAACTTTTTGGGACTATTGCAAGTGCACAGTTCTGGGCTGTGCTGACTGGTATCAGTCCTCACAGTTATTATCTCAGTTATTTAGAAGAATGTTTGTAAATTGACATGTTCCCAGCAAGAATGTGTGTGCCTGGTTAGCTCAGTTTGCTTATATTGCCGGGTGAGGGACTTTAGGTTAGTCACATAAAACTTTGCTTTTGGAAGTTCTGATGTTAATCATACATTTTCAGAATAAGGCTTTGGCACTCAACAAGTGGGATGATTTTTCATGTAAATGAACAAGCAGAACAGTCTAGAATTATAGATAAAATCAGAATTTAATTTAAAAAAACCAAGAGCTATTTTCATTGCTGAACATTGAACCACAGTTTAATGCAGGCAATTATTTAGCATTTATTCACATAGCATCTAGAGCTCTGGAGGCTTAGCCTTTTAACTGTCTTGGTTTGGTATACCTGCTGTAAAAATAAATTATGCTGAGTCTCTGGATAAACATCTTTCTACCCAGAAAAGACAAAGGTGGGTTTTTTTTTAGTCTATGATGGAGTTACGTTACATTTAGGTGGTGCCTGTTAGTTACAGCTGCTCCCTTAGAAGTCAATCAAACACAAGATACAGGAGTCTGAAAAAGACTTTCCTTTTACACACTGATTGATCAAAAGAGCCCCAGTTCTGGACAGGGACATGTGCTCCCCTGCATGCCATCCTCTTTCCAGATTCTCAGGGCAGACAAGGGAGCATGCTATCAGTATCTGCCAGCTGGATCAGACTACCAGAGCACCAGTATGAAGCTGCAGGAGAGTGTCCAGTGAAAGGTCACAAAGATGATGAAGAGACTGAAGCATCCTGTCATAAGGAGAGTCTCAGAGAGCTGGGACTGTTCAGCCTGGAGAAGGCTCAGGGGAATCCCATCAGTGTATATAAATACCTGCAGGGAGGGTGCAAATGGGACAGAGCCAGGCTCTGCTCAGTGCTGCCCAGTGACAGGGCTGGAGGCAATGGGCAGAACCTGAAACACAGGAGGATCCCTCTGAACATCAGGGTCTGATGGCACAGGTTGCCCAAAGAGGTTGAGGAGTCTCCATCCTTGGAGATCCTCAAAAACTGATTAAGATACAATCTTTGGGCAGTTGTCTCTAAGTGACCCTGCTTGAGCAGGGGGTTAGACCAGATAACATCCAGAGGACCTTTTCAACTATCTTGTGACTGTGTGACCAGAAGCACCTTCACGCAGACTTTCCCATAGTTTTAGGATTTTTCTAAGCTAGCAAAAGCTGGGTTTGGGACTAAAAGATGTAATCCCAGCCAGGGACACTTGCCTCTACGTCATACCATTCCCTCCTTTGTGCTCCCACTGGTATTTTTGTGATTGTGCAGTGTACCAGGTTGGAAATGTAAGTTGTTGCTGTAGTTGCTGCAGAAGAGAGAAGGGCTATGTGGCACCAGCACAGCACTGGATCACTGCTGCCAGTGACAGTGCTGTGGCCTTAGGCTGGCCTTCTGGAGTAACATAATTGCATCATAATCCAAATTTTCCTGTATTAAAGTAGTATATTTGTAGTTCCGGTGGTACCAAGTAAAAGGTCAGCAAAATTTAATGGACCCTGTTTGCTTTTATCTGAGAAGGCATTTTTGGCTCCCAGTACCTGTCCTTGCAATACTTGACTTTAAACCCAGCAAAAGTTGCAACAGCAACCCATTGGACTGGTTACAGCTTTGAGGAGCCAAAATGCTCATTGTGGAAGACTGTCTGGGCTCTGAATATACTGGGCTCCTTCATCTGTGAGATGCTCCAGGCTAGACAGAAATAGCTGAAGACTAATGAGCCTGGGTCAGATTCAGGCCAGAAACCTGCTGGTTTCAAGCCAGGTTCTGCTGCATGGGCTTCTGAGAGGCAGTTCAGCATTTGTTTCTCCCTCTTTGGTGAAGGACAGAGTCTGCTCTGTTCTGAACAGGGCATTTGTGGGGTTTTAGGAGCATGCAGATGGATCATCCTTGTGCACCCCACGGATGGTGAATGTAACAATTGGACAGATGTGTGCCCATTAGCTGGCTGCAACATTGCTGCCAGCAACGAGGCTCCCTCCAGCAGAAGCCTCACATGACTGGGTCACCAGTGTGGTCACACAAACACACCCAAAACTGTTACTGGGCAAATGACCTTGGTGAGCTTAATGTGAGGATGAAAGTGTCTCTGGGCTAATCCGGTTCACTGTGCTTGAGGTGAATGCCCCTTTCGTGGCAGGGCCCTGAGCCCTGATGGTGGCTTGGGAAGATAAAGTGCACTGAGGAAGCACTGCCAGAGCCTTGTCTCCTGCTGTAACCATCCTGAAACCTTTTTGGAGCCCTTACAGACTCCCCTTTGGATGGCTTTGGAAAGGTCTGTGAAGCGACCTGTCTAACACAGAAGTTTGAATTTCAGAAACTGCTTCATTTATGATTTTATACTTCTCCCTGGGTTGAAGTAGTTTCATTTAAAATTGAATAATGTGGATGTCTAACACTTAATATATCACATTTAGATCCCTCCAAGTTGGACATAAACAAGTCTGTTTTCAAGGCTTTTTTGTCCTGTTAGTAGTAAAGAACAAAATCCTTTCAAAGGAATACTAATATATAATGTAATGGGTGAGGACAAGAACATGCAACACTTTGCTGTATTTGAATTGGAATAATTAAAAAAATGAAAACACATTAAAACTTATGGTGATGTTTAGGGGGGGGAAAGGGTAAAGTTTGGCAGTGCATAATTTGCTTAGAATTAACTCTTATGTTTGCAGGGATGTCTCAGTTTTCAGTCCTGGTGTCATTTCTTGACTCAGATTTATCTGCTTTCTGCATGTCAGCTACTAGAAGGATATGTTGTCTAAGTTAATAGGGGTAACAGAGGTGGTATCTTGAAGATACTGTTGTTGCAAGTTTTATGGTGGTAACAAGGAAGCAAAAGCTTCTTTGGGGCTCCTGAAAACTTTTAGGTTTTTCATTCCTGTCTGAACACTTCAGACTCTCTTGTTTATTGAGCCAGTAGACTACTGTGAACTGGTCATCTGCATTTGCTTGAAAGCTTTTAAAGAATATGTTTATCTGGTCTCATTTGGCACTACAGAATAAAAAGTATTTGAAAGCTGTGCACAGACTTGCTTACCAAGTTAGAAGGTTACTGGAAAAAAATAAAAAGAAATTTTAGGAACATCCACTGTGTTGAAAGATCTGGAACTGAAAATAATCTTTTTAAGATGGCCTCAGCTTTATTTAGAAAAAGGGGAAAAAAAAGGGCTTTGTAAAGTGAGCAGGGTGTTTGTATGAGAATGAGCTCAGAGCTGGGAGACAGTAGGTAGTCATTTGTCTTCCTGTAATTCTTTTGTGGGTCTCTAAATGTTTTACAAATGTCAGGGACTCAGGATCATTTCACAATTTGAAATAAGTAATACCTGCTCACATTTGGCAGGTATTATTCTGAACAGATTATAGATGAGCATGGAAAGGGGATTAGCTAGTTTTGTCTATACTAGAAAGCATTTAAATGAGTGTTTATAGCATCCTAGCTGGCTGAATTTCTGTCCATCGCTTGGTTATGTAGTGTGACACTGTTCAAAGACAAGGTGAGTTCAAGGACTGTGCCCAGAGCTGGTGGGAAAGAATGACTGAAATGGGCAAAGTAATTTCTCTTGGGCAACAGAGTGGCTTTTACCTCCTGGGCCTGTGAATTTTGCCTGCTTTGCTTCACAGTGACCCAGTTTCAGCAGGATGGTGGGGAATAGGCTGCCCTTTTCAGTAGCTGTGGGCTCTGGGGATGTGGAACTTGCAGGGTGTAACTTTTCAGATGGAGGATACAGAATCCAGGTCTCTCTCTTCCTGCAGGACAACTTTGGTGCATAAACTCTTTTTCACCCACCTGTTTTTTCTTGTAAAATGTCCCATAATCTCTAGGTAGTCTGAGAACACTACCTGGCAGAAGCTTTCATGTGTCTGAGTTGCTGCAAAGTGTGGGCTTGAAGATAAAATGCCAATCAAGGCCAGTTTTAGATAACTCTATTAACTCAGTGGAATTAATTCTGACTGAATTAACTCTGTGGGCTCCCTCAGTGTTCAGAATATCAGTGGCCACCCTGGGGCCAACCAAAGCCCCATTTAGCCCAGTGATCCAGTAATGGCCAATAGTGGATATCTTGGAGGTGGTGCGTAAACATGCAGTGGCTTCCTGGAGTGCTCTGCTGGCTCCTAGGGACGTGCTGCCCAGGGACATTGAGAGCCAGCCATGGTATGCTTTATACCTCATGGCTCTCAGTCACCCTCTTTCCACTGGATTTGTCCTGCTCTTTAACCATGCTCACATTCAGCATGCACAGCAACCACCCCCTCAACTTCATTATGTGCAGCATTCTGTCACTGGCAGAAGTGATCCAGTGCTCTGCTGGTGCCACATAGCCCTTCTCTCTTCTGCAGCAACTACAGCAACAACTTACATTTCCAACCTGGTACACTGCACAATCTTTAGCTGTTCTTTCCAAACCTCCCCATCTCATGGATGCCCCCAGTTCTTATACTGGAAAACAGAAGAGATTCTCCTCTGAATTGTCCTAAGGATGAAACTGGGTGGGTTTTTTTTCCACTGACTTCACTCTGGAAGGGGCATGTTTCTCCCTAGTGAGTTCAAAGGAAGCCTTATGAGAGAAGGTTTTAAATCTGCTTTGTGAAAATGCTGTTCTCAGGACAGGTACAATTCCCAAAGGCTCTGCTTTTTCAGGCTATGGCAATTTTTGCGCTCAGAATAAAATGCTGCATGGAATTATGCCATTCTATTCCTGAGACTGTATTTCACCTTACACCCAATCCATGCAACTGTGAGCAGCTGCTAAAAAGAGATGGTTTCATGCAGGCCTATCACAGCTAGCTCCCCATTTTTATCTCTGTTCAGGTGGTCATGCAGCCATGCAACTTGAGTTGATCCAAAGGAAAGGGAAGAATTGCATTAAATATAAGATGAAACTACAAATTTAGAAGGCACCATCTTGTATAAATTAAGGTAAAAGGGGTTTAAGAATGGATAAGCTTTTTTTGAAGACTCCTCCTTTATCTCTGAGCTTAGAGACTCTTAGTATTCCTTGTTTGTTTAATCACCTGTTCTTGTTTGTTTTCTGATAAAAACTCTCTATGTTCCCCTGTAGTCCTCAGCAGGCACAAGTTCTTTTAATACTTCCTTTTTCCTGTTTGTCTCCCTCATATTTATTCATGCAGCTGTCTCCATGCCAGCTCTTCTGGCTTGGAAGGGTTAAAAGGTAAAATTAAAAATCAAGTAGCTGAACTGCTGGGCTGGCGCACTTAAAAAAATTCATGAGCTTGACTTAAATTGGTAAAGAGAGAAACTGCAATAAGCCTTTACCTGTTGTATTACATGGTATTAAGTTTTTTTTTTTTTTTTTTTTTTTTTTTAAGGCTTTAGATCACTGCAGAGGGCATCATGTTCCTTGGTAGGGTTTGTCTCTCTGCTGAGAGGAACATTTCTGATTTATCTCAGAACAAAATCTGGAGGCACAGCTCGTCCTAGCCACCTGTGATGCTTAACCTGCAGTAGCCCTGGCGAACTCCCAGGGCTAAGCCAGGGGCTGGCCTCTGTGGTAGAGGCCATCAAGTCAGCTCAGAAGAGCAAGTCTCAGCCTGCTGCCCATGTCTCTGCCTTCAGACCGAGGCTGTGAAGAGCAGGGAAGTTGAACCAGTTGAAGTTCATTACATAGCCTGCTACAAAAGCTGTATGTCTCCTTCAGGGCCCTGTTTTGTTTCCTCATTTGTCTTTCTCAGCAGCAGCACCAAGAGCACAAAGCTGTCCTGGCTGTCACTGCTATCACCTGTCACCACCTGACCTACCAGACTTTAAAACTGTGCCCCTTTTTATAACTTCAGTTCCATTTTCAAAGGAGAATGCAGTTGGATACTGAGTTACCCAGGCCTTCCTTCCCTCTGAAGTCACTGAAGTCCCTCTTCCCAGTGGTGCAGTTTGGTGGCAAAACCTCTTGGTGGCCAGAGAAGGTGCTTTTCATGAGCAGATGTGCCACAACAGCCTGTTGTCCTCTGGCCTGTTAGGGCCACCTGATGAGAGCAAGGGGGTGTTATCAGTGCAGTTTCCAGATGTGAACAAGAGGGGGTATTACCAGTGCTGTTTCCACTGCTGGTTTCTGTGTGTTTAGAGCTGACTGAGCAGGTCACCTGGCCTGGGGAGGAGGATGAGCATGAGGAGCAGAAATGGTTGAAAGCAAAAGCAGTTAAAGAACAGTCACTGAGGGAGGTAATACAAATCTGTCTTCTTGTTCACTGAACTGTGTTGTCCTGGAGGACCAAACGAGTATGTAATAGTTCCTGGGCAGTGGTCTTGCTGGGTTCAGTTAATTCTTGGAGCTTTCTGTTTCCAGAAGAGACTTGCAAAGAACATTTCCAGGTACTGTGCCATATCCCTTCACATTAGATGCAGCTGCCACTCGGTTATCAGTCTAAATCTTATTACACAAAGAAGAGCAGCAAGGCAGATTAGTTATGGCCACAGGAACCTTGCATGAAAGGGCATGGTGTTTGCCAGATGTTCTTCAGATTTTCAGGCACTCCGGGGTGCTTCATATACCCATAAATTCACTTGTGTAGTTTCTGTTGCTGCACTGATCCATGCTCCCCTAAGCCTTATAATAACCAGTTTGTGGGTGTAGTGAAAGCAAAATTCAATCAGAGTCTCTGACTCATCCCATCACTAGGATTTTGAGCACAAGAGCAATTGCTCACTGCCCACTCCTCCCCCACGCTCCCTATTAACTCAGGTCACTCACTGTTCCCACAGGCTTGCTCTCTCCAGGTCTCCCCACCTACTCCTTTATTTTTCTGGAAGGTGGTTTCTCTCTCATTCCAGGTGCTTTTTTTTTTTCCATGGCCTTGTAAACGTAGCTTTCGCTCAGCTCAGGCGTCAGCTGTTCTTCCCAAGCTGTTATGCTTTGATTGCATCATAAAATACAAAAGACAAGGTTGTCCTTGTCTGATGGAAAAAGCCTAGCAGAGACAAGACCTGTATTCCTATTGGTCCAATTTATCCCCAGCATTGGAAAGATATTTTAAATCTAAAAATCAACACAACAAGAATTGGGGTGTTTATTTGTAAGTCTGTTTGACAACTGTGCCCTCTCCCAACTTGTTATCTCCTCATATGAGGACTGGCACCTTTTTTTGAGGAGATGGATTTCATTGGAAACCTGTTGCAATAAAAGGAAAACTGTTGTGGTTTCAGAGATCTTGGAACATCATTGAAAGCCTACTGTGAGGTATAAGTCCCACAACTGAAATGCAAAAGGCAATTAGATGTATCCCTTTTCTTTGACCTTAATATTTGTCATGTGGCTGTGGGCATGGTGTGCCACCCAGTATTAGATTCCTGCAAGGTCTTGACCACAATAAAGAAGAAATTAATAATGGTGAAAATAAACTGTCTTCTCATCTGCTTGTTAATGAGTTGTGTGACAAGGTGATGTGAGCAGTGCCTCAAGAGTCAGAGAGCCCTAATGCTTGGAAAGATCTAATCATCAAACAGTAAAAAAAAGAGTAGAGAATCAGTTTCTACTGATTCTGCAGCATTTCATACTGCATATGAAAAATATATGAGGGGTATAGCAGCTGTGGTGCAAACCGTGGTGTGTACTTGGTGGCTTCAGGGGCCCAAGGAAGGCATCCTGCTCCCTGTGGGCTGCTGTCACCCTGCAGGCTCACACACTGCTCCACAGCATGGCACTGATGCCATGCTCCTGACTGACAGGTGACCTGGTGCAGTCATTGCACTGTAGATATTCCCTTTCTCATGAGGTATTACAAGTTCTCAGCCCTTGCTTCCTCACAGGACTTTTTGGCTTCAGTGAGAGGAGATCTACAGTGTGCAGTGTCATGGCAGCTGCAGGGATGGCCTGGCCTAGCAGCCCATCAGGTGTGCTGCTGCCACCTCACCTGCATGTCCAATAGGCCAGGCAACTTTTAAACTTTGTAAAAATCCAGTTTATTTACTCTAATTTGAAATTCAGTTTGGGCCCTGAACACTGCCCAGTGAAGCTGTGCCTCTGACTGAATGGGTTTGTTTACCATCTTACATGTTGTTGGGAGAGGAGCTTACCCAATGCAGGCTGGTGGCATCTATACAGACACACAGTGGCCATAAGAACTGCCCAGCTGTGATTCAAAGCTTACTAAGGTGCTGGAACCTTCTCTGTTGGTTCACAGTGAGCCAAAAATTCCCCCACTGGCTTTTAGCTGTTATCAAACAGGCCCCTAGCCTTCAGCCCCAACTGAGTAAAACACACAAGAGCCAGCTTTTTAAGCTAGATACAACATGTGAAGGTCAGGAGATGTATCGTGATTGTTTGGGGTTTGTTTCAAAGATTATTTGCTAGATTAGGCCATCACTTTAATATGTATTTATTTGCTGGGGATAGGATGTGAGTCTTTGGGTTGATTCAGTTGCCCAGTCAGAGGCATCTGATTCTGTTTGAGATGTCCTGGGTACTCTTGATGGCTTTTCAGTGGTTTGTCAGGGGAATGTGTCACCTTTGCTGGCTCCATGCAACAGTCCAGGATATGCCAGGGTGCTCCAAATGGTCCTGCTGACTTTTCCATGGCAATGAGTGAAGCCCTTCTTGAGAGGTAGTTAGCTCTTTTACTCACTGGAAACTCTGGTGTGAACTGCTTTGAATAAAAAGGTGGACAGTGTATTTGCCATAGTGATGACCTGGCTAAGAAAAAAGCTGGGGTGTAGGCCAGACTCAGAAAAAACAGTCTTCTTTAGCAGAACAATGCCCTTGTGGAGACCAAGAAGGGGATGAACTAACAGGTAGTTTAGAGTTCACCCTTAGTAACTTGAACAGCTAATGTAAATTAATTCATTTGAAGCAGTTGTGACCCATGTAACTGGGCTCATTTTTTGCTACCTATGAGAAAGGTAAATCTATGAGAAAGAAAATCTCTCTAGGCACAGGAATGTCATGGTAGTGAACTCTGCCTGTTAAAAATAAAAAGATGGACAAACTTTTGCAAATTTAAATTAGATACCAAGCATTACTACTGCTTTATGAGGATCTTAAAGCTAGAAATTAACCAGAATATGCATTTGAAAATACATTAAAGTTGCAACAAGGAAGTCTTGTTCCTCTCCCTTACTTCATTTGCAGATGTGAGCATATGAACATCTGTCAAGTGCTATCAAATATGCATGTAGTTTGTTGATTTCAGATACAAAAGAGAGAAGAATATTTGTTTTTCCAGCAGTATTGTAATGGTAATTTTCCTAAACTAGTGGATAATAATGGATGTCATGAAAATGCAGGCTATTCCCCACATGCATTTTGCCTCACATTGTGCTTCAAAGCACTGGTCATACCATATGTGTCAGCATTACTAAAAATGCAGGCATGGGATTTGCATGTGCAGAGTTGGAGGTGTGTGGATATTGCTGTGGAGATACTGTGAGCATCTTATCATGTGAATAAATTAGTGTTAGTATGAAGGAATATGAGGGTGATTGTGTGCTTCATGCTGAACAGGTTGATGCTGTTGAAATTCCAGCCTGCCACAGTTCTTGGCTTAAATCAATATAAATATTAATTTGCTGCAAAACTCTCATTCCTTCAGTGAGAGCTGTGTTAACTGATTAGTATGCATGAAGCAGTTTGTGTTTGAAGTGCAGCAAACGTCTATGAGTCTCCTTCTTTAATTGAACCTTCTGGCTATAATTGTTTTTAGCCTGGATTCTTGAGGAAATGAGGCTTACACAGTCAGTCTGCTTCTCTTTCCCTCCTTCCCTGCTAACTTGTAAACCCACTGGCCAGTTTCAGCCAAATTTGACAGAGATCATAGTCTTAAGGATAATAAGGTTCCTACAAGTTTTTTTTTTAAAAACAGGTAGCCTAATAGAGTAGAGTGGAGTAAGACAGAGAGACCCATAAGCCTTCCCACATGGAAGAGATTCTTAGAGCATCCAGGCAAGAGGACATCCTTAAAACTCAGTTAACCACAAATTTGGGATTTGCAATCAAGTATGTAAAGCCCCGCCTTCATTTGAGCCGATGTTTGCAGCACTACCCATTTAATGATAGTAATGGTCTTGGTGTTGGGCAGACATGTGGCAAAGGACTGCCTACAGCCATTCCCCCTTACCTTTAGCCTACACTTGCTTACTGAGCCTAGTTTGCATGATATTTTCCATATTCAATCTTTTCAAATAGCAAATTTATCTTACTGAGTCGTTGGTACTTATCATGACTTCTTTTTCTTCAGGGAGAAGGAAATTTCCACTAGGAATCCACTTAGTCCTAAACTAAGATTTAGGACTTATGGGTGTGCAAGGCAGTGAAAGGCTGCTGGATGGTAGGTGGGGAAGGTGACACCCCTCACTGAAGGTGGCTGTTGTCTAGAAAGCACCACAGAAATTCTGGGGGCAGTAAGAGAGAGCAAGAGAAGATGTAACACTCTAGAGTCTGTGGTGAGTCCTCATCTGGAAGGAGGAGGTTTGCAGTTACCATCCCTGCTGCTAGGTTTCTTGAGGCATTTTTTCTTTAGACAGCCACTTGAAAGAAAAAAAAAGAATACTGTCCTGGAAATAAAGGTGACTGTGTTTTATGTAAGAACCATATGCTGTTTTGTCCTAAGCTCATAGCACCTCATTTTGTTTTCGGGGCAGCAGCCCTCTAGGGTTGTTCCTGTATCCTGCAGGAGTAAGCTGGTCTTCTGCATCACTCAGGACTGGCCTAAGGGATGGTTACTCTTACTTTCTTCACCCAACCTTGACGTTACTGGAGTTAAGTCCTCCACTGTTGGACCTGTAGATGGTATTTTAAATGAGTGCTACTATAAAAAATCCCATTTATCCAGCTTTCCCTAAAGCACCAACAGTACTATAAGCAGATTTTCCTTTATCAGATACTTCAGTATACCAGCTGTTACAATATATGTAATGTGTTTAACAAGCAAGGGAGTTTATTATTAGGTAATTAAATAAGGCCGTTCTTTCTAATTAGTTATTTGCCTTTCAGTCCTGGGTGTTGCAAAAAAATCCACTGTGATCTGTGTCAGCTGTATCTCAGTGTGCTTTGATTTGCTATAAAGCAGCTGTGCATCTCAGCAATGCACGTGAGAATCAGGGGTGTGAAAGTAGCCAGCAAGTTTTTAATGTGAAATGAGAAATGTTATCACTAGCTAATTAAGTAGCAAGTGAAGTTTAATTAATTTATAATAGATCTGTATACATGGCCAAATTCTATTTAGTGGGTCAACTTATTGATACAGATGTGGAAATATCAAATGAAAAAGTAGTGCAATGAGTTAATAAATGTGTAGCATCTTTAGATGCCATGAAGAAATGGTAGCAAATTGATTTTTGGTTCAGTTCAACAGAAGTTAATTAACTGCTATACCTAACAGGTTCTGTTGTTCCCAGCATCCTTGGGATCTCAAGCGGCTTTATGGCTTGAAATGAAATGTGTTTAGAGCAGCCCAAAGGAAGAGATGTTGACACTGGTGAGATAGCAGGGCCTAGCAGTAGAGACTGGTGCTCTGCATCTCTCTGCACACCAGCAGAAGGCCACAGAGAGGACAGCACAGTTTAGAAAACTATGTTGGTTTTTCAGTGAAATTCCACAGAATACAGCAGACACATAGAAAGGGGAAAGCTGCAGACAGGTGTGCTTCTGTTGCATATGATGTGAAGCAACCTTCTCTCTAAATTCATTGTTTCCTGGCATGATAAAAAACCCAGCAGGTGCAGAGAGCATGTGAATACCGGAGTTGTTACAAGGATGTTTAGATGGTTATGCGTGTTCTCAGGTTTGGCTGTTTCATTCAAACTGGCTTGGAGAACAGCGTTACCATATGGAAAAAAATGACTGTGCAACTATAGACAAAGAAAATTTAAAAAAAAGCCCTCAAGTGATCTGAATAGAAGGCTGAAACTTTCTGATATGATATCTGCAGGATCATTATTAAAATTTAGTTTGATTTATTTTTTTGATTTTGCATTTCTTATGTGCTCACTGTGTCTAATTAAAACCCTAGTTTAAACAGATAACCATAATTTATCAGTATAAATACAGCAACTTTAGCATGCTTTCTCTTCCCCAAAGAACGTGGAGAGGATATGCTTAAATTTTATGTAATTACAATTTCCTAAAGGAAATTTACTTTTTTCTGTTCTCTCTATAAGGCTCCATTTGTCTGATGATGCAGCGCAAACTTCTTAAAAATTTGTGTAACATTTACAGTATTTATAGTTCTTAGTTGTAATTTGCAATGACTCTGGCTTTCTCTCATATTAATCTTAAAATTTGTGAATAGTAAATCAGAAGATATCTATCTTATATTTCAACACACCTTTCTTGCAGAACACCTGAATCTGCCTGTTTTGAGCTGAAATAGTCTTCAGTCTACAAGTCATAACAAGTACTTGCGTCATAGATAACCTTGGATATTGGAAGATGTATTTTAAATGGTGGCTTTTGACATGATGTTCTCTGTTATTTGAAGCAAATTGTTTAACTCTGCCCCTCTATTTTCCCCTTTGTGGAAAAGATGCAACGGTGCAACGGGGTTTTTTTGTTTTGGTTTTTTTTTTTTTGCTTACCCTCTCTTTTTTGTTCAGAAGTAGGAGAAATTACTAAGCTGTTCAAGGTTAGTAAGGAGAGACAATACTTTCTATTAGAATTGCTAGCATAGCTGGGGAAAAAACAGACCAACTTTTGTATTTACAAGTCTTTCTTTGGGTAGTATTTATAGATCATCTTGGAAACACAGAGCGTGCCTGTCAGTACTCACTTGTTAAAAAGAATGAGAGTATTTCAAAATATCTGGAAAAAGCTGCATCTCTGACACAACTTATTGTGCGCCTAGGAGTCCATGAATGCATAGCTCACATACATACATATAGATACACAAATGAAATGTTCAGTACATGCCTCTCCTCAGCCTGTTTTACTCAGTCAAAAATCCCCACCACACTCTGTTTCTCTGTTTGTAAGACAGGCTTTCCTTTCCTTGAGCCACCTTGGCAGCCCATGCCTGCTTCAAGTCTAACCCAGCTGATTTGGACATTGGTGACCAGAGGCACGTGTGGCACTGCAAGTAGAGTCTCCACAGTATAGGAAGAAGCCTTGCTGCCTTTCCCCATCATTTGATACATCCCCGGGGCTATGATTGCCTTTTCCACGGTTTCTCACACCTGCATCTCCACTGTCAGTCAGTAGTCGATCAAACCATCCATGATGTTCTCTCCTGCCATGGTCAGCTCCCTCTCCAGGCTATAGCTGCACACCTTCCAATCTGTGTCTGCACTAATGGGTGGGGCTCATGTCACATGCTAGAAATGCTCTGTTCTTTCATGCTGGTTCTTGCTCTCTGAATTTCAAGTTCATCATCTTCTGTCATACCCTGATGCTTCTGCCTTCCCATTCCCAAATACACAAGAGGCATCACCACATTTCATTAGCTTAGCTGGAGGGTCTGAAAATCACAGATCTAAAAACCACGGATCTGGTGTCCTGGAGATATGAAGCTTAACAGTGTAATCACAGTAGTTGGCTTCTGGATTTGTAACTTCATAGCCCCTCCAGCCTGTGTCCCCTGGATGACTTCTGCAAATGATCCCATATTTGACTAAGCCAACTGTAAATCTCCAGTTGATTTAATGGGGCACTGTCCTCACATTTTGTATACTTTTTTAAGTGCAGCCTGGTTTGCCTGTTTCCAGTTTAGTGCCTCAATTGTTCATCTGATCCAGGGAGTTAAGTGGAGCAGGCTTTCCCTCTGGCTGAGGTATATACTTTTTGAAGCTGTATTTATAAATCCATTAATTTTAATTGTTTGGGAGCTCTCATCTGGGATTTCATAGTGTGAATCCCTACCAGAAGGTTTTCAATGAGGGCCCTTTCACAAGAGAAAAGCCATTGACACTGATAGTCAAGGGTTCTTCAAAATTAGCTGACCAGTGATGAGCATCAGTATGTACTTACGCTGTTTCTTTGAATAGCAAGTAAGTTGCTGGGCTTTTTCTTGCTCCTGAGGGCTTCTTAAAAAAAAAAAAAAAAAAAAAAAAAGGAAATCTGTAAGATTTATCTTCCTCTCAATTCTCTTTTTATTCTGAAAAGAATGTTTCATGCTTTTGCAAAGGGTGTGTGTGTTGGACTGTTTTCTTTTGCCTTTTTTCCCTCTTCTGTCAAAATTCCATCTCTGTTTTCCATCAAGGATATGTGAAAAATATTTTCAATATATATCATTAAATAGTTTCCTTGTTCTTATACTACTCCCTAGGCATCTGCTGCTGACTGCTTTTGGAAACAGGATACTGGACTAGATGGACCTTGGTCTAACAAAGTACAGCTGTTTTATTTTATTAAATGCTGAATCATATGTCAAAAAAACCCCCCAGATTTCTATTTATTTACTTGTATGCAGCTGCAGTGGCTCTTGAGAAGCAGAGCCTGCAGTTTGCTCTTGAGAATATGAAGACAAATTCAGAGGTGTACAACACCTCATCTAAGTAATTACAGAAGTGCTCCTAATTGTAACTTTCTGTTGAGTGCAGAGGCAAGGAGCACGTGTAGTAACAAAGCGAGTGACTCGCAAAAAATCTGGATCTTTGAGAAGAGCTGGAGACCACAACAGCAGAGAAAAGGGGCAGCTACCCCAGCTTGCACTCCTGAGGGAAATAAAGGGTGCCAGAGGGGAACAAAATCTGCCCCAGTCTTGGTACCTGTTGTTGCCACTGCTCAGGAAAGGGGAACAAGAGAAAACTGGGGGAGAGGAGGTGTCCGAATTCCATAATACCATATCAAAAGTGTAGGTGGTAAATGTTTTATTAAATAGTCAGTTTAGCAAAACTTATAAGGGCCCACAACTAGAACCTTTCACGCTTCTTTTTGGAACTTCTGTCTTAACATTAATTTTGATCCTTAAATGTAATAAGAAGTTAATGGTTATGTTATTGTTTGGTTGGGTTTTTTTAAGCAGACAGAAATGCAAACTCAATTGCTTTATGATGTTCATTTTTTTTTTTGCTATTTCAAATTTATGTACCACTGAACTCATCATCACATTTGTGGTATGCTGCAGTAAACCCAAATGTGGCTGTTGTTAATGACACTGGACTAAGGAAAATGGACTTACAATGAGAGCTTGAGAGACAAATCTGAAAGGATTGCTGGGTATTAATTTTACCTGCTTATTTGGCCATACGTAAATATGAAAGTTTTATTAGGATTAGGATTTGCATTCCCAGAATTTTCCACCAATTTCCACATTTAGACTCCAAAGTAAGACTTCTACTTTACTTTTACTGTAATTTTACCCATTTATCATCATTAACTGATTTTGTAATCAAGTACATTATCATCTGATATAATTATTTTCAAGAAGGTTCGGGGTTTTTACTTAACCAAAGTTTAATTGCATGATGCATTCACCTTTATGTTCTTTTTTATAATTTTAAAAGGAGCTAGAAATTTTGCTAACCTTCACCCTTTTTTTGTTATAAATTGTCAGAGCACTTACAGATATTGGGGTTTGTTGACTTGTTGCTCAGGAGTTAAAGTTGGCTGAATAGCTGTCCTAAATATTTCCTGGCTGTAGTACCTGGAATAGTAGTTTTCACTTCTCTGATGATGGTGCAGTAGCCAACAGGCAATATATTTTTATCTGACTCCACTGTCCTTGAAGCACTTCCATTTTAAGAATGCCTACATGTATTTTTATTTTAGGTTTAAACAAAAACAAAACAAAATTCTGGATTATGAATTTATTTTTTTCCTAACTATAAGACAGCTAAAGAGATGTAGGAGTATCATGTTTATGTTTATGAACATGATCAAAAGACAAGACTGGATGCAGTTTGTTTTGTATATAAATTACCTTTCTAAATGGAAGACGATGTTTATCTGAAGTCCATTAAATAGGTGCTTATGTAGCTAATTATTTGAACACACAAGTCCAGATTGGTTCACCACATGTTTTGTGGGAACTGCTGGTGTTAAAGTTAGGGAGGTTGGTTTGGATTGGATAGGGTTGCTGGCTTTTCTGCTGGTTCCTCAAAGATGGGCATTGGTTTGTAGTCAGCACCAGCAATCCCACACCTCTCAGTGCAGCTACTCAAGGCCATCCTGGATAATCCTGCTGTCTTGTGGGAAGAGGCAGTGGGAGCTGGGTATGTTGAGTATTTGTGTGATGTCAGACAGCTGAGGGACTTCACCAGCTTGCTGCTTGGATTCATGAGCCACAGTGCCTGATTGGGCCATGCACGGGCGTAGAGAAATGTCGCAAAGTGTGTCTCTCGTTTCCAGACTGGCAAATCTCAATTACCTGTACTCTCCTATACAGGGATATTGTGGGGGTTTTAAGGGTGTTGGAGAGCAGTGGCAGCCACCACGTTTCCATCATAGCAGGGTTGTCATCATCCTCTTAGCTGCACTCAGAGATCTGAAAAATACTTCATTATACATCTAAGGTCTAGTGTGTATGGGTGACTTTGTTTGTAACAACACACACAAAAGACAGAATTAAAGTGTTAGAGTAATGGTTTTGAGATCTTTACAGGTTATCATCTCTTTGTGTGTCTGCAAGAAGTAGATGATAAGTTGGCAGACAGATGTTTGATGATATAAACTGCTGTCTGGTACTCAAATAGCTTAACATTTTCCAACTGATATGTCTGAAACTGCTCAGCTTTACTCCAAGAGAGCTGTAGTTCCTCATTAATTCTAGTACTCCATGAGTAGTTAACCAAGTCTATGTAAGGCTTTGCATTTCCAAAGAGCCATGTTTAATTGCCTAGCAATTGGCCTTTATGTTGGTGTTTTTATTAAAAAGTTCTTTGAGAAAAGTTCTTTGTATCAGACTTGCTAGTGTTTTTGCATTGTTTCCCTGTAGTCTCCAAACTGGTAATTCCACTTGTTAAACTGGGTTGGCTTTTGCAATCTCCTTTGTTATGGGATTCTCCTCTGCTTCCCCCAGTACATTCCAGAAATTGTTTGCTTGCAGGCAACTCTATTTATAAGCTTGTTTCATTTCTGTTTGATGTTTGAAAAGGTTTTTCATAGCTCTTACCTTTTCTTTGGTTTCTATGATGTGCTAATCAAATGTTCTTTAACTAGTTAAAACTTAACACTTTATTTGTCAAATATAGCCAGCCAAGGGAGTCCTTCAGGCATGCATCTCCATTCTTTACTGTCTCTCTTTCATCGTTCTCAGGATTGTTGCATGGGAAAATGAATAAAGCATGGTCTACAGTATGGTGGGGGCTGTAGATATGATGAACCTTCTACTGAGGCCTTCACACCTTTAAAATTCACTGTATTTCTTCTTCTTAAAGCAAAATTGACTTTTAAAGCTAATTGGGTATTTTCTATTCACTAAAACTTTAAGACTGAAACTACCATTCATGAGAAGAACGCAGATAAATACTCACTAATGAAATACTGGATTTTCAGTGTGGGATGATAAAATAAATTAAAATCCTGTTGATATCTACTGAAGGAGACAATTTCCTTCAAAAAATGTTAACAGCATTCTGTAATCTTAGTGTTGATTTTAAATTAATTAAAAGGCTTTTCCCCACTGGCAGTTTATTCCTTTGTAGGGAAGTTGTCAAGGAAGACTGAGATTATTTACTATATTCCACAACATCTTCTGTAGGAAGGCAAGATACTTGTAATCAGTCTGTTTTAAAGGTATCTAAAAATCTAAACCCAGATGAAACTCTAATTGTAAAGCTAATAATGATGTGCTTGGGGTGCCTTCATGTTTAACTCATTTCCAAATCAATCTCTGTATCAGAAGCCATATTTTTAGAGAAAGAAGTACCCTTATAAAGCTGTTTGTAGGTCTATATATGTATGTAGGTATATATATAGTCTGCCTATATATATAATCCATTGATTCTGTCATGTTTGGCTTGTCTACCAGTGAAGGGGAACGAGTGCAGTCCTTCCAACCTCCTCCATGTTTTACCTGTGTGCTTGCAATAGATTCAGCAGTGCCTCAGGGCTGAGTTGGTTTTTTTTTTGCCTTCATAGGAAGCTGCTCCATCTGTGTCACAGGTTGTCTAGAGGATCCCTAATGAGTTTTATGTTCTCATACTGTGTTTCTTGATGCCCTGTTACTTATCCTACAGAACAGCTTATGTGCCCCCAAGACTGGCCTGAAGATGTGAAAACACATTTGAAAGTAGATCTTCCTTTGGCTTTTATTGTTTTATTTATTTACTAAGTGGTATAGCATAAGTATTTAATAGCCTGAAGAGTAATATTTTGTAAGCTGCTGTGTGAATGAGTGGTAGGAAATAAATGATAACTTGTATCAGGAACTGTATCTTTTGGGCATTATTTTAGAACTCTAGTCTTTGTCTTGCTAACATGCCAAAATAGCTTTTATTGCTACATACGCCAACTTTCATGCAGTCGCTGTTGATTGAGAGAGTCCCTCTCTCTGCTGTGCTGGAAATAGGCTACCACAACCTGGTTTAAATGGTTATAATGTTTAAAAAAATTTTTTAATATGTTACTGTTAAATTGAAAAATCCTCTAAATTCTCTCCCACCCTCCCTCCATCCAGACACTGAATCCCCAGTGATTAAACAAGGGAGTTGACTAAACCCTGTCTAGTTGCTGGTTAGTGATCTCATATTTTGACTATTTCTCCTGATGAATGGTACCCATCCATCACAATTTTTCTTTACTGAAAAGCAGCAGGATGGGAAAAAACCACTGAATTGGCCATTTAAATACTTCTTTTCCAGACTGTCTGCAATTACAAAGGCTTTTTGAAAAATCTGATTCAAGATGGTTTCAATTATGAGTAATATTTTTAACCATAATACATTCTAACCTGTATGTTCTTTAGGTTGAATCTGACACGCCACAATTATTGTAATCACTTGCCGATGTGCACATCAGACAAATAGAAAATAGAAACAAATACTGAATGGTTTCTGGCTGTGAAAGAGCCACTCTTGTGGAAAGCATGAGATCATTATGCATTTTTTTCTTCCATAAAACTTTGCTTTGGTTTGTAGAGTTTTAGTTTAATGTATTCTTCAGCCTTGTGACATTTATAAAGAATATTTAAACCAAAGTCTTCTAAAGCAGCTGTGATGAATGAGTCTCCTGGGAGTAATGAAGACATGGTTCAGCCACGCTGTGAGGCCAGGTGATGAGCCGAGTACCTTCTCAAACACCCCATGCAATTTTGAGGTCTTGGTGATTGTGGTCTTTTCCTTCCTGCACCAGAGAGGAAAGTTCTCAGCACTTCTGGTCTCTCTGTTCCTGCTTGGGAGCTGAGAGGGAGAAGGCGGTATAATCTTCGCTTTGAGTTTCTCACTTGGTTGTTGTTGTCACTTTGGCATAAAAAGCAGTGACGGAAGCCTTGGCTGTGCTGTTGGCTCCTGACCACATCCTGCCTCTTCCCTCCCAGCACCCAAACAAAAGGAAACATTTGACAAAAAGAGGTTTGATGGGAATCTCTGTCTTGTGACTCCTGCTCAGATAAGGTGCAGGCAGTGAAAACACTTTACCCATAAAGAAAGGTCATAAATTATGTTGTACTTTGGTTCCTGTTTGCAGAACAGTATTTCAGACCCTGAGTTAGTTTCTCCTGAGAAACAGATGAGCATGGTGCCAAACCTGTGAAGCTGTCCAGGAGATAGGACACTGAAAATTGTCAGTTTGTCACTGTTGCAATGGAGCCTGCTTGTCTCCCATAGAAACTTTAAGGGGAAGGAAGAACAAATAAACAGAAGTGGTTCCTTTCTCCAAGTGAGTTTGCACATGTCATACTAGGTGTTGTGATAGCCTGATAATATTTGATGGACTTCTTTTCCCTGCTAAGAGTTTAAGGTGGGAAGGTATCATCTTCAAAATGCTGAAGAAAACAAATTAAAGTAGTCCTTGTTCAAGTCAAATGGGTCAATTCAAGACATGACTTTTTTTCTTCCTGTATAAATCACTGGGGCTTTGCTGTGACACTGGAAAGTCTTGGTACACTAGTACATGATCCCTTTCAATGCAATTTGAAGTAGAACAAAGTGTTTGCCTTGAAATGATGTTGATGTGCTTATAGCATTATATTCTCCAAAATGCTGTTTGGTAACTCTTTATTCTGTCAGTGGAGTGCATCAGCTTTGAACATATAACAACTGCTTGTATTAAAGTATTTCTGGATGAATAGTCCATCAGATTTCATTTTTAACGTGAATGTTTTGCTTACTGCCATTGTGTTTAAATACTTTTATTGCTCCATAAAATCTTGGGGTTGCTGTGATCATTAGCCTTTTGTCAGGCATGTTGATGAGGCACACATGAGTGTTTTATTACCAACAGTGTGCCATCATCATCACCTGGATTTAATCTTCCCCACCACTTTCCAAATAATATCCTCCTTTTCTGTGGTTTCTAAGTCTCTCAAAATGCAATTTTCTGGGCTGAAACATTTCAATTACTGACTCAGAGTGTTTATTTAAAGTTTTGGTGAAACACTTCAACCATCTTTGAAAAACAATTGAGATGTAAATACCTTGGTTTTCCTTCCACTTTTTTTTTTTTAAATTGGCTCAATAATAAACTTGATTTCTCATTGTTTGTAGCTGAACATTGAGATCCAGCACCAGAATGGTTGCTCTGATATCAGTAATTCCCCTTCTGCTATTTTTGTGAAATTTCACCCAAATTTGGTAATTTTGTAAGAGCCAAAACTCACCATCCATGCATGCCTAGCAGAGGCTGTGTGCAGGCAGGCAGGTTCCACATACACTCAGCTGTTTTCAGACCAATGACACAGCTCTGTCTGGTGTCAGGTGCTGGTGCTAGGAGCAGGGAAGAGGTAAGGCTGAAGCTGAGGAAATGGAGAGGAAGAGAGCCGGGGCAAGGTGGGAGTTTGGCCAGGTGAGCTGGGTAGGAGCCAAGAGTTGAGGAAAATGTGTTGGAGATGTGCTGTCCAGGCAACATTAGTGCATGCTCTCTTCCAGCCTTGTATTTCCCTGTGCCTCATTGTGGGGTGGCATGTGGAGGGGTCAGGTCTCTGCCCAAAGGGTGCTGGTGCAGCAAGAGGGGCAGGCAGTGGCAGAGTTGGCAAGAGATGGGCTCTCTGTCAGGCATTCACCTCTTCCTCTGGAAATCAGTGAGTGGGTCCCTGAAACTGGCATCTTATCTGCTAGCCATGAAGTGGGTGGACTCCCAAATCCCAAGGGCAGTAGGTGTATAGTGAGGCGTTTGCATATGCCACATGGATGCAATGGCAAAATGAAAGGAGGACAAGACACCTGCAGGCAAAAACTGCAGGCGCTTCTCAACTCTTTAACTGCATGTGGTCTCGGTTTGTTCTGTGTAGAGGGGGAGTAATGCTGCCTAGTATCACAAGAAGACCAAGAAATCCATAAATAATTTTAATGGAGCCGTTCCTAATCTGATCCTGTAGAGCCAGCCCTATGCATAGGCTAAAAGGGAGTAAGTAGCTTGCATGCAGGCCAGAAGGTAAGTGAACATGTGTTGGAATATTGACTGCTGACTGTCACGGTTAAAAGAAATACCATTTGACTGCCTATTTGCTGTGTGGCTATGCAAAATAGTGGATGTGGTCATGTAATTGAGGTTGGTATCACTGCTTTTACTTATGAAGACAGGTACCACGGAGATTGTCAGGGTATTGCAATATATATATATATATGTATATATAAAATAAATGGTAGGAAGTCTAGTGTGTGTGTTCCTCCCAAAGTCATGGATATATGCCTTGGAAAACCTAGAGGCATTATTTTAATTTGAAATTAACCTAGAATTTTATTTAGTCAGTGCTGAATCTGTCTTAAGGAAGAGAATAATTATCTGCTCCTTCAACACAGTATTGAGAAGGTATAAGCACTCTTGAGACCGAAATCCCATATTCTAGTACTGGAATGAATATAGTATTCAGGAGAAGTAATAAGACATCCTAATGTGTCTTATCTTTTCTCATAACCATGATTTAGCTGCCTAATTCCTTAAGCTACCATTTGAGATAAATGTAACTGCATTATATTTCTTGCTATTTTTGGTAGATCTTCTGGAAGCTTCCTAATACCTGGTGGAAGGAGATAGATAGCCCTTCAGCAAAAAGAAAAAGGGGGTTTTTTTAGCTTACTGGAATGCTAGGGCTTCGTTCTTTCCCCTTGCTTGAATTTATGGACCTTTTACCAGTGTTCTTTCTCCCCTTTTTTTAAAGCTGATTTATTTTGTTGATTCTCTGGATATTTCTCACTGCTAACTCTTACGTCCTGTTGCTTCAGAGCAGAGGTCTCACTGCCCCTCTTGCTAGTAGTGCTGTTATCCCCATTCCCTGAGGAGGGAAACTCAAGGTGTGTCAGACTGCAGGAAAAGATGGAAGCTAAAATGTTTCACTGATGTTAAGAAACCAATTCCCCGAAGAGGAGAAGCATGAACTGGGTATAGAAAAGGTGGGGAAAGGTGCCATTTCCCCTCAGCTTTTCAGGTCAGGTATACGTGATTGCTCTCTGTAGGCAGCCCCACAGTGATATGGTATCTTTTAATCTCAATAATATTTTTCTGCTTCTCTGCAGTTATAAAAATCAAGGAGGACTTTATGTGTGATTCTTCCTTGAAAATGCATATATATTCATTTTTAGATGTTTGTTTCTTTAATTTCTGTTTGTTTTCAGGAACTTTCCAATCAGTTGAGAGCTGGTGTCAGACTCCAGCCCTTGCTGGCTGGTCCTAGGAGCAAAGCTGATGATTTATTAATAACACAGCTGCAGTGCCAGTGCTGAGAGTGGGTAAACACTCCTCTTCTGCAGAGGGACTCTGTACTTTTCACCTCTGCAGTTATGTAAGGTGTCCTTGGCCATCTGTGTATTTAACTTGGCCCTTGCTTTTTCCATTTGTTTACAAAATGATTGGCCGTGGAAGTGTGAAATCCCCAACAGGGAAGAGTCCCAGGAAGCCCTAGCTGCACTGGGAGCCCCAGCAAATAGATAGGTGCAGGGTGGCCTGCCTGGAGTGAAAGCATATTCCCAAGGAGCAGCACAGGGACTCGCCAATGACATATCAGGTCACCTGGTAGCAGTTCAGGGCTGCTGGGCATCCTGCTTGAGAGCTGGGGTTTGTGGGATGCTGGTGTCCAAGGCAGTCACTTGCTTCTTGTACATTAGGTCTGCCCTTCTCTGTAGTACACAAGTGGATCCCTTATTATGTCAGGGACTTGCTACATCATACTGATGACCTTTTCCATAGGGTGAGACTATTCCAAATAATGGGCTTTTCCCAAGTCACATTTAATTCACTGCAACTCTCAAATTAAGCACCTTCTCAAGGCTCCCTTGGCCTGGTGAATTACTGTATGAAGCCAATGTAGTCAGTTTTTATACCACTCTGCTTCCAATTTCTTTCTGATCCGGTCAACCAGGCTCCTCACTGGCAAGGCATATCTTCTGCTCCTTTTTGATGCCACATAACTGATTTTATGACTTTTCTTGAGGTGCACTAGGATTCCTGGCATGTTGCTGAGGGAACCATTGCCAGTACACCAGCCCATTGCCTGGTCCATGCTGGGCTGTTCATCCTTTGGGCTTATGGGCATCCCACCAGCAAAGACATCTCTCCATTACTCACTATTTCTTTTCTAACCTGGATTTGGTGGAGGATATGTGCTATGGACATTGGAGGGTGAAGTCTGTATGCTGAGCCACGGTGCCTTTCCTTTACAGGCCACTGAGAATAAGGTGTCTCAGGGCTTGACTGTCAGGTCTGCAGTTACCTTTGCCTACCTTATCACTGCAAAGTGGTGTTTCCAAAGCAAAAGAATTTAATCTCAGCCCTGGTCATATGAGCAAGATTGCATTAAAGTCAGCATATGTCTGCTTGAAGGTTTTTATGGGAATTGGAAAGGAGATGGGGAAAGGGCTATATCAGGAAGTAGTGCTGTGCTGTACCCATCTTCTTGTTCAGTGTTCTGCTGTTCTGCTACACCACTGTTGCCTTTTCTCTTGCCAGCTGCCCTGCAGCCAAACAACTTACCTCTCTTTGCTGGGATTAATTCTGGAATGGCTACTTTTGCCTGCTCTTGAGATGTTGAGAAAATTCAATGAAAATTGCCTCTTATCAAGCTCTTATCTTCTTTTACAGTTCAGTCAAGTTAAATTTAATGGTGGAGTGTGTTGTTTACCAGCAAAAATCTGTGCCACCTCGACTTACTGCGTGGTCCAGCCCGCAATTTACACACCTCTCCTCTATCTTCCACAAAAACAGTCAATCCTTGAGATGAGCAGCTGTGTTAAAGCTGCCCAGCCATCAGTTAACTATGTGTAACGCTCTATCTTGAGACTCTGTAAAAGTTTTAGACATTTTTTTCTGTAATGCGGGAATCAGTGAATATGTTGACCTCTCTGAGGGCAGAGTTGGAGGGCTTAAATCACTGCTCTGCTTTTGAAACCCATCTTGAGTCCCATGGCAGGCTGCATCCAGTCCTCCCACTGGGGAGTGTTGTGTTTGTGGGAGCCCTGCGCAAGGCAGCTTTGTGCCACATGAAGACTCTCACCACCCATGTAATAGAAATCAGACATCTGAGGAATTTTACCTAAATAAGGTTATGCTTCCCTCTGCTTTCTTTATGTTCATTCTGTTGGGTTTTTTCCCCTTATACTACCTGTTGGCTGCCTCTCATTCCATGGAAATTGTGTGCATTAAAGATTTATTTCAAGGATTGTCCACAGTTGCTTGTGATGTACTGCTGATCAGTACTGGTAGCCGAACTTGAGGCTAAGATAAAACTAACTGGTTGATTTTGCGTGCCAGTAGACGGGGGGAAATGGGAAAAGAAAAACAAAAGGAGCTACATAATTGGGGAAGAAGTAATCTCTATTGCCCTGTTATTCTCAAATTATTTCCAAGGCAGTAAACACAGAAATAAAATAAATTGATATTAAACTGTTGTCTCTTAGTTCTTTTCTTATTTGTTAGAATAATCTCAAAGATGTTTGTCAAACAACTTAGAATTTCATATGTGTTTTTTTCTTTGGCAATATCTGCAATATCTGCCTGACTTCTTTGTCTTCTGAGCAATTTAATATTGAGTACACTTCCCTTGATATTGCAAGGCAAATTATTAAACCATTCTCTATAGCTATGCTCAACATTTGTTTGAAAGAGCATCTTGAGAGACTCAGAGCTCTTTGTGCATTGCAAATGTGCTCTTTAGTAGAACATTTTGTCTTTTTCCATTTAAATAAATATCTCCTATTAAGTCCTTAGTGGTAAGACTCTTACATCATTTAGACATTCCATCTTTTTGTAAGACTTCCATTTTTGTTCAATATTCTTCTATTTCTTCTGTCAGTTACAGGCAGTTCTTGTTCTCTACTTTTATGAATAAAATGATCATTTTTATTTAACTAGCTTTTAGTTTCCTACAAAAAATTGAAGTCATTAAAAGAGTAGCTAATGAGTTTTCTTAGCTTGTTGGAAACTGAATCAGACTGAAGTCACCTGAGAACTTTTTTCCTTCTTTTCCTTCTTTCTTTTCTACCTTAAAGTAGGAAAATGAATTTGCGTTCTGCTTTTTCTTGAAACGGAAGTGTGTAGGTGCATATAAATATGTATGTACACTCACTAACTTTGGTGGGTGGACTTGCAAGGTGGCTTTATAAATACAGAACTAAGTTCTCAGCAATGTTTTAAAGTTGTTTTGAAGTTGTTTTTGTTGGTAGCTTTTGTCTGTTTTGTTTTTTTTTTCCCAGGAAAACAGATTCAAGAGCTGAACCATTTCAAGTGTAATACAAGAGATGCTAGTGTAGTTTTGAAATAATTTTTTTTCTTTAGGTCTTTGTGTTTGTATAATGTATGAAAAATAGTAAAGTCTGAGGTATTTGAACTCACCATCAAAAGCCTAATATTTCTATTAGTAGTCCTTTTGAATTATTTTTCAATTTCACAAATAGTTCAAGTGTGCCCCATTTTCAAGATAAGGGATCTTATTCTGATCTCAGTTTCTTCCTATAAACTTATATAAAATTCTGCTTATACTAAAAAACCCTGTGTTTTCATAAGCATACATGTTTGCAAGGCAATGTACTCTAGATGTGAAATTATGCAAAATGAAAAAAAATTGAAATTTTTTGTATGCCTTAAAGAAGAAATAAAATGCTATGTTACATTTTTTTGAATCTCTGACTAGTCATTTTTAAGGCTTAACTAAATCCCCTAAGTCCTTGGACATATGCATAACTCTATGAACACGTGTAGTCCTAAAGATTGTGTGAGGTGGTGCATAGTCACAGCAAGTACAAAGGGAATACTTTAATGGAGCTGTAGTGTCTGTTTTTTTACTTTCTGAGTGAAATTAGGAAGCAGATTGACCTGCATAGGAAAATTGAATTCATGGATTGTGATGTTAGATGGAAATGCTTTTTAATTCAGTCTAAACTGAATTCCAAGGGTTTTCCATGAGTGTTGAAAGGTCTGTTGGTGATTGAACTCTCATGTACTAAAATACGTAGGGAAATGCATACATTCAAATCCTGTAGAACAAGAGGAATCATTCCTCTCAGTGTATGAATACAGAGTGTTTTCTTTAGTGTTTTGGGTGGCTTTTTTCCTTTCTGCTGTTTCTGCGTTTGAAAAATAACTTTTGAACTGGATGTTTTGGGCTGGTAGAGTTAGTGTAGCTGTCTGCATAGGCACAGAAGCTTAGGTATCTCAGAACACCTGCCCTCCTATTGACTGCGTCTATTTTTAGCCTCAGGGAGCACAGGATTATCACAATTGAAAAGTTCCTGATTTATGCAATACTGATTTTTTTAAATTGGTTAGGTGAGGCCACACATGTTCCTAACCAGAATTTGCTGAGGGGCTGCTGAGGAGGAATCCCAAAGGAGAAAAAAACAGGTTTTGCTCTTGACAGAAACTCTTCCAAATAAGTATTTATGCCTTAGGTATCACCCCAGCTGCTGACACTGCTGTCTTTGTGGCTATTGTTGCCATGTGCTGCCACCACCCTGGGTAGTGGCCTGTGCTAGCTCCTGCTCTGCTGGGGTTTGAACAGTGTGTAATATCTTCAGTGGGTAATGTTTAGCTAAGTAGCATGCCCACAGCTGCAAAGGCATTACTGTTTTAAAGTGTAAAGTGTTTTAAAGGGATATGATAGTTGTGGCATCAGGTGATTTTTACTTTTTAAAAATTGGTGTGTGTCTTTTCTAACTCCAGCAAATGTTTAGACCTCATAGTGTCTATCTGGAAGCCAGAAAATCTTTTCTTCCCTTGTAGAACCAGTTGCTCAGATGCCTTCTAAAACCATTTAAGACTTGGAAGTTATGTACTTTTCTTCTTTTCCCATTAGACTGCATAATCAATCTTGAGAGTTTATACAATTTCATCTGCATTTTGAATTTAGCTTGTTTTCTTAAGGAAACAGGTTTTGCATAAATACACTGTCCATATTTTTGCCAGCGTCATCCTCTCACCCTAATAACTTCTAACGATGTAGCTGATTTCAAGCAAAGTTGCCAGAAGCAGACATCTCAAAGACATATCTCAAAGTTCTTAATGGTTATGCAAAAATCAGTGTCTGGCTAGAAGAGAGATCCTAAGTTTTACCCTATTAAGGAAAAGGCAGGAGCGGGCACTAAGCCGCTCCCAAGTGTGGTCTGCCAGCAGCATGCACGTCCTGGCCAGCTCCTCAGGACACACACAGCTCCAGCGAGTTATAATTATCGTGTGAGTTGTTTCCTGGGCTATAGTTAGGAGAGGTGGGAGGGTGCTGTAGGGGAGAAACAAGGAGGGAGCCGAGGTAGGAAGCTGGGAGTTAACAGAGAACAGAGTTGAGCAGGGGGAGCTGGAAGCACCCTGGGGAGCGAGGTTTGGAACAAGGGACAGATGCTTACAAGGCAGCAGGCCTCTGACTTTCTGCTTCTCACTGGATAACCTGTTTTTTAACGGTGTGTCAGATGTTAGGCTATGCTGTGAGTTGGGGGAGTCATGCTCTGTTATTTCCCACTAATATCATCAATAAATTGCCTGAAATTCCATACCTGAGCAATATAATTCTGGAAGTTTCAGTTGATTCTTGCCTTAAGAGATAGAAGAAATTGTTTTGCCTTTTTTTTCTGTTCAAACATCTTATTTTCATGAAAGATAATTTTCATAAGTTAAAGCTAACTCATTATTATACATAAGCAATTCCCAAGCTTCAATTTATTATTATTATTGTTACTATATAGAGTAAGAATAAAATACAGAAATAAGTTGTGAATTTATGAAATATTCAAAGACAGGAGATGGATCCTTAGTGTATTAACATGCAAAGTTATGGGGTGCTACTTCTACATTGACCTAATTTTGCTTATTTTAAATTTAAAACTCTAAGCACGTATCTAGGTTTTTAGTATACTCTAGTCTGTGGGCTGTCTTGTGGCGTTGATCTTAGACAAACTACCTATTGTTCTCAATGGGAAAATCAGTTGATTTAAGAAAATAACCCAGTGGTGTGACACGGCTAGTTAAGGGATGTGTTTTTGGAATTAAGCCAGTCGGGTAGCAGCTCCCCAGACCATTACCCCAGCAGAAGTGGAGCATGTCTTTGCTGTGCCCTGGTGTTGGGTGCTGAAGCCCTTTGAGTTTCCAGCTCCTCTGTGCACCCTTTCCTCTCCCACTGCTTTACTAGAATGAAACCTGTGGGACAGCCTGACACAAGCCACAACATGTTCTAGTCTGGATAATTAGCAGTAGAAAAGTAGTTTGTTAAAACTTTCCATTACCTGCCTGAAATGTGGTGCTAGGCAGTAGGCTGGGCAGCTGTAGAGGACAAAAGCAAAGAAATAAAAGGTCAGAGTTAGGTACCATCCTTCCAGGATGAGGGGAGTAACAGGCTGCTGGGAATGTAATCTGATGTCTGTTCATTGTTCCTATCCATTGCGTATAAGGAGACAGCTCATTGAAAGTGGTTTTTTTGCATGAGCTCCCATGGGAAGTGCACAAGCACTTACGATGTGCTTGTTGATAACCTTCACTTCATGGGTGACAGGAGTTTCTAGGGACCTAGTTTCAAACGAATCTGTCTGTGCCCTCAGTTTCAGGATTCTGACTCATATCTGGGAACAGGTTAAAAGTTATTTTTCCCTGCTGCCTGCCTTATCCTGCTGAGTTTGTGCTGTCTTGTGCCAGAGGGACTGAATGTCTGTGGAGCAGCTCCTAAACTGCTATGGTTTTAAGATGAAGCAAGCCTCGCTCCAGAGGCTTGATATTGATGCTCCTCAAAGTTAAAGTACCTGATTTTGTCTCTGCGTTTGTGATGATGTGGCCTAGTATAGTAGCTTTTTACAAAGTGGACTCATTCATGGTGACTCAACCAATACGTTGAATATGCCTACATGTTGTGTACAGTTGCTTTTTGGTTGATGTGTGCTGTCATGTCAATTCGACTTCATACTTGACTTTTTAATAAACAAAAAATTTCAGGGTCAATATAATTTCATTTGACTGAAATGATACTATAAGTTTGAATTTTTGTTTGTGCAGTGATTACTAGTTGGGAAATTGAGCATTTGGGAAAAAAGGAATGAAAAAATTCCTTATAGGTGTTTTCTTGCTACCATTGTAGGTCCAAAAAGTAAACAAGCCAGTCTCAGAATTTATTTAATTTTTGTAGTGAGGGCACATTAATTTACTAACTATTTTCAGTGCTCATTCCACGGCAGTTTATTTTGGGTCATTTAATTTCAACAAGGCTTGATCTGTTTAGAGGGCTTTCTATAGCAGTGTGGTGGGACCACACAGCTCTTTTATAGTACGTACGTTCGTTGCTAACCGGGAGCTCGAAAAACTAGTAAACGATGCACAGACATGAATAACTTCAGACAGGACAGTACATTTTTGTGTGGTCGGACTGTTTTGAAAGTTTTCAGAAATAGCCAATCTTTTGTGCACTGTGGGTTGCTTTGCAGAGCTTGAAGTGATGGTATACAGTAACTGTTTGCCTTCAGAGGTAAGACTGGAGGTCTGGCTGAAGACACTCTTCAGGTTTAAGGTACTTCAGAAGCCACTGTGCATGAGAGTTGCTCTCAGACCTTATTTAGAGGAACATTTTTGATTCCATATGTCGATACTTCCATCAGATTCAGTGGTTTGATATGATATTGCTGTTTTAATTTTTAGATTTTCTATAGGAGCCATTCATATACAAAATAGGCTAAGGTAAAGTAGATCTCAGTTGCAAATGTCTAAATCGATTGGCCTCATCAGCCAACAAAAAAGCACATGCTCATTGTCGGTGCTGAATCTGCTCCAGTTTAGCATTATGATAGTAAAGGCCACATTCCCCTCAAGTGAAAGAGCCAGCTTTCTTTTGTGTCCATCAAATCATGACTATTTCTGGTTCTGCTCATGCCAGCTGACAAAGTAATGTTCCTTTTGTGTAATTCATTAAATCAGGCAGCATTAGTGATTCTCTCAACAGAAGGAAGGCATGATGTCCTGAAAAAGTGGCTGCATCTGCACTAGGAGGTTAAAACAGCACTGAGACCAGTGCTTGAAACCATTGCTTTTTCTTAAATTTTTAGCTTTCTTGCATTTTCTGGCTTCTGCTGTTTAGCATACTCCCAGCAGCAGCCAGGGACAGTTGAGGAAAGGACTGTTGTCAGTAGTTTAGTAGCTGTTTGCACTCCCATCAACACAGGAGAATCTTCCTGAATATGTCTAACTCACACCTGAACAGCTTGTTATGACATCCTTGTAGCAAATTAGAGGCAGAATATGCACTGTTTTGGTGTCTAAGTCAAAAGTATAACAGTAACAGTAGTTTTGGGACATTTGAAGCCTGTTGAAAGTTTTGTAGCAGTGTGTGTGTGTGCATACACGGAGTCAGTGTATATCGGTACTTTGTGATACTCCTGCATTGGGATCTGGATGCTTTCTTGACTATAGAAGGATATTCCTGCTTGTCTACAAATAGTAAAGCCCTCATACTGGTGAATAGGAAGTTCAAAAAGCACTTCTTTAAAACATCTCAATTTGGAAACAACTTGTACAAGTTGAGTGTATCCAATGCAGTTTGACTAATGCTTTAGGCTCTCTAGTCGCAGGTCTTAAAATTCTGTTTGTTTGTGAACCATATCATCAAGGAGCTTCTGATCTCAGCAGGTCCTGCCCTGCAGCTGCACAACCTCCGGGTGCACCCTACAATTTCCCTTTCTGGGGGAAAATATATCAGTGTGTGTTATGCCACTCAACCTATGGTTGGGGTCAGCTTGTACCTCCATCTTCTCTAACCCAAACCACCTCAAGATGACAGCCCATCTATATTTTTATTGTCTCTTATTACCTCATAACTGTCTAAAAACTCCTCCTTTCACATTGATTGGAGCTGTCCTTTTGCTGTATACCTTCAGATTTAGATCCATTCACTGCTTCTAAATTTAGGCTGTAAAAGTACCACCTTTACTTCTGTTCTTTTATACTTGTATGGAAATAGTTCAAAGTTGTGCTGATATAATAAAAACAGGAGGCTGGAGGGCAGTGAACTGGAATAAGGATGAATGTATGAGAACATAAGCAGAGAGTGGCAACTGTAGATCCTTATTGCCGTGATCACACAATTATTTTTAATATGATGTACTTAAAAGCTTCATTTTTCTTAAAGAAGGTTTCAGTTTGTTATTCATCATGTGATGTCATTTAATAAGAAACTTTTATGTTACAGTAACACCAGATGCTCTAGCCAGGACGTCATGAGAGGCAGTTCAGGCAGTCTGGACAGTTCTGAGATTATTAATTGAATTGCAGTGATCTGTACTTAACAAAGAAAATGCTGATTCATGGCCTTTCTCTTTTTTTACACCCGTGGCTAATAGCCTTAATGATCAATCAGAGGTGGTGGGCTGAGGCAGAGCTCAAGGCCATCAGCTCCTCCCAGCCCTCTACACAGTTCCCAGGAAACACAAACTCTGTGTTTCCTTAGCTCTTGCTTAGTTTACGATGTAATATTTTGCTTGAAGGCATTAAACTATCATCAAAAGCAGCCCGCTGATTAGTGTGACTTCTTTTTCCAGGGCCGTTGTACAAGGGAGAATTGCAAGTACCTTCATCCACCAACACATTTAAAAACTCAACTGGAAATCAATGGCAGGAACAACTTAATCCAACAAAAAACTGCAGCAGCAATGCTTGCCCAGCAAATGCAGTTCATGTTTCCAGGGACACCACTACAGCCAGTGGTAAGTATATTTCTCTGATGATCTTAATGGTAAGTAAAGTTGAAGACTCTATTGACCAGCAAAAATTCTCAAAATACTATCAATAAAAATAGTCCCTGTCTGTTTACTTAAGGAATGGTCAAGATGCTAGAGATATGCTCATTTATATTTGCATTTCAAGATGTAATGCAGTGTTGCTGTAGACTTGATTTATTTTTCTTTTATCCCATAATAATTTGCATTTTTCTCCTCTCTTTTCCCCCCCTTAATGCATTTCATGTCATGTTTGCAAGATTTTTATGTATAATCCTTCTGGAGGTAAAAATTTGTATAATAACAATAATTTGCTAGTAAGTAATTTGAGTAGGAACAGAAAGTTTCTCAGGAGTCTATGGGTTTGAATGACTTTAAATATTATTTAATCCTAATACCGGGAACAAAAGTTAACAGGTAGCATTTTCTTACTTTATTAAGTCTGAAATGTCCAAGGATAAGACAGAGAATTGGTGGTGCATGCTCTTCACAAACCCGGTGTTTTGTCTCAAGGTGATTCATGCAGTGCCTGAGACACTTCATATCCAGATGATCTAGAACTAGAGCCTTGCATGGATGAGCAGCATCTTTGGATATGCACTGAAGTGATCAGTTGCTCTGGGCAGCCCTTGCAGTTGGGTTTCTCAGTGTAGCAGACTTCCAAAGCATGGTTTGGCAAGTAACCTGAATTAAAATTTTCACACATGGCTCCTAATGATGTTTTTTCAATCTAAATTCCTAGTGTAAGGCATCCCACTGAAGTGGGATTTTTTTTCTCTAACTTGAGGCATCTGGAGTGTTGGCATCAACTTCTGCAGTAAGTTTCCAAGGTCCATTTACAGTTTATCAAAAGACATAGGCACTCCTAATTACTATTTGCTTGGCTTGCTCCTTTCGTCAGCATTCGGATTAGTTGATTTGGTTTTCAAAGTGCCTTTATCTTTCCATGGGCTACCACAGAAGTCAAGTGTAGGTATCTCAGAAGAAGACATCTGCATTTGGTCACAGGAAGCTCACCCCAGATGCCTTTTTCAATAATGCCTTTTTTTACTTGAAACATCTACTGTCAGATGGGATTGAGAATTAAGTGTCAGGACTCTCTGAATTTCTGGTACATGTTCATCAAATTGTATCTGGCCTCCTAATGTGTCTTGATAGTTCCTGGGGATTTACTGCTTGAGTTTTCACTAGAAAAAGTTTTGATGAAATAATAGATTCCCCTGCTTAATATTATGAGAAAAATTGAAGTGGCAAAATTATACTTTTTTCTTCTCATCCATTTCATCATTTGAACTTTACAATTTCATTGACGTAATGTCTTCTGTACTGATTGCTGTGATAAAAATGCCAGGTCTGTCTCACATAAATTGCCAGATTAAGATGACTCAGCCTTGACCAAATGGATAAAAAGTGAAAGAAAATTTCATAGAAGTCATTTGACGAGTGGATTTATTCTTAAAATTATATCTGACACAAAGCTGTTATTTATATTTCATTTAACACATATTGTCTTCAACACAGTTGAACCATTGTTTCATATAAATGTTCATTATTATGCTCTTCAGAATTTAGCTCATGTTTGACATATAAACTGGGTTGCTTGATATCAAGCAGATTTGATCACTGATTAAAACACAGCATAATACGCTTTTAACTCATAAGGACAGATGCCATTTCTGTATAGTTGGTTATCCTGGTTAATCTATATGCTCAGATCATCTTATTGGTAATAAGTCACATCCATTTATAGTTTAGTAATTGGTTCCAAAGACAAAATAATCCAAAGAAAACCAAACACAAACAAAAAGGAGAACTCCCTTCTAGCTCCTGTGTTTTCTCTTGTGTATTTTTTACCCACACTACGTATACTTTATGTCATGCATGCCACCTTAACGAGAAAGACAATTCTCCTTTGTTAAAGTGTTTTGAAGTCTTAGTGTTGTGCTGTTGTGTTTCTAGCTGCTGGCTTATTTGAGAACCTAATTTCTGACACATCGGAGATGTGTCCTGTTTTTCCTCACGGTTTTTCCTCATTTATAATTATAGCTTCACTCTCTGGGGTACTCAGCTCTGCAGAACTGGAAAGTACTTTCGAGGTCTGAGCATGGGCTGACCGTGGTGATGTTCTGCCTCCACCCCCTGTGGAGCTGGTTGTAACAAACCCACTATTCTGCCTCATCACGGCTGTTTTAGCATCACACAAATGCTCTTTCTTCTGGTCATGACTTCACTGACTCACTGTAGGAAGGAACAAAACAAGATTTTTTAGACCTATATCATTCCCTCCAATCAAACCTTTTCATATGATGGACTAATCTAAGCCTGAATAATCCCTTTCTAAATATTGTGTCCAGCTGAGATTATAATATTTATTCTGCTTGCCACTGGTGACAGCTGAGCACACAAACGTTTGTGAAGGTGAGCTTTTTCAGTGTATGAGACACAGTAACATATAATTGCAAGAGGTACCAAAATACAGTATGCAAACATACTGGAAGTTACATGCCAAAGAACTCATTATATGTACTCTTATTAGAAATATGGCTTTAATATAGTTAATAATACTTCAGCTATGAAATCTGAACACTTTGAAAAACAGCCTGTTTTCCCAAGGTAAACAGGTATTGAGAAAAAGCAATAAAGTCTATGTTATTTCTACTTTTAGATGTGTAAATAAGACTGCAATGTAAGCTGGACCTCCACACAGATTCAAGTTCAAAGTAGGACTTCCTTTGCATCAGCAGACTCTTTTCCAATAACAGAGTTACACAGGTGGTTCTTCGTGTGCTGCTGGAATGTGTTACGCGATTAAAAGAGGAGAGGATGCTGTGTGTTTTGCCAGCTGTTTAAAGATTTTTCATTAAGAAAATGAATCAGTGCCAGAAAGAACAGCAAGCAAGACAAATAGTAAGCTATTGATTAAGGAGCTTTTTTTTCATCTTGGTATGTGTTTTCCTTTTTCAGCCCACATTTCCAGTGGGTCCCACAATAGGAACGAACACGGCTATTAGCTTTGCTCCTTACCTAACGCCAGTAACACCAGGAGTTGGCTTAGTCCCGACTGAGATCCTACCCACGCCGCCTGTCATTGTTCCTGGAAGTCCACCGGTTTCAGTCCCCAATTCAACTGCTACCCAGAAACTCCTCAGGACTGATAAACTGGAGGTACTGTGGACACCACTGTGACTAGAAATACATTCTCTGTTAGGCTATGTGAGAGATCCTGGAGGGTGTAACTGTTGTTTTAGAAGCAAAGATTAAATTTAGTTGCTACAGATAAAAAACTTGTAGCCAGGCAGGATTTCTGCACTTGCAGCCTTAAATAATGTTATTTTTAAGGTAGTGGTTTTGATTATATCTAATACACAGACATCAACATGAGTTTTCATTTCTTGTAAAGTTCATCATCTCAAGAAACCTCAGGTATACATGCCTGTAAAGACATGCCTTGATGAAATATCTAACAAGCATATTTTTTATTTCAGTAATAATTGTCTTGTTTTTTCTGCACTGATAGTAAGGAAATTTTATAGCTTTACAGATTGATATTAGGGGAATGGTGTAGCCCTTCAGCCCTGAGCTGCCAATGGCGATGTGCAATATTTACCAACCCTGCAGCAGGCTGAAGGGGGAAGCCCCCAGTTATGTGCAGAGCCTCCCAGCTGTTGCTGGATCACTGCGTGGCTGGGCTCAGTGGAATCTGTGATCCAAGTACACAAGGAGGCCAAATGGCTCTTGCAGAAACGAACGTCCTTTCCCAAAAGCCTAAGCACCAGTGTCTGGAGCACATTTCTTCTTTGGAAAATCAGTGTGTTCATTCTGCCCATTTCCAAAAATTATTTTAAGTAGGCTCTCAATTTTGTTTGTAGACTCCATAAAAAACACAGTGCATCTGATGTGTATTTTCCCTGGATTTCAGCAAGAGGAACTCCTTCCCTACCAGTCAACCTGCAAGAATACAAAGTGTAGTCAGAAAGAGACAAAATATTTTGTGATTTCCAGCTAGTTTTGCAGGAGCAATTACAAGAGTAAGTATCTTTCCCAGCTGCTTTCTAAACAGGAAAAAGGAAAGGCATTTGGGAATGCATCTGTTGCATGTTTATTTAGCCACAGTAGCAGAGAGCTACCTAAGGAGCCAAGAATATAAGGGTAAAATAGGTGCACTCCCCTCACCCACTAAAAGATGAAAGGTTTATTAAATTGAAGTTGCTGGAAAACTTGAACCAACAGGGGAAGGGGGCAGGTCTGTCTTTTGGGGGCATGGGACACTCCTTGCCCTTTCACGTTGCACGGAGCTGTGCCCCAGCAACGCGTGTTGTTTTGCGCATAGGTGTGCAGGGAGTTCCAGCGGGGGAACTGTGCGCGTGGAGAGACTGATTGCCGCTTTGCGCATCCGGCAGACAGCACAATGATTGACACAAACGACAACACCGTAACCGTGTGTATGGATTACATAAAAGGTCGTTGCATGAGGGAGAAATGCAAGTATTTTCACCCTCCTGCACATTTGCAGGCCAAAATCAAAGCGGCGCAACACCAAGCCAACCAGGCTGCAGTGGCAGCCCAGGCAGCTGCGGCAGCTGCAACTGTGATGGTAAGTGCTGGCATGTATGGCTGCCTTTTTCTTGATGCCTATTTTGCTTCAATTTAATGCTATTTGCTTATACTTTCTTTTCTCTTTTGCCTCTTTTTTTTAATATTTTTGTTTTGTTTTGGTGAAAGATAAGAATTTATAAAATTATTACTATTGCTTGATGGGAGGAAGCACTTTCTTTTCTTTATGCCCTTATTTTAATGCTGTACTTCTATTCAAGACAGTGAAGCAAATGACACTCTATACCACTTCTGTTCTCTGCCTTAATTATACATAAATTTGCTCCTAGTATTTCCAAACAGAAACAAAACTGATAAGCTTCAGTGTTCCCAGGAAAACAGGGACACATATGCTGTTTTAGCTCTTTGATGGCAGATATACATGTGGAAATTTGGAAGAAAAGCAAAGAGAGAGCATTTGCTTCAGAGATCAGTAGTAGAACAGAAACCTGCATTGAGATTCAGCACAGTCCACCTTAGAAATAAGACAACCAGCCAGCCACCTTGGTCTCATTGTACTGGTAGTGTAAAAAAACCAGGACACTCATCTGATCTACCATTAGTGCCTGCCTGAGGAGGAGAAAAAACTGCCCTCTGTACATCTACAACTATCCCCAATGACTAAAAAGTGTTGCCTATATCTTTTTGAAATTTGGTTAGATGCGTTTCACACCTAGAGACTTCTTGCCTCTCCTGCTATTATGGGCCAGTGACTTGAATCATGAGGTTTTAAAGTAGTAAACAATAATGGGAATCATTAGGAAAGAAACATTATGGCTGTAGTCAGAAGAAAAGAGAGTGGGGGCTTTTATTTTCAGATATTTTAACCTCTTACTTTAAACTGTTCCAACTAGACAGCCCACCCCTTCACCAGGATTGGATTCCTCTTACAGTTGCTACCAGGAAAGTTGATAAATTTACAGTGGTATTGATAAAGTTAAATAAATTGAACATGCAGGATCTGACTTGAGAGACAAAACTGCTGGCAACAAATCAAAGAATCATTGTCCTCATTGCTGGCAGTGGACGAATAATTAAGCAGATGTGATTTGTGGACTTGTGGGCAGTGCATACAATAGTTATAGACAATACAGTTATTCTCTGGTTAAAAAGCCTACCAGAAACACAATACAGTACAGTACATAACTACCCCAAGTTATTGTATTTAACAAATTAGAAAAGACCAGACTTTTTTGAGGGACAAAGGGTAAGTTATGCAAGAAAGTAAACCAGCAAACAGAAGAATATTTCTTAAGTTTCAATATTCTTTCTCTAATAGTATCCACAGCTTTTGTTTCAAATTGGATGATTTTTAGTTAAAGTTTCCTGTGCTTACAGAAATTGAATACCATCTGGAAATTAAAGCAGAGAAGATTGAGTTTTATTCTGATTAGCTTCTGCTGTGCGGTATTTATTGTTCATTTAGAGAATGTAATATTTCTAGGCACTACACTAAATACGAAAGGAGAGAGATGAGAGGATTAATTTTTTTTTTTGCACTTTGGTAATGGTTGCAGATACATATCCAGTGGTTTTAAATAAGGCTTAATTAGAGTTGCATTAGCCTCAAAGCAAGATGAAGCATCTTTGGAAACACAGAATTGATATGTTAGCAGTCTAATGTCACAGGAGAAGGCAACAGGGACCTGTAATTCAAGGTAACATTTTGCAGAGAAATATGTACAAAATATTCCAGCCAGCTTCCCCTGCTTAAGCAGAAGAGATTGCCCAGGATGTGCCTGTTTGGTTTACTAAAGTCTCTAAGGACAGAGACTCCATAACTTGAAAACCTGCTGCATACTTCCAGTAAAAAGAAATGCTTTTTTTTTTTGCCTTTTTTTTTTAATATATCTTACAGTTAAGTGGAATTTCTTTTATATAAATTTGTTTCCATTGCCTTTTCTCCTGTCTGAAAGGAGAGACAGACTTCTTGTTTATCACAGCATGAAAAGGGTCCTGGTTTATTCCCCTTTACAGCTTAGCCCTCCTGACTCCAACTATTCACTGACTCTGGCTGCAGCAAGCTCCTACTGTGGGCTGCAAGGGAAACCTCTGAATGCAGGCTTTTACCTAGCTGGACTATGACTGCAGATTCCTACAACAGGCTCTTACTGCAGACCCAGACTGACCTCACAGCAGTGATTCTCTCTCCCCAGGATCCTTCCTCTTCATGATTTCTCCTCCATGATGATCCCCTCACTAGCTAACCCACTCCTTTTTATCACACTTACCTTTATTGGATATGTGACTCATTGTGGGCGAGGCTGAGTCAGGTAATCAATACAGCTGTTACTTACAAGGGACAAGGTCACCTTCACCCCTTCTCCTACACCTTCCCACATGCAGGTCTTGATATTGCTCTTTGTTGGACTTACTGAAGTTCCTCTGTGCCCATTTCTCCAGATTTTCTAGGCCCTCTGAGCAGTAGCACATATATCTTGTGTATCAACCACTCCTCCAAGTTTAACACCACTGGTGGCTGGCCTCCAGCTGGGCTCTGTGTTGCTGGTCACATCCCTTTGAACCTGGCATGTGAGACACTTTCCTGTTTCCCATTTAGCTCATGATAAATAAATTTGTCCGTGAGGAGAAAATGGTGTTGAAATCGATTCTGAAATCAAGAGGAGCAACATCCTTTGCTCTCCCTTCACCAGCCTGCCAGTCTCATCATAGAAGGATGTCAGGGTGGTTAAGCACAATTTGCCTGTCATAAATCTATGCTGACTACTTCCCATCATTGTCTGGGCTTTCATGTGTTTGCACATGGTTTTCAGGAGGATTTGCTCAACTCCTTTCCCAGGGACTGAGGTGAGGCTGACCAACCTGTCAGTCCTCAGACCTCCCTGCCTGCCCTTTTTGAAGATAGGAGTGTCATTTACTTTCTTGCAGTCTTAGGGAAATTCCCTTAGTCTCAGGGATTTTTCAAAGATAAGTAAGAGTAACCTTGCAGTTACTCTTACTTATCTTTGAAGTAGCAGATAAATAGTAGCATTGCAGTAGCATTGGGCAGCTCCCTCAGTACCCAGGGTACGTTCTGTTAGGTTCCTATAGGTTTGTGTACATACAACTTGTTTAAATGTTACCTAGCTTGATCATCCTCCTCCAAGGGAAAATCTTTTTCACTTCAGACTTTCCCACTGGTCTTCCCAAGACTGAAGGCCAGTCTTGCTAATAAAGACTGAGAGGGAAAGGATTTTCAGAATCTCAGCCTTCTCCATGTCCTGTGTCACCAGGTTGCCTGCCCCATTCAACAGTGGAAACCCATTTTCTCTAGTCTTCCTTTTCTTGCTTAGAAGCCTTTCTGGTTGTCTTTCACATCCCTGACCAGATTCAGCTCCAGGTGATCTTTGACTCTCCTAACATATACCTGCATGTTCAGGCTGTGTCCCTGTTCCTCCTGAGCTATCTGTCCCTACTCCCACCTCTTGTGGGCTTTCCTTCTTTCGTTTGAGTTTGGTCAGGAGCTCCTTGCACATTCATGGAGGCCTCTGCTGTGTGGATCTTGTTTGTATTCCAGGAGACATGATAGCACACCAATGTGCCGTGTGGCAAACAAATAGTGTGCTTTGAATGTTTGACCATTTTTGATATTATCTTTATTTCCTTTTTGTATCCTCTTCCCCTCCATCCTGTAACTATTGATTCATTGGTTATTAGTTATGTAGATCAAATATTGAGAAGGAGATAGTCTGATGTGAAAGAAAGAGGCAAAGGAGGTTTTACTATCAGGATGAGGTTAAATAAAATATTAATGTAGGAGAGCAAAACGAGCAGTTTGAAAGCCTGAAAAGACTACATGGAAACAAGGTTGATGAGTATGTTTAGGAACAGATCAAGCCTTCGAGTTGGGAAGACTGAGACTGAACTTGCTGGGGAATATGAGGGGAAAGCCAGAAGAAAGCTTCAGAGTAGGGAGGTGATGTTAAGAAGAGCATGGAGAAAAATTGGAGGAAAGCAATAACAAACAGAGAGATAATAAGTTAACAAGTGAGATTAGGTAAGATCTGTATTTGGATAATAAAGGTAATTAACTGAAACACTTTACTCTCAGTGACATTGATTTGAACTTGTGGACTTCATCATCGCATAATGCTGAATTCAGTTGTACTGCATCACCTCTGCATAGACTTCCCTCTGTGGTGGAGACACAGTGGCTCTGAGGCTGTGCCCCAGGCAGTGGAGTGATGTTCTCTGCAGTGGTACCTGCACAGTGCCCTGCTTAGACAGAGGTCTCTCCAGATCGCCACTTCAGACTAAGTGTTTCTTGTCTGGGTCTTGGGCCCAGAGAGATGAGCAGATCCAGTAGATCAGGGTATGTAATCCAGAAAAGTGCGAAAGAAGAGATGGAGGAGGTTGTTGAGAAGACTCATGCAAAGTGACAGGAACAAGGAATAAGCAAAATGAGGACTGTCCTGCAGAATACCCTGTTGGCACCTGATAATGTTATGACCACAAGGTGTTTGCAGGCATTTTGTGCCTTGTCCTCTTCCCCTGCCTCAACTTTTGTTCCCTATTTCCACATACTGATTTCAAGGCAGACATAATCTGCATATTCTAAAAAGAGTTAAATATCAGCCTGTGTTTAAAAAACAAAAGTAAAAGTTTCGATTTCTACATAAATTTTTCTTTCCTTTCTAAAAGTTCATAAGAATTATTTACACTGTAAAACTTGAAAGTAATATTTTATACGACGAAGTTTTTTACAGACTGCTGTCATATCAGCCACAAGTTTGAATTCACTGTGAAAGAATACATAAATGTGTGTGCCTATGTACTATGCTAAATACTTTCTTTTGAAAAATTATTAATGCTGGACTAGTATCATAACTCATATGTTAATGCTGGCTTATGAACTGGGAGCCCAATTTTACTCCCTGCTCCTGAAGCTAGTTCTGAAGGTTATAGCAAAATTTAGAAAGTATGTTTTCAATTCTGAAAGATCTTTTTCCCTCTCAATGTAATGTGGTAAGTTACAAGATAAAAGAAATCTACAAAAATGACCCAGCTCTAGGAGAAAATAAAAGGAATTAATGATAAGTTAGTGTAACTGGACATACTGTGTACTCTGTTTTGTATTGGCAAAGGAGAACCTCTCTCATTTTGACCATTGAATGATTCATTTCTCTAAATTAAAAGACACTCACCTTGTAAGCCTTAATATTAATAGCATTTGTAATGCATTACAACTTTCACTAGTGTTTTGTATTTGAAAATGTAGCCTCCCAAATGCACTTTCCCACTTCAAAATGTGACCGAACTAACTTATCAGGAATTCCAATAGGTGTATCCTTAAAACTTTCTGCATCTCTGTGAAGTGTTTATATGATGCTTAATAGTGTCTGCAAGCTGCTGTTTTACTCAACTTTCCTGAATTTCAAACATCTATATTTTACTCTCTTATATGCTTTTAACTAAGGTATAGTAGATGCATTTTTGCTTCGGTACTAATTCAAAATGTAATATTCATTTCTTTAGAAGACATTTTTGTTGTTGTGCATGCCTAGTGTTTTGTATGTTGTATATTGCATTCAGAATATTTTTTTCCTTCTCACCTATCCACAAATGCAATGCCGTTCCCATGACGCACCTCTGCTTGCTGTTTACCTGTATGTTAATTCGCTTGACTCCCATTGGCCCACTGCCATCATGTGCTCGCTGCCTGTTATTAAAAGACTCAGTCGACTGCCAAAGCAATGAAGCGACCTCTCGAAGCAACTGTAGACCTGGTACTTTGACCTTTCACCTTTTGCTTTGCATGTAGCTTTTTTTTTTTTTAATTTTATTATAATTTTATTTTTTCCTTCAGAGAAGCAACTAATGAAATTTGTATCGCTTTACTTTTCAAACATCAACCGGAAATGATTTCACGTACTCGTTAATTTACCGGAAGCTCTATTTATCCATCTCATTCTCATATGTAATAGACTGCAGACGATTTAGTTTGGTTCCTAACACAGTTTCATCTTTTTTAAATCTCTCATGAAAAGTCGAATTGAGATAAAACTGCTTTTGTAATTGAAAATGCATAATGTAATCCATTAATCTGTATAATAATAGGAAATGTTATTTAAATTTAAAAATAAAAGAAAATACTTGGCAATGAAACACAAGTGGTTTTTTCTCCCTGTAATATTTAAAAACCTACTTAAAGGCAATGCCATTTTCGTTGCTTTAAAGCCAACGTTTCTTTTCAGTAGTTGTGCTGCTACAGTTCTAGGTTAATAGTACCATGCTTTTGCTACCAATAACAAAATTTCACTCATTTTACATTGCTGTGCTTTGAGTTAATATGCATGGCGAGGCATCTTTAGCCGCTTTAAAAAATACTAAGTTTTTGTATTTATGTATATGTTACGGACAGAGTCTTAAAAATGGCACCATTTTAACTAACTTTCTTATTTACAGGCCTTTCCTCCTGGTGTGCTTCACCCTTTACCAAAGAGACAAGCACTTGAAAAAAGCAATGGTGCCAGTGCCGTTTTCAATCCCAGTGTCTTGCACTATCAACAGGCTCTTGCCAATGCTCAGTTGCAGCAACATGCAGCGTTTATCCCAACAGGTATGTTGTATCCACAATGAGCTGGTTTTCTGTCCCTGAGGTAGCCTCTGTGTCAGGGAGTTGCTCTTAACAGAATGTTTTATTATACTCCCTGCCCCACTTGAGGTGAAGTCTGCACACGATTGCACATTATTTTAATTCCTCTAGCAAAGGACAAGAATTCAAGCAGAAATTTCAACATGCCGTTAAGCTGCTTTTTTGCACATTCATAGCCTTGCTCATCATTCTCCAGAGTTTGCCCCTTTTTGCCTACTGTAAATTGGCTGGATTTTGACTTGTATCTGTTTCCACTAACAAAAATGCTGGGAAAAGCATTCAGAGATGCCACAGCATCCTCCTGCTCCCTCAGCTGCTGTCTTGCGGCTGTGGGGGTTTCCCCAGCCCCACACGAGCACCCTGAGAAAGGGAACACCAGCCATAAACTTCCAGTCGATACCTGCGTGGAGGCACTGGCAAAACACATCGCTCCCCGCAGCTGCACTAAAGGGCTTTCAGGCATCAGATGCATTTTCGTGGTTTTTGAGCACCAGCAGAACTTTTCCTAGCATTTGTGGCTCATAGCTGGGGTTATAATTCTTCATAGGGATGATCCAAAGATGAGTGAGTGTAATTTACATTTCAGTGCTCGGAGCTCTGTGAAATTTAGAATGTTCAGAGATGGCTTGACCTGCACCCTGCCTGGTAGCAGGGTTTCTCTTTAATACTGCAAGAGAAGGGATGTGCTGGGTGCTCGTGTAAGCAGTAACAACACAACCCTCTAAATTGTGTCAGTCACCCCCACTCCAGCTTCCCAAAGGAGAACATCTCTCCTAAAGAATTCTGTGATTTCATTCGTAATTAACAAATTACGTATTTTAGCGTCAGGGTGTTCTCGAGTGTAAACTTCGTAATAGTTTGAAACTACGTGTTTGCAAATGTGCTTGACATTTCAGCAATGGTAATTTAATTTATAGAAATAATGTCAGTTAAACAAGAAATGAAAGGCAACACATGATGATTTCCCAATCTATCAGCATTCCCATATGTTTTTAAAGATAAAAAACAAACACAGATGGCTTTGACTTCATGGAATTTTTCTATAAGGCCTCAGTAACAACCTTGGAGCCTGCCCCCGTATTTGTAATAGTAAGTAATAGCATAGCCTTATTTTTAGCACATTGGTGCACCAGAATATCTGTGGCAGAAAACACACTGACATTTATGGGAGTGTTTGAAAAAAAATAAACAAATGGTGACACCGCCTATTTGGACATGAATGGAAGACTGCCCTGTGCTTACAGAACATACAGAAATTTCCACTAATTTATTTTACATTGAAACTGTGAGAATTTGTAGCATGATAGGTATTTTTTCCTTCTTAAGCACTCCCTTTCAGGGCTTATTGCTCTTATTTGCAATCAACAAGGACTTGAAATTAACTATGGAAAATACAGTAGTTTAAACCTTTTCCAATGAAAAAGCATTTGGATATTTTCCAGACTTTTGGAATGTTCATGCTTCCTTAAGTAGCCTACTTTTCGTACTTTTTATTGTCCATCCCTCTTTCCAACTAATTGTTGTAATTCTAGTTTTAGCTGACAAATTTCTGGTGGTAGGAAGGGTGCATCTTGGAACCAAACCTTAAGGGCCAAGTTGTTGTCAAACCCCAAAACAAGTGCATGAAAAAAAAAGAAGAAACAGAGGTATAAAATAGCAGATGGAGCCCAAGCCCCAGAGTAGAAAAGCTTTCTTAAAATGATGAACCTCCTGCTCTTTTCAAACACCATCAGCTCCAAGGAAGGATATTGAAGAGAGGAGTGGGGTATGGGAGGAGTTCAGGAAAGGGGAACACCCTCTATAAGAATGGGTGTCATGAGCTTTCCATTGAAGATGATACATCTGAAATTCCCACATTTCCTAGGAAGGTTGGATTTGGTGGGTGTAAGGACTGTCATGCAACGCACGTCTGAGGAGCAATGCATGATGTTATCTGTTGGATTTTAAATGATTATGTGATATTTTCTAAACTGGTATAATTTTCAAATGTGTTCCTTGTGTGTGTGTGCGTGTGTGTTAAAATTTAAGACAAGTTTTGCTGCTGGAATATATATAAAACTTAATTGTTTTATATAACTTCTCTGCTTTCTTAACCACTGGCTCCCCTAATAAAAAGTGTGGGGCTTGACTTAGCATGGCTTACCTCTGAAGTTCTGCACTTTGTTTGTTTTACATCAGTTTGATTGCTTTGTCACCTTCTTATTGTTTGGTGAACGATCTTTAAAACAGCAGATCTCTTCTCTCTTCCCATTGCTGTTTGTTAGTGTTTCTATAGCCTCTAGAGGAGGAACTCTGTGTGTTCTCTGGGGATTGTTTTTGGGTAAGGTCATTCATAGTCATGCAAGTCCTGCGATGGTCCAATATGGGGCTGCAGTAGTAATTCAGCAGGAATACAGGAAGCATATTTGACTCTGTGACAAATATGCATGTACCTGGCACTAGTCTCCTTACCTGCTTGCCTTCACCAGCTTGCTGTATGCACTGTACTGGAAATAGGCTGATCTCTTTCTTTCATTTGCCCTTTCCAGAAAGGTTAAAGGTGGGCTAGGCACCAAAGCTAAACTGCATGGCAGGTGAGCAGTCATCCCACAGCACCTCTGAGTGCTGGGAGCCTTCTGCTGGAATGTTAAACACTTTGAGGTGTTTAGCTTGGGACTTGTCAAAGTACTGTTTTCTTTGTGTAAAGAGTGGGTGCATTAACATCAAACACAAATTTGGCAAAGCCCCTGCAGTAGAATATTGTCTTAATTCCACTTCCTTTTCCTGCCACATGTCCAAAAATTGGTGAATGTTGATCCACACAACATTGAGCTGTCTGAATTATGCAGTGAGTTCTAGAAGTCCCAAATACTGTGATCTTTAACCAAAGATGTGTTTATAAACAAAAACCTGTTGCTGCAAAAGCACTAAGTGAAAGGATAACATTAATAAGTAAAAAAGTTTATGTACAGAAACATGCCCAAACCCACACAGTATATACAGGAGTGTTTAGTAAGAACACAATCATCTTTTTGTGTTTAAGCAAAACTGTGAATGACCTTACAGTTTCATTTAACTAACTTACTTCTCTGTGGTTATGCTTGAATCTCACTTTGAATGTTAACTCTAAACAGCTAACCTGTTTCTTCCCTTTATCCACTTTTTTCACCTATCATTGCATGACATGCAGGGTCAGTTTTGTGCATGACACCCGCTACCAGTATTGGTAGGTTCCAAATTTCTTTATTGATTTCTTTTTTAATAATGTATATGATGTATATTCACTTGTTTCAAAAATCCTAGGCGAGATTTAGCCACTGACTAGAATTAAAGGTTCACTTGTCCTTCTGGTTGACTTTGCAGAGTGTTTAGATTTGTAGATGAGAGCTGCAGTTTAGACATGATATCACCTGCTATAACAACTACACTGCAAAAGCATAATACCATGAATTCCAGTCTGCTTTTCAGTTTTCAAAGCTTTATTTCTCTTTATATTTTATATTGTCTAGTACTATAAAATCATAAAATACTGGAAAAAGCCAGCAAATTTCATCAGTGTTTTAAAGTTTCATAGTGGTGTGCCTATTTCTCCTTTGCTGTGTGTTAGAAAGTTTTATCAGCGTTTCCCAGACATGCCTGCTTTGATCCACAGAGATTCTGTTGAAACTTGTGATCTGAATCTCACTCCTTCTTTAAATATATTTGCAGCTTGAAATTAACATTTTGGGCATGCAAAGTGAAAGTTCAATGCAACAGTCTCTGAGACAAAAAAGTAATCTTTCTTCTGTTGCCCTATCCCAGTGATTTTAGTTTGGGGTTTTGGGCCTACTCACATAAACAGTTAAAATATCAAGCCTTTAAAACATCAAATTAATAATTCCCCCATGAAGATGCTGATTAAAATTCATTCTTAAAATGAGCAAAAGCAGTGTCTTTCACAAAATCGATCTTGCTTTTTTAGATCAAACAAAGTAGTGTATATATCAGGATAATTATTTTCATCCCTCTCCTGATTTTTGCCTCAAGCAGATGGTAATTTAACTCTGATAAAGTCGAACAGTTATGCAGTGCTTGTAGGAAAAAGCGCATAAATTGGATTATGAAGGAAGACAGAGAGTATCTAGCTTACTTCAAAATGAAGATACATGAAAATAATTCATTTTTAATTGTGTTTAAAAATTAAGATGAACATTTAACAGTTTTTTTCCCAGTATAAACCACTGGGATTTTTTAGTAGGATTTTAATTTGAAGTGCTTTATAGCTGTACTGGGGGAAAACAAATAACGCATGTAACAATCCGCCGGTAACGGGCTATTTTGGTAAAGGCCTCATTTGCACAAGTAATCTTCTTCTTAGAGACAACACTTGCATTTTCAGTGGTCCTTACTCTTTTTTTCTGGGAATCGCCGATTGTGTTGACAACCTTCCTTTAATTGTACTTGTAATAAGCTATTTTCCCTTTTTTTTTATTTCTCCGCCACGCTTTCTCGCTTTGCACTGTGATTGCATGCCATCTGCCGGTTTAACCCATGACGATGGCTTGCCGCTCTTGATATTCACCATGCCAAAAATACCACTTCTCTTACCATAATGCTGCACCCTCCTGTTCATTGCTTCCATGGTTCCCCTCCTGAAAGTACCCATGATGCACAACGCTACGGCCGCCACTGTCTCTGCAGCAACAACTCCTGCAACAAGTGTTCCCTTCGCCGCAACAGCCACAGCAAATCAGGTTTGCTCCTTTTAAAGCTTTCTTTCACAAGATCCTGAACTCTAAATGAGTGCTGAGATTTTTATTTTAATTTTTTTTAACAAAAAAAATTCTCACAGAGAATTTTTTTTTTATTTCTGTGTTTACCCCATCAAATTTTACTTTTGTTTTTAAGTCGTTTATAGCAAGTGTTTGTGGGACAGGTTGCACTTATTTAGAGTTAACATTTGTTGCAAATAATGATGTAGCTGTGTTTTGTGTTGCGATGTTTGTACCTAATTATTGTGTAATTAACCCAGCTGGAGTTAGAATCACCATAGTACTGGATTACTTACAAAAGTCTATTATTAACTCCTAAGTTCAAAAGGAAGATCATCATAGGTTTCAAACATTCAGGTGTGTTAATGTAGCCTTCTCCATGAGGTGTGGAAATGACTAATTTGTAAGCATGGAAGCTGTCAAAAATCACAAGCAGGACGAGGCAACTGGAAAAAAAGAATTGAATGTTTTCTGCAAATACTAGTGATCAAAACAGCAGTCCAGATATTTATGACTATGCCTGCTTTTTATTTTAAAGTATGACTTTTTTTTAACCTGGGAATTATATTTCCCTGAGGAAGAACGTTGATAGAAAGAATCCCAAGGGTTATTGTCTGAGGCAGGCTAGGAAAGATGATACTTTCTCCTCCTCTTCTGCAGTTTATGTTAATGGCGATTTTCATTTTGGTTGGGTTTCCCCTCCTCCTCTAGGAGCTAATTCCCAGGGAAGACATATCTATTGCAGCCTGGAGTGTGTACCTTTGACTCCTCTGTTGGGGCAATTCCCTCCCTGATGTGCCAGGAGAGGAGTTTGCACAGCAGTTGGGTCACTCTGACTTGACCAGAGTGTTGCTCTGAGACCATGCTCAGGCACTTCTACCTGAGATGTGTTTCCCCTCAGGTTCTGAGAGGTCAGATGGAAAAGGAAACAAGCAGATTTGCTCACCAGAAGAAAGCAAAGGGCTATGTCTCCATCATCTTCCCTTGTATTGCTCCTGAACAGACTGACAAGCTGTTGCAGACCCAGTAGAAATGCTGTCCTATTGGTTCCTTCCCCTCTACTTGCCAAGGACTTAGAGAGAAATCAGTGAAAATGTTTTGCTTAATAATGTTATACTAGCAGGTTTATTTTTTTTTACTGGCATTCCCAAAACTATTTAAGTATCCCATAGAAAAATAGAAGTTGCTGCAAGAGTTTATTTTTACTAATTTAGGAAAAATATACTACCTCTGAAATACATCCTACTTTCTTAAAGAAACACAAACCAGTCCATTTTCTTTTTTTTTTTTTTTTAGGTTTGTTTGCCAACATTGAGATGTTTTTGATTCTAGCATTTTCATCAAAAGAAGGTTGTTGTTTTGTGCTTACACAAGATCTAGCTTGTAAAAAATACTTGGGATAAGGATGAAAGTGCAGCAGGCAAATGGTGCATTACACAGTCCTTCCCAGAACTGTCTACAGCAGAAAATTGTTTGGTGGTATCCAGTGTAGTTTTGTGATCTCAAAGTGGTGACAGAGGGGCTTGAAGATGCTAAGGATCTAAGAGAAAATGAGATGGCTTAGGGAGGGGTTCAGCCAGGGACCCTCTCCAGCACAGGAATGCAGCTGGGGCAGCTCCACCACCTGCACTCCTGAGTGCCAGAGGGGCTGACTGTGGCTGAAGGTAGAATAAATACATGGATGCCTACAAAAGGACCAGTAAGCAGTATTTTTGTTTTTTAGTTAATGGGAACACTTTGGCACAATTAACGAGTGCCACTGCGAAGACAGAGGTGTGCCTTAATGCTCTTTCTCATCTAGCAGGAGGGCAGGCAGAGCCCCTTCTTTCCCAGTGCAGATATTGTTTGCGTTGGAGGATTATAGCGTTTCAAATTTAACAGGAGTTTTAGAAAGTGTCTGTATTTATCTAGTTGCATATATTTTTGCATATACACACAATTCTATGCTGAAATTAATGGATGGTTCAACAGGAGGATGGGTTTTCACTTGTTTAACTTCAGCCATTTGTAAGTTTGGCATCTAGTTCATCTGCTTTCCTGGAAGTCCATGTTAGGGCAGGGTAAATTGCCCTGGAGGGTCCTGCCTCTGTACCTTTCCTATGGAATGAGTGTAGGTGTGTTCCTAAAGCTCTGCACCACTGCATGTGGAGGAGATGAGTCCCACCTCAGGAGCTCATTGGCTTCTGTAGCATGTGCAATCACAGTCACGGTTTTTTCCTCACTCCTATTTTGTTTTAGTCATTTTAAGTCTTTAAAAGCTACAGTAAAAAGCCCATGTATTTCAAAGTAGGAAAGTAGTAGTAGTTCCTTCTTTATAAGAGACACAATTCCAATTTTTCTGTTTATTTACAACCTTACAATCCTAAGATTGGAGACCAAGCTACAATGCTAGGAAAGCCCCACAGTAACACTGTGGCACAAATCCTCCATATTTCTTTAGCCCAAGAAACCCACAAGGAGCAGGTTATTAACTTGGTAATTAACATGACTTTTTTCATGGTCACAGCATTCTTTGTGTCCCCTTGAATGGGTTTAAACTCTCCTGAGTATTTCAGAAAAGGACTTTTTTATTCCAACCAGATAAAATTTCCTTTTCTAGCCTGTGTCACACTGCTTTGTATATCTGTGAGGTACAGTTTCCTCTTTCCAGTGTCTCTACCATACTTTTTTTTTACAACTTGCAGCCTTCAGCTTGTCCCATTTCAGCTCCCACGGCTTCTCCTCACAATTCCAGGCCTGAAAAGAAAGTTGTAGCAGGGCCTAATCATTTATCTTAATATCATTTGGTTTAGTATTCTGACCTGGGGAAAGATTGCTGGTCTTCCTGGGATTCAGCATGATGATCCCTGTGCCTTTGAAGCACATGCAGAAGGGAAAAGTCAACATCCAAAAAGTTATGGCTGTTTATTAGCCATCGGTCTCAGCTGATGGCTAATAAAACATAATGACTCCACTGGGCCCAGTAAATAATTTAGTATGTGCTATCAGCTTGTATTTTGGAAAAAAAATATCACTATGTCTCATGTCTTCTGTATATCCTTTCTTTCAGAAAATAACACAAGAGCTAAGAATACACTTGTATTGGCACACACTGTCAGTCATGCATGGCCAACAACTCTGGGCATTATGTGTTCAATATATAGCAAGAGGCACATGGGAGGAATGTGTAAAGTTAAAGGCTGTACAGTGTACATCTGTGCAGGGTGACACTAGTAAAGAATATATGGAAAATTTGGCTTCTCTTGCTTTTCCTGACTTACAAAGGTTAGGTTTTAAAAATAATTTTCTTGCAGTGTACTTCAGAGAGGAAGAGAATTGCTTTGGTCTAATGCAACGTAAACAGGATGCAGCAAAAGTGCTTTAGCAAACACTATTTTACAAACTCTGATTAAAATCTTACTGTGATGATACCAGAGCTGGTGATGTTGCTGTTCACTCAAGGCAGTGTCCCACTTACTGTAGCTGCCAGGCTGTGCTGAGAGGAAATGAAGGGGAGGGAATTTCAGCTTTCCAGTGAAAAGCAGCTCAAAGGTACATGTCCAGGAGCATGACTGGTCAGAGGTAAAAGACCCTTCCCCTTTTCCTTTCGCCCTTCACAATTGCTCCAGCCATTCCTGCCAGATGGGGCTTGAAGCCTCAGCTGCCTAACCTCACTTCAGCAGTAGATGCTTGATGAACTTTCAGTTCAGTTGTGTGGGGATGCTGACAGTGTTTTCTTGGAGCAAAGTTTGAAGTCATGTGAAATGATGGTGAGAAGCAGCGTTAGGACATGAATACAGAGGGTTTGGTCCTAGCTCCCTCTAGTGCATGCATGGGGACAGAGGTAAGTAAAATGTCCTGCTTAAAATACTAATACAGTCTTTGTGTGTAAATATATACTTCAGAGATCTTTAACAAAGCTTTTGTTATTCCTTCAGCTAGTGGACTAGCAATACTCAACCAAGCCAGGAAACTGTTACCTGCTGAGCCTTACTCACAGGTAGAATCACAGAATCATTTAGATTGGAAAAAACCTCTACAGTCGCATCAACTGTTAACCTAGCATTGCAAAGTTCACCACTAAACCATGCCCCTAAGTGCAGCAGCTACACATCTTTTAAATACCTCCAGGGATTGTGACTGCTTTGGGTACTGTTCCAAAGCTTGATAACCCTTTGCATGAAGAAATGTTTTCTGATGTCCAATCTAAACCTCCCCTGGTGCAACCTGAGGCCATTTTCTCTCATGCTGTCACTTGTTACTTGGGAGAAGAGACCAATGCCCACCTTGGTACCACCTCCTTTCAGGTGGTTGTAGAGGGAGGAGGTGAGTATTTACTGACTGTTTTTTGAGGCTAAGAGTGCTGTTATTTCAGGGTGATATGAAAGTCATAGATCTTAAGGAAAATTATTTTGGAAGTTTGTTTCTCTTCTTGTTTTACTGTTTGCTTTGTGGGAAAATACAGGAATAGAAACTTGGGGAAAGATTAGATAGAGCCTACTTGGAGGTGAGGATGTTCATGCTAATGGAAATGCAGAAAAAATGGGACTTCCTCCACCCTGCACACCAAAGATAATTTAACAGAGGATGGTTTATCCTGACATTATTTGAGAGAGATAATATTCTGACTTTTGGGGCTGAAGTTCAATTTTAAATAATGGCAAACATCTCCTTGTGGGGGCTTTAAATTTCTAAATTAGAAAGCCTCACTACTGTTCCATTTCTCTATATATATATATATCTTTGTGAGTCCTACAAGGATTAGAAGATTAGAACTCAGCCCAAAATTAAGACACTTAAGTATTGATGTCTAAGTATGGGTGTCTACATGCAAGATACAAGTTTAAGTACCCACTGTAGACTGTGAAGTTTATCAGCCCAGTCAGATGAAATCTGGAGAGTAGCCTGGTTTGTCCTTCAAAAGTCTCACAGGGCTTGCTTCAGTTGCCTAAACATGTGTCTGGTGACGTTTGAGATTGCCCTAAGATAACCCTGGATGTCTCGGTTACCCAAGACATTTTCACAAGCTTGCCAGGTGCAACACAGGACCTACAGACAAATTTGCACACCTACTTCTGAACTGGCAGCTGGATGACAGGCAAGACACATTAGCCCTTAGCCCAAGTTGTATTAAAACCCTGGTGAGCCTGTGACCCCAGCCTGCAGCTGGTGATCACATGAAGGGATCTCCAGGCTTTGTTTGCTTACTGACTAGGTTGTGTCATCTCAGTGAGTGTGGTGGAGGGTTAAGGGACCAGCATTTCGGTGTCCTAATCTGTGTCCTCAGGTTCAGTGAGTGTTTCCATAGTTCCTGGTTATCAGAGGACATTTACCAAATTCCAAACAAATCCAAGCAATGTGAGTCTTGTTCATGTCACATCAGTTCAGAACAGTACATGGCTTTATTTTTTTGTACCAATGAAAATGGGCAGAGTCTGATAGTATAAAAATGGCATAATAGAGAATGCTGCATAAAGATGTTTTTAGTGACATTATTCTACTGGTTTTATGACCTTTTATCAAGAAGGAAATAGTAAAGAACATATCCAAAAGAAAAATTAAATTCTTAGAGCCTGTGTTTAAAAGGAAATATAAGATCAACATGCTGTCTCATGCTAAGGCTTGCGATTATCTGGCACAGCTGCTTTAAATTATGCATCAGCATTTGCACTGAATTAGGTGGCAATTATGCAGATATTAATTATGGAATCATTCAGTAGCCTTCAGTTCTGTCAAAGTCTGTTAGAATACAATGAAGCAAAAATAAAAAATAGTTATGTTTGAGTGTCACAAACAAAAGAACAATTAAAATATTTGCCCCAAAATTCAAAAACTAATTAACGTAGTGTAAAATACAAACATGCCAAACATTTGGGATTTGGGACATCATGTGTGGTGGCTTCATCAGGAGGGATCAGAGCCAGGACGTGCAGCAACAGAGCACCTCTCCTTGCCAAGGTGCCCACAAAGGCAGTGCCACTCCCATGGGAGGCAGATTCTTCCCAGACCAAAATGTCATGGGGCACTGACTCAAGGTGATCGCCCTTTCTGCACGAAGCAGAAGTGCTAGTTTCTCCCTTGTGCTAATATTCCTTGGTGTCCCCCAACAGGGCTTCCTCTCCATTCCTCTGTAACCCCAGGAAGCCTTCTGGCAGGGCAGAGAGCTGCCCATTGCACTGCTGACAAGGCTTTTACTGTCTCATGTTCCCTTTCTTTCTCATGGAAGCCTACTGTACTTGTAAATGGAGAGAAAATAGCAATATACTGAGAAAATTAATTGAAAAATCTGATAAATTGTAGGAAATGGACTTTTTTTGTCATTTAAAAGCAAGCTTTTGAGAAGGAAGGTGGGAAGTGGAAACAAGTGTTATTTACATCCTTAGTGCCAACATACAAGAACATTACAAATAAGAGCCTATGCAAAATTCATGTTAGCGGTTTGAAAACCTTTAATTGCAGTTTCTGAGGGAATGAGGGAACAGGTAGGAAATCATTTCTTCTGGGAATCAATTATTCTGGGAATAATGAATATCTAAACAATTTTAGTTTGGGGTTTTTTTTCCTGACTGAAAGTTTTGGTCTAAAAATTCCGTAAAGTTCTAACTTAAATGCTCCTATAGAAAATTCTGTTCCAGCAACAGAAAGAATGATTTGAATCTGACTTGGAAAAGTCCAGAAAAGGAGACAGAGGAACAAGTTCCATCCTCAGACACATTATAGAGGGAATACTTTCAGGGAGCCGGCACAGGGCAGGACAGTGTTGAGCATCTAGTGAGCCTACCTAACAACTGACCATCTAGCTTTGTACCTGCTCCAGGCTGGAAAAACAAATCTAAGTGACCCTTGGTCATGAAGAATCATTTCTCTAGAGAAGGTATTTAAATAGTAATAGCTTTTCACAGTAGGAAAGGCAAACTTAAACTGCTTGCTGCTTCTTTCATGCTAGACACACAAGAATTACAAGCCTCATCTCACTCAAGTTATCTTGTCTGACACCGAGTTACAGGTAAGTAGCTGTGACTCACAGACTCAAGAAGTAAGAGTTTCCAATATTAAAGCTCACAGCAAATCTTGAACAGTGTCAAGAAAACCTCCTTTGGATTACCTTGAAACACCTGATGTTACAAAATAAGTGGCAAAACTATTTTCTAAGGCACCAGAGAAGCAAAACAGAAAGATCACCCTGGAAAATATAATGGAACTCTATTTTAGTCTCACGCAAAATTTAACCAGGTCTTTGTTTTAATAATATTTTTGGCCTCTTAACATAGCATGTTTCTTTGCAGATGATAAAAAGTTCCAGTAGACTTGTATAAAAAACTTTAGATTGCATGTTCATATACAAGAAGCCTGTGGGGAAGAAATGGAATAACCTCTGTTCTGTTTGGGGTGTTTTTTAGAAATTCTCCCATCATACCCCTCTCCCCTGTATAGGACTAAAACCTAACTTCCTCTGGTATCCTGCTAGATGGCAGTGTCACACAATTTCAGCAGTGAAAAAAAGGCTTCATTCTTTTATATAACAAAAATCAAAACAGATTTCCCTTCCCTGTTATAGAAATTTAAAGAAAAAATGTTGATGTTTGATACAATAATTCATTTTGTGTTCCTGCTTTCAATTATTCAACAACTGATAGTCTGACAAGTGGAGTAAAAGTCTTTTGGGGCATATATTTATTATTTAAAGATAGGAAGTTATTTCTAAAGTCCACTAATTTTGTAGGCATTTGGGGGAAAATGAGTTTTTTTTCATGGTTTATACACACCGGCTCCATGTGAATCTGGGTTTTTCCATCATAAAATTTTAACAACACAGAGCAGCGTGGAGCTCCAGATGTACTTTTCCAGGATTCTGTCCTTTAAAATAATTTCATCTGGACATCTCTAGGTGCTCTGAGTATTTTCCCTTGAATTAAACAAAGATCATATTTTTATCTTGGTGTATGATTTATAGCCTACTAGAAATGCCAGTCTTTGGCTTTGAGTGTGCAGGAGGCTGCACTGGAAACATCTATATATTAATTTTTGTTGATTGTATCTGTTGTGACTTTCAGCTGGATGCAGAAATTTGCTAACTTGCCTGACTTCATTTTTGCAATATTACCTGCCATGGCACACACTAGTAGGTGTGTCTGTTTATGTGAGAGTAATCAGATGAGAAGAAAATTAAGAAAGTGGTAAGTAGTCAAAAGTCAGGAAGGTTAAGATTTCCTCAGAGAAGCTATGAGTATAGTGAGTTTTATAAAACTGACACAAGGTCATAAATCTGGTATTTTCTGTGTCCGAGTTTAGTTCTGGATATTGTCTCTTGCTGTGAAGGGAGTCTGAACTGGAATACCAGGTTTTGGGAGAGGAGGGGTTTCAGGGTGGTGATAACTGCTGAGGAGCCTGCAGAAGTACTGGCTGTGCTCTGTGTGCAGTGGTGCCTTTGCCTAAAAAGGATGCTCTATGTGTAGTGGCGGCCTCATCTTGCATTATGTGGGCATGCTTGGTGTCTAAAAGGAAAATGCAAAGCAGTTTTGTTAAAAAAAAAAAGGCTAAGTGAGGATGTCAGGTTGAAGAAGTAACACCCCTGCAAGAGGAATATGGGCACTTCCATGGATCATGCACAATTTGTGCTTGGCTTTCACTCATTTGTGCTCTCAGTTTCTCTCTACAAGCCTATTCTGGCAGTTTCTAAAATTCAAGAAGAGGAGGAAAATGACCTAAAAATAGGAAGTGAAAAACACAGATTATTGCAGTAACTCAGACCTGCTGGAAGGTAAAATGGAGTGGCTATCCAAAACAGTCACTGTATGTGTGCTCCTAAAATACTACAGCAGTGGTTTTCTCACTTCTGTATAGTCTGTCTACTGCCTCTGCAATGAGTTAAAAATAGATTTTGGTAGAATATATTAGAGCATGTTATGATCAATTTTTAGCACTGCATTATTTATTACTTTAAAGAATAAATAAAGCCAGATTGCTTTCATTTCTAAACCAACTGATCCTCTGTTTCTCCAGAGTGAGTAAATACTTATTAAATTGAACTTAAATATTGTACATTATTACTTGAGTAAATACCTACTGAAGCTCATAAGCAAGCTTAGGCGTTGGCAGCACAAGTTGCTTTGGTCTCTTCTTTCAGGACCTTGTAACAATTAAGTGAGAAAAATGATGCTGCTGAACACTTGAACCCTTTGGGATCCCATAATTGCCTTTAACTTTTTTTTTAGATCGTTGTGAAGAGCTGGATTCAGACAAGGTCTTTGTCAGTTTTATGACACCCTGATGGTCAAGAGCTTATGCCTGATGGAATGAAAATGTGCAAGCAGATGTGTCCACTTCAGCTTGGACATCTGACCCCCAGCCATTTCCAGAGGCATACTGTCAGCATATGGGACAGGCAAAACTGGGCACACTCAGATTTAGGGAAGAAAAGAGAGGATAGAGCAGGGCACCAGAATTACCATGTGAGGGAATGAACTGTGAGAAAGCCAAGGAAATAGGACCTCCAGCCCTCAAGAAACAGCTGATGCCCCGTATTAGGCCCTGTATGGGCAGGCTGCCATGTGTAGCCCAGACATCTCACTTGCTGTGTTCAAATCAGAGGTCACCTTATTGATGAGCAAAGTAGACAATTATATTGAAGTTGCACTGGATTAATGGCAAAGCAATAAGAGAAAATCTTCCTTCAGCCCGGGATTGAGGAGAGGACTGTGGTTAGTGAATAAAAGAAAGCACATACCATTAAATGATAATATGCTGGAAATGAGAAGGAGGTTTCAGGGGAGAAGGAGTAGCAAAGGAAAAAGTCCAGGCTGCATTTAATGCAAGCAAGAGTTCGAGTTGACTCAGGTGTCAGCAGTCGAGACAGGGGCAAAACTTATCCCATGGGACAGTGTTGGTGGGAGCACTGGTGGGGGCAAGTGGAATGTTTGGGATGGTGCTCCATGGAGGTGCTGCTGCAGAATCTGTGGGGAAAAGGAGGTGAAAAAGTCAATCTGTAAGGCTATCTAAAAATTAAATAAGACCAGGCATAACTGATACAATAGAGATTGCTTTCAGTAAGTGTCTGAACATTTATTCATCTTCTTCCACTACTAATTAAAAAAAAAAAAGAGTTGTTTATTTTGAAGGAAAGGAACAAGGCACATACCACAAGAGAACATTCTAAGAGAAAATGAAAAATAAAGACATGGAGGCATTTCCCAAAGGCATCAGGAAATATAAATAGTCTTGGGTTCCTTGTCATAAGGAAGAAATACTTGGTGTTACTTTTATTTTTAGAAAGAGGGAGAAGTTATGAGACAGCCTGATATGAGCGGCTGTCTGAAAATATCTGTCATTTTTAATGTATACCCCAGATATATCTGACCAGTCTGCTACTCGTGTGAAAAACATGAATACAGAAAATGTCACTGTGGAAGAGTTCATCTATCCTGATGCAGGTGTCCAAAAGTTAAATACCTTGGTGCAAGCTGTTGACCACAGACTTTCATTTGGTGAAGGGCAAAAAAGCATCATGAGTTGATAATCTGTCTCATACTAAAATAAGTTGCCTGAGGTAGCCTAGGAAGATGTAAAATGGGCGACTGGCTGAGGCATTCGTGACTGAAATGCTCTGAGATAAATCTTGTTTACAAGAAACTCCTATTACTACATTGCTTTCAGAATGGAAGGCTGAGCAGACCAGAATGTTTGCTATGTATGAGTTAATTCTTGGAGGGGTAAGTGCTTTGCAATGTAGAGATAAAATACAATCTTACCATTTTCTTAAAATATATTAGGGCTTATAAAGCACACTCTATTTTGGAGTAATAATTTCAAAACTTCTGAAAAAGAAACATGTCAGTGGTAGATGCAAAGTCATGTTTTCCAGCTGATCCACTGTGACAGGTCTTTAGTTGAACAAGAGTTCATGTACACTGAATTCATGCAGAATGGTAAATTTTCTGTATTCATCGTTGTACAATAAATCTGGAACTGGAAAATGAATTTAAGTCAGAGACTATAAAGAAGCTTTGTGAATTGTAGCTTCAAAACAGAAAGCCAAACAGTGTTCTTGTAATTCCAAGAACCTAGTCATGATTCTCTGTAATTTGGTCAATTCCATGAACTGTATCAAGCAGTAACCTGCGTGTCAGAAAAGAGTTCAAAAAAATGGAGTTGCTACTTTAATTTAAAAGATTTTCAATTTTGCTTTTTAAGTCTTGAGACAACAACTGATCACAGCCACCTTTGCCGGATCTGAGGAACTCCCAAATTGATTTATCTGCATTGGCAGTCAGTGAGAAGCTGAAACCATTGGCTGAAACCAACATCTCTCTTGGTTGTCATTCCACTGGATGACACTGCAGAATTGTATCAACCTTATGAGCAACCCTGTCTGAATTTCGGGATGTTCTGTGTTGCACAAGGGGCTTAATGACTACTGTGATCATTCAGAAGTCCTGAAGGTAAAGGTCAAAAAGAGCCATGCTCTGGTAGGAAAGAAAGTCTTGACATTTAGGAGCTGAAAATGTCACTTCTGAAGAGCTGGAAAATTTTAAGGAGCAAATTTAGAAAGCAGTTTGCAGAAATTTAGGTTCACTCTTTGTGTTACTAGTTTCAGTGAGGTCTGAACTACCATTGGCACAGTGTGAATGATTTTAATTTAAAGGGTAGACAGCTTTCTGTCACTTCAAACAGGTATCAAGCAAGAAGATGATGGAGAGGGTACCTTTATGTGTTACTACCTCCAAAAAATGCCCTTTTCTGTTATTAAATCTTCTGTGAGGTACTACTCAAGGCTCTGAGTGCCATTCTGCTTATGCTGGAAATAGTCTTGTTAGATCTTTTACTGCAGCAGCAGCAGGTGTTTTCTGGCATGTCTGTATCCACACCTGTGCATCTTATCAATTCAGAGCATGAGAAAATGCTTTCCCATGCTTCACCTGTAGACCTTTGTACACGGGACAATGCACACTCATTGTACAGTCTTGTTTTTCAGGGCTTTTTCTTATATATACTATAGTAGAAGTGTAATGAGATTACATCCTGTTCCTATGAACTATAATGTTTTAACAGTATTAGAGTAAATACGACAAGTCAAATATATGTGCATTTGAGATATAATTCTTCAAAGAGCAGTGAACATGAAGGTGGCTGGACCTATTCACAAGTAACAAGGGAGTGCAGACTCTGTAGAATGTGTTTGCAGGGGTGTTCCTTCTCCAGTACAGCGTCTCCTTTTTCAGTATGCAAGTGATGGAGCAATTAGCAGCGATGCAGACTTAGATAAACTCTGCCTTCCACCACAGTTTATTACTTCATTTGTAGATTAAACGGAAGAAGTTCACAGTGTGTTTTCCATGGAAAGTTGTTTAGCATTTCATGTTTTTCTGTCAGACACAGTAAAAAAAAACAGTGGCAGAAGCTGATGCCTGTGTATGTAGCTGTGGCAGAGTTGTGATATCTTTTGAGAAATAGGGTGTGAACATGTAATTAAAGACTACAGGAGATGCTTTACACTTTGTGGCTAAGGTTAAAAAAGAAATGTAGCTACTCAGTTCTGCAACTTTGCACTGGAGAAGCTTGTTCTGAAGGAGACTTGAGGGTTTTTTCCTAGGAGGACTCCTACGTGTACTAGAAATAGCCAGGTGCAACATGCCCTAGTTACGGCCCTTGTACGAGGGGCGGCACATTGAGGACAACGTGGTGGAACAAGCCAGCTCCACAGCCACTGGCAGCGGGAGAGGCATGGCAGTGAGAGCTCCAGCTGCTCCTCTGGCACCTGCAACCCATAAACAGGACGTGCTTGCACAGAAAAGGAAAGTGCTTGCATTGTCTTCGCTGTTTTCCTGAGTTTTGACAGGAGGAGAGAAAAGGCGGGAATAGGGACACGGCAGTGAAGTCCTTACCTTGGGCTTTGCCACTCACCAGTGCAGGGAAGAGAAGGGGTCTCTGCTCTTTCATGTTGCCCAGGACCCCTCTGTCCTGCCTGGCACACAGCAGGATGAGGGGCACCTGGATTAATCACAATGCCAGGAATAGTCCTACCATTTTCCCAAGAAACAGCCTGAGATTAGACCTCTGCCTTCTCTGTCACATGTTTTGGGGGAATTGTGAACACTGGTCTTGTGGGACTGTTTGACCAAAGTAATTATGGCACAAGGGGCCTGTATCCCTGTACTGTGAGGAAAAAAAGCTATAGGAAAATGCAAGTTTATCCCCTCAAAAGTTGGCAGATGATGTAGTCAGCTGCAGTGTCAGAAATTCTGGGATTTTACTGAGTAAAAAACCTACTGAGAAAATTTCAGGTTGTCCCATTAAGTGAGACCTTAGGATCCTTTAAATACACTTGTGTGATTATGGCTAATCCAGTATAGCTAAAGCTGCTTTATTAATTACATTGACATGTTGGGTTGTAACATGCTAAAAATACCAGTGCTGGAAATCTTGATCATTTCTTATTTTCAGCACAGCTGTGTTCTTTATACTTATTGTCAAATCACCATGCTGGAGCTGAACCAGGGTTATCACAGAGAGGGCTTTATTATTTGAGCAAAGGTATTTCTTTGTTATTTCAAAAGGAAACAGAAGATAGGTGATAAGCTAACAAACTCACAATGGGTGGAAGTTCATTAAAAATATATGGCTTTGTTGTGTTCATGATGTATTTAGATGTTAAGTCCTTTGGAGCAGCAGGTGTTTGTACAGTGTCATTACAATGGGGCCTCACGTGTCACCAGATTTACAGAGCTGATGGCAGTCAAAGATGGCTTTTTGGCTTGCTGGCAAGGTCGTTGGGGTCAGGGAGATGGTGCTTGTGTACAGAGAGCGAGGCAGTGCAGCTGTGATGGGCAGAGGACTGGGACGAGTGCCTGCCATGCAGAGCCAAGCACGTTTCTGTTTGGTGGTGTGTATATCAGAGGTAGTATGTTGTTGAAGTTACTTTCCAAACACCTTTGTCCCTCCGCTTTTAATATAAATATTGCATTAAGCAGAGGTCTAGCTTCATAATACACAAGTAGGTCCAAGTGCTGTCATGACTGCCTTGCATACCACATGCAAATACAGCTTAAAAATATGCCACGAGCCAAATTAAACAGGAAGAGCAGGCGATACACTCTTAATTCCTTGACTTGTGCTTAAGATTGGAGCACAGGATAGCAATGGTGTGATAAAATATCACACCCCTGCCTTTTGATATCACTTTCACTGACAGCGATTTCAGGCAGGTGATGGAAATCTGAACCATTTTCCAATACTGTGAGCAGGTGGAGTTGGTTGCTGAGCACATTGTGCATTTAACCTTCACATTTTTGGAAGCACGAGAGTTTGCACCTGTAAAATGATTGCTTCACTGTGCATTTGAGATACCATGCAGGTAAAGCAGCAAGGTTAGTGACTAGTTAGGTGCACAGAGGTACCACTATGGTAATCCCCCTAGAATCCTTGCCATAAGGAAGTGTGAGAAAACCTCTCAAGTTCACTGATCTGCAGTTAATTTTTTTAGGGAATAAGCAGCTGCTAAAAGTGCATTGAAAAAGACACTTTTGCTTCGTGAAAACCCCCAGCCCAGTACATCTCCTTGTTTGTCAGTGGCAAGGAGCCCTACCTCCACTATTTCCCCTGATCGTTCCTGGCTTTCTGGGAGCATAGTGGGAGCTGGAGAATCGCCCCAGGCACTTTGAGCTCCTCTAGGAGGTGCAGGGCTTTCACCTCCACTGCTAGGCAGGGCGCTGAGGGTGCACACCCTACCTGTGGCCAGGCCCTGGATTCAGCACTGCCCTCCAGTATTTTAGGACATAAAGTACCCCTTCTGTGTGTTCTCATGCACATGAGAGCCTGTGTGCAGGGGAAGACAACCAAGTGTGTGAGACACAAATGCCTCCCAGGCAGCCTGAAGACGTGGGGCACTGTCCCACATGGGATGCTGTCCCACACGGGATGCTGTCCCACACAGGATGCTGTCCCACACGGGACGCTGTCCCACACGGGATGCTGTCCCACACGGGATGCTGTCCCACACGGGATGATGTCCCACATGGGGTGCTGTCCCACACAGGATGCTGTCCCACACGGGACGCTGTCCTGCGTGAGCTGTGCCTGAGCTCGCTTAGGCCAGTGCTGGCCGTCTGGGCGCACTGCTCTCCCCGTGTCACCTAAAAGTGCGATCATGCTTTCCCTTTCTCTCAACAGATAATCCTGAAATAGCCGGCAGGAGTGGAACGGAGTGTCACGAAGCCTCCCTGCGGACGGCCAAGCACGGCTACTGTACATACTACCCCGTCTCCTCCTCTCTAGAGTTGCCACAAACTGCATGCTAAGTCAAGAATTTGTTCTTATGGACAAATCAAAAACTCAAAAAAGCTAGTGCTGCTATGTCATATATGAATATTAAATATGGTATGCTTACTATACTCCAACCTAAAATAGTTAACTACCTGATACCAGCTGTGATGTTTCAAGACATAAAGGATAACATTTAGTTTTAAAGATTTTCTAAGCATAGTTTAATTATTGCAAATATTGTTGTTTCTCCATAACTACACCTAACGAAAATGGTCCAGATCAGTTAGTCTCGTGAGATTTCATGTTTATGAATCTTTCGAGTTCAGCAATAATTGAGTTGCATTGGCTAAAAACTTTCCCCAGTTGCAGGTTTAATTTTCACCCAAACTATGATTCGGGGTTTTCTTCTCAGTTAAAAAAAAAATCTTGGTTTTGCTCCCTTGGTGAGTTGATTCCAAGACAGAGGAAGTGAAACACAGCCCGGTGTCCTGCACATCATCCTGCCAATCTGATATTTTTAGCCAGAAGTCCAAAGTAAAGCACAAAGTCTTTAGATGCACATGGTTGGTGTTTGACTTGTATGGAGAAGTTGCATTTGAATCATAGCAGAATAGCAGAAGAAAATTTTAAAAATTTTGCACAGTATGAACTTCATACCCCTTTCAATCCCCAAAAGAACAAAGTCTTGAGAATATTATTTTACGAGTATATTTATAATGTTTTTAAAATAGACTTTGCAGAAGTGCCTAAATTTTGTCACATCAGACTTGATGAAAGTGAGCCTGATGCCAACAGTCAAATCTCACCGGACGCGAATAATCTTTGAAACTCATAGTCAGGTTACCAAAAAGATCCAAGCTGTTAAGAAGTAATTTCTAGAAGTGTAAAATCAAACAAAATGAAACAAAACAAGACCAAACTAACAAAAAGAAAAGGCAAAAAAGAAGGCTGTAGATGAAGAGATTGTATGATACTCTAATTTAATTAAAATTCAGTTGAGTCACTGAAACTTCATAGGTGACTTTAATCTAGGCTATTAACTGAACACTAAGAATGTAGAATGAGATTCAGTTTAATAAATCATTACTGTATTTGCATTTTTTTAAATTGGATTATAAGATTGTAACCAGATTAGAGTGGAGAAAAAAATAGTTCTTTTAATTGTTTTCCTTTAAAAACATATTTTATGTCACAAAAATATGAAGATATCTTTAATACAATTATATACATGTTATATATACATACATACATATATATGGATGAAGCAGATTTTAATGTTGTTTACTTTTTTAAATACTTCGTTGATTTACAAGGTAATTATATATGTATAATTAAAAAAATCGTTTGTTTGATTTGAGATTTGTTTCAAGCACTATTGTACCAAATATTTCATATTTCACATTTTATATGTTGCACATGTATCACATAAATGACATAGTTTTTAAATTATTGTTTAAAAAACAAGACAGCTGTTATAAGTGGATATTATGTATAATTGTTTGCAGCATAAGTTTTCTATGTGGACATTACTAGTGATTGCAGTATTTTAACCTCTTCAGATTGATTGTAAACTATCTTAAACTTTGGCAGCACTGCCTGTTCTGAACGACTGAAGGCACTAACCATATTATTATTTGTCTAGGAAATTATTTTCCAGGCTAAATCTTGTTTGTCCAATGTCTAATTACTATCTATTTATATATAAAGCTGGAGATTTGATCATCCAAAAGAAAAAAAATAATCACAATTCGGTTGTAAAATTAACATAGTGCTTGTAATGTTGCGTTAGCTTAATTTGTGGAAAAATAACATATCTTAACTTGTTACTTTAGCAGTTAAGGTATCACCATTATATACTATTAAAACACTAATATTTGTAGACTTTCTCAGTCATTATAACTAGGTAGTTGACACTGCAACTTGCCTATATATGTCAAAGTTGTTTTTATTTTTTTATAATAGTTAATTTAGGCATTTGGGTAGCTTATTGTATAATACTAAATGGTAAATTATCCATGTTTAAATATTTTATGTAGATAACTCTTCAAGACATCATTTTGTGTGAACTTTTTATGTTTCAAAATTACTGTTATTCTATGTTTTTTACAATTAATCCAATATTACTATTTTTTGCCCATGGATGACGAAGCTTCAGATACATCAGGTCTTTCATCCAGATAAACTGACAGACAAAAAGAGAAAATGTATTTTTAATAGGAGATCCACTTTCCGACTTTATGACTTTGTAATATTCCTGAAAACTGTACAAGTACAAACCTATGCTAACAGTAAGGAGGCAATTACAGAGATGTGCAAATACGTGTACAACAGATTCTGCATTTTATTTATTTATAAAGTAATTTTATAGACTATTTCAAAATTTGGGAAGATCTAAAACTATTTTTCTGTATAAATATTATTTGCCAAAACTTTGTTTATATTTAAAAAAAAAAGTCTAAGGAAAATGATTAAATTTTAAATGCTTTGTTTAATTAAAAAAAAATACAGCAAGAAATATAACCCCCTAAAAGAACCATGAGATGGGCCAACACGGAGACAGTGAATACTGTAGCTGGGACATGGTTTCAAGCTACTTGAGATGTCTCAGTGCTTATTTTCTTCAAAGGATACAGCACCTCACCAAAATACCTTTTTGTTTGCCTCTCTCATCCAGCATAATTGACAACATGTACAATGAATATTTCGGTAACGGTTAAAAGAAACCCCTCCATTCACTCTTTTCCAGCATATATAATTACTAGTGGTCTGTTAAATAGCCATTCTATTTCTGTTGTGACGTTAAATTCATTCACCCAATGTACAACCACTGAAATAAAAAGAAGCATTTTAAAATGAGAGTGGAGTCAGGGCAATCCTTTCTTGTGGCGCGCTCTGGGAAGAGAGGCCTGGGGTAATAAAAAATTGCCTAAACAAACTGGAGGAACCTTTAAAAAAGTATTTATTTTTTAATTTTATTTTTTCCTTAATTGCTTCTTCAGGTAACAAATCTTTAAGTGCATTCCGCAGGTGCAGGACATGCAGGTGCTGTGTGAGGAAGCCCATGCCCTTCCCTTCTCCTGCCGAGGATGCTGCACCACACGGCTCTAGCCTCCAACAGCCATCCCGAGCCCTTCCTGCCCACCCACACACGCCGGGTGCAGGCAGGCACTGGTTATCCCAGGATGTGGCTCGCAATTGCCTGACCATTGTGGGAATTTTTGGTGGCACATCCTTTGCTTCTTTTCTTTCCTACATCTTGAAGAGTGTTACACCAACAAATAATCCCTGTTATCTGCTAGTTCCTCTGGATAGAGCAGTATCACAAGGGAGTTGTGTGCCCACGGGCAGAGATTGCATGGCAAGCTAGTGACAGAGGAGGGATTAAAACCTCTGGCTGGCAGCTCCGTGGTTTCTTCACACTGCCTTCTCTGATTTATTTTTTTAAATGCTTTCAAAGGAAGGAAATACAATTCCTGCAGAATCAAGAAGAGTTTGTGTCATAAAATTGTCTACGCTTCATCAGCACAGGGCTGGTTTGAAAGGAACCCAAAGTCACAAGTGATATGGGAAACCACCAGGCCAACCAGTCTTGTTGGATGTATCACAGATGTACTGAGCCAGAAGCCTGCTGAGAACGAGTATGTGGGATGAAGAGGAGAAACAGGATGACTTGCAGGGACAGGGAAGGACTGGGGCATTAGAGGGCTGCAAGGGCATTGTAGAGCAGAAGCAGCAAATTATTAAAATTCAACTCTTAATGACTCAGGAGTGGGAAGCCTGTCTGTTGACACTTTCTTATGTTAAACCCCACCCTGGACAGTTGTCAGCTGCCAAGAAGGGTCAGGACATGCCACTTTTCTTGTCTAAAAGCTGCTTTGTTTCTTGTCAACTTTGACACTTTCTTGGCATTGGAGAAGTGCTCCTGGAAGCTGTGAGCAAACTTCAGCAAACCCACAGTGTCTGTACATGTCCACGTGCAGAGCATACCCCCTTCAGATAACATCAGAGTTTCCAAAATGAAGCAAGTTACTTCTAAAGAGCCTTTGGAAACCTTTGGTTTTCCCCCCTGCCATGCACATCCTCGTGGACAGTCTGTGGCCACTGCTGTGGCTCTCATGTCTGTCCAAGGGCTGCGGCAGTGTGCTGGTGCTCAACATCAGCCATCAGCAGACTGCCTGGTGCAGACACACCATGCTTGGCCATGCACCTCCCCTGGCCCTGTGTGTGGTAGCCATGGCCGTAAGACCTATTCTCTATGTTTTGCTTGGTTGTCAGTTTAAAAGTCTGAAGTCATCTGAGCACTGGGGTGTTTTTGCAGTCCACTGGAATTAAAAGCATGAAACAAAAGGGTATGTGACATTTGAGGGATCAGAGCCTGCTGGGATAGTTTTGCATATTTGTATACAGCAAAGGAAGCCAAAACTGGTTGAAGCTTGTTCATGCTGCACTTTGGGAGTGACTCTTGAGCAGGTTTCTAAAACAGCAACTAGGCTTTCTTTCAGAGTTGTTTCACTCCAGAAGAGAGCCCAGGAACAACCCAACATTTCTGTATTGTGGGTGACAATAGATAAAAGGACTTGTGAGCAAGGCTGCTCAACAGTGCAGGTATTGAATCTCCTGCTACTGACATTTATTGCATGAATTCATGGGACCAAAAAAAACCCCACCTCGCCTGGAATTGCTGAACGCCTTCTCGGCATCTGATTGTACGGTCATCTGAGCATACCATGCTCTGTATGCCTGCAATCAGTTCTCTAGCCAAGCCTTTTGTCCAGTAGCCTGCCTTTTTAATGTCATATAATTGGCAGTTCTGGAGGCTTTTTTACATGGGTCAAGATGATTTTTATTGCTAGAGTGGGTGTGTGTGAGAGCAAAATCACCTCAGCTGTTGCATTATTGCTGGTATGTAGTGTATTCAAGCATATAGGTATGGAATAGAGAGTTTGATTATCTGTGAATGGATGAATAATGGAAATGCATTCTAAATTGTTATCCTTCTAATTCTGTAATTACAGAAACCATAGAGATTGTAGAAAATAAATTACATGTTTAATTACATGAAAATACCTTCTGCTGCAGCAGGGGAAAAATGCAACACTAAGAAATGTGAAAGGAAGGTATTGGTATAAGCTGCTTATCCAATGCTAGGTTGCAGTTACATTATTTCCATCAAGGCTTCTTGCAATGTGAGGAAGGCACTTGGCTTTATGATTTAGGAAAATCACTACAGGAAAGACGCCCTGCTCTTCTCATCTTCAAAGGGCTGGATTTGGATACTACTTTTAAGGAAAACAAATTCTGGTGAGTGTCTTTCTTAGTCTTAATTGTCACAAAACAGTCAAGGTGTGGCCTGTGTGGCTCCTCAGAGGGCCACCAGACCAAAGAGATGCCATGATGTGGAGGTGGTGAGGGTGACCACAGTGGTGTGAGGAACAGTCCCCAGGGATGGTCATGCAGGTGCTGCCTATGCTAACCTGAGCTGTTTGTATTTGTCATGACTGCCTCTCCTTTTCATGCAGGGCTAGGAGGAGGAAGTGCTTTTACTTCCTTGCTTTATGGTTGTAGCCACTGCACTGAACACCAGTGGAGCACATCCAGAGATGCTAAAATCAGTAGCTGACAGCACAGCTCAGGACTGCGAGTGGGCAAGTTTTTCACACTTGGAAAACTGCTACAGTAGGATCCAGCTTTCTCTCTGTAGCTGTGGAGTCTCAAATGAGACACTGCAGAGTACCCACTTGGCCTAAAGCTGCTGCTAGGGAGGAGCACAGGTCTGGGTGGGTATGTTAACTTGAGTCTGCCAGCCACATACAGGTGTCTCAGATACTCTACAGCATCTTAGATGAGTTTAGTCAATGAATATCACCTGCTTTCACAAAGGACAATGGTTTTGGTGGCTTTTAGAACACCCATCATACACAAGAAATCACAAAATCATGAGATTGACTGAAATGGTCTGATAGTTAAAAATCCTGATCTTCTCTGTAGGCATTTGGAGGATGTTCAGCTTACATATTTAAGCTTTTTCTCTCCTACTATGGTACCTAGAAATTTTTTTCGTATCACCTAGCATGTTCTTGTGGTCACAGATGTAAAGCTAAAGAACAGTTCATAAAACTCTTGAGAAACTCGTGAAAATAGACAACAGGAATTCAAGCAGTTCTTATGTCTTACCATGTTGTAAGGAGGAGTGACAAAATATGGTAACCCTTTAGGATGTGATACGATTTCTTCAGGCTTAACTTCTACATGAACTTTATTCAATTATTCAATGCCAATAAAGGTGTGATGTTGTCAGTACAACATAGGCTGAGTGCAGTTGCAATGGCGTGGACTGTCCCTGTATGCAAATAAATTGTTCTGTTTAACATGTGAAATTACTGTACCCTACTCTATCCAAATAACTGATGTTGCTTTAATTTCTGTCTCTTAAGTCTTGATAACAAGCTGTCCTTGGACAGGTGTTGGTAGAACTTACACGTTCATTCCTAGGTTTAAGATAAATGATGATGAAAGGCAAGAGTCCTGTTTTGTGTCCTCCCTCAAGCCAGATGGGCTCAAAAGAAAAGCTACATAAGCAAGTACAAGTGAAAGAGAACTCACATGGAAAAAAGTGGTCACCCTTAAACAGATTTCAGTGGACTTTCTGACTACAGAATGGGATATTAAGTGTTTTCCTTTCTATTGACCTTAAAGGTGGCTACTTTATACCCATTCCAGAGGAAATAAATGAGGTTGAACTCTTTTAATAGAAAATCAATGCACTTCTCCTCGAGTGTGAACTTTGCAGGAGCAATCACTGGAGGAAGTCCCTGGGCTGATGGTACTGCCCATTCCTCAGCTGTTATCTCGGAATCCATGGTAAGTGTTTCTGGTCAACAGTAGAAGCACACTGGCAACTCCTGCTGTGGCAAGGTGAAATAATTCCCTGTGCCTGCTGGAGATGGTGTTCCAGTGAATCCCGGCTGCCCTGGCAGGGAATTGTTTCAAGTCTGGTTGGGCAGTGGCTAGCAGACCGGCCACTACCTCCTTGGTAGTTCAGAAGATGCACGAGAGCTGTTAGTGAGGCTCGACGAAGGTAAGAAGAAGGAGGCCTCGTGGCAAGATAAGAGTTTATTGTCACATGCACCCCATGGTGCAGGCACTCACGCGTCCCAGGAGAGAGAGAGAGCTAAGAGGGCCAAGGCCAGAGCCAGGCCCAGGCCCAGGGGCCTGGGCCCTGAGCGAAGCCCCAGCCCGAGGCAGAGGCTGAGAGGCAGAGAGAGAGCTGGGGGTGGGGTCAGTGATTATAAGGGACTGGAAAGAGGGGTGGACACAAGAGGGAAAACCAGTCAGGGAAATGGGGATGGCACACAGACAACCACTGGAAGATGAGGGGTGGGGCATTCCCAGCCTGCTCCAATCCGGGACCGAGTCCCTCTGAAGTCTCTGGAATGAGGGGGGCAGGCTTCCCGGAGGCGGGCAGGCACTGGGAGGAGAGCAATGGATGATTGACAACATATTGCAACAGAGGGGAACAAAAGGAATTTCCCAGGCAGGAGATTGTACTAAATGGGGAGAAGTACAGGGGGAACTTGGGAAGAACCATTATAGAAAAATGATTATTAACAATAAGTAAGAACTAGAAAACGCGCCGCTACAGCAAGGGACTTCTCATTTTATTTCCTTTTAATTAGATCATGACAGAGGCTGGAGTTGCAGGTATGTACAGGAACTTTTGTTTGGTGTTTTTCTCACCAAATTATTTGTTAGATTGATTGCTCTGAGGTCCCCAGCATAAGGAGGATGTGGACCTGTTGGAGTGAGTCCAGAGGAGGGCCATGAAGATGATCAGAGGGCTAGGGCACCTCTCCTGTGAAGGCAGGCTGAAAGAGTTGGGGTGATAAATTGGAGAAGAGAAGGCTCCAGGGAGACCTTAGAGCACCTTCCACTACCTAAGGGAAGCCCATAAGAAAGATGGGGACAGACTTTATAGCAGGGCCTGTCATGATAGGACAAGGGTTAATTGTTTTAAACTAAAAGAGGGTAGGTTTAGATTAGATATAAGACAGAATTCTGGTTTTTACAATGAGGATGACAAAAAACTTGAACAGGTTGCCCAGAGAAGTTGTGGATGCCCTATCCCTGGAAATATTCAAGGCCAGGTTGGACAGGGCTCTGAGCAACCTGGTTGAGTTGAAGAGGTTACCTCATGGTAGGGGGTTGGACTAGAAGACACTGAAAGGTCCCTCCAGCCCAAACCATTCTATGACTCTATACCGAAAGCCTGTAAAGCAAATGGAGCCAAATTAAATCCAATTGTCAGCCAGCTCAGCACTTTCTTACTTGCAGCCACTCTATTTGCCAGATGTTGCACAGTATGGATTGCCTGAACAGCGGCAATAGTTTCTTCCTGAGCATCCTTTTCTGTGTGCAGGCAGAACAGAAAGGTGCTTTTACCACACAAAATTCAGGCCTTTTGCATTCAGCCCCAGGTTTCTTGTATAAGCAAATGGAGAGTGACTGAGGCTTTGCCAGAGGGTAACAACATTGAACTTCTAGGCAGAATTGCTGCTTCTGAAGCCTTTCCAGCCCTGCTGCCTACAGAGGTGCCTAGAGTGACCCCTCCTCCAACAAGCTGGGGCACACAGCAAGGTGCTGTGCATTCTCAATCCTGCCTCCAGCTCCTTCTTGCTCTGGCTTTCACCCGAGCTTCTCTTCTAAGCATATATGCATCATGGGAACCCCATGCCACCTGCTGGCTTCTGTGCCTTTATTTTTGTCTGAGGGTGGTTGTTTTTTCAAAGCATCTTGTTTCTCTTTTCTTCCTTTGACTCTAGAGATGATGTAGGCTTTTACAGCATCATGTGGTCAGGGAGCACACTGTGATCCTCGCACCGCTGCAGGACTGTAATGGGTACAATGAACTGATTTATCTTGCCCCCACAGGTTGAGCACACTGCCTGAAAGATGAGATGATTTAACTGATCTGTTCTACCATAATCAAACACCTTTCTCCACCACTACACATGCACATTAATGTGAATCCTTTACTGTTTAGAGAAACTTCAGGGGGGAAATGTCCTTTTGCTACTTAAGGAGAAGCATTAGCCACTCCTGTTTTAATTTGTGCACAGAGGCTTTTATCTCCACCCACTTGATTCTACTGGCCTTCCTTAGGAGACCCTTGGATCCAAATTAAGGGCCATGCTGTTCTTGACAATATAGAGAAGTTCCTTGCAAGGTTATGGAAGCCTTTGTAAGTCGGTTCCCATTGAATTGACCAAATGAACTTCATAACTAAAGTAGGAAACCACAACAGTCTGAGCATTTAAAGCATTTAATTACAGATTTGTTTTGCATGGAAGGTAGAGTCGTGTAAGCCTTCCTTCAGAGGATCTGACTTCCATGAAGGCAATGTCTCATCTGCTCTGCCCAACATTTTATGGTCTGGAAGAAAACAAATGGAGCGGGCTGGCTGGAAACAAATCTCCACCTCAGCAGCAGAAGCAATCTCTGCTTACTATGATTTGGCCAGAGAAGTTTTCCAGTCCTTCCCAGTGAGTGCTGACCACAGGAATGATTTTGATGAGAGCTCCTTGGGTATGATGGGTATGATGGAAACCCCATGGAAAGCAGAAGTTACAAAGCAGTGAGGGGACATCACATGGTAAGAAGCCAGTTGATGGAAACCAAGTGCAGCGGAAACCAAGTGCAGCGTAATTATTCTTTTATTTGCATTTCACCTCCATCTACATCAGATGTTCACTCTAAAAGGCATTCCATCTTCCATCTTGGTGGAAAGGACTTCCTTTTAGACCTGGAATTTGGGAGTTTTACATCTATTATTATTCATTTCCTCTCCCTTTGTTTTAATTTTAGCCATAATGCAGATGATCCAATGCGATATGAGATCAGCCTTTGGGCTTTGGTGAATGCAGCAGATTACTCCTGAAGAGGAGTATCAGAAGAACTACTTTCAAATCCAAGTTTCCTGTGCAATATAATTATTCCTATTTAAATAAAGGACTCCAGCACTTCTACTCAGTAGCACCTCTCTATACAAAGTGAGGGTTGTTCCCTCTTGACACAGCTTTTCCTGCTCTTCTCAGAAAATGACTCCATTAAAACCAAACATTAGTCTATCAAAGTGCCTAAAATCAATGATCATTTTATATTTTTTCTAAAAAATATCACAATGAAACTGCTCTATTTTCCTTCCACTTATTGTTACTATCATTATCTCATGAATGCTCCAGAGAGAAACAACTGCATCTCCTTTAGTTTTCAGCTTCTAAGACTTAGCTGGATGTGGCTTCATGCTCTAGGAGTCTATGGACTCAAGCCAATTTGCAATAAAACTAATAAAGAGAATGGCCTTGATAAGATGTGGCATTTGTTGAACTTGGATTTAGTTTGCTCAGCTATGTAAATATGTCCAAGGTGAGTTATCTAGAAATGCATCCTGCAGCATCATGGTGTCAGAAGCTCCCATTGTCAAGGCTGATACCCATTGAAACATCCAGTGTTTGTGGTGGGTTCCCTCAGAAGCAAGACCTGCAGCAGTTGGGCTTCACTGGGATTAAACACTTATTACTGGAGTTGGATGCACAGCTGAAAGAAATAGACTCAGGCTGGGTTACTTGAGCAGGTATTAGGAGAAGCTAGTGTGTGGATTTATGGACACTGCCCATGCTCTGCAGGAGCTGTGGGTAGCTGCTCAGTGAAAAGTACCCTGTCTCGGAAATGGAAGTACCTAATCTTTTTAAACAATGTTTCTTTCAGGATCCCAAAGTGTGTGTCTGTCTGCGGCAACCACCAAAGGGATAATTAGACTGGCTCAACAAGCCACAGAAGGTCTTCTCAGGTGCCTGGTGCTTTGTCCAGCAAATTACTAGATTTACCACAGGAGCATCCTACAGCCCTCTGGTAGAGCTGAAGGTAATGGGAAGGCCCAAAGGAGAGGATTAAGAGGCACAGCCTGGAAAATGTCTCTTCATTCCTTCAACACATCCTGTGGCAGAATCCAAACAGCCTCACCAGCTATCCTGTTCCTGCACATGAAAAATGGTATCACTGTAAATAAATAAAACCCTAAGTCCCCTAACCTATGGCATCAGAAGTAGCAGGACCTCTCTGAGAAGTTAGTAAGTATGAAGAAGGAAAGTCTGTGGCCTCTACAGTCCTATTGGCTTCTCCTCCTTTGGGATTTCTTCTGCCAAATCTGCTGTATGCCAGCACTGGTATCCCCTGTAGCAATCCCCTTGTGCCATGTTTCCTTCTGTCAAAACATGGAGGAATTGGAGCACATGCAAAGACAGAAATGTGAAAATGTCTTTTTCCACCACACTTGGAATACATCCCTGTGGAGGACCTGAGGGAGCAGGTGAGTTTCACAGGGCCTGTTCAGCCAGCTGGGTTAGAAGGGAGTCTCCTCAGCTGCAGCCCCTTAAGGAGCCTGAGGCTATTTTTAAACCAGTAAAATTAAGAAGTCTGGGGGTTTGGGAGGCTGATTAGCTCCACAGGGCACCTACAGATCTCAGAGGCAGCTGAGGTTAGACAAAGCTTGCCTGCAATACACCTGCCTGTTTCTGCCCTTGAGTGTCCCTTGGCCATTGATGGTCCCTGTTCAGCCAAGGGGCTGCCAAAGCTCTTTCTCCTTCAGAAGAGAGACCTGGCTGGATTTGTATGCCCTAGGCCCTCGACCCTGCAGCCATCCCATTAATTTAATGCTGGTGACACAGGCTCACATCCAGCTGTTCTCTGAGCTTCAATCCAGCCTCCCAGCAACTGCTCCTCAGCCTTTCCTGGTGTCTCTGCACACGTTTACCCACACGGGCATAGGACACAGGGCTTGGCTTGCTGCATCTTTCCCATGTTACAAAAAGCCCAAGACTCTTTTAGAGCATTTTGTATCTGTTTAGAGGCAAACTTTGCATTTGTTTTGATGAAATGAAAATAGCTGGAGGTTTATGATGATAGCAGCTTGCTGCTATGCCTGCTAGTACAGCAAACCTGCTGCAGGGAAGAATGGCTCTGCACTCTGCTACTCCTGCCAGAAGCATCCCTGGCACCTCCCACACTGCTGCATTTTTCCTCTGGATAAAGCTTGGATTGGCACTTTTTGCCAATCCTCAGCTCCCAACATTTTTCATCACTGCCTTTTCTATCTCAGGGGAAAAATTTAAAAAGCCTGTTCTTCAGGCATTTACATTTATAACAATTTAGCCTGCCCAGCTCCATCCCTGAGTGCCCATCCACCCACTCCTGCAGAGGGGCACATTGCACAGGTAGAGCCAGTGGGGACCATTTAATTTGTTTTGTCCTGACACAAAGGAAGCATCTGTGTGGGCACAAGGGCAGAGCTGCAGCACTGCAAGTGCATTTCTCCACCTCCTTCTGTGTCACTCCCCAGCAAGTGAGAGGCTTGGAGGAACAAAGTTTTCTTGTCATGTCAGATGTTCCTCAGAAGGGTTTGCCCCTTACTTAGTGGAAAGCTCTGCCACTGCCTCTTTTGTCCACCAAAAAGAAAGTGCATTTTTTACTGCCACAGTAAGGAGACAGCTACTCTCTTCATCAGTGTCCGTCTGCAAGATGAAAATGGCAACAGCCTGGTGGGGGTTTTGCTGGGGAAAGGTGCAGAGCTGCTGAAGGCTCCCTTATCCCTGCTCTGCTTCACATGATGTTGCTTAAATCAAGGAGTAAAATGTAAGCATGGTGCCAGGACTGTACCAAAGGCATTATTTATTTTGACCCTGGCAGGTTGAAAACTCTAGTATTTACACAGTGGTCCCACAAATCCCAGAGGTCACCTCCTTGGGTCACATAAACTAATGCAGCTTTAAGATATTGGAGTTTATGCCAATTTATAGTAGCTGAGACACTGGCTGAAGGTTTTCAAGTCCATGCAAAACACTGCAGCAAAGACTTCTTGATTTTTAATCTCCTTTATGTCTTCTTAACTACACACACACAGAGGCACTTAGACAACACATGCAAATTGAATTATCACCTTTAAAATACTACACCAATTTTTCCAGCACCCTCTTAATAATTTTAAAACTTTGCTTGTAAGAGTATTTAATGAAAAGCTAGTTCTTAACTAGACAGGTGGTAGCTGATTTGTGTGGTTTAAGAGAACATTACAGGGCCACAGCGACCACTAATTTTGCACTTCATATCTCCCTCCATATAAAGAAAACCATCATGTTACCTGATAAAAATACATCTTCTCTAAAATCAGCATGACACATGCCAGCACACATATTTTCACCTCAATGATGATTTTTTTTCAGTGGAGGCATGACCAGACACTAACTACCTTGAGAAGACTCTTATGGAGTAGTTCTAGCATTTTCATCAGTCATGGAATATGCCCAGTATGTTCATCCCAAACGCGCAAGGAAATCTTGTTGGAATCTGTCCCAGAAAAACTATCCTGATAAAAGTTCATCTCTGTGCAGTGTGACCAGATCTATATGAAAGTCCCAAAATAATTCTGGAAAAATCTAATATTATGGATTTGTTTGGGTCTTGTGGGTTGTTCCCAAATTATTTTGCAAGCATCTACCTGCCATTGTACCAGCTCTCACTGAAGACCCAAGAGGAAATGCCAAGAGGGCTAGAGCTAATTCTTTGTATTATTTTCCTTAAGCAAATGAATTGTGGTTCTTAAAGTAGGATGTGCAGATCTCCCGCTTGCATATGCCTCCCACTGTAACACACCTCTGAAAGGCTGCATGAAAACAATAGTCATAGTGTTGCATTCACGTACAGCACTGAAGACCTAAAGAAAAGTATCAGAGCTTTGTACAACTCACAAACTCAGCTCCTTTTAGTTTTTCCTTGCATTAATCTTTTCTTCAGCCTCAGAGCAACTTTAGCATAAATTTATGATATTGGGTTGTCTGAAAGCATCAGCTACTGGGATCAAAACCATGAGATTCCTGGTTTCTGTTAAAAAAATCCCAACAATCTATTGCAAAGCAGCAAAAAGAAGCAACAATAACTAAAGACCAAAAGGCAAACCCAACAGTCAATGTTGGGAGGCAATTATTTTCAGGCCTTTAATGTTTAAATCTGAAGGCCAGCAGTTAGTAACTCCTATGTTGATAAAGATCATATATAAACCACATGATTCTGAAGCATTTAGTTAAAACTTCCTGTGCCACTAATTAGAGGTTGGGCTCCACAAGCAACTACAAGTAGAAACTCCAGACCTTCATGCAGAAAGAGACAAGTTACTGTATAGGTGAGAGCTGCCTCACCACCCCCAGATCATCCCTGAATTAGCTCCTATCTGTGCATTCACTGAAGGAGGCAGGGAGGGAGGGAAGGACCCATGCTTGAGCTGGACACCCTTGTCCATCTCCTCGTGTACAGAGACAGGGTCAGCACTTGCTGGCAAACTGGCAGCTAGATCTTTTCCAGAGGTTGTCACATCCCCCAGGCAGTGACCAGCCCCCCTTAAATCTACCTCTCCATGTCTGCCCTTAAAACCTGCCCCTCCTCAGGGACCCTTCCAGGGCCTTTCCCAATGTGACTGGGATGCTTGGCAGGGTAACCAACTCCACCAGAACAAATGATGTAAGTCTAAACATTCAGAACAAACCCATCCCTTCGGATATGCACCAGAATTACCTACTTGGTTTTAGTTGATGTACTAAATTGAACTTATCTAAGTTATGATTGGATTACGTGAAATCAAGATGAAATGCTTCCACTTTTTCTTTGAAAAGTGTATTGAAAATCTGGTTTTAATTTACAGTATAACTCCAAGAAATTAAGGCATCTTACAATTTCAATTCTGAATATTTTGCTAAAAATAACCACACAAAAGAAAATATTAACTGTAATATTTATTGATGCCTACAAATCAATGCTTATTAAATACAAGTCCCTGATGCTTATACACTGATTATTATAAAGAAGGACTTTTAAGTTAACTCAGAAAAAAGAAAAAACTGACTTGTGACAGATATTGCAAAACTTTTTTTTAATAAAAACAGACTATCATTGTCTTAACTTTCTCTTAAGTCAGGTGATTGAATTGATTTATTTTTAAACATTCTAAGAAGAAAGAATGAGAGTCAAATAGAATAATAAATTACCTGGTTTTAGTTTATTTTGCTGTGTTTTTTATATCTTGAAACTGACTTCCCCTGTTTTGAACATACATCTGAACAACAGCTATTTAACTTTATTAGTGATGAGTATTACTTAAAAAACTTAAATATGCAGTGGAAGTTTTAATTAAAATTAATAGCACCATCAAGGTTTCTCATTTGCTTTATGGGAAGCAAGGAAAACTTTGTAGTGAAATGCCATAATACATCAGTAGAAGTCCACCAAAACCACTGGAAACAGTAAAAATCAGGTCACAAGCTAATTCATACTATTTCCACTTTGATTTCCTGCAACTTTGGGGAATGGCTTGATCAAATTTTCACTACTAATAAAAAGAGGGGCCAGGAGCAATAACTCTTTTTTAATTTAACCAATATCTTCAATTAAACACAATGACCTTAATACATGACAGGGATGGCCATCTGACTACATAAAATAGTTTAAAAATCATCATTCCTACCCCTCAACAAGTCACCCCCTTCTTTTAAGTTAACCTGCAATGTTAGGAAAGATCAATAATGAGAAAACTGTGGGGATCTGCAGACCTATCAAATTTTGAAATAAAGCCATGAGGTTGAAGCCACCTTAATGCTCCTTTCTGGTTAGAAAATTAAATTATGACTGAGAGAAGACTTTGGTATGTCTACTCCTATTGCCTCCATCTCTTTCAAACTGTAAAAAACCGGAAGAACCCTAACCCTGGGGATTGGATCACAAAATTGAAAGTGGCAGGTACAGCAATTTAATGAGTATCTGTTGGTGGAGCCACAGTAATTGTGTTCACACTGGTTGTCTTCTCTTGTTGTAAGGTAAAACACATTAATTGAATCTCATTCTGCTGGAATGTAATCTCATTTGTTTTCCCTCACAACACAAAACAGTCTCTTGGGAATCCATAGGTGGGGGGTTAAACTGTTTTAAGTTGAGGATGGTGTTAATTCTGTTCCTCTTTCATGGCTGAGACCCTGGCAACTAGGAATTATAAAACAATTCGTATTTGTATTCTGGGTTCACTATCTAAAAATTCAGTGAGCTGAAATGGCCCAGCACAGGAGTTGGAGGGAGAAAGGTAATGTGGAGTTGGGCAGAGTTGGGGAGCTAACAGAGCCCGCTTCCAGGGTCTGCTTTCACCCCTACGGATAACAGGAAGTACAAGAGACCACTTCAGATTTTGGCTCTCTGACTCTAAATATGCTTAAGTGAAGGCTATAAGCAATTAAAACTGAGCAGAAAAGAGTTGCCCAAAGAACATTTCCGATCATCTGGTTTAAAATCTCCCCACTCAGCATGCTTGGCTGCTGGGAATCCAAGTGCTAAAGTCTCAGTTTTGCCAAGAATTTCCTAGAGCTTACCTCAGCTTTGTAAATTGTCTTCCCAAAAGCAGGTACCAGAACTAAAGCATAGCAATACCGATGACCATCACACTTGCTACACTGGACAGATCAGCCTAATTTACCAGCTAAGGGCACTGAGCCCAGGATGGCATATAGGAATGAATCCCTGCATGTAGGGAACCGCTAGACTCAGCCAATGCAGACATGTAATGATGACTGTAATTCATCACTGCAGATTTTGACTCTGCCTTACAGTGAGGTCTGTGGAGAGTTGCTGTCTCATCTTGGCACAGAGCACCTCTGACTTCAGTGAGGCTTGACACAGACACAAAAGTCATCTCACTCAGAGCTCACACAAGGCTTCACCACTACAAAACTAAAGCATGCTCACCACACCTTCCAAAACAAGGGCTTAGACTTACTTAAGAACAAAACAAAAAACCCCAGCAAACCCAAACTGGCCTGCAGAGAAGTTAATGAAACCTTGATTCTGTAACATGCTCTTCCATGTAAATTAAATTAAATTAAATCCCAAATCTTAGTCCCTCCAGCAGGCTGGAGACGGTGCTGATGGGCTCTTGGGCAATCTGGGCCACCACCCGACTGTTGCCAGACGTGACAGAGGAGGCTCCAGGCTCCTTTGCCTTTACAGGTACACTCAGGTAGTTCCTACTCTCACCTAGAATGCATGAACAAAGGTGTCAAACATTTATAATTTTGCACTTGGTAAAAGAATGGGACAACTTTACTGCCAGTATGAAAGGGAAATTACCAGCGTCACCACCTGAAAATGCTAAGGATAAGGTAAGCCAAGTCCTAGTTGCATCCCCAATTTTGTAACAACTTTATGGACAGTACTAATAATATAATCTAGCAAGAAATATTAAAAACTAAGCAAAATCTTAATCTTTAACACTTCCTAAATACTGTAATTACACACAGTTAGGAAAAATCCATGTGATGATGGAACTGCATTGACAGCCTGAACGTAAAGACATGATGGTAAGCAAGGACAGGAAATCATGCTCTTCTACTAATACGCACTTAAAAGAACACTTGACCATGGAAAATAAATGCAGCACAGACAGCTTTATCTCACACATTTTCTTGTGCTTCAGGGTCAGAAGACCATAATCAGTGCTCAGAGGGAGGGAATTACAGATTCCCCCATCTTTCATACTGCTACACTTTTTATCTTGCGACTGATACTGTTAGTAGTGAAGAACTGGCAAACCCTGGCTTTGGAATGGAAATAAATATTAGAGGCCATTTTCCTCTTTTAAATACTTATCCTAATGCATAGTCAGAGGCTACAATAGCTAGCAAAAAAATTACAAACCAGTGTGTTGGTTGCTGTGCAAGATAAAAATTCAATATTTATTGAGAAACTCCAGGCTACCATAAAACGGCGTGGTAAGCCGCAGGCCACTGAAGCTTGAAATAAGACTGTTCGATACAAGACATAAAAAGACTTCAGAAGTGAGCAATAAAACTGAAGTTTCTAAATCCTAGGACGCCAGCAAAAGCCCAGCTGTACAGTGCAGTGGGACTAGATGACTCTCGAGTCTCCTGTGAGAAGCTACAAAAGAAGTCACGCTGGGAAAGCACGCCATGGGCTGAGGTATTTGCCTGGTGAGCCTTGCCCAATTCAATCTTTTATGGCAGGAAGGTTCTTTTTCCCTGCAACTACTACCTTATTTTTTTTCTCCTGTTCTTCAGTAAAGAATAACAGAAGTATAAGCAACATGCAATAAAAAAAAGACTGGCAGCACCTCAATGACCCCATATTCTCCACCTCACTATAAATAACTCCACATAACTGATACTGTACTTGTTTTTAGGGCTGAGCCTCCAGCGCTCATTAGGTGAATTTTCAGTGTTGTTGTTGTTCTTGTCAGATGAATTACAATCAGAAATGAAGTTCAGAAAAACAGGGCAATGGCAAAATGTTCAGCCTCACAACAGCAATGGCAAGATCCTTGGGAACAGTCATTTGCCATTCACTGCATCCAGCACCTTCTCCAGTTGGCCATCCTACATTTTCTTTTACATCCTTCATACTCTACATACACCATTCCTCTGTATTTCCAGTTTCTACATTTCTTAGGTCCCTGCATACACTATTAAGTAAAATAACATCAAATCTAAGAGACTGAACACCTGGTGTAAATCTTTGTGGAAGCATTCCTGTTACGTTTCTGAAGTGCTGCCTTCCCACCCTCCTCATCATGAACCAGCAGTTGACAGCTTTTTTTTCTGCTGAACATCAGGAAGTTGCTCTGGTCTCAGGATGAGTCAGGGAGGCCCAAAACACCTCCCTCCAACATTGATCACTTAAATCTGTTTTGTATAATTACATATAATCTTCCAGTTCTGATGCACAACACATTTTAAAGCCTGTCGGACAAGTCCATTTTCACTGTTCTTCATGGAAGACGAAACCCCCACTGCACTGAGACAGGGCTTAGTTTTCTGTCTAGGTTATAATCAGTTTAGATCCGTGCTCTTCCACCAGTATTGTTCATTAGGTTAAACGCCTACTCACTCAAGCTTGACTCCACCCTGCCTTACTGGTTACTCATAACCTTCCTCTGCATTTGCTTTTCCTAGGTTAATCAAACAAACATTCCCAGTGCACTCTTGTAGATAAGCTTTGTTCATCTCCAGTAACCCTCCCGGAAGTACTTCTGTACAAACTTCTCTTTCCTGGACACGATTTATCAGAACTGGATACAGTAATGTCTCACCAGTCACCCAGAAACTTGGCTGTGTGCACACCACTGTCACACTCAGTTTTTTCACAACCACATTAAATTGGCAGCTTCCTTTCACCGTTGACTAATAAATCCAGGTATTTTCCCATTACTCTGCTGGAGGGTTCCTGGATTCACATTACAAATAGTTACTAATCTGTACGTGCAATATCTTGTATTTTGTGATATTACACATTCTTGTAGGCTCATTTCTAATATTTGAAGGACTCAGGTCACCAATAGAAATTAGGTCATTTGTTGAAACTATTACTCAGTTCTGATCAGGCTCTGCAATATTTACAAATAAATTCTGACAGTCCTGTAAAAAACTGTCCACCTCTTTGGTACTGATATATTAAATCACTCAAATATGTGTGGCTTCCAGTTTGCTTCGGCAGCTTCAGATGTGGGAACTGCAAGAAGCCTGCAAATAATCTTCTTTCTCCACGATGCACCAAAGCTATCGTCATCCTACAAAGAGAAATTTGTTTTGAAGCTTTGTAATTTAAAAAACAAATCAAAAACACGCAGAAGAAAAGCCAAACACTATGCTCAAGCAAAACACTGGAAAACTTAAAATACTGCACTTGGCAAGCATTTGAGTGAAAGACTTGGACAGGGACAAATGTGCTCCTAAAAGCCCTTAATACATCTGCCACTGTTAGGTTTGGAAACATCAAAACAAGCCAAAAAGGAAGCAAAACCGGACTTGCCTGGAAAGCAGGCCGACACCTTGGGCCTTAGTTCAGACTAAGACATGACAATGCAGTGGGAAAAAAAAAGCACGACAAGAAACGCAGCACCAGGACTGGGCTCATTTCCAACAGCTTTCCGAAAGCAACTGAACAGCAGACTAAGGGCTCTGGCTGACCTTTAACCCTCTAATGGAAACAAAGTCTTTACTCCCTGTATCAAATAGTTCCAACATTTTACGTCTGAGAAAAAGAAAAAAAAAAAAAAAAAAAAAGAGTTAAGGAGTCTGTCTCACAGTAGAAAGACAAGCATAAAAGTGTGAGCATGTTTCCGGAGTGATACCAGTTCCTGGGAGGAACTGTGAATTCCATCCCATCAATCATCTTCATTTTCCATACTGTTTTGATGGAGCACTTTACCTAAACTGTACCGCTACCTTTTCTGGCCCTCTCTCTCTATCAGAAGGGGACGAGAAGGCAGGCACCCACTGGCAACAAACACCTCCGGCCGCCCCCGTGCAGGCACAGCCCAGACCGCAGTGCGTCCGAAGCCATCCAACACGCGCCGGATCACTGCCACGGATTAGATGAATCCCACTGACTTTTACTCCCCGCAGCGGGATTCACACGGCCGGAAAGCCGCCAGGTTTGAAGCGGTAGGTTTGAAGCGGCCCTCACTTACCGCGCCGGAGCCGCCTCCCGGCAGCCCGGGAAGCGGAACCGCGGGAGCCCGGCCCGCGCTCCCATTGGCTCGTCCCGCCCCCGCGCGGGCCCGCCCGCTGCCGCTTCCCGCCCGGAGCCGGCCCGGGCAGCGGGGCCGGGGGACGCTGCGTCTCCAGGGCGACGGCGCCGGGCGAGCGACGGCGCGGGAGGGGACGCGGGAGGGGACAGGGGCGACAGCGGCGACGGCAGCGACGGCAGCAGCAGCGCCGCCGCGGCCCGTGGGCATCACGTGTGGCCGCCGCGCCCGGGGGCAGGAAGGGGGGCGCCCCACGTGACGGGGCGGTGCCCGCCCTCGTCCTCCTTCTCCTCCTCCTCCCCGCTCTTTCTTCCCCCGTCCCGCCCCGTTGGCTGTTGCCGTGGCGACACGGGAAGGAGGAGGCGGGGCCGCCGCCCCACCCCGGCCGCGCCGCAGCCCGTGAGCGCGGCCCCGCCGCCGGCAGCGCCGCCCAGGAGCCGCCGCGGCGGCCCGGAGCATCCGCCGGGCGGGGAGCGGAGCGGAGGCGGCTGCGGCGGCGGGCACAGGGCGGGGCGGCCGATGGCGGGGGGGTGAGGAGGGGCCGTCGGCAGGTGCGGGTCGGGCGGGCGGTCCGCGCTGGCGGGAGGATGCGCGAGTACAAGGTGGTGGTGCTGGGCTCGGGCGGGGTGGGGAAGTCGGCGCTCACGGTGCAGTTCGTGACCGGCACCTTCATTGAGAAGTACGACCCCACCATCGAGGACTTCTACCGCAAGGAGATCGAGGTGGACGCCTCCCCCTCCGTCCTGGAGATCCTGGACACGGCGGGCACTGAGCAGTTCGCCTCCATGCGGGACCTCTACATCAAGAACGGGCAGGGCTTCATCCTCGTCTACAGCCTGGTCAACCAGCAGAGCTTCCAGGACATCCGACCTATGCGCGACCAGATCATCCGCGTCAAGAGGTGACTTGCCCGGCGGCCGCTCCTCCGGCGGCCGCGCCCGACGCCCACCTGCGGCCCGGCTCGCCCCGCCGGGGCCTGCGGGCCTCCCGCCCCCCCCTCCGTGCCCTCCTCCCCCGCCCCGGTGCCCGGATCTCCGGCCCGGGGGCTGCCCACGCCCGCTCAGGTGCCTGCCCCGCGGCTCCCTTCCCTCTCCCGCCTGCCTCCGCCCTCCCCCGGGCGGCAAGGCATTCCCCCCATCCCGCCGCCCCCTCCGGAGCCGCGCCCGCGGCCCCGGGCTCCCCGTGGGCGGGCGCCGGCCGGGGGTGGCGGAGCGGGGACAGGGGCCGGGGGCTCCGGTGGTTTCCGCTGTTCGCCCTCCCCACACTCGCGTGTGCGGGGAGTTTGGGGTGCTCCCGTATGGAATACGGTGGAGAATCCGGCCAGAGGCTGGAACCGTGGGGGCGGAAAAGCAGTTCCCCCAGTGGTGTATCAGCCAGCCCACTAGTGCACTTTCTTGGTGGACGTGCCGTGGCTGATGTGCAGGGGAAGCACCTGGATGCTTTCGTTCGGCAGACGAGAGGTCTGCCTGTTCAGATACCTGCATAGGTATTTCCATGAACTTCCCACTCTTAGAAGTACAGGACGCCAGCCTCTTTCTCGGTGGAAGTGACGGCTGTGAGTGTTAGGCCTCTTGTATGCTGGTGTTTCTCTTAAATTTCCCACGGTCTTGTTGCCAGCCGCTCTGTTAGGAGCGAGCCCACGGTGGTGAAACACCGGTGCCTACTGCCAGTTTGTTTGTATAATCGCTGCGTTGTTTAGATGTGCATCAATCAGTCAGATGTCGGCGGCTGAAATGCAGCCAGTCGCGCTAAAATAAGGATAGATGCACCATTTGAAATCATAGCAACCGTTTGAACCAGAGCGTAGATGAGAAAATGCCGCTGGCCAGATCATCGCAGACAGAGGTCTGTTACTGCCCGTGGAGAGAGGGTGTAATTATATTGCAAAACTGGTTGTAGCTTTGGCTTGGACATCTGAAAGGGAAACCCTTGTAAATAACTTAGTTGGACCACATCTGTTGGATTTGCATCTTAATGTAGAGTAGAGCATAAAAGGTGATGATAATAATAATGGCTAATCATATGGTCGGGTATGGTCTGTTCACAGAAACTGCCATTCCAGACCAAGGCCTGGGGAAGATGTATTTTGAAATTGGGGAGGAGGGTGAGTAGGGGAAAGGGGAGGGAGGAGGCAAAGCGCTGCTATTTTTAAAGACTTGCAACTTTTCCATAGTGGGTGTTTCTTAATGTGTGTCCTGACTTTTTCAGTGGAGATTTCTAAAGACCAATGTAATGCAGTTATTTTGAATTTATTATGAAAAGTGCATTTTCAGTATCCTTCCATCCTTATCATTCGCACATACCTTACAGAAGAACATTTTTTTCTTCAAGTAGCTGGGGTAGACTTTATTCATTAATAAATGCTTTTGGTTTTCTTGTATTTAATCATCACTATAAATTCATTTAGCTTCTGAATTTATATCTGTGGCTTTTGCAGCTTGCATTGTACCTTGCGCTGGAGCATCTGCATTCAGACCCCAGCTGACGAGCTGTAGATAGGTGAAGCAGAATAGAAAGCAACTTGTACTTCCATAGTTACATTGACTCAGCACTGCTGGGAGTGGGTCTAAATGCTGCTCTCGTTTTTCATCTGCCAGCTCTTTTACTGCAAGACTTCAGCTTTAGGGTTTTGGTTAGATATTTTGTGAGACATATGAGCAACATTGTAATCCTAAATTTCATTTATGCAAAGTAATCTAAATGCAGCTGAAATCCTGAGAATTTTAGCAAGCCCAGATAATTTTAATTGAGTTGTAGTTGAAAGGAATATGATGCATTAAAAGGATGTAGCTTCAGCAAGGGTACCAGATTTTTACTTGTTAACTTGACTGATTTACATTTGTGGGTTGTGGTGGGGGTGTTATGTTTTGGAACTTAGGTTTGCAGGCAGTGTAAGACCTAATGTGCTGTAGACTTAAGCGTGCATCTTTCTTACCAGTTGAACCTGAAAAATGCATATTTACAGATACAATATGCATCTGTACAAGGGTTTCTATATTATAATTTACAGTTGCAGAAAGGCATTTAATCCATGTTGAGAAACAAATAATTGTAGTACTATTTTCTTGGTGTTTTGAATGACAGCTATATGCTTATACTGATACAAAACCATATTCTGAAAATCTCTGAACTTTACTTGTACCTGAAAACCAATTGGCCAAGTCTCTAACTAGTAGGTATCTGTGCATTTTACACATTGTCCTTGCTATTTTGTTTTCTTTTTGGATGAAAGAATCCCTGTGTTATACCATAATTAGAGAGTAATCTTAATTACTCTCCCAAGAAGTAGAAAAGCCAGTTGGAATTCCCTCTTTGGGTTAAGAGATGCACGCTTGAGTCTTCTGCTTCCCTGGTCTAACCACCCCATACCAGCCCAGCTAAGCGAAGCACCACCTGAGGAAGCTGAGTGACCTTAGAGGAATGAATGATATGTTCATGAATGAAAGTGACGAAACAAGTGGACCTTCACTTAACTCTGAAGCTTAGTGGTTATAAGAGATTGAGCTCACTCTTGCTACTCTAGTTTCTGTTCTCTTTAAATGGCTTTTTAATATTAGCACATAAATAGGCTTAGTCTGAAATCCAGCTCTGCCAGCTTGCAGAGAGCTCCCGTAATGGCAAAACTATGAAGTTGAGCTTCCTTGTGTAGTGCATGTAGGCCTTGCATCCCTTTCAGTCAAGGTGTGCAGCTTTATCAAGAGTGGAGGATGTCTCCATGGCTTTTAAACAGGTAATTAAAATTCTTTCCTGACAATGTTTTAAATGTAAACAGTATTCCTCTTTTCAAAGTAAAAAAAAAAAAAGAGAAAAAGTTTAGATCATTCTAAGAGAGAGTCCAGGTGCTTTACCTTCAGAAGGGAGCCCTGCCAGTTCTGAGAGGATAGGGGCACCCCCAGCAGCTCTGCCTAGACAGACAATGAGGAAGAGGTTTCAGAAGTGCTCACTGTAGTCTGGGCTGGAGTTTCCTGCAGCGCAGAGTGCTGCCAGCGTTGGATGAAGGATCATGGTGGTACAAAATCTCAGCTGCCGTTCCTCTTCCTCCAGATGCTTCACCTGAAATGCCTTGATCCCATCCCAGTTTGGGCCCCTAGCACTGGTTTCTGGACACTACTTGTGCCAAATAGGTCCATTAAGCCTAGTTTCTTGATTCTTGCTATATGCTGAAGGTTTCTACTTCGAGGAAGATGGAGTGTACATAAGGTAGCTTTGAAGACTACTTTCTGTATTCAAGAAGGATAAAGAGAATCAGCTGCTGCTTTGCTGCCTCCTGGTGAGGTAATACACAAAGTATGTTACCTGTGCATTAGTAGGTGCTGCAGCTCTGGGGCCTTCTTCCTTGGATTTATGGGCTTGGCAACAAAGAATTGATTTGCGCTGCAGACAGAATTCACCATAGTTTCAGAATGAGCTGTTTTCTGGAGAAACCTATTTGTAAGAGCAGGGCTAAATTGGATGAGTGGGCCCATGCCAACAAAGGTCTGCAATGAAGGAAGAAGAGAAGCTGTCAAAAGAACAGATTGGAAGTGGTACACCCCAGTTAGATGTCAAGGTTTAGAAGCAATTAGTGAGTATGAAGATTAGGTAGTGTAAATTTTATTTTTATTTTTGTGGAAAAAGGAGTTGGATATCTTTTAACACTTTTGTGTTTGTCTGTTGTATGATTAGAAAGCTCTCTAAAGAGAATCTGCTCGTATTTGCCAAATACTGAATTTCAATTTTTGATATTACTGCCAGTGTTTTTCTATTATGAAGGTATGTTTAAAACTCACTGGATGTCAATTCTAGGTGCTTGCTTAGCCTTCAGTAGTGTAATTTCTCAATCTATTCTACAGCCATTTTTATAGTGGTTTTTTCAGTTGAATTCCATGAAATAGGAAAGTATTATTTCTATTCAAGCAGAAAACTAGAGCCTAGAAATAAAAATGAACTCAAAGTTAATTCAGAGTTCTTCACTTGCAGTAATTTCTCTAGATGTCTGACCTGTGCATTAAGTACAGGACTGTTGTGTTCATATTTTAGAGACCAACAGAGCTTACCTAAAATATTTCTCAAAAGTACTATTTTATTCCAAGTAGTGAAAAAAACCTCCTTTTCATTAATCTAATGCTTTTTCTCTAGAAGAAAAAGACTAGAAAATTTATTTTATTTAGATTGGCTGAAAATGCAGACTAAATTATATAAGTATATTGCTATGAAATATCCCAGAAATATGTCTTTGAGTTGACAGTGTTCTTCATGTAGCTGTGGTTTATGATCAGGATGAAAATCTGTCCCTCCCAGTCTAGGCATTCTGTATAGTAATTTGAAACATACAAGAGATATAATTTTTGAATTTTATTAATTATGAAATCAGCATCTTCAGTCAATGATAATTGATGTATTTAGTGACTTAATGGTGATTAAGTCTGGAAAACTATATTTGAAATTACAAATTGCTCAAAAGTCTAGTTGAAAATATTGCTTTTCAAGTACTATGAAATTGAAGTATGGTTTTTATTCAAAGAACATAAGACCTCTTTAAACAAGGTTGAATTTTTCAGTTCTCTGAAATTCTATGCATGTTGCATCCTTATTTTCAGAAAGTATTTTTTCTACTTTTGAGAAGTAATTAGAGAATTCTTCATAAACACTGGTATAACACCTTCAACCACAAACATGGCTTCAACCTTTCAGGAAGAAACACTGAAGTGTTTGGTAGAAGTGAAATATGGAAAATCGTGTTTCTTCTAAAGTGTAAGGTGTGCAAAGCTTGACAAATGTCTAGGGATTTTCATAGGTGCTAGCTGTGTAGAGCTGGCAGAAATAAGCACACACTGAAATCCTTAGGTCTTTTTTAGCAAGAGTTCTTTTTCTTGCAATAATCTTAATGCAATGGATTGTTTCAAGTACTCATTTTTAGGTAAAAAAGGCAGAGTGGTAAAAAGCAAGAACTCTACTGGTCTCCCTTTTCCTTTTTTTTTTTTCCTTAGTTAAGGGACACTTATGGACAGCTGCTTATTAGGTGGAAACCTCATTGATTTATAAGAACAAAATGTAAATACTTGAAGCATCTATAGAGATACAAAGGAGTGGTAGACAGAAGTAGTCAGTGATACCTAATTGACTCTGTATATAATATTAGAACCTTCAGCTGTCTGTCCATCTCTTGTGTTTTATTGGGGAACTGATACATAGACTATCCTGGAGAAAGTGTCTGTAATAGAAAGAGTACAACTCAGATTTGTGCTCCCATGTTTTTAAAGTAACTTTAGAGACCAAAAGAAGCATTGTATAGAGTTAAGATTAATTTTTTGTGTGTGTGAATCGACCTTTGTTTTAATTTGAAATTAATGAACTAATTCTGTCAGATAAAATTATAGGTTCCTACAAGTCCTATACAGACAATCCTCTAAAAAATGTCTCTGACAATGTGCAATTTTAAGCTATAGAAGATTATTTTAAAGTTGTTTGGCTTAGTTTTAAACTCAGATATTTCAAGGTGCTTGTACATCTTCAGAATATATAACCTTTAATGTCTTCCTGTAACTTTTAAATTTAATTACATATTTGCAGAGTTCTCTTGACTCTTCCCTCCCATAGTCTCCCACTCTCACATTCCTGATAATCTGAAATATTCATATTACTTCGAATTTCTTTCAGTAGAAAATGTGAAAGTTGGAGACAATGCTTATAACCAGAGTTTCTAATATGTTGGGGGTTTTTTGGCTGTTTCCCTGCTCCCTACCACCCCCACGGCCTAGTCCAGATAATTTTATAGGTATTCCTTCCCAAGTTTTACTTTTTTTTTCTCTATAAGGTAAAGTGACATGGTAGTTTTCATAAACGAACACTGAATATAAATATTTTTATCCCCTCCTGCTTTTTAGGTGTTCTTTGGACTTTTATTGAAAAAGCCAGGTAGGCAAGCTCCTTTTGTATGCGTGTTTAGTTTAGATTGTGCTAGTTTAGAGTATAGTGCTTTTTTTTTTTTTTTTTTTCCTTCAATGCCTGTGTTCCTTAGCATCATCTTCTGGGTTTGGGTCCTAATTGCTGCTGTAGCTTATGTTGTTGTAGAGATGTGTGGATAATTTTTGGATAGCTGCAATTATCAAACAGTAGAACAGTATGTGGCAAGACTTCTTAAATTTATTTTTGGTTGTGCAGTATTGCTTGATTGTGTCTGTGTTGTAAAAATGCTATTTAACGTGTTAAAGACCAAATGTAACCATGACTTTAATTGTTTTCATAACTTAGTTCAGTAATATGGCATTAATGCTTGGGGTTGAATGTTTTCTACCTTGTTCTTCTAGGCTGTTTTGACACAGATTTTTGAATATTTGGAAAATTTTATTTTAAAAAAATCATTGCTCATTTGAATTTCTAGTTTTGCTTTTGAATTTCTGTTTTGCTGAGAGGACAGTAATTCCTGAAATACTGTTTATTATAGCCAACACAGTCAGCAGTAAGTTTAATATTTTCTTTCAAAATAATTCTTTAGTTGGGTAGTGTGTGGATAGAAATAAGTTTCATTCTTTGGTCAAACATGAAGCATTCTGGGTAACATTATGTTTAGTTAAAGTTCTTATGTTATCAGGCATACTTTTTAGACCAAAATTTCAAAAATAGACATTATTTGGCTGTTGGAAGTTTTTAAATGAAAATGTGAAATGTCTGAGTGCGTGGATCTCCCAAAAAAACCCCATCAAATCCTTCCATTAAATTTCTTTTCTAGTTTTCTTCTTAATAATTGAATGTCAGGTTTTTATTTCTTGTACCTAAGGAAAAGACCTGGGGTTACTGGTTATTTAATTTCTGGAGCATTACAAGTGTTGCTCAAACAATTTTTTTTCTCTTCCTTGTAAATTGTGTAGGTGGTGTGTGATGATAACGTTTTGAGAGAGAATAGGGAAGCAATTGGGACTGCAGTGCTAAATTATCCTGGCACATAGCGACTTGTATAAAGATTTATGTATAAAGATTTTTAAGGTAAAAAGAATTGTACCTATCTGCTTCTATGGGCTCTCTTATTCATTAGCTTGCTTCTGCTCTTTTTGGGGGGGGTTTGGGTTTGTTTTGTTCTGTTCTGGGTTTGTTTTCCAGAGGTTTCCAATACAGGACTAGTATTCAGTTTTTGCTGCACTAAAGCAAACACTGTAGTCTAAGTACAGTTTACAGTGATGAGTGCAACTTGAACACTTTGTCAAGGGGTTGGATGCATTTTGGCAGCTGTGTTGTCTTAAATCCTAGTCTAGACGAGAGAATTAAAGGTGTGTTATGAGCACGTTATCCTTTCTCAACATTAATGTCATGGGACTCGCTCAATTAATTGGGTGCTGTACTCTTCAAAAATACAATGGTGACAATATTTTAATTCTTGGCTTTGTTAGCCCTAGACTAGGTGAAAGATCAGATGAAGGACAAAAAAAGAGTGTTTTTAGAGTTGATTATTTTGGAAATATCACTTGTCTTGTAGATAGAGCTTTAACAATTTTAAAAATATTATCTTCTGCAAAAGTTGTGGTAATGAGGAAGACATTAAAGCATTTTTAAAATATTAAGATATAATAGTGTAGGGTAGTGGTCTGTGATAAAATAAAATACAGTTCTTACTTTATAGAATGGTTTAGGGACTTCCATTATTGTTCTGGTTAACAGGTCACCTTAACTAAAAGATTAATAGTATTTGAGATTCCCATGTGAGTTACAACTCAACTACAATTTAATTTGAACTGGAAATGAATTGGATAAGGCACTGAACTTAAGTGCTCTGAATGTTGTGATGAAGAACTTTGATCCTGGATTTCTGATTAATTGCAAAAAAGAATGCTTTCAAGAAATAGCCAAATAGGTCACCGCTAGCCTATACATGTGTCTGCAGAATTATGAGCAAGTTTCCATAGGAGAATATTTGAATTGTTTGCCCTCTTACTCCTAATATATGTTACAGTAAAGAGTATAAGCCAGAACTGATCAACATACTTTATCTGATTAGATCTGGTTGCAGTGTCCAGCATTCCTGTAACATCTTTTAAAGTGCTGTATAAAATCTTACTTGAAACATTTTATAAAATAATTTGAATGCTTCTGTCTTTTTGAAAAGCTGTGAACTTTATAAAACCGATATAGAAATGCATAAATTCTCTCCTCAATAATTTCTTTTCTTTTGTCCTTAATATGTTTTTAATTTTATTTATTAATTTTAGAAAAACTCCTTGGTTTTGTTTGAACTAAGCAATGAATACAAATGTTTGGGTTTTATACCATTTTCCCCAGAATTTATAAATGAGAGGGGAAAAACATCTGGTGGGGTTTTTTTTCACCCACCTCTGTATTTAATGATGCAGAATGGTGAACAAGTGATCTTTTTGAACTGTGACATCAATCCTAATTTGTATACTCCTACTTGTAAATACATGTATGTTTTCAGTCCATGGATTACTTTCTACTGCCAGAAGAACTTGATGTATTAATAGGTTTTCCTAGTAGTAGTCTTCTATCTCCAGGTTCAGAATTTGCCCCTCTTCTGCTGAAGACCTGTCACACAGTGGTGTTTTGTGGTTTAATTGTGGGCTTTTTTAGCATCAGGAATTCAGGTTGGGGTTTTTTAATAATTTGGAGGGCAGAAGATGATAATGTTGAACTATTTCTTCTGGAGGATTTTATCAGATGCCTTTCATAGCCCTCTAACCCCACAAGGCAAAAAAATAACTGGTCTGAGTGTTTTTCAGTCTCTAGTTAAATCCAGACTCTCCATCTCAGTGCTTAAAGATGGCATCTGCTCTGTTAGTCTCAATGCAGTTAGATTCTTGGTAGCTGACATGCAGGTCACTCCCTACAATGCCTGGAAGAGAGAAGAATGAGTCACTTTCTGCTGAGTTAAGGCTGCCGCAGTCCACTGACAAAGTCCAAGTGATAATATGGAGTGAATTCTCCCATTGCATTCTTCCTTTTGGGTGTGGTGTTAGGTTTGGAGGGAGGGCAGTGGGGGTTGTCAGTGTGGTACCACTTAAATCTGTTTGATCTGCTTGGGTTCTTTAACAGATGAGCTCCTCAGGATGCATGGAGGCTTTGGAGGTGGGAGAGGTTGGTTTTATTATTGTACCAAATGTGCAGGATGCAAGCAGGCACTTCTGGCATCAATCTTCTGAACATGCAGTGCTCTGGAACAGATGCCTTTTTTAATGTATTTTTTCCCAGTGCCAACCTTCTCTTTTTACCCATTTCATTTAGAAATAAATGAGACCTGGGCCTTAAAAGAAAACACCACTAAGCTATTTTGGGTCGTTTCCTTAGGAATCTGCTTTGCTCTAAGTATTAAGTATAATACTGTTGCAGCAAACCACTCAAACTACCAAGTCATATATGCAGAATCTTTTCTCTTGAGGAACAGGATTGGCCACGGATCAAAACTCTTAAAAAGAATGGGAGAGGAATGGAAGTCAGTATGTCATCATGAAGCAACAGCTGACCTTTCCTGAAATATTATGGTCACCTGGAGTAGGGGAGTCTTCTGGTGATCATTAACTATATGGGATATCATTTTTTCATTTTTGCAGTGACTTCCTAATCTAAAGAGAATAAGCAGTCCTGAGAAATCACTGGGTACCAGTCCTGGTGTAGAAACATACCTTTCTTTATCTTGTACATCCAATCTTTTTCTGTTGTTCCCTTGGGATTTGTGAATTTGCCTTCATGTGTTTGTACTTACCTTCATAGTGGTACATCTTCAACAAAAAGATTGAAGAGTATTTTCTAAACCTCTCTTCCAGTTTAATGGTTAGAACAGTCTTCTGGGAAAAGCAGATGTGAAACTCCTATGACTAAAGGAGGTGTGTGGTGCAAGTCTGTCACTTCATTGATCAGGGTTGTAATTGCTGTACTATGTTAAATGTGAGAAACAGCATTGACAACACTTACTTTTATTCCCAGGGCTTTCTGTGGCAGTGATATCTGTTGTGGGTTTGTTGAATATCTTACTATTGTTGTATTAGTACACTCAGTAAGCAACATTTAGTGAATTAGGTCTCTTCAGGGACTTGGCTGCTTGCATGAGTCTGCAGAGACCTTAGGGGTGTGACCCTGTTTTGGTTCCAGTATGTGGCTCAGCTGGCCTTGCACAGCTCTAGGCCTACAGACAGATACCTTGATTTGACAAAAACTTCAGGTGAGTGCAAGAAATTTAGTGGGGAGGGAGAAATTTTGTGGAGCAGTCTCTTGGTTATGGGCTTCTGTAGTCCCAGTGTATTTATCTACCTCCGTTTTGCTTTCAGACCCAGAAACATTTGCCATCAGAATGAGTTAATCTCTCTATCTCCTTTTTCACATCAGTTTCATTCTGTATGTTTTGAGCAGTGAGTTTCTGAATGCCTTTTTATGGCTTTTTTTAGTATAGAATATGGAGTAGGCCACAGACTTGATCAAATCATCCACAGCATAGGCCTAACAAGTCTTGTACTTCAGATGCCTTCCTTCTCTAGAAGGAGTTCTATGCACAGCTTATATTATATTGCTGTTTATAAAATTTTATTTGGAGTAGAATTTGTTTGGGTGTCTATCCTTATACAAATAGTTGTCTGAGAGATGATAGACTCTTCCCTAGGAAGAAACTGGAGAAGATGATATCAGCATAGACATTCAAGAGTCTGTAGGATTTTAATGTTAAGTATCAAACAGGAAGAAACTTGATTAGTTTGCCTTCATTAGATATCTCTTCTGTCTGTCTCTTAGTTTGGTTGTCTGCAGCCTCACTTATCATTAGAAGCTGCAGATGCCCAGCAGTCTCTTTTCACTCCATCTGTTTCTCCAGTAGTTGGTATAAGTCGGCCATGTGAGAGAATCAATAGCCTTGTACTCCTTGGTCCTTGATGTTCTAGAAAATTTAGGCATGATGGCACATTCTAGAAATCACTCAGTCCAAATATTACCCAAATTCATTAAAACTGGGGAAAAGCCAGGCTGCTTGCTGGTGTGGTGCATGTGGGGCTATGTTTTGATATGAGTGGGGTTGAAGAGTCCTCTGCTGCCTTTAAAGATAACATAATGGATCAGCTGATAATTTTGCCTGGACTGCATGAATGGATATCTGATAGTCTCACCTTTAGTCTGGCACCATACATGATGTAGTTGTTCCATCTGGGATTTTGTAACCTCTGTTACTTAACAAAGTATCACTGTCTTATTACGTAGTTGCTGCAAATTTCTGGGTCTGTTTTACTATCTAGCAGTTTTTAGTCAAACTTCTTGTAACTCTTTTATTTCTAATATTCTCTTGTAACCAGACTTCTTAGCAACCAAAATCAGATGCTTGCTACTCGTCAGATGAGTCTGTTAACAACTGTTGGCAAGGAATGCTATTCCTATTACCCTTCAGAGTTACAGTTTTTACCTTGTAGGAATAGTCCTGCTGCCACTAGGCCCTTTGCCCTATATTCTGCACTGACCATGTAATTGGAGGACTTGCTCCTCATCCGTGTGAAGGTGGTTTTCAGAAACCATGATGAGCAAATGCAGCTCTTGGACAGCCTCCTGATAGACCGGAGCTACTGTTCCTTTCATCTTTTTGATTTACACTGTTGGTTACACCTGTAATTGCCAAGAGCTCAACTACTGGGTTGCAGTGGTGGTTTGTATACAGGACATGTGGACATTTAACAGGGAGCAAGGCCCTTTCTCAAGGGAAGGAAGCAGACGATAGGAACCCTCCATCACAAGACTGTAGCAGGCACATTCAAAGGGCCCTTATCTCTAAAAATTATATCACAAGAAGCTGTAATAAACATCATGGTAGCTTGATGGTGGAAAGGTGGTTTATCCAGACTGCTTCCTCTTAAGTACTTTAGTAACTCTTTGAACAAATCCATGCAACTCAGGTTTTACCTACCAAAGTTTACAATGTAATTCTGTTATGAAAAGGAAAACAAAATATACAGAAAGCTACCATCAGAGTACTTGAACTTAAAATGTCCAAATTGCTCTGGAACATAAGGAAGAGGGAAGGAAAGTGTGCTATGAATTGCAGGGCTTGCTAATGTGTCCCTAGGCTTAACAGGGACACATTGGAGAAAAAGAAACACCCCTGTGTTTACGAAGTTTTCACCTCTGAAAGGAATTGCTGCATTGTAGGCTTTACAGAGGAAAGAAGTACAATTTTTGAAAAAAAGAAAATATTTTCTATATATGGCTTCTCAAGAACTTGGTCATTCAATATAATTTATTGAATAATTTATTGCAGGATATTGCCTTTCCTATTTTCTTCTCACGAACTATATTTGGTAAGAAATAAACAAAAAAAAAAAAAGAGAGAGAAAAGCATCCTTTTTTAAATGAGATGAGTATATTCAAGAAAGAAAACAAATAACCTAAAGGTGTGAAATCACATAACTTGGTGAATGTTGAATTCTTCTCCAGATGGTTTTTAGTCAGAAATAGTGACTGCCATCATGGTAGCTTCATCTGTCAGAGAGGGACAATGGTAAGCTCAGCCTTGGATGAAAGCTGAGAAGGCACACCTTGAAAGTCCATCATTACTCTAAAATTAAGCAATTGTGTTACCTTCCTAGCTGGGATAATTAGACTGGTAATTTAAGTTTACATTCTCCAAGAGATGATCAAAACACATGCTTTGAAAGACTTTTTGTCTGTCAGTAAGAAATGTGGTTAGATTAAAAGGACTGGGAACAGACTTGGCTTCACACCTCCGCACACACCTTCAGATTAATTGGAATGGCCTTTCTGAATAGGATAACTTAATGTGGAAAAAATAATTAGTGAACTATTTTCAGGAAATTCTAGTTACCAGTTAGTGATTCAATGAAGGAGGTGTAATGGACACTGGGGTGTGTGTACAGTACCTTTAAACATAATCTCTTTCTTAAAAGAAAACCTTCTTTTTCAAATATTTCAATATTTTTCAAATATTTTCTTACTATTACTTTTGAGGGTTAAATATACAAATTACCATCCTTTCTGTACATAAAATGTGACAAATAGACTTGTAAATATTGGGGTAATATTTTATTTCTTAGAATAAAATTAAGTACCTTTTTTTAAATCAAGTTTGCTCAGAAAGAGAGACAATTAAAATGTATGTGTATGTAAAATATAGACAAAAATATATGCATATATGTACACGAGATTTTCAGTCTTTTAGGCATCTGGGGTCAGAACTCAGGATAAAAGTAATAATATATGAATTCTATCAGGTTCTGCAGTCATCTTCTGTTTAAAATAATTTAAAATAGGCTTTGTCTACATGTGAAAATGGTTTCACCAAATTACTTCTGTACAAGTTTGCTTAAACCAAAGTAAAGCCACATTGTTTGTCTCATACGTAATTTGAGCAATATTACAATTGCTATCCATGCGGGAATTCGCAGCATTTTAAAGAAGTTTCTTAGGTTGGCCTGGCTTGTTTGGATTTTCTCCCTCTGAACAAAAATTATGTTAGTAAGAGATGTAGGCACTGATTTCGTTCTGTTTGCCTCTGTCACACACTCGTGCGCGGGTTGCTTTTTCTGTCAGCAGTCGAGGCCCGTCCTCCCCGTGGTGCCGGGTGACAGCGGCCATGGGCCGGCACCCAGCCAGCGGCAGAGCGCCAGCGCGGAGCCGCTCCAGTGCCCAGGGGACGCTGACAGCCGGAGCCTCGGGCTCTGACCCCGGAGCTGCTGACACAGCTTTGGCACGGCCATCGCAGCCAGGTGCCCGCATCCCCAGAGATGCAGCGCCGTGCTGCTGGAGTCCCAGGGGCCAACCTTGCTGCTAGGGTTAACAGGTACGAGAGAAAACAGTCTGCAGGGTTGACTGGCTGCCACAGAGGGTCTTGGTGGACAATAAAATGGCTGTCAGACAGGTTAGTAAAACTCTTCTGGGAAAAAAGAGCTTTTTATAACCTAGACTAGACCCAAGGAAATTAACATTTATACAGTTGTTAGAATATAAATAGCTCAACATTTGAGATGATGAATATATCTGAGTTCTTCATTCTAGCTGGCTTCATTTTGATAGTTAATCAAATATTAGATTTGAGATATACATAGACACCTCCATGTATGTGAGGAAAAGTAAAATGTTTAGATTTCACTGTTTTAATAGATACCCTGTATTTAATGTCATCTTATAAACAAGTTCTTACTAAGAAATTTCTGGATATTCGAGTGGATTATATTCACAACATTGATTCAGAATGAAGTAGTCTGTTGTTTTTCTTTAACTGGTACTGGTCTTATTGTAGAAAGAATGAAGAAATCTCCTAAGAAAATTATTTCTGAATTTTGTGCTCAAGCTAGATGGGAGGTTATCAGGAAATTGTTCTCTATCTTTATTCCACTTAGAGGTAGTATGTTGGGAGGCAGTATTTTGTATTTGAAGATGAACCAAAATTTATTTTAATAAGAACAAACAAGTAAAAAAGAATCGAAAAATTCTGACAATTCTGAAGCTCTTATTTTGGTCTGTTCATCTTTAGATATGGAAACAGTTTCACATAACAAGATGATACACACTTTTTAAATAAAATGTCTGGAATTAGAAGGTTGAGGTGTTGAAGATGGAGGTGGCTTCTTAAACCTGTGGAGAATAAGACCTTCTTGATGCTCTGTTTATTCTAACATTCCAATTATTTATAGCAGGCATGTGGTAATTAGATAAATTATTCTGTAAGATAAGGGCCACCAACTTTCTGAAGTCATGGCAGAATGGTTTTGCTTACCAAGTTGAAAATAAAATGTTCTGGTAGAAACTTGGCAGGAATGAAGAGGCTTTCAGAGCATCTGCTCATGTCAAGGCCTTGGATTTTTTTCTTTGTTGGTAGAGGAGGATTTGACTATGGTTGAAAGGACATGAAATTAGAAGATTATTTCTGCAGTAAAAGAGAAAATGATAGCATTTATACTGTTTTGTCCTGAATTGGTTCACTGTATCAGTGTGGTCACTTGCTTAGAGTTTCTGTAAAATAGTCCATCTTCTGAAAACTATCCAGAGTTGTACCCTAATTGTACCGTTGTGAGCAACATCAAAAAAAGATAATTTTTTGCAAAGTTTTTTTATCTGCATTGTAGAATGTTTTTATTAGCTTGAAGGACATTAAGCTGTATTCTTCTTTAGTTTCTAGGGCAACGAAAGCCTCTGCTTTGAACTAGACACACAAATTCTTTTCAGGCTATGCAGTATCATAAAAACTCTGGTATCTACCTGCCTTAGCTTCTACATGGGGACTGATGAGAGAGCAGAAGTTCAGGCCAGGTTGTTTGCCAATTAGCCCTGTTATTTTTGTTTTACTTTTTCTTAAGTTTTAGTGACCTGCAGCTAGGTTCATTGCAATCAGTCAAATTCTTTAAAAAGCAAATAAATAAAAGCCTCTGTGGAAATGCAGTTTGTATCAGTATGTAATGCTCAATTCTGCAGACTAGATGGTGGCAGTCAAATTATCAGGGGTGAATTTTGTGAGCTAGCCTTGCATATCAGGGGCCAGATCTGGGTAGTGCCAAAAGTCAGGAGCACAGACTTTTTGGAGTAAAAGGTTCTTTACCTTGAGATGGAAGAGAAACTGTTTCTTTCCCTGTGGTTCCGACTGGACAGGACAACACAGCTGTTCCTGAATGCTAATCCTTTGGAAGTGAGTGATGTTACTAAGAAGGTTTTGAATTAATTGTTAGGCCTATTCTTGAAGACTGTAAAAGTGTAAATTTAATGAGCTAGAGAAAATCCTATTAGAATAGTTTAAACAAGTTTTGCAGTGGAATTTTTATCAGTGATTATAAATTGGTTAAAGTAATATAAGAGTCTGTTGGCTTTGAAGAGTGAACTAATACTTTAGAGGACTATAGTCTTCTGGCCCTTTTAAAATGCATATGCATTTCACTGTTTTTTGCTATTTTTACTTTATGTATCCACTAAAAAGTTTCACTTTTTATAGTTTAAATAAACAAGGATAAAGAATTTGAAGTTGTCATTAAGTTATGCTTGAGCTTTAGATAATTCTGCAAAATCTGGTTAGTTCATTTTGCTTTCAAAAATTCTGAGATATATGTCTGTCTTGAGGCCTGTAAGTATTATTATCACTTCCTCTACATAAATGAATAGCTATAAATATTTATATAACTTTGTCATTTGTTTCTCAGCCCGTTTTCTATGTAAACAAGCATTATGCAACTCAGTTGTCTGCTTGTCTCATCTTCCTCCATTACCTGCTAGTAAGTTTTGAATTCTGCAGCGCAGTTAAACTAAATTAAACATTAGGATGAATTCCCAAAGAGATCGTGGAAGGCCTGTCCTTGGAAGTTTTCAAGACTGAACTGTGCATGGCTCTGAGGAAGCTGGTTGAGATTTCCTGGCTGACCTTGCTCTGAGCAGGGGGTTGGAGATTTCCCAAGGTCCCTTCCTGCCCAGATCAACATCTGGAACAAATTAGAAATCTAAATAATGGTTAAGTTCTGTCAGAATTGTTGGTGGGAAAGATACACTGTCACTGCTGTAGTTATGGAAGAAACTGGCACATGCTTAATCCTAATTATAGACTGGAGAATGGTGAGGGGAAAAGTTGTAGGCAGAAGGGAAAACGAGAGCTTTAGATAGCAGCATTTATAGAGTCTAAGAAACTAGACCTACCATTGTACTCATAAATTACTTTATAGACCCTGTGCTTTATACAGAGTCTGGATGCTGTCAGCTTTTCCAAAAGGATTATTGACAGTATTTTATTGCAAGGATTTTTTTTTTTGCCAGGCTACAGGTATGAACTTCAATATATCTGAACTGGTACAAATCTCTTTGGTCAATTTCTTTCTCTTCCCTCACCTTTGTCAGTGCTTGCTTGTACAGGAAGTTTACAGTGTGTTTTAAAATATTACAGTAGTTTATCTATACATTTGCATATCAAGATATGCTTCTGAGAGAAATTTCTTGTGACAAAGCATGTATTGATAAATAGTAATGCATTTTAGAGTCACTATTGTTTGAACACAGCGATGTAATAACTTTGAACTATGAAACAATTGGAATCCATAGATTTGTATGATGTGCAAGAGGCTCACATTGCTTTTAATAGGAATCTGCATTTTTCATTGCCTTTGTAAGGGGACCTATTCAGTCCCACATCACCAGATTAGGCAGGTTTTATGTCCTTGTAGAGTTTTGTACAGAGGAGCAAGGAAGAGAAGAAATCCCTCAATGTCAGCATATGTTTTAAGTTATTGTGAGCCTTTGCAGTTTCTGCTCAAGCCAGTGGTGTTGAAGTGAGGTAACAACCTTGACTTTGTCCCCAAAGCTGGTGTTCTTGCTTCAAGGCACACCTAATCCACCAGCTTTATTCTTTCTGCTGACAGGTTTGATGTGTGCATGGAGTCTGCCCTAATTTCTAAATACTTGTAAAGAAATCCCAAAATTTTGTGGTGTTACATAGCTTACTGCTGAGAATAGCTGGGATGCAGAGTGCTTTTTCACTTGAAAAGCCATCAAAACTGCTACTGCATCCTTCAAGATGTTCCGATTGCCTCCATCACTAAGGATGGAAGACCTCAGAAATGTTTACGTGCCATAGGCAATAGAGGTTAAATCTGACAACTCTTTTCTTCAGATGGAGAGCAGAGGTACATAGTTCAAGGCACTTGCTAGAAATTGCACAGGAGGTCTGTAACAGGCTGTGAAACTGAACCCACATCTCTTAAATAACGTCAGAATTCCTCTTGCTTGATGCTTAATGTTTTTGTTCTAAGGCATTGGAGGATAAAATTTAATTATAAGGGGTTATATCTGAAAAAAGTGGTCATTTAAAAGAAATGTCTTTTTTTGAGACCTCAGAATACAAATAAAAGATAAATGGTTGTCTTTTTAATTTTACAATCTTCTATATGTTGCACTTGACATATCCAGTCATGCCCATTTTATTGGAATAAACATTAGTATATTAGCATGGATATGGCTTAAAAATATTCAAGGTAAGAAAACTAATGTGGTTATTAAGAATAATTTTCAATTTGGGATGCAAAGCTTAAATATTAAAATGTGAGGCCTAATTTTCAAGATGTTGAGCTATTCCTACAGCTAGTAGCAGTAATTAAAAAAAAAAAAATTAGGTGCTCAGCTTTAATGTCTGGAAATTTTTTGAGCAAGAACTTTTTTGCATTTAAGCAACTATAACACCTCTTAATTTGTTAGTAGTTTTCTTGACAAGTAGACTTCTTTCAGTGTGAACTGAGTAGAGAGACACAAACTAGATAAAACTGATGCAGCTGTGGGAATTTCAGATTTGTAGGACATTGATTTTCTTATTGCTTTTATAAACAAGAGAATTAATCACAATGGAAAAAATCAGGTAAAACATTTACCTTGTATTTTCTTGTGATTATTGCTTCTTAAGCTAAACCAAGGAACAAAAAACTCCCATTTGAAAATTCCAGTGTTTCTGAGTTGCTAAATGTGCCAAGCATTTCAGGATTTCAACAAGATGTTGATGCTCGGTTGTGTAAGATGAGGATTTTGATTGGCATAGAGAGGGAACTCAAGGATTAAAATCTTGTTTGGATATGCTCCCAGCAAACCTGCTGTTAAGAAGGTAGATTTTATATATCCCTTAGAGTCTTTTCAGTCTTGATAATAGACTTCAGTGTTAGCTATGAATTTTAATGATAGATACTAGGGAGAAGGTCCTTTTTAAGGTGAAAAATAACCTCTTGTTTGTGAAGGCTTTTGAGCATCTGAAATGGCAGTAGATGAGAACTGAAGCTACTTGTGTCATTTGCTCCTTGTCATCCCCAGCACTCAGAAAGCTGTTTTCCTTCACCTCTGCCAGAACCTTACTTCGAGGGGAACAGACAGTGTCATGGGACATAGTTTAAACATTCATGGAGTTCTGCAGGCTTAATGAGAAAATGTCTCCCTAACATCTTAATGATCAGGGATTTCTTTTTAGGACTTACTTTAGTGACTAGCAAACCCTTAAGACATGCTGATAGTCCTTTGGGTTTTCAGATGTTCTTGACATTTTACCTTAAAAAGCTGGGGGGAGAGCCAAAGGTAGGCTCTATCTGTAGTGACTTGCAGAAGCAAGCTGAAAACTTGGAAGGAGTTTATTGTTATTCTCGTTCTCCTGTGAAATCTTAGATGTGGAAAATCCTCTGTAGATAAGAATTTTTCTCTGAAGTGAATGGGAATGACCTGTAAAGATCTTTAGTGTCCTTCATACAGAGATGATGTGCATCATCCTGTTACATCTGTTGCAGGAAGGGAATGTAGGTTTACTATATGGCCTTTGAGTATGTATGTGGGGTTATACAATCCATGATTCTTGTCCCTTAGAAGGTCTCAGCTGTAAGCTGCCTAGGAATAATGTGTGCAAGTTCTTTGGTTGAAAAGTGCTTATTGTGAGAGTTGGGAAGCAGATATTTATAGTGCCTCTGTATACTGTGGTTGGTTGTTGTCTCTTAGGCTTTTGCTTTGAACTATTTCCTCTTAATTTCTTACAAGCACAGCACCAATTGTGAGCCAAACTGGCAAGTGAAGCCAGTTCTAGCACCCACAGAACTGAATTGGCTTTAAAGTATTTTATTTAAGCTGAGGAGATTATTTCCAGAAAGTTTTCATGTACAGGAACAAAGTTTCTGAAGCTTCCTCAAAGGTGATATGGTGTGGTGTTATTTATTATTCTAATATTACTCTCCCAAGTTGTTTTGCAATTATTATTTAATTTGCTGTCCTATGAGTAAGTACAATTATCATGACTTTATATACCTCAATCTATCCATCTGAAGAGTTTGTTTTCCCAAAGGCTATGTAAGGAGTTCATGTCAAAGCCTAAAATAAAATGTTAGATCCCAGTCCTGCAATTAGGCCGTACACTCTTCTTTATAGCAAACAGATTCATGACTCAGCCACCTAATTGCAGTGGGACTTCCAATAAACTCTTTAACATCTACTCATTTATAAAAATGATTTTAAGACTGTTTTTTTAGTTGGGAGTTGTTGCTTAAGAAATTAAATCATTACACAATATAGCTTACAAAATGGAATATTAAATGCAATTAATTAGTAAACCGGAATGACTTGTTTGCACCAGAATCGTGGGAGTTTTACAGCTGTTCTGTATGGTTTTGCCTGAGAAGCTGTAATAATTTCCATTAGAGGGAAAAGTACTTGAACTTTGCAGAAACCTACCTTTGTTAGATTTGAGTATCTCTCTGACACATTTACACATGTATACAGTAATTGACACATCTTCATTGGTGTCTATTTGCAGGAGTCCATGGAAACATAATTCTGCACAATGACTACCTATTGGCTGCAGTTTTTAAAACTACCAAAAAACCAAAGAATAAGGGTTTGGAAAAAGTGAGATGTCTCCTTTGTCTATGTGGTTTAAGGTAGTAATAGCCTCAGAAGTATTTTTTTTTTTCCTGCTGCTTTGGTTCAAGAATTGGTAGCTTCAGCAAAGGGTTAAAATGGATTTCTTCTTGAAAATTCTGTGCCATTGCTTCCTCTCATCCTGGTGTTTGAGAGGCTCAGAATCAGGCTGGGAAACACTCTGTGCCTTTTCTTATCCTCCATAGCTGATGTGAGTTTTAACTATAGAGGATTCTGCATTAAATATCCAAGCAATTACATGAAAGGGATTAGAAGAATTCTTGATAGTTACACTTGGAATTTGTTCTTCCTCTAGATGAGGAAACTGCTTGTTCAAGTTATGACAGATTTTACTGCAGGCAATCAAAGTTTGCAAGTTACATTACAAAAGGATATTTAGTTATATTTGGTGTGAATTTGTAAATAACCTAATAGATTTAACTGTCATTTCTGGTACTTTATTTCATATTACTCATAATTCTTTTGCTGTGTATTTTGGCAGAATTCATACCACAAATTTTTGTAAGTCTAAAATGAAGAATAATTATTTCTTACAGACTTTTTGATATTATTTGCATCATTTTCAACACTAATATCTTTATCCCTTAAATTAATTTCCTTTTTGAAATGCTATCAAAAGTGCCGGAAATACATTAAAAAAAAAAAAAGGAAAAATGCCCTGTGTGTAGAAGGTAATAAAGGTGATTTAATACTGGAGACTCCTTTTGGTTATTAGTAATAGTTATCCCATATAGATACCTTTTGTATTTCAGTGGTCCCAGTTTTTATCATGTAAAGGTGTAATCATGCATCTTCCCAAAAACTTCAACAGGACTTAAATTTGTTGTAAAAAATAGTCTTTAAGAATACATGGTATTATCTGGTTTGTTTTTATTACACAGAATGATTTGGTTGAAAATATTTGGGCCTGGTATGAAGCTCAGGAAAAAATCCTAGAAAAGAGACACTGCTTCCAGAATGTGAAATTAGAAAACAGGAACCTGTTTGTACTTTTTTCACTACTGACTAATACAACTCACACACACAAGAGTGTAGGGATACTGGGCAATCTTTACCACTGTTTAAGGGAATCAGATCAGTTTATTAGCCTTGCTGTATGTTTGGAGGGGTTTTTTTAGTTCTTGCTGTTTTGATCTTCATTTTTATTATATTTTCACTGCACATTGTTTTTATCTTTATCTGGTGACAGTTCTAACCAGAAGTCTGAGAAGTACCTTGTAAAAGAAGTCAGGTACTGCCCATGTTTTTCTGGGTATGAATGGAGGTGGAAAAGTTGTGAGGAAAAAGTCTCTGAAGATCATTCTCATACCATTCACTTTGAAGCTTTCTGAATGTTTTAAGCTGTTATTCAAATTGTACATAGTCATCTAAACAGAAATGTGTGTGTGCTATGTGAGGTAAGATAAAAATATAGAAATATTTATTGCTGTGTGACATATAAGGCTGTGTGGTCAGTGGTGTATAACTGGGCCACATAAAACATTTGAAGTTTGTGTATTTATTGATTTCATGTGGCTGTGGTGGCCATTCTCAGGAAAACTGAGAGATTTACTGTGGGCTATTGGTCCCAGGTGTTCATTAAAGATGAGTAACGGGGTAGGGTTTAGCACTGAATTTATCTAGAAATGGGAAATACATTCTGATTGACTTTTATGGGGCAATGACTGTACCTTGCCAGTAGTGGAAACCCTAGATATGATGGCATTTGTCTCTGCACCAGTGTCTTTCATAGGACTACATGAAAGGACTGCAGTCCTGTTATCTCTTCATGGGTCACCACTGCTCAGTATCTGTCATATTGGAGCTAAAGATAGTGAGATCATTTAAACAGGGTGAAGTGCCTTGTTCTTTAATCGTGTTCTGCAAACATGTGTAATTGGTCTTGCAAAAATTTGTTCCTGAAGAGGTCTTAAAAAGTCAAGCCTTCCCCTGCTACATTTGAGAGTGTTTCTTACAGGCTCTGCTATATTTGCCCTAGAATACATACTGTGCTGCTTTGATACTGACAAAAGAGGCAGCAATTCTTATTTTCAGGTGGCTCTCCTGCTTTTCATTAGGAATGATCAGTGCTGCTCAAAGCTTTTCAGCTATACTGAGAATATTGGATTTTCTTGCTCCAGAAATAAGCAGAACTGTGCCACTTTTCCATTGCTAAGGGAACAGGCAGGGGCAGATGGGCTGCAGCAAAAGGCCCAGCTCCCACTGTGGGTTTAGCTGCACTCTCACGGACCCTGTGATGGGAGCAGCAGCCTGGATTCAGGATTTCAGTATAGGTGATGGGAGTTTAGCCTGTTTTGCTCTGCTAAAAGTATTTGTAAGTTAGATCCTACTAGAGGAAGGATTTGTGAATTCCTATGTTTGATTTTTGTGGTTGTATGGAAGGGTTCTGCATTGCTGCTTGGACATTTCAAGGTGGCTCTCTTTCTTTGTTTATTTGTTTTTTCCTTTGTAAAGAACCTGTTTTTCTCTTGGCCAAATTTCAACAGGGTGAAAAGTCTGTGAAGAAGAGATGTTCTTCTTCCCTTCAAATGTCATTAGAATCATATAATTCCCCCATATCTGAGAAACCACCCTTCCCTTAGTGGGCCTGTGCTGCTGCACACCACCTGAGTGTCAAAGCTCTGAGTGCCAAGTGGAGCCTCCAGATGCAGGCAGAAGTTGCCTCCAGTGAGGTCAGCAGCTGTAGTAAGGGGAGTATTGAGCCAGGAATCTCCCCCATGCTCATGAGAAAAAAAAAATTGCCTAGGATACTAAGTGAGGCAGGAAATTCTGGCAGTGTTGAGAGGTAAAGGGTGCAGAGCTTGTAGAGCTTGTAGAGCTTGTAGAGCTTGTAGAGTTTTAGTCAAGAGCTAGATTTTCCACAAAGTGTTAACAGAACTCAAAAACTGGAAAGTGTGAAGACCCTTAGGACTCTGAATGAGGACACACCTCTTGGTACTTGGGGAATATGATACACAGAAGTCTAGTCTGACTCCCTCTACTCAGCTTGGGTCTGGCAGGACTGATACTGAACTTGAGCTCATAAGTCCAGCTCATACCAGACCCAGTTTTCTATTCAGTATCCATGGACTGTTTTTCCATTATTTGCTGTATTCTAGGTAGTAGACACTGATTTTTCTATGTAGAAAGATAAATTGTGTGTATTTATTGAGGACACGCATAAGTATATATAAAAATCTAAAATATATGTCACACAGAATATGTATCTATATAAAATGTATTTTCTCTGTAAAGTTAACTACTCAAAATCTAGGTAGTACAGGGATGCATTCTGCAAGACCAACTTGATTTTTGATAAGAAAACATGAGAGATTTGCAGAAACACTTTCTTACACATTTCAGTATCGTAAAGTTATTAATTATTGGCTGAATCTGAATTATAAGGTGAATAAGGCTATTGACTGTAGGATCTCATTTTAGGTGGTGAAGGTAGGTAGTGAATCGGGTAAATTGCTTCTCTCTATTCCACATAATAGTTCCTAGATAGTCCTGTGCAAATATATTAAATTAGGCTTTTCACATATTTTCTGTCAGCTTATCAATTCTTTCTGTTCTTCAGTACAAAACATCCGGGTTTCAACTGCTCCATTTCCCAGGTGCTGAGTACTCATAGCATACAGACTCTCAGATATTTAGTTGCCTAGCTTTTCTAGGGTTTCTAAACCTTTTAAGCACTTGAATTTTTCAGTGGAACTGACTATAAGTCTGCAACAATGTATGTCTCCATATATGTTTCTTAACAAATTGGAATGATCTCACAAAACTTCTTCACTGGGCTCTTCTCAAGCACCTGCTGTGAATTCCTCAGTTTTACCAGAGGGCAAGCCAGTGGAGAGTGAGAGGAAGTTCGGGACCCTCAGAAACCAAGAAATGCAGTGAAGGGGTACCTGATTCCGTTTCCACTGAAGGATTTTTTAATGCTGTATAGCAAACACAATAGGACACATGCATCTGAGCAATAAAGATAAGACAGCAATTCAATATTTCTTTTTATCTGTTGAATATCATCCATCTTATGTAATTTAAGACTATGGTATCTTGTGTTTAAACGCAGGAGGACAGATTTCAAGATGTTTGTGTGTATTTTGGTACTTAATTAATGGCAGCTTAGCTCTTGCAAGAGTTCCAAAGATGGCTTTCTGCTAAAGACTGCATATCCACAGGGTAAGAAATGGGTTATGCCTCTTCAGATGACAAATGAAGGTGGGATAAATGGTAAAAGTGAGGGGAATTCTGTGCAATTATTGATGACAGCTCTGGACTATGGGTTAAATTACATTCTCTTAGTAAGCAAAGAGGCATAATAAAGTTTAGAATTTCAGCTACATCTTATGACATAGTTGGACAAATTTTTGATACTAGTCCGATGATGTAAGAGTTGCTGATGTGGTTTGAGACATTATTGACCTTTTATCCTTTTGAATTCTGGGGGAGCCTGCTGTCCCTGCAGCTGAGGCAGCAGGAACCCACAGGTTACCTGTTCCAGTGCAGAGTGATGACAGACAGGGAAACAGGTTGTTTCCCTCAACCAGATGAGGCAGATGCACCAGCACTGCTCTGCTGCCTTGCCTGGCAGGTAGGGGGAATGGGTGGAGGGGATGAAGAAGGTGTAATAGGTGGCTTAAGGAGGGTATCATCTTCAGCTGCTGCAGGTGTCAGCTGTGTCTTTTGTCTGTCCGCAGTTCAGTCTTACTCCAGTGATTTGACTCAAAGCAATACTACCAAGATAATATTAAGGTGAAAATTAGGCTTAAGTTAAGAAGTTACCATCTTGCTTCTCTTAGGTCTGATTTGAGTGCTAAAAAATCGTAACTAGTTTTTCTCTCAGTCCTAGTTGCTTTTGTAAGACAACCTGTGTAAGAGTATTTTGGAAATAGGCCCAGTGTTTTCTTCTCTCTTCTCTTTTCTATGGCAAATATGTAAATTTAAAACCTGATGGAACACTGAGTTTCATGTCTGAAGAAAGGTTTATGAATGTGAGGATGGAAAACAAACCAGCAGGCATTTCAATTTTGTAAAAAATTTTGGCAAGGATCCCCTCACAAGGAGGTGCAAAGTAACAAATTCCTTCATAGCTATACGATCTGTTGTGCTGTCCAAGTTGATTATGAAGCAATATTGCCTGGAACTTAATTGTGATTTTTTATTTGTCTCTTCAACTTGTTTAACTGGCATAATGATGTAAATGCTGCAAGGGAGAGATATAAGTTCTGTATTATTTGTGTTTTTATGTAACTGTACTTCTGCGTGTATGCAGTACTTGAAGTGGACTGCATTTCCTGAAATTTGGAATTAATTTACTGGCCCTTTGGTTTTGTTTCATTTATTGCTGTTCAGAGAGTTCTGTGTGTATTGACCAAAGGTAAATATATTCTTGAAAAGGAGAGTGTTGCGTTGTTATCGCAAGCAGGAGATACAAAATACTTGTTCAAGGAGAAGGAGGACATAATGTTGAAGGGAGGGTTTGATGTCCATCCTGTTCTTACACTTGGAGATTGCAAACAGAGAAAATGGTGTTATATTGCTCATTTTTGTAGTGTGAAAGTATTCCTGGCATATTTCCTGGAGGGAAGGAAACTTCAAAGGAGGAAGATTTTTGTAGAACTCTAAGAGCTCTGAGAGGAACAAGATATGCAACAAATTGCTAGAATGTGAAATACACATATTTTTCAAATGTAAAATTTTAAGATCATCCAAATATCTCTTTCCTATTGGGTCTGTACTGTTTGCAAATAGATTTTTTTTTTTCTTTTTTTTTACTTTAAGAATGTTGCCAATTTTTAAAATATAATTGTTGTTGTTTTTGTTTTTAAACTGTAGGTATGAGAAGGTGCCAGTAATTCTGGTTGGTAATAAAGTGGACCTGGAAAGTGAAAGAGAAGTATCATTGAGTGAAGGCAGAGCCTTAGCTGAAGAATGGGGCTGCCCCTTTATGGAGACCTCTGCTAAAAGTAAAACAATGGTGGATGAGCTCTTTGCGGAAATTGTTAGACAAATGAACTATGCAGCACAGCCAGACAAAGATGATCCATGCTGTTCTGCATGTAATATACAATAGCATTAAAAATGATCTAACCTGGACTTAATTTGCAGAAATTTTGTAAGGTGGTAAAACTGTCTACTTCACTTCCTGGTTTGTGGGTCACTTGAAATACATCTGTAGTGAAGTAGCAACATTAACTCAGAGCTGAGCATTGAAAGTCAATCACTGACTCTGAATATAGAGGGGTTAAAAGACCACATCTCACCCGTTTTTTCCCTTTGAGCACCTGCAATTTTATGGCACAGTCAGTTGATCTACAGGGTCGTTCCAGTCAAACGTACATGTGTTGTCATGTCAGACAGCAACAACAGCAACTATTTCTGAAGAGGACAGAATCCTTTTGGAAACGGGAGATGAAAGCAGTGGAGAGGATATCTCTGAAGACCTTTCACATCAAGCAGAAGTATGAAAAGGAGAGCCAAGTCTTTTGGTGTCTGATTACCACACTTCATAATGGGCACTATCACATGTGGCTGAGTTTGTTCAGTCAGTTATGTTGATTTCACCAGAACTTCTGACAGTGTTGGAGGAAAAGGCTACCAGAGACCCATATAGTTTGGATTCTTTTCAAAATCAATGCTATTATTTCTACACTTTATCCCACATCTTGAAATAGAAAACATTGAATCAGTGTGTGAAATGAGAGGCAAGATCTGGAAACAAGTAACGGGTGAAGAAACAGTCTGGCATTGGAATGTTTTAAATCTTTCATTTTGCTGCTCAAAAATGGAGGATCGCTTCAGGTTTTGGTCTACAAAAAGCCAAACAAACCCTCTGTTTACAAAGCAGGAAGCATCTTTATTTTCACTTTACTGAACCAGGAGGAAGCAACTGTGATGGAAAAAAAAAATTGCTGAGCCTTACTAACAAGGAACACTTTAATAGATTAACTAGTACCATCTTGTAAGGAAAATTAAGCCATGTTTCATCCATATGTTCCCTTCTGCAGAAACCTCGTGGGACAGTATGAACATCCTGCATTTTTAAGTTTGTTAAAGACGACAGTTTTTCTTGCCTTTAAGGGCTACATTCTCTGGTGTGATCCCAAACTAACCTTTGAAAATCCAGTTTGCTATTTGATAGCTTTAATGTTAAAAACTTAAATTGAATAACCATGTGAAATCATTTGGTTCAGAGGTGAAATAGTTACGGTTGTAATTCCTTAGGTGAGTGTGGGAATGGCTCTTTAATTGCCTGACACACTATTCAAAGGTTGCCCCAATTATTGGAGTGTTTAATGGTGGGAGCAAATATTTTATTTGGAAAGGATGCTCGAGCTCTGACTTGCTAGTTTCATAGCAGTGAAGTATTTATCATTTGCATGACTAATGGCACAGAAATACCTATTTCAAAGTCTTACAATCAAAGTATAGAAAAGTTTTCAATCGCAATGTTTAGATTTTAAATGCTGGAGAGATTGTCTTGAGCTGGATCTTTTATAGGTAAAATTGGCCATAAAAATACAGTCACTGAGCCTGTGGTCTAAATAACACCATGCGTTTATTAGTTTTTAAATCTTGTGCAGTAACAGTGTAGTTCCTTGTGTTTAAATGAGTGAAAATAGGGGTGCTGGGCTGTGTGTGTGTGTGTTGAGTGTGTATGTGTGTATGTATATGGCCCTTAGAAATGCTGTAATTGGAGTTAGGTTCGAGAGTTTTGCCTCCATCTGCAGAACTTCCTAAAAGCGCTCTCATCTGCCACAAAGGACACTGGAGTAGAAAACACTTCGCAGATTTCCATACATAAATATCCTTAACATTTTGAATTATAGTTCACTGGATGATAACTAAAGAAATCATTCACAGAAGAGAACTGGCCAACTCTGCCCTTAATCTTTCAAGACCTTTCCACAACCAGTGTGACAAAGGGCATTAGATGTCACAGAACATTAAGCCTTACTAGAACGTAAATGTAGCCCATTTCCCATCTACTTTGCAGAGCTTTTGTTACTGTACTTTGTTCTCTTAGGGAGATAGGCACAGCGTTTATTTCTGGCATCTGAATGCCCATTTTGGGTGCTCTGAATCGCCCTCCTAGAGGCACCTACCTCTTTCCATTGACTGTATAGCAAACTTAGGCTTTTAACTTTATTCCTCCAAGTCACACAACTCACATGCCTAAACTAGATGGTATGAATGTTCTCTTGCCACCCCCTGCCTGCCCATTGTGTCAGCTGCCATGCTTAAACAAGGTGTGAGATGTTAGATTAATGATATTTCAGGGTTTCAAATATCTAGATTGGGAAACAGTTAATCAAGCAGCACAATTCATCGATAAAACAGCTTGTCAGTGTGAGATCCACTGCATAAGCACTCAAAAGAGAAAAATTACAAAAAAATAAACCTAGAAAACAAACCAAAGCCAAATTTCAAACTGAGTTGGAAGTTATGGGAGGTTATTTACAGAGATGTGAAAAATCTTACCTCACAGATTGTTCATGGACCAAGAAAATGGCTTGAAGTAGAGTATGAACAGCCTAACGTGAAGTTCATAATATAAAGCAGATGGGCTTTAAATATAGGAAAAATTGCACAGTAATTTTTTAACAAAAAAATAAAGAAAATATCTCCCGGTTTTTTTTCATCATTACACTCTTACATTTTCACAAGCATAGGCCATATGTAAGTTACCATGCAACTTGGCTGGGGGGCAAAGCGTGTTGTTTTTCATTGTATAGTTCTGAGGAAGTAGTTATGCACTATTTGTATTTCCACTAATGTGAAGATAGTGGAGCTTGAATCAATGACAGTTGCACTCGACAGATTTTTCAAGTTATAGGGGTAGCAGAAAGGGAAGTAGGTGAGCCACACAGAGGCTGCATGGCCACCCTGCAGGAATCACTGGTCTTGGGTCACTGTTTCATTTGTACCCTGATAGGATTACCAATTATAGTATTTGAAAGTTTCTTATAACATGCCTTAAAATATTATGATTTGTTCCAAAGACCCACTTTTCCTTTGGCTGTTCTTGTAGAGTTTTGTACTTTTCTACAAAGACAGCATTTCTCCAGTTTTGTTGTTTTTTAAAAAAAAAAAGTTGCAACTTTTATTCTTTTAAGCTATGATAGTGAGAGCAACTGTTTCCTCTTTCCCTTAAAAATACACACAAAAACGATTCAAAGCAAACAAACCAGAATCAGATCAAAAGTATTAAATATAACTTGGATTTTGTTTGGGTTTTTTCTGTTGTGCCCATCCCCCTGCCCACCCCTTCAGAGCATCAAAAAATTAAATTTGGTGATATTTTCTGTTCTGATCCTAGCCTCTCCCTAACCCCAGTGCTACAGTTGCCATTACTTTTCTGTGGGAAAACTACTGGTATTTGCTTTCCTGTATAGAATGTTACCTAAAGATGTCAGCCATTTGGTTGGGGGGTTTTGTGCATGTTTGTTTTTAATTTTTTTTCTTTTTTTGCCAGTGTGCCATCAAAGCACTGGTCAGGCTTTAATTGTGAAACTCCGCAACAAAAGCAAATGTTTGACAACTGCAGGAGGCTTTTATCTGCATTGTTGTGCATCTGTTAATTCTTGATCAGGGTTTGAAGAAAGACTGAAGGGGGTTCTGGAGTCAGACTTAACGCTGTTGATTTGGAGTTTCCTTGGGGTGAATTAATGTATTTCACAGTTAATTGTTGAGCTCTAATACAACTGGCAACTTAAAATGGGGCAACAGTTTGTTTTGTAACAATGTCAGTTGTTTAAACCTTGATGTTTCAAATAAAACAAGAATTGTACATAGAACTCAATGCAAACTCAGCAGTTGTATTTGGAGTTAAATTATTTTAACAAATAAATTTATTTAATGAAATCTTCCTTGCATTTTCTGTATTGTCCATTTTGATTTGATCGAAAACTTCATCCAGAACTGATGAGGGTGCTCAGTAATTTGAAACAGCACTGTCAACTATATTCAGCTTAGTTCAGCTAAATATTTCCTGCCAAAATGCTCTTCTGGTACAAATTAAATAGCAATAACTAAAAAATATAATTTATTTTTGATGGGTGTTGTAGTCTAAGTTATGAGTTTGATAAAGAACAATAGCAACAGAGGGGGGTCTTCTGTTCATGTTTCTTAGTGGGATACACACTGACAACAATCAGTAATACTCAGTATTTGATAAGATACAGCTCTTGCTATGGCAAGAGAATAGTGCTTATTGTAAATATATAATAAAATGTTCCATATATAAAAAATAAAATGACCAAAAAAAACCTTGTTCAATATATAATATACTTAATATGCAGAACTACTTTTATAGCACTGGGACTGCAAAGGGTTGAAAAAGGATTGTTTGTTATATCAGCTGTTCCATTGATGAGTGTTTTGAAGGCTTTCAGTACCACACAAAAGGAGTTAGTGTTAAAAGAACTTCAAATACAATTAGTGTTGCAGAGATTTATAAATGAACAGTTGAGCTAAAGCTAACAGGATTATTCTAGCTAATTGGCACTGATCAGCAGTTACATTTTAGTCATGCCAGTATCACTAAAATACCCCATTTTCAGTAATGATGGGTGCTTGGTAGTCTCTTGTTTTCATGTCATGCATGCCTTAAGGAGCAAGAAGCCTGAGGCTGGCACATCTTGAAAAGCTTTTAGTTCTATGGATCATATACAAGGCTGACACATGCTGCTAATTGCATGTTTTTGATTTGCCCATTCATTCTGTAAATCAGTTCCAAGGGAACTTTTGCTGATGGGTTCTTCCAGTCCCATTAGCTTAGTAATATCCTTTTGTTTTGCCCAAGAAGATACCTATAGGTAGACAACAGGAATTCATTGGGCTGCTCTGAACAGTTAAAAAAAATGGCAATGTGTGACATGCTCTTTTCAAATAACTAAACAGCTAGAAACTTTGATTTTTTTACTCCTAGCGGATGCTTTCTTTGTATCTCTACACTCTTCTCCCTTCTTTTTTTTTTTTTCCTAGCTACTGCAGGACATTTTTTAATGTGTAAAATATTTTGGTTGGATATAATATCCTGTTATCAGTCTTCCACAGGTATCAATCTAACTGGATCAACAACCTTTGGTCAGTATTTTTGTTGCTTGACCAGGGAATCACTGGACCACCTCTTCTATCCCAAGTTACCTCCAGTAGTATTGTGTCCTTGCTGTTTACCTTATGCTTTATTATCCATCAAATGACATCTATTTTTCTGAGCACAGGAAGAATGATTCTGAAATTGCTGGTAACTGTGTTTATTGCTCTCTGGCCCATAGCATTGTAGTCATCTCTTCCTTTGGCAGGCACCCTCTTGGTCATTCTCATTTAAGAAAGAAATTACCAGCTTCCAATGACTCGGCTTGAATGCACTGATGTCCTACTCAGTTATCTTAAACATAATTCCTGTTACGCCATAAAACCTGCAGAAAGAACTTGTGGTTTTTTGTTAATAGCAGTCAGACATTTGGAACTGCAGGTTTCTTTTCTTCATAGGGAGGTCATTTAATACATCTGGATTTTGACTCCAGGTGTTTAGGGCTTCATTTGTCTGATGGTCAACACAACACGTTTTTCTTCTCATGCTGGAAGTAAAAAGTACTGAGTTAAGAGTCATAGGCTCATAAAATGATTCAGATAGAAAAGGATATTTAAAGTTCATCATGTTCCAATCCCTGCACCATGGGCAGGGATGCCTTCCACTACACCAGATTGCTCAAAGCCTGGCCTTGAACACTTCCAGGGATGGGGCATCCAGAGCTTCTCTGTGCAGCCTGTTCCAGTGCCTCACCACCCTCACAGCAAAAAAATTTCTTCCTTAGAATCTAAACCTGCCCTCTTTCAGTTTGAAGCCATTCCTCCTTGTCCTGTCATTACAGGCTCTTGTCAAAGGTCCCTCCCCAGCTCTCTTGCCCCTTTTAGGTATTGGAAGACTGCCAGAAGGCTCCTCGGAGCCTTCTCTTCTCCAGGCTGTGGGCTGCATTTACAGGCTGGATTGCAAGTGGGTGGAAGAAAAAGCTGTGTTGATGTGAGCCAGGCACTGTGCAATACTGGAACTGCTAACAGCACATCTTCATTCCACTCTGCTGGAACAGTTTTTCTGTGTATTTTCAAGCACATGCTTTGTGGTCTGACTGGAATATGAAATAGTCTGTGGGGTGCTGAGAATTTATTTCAAGTTCTTTACGGTGCAGTGACCATGTATATAGACAACACGATAACAGACCTGGCTGCTCTTAGAAGTGTTTGCAAGGCCAGACAGCCACGTAGGAGTCTCACTGAAGAATGGAACAGTGAGGTGGTTAGCTGGCAGAAGTGGAGGAGAATGGAGGTGGATCTAGGTTAAAGAGGTGAATTTATAAACCTGAAAGGCTGCTGAAGAAAAATATGTAGGAAGACTGAGTGTTATGTTGAATTGTAGAAATATGAGTATTAAGATTAAGAGTATTCTTGCACAAAAATGCTTGTTAGGTAGATCAGAGGACTGGATCTGAAGTGTAGCCTTCTACAAGACATTTCATTGAAGTAAGTATAAAGCTGCTTCTTGAGATATTGTATGGCAAGATTCCTAATTTTTTCTTGCTTTAGAATCCTTGTACAGTTTAATAACCAAAAGACATTAACTTCAAATGTCATCCCCAAATACTTGAGACATGGCACCCTAGCTTTCTAGTTGTACAATACAGCTTAGGAAAACAAAACATGCTTTCATCCTACAGCCAAGAATATACTCTAGATCACAGCTCTTTTGGTTATTACATAGGCTTCTTTTTGCTATTCACCCTTTGTTCTTGCAAATGGAATAATCAAACTGAATAGAGGTTGCCTGGCACTTTCCAGTATGAGACAAGGTGATTTTTTTTTTCCTGCTTTCCAAACTAATTAGTAGAGCTCCAGTTTTTTCAGGATGATCTCTCTGTCCCAGATTTGGGGGTGGTTGTTTGTTCTCTATATTTTAATGGTTCAGCTGTTTCTAAGGATAAAACAATGGAAGATGCACCATTCTGCATGTGCTAAATTCTTGAAAACATTCTGTCAAAACCTGGCGCCATTCTGGTTTGACCCCCTGGGAAATGGCCCAAAACTCCACAATATTGGTACATGGGTCTAAACTTGGCCAAATTATAAGCCTCTTAGAAAATGGTTTGCCCACTATCAGGAGGGATGTAAGTCTGCATCCAGACTCTTCAGCTGGGTTGGTTATGCTTTCTGCTCTTTGTATTTCATATATAAGTAACTGCTGAGTGCAAGGCACAGTCCCTGTCTGTACACACTGGCTGAGAGCTGAGAAATAGAGTGGGAAAGAGTAGGATGAGACTTCAGTAGGGAGGATTTCCAACTGCAGATCTTAATGTTTCTTGTTTAAGCAATAGAAATCAGCTTTGCTGGCAGTGAAGTCATCTAGGAGCAGATTTAGAGGCAGACTTCATTAACACCAGTAGTGGAGGAGTGGTCTGAAGACAGAAACCTCATAACCTGCCTGATGGCATGTCATCAACACAGAGACACAAGAAAAACTCCAAAAGTGCTAGTGTGATTTTGTGTAGAAGTCCTCGCCTAAGTAAGGCAATAAAGGCAATAGTAAGTTAACCTTTATAATATTTGCTGTGTGAGATTTTAAATACAGGAACACAAATAATTAATTAATGCAAGGAAGATAAGATTCTGCAAAGCAAAATAAATGATACATAAGAGTCATATTGATAGAGAGTAAATGGATGAGGACAATCAATGCTATGTGAATTAAGGTGCTTCTCAAATTCTCCATGAAGACTCAAGGCTTGTAACAGGTGCTACTCTAACCAGGCAGGATTCCTTCTAGGCCTTCATATTTCTCTAACTGGTTTTTAGATAAAGTTTATTTTTTTTCCTGTATGGTTATATTGAAAAAATTTTGAGGGGAAGACAACACTTAAATGCAGTATTGATGTAACATTTAGCTTTGTGTTTTAAGGTGGAGGAAGAACACCAAAGACACTTCTGGTTCTGCCTAATTTTTCAGAAATTCTTCACTGTGAAGATTTGAGAAGTATTCATAAGAGTTGGCATCTCTTTATTAAGGGAACTCAATCAACCTTTCTTGATGAAGGTGCTATTTGTGGTTATTTCTAGGAATGTGCTTATTCAAGCAGGCAGAGATCATGAAGAGTGGGTGGGTACTTACAGCGTGTTGTCTACTTGTTCCCCTTTTCAACCAGGGAATGTTGTGCATGACATTCATGATAGTTCACTTAGATAATTCCTAATCTCTGCATTTAAACTTAACCCATCAGGTGAATATCCTTAATCCAGCAAGACAACATCCACCTGCAAACAAGCTCTCTCTGGTGGTGGCTGTGGGGAGGGAACTCTCATCTCTGCATCAGATCTAAAGCAAAGTCCTCGTTTTCCTTTCATTTTTCATGACCAGAGAAAATCTGAAGAGCAATAAACACTGCTTTCTCTCCATTAGGTGAGGTATGCCCAGTTTCAGAGCTCTTTGATTCATCCAGAAGCGTACACTGGTAAAACACTTTGTATTTGTCAGTATGGAGGAAGGATAGTGACAGGGAAGATACACTGCTCGTAAAGGTACACAGCTCTTCACTCCAGGCAAGTCACCTCTGCCACTGGCTGAACATCATGTTCTCATGTTCATCTTTTTTCTATGTGGAAAGCAACTTGTTTCATGTAAGACAAGAGAGAGTCTTCCTCCTTTATTCTCGTTTTTTGCCTGATTTTTTTTTTTTTTTTGTAATCTTGTATAGGTTTTGCACAAAGCAACCACTGCATGCTCTTGAATCAATAGTTCATGGCAGAAGCTGCGTCTCCCCTGCTCTCAAGAGACATTCTGACTCAGAAATGTACACAGCCTATGCATCACTGAAGCTATAACCCTAGTTTGCTTATTTATAAGTGGTAGAGTTTTCCGATAAATTATGAAAGCCACACTTTCAAAAGTGCTGCTCCTTATTAAACATTTTCATTTGTTCAAGATTTTGGCATGTGCGTCAAAAGCTTTAAAACACACCAATGAACAAAAAACACCAAACAGTAAAAACCAAGCAAACAAGAGGACAAACAGTACAAACCAAATTCAGGTTTCCTCATCTTGCTATCTCCAGCAAAAAAATAGTTTCAGCTACTATTTGTTACCTTTATGTGTCCAGAAACCTATAAATGCAAATTAAAAGGAGGGAAAAGGGAAGACTAGGGAAGGGGAAGAATTCTTACAGCTCACTGAGCTTGAATGGCAATATCAAAATAATCCATAAGTTCCCTGATCAAGTATAAAAAGGAGACGGTGGAAGCAGGTGGTCACTTGGGACTCGATGGCAGCAATGATAAGAAAAGTTCTAGAAAAAAGAGAGCTCCCAGTTCTCTACCCATACAAGTCTCCCTGTAAGGAAGTGTGTGAATGAACAGTGTCTGCCACACTGTGTGGGTGCTGGATGACAAGCAGCCTGCTCCTGCAATGCTGCTCTGAGTGCCGAGAAAGCTGGATTAGCATTGCAGCAGCTGCTACATTCACCTTCTTTAGCAAAGCTTCCCTGCAGACCACAGCTGGGACTTAGTACATATAGAGACATGCAGCTTCTTTAATTGATAATGTAATTGCTGCTAAACCTGCATTTTCCCTGAAAAACCACCTTCAGGGGCTGTCCATCACAGAGGAAGGGTAGGGGGGCCATCTTTCTCTTCCATGTGTTAGTCAGGAACTGCAGGACCAGATCATGCTGAACACTCGTTCTGCTTTGAGGAGCCACCACAGAGGATGTTTCCAGGTAAGCTGGGATAATCAGGCCACCATGATTTCAGAGCTCTCTGCTCTGCCACTCTGTGAGAGAGGTATGTCCTGTGCTTCCTCCTGACCAGCTGTGTGTCAGTATGGCCCCAGCCACCTCTGCTACTGGATTTCTGGATCAAAAGTCTTAGCCAGTTTTCTGCCACATCACCCAATATGGGCAGTAATTGACTGGCCCAAAGATCATTTGGTAGCCCTTTCTGCTCTGTGTGAGAAATAATCTTTGAGATCAGCCCTCTTAGACTTATTAAGCAGAGATCCCCTCTAATCCCCTTAGAGCAGGCCTCCCATTGCCTTGGCTTTGTGTGGGCAGACTCTAGAAAAGCTCTGGCCGCTGCCTGCCTACTGAAACAAACAAGGGCTGTCTGAGACAAACATTCTGCCAAAGGTGTATTGTGGGGGGGCAATTCAGCATCCTTGCTGTCAGCATGTTTGGATGCATTAATTTCTCTGGGTGACACCAAAAGCAAAGCAGCTCAATGCTCCAGGTGCTTGTGTGGGTTTCCAGCACAGCAAAACACCTGCTGTGCTGCACTGTGGGTGCATTGCTACCCCAGTTTCTCCAGGACGTACCTCCTGCACATCCCCTGACAACACCCTTAACAAAACCTGTGTGCTGCTGCCTGTGTTGAGCTGCAGACACATCACACACACAGGGTGGCTGGCCCTGGCCCTTGGCGTGCCTGCCCCGCCTCCAAGCCAGAGCTGAAGTGCTTGGGGCTGCAAATGTTATGTCACAGCCCCAGGAGACCCCATCCAGAGGTACTCACCAAGTGAGATGCAGAACTCAGTTCTCTACTCAGAGATATTCAGGATGTGCAGAGAGCATCTGGCCACCTGCAGGTCACTGAAGGTGCAGGAGGTGATAGGACACCTTGTGTCAGAGCACATAGGATGTTTTCCCTTTCACTACCAACACACCTGTTCTTCAAAGGATGGGGTGTTTCTTACCTGTCCATTTACCTATCCACTTCTCAGTAAGCACAACTTACTGTCACTGGCAAAACACTCAATAGTGGCTCTTCATACTAATACTGACCAAAGCAAAAACGTGAGAGCACAGGAGTTTTTCCTGTAGATAACTAAATAGTCATGGAAACTGGAAAGCTGGAGGCTCCTACAGAAAAGCTAAATTAAAATCAAATTAAACTTGGCAAGCCTTCTCATCTAGGGATTACAGTACAATAGCATTTGAAATGTTCTGCCAGAACTAGTCCAACACTGATGGTAAAGCTGATTTTTGAAGGCCTATCTTAAAAGTCAGTAAAAATTAAAATATCCTGGTAATGTCTATTGAATGCTTTGGAGGAGGTAACCATTGATACTCAGTTAAAGCGAAGTTTCCAGCTAAGACTTATTTTTCCAACTTCTGTTTTCTGCACAACTATTTAAAAAATACTTTGGAAAAGATGAGCAGTCGCATTTTCCTCAGCTGAGTGGCTCAAGGATGAGTTAGAACCTAGAGGATCTCAAATGACCTGTCCTTCCCAGCTTTTTCCTATTGAAGCAAGGAGACACCTTTGCACATGTGCCATGTTAAAGTCTGGGAATAAGGAATCCTTTCCTCTGCTGACACTTAACAGACCCTTTACTAGTAATTTGTACAAATGTGCACGTAAGCTTTATCAGCAGTCTTTTTTTTAATGGTCCAACAATCTCTTACAGTGAAATAACAGATGTTTTGCCTTCTCTTTGTGGAGTTTATAGTCTATATTTATATCATGCTCTCAGGCAATGAGCTTTAAATTTTTGAGTGAAATGTATGCATTATATCCTCATTTCACACTTGTGGAAAGAAAGTTGTAGAGACAGATATTCATCCAAAGGAGTGTTCCATGGCACAATAGATCCCCAAATTCCCCTCAGTGAGAGTTATTCTGTTAGTAAAAATAACTGACAAAAAAAATCAAACTCTGAAACTAAATAAACTCCAAAGACCATTGGTTTTGAAACCACCCTGCTTCTAAGTGCATCAGCATATACTGAATGTAAAGCAGCAAGGGAGGAAATGAAGTTGGCACTATTTCTGTTTGTTAAAAAAACTTGGAGCTTCAATCTTTCTTCTTTCTGTGTTTAAAAATCCTGACAAAGTAAGAAGTGGCTCTGTAGATCTTGATGTACTTACAAAAGTAGTATGGGTAAACATAAATTCTACTCTAGTCCTTTTAGTGCTGTATGTGGCCAAAGAGACAAAAAGCATTTCAAGCGCTCGAATGGGGAATCTCCTGGAAAGGGACAGCCTGAATAGAGCCGGCCTTTGTGATGTCAGGGAAACATGAGGTCAGGCTTAGTAAATTGACAGGAATTATTTAAAAGAGCTGTTATAAATGGAGAAGGGTACGTTTTTGTGTATTAGCATGTCTCTGCTCACAATTTTAATGGTCAGAGGGAATAAAAGATGTTTTTTGAGGGGGTTCTGTGCATTCTGGCTTGGTGGATGGAAAATAGGGAAGTGAGGATGGAACAACTCTCTTGCACACATCTTGGTTCTAGATGTTGAATTCTTTTCCTGATCTTTAAGTTGTGGGGGAGAAGAAAAAAACCAGAGCAATGTTTTGTGAACCTGATGTCAGAGAATGCTTGTGTAAAAGTAAGCTCACCAGTCTGTTTGGCAGTGTGTGGTGAATAATGTCCCCTCTGGGGACTCTCCAGTCCCCACCAAGGTAGGCAGATCTTCCCACAGCCAGTACTTAAGCAACCACTGTGGTGTACTTCAGCTAATGAAGGCATGGAACACCCTGAATGGACTGAGGAAAGAGTGATTCCACAGACAGACTCCTGTTGTCATGCAAAACCCAGGAGAAATGAGGAGAAAAGTTTGTACTAATAGTAACTGCTTTTACTGATAGAGAAATTTTCAGGGGGAGAGGGAGCAATATAAAAACAGCTACAGGAGACAAGTCAGTATGTGAAACTCCCCCACATAAACAATGTCAATCCAATGAAATCCATTAAAAAAAAAAGAAAGTTAAGTGGTCATTCTTTCCTAAAGAGGAAAGCAAAAGTGATAGCAGAAATGCCTGTTCTCACTATCAAAATTGCCTGTGTCTGAGAGCTGCTCTGAAGGGCCCTTGTGAGGTGATTTGAACTGGCAGTCTCCGCTGGCATGTACCTACTGGGAAATGCTTTCTTAGAGCTGCTAAAAAGAATTTTTAAACCCTCCCCATATTTTCAGGCTGAGGCCAGCTGATATCTCCCAGTAAATTAGTTGGCCTAAAATGGCCTCCAAGGGAGGAAAACAAAAGGAAATTCAATCTTGTTTCGGACTCGCACACCTTAGAGTTGGGCAAGGAGGAGGAATGCAGACACCAAAGTGTCTTTCCAGATGGGCCTGTCAGAGAGTTCAGCACTGTAGAGTCAGGGCTGGTGTGAGGTGGCTGCCACTCCTGAGGAAGGTTTGGCCCTGGCCTGAGTGGACAAGGTGGAGAGATAAAGGGAAGGAAACACCCAAGGGATTGCAAGGTCCCAGCTGGGGGGTTTGGGCCAGCACCAGAGCAGAGCCAGTGCCCCTGTGGGACCTGCTGGCCACCTCTGCTGGTGGCAGATCCATCGTGGACCAGAGCCCTGGACTCAGGGCCTCCTTCCTGGGACTGGGTTTGCTGAGCTGCAACCACAGGCACTTGTCTCTGCTAAAGGAAAAAGGCCAGTCCTCTGCCCCTCTGCCCACACCACCGCTCGGTCCCTTGTGGAACACCCACTAGAACATTTCCTTGGGATGAAAGCCTCAACTGCCAAGGGGACTTTTGTTTGTAACCTGTCAAACGAAGGCTGTGGTCAGGGAGGCTCCTGGACCTGCATCACAAGCCACACACTCATTTTGCAAAGTGTGCCTGTGTGTCCTTGCTTTCTTCTTCATCACTGAAGAGAGATCTTTGCTTTTCAAGGGAGAAAATGGGTACAAGTTCCTCCGAGGCCACATGCAAAACCAATGCTCACCTCCTGTCATGCAGGCAATAATTATTAGAATCTGGAAGCAGCAGAGTATGGCCCCCCACCTGACCTCCCTCAAACGCAATCAGTGAGGGCAGCCTTACGTGGGTGACAGTAGCCAGGCTTTATACTTCACTGCACTCTTTTCTCCTCATATTTTTGGGCTAAAAGCAGTTTTTGTCAAAGCCATCACACCCTCTGTCACCATCCCCTTTAGACAGGTGATAAGTTTTAGTGACAGCATGCTCTCCTTTCTCCACCCAGTAGCTTTTGAATGAGCTCTTCCAGCCCAGGAGATGTTCGTTTAATGTTTGCTGTGAGCATTGCTGGTGCTAATTGAGATTCTCGGCACTGAGGCGGTGCTGATGGGATGCAAGGTCACGGGGTGTATCTATTCCCTGATTGAACGTGGCTTTTGGAAGAAACTTCCTCTTGCCAGTGCTTGACATGAATTTGAAATTCACTTCCAGTGCCTGTTCTGCAGGTATTTGAAATTCATTGTTTTGCAAACCCTCCTGCAAACGTTGGTTTCTGGGTAGCAAATGTGACATAAGCCTTTGCAGGCTGCCCTCCTTTCTGTGTGCCTCTTCTATGGCCATGGGAAGGGTAATATTGAGCCTCTGCCTCCTGGAGCTACTCTGGACATTCTTGAACTCAGATCAAGTGATTGCCACATCTTCAAGGCTGGCTGTTGACTGTTTTTCCAGCCGCAATCATGGGAAATAGTACTGCTAGAGCCAAAAGGGGGGTACACTCAAGTGCTTCCATGAAATGCCAGACTACTTACACCACAGAAACCTACAGTTTATCTTCCCACAAGTTTATCTTTCCACAACTCCCTTCTCTGCTCAGAGCTGGGTGCTGTGTCCTGTTGGGGTCCTCTTCAGTCCTAACAATTCTGGATCTTGGGTAGCAAAAAACACCTGGCAGAAGATCTCACTGGCACCGTCAAACCTGTCATTCCTACTCGCTTAGTAAAGGTACTCAAGGCCCTGAAATGGCAAGAGTGGGTAAAAGATGCTTCTGAATATTAACTGAAACAGGCAGAAGACAAAGGAGGAAGGAAAAAGTATTTGTTTTAGTGCAATAAGTGGTGAGGAATTGGGTATGCTCTCCATCCAAACTGGCAGCAATGATTAATAGGGCTGTTAGCGACCTGGAACAGCAGTGCAGGTGTAGAACTGGCTGGTAGCAAAATACACAGCTACTTTCATAAACGCCAGGGAAGACTGGGAGGTCATGGTCCTAACTGGGAAAACTAGATGCATAGCACAGCAGTGGGTGGAAATCCTTTTCAAGCTGTATGTAGAAAGGGATAATTTGAAAGTTTTCATTATATACAGACCATATGTCCTAGAGTAACTCAAGCCACCTTGATCCAGACATCATTGCACTTCATTGTGTCCAATAACTTGGACTCAAAATAGAAACCAAATCTGAAAACTGACAAAATGTGGAGCTTCTTTATAAAATTATTGTACTCCCACTTGAAATATTGTAGAGCGTTATTAGCATGCCATTTCACATCATATGTCAGCAGCAGCAAAGTGAGCTAGAGACAAGAATGAAAAGGATTGGCGATACACAAATCTTCTGCAGTCAGTAGTGGAAAAAAGAGAACAGCTCAAGACAGAGATGAGTTAATATGATGAGGCTAAGAGGTGAAGATGTGACAACTGGTGAGTAGCACAGCACTGCAGATCCAGCAGAGTCCGTGCACCTTCTCACAGCTCCAAAATGGAAAACATCTGAAGACAGCACAAATACAAGGCAGTAGAGTTTATTGCATGAGATAACCATGGTCAAAGAATTGATTCTGCTGAAACTGATTCAACACTTGAATGCATAGTGATGGGAAGGAATAAAAGCACAGCAGCAATCATAACGCTCCAGGGCTACCTAAACCAATGTCTTGAAATTTCAGTAGCCACTGCTGGACACAGGGGAAAAGACAAAATGTATCAAATGCTCTGCCTTGGGAGGGATGGTCCAGTGGAGTCAGTGAAATATTCTTTATATATTTGTGCCAGGAATAGCATCTGCTCTTCCTGGTCACCTCCTCACTCAGTGGCACTGACAGTGCAGGTATAGTACAAATGTGATGAACACAACCTAGGAGAGTAAAGGCCTTTCCAGGAGCACCAGCCATGCTGGATCTAGATCCTTTGAAAAAAAGCAAAAGGCAGTAAAGCAGAAACCCCTGCCTCATTCTGGAAACACTGTTGATGCTTTGCATTTAATCCTGCCATTACTAATGACCGAAATACTCTGGAGGCTGGTGGGTATCTGGCAACTTGCACATCTGAGTCAGATCTCCATAGAGCACCCGCTCCAAGCTAGCTCCAACACCAAAGCACTTTCCTTGTTGGAAACCTCCATGGAAGAGCCAGCCAGAGGACAGACTGCAGGTCCACTGGCTAAGAGAAGTTTCTTGCAAGCAAGTTGGCACAGTGCTGGCCATGTGCATTGTGTCTGTCCTCACACAGCCCTCACAGCCCAGCAGCACCTTCAGGAATGCTCAGGTGGAGGTCCATAGGCAGTGGCAGCTGAGACAGAGAGTAGAGGTTTCCTGGGGCCCTGACACAAATGCCTCAGTAATGTGGAAGTCCTGTATGATGGTGCATTGTGAAGTGCCTGGGACCCTTATGCTGAGATCCAGCAGCTTCATCGCTGAGTGTCTCTCCTGCCATGTTTCCCTGGCTTCAGAGTCAGAGAATGGGGCAGCAAAGCACACACTTCGGCAAAAAAAGGCACAGAAAAATAATTTCAGACACTTAAATTACAGAGATCTTCAGAGTCTGAGGATCTGTGGGTCTGGCAACAAAAGGCATATTTTACACTATAAGAAACCACCTTCATAACCACCAGCTTCATAACATTAAATTCGTAAGGGTAGAAGGGAGGAGGAATGGGATGTTCAGCATCATGAAAATCAGGATCTTTTGGAGTGCATATCTCCTGTGTGCAGCAACAAGTCTAAGAGCAAGAAAAAGTATAATAATGTATTCTTAAAACTCATCTAAAAGTATTCAAGTATTTGCACATATGAACCTTCAAATCTCCCCGCCAGCCAATTCTGTAAGCTGATCTCTGACAAGAGCAACAAAATGCATCTAATTTTGAAATGCAGCTTCTTGGTTAAGAGATGCTGTGTGAGGCTGGGATGATCCTAATGTATGCCATATGCAAAAGGCAACGCTGACCTTGCGTGCCAAAAGAGGCTCATTTGAGCCTTGCATTACAGTGCTGTGCTTACAGGCAAATAAAGATAATTTCTCTGGATTGTTACTATTTGCTTTACCAGCTGTCTCTCAAAGCACTGGAGCAGATAATCTGAATGGCCTGGCAGCCATTCTGTTGCAAAATCATTGCTACCCAGTTGGCTGCAATTAACAGCAAGCAAAGATCAGCCTTGCTGGATGAAGGTGAGCTGACCGTCATATCAAATGTCCCCCCATATGGTTGTGGCTGCACAAGAGAGAAGGGCCTTCTGGTGGGAATGCAGACTGATGTAAGGAGCATGTGATTCTTCAGGGAAAGGAGTTGACAGCACCTGGCCTGTTCCCAGTGGTCCCACCAGTGCCAAATAGTGGGCCAATACAGGCAGGTGCAGCCCTCTGCAGGCTGGGGGGGCTCTGTGGTGAATTCCTGATGTGAGTAATTTAGGCACTACTAAAAGTCCTTAAGCAGTGCTGCAGGAGGACCCTGGTTAGAACGGCAGCTGATGCCAGTTTTCTGCTCAGGGCAAGAATGCCCCAGAGAAGCCCTTCAGCCCAAATGGTGACCCAGAGACTGACGCTGTCTCAGCTTTCCCTGCATGGCTGAGTCCTGCAGAGAGTTGTGCTGGCAGAGGATGAGCAGGCGGCCAAGGAAGGCACCCTGACCCAGCTTCAGCACAGCACTGAGAGAACTGTGAATGTGCTGCCTGTGAGTTGTGCTTCCCCTGCAGCACTCGGTGGCATTTGGAGCTCCGGGGAGAGGACTGGACATACTCAGCACCATATGGCCTCATAGCAGACAGAACTGAGAGGGCGGCCTGGTGGTGCCTTCACGAAGCAGCAGCCCTTTTTTAACTTGAGTTCCCACCATGCTCCACTCACTGCTGTATGAGCTGGTGCATTAAAAATAGCACCGTGTGCAGAACCAGGCAGAACAGCAGGGTTAGCCACACACACTGCTTTTGCTGCTCTGAGAACAGGAGTGTCATGTTCAATGCATTAGTAGAAAAGGTGGGTGTGGCACAACCACCCAGACCTCCTCCCTTTGGACGTATTCTGTCTCCTTCCATTCCCATCCCCAAAATATTTTAAAAAGATGCTAAGAAGTAAATTTTCAAGAAGAGACAATTAATACTGAATGAAAAAAAGCATACTATTGCTTCTGCTGTTCAAGCATAACAGGGTGACCCAACTACTGTTCCAGAAACATGCATAGCTAAAGCAAAACCTAATATTTCCTTCTACCTCTAGCTTCAGCTTCATATCCTAGACTTAGCATAGGCAAAATGAGCTGTTTTTCAGGAGAGGACTTTGTACCACTGGAAAAATGTACCTGGCACTCTCCCCAAAATCCTCATAATTTTTAAAAGAGCTTTCATGTTTGTTTTCACTTTCCCCTTTGTTAAACATTTTAGGCAACTCAAATGAAGCCCTCACCATCAAACCAGCCTTTTAGCAGTAATGACATAAATTACATTGTTCTCCTAAGCTTGCAGCACCCAGCTATTAAATCTAACCATGGGAGTTTGGCAAATCTTTTCATGCATGAGGCAGCTGTTTCCTTTCTCCCCTGCTTCCACTCTCCACCTCTTTTTTTTGCCTTGCATGAGCACAATGTACACTCTGAGAGATGCACTGTACCCAAACCCCTTCGCCTAAGGTGCTCCACACAGAGTCACAGGGCTCCCTGAAATGCCTCCCTGAAATACTACATGCCCATGGGGGGATGCAGACCCACTCTTGGTCCCAACCTGTCACAATTCTCCAGAACACAATCTCAGGTGCCCAGAGTGGTTTCATGATACAGAGCTGGCAGAAGCAGCATGACTTAGAGTCACCTCCATCACCCAGTGGCAAATCCTGGTTCCTGCTGTTGGGACACTCAGTGCAGCATGACTTGAGGATTTATCATACTGGTGCTTGGAACATGCTGCCAAGAGTCTGTGCTCAGTTAAACAGCCCTGAGAGTTTCTCTGTTTACCTTGGGGTTCTTCTGGAAGCATTTTGACTTGTGTTTTCTCAGTGTAGTTATCTGCCCAGGCTGGGCTACCTTGAAAAAGCCATCACCTTGCAGAAGCTGTAGCTGTGCATATCCTGCTTCAAGGGGCACTTATTTTCATCTTCAAATCGCCCTGCCATCAATGGGCATTTTCATGCTGTGCACAGTTATTCAATGACAACACTCTAATGCAGGCTAAAGATGGTTAAATTTCAATCAGTGCTGTTTAACATATACATGCAAATGGTAACATGCCAGTCATGTACTTCCCCTCAGAATGGTTGTCTCAAGTGGGGATGCATGAGAAGGCTGCTGCACAGGCCACTCCTGGTTATTCTTGTCCCCATGTGGTATCAGGACAACCTACCAGATGGATCAACGTGCCTGGGGACACCAACCTGCTCCCCATTACCATCCTTTCCCAGTTCTGCTGCTGCATCACTGCCAGGTGGTGAAGAAATGCATGGGAAGCCCTGTGCTCCCAGACAGTATCTCCCAGAGGGCATCAGCTGCAGATTCAGTGAAGGAATTGAGGAGCCCTGTGACTGGTTTGGGCCTCTCTGCAAGGGAAAAAATGAAACTTAAATCCAAGCCTATTTTTCTTCAGTAAGTTCTGGCATGAGCAGAGAGGTTTTTCTCCTGATGAGCTTTCTTTTTCTGTGCAACAGCAACCAAAATAAAAAGAACAGCACTTAAATGGGGTTTGTTAGCAGACAAACAAGGTTAAACAGGTTAAGCAGTGGAAATAAAAATCTCGGTGTTCCTATCTCGGAACAAATAGATGCCTGAATGTTCCTTTGAGACATATTTGCTGGTGCTGCAGTGCAGAAAGACAGGCACTGCAACCCTTCGCCTCAACAAGCAAAACATACCTGTACTGGGAAGGGAGGGAAAAGTTTTTCCTTCTGAGTTTCAGAAAGCTGATTTTGAAACAGAGATTAGAGGTGTTACTCTACTATGCCATTACTGAATGGCAAAGAAAATGCACCCCCCTTGTAGTTCCACTAGACAAAAGGAGCAGCAGCACTGAGCCATTCTGCCCTGACTGACAGAGGAGGGGAAGGGGCCACACACTGACATAGATCCCCAACACATGCTCCCTCCCCAGACACTGAGCAACATAAGTAATAGAAAGAAAGAAGTGACTATTTCCCCACCCCTGTGTCTGCCACCCAACAGCTATGCTGACCCACCCCATCTGTGGCACAACATGTGGGGCAGGAGAGGAGCAGCCGCTGCTCTCCCTCCAGGTCTAGCACAAGAGGTCTGAGGTGGTGATTGGTAGCTCCTCCAGCCCAGGGATGGATGGGGAAAGCGTGTGATGAGGGGGATAAGCATTAGCCTTGGCTGGGTCTGTGACTGACCTTGCAGAAAAGCCTCCAACTGTTTACTAAGTTTATGGCTGGGTTTATGGCTATAAGGATTTAGAAAACCTTTGGAGAAGATGAAGGTTTTATCAGTCTTCAAAGACAGGATTTAGCTTCATTTGGTGGACTCCTAAATTCATTCCTCTCACCTTCCAGTTTTACACCCGAGTGTCTGAGTCACTCTTGAGGCTTCATTAACTGCAGTGGAGTGTAAGTATCTGATTTGCCTTTAGTTTTAGATATGCATACTTGGGTGAAATTCCACCCCAGGTGTTCATTATTTGCCCTTGATGGGCAACCACACAGGCAGCCCTGTAAGGGATTGCACGAGTGCTCCAACTCCCTTTCAGTGTGAGGTGCTCAAGGATTTTAGCAGAATGAAGGGCTGCTGCAGTGGCATGAAGAGTGTTCACACGGCTCGGATGGGGTCTTGCTCTCATGGTGACAATCCCCGCTAGTGGGGGGAACAGTCAGCTACTAGGTGAGATGATGGCTATTCAAACAGCTCAGTCTATGTCTGCAAAAGCCTTTTGACCTGAAGACTTGTTTTCACGTCATCACACCAATGGGTTTGCTACTGCTCTCCTTGGATCACTTCTTTCCTGCCAGGGTTATGTCTGGCCTACCCAGGAGGTGCAACCTTCCATGTGATCCCAACAAAAGCCAGTGGCACTGCTGTCTCAACACTTCCAGCCACAGCCAGGGGCCAGGGCAGATGAGTCAAAATGCTGTGTCTTGTACATCTACACTTGCCTTGATAACCTTAAAAGATAAAAGCCACAGGCACCTACAAAGACAGGTAGACACCAAGGTTTGTTCCCAAGATGAAGTAAGCAACCTCTGAGTTCAGCAAATAACTGCTGAAGAAGTAAACTCCAGTAAAAGCTGAATGGAAGTGAATTAATGCAGTTAATCTACTTTTCAGCTTGATTAACTTCCACCAAATAATCAGCAAATTCTTACAAGTTTTTGATAATAATGTTGAAAAGTACTCAGGGGTCCAGGACAAAAAAACTTATGTGACATCCCTCATGGCAGCACAGCATGCACACAACATTCATCACATTCTTACTGCAATAATAGGCATTTCCAGGAATGGGACTTTTCTTGGCAAAGGGACTTCACCTGCATGCCTAAGCTACCAGACTGGTGGGATAAATGCTGATAAGCCTAGAAATAAAAGAGTTTTCAAAAAAAAAAATTAAGAGGAGGAGGTTATGTGAGACTCAGTAAAGCCATTTGCTTGATTTTACTAGAGGGACAGTGAAAAGCAATTTAAAAGCAGAGAAATCAGTGGACAAAGGAATGAGAAAAGGAAGGACGGAGGGGAAAACCCAGCTGTTGGAAAAAGCTTACATATGACCTGAAGTGCAGAGGGGGAGGGACTGGGCCTGATACATGTAACAATGTGCATAAGATCAGAAACACACAATTGCAGCGTTTGCACACTTGTTAGGGAGCTGGTTAAAGGGAAGAAAATGTGGATATTGCACAGACAATGGTGGAGCAAAAGCAATGACCATGACAGGTAGATAGAAGATAACAGATAGATAGATAGACAGACAAACTGGTAAGCAGAAAGAACAGTGACCCATCTATGAGCTGTTAAGGAAACAGAGAAACCAATGTAAACAGAAACAAGGGATGTTGTCAGCTAATTTTGGAAGAGATGATTGGGGAACTAGGGACTGTGAAATGGACTCGGTGTGCTCTGCCACACACTCTGAGCAGCAGCTTTAGAAGTGGGAGAATGCTTTGCAGTTTCAGCAGAAATAGACACTCTTGAGAATCATACCATTGAAAAGACCTGAAGTTCAGTTACTATCTGGAAAATAGTTCTGCTAATAGTTACAAGCCCCAGGTATTCTTGGATGCAGCAGTTCACTTGTCATTGAACCAAGCAAGGGTGACATTACCTCAACCTATTTTGTTATCTGTTGAACTGGTGATAGAAAATCTCATTGCAGAAGATGACCTTGGACCGAGAGGGCATGAGCAGGTTTGGTTTAAGTTAACAGAAAGATAACAAAAGTAAATTATAACAATATGCTAATGAGAAAAATTTCTCAAAGATGAACAAAATGTTGCATGCTTGGGCCAGGAGGCATTTCAGTTGACTGCTGACAGGGTAAGGAGGCCACAGTGACTGTAGTCCCAGCTCTGTGGGAAGCCCTGCCTGGTCTTGGCTGCTCCAGCACCATCCATATGGGCTTGGGACAGGCAGCTGGAAACCCATCAGAGCATTTTGTTCTGGTCTTTGCACCTTCTTGCAAGCAAACCAACAAAACTTCTTCAGAGCCACTCAATTCCTCCTGTTGATTTACCTTCCCAAATGAAATTATCTGTGAGATCCTGACATTCAGCTTCCTGCTCAGGTTAAAAGGAGTAACAATTTATTCAGGTCTCAAAAAATAAGAGACTAGCTTGGCTCTGCAATTCAATAAGAATAATTATCTAGACTGCAGGGTCAGAGCCAGGATGACTAATGGAAATGTTCAGAGAAATGGAAATTACCCCGCTACAGATGGAAGCTAAACTCTGAGTTTAATATATTCCAGCTAAAAAGACCAGATAATCTCCATCCCCAGTGCTGAGGGAACTGGCCCATGAAATTGGCAGTCTGATAGTAAGGATTTCTGATCTATCAAATTGGAGACAGATACCATAACACAGGAATCCAGTTAGTGTGAGAAATGGAAAGGACGATATGATCCAAGCTTTTTACACACTCATTAATCCAACCTCATTGGTTTACAACCCTATAAAAGAAATTTTGAGTAAACAAATAATTTTCAAGTAATAAAACATGGCAGAAAGTGAAGCCAAAATGTAGCATAGGCCTACCAAAGGTCAGTGAGATGGCAAGCTTGCTGGTTGCAGATGCACAGACCTGAAGGATAGCTGCAGTTTACTTGTTGCAAATCCAAGAGCAAACTTGCTTCTCATTCTTGGACTCCTAAGCCTTGGTGGCAAGGCAGGAGGGTGGTGGCAGCACACAACTTGCTGCAGGGAGGCAGCCTGGCATTTCGACAGTGAACTGAGTAACTGAGGTCACTTTGATCACCTTTACTGTGTTGCAGGTACATCACCTCATCAAAACAAGTAGCGCTCCTACACCAGTAACTCTGTAAAAAACAGTACCAAATAAAACCAAAGCAATTTGATCAGAAAGCCCATAGGTATCTTAAGCTAGCAGGTGAATGCCCAGTCATTGCTTCAAACTCTGTAAAAACACCCGCCTAAAAGGTAATTCTTGTTTTCAAAGAGCAAAGGCACTTGGAACCTGGACCTGCATTTGTAGCAAGCAGGCAACTGTAGAGTCTCAAGCTCACAGAGGAAGGGCTGAGCCCTGCTCTACAGTCAGGGACCTTTCTTCATTTGTGGTGCTCAGCAACTCAATTTCTAACAGCTTTGTTGATATACCCAGTCCTCATGTTTGCCAGCATGAAAATTCGATGGATTTTGTGTGCAAGCCTAGCATAAATTTTAGCAACTCTTTCTTTCTTTTCACTCTAAAGAGTGATTTTTCCTTTTTCTTTTAGAGGCTGCTGGCAGACAGCCTATGAGACAGTTTTAACACGGAAATTTTGCTTAACTTAGATTTTTAGCTGTGGTGGGTTGACCTTGGCTGGATGCCAGGTCCCCACCAAGCTGCTCTATCACTCCTTTTCCCAGCTGGACAGGGGAAAGAAAATAAGATGGAAAATGACTCACAGGTTGAGACAAGGCAGTTTACTAAAGCAAAAGAGAAAGTTTGCATGCACACAAGCAAAGAAAAAACCACGGCTTTACTCTCTACTTTCCATCAGCGAGCAATGCCCAGCCACATCCTGGGAGGCAGAGTTTCAGCACCCTTAACTCTGGCTCCAAAAAGCAGACATTGCAAATAATGAACACCTCTCTTCCTTCTCCTCTTCTTAACTTTTGTATCTGAGTTGACATCACATGGTGTGGAATAACCCTTTGGTTGATTTGGGTCAGTTGTGTCCCCTCCAAGGATCCACCCCCAACCTACTGATGGCATCGGCACTGTTGCTGATGGGCTTGGCCTTGGCCAGCAGTGAATCCATCCTGGAGATGGGCATTGACTCTGCTGAACATGGAGGAAGCTTCTGGCAGCTTCTCACAGCAGACACCTCTGTAACCCCTCTGCTACCGAGACCTAGCTATGCAAACCCAATAGAAGTGTTCTATAAATGCTTTTCCCATGAGATCAATGTCACTGCAAGGCCATACAGACATCGATGCTGGGACATGGCAGGTGGGGGGACGAGGTGGAGGCAGGAGGTGAAATACTGACAAACTGCACTGTCCCTGTAATGTGTCCACTGCCCAGACTCTCAGACCCCAAATCTCACCACAGAGTGACAGGAGGCATTTTCAGGGTGTTTTCTTGCCCAAGTCAGTCCGAACCTGAACAAAAGATTTACCAAGTTTTAAAACAATTCACAAGAAAGCCTTGGCTGAAAATGCTATTTACAGACTGACACAGATGTACAGAGAATATAGGTATGTGCCAGCACTGCTGTGGGGCTGATCTGCCCAAGTGTCCCACATCAAATTGCACATTAGTGCTGGAACTTTGGCCCTTGTTTAACAAAGTGCAGCTCAAAATAAGCTGTGCAATCTTCTGCTGCTATGTTAATCAATTATCCCTGAGCTCAATGACTCAATCCTTGCCCTACCATAAAGCTCCCATGGCAGTAGTACTGTGGCCAGTTAGTATGCAGAGGATTAAGGGTTTAGTCCTGAATTAATTCTACTAATAAAAACAAGTTAGAATAAGATCAAGGAAAACGGAGTAGGAAAAAGCTAGAAAATACTGCTGTGGTTGTTTTACCAACCCCCCTTTTTTCTGCACTGACCCACAAATTCGGAACTCAGAAAAAAACCAAAACGACACAAGATCTGGACAGCACTACTCAGAAAGAGTCTCTCAGAAGAATTGCTTTCCTGTAGCTGCTCACTTCCTTCCCTTGCTCACTACACAGCTTTTTCTCAGACTTGCTGCCCCATTTTTTCAATGCTTTTTTGTGCTTTTGCTACTCCATTTTACTGCAGAGCCCTGTTACACAGAAGCTCAAGGAGCTTGATGGAGTACACAGGAGCTTTCCTGAACTGCTTGTCAAAGCTGATTGTCAAGGTGCCTGTGTTATAAGAACAGTTCTATTAACTTTTGACCTGCAAAAATTGACTCCCAGCTCCATGCCTGGCCAGCTCCAGCATCCCAGAGAGCAGCAAGGCCAGCATTTACTTCCCTTGCAGCTACAAGAGCAGCCATGGCTGGAGCTGGGACTTGGATGCTCCACAGCTGCCTTCTGTGCCTGGAGCTGCAGGAGGAGGTAGCTCTGGCTGCCACAGGAATGACCAGGGTGTCCCATGGTAGCAAGGAGCAAGCTCCTAGGGAGGACTCAATGAACCAAAACCAAGTGCAGGTTGTTCTGGTTGGGTATTTTATGCTCAGAAGCATTTTGATAAATCCAGAATATCCTCTTAGACCATATTGAGGGGGAGTTGTTTGGGTGGTTGGTTTGTTTGTTTTTGAATGTGGGAAGGAAAGAAAACCCTAAACATTTGGAGCAGATTGAGATCTTTCCTCCTAACATATTTTCTTTTATTATAGGAATGTGTATAGAAACAGGTATTTTCTGATATGTGGTTCTAAATAAATGCTCCATAATCTTTTTCTGATGAGAAATATCCCAGTTCTAAATTAAAATGATTTTTTTCTGACCCATAAGTGATTCTTTTTTTTCCACTAAGAACATAGTCCATTGGGAAACTTCAATCTTGCTTCAATCTGGAACACAAACAATGTCAAAAATCTTGAATCTGTAGCAATCTGGAAATTTTGAAACCCACCAGAGGAGTTTGGAGGCCTCTATCCCTTGTGAGCAGGCTGGGAGAGGAAGACTGCTTGGCCCCACAGATGATTCCCACAGTGTATGAGGTGGAAAGCCAGACCCCAGAATAGGTTTTGGGGAGCTGTGTCCACCATCACTTCCTTATACCAGGACCCAGCATCATATTTCCTTTGGGATAATAATCACAAATTAGCCATGGCTAAGAGCTTTCCCTAACCTGCTGGATGCTCTCACCAAGATTTCTGAATTGATTGAGGAGTAAGCGTGGCTGAGGCAGGTGCTCTCAGTACTGGGTCTCCTGTGCAAGCTCATTAGAGCATCCTCCATGACACATTTTTTACTTCTACTTTTACATAGGGAAATCAGTAATTTTCTTAATTCAGCAGGTATGTACACATAGAGAAAGATCTAACCAACAGTTAACCTACTCACAGTACCAGCAGGCAGTAACTGTACATTTGAAGGTGACTTATGATCCATTTGGCTGTAGTGCTATCAAAATCTAACTACATACATATTTATTTTAGTTTCATGTGTATTTTTCATGTAAATGTAGATTTAAATACTTCTTATATGAGTGTATAAACACACACACACATGCACATATATTTATCTATACATAGGTACAATGCATGGTACCCATGTTTTTAAGCACAGTCACACCCTTGGAAAGGGCTGTATCAGGAATGGTCAGGGTAAGTCATAGGCATCTGAGCACGTGAATATGCTTGTGTTTTACCCGGCCTCATTAGATATCTGTTCTGGATATGATTTTACAAAGGATGGTGATAAGTTAAAGACAGCATCTCCGGTACAGTGTTAAACAGAAATGCAGACCTTTGAATGAAACTAGAGTGAGAAGAGCATGGAAATCAGATTAAACTCAATGAGTGTTTCAGGCCACTGAAAAATTGCCCAAAATTTGGCATTTCACACAGGTATGCTGTCTGCTTGGCAGACTCTGACTTCCCTAGAGTGATGACCACCCTCCTCTAACACAACTGACCAAGGGAGCAATTTCATCCCTTGAATGTGCAGTCCTGATGGAAACCACCCACGAACCACTTTTACCTTTACCTCCCTGGCTGCCACTCCTCCCTTGGGTGATGATTGTCAGCAGTGCCATGCAGTGAGCCGACCCGCAGGTGCGGCTCCATGATTCCCGCAGCCAGGCGCCCAAAGGCACAGCTGGGCAGATGTTTGATGTGCCCAGAGGTGAGCTGGGCTCTCAGCCTCGATGGTGATGTTAAATACTTGTCCGTCATCTGAAAGTGCCTCTTCTACTGTGAAGGTGCAGCAGCACATGCTGCACATTCAGACACCAGCACACAGTCTTTGGGCACTTCCCTTCCTGGATGATATCTGGGCAGCAGGAAAACAATTTAATGACGAGGCAAGTGGCTAACAGGAGGAGGAGAAGGAAGCAGTCATTAAAATTCTGTGATTTTTTTAAGTTCTTATAAGTCTGATGCAAGATTCTCCCACAGATTTGCCACCACTGACCTTAAAACAGTACAGTTATAAGGTACATAGTGCTGGAAGCACCGAGAGTGCACCAGTGTATGGCATCTCTTTGCATACTGCAATGTTTCCTGAAGAAGCCCCCAGGATGGGTTTTTCAGATAAATTCAAATAAAAATATTTATTGGCTTTTAACCCCTTATTGTCTTTGCATTTGCTAAACAGCCCAGGGATTTCTTTTGGCCATGAGCATGCTGTGTTTTGAGGCGCCCTTGCTGTTTTAGGTCCGCCAGACAGATGACAGCAAAAAATGCCAAGCAGTTTGGAGTGAGGCAGGATGGGGCTATTTTAGGTTGCATGATCCTGTTTCAGACCAGTGGTAATTTGTTTCACCCTCTGCGGGGATTCCATTAGTAGGGTGGAAGTCTAGATCCATAAATTATCAAAAGTTTCCAAATATTGTAATTTCTTTTTTGTTCTGAAGCCCACAAACACATACAATCACATTTAGCTGAGTGCAGAGAGATCCCTCTGGATTCAGTAAAACTAATGACAGTGCTAGATAGTTGATAGTCCTGATAGGCACTGCATCAGAGCTGGTTTAGCCACTCTTTGTGAGGAAAGGTGGAAAGAAACAATATAAATAAAGCCCAAACAATGACAACGCTGATAATCAACAGAGGGATTTTTGTTCTCAGAAACTCAGGTTTGGCTCTCTATGAAGAGAAATGACTGCATATATTAAAAACAGAGCTGGAGAACAGTTGGTTTCCAAGATGATGAACTAGTAATAAATAATTTCAGGAGAGAAGGGTCTTCTGTAGCTGGTTGGAGACACATATTCCAGAAGAAAATATGGATATAATGAGCAAAGAGAGGAGCAGAATAAAACACAGGGAAGATGCTCTGGGAAAACCATTAAATACTGCAATAGGGATTTTAAAGCTCTTTAAAATTGTCAGCTGACCTCATGCAGCAGAAAGGAAAAAATGTGAGCTCTAAAGGAAAACAGAAACTCAAATGGAGAGACAGAGGAGTGTTTCTGTAAGCACAGCAAAGGCAGCTTTCCTGAGTTTGGGCAGAGAATGGATCTGCTGTCCTTCATTGTCTCTCCCAAAAGCAATTTCAAGATTGAGCAACACTTCCAGAAATTTCTGTGCACATGGGCTGTTACACATCCTCCTCAGGAGGTAGCTCCTGGGGGAAAAGACAGCCAAAGCCCCATAGCCCCTCTGCCATGACCTGGGACCTGCAGACAGATCCAACGTCTTCTCGATCTTCCCACAGCCCAGAGGAGAAAGACAATGAGTGGAAGGCCACATTCCTCCAAGGGCTGGTGGTATTGGCATGGGTCTGGCACAAGAAGCACAGTCAGGCTCCAAAAGTCTTCACTCCAAATTCCCCATCATCCTCACTCAGCTTGTGAGTCTCTCCACTGTGAGCTCAGCAGCAGGGCTCATGTGGAACAAACCCTTCTGTTCCTTCAAACCTGTGCTGGTAAGACATGAGAGGAGGAGGCTGGACAGTGTAGCTATGGAAAAACAATGTACAAAAAGTACAACAGTAGTGTTAATGAGATTGGTTTCTTGCTGTGGTTGTGTCACTAGTGAGGACAGGGGATGGGATGAACCTTGTCTGTTCATCAAGGTCTGAGGGCCAGAGAAGGAAGAAACATGAAGTGTGTTTTTGAAGAGCCTCTCCTGGCCTGCAGGTTCTCAGGTCACAACTGGGGATGCTGGGCCAGCCATGGTGTCTTGTGCCTGAGACCTTAATCCATTCACCTACAAAGCACAGCCTTGTTCTATTACCCAAATACAAGCTCCAGGCCTGAGAGCCATGTTTTGTGAGGAAAAGTACGAGAGTGATGTCCTGGCTTGTGTGGATATAGGTACAAATTTGGGATAGGATCTCAGGTCAGCTCTATTCAGGTAGTGTTTTACTCTTCTCCCAGGTAAGGGCGGTTTTTTAATTAAAATGCTGACATTACCAACAGGTAAAACAAGGAGTTCAGCTGGTGACCCTGCTGGGTTGGTTAGCCACTGCGCTAGTATTCACACCAGTGCTGAGCCCCAGGGCATCTCTTGGACTAAAAGAGCTGCAAATCACAGAAACTCCTGTGCTCCATCTGTTTTTTGTTGGAGGGGGACTGGCCACCCATTGCAAGCACGTTGAAAGCACATGCCTCTGCTGCAGGCTGGGGAACATCCACTGAGCTCCCCAACCTGGACACACAGGCCTTGGAGGACAGAGCTTTCCTTGCCACAAACCTACCAAGCTATAACCATGGAACCATCAGTATTATCCTGCTGGCTGCCCCTGCAGGAGCTGAGGAGACAGGTTCAAAGGAAGCACTCTCAAAGCCACCAATCTTTCTGCTCTTAGCAGCTACAAGAGGACAGCAACATTATATGTGTATTTTATATATATATAAAAATAGTTATCAGCAGGGTGCTGATGACATCAAGAATGGAGAGTTTTGCTGAATGTACAGGAGCCAGGCAGTCCCTGCGAACAGGAGCTGCTCCTCTCCTTCCTTTATCTAGCTACTGTGTTTCCAAAAACAGACAAGGATCAGTATCACAGGCTAAAAGAGGAGCATGAGGACCAGCAAATATAAGGACCTGGCAAATATGGACAGTTTGGGAAAGAGCTGGTCATCTTCCACAAAATCACAGAGAGTACTCCTTTCTTTGCTTCAGTCTCATTTTTTGCCCCTTGTTCACTGTGGCTGGCCAGTAGCTGTTTTGGTAGCAAGGAACAGAACAAACTGCGTGTTCTCCTCCACACCCTTGTGCAGGCGTGCTGGGATCTGCGTGGCTGAGGCATTTCCTTCCAGGGCTCAGTGGGGAGGTTACCAAGTCATTTGGGCTGAGAGGCACAAGGGCAGGGCAGGACAGACCTGGCCAGACTTGCCCTCTTCCTTTTGCACTGCACTCACAGAGGACTGTAAGAGAAAGGAAAAGATTCTTGTAAGCAAAACTGAAAGAAAACACCTCCCTGAACCTACCAATATTATTTTTTATGATCTCTAGCATTACTGTAGCCTTCTGCACCTCTAAATTAACACTTGCAAATCATGTGGGGGTGCTCATAGGTGACTTGTTTGTTTTTTGGTTTCCAGTAATTTAATTTTATTGTTAAATATGTGGCATACCACTTTATTTTTGACCAAAACATACAGCTGCAAAGGAGAGAATCTTTCACCAGAAGGGATGAAGTGCCTTGTACAAGGCTGCAGTAGAACTTCACCCATTCCCTACCACCCTGCCAAGGTCACAGGTGGCTGAGCAGGCATGGGGTCAGGGCTGCCTCCACACTAAGGAAGAAGTGCCCCAGCTTTGTCTGACATCAGCCTCGTTGACGAGGGAGGGTTTTTTCCATTGTTTGGTTTCATGCCAAAGAAAGAAAAGATTTCTCCTAACAGATCCCAGAAGCTATGGAGATTTTGAGGACTGGCAGTTCTGCCTCTCTGAGGACCAGTGGTCTCTGTTACAGCACTTGATTTTATGCTGTTTTTAAAATGTTTGCAATGTTTTAGGCATTTGTCCCTCTTTCCTTAACCAGAATATAAAAGTGTATAAATAGGAAAGGAGAGGCAGAGAGGATCCATCAAAGGCCTTGTACAACTGATGCCAAAGGAGCAGGTGTGTGGGGTAACGTGAATTGGTGTATGGGGAGATGCTTTGTTTTCTTCATGGTTTGGTTTTTCGTTGGTTTGGGGTTTTTGGTGGTTTTTTGGGTTTTTCTTTTAATGGCTAATACATTTGTTGCTGAAGGTTTATTTTTAGCTAGAAGAGAAATCATTGTTATGCCATGGCAACCAGAATTGGGAGGTAAGCTCCCAAAGTGGTCTGACTAAAACGTATCTGAAAGCATCCAAATTGATTAAATATCCTAAAAATAAAGATGATAGCTGTTAGGATAACACAATGCTGATGTTTGTGATTTAGAAACACAAACAATTTCTGTTATGGCTTTTTTTTTTTCTCCTAGTTACTGGCTGTGAAGGGAGGCCTGGAAAATCATTACTGATAGTCATAAATGACAAATACTGCCAAAGGATTTGCAAAACGGGTGGGATGTTCTGCTGGTGATGCAAGGAAATTAGTCTTTCTCTTTTGAGATGCAATAAAACCCTCCTGCAACCCATGCTTGAGGATCCAGCTGCAGTGCTGAGCCGATCAGCTTGTGGGAGGCGAAGGACTTTGTGGGTAGGTTTTTCCCCTTCCTCACAGGAGCTTATTTAATGTGTGCTGAGCCAAGACCTGGCTGCAGAGATCCTGGTGCTTATTGGGATGTTGGGGTCATCCCTCACACAAACCAGGCAGCACAACACCTCTGGGCCCAGATGCCCATTATGCCTCCCTCATGGTTTTCCAGCAGTGTTGAAGAGAAGAGCTGCACAGAGCCTGACCAGAGCCCCAAACAGCCCCATCCCTGGCAGCCACCTTGGGATGCTGAGAAGATGGTAGTGGGCAGTGGTCCCCAAATATCCTCCTGATGACTGGCTATTTTAGGCACCTCTGGACCATGGATGTATCATTGATTTCACATGCCAGCATGTGAAGACTTTGTCCTTTTAAGCTGAGAAAGATGGAGGACCTTGAAGACCTGGGCATCACGGGCCATCCCTAGCTGATGTCTGCGTGTGGGCCCCTCCATGCCAATAGATCTTAGGGGGGACCCCAGCAATGCAGGGGGTCCATGAAAACAAACCAAAGCAAAATGGGGCAGAGTCAGAACCAAAATGAGGGGCCCTGAGCCAAGGGGCTGGGTCCTCCATCCAAGGGAGGGGGTTTCCAGAGAGGGGAAGATACCAACAGCCCTGTCAGCCTCTCCTCTGCTTTTGTCTCTCTCTTGGAGGCTCTTCCACATCACTGGTGGGAGGGAAATGCTTTCCATGAGCATCCCTTTAGGTTATGGGTGTGACCTAAATGGGTAAGGCCCATTTTAGGCAGGGGAACAGGAACAATGGAGCACACAGGTCCTACAGATGGGCAGATCATGCTTCTGTTGCCATGCACAAATGATGACTAGGTGAGGGATGAAGTTCCCTTGCCCTGGTCATGAGCTCTGGGTTGTTCTGAGGCAGTCAGACTCAGCAAACTCCAAACAGGCATTGTCAGGTGTTTGGGACTGGAGGTTTTGCTATGAAGCCACTTCACTTTAGGCTGTGGTAGACTCATTCACTCTGAAGTGCCGAGTCGCTCAGGCAGGAAGGGGCATCAGATCTCACGTCCAACTTATGGCTCAGAACTAGGTCAGCATTGGCTTCAGACCGTGTTACTTTGTCCTATTGGATGCTGGAAGCCTCCATATACAGACACTGCACAACTTGTCAGGGCAATCTGTCCCATGGTTGATTCATCCTTGCATTATGTTTTTGTTTCCTACACCTAGTCAGTCCCAGCTCCAGGTTCCTTCATACAAAGCATTCTCCAATGTCAAATGCATTTAAACTCCTCCTCCTTGTATCCTCTTTCAATCTGTTAATTGAGCTCTGAAAGTCCTCCTTTCTTGCTGGCCATGATCCTAGAAAAAGAATTCAACCAAATCCCCCAGAGGCTCTGGAATTAAGACTTCTTTCCCAGCACCTCATAATTTAGTACTGCATAATTTTTGCCACTCAGATGCTACTTGTTTAAAGCAAAAACACTTGGGGAATATTGCCATAGTCCAGAAAACACTTTAGACCATACTGGTTTTCTTTTACTTGTGGCAAACTGTCTAGACAAGTATGAAATTTTGACAAACAATGTCAATTTTTGTGAATGATTTACTATTATCAAAGAGCATTTGATGTGCTGTAGTATGTTTTAAATTATATGCACAACAGAATTGTCATATTTTGATCTGTGAAAATAATTTATCCTTAGTTCTAGTTAACACAGATCAGTAAGGTCTGTGGGTTTTTCAATTTTAAAATATATACCCAAAATTATATATGAATATTTTTCAAAAGATGCTCCATAATTAGACTCCTCTTGACCTGTTTTTTACAGATTTTTTTTTACCTTTTATGCACAGTGGTTGGATTGACCCTCTGTTCTGGTATCTATTTAAAGTTGTTTGACACCATAGGCAATACTCTTAATGAATACACTAGTAATTATGCACACACTTAGAAAATCAAGCCTGAGCATAAAGGTGAACACCAAGTCTGAGCCAACAAAGTTTTCACATAAATGTTTCAGCGGGCTGGCATAATTTCCTCCCTTTGCAAAGACTGCAGGGATTTGAAGCATTTTGGAAAAATAGACCATCTTTGGTCCAAAGAGGCTACAAAGAAAGGCCTTGATCTTGCAAGTGGCTTTGAGCAGGTTTCTGAACCAGTGTGCATCCAATCATGGCAGCATGAACTAAGAGCCCACTCATGGCTCTGTGCCTCAAAATTTGCCTTTTCTGAGGGCTGCAAATCTAGATGTGAATCTTCATATATGTTCGAGGGGAGTCATGCTCTTCCTTGTTCCAGGTGGGTGTCCTTTCCCCTCTGATCCCTCTGGACACCCTGGTGTCTACACATTGCTCATTACAGTCCATGAAATACTAGCAGCTACTGCAAGGGACGATGGTGGCTTTCCCTGGCCCAGGCTTCCTCTTCTCACCCTGGCCCAGGCTTAGCCACGTCCCTGCCACAATCCCCAACCAGCAGAAGGGGAGTTTTCTGCCAGTTTAGCTCCCTGAAGGGATACAAGGGCATTAGTGTGAGGTAGAGAGAAGAGTGGGAATGGCTTTCTGTGGGTGGAAGTCATTAGCTGGGAGTCAATGTGTGTTACCCCACACTTCTGTCGCATCCAGGATAGGAACCATAGCATGCACTAGACCCAGGGTGGATGTCTATGTGCTGAGGGCATAGGTGTGATTTTAAAAGGTAAATATGGGACCCAGATAACAAATGGCCTGAGCTTAGGATGAGCCATCTTCAAGGTTTTGCTTCCTGAAGTCTCTAAGATGTTTTCCCCGGGACTGTGAAAAAACAGGATGTTTTTTCAAAGCAGCTAAACCAGGAAGGGAAGCATCTGTGGGGTCTCCTTTCCCCAGAGCTGCTGCCAGGTGGGCCCAGGTCAGCACCCACAACAGGGCAGACATCAAAACCCAGGGATTTCAGCATCTCCATTCTACCAAGACGTCCACCTTGTAGTTCCTTCTACTATACGTCCCCTCCTTTCCCTGGGATAAGGGTCAGGTATGGTCATGGGGGCACAACCCCTCCCTTGCCCAGAGCCTGTTGATGTGGCTGGTTTTGCTACCCATTTGTAAAGCTCTCACCAATACCTGTATTCTCAGACACTGTGATAATGAAAATAAGATGAAATAGCACTTCGTTCATTTGGTGAAACTAAAATTGATTTTTAATTTTTAATAGGTTGACTCACCACTCGTGGGCATTGCAGACAGTAGTTAAAAACTACTTTGCACTGGAGTCAGAAAGTCAGAACTAATTAAAGAATATGTCCACAAAAGCACAGCTAATAGACTGAAGGGAAGACCTTAATTAGAAATTTGGGAGGTAGTAACCCTCCTGTTAATAATGCTTAAATGACATTTGGGAGCCATGCAAAATAAGTAAACAGCTTCTCTCTGCATAACTACAGTTGAAGACAGGACACCAGAAGAAGAATGTAAATAGGGTCTGGATGCTGCCACTCCAGAGCTGAAGCAACCTCCTCCTCAAAGCAGTCTTCAGGCTTGCTCTCCACCTAGTAACAAACAGCACTGCAGCACTTAAAAAAGTCTGTAGAGTAAGGCAGCAAGGTGACTCCAAGGACTGCAAGGCATGAGCAATAGTATGCAGAAGCTAGAACACCTCAGCCTACACAATATGACTTACCTCCACTCCTAATGCAAAGCTCCAGGCGCACCCTCAGTTATCTGGCAGACACAGCCAGCCTGGGCTCAAGAGAAATGTAACTGAAGCAAGATAAATATTTCAGGCATGTCAACAGTGATGCAGTGATTTGGTAATGACCCATGCTGAAAAAATAGCCAGGCTAGGAAAATAAAATGTTTTACCACATTTCATTTCTATTCAGAAGAAAAAGAAAATAAGAATCTGATTGTAATGTGCCCCTCAACACAAGCCTGAAACTCTCTATATTAGCAAACCTGGACAGTACTGTAAATTAAAAGGCATGCTTTCATTTAACCTGCTGTGACAGACCCCAGTGTAATCTGCTCTGACAAACTATCCCTAACTCTGTCCATCCCACTACTCCAGCCACTTCCTGCGGCAGCAGCACTGGGGTTGGCACAACTCGGGGGGAGCCACAGGGATGCACGGGTAACCTGAGACCGGCTGCCACAGCACCCTCACCTCCATCAGCACCAGCTCCCCCGGCACCTGGAGCCAGGGTAGGGAGCGTGGGTGCTGAGCATGCTGCAGGAGTTGTCTTTCGACACGAGCTGTCTTGGAGCTTAGGTATTAAAAATAACAATCGACGTGTTCAGGCACGACAGCTCTCATACAAAAGAAGTTCTGTGAATTTCACCATACGTTCTGTGTTGTGGCTGCCAGTACAGAAATCTACCTAAATTACCACATTGTTTGGGGGGAAAAAATCACACAGATTCAAAGTGTGATAAAATAATGGAAAAGAAAGGTTTCCACTAATTTTTAGCACATTACCAGAGGACCGAGAGCTGTCTCGTTTCTCTTCTAATCCACAAAACAAGTGCAGTGTGAAGTTTGAGGTGTTTCATGATCTCTGGATGTTGTGAGCTACATAAGCTAAAAATATCAAGATGTTGAGTTATCTGTTTGTTGATGCCTGGCAGTTTTGTAACACCCTTTCCTAGGCATCCCTTGCAAAAAAAAAGTATAAATATACTGTACCAGAAATATTTAAAAATGGAAAATTTTACCAAGGTTGCAGTTTTTGAATATTTCTGATTTTCATTAGTGAGCCAATTTTATTTAAATTTTGGAGAACTTTCAACTAGTAATTTCAAAAATACTAAATATGGGTAATTACATGGGAGAACACTATCAGCAGGCTTATCAGAAGTCTCAGCCAGGAGCATCCTTCGGTGCTCTGCCTGTTCAGCAACTATTTCTTCCATCCCCACAAAGCAGCCACCACAGCAGGGGAAAGATGGGAGCCTAGTTACAGTCTGGAAGCTGCATCTGAAGCATTTAGGGTGTTCAACCTCTTTCACTTCCAGTCCTTATTTGTGGAGTCTTTTCTTGAGTGTTGACAGGAGATTGGGTTGTGCTCAAGTAATTTTTCTCATTAAACCCTTTATTACACATTTTGATGTCCTTATCTTTAAAGTTTTTAAAAAAGTAACTCCTAGCACAATCTATTACTGGCCTTGAACAGCCATCAAAAACCTGCAAGCTGTGATATGAAAATAACTTTGTATCGTCTTCCACCTTCTTTTTGTAGTGGAAGGCCTCTTGCCACCCTACATTTTCCTACATCTTTTAAAGAATGGGAAACCTCACAGTAGAGCAGTACCTGCTGCATCCCTGTTCTTGAAGAGTGAATGGTCAAAACTTTGTCTAAATCACAGGTAGGAGAGACCGTTCTGATCTGCTGCTTGATACAACTATTTTCAATCTGCATTGTTATAAAATAAAAGGTTGGTAATTTCTGTTAAAACAAGGTTGTTTTGCCCAAACATCCTGCAGCAAAGATACGATAGACATCAATGGGGAAGCTGGCATCTCACCACCAAGAAAAGCTCAGGATAATCTGTGCATGTGCCCTCACTTCACTTCACAAAGGCCTTCAACAGAAGAAATAAAAGGCAATGTAGCAGGCTGGTATTAAGCAGCCTCAGCCATTCATGTGCTGAATTATCAACTTCGTCTGAAAAGAATTCAAACCAGACCATTGATGGTAATTATCAACTGTACTTTGTGGGCTTTCAGTCTAATGAATACACAAATGAAAAATCAATGGAGGAGGCTTCCAAAAATGAACATGGCAACAATCTTGATCTTAGAATTGGCTCAAAGACAGTTCCTCCCAAAACAGCTCTAAGGCTGTGCTCTTACTGTACATTTCTGTTATTTCATTGCAGGACTTTCCCTCTGAGGGACTCATTAGTCCTTTTATTCATAAAATAAATGCAAGTTTAATTTTCAAATTAAAAAATCATTAAAATAATTACATTTCCAAATCCCCAGTTAAAAATGATAAGAGATCAAATCTGTCAAAGGCTGTAAATGATTCCCCATCTTCTGGAGGTCAATTGAAAAGTTTGCTCAGAATTAATCAGCCACACTGAATAAAACTTTAAATAAAGAGGATTAAGCTCTGCGAACCACCAAACTCAACAGAACTTGCAATTCAACATTATAAATTGCCAACTTCATCTCTTTTTAGCTGGAGAAATACAATATACATTTGTCTTTGTTACAAAGAGGTTCTGCAGCTCTGAGATGAATACACTGTAGGACTGACAATGGCTAATCATGTCCAAAGACTGGGGGAAGGCACGAATCAAATCCCTCTGGGGTCATTTTGCAGGCTCTATTACCTCTGTATGGCACTGTCAGGCAGACTTCTGCTACATACCTGGTATCGATTCTGAATTATGTCTTGCCTGGAAAAAGACCTTGGCAGGGAAAAATTCTGTTTCAGCCAGACTTAATTACCTGTGCATCCTGAGGAATACTCACTGCTTGAGAGAAAAATTGAGAAAATTTGTGTAATCACCAGTCAGAAAACTACGCAGGATGGGGAGGCACTCCCAGCAGCCAGGACATGCTTCTGAGGTGTGACATGACTTAGATTTCCTTCTTTCATTTATCTTTTGCCCCAGGTCAGAACCTTGGTCTATCTGCATCCTCCTCCTATTTCCACCACATTGCTGAGTAGAACATTCCATCACCCCATTGCTAGCATGCGCAAGACCAACCCTTTGCCCAGATGAAAAGAAAGCATTTAAAAAACATTTGGGGGTCAAACAAAATATTTAAATTGACTCAGGAAATCCTTTATATTTGTCCAGAATTCAGAAATAGTTTGATTTGGGATGGGTCCAAAATGAAATGTTGCATTTGGTGTAACACAATATTGTAAAAGCAGTGATTCCCACAGCTTCTTCCTCCTGTCAGCAACTGAAGCTGATCTCACATGGCACATTTTGTGATGCTGCTGCCTTCGTTGATTAAATTTTTCTTCAACCAAGTAGTTGCATCCATATGCAAGTAAGAGTAAAACTTGGCATGATCTTTTAAGGAACTTCGGGTCAAGTCCTAATTTGGCTGCCAATAGCTCAGAGGCAAACACATCTGCTATTATCCACTCAGCAGTAGTTCATCTGTATCAACTTTCCAGCCATAGCGAAAAAAAATTGGTAATTAGGGGGCCTTGGGACAGAGAGAAGTGGTTGGGTATAGACTCAGACAGGCGTTCTAAAAAATACTTGCTCTTAATTCCCAGTATGTAATACCTGCTTTCACCATATTCAAAAATCATTGAAGAGCTGAAGCAGCAAACCTCTCAGCTCCCCCACAGGTGCAGAACAGCTCTGTTTGGACAATTACAGTTTCTTCCTCATAATTTTAAACCTGTCTCAAGCTCCTGTTTCTAATTTTGTGTAATGTTATCGCCACAGAAACATCTTGTATGGTTGGTTAATCACTGCAGCCAACAGAGGGCTTCTTACGCATTTCCTTGTGTTCTGTCTCTTCTGGTGCTCGCTCGGTTTGTTTCTCGAACCGTGGCTTGATCAGCACTGAGACATGTTGAGGAAGCCAAGCTCACTGTTTCCCTGGCTGCAGGCCACAAGAGCCTGGGGATGCTTCACCCACATGGGGTATGACTGTGGTAAGACCATGGGGACTGGTTTTCTGCCACTCTGCCTGTCAGGGTTGGTTATTGGCACTGCTGACTTTCATCTCTGAGGGCTGCACCACTTTTTAAAGAGGTCATTAAAAACTGGAAGATCTAGGCACATGGAAGAGCAAAGGCAAAGGAAAGCAAAGTTTCTACAGTGCCTGTTTCATTTTGACTTCACTGTTCTGAGCAGTTTACACCTTTGAAGAGGCAAGCCTGGCTGAAAGAGATGCACCTTCTCCATGTGGGAAGTAGCTTGTCAGATGCTTGTATTACTCTTAGCCTTCACCTGGAGCAGGTAGCTCAGACCAGCCAAATAAGAAGCACATGAAAGCTGGTGAGCCCAGATCAGTGCCTCCCCAAATGGGAGAGCTTCTCAATTCCCCATTCTATGAAGTGGAGCAGTTAAGTATAGCTTATCCAGATAAAAGGACTTTCCTTCTGAGAACATGAATTAACAAGCAAGTTATAACTGGTGCCTGATTTTAAGCCTATGTCTCTAGCATATCATTAGCTGAGTTTCTCCTTCTTTTTGGGTTTTTAAAACCATGAAACCCACCACCCCGGTGAGATCTATGTGCCAATCCCAGCTGGAAAGTGTTGTGCCCCCACAGCACCCACCTGTGTCCCAGCATTCAAGCCTTTTTTCAAGCAATATGTAGAAACAAAGGCCACAGAAATGCAACCCTCATCTGTGGGAAAAGATGGGTGGAGAGACATCACAAAAAATATAAAAGTTCTGCATTATAATAAACCCTTGTTCTTGGAGACACGTATAAAAGAAGTTTCATGGTTTCTTGCTCTGAGAAGTGGAGTTGCAGTAGTTAATGCTTGTTAGACTAGGGAAGTTTCAGAGGAGTTGAAGGATGAGATCACTGTTCTTCAAACAGCCATGTTTGAGCATGATAAGGCAGGAAGGTGCAATTATTTCCAGCCTTTGGTCAGCTGCCCCTGAGCTCACTGACCCCTCCATGGTGGTACACGCACCAGAGCCAGAGCAGCCTGGTTCTTCACTGTTGACAGTGAAGGAAATGTGTTTTTCTCTGTAACCAGCTGCATGTAAAGTGTAGTATGTAAAAAAGTCATATGGAGAGAAGCTGTAGTTAAGATCACTTCAGACCTAATATTTCTCCTGCAGTTGTACAGCACACTTTGAAACTGAGCTTGATCCTTGCTTCTGTCACAAAGATGCAGAGAGTAGCTTTAGAGGTGCAGAACTCTACTGCAGAAGCCTTTGTCTACCTCCCATATATCACTGCCAAGAATGCACAGTTTAAAAGTAAAGGGAACAAATCTCTGGGTGAAAGAAAAATACCAGTTAAAGGGACCTCTTACAGGGTCACCACAGGGCAATTTGTCTTCTTATGTCTGGTCAGCTGAGCAAGATGAGGTCATTGCCCTCTCTGGCATCTTAGGAGGAGCCAAAGCAACTAACTTTGAGGAGAAGACAACTAAGTCTAGAGGTAACATGAACATGCAATGAGAGTGACATGGCAAAATCCATTGTAAAGCCTGATCCTAGGAACTGATCCTAGGTGTTTCCAGATTGCCTTTAGTGCCTTTGTTGTGGAATCAATACAGATAAATGAAGTGTTAGATTAGCTTTATTTGAAATGATATTTGAGTATCATAAAGCAGAATGGTGCACGGGTTATTCCAGCTGCATTAGTATGTAATGACTTTGAATTGACCTATTCAACTGTATAGAAATCTCACTCAAAAGAATTCATTCCTTGGGAGATTGATTTTTGACAAAATGAAGCTGTGGCATGAGTGTTTATGGTTGCTATCTACATCTCCAAAAACAAGCTGATAAATTAACATCTTGCCCCAAATTCTGTGTGGCTGAATGATAGCCTGGGAAGGTTATGTTGAACACCAAGGAGGGAAGTGCTGAGCATCCGGATCAGCCCTAGCCAAGGTGAGCAGCAGGAAGGGTTGCAGCCATCTGCCGCACAGTTGGTTGACCTGCCTGGGATTAATCTGTTCTCGAGAGGACATACAAGGAAAAGGTGTCAGTGTCCTCCAGCCTACCACCACTAATTAACTGGCATCATTGCTGATATTAATTGATGCTCTTGCTGCTGCAGGAGAGAAGCCAGAAACCAAGCAGGGATGTCTGTCTCCTCCTTCTGAAAGTGTGCTTCTTGCAACATGGGCTGAGATGTGTTAACCAAAAAGTGAGAAAGAGCTGTGATCAGCCACTGCCCAGATGGCACCTGCTGTATGACAGCATGGAGGTTTCCAGTCCTGCAGAGGCTGCCACTCCCATGGAGGACATGAGGAGGTTTGGGAAAGCCTTGCCCTCTGGCCACCAAAGCAAGGTAACCATGCCACAATGCCACAGCAGATGTGCAACAGATGCATGGAAGAGTTAGATAGTTGGTACCTTTTGCAGACAATTGTTGTTATTTGAAAGCCATGTAAAATGAAGACATTTGATCCATCTGACTCTACAGCCACTGTTAAATATCACTGCTGTAGCTGCCTGTCCATCCAAGTACCCCATTTTTTACAAGTCAGAGGTTGGCTTCAGGACATGTTTACTCTGGCCCAACTAGTCCAATTTTTCAAGAACATCTGAGTAAAAAGAATAATTGCCTTATCACTGATTAACTCCAAAAATGATGATGATGCTAAGGAAGCCTGGGACAAAAAACAGGACTCTGCTCCTCTTGGGACACTGTGATGGCTGATGCTACACTCCCCAAAACAATCAAGCAATTTTCTATGTGAAAAGATATTAGAGAATGGTGACATTGACCAGTGTTTGTCCTGCAGATCTGGGCACCTCTTCTGTGCATGCTCCTGCCTCTTCTTTGGCTTAGGTGAGCTAGGTTGGTGCAACTAGCTGGAGCCAGGCAACCACAGAGCTCGCCTGAAGTCCCTGAAGGTGTGCTTGTCCCACCCGCTTTGCCAACAGAAGTGTGAGGGAGAGGTGGTAACTTCCCTTGGAGAAGTCAAGGCATTCAGCTGGAGTCAGCATGGTTTTCCATCAGCTGATTAGTTTGCAAAGCGAAAACTTGGCTACAAGCAAATCACACATAGCGGCCAAAACAAGATGGGGAAACAAGAGAGGGAGCTTGGTGGGGTGAGCCTTGCCATCATGCTGCCTTCCTGGTGCCTGCCTCCCTGCAGACATTCTTTCCCTGCAGCCTCCTCCTGTTCCCTGGCTCTGAGAGCCCGCAGAAGTCCAGCCTACATTTGACACATGCCATGGGAAAATGAGTCAGTCATTAAGGCTTTTAACAATGACGCAAGCACAACTGACACACGTGTATCTAGTGCGTGGGATGGGAGCAGCAGAAAAGCGTCGTACTAGTGACTGATGTGCCAAATTTCTTTTTACTTGCTGCAAAGAGAAATTGTGTCCATTATCGGTGAGCAGTAGGCAATTTTTACTGGGTGGGGGTTTTTTGCTAGCTACAATTCTATAGTAATCTGTTCCACAAATGAACCAGTCTGTGTTCTTACAGGAGAAAAAAATTATTTTTTAGAAAGACCAAGATAAATGAGGCATGTTTAGCTATTCTGGTTCATGGATTTGATTTCTCTGTCTTTCCTGAAAGATGGACATTTGATAGGAAACTTCTGTCATTGCTTCCTTCAGATTTGTAGAGCATTAATTTGCCTCTTATGTAATTATTCTGATGTGCCAAGGTTAGTGGCTGCTGGTCTTATAATTATAGAATTAAGATAGATGATCTTAAGCGTGATTTGGGTGAGGAAGGAAAGGCCTGCTCATTTTTCAACCAACTAGATCTAGGTGCTGAATTTTGCATGCTGTGGGGTTTGCCTGTATTTTGTTTGCTTGTTTTCAAGAAGTTTACAGCGCCTTTGTATCCTGTATTCTCAGTGAAAATCTGGGCCTTTTCTGGTATGTAAGCATTCATGAATTATTATGCTTCAAGATATGAATAATTCTCATAAATGATAGCTAGACTATCTCAGCATAACAGAGACATCTTTTTCCACTCAGTTTGGGGTCGCTCTGTAAAGTGCAGGACCTTCAGGCTGGCCTTGCAGACCTACCTGCTGCTTCCACCTGTTTGTGTCATCTCCCATTGCTCATTTTAGCAGATAGAGATCCAGTTGCATTATATATAGACTGAAAATGTGAGAACCAGAGGGAATTTTTTCATGCCAAACATCTTTCGCCTTGTCCCTGGCTCTGGTTGTGGCTAACCCAGTAATGCATTGAAGGATCTCAACTGACAGTACTAAAAACAACCACTATAGAGCTGTTTTCTCACTGTGCTGAGAAAGGAAGTCCTGGGGGGTACCCAGGGCATCACCTGCTGCCCTGGCCAGAGCCCTGCCTAGAAATTTCTGCCCTTGCCCCTCCCTTTCTGCCGATTTTCATAGAAATAGGTAGCACTGTGAGCTGTTTGTGCATTACCTCAAACCCAAGGGAGGCTTTGGGAAGTACATAGCATATGATTCCCTGTAATAGTTCTCTGCCATCCAAGAAAGGATGGTTTCTGGAGTGCGTCCTGGTTGCTTGCAGAGAGCGCAGAATTTGTAGCTGGAATTGCTCAGGGTGTACAAAGGATCTGGCAGTCTGAAAGCCAAACCTCTCTGCAGAAAACATTTGGCATCTCTTCCCCCCAGAAACCCATATACCAGTGCACAAACGGGGCTCTGCAAATATCCCCAATATCCCCAGCATATTTACCAGGAGCAGGCTATAGCTGTGTTCATTACATCTAATTAAGGCATTTTTTGTCATTCCTCGTCTTGTATCACAGGAAAGCACATAAAGAGTTAAGATATAATAGATTCTACAGCCCTTTTTTTTTTTTTCTTTTTTCTGAGTGGGGGTTGGGGTTTTTTTACAAAGGCTAATTTAGATACTTAGATTTATAACATTGAGCTGGGAACATTTTATGGGACCTCTGACTTAAAACACTGGCAACACATCACTGCAGAGGTCTGCCCTTCCTTTTTAAAAAACCTTGGAAATATCAAGCTGGAACAGCCTGAGATGGTCAGCCAGCTGTCTGCTATTTGAATCCCATGAAAACTCAAATACAGCTGCAGGTTCAACTTTGTTCTGGTCAAATATGGCAGTCCTGGAATGTGCTCCTTTACACTGGGGCATGAATAGTGTCAAAATTAATGCTATTCTCTTAGCAGTATGGATTAAAAGCTCTTTGACAGTTCCCTAAAGGCACAAGTGAATGGGGAATTATTCAGGAGTGGATTTCTTTCTATGGAGGTCCCACAAAGATTAATTACTGACTCTTTTTTTTTCTGCTGAATATTTTAATCAGTGATTTGGTGAGAGAAACAAAAAAAAAAAAATCACAACAGACAAAGTTCAAGGTGGCAAAAAAACATGCACTACTTTGAACAGAAGAAACCTAAGGGCATTTTAACACAGCCAAATATGAAATTGAAAACCTGTAACTGCATAACATAGGTTGCATACACAGAACTCTATCTTGCAGGTATATAGAGATATCCTGGAAAAGACCTTAGCATCTAAAATATGCCCACTGCTATTCAATAGCCCACGCTGCACCAGCAGGTCTGGACAAGCTTTGATCAGAGGCTGTAGAACCTGGACAGGCTCCAGGGGGAGGAGCAGAAGAAGGAGGAGGAGGATGCATCCATCATACCTGCATCAAATATGATTATTGCCACAGTGGACTATCCATTACCTGTGCTCTGATCAAGCAGGACACTGAGAATGTGAGGAGTGTTCAGGAAAAAAGCCTAAAGACAAAGAATGTGATAGGAAAAATATGCTAAATTATTAAATAATCCAGGAACTCCATCAGTTTTACTTAAGCAGAAGGAAGAAATATGATCACAGTCTACAACTACTAATGTAAGGAACAGAAGTTGAAGGGTTTTTATTCTGCAAAGGAAAGCGTAACAACAGGCAGTGCCCAGGTGTTGAAAACAGAAACCTTCAGACGAGAAACATGGCACAAATCATTAAGTATGTGAGTTCTCTAAGTCTGCTCAGCCTGTTGGTTTCTAGAGTACTGGAAATTTTAAAATGAATTGAATGTCTTCTGAAACAGACGCTCCAATTAATTTGAAGAAAGCTTATCATCTGCCATATGCAGACAGTTAGAGAGGTGGTCACTTGCAGTTCCCCTTGGACTTCTAATTTGTGAGAATAAACCCCAAATTACTACGCATGCTTGGTACTTACTTGATGCAGCACAGAGCTCTGTCACCTCTATGTGAGAGCTGATACAACCATGCCCTGGTGCAAGAAGGGCTGGCTTGCTTGTTTACTTGAACTGAGACACCTAAATTCTGCTTATAGCCTATTTTGGGCACCAGTTACATGACAGCAGCATCCTCAGCAAGGGGACACAGGCCTCTTGTGCTCCCACTCCAGCTGCCTGGGAGCTAGAGCAGGGCAGGCTGGCTGCGGCTGCTCGCTTGCCAGGGACCAGGGAGACATCCCACGCTTCATGTGATCCTACCAGGATTTGCGAATAATAAAGGCTCACTTTGTAGCGAACGGCCTCGATGTTCTCCCAAATGCGGGAATTAATTCTAGCACCATTCATGCAGCTTTTAGCAAAGAGAACAAAAGGTCTTGGAAAAGCTCCTGAGCTAGTTCAGTGCAAAAAACAACACATAAAGGTACAGGAAAGGATGAGGCAGGAGGATTTTTGTGGTTAAATCAGTTGGTAACATTGACATCCTGCAAGAACAGCATTGTTGGGGATTTTTTGTGCTCCCTTTTTTTTTTGAGAGTCCTGTGTGCATAGTCAGAAGGAAATACCATCCTTGGGTGAGAATACTGGAAGCAGAAAATGGGTTTTATTCATACTGAGAATTCCAAACCATGCCAGTGCTAACAAACGGGAAAAAGAAAAGAAATGAAGAAGCTGGTATATGTGTAAGGCACGCTGTGAATGACACACTGCTAATAAAACTAATTCCCTCTCTGAACAACAGTGGATCTCACAAAAGCCTCTCCCCTTTGAACAGGAAAGCCTGAATGAACTAAGAAATTGTGCCTCTCATATAACCTTTGTGTGTGAATGAATCATAGTTCTGGTACAGGAAGTTAAAAAGAGGTCTTTTAAAAAAACTTATAGTGAGTTAACCATAAAATTTCCACATAAATCATGCAATAAGTTCTTTTTATTAATCTTTATCTTGCAAATTCCTACTATTTCATCCTATTTTGGTGTAATTTTATTTCCTATGTCAAGCCAAAAAGCTGCAATTCAAGGGCTTCTTTAATGTATTCTGCGAGTGTGTTGATATTTGCGTAACGGTAGTTTCAGGGAGGCTCTTGTTTTCCACAAACTGCACAGCTTCCTCACACGGTATGAAAATCTTGATTGGATTTATGTCCCATTAGAAATTCTGTCCCTTAGGCACAAAACCCTGCAGATAGTTCAGCAAACCTTCATTTTCTTTAAGAGCCCCATTGAGGTAAACACAGCAGCCAAAGGGTGTTGGGTGTAAGCACACACAAACCCAGGCTCTCATGTGTGATTATCCATTCATAGCTCAGACAGAGGAAGGATGGGGGATAGAACACAAGGGATGCCCCATGACAGCTCTCTGACGCAGCCCTCAGCTGTGAACCTAGGCTCTCTTTGAGATATGAGGGGAACTCAATGCAGATAGTGACCTGCTCTATTATTCAACCTTGTGAATCCAGCAATGCTCAAAATTATCTCTAATGTCATATTTGATTTGCACAGCGTGCAAAACTTGGGTATATGCATTGTGGACAAAATGTGTTTTTCCCAAACATTAATATTCTTCACTAGTTAGTTTTGACAGTAAGTGATAACTAATAGATTGTGCTAATATATTACTGAGAAATTCTTCTGCTTTTCATGTTGGTTAAATTATAGTACTTTCAGAAATAACTAATATATAAGTTATTAATAAATCCAACAGAGAAAAATCATTAAATCATCGTGACACTCTTATCACAGGTCCAAAATACAGACTTCACTGAAATCTAAAGAGAAATTATTATCTACATAAGGAAAATTACCAATGAAGGTAGAGAATCGTTCATTGCTTCTGTTAACGGAAGTTTAAGGTAGATAATTTATTTCACAATTGGCATATTACGTTATTCAAAGCTAAGCCATTGCTCTGTGTTGTATCATTTTTGTTCATAGACATCTGCAGAAGAAATGTTTAATCTCCTGAAGTTAACAGCAAAACTCTCACTGAAATACCTGCAAACAAGGTACTAGTTTTCCAAACCTATCTGCATTTTAGAACTGGAAAATCATTGTTTGCATCAAACCCTCTCCCAGTGCAGAGACACCACCAGCAGTGCTCCAGGGTGACTTCTCATTTTCCCATGAACAAGACAACTTGCTTTTGTCCCGCCAGCAGCTTGTGACAATCATCACCATCTTCTCAAGCGTGGTGTGCCAAGGGCCATTTCCCTTCCTTACACCTCAGATCAAGTGTGCTGGCCTTGTTCTGCAGAAGCCAAGATGCAAACTCTCTGGGAAGAGGATACCCTGTCACCCTGCTAGCTCTAACGTGCCTCTCCATGACGCACATGAGTACATGAGTATGTACCACAAGCTCTTTGAAGTCTGCCTGCATGCTGAATTTGGCCATCTTCCCTTGGTCTTTTGCTTTATAATATACAGTGCAATATCTTGAATCTTCTTCTGTGCCCGTTCCTCATTAGGCAAACCACATATTATCATAGCAAGCAACCTTCCCAGCCATAATTATTCCAGCCATTAGGTCTTTTTCAGCCTTCATTACTCAGTCACACAGATTTGCATTATGACTACATTTGTTACTCTTATTTTGACACATAAAGACACGCAGTATGTGATGATGACTCAGTCGTCATTATCCCCAAAATTATTGTCTTTAAATATATGGAGTCTTTCAGCATCCATATACAATCCTTGCTCTGCAATTCACTTCCTGCAATAATTTTTGCATGCTTGTCTTTCCATTTCACATATATAAATTTCTTGTATTAAATCTGAGCAAAGTTAATAATCCTGAAAATGTTCAAAATCAAAAAGCATTATAGTTTTAAAGCAGTAAAAATGTTAAATAACCCTTTTGAAAGTGTGTATTAATCTCCATTTGCATAGCCTCTGAACTTCAACACTTTCCTTTATTTTCATTAGAGCAAAATTGGCTCCTGACCATAAACCCAACAATAAGTTGAATATGTAATGTACCTAAAGACTACTGGCATTTAAACGAGTTGGGCTACCACAGTTTTTTTTCTCACAATTTTTCCAGGTCTGCTTCTATGCCCATGCCCATCTCATCTCACATTAATGCTGGAGCACCCAGAGGGAAGGAGGAGGTGCGATGGAAATACACAGTCCTGTCATGTCCCACACCCTGTACAAACATAGAATCCAGGGGGACCTGCCCCAAAACTTTTCAAGCCAAAAGGGCAGGAGAAGCAGAGTGAAGGAGCAGAGGCTCAGAGGAGCTGCAGCAGCTCCTCTGACATGCTGGGCAGCCCAGTGGTGTAGTCAGTTTTAAGATGCCTTGTTCCCTTCTACTCCTGTGCAAACTACACTTGATTTCATAAAGATTCATCCTATGAAGCTCCTAGTTCAGGGCACAGTGGAAATTAGCATATCTTTGGCTTAGACTGCTGGGGGTTTTGCTTCTTCATGGTCTTGTCACTCTTGCTCCTCTTTAACTGTTCTAATGAGAGTGAGTGTTCTCCCCTTTCTCCTTGTTTGCTGTGCATTTCTTTCCCTCTCATTTAACACTGCAAAAAAAAATCCAAGAAGCTTTTTTTATTTAAATTGCAAGAAAGGCTTCAGAGCAATTATTTGTACAAAGAAGTCAGTCCTCATTTTCATCTTCCTGTGAGTTTCACCACGTTCCTGGACACCTGATGACATCCTTTTTTTCATGGTGTTCATTGGCATCCCTCATGAGGCAACCTGCTGCCAGTCTGACCACGTCCCTGAGCTGTGCCTCCCCTTGCAATCCTGAGCTTCTCCTATCAGGTCTGTTGTCACCCTGTGCTATCCCAGGACTCAGAAATCCTTTTAATTTTATTTTTTTTTTCAACAGCTCTGACTTCAGTGATCTACAGTTGGAAAGAGATGGCCTGGTGGCCAGGAGCAGTGTAACAGAGCGTTTAAGCAGGAGCTTAGAAAAGGTCCTACTGAGTGAGGTGACTCTCGTGTTCTGTCTAGATAGAAGGAGAGCAGAAGGCTGAACATCTCCTGGGCTCGTGCCTTCCCACCTACTCCCCGTAGGGCAGAGCTGCTACCAGGAGCCTCTAAGTTTTCCAAAACCTTTTCACTCTGCCTCTGTCTGTGTCCACCTTTCAGAGGTCTGCAGTCTGCTTTTAAGAATCCCAAAACTAATGTTTATATTTGTGTTAATGATGTCTCTTATTATGCTTCCAGTGCTAATCCTTCATACCTTAACCTCCCTTACCATCTTCATTACCCACTGTCCCATACTGAGTAGGCACTGTTCTGATTTTTAGGAGAGCAAACTTTTTAAGTGTGTGAAGCACTTTGTCTTTCCTTTATGACATTGGAAAGTGCCATGGTCACAGATATTTAGATATGAAAAGACTCAATTTATATTAAGCAAATGACACTACAGAGCTGTCCTTACTAATTTTAGTTCAAAGTATCTTCCAATACAGTACAGATACACCTCTATGAAACAAAAGGGTTCCACTTGGTGACTGGCACTTAGGGAAGGAAAGAGAAAAATGGCAGCGAACCTTATCCTTCAGGCAGCTTTAAAAGCTCGCACAATTATTTCCATGTCTTTGTACTCCTGAAAATGACTATTTTAAACTAAAACTTAACAATTTGAAGAGAGAAATGCAGTGTTTTCCTTGGAGTCCATTCTGGAAGTGGAGAAGAGGCATTCCAGGTCTGTTTCTCAGCCCATAGTGCAATAGCACAGCTCAAGGAATGGGAGTCAGTTTTGCCCAGAGAAGGCTATTCCCAGATGGAAGTGCCCTTTTATACATGTCTGGCTCATCCAGGATGGTGTGCTGGCCTGCTGGCACAGGTACTTTAAATGTTGGTACCTCCAAAACCACCTCTCTTGAAGGAAGGGACACTTCAGGGACGTGCATTGCCACCACTGCTGCAATCAAATCTGCTTTAATGATGTATCTAAAGAGGCATCCAGAGCACGATCTGTTCTATGCATTTGATTTAGCCAACGCTCTTTCTCTGACTTTGTGTGCTTAAAGGAAAATGTTGTTGTAAAAAAAAAAAAAAACCTGTAATACTTCAAGAAACTCACAGCCCTTAAAATTAGATTTGCCTGAATAGTCAGCAGTCAGAAAAAAACCTCCCTTGCCTCCTCTTTTGTCCTTGCATGGCCTCTTCCATCTTCTCTGTTCTTTTTGTCTGGGCCCTTCCTGAAGCTTTTCTGAATCATGTGTTATTGCATTTGACATTTTTGGTCTTGGGCTGCGTCACTGATCACACAGAGAGGAATTCAACGGCCTGGCTTCCGGGCTAGGCTGCAGTTACCTGAGGTGACTGCTGTACCCTGAATCAAGCACTTCTCTATTTTTTTTTCTTGTGTTTGAACTACAATCCCAAACAAGAACCTTGAACACATCAGTTATCATCATACAACCAGCAATATGCTTCAACATCTCATCTGAATTTGTATTTCGGCCCTGTAGTCCACTTCTAGGTGCTTTCAAGATGTTCTTGCATATTTCTGTGGTGTGCAGGATTGTTTAAAGATTTATGGTTTCTCAGTGGCATTTTCATAAAATGATTGCTAAAAATTAGGTGTTGGCATTTCTACTGCAATAAAAACTTGGACAAGTTTTCCTTGCATATGGAATGATTTATTTCCCTTTCTCTTTTGAAACTCTGTCTTACAGCTAAACTGGGGATCACATCAGAAGTTGGTTAGCCAAAAGCAAGTCTTGTGTAGATTCTTTTTTTTTCTTTACTTCTAGCTCTGTTACAGCCATTATTGTCTTTATAAGCAAAATGGGTACAGACAGCTTTAATATTCTGACTGCTCACTGTATATCTCGAGCAGCAAGGAGAATGCCATTTGTGGTTTTGGTTTTAATGTTTATTTGGGAGTATATTGATTAAAAAATCTATGGTTAAAGTCTGTAGGGATTTCCTGTGGTTTGACATTGGAATGTCACCTTAGATTTCCTGAGAAATCTATAGTATTTATTTAGTGGCTTGACATTATTTATCCTGCAAAGAATTTAGTACAAAGTGGCCTAAGAGGGAAGACAATTGTCATTCTATTTGGCTTCAAGTTTGCAGAGTTACAGTCTAGGAATCATATATTTTCTATAATTTTCTTGAGAGTCTTTTGAACTCAGCATGGATATTTTTTTCTGACATAAAATCTTGAAATTGAGCTTTCAAAGAATGCATCAGTTTAATGCTATTTTTCAACATATAACGAGTGTTGGAAGGAACATTGACATCAGAAAAACTGCTGCACTTATTTCAACATGTTAACAGTCAGGATTTTGCTAACTGCCAGAATTAGACCTTTGTTAGTGTTGTGCATCTACAGGTGCGAAGGATTCTCAAAGAAGGGGGAATTGTCAGACCAGTGAATCAATTTGAGTCATACAGAAGAACAATCTTTCAGTGTCACCGACAGATTCAGCTGCTCACTCCATGAAGCTGAAATCCATTACATAGTTCATTTTTCAGCTGTTGAGCACATTCACATAATGTAGCTCATTCACTCTGTGTTGCCTACTTCACGTATGAATGTGCATTCACTTGAAAAGCCCATGAATACCCTTAGGTTTACAACACAGATATTGTAGTGTGGTACATTCAGCTTATCTGCATAGCTCTAGGACTTGTGTGGCAGCATGAATTAATCAGAAATAGAATGGTTTCCAACTTGAAAAGATACCAAAATGCTATTAAAAAGATTTAGTCAGTTTTAGTCACACAAAAATAAAAAAAAGGAATCAGAATTATTGTATGGGATCTCAGTAGCAAATTTCCTCCAAGCCAAAGCTGGAGAAAGATGTTCTTTTCCCCCATCTAGAAAATAAACAGAAAAGAAATCCTAAAAAACTGTAAACAAATGCATTACTATATTAGCAAAGTTCTTGTAGCAGCAATTTTCTGACAATGTGGATAAGGCATAGCTGGTAGGTAGAATGAATACTTACAGAGTATTATTTATTAAGTATACACTGGTATAAAGTATGCCACCTATCCATAAAAGGTTACCTTGATATTCTTTTCTGCTTTTCATCACCAACTTTAACACATATTTATCCCTAGAGTGAAAAGCTGCATGTCATCTGAAAGGAAATCTTGCCATTTTCTGGTTAAAATGCAAGAACACTGTAATACTATCCCTGTTTTGCAACTAGATAGGCCTACAGTATTTCCTCAGATCTGTCTTCATGCCAAAATAATCCTTAATCAACATATTAAGTGCTGTGAGGACAGAGCTAGCACTTGGCTGTCCTCACAGTTGGTAGAGAGAAGAAGCCCTTGCATTTTCAGTTACTGAATCCTCTGCATTTATGACAGTGGTCCAGAACAGATCAGTTTCAGGTATGGAGAAATCACTCCTCTCTGGTCTCTTGTGAGCTCAAGGCCTGTTCTAAAGCCAAAAAAACCCAAAACCACTCTGTATGGCACTATAGATCTATGGACTTTAGTATTTTCTCCACATCCCAATATTTCTTCTGTAGTCACAAAAACCCTCCTGACTGGCTCTTCTGCCTCTAGCCCCAAAAGAGAAGGGCCAATTCAAATACACATTAACACCCCTGCCAGCAGGCTGAGAGAGACCCTGCTTTCCTTGTGAAGGGAGTAGGATGTGCTATCACAGCTTAACACAAGAGTTCTGGTAGAGCAGATCCTCACTCTTTGGACCAGAATACATATTTGCCAAAACTTGACAGCTTTTTGGTCAGTAGGGTATAATTTTGTTTCTACAAACCTTGATATTCTTCTGATGTGGCTAAAAGGAATAATGCACAGACCTCTGTAGCAATCCAAGACAAAAACAAATTGCAAAAAAAAAAGAAACAACAAAATAAAGAAATTAATTAATTAATTTTAAAATGTGGAAGACAAGGAAGCACAGTTAGGTACATTTCAGGACTTCTATTTTATCATTCCCTTATGCTGTGTGGGTGGGAGATAAAGTGTGTGTGGCTCTGAGCATTCCACTGGTAAAATGCACAGGGGTCTGGACAGTTGCTTCTCAGTAAGTGAGCACATAAACCTGTTGCAGCACAACTGTGTGGAAGCATCACAAACCATCCATATTCCCTGCAACATCTTGAAAGATCCTAAGGGATCTATTAAGGGACAGGAATAGTCACTTCAGGGCTTACAAAAAAACACCCAGATTATCTGAAGAACAAAGGTAAAAGTTTGTTTTACTTGTTAGTAGAAAAATATTTTGCAAATTCTAATATTTGGATACTTGTTGTCTGAACAGAGGTATGGAAGCTTCTCAACAGAGGTATAAACATGGGAAAAACACATGCCTTATCTGAGAAGAGATGAGACCCATTAAAGATCCTGCCTAGGGCAATCTGACTGACTGTGGAGAAATTTGGCTCTTTATCTGTGGGCTGGGGTATTTCTATCAGAACAACAAAAACATCTGACTCAGTGCAAGATTATCAAGATATCCATAGTATGGAAAAACAGGAGTTAGTGACCTCTCAAAGAAGGTGATGTGAAGGGCCAGGAACCCAAGTCCCACAGAAGGAATTGACTGGGGGGATTTTGATGGTATCTGTTCAGCTGGAGGGGGAGTCCATGAGCATGAGTCAAGGACACTGTTGTCACCGTGCACAGACTCAGTGACTGTTCTTGATGTACCTTCAATAGGAAGATCGATAAAAAGACAGGCGGTAGAGGAGCACCATCAATTAAAGTGGGTGCCACAACAAGGATAAGGAAAGCAAAATTCAGTGCTCAGGTCAAAAAGGACAGAGCAGCTGGGCTAGAGCCTATTGTCCAGAAAGAATATGGATGTACAACTGCAGGGCCAATAGCAAGGATCTTCGGTACATTTTCACGTCTCAGAGATAGTGTTATTGAAGTAGAGTGTAACAAGTGGGGTCTTTCATGACGTATTTTCCAAGAAAATGGGAAGGTAGTCTGTGCTATGGAGGATCATCATTCTGGTCTCAGTAACTGGTGGATAACTGTCATGATCTCTGACAGATGAGGGCTTTAGAATAGACTTTAAAGGTAAGAAATATCAAAAATACGGAGAAGAATGAAAAATATAATTAAAAACCCCATAGGTTTATCAAAGGTATATTATACATGGTACTCTTTTTTTTTAATGGGATTGATTTTTCAGACAAATGAGATATATGTATTGATTCTATAAAGCTTATGGTAGTTTGCTGCATTGGAAACCATTAGTAAAAATTAGCATTGGGATAGGAAATGTAAGGGAGAAGAGAGTAAATGAATAGAAGACCAGGCTAGTGAAAAGAGAGCTGTTGCCTGGAAGGGGGTTATAACCAGAGCTTTTCAAGGTTCCATCTTGGGGCTGATCTTATTTAATGTTTGAACAAATAAATTTGAAGCAAAGCGAGTGTGCCATTGAAATGTGCTAAAGATATTTAGCTACAAGGGTTTAGATACCATGAGTGAAAAAATTAATGATTTTGCAGACTTCCATAATTGAAATGAAATTACACGCAAAAGCTTGAAAGGCAGGAATAATGTACATCCAGACAATTAACAAATTTTTCTGCTGTAAACCAGGGAGACTATGCAAAAGGACAAAGGAAGAAGAGTATTAGTTATCATCTTGATTACGATAGGTTACCAGTCTGATGAAGTTGTGGAAAGTGCAAATGCAATCCTTAAACACTAGTTTGTTTAGCAGAAATGGAGAAATTTAATACCATGGCATTAGGCAGCAATGAGATATCATCTGTACTACTGTGTACAGTAGGACCTGCAAGTTCAAGAAAAATGAATGTGAGCTGAAAGAGCAAAAGGCTATTGGGAAAGTTATGTCTAAAGAATATATTAAGAATATACCAAGAAAAAAGAATTTAAGTGGAGTAGTTAGCACCATGTTTTTCTCTGTCTAAAGAAGACAAAGCTGAAGAGTATAATGTCTGTGCATTAGTAAAAATTTGAGTCAGAGAGAGTAGAAAAACAATGTTGCTGCAATAACAGCAGCAAATAAAACAGCAATAAACTGCTACAATAAAGTGGCAAGGAAAAGCATGTGACCTATGATGATTTTGGAATTCCCTTTGACCTATGCACTGCAGGTTGTATTTACCTCAGTCTGTTGTGGCAGTGAATTACCTACGTTCTGTGTCGTTGTGCTGCTTCTTCTAGTCCATAAGCAATCAAATCTGTTCTTTCACACTAGAAAAAGAAAAAAAGTAGACATCACAAAACCAAGTAAGAACAGCATTAGTGCATGTAGTTCACTAAAATGTCAGTTCTAGAGAATAAATGGACAAATGGATGTGACTGCTCTCTGCTGAGGAGACAAACAAGTGATCTCTGTAGGTAAAATGGAGTGAGCTGAAATGGGCCACCAGCCAAGAGATCCTGAGCAAACCTCAAGGGATCTTGAGTTTTGCTATCACAAGTGACCCAATAAAGCAGTAAACAGACTTCCTCCCTTAAAGAGCTGTGGAGAAAAAAATTCAGTGGCTGATTGTTCTAGGTTACAATGTAAGTTGTGCCCAAAGTATGTATTCTATCACCATCTTCATGAGCTGTTGAAACCAGGTGGGGTAGTGTTTCCCTTATCTTCTGTTCATGGGCCCATCAATGCCTTGCTGCATCACTCATGGGTAACTCTCTCTGGGAGCTATCTCTGGTTAATGGGCCATCAAGGACCCACTCATAGAATGATATCATCTCATTGTGAGACGCTCCGCCCAGGGGAAGGAGCCAAGCATTCCCACCTGGATACAAGATGGGATTTGGGACAGCACAGGGGGCCTTACCCACTGGCCTCCCAGAGGACAAGAGCTACCAGACCTTCCTACAGGAATCACTGCTTTGACAAGACCATTTCATCTGGACTGCTACTACCACCCTAACAGGGTGTTGGGTTGTATTCTGACTCTGTCAGTGATTTTTTGTACTATTGCATTTATTTTATTTTACTTTATTTTACTTCTTTTCTTTTCATCTTATTAAATTGTGTTTCTGACTTGGAGTCTCTCATTGGTTTTGCTTTCAAACCAATACACTGATGCTGCCACAGAGCTTATAAGCGTGGTCTCTGCTGACTGATGAAAGGCCAGGATAGGCATGGCAAGGCAGGACAAGGCAGGAAAATCCAACTCTCTCATGTTCTCTCATCCATGACAGATGATGCTTTCTGTATATGTGTTGTCTACAGTCTGATGAGTTTATTGCTAAGAATACATATATGGTTCTTACTTCAAAGCATCAGAAAAAATATTCTTTTATCTTAGTACATCTGTTAGGTAATAATGATCATCACAGATATGAGTAATATTATTCCTCTTAATTTGTAAATAGATATAGGAAGAATTATTTCAATGAATCAAACAAAAGCGGAGGCTGTAGAGGTTTCATGCAATCACCCTGAAAAGGAAGCTGCTGTCAGCCCTCCTCCTTCCTCATATCAGCATTTCCCTGCATGCCCTCAAGAGTATTTTGACATACTGCTTTTCCCTTCCATCCTGTATGTGTAAAGCAGATCCCAAAAACTTCACAGAGGTTTTAGCTTCCAGGGCTAAAGGGGGCTGAGAGATACCCAAGCTCACTTGGGATCTCACCGGCACTGACAGCTGCCAGGGAAGGAAATCAAAAATCTGTGACTCGTGGGATCACAGTTTTTTCTGCATCCAAGGCTGTTCTTGACTACTGCCCTTCTTTGGGTTGTATCCGAGGTGTGTTTGCATCTTCCTTTCATATTTACATGCTACACACAGAACTGGTGCCTAGAGAGCAATCTTTGTGAGCTCTCCTCTAATAGAACAAGACTGTGCTGCTTCCTCCTCTGGGGAGGAGGGAAGGTGTGAGTTGCAGTACAAAAGCAGAGAATAAAAAATGGTGGGGGCACTTCTGGATGTTTGTAGTGTTTGCCCATCACTGTACAGTGAAAGAAATGGAGAATTATAAGGTACATGTAGCAGGTGACCTGGGACAAAAGTTAGACTATAGTTTCCATGTTTTAGGAAACACACAAGAAGAAAAATATGAAAAGAAGTACGAATCACAGCAGAAGGAATGATTCCCTGTTGTTCAATAGATTGCATTTGTCAGCTCTTCCCAACACTGGCCTGATTCTGTACTTTTAGAATTGTTGGGAAAATTCCTGCTGACTTCACAAAACCCAGAGTTTGTCTGGTGCTGAGTACAGCTGAACACTCACACTCTGATTCCTCACCCTATTCTGATACACTGCAGCTTCCCAGCATATGATATTGTATTTCCCCAGGCTTACCAGGCAGCTTTTGGTGTGCCAAAACCAGCTAATTGGCAAGTAAGCAAAATACTGGATCCTTGAACATAAACTATGAGAATCAATCAGCTGGGAGAGAGTCAAGCTGAGTGGGAGGAAAGGGCAGGAAAAAGCATCTGGAGTGTATTTAAAATTCTAAACACTTTAATGTATATAATCACGGCATGTAATACACAAGGGGCAAATCTTGTGGTGATCTTTCAGGGGAAGTTCCCACTTACATCACATTCCCTGTGCCTCTAAGTCGTGGAGGCTGTTGCCTTCTCAGAGTTCCCAGGTTTTATATGTCTATACTATATATACACGTACATGTAGGATGATACTTCCCAGGAGAAGCATCTAGAGATGGTGGGAAAGCATATGTATTTCAGTGACCCCAAGAGTTATGCCAGGGGGAAGGTTGACTCTTGACAGGGCCTCACACTGGGAGCTAAATTACAGAAATACAGGAAAGCAAGCCCTCCTTGAAACCAGCTGCAAAGTAGGGAAGGCAGAGAACTCATTCACAGAGCAAGACTCAGGCAACTGTACAGGAAAGAACTTCTGCTAAAATTAAAAACACAGAAAAAGAGAAAATATGTCACTTTTCTAGATAATGAACATCAGCACCTTCACCAAATCTGGACCAAATCCTACTTTTGTCTCCATCCATATTGCACAATGAAGACTCCAGAACATCTCATGGCTTCCTTTTTCTTTCCTTCTGGCAATGCTCAAATTTTTCCTATACACACTGAGTTTAAAACCTCTGCATGCACATCCATGTACACTGGCTTTACTTTCATATAAATTCTTCAGTTATTAATTACAGAGACATACTATTATTTGATACACCATGCATAGCTCTGCATTTGCAACTTTTCTGTTTTCAAACTTACTGCACTGTGAGCATGTACAAAAATATGGAAGATGGATGGATGGATGCAGGAAGTCACTAGGAAAGCTTGATTGATGTCCCTTGATGATTTTCATATTCAAAAGTGAACAGATGAGTGCATTCTGCCATCATGTCGGAGTCATTCAGGATGAATTTGCACCCTAAATTAAACTGCAAAGTGTTAAGACAAGAAAGCAATTTTGGGGTAAAAAGTGTTCTCACTGTATTTTAAAATCACTTCATGAGCTCTGTATACTCTGACTGTATAAATATACAAACATATGCACAAAAGAATATATATATAAAAAATATGTATATATATATAAATATATTTTTGTGTACATATGTATATATACAGTGTGAGGTTATGAGCAGCCCAGTGGCAGAGGAGGGTTATCAGACATTTTTTGAACCCTTAAGGCTGACTGTGAAGCCCCTCAGTTTGGCACTCGAGGCCAGGGACATGCTGCTGCATGAGTGACTGCCCAGCATGTGCCTTTGAGACCAGCGGGTGGGAAGCCAGTTAAATAAATTGTGTGGGAGTTTTCCGCAGTCTTGCTGGGGAGCTCCAGGGAGAAGCCCTGACAAAAAGAGCAAAATTGAAAAGTCAGCTGGCGGGGAGAAAAGCTCCCCAGTGTTTTGTATATTTCTGTGGAAGGGTAAGGATGCTGAGACCCAGGAAATCAGGGACAAAATGTGAGCAGGCTGCCAGGCTGAGCCTTTGAAAGGGCTGGCCACAGCAGTCACACAGACAATTTCAGCCAAGTGTTGGGTCTGCCATGCACCACATGGAATGTCCCTCAGAAGCAGGAGATGCCTTCCTCACATGGTTACCCTGTCAGCCCAGGGAAAGTAGCATCCAGGACAGCTCCTGCAGCCAGTAACAGCCATATCTTTTGGATCACAGTCCAAGCCCCTGCTCTTTTCCACCCACAGAAGCAATTTGATACAAATGTGTGTAAATGAATTTTACCATGGATTTGTTTTGGGGATGTGCCAACTTGCTGTGGATTCAGTTGCTGGGACTATCATTATCTCTCTCACAGATGTCCTCTGGCGGGCTGTGGCCAGTAGGGATGTGGGACAGATTGTCTCAGTAGGGTCTGCAGGATGTGGCTCCCTGTCATCGTGCCCATATCAGCATAAATTACTGTCATATCCTAAGGACAATGTGACAAATCCTTTACACTGGCTGAGTCATCCTGAAGCTCTCCAAGGGTTCCAGATTCATTTTCAGTCTTCAATATACAACCCATATTGTAACAGTGTTGTTTAAAAAAGTGTATAGATGAACTTTGCATGTTTGTATAATTAATGACTGATGGGAATTCAACCTTTGGGGGTGCATAACTTCTAATATCATTGTGTTTCTGCATTTAGTGAGGTGGCTGTCACACTAAAGACAATTAGACTGAAGTATGTTTTCACTCAAGACTGGTAGTCAGCCAGCTGGGTAGATAATCTCCTGATGATCCACACTTTCAGGGGAAATCCTTTAGTGCAAAGGGTCTGGCTGCAAATCCCAGCACTGTCCCAAAATACTTGTGCAACCTCAACTACTTCAATCTGGCACCATGAAAGTATATTTCTACTGCCCAGGCTAATTTACCTCTCTGTGTGCTTCACAATTATCTCCCATTCCAAGGTCTTAATCAAATTAGGAAATCAAGCCTTGCAGCAAAATGGAAGAAAATTTTGAATCTGAATTTTATAGGTGGGAAAATAAAGATCATCTGTATCAAAAGTCAAGATTGCTGCAGAGTGTCCTTATCAAATCACAGGCTATAATTTCTTCTCTGCTTTTAAAAACAGAAATCCTATAGGCACATGAAACATGAGGGGGGACAGTTTAGACAGAGGAAAAATAGATGTATTTCAGAAGGCTGACTTCTAGGTAAATAGTATGAGATTGCTACTGCCACAATACCAAGAGAAAAGAGATGAAAAAACCAGCTTGCCAAACTTTGAGAAGGACCAAAGCAAACCAAAAGCACAAGATAAAATTGTATCAAGATACTTTGGACTAAAACATGCAATGCTTAAACTTGGGCACGTGACTACATGTTGATGTGTTTATATGTAAAGGTACATGTGGTGCCTTCTCCATTCATAAAACATGAGCCATCTGCTTTATGTCTTAAAAAATAAGAGCAGATTCTCCTCCCCCAGTGTCATGTAGCTGATGGAAGTGGCTTGGAAGGTCTTTTGAATAACAAATAACATTGATTATGAGCTTGCTGGTTCTAGCATGTGTTAAACACAGGCAAAGACAAGCTCTGTGAATTCCTGTATGATTTTGCTTGCTTAGCTTCTGCACTGCCTCCATTGTGGAGGATTGTACCACAGTACAAAGCAAGCTCCTGTGGCATACAATAAATGTAGAAAGAGGACATCCACTAACAGTCCCCACTCAGACAATGAGATAAAGAAAGAATTGAACCCTGTTTGCAAAAAGAAAGGCACTATTAATGGAAACAGGGTGTATATCAGGACATGTTTACTTGATCACTGATAATTTGTGGGGCTCCTGAGTGTGGCAAACCCCTGCTGGAGCAAGCATACAGCATTCCCAAATCCGTGCACAGTGGTGTGCTACCTTCAAGAACAAGCCATGGATTAAAGTCAGTTCTCCATTCCTGCAAAGCCTAAATCTGCAATCAACATTTCTCTTCCAGACAAGTCTGGGCCTTCACTGTGCTCCTCATACAGACTCCATGGAGACTAGCCTACATCCTTTTCTGTTCCTGTGGTAGACATCCATCCATGCTGTTCCATGGCCATGAGTGTACAGCCAGTAAAACACATACACTTATCCTGTTTACAAGCTTCTTCTTTATTTTTTGGCCATTCCTTCCTGTTTAATGTTTTCATCTGCCAGGCATTCCTGGTTTTTGCTACTCATCTGCTTTCCAGGATCACTGCCTGTACTGCTGTACCTCATAGCGCATAGGCATCATATCCTGAAGGAAGACTGGTGCAAGCCTATTTCCCATTTGAGTAATCCTGTTGTTCAAGCAGGAAGGATGATTCCCTCCTGCCATCCCTAAAGGCTCTTCACTGGTGACAAACCTAGAGTTTTACAGTATTTGTTACAATGATGAATTTTCAAGCAGAGACCATCAAGTAATGTAAATCAATATGGCTTTGCTGGCTTCAGAAGAGCAATGCTGATTTACTTCAACCAATGATGCATCTTTGCCTGTCTGCCACAAGAGAACACTTCTCTCAGAAGCACATTAAATATAGTAGGATTTCAGATGGTTGGGTGGCTCCTTGGATTCCACCTTTCATTTCTCTTCCTATTATTTTTGTCATTATCCTTGCATTCTTCATGAGGCTTTCTGCCTGACAATGCAGTTATGATTTCACTTGGTGAAAACTGTTTTAGCTTTGACACATAACACATACCATATCTTTGACTTCTGCACTTCTATTAGGCAGAAATATTAGCTTTGGAGCCGGTGTTTTCCAACTGCCTATCTCTGAGAAGTCTGGAGATAAGACTTCCTCTCCAGTTCCACCCACTGGGAAGTCATTAGCACAGCTCCCTTGCAGGCATGAAGTCCCTATAACATGCTGTTCCCAGGCACACACTGTCTCTCTCTCTCTCTCCAGCTTGCCTTAGTATCATAGAAAAGTGAGCTTTTTTGCCATTGGTACTTCATTCTCAAACAAGCTTATAGTTTGCTGTGGTATGCTAGAATAACACATCCTAGTCCTGAGCATAATTGGATCCATATCAAGCCTGTGGGTTTTTTCCAAGGCTTTCTCAACATTTTACACCGTATAGTGCCATCATTTCTCCCATCTGGTGACATGACTCTGAGAAATATCAAAGAGCTGAGAGACCTATTTGTCCTTAAGCTGCTGTTTCCTTTTTTGAACACTGGCAAAAAAAGTCCAGTCAAGTGCCAGGGCTAGTCTATTGTTAATTTTCAATTCAATTAAGCACATAAGAAAAAGGATTTGTGCTTGGCAGTTGTTGCCTGAAGGTCCTGGTTAAAATAACCACCCACAGGAGGTATTCAGGTAAGCAAAGGGCAGAAATTTGGCTGTCTAAAATTTCCCTTGTTTGCCCTTCTCCTCTCTGTCTTCTCTTTATTCCTCCAGCTGTCCCCTGGCTCCTTCTGGTAAGCATGTTACTACCCTTGGTGAAGGGTTTAGCAGCACCTCCCAGGAAAGTCATCCTCACTCTCTCTGGTCTCCTCACTGCAGGGTCCAGCTCAGTCTGAGTAGTTCATCTTGGGTTAGGTATTCAAAAGGGAGCTGGACAGAAAAACTCCTCAAGCCTTCATAAGAGCCCAAGTTGTGTTTGCAGTCAGGGTGCAGGCAGGTGCTCCCTGACCCTGAAAGAGCAGTGAGGGTGAAGATTTGAGGGGGGGTGCCAGGTCTGTGTAGACCAGCTTAAAATTAGAGCCCATCCAAATGTCAAAGCTTAATTATGTTATTCACACATACCCACAGCTCTAAACAGTTTAATAATTAATTGGCATTAGATAGGCAATGATAATCCACAGAAAGCTTTGCAGAGATACTTGTCCTTAAAAAAAAAATGAACTGCTTTCTTTGTCCCATAAAAGTTTTCCAGCCTGTAGAAGTAGTTATGAGAAGATTGTCTTTAAGAATGGTGAAGGTCAAGAAAGACCATGAGGCACTGGGAGAGTGATTCCCACAAGCAGCCTATACATCTCCTGCAACATCTGACATACATATCTGTCAGCTCAAACCTGTATCTGCAGTTTAAGGATTCCTGCTGCATAGCTCATGCTTGCTGCAGTGCACTCTCCCAGTCTCTTCTCTGCAGCAGGACAGGAATCCATGTGTCCTCTGGACAAATGCTGTTGCAGGAGATCTCTCGTTAGGGGTAGAAATGAGCCGAGACACAGACTCTCATTTAACAACTTGAAAAGGGTCCCAGCTGATTCCTTGTTACAATTCAGTTATCCTAGCTCCAAATATTCACTGACTCTGACTACAACAAGCTCCTACTGTAGAGTCTGACTGCTGGTTATTTCCTGCTGGAATATGACTGCAAGTATTCCCTTGCCATCTCTGACCACAGGCTTTTACTTAGCTCAGCTATGACTGCGGGCTCCAGCAGCAGGCTCCAGCTCCATCAGACCCAGACTGGCCTCACGGCAGATCTTTTACAGCAGCAACTCTCTTCCTTGTTTCATTCTTTTTTGTGTTTCTCTGGATTGTTCCTTCTTCTCAGGGCTCCTCCACATCTACTTACTTCCTCCAGGCCCACTTTTTCTCCTTCTTCAAAATCCTCCTCTAAAGAGCCAACCCACCCCTTTTATCACACTCATCTTTATTAGTCACAGCTGTGACCCATTAAGGGCAAGGCTGTTCCTCTTCTTTGGTAATTAGTACAACTGTGAGTACAGATGAGTACAACTGTGAGTACAGATGAGTACAACCCCTTATCAGGGGTGAGGTCGCCTGTAATCCTTCTACACCTACAAAACTCCACTTTTGTGGGAGCTCTGCAGGAATCTCACTTCACCATGTGGGAATCCCAGAGGAAAATTTTACCTTGGTGTCATGGGTTTCAGTCGCTGGCCCAATGCCAGTGCACCCATGAGAATATAGTTCCTTAAAATTATGCTGTGAGTAGAACTGGGAATAGAGCAGAGCAGGCTCCAACTTAGAAATGAAAAGAAAAACTTTATTAACTTACACTATATGGGAAAAAAAAAGGGAAAAGAAAAAAAAAAACAACAAAATCTAGAGGGGAAAAAACCTTCTAAACCACTCCTTCTCCCCCACCATAATTCCTACCAAAACTTTCTGAGACAAAACCTGGAACTCTCAGCTAATTTAGTAATTTTAAAACAATCATTTTTTAGTTTATTAAGGGAGAGGAGTCTTCCTTGTCCCCCATAGAAACTCCTACAAGAAACACAGTCTCTTGTGGCCTACACTCTTCACAAATGGCCCACCCCACACAGAGGAAATGTGCTATTGAGAAGCCCTCCTTCCATGGACGGTGCTCTCACCACCACCCATGGACCAAAACTGCTTATAGGGTTCCCTTTTTAAGGATGCCTCTGGGACACAAGTCCCCCCCATTTCTCCCTTGGGGCAAAGGGTTTTAGGAACAGAGGCCTTCTCCGAGGGCACCACCACACGTTCTTAATCCTCCTCTGTTCACTCACTCTGGCACTGGCATCTCTACTACACAGTGCCCACCTTGCATCCCCCTAACACAGTTTCCATAAGTTACAGGAGCATTAATGTAGTCTCTATGGCCACTACAAGGAAAGTCCAGCCAAAAGGCCACTCCATCAATGTCTTCTTCTTATCTTCTGCTGGCATTACAAGTCCCAGGCTGTCTCTCCCATCACTTCCAGAAGCTGCAGCTGATGAAAAGTTCATGATACCAGGTTTGAAGCAGTGCTAGTCAAACTCTCTGGGGAGGAGGGGGCTCGGCACCCAGGACGTCCCAGTGATAACTTTCCCACCCCTCCATTCTCAGTAGGCCTGGCAAGCTCCACAGTTCCATTCCTTCCCTTCTCTATCCTTCTCAGCCAAGGCCACAGCAACAGCAGCCCAGGCCCAGATCCAACAACAGCAAAGCTCAGACAGCTGTGCCAGCGAGCTGGCAAAACTGCTGTCCAGACTTACCCCAGCCCAGGCTGCATGGCAGCCTCGGCCTTGCCCAGGGGAGGCCTCCCCTCCATAGCCAGGAGAAGGAGGGGAGCCTGTTCACTCTCTGAAGGCCGAAAGGGAAGAGAGCCACCCCTGCAACTTCTCATCCTGAAATGTGTGTTCACAGAGATGACATGACCTTTCATTGGTTTAATAGGGTGCCAATCTCAGAGCCAGCTCTCTCTCACTTCCCAGGGCGGATCCAACCACGACACCAAGTGTTACCAACTAACACTTAAACAGCAAAAAACCCCTCAAAACAAGCAAACAAACACACCCACAAGGAACCCAAGAGATCAAGAACAAGAAGGACAAAGGGACTTTTACAAGAAATAAACAATTAGGATACCTCTTGCTTTAGATAAAGGTGTATAAACTGTTTGGAGGCCTCTTGTCTCTTCCCTCTGCTGCCAAATGTAAGGCTCACTCCTCTACTTTTGTTTCAGACAAGACTTCCCTATCTGGCATGCAGCTGTGGAAGTACAGACAATGAATTTACATGAGGAGAGCTCCTAGCAGCAGCTTCCATGCTTCCCTGGCAGATTTGTACAAACCAGATGACATTACCAGCAGCCAGCCACATCCTGCTCCAATAAACACTGTTATTTATTGTTGAATTAAAGGGGACCAGGTCAGCAAGGGCTAGGGAACTGAGCACTGCTGGCTAGTGTGTGAAGTCAAATGTGCAGGTTTTATCCAGATCTGGGCAGTGACAGTGAAAAATTCACAAGAAAGAGTTCCACCTTCACTGCAGGAAGCTGCAATTTGGGAAATCCATCTCAAAAGCATAGTGAGTCTCATCATCCATCTTACACTTAAACTAAACCTATAGTTCCCTTATGCTCTACAAGCTTTTTCATATTATTCCCCATTTTCTCACAGAGAAGCCACTATGCCTATGCCTGATGTGGAAGTTCAGGCAATTGAGATGGCTGGGAGAAAGGTTTTTCTCAGGAGGAAACAGCCTCAAGTTGTCCCAGAGGAGGTTTAGATTAGATATTAGGAAAAACCTTTTCTCAGAGAGGGTTATAAAACACTGGAACTGACTGCCCATGGGAGTGGTGGAGTCATCATCCCTGAAGTATTAAAAAAACACTTGTGTGTTGGCCATGGCTTTTGAAGCCATGGTTTAATGGTGAATATGGTGATGGTGTGAGGTTGATGGCTGGACATGATCTCTCGGGTTTCTTGTTGGGATGACTTGAGGTATTAGTAGAAAGCCCTTTTCCCAAGCCCCGTGCCAGAGGAAGAGGTTGAGGTGCGTCAGCTCAGTTTCTCAAGGTTGTTTATTATTTCTTATTTAGTAGATTCAGTCCCTACCCTGCTAGGGTCCTTGCTGCAGTCCAGGTCATGGCCGACTGACCACAACTAAGGTGGTCTTAACTCTTTATACTACATATTATGTGTTCCTATGTTTACAGTTAAATACCAATACCTATCATCTATGTTAGACAGTACACTTCTACTCTAATGCAATCCAAAAGTGCTACCATCACAGCAGAAGATGGAAGACAAGAAGAAGGAGTAGAAGAACAGGGACACGCCCAGATTCCTCCATCTTCCCTTCTTGAACCCCCATTCTAAACCCCAAAATTCTACATTTACACCCTGTGATAAATTAACTATCATTTATTTCACATCTTTGATGTTTTTAACTCATCTCTAAGTGTTGGAAGTTTTTCCCATGGACTAAGGTCAAAGGCAATGCTTTCCTGGGGTCCCAGCCAGGGTCTCAGACCCCTCAGGGAAGTTTGAGGGATTTTCTATGTGCCCTGGACTCCAACAATGATCTTAAAGGTCTTTTCCAGCCTTAATAATGCTATGGCTGTCTGGAACCTGCTGAGGTAGGACAGTCCCCATGCCCTTGCCAACTGATGTGTTGTGTGAATTTCCTGGAGCAGCCTTCGTCTAGCTGTGTTATTCACAAGGTTCTTCTTTTTGCAAGGGAAAGCTTTGAAAATATGCAGTAGCACCATTATTCTCAGTCCTTACCTTCCCTTAGAAATATCATAATCCCTTCCATATTCTCACCCTTGGCTCACTAGGCCATGTGATAAGATATTTTTTAACTCCATCCCTATGAAATCTCAAGACTATTGTCCAAAGATTTAACTCACATCTGCTTTTCTGTGCAGTGGATATTGATGTGCCTGACAGGCAGTGGTTTCATCACACAAGCATGCTCTCTATAAATATTACTTTCAGCAGTGGCAGGAGAGAGCATTCAGAGGGGAAGATGTTAGCAAACTGGGAAGCTATGACACATGGCTCTAAATCTTGTTCTGAATTTCAGTTTTCTATTAATATTGGGAGGGCAGACTTCCATTTTGTTGCAGGAAAGGAAGTTGAAAATGTAAACTGGCAAAGAAGGCTTGAGCAACTCACATGAACCACAGGGCTTCTCAGATGATGCTTTTAGCTGGGACTCCACTGTCACATTCCAGCCCCATAGAGCCACATTCCAATAAACTTACCTGATCAAAGCCTTCCCTTCTGATATATCTTTTATTTTGTCTAACAGCAATATTGCTTACTTATCTCCTGCTCTTTTTCCAAGAAAAAGTCCAAGTGACTTAGCATATATATGTATGCAGGAACATATATATATATATATATATATGGAGGCTGAAATGTTCATTTGGACAGGGAAAGAAAGTCTGCAAAGGGAAGGAGATTCTGAAGTAATGCTGTTTTTGTAGAGGAGGTAGTTCAGATGGCCATAAATACCCATTGTTGCAGCAAACTATTTGCATCTATTCTTAAAGCAGTGCATTTTTGTACATTTCTTTGCTACATTTTTTTTCCAGAACTGAGTTTTCTAGCTTCCATATGAGGATGTCAAGTGTAATAGTTCCACGAAAATTAAGAAATGACAGGTACAGATTCTCTCCTTTCAGCCAAACCTGTCAGAAGACATTAGATTGTTTTCACATGAATTGTTCTTGCCAATTTTCCCTTCATTATAACTTCCAGGTGTCCAACAACAGCTTTAGAAGTTCTTCCAGCCAATTTTAGGAATTGAGGTTAAGATGGCTGGTACCATCTTTTTTTTTTTTTAAATAAGTACAAAATTTTCCCATTTCTGATTTTTTCTTGACTATGCCACCAATTACCCCTAAACTGCTGGTGGTCTCTAAATACATTATGATGAATTTTATCAAATACCAGGAAACGGAACTATCTATCTTGTGCACACATTCTCATTGTTGTTATCCCTCCTATTTTCACAAAGGGTAAAAGGAGAACCCAGCAAACTACAGGCCAACAGACATCATCTCAGTCCCCGGTAAGAGGATGGAAAAAGTCATGCTGGAAATCATTTCTAGGCACATGAAGGACAAGGAGGAAATGAGCAGTAGTTAGCATGAATTCACAAAGGCAAGTCACACTTGGCAACTAGACAACCACCTATGATGAAATGCCCATCTTGTAGGTGAGGGGAGAACAGTGAATATTTTCTTCCTTGACTTCAGTAACGCTCTTGGAACTGTGTCTGATAACCTCCTCATAGACAAGTTGAAGTATGGGCTGGGCAATCAACACTAGCTGGCTCTGCTTGAGCAGCAGGATTGGACCAGATGACCTCAGCCATGCTGTAATTATCTTAATACTCATTTATATTAACTCACAGTAAAGAACTCCAGATTTAGCAATGAGCACCTTGGACTTGGACTCCTGACAAACAGCACACTTCACAGGACACTTAGTTGGGTCATAAGATACTCAAAGTGAGGACACCCAACCATTTTCACCATTCATATTCTCCTAAGTGCTTGTAGTCCTTGATTGCAAGGAAACAGATCATCCTAAACTTGATCTAGTGGAGCCCATCAGGCAGGTGGCTGCTGTGGGGCAGAGGTTTCTCCTCTACTGATGATGGTGCTGCAGCCCCTAGAAGTTGTTGTCTTTCTTTGTCCTTGGGTATCTCTACTGACAAAATCTGATGAAGCTGAAAGTTTCTACAGCCGGAGGGATGCATCCAGTGCCTTTAATCTTGCACCTTTTCCCCCCACTAATTCCATGAGCTCAGGAACAGAAACCAGCAGTAGACATGTGCCACTAACTTTCTAGGCCTCTTTGCTGCCCTTCTGATAGATTTTTCCCAAAGTATTTCCTGCAAAGAATCTGATAAACCATTTATTGCTCATCTCCCAGGAGATTCTCTTAAAATACTCCTTCAGTGTTAAGCAGAGTGTCAGATTCTGTTATTATAACAGTTGTCTCATGACTTGAAAACATTTGCATTATTTAGGAAAGAATCTAGAAATATCAACAAACAAAGCTCATAGAGCATATTTTACAAGCTCGTTAATTGTACAGGCATCAAGCATTCCATTGTACTTTGGAAGATTAGAGTGTTCCTGGGACTTCTTTCATGTGTGCATCAGGACAAGAGTGGGGCATGAATCTGAGGCCAGGCATAAAAATAACCATAACCTAATTAAGCTCTTAAAACCCTAAAAATGTAATGTTTAAACACAGAAATGCAGGGAGACAGTGATAGTCCAGTCCCATCTAGTTTGTGTCTTTTAGCTTCAGGGACACCCAGCAGGTGGAACTGGTGGGTACAACTCCAGGTTGTTGAGATGCACAGTATCATGCTCTCAATTACTCTCATTTGCAGCTGCACACAGTAAAAACATGGAAATGTCCAGCTGTATGCAAAAAGGGACCACGATGCAAATACACACAGAAGAGTTTAACACAGACATCTCATTTTAAATGATGCCTGCTTGGCAATATGGCCATCTTTGAATGAAGGCAAGAAGAGGATCTACTGACTGGAAGCAGTGCTCAAATGCCCAGCACCAGCCTGTCTCCTTCATTTGTTTTATTTCAGTAGCCAGGAGTATAGCCAGGAGCTTCAACAGACAGGAGATCACTAAGTCTTCACTGAGACATATACTGAAAAGTGATTCTCCAAAAATACGAGGGTGAGAAACATTAAGGGGAGCAGGAGATTCTTGTAAAATTGTAGCCAGCTCCTACCCCTGTAGAAACATTCGAAATTTGCAAGTGCCCTAGTCAGATTTTTACTGCAAGGGCTTTTCTCTCTTACTTTTCCTTTCCTGCCTAAATATCCTCAGGCTCTTGAATGATTGAAACCCACTAAGAAAGACAGATGGCCTTTTGATAATATCTAATGGAATGTGTAATCTGGAATTCCCTCCCATGCTGAACTCTGTGACCCAGAATGAATATGCGCAAATTTCAGAATTCTAGTTGAATAATTAAATGGAAATATAATACAGCAATTGAGCTGTTCCATCGCAAACTTACACAGAAAGAGACTAGTATTGGAGTAAAATTGAGGATTTTACATGGGCAATCAGTTCAGTACAGAATAATGCATAGAGTACATGAAAAATATATTCTAATTTTTAAGACAAAACTACATGTATAGTAGTCTCCTTTCCAAAATAGTTAACTAATTGCATAGATTAGCAGGGTCATTGCGATACTCAAATGCATTATGGTATATTCTTTCAAATGCAATTAGGAGCATTCAATTTAAGGACTGGTCTAAATGGGCTCATTTTACTCCATTATTTCAATCTAGCTAAGAGTAAATCACTGAATAAATCAACATTTCACCATTATCTGATTGTTATGGGATTAACAGGAAGCTGATATTACCAAGCAGTTCTTTATAGGCTGGCACTCTACTGTAATAAGCCATGTTCTGATTAAGCTCCTAGAGTGCTTCTGCACTATTTTATATTTCTGCATGTTGTTACATGCTTCTAAAAAGTGACAGTGACTGAAGAGGTTATTCTACTGATGCCTAAAGTTTTAACTTTCATGTTTTTCAGATTCTGTGCTGCCTAGGTGTGTAGCTCTGAGCCTCATATTAAGTGCTGGTAAGCTCTCTTCAGAGTACATAGACAAAACAAATTCTTTTCCTGCTGAAGACCAAGGACAACTTTCAGGCCCAAAAGCATAAAAAACTGTGGACTGAAGGGAGAAATAAGAAGGATGAGACTTCACAACCTGAAGCTGTAACTGAACAATTAAACCTCAATATGCAAATGGACCAAAACTTATAAAAGTGTAAGGCCTCGTGACTGGCTGTCCACTTTGTGACCATTCTAAGTCCGTCTTAGGTGTAGCCCTGGTCAGGCTCTTGTCCTGCCCATGGTGTACCCTTAAAGGCCTTTCAATAAATACCTATTTTATTCCCTACCTCTGTCCAGTCTCTGTTTCGGGTCAGCCTTCCCAAGGCATCAGTACATAGCCCAGATAAAGTCTATAATGCTTTGGCTGTTCCACAGAGCATATTTGTTGTTTTCTTCAAGCGCCTCTTCACAGTGTTTCTCCTCTGCATGACAAATCAGGCTTACTGGCTGTATTTGCAAGCCTTACAAGTCTTTCAGTCCCCAAAATATGACTAGGAGGAATTAATGACTACAAAAGCTTATAGCCCAAAACACTGACTTCCTGAGCTAGAAAAATGACTACTCTGTCTGCTAGGAATAAAAACGTTTTTCCCTTTGGGTAGATCAGCTCATAGAGGGAGACACAAAACAATTACCCAGCACGTTCCACAGGTGTAAGCATCTGATAGTGTGCTGTAGGCGGGCTCCAACCTGTCACATACAATACTGCAAGGATTCAAGTACAGTTACCAGAATTTTTATGGAGGTCTTAATACCTACTCAATAATGTCAAAATGTTTGCCATTTCAGCAAAGAGTCTCAATGAAGTCAATGAGTCAATGAAGTTAGGAAGAAATAGAGGAGCAGAGACCATTATTTGGGTTTCTGTAGCATATTTTGCCCTAACTTCCTCACAAAAGTTACTGCCCCCATATAAGGTGTTCCCATCAAAATGATACCAGGTTATGTAAAAAAGCAAAGGTAAATGTCAAGTGAAACTACAAGATGTGCTGCCTAAAATTATTTCAGTCCAGAGCTGATGGACAACAAGACATAATGAATAGGTTACTAACTGTTAACATGCACCTGAAGTTTCAGTCAGAGATGGCCATATTTACCCCATAAACAGACCAGGAGACAGCTGGAACTTTTTTACAAGATTATTCTGTGTCTGCAATATTAGCGAGGCAAAGAACAAATGGACTTAAATTTTCTGGGTGGAGCAATATCAGGCCAGTGCAGTAAATGTAAACTCCTCCAACACGATGTCAGAAACACCAGTAAATAAAGGTCCTTTCATATGTGCATCTCAGAACAAAAACTTTTGTCACCTAATGTCCTTGAGAACCATGTTAGTGAAACCCCCATAACCCGGACTGAATTCACATACACAAGAACAGCACTCTCTAGTTGCCAATGGCAGTTTCACAAAACAGTCTTGCCATCTTCAACCCTCCCATCTTCACTAGTAATGAGTATCTTCAAAACCATATCAAAAATCAGCTCCAGAAACTACTATTTCTGACTGAATACTAGAAGTCATAAATTCAAATAGAATACTTGATTTGCAACACATCGTACTCTGGATAATCTTTCTACTGACATTTGCTGACAGGATTATTTCTAATTTACACTGAAGTATTGTTGGATGTAGATGGGCATCACACCATGGCTTCTGATCTGAACAGAGACCAGCCACGTGAAGTGCGTTTTCTGCAGACTGGATTCTAGAGTGAGCAATTCGGCTGGGACCGGGAGGTTTGTGGATTGACAAGGAAAGCTGAATTATGTATCTCTTTCAGGCTCAGGAGTGAGACAGGTATCAGGTAGATGAGCTCTTTCTAATGGTGAGCAGATACAGACACAGAGGCAAGCTTAGGAGGCCTTGGGAATTTCAGAAGAAAAAACCCCAAAGTTCTCATAGCATTTAGGCATCTTCAAGGCTTACTGATGTCCAGCTCCAACAGTGAAGGCCAAGTCACACTCACACCCAAGGCATGGAGACAGGGCTGTGTCCAGACCTGCCCAGCCTTGCAGATACACTGTGTGAAAGCTGATCACAACAGTACCACAAAAGTGGTAATTATCCTGACAAATAATGTAGACAGATCCTAGAGGAAGGTCTTACCCACATGGGGCGGTCCAAGCCTCAGACAATGTCTGAAAATCCTTCACCTCTATCTTCTTCAACAAGGTGACTATTTCATATAGTTCTTTGCCTCCTGCAAAGAACTGTCAAAATACACTGTCTTGTATCACTTTAGGATGCAAGGACACTGAATTGTCAGGTTTTTATCCAAGTTTCTATGCTGTACAATGGGGAGAAAATGGAGACAGCTCTTTCAACAACATAACAAAGTGTTCTAAAAGTGGATACTTCCAGAATATAAACAATTTTGAGGAAAGGTTTGCAAATTCTAGTTTAGAAAACACTTAGAATATTTATGTTGACGGTGAAAAAAGATCAATAAATAGCACAGTAATATAAAACAGAAATTAAATAATAAAAATATAAAATACTGAAATAATTTAAAAAAGAGAATATGCTGATAGGTAAGTATTGCTCTTAGAGATGGAGTAGAGTACTAGTTCTCCCAGATCATAACCTAATTCTTGCCTTCTTGAAACAATATGAAAAAATCAATCATAACAGCCTAGAAACAGCTACTATTTTTAAAGATGCAGGAAGGAGAATACTAATTCAGAGGTCAAACCTTTGGGGTTTATGGTAACAAAAATTAGCAAAAGTAAACAATGCTGTGGCTGAAACATACTGGGGGAATTGTTGGAGCCAAACTGACCAAGTACACTGCCTTGCCTGCTCTGTTCTGCGTAATTAACTATCTTATTAACTAGACAATTGATTCACTGCTTTATTGATTGATTGTTGCATTCATTCTCTCTTTCTGCTTTTTGTTTTGCTGCCAACTTTATCAGTTTAATTGCACAACTTTCTTCCTAAGTGATTCATTCCCTAATCAACTCTCTCATTCACTGCTGAGCCTGTTTCTCACCGAGTTCACTGCCCAGCTGAGTCCCAAGCCTTCACCTGCCTGATCTTCTTGGCATTTGTGACAAGTTGTGGGGGCTCTCGGGGTTTAGATGACAGGTTCTGTTTGCTGCTTTGGACATTGGGAGATTTGATATTTATTCTACATGTGCCCGAAGAAAATCTGCTTTGTACATTGACAGTGATCAAGTTTTGGTGTTCTGATGGAGAACTGGAGCTATGAAAAGTCATGCTAAGGGGTCTGTAAAAAGCCAATATTTCTTTGTTTACATGAATGCCTTATTTAGACAGCACACTTGTCTACATGACAACTGACTGCTATCATACTGCCCGAGGTAAAACTGCTTTTCAAATCTTAATTACAGAAGACAGGCAAATTTGCTTATTGCAAATCTCAGGGAGGATTTGCAACTTTGACCTCCTGACTAGCCTGGCCAGGTGACCAGCTGAAAACAGCAGCAAAAGTCACTTAAAAGTTAAATCAGGTTCCTAAGGGCCTGGTCCCTTTCAAGGGACAACTGAGAGAAGGTGGGCTCCCTCTTTTCCATAGTTCCCTTTCCAGCAGCAGATTGCAGCATTTAGATCCCACTCCTGTATGCCACAGGGTCCAGCAATATGGCAGTATGACACCAAAATGAGAAACTGCCAGCTGCTGAGAGCAATGGAAGGAAAAAAATTGGCTGGACAACTCCAACCTGGGATTAAACTAATAAAACCACCCAAGGTACCAAGAGATATCACACATGGGGAAAGGGGTATGTTGGGAACTCTTCTTGGATGAAGAATGTCAGAGGACGTGGGAACAGAAAATATTTCCAGACTTACCAAGGTTACTGATAAAGACCAGAATTACTAAAATCACCAAACCGAGGGATGGTGGGGAAAGAGTAAACAGGAGTGGGTTGTTTATTTTGGAAGGGGAGAGGGGGAAGGGTAAACCAAATAGTATGATTGGGAAGCTCATAGGATCCTGTCCTAGGTTACAATGTAAGTTGTGCCCAAAGTGTGTATTCTATCCCCATCTTCATGAGCTGTTGAAACCAGGTGGGGCAGTGTTTCCCTTACCTTTTGTTAATGGGCCCATCAATGCCTTGCCACATGACTCATAGATAACTCCCTCGGGGAGTTATCTCTGTTTAATGGGCCACCAAGGACCCACTGCATGACTCATAGAATGAGATCATCCCATTGTGAGATGCTCTGCCCAGGGGGAGGAGCCAAGCATTCCCACCTGGATATAATCCAGGGTTTGGGACAGCACAGGCAGCCTTTCCTCACTGGACTCCTAGAGGACAAGAGCTACCAGACCTTCCTACAGGAATCACTGCTTTGACAAGACCATTTCATCTGGACTGCTACTACCACCCTAACAGGGTGTCAGGTTGTATTCTGGCTCTGTCAGTGATTTTTTTGTACTATTGCATTTATTTTATTTTACTTTATTTTGCTTATTTTCATTTCCTCTTATTAAATTGTGTTTCTGACTTGGAGTCTCTCACCAGTTTTGCTTTCAAATCAGCACAGATCGACAAAGCAGCCTTGCCCAGAGGATGATAACCACCCTATTTCTCTGCCTATATCACATGCACAACTTGCCTCTGTGTTCAGGTAGACCTGGAAGGTTTCTTTGAATTTAAGCAAGAGGAAACCCCAGAGGGAAAGGAGAATCGACCAAGCCTCTCCAACGTACTCCTCTCAAGGTGCAGGACTTTTTCCTTTCCCCTTATCTGTTACCACCAACACTGAATCTTTTCAGCTGCCCCTACTCCATTCCACCATATCTTCAGTCCTTCAATTTTACTTGCTTTTTCCACCTATCACCCAGTACTTCTCCTCTTCTTTTTAGGTAATTCAATGACAGCACAAGCTATAACGTGTGACCCTTCTCCATCGTCTTGTCTACTGCAGTTAATATGCCCTGTAAGCTTCCTTTTTTAAGAGAGTGAGTTTTAGACAGTCACATTATATGTCTGCCAATTTTTCCTAACACTTCTTGAACAGATTTGGCTTTTCATCTGAATGTGCAGCAGTTGAGGACAACTGAGTTCCTACAGGTCTTGAGAATGCTCACTGTCAGGCAACAAAGGAACCTAACTTAGTGCTCCTACTGTCAGAAGAGCAGACCAAATTCACACATTATTCATCACCTGGCAGCTGCTGGAAACCCAAGCCACAGGAACACCGCTCCTGGCTGGTGACAGTGTTTGCTTGTGCTTACCAAGCAGAAGCACTGTAGGAGATATGAGGGACAGCTGAATATGGCAGAGGGATAGCTTAAATAAGATAGGACACAAATCTGAAGGAAATTCTGCTCAGGGAAATACATGCCATTTAAATCCATGAGAAGCTGTCCAAAATAAAACTCACATGAAAGATTTCCACTCAGACCTTGACAAATGACCAGATAGAACCATTTACTTAAAATCAGATTTGTAATTAAAACCAAACTTATGCTGTTTCCAATTTGTAATAGAGATTTTTTTATTTAATTAAAAACTAAATCTAAAATTATTTAAAACAACACTACTGTTAATTAGGGTTTTTTGTCTTCATATGAGAAAATAGCTACAGGCAATAGCACATTTTGTAAAATATGCATCCCTTTACCTGGACAACATGGTTTCTGAGTTTGGTGAAACTTCATTTGGAATTAAACATGTGAATTTATTTATAAAACAGAGACTGTTTTATTTTGGGACAACTTTTAGTGGCAAAAACTCATCAAGAATACAGTATCATTGTAAAGTGCCAGGAAACAAAACCTGCTTACACTGATTTCAATGTACCTAATAAATGCAGATCATTTTATTTCAAGAAGGTAGCCAGGATCCAAACCAAGCTGGTGTCCTATACTCATATCTAAGCATCCTAAGGAAGGAGTTTCAAAGGTATCTCAGTGATTTCAGTGCTCAAGCCCCACAGACCCAGCTACAGATACTAGAGTAGCCCCAGCAGTGCTGGCCTTAATTCCTTGGCTTCCTGAAGTGAGGGAGATGCAGCACTCTTACAACTCGCCCTTTTTGCAAGCACTTGCCTCCCAGCATTTTCCACAAATGCATGGCTTTCTACTGGCAAGAATGTCAGTGAAACCCTGATAGGGACCCATGCTCTCTCTTTCCACAGCAGCTGTAGACTTTTCAAAGCAGAGATTTCTGAGAGAAGAGTAATTTCTCTGAGAAATGTGAAATTTTAAGAGGTGTTAGGAAATAAACTGAAAAGGCAGCCACAGGTCTGACACTTTTGAAGTTTAAGATGATACAGTGTGAACATTTATAAACATTTCAACTTTCAAATGGCTTAATCAGCAAATCAAATTTAAGCCTTTTACATATCTTTCTTAGTCTGTTTCACTATATTCACACCTTAACCTTCCAGGCTCTTCTGAGTTCTCTGCCACCACCTCCCTGCCTACTCTCAGCAAAACACTCTACACCATCTCCCCCAGCCTCTCTCTGAGCATGCTGCTTCATTTTTAGCAACTTCAGTTTTGGAAATTCAGTAAATTAAATTTTTTGTAAATAAAATATAAAGAGCACATCTCTGCAACAGCATCTGTGTAGTGTCTGTGACGCTTGCTGTTCATCACCTCCTCCTCTGTTTTCCGGGTACACACAGGTTTGCCTCTTGATATGTGTTGTGTACAAAAATATAAATGAAATTATAATTTTCACAAATTGCAAGACTAAGGAAGTTCTGCACAGAAATCAAACAGCAAACAACATGAAAATCATGATCAAGTCTTGAGAAACAATACAACTGATCTCATCTTCTGGACAGCAATGACTAAGCCTCAGTCTTCCTTTTAGTAGCCTTCACTGTTATATGAGGAACATTTTCAGATCCTAGAAAAGGAACTAAGGTCCAGCCACCCCACCGTGATTTCCTCCCAGTGGGGATTTGCCAAAATTCCCCCTGTGCAGGAGAAGCACATCCACCCACAGACCTGGCACAGGAGGACCTTCCCAGCCTAGCAGGTCCCAGCCCTCCTGCATCCAGAGCCCTCAGCCAGGGCAGTATATAGAAAATAAAAGTTGCTCCCAGATTTTGGTTGTTAGTAGAAAAAGAAGTAAGTAGATTTTAAAGACCTTTCTCTCTTGCTTCTCTATGCCTTCTGTGAAAAACAGATCACCCACTGGACAAGATGTTTACAAGCAACCTTTGCTCAGTCTGTGCAACTTTTGTGGAAAAACTGAGAAAATACATATGTAACTGATCCTTTGTCTTCTATGGGATTTGCTGATTGCTGAAACAAGTGGGGGGGGGTGGGGGGTGGGCTGGGAAAGAAAATATAATTTCAGGGCCAAGCAGCTTTATTTGGTATATGTTGTTTTCCAAACAGAAAAAGTATTGTTTCTCTAAAATTAAGGACAGATTGAATGTTGTGTGAGGTCTAAACCAGGATGCATGTTAGATCATTTGAGGTTAGGGAAAAAGAGCCATGGGCCTTCTCTGATTAAGGTGCACCAGGCTTTTTCTTTTTTTCCTTTCTTTTTTTTAATCTTCAGCTCTTCACAAAGCACACTTGTGTTCAAAATGAGATGTTTTCATAAGCAAGCTTTTGTGTACAGCAGAGATTCAGCTGTATTTCAGAAATTAAGAGTCATCCATCTGAGGTTCACTTTAATGACTAATTTCCCTACCATAGAGTTTAAAGTACAAAGAACAGCCACTGACTGGCAGAGCCAAGCTTTCAGTTGCCATGCAACACTCCTGTCACAGGTTTCCCTTCATCTTCTAGTGCTTTTACTCTGGCTCTGTTCTTCATGGATGAAAGTTACGCAATGCTTTCTATATACTTAACAGCAGATGTATTAAATTTCTAATCTGATATAAACCAGACTGCAATTTTCTACTGAAAAAGTCACATCAATGAATTTAATAATGTTTTAAATTATAGTCTTTGATAGCAGAGTATCTAGTTTTCAAATTTACATTATGTGGATTTTCCTACCGTGTGAATCAGCGACAACTCCCTTTTGTCTGTGTCTTCTTTTAAGTGCCTGTGGGATTTGGACAATATTTTGTGGGGAGAAAGAACCCATCCAAAGCTTTGCAAAACCACCTGTCCACACACTAGCTGGTGGCAAACACAGAGCACTTGTTGAGGCAGAGATGAATGCTGTGGCTCCTGTGATGATAACTAGCTAGTCACCTCATCCCCTTTGTGCTGACCAGACTGGAGACACAGGCTGAAAACTCTCCATCTGTGTTTCCATTGTAATCAGGGTCAAGGGGTTTTGCTATCAACTTCAATTAGATTTGAAGCAAAGAAGTAGACATAAATGACTCGGTATTTTCCATTGAGACTCTGAGTCAGAGCTGTCTATGCTGCTGCCTGTTCAGAGAATATCTTGCTATTTTGCAAAAGAGCAATTTAGTATTATCAGTGGACTGTAACCAAAATTTAGAGCAATCTAGACATATTAATGGAACTATGCATGCATGCAGGGCTCCAGAGTAGCTCTGAATTGGCATAGGCAACCATTTCTAAGCACAACAGCCACCAGCCATCCAGAAAACAGTGCTGTCACATACATAAAGATGATTTTCCTTTCTCTTTCCTACATGGATGAATGCACAAGTTCTCTTGTGATGTTTCTGAAATCTGTTTCAAAAACATAAGAGCCTAATACTATAAATTAGTGGAACAGCTTAAATTTCACATAGGTTAAACCAGTTGTAAATTTTGTCTTTTTGCCATGATGATGAATATTTATAACTTTTGTTCTGCTATTTGAGTAATAGAATTATATACTAGTGAGTTCTACAATAAAATGCATTTTTGAAAATAGACTACTTACAGTACCTAAATTATGTTCAAAAATAGTTTAGAAAGATGCTGCCTGTCCACTTATTTTCTTCAGTTTTTGACCTGAGGTTTATAACAAGTATTACCATGTGATGCATTTGTATGGATTCAATGACTCTTTCAATACAAACATTAGGCTTTTTAAGGCATAAAGCTTAATAGGTGAAAGCCTTTTCTAAAGGCAGTAGTGCTTTAAAATTGTTGTCATTTTATAAATTGGGTTTTGCTTTTTCTCACTGAAAGCTTCACTCTACTACAGAGGAAAGTGCAGATGAGTCAAGAAAACAGGATAATTTTCATTGCATTCAGAGTTTTTGAGTGAAAGATAATGTGTTCCCAGGTTCTGAGAAACCTTATGTAAATCTTCTCCTGTGTAAACTTTCATATGAGTTGTTCTGTTTTTTAACAAGCAGCTTCTCCTCCTTCTCCCTGATGTTTGCTGGCCCAGGCTGGGTCAGTCCCAATAGTTTTGATGGGAGCTTCTTATGGCCATCTGTCTCACACATTTTCCTTGCTTGTCCTTAGGTTCCTGTGGAATAGAAATTTCTGGGAGTCAGAAAAGGACCATGCTCATCCCTCTCATGCCTGTACATGCAGCCCTGACTTCAGATCTGGTCTTTGCTGATTAAAAGACAAGTGGACTACCTTAAAAGCAACCCAAATTAAGGTGGTTTTCCTAGCATTTTGTGTCCTTTATTTTTTTCCTTACAGCTATTACTGGGTTTTCTTTGTGTCCTTCTTGTCGTAGCAAAGATTCTTATCTTAAAAGATAGTGATCCTTATTGAGGATGCAGGAGGGTTTTTCCCTTTGTTGATATGCCATTGATGTCCTGCCTGATTGTCCACCAACTCCATGAATTATATAACTTTTATGTAAGTTTGGGGAATCCTATAATTAGTGAATGGCTTGGTTTGGAAGGCATCTTAAAGATCACCTAGTTCCAACCCTCCTGCCATGGACAGGGACGCCGTTCACTAGGCCAGGTTGCCCAAAACCCCATCCAGCCTGGCCTTGAACACTTCCAGGGATGGAGTATCACAGTTTCACTGGGCAATCGGTTCCAGTGCCTCACCACCCTCCAAGCAAAGAATGTTTTCTTAATATCTAATTTAAACCTACTCTCATTCAGTTGAAAGCCAATCCCTCTTGTTCTGCCATCATATGCCTTTGTAAAAAGTCCCTCTTCAGCCTTCTTTCAAGCCCCCTTTATTTATTGAAAGGCTGCTTTAAAGTCTTCACATAGCCTTCTCTTCTGCAGGCTGAACAACCCCAACTCCCTCAGCCTGTCTGCACAGGAGAGGTGGTCCAGACTCCTGATAGTCTTTGTGACCTTCCTCTTCACTTGTTGCAAGAGATCCATGTCTTTCTTGTGTTGGGAACCCCAGTGCTGGATGCAGCACTGCAGGTGGGGTCTCATAAGAGGTGAGAAGAGGGGCAGAATCGCATACTCCAACCTGCTGGTCACACACTACTCTTCATGCAGCCCAGGATATGTTTGGCTTTCTGGGCTGCAAGCTCACAATGCCAAGATGTTGAACTTCTCATCAAACATGAGTCTCAACTCCCTCTCTTCAGGGCTGCTCTCGGTCTGGATTCCTCAGCCTGTGTTTGTGCTTGGGATTGCCCCAACCTAGGTGCAGGACCTTGCACTTGGCCTTGTGGAACTTCATGAAGTTCACATAGACCCACCTCCCAAGCCTGTGGAGGTCCCTCTAGATGGCATTCCTTACCTCCAGCAGGTCAACTGCACCACACAGCTTGGTGGTGTCGACAAACCTGCACTTGTACAATCAGTGTTCAGCCAATAGAGTCAGTAAGTCTGAACATAAGATTTTCAGAAACTCTGCCTCCAGTTTGGGCTGACAAAACTGAACAGTTAAGTGCATTTGATAAGACAGGCTGATTATCTTACACAGGAGAGATTGTAATACATAGGCTTTTCCTAAGTCTCATTTAATTTGACAACGATCACTTATCTGCAGGTATTTTTTCTTGCTCTAAATGAAACTGCTACTTAAAATCTTTGCTTTATGTAGTTTCCCAAACTTAGGACTCACTTTTACAACAGAGAGCCTACTAGGTAGCTTTTATGGCTCTCCATTGCTCTGAGGTCATACCAGGGATGTTAATCCAACACCTCACAAAACAGCTTTTCTCTTCTGCCATTTCCACCATTTGTTTAGCCTGTGGCCTCCCAGACTTGGGAAACAGAGGGATACTTCTGCACAAACTAGGTCTGCATCCCTCCTGCACAAAAAGAATCAGGGCAGATGTTTCCATCGCAACGTTCACCCCTATCACAGACCCGGTGGATGATCCCCTTCAGGAACAGGGAAGGGATGCACACATTGCACTCATGTCCTGTCTGCCTTGTTCAGTGGTGTCAGCAGAGCCTGAGAGCATACTGCCAGCTTTGCACAGAGCTACTGGGTTCAGAAGTACGCAGCTGCCAGTGTTTGCTGTTTCCAGGATGCTAATCTTGACTTAAGAGCTGGCTGCATTCCAGCAATGCACAACATCTTTCCTTTTCTATGTAACAATGGGATGAACCATTCAGCTTTACTGTTTAAAATGTGCCACTGCACACTGTCATGTCTGTGTGAGTAGCCCCACAACACCATGTCCCCCTCAAAAATGGCAGCAAAACAAAGCACACCACAGAAGGTCGATATGCCAAAAATACGTGCACCAACCTGGCAGTCACAGTGTGCTTCCCATTTGTTTGTGATGCAGAAGCTGTATTGCAGCAGGCTGTGTGAGAGAGATTTGGGCGTCAGCATCTATGTGCATAGATGCACCAGTGTACATGCCCATGTGCTCAAGGACAGATGATTTTGGCAGGCACTGTTGCTCATAGCCTTACAACTCCTTCCTCTGTCATACAAATAACATACCATTTTAAAACTCTGTGGTTTAGCCTTCTTTATTCCCCTTCTTTCTCAGGGAACCTTAGGAAGAAATAAAACTTCTTGCTCTCTGCTTAACCTCTACCTAAGACCAGTCAACAATCATTAACATTTATACTGAAAGTCCTGGAAAGGAGAACCCCCCAAGTGTCATTTAAAATAATTACTGCAATTTAAACAATTGTAGTAAGAAATCAGTTCACAGATGTCTCTTACAATGGTGAAACAAACATTTAACGTTGGTTAATCTTGTATCAGTCAGGTGAGAATTGATTCTGAATGGACAAGAAAGTCCATATTTAAAGTAAATGAGAAACCAATTACATGAAGAGAATTAAATATGTAGCTTGTGAGACATTCCAGTGTACATGATGAGGGACAAAACAGGAGAGATATGAGGGTATAATGAAGAAGAATATACAATACATGACAGTACAGAGACACATACAAATTATGTGATTTTGTAAATGAAGATGTGTAAATTAGGAAATTATTTCCTTAGTTTGCAGTTATGAGAGCAGATGCATAGGTAAAAAATACTGTGGATACCTGGTTGGAACACTATCAAAAGTATCCCCAAACCATAGGTGGATGAAAAATGTATTTCCTTGAAATCTTGTTCAAAGCATCAATTTTCAATTTTGTTCCAATTAATAGCAAAAGCTGAGAAGAAACCAAGATTGAAGTGGCTAGGATTCTATTTTTCTAAATATAGAGCAGCGAGATTTAATTTTCTACCCTGAGCACCAAGTTAACACTTCAATTAAGCTCTGGTGATGGTGGTAATCCTTTTACACAGACTTTTAAAATTTTTGCAGGTGATGCTTTTATATAGACTATCTTAATGGTGACACTGTGAGACACAATAAATATTTTAGTAGTATATTTAATACCGGCAGTAATAAGGGAGAGAATAATGTTTTAGTGTTCTAGAATGGCTAATGGTACAAGAAACCCAGGTCTAAACAGACTTGGCTTTTATTTAAGGATAAGTGCTTCTCTTTTTCAGTGACTGCTCTTAACTTGTAAACATCAAGTTCCAAAATACCTTATGTGTCAGTCAAACTCTTGCTTCCATAAGTTGAATAAATAAATGTAGCAATTTGTTGTTAAAATTATACATACTTATATAGGTTAGTATAAGAGTAACATTTAGAATGAAGGCAGAAACCCAACCCACATCAAAGACAGAAGAGAAACTGGACATGGGACTGGGGAACTGCAACAGAGGGGGTTGATTTGCCTATGCAGTGACATGTTCCTTTTTGCAGAGATGCTGCTGTCCACCCTTCCAACAATGCTACACTGCACTGGGGAAAACACTGGAGTTTCCTGACAAACTGCAGAAATCTCATAAACCCACAAATACCGTTGGGATTTTTTTCCCCTAGCATGTGTTTTCTTCTACAGATAAGAAATTAATAACACTCTGGATAGAGTACTGCCTTTTAATATTAGGCTAAAATTTCAAAACTTGCTGTACAAAATGTCTTGGCAGCAGAGAGCTTTTACCTTGCTAAGTTCAGTCCATGAAGGTCCTGGTTACCAGAGACACCTATAGTAGTGATTTGCCTGTCAAGTTCAGTTTATTTCTGTGGGTCCAATATGAATTGTGCATTGGTGGGTAGACTTTCTCTCTTTATGAATGTTATTTTGAAGTAGGAAGTCACAAAACACATTTATTATTATGGATTTCTTATTTAAAATGCATCAAAAACAAAGTCTTGGCTATCTCATGTTTTAGACTAAAAAGTCTTTTCCAAATATAGGATTAGATCCTTCACTGCATTTAATCACAGTGACAGCTAGGCTGTCCTGGTTTGGGTCCTAGATACCATTTTGGTTTTTTTGACTTGTCTGGTGTCAGAGTTGAAAAATTAAAATGCTGCCTGGGGTGTTCAAAAGGATGAAGCAGCAAGTGTCTCCTCAGCATCAGCAAGATCCATTAAAGATTTGCACAGTGAACTTAATGTGAGAACAGTTCCTCCCACTCCTAGAAAATGTGCATAGAATCAGAGAATTTTTTAGTTTGAAAAAGACTTTTAAGATCACAAACCATAAACCCAGCACTGCCAAGTGCACCAATAAACCATGTCCCTAAGTGACACATCTGCACATCATTTAAATACCTTGAGGGACTGGCCCTCAACCACTTACTTCCCTGGGAAGCCTATCCCAGTGCTTAACCACCCTTTCCAAGAAGGAATTTTTCCTAATAGCCAATCCCAGCCTCTCCTGGCACAACTTGAAACCATTTCTTCTCATCCTATCACTTGTTGCTTGTGGGAAGCAGTGGAGCCCCCCTCACCAGAATCTCCTGTCAGGCAGTTGTGCGAAGGTCTTGGACCCAGCAGGAGCGGCTGCTTGTGACACCCTTTTCCCATAAATGCACACAGCCCTGTGGCAGGCCCAGCAGTGGGGACAGCCTTTGGAGGGGCTGAGGCACAGGAGCCGGGCTCAGCCCTCCTGTGCAATGTGGCCATCTAGCAAAAAGGGCTGTGGTAGCACATTCTGACATAGCAACTGATACTGCTTATCAGCACAATGTGGGCCTGACTGTTCCTGCACAGGAGCAGCCAAGGACCCTAATTTCCTGGATATCAAGGCCAGTTTCAGACAAAGACAATTTGAACACAACCATTCATCCTGGGACAGTAATGTGTTCTCCATAGGGGTTGTATTCATGCTGACTGTTCCAGAAACATACAAAAAGCCAGTGTCTCCTCAGTAAATAGCAAGTGGGCAGAAACCACATCAGCCTGTTGTTAATGCTGTGTGGTCTAAATGCCAGTAAATTCCTGGATTGTTTTATTTATTATTATTTTTATTTATTTATTATTACTAATTCCTGGATTTTAATAGGTGTCAGTCACCTATAAAAGATAATCACTCTAAGAGTTTTTAAATGTGCACAACTTTCTGTAACACTACTCGCAAAAAAAGAAACCCAAACTGGGTCTCCTAAGGAGGTCAGCTGGTCTAGCCCTCTGCACAGAAATTACTCAGAGGCTTTGCCATCACATTTTGTCTACCTTGGCAACCCCCTGGCCCTTGGTGCATTTGGATCTCCTGGGATTTCTGAGAATTATATTTGTTTTTATTTAAAAAGCATTTCACAAGGGTGGGGTTCATAAGAACTGCTGGTTGGATAATTCTGTGTGTTTATGTCACATCTGCACCAGTATTTATCACTCCCTGAATAGAGGAGGTGAGAAACTGGACAAGGGAGATGGAGGTGTTGGAGTTGTGAGGCCACCTGCACTATCCAAGGGCATGTTGGGCAGGGACTTTCAAGTGTGGATGGTGTTTTGCTTGGTAAATAGTTTTTAGGACCATAGCAAAGCACCCATGAATAGAACATGTTCCAAGACCTCTCTGTCCTCCAAGGCCTAGTTTATTTCAAAACCCACGTCCCCACTTGCTTAGGGCCTCACAATGAAAATCTTCGAGAATTGCCAGCCTAAACCTAGGGTCAAGAATGCCCCTCTCTACCACTTTATTTTTTCCTGTCTGACCAAAAGTAAATTTTTTTCATCCTACTTACATCCTAAAAATAGCAAACTAAGACATTTAAAAGAAGATGCCTCTGCTTAGCACTCAGTGGCATGGTCTGATGATAAGCAGCCTCAAGGGTTTTTTGCAGTGCAATCCAGACTTATCCTTGCTCCCTAGATATGTGTTAAGAATGATAAATTTCCAGCAGCTGCAGGTCTTCTCCACCATGGCCTTACCAGCATGCAAAGAGGCAACCAGCCCAGGGCTGCATCTTCTTCATGGCCTCCCTGTGAGTCACCCTGAGCAGCTCCTGCATGGCCTTCACTGGCTTTGAGTCAATGCAATAGGAGGGCAGTTCCAAGCTTTTTGGGCTGCAGCTGAGCTCCAAACGCTGCCTAGCAGTGATTTTTATCTAGTCTTCCAGGCGTTTTTGCTGATAACAGTTGGGCCAAAATTCCCTCAACTGCAAGCATATCACTTCAGAAAAAAGTGGGGGCAAAGGAAGAGATGAAGAAACAGAAGAGTGCACACTCTTCCAGAATGCTGGTCATCCTTGTCTACACTGCATCTCTGCTAGTCCAGGTGAGTTCAGTAATATATCTGTCAGGTTTCCCAGATGCTTAAGCATGTCTGCTCAGATGAGGTTCTTGATGACAGTGCAAAAACTGTCCCCATTATCCTATGTCCCCTCTCTGGAAGCAGTTGGGCTTTCAGCTTTTGTCACCAGTTGATTGCACTGGGAAAGATGTAGGCACTCACTGGCAGAACACTGGCAACAGCTCAAGAGTGGCATGGGCTGAGGTGTTGGAGGGATTTATTAGCACCAATAACTGGGGTGGGGTCTCACAGGCATTGAAATCAGAACATTAAACTGTTGCTGGTCCATTCTTTGATCCCCCAAGGCAGAGGCATCTGATCTGCTGACTCACAGCTACTGAGCTGCCATAATTTCAGTCCACAGATAAGTTTAGCTGCTTTGTTTTTTTCCAATCATCCCTCCAGAGTTGTGGTGCACCCCTGCTGGAATTTTCCTTCTTCCTCATACTTCTTAATTGGTGGTTTCTGGGTTAAAAATTTTTCTTGACAAAATTATTTGGGAGAATCAACCAACACTGTTGGCTGTCTGTCCTCCTATATCTAATCTTTTACTAGTTCCTGAGTTATATAAGTGTAAAGTAGCTTTAGTACTTCTGCACTCTATGACTATACCAGCCACATACCCTGACCAACTAGTTCAGGAGCACCTTATCTGAGTAAGAAGCTCAAGACTGAATTGATTTTTGGAAACGGTGGTTCTCAGAACAAGCTTCTTCTCTTCCCTTTGCAATGAAGTGGTGTTTTGCTCCAAATGGCTGAGCAACCCTCTCAGACTAGGTGCTGCAGTTCTTATATTGAGTACTTCTCTTGTTCCTCTTTAGTCTTATTTATAACAAATTTAAGAGGCTGCATCACTTTATTTCTAAATTCCCCCCAAAAACTGCAGCACTAATTAGAGGGTAGTTATCCCAGCTGGTAACCTTTTATCTTTGCTGGATACTTCCATTTACTGGCAAGGCAAAAAAATAGATTACTGCCATCACTACCATTACAGCAATCAAATGTTGCAGACTGCCAAACACAATTCTTCCCCCCTGCCCCCAATAAAAACCTTTTCCTTCAATGGGAGTAAATCTTTCCAAAGCACCTTTTTTTTCTGATGTGAATAAGGGGTTTGAAACAGAAGCATACACATGCCTATGTGACGTCTTTTTTAACATCAGATTTCTGGGCTCCAAGGAAACCAAGCATGCACACAATATACAGAGTGACAGAGGACAAGGTAGGGTGTTTTTATTGCACTACAGTGACACTCTTTTATCTATTCTGGGCTCATGGATACCATTTTGAGGTGCCTACTGGTGACAATATCTTCATTGGTCTAATGCTAGGAAAATCGTTATACTGCTTTCTGACGTACCTCACAGGAGGCATGTCATCCTGTTTGCCACAGGCCATCATAGGAGGAGCTTCAGAGAGGAAAAGCAATGCAGACCTTAGGACTTTAGGAAGGATGGTGAGCACTGCAGCAGTCAGCACCTCCATCTTCAACAAAGAAATTTGTGCTGCTTAAACACTCAGGGAAAAAAAAAAGAAATTATAAACCTGTTTCCAAAATTCTTCCTGAGCAGGCCTGCTGCCATGTCACAGTCCCAGGACCAACTGGCAGAGGGGATCCCAGGGCATAGGGTTCATAGTGCAGATGGTTGTGGGGTCCCCTCTTCCCCATGACCCAGTGGAAGACCTCACTCTCCAGAGTCACATCAGCTGCATTCAGTAAGTGCACTGTAAGTGCATTTTATTTGAGCAAGAACAATACAATGGCTGTGTCTGGGCACAGAGTAGTACAGTATTCACATCTGAGAAAGCTTTTCTGTTGTTGTGTTGCTCTGTTTTCTGATCGGGGTGAAGAACAATTCTGAACTCCTTGAAGATGGTTTCAGAGCCAAAGTTGTTTTCCCTGTGGTTCCACCCATATGAAAATGGAGGAGTTTTTTAACCAAGCAATGAGCACAGGCAGGTCAGCTGCTCAAAACTCCTCCTGCCAGGAGGCAGCTGCCCAGGCTCCAACAAAAGCTTCCTTGCAACTAACACTCCGAGTGATAGAGAAGAACAGAATGAGAATGTAAAACAGGGGTTTTAAAATGAGGAGCCACACTCGAGCTTGGCCCTACAGTACCCCTGCTAAGGGACAGATATTTGTTAATGTGCAGTGCATATATCCACCCAGAGGTTACCTTTAACCATGAGCTTGAAGGAAAAAGCTGTAGTGGAAATGGAGAGGAGGAAAAAGCAACACATCTAGAATGTGCAGCATCAGTTGTAAGTATGCCAGGGTAAAGAGAGACAAAAAAGGCCTAGTAAGCTCTGTCCAAAAGAGTGAAGGGAAATAAAAAGGGCATTTACAAGTATCAAGCAAAAATAGGCTACATGAGGATTCTGAAATGCAAATATCAATTTGTGTATTGGGTTTGTTTTCATCAAAAAAAAAAAAAAAAAGGAGAGGGTTTTAATGTCTTCACTTAAATGATTTCTGATGAGTAAATGAATATACAATCCATGTACAATCATTCATTCATTCATTTGAAATAATGAATAAAAATATTGATAAAGACAAGAACAGTCTGATTTAGTCTGATTTCTCATATAATATAGTCTGTTTATCCAAGCCATTAACTTGTGGCCTGAGGTGTCCAACTCCTAGATGTCTCCCAATGCACATTTGGAAAAAGCCCTTTCTCTTTCTTGGGATCTAGTAGCTGGAAACAGACTAGACAAAGCTTTTTCTACATTTTCCCAAGAAATCTGGTCTGGAGAGTGCTTGCTTTGTGAATCACACTGTTTTCTGAATCAAAAAAACTGTTTGTAGAACCCCTGTAATTCAGTGCTGGTTCAAAAGCAGGATGGTGTCCTCTAGTATCAAAAAACTTCCAGAAGCTCCCTGGCACTCTTCCCCATGTTCAAAGGAGGACAGCAGGAGCTGGGTGAGAGAACATCTCCCTCTACCACACACTACTATTTCAGAAATGAACAAACTTGTGTAATCCCAAAGAAAAACAAATCTCCACAAGGCTCCAGTCCTTTGACACCAATCGATACCAGAATGAACATGGCACTCAGACACTGCTGGTGTGTTTTGCTGTGTTTGGCACCTGCATTTCTAACTACCTTTCTCCTTAGTTTTAGGTACTTTCACACTAATAGAGTTTTGAGACTACAATTCTGAAAAGAGGTGCATGCGGATTCCCTTTCATAACATGGTGAGGTACAAAGGACAAACAATAATTTACTTAACACAGACAGTAACGCCTGTTAGAGGCTTACTTTTGTGAATTGCTTATTGTAGGCAAAATGCTAATTAATTGGGTATTTCAAGGAAATAGGCAAGCCTCGAGGAAGCCCTCATATTTGTCTGACACTAGAAGCCAACATTTGTCATCAGCAGCAATCACAAATACAGTTTTATAGTGGAGGTTTTTGTGTGTATTAAGTGGGTTGTGTTTAATCCCTCGATGACAGGCAAAATGACATTAGTCACTATCACTTATATAATGAATCACAAACAGATCTCTATACAGTCAGCCTCCATGAATACAGACTCTGGCTATAAAGAACATGTTCTTTCAAATAAGGGGACACTGACTGCTCTGATGGATGAGATGGGGAAGAGGAGAATTTTGCCCTCTATTTTATTATCCTGCCCATAGAAGAGTATTACCAAGACAATTGACAGTCCTCAAGAGCTTCTGTCCCTAAAACCTACTGGAAAAAGTATTGTTTAAAAGCAGATTGCACCTGTAAACTGTTACGTGTGTCCCCTCTACCTCACAACAGTTCTGCTGGTGGCAGATGGCACATAGGAACAAGAGGTGCAAAGTACTGCCTCAGAAATAATAGTCATTAAATCATAGAAAGACTTGCTTTGGAAGGGAACTTAAATATCCTCTAGCTTCAGGCCTCCTTCCTGGGCAGGGACACCTTCCACTAGACCAGATTGCTCATATCCCCAGCCAGCCTGCCCTTGAACACTTCCAGGAACATGGCATCCACCACTTCCCTGGGGAAACTCTTCCAGTGTCTCATCGAAACCAGTACAAGCAAGCTCTGTTTGCATTGGCATGGGATTTTAAGACACTGGTTTGGAGGAGCTCAGGAGGGCTCTTTCATATCTCTTAGTGGCTCACCTATGTTAGCAACCCTTCATTTCACATATACCAATCTCTCTGGAGTCCTGCATGAGTACAGCAGTAACTAACTTCCTCACAGCTCCTCAAAAGTTTGGGCTTTAAGAGCTCCAGCTTTTCATCTTAAAGAGTTCCCACCCCAGTGTCTCCCACTGACTTTATCCTTGTCTATGAGAAAATAAAAGAAAAAGAAACAGGCACATCCACTGATTACCAGCAGCACAACAGCCTCAGTCTCACAAATACAGACGAACATAGACAACTCCCACATTTTTGCCCAGTGCTGATTACCTTCCTGACTCACCAGAACAACTCAGAAATCATTTAGGGATTCAATAAACTCATTAGGTACTTCCATTTACAATTTAGGATGCTATAATCTTGTCCTGATTATTTGCATGAATTAAATCCTTCTGACTCATACCATACCTGTGTCTTTCAACCTGGGTCTTTACTTAGGGGATTTACATTACTTTCTAATTGTACATACTCAAATTTTCTTATTCAAGACCAGTTTTTGTTAAAGTACCACAATAATTTTAAAGATATGATTAATGGCTTGCCCTTTCACATTATTTGGTCAGTGTCTCATTTTTTCTATGTCTAAGACAATTTTAAAGCAGGATGAAAACTGCTTTCATTGCCTTTAGTTAAAGCTATTACTGCTGTTGCACTTGCACTGTTGTGCACCTGTAGTAACTCTGCAAGGCATTTTCAAGAGAACATGATCTCTACTCTGAAAGGTTCAAACCTAAGGGCAGACAAAGAAATAAACTGAAGTTTAAATGAGCGAGACAAAAATACAGTCAACACACAAAGCAATTTGTTTCTCTGCAGCTGGAGGCTGTTTCTGAAAAAGTGTCCGTTTCAAAATTTCTTCATATCTAACAAAATTCTGAAAATTCTCCCTCTCACTACAGGATGTAGTGTAGGGTAGAGCGGAACTTTTACTGAATAAGAATGAACTTGAACTCGTGAGTGTCCTGTTTGCTGAGTTGAGGGTTTGTACCATTTAGATTGAAGTCAGTAGGAGAAATTAAATGAAATGTGCAGGATACAGTACCCAGGGACTTTAGATAAAGAATATTCAAGTCGTGAAACTTGAGATTTGAGGTCCCCATGAGACAAGTGAACACTCATTAACTTTAAAAAAAAAATGGACCAATGAACTGACTTGTGATGACGGATAAAAGTAGAAAACTTGCTATCTAAGGCAAGCAGGAATATGACTGCAGCAGGCTTATTTGCCCTGTGCTAACAGTACAGACATTGTCTATAACAGTTGAAAACCAACGAGTAAGCAACCTAAAAGCATTCTTTCTAGGTTCTTAGGATTTCTACGTTGCTCTCAATTTTGGAAGGTTTGAATCAAGAAGAGAGCTTATCTGTGATGGATTGTCCAGGAGGATGAAGTAGGCATAGGCAGGACAGATGTACCTTAGAAGACCAAGCTCTTCTGTCAGTCCTGGGGACAACCATTGCCAGGCCACAGCACGATGGGCCCTCTCATGTGGCTTTCTCAGTCACATTCCAGGTTACAAATGCCCAGCAAAGAAATTCCCCCAGGAAAAGCAGGCTGCAGGCCACAGGGGCTTTTTCCTCATCTCTCTCAGCTGTGGGGAGAGGGTGTGCTCCAAACCTGCCCTGAGTCAGGGACCCCTTCTTGTTTGTGCTGTACCCTTTGACAGCTCAAGGGTTCATCACATGCCCCCACAACCTTTCCAGCTCTTGGTTGAATGAGACCATTTCATGTTTTCTGAAATCCTGGCCAGGCCTCTTTGTCTCCTTTGCACTACCTACGCTAGGTCCTTGTGAGGAATATCCTTCTGGATGTGTGGTTCCCAGAGATCCCCTACAACCCTATGGCCTTTCCAGTCCTGAGGAGAGGATTATTTCACATATCTTGCAGTCTGTGTTCCTGTTTAGATACTTGGGTAGGATATTCACCGTTTAGCAGTAGTACATTGCACCTGATGTCCAGCTGTTATCTTCAGCAGACTCAAAGCTTTTCCTCTTGGGCTGTTAACCTCTATTACCTGCTCACTTGAACTTTCACTGCTGAAATCCTGATGATAAGTTATACATGGAGCACCCTGTCTTATCTGGTTTTATTTTCTCATTCTATTAAAATACAAGCTTATACAATATTTGAGGCTTCAAGAAATAATTTCATGTTTTCTTGTGTAATCTTTCTTTTTATGTTCTTTTTAATCCTTCTGAATTTGAATTCAGAAGTATAAATTTGGTCTATAAAAAGCCATAAAGAACAAACATAGTCCCCATAAAGGAAATAGAAAGGAGACACTGGATTTATTATTTACTTTTCAATTCAAATTATTTTTCCCATGCCAAAGAAACATCAAATTAGCATAAGGGTGGGCTTGCTGGTACAATAAACCCAGAAAGGAAAATCATGTTTTGCTACCAGAACTACAATGATGAGTTTTGTCTTCTATCCTCATTTTTCATGCTGAATTTCTCCACTTGCACTCAAGGTGGAACCAAGTTTTTAAATGGAGCCCTACTTACATAAGAAGCACATGACAGAGCATTTTAGCAGCTCCTGCAAGGTCGTTAAAAGGGGTGAGTCTCTATATGAGTAAAACAATCTGACTGGAAGACCAAATAGAAAGACAAAGATGAGATTTCAAATGCCTCCTCCTGTGTGTGCTGATAATGTGTTTATTTTTTGAAATGGGGGTTACCAGCAGTGTCAGCCACACACAAAGACTGAGGGCAGATCGGTTCCAGTGAAAGAGATTAGCATAGTTTTTCCAAGGTTGGTGTGTTCAACCTAAAATAAAATGAAAAAAACAAGAATTTGAAGTGTGTCATGAATAAATCTTTTGTACTCTCTAGCCCTTAAGCAAATAATTGAAAAGCAACTCTAGTTATGAGTCATGATATTTCTTTAACAATGAGAAGTTATTCTTGACGCCTGAAATCACATTATTTAGTCAGATATTGTGGACTCCTTATCTACATCTTTTTTTGTAAAGTTATAGAAGTGCACCAAGGGGTGTTTAAATTCCTTTGTGATCCATCCATAAGTGTACCATAAGGTACACTGCATTAGATATTCTAACAAAAAGAGTTTTCAGGTGCAGTATCAAGTTGTCAGTGCAGTGTGGCTTTGTACACAGATTTTTAGCTAAGCTGAGAGGCTGAAGCTCAGTAAAGCTGAGTGGCTTACTCTTGATTATGTTGCACCTTGAAACTCATGGCTTAGCTGGCTTTCTTTTTTTTCCCAGCACCAGTTGCAATAACATGAAGGTACTTTAAGGCAGAACATGGAAACTCTTGATGGCTCTGCACAATATGACTGAAGAAGGATAAAACAGTGCCTGTACATCTGACCCTTGGACAACCCTTGGCAGTTCTGAGTGAGCTGGTTCCCAGCAGACTAACAGTGAGGACTCCAAATGAGTCTTCATTGTAAACCAGTACCTAGTGGAAGAGTTGAAATGTGATTGAAAAAATAAGGAAAAATTTTGTTGCTGGTGGAGGGCACTTTAATATTTGTGACATCTCTTCCGTTGATCTAAGGTGGATGCCTCTTGCTCACACTGCCCAGCATTTGGTAGCCAGATAACTCACCAAGCAGTTCACACTGTTTATCACAGAAAATCCCTTTGGTAGAAAGAAGTCCATGCTGGAATGGAATGGGATCTTTCAGTTGGAAGGGACCTACAGTGATCATTTAGTCCAACTGCCTGACCAGGTAAGGGCTGAACAAGAGTTAAAGCATGTTGTCAAGACCTTGTCCAGATGTTAGCTATGGCTATGCCGTAACAATCCCAAATCAGCTGTTTGCTTATCACAGTGCCTGTGAGTTCCCAGGTAACAAGCACTTCAAAACACCTGCACTTGGTTAAAAGATATCTGTTGAGTGTTCTCATGTCATTGGAGCTTTTAGGATCTTATGATTTTGCTGCTGACAGTAGTATGGCTCCGTGTACCCTACTATACTGTAATCTCTTCAGAAATATCCCCAGAATTACATTTGCCTGCAGCTTTACTAATTTTTCTCTGATTGGGAAAGAAAAAAAATTGCATGGTGGAGGTGGTTTTGATCAAGCTAGGTTATAGCAGACAACAGCTATAGGCACAAAGGCCTGAAGCTCTTGCAAGGTGGTATAGTAGTTAATGCTCAGATGTCCCTTGTGTGCTCTGCCGGGGCAAGATAAGGTTTCTTTTTTCGACTTGTAGGTACGGGGTGCCACCTGTGGGAATGGTGACTGCCTGCAAGACTGGCTGGCCCTGAGCAGAGGTACACAGTCACTTAAGACAGAAGAATGCCATGTGTGTAAAATCACATAGATCCAGATGCCTACACAGTATAAGAAAACTTTCATAGTGTCTTGGGAAGCCAGTCTCACTTGCAACCTCTTGCAGGGAGACTGGGATGGGATGAGAACCCCCTTACCCAAATCTACAGTGTCTATCACCTCCATCTCCCCTATACTGCTTCCGGGAGTGACCATGGCAATTCAGTCTGTCTGTTACAGCACACCTCATTCCCTCTGTTTTCCAGAAAAAATAGAACCGCAGACTAATGTCACCTCCTTAGTTCAGGGGAAATAAGACTCACATATTGCTATGCAGCCAATAAACTCTGAGTTGACAGCGATATAGGTTTAGAATTGGGGAGCCACTCACAGCAGAGTGGTGACCTTTCGATATAAAGCTCCATGCACATTCTTGTATGGTCTTAAAGAAGGCTTCTCAGTGTCTCATATAACTTCTGTAGAGGTTAGATCCCTTTTTGAGCAGGCAGCAAACTGGCTGTAAAAAGCCCTATCCACATGTGGTTTGGGCCACCTTCATTTTAGGTTTTATCACCCAGGAGAATGTGCTGGTCTGTCTATTTTGTGATCCTCAGCAACTCCTGTCAACTGCTCTTATCACTTAACCATAGTGTAATCAGTTGTCACGTAGTTATGTGTTTATGACATATACATTATACCTCCTTGGAGATAAGAAATGATTACTGACACACACACCTTCATTAACTCACTGACAGAGGAGTAATAGTGAATACAACTGTCAAGGTAAAATGACAGAATATATCAGCATTAGGGCGATCAAACAATGCAGGCAAATACTGTCTATAAACATAAACCTGTTACAACAGCAGTACTTTATGACTTTTGGCAGCCACAAAGTCATCAATAAGATCCTAAAAGCTCCAGTGACATGTGAACTCACTCTCAATAGATACATTGTCAGAGCAATTTAATTTGTTTTGTGGTGGTGTCACTCTTTGTTGGAGAAGGACCTTTCTCACCCTCAGAGTTCATTAATGGCAGTGTCAAAAACAGTCTTATTGCCATGACAACATTGAAGAAAGTTGAATGGAGGCTACTGGATAGCAGAAAACAGATATTGCACATGGCTGTACTTGGCAGGCATGTTCATACCAAGCAAAATGTTGTTCTTTCCAAAATGTATTAAGGTGAGTTCAATGTGCACAAACAGCTTCTGAATCTTTGGACTGTGTCTTTCTGGGATTATATTTTTTTAACAGACACTAATTTCTTAATCATTTTTTTAGCAGAAAAATGAGAAAAACTATTCTGTGATTTATATCTTAAAATCTGCTCAGTTTTATCACTTATATATGAAAGTACCTCTTGGACCATTTTCATCCATCTCGTGGTTTTTTTCATAGGAACAATTACCTTATTTATATCATTAGGTAGTGGTTATGGATGCTCTCTTACTCTGCAGTTTAGTCACACAATCAACATTTGATAGAGTATTAATGGTAAACACAACTCTGAGTTAATGATTTTTACGGTCTAATTATTTTTTCTGCAGCAATGAGATTCCCTTCTATCACTTTGTAATTTTCTCTCTGCGAGACTCAATGACTGAAAAAGTGGGCAAGCCCAGATATTTTGTGTCCCAGGTCTGAGTAGTAAAACCCAGACACATACTGAATTATCCAAATTAGAATTGAACTAATTCCAATTAACTGCATTTCCTTTGTCTAAGCCATTGATTTTCCCTTATTCTTTAATTCCTACACTCACTTCTCCAGATCATCTGCCGTTTTATATGTTGCTATCGTACTCTCACTTTTCCTTGTGTCAAAGGCAGACGATCTCAATCTTTTAAAACATGGTTTCTGCTGAATATTTTAACACACTCCCAGTCATTCCCATCACCCTGTGCTGAAGCTGACATAGATCTGCTTCATAGATTGTCTCTTGAGACTTTGAGTACCCAGTCCTGTGCTTTGTTCCCCACAGAGTCACACTGCCCACCATATAAAAGCACTGCCACCTTTTTCCCTGCCTTCACTATCTATGAACTTGTTTCATTCTTTGGACTATAAACATCTGTCCACCACCTCATCCAAGTGCCCTTCCTAACCTGACACAGGCAGAATGGTGTAAGGTTAATGAGTAAATCATGTCTCCCTCTCCAACTAATAGCATTTTGCATTTGTTGACACTGAGCTCCACCTGTCATTTTGCTCCCTAATGTTCAGTAGTTCTCTGGAGCTCCAAACAACCTTCCCCCCTCATGACAGGCTTCAAGAATATTATTCAAGAGATCAGTACTTAAGTACTCTACTCTAAATATTTTGCTTTGTTGGAAATGGATTAATCTGATTCTTTAGAATCAGATTCTTGGCTTTTGCTCCCAGACAATTCATTGCTTCTCCCAACAGAAATAAGACATGTTTTTATACTTTCTAAGGAATCTTTTTACTCACCTTTTGAAAATTAAAATTAATTGCTTTTAATTTTTTTATACTGCTCTGCAGTTTTACATTGCATTACTTACAGATTCAAAAATTCTAATATATTAGTGAGACACAATTTACCAGTGCTGAAATTGGTGAATTGCCTTTTTCCATTATACCTCCCTTTTAATAACTTTTTCTTAATGTTTCCCCTTTTAGAGGTATGAGACATGATAACAAAAGCTACTATTATAATTTTCAACAGCAGAAGCCTGAGAGTATTAGGAAAAGAAGCAGCAATTCCAGGGCAGCCTTTGATATGTCAGTGGCATACTATTCCAGTGCTCTTTGCTGGGTTCATCTAATGATTGCGTGTTGATTAATCAAATTCTTAGAATATTAAACAGCAATGCAACCCAATTCTGCTAATTTATCATCTACTCAAAACACAGATTTTAATTCCTCACACAGGTACGACATGATTTCAACATAAAATGCAACATGAGAAGCAAGAGGAGAAATAGGGAACTGAAGAGACACATCACCACTGAAAGTAGGGTCATGAGAAAGCTCACAGAATCCAAAGATCAGACTGAACATTGCAGATACATTCACATCCACCATCTTCCTTCTCAGGTGTAAATTCTCTACTCATGTTTCATCATTCTTATTTCATCACGCTCTTTACCAAAGAAAAGGGAAACAGGTGTGTAAGACACAGAACCTTGTCTTGTCGGAGATAGAAACCCTATTCATACCACCTTTACTGATCCTGCAGCACACCTTGGGTCTTGGTGTCTCAGACTGGAGGCCCACCAAGGTGTGCCACTGGGTTTGTCTTAATATCTCCCACAAGTAACTTCTCATCCATGCTAGTCCCAAGGATGATCAGCCTTTTCCTGCTGACCTGTTGTTTAAGCACCTGTAAGAGATGTGTGGTCCTTGCTGGCCACAGGCATTAATTCCATGACAATATTCTGCCTTTCAAGCTCAGGAGTACAATTTTCACTAAATATTAATTGGCCTGGCTAGTGAGGTCCTGACAACACAATAAATTATTTACCAAGATTTTCAGCCACATTTACTTACTATGGAGATGATGCCAAGTGAGCTGTGCATCAAGCACTTTGGTTCAAGTGGTTGAGGAATCAAGGGCTTGCTCAGTGTGTCTGCAGAGCAGAGCAGGTGAGGGGGCTGTGGCCAAGGGATGTTTCTGGCTGATGCAAAACCCATATCCTGGGCTGCATCCAAAGCAGATGGCCAGCAGGCTGAGGGAGGCAATAAGAAATCTCTCATGAGACCTGCTCTGGAGTGCTGCATCCAGCTCTGGGGCTCCCAACAAGAGAAGGATGTGGATCTGTCAGGAGTCCAGAGAAGAGTCACAAAGACAATTAGATGCCTGGAGAATATCTCCTATGAAGGCAGGCTGAGGGAGTTGGGGTTGTTTTACCTGGAGAAAAGAAGACTTCAGGGAGACCTTATAGCATCTTTCAGTGCCTAACGGAGGTTAACAAGAGAGATGGAGAAGGACCTTTGAAAAAGCATCTAGTGACAGGACAAGGGGTGATGGCTTCAAGCTGAAAGAGGGCAGATTTAGATTAGATATTAGGAAGAAATTCTTTGCTGTGAGGGTAATGAGTTCCTGGAACAGGTTGACCAGAGAAATTGTAGATGCCTGTGGAAGTGTTCAAAGCCAGGCTGGATATCCCTGTGTCACTTTTATCATACAACTTTTTTTTTTTCCAGAAAAATACCATCTTATTCAATAAAGGTAATGTAGTACATTTATTTTATTTCTATTTAATGCATATCAGGTGGCGATTGTAGGAGTAAATAGAGGAATTGCAAGAGCTCTAAAAGGAAATCGAATGGATATTTTTTGACAAAGCAAATTTGAATGTTTCTTTCACTGGATCTAATTAAATCCTTGTTTCAGGTTTTCTACTACTTGCTTGCAGTTGTCAGGAAGGTGGGTTTTTTCTCTTGTTAACATATAACTTGACTTCTTAGTATTTTTCCTCTTCCCTTGAAAGTATGAGACATGATCTAGCTTCAGAAATAGGATGACAGACAGAGTATATTGACAGTACAGAAAATCTCTAGGTTTATGTGTCTTGGTGACTGGCTCAGGCTTGGACAGATGCACTGGGTTTGCATGACCAAGCCCTAGGGGCATGGTGGGGGGTGAGAGGGGTGGCTTCTGTAACAAGTTGTGTGCTGGTTTGAAAGCAAAACCAGTGAGAGACTCCAACTCAGAAATGCAATTTAATAAGAGGAAAAGAAAAGGAGCAAAATAAAGTAAAATAAAGTAAAATAAAATAAATGCAATAGTACAAAAAACCACTGACAGAGTCAGAATACAACCTGACACCCTGTTAGTTAGGGTGGTAGTAGCAGTCCAGATGAAAGGGACTTGTCAAAGCAGTGATTCCTGTAGAAAGGTCTGATAGCTCTTGTCCTCTGGGAGTCCTGTGGGTAAAGGCTGCCTGTGCCGTCCCAAACCCCGGATTATATCCAGGTGGGAATGCTTGGCTCCTCCCCCTGGGCAGAGCATCTCACAATGGGATGATCTCATTCTATGAGTCATGCAGTGGGTCATTGATGGCCCATTAACCAGAGATAGCTCCCGGAGGGAGTTATCTATGAGTCATGCAGCAAGGCATTGATGGGCCCATGAACAGAAGATAAGGGAAACACTGCCCCACCTGGTTTCAACAACTCATGAAGATGGTGATAGAATACACACTTTGGGCACAACTTACATTGTAACCTAGGACAAGTTGCCAGAAACTTCCCCCATGTCCAGCAAAGCTAGTCCTTGGCAGCTCCAAAGACAGACATGCTGCTGGTCAAGGCTGGGTCACTTAGAAATGGTGTTAATTCTTCTGTGATAAGATGTTTAAGAAGAAGGGGAAAAAAACTTACTGCGCAGATGTAATTATGGCCAGAGAGGAGTGGGGTGAGAACATGTGAGAGGAACAACTCTGCAGACACCAAGGTCAGTACAAGAAGGAAGGGCAGGAGCTGCTCCAGGTGCCAGAGCTGAGATTCTCCTGCAGTCTGTGGTGCAGACCATAATGAAACAGTTGTGCCTCTGCAGCCCATGGAAGTCCGTGGACATGCAGAGATCCACCCTCAGCCCATGGAGAACACCCACACCAGAGCAGGTGGGTGCCTGAGAGGAGGCTGTGACCCCGTGGGAGGCCTCTGGTGCAGCAGGTTTCCTGGCAGAACTGTGAAGGGACCCACGCTGGAGAAGACTGTGCCTGAAGGACTGCACCCTGTGGAAGAGTGACCTATGCTGCAACAGTTTGTGAAAAACTGATGGGATAGGCTCATGCTGGAGAAGTTCACAGAGAACTGTCTCCCGTGGAAACGACCCCACCCTGAAGCAGGGGAAGGACTCCTCTTCTTGAGCAGTGGGAGAAACAATGCATGATGAACTGACTATAAACCCCATTCCCTGTTTACCTCCATTGCTGAGGGAGTAGGTAGATCTGGGAAGGAAGCAGGGGTAGGGGTGTTTTTAAGGTTTTATTTTACTTTTCATTATCCTGTTCTACTTTGTTAGCAATCAATTCAATTAATATTTCTAATTTGAGTCCGTTTTGTCCCAAAAGGTTTTGGTGAGTGATTTTCCCAGTTTCTATCTCAACTCACAGACCTTTTGTTATATTTTTTCTCCTCTCTCCAGCTGTAGAGGTGAGTGATAGAGAGGCTTTGGTGGGTTCCTGGCATTCAGCCAGCTTCAACCCATTATGACAGGTAACCAAACCCAGGGGTAGAAAGGAATTTCCTTCCAAGTTAAAGTGACAGCACCACTGGGAGAGATGGTCACTGCTTTTCTCTGTAACACTGACAGTCCAATCACCAGCATCCTCTGGGCTTTCATTCCTTACAAATCAGCTCTAACAGCACAGGTCATTGGCTAGCTCTAGATCTTTCCTTGCTCTTTTCTGAGCCTTTCATTTAATTTCTCGTACTTCCACTTTTGTATTAAAGGTAAGGTTTACTTGCAATGGGCAAAGAAGATGTTTTGTGGCTTTGTGGCACCTGATCTGTAGGGAACAAGGATTCTGCAAATCTTTGTGGATTAAACATTGATCAGATGAGGGCTTTTGATGTCAGGGCACTAGACTGATGATTTAGGCAGTCCTAGTGTTGTGTACCTGAGATGTCTTGCAGAACAGCGCAGTCATAATCCCCCTGCTTGTGGATGATGAAAACAAGGGATGTGCCATGATAAACACAGAGCAGAAATTGCACAAATATCTCAGGGCAGATTTTTCCCAAACTATTCATTGGAATTCTTTCTTAAAGATACATGCCTGTATAAACTTGTTAAGGAGAACAGTCAGAGATTTCTCACCCCTGAATTAAGAAAAAAATAGCTTTGTCATGAACTAAATTTTCTTCCTATGAGGGTGCCATTGCAGTGTTACATTTATGTTCATTGAGGTCACTGGCAAATGCACTGGTGATCACTGGCTAGTTCCTCACGACTCTTTGCTGGAATCCTCAGCCTATACATGGAATCCATTCCTTCCAGGAGCAGTGGCTGGACTTTATGTGGGATCCTTTATGGCACCCTGGATGACACCAGATGTCTGATGAAGCAGTTACAGACTCACATGTCCATAACTTAGCCCCACATTCACATTGGTGTAAGTTATGCCCTGTGGGCCCAAGTCCCACCCCTAGCTGCCTATATCATGTCCAGCTTTCCTGAAAATCCTTTCCCTAAAATGTATCATGAAAACAACCCTTCCCAGCCTGCTCTTTAACTAAATTGGATGTTTCATTGCCCACCAGCTACAGCCCAGAGATAATATAAAAAGAAGAAGCAAGGTAGTTAATAGGTACTTTGTCCCCCCCATTTTTCTGGATGTGGAGCACCAGGATATTTCTGTCTCCTTCGTCAGCAAGGTTCCATATGGATGCACCAGTTGCTTCAAAATAATTGTCAGCTTTCACCAGCATTCAGATGGGCCCTATTTCTGGCCCCATGCACGTAGCAAACAGAAGGTGCCATCTAGTGTCTCCAAGCAGTATCCAAAACTGAAAGGAGAAATTGCTCAAATGAACATTTAATGTCGATTTTCTCACTAATTGACACAAAAGTGGTCTTCAAAATGCGCAAACGTTTCATTACAGGGAGTTTTAAGCAAGACAGCAGTTGTGTTTTCTCTCTGCTTTTAGCTCTCCACACTGTTTTCATCCAAGGTCTGAGCCTGAATTCAGCTCAAGACTAGGGTGTTAAGGAGTTGGATCCATTTGTTCCATTTTACTAAGCAACATAAAGTCATTCTAAGCAATAATGACTAATTTTTTCAACAAGCTGGAGCTTGAAATATAGTTCTGCATATTACTAATAAACTTTTGTTCCCCAGGGCTTAGTCCCATTTAAAGTGGAAAGCAATCTAGTCATTTGATATCCCTCAAAAAGAAAAGAGACAGTCTCAAAACTAGTAAAATAAACAGCAGAGCTGTATGTATAAAAAGACTCAAATCCAGCTTAACTGCTTCTGCAGGTGCCTTCGACAAAAAATCAGAGTTGAAAGTCCACTCTGCACCTGACTGCACCTTGTAGGTGTATTTGCAGCCGCTTGTCAGCCAACACCTTAAAGGCCAAGAGGTGTAGAGGGGCTGCGTGTATCCTGCTCAGCCCTCACCCCTCAAAATCTGATGGGCTATACCCATCCAGTGCCATTCTTGGCCCCAGGACTCCTCAGAGGGGCAGAGCAATGCTTCTGTCAGGCCATAAGTAAGAATGGGCTGAGACCGTGTTGCTTTTGTCTCCAAGTATCTTGGATAACAGGAGGACAGGGTGGCACCCTCCACACTGGAATTTTCATAACATGGAATTGAGAAGGAGTGCTGCAAACTCTGGGGTATGGCAGAGAGGCATGTGGGAGAGCTCAGCATTGGTAGCCAAAACTTGAGGATGGTGCTGAAAGATGCCATCCAACAGAAGTGCTCAGATCTGGCATGGGCAGGTCCACACTGCCTAGAGGTCAGCCTGAACCAATCCTTCTCAGGTCTTGTTTTGGAGAAGACTGATTTCTTGGGAGTGACCTAGGAAGCTGGTATTTGAGAAAGTAGAACCTTCTAGCTGCATCAATAAGTGCCTCAGCTATATCCAGCTATAAAAGACCAATTTGAAGCACCTGGAAAGAAAAGTCTAGCAGCTGTTACCAGCTTTAACTCTGGTTCCTCTACAAGGGAGCCTTGCACTTTTTTCAGCAAAACCATTTCAGCAAAATGCTTGGAAAACATTTTATCACATCGGTGAAACTCTTTGAAAGTGCAGCCATACATATCAGCTGTCCCTAAATGGCAGGGGTCATGCTGCTTCCTAGGCTGAGATGAGGCCACAGAAGATGGGCCTCCCATCTGAACACTCAGGAGCTCATGCTGCTTCCCACTCTTGCAGAGCTTAAGTAAAACAACTGCATGAAACAACAATCAAATGAAAATGAAAGAAATCTTTCACAAATTTATTTATGCCTTTCCTCCTTGCAGGATTAACTCTATTGTAAAATATCTGCCTGCTTTATAATGGGTTTTTTGCATAGGCTATATTCTTAAAGTACTCAAGGATTTTCCTGTGAGAGCAAATGCCTTAAATCATTCTGCTTTCCCCCCCACAATTGTTAATCGTTTTACTTAAAAGAAAATCTGAAACACTGAATGAGGTTACATAATAGTTACAACTCTTCTTCCAAAAGTAAATTTTATATAGGGTATTTTATAACACATTTTACTCTGCAAATCTTTTCCTTGATTACTGGTATATCTGTGTATGTAAATAGATCCTGCTTGTTTTGCACACCTGATTCATTCTACAATGCCACCATCCAGTGTTCATGATGCTTCACTAACATTGAAAGGATTATAAACCCCTAGATATTCAACTGGAACATCAGGAAAGGGGTATCATAAAATAAAACTTTGGAAAAGAATGTACCAAGAAGCACATTAAAATAGAGATGAGTTTGCGCACTACTGTGAGTCAAGTTCACTTGCCTTATTCACAAGCTATAGCAGGACTCCTGTGGGCTTAAAGCATTCAGTTGTCTTCTCTTGGGAAGCAAAGATCATGCATCTGTAAGATTACCAGAAGGGTCTTTCTTTATCTTTGAGCCAAGTCCCCCGAAATCAAAAGAAAACATGCACCATACCTTCCAAAACTGATTGTATTCCTGCTCAGGGCCACTTAGATTTGCGTTTTATTTGGAAAACTGTCCCTGAACAGCTTTCTTCTAATTTCCCAAATAATTGATGTATAGCCAGAATTCACAGGCTTTTTTTTATCAATAATGTTCCTTAATGTAAATAATTCTTCTTTCCTTTGCCTTCACAGAGATCAAACATGGAGTCTTAGAATACTTAAGCTGGAAAAAAAAAATCAAGAAATCATGTAAGCCATTTCCATGCCCTGAGTTGGGATCATCACTATTCATCCATATCATCCCTGAAACTTACTGGCAACTGAAGGTCTCCAGCACTGGTGAATAAAATACAGATTTAGGCAACTTAGTCCAGACACTATTGGAGATATTTTTAGTTAATGTCTAATCTGCATCTTCCTTTCCTGAAAAATTAGGTTTGCTTTTTCTTGTTCCATCCACTACTGACATAGAAATCTGCATGGAAAACTTCCTTCTACATGCAGCCTTTGAAGACTCTTTTTAAATAGAATAAATAATGCAAATTAGGTCCCTATCCTCATAAATCACACTTTTGAGACATGTAGCCATTATGGGCTGTTTCCAGCTGGCATACATAAATATGAGTCATGGTGTCCAAGAACAGACACAATACCACAACCATGCTGAGAAGTTTGAAATATTTCAGTCTTTTTCATATATGTATTCATATAAAGTTTAAATTTTTAAATCATGGTTCTGTTAGCTCCTGTATCATTTTCTAAAGAGCTGCTATATGGCAATTATTCTCTATCTTACTTGGAAAGTCACTGCAAATTGAACTGCATCCTATTTTCCACCTGATTTCTGAGAAAACAAAACATATGCATTCAGGCAGCTGCTTTATCTGTTTACCTGATACTTTTTCTTATTTCCTTCAATTTTCTTTGAACTCATTTACCTCTGTATCTGATTTAGTTGAAGAGCTGCAAAGGAATTAAGTTCTTTCAAGTTGTGTGAAAATCAATGACCGGATAACGGGGAAAGATGGAAATTACAGCTCCTGCACAAGTTCAGGCTCACTGTGTGAGCTCACTGGGCATTTATTTTGCCTGGTCTGACAGCTGGTCCCTCAGCCTTGGCTGGTTCAGGGCTAGCCTCATGTCCTGCTGCCTCTTGCCCAGCTCAGAGACAGAGAACATGGGGAAGAACCAGCACCAGTGAAAAGCAGAGGTGAGAAATAATATGTGATGGTGGGAAATGGGACCTTACAGGTAGGGCAGAGGGGATGAGGGGAAGGTTATGCTCACATAATGGGCAGGGCAGATACAGGTATGGCAAATGAACCCACAGTTCCATAGATTGCCTGGTTTTGGCAAATGGTTTCACCAGCATAGTGGTTTCTCTCAAGTTTCAGTGACTGACAAATTTAATAAGCAGAGCTCGTCCTCTCATCGAAGACTTCAGTAAAAGGACAGAGACAAAACTCACCAAGGACAGACGGTGCTGAACCCTCAGCTCTGCCCCTTACCTACAGGCAGTGCAACAAGGATAAAACTCTCCAAATACAATTTTTCAAACCAGTTTTGTTCCTATTCTCTCTCAAGCTGTTTTAGCAGATTAGGCAAGCAAAGCCTTCTCAATTTCATATTATAAAAGATGAGATACTGGTCCCAATAGCAGTTTCCATTCACCTTTATAGAGTGTGAGCCAGTCAGCTCCCAAGGCCTGTGATGGTGATTCTGTGCCATTCCCTTTCACATGAAGAAATAACAAGGACATGATTTTTAAATATCTCAAGACAAAAATTATCACTTTACAATCTCTCACAACTGATACCACAAGGACAACTGGCAAAACAAACCATTTAAGTTAATTATCAAGACATGAAAATATTTTTTCCTCTAAGAAATGCTGATTGACCTCTCAAGCTGTTCTCAAAGCAAGACACATTCCTCTAGTGCATTCACAGAACATATTTCACACCCGTTTTTCGTAATTTAATATTCTTTCTGCTCCTCATAACAGAATTCATTCAATGTATTCACTTACACTCTAGTTTAAAAACAGCAGCTCTTGAAGCAGATACATGAAACCGGGAAGGGCATGTGCTGCTGCTGGCTTCCACTTTCAGACAAACTTTAGTGCCTCTTCACTTGAAGAAAAATTCTTGCCCTTTTTTTAAAATAGAAGTTCCTCTTCCCAAGACTCCAGGAGGTTTGGAGGTTTCCACATGCTCCTGTTCCCAAAGTCAAGGTGTTCTCTTATCACAGTACAGAGGGACAGTGGTGAATTGTGGAGCTCAGATCCAAGAAGATGAGAAGAGCTGAAGGCCTCCCAAGATCAACCAGTAAACCTAATGAAGGCAGATCTTGAATCTGGAAAATACATTATGGCTCTGAAGCATGATAACCCTTGGCATGGAAATTTTTTCACATAAAACCTGCATGCTAAGTCAGATTCTCAAGCCTACGAAAGGATGCAGAGAACAAGTTTGTCCCCAGGGTTCTGCTGCATTAAGTGAATTTCTAGAGGAGTACTGGTAGCTTCTGACATCTCACTTTTCTGAAGTGGATTGTCTCCTCTTTTCATCTTACTAATAATTTCAGTCAATGCACAAGAGGCAGTCCTACTGACACAATATAGTCAGTATTCAAAGAAAGTTTTTCTGGTTTTCTTTATTGCCTTGTTTCCTATTTCTCATATTCTTTGCGTAATTGGAGAAAAATGTATATTTGGACTCAGAAATTTACCTGGGTTCTTTGTCTTCAACGAAATAGGCTTAATTCATCATCCATGATGTATCATTACACACTGTAGATAAACACAAAGTCAACTTCATAGGAGGAATACTCTCTGCGAAGCAAAGCCATTTTAAGCATCAAGTAGCTGGCTTTCGTATTTTCAACAATCTAAAAGTCAAGAACATCACGACTCATCTGTATGATGAGAAGTATTTGTAAACACCAAAGACTTCTTGAGGAATTATAGAGCTCCCTCCTGCTCACTGAATAGCTTGCTTACTAATATACTAGACAGCCAATGCCTTCAAGCCAAAACTTAGATGTTCTCCTCAACTGCACTGATGCTATATATATTTGCATACACAAATGATGATTTAGAAATTTTTTGCATTACCTTTTTGAAGAACTTATATCTGATTTGAACCTAATCTTCAAAAATTCAGAACCCTACAAGAAAAAGAAAGAACCCTAAGAGAAAAGAAAATATTTTGATTTCAGGGAAGTTATGAATTACTATCCATCCATTTTACTATCCATCCAACAGTATGTTTCCCTCTCACCTCATCAACCAAACACTTCAAATTAAATCTTCAGCATAAGATTTTGGAAAAGGAATAGAACATCACTTTAAGAAGTGAGTATCTTATCTTCAAAGATGTTGATCCTTTAAATGGTTCTATCAGTATTTAGTGCCTTGATGAAGTATACACTGAGAACATAAGCTGCATAAAATAAATTACAATCAATGCCTGTGTACTCTGTGACAAAACCACTGTGAGCTGTACATCAAAGAATCTGGACTCTTCTGAGTTCAATAAAGAGAAGAACAGAGGCTTTTACTGAATACAATACATCAATCAACAATGCCACTACAGCCCTCTTCATTTAATTGCATTTATCCTTGATACTATTTTCAATTAATGAGAGGGCATCTTTTAAAATTTCAATCACTGTGTTGCAGAATCCTGGATATAAAACTAAACTGTAGTATGTGGGAATTGGTTAAGCTGCACTTTAAATTCTTTGAAAACATGTAAAGGATGCATAAGCATTGTAAACACACCAACTCTCCATATCTTCTGTCACAATCACAAACTTAAAGCAATTCAAACTCAATAGCATGGAACAACCACACCATTACAAAATGCTTTCCATGAGGAGAGGAAAATGGATCCCATCAGTTAAAGAAATATTTATATCGCTGCAAATATCCCTTATTATGGCTCATGCAAATACTATCCATTATTAGATTTATGGAAGTAAGTGATTTGTTAAAACAAGTGGTGTAGTTTCTTCAGGAAAGAAGAGATAAACCATTGCTGTGTGTATCAGTGGGGCTCAGAGATCCAAAATGCTGAAGGAGAAAAACTTCTTAAATTAATTTTGGTGGAAACAGATGGGAGGAAGGATGTGTTTGCTAGTGTGGGGAGTTAGGTGGCTCCTGGTCACCAAGGCAGATGAGACCAATGCGAGACAGAATTGCTTGCAAATATTCAAGAGTCAGCACTAGTGAATTGAGCTAAAACTGTTGGAAAGAACACAGCCACACATAGCTCTGAGATGTTTTGGTTTTTTAGAGGGTAGAAGCAGCAGTTAGAAACGGCTTTTGCAAATCTTATCCTTACCAGGGGTTTCAATAAGCACAGAGAATTCACAGGTAAAATCTCACAGGTCTCATACATAAAGAGAAAAAGCGGTCTTGGAAACTTTGTCTGGGTAGACAAGCTGGTCTGCAAGTGACAGTTTTCCCAATGCAGAGGGAGGACAGGAGCTGCAATGAGAAATCAGTATAGCTATCTTATGATCTTTCCAATTATACCAAATGAGGGAAATAAGTACACATCTATAGAAACAAGGTCAGATTGATTGGGGGGTGTACAAAATAATAGCATAAGCAATTAAGTGAAAAATCGGAAATTCCCAGAGTAATTTTAAAAAAAAAAAAGAGGAGATGCAGGCAGATAATTTCATCTGTAGAGATATCAGGTACCAAGAGGATGACCAAGAAGAATGTGGATTTGTTGTTTTATTGAAAAGATAACCTATTGGCAGATGACACCAGGGAAGACCAAATACCTTTCTATGTTTGTCTTCACACAAAACAACAAATCAATTGGCTAATGAACCAAAGAGAGTGACAAATCACTGTTCAGAACAGAGAAAAGATGGATTGGAAAGCATTTAAGAAAAGTGTTTTTTCAAATTAGCCAGGCCTCATGAATATTATCTGAGTGGATTAAAAACGTGATGTGAGCTATCTTTGAGCACACTTGGAAAATAGACAAGTTATATCTTTGAGCACACTTGGAAAATAGACAAGTTACTGTAAAACTTGAGAGGGAGACTCAACTTTAAAAGGAGAAAAAACGGGAGTTAACATGGAAGAATAGCTAGTTGTCTTCAGTTGCCCCAAGCCACTGAAACAAACAACCCAGTATCTTTAAGCATCCATAAAACAAGGAAACAAGTAACAGTCAATGTGGATTTGTCAAGGACAAGCAGCTAAAATAGTTTCCTTTTGTGGGCAGAGGAGAAATAGCAGAAGTAACATGGCTGAACTGAAAACAGAATTCTCATAAATGAACTACAGATTAAATTACTGCAGCAGAAGAGCAAAAGTAATGTTTCTGCAGGGTTATCTTAGAAATGGAACTATCTATTACCAACTGATAAAAAAAAGCAGAATCCTATCAAATCTGCAAATTGAAAAATAAATAAATAAAAGAAGAAAATAAGCTTTTGAACAGGGCTAGAATTCAAAGTAATTGCTGAACTGAAGAAACCTTTTCTAAAATAGCCTGTGATTCAGCAAAGAAAAGTACAGAAGTCTACACTTAAGCAGGAATAATGAGTTGCAAGACTGGACCAGACAGCAGTTCTGCTATGATCTGGCATTTCAGTGGATCATAAGCAGAGCAGAAGTCAATAATGTCATACTGTTGACAAAACTTATATATTCTACTGGGTCACAACATTAGGAGTATAGCCCATTAAAAAGTAATAAATTATTCATCTGGCCTATCCACACTGGCTGGTTCTGAGAAAGTACAGTGGACAGCACTCAAAATGACCAGAGATCTAGAAAACATCACCTACGAGGTAAGAGGTTGTTCAGTCTGGAAAGAAGACAACCTCAACTCAAGAAAATCTCAAACTGGAGACAGGGCTGCCTAAAGGGAACACAGGAATAAATGGGCTGCATCTGTAACAAAGAAGATGCAGATTAGATATTAGAAAAAACCTTCTATCTCTGAAGATACAGAAGGATGGAAAAAGCTGTAGCAGGAATGTGAAAAATCCAGCTTTTGAAATATTAAAGACTAGGTTGTATTACTGCTTATCAAGCAACATTGCTGATAGGGGAGTTTCTGCTTTTTAGCATGGGAATAGACTATATGACTTTTTGGAACCTCTCCCAACCATATAATTTTATGATTCCGTGTTTCCAAGATGATGAAGCTAATCAAACAAGCTAATTAACATGTCTTTATACATCTCAGTTCTAGTCTCAGCATTGCATCAGCTTATCTAGGAAAACAGCTCCAGTAGATTTACTTTGCAGCCACAGTCTTAGGAATGGTCTTTAATGAAAGCTGACTCTGCAGAACTAGTCTGTGTCAACTCTGTAGGCAAATGGCAAGATTACAGACTCCTGTGTTGAGGCAGCACCTGGAGCTAAATCCCATCCATCACATCCTCAGGGCTGTGCAATTTTTATTTAAAACTTCAATGACTGACTTTGGTTCCATGGGATTTGGTCCCCAGACTTGCTCTCTGAGCTGGACTTGACTGCTCAGTAAGGACCCAGGCAGCTACTGGCTGCTCCAGCAGCCCGGGGTTCCACTTAAGGACACTCTCTATCTGGACTATTTTAAAGCCAAACAAACTGCTATTCACTTTTTTTTTTTTTAATGTGCATTACCTGACAACTTACAGCCTCGTCCTATTATTGACTGCACACACTAAATGTGAAAAATAAAGTCATAAAACCATGGCCTAAATATGTCTTAATTTTCTTTTATACAAAAGCTGCCAAGTTACAGGCACAGAAGCATGTTTCTGTTTTTAATTTTTACTGACTTGAGTAGGTGTACTTTGATTTAGAAGCTGTTTGTATGTAATTTTTAAGCAAGTCAGAGCTGATTTCTAGGAAGCGCAACACAAATTCCCTTCACCATGAAAAAAGATAATTATACTGTGCATGTATTTGCCACTAGGTGGGAGTGGAACATAATCTTCTAGTTAATCTTTAAGCAGTATCAATACAGAAAGTGAAAGACAAAGTATGTTTTCTTGGCTGGTCTCTAAAGAAAGATCATTCTGTTGATAGAGAATTACTTCAGTTATTCACAGGTGTCTACAGCTACAAGCCATGGATACACTGAATTTTTATTTAAAACTTCAATTAAGTACTGATAATTCAGAAGAAAACACTTTGACTCCTACGAATAATGCAAATTTTAAACTTCTTTTTCATTCAGCATTAAGAACTAGATTTACATCTTTTTCTGAAACTTACACACCTTTCTGATGCATTTTCAAGAAAGTGCCTTGAATAGCATACTATTGTTTAGCCCCATCACCTACTGCTACTGCTGCATCTCTTGTTAATATTGAGAACACTGCATATCTATATAAATATTCTTCATATACATATCACAATTTGTATACACCTACAGATAATATTCTTTATATTATGTGAATATATAAACATTCATCACATAAGGCCCACTTGTGGTTTTTTCATGACATTTATTTGCAATTATTTTTAAAGCCTCTGTGTTGTAAACAAAAAGGGTGTTACTTACAATAAAATATCCTGTCCAATGATCTTTCTGCACCTGACTTGAAACAAGTACCTTTTTCTTAAAGCACAATACCTTATTCTCTTATTAGTAATCAGCAATTACATTAGTAAACTACAGCTGAATCATCAAAGAAAGAATGAACCACAATCACAGCTTACAGTCTTTTCCTCCTTCTTTAGAAAGTTTAACATTTAAAATAATAAATTGAAAGATATTTTTACTATTTCTTGGAAAAGTACAAAGTTAAAGCATATGTTAAGAGGAATACACTGGAGATTTCTAACGTCATGGTGGTGAAGATGGAAGGATTTTGCATCACCCCTGTTGATGCAAGGGTTTTCAGTGAAATTAGTAAGGAGTTGATTTGAACAAACAAGAGGAAGCAACTTTTCATACAATACACAGTGAAACCATAGAACACTGCACTAATGATTACAATGAAGTAAAAATTAAATTAGTTAACTAATTGATTGATAAATACTCAAATTGTGGAAGGATAAATTGGTCATGTTTTTGAGTTTGGGGGTTTTTTTATCATCAGTGTTAAAAGCAATATCTAAGATGGAAAAGCCCCTGTAGCATCTATATATGGAACTAGTACAAGATGAGGGAGTGTATTTTCCCCTTGGCTTTAAGAGCATCTCAGTTCTTGCTTGAGCCTTGAAAGCCCAGTCCTGCTTTGAGAGCAGCTCTGCAATGGCATGAAGGAGGCATGGTGCCACTCTAGGAAATGTCATCAGTGCTTCCCTTCCAGACCGACCAAGGCTGATGGCTGCTGGGCAGGACAGGCTGGTATCTCACTATACTTCAACCTTTAAGGACAGCTGCAGGCAGGCAAAAGCATATCTGGTGTCACAGGTATTTGTGGGCTCCCTCTGCCATTCTTCAGGGTACAGCTGGCTCTCTCTGGGTCACTGGAGCCAGCTCCTGCCAAGTGCCCAGAAACTGCCAAAAAGATACATACAGCTTAGCTGGGTTTCCAGCTGGCAGCTTTTCTTGGTGAATACACACAAGAAACAGCTGGGGTTTAAGGAGTTACCAGGCATTATATGCTCTCCATGCTGATAAGACCCCTAAGGGAGCCTTTGCCAGCCTAGCAGGCATCCCCAGCAGGTGGGGAAGGGTCAGTTCTGCTGCTCTATGCTGTGACCCACCACCTCCTCACTACAGTTCTCCTTTAGGATTTTATACTTTTCCATGTCGCTCAGTTTTGCTTCCTAAATTGCTCTCAACAGCCCTACCTCAGCCTGCAATTCTGCCTTCCTCATGTTCCATGATTTTACTCACAGCTTGGCCATACCAAGAGTTGATGCCTGGGCCGGGGCTGTGCAGCTGGGATGAACCCAAGCTGGATTCTGGGCATTGGAGTTCTTGCGGAGGGGGCTCAGCACAAGGTAAAACAATGCAGTGGTTACACCACGTGCCATCTCCAGGCAGTCCTAACATAAATTTAGCCTCCCTGGGACACTAGTGGGTACTTCTGTGGTCAAAAATAGTAGGGATGACGCACAGTCTGCTGCTTGTCCCCTCCCCAGCTGCACACCCATGACAGCCAACCTGTGACAAGGGGATATAAAGTTGTTCTGCCAGCTCCAAGTAAAAAGTGGAGTCTCTTCGTGAGACAAAAATTTTTGTTTGTGAGAAGAGAAACTTCTCTTTATGAGAAGGAAATTCTTCTGTGACCTTTTCCTCATGCTTTTGCTTCCATGTGGTTGTACAGTTGCACAAAATTTGGTACCACAGAATTTCCCGCAGCACAAATCAGTTTCTTTTGTGACCAGGAGTCACTAGCAGGATGCCATGGAAACAGCTTGAGCTTTTAAAATGAAGACTTTATTTACATCAGAAAATTGTTTACACTGAGTCCAAGATAGAGTGAAGTGAAGCTGCTAAAATACATTTTCAGACCTCTGAGGACATCCAGTTCCCTATGTTATGTCCTGACTACTAATAATTTAGAAAAAAAAATGCATCTAATTTTAATGAAATCAGAAGAAAAGTTTCAAAGCATGCCCTCAACACATACATTGGGTACATTTGAGAGCCTCAACAGTCAGTCCACATGACCTTGGACCCTTTACCCACAGGCACATTGGGACCTAGCACCTGCCACACCATTTCTCCCCATCTTCTCAAATGATGCAGGATTCCCTACTCTCTTTTCTTCCCCTCTCCGCTCACACTCTTTTTCCAAGGAAGGATCCAGCATCCCCTCCCCTGCTTGACACTTTAGCCTAATTTTTGTACTTTCTGCTTGCAGCAGTGAGCTAATGTGGAAAGGGACACTTCCATAATTAGCAATTTTTAAGAGTGGGAGTAGATGCTTCTGGGACATCATGACTTCTGTGCAGCAGAGTTCAAAATTATAATCAGGGTGACTGACAGAGACATGGCGCGCTTGGGGACTGTGGAGGACAGTTAGTAGGAGAGAGCATGCAGCGTATGCTGGCACCATCCCAGAGGAAACTTCTTAACCAAGGATGTGTTTCATTAGGGTGGTATCAAAAAGACAGGGCTTGTCAGTGTGGAACAGGAATACACACAGTCATGAAGAAAAGACATGTTTTTCCAGAAAGCTTTAAATGCTCATCCTAGTTCATAATTTCTTTTTCCTAGTCCAGACCTGTGTTTCAACACAGATAAGGCTAATTCTCCCCTGACACACCTTCACCCCTATATCAGCTCCCTGGTCTAACCTGGAAATCAGTTTTGGTTTCAGCACGCTGCTGGACTAGATAGTCCTTCTGAGACTGTTTTCCAGCTGGAATTATTTTGTGATTTGATATTTTAAATAGCTAGAAAGCACTATTGTAGCCAACCAGTTGGCTTTTAACATTTGTTTTTCACTCACAGTGCCTCCATACAAATGACAAATGCAATGCCAAGCAGTCAGAAAGAACGCTTCAGGTGTTTCACCATAGGCTTTGACAGCTCAGATCACTCCCTAGCAGTTATCTCGGCTGGGCCTGCCTAATAGGGGCAAAGGGTAGGATCAGGGGCTGTCATCTCCAAAGGGATGATGGCTGCCTCTCGTTTGACCTATCTTCCTTTTATAACAGCTGAGAGTAACCTGAACTGCATTTCAGCTCAGATACTTTCTCTTAGCTGCTTCAAACGAACAGCAGGCAAAGAAGAAAAGAATCTTACAAAACAGCTAGAACACTCTATTCACCAGAATGATTTTTATGCAGTGAGACATAATTAACTGTTAATAGAAGGATGCCTTAAGTTTTAGCTTTACAATTTTTGAAATTTACTCAGTTTGGTCAATAATTCCATTTTTGCACTCAGAGGAAATGCCTCTGGTGATTCAAGTATTCTTAAAGGAGGAATGCAAAGTATTTTTAATATCCAACAAAGCACTGACATACATTAGTTTGGAAATTATGGGGTGAGGTGCATAATAATTCTCATGGAAAATAAGGAGGAACTCCAATTAAAAGTAAAATTGCAAAATACATCCAATCAAATGATGCAAACAACAGGGAAATAGAATACTTGAAGAGTATTTCTATTCTTTACTTGAGATAGTGACTGCTACAGCTAGAGTGACAGAACAATTTTTCACATTTTGAAATAGCTCTGGAGAGAAAAGCTTCACAGTTTTATTTTAAAAGTATTCAGACCAGAGGTGCTCCTGGTGATTAGCTGCTTTGAGAATTTCAGTTATGATAACAAGCAGAGGTACAGTATAAGGAGCACCCTAAATTATAATTTTACCCAAGATATAAGTGTACACAAGAACTAAATTGGAATAAGCAGAAGCAAACAGATGTGCATGTACTTTCTGGACATGGACATTTAATTTTTATCTTACTGAAGAGGATTTTACAACACAGCAAAAGAAAACATTCTTTGTGATGAAGTAGAATAATGCAAAACTGAGGGGAAATGGTTGATCTTGAAGGCTCTTAGACGGACTTGCTAATTTCAACACACATTCATATTACCTTTTAAGCATCTGATGAGGGCAATTCAATAGTATTCAATTTCAGAGTGGAAAAAAAAAGCGCAACTAATCCTGCAATGAATTAATCTCTCCTGTGACCTCAATGGGACTCCTGACCTACAGGTTTAAAAAACAACAAGGAGCACAACACATTTACTGAGTATCAGGTTAACTTCAGAAAAAACACTAAATGTGGTTAGTTGACCTTGTCTGGACACCAGATGCCCATGTACTGCTCTATTGCTCTCGTCACCTGGACAGAGGAGAGAGAATATAATAAGAAAAGTCTCATGGGTCAAGTTAAGGACAGGGAGAGATCACTCACCAATTATCGTCTTGGGCAAAACAGACTTGGGAAAATTTGCTTCATTTATTACCGGTCAAAGCAGAGTGGGGTGATGAAAAATAAAACCAAATCTCAAAGGCTCTTTGCCCATCTCTCTCTTTTCTATGGGCTCAACTTCACACCCAATTTCCTCTACCTTCTCCATCCAAGAGCTCAGAGGGACAGGGAATGGCGATTGTGGTTAGTTCATCACATGTTGTCTCTGCTGCTCCCTCCTCCTCAGATGGAGGACTCCTCACACTCCTCCCCTGCTCCAGTGTGGGGTCCCCTCCTACAGGAGATGGTTCTTCATTGACTTCTCCAACTGAGTCCTTCCTATGGGCTGCAGTTCTGCACCAATTGCTTCAGCATGGGTGCCTCCCATGGGTGCAGTCCTTCAGGAACAGGCCACTCCAGCCTGGGTGTCCCACAGGGTCACAAGTCCTGGCAAACCTGTTTCAGAGTGGGGTCATCTTTCCATGGGGCCACAGGTCCTGCCAGGAGCCTGTTCCAGTGTGAGCTTCCCACGAGGTGGTCATTCCCTCCTTTGGGCACTCAGCTGCTCCAGATCTTCCACAAGCTGTAGGTGGATGTCTGTTCCACTGTGGGCCTCCTTGGCTGCAGGAGCACAGCTGCCTCACCATGGTGAAGCATTCACAACAAGCTGTGGGGGATTCCCTGCTCTACTGCCTGGAGTACCTCCTGGCCCTAGTCACTCTCCTGTGGGGTCTGCCTGCACAGAGTAAATTGCAAAGGTAAAGACAACTCCCCAAAAGTTGTAAGAATAAGCCTTACCTGCTTATTAGAGAGATCTTTATTTTGGTGAGCTGTTGTTGGTACAAGGAGCAGGTTGGTACCTCATGAAACATCCTCTCAGTTGCTGCTTCTTTCTCACAGAATTTAAGTGCCTCTGGAGATGGCAGTGTTTTTTCCACTAGACAAAAAGCATCTTTTCCCCCTTTTCATTGCTTAGATGAAGGAAAATACTTTTGTGACTCAAAGCCTATAATTTCATGCAGATTTATAGAAGGGGTAAGGACAGATCTGATTTATTAATGGTTTTTTGTCCTCTTGTCCTTTGCCCAGACATGCAGTAGGCACCAAATTAATTTGCTTCCATGATACACTTCTTCCAGGAGATCGACTTCATTAGAAGAAGGGGGAAGGGACTTGAAGAAAGTTCTTAGCATGCAACCACAACTACTGCATCTCAGACCACTGAGAAAACAGAAGAGCCCAGTTAGCAGGAGGTCTTTCTCCCTTTCTGGTAAGTTACATCAAAAACTATTGTCATGCAGGGAGAGTTCTTTCGCATTTAATCTGGTTGTTTCAATAGAATTAACTTTACCAGACCACTTCACAAACTGACGTCCAAACAGGCTTCTCTGCAGCACTTCATACAGGGACAAGCACCAGACATGGGCTCTCCGTGCTCTGCGTGGAGTCTATGCATTGATACCTGCAGCACCCCACTTGCAGGATCCACTGATTCCTGCAATCCCTCTGCCAGATTTCTGAATTTCTAGAACAGAGACAAAGGTATGTGACTTCAGTCAGCAACTTCTCCAAGTGCCCAACCAGATCCCTCACACTCAGTTTCACAGTCCACCAACTTTTCAAGGCCATTAGTAGAATCAGCAAGCAGGAAGGAAAGCAGTCCTCCTTCTCCCAGCTCCCATGCAGTGTGACAGAGGATCTAGACCCATCCTACCTAAATGGCATTATAACACTGGAAATCCCATCATCCTAGGCTTTGACAACAGAAAGAGGAGAGCAACATCCTGGAATAATCCTAGAGCCAAGGGAACTGAACTGCCCTTGGGTGACAACTACTGCTCTTCTTTAAATAGATAGGAAGCCTGCAGTAACTAAACCCCAAAGAGATGCCTTATGGGGAGATCTGCAATGGTAAGTACAGAAAGGGATTAAAAAGGAAGGAAAACAACACGGGCACTGCAGGACACAGATATGTGCGGGTTCTTGAATATATTTGGGATACGGCAGCAAAGCTGGTGAAAGGGTGGGAAGCCATGTCCTGTGAGGAGCAGCTGAGGACTTTGGGCTTGTCTAGTTCGGAGAAAAGGAGCTAAGGAGTGCTCTTTTCACTTTCCTTTGGAGGGGAAGTGAAGTCGGAGATGCTGATCTCTTCTCCCTGGGATCTAGCAATAGGATGTGTGGGAATGATTCAAAACTGTGTCAACAAAAGGTTTAGACTGGATATTAGGAAGCATTTCTCTACAGAGAGAGTGGTCAAACCCTGAAAGAGGCGTCCTGGAGAGGTGGTTGATACCCCAAGCCTGGCAGAGTTTACGAGACATTTGGACATACCCTTAATAGCATGCTTTTACTTCTGGTCAGCCCTAAAGTGTCATGCAGCTCTCAGGTAGTTGATAGCTGGACTAGATGATCAACACAGGACCCTTCCAACTAAAACTGTTCTATTCTTTTTCTACCATTACACGTGCCTGAATTGGCTTTTACTTTGATTTTTTCAGATAGCATTTTGATAGTTAAGACAGCTAATTTTCTTTTTGTAAAGAATCAGCCATTTTCAGTTCATTGATATTAAATTTGTATTAATGTAAATGCATGGGTTTAATTATGCTGTTTATCTAACCACTGCTTGTTGTCCATTCAACTAGAAAGAAATAAGAAGTGGTAGTCATACTTCAAAGTTTTTTCAAGCATAATGAAACAGCCAGCAACCCACACAAGCCAGTAAAACTATGCCCCATATAACTATCACAGAATCATAAAATATCAAGTTTGGAAGAGACCTTCAAGGTCATCTAGTCCAATCATCAACCTCGTACCACCATTAAAGAATGCTGCTCAATAGAGAGATTTACATATAATATTTGGTAAATAAAATTGATACTTCATTTGGCAAATAAATCAATCATCAGACTATGCAAATGAAGTGAATCTGGCAGGTGATGTTCATATCATCATCCCAGGAAATTTAAACACTTGCCACACCATCAGTTACCCATCACCACCACCCCCAAGAGACCCTCACACATATTTCATGCTGTTTAATCTCAAAGCAGCACATACAATGATAATTGCTCAGTGCAATTTATACATGTGGCATGGATATGTGCACAGACTACAACATTTTACTGTGGTGATTTCCAATAGTGCAAATTCATTGTTTGTGGTTCATTCTGTAGGAGAAAAAAAACCAAAAACAAAATAAAAAAGCAAACAAACCTCTGACATCAGAAAGGTTTCCTTAAAAATTCTGGCTAAGCTCAAAAGCAGTCTTTCCTCTAAAGAATCTTTTTCATCAGGGAATCATTAAAAGAGAAAATTATTTACCCATGTTAGTTCATAATTTAGAAACCAAATGTCCTAGGTTACAATGTAAGATGTGCCCAAAGTATGTATTCTATCCCCATCTTCATGAGCTGTTGAAACCAGGTGGGGCAGTGTTTCCCTTATCTTCTGTTCATGGGCCCATCAATGCCTTGCTGCATGACTCATAGATAACTTCCTCTGGGAACTATCTCTGTTTAATGGGCCACCAAGGACCCACTGCATGACTCATAGAATGAGATCAGCCCATTGGGAGATGCTCTGCCCAGGGGGAGGAGCCAAGCATTCCTACCTGGATATAATCCAGGGTTTGGGACAGCACAGGCAGCCTTTACTCACAGGACTCCCAGAGGACAAGAGCTACCAGACCTTCCTACAGGACCACTGCTTTGACAAGACCATTTCATCTGGACTGCTACTGCCACCCTAACAGGGTGGCAGGTTGTATTCTGACTCTGTCAGTGGTTTTTTGTACTATTGCATTTATATTATTTTACTTTATTTTACTTCTTTTCTTTTCCTCTTATTAAATTGCATTTCTGATTTAGAGTCTCTCACTGGTTTTGCTTTCAAACCAGCACACAAAATTAAGGAACCCCATATATGTCTCACTTTTTAAAGACCCTTTTATTGATTCATCCCCTAAGTTATTTGTGCTGTTTCTCTCTTCTGGGAGGCTCAGTTAAGTGAGGAAGTGAACCTTACTTAAGCATCATGAATATCCACTCAGCCCAGTGCTCCTGGGCAATCTTTCTCTGCTCCATTAACGGTGTCTCTGCTGTGCTGCCTGGCTGACACATTCCATGATGTGCCAGTGGTCTGAATCAGATATGGCTCCTTTTGTCTGGTACAAGGCTGCCTCACTGAAGGCTCTTTTTTTCCAGACTCTTAATGTTGCATCTTTCTCCTCTTAGCAGGAAAGTTGTTCCTTCCCATCATGAAGACCCCCTCACCCTAACCTGTGCTGGCAGCTCTACCCGTGCAATGTATAGCATTCCCCACAGAACATGGACCCTCTGTTTGCAAAGGCACTTTCAGGATGATGCAGGAATTCTCTGTGTGAGTTCCCAACCCTGAAGGAGGCCAGTTGTCATCAGACCTGACATGCACTAGAAACAAGTGAGTAGGCTGCTGACAATCACAGGTATGTGAGGAAACTAATGGCATTGCTGGAGGGAGGAACAAGCCAGCTGTATAGACTGAGTGGCTTTGGCATGCAAATAAATCTTACACAGCATAAGATTTCTAAAAACAGAGACGAACCAAGCCCTAGCATGAAGCTGCTCCTGCTGCAAATGCTGCATGTATGAGAGAGGTAATGCTGACAGCCCTCAGAGCCTGATTATTTGAACCCAGCTGGTTGGTATTCCCAGAGGCTGTGCACATTTCTTAAAATCAGCTAACCCTCAAGATAAATCACAGCCAAGCATTTCCTTGCCTAAAGCATCAAGATGTGCTCTTAGTCAAAGCAATCACACCTTAACTGTCACGTCTGAAAAGCTACTTCCTGCTATCACACAAATTAGACTGTGTTTTACCTGAGAAATTGAATTATTACCTGCCATGAGACTCTTCTAGTCCTTGATGTAGCAGGAAAATACTTATCTCTTCACTGCACCCTCACACTTTTCTAGATCTAACCATCATACAATTCACAAGCAGATGCTTTCACTAGACAACCCACTTGCTCTGCAGTAGGTAAGTCACTTCTGAGATGTGGGAACACTACTCAATATAACAAAGGTAGAGATGCTGGTTGCCTGAACAATGCTACCTACTATGTAAGATGCTGTTGCATCAGCATGCTGGTTTCTTCCCTAGCATTAAGGACAAGCAGAGATCCACTTCATTTCATAATCTGTTTTGAGGAAGGAGTGCTTCCTTCTGAAAAAGAACTTAGGGATACCCTCCAGTTGCTATATTCTGTAACTGATAGATCACCAACTCATCTTGTTAATAGTTTTCCAGTTAAGATCAAAATTTGCCATATTGGTTCGAGCTTAAAATCTTTTTAACCTGGCACCCTCTCTGGAACTGAAAGTACATCCAGACATTTCATGGGAAATCGGAGGGTTGGAAGGAACTCTCAAGCTTCTATTTTTAATGGTCCTAATGCCTCCAGTTTAATATCTCAGATGTTTTGTCATCTTCCATTCATAGGTATTCCAGATGGGAATGCGGCAGATGCTTAATACTAAAGGATGAGGTGCCCAGGGATAGAACATGTGCCTTACTGTATTAGAAGCAAAGCATGCAGGCAAGAAGGCAGAAGTGAGGACCTGCGTATTCACAGACAGAACCCTAATGCAAGTTTTCACCTGCCACTTCCATCATTGAATATTTCTGGGGTATTTAATTACTATATTTTTATTCTGGATCTTTGTTAGTATTTTCCAACAGAATTATATACTCCCAAGGAAATAGGTTTATTTATGACTGTGGTGCCAAAGGAGACCAAATATAGCAAGAGTCGTGAAGATTGTTCTCTTCCTGTCCCTATTTCTAAACAACCTACTTTCCAAGCTAGGTAGGGCTTGCCTAGGAAGACTTCTACAACTATAACACATCCAGGACCTGGAACTTGGGCTACAGCATCCAAATAACAAGCACATAAAACACAGAGAAAAAACATCATACATCCACTTTTTCCACAGGCTTTCTCTTTATATTGCACTATATGCCTAAGGGAAAAATCTGAGGCAGAGTTCTTTGCTGGTCCAGCATGTCATTGATTTCCTTTGAGAATTTTTAAGAAAAACAGAATGTGTCTGTCCCTGTATTTTTGAAGTATTTGTTTCAGCAAGTTCAAAAAAAGAAAAAAAAAAAAGAAAAAAAGAAAAAAAGAAAAAAGAAAAAAAGTGATCTGAGAAAAACAGAAAACAAGGAAAAACCCTGCAGGAGATTTTTCTACAGATTTATCATGCTTTCCTGCAGATCTGTTTTTGTTCTATTTTCTTACATTAATCTTAAAAAAACCCAACACATTTTCACCAGTTTTTTTTCCCAACCATTTTATTAGACCATTGTTATGACTGGACTTTGGAACAATAGAAATGTTGTGAGGAAACAAAAAATTAATTGGACATAATTTACCAAAACTATCAGAATTTAAATACCCTGTCCCACAAAAAACTTTCATTAGATAAATGTGATCTTCCCTGAAAGATCTTAATTTATCTATACTGAGATTCTGTCAATATCAAGCAAATATTGCTCTCTTAAGGTTAATCAGAGGTGTGGTGATTTCTAAACCTTCTGTTTAGATGGCTGTTACTGTTTGCCAGTATTTATTACCTGCAATAGAGCTCACTTGAAAGAGATAAACCATCCATCAATAGAACATGTACCTTCAGCAGTTGTTTTATCAACTGCTTCAAGTATCATTCTTTTTCATTAACTGTTTCATCAAACATCTGTCTGTCTTTCATCTTTTTGCAAAAAAACTGCCAGAGCAAACCACCATTGACACATCACCCCTTGCAATAGTGATACCGTGGGGTTTTTTGGGTTGCATTACACTTTTCAATCTCCCCCACAGAAAGAAGACAAGCAAAGGATAGTCTGTTTTACAAAAAAAACCCAGTTCAGCATGCATTTTCAGACATCCAGCTCTTCAACACATGGGTTAAAAAAGAGTAAAGTCCTTTTACTATTTACACTTCTTTATGTATTATATTAAAATATGTAAATGTTAGAACAATAAAATGAGAAAATACTAATAAAAGCATATTCCTGTTGCTGTAGAAACTGAGCTTGATTTTTTCTGGTACTCCAGTGAAAAGTAATTGAATGCAAATCAACATCTTGGCATCTCGACATTTTAGGATAATTAAGGTGTAAGGCACAACAAAGAGATATTTGAAATACTTTTTGTTAAAAAAATACATTAGAAAATGTTTTCAGATAGAGCTGGAGGGAGAGAACCTGTTATAAAGGACAGAAACAACCCCTAGAATCACAGAATCAATAAAGGGTTGAAAAGACCTCCATGATCATCAAGACCAACTTCTGGCCAAACACCACCTTGTCAACTAAATCATAGCACTAAGTGCCACGTCCAGCTGTTTCTTGAACACTTCCAGGGATGGTAACTCCACCATCTGCCTGGGAAGGCCATTTCAATGCTTGACCACCCTTTCAGTTAAGAAAATCTCCTTGATGTCCAACCTGAACCTCTCTTGGCATGGGTTGAGGCCATATCCTTTTGTCCTGTCCCTTGCTGCCTGGGAGAAGAGGCTGACCCCCACCTGGTTACACTCTCCTTTCAGGCAGTTGTGAAGAGGGATCAGGTCCCTCCTGCACCTCGTTTTCTCAAGGTTAAACACCCTCAGCTCCCTCAGCCACTCTTTGTAAGACTTCCTCTCAGGAGCCTTCCCCAGCTCCATTGCCTTTCTCTGGACATGCTCCAGTTCCTCAATGTCCTTCTTGTGCTGAGGGGCCCAGAACTGGGTACAGAGCTCAAGGTGTGGCCTCAGCAGTGCTGAGTACAGGGGGACAAGCACTGCCCTGGTCCTGCTGGTCACACTAGTTTTGATACGAGCCAGGATGACATTTGCCTTCTTGGGCACACACTGGCTCACCTTCAGTGGCTGTTGATCAGCACATCCATGTCCTTTTCCACCTGGCAGTTTTCCAGACACTGTGTCCCAGCCTGTAGCGCTGTATGGGGTTGTTGTGACCCAAGTACAGGACGCAGCACTTCACCTTATTGAACCTCATGCTTCTGACCTCAGCCCATCAATTTAGTGTGTCCAGATCCCTCTGCAAAGTCTTCCTACCCTCCTGCAGATAGGCCTTCCTGCCTGACTTTGTGTCATCTGCAAACTTACAGAGGATACACTCCATCCACTCATCTAGTTCATCCATAAAGATAGTAAGTATCTTTACTGGCCCAATAGTGAGCCCTGGGGAACTCCACTGGTGACCATCTGCCAGATGGATCTCACTCCATTCACCACCACTCTCTGGGCCTGGCCATTCAGCCAGTTCTTAACCCAGCAAAGGGTGCATCTGTCTCAGCTGTGGGCTGCCAGCTTTTCCAGAGTATGCTGTGTGAGACAGTACCAAAGGCTTTACTGAAGTCCAGGTAGGCAATATCCATAGCCTTGCCCTCATTCACTGGGTGGGTCACCTTGTCATAAAAGGAGACCAGGTTGATCAAGCAAGACGTGCCTTTCCTTAACCCATGCTGGCTGGGCCTGATGCCCTGGTTGTGCTGTCCATACTGTGTAATCACACTCCAGATTATCTGTTCCATAACCTTCCCAGGCACTGAGGTCAGGCTGACTGGCCTATAGTTCCCCAGGTCCTCCTTCTGACCCTTTTTTCATCCAGGCATCAGACTGGCCAACCTCCAGTCACCTGGGACTGCCTCAGTTAACCAGAACTGATGATAAATGGTTGAGAGTGGCTTGCTGAGCTCTTCCACCAGCTCCCTCAGTGCCCTGGGATGGATCCCATCAGCCCTATGGAGTTGTGAGTGTCTCAGTGGCACAGCAGGTCCCTAACTGCTTCCTCCTGGATTGCAGGGGTCTGTTCTGCTCCCTGAGCCTGACTTCCAGCTCAAGGGCTGGTTGTCCTGAGGAAAGCCAGTCCTTCTGTTAAAGACTGAGGCAAAGAAGCTATTAAGTACTTCAGCCTTTTCCTCAGCCTTGGTTACATTTTTCCCCTTAGCATCCAATAAAGGATGGAGATTTTTCTTGGCCCAATTAGAATACATTTCTTCCCCAGTACCACACGATTTAACAATATATTCAAATTTTGATATAGAATCATAGAATCATAGAATGTTAAGGGGTTGAAATGGATGTTATAGATCATCTAGTCCCAGCCTCTCCTGCCATGGTGGGCATACCTCCTACTAGACTAGGCTTCTCAAGGCTTTATCCAGCCTGGCTTTGAATATCACAAGGATTGAGGCATTCAAAACCTTCCTGGGCAGCCTGCTCCAGCGTCTCACCATCCTCACAGTGAAAGATTCTTTCTAATATCTAAACTAATTTTCCCGTCTTTCAATTTGCAGCCCTTAGTCCTTGTCCTATCACTACAATTCCTGACAAAGAATCCCTCTTTGGCTTCCCTGTAGGCCCCCTTCAGATACTGGAAGGCTGCCATGAGGTCTGCACACAACCTTCTCTTCTCCAGGCTGAACAGCCCTGACTTCCTCAGCCTGTTTTCAATGGGGGAGATGCTCCAGCCCTCTTATCCACTTTGTGGCCCTTCTCTGGACTTGCTCCCCCAGTTCCATGTCCTTCCTATGTTGGTGGTATAGGAGCTGGATGCAGTGCTCCAGGGGGTCTCACAAGAGCAGAGCAGAGGGGGAGAATCACCTCCTTCGACCCACTGGCCATTCTGCTTTTGATGCAGCCCAGGATTTACTTGTCTTTCTGGGCTGTGAGTTCACACTGCTGGTTTATGGTGAGTTTTTCATCTGTCACCAACCCCAAATCTTTCTCTGCAGGGCTGCTCTCAATCACCTCTCCACCTTATCTTTGGCATAGAAAAGAATCACAGGCTCCAAACAAATAAATTCAGTGAGAGCACAAAGAACAGAGATACCTGAATTACAGATAGCCTATGTAAGATTTATTTGATGAAAGACAGCTAGAGAAACGTAACACTAGAAAGCTGGAAGAGACAAAAAGAAAAACAAAAGACTTCCTAGACTTCTAAGATAAGTTTGGTATTCAGGGCAATCAAAACTAAATTAAACTAGATTAAACTGAAACTCTTTGGAGCTCAATATATCTTGCAGACTGTTCTCAGTCTCCATCCCTACTTTAAAAAAAATCAAATCTTCTTTTAATTAAACAATTTGACCTTCATTCTTCTCAGGGAACAACTTTCAGTTTCTACAGGATAATGAAAAACAAGTGAGTGGAACCAATGCCACTTTATACTCTATGTCTAACACACCCCAGGAGCTACAGTCAAGAATGCAATTTAATAGATGGAAGACATCACAATTATTTGAGATGAGAGAACTACATAACTTATAAATAAGAAGGTAATTAAAGCATGATATAAACTCAGCTGGTACCCAAACTATTGTTTAAATTTTATTGAACTCTACAACCTGGACTAAAACTTGCCATGTTTGTATCAAACACTTCTAGTTTGATTTCATGCAGAGCCATTAGGCATTTCCAAGAATGGAACTAAAGGACAGTATTTTCATTTTCTCACATCAAGAAATTTTTACAAGCTTTTCTTTGAGATATGCCTAGTTGAAAGGCCTTGAAATTTGAACTGAGGAATATTTCGATGACATAAAATGTCCCTGGAAAAAGTAACTTTAAGTTAGCACACTCTCAAAATATTGCTCAAACTTCCAAAAAAAAAATCACAGTCCATACATGCTGAATAGAGAATCATTATTAACTTTTCCAAGAATATTTCAGCAAAATGTTGATTAAAGTGAGAATTCTGTGGGCCACTGTTGAGCTGGATTTTTATTCTGCAGGACCATATCTGAGCAGGCTTTGCCCAGCTCAGATTCTCAGCTGGAACCAATCTGTAGTACTTGAGAAGTACAGAAAAACAGGTTCAAATACTCACTGGAAAGCCAGGCCAGAGAGAAGACCATACATTTGCAATGTTCTGTCTTAATCCTATATGATAGATGTTTTTATTACCTCTTTTCTTTTTTAAAATAATAGTGTTGAAAAATATTTAAATTTACAAAGCTAAGCACTTAGAATTTGGAAAATATTTATGTTTCCCATGCAAAGACATTTTTTTGGTAATCTTTTTCTGTTACTGTAATTACTTTCATGTGACCTCATATGATCAGGGAAGCTAAAGGAAAATTTTCAAAAAATGTAGTGACAGGATTTTTTTCCCTTAATTTAGCCCATTTGTAAAGATATGTGATACTTCATATAACTCTCAACAGTGTAATTTGTGTTTGCAGAATCTACCATGGTAATTGCTGATTATCGCTTCTAGCTTTTCCTTTTAAATGCATCCTCCTAGACTCCAAATTCTAGGTTAGAGCCTTTTTTGTGATAAGCACATTCAGTTTCCCTCAAAGGGAATGGAAATGCCACATGCACAACTTGTAATCTGCACTTGTGCTTGTTACTTTGCTCTGATCACAAGATGTGATGTTTGCATTGCAATGAGCATCTCCCCACGCTGGAGAGCCATGCTTCTATTGAGCAACCCTAAACTACATTGGTGGATTTGCCACACTATTCCTTTACCAGACCAAACCTAATTTTCTACCTGTCTTGTCTCCATATGTCCTTCCTTTTACTTACCAAAGATTATGACTGACTGAATTTAATGTATTTTTTTTCTTTCCATACAGATTATTTAACAGTTCCTTTACAATGAGTCACATTTTCATGTTTTTCTTAGTCTCTTATTAAAACTGGCTCTTTTAAATTTGTAATTAACCTTTTCTTTAATCTCAAGATCTGAAAGTGTGCTTTGAGGTGTGTTGAAATAAGTTAACAGTAGGTAAGCTTTTATAAAGGTGTTACAAATGCAGGATATTATATGCAAAATTTTAGCAAGTGATTTATGAGTTAAACCATAGAATGAATGAAATTTGACATTTAACTCATGTTTCGGCACATCAATCTTTGTAATTTGGAAACACACTTTGTTATAATTGTGTGCTTCCAGACTATGCTCCCTTCCAATGGATTTGCCAATTATTAGCCAACTAATATGCCAAATCAATCAATGCTCTGTCTAATGCAGAAAAAATTGCAAATTTGATTCCTATTGAAGGGGCTATTTTTCTACCAATATAGCAAAATGAATTGTTGAAATGTGACTATTTAGCCATCTCTTTTCTCCCATACATATGCAAGCTGGAAGGAGAAAGGAAGCTATGCAATACTAAGGTAGAATCAGTTCTGGAGGGGGCAGGAACCATGAATTCTGACAAGATGACCTACATATAGCAGTATGGCATTTCCACTGTGGTTTCCATGATTTTACATTATTTCTGAATAATACCTGATGAAATGTCAAACCAGTTGAGAGCAAAGATGCTCTTACCATCTTAATACAGAAGACAGCTTTCAATTTTTTTCAGTAGGAACAGCAAAATTTTTTTGTGGGAGCTCAGCAGGTATTCTACAGCATCTTGTTCACTGCTTCAGAAAAAATATGACTTTACTATCATTCTGTGTGCTCATAAAACATGCTATACAATAAAAAATATTACTGAGATACTAATAGAAAGTTTTGAAAATGGTTGAGAATCTGCCTATTTCCTTGCAGCTTGGCAACCTGCTTGGAGGAAAGGGACTTGCCAAAGAAATATGTAAGCAGACCTGCCAACATTCACTCATTCAAAACTACATTCTTTCATACTGAATTCATTTTAATGTTGTCAAGTTTCTGCCTTTAGGGGTAAAGGACATTTACCATGAATATAATGAGACATTGACAAAAATGTCACTGCTATTTATTCCCTAAGGACACTGAATTTGTGAGTGAGGAAATGGTATTTCACCTAATAGTCCACACAGTGGCAATGTACTCATTCTGGAGTAATTCTGTTCATATCTTGCTTTTAACAGCAATACTCCCTTTCCATCTCAAGAAAAGCATCCTTCACCAACCAGCATCTGAAGCAGTGGCAGGATCATTCACATATTTTCCTGTTCTTTCCAGGCTAACACAGAGAGGGTCAGAAAGCTTCTTTAATCTGCTCAAAGCCTCTGTTCATATCACTTTGTCAGATGGATGCTTTTGACAAACTGTTGTAATAAAAGTTACAATACCACTGAAGCCATCTACAAATCTTCAATAATAATTGAATTCGGTAACATTGAATTCTATTCTAAGAAAGAAACACTATGAATGGTAAATTTTTGTGGGTTTTTTTTTTTTTGTACAAGCTAATCCCCTCTGTCTTTATATTAGTCTCTCAGAGAGCAGTTACATCTCTCCCTACCACTTCTTGCTGTTATTGACTAAAACTAAATGATTTTTTCATAATTTATCCTTTTTTCTTCAATACAAACCCCACAGGTTTTCCACTCTTCTCAGCCTCTCTGTATTGTTAATACATCAAATCAGGTAGTTCTTCAAACACTGGGTTTATAAGTGTCAGAAAGTTGCCTCCTAAATTAACAAAATCACAGTATTGTCTGGAACTCAAAGGCCTATGTTCAGGATGCATGCAAACAACTATTTTTTAAGTGTGTGTGCAGCTTTGTGAAGCTTGGCAGGTTGTAGAACTTTGCATTGCTCCGGCTGCCCAGTAAATTATCTGCCTTGTCTTCTGACACAGCAGGCACGGCCTCAGTGTGGTATTATCTGTAATCCACACAAAAGCCTTGTCTCCTACTTCTTCCACCATATCACTCTTCAGTAAAATGACCTGGGACAGAGCCCTGTTCAAGAAGTCACTTATCTCCACAGGTTATCCCAGCCCTGTACACTTCATTATTCTGCACTGTCTGGTGGTCTCTGGTGAGGCTAGAGTAAACTTTTTTATCAGGTATACTTGTTCAGAAAATACTCCTAAACATATATGAAATCCCTCTGCATTCTGCTTTCTGGGAGTAGCAAAATTTCATGTCAGTTCCTCAGTTTGATGTCCTCCAAGGGATATCTGACTTCAGTGAGAAGATCTAGCTGGAAAGAAGTATGGGATGCCTCTTTGCAGCTCTACAGGATGTTCAAAGCCTCCTCACAAAAGCTTTTCAAGTCTGCAGTTTTTAGAATCTACGGTATAACCTGCATGTGAAGCTTTCTTGCCTTGTCATTAAGCTTATTAACCATTTCACTGGCTTCAGAAAGTTCCCACACAAGAATTCTGGATCTCATTAGTGGTTGATGGCTATTCTCCAGACTCCCAGCACGCTCCCCAGTCCAGCAGACCCCTCAGCTTGTGGCTAGACACGGTTGTATCACCTCCCAGCTCTGCCTTACCAACACACAAAAACAGTAAGAAGCCACAGATCAGGGTTTCTTGGAGTTGAATTGAAAGAGCAGCATCTCTCTCCACACCCAATATAGTTACAGGCATCCCATCCCCATGCTTTAGGCATGGGAACTGACCACTGTGCCCTTTCTGAGCTCCGAGCACAAGAAACTGATGAACAGATGAAAACTATAGTCCACTACTGATAGTCTTTACTGACAGGATTGTCATTCTTTGCCTCACCCCACATTTTGGCCAGAGCAATTGTCAGAGACTGCCTGCTCTTTGCACATAGCTTGCTCTGCCAAGATAGCTTCAGACAGCCCCCGCTAGAGCATAACTTTCCACTGACATCAACTTATTCTGTTCTCTTGACTTTTGCTGGAAATTTGCCCTCATGAACTTCTAACTCTTCTCAGGCCTCCGAGGCTATCATGGTTTCACTTTTTTGTGATATGTAGAGTATATGGAATCCACATGGACCATCAACAGTCACTTTAAACTTATGGTACACCTCCTCATATGACAGAGCTGACCTGTTATTGTGCTTTGCAAATACATTTGGATTTATTTTGCTGTATCTTCCTCTCTGTATCTTTCTTTACCTTCATCTCATTATTTGCTTCTGAATGTTGAAACACATACATGTCAAACCCTTCACCTGTAAGTCAGCATCAGAAAGTATTTTACAAGAATCTGGGACACTTTTCCTCATTTTGTTTGTCATTTCACATCTCCTATTACTCTATAAAAAACATTATAGCATTCCTCAGGTATAATAAATAGTTTTCTGCTCTCCCTCTCTTTATAATCCATTTGTAAGCAGTGAAGTCTCTATACATGTGTGTGTGTTTCTGTTCCTGTGTGTGTAATGATGTGTATTAAACTGTGAAGTTTAATAACTACTTTTTGAAGACTTGACATTTCAATTTCAGAGTGCATCTAAGTTTTAAAACATCAATAAAATTTCATTGGATAAACTACAGTACAACACACATCTTGGGCTGTAACTGTTTAGAAGAGGTCAAGGTAATTTTTCTGATTTTGGCTATCATACTTTCTCCTGTCTTTTTTGTTGTTGGTGGTGGTTTTTTAAACAGACTGCAGGGATCAGGCAATATCCAGCAATACCAACATTGCTGCTGGCTGTTTTGTTGCTGTATCTATTTGAGCTCTCCTCAGGCATTTGTTCTAACCATCTTTAGTGCTGATACCTGCTTCTTTGGCATACTTTCTGGCTGCTTCCCACACTTGAAACTTGTCCCGAGTGAGAACAAGCACCTGATGTGGCAGACTCTGATCACATTGAATTAGTGACAAGTTTGTTTGCTTGGGACTCTTTCCAATATCCTAACTGCTTTTTACCTAGGTGAAGTTTTTAATCTGCCTTCCCCAAACTGTCAGGATTTGAAGTGGAACAGCATTAATCTGCCAAGTTTACCAGCAGGTTCTTCTGAACCCAGTATAGATGCTCCCTTCCATGTTTTGAATACCAGGGTGAAATATATTCAAATGTATTCCTAGAGCATTACCCTACTAAGTTTATTGATCATTACACACACAGGAACAGAAACACACACACATGTATAGAGACACTCTCGCTTGGCTTGCTGTAATGAACTGCATGAGATTGTTCCTGCCTTCTCTGCCTACACCTTTCAAGTGAGTTCTCATGGAATCTGATGTACATCACTGGTACTCCGAAGATAATTTGACAACTGTTTTTCAGGTCTTAGGCAAATTTCATACGCCTCGCTCTGTCTCAAAGACAACTAGGCAGTTTTTATATAACAGCCCACTCCCTGCATCTACAGCTGCAAAAACCAGCAGGACTAAGAAAACAATTTTCTATATCCTGTGGTTTACATTCTCTACCCAACTCCCATCAGATACTGTATTCTTTAACTAACAATCCTACTACAGATTTATGGTGAAATCACTATTAAGACAAGCCAAGATGAAAGCAAATACATTTGTTTGTTTATGCATGGAAAGCAGACAAGATTGTTACTGAAGTTCATACAAACCCATTTACAGGTGATAAAAAGGCAGGAAAATCATGCCTATTTCAAGAAGACATCCAAAAGGCCCTCTAGAACCTGTAACAAGCTGTACACACCTAATCCACATAGCTGAGGTCTGAGGACATTTAAAGGAGTGCACTTCACACTAGAAAGCATGTTTGCTTTTAGATTTCATCTTCACTTATGGCTCTTCTGAGTTTTCAGTCAGCTTGAAATCATTCTCTAGCCCTGCCTGCAATTCTTTCTTAATGTAGTCAAGATGTTTCCTTCCTTCCTTCCTTCCTTCCTTCCTTCCTTCCTCCCTTCCTCCCTTCCTCCCTTCCCTCCCTTCCCTCCCTTCCCTCCCTCCCTCCCTTATCTATCTATCTATCTATCTATCTATCTATCTATCTATCTATCTATCTTTTCTTCATCAGCTCACTGGCTGACTCCTCCTGCTTTTAGAGCGCTGGCATTCCCTGGGCACAGCCAAGGCACAGCAGGAGATACTTGACCCAGCCAGCCACTGTCCCACGGCTGCACCCCAAACAGCTGGCTGGTGCACCCCAAACACGTGGTTGGTACACCCCAAACAGCTGGCTGGTGCACCCTGAGGCACAGAGCCGTCCACGAATGAGCAGAATAATGCTCATAGCTTCTCACCATGCCCATTGTGAACCTGTGACATCCCCTGTGATCAAAGAGAATATTAATTAATTTTAATTCAACCTAATAAAACCTTGAGGGGTTGGAGAGATGGGCAAAGAACCTTCTGAAATTCAACAAGGGCAAATGCAAGGTCCTGCAGCTGGGGAAGAATAACCCCCAGGCTAGGGGCCGATCTTCTGGGAAACAGCTTTGCAAAGAAGGACCTGGAGATGCTGGTGGACAATGAGCTGTCCATGAGCCACCAGTGTCCTTGTGGCCAGGAGGGCCAATGGTATCCTAGAATGCATTAGGAAGAGCATTCCCAGCAAATCGGGGAGGTTATCCTGCCCCTCTGCTCAGCCCTGGTGAGGCCAGATTTGGAGTGCTGTGTCCAGTGCTGGGCTCCTCAGTACAAGAGAATTATGGAGCTCCGGGAATGGCTCCAGCAGAGGGGCATGAGAGGACTGGAGCAACTCTCTTACAAGGAAAGGCTGAGGCAGCTGGGCCTCCTTGGTCTCGAGAAGAGATGGCTGAGAGGAGACCTCACCAATGTCTATGACAATCTGAAAGGAGTGTGCCAAGGAAGAGCCAGGCTCTGCTCGGTGCTGCTGAGCAATGAACAGGAGACAACGGGCAGAGACCGATGCACAGGAAGTTCCACCTGAACGTGATGGTGAACTTCTTTACTGTGCAAGTGACTGAGCACTGGAACAGATTGCCCAGAGGGGCTGTGGATTATCCGTCACTGAAAACATTCAAGAACTGTCTCCATGCAATTCCGTGCCATGTGCTCTCGGACGACCCTGCCTGAGCAGATTGCTCGGACCAGCTACCCCGTGATCCGTGCCAACCTGACCCATTCTGTGACTCACTGGATCCCTGTGGCGGGACAGCAGCACGTCACCGAGCGCCCAGAGGCGACGCCCCGCGATCTCCCGCGCTTTTCGTCCCTCCCCTTCCCTGCCCTCCCCCTCTCCCCGGCCCGTCCCCAGCTCCGCGTCCCGGCGCGACCCCTCCCTGCCCGCACCGCCCGACCGCGGCTCCGGCCAATCCCGCCGGGGCTGCCAGAGCCGTTCGCCAATCAGAGCGCTCCGCCGCCCCTGCCGTCCGCCCCCGACGCGGCGGCGCACCAATGACACGCGAGGAGACAAACCCCCATTGAGGGTCGGTTGAGCCGCCGTTCCTCGCTGCCCGCCTCGCCCCGAGCCGCCGATACGTCAGAGGGAGGCAGGGCCAATCGGGGGCGAGGCTCCGTGCGCCGCGGCCAATGGGAGGGCGGCTGGCGTTGCGGCCCCGCCCCTTGTTCCCCCGCCGGCGGCGCGGCCGGCGCTCCCCCTTCCTCCCTCTCCTTCCCTCTCGCAGCAATGGCGGCGACGGAGCAGGAGCAGTTCTACGCCCTCCTCGGCAACCTGCTCAGCCCGGACAATGCAGTCCGCAAGCAGGCCGAGGTAACGGGGCCGCCGCGTCAGCGGCCGCCGAGACGGCCTGTCAGACCCGCCGGGCCTCGCTGGAGGGCGGGAGGGAGGAAGGAAGGGAGGGGGGCAGGGAGGCGGCGGGGCCGGCCGAGCCCCACGTGTGAACAGCGGCACCGGCTGCCGCCAGGGCGGTGCGGGCCTTCCCCCGGTCGGGGCGGCGGGGCCGGGCGGTGGCGGCCGTTTTGCCTGGCGGGCGCAGGGCCCGCGCCGGCCCTTGGCCCGTGAGGGCGCGAAGGGTCCCGTTACTCCCCTCGGCGCCCGCCGCGGCGTGTCCGGCACCGCTCTCGCTCCTCGCCCGCCTCGAGACCGCCTCCCCCCGCGGCCCGTGCGGGACCGTCCCCAGGGGCTGCTTGTCCCCGTTGCCCGTGGCTGGCTCCGCCTGAGCCGCCCGGCGTGACGGAGCGCGGCCCCGGCCCCGCCGCGCAGGGGGGGCCACAAGCCGGCGGCGGCAGCGGCGTGTGGGGGGGCGGCTCTCGGTGGCTCGGGCGCGGAGGCGTTTCCCGAAGGAGGTCAGAGCGGGTGCCTGGCGCGATGGAAGCGCTCTTGTGTGCGCTCCCGAAGCGGCCCTCGCTGGGGCTCCGGGCCCCCGCCCCAGCTTGGCCGGCAGGAGCGGGACCGAAGTTGCCGCGCAGTAGTTTGGTCTTTTAACTTTTCGGAACGGCCCCGTGTCTATTCAAGTGTTTCGTCAGCTAAGAAGTATTTCACCCAAAAGAAGTGTTTTCAATATGCTGAGTTTCTCTTGTTATCAGCAAAAAGTTTTCAGACGTGTTGTTTCAGCTGAAATTCTTTGTGGCGGCTAAGCCACGTTAATTCTTTCTCTCTGTCATGCTTAAGGCTCCATTGTCAAGCCTGGTGGGGAATCTCTCCCGTTGAATTAAATACCAGCGTCTAGGTTTAGCATGAATTCCCCCTGCATGGCTGCATCGGGTCTTTTATCGCGCTCATCACTCCAGCGGTCAGCAGAGTTCAGCGCATTGTTTGGTGAAGAATAAAAAGCATTATTCCTGATCCTGCAGTGAAAATTCCTCAAATATTAATCCAGAGTGAGAAGGAGGGGAGACATACTTTTTTAGAAAGCTAGTGCAGTTCGGTATTGATAACTGCACTTTCTAGAGAGTCAGTAAGAATTATTCCCACATTCCTGAACATAGAGCTGCAATGGAGGCCATTCCCTGGGAGCTGAATTTCCTTCTCAACTGCATACATATAACCTAAAAACATTTCTATAAAATTTTGAACTCGATTGGAATCGTAACAAAGCAAGTTCATTGTGCAGCTGTGTCACAATGCCTATGAAATAAAACATTGGATAAGAACTCTAAAGCTTAGATTCTTAAAACTGGCATATTTTGTCAGAAACCTGCTTGAAACTGAGTTGGAGTTCTTTTTAATCTTCATAGATACATATGCACTATGGTCAGTCAGAATAAGAAACCTTAATTGGCTTTTCAAGTTTGTTAGTTTCCTATAAAAATACAAGGAGTAGTATGATTTTCACTTATTTACTGCACTGAATTTGGGATTATTTTCTGAATATTTCCAAGGTATGCTGCAACTACTTTTATGTTTTAGGATAATTCAGAGTGAAAGGGTCCTCAGGATGTCTGCCATGCTCAAAGCAGTGTCATCTATCAGGTCAGATCAGGTCACTAGGGGCTTTGTCCTGCTGACTCTTGAAAACCTCTGAGAATGGAGACTGCACAAGCTCTTTGAGTTACTCACTCCTGCTTGACTTGTCCTCATTAGGACAGAGAGATCTGGACCTCTTCCAGTCTGAACCTCCTTTTTTCAGTTTATGCCTGTTGTCTGTCAGTTTTCCACCATGCATGGCTGTGAAGAGCCCCACGTAGTCTTCATGGTGGGTTAGTGAACTTTCACCTAGAAACACAAATCTGTGTCTCTACAGTGTAACAAGACTGACTTGAATTGTCTATTTCCTGAAGTAAGATTTCTTTGGATAAAAACTTTGCATAGCCTTTAAAATATTTGCTTCCTAAAATCATATAGGACTCATTCTTGGTTTTAAACATAGGCATAGTCCAATCAGTTCTTCAAAGTGTACTTACTGTTGAAAGGTAGTATTGAATACATAAAGGTAAATTGAATAGCAGGTTTTCATTTGTACCCAATGAAAACCAGTCAGAATGAGAAACGGATAGATGGGGAACTAAGCAGACTCAGGTTATTTCAAACAGGTTTGGTCATTGAAATGAGAATGAGGGGTGTTCAGTTGAAGACTGAACTTGATAGAGATGTAGAGTCATATCCTGTTTGGAAGGATTGTAGCAAAAGCTGTTAAAAAAAAGGGTGAGGAAGAAAGCCTGATGACTCCAAACTCAATTTATGTGTATGGATTTAGGTGTGTATAGTCTGCTCTTGTGAGACCCTGCCGGAGTACTGTGTCCACCTCTGTGGCCCCCAGCACAAGAAGGGCATGGGGCTGTTGGAGGTGGTCTAGAGGAGGGTCACAAAGATGATCAGAGGGACTGAACAGCTCTTCCTGTGAAAGACAGGCTGGGACAGTTGGGGTTGTTCAGCCTGGAGAAGACTAGCGACACCTTAGAGCAGCCTTCAAGTACCTAAAGGGGACCTGCAAGAAAGGTGGAGAGGGGCTTTTACAAGGGCAAGGGGCAGTGGCTTTAAACTTGAGGAGTGCAGCTTTAGATTTGATATATGGAGTAAATTTTTTACTGTGAGGTTGTTGAGGCACTGGAACAGGCTGCCCAGAGAAGCTGTAATGCCCTGTTCTTGGAAGTATTAAGTCTAGGTTAGCTGAGGCTTTGAGTAACCTAGTCTAGTGGAAGGTATCCCTGCCCATGGCAGAGGGTTTGGAACTAGATGGTCATTAATGTCCCTCCCAATCCAAAACATTCTGTGATTATGTGTGTCAGCTAGCATGCTCATAACTTAACCTGACTAACTGGCTGAAATCTGGTTGGTTTATTTTACCATCTATCCTGGAACATTGTTGACTATAAAAGCCTATCTTCCTCTTACTTGTGTGTCTGTCTTCTAATAGAGAATTTTTTATTTACTTTTTTTTGGTGATTTTATGCTCTTTTTTAAAGTGCATTTCTCAGGTGTGGGAGAACATGAGTAGTAAGTGTAGACAATAGATACTTTATTGCATGTGTTATGAAAGTTGGTCATGGTGCGTGAGAAATTCATACTTCTGTATAAGATAACTGGGAAACTAATTGTAAACTTAAAGAATACACTAAGATGTAGCCAGGCCCAGGTACAAGGAGTGTAGGCAAGACTGGTGATAAGATGGGTAGGGCCAGCAAAGAAGTTTCCCACCAGCCCAAAGGGAAGGTTCTGTGTTTTGCCATGTATTCCTTGTGCCCCTTTGCTTTAGCATCCTCTGAGTGCAGTTTACTGAATTGACAGAGTTATACCATTGAACAACTGCTTAGGTTGCTGCCATTTTTAGTGAGTTAAACAAACAACTCAAAATAGAATTTTATGGTTGTCAGAATTGACATGAAAGAAGCTGGCTTTTACTGTGCTTCAGCTGTCTGTCAAAGTCCGTGCTGGGCCTGGCTTTGGGGAACTGTCATGTTTCTGTATTAGTCTTTGGATTTGTAGATAATAATGCAATATAAATATATACATTCATGGAAGAGGTTAACCTGAGAAGACTTTCTATTCTGACCTTAAACCTCATTTAATTTCGCAGTCTCCATGAAATGATTAGATTAAATATAGGGATTCATTGGGGATTCAGAGTCTCATTGACTGTGAGTGTATGTTGGCAACTAGAGAGAATGTGAAATGAGGATTGACTTTGTGAAGAAGGCCTGCTAGGAAGCAGGTACAGAAAGGGAGGAAGATGATGTCTAATATTAAATGCAAAACTGCTTAATTGACAGTAGCAGGTATCCTGTCAGGTTGTGTAAGAGTTTGTTAGAGTATTGGAAGGAGCTACTGCACTGTTGGAAATGGGAAGTAGGCAGGCAGAGAACTGATAGAAATGAACCTGAGCTTTGCAGAATAGTCTCATTCCTTGAGTTCAGGATGGGATAACGAATATTTGAAAAGGGTGAAGTAATTCATCTTCAAGATTGTCCACAAAAAGTAACTCAGAGATGCTAACTATAGAACTATTTCTGAACATTATGAGGGGTTGCTATTTAGCTTGTGATTCTCCTGCTCCTACCTACATAGGTTAAGTATATTAAAAAAACCCATTTCGTTTCAAAATGCTCTCATATACCATGTTTTGGATAGCAAAGGTTGTTTTACTGTATTTTCACTCTAGCTTCTAAGTAACAATATAATTTATAAAGGAGGTGTATAAAGTGCATGCCAGAAGCATGTAAGACAGTGTAACTGAACTTCTCATTAAACTTTTCATTTTGTTAAGAGGGTTTTCCTAAGGAGAAGACTAAATAGCCTCTCTGAAATTAAGGCAGGAGTTTAAAAATAAGATGTTCTTATTTAGAATGTGTGGTTGAGACATGTGGCTGCCACATAACATTGTAGAGGTTCAAAACCAGAACTGATCCAATTTTTGGGCTATACGTTTGTCTGTGATTATTAACCTGTTGGTCACGGCTCAGTCTCAGGCTTCCAAAGTTCTTAATTCTTTGATATGATAAAAGCGGTGATGGATTCCCAGTAGGACATGTTTGGTGTATGTTGTATTTCTATGAGTTTATGTTCAATTTATATTTTGTAACTAATCTCCTAAGTAGCCAGTCATGCATATGTAGATCATTCCAATATGGCAGATCTTTCTAGATAACTAAGATTTTACTCATAATTTTAAAATAGGTCATACATTTTTTATTTTGATAAACTTAAATTTTTTTCTGTGATTTTTTTTTAATTGGGTGGATACTGATGTTGTTTTAAAAGGAAAGTCAATTAATATTAATGCTTAACACATACTTTCTAATAAATGTTTACAATAAGCTGCATCTCTTTTAATGCAGGAGACCTACGAGACTATTCCAGGCCCATCAAAGATCACTTACCTCCTGCAGGCAATCAGGGACAACACTACTCCCGAGGAGGTATGGCTCAATAACCTTGGATTTGTGCAGATTTTCAAGGGGACTTGGAGAAGAGGGGAGGGAGGAAATCAGTGCTGATCATTTTGGGATAAATGAGCAAGTTTGGCATTAACTGAAGCATCTTAATTTACTGCACGTTTGTAGAGGGATCATAGCCTTCTCATCTTGTTTGTTGCATGCCCAATTCACTAGGTGAGACTTTTTGGTGCAGGATATTTAGTTGCATGAATAGTTTTTCATATGCAACTGCTTGGATCTCCATTGTTTTCTGTTGTGTGCTTTGCTTAATGAGTGCTTTTTTCCATGAAATATGTAGCTAATATGTGACTTACTGACATGTTTCTTCAAGTTACATTTGAGAAGTGATTTCTACTTGGGGTCCTGTGCCTAAACATATTAAACTTGTGTGTTGTCTGAAACTTACAGTGCTTCTTAAGTCCTCTAGCAGTATTATGGAATGAGTGGAGAATAGTCTAAACATTATACATATTTTTTAATCTGGGCATAAAGTAAGGGTGCTTTTTAGTTACTCCTTAGTTTTGTAAGTTTCACAACTTCAGCAATCAGTTAAAGTACTTACTGGTAAAACTATTATTCACTTGGATATTCAGAGTGAAGAACTACTAAACTTCTGAGATATTACAAATTTTAGAGTTACTTAATTTCTGAACAATATTTTAAGAGCATAAGTGTTCTGTTTCTCTATGGATAACAATCTCTTCTGGCAGACTATTCAATTTAGAGTTGCCATTTGTGCTTTTTAATGCTAAGAAAGTATCAGCTTACTCATACTGATGCTTATCAATCTGCAATTTTGTGTTCTTCTGACAGACTCCTTCAATATTATACTAGCAACTAGTTGCATAAGAGGTATCTAGTTTTCCTTGCTGCTCCTCTGAGATGTTTCAAATGATAGAAAGTGTAAAGCAGTGTTACTACAAAGTGTAAATAGATACTTGTTTTGTATGTTTGCTGATTTTATTCCCTGTACATCAGCTAAGGAAATAGCCCAGTGTAAAACTTGGGAATCTTGCCAATAACTTGTATTCCAACTTGCAAAGTACAAAAAAATCTTTTCACCTATAGAAGTTACTCTTGCCAAGACATCAAAGGCTAACATTTGTAGAATAACTTGACATTTAACTCCACCAATGGATTAATCAAAGAAAGGTTTAAATGTTAGCTCTTAACATAAGTAAGCATTACGTGCTGAAAAAATCCTGATTAATAAAACCTACAACCTCTTCCCTGTAAATCCAACTACTTAGTAGCCTAATTAGAGCCTAAGTGAAGTAATCCCCATGCTCAATCTAAACACTGCGTAGAAACATGGTGGGAAACATTCTGTGCATGTTTAATATGATGCTGGTATCAACAGGTAGTTTCTGCATATGTTTTATAGAGATCCAAATGCTGAGCAGAATATTGCATGTCACCAGTGGATAGAGCTTTGGGACTGGTATGTGTCCTCTGAGCACACTGAATGTACCAGTGCCAAAGCAGAGGATGCTGGAAGGAGCTTCAGAACTTTAAACATGCCTTGTCCAGGCTGTGTGAAAGCTGGGTTCAGATCCCTCTTCACCTTGAAGCCTCTGTACTGCTTTACCTCCTGACAGGAAAATTAGGCTGAAGAAAATACCCCATCCTGTTTGCATGAGTTGGGTGGCTGTGCTGTAGAGAGCACAGATCTGTAGGACTATTCAGACAGCAGCTGGGGAAATCCCCCCTCTGCAACCCTGTAGTTCTGGCATTTAAATGAAGAAACCGGGATGCAGATAGTGCTCCTAGTACCCCTTGCATTTGACTTAGAAAACACCATGTAGCTAATGCTAAAATTTGCATTAATAGCAAAGTAACACTGCTCACAAAAGTGGAGGGAAGCATCTGACTTAGCGGCTAGAACACTTCTGTGCCAGGTGATGTGCAAGTTTGTACACCTCAGACTGAGGAGGGTCTTGTCCTTACTTCCTTCACTTGTAGTCTCGCTGTTATGAAGTTAAGACTCTACTTTCTATGCAACTGCATTTTAAAGGGCTGTACAGAAAGATGATTTATATTCACAGTTTATTTGATTCCTTTTATTCTTAGGACTTGTCTTAAGGTATTTTAGGCTTTTACTTCACAGTTTTGATTTACCACGTAAATCCTTGAGAGGAGCAGAATTTCTGGATTTTCTCCTGCATTTATTTTTTCTTTGTTAACTCTGGATTAGTTTTGATTGTATCCTAATTTACAGATGACTGATAAAATAGCAAATGCTCTGTAAAACTGTTTCTGCTGTACTCACAGCCTTCTTGGAAGGCCCTGACCTCTCCCCGACCTCTGCCCGTATTGTCACATGAAGGGATGCATTTCTTAGTTTGAAGACTGCTGTTGTGGAGAGCCTCTTGTTAAGCCTTTGGGAAGGAAGGCAGCCCAAGGATGCACCATAGTTCTGCCATTGTCTGTGCACCTTGGGCACTCTGTGCTTTGAATTCCACATAGGACTGGATCTCTGAATGACATTGTTCATGTCCATGTTTGGACCATGTGCTAAATGTTCTTTACTTCCATCCCTGCATGTTTTCCTCCTTGAGGACTTGAAAGGAACAATAAAGCAAAAGTTCGGTGTGACAGTGCTACACAAGATAGTCAGACTCTTTCTTATAAAACATGTAGGGTTACTTGGATGCTTTGAATATCAGTGGAGAGCATGGTGTCCCAGATTGCTGTTCATAATTTTGCTGCTGCCACCTTGCTCAGCAAATTGATTTCATTTTTGTGCCTTGTTTCCATCATCCCTAAAATACTAAAATATTTTAAACAACCTAGAAATTCTACTAATCAGAAGCAGTATGTTGAAATTTTAGTATTATGACTACTTTTATGTTAATAACTTTTAACACTTCAGTTTTATGGGAGCATGTCAGTAATTTAGACATGCAGAAGACCCAGTGCTGGGAAAAAATGTGCTGTCTTTATGCTTCATTGGTAGCTGGAATTCCTTCTTTGGGGATGTATGCTTTATATTGTTCCCCTCCTCAATAAAAGCTATTGCTACTAAATTGCAGAATTTTTAAATGCTTGTTTGAGTACATATCTTGAAATACTTAAACATAAAAGAACCTTTGGGGTGTGTGAAAAATACATATATTCTTTTTTAGAGTAGAAGAAACAGCCCAGGAGGTGCCATTAATTCAGCCATGTTTGTCATAATTAAATTAACAATTATAGTTTTCATATGTAAGTGAATATCTGCTGAGGAAAATATGCTATTTTTTTATTATTAGAAGTCAGTCAGTCATTTGTCACTCCTTGAAACACTTGAATTTGCTTTAGGGATTTTGGGGATTGGTTTTTTTTCCTAAGCTAGTAACTATAACCAGGAGATAATTCATGTAGTGCTGATCTTGTGTCTTTCTGTATGCCTTACTACTTGTGTTTTTACTTTGCAATCAGTCTGTTTATCAGCCTTCTAATATTTTAAATTCCTCAGAATTAAGAATTTAAATTCTCATGAAGCATGTAGTCTCCACCTCTATTCCTGGTCTGTCCACCTGCTATTACTCCATGAACGAATAGAATATAATGCAAGTTCAGTCATTATCAGATGTCAGGAAATATGCACTGAAACACAATGCCTTGAGTAAGGGAAGGCATAACACCAGCGTTTGTGCCGTGTTTAGTCCCACTGAACTTGCTCCCCACTTAAGGTATTTCTATGTAAGTTTACCATACAAATGAGGAAAAATTTAATCTTTCCCAATATTGGTGCTCCAAGAGATGGCAGAAGGAAAGATACCATTATATTGCAGTACCATGAAAGTGTTTAGACACATTGTTAGTGAGATTTCCACAGGCAGTGAGGGAAGAATGTCCTTCCAAACTCATGTGCCCCATATGACAGCCTATTGCTAGAGAATCTTGGCTTCTGATGGGAGCTACAGCACAGGTGGGCACTGTGACTGTTCACCTGCTGCCTTCCTTACATCTGCTAGGGAAGAGCTAATCCTAGGGAAGAGCTAATCCTACATATGTGGTGGCCTTAGTCCACACTGGAGATGGTGAGGAGGAGATAAGGAATGATGAAGAGTTGAGTCCATTTCTACTCTTTTCCTTCTGCTGGTACAGAGACGCTTTGTGTGCACTACTCTGTAGCTCTGCGGAAGAGAGCTGGGTAGATTAGAAAAAGACAGTCTGGAGATTGCAGAACGTAAGAATAGTATCTTGGGTGATATTCTAGCAATACCTGATATTTACAGGGTATGTTAGAAGTCGACACTTTGTAGCAGTTTGTGTTTCACATCTATAGGTTATGCCATAGTAACATTATTGAGAAATTGGAATTGATTACTTTTGCTGCTCATTGAACAGTTCTGAATTTCAAAGGCTTATAAGTGAAACTGTTTTGTCATTCAAGTGTGCATTAAATAAAGATATCTTAGGAAAAAATTGAGTTTGGATTATTTTTGGTGAGAATTTAGCACACATAAGGTTTTGTTACACGTGTTAAACTTTGGAAGTATGGGTGGTGATTTTTAATTACTTTGTGTCCTTAACCACCAGTTAGTGAGCATTCTATTAAGTTATTCAGAGAGCTTCATTTGTCTTTTTTCCTTTACTACATGTGTTGCTCTATGAATTACTAAGCCATGTTTTTTGCTTCTAGTTCTTGTACAATTGTAAGTAAATATGGATGTGTAAATGATACTGTTGTAAAATAGGTGTACACATACAGAAAGCAAGATTGTAATATGTGATATTGAGGTTCCTATGTTTAAGTTCAAGTTTAAAGAAAAAAGTTTCATCACAGGCCTGCAAAACACTGAAAGCTTTGTTTTGACTTGGATTTGGGTTTTCTTTTTGTGTATGTGGCTTTTTTATTGTTCAGAGAAGAGTTTTATTTGCCAAATTCTAACTGTAGGTTCTTGAGTCTTTAGCTTTAAGTTTAGTTGTTTGAGAAAGTGAAGGAGTATTTACAAGTTAATTATCTGACAGAGTTGCCTCAATAAGTCACTTTTTAATCCAGAAAAACCTGTCTCGATTATAATGACCTCATGAGGCCATTTAAAATAGAAAGAATTGATGCTTTAAAGATCTTTCAATAACACAGCTAAGTTCTTAACTTGCCACAAAATATGTCTGAGGTTCAGCTATTGAAAAAGCCTGAATACCTCAGTACTGTGATTATTTCTTTGAAGGGCTGTGAGTGTCAGAAACATGGCGGTAAGCTGATGTTTCTTTACTATGTTTTTTTTTACTATCATTATTGTCATCTGTTGCTTGAGAAGTATTTCATTCACCAAAGAAGTCTACACAATGGAAGTGTCATTTGGAAGCATGATGTTGATGTTCTCTTGTAGGAGCATGATTATCATATCAAACACTTTAACACACACACACTTCTCCTTCAACAGGCTCGGCAGATGGCAGCTGTCCTTCTGCGCCGCCTGTTGTCATCTGCATTTGAAGAAGTTTATCCAGCTCTGTCACCTGAGGATCAGACATCAGTCAAGAGTGAATTGCTGCTCTTTATCCAGCTAGAAATGCAGTCCACTATGAGAAAGAAAATATGTGACATAGTTGCTGAATTGGCCAGGAATTTAATAGGTACTTTATTTATATAAGTTGATACTGTAGTAAAATGTTTATTGGTAGAATTTGTATTTGTATCTCTTGTTCTTTAGTCCTGCTTAGGCGTTTATCATATTTACATATTATAGGCCACAGAATCAGCACATCGTGTGCTAACTGATTCTGTGGCCTGTAATAGAACCTAATATTTGTTCACGCTATCCTTGACCAGATAAAAATAAGATTCTTAAACTCTGCTTTTTAAATTGCTCAAGTTTAGGTGAGATTGTATTAAGGTTTATAAATCCAGTTTTGTGTAAATTGTCATGAATTATGCTGAACATTGCAGTTTCTTTTTTTGAGTGCTGCTATATACAGTAAACAGATCATCTTCTGTTCTAGAGTGTTTTTAGATTAAACATTTCACAATATTTTACATTGTGACTTAGGCACATCTTCAGATCAGGGAGTCAGTGATGACTGGTTTTCCTGCACAATTGATATCTCACCATTCTAAAGTTTGCTTATCCTAAACCTTTGTTACATTTAATATAGATGAAGATGGCAACAACCAGTGGCCAGAAGTTCTGAAATTCTTATTTGACTCTGTCAGCTCTCAGAATGTGGGACTGCGTGAGGCTGCTCTACATATTTTCTGGTAATTTTCTACATTTTTGTAGGATAGCCAAATCACGTCTGAAAATAAAACAAAACTGTCACAATGTAATTAACTAGCAACCGTATTTATTTCATTAATTTTCTTCTGTACTGGCTTACTTAAACATGTACAGTTACAATCTGTGACTTAAACAATGGATAAGTTTGAAATAGTAGTTTAATTTAACCTTAATTTGTGTGAATTTTTATTAATGTTTTTGTCTTATCCTTAGGAATTTTCCTGGGATTTTTGGGAATCAACAGCAACACTATTTGGATGTCATTAAGAGAATGCTGGTTCAGTGTATGCAAGATCAGGAGCATCCCTCAGTAAGACCTTTATGTTCTTCTGGGATTTTAGTATGTCCTGAGCATAGAAACTCAGTGCAGTAGTATCAAACATAAAGGTTAAACCATAGATTTCAACCAGAGAATTACATTACCTGAAACTAATGTACATGCAGCAGGCACAGTCAAAACTCTGTAAAACCAAAGGCTCAGACCCTTTTGTGGTGCTAAAACTGACTGGCTGCTCATATCTGCGTTGCTTATGCCCAGATTCTTTCCTAGTTATGCTTGGAGAAACCCAGTTGCAGTGGCCCCAGGCAGATGGGGTTTTAGCCAGCATTAAGGGGTCAGAAATTCCTTGTTAAATTCTCTTTCTGGCCTTTGTGTTTAACAGTGTAAGTCTGTCTTGTCTCTATATACAGTATCTGTACAGGGTATGTCTCAAAATTCTGAATATAGAACAACAACTCGAACTGTTTGAGCATGTTTTGCTCTAAGGGTGTATGAGCTAGCCTTGCTTTTCTGGAAGGCTTCAGATTAATTGATTTGTGCAGAGAATTGTACTTTGGAAATGTTTCTCTTGTGGAAAATGCTGGGCAAGGATAGGAAACCCTGCTGTGATATATGGGTTCAGTTTGCTGCTCCCCCAAGGATTACTTTTTGTGACCTTTGAAAGTCAACTGAATAACATTTTCTGAAGTACCACAAGTCATGCCTTTAAAGAAGCATGTCTTAAACACTTAGATCACACTTCTTGAAAAATGAGACTGACACTTGCATGCACATTTGAAGTTTTGATGGAAGTTGAAAACAATGGGGTTTTTTCCTCTTTTCTTTCATTACATGTAAACCACCAAAACAAAAAGCAAAACTGGGGACTACTTGCCACCTCCTATGATAAACTTTTTGTATTGTAGACAGTGTAGATGCTGATGGTCTTCGTTATTGTTTTACCTTAATTTGAGGTAAAATTTAAAATCCCATGTTAAAAACTAGCAGAGGCATGTAGTTTCAGTACTAGTTTCTCACGTTTATTTTTCCACTCATGTCTTTTAGATCAAAACTTTGTCTGCTAGAGCTGCAGCTGCATTTGTGCTTGCTAATGAGCTCAATGCTCCCCTTCTTAAACATTTTGCAGACTTGCTACCTGGAATCTTGCAGGTAAGAAACCAAACAACATGTGCCATTACTGTCTGTATTGACTGCATCCAAATGTAAGTTACTGGTCTGCAAATTCATGAATTTTTGCTGAGACCTGAATTAACTGAGCCTTTTAGCCAGGCAGCAGTCACCAGCATGATGAAGTGGAGACTAATAAGGAATTTTGCAAGGAGAGGATAATTGATAGGGTTTTAAAGAAAATAGCTCAGTGCTGATTAACTTATGCAGTGTTACAGAGAGAAATGAGTTGAAATTCTTTGTAAGGGATATAGGTCAAAATCATACCGCTTTTAAATTAACCATGATATTGAAATATAGTTTAAATATGGGCTACCCTGAGATTTGAAGTAATCTGTAATTGGGAAATTCATGGACTTGTGGTGTCCTGTATCTCTTCACTTTAGAGGAAAGCCTAGAATTATTCTGAACATAGATTCTGAGACTGAGAACAAGAGTCTGTAGAAATTATCTTTATTGTTTGATAAATTAGGAAATTGCTAATAAAAGGCCATTTTAAGCTTCATATAATTTCTGAGGCTGGATTAGATCTCTTGGATGGATGAATTTGAGCAAAAGTTGAAATTCTAGTGTAAGGTTATTTACTTTTGCAGAGAAAGCTATTGTAAACCAAACCAGAGACAAAAATGGCTTGAGCTCTGAAGGATGACAATTTCACAGTACACTTCCCTTTCTATATCAAGAAACAGTGGAAGCAACTAAGTTTGATATGATAACACAGGAAGTGAACTTCTGGTGATTTTAAATTAGGCTAAATTTACATTAAAGATAGACTTCTCACTACAGTCAGAACAGCAGGTTCCTGTTGACAGTGTGAGCTGTAAACTGCATGTGCTTTGTGGCAAGCTGAAGAAAAATTTTGCCAAAATCTGCTGGCATCTGCAACTGGTGGAATTCTGCTTGATCTTAAATGCGAACTGAGAGGAATTTACTTGAATCATCTGAACTTGAAAATGGGCTATAGTGTATTAAGTAGTTTGATACTGAGGTCTCTATTTGGTGGTTAGTCCCTGTCAGTAACAATTTTAAAAGTTGTAACTGCCTAGAAGGACTTTGGCTACATAGTACTGTGTAAGTGGGGAGGAGGCAGGGTTTAGGGTGGTCATACCATTTGTCTTGATGTGTGGCACTTAAATAGTATGTGGGTTTTAGGTATTAGGCTAATAGCCCACTCTGTACTGTAACTTCCAATGCTACTATTACACTATTTAGACATTGTAACAACACATGTTCTTGGCTCGCATTTTCAAGCTTTCCTTTGCAAATACCAAGCACAGAGCTATGTTATGAAATCTGTCTTTTTAAAGTACTTACTGCAAGAAGAACTAGATTTTCTGGCTGCGGTAACACAAGATGGATATGAAGATCAGAGTTTATAAATAGGAATGTGTTAGAATAGTGATGAGTGACCTTTGGAGACAGTTGGATGCTTTTTTTGTTGCTGTTGAAATTCATTTTGTTGAAATACTGACGCGGTAGAAAAGCTAAAAATAAAATTCTGACTTGGCATATCAGTCTTTTTAGTACAACATCTATAATGGTTATGCTGGAAGTTGAACTTCCAAAACTGACAGTTGAAACTTTTATCCAAAGCTTTCTCTTGCAAAGGGAGGTAAAAGCAGATGGAACTTCACGGACTTCCTTGGACATTGTTTGATGCTATAGAAAAGTGCCTCTGCCTTTTTGGGCTCACTTTTCACTTTGTGCTGCTTTCTTCAGAAAACCAGTCTTGCTTTAAGATACTGTCAGGGTTGCAGTGGGTATAAAATACAGTTTTGCAGAAAATTTCAGTAAATATTACATTGTCCTTTGAGAGAATCAGAGGATGTTGTAGCTGTTACACCAAAAGGCCTTAACCCCATGACAGATTTTTTTTCCAAATTTTTCCAGAACATTTCTGGTACTAGAAGATGCTGCTTCTGTGTTGAAAGTGTGGATTGTATCAGTACCATTATCAAAAATGTTGAATTGTAGACTTAAATATTAAAAATCACTTAGTTACTTACTTCAAAAAATGTTTCAACATTAGGAAAACATAAAATACTTTGCTAATGAAAATCCCTTTCAAAACCTCAGAAGTGAGTGTAAAGACTTTTTTCTTTGAAGCTTTGTTTACTTCTAGATTATAACACCATTGAGTAAGTGTTCTGTTTTGGCACTAAAATATCACCCTGATCAGTTAAAAGTAAGTTTTAAATTACTTTTCAGAATGTGGATATGGGTTAGGAAAGATAGCTACAAAAAGCTTGATTTCTTTTTCTCTTTTCCGTGTCTGTGACTGAAGGCTGAAGGGTCTGCTTTAATTTGGTGGCTCTTGAGGGATGTCTGGAAAAAAACCTCTTTTATCTTGTGGTTCCTCGTGTTTATAAGCATGAGCTATTCAAAACTTTTCTCACGTAACAGGCAAAAGAGGAGTTAGGCTTATTTTCCTTCTTTTGAGCAGATTTTTTTTTTTTTAAATGGATTTTGAAGTTGTTGTCAGAACTTAATGGTTTTGCATGTTGGAGCCTCTGATGTGTGACCTTAATTCTTTCTGACTGTCTGCAGTGTTAGATTTGAACACTGTGAGCCATAACTTAGTTGTAGAAAACTTGTCATTTTGGATGCTGCATAGTATCCTCTTATGGATTTATGCACACAGGTCACCATAGCAGGGTCTGACTCTGGGATCCTGCTGAAAGCTGGAGTGAAGGCTTCTAATTAATTGTATTCTATTAGTTCTTAGGTTACAGCTTGAACTGGTGCCTCCAGAGAGGGACCCCTACCCCATTTCATGTCTCCCAACTGTTCGTGTGCCACCAGTGGCCCAGTCCCCAGCCACTTCTGGTTGGTGGTCTCTTGATTTCTTACTGGTTTTCACTGTTTCAGGGCTGATCTTCTGATGAAGTTACTTCATTCTCTTGGAATTATCTGCTTGATTCTTGTCTTCATTCTGCTTGTATCTGCTGAAATCAGTTAGTTCATTGTTAGAAGCATTAGTTTTAACAAAAAGTTTACTCTGGTCAGTTATTGTGGCCTCAGGCTTTGGCTACTTCACTACTAATACTAAATGAGACTGTTCAGAGAAACAAGAATACAATTAATGAAATTCCTTCTATAACACTGGTCCTATTCATAATGTTGTTTAGTTTTATTTAATCTTATCTCCATCTTATCTTTTTATAGGCTCTAAATGATTCCTGCTACCAAAATGATGATTCTGTTCTGAAATCCCTTGTAGAAATTGCAGATTCTGTTCCGAAGTATTTACGACCACATTTAGAAGCTACTTTGCAACTAACTCTGAAGGTAAAGCTAGGAATGTTTTTTAAGAATCACTTTTTCCACCCCAAAACTTCTGTTCTAACCATTTGTTCTAATCTTTTGGGTTGTAGTTGTGTGCAGATGCCAGTCTCAGTAACATGCAGCGTCAGTTGGCACTTGAAGTAATTGTGGCCTTGTCAGAAACTGCTGCTGCTATGCTGAGGAGGCATACAAATATTATTGCACAAGCCAGTAAGTATTTTCCTCTTTTTCTTTGTTGAAACAGTAGTCCTTTGCAGTATTAAATTGACTTTGCTGTTGGTCAGTGGCAAAACCACATCCAACTGAGAGTTTACTGGTGCTCATAACTTAAGAAAACTCAGTTCAATGTCACCTAATGAAGTAACCCCCTTCCTATTATGACTCTTCATAAATTAATCCATGCCTATGCAGCACCAAAAATTTGAATAAAAATACAGTGGACTCTTATTAGATGTTTCCAAGGAAAACACTACTTGCATGTTTTTCTGCTGGCTTTGGAAGATTTTACTGTAATGAAAAAAGGCGTTTAGTTCTTAAGTTCTACGTTCGGAGTTTGGTATGTAGGCCAGATACTCTCGTACTGGCAAGTCAAGACTGAAGGAATTCAGCGTGCATGTTGAGTATCAGTGATGAGTTAAAGCTGTGAATTAAAAAATCAGATGCTGGTATAAATACATAGAAATAATCTAATTAGCCTATTTAACATGTGGATGGTAAAGTCTTTGAAGAAACACTTTTAGAAACATGCATTGTTATATGAAATGCTAAAAATAAATGTCTTCTGGGCAGCCCCAGCATCAATGCTGTTTGTACTGGTGTTTCTTTGCCTTTTAAACCCTTTCTTTGACTAGATCAGGGCACTGGCACAGCAGTGTAACCTGCTTCTCCCTCCCTGTAACACTTGTGTTTGTCAAAATTCTTGCTTTTTTTCTAAAACTTGCATAAAAGGCAACTTTTGCTGTGTGCTCAGCTCAAAAATACTACAATTTTACTGTGTGCTCAGCTTGAGAAAAGTTGTATAGATGTCACTAAAATTATAAAACTTCTGTCGAAAAATGTTGTAAACTGGATCTGTTTGGCTTAAGTGTTTAAAATACTGATGTGAGTTTTGTTTGCTAGTAGGATAGTTTTGAAGAGGTTCTGTAGAACATGTTTTGAAATCTCTAAATTTTCAGAACGCTTTATTTTCACTCTGTCCTATAGCTTGTTGGAATTACTAATGCTTGACACTTGCTGGCCCCACATCATCACAAGCTTCTTATTTGTTCAGAGGAGAAGTACCTCTTACCTCTTTAGAATGTATTCCTATTATTTAGGGTTGCTAGTTGCTGTTTAGGAATGAAATACTTCTATTAAGATAAAGAACTGTATGGGAATGAAATGCCTTTCATTTGCAATTCATAATAAAATTAGTGTTATTATTAATATAACACTAAGGAGAAAGACATTTATTTTGCAGAACTGGTAAAGCAGTTGTGTTCAGGGAATGATAAAAAGGTAGCAAAAAAGGATTGGTTTTGTCTTGGCTTTGTGTCTTAATTTAAAAGGCTTTCCATTTTCATTCAACTGAGAAGTTGCTAGATCACTTGATATGCACAACTAGAACTGGGACTTAGGCAAAATTGTCATCTTGTGCTGGTTTTACTGAGCATAGTGCTGGTTTAGGAGTGTGTGTCCTGTGTGCCAATTAGCTGCTCGGGAATCCACTTGGATTAAGACTTCCCTTTTTGAGCTCACAGGATTGCAGAGAGTTTTATTGCTCTGATAAGAAGCAGGCTTAGTGGGCTTATGCTTAACTTGTTTGTAAGAGTCTATATATTGGCAGTTATTAAGTTTTCATGCTTGTTGGGACAATGTTGAAATTTCTAGGCATGCTCTACATTTTTTTAAAAACTCTTTGTGAAACTACACTTACTGACAGCCACATTCATGTAAAACATCAAGAAGAAACCAGATGTTGTAGGTTCTAGATATAATGATGGCCAGAGCGCATTGGATGAGAGTTTATTCTCAGCCTTGTTTGTTAGTAGCAACAAACATTGACATGACTTTTTGGAGCCACAGAGCATTTACGTTAGATGATGTTTGTCTTCCATATTCCATAGCTATTGTTATAATCCATGGTTCTCGTGTGTTTACTTACATGTGTCTGTGTCGAAAAATCTTCTGGACTGTAGTACTTCGGCATTTTTTTAAGGTCTAATGAATGTATATAAAACTGACATACGGGCATCATGCTAGAGAGATCATAGTGTCTCTTGATAGCACATAAAAGCCCTCTGAAGGTTTTTGAAGCCATAGAATATTCTCTGTCTGAAAATACATACCCACATCAAGCAAATAAATCCATAATTTGATCTTTTTTTGATACTTGCCCTGCAGTGCTGTCAGTGAGCAATATTTTTTTTCTGTCATCAGTTGACCAGAAGTTTCTCATCTGTCCAGATGTGCGGTGGTGAGTTTGCTTAGGGTGTTGTCTCTGTGGTGGATTACAATAGTGCAGGTATAATATGAAATTCAGCAGCTGCACTACTCTTGATCAGTTCCAGTAAATCTCATTAGCAGCATGAGCAGTTACTGAATGCCTACTAGTTTTTCAGGTAGTTTGCTGTAAAGGGCAGTTACCTGTGATGGCTGTCTTCAAGATGTGTGGTAGGGTGTGCTAAAAAGATTGTTAAAGGTCAAAGGTTAGTATTTGACTGAAACCTTTTGTTTCCAGGTCAGAGTGAAACTTTGTTGGATAAATGATACTAAACTCAAACAACTGCTCTGAGTAATTGGTGTATTACAGAATAAAGAGTGCTTAAGAGCACCTTAATTTGCTCTGAATGTGGAAGGTAGACTTTTCACCCCTTGTGCTTCTAAAGGGCACAGCAACTGGCAGACTTAGAGCAGACAAACCACTACACTCCTTCCTCCTGTGAGAACTTGTAAGAATAGGTGATGCTTATTGCACAGTAGTTAGCATTTGCTAATGCTGTGATGAGATTGTGTAATAGTCTCTACAAAGACATAGAATGAGAAAAATGGACAGAATCAATCTACAGAGGTAGAAGTAGAAAATTGATGGATTATAATGTGCAAGATACGTTCATTATACAAAAGAAAAATTTGCATTTGGTGGGAAAAAAGAAATCTCAAGTTCTAAACCATGGCCTCATTGTAAGAGCTTTATGCTAAGTGACCACTGTATAAATAGTTAACAAAATTTATTCTGTTAATAAAACTAAGGGTTCAGTAGTATTCTTTCATTATTAATAGTCTCTTTCATTAGTAAATGTTCAAAGGATGATGTCAGAATTTCAGAAAAATTAAGGAAGTATATCAGAGTTCTTAAGGCATAATACTGTTTCTAACTCTTTCAAGAATATAGACTTTATTAAGGAATTTTCTTCTTATAATTGTCATGATCTACAAAAAATTTTTGAGTCTTCTTAAGTTATACACTCAGAATTCTTTACTCTCAATTTGAATGTTCTGAAAATACTTCTCTGGCAATCAGTTCTGGATTGTTGGCTGATGCAGTTTGACAGACCTGGCCATTTGCTACTGGAAGAAAAGCTGATTTTCTTCAAAAATGTTTGAAAGGAGAAAACTTGAAATTCATACTTGTTATTTGAGAATGTATTTTAAGAGATCAGAATGAGTTTAAAACTGGGGTTTTTTCAGTTCCTCAGATGTTAGCAATGATGGTTGACTTGGAAGAAGATGAAGATTGGGCAAACGCAGATGAACTTGCAGATGATGATTTTGACAGGTAATTATGAAACCAGTTGTTTCAATGTGTTATCAAGGCTGTGGTTAAAGGCACATTTAAAGTGCAGGATGCAAATGCCTGTAGTGCTTTACTTTTTCTTTATTCAAATAACTATTGTAATTTTGTTCCTTCAGTCATGAGCAGTTTATATGTAGGTTACTTAGGTAGTGTTCAGCAAGGAAGTAAGTTGTTTCAGTTTTCATAATTGCTGTAATTAGACAAGTTGCATGTCCCCATGTGTGCTGGTTTGTACTCTTGTAGCTTTTCAAAGCCTTTAGCCTTTTTTTTTCTGTCATTTATATTACTCATTTCAGAAGTCAGTGACTCCTAATCCTCTAAATTGAGGGCTAATCCTGAAGTTAGCTGGAAGCCAGGTTGAAGCATATTGATCTGTTCAATCATCCACAACCAATGTCTTTGTATTTTTCTGTATCTATGCCCTTGACAATGCGTTGTTTTAGAAATAAGATGACTTCGGAAGGATGTCATCGTGCAGGGCAGAATTCCTTGCTGGATTTCACCTAGTCCAAAAATACTACTATTTTGCTATTATTTTACATCCCTTGGTATGGCTAGCAATAGCTTATCTTATGGTGTGTTAGGCAAGAAAGATCTAAAGCTGTCCAGTCATTTGGATTTGCTAATTCCTACATGCTTTGTAGCTTGCTCCAACTTTTTACTAAAATGATGGTCTGCGTACAGCATCTTGTTACATTTGCTCTTGTCCAGCTACTGTTAGAGTGAAGTGGAAGAAAGCAGAAATACCTGTAGGAGGTAACTATCTCCACACTTATGTAAAGACATGGATGTTCATTTGCCAGTCTAGACACTTCTTTGACATACCTGGCTCCTCCAGACTCAGATGTATTTAGTGTTTTGAGACAATTTATCTCAGAACACTTAGAGGTCTTCCCAGGAAAATAGACAGTAGAAGAGATGTTCGTTTACCCTGAGCTGTAAAGCAACTTCTAATAGATAGCAGGCATGTAAAGACACCTGTAGAACTGATGCATAGGAATATATGGAATAATCCTTTTGATCTTTGTCTTACTTGAAATAATCTTTTTAGTTCACTTTGATTATGAAATTGAAAGTGAGCTGTCCTTTGTTCTCTCCCTCACGTAGTAGACTATACCCTTTTAACCGGTTTCCTCAGTGCTGAAATTTTGCTATACAGGTGTCAGACACCACCACTACATTCAAGTTTGTTAAGTATTTGAATCTTTTCAGTCAATAAAATTTCAAGGGGGAATAGAATATTCAAGTTCATATCCTTATCAAGCCTTTCAGGGTGTGGAAATTTATTCAGATGGCTTGCTTTTGGCAGCTTAGTAAGTGTGCTGAATCATGCACTTCAGGCATGCCATTTTCTCTTTATTGTCGGCAGAGTAACTTTGTTCTTCTAAATACAGCTTAGCTACCTATGGATTTTGTAATGAAAATTTTCCTTTTCTTCGTTAGAAGTCACAAGTAGAGTGAGCATAGATCAGAAAACAAGTTATACCTGACAACCTTAGCCTGAAGGAGCTCCTTTGACCCTCGAAGTAATAGGAGAGCTTGAGACTTAGACACAAACTACTGGACATGAGCTGGTCTCTGGTGATTGTGTATGTGAGGGCAGTTTTTCTTTTAGCAGGGTCACTCCTAGTGCTGCTATGCGCTTCCCACCATTGAAGCTCACCTTTGTGGAGAGCTCAGTGGCTGATGTGCATGCTAACGTCTCCTGGTGCTTGAGTCTTTGTAGCTTCATAAGAAGACTGAAATTTTTGTGCAGTCTCAGGAACAGGCTAATGATCATCAGGCTGCACCCTAGTTAGGGTGTGTTCAGATCTGATTAAGGGGGATATGAGTCAGCCCACACAAAAGCAGCAGGGAATACTTTAGCATTTCCAGTTTTTCGTTGCTCTGATTTCATAAAGGAGTGAAATTCTAAAGGAGGAAAAGATTAATCCGACTTCCTCTTTTCTTGGCAAAAGCCTTGCAAACATTAGAGGGAGATGTGTGGTCATTTTTCTGAGATAAACTATCTTTATTTCTTGAAACTGAATGTGTGAATTAATGGTGGGAAGAAAGCTCAAGGAATGGAATTTCAGAAGGAAGCTGCTGTTAACTTTAGTGAGTTTGTTCCAGTTTAAGTCTGTGTGCCCATGTTCCATTGCCTTGCTGGTAATGTGTCTGTTTATTTGAACATGACTAATCTGAGGAACAAATACAATGCTGTCAATATCTTCTCACAATCACCTTTGTTCACCACATGTAAGTTTCTAGGTTATTTGTGGTTTTAATGAGACTTGGGGATTCAAACATAGTAATTTGAAGACCTGTTTCTGACCCAGCTGACTGAAAATTTAAAAAAGAGGGAGACTGATCCCTTTCTGAACCATTATTCAGGTTTTTTTATCATCGTGGGTGTTTAGGATGGATTGTAATAACCTTGAGTTACCTACACTGCCAGCCATACCCAGACTGTAACAGTAGTTATTTGTGTCCTGGAAACTTTCTTGCTTTTTTGTAGGAAATAATTCCATTGTGTGGGACAATTCATTTTGCACAGATAATGTTGGGTTATTTTAAGTTCTGTAACTGGCCAAGAGTCACAAATTCCTCACCTGGACTGCATGTTTTCTGCCTGAGTCATTGACAAGAGACCATGCTACTGAGTATAGCCATACAAGAAAGGTCTCTTGTGTGCCAAAGTTTGAATTCTGCTGGTTCACCTGAATCATAGCAAGTCTGAACTGGTTTATGTTCTCATGACAAAAAGGCAATGGCCAATATTATTGCTTCATTCATAGCAAGTTTAGTTTCAGCTTTCTAGGTGTGTGTAACTGCTGTGTAATGCAGTCTGTGCTAGTAAGACTCAAGTTTCTTTGGTAGTAGACTTAATCAGTGGCCTGCAGTTAACAAATGTTTCAATGAATAGTGAATAACTATTTTGTGACTGGAATATGTGTTTTTAGATTTGGGTATGGTTTATATACTTAAAGAGGCTCATGTTTTCAGATGGCAAAAGTTTGAAGACTAGAACTGCAGGGAAGAGCACTCTGTTGGACTGCTTGTTTTATTGTAGATATCAAACCACTGATATTTGTGTAATCGATATTTAGCAATGCAGTGGCTGGTGAGAGTGCGCTGGACAGGATGGCATGTGGCCTTGGAGGGAAACTTGTTTTGCCTATGATTAAAGAACACATTATGCAAATGCTTCAGAATCGTAAGTAACTGCAGTTTCTTTTATTATTTTTTTAACAATTTTGTCCTTTCCAGGAACTTCAATGCCTCTTAAGTCTTCATGTTTGGCTACTTGATATGTTATTATATATTTCCCCTTTTGATCTCAGCAGCAAAAACTGTAAATGCTGTGAACTTAAAAGTTTATACCTTCTCTTAGACCATTTTATTAAACTTACATAGAGTGCATTACAACATTTTTTCTGGTACATGGACAGCTGAGCAGAGGTGTCATAAAAAAAAATAAATTTTTTTAAAACACTGGGAGTTACATAAAATAAGGGAAGACTTGGTTTTTCTGCTTCAAAATATTCTCTGTAAATCCCTAAACAGACCCTCACAGTACTTTAAGCCACCCGTTCTTCTGTAGCTCAGTGTTTTTGCTTCTTCAGAAGTGCTGCATTTAAGTGAAATTTTAATACATTACAGTTCATAAAGGAAAACTTGTTTTTTTCCCCCCTGGAATTTGATGGACAGAGGTCATTGGTAGGCTGTCTATCTTTTTGATATGTTGATTTTAATACTTGTTTCATGAGGTGTTTGTATATATTCTTATCAGTTGTTTTGTATGCATCCTTTTCTCTTAAAATACCTGTAATGCCTGCTCAGCCAGTGATTCAAAAAAATACTGTGCATTGCTTTCATGTGCTTTCACTTGACCCGTGATTTGAGCCTTTGGAGTAGAAGATAACGCAGAAGTTCTGGGTACTATTTCTGCCTTCTGCCTTTCCCAGTCCAGAAAAGGCTGCTAGCATTTTGGGTATGGAACAGAGGGCTACTCAAGGTAGCACTTGCTGTGTGTGAACACTTACAAAATCTGTTTGGAATTAAAGTGGGTTTTTTATAAATAAAGTTTTATTAATGAAAAAGAGGGGCATGAAAGATTCATTTCAACAATACCCACTACCCTGAGAATAAGCTAATATGACTTGGATGTTGGGAAACTTTACATTGTTAGTGAAATGATCCTCTTCCTAGAGCCTTGAGAAGACTGCTGAAAAGTTTAGTACCAATCATTTATTTGTTTTAAATTCAGATGGTGTTTGAGTCATTAGACCTTTTCCTTGAGGAAGTTATGGGCTCTTCTGATGATACTAAACCAGAAAAAAGACAGGGGAGAGAGAAATAAAAGTACTAAAAATACTGTCCTGATGTTTGCCTGGTCAGCTCATTTATTTAAAATGCAATTTCCAGGTATTAGTACTATGCACACACTTGTATCAGCAGTTAAGAATTTTTTTTCTAGGTCTGGATTTAGCCTGGATTAGACACTCAATTTTTTGTGCATCTCTGGAAGTATGCATGAGGAAAATGGAAAAGTATTTAACAAATCAAGTAGATGCATTAATTTCCCTTCCATCTCCTGTTCTTCACTCTGCCTCGTTCTGTGTCCTCCAGCCCCTGCAAAGAAAAGGTGATTCATCCTTGTGGTTCTTGGTAGTTTCCAAAATGAGTAACGCTTCGTTTTCGCTCTTCTTTAGCTGACTGGAAGTACAGGCACGCTGGCTTAATGGCGCTCTCTGCCATCGGAGAAGGTTGCCACCAACAGATGGAGGGAATTTTAAATGAAATCGTTAATTTCGTTTTGCTATTCCTTCAGGATCCTGTGAGTATAGTTCTAGTAGTTATTTCAAAATGTTTTCATTTCTGCTCTCACAACTGCTTATTAACTGTTTGAGGGAAATACTTTTTCAGCACCCCAGAGTAAGATACGCCGCTTGTAACGCTGTTGGACAAATGGCAACTGACTTTGCACCTGGGTTTCAAAAGAAATTTCATGAGAAGGCAAGTAGTAGAGTAGTAGAGAAAAAAAGTGGTAAAATTACGTCCCTTTCAGAAACTTGTTTTCTGAAAATGAGCATTTCTTTCTCAGGTGATAGGAGCTCTTCTACAAACCATGGAGGATCAAGGCAGCCAGCGTGTTCAAGCCCATGCAGCTGCAGCCCTCATAAACTTCACCGAAGATTGTCCCAAGTCACTGCTTATTCCATATTTGGATAATCTAGTGAAGCATCTTCATTCCATTATGGTGATAAAATTACAAGAGGTATAATACACTGAACAAATTGTTTGATGAAGGGTAACCTTGTTATTTAGGCAGAATAAGTATAGCTGAACTAAGACCTCAGAAATGAGCCAGTATACATATCTGCTGATGTTGGTCTAAACTGGTGAGAATTAGCATATGTGCAAGAGCAGATTTTTACATTTGGCATGCTTTTAAGTAAAATGTGTCTTTAGAAATATAACACTTTATTCTTCCTCTTTCCAAGTTGATACAGAAAGGCACTAAGCTAGTTTTGGAGCAAGTTGTGACTTCAATTGCATCAGTTGCAGATACAGTAGAGGAGAAGTTTGTTCCCTACTATGATTTATTTATGCCCTCCTTAAAACACATTGTTGAAAATGCTGTTCAGAAGGAATTAAGACTTCTACGAGGAAAGACTATTGAATGCATCAGTCTAATTGGTCTTGCTGTTGGCAAAGAAAAGGTAAATTTAGATTTTATATAATGGTCTAAATATATTTTTAAATGCCTTTGTTTTTTGTGGTATTAGCACTAAATTAATATAATCACTTGTTAAACATACAGCTATATTGTTTCTGATTTCTATGCTTGTCTTTATGTTTCTGTTTCTGAGGTGACTATGTTGCTGCTTAGGTTCACAAGTTTGCAATAGAATCTTATTTTTGCTTAAGTAATTCTTGTCACACTGAAAAATGTTGAAAGCAGGAATTTTTTTTTCCTTTGAGGTTTTTTTTTTTTTGCCATAAGAAAAATGACATGGCATCTCAATTAGGCAGTGTCAGGAGCAAAATTTATGCAGTTCAAAGGAAACTTGGTATAGTTTTGTATGTGGATGCCTGAAAAAGTTTATTTTAAGTGAGCATTTAAGTCTCTGAGAAGTATCATCTTACTTTGCCTTTAAAAACATAGTTGTTTTCTCTATCTAGTTTATGCAGGATGCATCAGATGTAATGCAGCTATTATTGAAGACACAGACAGACTTCAGTGATCTAGAAGATGATGATCCACAGGTATGTTAAAATCATGTCTTTGTAGCTCATTGGTATTAAAAACGTTCCTTGTATACGTGAGGTTTCTGCCCCCTCTCTGGCCCTTCAGGCTAGTTGTCCGGCCTGTCTTACACAACTTGACATTGAGATGGCCCTAGAATCTTTCACAGAAGTGTGGTTAGGAAATGAGACTTCCAGGACCTATATTTGCAGAAGAAATTTGAGCTTGCTGTCACCTTCTTATAAATAGATCAACAAGTCTTGTTAAAGCAGCTGTTCTAATGAGCAGAGAGCTATTTTAACTTGTACATTTGAAAACAAATACTCCTCTGAAAACATAGTACTGCACCCTTTTTTACTTTTTGCTATATTTTACCATTTTTAGGAATGTGGCTTGGTAGTATTGTTTAAATCTGGGAAATATTTCAGAAAAAATTATTTTTTAGAGCAAGCACTTGCAATGCAATCAGGAATCTTACACTGTCACATTTTTACATGCATAGCAACTTCGATCAGAGGTGCTGTCAAGGTGGTGCTAGACTTGGGATATCTTTTGAAGATGCATGTTTATGTGGATTGCATATTGGATTACTTCTCTTTGAAATAAGCTTTATGGACTGCTGACAAATTCTTTCCAGAAATCCTACTGTGTAATGTCTTTCCCTTATGCTTTCCTTTTAAGTATGCATTAAAATAAAATGTGGGACATGAAAATTCTGTCTTCTCTTTTCTAGATTTCTTACATGATCTCTGCATGGGCCAGAATGTGTAAAATTCTTGGAAAAGAATTTCAGCAGTACCTCCCTGTTGTCATGGGACCTTTAATGAAGACTGCATCCATTAAACCCGAAGTAGCTCTTTTAGACAGTAGGTTTAAGATGTTTTGCTTGAAAAGTATACTGAAATGTATGATTTTGTAGCACTTTTAGATTATTTTTCCTCCCCTCTGTATAACAGCACAAGATATGGAGAATATGAGTGATGATGATGGTTGGGAATTTGTAAACATAGGCGATCAGCAGAGTTTTGGAATTAAAACTGCAGGCCTTGAAGAAAAAGCAACTGCATGCCAAATGCTGGTGAGTAATAAAACGGTTTTGTTGATCTATGTGGTTTTGGTCAATCAAGTCTGAAGCTGAAGTCTGTAACCAAAGTACTCTTTTCTGTCTCACATGAAAGTGTTTTGGGGTGATACTGCATAGTTTGGATTACAGGCACTTAGTTGTGTATGGTTTACTTGATTAAAAAAAGTTTAATTAATTAGAAGCTTAACATTTTTAAAATGGACAGTTGATTTTTCTTTGTTAACAAAACTTATGCAATTGGATATGTTAAAAAGTAGTACTTGTTTGCAAATATTGCTGGTTTGGAATTTGGTTTGAAAAATACATGCATGCCTTAAGAGTGATAACTCATGCTGCTATCAGGGTTTCTCAAATTACCACAATTGAGGGGGAAGGTAAATAGAATATTAAATGTTTTTTAAAATAAACTGAAAAAACTTTGCGCTTTAAACCATCTCCCTCTCACCTTTACATAAAATGTAAGTATTTTCCCTTAAAAGAGGCATATCTGTGCTCTATTTTTCAGGTTTGCTATGCAAAAGAGCTAAAAGAAGGATTTGTGGAATACACAGAGCAAGTTGTAAAGCTAATGGTTCCATTGTTGAAGTTCTATTTCCATGATGATATCCTATTAACAAATTCCACTGTGAAAACGGAAACTTAGAATCAAAATTGCTGTTTTCCTAAATGAATCGAATGTGTTAGTGTTAAAATAGTCTGTGACTTTATAGCAGAAATGGTTGAGAATATGCTCTGAGACTGTTGGTTTATGCAACCTATTTTAGGCAATGTATTCCTACTTTTCCGCCTAGTTTCTTTTTAAATAACCAATCAGTAGAAAAAGTGATGTTCGTGTAACCAAGCAGAAGAGAACTTGAACAGCTTTTCTGTCATGGCCTGAAACAGGCTTCAAGTCACTTCTAAATAGCAGACAGCGTAATTTTCCTATGATTTAATCTATATCTAATTGTGAAATCAAATGCACGGTTTGTAATGAAATAAGTTTTGGGTAGAAAACTAAGAACTTCATTATGGTGGTGGGGTCTTAAATTCTAAGCACTTTGTTGGTGTTGATTGCTGTATTTCCTTAATAATGACACGTGTCCGAGTGGCAGCAGCGGAGTCGATGCCCCTCCTGCTTGAATGTGCCAGGGTTCGTGGGCCGGAGTACCTCACGCAGATGTGGCACTTCATGTGTGATGCTCTCATCAAAGCCATTGGGACGGAGCCAGAGTCTGATGTCCTCTCAGAAATAATGCATTCTTTTGCAAAGGTAGCGTTCTTACTGATTTCATGGCTACTGTTTGTAGCTTTCTGAAATGAGAACAGACACATTTGGTGTTGCTTTAAATGGCTCGAATAAATGCAAGGCTTCCTCTACAGGAAATTTGTTGTGACTATAAAGGTTGTTATAGCTGACGGAAAAAGTTGTTTTGTTTTGCAAGAATACCAAAATACTAACCTAGAACAGTTACAAAATTTTTTCGTTTTAACCATGAGTGACTGAAATTATGGTTATGAAATGTACAATGGTACTATGCCTTACTTGTATACTTTGAGCATTGATTGTAGTATAACTGTTCTTCTAATATTATTCTTGCTAGTGATCCAGAGCATGTATTAATATTCTTTGTGTGCTTAGACTTTGTTAAGCCTGCTCATGTGAAATTTTCAAGCTGAAAAACTGGTTGTTTTATTTCACAAGTGCATTGATGTAATGGGAGATGGATGCCTTAACAATGAACACTTTGAAGAACTTGGAGGAATACTGAAAGAAAAACTAGAAGAGCACTTTAAAAATCAAGAATTAAGACAGGGTAGGTTAACAAATCCTGTTAACATGTGATGTGGCTGTTCTTTAAAGCAGAATTTCTGATTATTTCTGAACACAGAAAAAAAACTGTTTAGATTTCATTGATTTGTACATTTATATAAAGTAATTGGTCTGTGAACCAACAGAAGCCATGAGTTGTATTTGTAAGCTCTTGGAGCATGAAGATGGCATAATTTTCAGCAATACTGTAGTTTAATCAAAAGTTAATGAACAGATTTACTTGAAAGACAGTGCACATCCATGGTGTTATCATTTCCATGGGTTTTTTCCATCTGAAGTCTTTGCAGTTTTCTCAAAGCAATAGTAATTTCTCATTTCTAAGCACTTTTCTTGTCTTTGTGGACAAGCTGGTGTGTTTGTTTCTATTTCATGTGCATTTTTACACGTTCTTAAACTGAGCTGTCCTGTACTTCTTCCTTTTCTGTGAAAGTTTTTTGAAGCTTCTTAAAAATGGAAAACTCCTGTTGCATCTTCAGCTACTGTTTTCCTGTTTTCTAAATTTCTTTCTGCATGATTTTTCCCTTTCACAGGCTTTTTATGCAGTTATAGAAAGGTAGTGGTTTAATGGTTTGTTTTATTTATTTATTTAGTAAAAAGACAAGATGAAGACTATGATGAACAAGTTGAAGAGTCATTACAAGATGAAGTAAGTTAGTTTCAAGAGGTTTTTCTACTCATCAATTACCAAGATGGGAATATTGCACAAATATGCTTTCTACTCATTTAGGGCATAGTGCATCCTCAGAGTTATTTCTTCATAGAAGAATCTTGTTACCATAGTCCTTCAAAACTTTCAGCATGAAATGGGTCACACTACATTTGTGAAATAGAAAACATGAAAGGTTTCCTTGTCTGGTATGCCGAAGCAAGAAGTTCAGGGTATAGCTTTTTATTTTCTTCATCTGGTCAAACAATTCTTGGATGACATTAACACTGATAAAGATTTGACAGCAGACTGTTTAATTTCAGAATAAGCTGAATTGCAAGGGACTCACAAGGATCATTGACTCCAGCTCCTGCCCCTGCACAGGGCATCCCAAGAATCACACCATGTGCATGATAGCATTGTCCAAATACTTCATGAGCTGTGTCAGGCTTGATGCTGTGACCACTTCCCTGGGGAACCTGTTCCAGTGCCCAGACACCCTGTGAATTAAGAGCCTTTTTCTAATATCCAGCCAAAACCTTTCCTGACACAAATTGAGGCCATTCCTTTTGGTCCTGTCACTAGTCACCACAGAGAAGAAATCGGTGCCTGCCCCTCTTCTTCCCCCAGTGAGGAAGTTGTAACTGCAATGAGGTTGTCCCTTGGGTCTAGCCTTGCAGACTTGCTTTTTCCTTGAGCCTTGCAATCTGGGTGGCTCTTAACCTTGGGCCTCTATACCTCTGATCCCAAGACATCTGGTGCGTCATGTCAAGAGCCTGTCTCAAATAGCCCAAAAACAGTATCAGAGAAGGATAGGAGGATAAACAGCTGCCTGCTGTTTATCTCTCATTGCTTATGAGACAATACCAAAGTGACTACTTGACTACTTACACACTAGGGTACCAAAGTGAGTTAATAGTTTAAAGTGGAGGTGATTGTAGAAGAGATACAATAATTTTATTAAATCATTATTACTATGGAGAAAGAGAGAGAGTAATAATGAATGACTGCTGCTTATAACATGAAACAAAGGATGCTCAGTAAATTTAAGAAATAAGAAATTTTTTTGCTGCACAATGCAGGTATGAAGCTTGATCACATGAGTTTATCTGTATGCAGACTCCAGAAATCATACACCCATGTGTAAATGCTGTTTTAAATAACAGTGCTGTTCTTGAGCCTCTTTTTAGGCTTTTTAGAATTAGGCCAGCATTCAAGAGGATAGATTTTTGTTGCCTCCAAGACCCTTTTTGCTATGTGTCACTCTATACTGAGAGAAAATGCAAGCAGGCAGCAGTTTCAGAAAAGCTGAGTTGCTACTCTGCAACCGAGTTTTGCAAGGCATTTTTAAAAATGTTCTAATGTTTGCTGATTTTTCTGTAAAGTCTGGAGAAAGACTTGTCTGCATTACCCTGTGAAAGGAGGAGTGGGATGAGGACATCACTTGTCATATGAGTAGAATTAGCAAATGAGTAACATTTGGATATACACCTTTGGTGTCAGAGTATGTTTATGTAGCCTTTACCTGAAGGCAGCAGAAATGTAAGAAGCACAGAAGTCGTGAAAGTTATTCAAACAGTAGTTTCAGATCCAACCCTCACTTCAGCAGTAACTAAACTTGCTGATTTGGTAGGGAGCGGAATGCCTATGCCAAGCAAGAGTTACACTCTCTTCTGGGTGGCTCTTAACCTTGGGCCTCTATACCTCTGATCCCAGCATCTGTTATCAACTACTGGTCAGCAGGCAGTACTGGGCTAGGTGGATCTTGTGGTGTGCTGCAGCAGTCCTCTACCTCTTAATGTCATTGTGTGCATGTTCCAGGGTTCCTGCTTGAGTTATGCTTTGACAATGCAGAAATTGGCTTGCTAGGAAGGGTTTAAATATCCAGCTGTGGGAAGCTGCCTGTTGCACAAGAAATAGTTACTAGTTTGTCACCAGAATGTGAGAAAGGTGAAGGTCACTAGGGACCGGAAACTAGCTGTACTGTTTTCCTTGCCTGTTAAAGTATAAACTGGTTAAAGGGACCATACTGAGTACAACAGAGGTTGCTGTAAAAGAAAGTTAGAGTTTTCCAGCATAAGTGTGTCCAGGGAATAATCCTCACCTATATATATAACTTGAATTTATAGTTCTGAGGTAAGGCTCTTTATTTGACTAGTTTGAGGTATTAACTGGGCAAGGTGAAAAATTAATTTAAACAACAAGAGGAGGAGAAGAGTATTTGTTGTATTTTTGCCACAATCTTTATCACAAAGGCAGTTATCCATTTGCTTTTCCATAAAAGCTTTTTATGGTATCTGCCCATTTGCCTTCTGTAAAGGGAACCCATTGAAGCAGTAAATTTGCACAAGACAGTTTTGTCTTGATCTGATTCTTCTGTCCCTGAAACAAACCTGCAAGTCCTAGGCAACTGAATTCCAGTGATACACTTAGATTTTTAAGAAGGGTGAAACAGAGGACTCCTGGAACTACCAGTCTGCCTGTCTCACTCTGTGCCCAGTACAATCATTGAACACATTTTCCTGGCAGCTGTGGAAGACAGGGAGATGATTAGAGACAGCTGATACAGCTTCCAAAATGCAAATCATGCCTGATTAATTTAGTGGGTTCTGTGATGGAGTGACTGTATTGATAGATTAAGCAAGAACAACTGATGTCACCTGTCTTGACTTCTGTAAGGCCTTTAAGAGGGTCCCACACAACGTTCTTGTCACTGATTTGAGGAGATCCATATTTGATGAATTCACCAGATAAGGAATTGACTGGATGGCCATGTTAAAAAGCTCAATTCAGTGCCTCAATATCCACATGATAGTAACAAGTGATGTCCCATGACACACTGGAACATGTTGTCTAGAGAAGGATGTGGATATGCCCCATTCCTGGGAATGATCAGGGCCAGGTTGGATGGAACTTGGAGCAACCTGGTCTAGTGGGAATTGTCCCTGACTAGTGGGACGTGTCCCTGCCCATAGCAGGGGCTTTGGAACTAGATGATTTTTAAGACACCTTCCAACCGAAACCATTTTGTTATTTTATCGTTTATTAGACAACTGAAAATTAGTGAACTTAAAAAAACCCCTGGTTTTACAAAAAAAGTAATAAACCAACTTTATTCCATTAGTTTGGACACCTTAGCACTTCATGTGAGTTCCACTCCATTAAAGATTGTTAGTCTTCATGTGAATTGTATCCTTTTCCTTTCAGGATGACAGTGACGTTTATATTTTGACTAAAGTATCAGACATTTTGCACTCAATATTCAGTAGTTACAAGGAGAAGGTACTGCCATGGTTTGAAAGGTTACTTCCACTAATTGTCAACCTAATTGTAAGTACCTTGTTTTTTAATTTAAATTTAGGGGGGTTTTTTTGACGCATTAATATACCTTCCATGCTGAAGTCTTAAAATATTTGGAGTACTTAGTAGATAGAATATAGCAATTATTGTTTTACAAAATAGAAGGTTTATCCTAGATTAAGGATGACCTTGTTACCCTATGCTTTTTGAGCTGGGTTTCTGTGCTACTTAAAATCTGTTGGAAGACCCAGGATCATTGACACACACAACTGTTTTGAGAAATTGAATTTCCTTGAGACTGTCCAGTATCTCAGAAATGGATTTCAAGAGGAGGGACAAAAAAGTGTTGTAGACTCGTGGGGAGAAATTGAGACTGATATAGGTAATGGAGTGTGAAATAGTGGTGCAAAGATAGACATCTGGATTTTGGTTTTGTTCATGGTATTGCTGGAATGATCACTACCGCAAATTACATGGTTTTAGGATTCAATTTATTCCATGAAGATTTTAACGAAAGTATTAGACCACTGCTGCTGTGATTATTGTTGATGTAATCATTGGCTGTACAGTAATTTCAAGGTGCTTGAACTGTTGGGTGTTTGTGCTGCAGTGTCCGCATCGGCCGTGGCCAGACCGGCAGTGGGGGCTGTGCATTTTTGACGATGTCGTGGAGCACTGCAGCCCCGCCTCCTTCAAGTACGCCGAGTACTTCCTGAGGCCCATGCTGGAGTCGGTGTGTGACAGCAGCCCTGAGGTTCGGCAGGCGGCTGCCTACGGTGTGGGAGTGATGGCACAGTTCGGCGGGGACAGCTACCGGCCCGTCTGCCCAGGTACAGCCAACAAAGATCTCTGAATGGGGGAGTTAGGGGGAAGAAATAAAAATGGTTCACCTTTTGGTTGGTGAGGTCTCTTCCCCTTGGCAGTGAAATAGATTGCCAGTATTACCTGTGTCACAGACTGGTAAAGGATTGGTAAAGTATCTGAGTTCCTCAGGCTTTTGTGGTTGTTCTGCTTAGTAGCATTTCTGTTGCAGTACTGACTGCTTAGCAAACTTGATTTACATATTCCTTTTTAAAATATGATCTAGCATGCAAATGTTCATTTATAAAAACTGTCTTTTTGATACACAGCTGTCTCATAGATGCTTTCTACTAATATTGATGTGGTTACATATTAATGCAAAAGCCTTTTGATGTCTGGGAAAACTACACAAAAGATCTATATTAAGGAATAGCCTAGAATATGACTTACGTGGCTCTCTGCTTTCTGATTATATAAAAAGAAGCCTGATTTCTGTAAAGTAAGAAGTGAAATGAGTGTGATAGTACTTACCAGCAACACTGTCTCCTTTCTTTCTGAATGCTTCAGATTTCTTTGAAACTTCAAATCCATCTTAAATAAAGAAATTATTGTCTGCTTGCACTCATCTTGCCAGTCACCAAAGTTAATTTTGCACACTAAGTAGCACCCCTTATCAAAGGTTTTCCTTTTTTGAAAAGAAATTTAGTCATCTAAGTATGTATTTAAAATATGTATTTCTCATAACTATTAAATGAAAGCTGAATTAGATGATGTAAGAAAATAAGAATCAACTGATACGGATTAACACAAATCTTGCCTGCATCAATCAGGGTCGTAATTTTCATTGTTAATGTAAATGTAACTGTTACATGATAACAATCAGGATAAGGTGTCTTTCTAAAAAGAAAAGAAAAAGCAGTGTGGGAAGCCTTGTAATGAATCATTAAAATTTGCATGAAAATTTGGGATTGTCTAGACAGTTCTGATTTTGAAATTTTTTGAGCTTTTTAGCATCTGTTGAAGTGTAATTTTATTTTTCATTATTACACATTATCTTACCCCACTTAAGCTTTGTAATATCTTTGATCTTTCTCTTTGTATTTGGACAAGTAATCCTTGATTATGCCCAGACACTTGGCTTCTCCTTAAGTTGAATTTTAGATAAAATAAACTTTCAGCTTTACAGCATACAGTTTATCAGCAGAAACCTCAAAAGTATTCTAAGTCCTTTTGTGCGTACATGAACGAACTTTGTGATTTATTTTAATAGATGAAGATATGCTGTGATTAGAAACAAAGTAAATCCATGACATTAGACATACCCCACAGGTTTTGCTATATCTCTGAAAAACATGATGTTTGTGAGCTTTTATTTGTAACTTATTTTCTTTACTGGTTGATATATAGCATACTGGTTGATATAGAGCACTGGCATAGTGTTCTTTTGCACGTTTGAAAAGTATGTAAATACTCTTCAGAAAAATCAGTGGTATTGATATGAGCATTTTTGGCAGTCAGTTAAAAAAAGTCCAGGAATATAACAAGAACTTGTAAATGGCATATGAACTACACTGATGAAACAAACATCACTAAAACCAGGTTTCATAAAGAGCAAAGAAATAAGATGGAAGGAAAATGTACAGCAAATCAAGTCACTTTCTAAACAAGGATACAAGTTACAGTTGATGCAACTGGCAAGGTTGCTCCTGTTATGTTGGTGGAAGAATATAATTAGCTGTTCTTTGTGAAAAATGTATGTATCAACTGCATAGATTTCTTCCTAAATCACATCAGTGGCCTCAAAACTGGGTGGTGCCAGATGTCAGAGCAGTCAGTCCTTGGAAAAAAGCTTAACATTATAGAAGATGAGTCTTCTGTTGTCAAAAGGGTTTTTAAAGTCTATCTAACACAATGTCTACATGCGAATGGATCTGTTTTATAGACAAGATGAAAACTTGTCTGGTAGGCTGTAGGGAGAAAATTATGCTGATTCATTTTGATGCCCTCCTAATTTTACAGTTGCAAGGACACACATACCTACAGAGTCATCCATTAATATTAGTGAGTGAGATACAGATGAGATGAGATTTAGCTTCAGCAGCCATGAAAACCTGAGGTATAAAATTCAGGCTCAGTTGTCCTGGACATTGTAGACCCCTCTAAAATTAACTCTGCTTTGGAGAAGAGTCCAGCATCATTATCCTGCATTTGATACATCAGCTAGTGGGTCTGATGTTTCTCTAGTTCTTTAATGTTTAACTATGTTTTTTCCATAGCTGCTTAATTCTTCAAAAATCTAATGCAGTGGACTTAATATAGAAAGTGTGATTGTGTATGCTTTAACAGCAAAGCTTCTACTTACTTATCAAAATTCAGAAGTGTGAAATCTCACTCTTCCTCATTAATTAGAGTTATTTTGAAGTGTGCTTTCTGTACAATTCCATAACCTGCTTACTGTGCTGATAGAGAATTTCACAGCTTTAACATTTTATTTTTAGCAGAAGAACACAAGGACAATTGTTCCTGCTTGCATGTAGTGTGCTTCGATATCTGCATGGACACTAGTAGCTAAAAATGTGACATTAGTGTTCATTTAGAAGTGTGCATATGGTTACCCTCATGACTGTTAAAAAAATATTATTGCCATTAACCTAAGAAGAAAACTGGCATTTTTTTCTCCACTGAAAGACATTTTCTTTCCTTGATTTTTATGATCTAAACTATGCCAAATTGATTCACCAGGTGAGATTACTCCTAGGGCACCTTTTAGTGGTGGGAGGTGTGTATATGTACATCCATCCATATTTTTATATACAGATGTGCCCTCTAGCAGTAGATGCACAGCAGGCATACACTGAGGACATGCACTGTAGCTCCCATTGAATGAATGAGTGACATTCACAATGAATGTCACTGTAGCAGTGCTTTTCCTCCTTCTGTGTTTATAGAGCATATTCAATTAAACAGATAATGCTTGCTATCTCTAGTGTCTTGTGTGTTTTAGATTGCATAACTCCAATTAAGAGACATAGGAATATTATTTTCTTCTGAACATCTAAAGCAAATTCAAACTTTTGCAGTAGCTGTTTTCTTTTGTTTCCTTGCAGAGTTTTATTTATCTGTTTAGTTTTCATATGGTAATTATTGAGCAGAGAAGAACCTAGAAGCAGTGGAACATGGGAATGACTAGATTTTAGTGCTTGGAACACAAAAAATCCTAGTTTCAATACGTAGTTGTCTCAAGTAGAATTTGTGATATTAATAAAAGTATAGTGTGACTGTGCATTAAACTTTATTCTTGTGTTTTTAACAATTAGAGGCGCTTCCATTGCTGGTGAGAGTCATTCAGTCACCAGATGCCAAAGCCAAAGAGAACGTCAATGCAACAGAAAACTGCATTTCAGCAATAGGAAAGATAATGAAGTTCAAGCCTGACTGTATAAATGTTGAAGAAGTCCTTCCACACTGGTTATCATGGCTTCCACTTCATGAAGACAAAGAAGAAGCTGTTCATACTTTCAATTACCTGTGTGACTTACTTGAGAGGTAAGGCAAAGCCTTCACACTAATGAAGAAAGTAAGCATGTTTGTGTGCTCTTTCCTTGCACTCTTTTTTCCAAAACTGAGAAACTTTGAGGTTAATCTACATACGGTTTAGAGAAGATAATTTGAAATGTCAGAACTGAGCCTTCCCTGATGTTATTGCTGCTTTTTTAAACAGTTACTGTTCATGTCCTAAATAGTGTCTGTATGGCTGGAAAAAAATCCTGGCTGTTTTCTATGTCCGTAATGGGAAAGGATCTGCAGAAAACTCATACAGAAAAATTCAGGAAAAGTTTTTGATACTCTGCTTACATATCAGGACTAGTAACTGATCAAGTCTTTTCTTTTAAAAGCAGCACACATACTCTTGCAGCCTTTTTTTAAGTAGTTTGGCACCTTTTTGCTTTCCAACAAAGCCAAATATGAAGTAGAGAAATAATATGGAAAAATTTATTGTACAGTGCTATCTCCCTTAATAATTACTTCAGTTTTTATTGAAAGCATCTTACCCCACAGTTTACTCTTTGGATTTGTGCTCCCTCCTGTAGGTAAATAGAGGGAAAAAAGTAAACAGTTATTCTAGTGTGGTGCATAAATGAGTGAAAGAATGCAGCCTCTGAGGTGTTATGTAGTAAACACATTCTTGCTGGCACTGTATTACATCTTAGGAGAAAAATATTCGATTTCTTACAGTCTTTTCTATTTTGGGAATGCCTTGTATCTCTGGGTGCTTTAATAAGGCAGAGACTCAAAATGGCAACTGAGGTCCCTAAACTGATTATAGAACAATTATGTATGTTATGGGTTAACACAGTTTGATTTTTTTAGTCAAAGAGAAATATAGAATATTGCCCTGTCAGGACCTTGGAGTTGTTTTGATGGGGATGGGCACCTATCAGAGTGTGCTTTAGATATTGGCATGCTGTTTGACCACTGAGAAACGACTTTGGAAGTACACATATAAAGCTGGGATTGTCCAGGCTAAGGCTCTTCCCTTCGGGACAGCTGAGCAGGTACCAGGGCCGGTCCCGGGCTGCCGTGTGGGCCCTGGGCCTGGGGCCCGGCCGGGGCTGCCGCCCCCGCTGCTGGGGGAGGGCTGGGCTGGCCCGGGACCGGCCGTGCCTCTGCTCCCCCCTCTCCCCATCGGCTGCCGGGAGAGGCTGCAGCTTAATTAACATCTAGAGAACTTTTAAAGCCTAGCCCCAAGCCGGCTGGGGCTGGGACAGTCCCGGGGGTCCCCGGGAGCAGCCTGAGCACGAGTTCAGCCCATCCTGTGAGATCCAAGGGTGGGCAGGAGGCATTGATCAGCATTTATGATCCCTGATTGCCTGGCAGCTCCGAGCTCTGACCTTTCTAGCTTCCTCCTCCAGCCTGGCCTTGGGAAAAACCTGATATGAGCCACTGCAGCCAGCTGAGGGAGAAAGAGAACCTGGGCAAGATTTAACCCTTTTCTTAGCAAGATGAAGCTTTTGGAGCTCCAATCTTTTTCTCTGCGAAAGAGGAAAGGACAGATTGATTTGAAACATAGAGCAACAGCATGATAAGAAGTCAGTGGAAGAACTGTTAAGATTATTGGATGAGGGGATAGAAGAAGTGGACATTACTGGACTTCTCTAAATGTGAACCATGGAGACTGAACTAAATATTTCTTTAAACCATAGAAAGATATGCATTTTGGGGTGGTGATTGTTTAGATGTATGTGTGGATTCTTTGAGCAAAAGGTGTTGTGATGACTAAGGACCATAAGGGAAATTGATTTTATGAGATGCTTGGACAGAGATTGAGGTAAGTGGTCCTCCTGTCAGTGAAGAAGTGAGGAGATATTTTTGTTCCCTGAGACAAAGAATCCTTTGCTTTTGAAGTGGTTCACCTTTACAAACGAACACCCCAGCTTGCAATGTTTGAGTATATGACCCATAGCAGCTTAGGAAACTGCTAGATGGGAGGAGTCACAGAAGCAGGGTTTTCCTACCATGTGGCTGTTTGTGTGAAAGTTAAGACCCACATGAGAACCTTTCTAAGTAGTTTGTAGGATCCATGGGGCATTTCAGGGACTCTGCTCCCAGAGTGATGGAAGATTATGTTTAAATGGTAGAGCTTACTGAAAATCATAGTTTTGTCTCTCTGTGTTGGGTGTGGGAAAGTGAACAGTTTGTGAGGAAAAAGAAGGGTTTCGAAGTTTCAATTTTCCTTTTTTCTTTTTCATTCTTTATTGTGTAAAAATAAACTATGTGTGTAACTTTCAAGTTTAGCACAAGCCTGTTGTGCTTTTCATTTTCTCCTGGTCAAGTCCCACTAAATTTGGCGAACAAGATTTAGCAAACATGAAACCACTACATGAAACTGGTGTTTCTGCCTGGTTTTGAATCAAACCAGAACAGTGTAGAGACACCATAATAATGCTGCCAGGTGTGCATGTAAACAGGAACACAGCAATTGAGAATTGCAGTACCAGCACACTTCTGTACCCAGCTCTGTGCAGGTGGCTCAGCCTGGCTACCTGCTTCTCTGGAGCTCTGCCAGTCCTGCATTCACAGCCTCTGCATTCCAGCACTGGTAGGTGGCAGGGCTGGAAGTGGATCATGTGTTCCACACAGATTCCTAAATGCTAATACTCCTCCACTCCAGCAGCTGGCTGGGAAAGAGGGAGCAGAACTGCTTGCTTGCTGTCATGGAGAGTGCTGGCAGAGAGCTGAAGTTACCAGCGCTCCTGATGCCAGTAACGCAACGTCCTGGGAGGCACGGAGAGAGGAATAAGTCCTTTTAGGCAGGGTATTTCTGTCACACTATTTACAGTTCCATCTGCATGGAACTCAGCCATTCTGTAAAGTTCAGAACTTCTTCCTGATAAAGTTTAGGCTGAGTAAAGAACCAGTTGGTTAAATATTAATGGAAGGGGGAACATGCTGTCAGCAGGCAACAAAGCTGTGCATACTTATTCAGCTGTGTGAAACTTAAACCTAAATAAGCAGCTTCAGAATAAGATCATTCAAAATCACTTCACTTATGTGTAAAGTGTTTACATTATTTTTAAATAAACATTAATTCCTTTGCAATGTATCTTTTGTAACAGCAATAACCCAGTTGTCCTCGGTCCCAACAATTCCAACCTTCCCAGAATACTTGGTATAATTGCGGATGGTGAAATCCACGAAGCTATCAAACATGAAGATCCATGTACCAAGCGGCTGGCTAACGTTGTTCGCCAAGTGCAGGTAAATAAATGCCTGCATAAGTATAAAAGGAACATTAAGAATCTGTTTGCAGAAGGAACTAAACTGTTAAAGCAGTTTTGAGAGCCTTATCTCCTTAGAGAATAATGGTTCAACCAGTGATCTTGGAGATCCTTGGATGTTCCTTGAATGATTAATGATAAAACTTTGTGGCACTTGAATAAAATAACTGAAACTAACTTTCATGCAGCGAGATGGTTAATGTGCAAGTCAGTATTAGTTTTTTGTGGGCTTTTTTTCTGAGTCAGAAATTAGAATCTGGAATAAAATCTGCATGTCCTTTTATCAGTGAGCTGTTCTGCAGGATTTGATCCAACATCTGGTTCTTCTAAGGGTCACCAGCATCCTGTGGTGACTTTCTAGTACAGCAGCAGCTTGGGTTCTTTGTTAAAGAATGAGTGCAAACCACAAGTTATTTTACTACTGCCCTTTCAATCCAGTGCAAATATAGGTGGTTGTTCAATGTTTTCCCTGCCTTTGGGGAACTGCCTTAAGGTTCACTTCCTTTATGCCATAATGAGTAACTTAACGATGATAGGGATGTTCAGGTACTTAAACAGTGCTTTTCTACAGTGCTGAAGTGATAGTGCTCATAGTGCAGATCTGCTCCAGGGCCAAATGTTGTTGGGTAGATGTAGTACTAATGAGAGAAAGGAGAGTGCCTGGTAAACATCTCATTCATAAAAAAGCATGGAGGATTTTGAGCAGCAGATCTTCAATTATTGGCCTTTCTACCAGACCTGCTTCGGCAAAATTCAGGTTCAAGAATTTTAGGAACACTTGGTATTGGAATGGATTCACCTGGATGAGTGTATCAGCTTGAGAGATCCATTTTGTCTGGTAGAAAAAGTTGTTACAATTCTGAAGGCATAAAGAGAAGGAAATTGAGCCAAGTTTCAAAGTGAAAGTAGTGTAAGTGACTGCCAGATACAAATGACTCTAGATTCTGCCTGCCAGATACAAATTCTTGCTGTTAGTACTTGAAGTCTAGGAATGGACCTTTGTATTAGGGTTTACCCTAATGCATTTGTTCACTTTACCTCAAATCATCGAGGTTTATTTTTTTAACAATACAGTGGCACATACATGTATAGATTAGTTGTGTACAGCAATTTCTAGTTTTGGCCAGGATTGATAGGAACATTAACATGAGATTAGAACTTCAGCATTGGCTGAATGATTTACCTTCAGCCCAAGGAGGAAAAAAAATCTTAAAAGTCATGTATTTTAAAAAATACAATTTTAGCACAGTGTTACCAATCGTATTTCTCTTCACACATAGTATTTTGACTTTAGTAAAGCTGTAAGACTTTTATACTCTTACTGACTGTAAGAGTATAATACTATGATAGGAACTTTAAGGTTGTGTAGTTGCTAACAAGCTCCTGCTTCCCAGATTCCAGGAGACTTTTTTTTCTTTTAATTATCTCAGTAAGCTCTTTCACTGCCTATGTGAACATCTCATTCTGTGAACATCTCTGACATGAGCAACATGGTCATTATTGGAACTAAATATAAACTTCTTTGCTTAGGTATTGTCAGGCCAGAAATATTTCAGTGTAAAATATCAATTTAAACATGCATCAGAAATGCTGGGAGAGTACATTTACTCCTGCAATATTTCATCATACATAAGGAGTCTAAAATGCCTAATGGTATTTAAAACTAAACCCACAAACTTAAATTTGAGAGAATTTATTTTTGAAATATTTTTAATCCATTTTTATATTTTTAAACTTTTTAAATTTTGAGAAAAGGGCATTTTAATAGAACTGAATGTAAAATATACCAAATATAAACTTCTTTAAAAATTTTACTTAAATTATAATGTTATTGCAAAAGTGAATCTAAAGACCTAAAGTCAGTCACCTGGATTTTTTTTTCCCTGTCATGGTCTTAAAGAAAGCAGGGTGCCAATTGCTTCCAGTTTCTATTGATAAGTGAATAAATATTTTTTCCTCAATTTTGGTTAATATTCAGCACTTTCTGGTGCCATTAAAACAGTCCTTACTGATGGTGACTTCAAAAGCTAATGTGTCAGTTGAGGGCTGTGGTAGCACAGATGAAGGGTTTACATTTACCCAGACAGATGCTTTGCAGTTCTCTCTGGGAAGTAATTGACCTTTCCTTTCACTGAAGAGCCACACCCTGTGTTGGCAGCAGAATTTTGCACACCTACATGTAGCACATCGTGCTGAAATCCCAGTGCTCACTTCAAAGCTCTGAGTGTGTTACTGCTGCACCAGTGCCCAAAACACTCATGTGGAAGAGGCATGGTTCAGCTTTGCCTGGACATTGCTCTTTTAACTTCAGTGCAAAATGAGCAAATGGCTTAGGCTGTGGTTAACACACGGATGTCATTTGTCAACCCACGTAGTTGTTACAGATAGTTCCCAGGAGTCCCTAATCAATTACTCCTGCTTCTGTTCAGCCTTTTGGAGCATCTCAAGTTGAACCTGTGTTGCACTGTGTATCACTGAAGATTTTGGTCTCTTTGGCATGTATATTACAGGAATAAGCTGAGTGAATGTAGAACTTTGTAAACATAGCAAAGTTTAGGATGTGCCTTGGACACTTTCAGCCTGCATAAAAACCATTTCTCTTTTTTTTTCTAGACATCCGGAGGACTGTGGACAGAATGCATATCACAGCTCAATGCAGATCAACAGGCAGCCATACAGGAGCTCCTGAACTCTGCTTGAAGGGCCTTAATTATCATCTGCAAGAAAACTAACTCCAAATAAACGTTTACCCTATTGTTTAGGTTTCTTTTGTTTCTTTTCTGAGTAAAACCAGAACTGTAGTGCGTGTAGGCCATTCTTCTGCAACCTACAGGCAGTGGCAGCAAGAAGAAGCATTCTTTCAGAACGGTGTTCAAATCGGTTTCTATCCCACAACATGAAAGAAGTTTCCTGTAAACCCTACAATAGCACTGAAGAGTATTTTTCTAACGATATCAGCCATCCATACGATGGTGAAAGGGAAACAAGATGAATTTTCTCATTAGACATAAGACCTTCAGCAGTAGATGTACGTTATAACAGATAAACGTTTCTATACATCTAGTGTTAATTGTATTAATTGGAGTGTGAGTCTTTGTAGGGTAGAAAGTGTCCTTCTGCCCAACAAGGTAGTAGATCAAAAGATGAAAAACTGAAGACAAACATCGAGCATGAAGACCTCATTGATTGCACTTTTGATTCCCAAAAACAACTTGTACAGTGACTCAATGAGGAAAGCTGTTCAGCTTCCAGCCCTTGAATGTGAAGTCTCTTTGGCATGTCTGACAGTATCTCATTCACTCCTCAATAAATGACATTGAAACACAAGAAGCTTGTGTAGAAGTTCAGTGATGTGTGGTTCTTTAATTTACTCTTGTGAAAAAATGAAAATAACAAGCTATACAAGTCACAATTTTATATTTGAAACTTTGTATATTGTTGCCTATTACAGATTTTATGCTTTTTTGTTTCTTGACTTTTTAACAAATTTTTCACCTGAGTGTGTAGAATGGAAACTTAATGGCATTCCTTGTGTGACAGTAAATATACATATCTTGACTTTAAAATGTTTTTCATGTTCAGATGCAATTGCATTTCTTAACGTATAAAATGTAGTGTTGTTCCAGCTGCAAATGTGCAACGTGATCTGGTAGGCAGCAAACCTGTTGTAGTAGCCTGTGTTTCATTAAAACAATCATGCAGTTGACAGCCTGACCTGAAAGAATCAAAAAACCTTCTCAGGTCTTTCTGGTACTTCAAGAGCAATACATCATCTACCAGCAAACATAGGCACAGAGTATCTGATTTCTAACAAAGGTGAGTGAGGTTTTTCCAGTCTGTTACTTCAAAGCTGTTAATATATGCATTGATCTTTAAAAACTTAAGTTCTTACTGAAGTGTTCAAGTTGATCTCAATTGTCTCTTGAAACATCTTTTCACAAAGAGGGTGTAAGTTTTCTTCCTTTATAAGAAGAAAAGATAGAATTTTATATGTAATAAATGCCTCTCATACTAAAGAATAAACTTAGTTTTGCCTTTGAAAATGTTTCAGAAAAGAAAATAAAGAATGAGGTGTCCCAAAACCAGCCCAGGACCATTATATCCAAAGGTTTGTGAGACAAACTGCCTTAACCATAGAACTTGACAATGTAGTTTGTTTAGAGGCAGCTGAAACAGTGCAACAAAGTACTGTTCCAGTTTTCATTTTGTTCAGTTTTGGTAATCTCTTATTTACAGAAACTCAAGCATTCGTGCATCTGGAAGATGAATGCTAAGGATTGGATACCAGTATTGTGAGAGAACTAGTGTCAGTTATCTCAAGCACTGGTCCTAACAATAACAATTTTGCTATACTCTATCCATCATCTTCCTTCTTTGTGGGGTTTGGTTTTTTAGGTATTTGTTATTTCAATTTCCCCTCAGTTTAAACCATGTAAATTTTTCCCTGCAGCAGACTTTTTGTACTTTTTCTTAGATCTTAAAGCTTAGATTTTTTTTTTTCCCTTTCTTTGGGCTGTGTGGTGAGAATTGTAGCACATTTGGCATTTCCCAGAAAAAGTGTCAGCTTTGGCTCTCTGTAACATAAGCAGCATTTGAATTGCTCTCCTAATGGTCCAGCTGTAATCGTCTTATCTTCCTTTCAGTCAGAGTAACTGAGAACAAATAGAACCAGGAGATGGGGTTGCTCTGTGTGACAGAGCCAGTGAAGAGCAACTTCGTGCAATTGCTTTTACCTTGATAATTGTTTTATCAAAGCAAAGGGCACCAAGTGAATCACTGTCAGCCTGACAGGTAGGTTGGTTCCATGTCTCAAGATCCATTCTTGCCTGTCCCCACTGAACTTGTCAGGGTTAATCCAAAAGCTTCTATGCCGTTTTCTCGATTTGCACAAGCTTTAAAAACTATGCTCCCTTTCCACCTATGTAAAAGCTGTCTGGATCACTAATCTTGGCTTTTCTGGTTCCTTAATACAGAATTTTAAAGCAGTCAACTGTTCCTGTTCTTCATTGCACTTAAGGACTGTTGCCCAAAGAAGGTATAGTAATAGAACAGTAACTTTATCTGCAGCTATCTAAAAATAAAGTGTCATCTTAATGAAGGAGCCAAAGTAATCTTAAATTATGGTGCTGATATGGGAAAGGTAGTTTTAATTCAACCATTTTTCCTGGGTATAACTCTAACCTTGCTTTAACAAACTGCTCAGCTATTGTGTGGGTTGAAAGGTGTGCCTACTGTAGCAGAAAGAGCACTGCAAACAGTAGCAGTGTTGTGCTTTGCCTGAACAAAGAGGTACCAAATCCACCCTAGACATCCACACAAAAGTGCTCCAAGTTGCACTCAGTAACAAAGCACAACTAGAGAATACCATGCAGGTGTTTCAGTACTGGAGTTCCATTAGCCTGCTTAATAAGCAGATGATAGTAACTAGCATTCATGAGCACTGCTTTCAAAAGTAGCTTATATCCCTGAGTGTGGGTGAGTTCCCACCTAAACTCTGACCTGTTCTTATTGTTCTGAAGATGAAGCTATTTGCTTTGTGTTTGCAGCCCTAGGTTGCTCATGACAGATAATAATGCAGATGAATATCGAGTCTCCTTTACCTGACCTTGTCTACAAGATCCCCCAGAGAATCCTGTGCAAAATCTATGTAAGAGAGTGACTTGTAGCCTTCCTGCTTTCAACATGGGCTTTGTGTACTGCTGAGGCATTCTGTCATTGCTTTTTCCCTGCAGAGACTTCAAAGTGTTGCTGAGTGCAAGGGCTGGTATTCCCCAGCATAGAACAGTTGTTATGCCAAATGTTGTCTGTTCTCTACACTTCTAGATCTGTCAGTCTCATGTATGGAGTACATGCGTGAGAGTAAGATGTGTTGCGCAGTTGGAATTTTTGATGAAATAAAGAATTAAGGAAGGTGAATTTCCTATTGACTCTGTGTATGCTTGTCTGTATTGGCTATACAGCTGCCTCAGGCTCTTGAACTGGAGCTTTGTTTTTGCCTTAGTGGTATCTGTAGGGATGCACACGTACACCGAGTCTTCAAAATACAATGAGGGTGCCATTAGAAGTAATATGAAAGTCAAGTACTTGCCACTGCATGTTATCTCAACTTTGAAGTGGTTTTTTGGACATCTTTGTGGAGAAGCCTTAACCTTTGCTCTTCAATCATTTGGTTTCCTCTTCCTTTGCTAACTTAGACAATGCTGCTTCCTTTTATGGGGCTCGATGGTACCTTATTCTAAGAAATCCATTTGTTGTCTTCCAAGAAGCAATAAACAGGATCTAAGTGTCTGTCTAGTTCAGGTCCTTTCCCTTCTTGGTTATCATGATGTTTTTGTTGCTTGAAGGAAGAACTTCTGTCAGAACAACAGCTTAACCTCTGTTGAGACTTGGATGTATGGGCTCAATATTGAAAAGAATTCATGGGATTTGCTCAAGAAAAGGCTTCTACAGCATCTTCTCTGATGCAAAAGTGAAGGGAGGAATGGAGGCCTACTGAGAACATGAAAGCTGTGTTTCCTATCTTTGAATACTAAATGCTAACCTCAGCCACAGTAGTTATTCCAGTAGAAATCTGTGTTTGTCTTGAGTCTTCAACCACTTTTGTGTATCAGTATTTGCTTTTCAAAGGTAATATCACAGGCCTAAGTGTTTGGTCTTTACATTTGTCACAAGTTCACAGATTGTGATGACTGAATTGACTCTGATCTTTTTAATTACCTGGTAGAGAAGCCACACCGTCTCTCAGCTCTTGTGAGCCTATTTAGGAAATCAGCGTGGGAGTGGCAGCCTGGGATATCTCCTCCTGATGAGGAAACAAATGATGCTCAGTGCAATTGTTCACCACCTGCTGAGTGATTCCAGACCCACCTTCCCAAACCCAGATCAGCCACCCTTCCAGTTAAGCCCCCCAGTTTATACACTAGGCATGGCATTCTGTGGTGTGGGATATCCCTTTGGTTAGTTTGGGTCACCTGTCCCAGCTATGGTCCCTCCCAGTTTCTTTTGTGTACCTCTTCATTGGCACAGCATGAGACAGGGAGAAAAAAATCCTTGACTTAGGATAAACACAACTTGGCAAAAGCCAAAACATCAATATGTTATCAACAACATTCTCATTCCAAATCCAAAACACAGCACTGTAACCAGCTACTGAGAAGAAATTTACACTACCCTAGCTGAAACCAGGACATCCAGCAAGGCTGGAGTTAGTGTGAAATTTCTTTGATTAGGAGATAAGGAATTGCAGTTTCTGCTGTGGAGAGACCATTACTACAACCTCTGCAACAGATAATTTCCTATCCTTTGGATTCAGACCAGTGATAAACTTTCTGTGCATTTTCAGGAAGAAAAGGTAGGACCTAGGAGGTGGAAGTCAGTTTTGACTTTCATGATTTTGTTTTATCACTCCAGAGGCTGCCCATGATGTCAGTTTGGGTGCAGGGAATTTTTGTGGCTGCCAAACCGTGAAATCAGAATGTCTTTTGAGTTTAGTATTGTTAGCACTCTAGGCTTAAGAATAACTTATGCTGATGTAATGCTAGATGCAGACAGGTACATGTAGTGGAATTTCACGTACTTGAGGTTTGTTGTTTTTTCTCAGGGTTTGGTTTTGGGTTGCTTGGTTGGTTTCGAGGGTTTTTTGTGGGTTTTGGGGTTTTTTGTTTGGGTGGGGTTTTTTTGTTTTGTTTGATTTGTTTTTGTTTGGGAGGTTTTTTTGTGTGTTCTTGCTAGCAGAAGAGGTTCAAAGCTCCCTTGAGGCACCAGATGAGCCATACTCATTGATGGAATGGAATTTTTTTCCAGAAGAGTGGGAAGGGTACATGTTGGCAGAATTTCCTCAATGGACCACTACCCAGGAGTATATAGTGAAGTATTCCCAACTTAATGGTGACTGATGAGAATTACAAGTTTAACTTCAGGCAGTTGTTACTTCTGCAGGTTACTTGTCTCTCATTTTGCCAACACCATTACCACTGCTTACTACCGACTGCAGATGGCCAGTGTCTTCAGATGGTGGGTAAGAAGCAAAAAAGAAAGGGGATATTTCTTCAACTTACTATTTCTGCACTAAATGGGTGGCTTCTTTTATTCCTATAAAGCAACAGAAAGTTTTATTTTAAATATATCTGAAGTACAATTTTTCATGTAATATGCGCTGTTAACAAAATGTTGTTAACAGAGGCCTATCTTGTGTCTGGTGGTGATAAGATTTGCTGTAAATTAATTGAAAGGGTTACTATTCAATTCATATACCATCTTAAAAACCAATGCTAATCTTTCAACCCCCAAAAAAAGGCTTGGAATAAAAATAATATTTTGGATTCAGATCAGAGAGAAATAATGTAACACAGGATATTGAATCAGGAGAGCTAACCTTGCCTATATTACTTGAACTAAATTGTGCAACATCACCATTTTTAAATACCTGAAAATAAAAGTCCAAGAGACATGTTTTACTGTGAAGTTTTGTCTGTTTAGAGAGTTGATATCCCTGGAAAACAAACCAACCAAAAGAAACACCAAACCCCCCCCCAAACTGCCAATTTTTGTCAATTGTTAATGCGAAGAAGCGTGTGGATGCAGTGGTTGTGTTTCAGCCGTTCTGTGCTGCAGCTAAAGCTGCTTCTGGCCAGTAGATGGAGATGAAAGAAAACAAAGAGAAAGTGTTAAATCAGTACATGTTTAGCCAGGTCTTCTCCCTATCCCTGTTTTTCCTGTTATTAAAGTGTGTGAATAATATACGTGCCCATGGATAAATGCCTTCTTGTAAAATGAGACAGCCATAGCAACCTTCTCCTTGCAGCTACAAAGCCAAACTCTGTTTGGAACCTGCCACCTCTCCTCATCCTCAGGATAAGGAGGAAATGAGTTTCATTTGGGATACCTGTCAGTCTCTGGGAGCAAGTGAAAAGAAGTGGCAGCTCTGTAGTGAGCCCCTGAGGCTCTGTATGAACACCAACAAGTGTGGATTCCAGTCCTTAAAATGAGTAAAAGCTTAAAGACATAGCTGGAAATAACAGTGGTGTGAGAAAACACATTTCAAGTGCAAAGCTAAAAAGGGTTAACTGGTAAAGAAGTTATATTAAATTTTAAGAGACAATCTTCATCTGGCCTTGTTGCTATTAAAATACCGTCCCATAGTATTTATTATCATTGGGAGAAAACAAACAAAAGACCTCCTCAAGCTGCTGGAATTGGACTCCCCTCATCATTCTTATGCCTGATCACCAAACTGAACTCTGAGTGGTTGCAGGATAGACAGGAGCAGGGGAGTAGGTGAATCAGGAACAATTCACTGTTTCTCATAACACAAGGCTGTCCAAATAAAGTTTTAAATAGTAGGTTTAAAACCAACACCTTTTTTTCATACACTAATTTCTAAGGGATGTGTCTGGAAGTCAAAAATAGACTATTAAAACCAAATATTCAAGGGTGTGTGAATGGTTAATAAGCAAGGTGCTCCTGAGGAAACTACTTGCTCGAGAAGTCCATAAATCATTGGCTGTCAGAAGCTGAGAGAGTAGGCTAGGAAAAGGATTACTCTGCCTTTGTCCCATTTGTTGTTTTCTTTCCCTAAAGCTCCATTACTCCATCTTCTGTTAGACACCCAGTTCTCTGATCAGGCTTCAGCTCTTTGTACACACTCTTCTCTACAGCACTCCTCACTTTCCCCTTGCTGATTTTGTTTATGCAGATCAAAACTCAGTATCTTTGCATGGGGCTTTGGGAGATATAAATAATCGTTCACCCAGCTCATATAGGATCAGCTAGAGCAGGAATCACTTTGTATAAAACACATCTCAGTGCTAATATTCATGGAGACACTTGCTCTGGGGCCTGAGAAGGAAATGTTTTCTTACCTTGACACTGTTACATGGATTCTAAATAAAAGACAAAAGAGAAGTCTGTAATTAAGTACAAACATAATAAAATCTCCATCCTTTATTCTCTGCACCATTTTGAAGGTGATTGATAATGGATTTTTTTATGTATTCAAATATGGTAGATCTGAAATGCTAAATATTTGTAGCTTACACAAAGGATCAAAGTGCAGTAGAAAGTAAGGTATGTGGTGAGACTCTCTGGCTTTCCCTAGTAGAAGATTAAACCATTTTAATATTTGGACAGTTTTATGAGAACTGCAGCTCCTTTGTTACTGATCTGCCTTTTTAGGATGAGAAATGACAGCAGGAAACAGGGATTAAGATTTCCTCTCCAGTGCCAGAGGGAGATACGGCACAGAACAGATGTGTGATACCCAATGTTGTTATCAACTGCAGAGAAAATGTGGAGGGAACAAATTAACAGGCAGGGCTGAAGCAATTGGAAATATCAGAGAAAAGACTGCATTTCAGAATTTAAAAGCATAAGATAATAGGCAGCTTTTTTTTTATAAAGAACCAGTTAAATTTAGTATGGACTATTATTACAACTCTTGGTGCTTTATTAGAGTTCCTGGGAACTATTCTGGTTAAGCCTGTCCCATTTCAGCAGGGTGAACTCAATCCAATTCTATATTAAGCTCATGTTCATTTTGAAATCTAGCATTTAAAAAAATTATATTTGTTTTTTTCTTTTGGTTCACTTGCAAATACCAAATGGTCACTAGAGAAAACTAAGATATTTTTAAAGGATAAATGTATCCTTAAGATTACCGAAACCAAAAGCGATTGCTTTCTGTATTTCATTGTCAGAGTAAACCATGAATCTCACGCTTAAAATATTTATAGAGTGGAAAACTGCACAATAAACTGGAATACTATGGAATACCAAAATGCTGAGGGGAATGAGACATTACATGGCATGCAGGCCACTAACTGAGAAAAAAGAAAACCACACTAGTACTAACACAAATAAGGGAATTTTTTTCTCTTAAGTAGGGTGGGAAAATTGGAAATAGTGGTAATGAATTTTGAAAATTCCACCGATTCTATTAGGTGGAAAAAACAGGCATGGGAAAAACTCATGCCCTCTGTGCCTCCAACCTGTATCTCAGAAAACGAAGATGCTGTAAACAAAAACTTTTCTATATCTGTCTTCAGCATCAGAATCTAGGAAACAGGAGAGCACTCATCACTCAAGCTTAAAAGCTACAGGCAGAGACACAGAACAGGTTAAAGAGCACCTTTGACAGTGACAGACCAGCACTGGGAGGAGCATGACCAGCAGTTCTGGGCATCTTTGTCAGCAAGTTGATGGGAGCTGATGGGAGAAAAAGTGTATGCTCAATATACCCGACCTTTCAGGAAAAATTTCCTTCCTGATTTGAAAGGAATCTGTAGTAGAAAATAGACCATGTCATTGTAGATGATTTTTCTCATCAGTAAAATGGAAATGATTCTTCATATTTTTTCATCTCAGTTCTACTTTCTAGAGGAGGGGTTTTTTTGTTTACATTCATTGAAATTTTATTTCTGAGAAAAAAAAAATTATAATAAGCCGGAAAAAGTGTTTTTCAAGTCTAATAATTTGATTTTATTAAACGCAGATTATGCAGATCTTGCTAAGCTTTCTACAGTGAAATGTCATTTCTGTAAATTATTTAATGCTTTCCACTTTCAAAACAGAAAGTTTCACAGATCTCTTCTGAAGAAGGAATTTTGCTAATCATGTTAAGCACAGATAGAAAATTTATGGTCTTGTTTCTCTTCATCCTGTTATATTTTGCATATGGGACACATAAAATTACCACCCTGAGAAAACTGGGCTTCTGGCCTGACATTTAGGAATAGGCTGATTTTAGAGGCTGTGTTCTGAAATAGCAAAATCATACGCTGATTTGATGTTTTTCTTTGACAGGTTTTCCAGTTGCTCCCCACAGCCAGATTTAGATGTTCTAAACATTAAAACAGGAGAATATGACAATGGAGAAGACAATAACTAAGCCACCTGTTGTAACTACCCATTGTAAAAATAAAACGTCTGTCAGCCAGCATGAAATCAGAAAGGACCCATGGGAGATCCTGAATGCAACAGAGTACCAGATAAGGCTCCCCCACCACTACTTTGAAGTGGGGATTATCCCAGAGGGATCTATTCAAACACACTGATACGTTCCAGATGTATTCCCTTGCAGAAAGTCACAGCAAAAATATTGGCAGGGAGTGCTGAGGAGAGCAAGAGATTTATTGTTTTCATGGGAATCTTTAAGTCTGATAATGCTAAAAGCCATGTTTAATGTTCTATATTGTTCTCATTTTCATATTTGCAAGGGGACTCATTTCAGCTGTGTTTAGTCATGGTATAAATTCTAAGGGGCTGCAAAAATGGGTATTTTTTGGTTTAAAACCATAGTTATTTTTATCAGTCCAGGTACTTAGAAGGTTCTTCTTCATCATAGAGTTAAATGGCTTCAAAATAATTTAATAAATTTATTGGCACTTTCCTCCTAGGAATGTATCACATTTTTTGTTTCCCTTTTTTTTATTTCATTGTTTCATTAAACAGATAAACAGTTTGCTCTGTCCAAAATTACAAAAACAATAGAAGAGAATAAGCTATAGTGCTGGGAGTTCTACCCTAGACTCTGAATTCTAAAGACACATTTCTATTTAAAATAACACATTTAGTTTTCTTCTCCAAAGTAGTATTGAAAGATTAATATGGCTTGTTTATATGAAATCTTTTCAGCTCTGCTAATATTTTCTCTTTCCCTTATCACTTCTCTCTCCTCACCATGACAGAGTTTCTGATGGAAATACTGGTATAGAATATGCATTTTGTCCTGATATTGTGTTCTTCTTCCCTTCTTTGGGAGAAAAGGTGAAAGTGGATTGTAGGAGAGAAAGCCCAAATATGACCAGCAAAATTATTTTTTTTCATTTAAGAAACATCTATAATTTTCCTTGGCTTTTTTTCTTGAATGTTAGGATATTTGTTATTTTATAAATTATTATTTTATTAATAATTATAATAAACTATTATTTTTTCATTTACACTGCAGTAGTTGACAGTTTCATCCATTAATGAACACTTTGGAAATGTCAGTGTCATTTAAAAACAAACATTTTTTTTCTAACTTGGATTTGCAGATGGGAAAAAGCAAGCACCAAAAAAGTATACACCAATGCAATTCTGTGTAGTTTTGAGGAGTATAAATTGTTCACGAAATTCAAATGAACTTTCTAGCTCTGAAGCTTCAGGGATGATTCCTCTACGAACTGTTGCACTGTTGATGATCTGAGCACAGATATGCAGCTAAAGTAACACTCATTGATCTGAAACATGCAAACTGGACAACACAAAGTAAATATGTCGACATGTAACTGAGGTGATGTTGTCTGGTGTGCAGAGGCTGGAGAGAGGAGCCTGTTCCAACTGCATGACATACAAAATTCTCTTTATATAAATTCTTCAGGACTTGGGAAACTTGTAAACACCATTAAAAGGCTCCCTCTTAATTCATGATATTATACCCTTTGAGCAGGCAGTAAACAAAATCTGTTAATTAGCTGGCTCTAAGTGTTTGAATGGCTTCTTTTCAATGTTTGAGTATTTCTTTCACATGGAAATCCTGAAATTTGAGCCTAGAAATTCACTCCTTTGCCAACTGGCTAAATACTCGGGGTTTTTCTCAAAAGTTAAGACATGGTCTACTGCTAGTATTATACACTATTATGAAAACTGTAAAAGACCACTGCCTCTAGCTATAAGTTGAACATTGCCTTCCAATGTGGAAACAAGAAAGACACATTGCTTCAACATTAGTAATCTTAACAGAATAGCCAGGGGTAATCTTAACAACTGACGACTCTAATAATATTTTGAGAAGACATGGACAAAAACATATTGCAAACAAAAGCCTTTGAAATGTAGAGGGAATCCCAAAGGCTACAAAATATGTAATAAAAATAATGATGGAGGATGGATAGTTCTGTCACGTTCTTGCACTGAAATTAGCAAAAACTGATGAGTTACACAAGTTAACATAAAGGCATATGAGAGCCTAAAAGTGACCAATTAAATGCCATCAGTTTGCAAGACTGAACCCCAAACCACATTTATACAAGAACACACTGATAAATCTAGCACAGAAGTATTTGCTGAAAGAGTCTTTGAAACAAAATTTCAAGCTCCAGGGAAAACATCTGTGGAATGCTTTATGAAGAAGAATTACTAGACTTCTGAAATACACAGGTTTCAGTTTGGGAAGCATCTTAGCTTCTCACTTTAATGAAACACAGCAAAAAGAGGCACGGATTTTAAGATCAGAAGGACCACTGAAGAATCCAGTATGACCTTAGTGTGAACCAGACCAAAGAACTTAATCCAAATACTTGGTGTTTAAGTCAAATAATTTAGTTAGACAAAGCACACAAACGGGCAAACAAGTTCCCAAATGGGAGGTGAAAACGGAAATTGCAGGTACTCTGCCTTAACTGCCTGCATACACACAGAGCCTCACAACATATAGGAGAAAGTGTCAATGAAAAAATAACTGCAAATCATCCCAGGCTATGAGAGCTGTGAAAAAGTGAAGGCTTTCCAGAGATCCGTATGTGTATCCTGTTATAGCTGTTGCTACCTCTTTCCTAACAAGAAAAGGTAGAAGGTGCAGAGACGCAGTCTCTCAAGATGACAGAACCCTTTTAACATACTTCTCCTCTTTCTTTTCCTTGGTTTCTCCTTTATCTGGTAAAGCAGAAATTAATAATCTGAAATCCAGTTCCAGGTCTTCTCTTCTTTGTCTACAGTGGACAAAGCTTGTCTGTTTCCTTTCAGAAACACGAACTAATTAGAACCATTTTTTAAATTTCAGAGACTTTTTAAAAACAAAAGCCTTTTCTCTCGAGTTCTCCTGTTTATTTAATGTACCAACAAATTTCACATCCTATTCAACAGGGAAGAAACGTAACCCAGTGTGCTACAGGAAGCTAACAGCAGCAGGGCATGCTTTTCTCAGCTATCACATCAGAAGAGTGCAAGATGCTGCCATTTGCAATTTACAAGACAGAAATACGTTTTAGAGAAAAATTGCAGTCTTTTCAGACGTCAGTCCCTAGTTGTCACTGACAGCCTTCAGAAGACCCAAGAATCGAAGGGTTACCTAAATAAACACAGGCAAACTTGGCCATGGCTCCTAGAGAAATGCCCAACACCTTACCAACTTCAAGGTACACCATTCAAGACAGTATTTCACTGTCGCTTTTTGGAGCTTGGTAAGAAATGGTCAATAGCTGCAAGGCAACCTGTTACTTTTGTTCAGTGCCCAGTAATGTCACTCAGACTTGGAAGGCATTGACGATGACATCATACATTCGAATTAGATTACAACAACTCTTTTGTTAGGTGTGAATGAGGCATTAGTGATCTGGAAGTGTAGATAAAAAGCACCAGGAAATTCTAAATGTTAAGTGCTGTCACTCTTGAATAAGAGTTAAAGCTGCTGACAAAGTACGTATTTGGGAAAAGGCAATCTTTTTATTATGTCTGTTTTTAACCACAGTTCCTATAGTCAGGCAATTGGACTAGCTGGTCCTCATAGGTCCCTTCCAACCAGAATACTCCCTCCTCTTAATCTTTTCCTATTCTATTTGCATTCTACATTGTCAGAATGCGGTGTCTTTCTTCTGGGTCTTCTACAGAAATTTTGCGGGAAACAATTTATTTATCAGGTATTGACAGGTAAGGGCAGTTTCCAGCTTTTAACTCAGTAATGTATGCATTTTTGATTAAGGTTTCAGGGTCGTCTAGAGAAATTAAGATCTCTTGATCTCAGGAGGTTCGATGGCACATACACTGAGGCATTTGTAGTGAGGTTTGTGCATAGAGAGGCATTGCTGTTGACAGCCGAGGAATTTGTCTTTTGGAGATTAAGCAAGGCCAAGGCTTGGACAAAAAAAAAGAAATATAGAGTTTGCATATTTTTTTTTCCTCCTGTGATTAAAAACTAGATATAGCAGCATGGTTCCTCAAATAGCCTTTAAATGCTAGTTGCTCAGAAGGGTTACTTTACAAATACATACCTAGTTTACTGCTCACTCCTGGGTCACTGAGAGACCTTCAAAGACCTGAAGGGTCTTCCCTGCATCACTCATTCCTGTGCACCACCCAGTCTTCTTCCTGGAAAAACATCTGGTGAAAGACCGAGAAGGCTCAAAGAGATGCACGCTGTAAACCATCAGGTATGCAAATGTAAGGGGATGATTTAAGAGCTGCTGTATGCAGACAACTCTGCCAGCCCTAGGTGTGACAGCCTTTTTGCTGTAACTCCAAATCTTCTCTGAGGGAATGCAGTGGCTGGAGAAGGCATGTGCCTAGCCCTGCCCTCTGCCTTCCCGGTTCCTTTCTGCTGATGTACTGAAGACTGTTGTGAGAGACAGAACCCGAAGCCCAGATTCCTGCTACTGGTTAAACTTTACTGATCTGTGTTTGTCTAACGAAGACGAAAATAGAGTTTATGACAAACTAGTAACCATAAATGTGAATACAGCTCACACACACCCAGTCCTTTGATTTCTCTGGCACCTTAGGCAAGCACTCGGGACTGAGTGTGGAGGGGCATCTCCCTGCACATGAAGCAGCACTCTTGATGCCTTAAGTTTTAGCTTTCATATTTTCCAGATTCTGTACTGCATTAGTATGTGACTCCGAACTTCATATAAGGTGTTAGCAAGTTCACTTCACAGGGTAGGCAGACAAAAAATCCTTTTTAGCTTGAGAACCAAGGACACCGTTGCAACTTCAGGCCCAAGAAGTATAAAAACAACAGCAAACTGAGGAGAACAATCTGGGAGGATGGAACTTCACAACCTGAAACTGTAATTGGACAATTAACCCCAATATGTAAATAGACCAAAACTTATAGAAGTGTGAAAACTCATGACAGGTTGTCCATCATGCATCCATCTAGGGTAGAGCCACAGCCGGGCTCTTGTACTGCCCAAGGTGTACCCTTTGAAGGCCTTTTAATAAATACTTATTTAATTCCTTTAACTCTGTCTAGCCTCTGTTCCAGCTAGCCTCTTCAGGCATCCCTCTGTTCTCTGCTGACTCCAGACGCCTCGCTCCTGAGCAGAAGAGCTGGGGTACCCTTTAATGCACAGCCCCCTGAGGCAGTGTCCTGGTTCCTCCTGCAGGACCCGCCTACTTTCACAGCCTCACAACTGTCGGCGAGCAATTCCCCCGCCGAGGAAGGGCGGCAGGGCACAGCCCCCCCTGCGGGATGTCCCGCCGGGCACCTACGCTCCATGGTCCCCAAAATCCACAGGAAGGGACAGGGCCCCGCGGGAGCTGCGGCCGGGTTTAACCCTTCCCTTACACCGCGGCCACCTGGGCGCTGCCCGTCCCTTCTGGTGCCCGGGAGGAGCAGGTAGAGGAGAACGAGGATACCCGGAGCCCCCCCGGCACCGCAGGGGCGCAGGGCGGTGGTCGCCGCGCCTCCGCCCCTCTCCGGCTCGGGCTGCCCGGGTACCACGGCCGGGGCGGGCGCCCCGTTCGCTGCGCCGCCGGCAGCGCCGATCCGAGCGGCCGCCGCCGCCCGCGAACGCTGGAGGGGGCTCTCGGCCGCCTCCTCCCGCCGGCGGCTCCCCCTCCGGGAGGGGGCAGGGTTAGGGGAGGGAGGTGCAGCCGCGGCAGAGCGGCGGCGAGCGGCGTCCAGTTCCCGCTCCCCCGGTCCGCGGGCGGCAGCAGGACCGGTCCCTCCGCCGCCGCCTGCCTCCCTTCTCCTCCACGCCGGCCCGGTGGGCTCCCCCCGCTGCCAAGCCGGACATGGCGACCCTGCTCCTGCGAGCCCCTCGCTGTCCTCCTCTCCCTGCCGCCGCCGCTCCTGCCACCGCCTTCTCCTCCTCCTCCCCGCGGAGCTTTTAATGGCTCGGACCTCCGGCGGCCAAGCGCGACTGCCCCTGCACCAGCCGCAGCGAGGAGAGCCGGCGGGAGCCCGCGCCGCCCCAGCCCCGCGCACGGTAAGGGCGGCACGGCAAACAATGGGGCCGGGCGGGAGCGGCGGCGGGAGGCGCCCGCCCCTCCGGGCTCCGCGGCCGGGGCTGCGGGGCGGGCGGCGGGACCCGCCCGCGGGGCGGCCGGGGCGGGCGGCAGCCGGCGGCCCCGAGCGCCGCCCCCGGCACCGCCGCCCCCTCCCCGGGCGGTGACAGCCCGGCGGACACCCCGCTCGGCCCCGCGTAATCCCATTACCGCGGGTAATCCGCAGGCAGGCTCCGCGCAGAGCTGCGCCCGGACCGCCCGCCCTTCTCCGCGTCCCCGGGCTGCCGCGGCCGGGCGCAGTCCGGGCGGCGGCGAGGGCGGCAGCGCAGCTCCGTGCCTTTTGTTTTGCCCCCGAGCTGGGACCCGGCCCCCGGTCCCGGCGGCGCGGCGGGAGCCCTGGAAGGACGTGCGGTGCCGGGCAGAGTTGTAGGGGCGGCCCGGGGAAGGGTTTAGCCCAGCCGGCAGCCGGCGGGGAGGTGCCGCTCCGGGGGGCGTGCGAGGGCAGCGCCTCCCTCCCGCCTCGGTCCGGGGCGGCCCAGCGGGGACGGGACGGGCTCCCGCTCGCCCCTGGTCAGGGCCACCACCCCGGGTTTCCTGAGTGGCTGTAGCGGCTGCAGCCGCCCGGTTCTTCCTCCCTTCCACCCAGGGGTGCACAGAGGTGCCTCTAGGCTGGTGCCTCGGCCCCTGTGCCATCACCTTGCTCGTGTTCGAGCTGGCGAGTTCGCCGGTTTCAAACCGAACGTTGCCTTCTTTTCGTTACCATCAGCCTCAGACAGCCGGGAACCGCTGGGAAAAGTTTGGCGTAAACTGCAGTTTATTTCCAGAGCGGGAGCTCATGTGCGGTAGGCCTACTTAGCGTTTGTGATACGGCTGCTTTCTCTCCTATTAAAGCACGCGTAAACTCCGTGGAGTTGATTTAAAGTTGCCGGATTTGCTTGATTGCCGGCATGAAATTACTGCGTAGCCTATCTTTTTCGGTCACAGCCTTCTTACTTGGGTTACCTTCAAAGAGATTTGTCCCTCGAGAGTGGAAAGGTGATTGCTCGAAAAGAACAGCATCGATCAGCTGTTCTGTTATTCATAATCTCTCAGATACCTTGACTCCTGCTCCACATTGCTTCCAATTCACAGCAAGCAGCTGATGTTGGAATCAAGCCAAGAAAAATAAAATTCTGAAAGAGGTCAATTAAGAAAAGCCCCCCAAAATTCTCTTTGAATTAAGATACCTCTTTTCTCTACTTTTGGACGTTTGTGCGAGAATTGCGGTGTCTAGCTAATTGGTGGATCTGAGCCCTTTAGAAATGCTCCTGCTTCCCAGGAAAGTCCGAAATCCTCTTAGCTGTGCCTCACGTGTCCAACCTGCTGGGGTCTCGAAGCTCGGGGCTGGCTGACAGGACGGGACGGGAGCTGCGTGTGCAGCGCCCGCTGCGTTGCTTGTGCTTGCCCTGCCGTGCACACGAAGTGGAACCGGGCTCTTGGTGCGGCCAGATGAGAGCTGCTCTTCCCCTTCTGCCCTGGCCTTCTCCAGTGTCAGAAGTGTCCGGTGCTCAGCAGAGGGTAACAACTCTTGTGGCTCAGGAATCCCGCCAAATGTTTGTGCGTTCCAGTTCAGAACTTCATTCTCTTGGATATGGTTTTGCTCCAGGATTTGGCAGACTCCCTTTCCTTTGCAAATAACAAAGATGAGGGGTTATATGTAATACATTGAATTACGATGGCTATTTTTGAAAGCTTAGACACGGCTGTGTCGGTCCAAACATGGTGCAAATTCTTTTATCCCCATGGAATTAAGTTCAAATGTAGAACTGTGGATCTCTGTGGAAGGGGTATTTGGCAGTAGGGCCAGTTTGTCGTCACGGAAAGGGGGTAGAAAGCTGTATTTCTCAGCTTGTTTTTTGCACTATCTTGTACAATCAAATCATTGTTTTTCTTCACTGTTTTTTGAACAAACCAAACACACTAGGAAAGTGGGCATAATATTTAATAAACACTAATGCAGAACTTCAAAATATCAAAAGTTGCTATGAGAATTGCATGTATAATATCCAAGCTTGACTTTTATTTAATAGCTGGACTTCAAATTGGATTTTTTCCTTTTTTTTCTCCCCCAGGTTGACACAATTCATTAGTCATTTTCTAATCAATATCTTTAAACATGCTACTTGTAACCAAACTTTTTGAAATAAAATTGTGGAAGATAAATGACCTGAGGGGAAACACCACTTAAATGTGATGGTTTGAAACAGGAAAAAGAAAAACTTGCCCTATGAGATGTATTTTTGCATTAAAATTCAGATAGAGAATGCTGAATTTATGGAGTTACTCCGCAAATTTCCCCTGTTGATTTTTAGATAAATTTAACTTAGTAAAAAATCCAAACTTCCACTTAAAAAATTCATGTGTGATGATAATTAGCAGCTCTTCCAAAAAGAAGATGTATAAAAATTTTTGACATTGATGAATACGAGGCTGCCAGTTCTGGCAGCTTTTTAGATTATGTATGCTTCATGATGGAGCTATGCAAAAGAAATGCTCCTCTGGTTTGAAATATCTTTACATTAAGTCTTTACTTGCTCCTGGGTGTGCTTTTCTTAAAGGGACTGACTGCTGTGGAGACTCCCAAACTGGATTGTGTTAGGGCACGAAGCTGGGGAGGGTGGTCCACAGGACCACATTGTTTTCATAGTGTTTGCAGGGAGGAGTTGGTTGTTGGGCAGAGAAATCCCAGGGCTGACAGTGGGCTAAAGAATCAAGTTCTCATCACCAGCTGAGTGCATCCCCTCAGGTTTTACAAGGCAGAAAACCGTGCAGAGAACAATATCGGCTGTTCCCTGCTTGTTAGTGGTCGTCCGTCCCTCTTTCGCGGGACTGGAATTTGAAGTGTAGGTCAGTGCTCTGACCTTGGCCTCCCCTCTGCTCCATTGGGGGAAAAGCAGATCTGCATCTTGCTGATTGCAGTGGGGATCTGAATCCAGAATTTCCAGAGGATTGACTCAACTCATCTTTTTAAGCTTAAGTTCATGGTTTGGAATTATTTTTTGTAACTGTAGGATTGGGTTACAAACCCTGATTATATACATAAATGAAGGTCTTAGTGGGTATTTTCAGCAGTTAAACCTCTGTGTTATTAATCTTGGTCAAATTCTAGTGCTGAATCAATGTATTGGCATTGTACTTTCGTGCTGCGCTGTTAATGTTAGGGACTAAACTTGCTGGGTTTGATTTCTAGTTTGATTTTATTCCCCCAACCATTTTTTCATGGTTCTTGTCTGTGCCAGTGCCCTTATTTTATATTGTCTTTTTTAGAAAAGCATGATAGAAATGCTGTTTATTGAATTTGGGTCCACCAACTAGTTCTGCTTTTTCTGTTTCTTCTTTTAGAAATTGGCATGTTTATCTTAAAAGGCCCTTTCCAGGCTCTATTTCATGACTTTGAAAGGTTACAGTTTGTGTATTTTCTTTCTTCATATTCTTCTTTTATTTTGCGTACTTTTTTGACTGGTTGAGTAGATGGTGAAGTTTCTAGTTTACAGATGGACCACTGAACTCAGGAGAGTAAAGGAGCAGCTTGTTTTTCTGGTTGTAAAGGCACAGAAGACTAATTACAGAGGTATAAAAGGTCATCAGGCTCAAGTCAGCTTTGAATTTGTGCAAAATGTCAGTAAATTTGGCTTGCAGAAATGTAGGCAAATCAGACAGGTCAGTCCTTGTGGGTTCTGGGCACTATCTTGTTTGTCATCAATTGCAGCATGATGAGCTTTCTGACCTTGTCTGTAATGAAGTAGGCTTGATTAAATATTACGAAGAAGGAAAATATGATATGCCTTTTGGGGGATTTGAAAAGCAGGGATAATCCTTTGCAACTACATTTCTTTTTCCTTTATTCTGGAAATATAAATGGAGGAAATTGTTCCTCATGCTTGGTTGTCAAAAGGGACTTAAAGAAAAAAAAGAATGGTGTCTCTGTTCACTGATACTCAAATAAAATGAAGCTTTGTTGGTGAAGTTCAGGAAGGTGCTAAAGTTCTGTTTTCTGTTGATCTCGTGTGGGAACTGATTTTTGTAGTGTGCCCTTCAGTGTTACGCATTGAAGTCTATATAGCAAAATCTGGTTTTGTGTCACTGTGTAATATGGAGAAAAAAACTTTCTCAAGCCATGAAATCTGAACTCTGAGGCTTACAGAAGAAGAGTTTTGTACAATACAAGTTTGTTACTAGACATGAGGAAAATGGGGGAGTTGGGTGATATGATATATTGGTGTAAAGCAGAGATGGTGTTTGCAGGCAATGTTTTCTTTCCCAGTTTATAAATTGGGTGTAGTGGTAAAAGCCCCCAGGAAAGTGGGAGGCTGTGTCTCTGAGACATTGCTTCCCTTACTGGTGATACCTTGCCTATGCTCTGCTCTGGTGCTTACCATTAAAATCAGGTTTTTTGCTACCTTGGCATCAGTGCTGGAGGTTGCTGACCCGTGGCAGAAGATTTATCAAATGAATAGCAGTGATAACAATGACTTCAGTCCCCATTTCCTTCCAAATATGGTGTTCTGGGGTGGGGAGAAATTAATGCTTTGGACCTTGCAGGGTGACTGAATTTGCCATAATGGAAGTATGTTAAGAAGCTATTACACTCCCATTTGACATGTGATCCTGCTGTCTTGCAAGGCTCTCTAAATTGCTGTTTCAAGTTCTCTCCCTCATTAGGGGTAACAGAAGTAAAAAGGCTACCTTTTTACCAACCAAAGGAGACCTTCTCCTCCTCCCCTAGGTATAGGTCTCCCCAGAGCATCTATTTCTCTAACACCAGGTATTTAGGTATATAATACACAAAATACTACAGAAATTCAGCAGCAGATGTGTCACGTGGCCAGTTTTATCTGCGGAAAAGCTGTGACTTTCTGAACAGAGATACCAGTATCAAGCCATCCTTGTTTGAAACAACTGTGCTTGAGTTTAGGCACTGCGCTCTGTATGCAGAGGGGATATGGCATCGCTGCTGCCTCAGGGACAAGCTGCTTGGGCACAAAACATTACTGGGGAAGAACACACGTTTTTGTAGGTCAGAAGATGACTTACTGGTAAACTGGAAACCGTAGCAGTAACAGGAGGGAGTTGGTATTGTTGAATGCTTCATTTTCTGGTCTGGGGCTGCTGCTTCTGCTGGCTGCCTCTGGCCTTTCTTCGTCTTTCAGGCCTGATTATTGCAGGCCCAGTAGTTTGATCGCTGGTCACTAGTAATACTGATGACTTTGTCTCCTTAATCAAGGGCCTTTATTTTCAGTCACCTGCGCCACAGGCATGGGTCAAGAAGACAGTTGTCAGTGCATTCCAATAGCACACAGGGTCTATCTGTTCAATAACCTGAGTGCATTTAATTGTCTCATTCTGTGTCACATCCGGCATTTTTCTGTTGGTTACACTCTTTGAAATAATTTATTTCTGTGCCTGGATTAAGAACCTGAGCTGCAGATGTTATGTGTTCACTCTTTCAATCTCTGAGTGTTATTTTTGGATGTGTCCCAGCCTCTGTCTCTCCACTGAACAATACTAAAGGTGTTCTATGGGGACCTTTGCTAGCCTTAGCAATGGAGCACTGGCAGGCAGCTCATTAGTCTTTTATGTCTCCCCTTATCAGTTTTACTGAGAAACTCCCTATCACTTTGGTTGCACATGTTAAAATAATTAGGCTTCCTGTTCAGCAGGTTTGCGTGGCATTGATTTTGGCCTGAAAGTTCAGGGGAGGGGAAGGATACCATTAAATTATATGAAATACCAAGTATGTCTTTCTTAGTTGCCTTTTTTCATTATGAGTTTGGTTTAAAACATATTATTCCACAATGAGAGGCAGAAATCTCAATCAGACTTTAAAAAGGAGGTGTTCTCCCTTACATTAACAAATAAGTGAAAATAAATCTTAAATTTCTAAGAGGAAAAGAGGATGTGATGATTTCACTGTTCAGTTGGAAGAGGGCTTCACATAATTCAGAGGCTCTGGGATCACAGCAGGTATCAGACAGACTTGGAGCATTTCCCTGGCCACCCTGGTTTTCCTATGATTATGAGGAAGGGAGGTTGGGATGTTGTTTGGGATTAAGTATTTTTTTTTTTCTGTCCATCTTGCTCATATTTCCAGTTATTCTGGAGTTTGCTGCTGCTTGTGGCTTACCATCAAAGTGAACTTAATTTGATTTGCTTTTATTTTGTTAATTCTCTGCAGTCTTACGATTGCAATAACAGTGGTTACAACTGAGAAGTCTCTGGCCAGCTATTGCTCTGTATAATAGCAGTGTCTTTTTCAGATTAAGGAAAAATAGGATTTGTTTAGTTTGTTCTGTCTGAGGTTACTTTCTTAAACATGCAAGCTAAAAAGGAAGGTAAAGCTCTTGCAAAAATAAGAATCTACTGAAATTGTGTTGCATTTTATTTTTTTTTCTCAGAAGTTTCCTATTTTCCAGGAAATGGTTAGTGTTCAAGCTCTTAAAAGTACGGAAAATATTAAAGGGAGAAATGGAAAGGGGGCATTCAGTTGCTGTACCTTTTAGAGAATGAAGAGTATCTATAATTCTATGAACCAAATAGTCTCTGTGCACTTTAGAAGTTAAACTTTCTTTGTGTGAATCTGTAAGATTTCGCCTCCTTGGCTAATATTCAGTCTTTTTCAATTTGAAGACCTCAGCTCCTCTCTTATCATGGTGGGAATTCCTCCTGAAAATCTGTTTTACACTATGTTTGTAAGACTTAAAGCCATTGTGTTTGCCTTTAACACATTAAACATTCGATAGTGCTTTTTAAACAGAGGCATCAGTTGGTGCATGTGGGAAGATCAACTGTATGGTTATGCCATTGTAACCTGTGTTGTTCATTAGCCATTTTGTCTGAATTGATTGCTGTAATGTGGAAAATAACATTGTTTAATGTTTTGGTGCAGAGTGCCATTTTTCCCTGTGTCCTTTGAAATGTTGATCATAATTTTCGGTCTTATGAAAGAGAAAATACTAGAAACCATTAAAAGAAACATAAAATGAGCAAAAGGGAAATTGTATCTGCAATGTGTGGTCAATAAATATTAAACTTGATGCTAGCAAAAAATACCCTCAAAATGTCTCAATAGCAAATAAATAAAAGAAAGACAAAGCAGATGGTGTGATAGTATTGCAATGGAGAGAAGGGCAAGTGACTACCATTTGAATGTAAAAAAGGTTTTAAAAGGCATCCTAATTAAGTGCTGCTCACAGCTCTGCTTTTAATAGTAATATTTGAATACTGAGATACGTCACAAATGACACAATTCCAAGGGTATAGGATCCATTTGCCTAAAACATGTGAGTCGGAAGTGAACCTCTAAGAGAAGAATTTCTGAACAGGCCTGTGAGAGTGGAGAAGTTGGTGATAACTTTACAGGGCAGGCTTTTCCAACTCTTTTTTTTTTTTTATATTGTTTACAATTAAGTCTTGAACAGTAGTGCTGTGCCTTTGTTCCTGAGTGTTCTGAGGTTGTCTGTACCTCAGCGAACTGGTAGGCAACTTGAGCCATGCTAGGCAAACAATGAAGCTTAATTAAAAAGTGAGTGGTGGGTAGAGGAGAGAAATCGCTGCAGCTGTGGCTGGAGGTCACCTGTGCTGCCTGTCAGCTGTCCCTGCGGCACACGTGTGGCCACACAGGTGCTGCCCGGAGCTAATGCAGCCTCCTGCCATCTAATTAGCAGGGAGTAAATAGGACAGTGTCAGGAGAGGGGTCTGGCAGGACGGGGAGTGTGTGGTGGAGACAGCCACGGTGGCTTTTCACCCCACGGGGGCTGAGGGAAGAGCATTGCTTGTGTGGAAATCAGTGTTGATTGGCTCTGTTGGTCACCACGCGTGAGCACTTTTACATGGTGGCTCTCAGGGGGAGGAAATAAATTTGGCACTAATGAAGCCTGATCAGAAAGTGAAATCTTTATCAAAAACCTTGCCCATATTGACAGCAAGTGCAATTTCCCACAGTTATCTGGGAATGCTTCCTGGAGCCATGAAGTAGTGTGACTTTATCTAGTGAAGTACCGAAGTGATGATGCAAGAGCAGGATATCTGCACGATTTTTAACTCCAGCTGTCCATCTTTTTAAATGCAAATCAAGGACTATTTCACATTCTGAACCAAAAAATTATCCACTGGCCAATGCCCTGGAGTCAAGCATTTTTCCCTTAATTTTGTGTGCAGTGTCTGCACACTGAGGCACCAGAGGAATCATTGGCGCAGCTTCTAGTTGTAATAACGCTTCAAGGATCATTTGAAGCAATGGACAAGCAAATAACACTTGATGGTAGCTCTCTGCTTGAGAAAACCCAACACAGGGAAGCCATTCCTGTCTTCCTGAATGAAGAGAAAGTACATGATGGAGGCGAGCTGGGGACTAATAGCAGCATGCTGCAAGTGTACGACTGAAAAATTAGATCACTGTTGTGATGGAGTAGGGTGTGTGTATGTTTTTCTACATCTAATGAGAAGAGGGAGCTCAGAAGAATTTTCTTTTTCTGAAACCAGGATATGTAGACGTTTCACTTTCTCTGCTTTAAAAAAAAACCCTGACAAACCCAACAGTCTGTATGTTTAAGATAATCCAGATGTGTATCAGAAAGCATCAAAACTGAAGGCAATATTGTTCTTAATTGTGTATTTGCTAGAGTTGCTTTGAGTCCCTTAAATCTGTTAGTGGAATTTCTTCGGGCAGTACATAAAACTGTTAAATTTTCTTTCAAAGTTCTTTTCCTCAAAAGTGAGGACAATGTTTGAACATACATGCATTATGTTATTATTTGAAATATTTAAAGCAGAAAATAGGTGATACAGTGAGAACAGCTAATACACAGAAAGAATAACCTATTAAAATCTGGAGTAATTAGCTGTAGAGATGGGGAGCTGTTTGAGTGTGTACCACAATAGGTGGACTACAATAGTAACAGGACTACATTTTCCCTTTCCTGTGTCATGTGAAGAAAATAACAGCTAGATATGCCTCTTCATCTTTGTATTTGAATTTTCTGCAAGATTAGTGTGATATGAGGATATTTATAGCTGCAAGGTGAGATAATGTCTGTCCTTCAAGAAAGCTCAAAAAATTTTAGTTCTGATGTAAACACCATTCAATAGAAAAAATCCTGAGGAAGGGTCTGTATTGTACTTCTCTGCCTGCTTTTGTCAAAACAAAATGCCTCCTCTAACCTGAACAAAGTTCTTTCCACTTAAAAGCACACCAGGATTGGAACTGATGCTTGGATATATGCCATGAAGGGAAAATGGTAGCTATACATCTAAAAAATGTCTACAGCAAAATGTAAAATGTTTCTAGAAGTTTTAAAGTCTTGTACCTGTGGCTGTTTTGGGCTAACCTCAGAGAAGAAAGAATTTCAGAAAAAAAGGTGATCTGAGAATGGTTCCAGCTTGGCAAGGAAAAAGTGATTTGGAGACATGGAAGAGAAAATTAATCAGAATAATAGCTCTCGCTCTTACAAGGAGATTGAGTCTATTAATGAAATTAATATCTGAAAACTAATTTTTAAACCAACTTAATGAGATATATATATCTCTCTCATTAGGTTGGTTTAATAATGAGTTTTATATATCTATATACAGAGAATATATCTATCTATCTATAAACATGTGTGTGTGTGTGTGTATATATATATATATGTGTGTATATATATATATATATATCAGGACCTAAGACGATGTTTCAAAATCAGCCAGTTATTCCAGGATTGTTCTGCAGAGCAGTTTCCAGGAGTGGAATAAGAATATCTGCTTTTGTTTTCTTGTGGGGTATTTGTATCACAGTAAGCAAAGCCACTTCACTCGTGTGCATACATTTCCTGCTGCAATCAAGTGGCAGTTTGGCAAACTCAGAAGAGTCTGAAATGTTCAAGAGCTGGATTGTATTGAATCAGCTGGGTAGAAGTTTCCTTAAGTCTTTTGGCAGTGTCTAACTTTTGTGAAACAAAATATGCTGCAGCAATTTCTGGTTTCTATGTATGTTAACCAGTGAGTGAGTTTATTCTAAGCATTAACTTGCTTGTTTATGGAAAATCCTGGAATAGCCTGGTTTTTTCACAAAACTTCCAGGTTAAATTTAATTGCAATTTTGTCAGGAGGACAAGCTAGTCTTGTTGCTTTTGAATGTGTTTAAAGAAAGTTTCATAACTCCTTCTTTGGTATTCCTCCAGTAAGGCCTGATCCTTTTTTTATCTACAAAGTTTAAAGCTTGAGGGAACAATAAAGACTCAAATCAATTGGAAGTAATTGCAACTAGATCATCAGCATAGTTTTGTTTAATTTACAGTGTTTACTTAGTGCTCTCCTGTTGAGGAAGTTTAATCAAATTGCTTGTGCTCTAGAGGACTACAGGGAGCAATAGCAACAGCCCAGGTGCTTGTTTTGAGGGCTCCATCTTATATATATATATAAATATGTATACACACACACATATATGTTTGTATTTGAGAAACAAAGATTTTTAATATCTGGTGCAGTGGCTGGAGTGTTTCCTCTGCAGCTGATCATGGGGACACAGGGGTCCCACTTGACTGTGTGCTTTCCCAGTGGTGCCAGTCTTGTTTTCCATAGACGCTCTTAAAACACCAAGAGAGAGGAGCTCTGCTTTTAATTTAAAGTTGCACAACAACATAGGTTGTACTTTAAATACAAGAGTACTTTAAATAAAAGAGTACTTTAAATACAGTGAGTAAGACTGTGTTAGTAGCAGGTCTCTGCTATTTTGGAATAGCCTTTAGAAGCTCTTAGCTCTGTGTTTATCGTTTGTACTTCTTGTTTAATTGTGCTGTGTGCTCATCTGCCCTCCATGAGGGCTGCGGTGTGCCTGGTGCAATATTTCACTGTGCAGAATCCTTAGCCCTCGTGTTTGAGAGTGTCTGTGCTATGGGACAGCTTCAGACTGTTTTCTTCAGGGAATAACATGTGATGGGGACAGTTGAAAAGCAAAAGTCTTGACCTTTGAATGCATGGAATGTCATGGGGGATTATCCTTACCCAGTATTCAATTAGTTCGTGTTAGAGGGAAAAACAGTAACCCATTTCTTTGTGCCAGTTTCTTTTGTCCACCCTTTATTTCCCTGTCTTCCACGAAATTCCCATATGCATAGACTCTTAGTGTTTTAGCAGTATTTGTGGGATTTTTTCTGATTCATTAATAAGGCTTAATTTCTTTCAGGGTAGAAGAAAAACATAATGTAAACTGAGGTTCTGGGATTCTATTTCTGTATGTCATGTGTACTGCTGTTGGCATAACTGGGAAGAACAATTCCTCCAGTCCTAGTTTTAACAACAGTTTATTAAGAAAAACCCAATCAAAACAAACCATATTGTTGCCATTGCAAAGCTGATTAGGGAAATATATTTGATCACTATAAATTAATGGATCTGTGGCTTTTCTACTATAAATAGAGGGAGAAGACTTTGGCATCTGAGTGATTCCATTAGTGAAGGTGAGATGTTACTGATGCTACTTTTTTCAGGATTTCAGATGTTAAGGATTATTTGGTTTTCTCCAAACCTGGCTATATTGATTTTTTGTTCAGTATGAACTTGTTTTCCGTCTTGAATTCTGTTCATGTTTTTATTTCTCAGCTCCTTTTTTTAATGGCGTTACTATCTGTGACAGCATTCCGTCATATTTATCCTTAATATCTGTAGCATTCATCTTTTCCATTGGTAAGGTAAATGTAGCAGAAGGACACACTGTGTATGTTTTTTAAGTTTCAGTAAGCTTATAGCCAAAACGTCCTGGAACTAGTTAGCTGTTTGTTTATATCTTCAACAAAAGTCTAAATATGTAAGTTTTGAGTAATACTCTTTTTCCATTAGTCCTACAGCTTTCTTAATAGTAAGGAAGGAATGCACATCCTTGGAGGCTCATCTGGCATTTTGATGCCCCAATAAAACTTCAGGTTTTTTGGCATGAAGCCTTTAAATGTAACAGATTTTGTATGTGATTGGTATGATTTAGACTGCAAATAGCAAGCCCAGATTTGGACAGTTATCTTAATGGATGTTTTAAAGGTTTTTTTGCTCCCCTGTGGCTGAATACAGTTAAAGTCAGTTAAAAATGTTCTATGTGATCATCACAAGATTCAAATTCAATGGTTTTTTAAAATTCTGTTCTTTGTTGTGTAAGTTCTACATACACTTTGTTTTGTACATATGATAAAAATGCACTGATTTTGAGACAGTTATCAACTATTAAAAGAATATAATTATTAATGATCTGATTTATTTAGATATTTATTTTGTTCAGTATTTTTTTCCATAAAGAGAAGTATGGATTTACAACTCAATATCTTTTCCTGTCATTTAACATGAGACACTTTGATCAGTAGGTGCTTACCTTTTACTCTGTAATGGACAGTCCCTTACATTCTGAATGGTGATTACCCTTGATATTACCTGCTTAATTTTTTTCAGTGATTTGTAGGATGAACTTCCTATTGTCTCCCTTGCCTGCAGAGCTGTGCTTTCAGTGATTGATGAATGTTTTAGGTAACTACAGGCTGGAACCAGCATTAGTAAGGATCTTGGCAATGGGCTTTTCTGTATCCCTAATCTAGTTCAAGGGTGCTCCCTATAAGGACTCAAGTTTTTGTTCAGGCATCTTTCAGATGTCTGAAATACCACTACTTCCATTAAAAGGAAAAGAAAAATCTACTTCATAGTTTGTGATCTTACTGTTGGCGATCTTTCCTGCTGGTCAACTGGTCTGTTTCAAACTGCTCTAGTTTTTTCCTAAATCTTTAATCTTCCCACTCAACTTGTAGTCCACATCCATCTACATGCTCCCACACTTCATTATTTTGCAGATATTTGCTCTCTTGCTGCTCAGCTGTGTCAGTCTCCTCTGTTCCCCAGGAAGCTTTTTCTCTGCCCTGGGTTGTCCCTTTCTAGAGCAGGGAATTGTTACCTGTGGGACAGAGCACTTCAGGAGGACTCACAGTGAAGGGGTTTTTCTTCCTGGCAGCCAGCTTTCCAGAAAGATCATGAGTAACCTACTTACTGGACCACTGGCATTAGATATGTTAGTCTCTCTTCTGAATTTTAATAATTTTTATCTAACTTTTTCCTATCTCCATGATACAGGAAATATTAAATGCATTTGTTTTCTTGAAGTGTAATTACTCATTATTTTTATGCTGAGCTGAAGCAGTTTGTGATTAATAACCTCAAGGTTCCCTTTTGTTACCATATGCTTAGTCATTTTATCTGTGTTAGTAAGGCACGATGACCTATTTTGGTTGGTATGTTTGGCTTTTGAGCTGCAGGATGATAGTAGAAGCATATCTTGGAATTTCTTGAGTATACTCGAGACAAAATAAGGGAGTAAAATATCAGAAATGTTAGTTGAGCATGGATTCTCTTCTGTAAGATGTTAGAGGCCTGTTAGACTGTGAAAGCTTTAAAGTGTCACCGTTGTTTTTAAAAACTATCTTTAATGAGGAGTTCATTTATGTACTTCAAATCATTTAAAGACCCTTAAAGCAAGCTTTACTTTACTGCAGGAATTCACTGAGATGTCACATTGCCTTATATACATTTAACAAAGGTTCTCTGCTTCCTGGCAGTACTGAGCTATTGAGACAGTCACTAATTTTTTTTTTTTCATTAGATGAATATTGCAATGTTGAAGGCTCCTTACTGAATGAATCCATTAGGAGAGCTGCCTAAAGGGTATCTTATTTTTGCAGAACATGCAAAAAGTCAGAGTCACTTTGCAAGCTGAGGGTTGTGGTAACATACTATTTATTTCCCTTAAAGCAGTATTGCATTTGGTTGCTCTGTTGGTTCTTCATGCTTAGAATTTACTAACTGGGGGGAAAAGACTTTAAAAGGATTGAATACTCGTACTTTTTTATTATTATTACACTGTCTTCCATTAAAAAAATCCTTTTTTTTTCTTAACTTACAAGACCTGATGGCTTCATAAGTAGTTGGTTTTTATCCATTTCCCCACCTTATGTACTTCAGAGAGGTGAACAGAACCATAAGCCTCCTAAATTGTACACATAGTATTCTCTCACTGACTGCTAACTAGTCCTAGTTAACTGCAAGACTCACTCTTCATTGTAAGAAGGATCAAAATGTCAAGTTCATGACTGTGTGCCTGCTTTGTTTAGTGGCAACCGTAGTGTTTTTTCTGGAAATTTCATTGAAGATTGACTTGGTGAACAAAGAAGTGTAATTCACTTAGAGGCTGAACTTTGTGAGGCAGTGAAACAAGAAAAACTGTATGGGCTTGGTAAATAGGGATGAAAGCCAAGATCCATCAGAGCAAACCCAGGAGATAACGTGGGTGATGAAACTGCAGGGTTTGGCCGTGAACACAGCTGATAACTGAAGAGCAGGAGCAGTTTATCTGCTGTCCATGGGATGCTCCTGCTGGCCTTGCTATATTCCATATGCTGAGAATAGTTTTCCTAAGCATGCCAGAGGTGATCCAGGGAAATCTTTCTGTGAGAAGGGGAGAATTAGGGCTTGTGAGACACCAGCACATAGTGTTCTTGTGGCATTTTTCTTTGCATTTTGATTTCTTGCCTATATCCATCATCCCTTACAGCAAAGATGAAGTGTGTTGGTAGTTTTTCAGTACTGTTGTACAATTGCTGAGCAAAAGGAGTTCTAGTTCTGTAATCTCTTAGCAGCAAGTAGAGTTTATCAGAATTATTGCAGGGCTAGAAAACAGTCTGGTTTGTATTTAGTGTCTTTTTTAATACAGTGAGGTCTTCAGGTCCTTTCTGTTGTGGACCTTTTATTCTACATATGAGGTGCTGTATGCAGCTTGGCTGCTTGCACATCTTCCAGGAATTGCTCACACCTCCCCTGAAGAGTCAGCCTGAACTGTTCAGTCCAGACCTGCAGTTGGTACCACAATCATTGTTTCTTCTTTGGTGCCAGTCCATAAGTACTTTGAAAGTTGCCATAAGTTGCCTCTGTACAGCCTTCCCTTGATTTCCCAGAAACATCACTTTTTCCAGGCAGAAATATTCCAGGTGGCGATTTTTGGAGGGGTGTGAGGAAGAACTTTCATGCCTCTCATTAGGTAAATGGGCTCTTTTCCAACACCTGCTACTTCTCTGCTTTATTCCTGGATAATCATCTCTGTGTTCCAGCATTCTTACAGGCTATTTTTGCAGAGTTGGCAGAAAATTTGGATTATGTGCATCAAAGCTTGAAGCACAAGAATTTCAGGTATTTAACTGAAGACATCACATAAATTAAGTATCTCACAAGCTTAATGTATTTTAGATAATTAAGGGACTTCTTGGTAATTCAGTATATTTGAATATTAGTGAATTTAAAAATTAATTGTGATCCTGAAATCTTAATCTCTCTGTATAAAATCAATCATTCTGTTTTAAATAGCCGTCTTGTTTGTGGTAAAATTTTGTGGGGTTTTTTTTGGTTTTGTTTTTGGTGGGGTTTTTTAGGGTTTTTTTTGTTTGGTTGGTTTTTTTTTTTTTTTTTTAATTTCCTCTGATGCACTTTTAGAGTTGACTTTTAAGGTATCTTAGTGATTTAAGTTTAGTTCCTTCCAGGTACTGGCATTTTGGTATAAAGAAACAAGTTCTCTACTAATTTCTAAGACAAAAGGTTTAAGAGCAGTATATATAAACAAAATGATATAATACTGAAAAAGTGTGTAAATGCAGTTAAACCTACTGATTGTAGAAAAAGAGATGCTGAAGTAAAGGCAACCACATTATTAAATTGTAAATGAATCTTTGAGATTTATCCACTGATGGAAATTGACTTCTACAGGAAAATGGCAACAGGAATTTTAATGTAAAGTTTTGGTTTTACCTAATGTGTTTGGTTTTCAGTAATGACTTCAGTCCTCTGTTTATCTTACTTTCATTTCAACCAAAAAAAAATCATCTAAAAAGACTTAAAAATATAATCTTGTGCTGTCGTCGTTGTTGTCGACCAAGTTTCTTGTCTTGCTAGTAGAGTATGTATTAAGTCGTGGAGAGGAGTGGAAAGGAACACTGCTAAGGTGCAGACTATAACATAAAAACTTACCTTTCTTAAGCGATATGAGGGACACTTGCATAAAAAGTGTGGCTTCTGGGGGATTTTTTTGGTTTGTTTCAGTGGAGTGGTTTTGGTGGGTTTGTTTTTTGGGGGGGGTTGTTTGTTTGTTTTGTGGGGGTTTTTGTTTGTTTGTTTGTTTTGTTGTTGTTGTTGTTACTTGTGTTTTGCTGCAGAAAAATAACCAGTTCTTGCCAAGCAAGGCTCATGATACTACTGCTACTAGTCCTGGTCTAGAAAGTTCAACATCTTACAAGATGTATGATATACTTCCAGTGTGCTTGTCTCTGAGAGATTTTCACCTCACTTTCCCCTGCAGGCTGCTTTGTGCATGGCTGGTTGTGTATTCAGAAGAGACTTGTCCCCTGCACATGGGAACCTGAATTTCCTGCCATTTCACATGTTGGGGCAAAAATGAAATAAACTATAAGCGGATTCTCCTCCTAACCACAATTCCTGGAAACTGTATGCTGTTGTGGACATGTTTATTTTCTACTTTTATTTCTTGCTATGATAATCTCAGCATTTTGAGGAAGGGAGCAGACAGTTTATTTAAAAACCTGTTATAGCAAAATGTCATTTACATAAGCAACAGTAGATGCCTTCTTGCTTCTGAACTCTCTTTTCCTTTGCAGAGACTAGGAAGATTTATTATGAGTCTAATCAAAGGATACCCTGTAATGTTAGAGATACTTCTTTAGAAAGGCAAGACTGAAAACTCAAACATTTCTCATATACGCTTAAAGAAGGGCTCTGCTAGAGCTTTCCTTTTCAGAGTGATCTGAGCTCAGTCCAGTGCTCAGATGCCACTTTTGTTTGTAGTCAAAGGCTGTTTTGTCTTCAGATCTTAGTGAAGTTGAAGGATAAAGAAATGTTCTTGGTGATGTGATGGGCCTTTGCAGTGTTTTTTCGTGCCCCTCTTCTCCCTTCAGCCAGCTGCTTCCCTTGTGGTTACATCCAGGCCTTATCTTTACCTTATTGAAACCTTTTTAGGTTTTGTTTGGATATTACTTGATACTTGTTTCTATTTCTCTGTAGGGTTTGTTTGAAAAGTACAAGGATTATAAGCTGCTGAAGTTGGAAACATGAAAGAAATTTCAGGTGGTGAATAAACCAAGATGGATGAATATACCTTAAGAATAGCTTCAAAAGACTTCTAATACATAGGAAATTGTTAAGGCTGATTTCTGATTGTATGTATTATATGGAAAGAGAAGAGTTAATGCTGAAAGCTTAAGAACAAGGTAATAGTAACCTGAGAGGGAAAAGCTGGCATCTTCCTTTTGTAACATGGTTTTAAAATATCTTCTGTTTGGACCAAACAGTTGACCATACTAATGAGGTCTGGTTTTCCTGGAGGGGTTAGCTTGCCATAAAAGTCCCAGGTGGTGGTGCATGACTGAATCAACATGATTCTGGGTGTGTATAGGAAAGTACAGGTCACACATTTTAATGGCCTATTTCTGTCCTGTTTGACTGGTTGCCTGAAAGTGGCTCCAGAATAAAATTTACCTGCAACTAAACAATCTGGAGTCATATATTCTGATCTGTATCTAGCACTGGTAACTTACAGAGAAGTACCAGTGAAACATTCATTCATGGAGATATGCCTCATTTTGTTTATTTGAAAACAAAGCAATGCTGCTTTTATTTAAGAAATAGTCTCAGAATTAGTGGTAGTTCAGAGTTATGCAAAGAGAGATAAGGTACCAAGAGCTAGACTAGAGCTGTAGCCCAAATGTATTTATGGTTTTGCATAATCTCTAGATAAGGCAGAGTGTCGTGGGAACACAGTGTCATCAGAAGAGGTAGGGAAGCAGTTGTGTGATGTTGATGCTCTGGATGGAACTGCACTTTGGTGAGTGGCACTGTTCTAAAATCACAGTGGAGAAGTAGGGGTGAGTCACTGAATCAGTCATTTTAGTGCTAGTATTGAAATTTTTGGGATAATCACTGAGTGGAGACAAGTAAGCCCAAGAACATGATAAAATAAGCACTAACAGATTTACTGTCATCTGACAAGTGGTGCTGATATCTCAGTGAAGAGTTGACCTCTTTGCACAGCAGCATAAGGCATGTTGTTGGCTGAGCTTTGCTGTTTAACAAGAAGCTCAGATGTATCCCAAATCATGCCTGAGTTATTGTTGGTGTTATCTTTGGTGCAAGAGGAAAAATGTGGGCAGATGTTCTGTTGCAAGCCTATCATGGGAGCCAGTAGGAACCAGCTGTGGTTTTATGTGGTTCACATAATCAGGCTGTACAGCTGAGAGTCTGGGCAGTGGGTGAAGGGGATCTGCAGTCCTCTGGCTTCAAATGGTTTGTGCAGAACAGGAGAGCCTCCACACTGTAGAACTTATGGGGCAGCTGAAATGGCAACCCGATACAGTGTTGGAATAGATTGGTTGATTTCTTGGAATTTGAATAATTTTTTTTAAGTTCTGTGTGCCTGCATGCAGAACATAAGTGTAAGAGGCAGTGTGTGAAGCAGAGCAAGAATGCACAAAGCAAGAGAGAGCTTGTTGAGTAGTCTGCTATCTGGAAAGAGATTTCAAGTTGGGAATTTCTGCATCATGGATTCCTCTTTCCCAAGGGAATGATTTCCTCTGGGTTTCAGCTCAATCAGTTTCTCCCAAGAGAAATAACATACATAAGGTCTAAATATTTTCTAGTTACTCCAGCTAAAAATGGGTGGTGATAGTGAAAAATGCGAATTCACTTCTCTCTGGAAGCTCACTTTCTGCAAGGGAACTGAAGTTTATATATATATTTTTAAGGCACTTTAAGCATGTTTTTATCAACAGGTGAGAAATGCAACAGAGTAGCTGGTCTTCATGAACTATAATTATATTTATAATGTGGTGGTAAGGCTGTGCAAGTGGGTAAATATCTCATCGTATGAGTGGGTGCATAAATCTTGTTAGTGCCTCATAGATCTCATCAAGAGGTCATTTTCTTGACATCTCCCAGATTCATAGTTTGTCTGACAGCCATCTTAGGGAGAAGAGCTACAGGCATGGCAGGGGATGTGAAGGCAGAACAAGCTTTAGTGCTGTTTTGTAGTGCCTTCAGTTTCTAAATCCGTGCAGAAGTAGAGTGGCCTCTTTCTTCTTCCTCCTTTATCTTCCTCGTCCCCTTCTGCCACTGACTTCTGGAAAGTGTGCAACTTCTCAAATGTCTTTCAAATTCACCAGCAAAGCACCGTAATTGAGTTCAGCCACCTGAAATGGGGGACAGAAGCTCCTCTTGTATAACTCAGCTCTAATGAGGTTTTTAGTACCAGGCCACAAAACAGAAGTAGGTAAATCTGATTGTTCAATGTAGGCAAAATTACGGATTTCCTAGACCTAACCAAGTCCAGAAACATGTGGCATAGCTGTGTTCTTGTAAGAGGAACATGTTAAAAAGAAGTGCAGCTCTACAATAGGAAGCGAATCTTTTTCTGACTTGTGGCTTCAGCAGGTGCTGCTTATGCATGTTCCTTCTCAGAAGATGGGGTTCTCCAGCAATGAAATTATTTAGCCCTGATAGTTCCAGACAGAGTCTGGCTTAGCCCAGCATTCCACCTCTAATAATAGCCAGTAGTAATACTTATGGGGAAAAGTGTTAGTAAAACAGTGATCCCTCCCAGCTTTTGGAAGGCTGTAGTTCAAGGACTTTGAGCAAGAAAGTCATGTCTGCTCCTTGTTAAACAATGCTTGACAGACTTTCTTTTGTGAATACATCTAACTATGTATTAATGTATTTTAAATTTTTGCCTTCATAGCATCCTGTGACAATGCCATTAATTGTGGTATGGAAAAGTACCTCCTCCTTTTCATCTCATTTTTAAACAAGCTGCTTGATAAACTTCATGTTATACTGCTTATTAATTTATTCTGAGACATGATTTCCTATTTGCTTTCTCTGTAATACCATTCATAGGTTTATGTCTGTCATTTTAGTCATCTTTCCTCCTAATCTAAATGCACTTGTTTGCCTAGTTCTCCTTAGATTAAAGTTGTTTCAGACCTCCCATTGTTGTCACTCTTTGAATCTTTTCGTGCTCAACAGAATGCTTCTCTGAAAATTGCTTGGTGCAGCATCTGTAGGTGCAGAGCTACTGTGGTGTTCCCTGTCAGCTATCCCTGAGCTGCTCACTCCTGCTGCTCCCTCTCCCAGCCAGCACTGAACTTTGTCATCTGTGAGTGTGTAGTTCCTGACTTTAATTAAATTGCAGGGTTTCCATTCACTATATAGGCTGTGACTTTGTGTTGTGTGTGAATAAATACTGACAAATCTATCTGCAGCTCAATGCAGTGAGTTGGCTTTATAATTTTGCTGCTTGCTCCATTTTTCACATAAATAATGAATGTATTGAGTAGCACAAATGCAAAACCAGAGCTCTTGTGAAAACTGGCTGTATATTCCTGTACTGTTTCTTTTAATCTAACCAATTGTTAATTCACATGAGGACCTTCCATTTTATCCCATGACAGTTCAATTTCTTTAAAAGCCTGTGGTGAGAGACATTGTCAAAGGTTTGTTAGAGATCCAAGCATGTTATACATACCATACATACCACACTTCCGAATATATGTCATGGCAAGTTTATAGAAAAAGTCATGCCATGATGACATTCCTCTGTCATGTTTATTTGCATACCTGCTAATCTGTTCTACAATTTCTATCAACCTTCTCAGTGTAGAAGTGAGCCTGTAGCTACCAGCCTGGTATTCCCTGGAGCCCTTTTATTGAAATTGGCAGTACATGCTCGGCTTTTTATATCTTCTTTTTTTAGTTTGTCTTAGAGGGAAGCTGGGCAGCATGGTTAATAGTTCTGTGGTGGTATGTTGAACTGCCTTCAAAATTTCTGGGTAAGTAGCATCTAAATCTGGTGACCTGCCTGTTGGTCCTAAAGTCTGCTCTAATGTTGCTGTGGTTTTGAGAGTCTTGTGCCTGTACCATCTCCTTGCTCCCATACACACCTTGCATTTTCCTGAGTTTTGGAAGAGTGGTGCCCAGTTTGTCTCTATTGTCCCTTGGCCCTGCTCAGTAGGTGAGCAGACTTTCCTTCTGTGCCCTGAGTGCGTCCTGTGTGTGAAACAGGGGCTGAAAAGGAGGAGGTTGCTGGAAGGCAGCAATATACAGCCATGGGGGAGCACATCTTTCTGCCTCAGTCCTAGTTTATGTTGATTTAAGCAGGTCCAGAAGCCATGGCAATAATAATATATAGATAGATATGAATTGGCATTTATTTCATAAATTATTTGCATGGACAGTGTAGTTGAATGTAATTATTTACAGTTCTTATCACTCAGAACAAAATTTACCCAAATGGGTTTTTTCAGATTTTTGGATTGATAATGGATTTATTTAGTATACTAATGTAAACTGTTCTGGTTTGGGTTGTATTCATAACAGGATTTAAATACAGCTCTTCCAGTGTTTAAGACATGAATGGAATTTCGGATCAGAATTAAGGGGAAGATGTTTATTGTTCTGAAGAGTTGATGTGTGTTTTGATTTTGAAGCAGTTTTCAATTGAATGTTTCATATTAATTCCTGCCATTTGATCTTCAGTATTTGTTACAAAGATCCTCAGTCACGTGCAAGCTTTATTTCTGATGAGGATCAGACTTAGCCTGCCATGCTTCTAATGGCTTTCTGGCTGTTCTACTGCTTTTTACTTCCTGTAAAGAAAGACGTAATTCATTGTTCTAGTCTTAGAATACTTGAGGTGAGATAGCAGCACTCTTCTCTTTCTCTTACGCCGACTTCATTTCCTCCTTTCTTCTGTCCTTATGTACGTGGTTATTTTTTGTTGTTCTTCAGTTTGTGTGTGTCCCCATGGTTTTCCTTAATTGCTTTTTGCTCTGACTGCAGGATCCTGGCTTCTGTGTGTGTGAGGTTTGTGCAGCCGTTTTTATCTAGATTCTGCCTTTTTCAGTGGCTCCTGAATCAACTTCCCTCCCTTGAATCAATTGAGGTAATGTGGCGTGGTGTTGCTTAGCAATGCTGGAAGCTGATACCGCCTGGGTGATGGGTGTGCTGTAATAGCACTGAGCAGAAGAGACTACCTGTCCTCTGTGGTCTGTGCAGAGAAGAAATTTTGCATTTTCTAATGTTTTCAGCATTCTTACTTTTAGGTGTTTGGGTGGTTTTTTTTTCCTTGAATGTTGCCGAGTAACAGTTTTAATGACTTAGAGATGTCCCCCCCTACTTCCTGATGCATGCAGAAAACTTGGTAGCCTGTAGAATCAAAATACAATTGGGATGTCAGTCTTTAAAGAACTGGGTATCTAATTAACTGTCTTGAGATAGGTATGTTTTCTGTCTTCCTCCCCCACGTACCAAGCAAAGCTGTTATGAAGGCAGAGCTGAGCTTTGTAGGATGTTTCAGTCCTCCAAAGTGGCACAGATTGGCAGCCGATCTGGCATGCATGGCAGCCGATTAAAAACCGGGATGAATTTAATACCATCAACCACATAAGAATTTAGAATGAGCTATTTTGGCAGCAGATATAAAGGTGTTAATGGAAGTTATTAGCTCTGAAATATTTCTTTAAAATGGTTGAAATTTCTAAATTTTCAGCTGTGGGTAGTTTTTTACTCTCATTTAAATGGCAAAAGAGCGAAGTAGTGTTTCTTCCAGCTTTCTTGTTTTGTTGGTTTTTTACAAAGCCAAGAGAGTATACATTAAAAAAAAAAATCTGCTTGTTTTCTTTTTCATTCTTTTTAATAAGAAGCACTAGAAAACGACATATATTGGAATCAAAAATCTTTGAGGCACGTTTTTACCAGGTGGTTGCTCTCATTTTCACACAACACTGAATAGCATGGGACATAACCCCAAATTTATGTTGTAAGGTAGGATAACTGTGAAGGTATTATTTTCCTCTTTTAAACCAATCAGAATACAAACCAAAGTTTTAACTTGCAGTCCTGGGTGGAAGACAGAAGAGGGGTTCTCTATCAACCTGGTAGCAGTGTGGACCCTGACATCTTTCCTTTCTTTGATGGCAGTTATACTGAGTATATCTGAATAGCAGGGATAAAAACTTGGTCAGACTCAATTTCTTTGTCTGTTTCATGCAATAATGCTTGTGCTTCAGTAAGCACACCATTCTTTTGTAAAAACTCTGCCTTGGAGTTGAAAGGCTTGCAGACTTCTTACTGAGTTCTTACAAATTTTGTGTACAATTAAGCAAAATTATTGGGTAAACAATTGCAGCCCTCAGGTGCTCGGTATATGCTGTCTCAGTGCTGCTGCCAGATCACCTGTTCCTTTGAGCTTTAACCCCAGCACTGCACTGCTGGTGGGGTGGAAGAAAGGTAATGGTGTGATGGAGACATGGACCTCCACAGGTGGATCATGGGGGCCCAGTCTGAAGAATCAACCTGGGCACTGAGGGTGCACTTGATAATGTCAAAATACACCCAGAAATCAAGGATGATGGAGGTGGAGAGATGGAGGCTGATCCCACCTCAGCGCTGTTTATTGAGACTATAAAGGATTGCTTATGAGACATGGGATTGTTCGATGGGTTGATCTCTGATCAGCTGCTCCTGCTTCTCTTAACCAGTAGTTTTCATAAACAACAAATGCATTTCCAGTAGCCTGATAGTTTATTCATTTCTGGTTTAGACCATTTAATCCATAGTACGGACTCATTTATCCTTGTCTGTAAGGAAACAAAACATCGAGCTGGCGAGGGGATTTTATAGCAGGTTCATTGCCATGGTTTCAGACAGCCTTACATAGCCTAAAAATAGATTCAGGAAAGAATATTCTCTTCCCTTCCCTGCCTCCCCCAGCTCTAACTAATTGGAATTTCCTTTTTTGTTTGTATATTTTTGTTGTTGTGGGTTTACCAACTGACAGGTCAAGCAAATTTGTTTGATGTTTTGTTTTAAAGAGGAAAGTTCATCGTAGCATCTAATACATGGGGGAGTGACTTCCCTGGTAGTGTGCCAAAGCTATTACCTCCTTCTCCTGTCTGCTACACAGAGTGCCACTCTGGTAGACTGCAGCTCATTACAATAGTCCAAGATGTGTGAAGGACTGTCCTGGGCATACCTTGGATAATTATAATCTTGACATGGCTTTGTGCTAGGCAGGGGAAATGCAGAGAGTACATGATTGATGTGCCTTTTGCAGCCTGCGCTGCTGCTTGAACAGCATCCTCTTCCAGAGTCCAGCTGGCAGCTTTACTGTGTCTCCTGCAACCCCACAGCTAGGATGTTGCAGACAGGTTAAGGATCATGAGTGTAACCAGCAGGACAAGTTTTAAAATACTGCTTTGTGTACAGCAATGCCTGGGCTGCAGCTGCAAGGAGCTAGGGGAGGCAAACTGGGTGACCTCTGCTCCCCCTTCTTGTGTCCTTGCTGCGACAGCATCAGAGCTACACAGCCTTGGCTGGCGTGCCTAGAGCTTGGGCAGGGCTTCACTGCCTCCGGGTTGTAGAGTTGTTTGTCTTTGAACGTCAGAAAAATGGAGGTGGAACACAGCTTGGCAATTAATATGGTCTCCTCTGATGTGTACTGGCTAAACTATGTTTAGCTTCAGGTTGGGCAGTTGAATTTCTCCCCCCCCCCCCGCCTTCAACAGAGGTGTTGACTGTTTCTGTTAGCAGGAGTCCTAGATACTTTTAGATCTCTCTCCTCAGACAGGAAGGGCATGGGTTGGAATCACACCGATGCCTTGGATTTCCTGCATTGCTTCCTGTTGAATTGCTGGGCCAGAAGCTATTGGTGGGGGGGATACTGTACTCAGTGTTCCACACACTTGCAGCGTGCCTATTTATGTTGGAAAGCAAGTAAATAACCCCACAGCAGCCTTATCACCTCATGTCTTTAGTGTCAGGTTTTGGAGGAAAGGGAAAGTGTCCTGGGTTGAATTGCAAAGGGGAAAAGCGCTGTGTGGTCTCTTAGGTTGTTTGGTGAACAAGCTGTCGGTTCTGCTGATCCATTTCTCATCACTATTTTTCTTTGACTGCCCAAGAGAAACTGCAGTAAGTTTGTTTATTTGTCTGTGTTGCTGCTGGTACTGGGCTTTTTCTTTTCTCCTGCTGCTGCTTTTGTGGTCAGGGTGCTCTGACCTCAGTAGGGACTGAATGGAGAAGGGTTGATGTGATGTGTGATTGCAAATGTTAGTGAATGGACTGCAGTGTGTTGCTAATTCATTCTCTTCTTTGTTTATTTACTGATTGTAAATACTTTCAGACTTTCCCATGTTTCTGAATCAATCAGAGTTATGTCTTCTGTGTCCATACACAGATCCAAAATCTGGATGTTTGGATTCCTAAAATATTTAGGAAGAGGGTGATACCATATAGATAGGACTGTTTAAGGTACAACTATTCAGAAGAGATGAAACCTTTCAAAGTCTTTTCTGTTGCTTGTATGCTGTGCTGCTTTGCATTTGGCACTACAACATGTGCCTATGCTTCCCTGCTCCTCCCTGTGATACTCTCTAATATTTATATGCGTGTTTCGGCATCTGGAGAGCAGAGGAAGAGCAGTCCCCAAGTACAGATGAGGGAAATGTGCCTTCCTAGCCTTCCACAGAGACAGGAACCTGCCTTGACTTGTTCATCACCAGTACAGGACAGATGAGTCAGGTTGGCTGTTACTTTGTTCTGAAGAACATCTCTTCATCTTGGAGTGGAGGTGAGTTTGCCATCCTTTTGGAGGATGCACACTGGGATTTTCACAAAATACAGAGGTTCCTGGTTCTAAGGGGTAGCAATGCATTGTTTGCACATTTGGTGATTTTTTCTCAATGTCCCAACCTAAACTTAGGCTGAAGGAGTACCTCCAAGGATGAGAGCATGACTACCATCTCTGTTCAGTGATGTGCTCCCTGGGGGAAAGTGGAGACTGCTTCATGCAGGCTAGCCCAGATTGCAGAGTCCAGCTATGTTAGTGACCGTGTGAAAATATGATCCTGTCTGATGCTGGAGGGGAAAATTTTCCATACCTGGTAGATGTTTAAATATTTAAAAATTAAATATTAAGTGGACTACCTTTCTGCTATGGCAACTTAAACCCCTGAAAATATTTTATGCATTAATTAAATGTTTTTACATAAAACAACCTGCATAATATTAGATCAATGCATGGTAGATGATCATTTCCTTCCCCTCCCATGTATCCAACGCTTATGTCATTTTACATCCATTTTTGTTCCCTCCAACACTTGTAGCTGCTTCCCTGCTCTGCTCACTGGGCACCAGTGTGCTCCACGTGGGAAAACTTCTGTGTGTGCTTGCTCCTGAAATGTGCTGAGCTTTGCATGAGTACTCACCTCCTCCACTGAAAGATGAAGAGACTGGGATGTATGTCTGTGTGTGACTGGGAGTGGTGGATGGCCGGAATCAGACACAGAGAGTGTATATATTTGGAGGAGCTCTCAGGTTGCTGATACATCTACAGGAGTGAAGAAGTTGGGGGCAAGGTGAAAGGAATGCCAAATGAAAATCCTATACTGTTTATTTTGTCTGGGTAATGAGGTGTAATTTGAAGGCAGATGCTTTACTTGTAGACCTTGTGGGAATTGAAATATTCATATTCAGGAGTTATGAAAATTAGGGATACTGTTTTCTGGACTCTCAAGCTAGTGCCAGTCGTGTGATTTGCTTTCCTTGAAGTTCACATAAGAAGTCAACCCATCTTAATACTTGGAATATCATTATGGATCAGATGCTGTTTAAAGAACATGATTAATGTTGAAGAGCAGAAGTTCATAATGTAAAGATGTAATTCTCCCTTTTTGTGATTTACAACACAAGTGTAATTACTTAGTTGCATTTTCCCCACATAACAATCTTTGTGTTATTTGTTGGGTGTGGTGTTAGTTCTCCTAGCGCAGGGTACTGTTGTCTGTTGCACTGTGAGAAAGCTCTCGTTCTTTGCCTTTTGCAGATGTTGAAAGGGAAGGGTGGCTCAAGATGGTGATGGCCTCCTGCTTTTAAGGAACTGGACTCAGTTCTCAACAGAATTCCCTGTATTGTTAGAAGTGATCTGGACACCCAGAAAATGGTTAAACTCTTGATAAGCTTGAAAAAATTGGCAAGAGCCTTATGGTCCTGGATGTAGCCTGCAGTCGTGTCTAAAGCAAGCTGTGAGCTGTGAAATACTTGAAGCATGATTTGGCCCTAAGAATCCTGCTTTGTGCTTACAGAAGCAGTGGGTTTACATTCTGTTTGACCTAGATCAATAAACTCCTAGTGGAGCCAATATCTACGTGTCTTGGACACTTGGGTTTTCTGTCTGTAATCCCCCATCTAGGAAGTAAGAATATTATGATGCCTCCTCCTTAAACAATCATGAACTTTTTGAGAGAGTAAATCAGCCTCCTCTACGGACAGCACAGAAAGATAATTGTTAATTCTGTCTTAACAGTAGAGTACGAGGAGTTAGTGAGCCTTAAGGATAGATCAGGGTGGAAAAAAGAAATCCTGAGTGCTTCTTGTAACTGGCTGTGCTTCCTTGTGCAGTGAAATAGGCAGAATGGTCTTTGGCAGATCCAGGGAGGGAAAATGGTGAAGGTTATGGTGTGCAAGAACAGGAAAAGGGTAACTTCTAGTTTGATGACATGCTTAAATGCAAAGAATTCCTGATTCTCATCTCTTCCTTGTGCAGTATTCCTTTACTTGAAGAGGAAAATGAGAATCTGTTGTGTTTGAAAAAGAAAACTGCCATAGCAGCTGTAGGGCTTACACCCTTCAGTGGGGATTTCTGGCACTGAGGTGGGCGATGGGAGCAGCAGTGGCAGCAGACAGTTGTGCTCCTCTGCGCTGCTCTCACCATGAGAGGGGAAGACCTCTGAGTTGTTGTGTACATGCAGGATAGGACTGTTGACTTTGGTCCCACCTCTGGAAGGAAATCATAGAATCACAGAATATCCTGAGTTGGAAGGGACCCACAAGGGTCACCGAGTCCAACTCGTGGCCCTGCACAGGCCTGCCCTGAGAATCACACCATGTGCCTCCTGAGGATGTTGTCCAAATGCTTCTTGACCTCTGGCAGGCTTGGAATAAATCTGGAGGAATCTGTCGGGAGTAAAGCCTGATGTCATTGTCTCCATACACAAGGAAAAAAGCAATTTCTATCAGACGTGACATATTTCCACCCCCGGCTCATTTGTCTTGCCCTTCCTGACAATCCTTTTGCGCATTTTGGGACACCTCTGCAGTTTTGGCTTCTTATTCTCTTATCTTTCACCTGCAGTTTCACCTCCCTTGCAGAGTCATTTTCAGACACCAGACATCTTGCCTGAATGGGTGCCTCTTCCCCATCCTTGTCCAATTTTGGTTTTGCATTTAGTCCACTTTTTCCTTCTTCCTGCCTTGTTTTGTGTACTGTCTAGAGATCTCTGGCACTCTTCCCTGCCTGTTGCACTTGCTCTCCCTCCTGTTTTGGTCCCTTGTCCCAGTCTGCTCCTTCGTCTCCTTCAGGTCTGGCATTTGTCCCTGCTGCACTCCAGATGCACTCCTTTCGCTTCCTTGCTGCCCGGGTGCCGGCAGGCTGGCTGTGGCCAGGACAGGAAAGATGGGCTCTCTCTGCTCCAGGGCCTGGATCTGCTCCAGAGCCTGGATCTGCTCCAGTTGGGCAGCCATGGAAATGAAAGGAGTCTTGGGCTCCTCTGCTCCCAGGCTGGCGCGTGCTCGCCCGCTCTGCAGGCAGTCGTTGGGTTGCCACTGGGAAAGTGTGCGACGTTCGAGTGTGCTCAGCAAGGAAAGCCTCCTGGGAGATCCTGGTTATTGACTCTCTAAAGGTCTTTGCCTGCTGTGACTGTGCTGTGCTACCATTGGATATGGGTATAAAAACTGATTTCCGTGTTCAGCATAATCTAAAGTTACTTGAGACTCAGGAGCCAAGAACGGAATATGAGGAGTATAGGATGTTCTTCAAGGGAAGGAAGAGCAATCTAATACCCAGCGTGCCTGCTTTGCTCAGCACAGCAGTGTCCTCTGCCGTGCTGCTTTACTGGGAGTCTTGTATTGAGTGAGAAGACCTGTTAAAATCTTCCAGGCAGCATTCACGTTGGATTACTTGAAATGTATTATTTATTATGTCCCTCTTTCTGCTTGATCTTTCACTGTCAGCTTCTGCCTCTTGATATCTGAATTTTAAAAAAGGATCTGAGTCCTACACTTCTCGCTCTTGCTTGGATTGTAAAGGCTGTTTTTGAGTGTTGCTTCCAATGACATTTCAAGGAGGTCAGTGCAGACTGGTGGGCTGCTTTGGCAGTATTTCTGATATCTCTCCTTGCCAATGCTGCAAGGAAGAGAACAAGAGAATTGGTGCTTTCCACTGTCCCCTCTAGTAGTAAAAAGTACAGATTCCACAGATAACGCTTTTTCACACCTCCAAGCAGGTGAGTAATTAGTTTTGAGATGTAACAAGAAACCACAGGGCTGTAATCTGTACTGAAACAGGTTTGTTGATAAAGAGACTGTGGTATGGTTGAACAGGAAAGCCCATCTCTAGGTGCAGCTTCTAAAGCTTGCTCTAATAGTGCTGTGCTTTGGACACTTATGTTAGTTTTCATTGTGAAGTTAGTTACAGTGGGAAAAGACATTTGTTCTTCAGACATAGCAGCACCTCATATAGTTACATCTGTCTTTTGTGAAAACCCACTCTTGTCTGTCGTCATGCAGCATATATAATGCTTACATTTTAGCCAAACATAAAATGAAAATGTACCTGTAGTGACAGTATAACCGTGTATCTCTCACAGTATCTCTGATAGCTGTTCACAGAATAAACACAGTGTTACCAATTATGTAAAGACACAAAAGTACCCTATATGAAAGAAAGATCGGGAGAGCTGTCACACGACAGGCAGTGTCTGGACTGTGATGCTTAGCACAGGTAGAGTCTTTCACTGATTGAAGTATTTGCACTAAGAGAAATTAGTTAGGAACCTAAGGAAGTTTGAAAGTTTTGCAGTAATTTTTAAAAGAATTTTTGAAGGAAGAATAATGGCATAATTATAAAACACTCTGGGGTAAATACTATACAATCATGCATCATGACCCATTTTATCTCCAGCAGGATACAAGTGAATATATTAAGTTGCTTCCTAAACGACAGTACATAAAGCAATTTTTTTTTTCATGGTACAAGTATTTCTTGCAGGTACTGTGTCATTATTAAGTGTGATGTTTCCTTGGTCAAGAATAATAAAGGCTTATTTAAAAAGACTTAATTGAAAAAAAACCAAACAAAACAATCATTGTGTATTTAATTATAACAAGCAGTTTTACAAACTTATAAAAGTCTCTTTTGGGAACAGACGTTTGAATATTTCAAACATCAGGAATTCTTTTCTGGTTTTATAGTGAGTTATGTACTGAGTGTAGAACTTTGGCTATAAATACGTTTTTCCTGGTGCACAAGCTATGTAATAATTTTGTGGGAGCCTGATCACAAGCTTTGGGCATAAAGGAAACTAGTCAAGGCCATTACAGCCTCAATTTAACATGTTTGGATAGGCATCATCTGTGGCTGCCCAGTGCTGAGCGCTGATGTCATTGCCTCTGTGGTTTGGAGCCACTGGGCCATAGGGGTGCTTACCCCCTGAGTGAGCACAGTGTGTGCGCTGCAGCTCCTGGGCTTCTGCTCCCCGCCCGTGCAGCATGCCAGCACAGGTGTGGGGGCACCTGGACTCATACCTCTGATGGCTCTCAGCAGGGCCAGGCACACTGACCACAGTGTTTTCGTCTTCTGGTAGGGATCTGTGTGCTCGGGGCAGGGAGAAGCTCCTCTGAAGGGCTGCTGAATGCCTGAATTAGCTCTGGTGCTCAGCAGTTCTCTGGAGGATCTGGCTCACATTTAGGCAGTGTGAATACCTCTACTGTATACTCATACTTGGTTCAGAGAAATAGCATTTCCCCTGAGCTGTTTTATTTCTCAAAACCAGGACTGTATCAGATTTTCCCCCAACTGCTGAACAGTAGTATTAATGTAGTGGGTTTATTTATTCTTTTGACATGTTTTTATTTCATGGAAAATGTCTATGTTGAGCTTGAAGCTGGGTATGAGTTGCTGGATCCCTTTCAAAATTCTGTTAAATCTGGAAGTAAATCAGATTACTTTGTTCTACTATAAGCACATTCGACTTGGCTTTCACATGAGGTGTTGTATGGGTGAGTGAGCCCAGAGCACTCCAGCTGGTGCAACAGCTTTATTTATGCAGAGTGATGGCATGAAAGGGTTTTGGAAAATGCTTTTAATGGCTTCAGGGTTGATTTGTACCACTATTGAACCACCAAACTGCTTAAAGTTCTCACTCACTTCACTTGTGTTTTCTAGTGACAAACTGTGGGCTCAGGTGGTTACCTGGTTAATCAGGAAACTGTAGAAGAAGTAGAGGTTTTCTTGAACTCTCCTTACATATTCTTAGCATTTACCATGTGGCAATAAAGCTTCCACGGTCTTTCTGTTCATAATGTGAAATAGTTTTTTGCCCACGTGGTGATACTTTAATATCTCAACTTTAAAATGCTTTACGTCTTCATAAAATAACATGTACTTTCTCACTTCTACAACACATTTTATCATCAGTGAAGGATTAGCTGGGTGGCTTCAGCATGTATTTCGTGTACTCTTTACTCCTAATATTTTTTTCCCCTATGGATGCTTTTTTTAAATGACATTTTGTTACTTGTGTGAACATGCTGAATTTTACTTTTTCATAGGTTTTAGTGACAGAATTGGCAGGTTATGCAAAATAGAAGTGGTGTCAATAAAATTGCATGTGCAAGTATATGATATGTAGCTTGCAGCTTCTTCCTAAGCATAATTTCTTATGCAGGCAGTTTTATCAATGGGTTGAAAAACATCTCAAGAAAGCAGGTTGGGAGTTTCACAGTGAGGAAGAAATATCCTCCCCCTGGCCCAAGATAGAGAATAGGTGAAGAAATTTTGTAGAATAGATGTGGTCTTGTTAGTTGGGAAAATAAAGTGTCAGGGACGTGTTTTCAATGGAAAACAGTGTTGAACGCCATGTGTAAGTATGTTATAAACGCATACATGGTAGTTAACTGGTGATGCAGTAAGTGCAAAGCAAGTGGGCAATATTTAATTCAAATTTTAACTTGTCTAATAACAAATGAAGCATTTGTGTGGAAATACCTCCCTCTGGTCTATTTAGGGATTCATGGCTCCACAAGATCCCTGTTTTGCTCAGACTGTGCCTTTGGATGTGAAGGGAAAACATAGTTGTTGGGTGAGAGTCACTAATTGAGCAATTGGAGCTAATCATCCCCTTGGCTGAGCAGATGAAACACTAATTTTCCTTCCAGATATAGCCAGAATTACCTGTTTGTACAGTGCCTTCAAGTTGGCTGATTTAAAACTTGAATTAAAAACTTCAAAATTGACTGTGTTGCTTTGAATATGATGTTGGCATTCCTGATTCAAGTAAGTGATGTTGATCATGATGCAGGGGTGCCAGGTAGGGGTGGTGAAAAACAAAGTGAAGATAAGTCTCCACTCCAGTCACAATCAGTACAAAGAGTAACTTGTATGAAGAGATTTCCAAGGAGTTCCTTTGAGAGGGTGAGTGTAAGAAGTTTTGCTTACTTAATTGCTCACTTACATATGTACAATGGCTTTGCTTGCTTGTGTGAGATGCAAGGAAAAAGAAATGTTTCTTGCCTGCAATCATTTCCTAATGCAACATTGTCCAGAAACGTAACACAAAGTGAATCAATTTGTCTACTGACCTGTTCAATATCACTGATGGCCATCATAAGTAATTGTAATGTTGTGGGTTGAAATAAAGTATTTGTAGACCAGAGTGGTTTAATTCACAGAGCACTCTGTGTTTGTGCTTAAGGGATGAGGATTTTCACAGAGGCAATTGGAAAAGCATAGATTTATCTATCGCTGCACTTGTTGATAGATCTACTGACAGGTGTGTGGCTGAGGAAAAAAGATAGCACACATCAAATTTGTGCAGGATGGGACTGTTCTTTGCTGACATCTGGCAGAAGAATTGGAATCTGGGACAGCTGCTAGTGCCACAGAATTGCAGACAGTTTTAGAACCTGAACGCAATGAAGATAAATGAGCTCCAGTTGGAAGCTGAATGGCCCTAAAGCCAGAAACGAATGTGGGCACTCTGAATGCTGTACTGATAGGCTTGCGAGAGGTGGTTTTTATCCTGTGCAGTCATAAATGCTCATTATTCTGGACTTCAGGCTACATTATTGGCATGCTGAAGAGTTTGAGTTTTTAAAGTTTTGTGTTACTGCTCAGGTCCCTAAATTTGACATCAGTTACAGGCTCTAGCTAGTTTGGTGTTAACTAAGTGTACTCTATTGCTTTACAAACCTGAGCACTTAGTCTGTCCAGCTGCATAACCATCCCACAGAAACTGGGTCAAGGGATAAGAGAGTGTTGTTTAGAGGTTTCCAGAGTCTGACCAATATAGGCAATTTTGTGGGCTCTCTTCATTTTCAGTACAGGTGATGAATTTTATTCTTTTAGGGATAGTCTTGCATAGCTGAGGGAATTTCTTACTGCTGCAGATTTTAGAAAGTCTGCAGAATGCTGACGAATCTGATTCTAAGACTTGCTTCTGCAAGTCTGTCTAATTTTTGGTAGGCAGCCATGGTGTTTTCTTGAGCAGGTGGGTTTTTCAAGGTTAATTTTCTGCAAGGTTTTTTTCAAGGTTAATTTAGGGACAGGAAAAAGAAAAAAAAAAGATAAATCTGTGTTTAGACATAAAGCCTGGTTAAGGACTTCACCCTCCATGCTCTTTCCCACTGACTGTACAGGGAACTAGGCATGACCTATCTTCTTGCAGATCTTGACCGCATCTCATCTTGAGCCTCTCTACTTCTGACTTCATGATGCAGTCATTGCTAACAGTAACTTTGTTTTGAGCTAGAAGACAGTCTAATGGTACAGAAACACAGAATTCTTATTGCCTTCCTTCTCTATCTGAGTATTGTGGGTGTGAGCAGAAAGGGGAGGCAAGAAACTGAACGCAAATCCCTTCATCTGCAAGGTTTCCTTTAGACTCTGAGTCAAACTTAGTCTGCTGTGTGCTTTTGGTAGGGCTATACTCACACAATCCCACTGTGCCTCAGGCTCCCCATCTTTAAGAGGAGTGTACTGAGCACTGTGCTTCCTTCTTTCATGCTGTAGAAATGTGTCATAAAGGAAAGAAAAGAAATGGAAAGGGTCTAGTTATGTGGTACCATTCTCTCCCATGGCAGGAGTCTTCAGGCTTTGGGAACCTCTTGCATCAAATTCGGAGCTCTGGTCTGACCTAAAGAGCAGAGTAGGTGAGAGATCACAGTGGCATCTATTCTTCTATTTTCCTCAGTATTTTGTGATTTTTGTAGCCCTTTATTCCTGCCTCTGTCTTCCCTGCTCCAGCAAGTGCTGTTTACACTTACAGCTCCCTTTAGATTAGGTAAGTTTGATACTTTTTTCATCCTGCCAAAGAAAAATATGTAGAAATTTTAATTGGTCAGAACCTTTCTGATGCTATAAAATGTGTGTGCTTTGAACATGGAGAACTAAGGTGGCTTTATGCTAAACCATATTGTGGCCTTTGTCCAGCTACTGCATAAATATATACAGACCTTAAATTTTTAATCTAGGCATTTAGTATCTGTATAAAAGGGCTATTAATGTGTAATTAGAACAAAACATCTCCCAATCTATCTAATGGCAGTTCTAGGGGGTTTTTTTGTGCCTTTCACATGCTGTAAATAGAGAAAGCTTGAGTCAGTCCAGTGGCCTGACAGCAGCTGGCTGGGCTTAGCTCACCCTGGCATTGGGTTTTCCAGCCTGCCGAGAGCTGATTTAATTTGCTAACCCAGCCAAGAACAAAACACTGAATTGTTTTCTTTTGAGTTAGAGAGGTGCTGTGGCTCAGTCTGAGGAGGGTGAGAGTCAGTGCTCATATCGGACAGGACTGTATGGGTGGTAGCTTGGAAGGAGCAGAAGGGACAGGACTCCCCCATGCGCAGCTCTGCTGTCTCAGTAACTTCTCCCCTCCCACAGGTTAGGATACAGGTTCATTCTCTGCAGTGGACTCTCTCCATCTTGCAGGTGCTACAGCACTACTGAGAAGGGCACTGACATCCAGTGGACCTGCAGCTGAAACAATAGACTTGATTTTGTGTTTCAACAGCTGTCGGAGAGCAGGCAGAAACTCTTAATTTTCAGAGTTCAGATGAATCCTCTTTTGTTTTCCGCTCTCTGCTCCCATGCAGAGAGACATGAGTTGTCTGTCTCCATATATGTTTTGCTAAGAGTTGCATATGTTAGAATCTGGTGGCTGCTGCTCTTTCTTCTTGATTAATACCTTCTCCAGTTTACTGTTGTCTTTCTACTCTGGAGTGTCTTTGAATTTCTCTATCGTTTGTCCAAACCCGATCCAGCTCTTCATCATGATAGACATTAGGCATCCTAATCCCCTCAGGTTTGCTCAATGTTTGCTTAATAATCTTCTGTTGTGTTCTGTGACCTTAGTTCATTGTCTCCTAGATCAAAGTGATATAGAGAAACATATACAGCCTGACTGATGTGCTGTGTTATTTTAGAGAGGGTAATTTTTACGGCCTGTTACGTAAAGGTATAGTAAAAATATTATGCTGATGTTATGACAGCCACATAGTGAGACTAGTGTCATGTAGAAAAACCCCCTAAATAACTTCCAGTGCAGCATGCTAATGTTTAGGCATTGTGAAAAACGAGGTTCACTTTCTTAGAAAAATTTAGAAGTTTAATAAAAAGATAAAAAGAAAATAGAAAATTAGGAGAGACAAAAGCAAAATACATTTTCTTAGCCGAGGGTGCCTGGCACAGAACTAGTCAGCACACACTTGCTAACAAAAAGTTTGTTCCTTAAAAGTATCAGCCTGTTGCATATTTAAAAGTTCACATGCATAATTCAAACATTTCTTTTGAGTGTGAATTTCTTTGTTCAGTTTAACTCCCCCCAACCATTTTATCTGGTAGACTTGTCTGCGGGTGCCTCCATTCCGTCTGGTAGCACAGGTCCCATAAATTCTTCTCCTGCAGTTTTGGTCATCTTCATTTGGACAAGATATTTGATAACAGAAGTTCAATAGCTTCTTGGTCAGCAATCTTCATGCAGGAATGAAGGATAACATCTATTTCTTCTGGTCTGGCTAGTTACAGAAAAAAGCTCTAGTCTTTTACTTCTAACACGATGTTACAATAATAAAAAAATACATTCATCACATTTCTAACTTCTATTAATAAAATACAGTACAATCTTCTTACATTATACATACAGTATTCATTTTAATATTTGCGAAAAGCCAACTATATACTATGCATTTATAACAGGCATGCAGGTTAAAAAATGAAAGGTTTTCTTTTAATTTTCCAAGTAGCAGATGCTTGTGATCAGGGTAGCCAATAGTTCTTAGATCTTTGCTTTCAAATGAAAGTGTGCATTTATAACCAAATGGTTCAATATATATGTAAAACAAGAATTTCTATATTACTAACTTAATAAAAAATCTCTCAGCTGTACTTATGGAGTGGTTCTGCTTGTACCTTTCCTCTGTGATTTTTTTTGGCCCCTAAATTTGAATGGTTTTTATGTGTTTCATTAGGTTTATTGGCCTGTCTCATTTATGTGTGTGGGCCACTGTATCGTCAGTCGGAAGAACATTTATAGAAGGGTTCAATGTCTGTAATATTTCCTTGCATGGATTATTTAATGGTATCACTTGGACTGACTGGATTGATTCCTGTATTTATGATTTAATGGAAAGAACATAGCCAAAAACTTCTGCAGTAACACAGCAGTTGCAGAGGTCCTGTCTGCCCCCTTGGTGCTGTCTGGGGTATGAGGTGACTTCAGAAGAGCTCTTACTCAGACCAGAATCTTTGTGCACTTCTAGACTGGGTGCCTGTGCTACCTTTTTAATGACCCTGTGTACTCCACACACAGGAAAAACAGATTTATTTCCAAAGGAGCCTGGAGTCTTTCTATGTAGAACTTGGTGTCTCTTCTGGAATTCCTGCCTCCAACTGCAGCTTTCTTGTTGGCACTGCTTTTCCTATAAAAATATTTAATTATTTTTAAAGAATATGATAAATATAATTGATTCTTCATAGATTTTTAGATTGCAATGATAATTGAGGAAAAATCTGCCTCTCTGGTAGTGGTTGGCATGGACTTGGGTAGGTTTCACTCTGACCTTGATGGGCACATTACTGCCAAATCATTGCAAAAGCTTGCCTGCATGTTTTTCTTCTCCGTCTCTAGGGCCCATTGAGCTGATATTTAGAAGTGTGGGATCCATAATTTTTAATTCCCTTCCTTCTCAGCTAACATTTCTTTTAATCCAAGTGCTATTTTAAAATTTTTTACGCCTAGGTATTTGCAGTGTAAAAAATCGGTGGGAACAGATTAGTCAGGACATGGAAGAGTAATGTGTAGTAAATAGTGTATCCTGCCAAAGACAGGGCTGTTTTTATTCTATCCTTACGGTGGGAACTGGTGTCTTATTACCCATCACTGTTCTTTATAGTATCCTGTAGAACTGGTAGTGCATTCACAAATTCCTAGACTGTCTTGTGCTTCTTTTTTCCTCATACAGGCTTCTCAATAATTGTAACCTTACAGTTAAAGCCAGGCAGTGATTGGCAGTATTCTTCTTATGCCTCTGTTCAGCTGGAAAGTTACATTTCCATTTGTGCCCATCTGCGTGGTACATTTTTTGGTTGTTGATCACTGTATAAAAGTCATGCAGAATGAAAATCCATTTACCAAGAAAGATAAATGGAGAGTAGAAGTGGGTTTCATCAGAAACCCAACTATAGTGTCAAAAAGCAGGGTAGGAGAAGTGAGGTAAAATTTTGGTATGATGTGTAACATTCAACAAGTAAAACTAATGGTGCTTGAATTAAAAAAGAACGTTCAAAGTTGTGCCAATAATGAAGAATTTCCCAATCGGTGTTGGCTTTTTTTCTGGCCTTCCCAGTATCATGTTCTCACAGCTCTTGGCTCATCAGTGGGATCAGGCCAGGCCCCAGATCTAGGGCAGCTCTAGTCCCCCATTGTATAATTGGTGTCATCTTGTACCCCTTGGTTTTCCTGCTTCATAGACCCTTATCAGGGTGGCAGCTGCAAAGGGCCAGAGAAGGCTGGTGGGAAAAGTGCTGATGTAGCCAAGAGGGAATGATGGTCAGCAAGTGCTGAGTTGTCCCACCTGCTCATCTCGCCTTCCTGCCTTCTCTGGGAATCCTGTCTGGGGGTGATAACAGCCTGATTCATAAATAATTTAAAATTTACATAATTAATTGAAATCTGGGTTCTGTCACGCTCTATTTCCACTGTGGTCTTGTTTACTTTTCCAGGAGAAAAATAATAGTTTTCCCTTGTGTAGTACCATAACGTGTCTATTAGCCTCACTCCCAGGAGGTGATTAGCCTGTATATTTTGAAAAGTATGAAGTTTGCCTGATTTTCTTGTCTTCATATGAGACATTAGGAAAAAATTGTGATGGCTCTTACTTTTTGTTTTTGGTCATACAGTTTACTACCTGTAAGCATATATACCATGATGCTTATGTGTAAAACATCTTCTTTATGACTGATACGGTCTTCTTTGCCCTTATTCTTTTATCAGATATAAGAAACGTGTTTCCTGAAACATGGGTGAAACTGAGCAGAGACCAACAGCAGGATCCCGCTTAGGAGCTCAGGAAAATGCTGGGATCAGTACTTTGGAGCATGGACAGAAACCACCTATGACACCTCCAGGAAAGCTTGTCTCTATCAAAATTCAGATGCTGGATGACACACAAGAAACTTTTGATATTCCGGTAAGGATGTGGAGGTTGGGGTGGCTAAAGATTATTTAGGCATTTCTGATAATGAATATCCTCAAACCAGTTCTCATTTTAGTCCAGCTGTGATTCTTTGGCTAATGAATTTGTGTTGCAGAGAAAATGGCTGTTGTGCATATGAGCATTAAATAGATGATAGTGCAATAGAATAACATTAAACAGGGAAGTGAACTGTAGATTACAGTTATTAATTCTATTTCTATTTGAACAGCTTCAGAAGAGGTTGAAGTCCTTGGTGGGTTTTTTCTTCAAATATTACATTAGTGGTTTCCTCTACTTTCTGAACAGTTGATATATTTCCTTGCTGCTGTTTTGCTCTTGATCCAATAAACTGTAGATCTATACAGATTTTTTTGTGTTTCCTCTAGCAAGTCCTTAGGATATTAACTTGAAATCATCAAGATTCTCTGTAATTTATATCACTCTCACAAGCACTGAGTGCTCTCACAGAAGTTGTGTGCAAGGAAAGAAGCAAAGCAGTCTCATCTAAACTTTCTGCGTACCCTGTGGAGATTAATCTAGGTTTGTCCTTGCCAAGGAGACAGAGCTGCTTTAGTGTGTGGTTGTGATCAGTAGAATCAGTTGGAATTAGTTTTGGTACCAAGACCGATCCAGTTTCACACGATCTATCAGTTGGTAGCCACTAACGATTTTAACATGCCATGCTTACACAATTAACATGTAATATGGTTGAATGCTGTTGCTGTTATGGAAGTCTACTGGAATGTGTATTTTTCAAAGTCTTCAGGGTTCAGTGAATAGGAAAGCAGAAACCCGAGATCAAATTTCATCCTTTGTTACTTGCATTTTCTGTAGCTGTGGTAATTTCCATGCCTTCATTGGCTCAGTTTTCTCTTCTGTAAAATGGAGGATCACCAATGAGATACAGAGGTCTTAGACATATAGTGCCCTGGAAAAATGTTATCCCTCTATTAACATGAAGGAATTCTGATTAGGAAAATTAAAATTAAAAAAATCTTTATAGTGCTTTTATGACCTGCCCATGAGGTTTTGTTTGTCTATTTTCTATGTGCACATGCAGATTCTTTTTGGTCTGCTTTCTGCTGCTGTTTGTGATCCAACTGCAACTATGTGTTCAGTCTCTGATTTTATTTTAGTGGAAGGTAAATTCTCTGGACAGGCAGGTTATATGTGAACTGAACTGCCATCAGATGAAATGCCCATGTATGTAGCAACTTGTTATTCTTTTGTGCCTTTCAGAATGCCTGTCAAATATCCATAGCAAACAGTCTTTAGGTAAAAGCAGTCTTTAGATAATTGTTGCTGTTCAAAAGTGTAGTTACAGGTTAAATCATCAAAAAATAATAAAATTTTGGTGGTCTTTTATGTGGTATAAATATCTCTATTGTTCCAGAGATAAGTTTGGTGGTTTTTTAACCCATCTGTAGATGCTAATTCACTGTATTTTGAAAATTGAAAATAGTGTGCAGACACTTAATAGAAACCATTTTGAGATTAGGTCCCTTTCATTAAATTGTTTAGAAGAAAATATAAGATCATGTGGATGCAAGGTACCCTATAACTCCAGCTTTGCTTCTGGGACTTCAAGAAGACAGTGGGCTTTGGTCTTTAATATTAGAAGATATCAACATTTCATTTGTTTTTATCTTCAGCAACTCCTGGAAGACCTGGGGATTTAAACAACTCTCTGTTGGATCACTTCAATATGATCGTTTTCAGAGACTTTGATTTCATAACCATCACTACTCAAGGAAAGCCCAGTTGGTTTGAAAGTCAAACCTTGTGGTGAAATATGCAGGATGCTTAAATACAGAATCTGTCACAGCAAATCTTTTCTAAAGCCTTTTGTCTTTAACCTATGCATAGTCAAACGGAGGAATACACTGTTGTTTTCAGTCTGCTCTAAAAGACATTAATTGTTTTAGTCCCATCTCACAAAACTGAGTGAGTTTTAATACATCTACACTGAGGTGTTTATTCATGTTGGAAACCGCATGTTCCTATTTATAAGCTTCATGCTTTTAGCCAAATTGATGCAGTATACACAGAAAAGGAAAGTGATACCATTTCAACAAAATATTTTAGGAGCAGCAAGTGTGGCCGTGGGCAGAAGATGTTAAACATACATGCCTAAGCACATCTGTGGGTTTGCTTTTCAGTGGAGAATTAAAGACTTTTTGCGTGGTTGAAGTTCTGAACTACACTTCCCAAAACCTGAGCTGCTATGATTATGAAAATAACTTTGCAAATACGATACAAGTATAAACTGAGAAGGATTTGTGTTTCCTACAATTTCAGGAATTTTGCTGCACAAACCTTTCTGTGTTAGCAAATGAGCCAAATGAGTGGTTTTATTGATGCTCGTAGTGTGTCTTGTAGGATGATATGAAGTTTAATGATGCCAATTTATTATTTGCTCATGAAGTCTGCATAAGAATGGAAGCAGATACTGGTGCTACTTCCTCCTGAGTTTGGGGGAACTAGTGAAGTAGTTGGGACTGTCCATATGTCTAGTCCTACCACTGTGCTACTCGTTATACCTTCAGCACCACCACCCCATTAGCTGTAAGACCTTATCTATGTGGGGGTTTTGTTTGGTTTGTTATTGTTTTGTTTGAACGTTGTCATGGTTTTAGGTTTTTATTGTGTGCTCATTTATTTTCTTGTTTATTGAATTTTGGTTTGGTTTGTTTTTAAATTATATTCCAGGAGTCATGATTCAATATCCTTGCTCTTAAGCAATCCCTTTTCTCACATTGTATACAGATGACTTGTTACTATGAGTGCCAAATCCATCAGATTTTTATGTCTCTTCTGTATAGAACAAAACAAGTGGAAAATATGACCTACTTCAATTACCCCTCAGTGCTGCTGCTCTTTGGGCTGTTTAAAAGTAAGGTAACTCCAGTGTCATTTGAGTTTCTAAAGGAAAATTAATTCTTTAGGTGTTAGTGCATTGGTGCTGTATAATCATACCATGTTTGGCTCATTGTATGACTTCTCACAAGAAAAGAACCCCAAATGAACAAAAAAGAGAGAAGGGACATCAACGTGCCTGCATATGGACACATAAATTATATTTTTTTAGTAGGAAAAACTCCACATAGTATGTGAAGAGGTTTTGTATGGGAGACTTCAAAAACAGAAGCCACAATGAAGGCCTTTTCATCAATTGTTGTAAATGCAGTATTGTAAAAGAGAGGGATACATAAGAAAAGTCTTTTATGCTGCATGCTGTTAACAAACAATATTTCATTGCAGAATCTTCCAACATTTCTATATTCCAAAAAGCTAGTGAAAACTTGAATAGATAATCCTGGATCTTTTACACACATCCAGTTAGGCTGGGTACACATGCTTGAAGGAGGAGGGGGAAAGGTAGGCATTGCTGTTTGAAAAAAAGAAAAATTACATAACTTTAACTTTGTATTTCATGCCTTTAACATATAAGGAAAGCATAAAATTCATCAGTTATCTTTTTTGAGCACATTTTTGTCCCTTCAGCTCTGAGAAGACAAATTATGTAGAACATCCTTCTCTCTTTTAAGTTATTCAACATTTTATGACCGAGTCTCTGTACCTTTAGTTTTTTGTCTGCCACAAACTTTCAGGCAAGAACTAGATGTCAGCTGCAGTTGCAGGTGATTAGTGCCTGAAAATCAGGCCATGAGTCAAGAGTTCATGATCATCCAATACTTGCAGCTGTTGGTCCTGATGTTGAATGATGTGGAATACATTTCTTCCCTGCTTTTTGTTTCTAATTTCTGCTTTGGCTGTATTTACTGAAAAATTAGTTAGATATGCTAAGTGGAGACTACAGAGGTCCAAAATACAGCATTCTGTTTCAGCCAGTGTTTGAGTTATGACTGTGTGATAGAATGAGCAAATTTCCTTTCTGCTAGGTAAGAGGATAACAGCTTTATCTAAAACGACTAATGTGAAGGAGGAAGAACATTTTCCACCTGTGTACACATAATGATAATCATATATAGATATGTCTTGGGCATTTTGAAAGGTTGACACTTCAACCTGAAGACTTGCGAAACCCAGCACTGCAAAACAGAGGTTGTGTATTGTGTAATAGAAGGCTGTATAATGTACAGCTCTGTACTGCTTGGTTTTCCTCTGCTTTTATTTCTCACTTAAGCTAGTTGAAAGAGAACAGGACTGATTCCATAAAGCCATAGCAAAACTTAGATTTTCATATGTTTGTTTTGATATGATCTCCCTTGTAGATTCAAAGCAGTTTAAGTGAAAATGAAATACAGTTTTTAAAGAACAGTAAAAATAGCTGATGATTGCATCTACTTCAGATCCTTCTGGGAAAAAAACCCTTTCATGTTTAGTGTCTATGCCATTTATATTATATTTACTTTTATAGTCGTTTCATTGCCAGAAGTAACCTGTTTTAAAACTACTCCTAAACGTAGAGTCAGTGTTGTTCCTGTCTAGGAAATGCTGAGGACAAGACTGATACTCTTGTTAGACTGCCAGGATGATTTGGTGACTCAGACCAGGTTTAACCCTGACTGATAGGATGCTTGTCACTGATCATATCCTACTCTCTGGGTGAATGAAGATGATGTGACTATTGATGCTAAATAGCAAGTGAGAGCTGTTTCTTTCTTTTTTGCATCAAAGGTGAGATCAAAATATGTCACAGGAGTTTAGGATTCTTTGTTTGGTTAGGATCTGATCTCTTTAATTAAAACCGAACCAAAGTCTTCTTTATTGTGTCTGCAAGAGAATATTTGCTTCCTTTTTGTGGCTGTTTTTTGGAATGACCAAAACATGCTTGCCTGTCCAGTTACTCAAGTTTATTAAACATCTGTTTTTTGTATTGTGTCAACTTCCTTTCCCTTTGAATGGATGCAAGCTTTGTGAAATATGCAGAGTCGGAAAATGTCATCTGCTTTGGGGGATTAACGCGGGTTTCTTAAGCAACAGGAGTCTCTTAATAGAAAGCAGGGTAAAGGTGTAATCCTTCGTAAACATCACTTGTAAACATTACATTTCAATTTGCTCTTCTCTTAGAAGAGAAAAGCTTCAGATTACCTGAGAATACAGAGCAAAGACCAAATGGTCTTGGGTCTACAACTGTTTATCTTCCACTGGAGTTTAGTACCTTGGCAGGGAATTTCTCTGCCTCAATCCCAAATTTTAATAAAGGACTTCATAATCCTGTTGGGGGTCTTTTCCTTAGAGGATAATGTTCTGGGTGAAGTTTTTTTTTTTGTTTGGCTAGTTTGGTTTGTTCATGCAGTCATATGGTGGTGGTTCATATTCCCTTTGAGGGGAAAATACTGTCTATTAACTGTGCTCCCACCAGCCTCAGGCTAGAATATGTGCCAGGAAAAGCTAAATATTAGAAAGTCTCAATAGTTAATAACGAACATTACATGTGTTTTCTTATAAATTTCCACAAGTGCTGTGTTACCTATTAAATTCAAAATTTCAGCCACAGTTTTATAAATGTTTGAATTATTTTCTGTAGCATTTGTAGGTTATGCTAACTGCCTTGTACTAGGTATTTATGCCTCTCCTCAATATGCAATTATAACCAGTGAAATAAACAATAAAAAGAGCATGAGACAGGATAGCAATACAGAAATGTAAAACAGTGTTTTATGCTTTCTTAACCAGCTTCAACTTCAGTTCAATTATGAATCGCTTTTTTTCCAGCTTAGGAAGTGAACAGCAGGTCAAATGTCAGTTATTCATCAGTCTGAGACTTTCTTTTCTTCTCGTGCCTGAAATTATTTGGCCATTGCTGTCAGACTATTTCCAGTGAATATCAAGCATTTAAATATTCACTAATTGTCACGCCAGCTCTGCTGGCTCTTCTAAAATTACAAGAAAATTGATTTTTTTCTTCAACTCTCAAACACATCAGTTGTATTTTTCTCAGCAGAATATTGTTAGTGGCTACCCAGTAAACCGATTTTTGTTGACAAATGTTTAGAATGTCTTTGTTGAAAGACAGGGTATTTTAGTGATGTGTGTTAATAATTTATGTGCTTTTCAAAGTGGGAGAGAGAATAATCCACAAGCAAACTTCTGTAACCTGAGGCAGCAGACTGTTTAAACTGCTGATTTCTTTGTTAAGATTCTGTAGAATGAATAGAATAAGTAGGAATGCAATTTTAAGTGCCAACAAATCCAGTCCATTCTCAGACTAGATTGATGTATTTGAAGATAACTGGGAAATGCATGTAATTTTCTTGAATGAATTAGCCTAAATTGTAATCATGGAAGGCTTTCAAATATTGCCTTTTCACCTCTCTTGCTGAGCTGACTCATCAAGTCATGCACCAATGTGTGAGCCAGCACAAAGCAGAGGATGGAGCTGGCACAGGAAGGGCAGCTGTGGACGCAGAGGCAGTGTGGGAGCATTTGTGAGGTCTACTGCCCTGACTGAAGGGGTCAGTGAAATCATGCTGTGAATTTTGGTAGTAGTGTCTACACCTGTAAGTTGGTTTGCACAGCACTGGTGAGGCTGGATTGATGATCTGTGTAGGGAGTGTGGGCATCCTGCCCAGGTAAGGGGGCATTTTCTTGGGCCCCCTGTTTGGAGGTGACAAATGTCCAAGGAACAGTGGGAGGTGTTTGCCATCTCTCTTCTTCAAACTATACCTGTATGTGTGTCTAGTGGTACAGACTCTGATTTTGCTACCTCTACATTTTCCTGTTTCAGGGGTGCTGGGAGGGATGTTCTGCCTCTGGTCAGAGGTAGGAGAGCTGAACCGCCTCTTGTGTGCATCCTTTCCCTGAGACTGAGGTTCACCTCTTCCATCCTTGAAATGTTTAAAAGCTAGATTTCAAAACCTCAGCTAATCATTTTCATCCATACTAGGGTGAAAGCATGGTACATTGAACAGGCTGCTCATCATGCCTGTCTCAAATGAGTATTTTAGGATGGGATTAATTGCTCTCTGGAAGTGCTTGTATATCCCTACACATTGCTTTTTTCTGTTCCAGTAGTAACAGGAAATCATAGAATCATTTGGATCAGAAAAGGCCTTTAAGATCTCTGAGTCCAGCTGTATTCATGTAGCATTTAAATATAAAATAATATCATACAGTTTAAAAAACTTAAAGGAAAAATGCTGTGATATATTATTTGTAGATCCAGTAGATGTGGATCCCTCATACCTGAAACAGATCAGCTGGATATCAAGATAAGGAACATCCTCATCACCTGCATGCAGTCAAATGACATGGATATAATGGTTATCATCATCAATAAAACCAAGCAGAATCAGGAGCCAGTCAGGGTTGAATGCATAATGGGAGAGGAAATTTCTCTTCTTTTTCTCCCAGCAGTTCCTGTTACGGGGATTGTCCTCTCACCAAGCTCCTCCCTGTATCACTTACCTTTGGGAAGAGTGTAAAAGTTGCAAAATAAAGTGTGCCATGGAGGAAGAATGCGTTGGTGCTGTGCTGCAGTGATAAATGTGCATGACATGATTTACTTAAGCCCATTCTTTGTTAACACAAGGTGGTCGAGCTCAAGTTACTTTCCTTAAGCTCTTTATGAAAAACAATTGTCCATGCTTCTGGACATATGTTCTGGAGAGGCATAATAAATGAATGGGATAAACTTCTGGGAGAAAATGGCTGCCTTTCTCCACCTCCTAGATTTAAAAAGTAGCAGATTTAAAGATTTAAAAAGTGTGTGTTGTCCACAGCTAGAGAAATGCAGATAAGTGTGATGCTTTGTCAAGAGCACAATCTCATGTTAGTCTTGAGGCATTTTAAAGCACACCCAGCTTCTAGTTCTGCATTGAGCAAAAGAAGCGAAAACTTGGGCTCATATGTAAAGTATTGCTGGTATGTGATTGTCACAGAGTATGGTGAATGGCCATTCAGAGCACTGATTCTCAGTATGTTCAATTGCAAAAACATATCTGCCTGTAACTTGTTCTCTACCCTGTTTGAGAGGTGAAGGTACCTTGATTTTGGGATCCCTGTGCAGCTGCTTTCCAACATTGTTTTGAACAGAAAGCTATCTGTGGAAGCAGAGGCTTATGTAGTGCAGGATAAAAGAATAGCAAAATATTCTAAATTGTCCGTTCATTTCCCTTTCAGTTTATTCTCAGTTGATCATGATCATCTATTAACAATTTTTGCCTGATGATAACACAAACTGCTGACATTAGTTCAAGTTCTAGCACTTCCTTGGCTTTCTCATTTGGTACCTCTTGTTCCTTCCTTTCTTTGCACTAGAACATGCCCCCTTACATTGCTTATCCTTTTTGTTCTCTCTTCTTTTCTGCAGCTCCTTTGTAACTGCTGGTTCAATTCCTTGCTATTGGTATTCTGCAAAGAAACAGGAGACTGCAGTGTGGAAAGATGCAGGAGTCCTGGGTGTATCTCCTGGGTCTTTAGCCATCTTCATTCTGTGATGATGTCCTTCCTCCGTGCAGTATCAGGTCTCTGTATTACAAGCCATGTGCAGTGCTGCATAGGGGTGAAAGTGCTCATCACTTGTAAAGGCTGTATCTACAGTCAGAACTAGGGATGCTTTCTGCAATGGCATAGTCACATTCTCATTCATACTCAAACTCTGAGAGTGGGAGGAAATATCCAATTTTTACTTAAGATAATTTGTGGTTTGAAAGTGAAATTTGACTAGCTTAAAATTATCTGAAGAAACCTTTATAGCTAGGATGCAGTGATTAAAGCATTGTGCCTTATTTTGGTTTAGTATAAAGGGCTCCACCAGTTCCCAGATTTAAAAGCCCTCAGAAACTTACTAATATGCTGCTTACCTGTAAACTGCTCCAATGAGCTGCCTCCACCAGGCTGTGATTACAATACGCACGCACAATTAAATGTTGTCTTTTGCATGCCAGTGTGTAAATCACATAAAATGCATGGCTGAAAATGTCTGCCAAAGCTTTTGTGTGTATCTGAATCAGGCTACCATGTTAAAATCATTCTTGGGTAAATATGTCAATTTTTGAATAAAAAGTGATGCATGAGGCACACATCAAGTGCCAGATAACTCAGCAAATACAAACAGCAGTTGCAGAAGTAGATTACAATATCTCCTTTTCTTATCCCCATTCCCAAAATGGAGGCTTTGATAGAAATTGCACAAACATAATGCTGCCAGAATATAAATAGCAAATAGTGAATTACGACTTAGTGCCAATTTGCTTTTTGATGGCCTGTTGGCAGATGCAAATATTCATGCAGAGCACAGCAGCAGGGAGTTTTTCCTTCTCATTTCTTTCGCTGTTATCGTCTCACCTGGTTTTCTGGTTGAACCTGGAGTAATTTCTTTTGTCCTTCAGTTTGTCTTGCTTTTATAATTCTGGTCTTGTTCTCATGTCATATTTTCATGCGGTTTTTATTGAATTTACAATTATCTCCATTTAGTAGATAGTGGGGCAGTATGTATTTGTGTGTAGATGTTGCTTAGCATTCATAGGCTAGTTCTTCCTGCAAAAAAGGGGGCCTTTTGCTCTTCAATGACTCTTCACATTTCATTGCTTCATTCCCTGGTGCAGATGCTCAGTTTTATTCCCTACTGTCATCTCACCCCCATCTAACATCTCAGTTTTGTCCTTTCTCTGTAAACATTCATCTTTGTACTCTCTGTATGGACAGGTTGCGTAGCTCCTTGTGGAGCTCTCTTTCTGGTCTTTGGCAAGGAGCACATTTGGGCAGAGCAGCAGGTCCTGAATCTGGAGTGACTGTGAGTTAGGGAGCACCTTGCCTTTCTGCTTGCTAGCAAGGATGAGCTGGATCCTCATCCACTTTACATTGTTTCGGGTTGACTGGAGTTACTGAACATAAGCTGGGTTATGTTATATGGTGATGTCATCCAGGAGTCTCCTCTGAGAATGCTGCCTTTTGAAATGAATCTCAGATACAACCATTTTGGTGAACAGAATTGAAGTAAGAGCAATTTTGCTGAATTAATTAAGGTAATACATGTAAACTGATGTAAAAGAGAATGCTTTGTCAAAGCTTTTTTATAAAGATACTGCTCAGCAAATATACAAGGACATTATCAAGTAGTTTTTATTACTGGATTCACACAGAGTAGCTCTGCAACCAGAAGTATATGTAGCTCAGCATTCTCTGCTCTTATGTTGTTCCAGAGTAATTGAGAAACACCTCTGCAGTCAATGATAAACATGTGGTGGCTGGCAAAAGAAGATGCTTTTCATGAAAGCACTTGTATACTCACTCATAGCTTGATACAGAGTGGAAGGGGCTCTGCGAGTAGTCTGGTCCAACTCTTGGCGCAAGGCAGAGCCAGTAGTGAGCAGGTTGCTCAAGGTCCCTAGGAAACATTGAACTGTAAGAATTCAGGACTAATGTGTTCTAGAATTTTTTTTTCTTTGAGAGCCTTAGTTGGATTTCAAAGTCAACAGTTGAAGATCTATCACTCTCAGGCCCGTGGCCTGTAGTTCTGAGATGGAAACCTTCAGGTTTTCTGTGCAGCAAATGAGTGTTTGCAGCTGTATCTGTGGGCTTATAAAAGAAATGAGGCAGTAGTCATTTTATAAATGAGAGACATGCTTACTTATGTTCTAGAGTTTGTCAGACCCTTCAGCTTTTCTTTGTAGTTTTTTACTTCATGTCAAAGTATGGGTATGTGTGCTTTGAAAGACTATGGGAAATTCTAAAAATAAAATTCAAGTGGAAAGCAAACTCTTCAAATGATTGATTGTGTCACAACATATTCAACTCTGTGACTTTGCCAAAAACTCAGGAAGAGCAAGGTAGAAATAGTAAGCTGCAGGAGAGCAGCTTTTGTGAACAGGAGAGACTTTCATAACTGCGTCTACTTTAAAAAAGTCAACAAACCCTTCCAAAAATCTCATGAAAACCTGTATTCACAGCAACTTTGGAGAGCTAAGTTTTCAGACTTTTTTTTATGTGAAGCCACTGAAATGCTGTTGTTAGAGAAATAGAATTAGGAGCAGGTAATCTTTTTGTTTTTCCTACGTAGGCTGTGTCTAGCCTTTGCCATTTCTTTCTGTACCTGTTCCATGAAACAAATAACTTTGAGCAGATATATGTGCCTTTGTAACTTTGAACAGGTATGTATGCCTCTCAGTGAAAAGGTCACTTCTCTGCAGAGCATTTCAGATCTGTGCTGCTTATGTTTCATCACAGGGAAGATCGTATATACACAGCTTAGCTAGGAGAAGTGACAAAAGGTTACTGAGAAAATGGTTCGGCATTTCCTTGGGCTGAGGGAACAAGTCTTCGAGGGTCAGCTAACGCTGTTGTTGCTTATTTTACTGAAATGATTGATTTCCTGCATAGGTATAGCTGTGAAGTAAATTCCAGGTGTGTTTTGGATGTGGTGGTGGTTTATCTGTTTGGTTGGTTGGATTTTTGTTTGGTTTTTTGTGGGGTTTTTGTGGGTTTTTTGTTTGTTTGTTTTGCATTTAGCTCCCATTTAGGATGCCATGGGGAAGAAAAAAAATGAGAGCTCAAGTCCTCAGCCTCAGTGGTTGTGTTTTACTGAGAGTTAAAATGGCTAACTCCTTCAGCACTCAGAATTAATTCACTAGCCACTGCCTGTTAAATAGTTACTTGAAAATGAAACTTGTTCACCTGACAATAAAGTAGCGTGCAAGGAATAAATAACTAAAATAATAAATGCAAACTGATTTTTTTGAATCTGTAGATAGCTTAGGTATTAATGTTTAAATTTCAAATTAGCTAGATATTTTAATCGAAAATGCCTGGCTAATTTGGCTGTGAATTATGACTCTTTCTGAAGATAAATAGCTTGTCCTTCTCTTTTGAAGACATCTCAGTGCTACTCACAGGTAATCCATTTGTCCTTTGTAGCCATCAGATCCTCACATTGATATTTCCCAGGTGAACGGGTGTCACCAATTATTGCTGTTTTCCTCTGGGGGGCATTTGATGTCCCCAAAAGACTGGCTAGTGGTTGTGCAAATTTCCTTTGAAAAGGTCATGCATGTGGAAGGCCATACCACATGAATGAACTCCCTTCTTGTAGAAATGATCCATTAATTCCTGGGCACTTGCTGCCTTCAGCTGAAAACCACTGCACTGGGATGTGCTCTGTACCTCAATATATAAGCTGTTTTTAACTCTTCTTCTTCTGTCACAATTGTAGAGTTATGGCCCTGAAAAGCACTGTAGCACCAAGTGGAGCACCTGCTCTCTAAAGAAAACACCTTTTCACTTCCAGGCTTCAGTCCAGGAGTGGGTTTCTTTTACATTCCTTTATTGGTGTCTATGAGGACCAGAGAGTGAGCTGTGGCCCAAGGCCCATGATTTTCCATGTTCCTTAATTGTTAGCTGGGTTTCTGGCTGTGTTATAGGCTGTTCTGAGGAGAGCAGACTGAGCTATGGCTAGCTTTGAGCAAGGGCCCATCCTGGCCTGTGAGTCAGTCTGTCCATTTCTGGCCCTTGGGGTTGCTCCCTCGTCCTCTTTTATTTGCAACTATGAGGATACAACTAACAACTGTAAGAATACAATTACATCTATAAAGATCGCCCTGGGGTACAGCTGAAGATGTGGCAACATCTTCTAGCATGATGGATAGTAAGCTTGTTGGCTTTGTGTTCTTGCTTTTTTTCTGTTTCCCTGACCCTCTCTGATAAAATCATTTCATGGAAACATAAACACTGCACTGAGAAAGACTGGCTTAACATTTTGTCTCCCAATCTGGCACAAGCAGTCACTCCTCTGCCTTTCTCTCCTTATTCCCCAGCATGCAAAGCCCCTTTTGGGTCTGCTGATGCCTCCTACCTCCACAGTCTTTCTGTGGCAGAAAGTTCAGGCAGTTTGCTTCTTCTTTTACTTCCTCTAAATGGATGAAAGTAATACTAATCTCAGCTTTGTATGGTTTGAACTACTCTGTTTAAATTGCATCACAGAAATGAGCCAATTATTATTATCTGTGATGGTTGTGTTTTGGTGATTGACTGACCAGAAGAGAGTGAGGTGAAGAAGAAGGATTTGTTTAGAGAAGGACAAATCTGCTTCAGTGACAGATCAAGTGCAGACAAGAGAGTGATGGAAAGAGGGTAGGATAGGTGGGAAAAAGGAGCCTCTGAAGATGCAGAAGTATAAAAAAGCTCACAAAGAGTAGGAGGAGAGCATTGTGCTGGACTTATATAAATCTCTGACTTACCTGAATTTTTGGGGTTTTTTTGTTCTGTACTTGAACACTGGAGCTTTTGTCTGGTGCTTTTGTGTCTTAAACATCACAGTCATGTAAAGGAAGAGCACTAGAAATTAACAGTGACTGCACAGTGCAGTCTGTCAGAATTGGAAGCAGAACCCCTCCCTCCCTCCTCTTTTTAATTGCCGCCTATCAATGCTTACATACAGCAGAAAGTTAATGATGCATCTCTTTAAAAATTACTGCAAATTGCAAGTCTGTTACATTAATATAATTAATTTGAACTGAAAGCTGTACCTAAGATTCTGCTGAGGCACAGTTGCATATTAGAGCCATAAACTTGTATTTGCAGCCATAACATAACTTCCTGCTCCTTACTCTTCATGTCCAAGGGCAGAAAGGGATCAATCTGTTAATTATTTTTGGCATTATCAATGTTGGTGTCAGGAGAATGGTCTTTTAAGAAATACACTGAATCCAAATTACAATAGTCTAAAACATACTTGAGTGAAGAAAATACCTTCATGAAAAATACCTAAAGTAACCAACTCAGCACAGGCCATTTCACATATCCCAAGACTGCGGACACTTGACTTCCAAAGTGAAACCTAAATGGTAAATTTAACAGTAAGGTGGTGTAAATCAGCTTATGTCAGTTCCATGCTTTTAAATATTGCAGGCTGTGGCAGTTTAAAAAGGAACTCAGGCTTCTGAAAATGCAAGTGATCGACAGAAGAGTGATTTGGGGTTGTTTTAATTTTGGAACCTGTTTGTTTGAGAGGCAGTTTAATGTTTTGAGTTTTAATGTTTTGAGTTCTCAGAATGGAGAGAGGTTGGGGGATTTCTATTCTCACCAGGCACCTCCTGCCACAGCTGCTTGAGTGAGTTAGTCTACTTGGCTTCACATCTGTTCATTGTCTCTCTCCACTGCCCCCATCTCCACACCAGAGCAGGAGCCCTGCTGGCTCTCCTGGCCCCTTTTTCCCATTCCAGGGCTCAACTTTTCATTTCCTAGGCTGCTGCCCTTATTTCAGCCTGTTGCCGGCTGCCAGGGAAGAGCTGCCGTAGGATGCTGAGTGTTGCTTGCTGTGTGAGTGCTGACTTTTGGGCAGAAGAGGGAGGAGGGTGCAGTGTGGCACCTGCAGGACAGGCTGTCTCTAGAAGGGCCGGGAAATGAGGCAAGAGTGAGTAGCTGCAGCAGGTTTTCCAGCATCTGACTGAAATGGCCCACAAGGTAATTCCAAATTACTGGAAAGGTAGGCTTCCTGCTGCCATGGTAACAGAAGTTCCAGTGCTGGCTGAATTTGTTATTCGTGAAGAAAATCAGGTAAGAATTGGCAAGTCCTACTTATTCTTCCACGCTTTCATTTTCGCTTTCTTAGTGATGCAGTGTTTGAGATGGAGACTTTGAAAGGGAATATTCATGTTTAAAACAAAATTGGAAATCTTTGGTTTTCTTGCACTCTTTTTAAGAGACTGGAAGTGTTTTCACCCTTGATACAAGAAAGCTTTTAATGAGCCAAACTTGAGCTAAGTATGATGAGAAGACAATAAAACTTAGAAGTAGCTTGAAGGTTTTTCAAGTTCGCCTGAACTTTCATCTGGTGCGCCTTTGTCCTGGAGAGAAAATGTTTGGCTTAAAGGTTAAGATGAATTAGGTGACTTTTGATTATCCAAAGAATGAGGGCTGTGTTTGTGCCCTCATTCCTGTTTCTTTGCATATGGTTCTTTCATCCATTCAGTCTGTGCTAGTCAAGGAGGAGGACTGTTTGAAGAAGGCACTATAGAGCACTCTGTCTCTCATCCAGCAACAGCTGAATACTTTATGGAAGTATATTAAGTCCTTGACAGGAGAAGGTAGCCAGCTGGCTGCTGCAGCAGGATATTCTTGTTATCCCCTCACAACTGAAAAGGAGGAGTTGGCAGAGCGCCTGCCAAGCTTGCCGGGGAAGAGTAGAGGCACAGTATTCTGCAGTATTTTAACTAGGTGGGCTGTTAACCAAAAAAATAAAAGAAGAAAGCACACATTTCAAGTCTGCCCAGGCCACCAACTGGAAAGTGGTAAAGGACTGACTCTAATATGAATAATTACCATCCAAGAGCCTCTGTGCTTTGGGATAGCTTGAGAATGTGGTTACTTTAAGGTCGCAACAAGTGAAGTAACTACACTGGTGTTTGTTCTGCTTGAAGGAGCATGTGCAATGGTGTGTCTCACTGGTGAGAATAGTGATGTGACAGCTCTACAAAATCTGGAGTCGACATAATTTGATTGTCCTTTCTTTTCCTAGTAAGTACAGCTCAAGTCAAAATGCATGTGTGGGTCACCAAAAAACATACTGAAAGGAAAGGAATTCACATTAAAATTAGCAAATTGGGGAAGAGAGAACATAAGAAAAATGCTCACCATTTCATTAAACCAGGTTTTTAAACAACATTAAACCCTATCCAGTCAATCATCTATTTCCAAAAAGCAAGCAGGTGAAAACAGCCTTAAGGCACAACCAATTAGCAGAGAAATAGGTGTGTATTTTGGGTGTGGATGACCAAATATGCTGAGGTACAAGTATTTGAAACAAAACAAGCCTCAGGTCATTATTTTATAGCCTGTTCTTCCTCATATGCTTGCTTTAATGAAGTCTCCCAGGAAATGCAGTGTGGATGCTCCATTGACTGATAAGTGAAGCTTCTCCCTTAAGCACTGAAACTGGTGATCCAAGAGGTGTTTTTAGTAATTTAATGAAGGAATCCTGACCTCTTATATAGACTCAGAGGACAAATCAGATCTGGGTTCTGTGTTTGTAAATGCTCTTCAGTGACTGCCACTGTATTTTGTAACAGACCCTCTCTCAGTTTTTCCATAATTGCTGAAACTAAAGATAACAATAACTACTGAGGCCTATATAGATTTTTGGTGATCAGTCTTGTATGCTTAGACGGTATTTGAAACAAACATCATAGAGGTTCAACATTCAACATGCAATGAGATTGTATATTTTTTTGAATGCACAGTCATACTAATCTTTGATGTCAAAGATCCAGGTCACCATTTATGAAGATAACGAAATATTCACATGGTCTGGACTGACCTTTCAAAAAGCAGGAAATACTGCTCTGAATTGCTTTCCCCTAATTTACTTTTGATAGATCTCATAGATAGAGTTGGAAAAAACACTTGAATGCTGGTATCAATTTACTCTCCCTTCCCAAACTGGCAAAATTCAAGCAAGCTCTGATTCCTTTGTTCACAGTGAATCACATGTGTTAATGTAAAAACAACCTAACACCACACTCTTTTGACCCCAGCACAAACTAGTTACAGCTCCAGTTTTAAGATTACAGGTTATTATAATAGGTGGTGGCTTTAGTGCTATCTTATTGTCCACTTCACAAAATTAAAGGTTATCAGGCACCGTTTGATGCAAATAACCAGTCTGCCTTAAACACAGCAGAACCTTACAGGGCTGTGTGAACTGTGTTGTACATTCATCTGAAGTCTGTTTTTCTTTAACTTTGATTAGCAGCAATTGTAGTCATGCTGGAAGTAATTAAAAATATAGGAACACTTTATATATAAATGTAGATGCATCATGTAGATGTAACTACTAATTGAGATGTTGAATATAACTCTTGACTTCTTGTCAGGCATTCTGAGTAGTCTTTGCTTGCAGGTTTGTTTTGCAGCTTGCAGACCCACTTCAGCTGCTCATAGAGCTCCTCGGGCAAAGGCTGAAAGGAGAGTTGGGAATTTATTGTGCTTATACAGTTGTTCAGAGAAGAGGCAATGGATACATCTCAGATTTCTCTGAGCAAGTTGAAGGAATTTTAGTCCTTGTTTTTAGACTTGCAACTACTTGAGGCTTCAAAGCCATGTATGTGTGAAAGAGAAAAAGAGGGACACATACCACTGCTAATCTTACGTTAATGTAAACTAACGTAAGGTTGAAATCCCAGTTGTAAGAAAGCAGCTGCAGTAGCAGAGGGGCCATTCAATTCATTCACTGCTCTCAGGATCAGGTAGTGCATCATAAAGACCTTGGTATCCTGTTCAGCAGGATATTGATTGCTTATTCAGTATTTAAAAATCTGTAGCTATTTTATAGTTTTGCTTCCAAGAAGACCAGTATATTTTTAGTAATAAAATTTTATCAGCAATTTGTTACTGAGTAATTTGTATGTCATCAAAAATAAGGAAGACATTTTAAAGAATTTGTCATATGTTGAAGAATCAGATGTAATGAGAGAGGTTAACTTTTAAAAAAATTACCTCTAGTTTCATTGGGAAGAAGAGAATAGGAAGCTCTAGTTGCTTATTTTTTGCTTCTGGTCCAAGTGTTGGGAGCACTTAAATGTCTCTCTCTCCTGTTTTTCTTACTCTGTGTGTTGTCAGACTTTTAATGTCCCCAGCTGAAAAAGGAAATTAACCAGGAATCCCAGTTCGGTCTGTTCTTTTGTACAATGGCCCTTTCTCACAACAGGACAGCTACTTGAAGGGTAGCAAGAATGTTCTGCCAGTTTGTCACAAACTCTTGCTAACCACATGGGAAAAGCTCAAGAGCAGAGAGAAGAATCTTGGCCTTAGTCTAATTTTTCCTCTTTGCATGGGGGCAGAGGAAGTCAGAGACATGAAGAAGCACTTATTACTGAGTGCAGGAGCTAAAATTCTTCATTTGTCTGAGAGGGAGGTGGCTTTTGCTGTAGACTTCTGCAACAAATCTAACTCTGCAAGTTGCATTAAAAGAATACAGTTAACAGGCAAAATAAAACTGACAATTACCAAAATGTCTCATTTTTCTCCTACAGTTAGGTAACCTGTTTTGAATTTCAGATAACTGAGCATAGAATGGTTTGAGTTGAAAGGGATCTTAAAGATCATATGGTTCCAACCCTCCTTCCTTGGAGGGTTTCACTAGACAAGGTTGCTCCAAGCCCCATCCAACCTAGCCTTGAACACTTCCAGTGATGGGGTATCCACAGTTTCTCTGGGCAACCTGTGCCAGTGCCTCACCACCCTCACAGTAATGAAGTTCTTCCTAATAGAAAATCTGAATCTACTGCCTTTCAGTTTAAAGCCATTCCCCCTTGTCCTATAACTATATGCCCTTGTAAAAAGTCCCTCTCTAGCCTTCTTTCAGGCCCCTTTTACTTAGTGGAAAGCTGTTCCAAGGTCTTCCTGGACCCTTGTCTTCTCCAGGCTGAGCAACCCCAATTTCTCAGCTGTTTGTCCTCATAGGAGAGATGCTTCAGCTTCTGATCATCTCCTCTGTACTCCCTGTAAAAGCTCCCCATCCCTTCTGTGCTGGGGACCCCAGGGCTGGATGTGGTGCTCCATCTGCGGCCTCTCAACAGTAGGGTTGAGGGGAAGAGTCACCTCCCTCAAGCTGCTGTTCACACTTCTTTTGAGCAGTAGTTGGATTTTATATCAGCCAAACAGTTGTATTGATATACTGTTTAAAGAGAAAGTGAGAGGGAATGTGTGTATCAGTAAATGACATTATAATATATTATTTGTATATGACAGAATCACCGACTGAGATTGGAAGGGACCTGGTGTCATCTGGACCAACCTTCCTTCTCAAGCAAGGCCACCCAGAACAAATTGCTCACAACTATGTCCAGATGGCTTTCGAAAACCTCCAGGGATGGGGGCTCCTCAGCCTCTTTGGGCAGCCTGTACTACTGCTTGGTCACCCTCACCATTTCTAGGTGGTTGATGGCTGTACCAGCAGTCACTCTGCAGGGCCCCACATGAAGCAGAGTGCAGTAATCACAAAATAACTGTTTTCTCTAATTTGAGAAATTGTGATTGTTATAGCAGAGCTCCTTGCCAAAGATTAGGCATTTGCATTTATTTCTAACAGTTAAAAGATATCTGGAAGCACTAATGTAATCCCCTGGGGTGAGGCTTCAGAAGCTACAAAACCTTTTGATAAATAGATGCTAGGCTTGGTTAGGACTTTTTTCCCTAGAGCTGTATTAAGCTTGGGTTTATCTCATGTGCCATTTGTTTGGGATGCTTTTATTCAATAAACTGTCTCTGATTAATCATAACATTTACTGAGACCCTATCTGTTTAATGTGCCTTTCTCTTCCCCCTCCAGCTTAAAAGAGCATAGCACTACAGAGGGATGTAAGTGCCCTTCCCCTGCAGAAATTCTTTTCAGTGAGTCCAGAATAGCTCAGGTCCAAGGCTTGTTGCAAACACTCCCAGTAAGGGTTTTAGTAAGTCAGAAACGTTGAGTTACTAACTTCATTGATTATTTTTGTCGCATTAACCTTGACCTACTAAACCAGGCAGCAGTTGCTGTTTTGAATGCAAGCAGAACTGTAGCTGGCATCAGCAGCTATTGTGCTGTTCTGCATTCTCTGTCTGTAGCCAGATTCTTCTGTTTCACTTTGGTACCTCCTGGCATCTACATACCCAAATTGTTGATTGGCAAGTGCACCGTGACAGTCAAAAATAATTATGAAATGGAGATGATAGTTAAATGCTGTAATAAAGGAAGTGAACCCCAAATGCAAAGCCAAGACAAATTATCTGTATAACTTGATGCTATTAGCAGCTGTTGGCAAGGTCAGGAAAGTTATTAAAAGTTAAGTGTTTGTAAAGCATCTAGTATCCCTCTACCTGAATAATTTACTGTAAAAAAATTTTAAGAAGTGTGAGTATAATTCTTTTGAGATATCTGTAGAACAGGGTAATAAATTCTCAGACTGCTCCTGTAATTTTTAAAAATGCCTTGAAATTTTTATGATTTAAACTCTGGTGCATATACTTTCTCTTTTAATTAAGGGGATAGGCAAGTCGTTTTCCTTGTAGTTTATCCACTACCCAGGTTTTTTGATATGGGGCAGAAAACTGAATCTTCTGTTTTTAAAACATATCCTTATGGAAATACCCATAAAGGGGTATTGACCTCCATATGAGACAATATTTGTTTCATTTTTAAGTGAGAGGAAAATACAGCCAAATCAAGGAATCTTTAGCTTTATCATTCTTATTCTAGTGACTGCCAAACCATTGGTTTCCCATCACAGATCTGGTTTTTTAATATCCAGCAGTTACAATTTCATGAATTCTCACTGCTGGCAGTGACACACATGTTTTCATTTACTGCATTATGGGTATTCTCTAGACAACCAGTCTGTTGAAAAGAAATTAATTCCAGCAGTGAACTAAGATACTGAATTCTCAGCAGTTTATGAATTCATGTTTTTACATAGAGGCTATTTATATCTGGATTGAATTAATTTGAATGTGTAACCAGGTGGTTGTGGTTATGTCTTTCATTATCCACTGGATTTGAAGAGCCAGCAAAATGCAACTACAGAATGGGAAAACTCACTAATTGCAGTTGGTAAATATAGCATTGTATGGTTGAAATCTCAGCTTGTATTTCTCTCATTTCTGTTCATGACTTCAGGCATGATTAGCAAGAAGGAATACAATATACCATAACTAGAGTATCCTAAGTAAGGCATACTATATACAATTTTTAGATCTAACTCATTTAAAATTTTTACTAAAGATGAAAATTTAATAACTTGTTTCTATTTTGTCTTGTGGTCCCCATTTCACCAACAATGAAAAGTGGCAAAATATCCTGGCAACATTTTAGACAAGATCTTTTGGAGGAGACCAGAGACTTTATAGATAGCTTGCAAAGCCTGTCACTAAGCTGCAAATTCACAGTCATCAGTGTTACGCTTTTTATGTTTGTCTTCTCCAATGAAGATGCAAAATCGTTGGCTCAAGGAAGAAATGGGCTTAGTCCTGAACTGTGTTTTACATGGAACAAAGAAAGTGAAAACTTTAAGTTGTTAGACAATGAGCACTTTACCCCATCACTTTTTTTCAACTTGGTTGTTCCTTTTAAGAGAAAGCTTGCGCAAAATGTGACTTTTTAATCGTCGTCTTTATTTCAGTAAAATTGAAAGGATTTTTATCTCAATACTTGATTTGGTTTTGTGTAGTTTAAGAGACTTACATAACAAAAACTGGAGAAAGTGGCAAATTTAGGAGATTGTAAAGGCAAGTAAATTTCACTGGCAAATTCTTTAGAATTACATTAAGCCCCAGTTAGGCGTGTCCCTGTGCTGTTGGTCTTGACTGTAATATTTAGTCATTCTTGCTGTGACTAAACATGTCAGGGTAGATATTAGTGATTGCCGAAATCTTTGCTTCTCTCTGTTATAGGAAGTACCTGTTTTGAAGGTAGCCTTTGGTAAGACATGGGTGAAACTGAACAGTTTCTGATCTTTGCACAAGAAGGGATTTAGGATGATAGATACTCTGGTCTTTTTTTTCCCCAAGGTTGCATTGTAACTAGCCTTGCTTCCTTCCCAAAGAGTTATACTGTAAATTCACTGTATATGATGTATTACTTTTAGTAGCTCTCTGTGAACACAGCCTGTCTTTTTCAAGATGTTGTCTGGAATGAAAAAGTTTCTGAAGTGTTAGTAAATAATTGCAGTTTGTTTGAAAGAGGTATGCAGGCAGTGAATCTGAGTACAGGTAGCTCAGTGTTTTTAATAGTAAGAGTATGCATAGCTGGAGGATTAGAAAATATTTGTTTTAGAAAGTGTTCTGTTGGTTTCTTTTTTGCTATATTGATTTTACAAATTCTTTTTATCTAGTGACTAATATATGCATGAGGAATATTCCCTTGTGTGTGAGGGGCAGCATCTCTATTGAAATGTGTTTCCCAGATCAATCTCAGTCAGACTATTCTCTCCTATCTTGAGTCAATATACCAAGGAGAGGAAAGATCATGCAGTTTTATTTTTTAAGTGGTAAAGAGAGTAGAAGCTGTATGGTTGTTTTGATTTGGAAACACTGTGATGACTTTTTTCCTGCTATGCATGGACGGATACATGTTAATAAAGCAATAAAAATGATTTTGAGAATACCAGTCAGGCTGTCTGTAATCTCACTGAAAACACTGACATATATTTGCTCCAGAGAACATCGTAGTGTATCCTGATTTTCCATCCAGAAATTGCTGTATTTGAATGCAATCGGTGTCTTTGTTACTCATTCACCTGCTCCTGTGTCTTTCTTGGATTAAATAATTTCCATAGGAGCAGTTTTGGAATGCTGGCTGTGCTTTCTTACACCTCAGCAAATAACATTTAATATAGAAAGTATGTTGGAAGAAACTTTTTTAATAAGAATAGCTGATATCTCTGTAGTAAATACCTCTGTACATTGTGGCGATGCACAGAAAGACATCTGATAGGGAAATCATTTGTTTTGAGGTTTAATTTATTTGTGCTTCAGGGAGCAAGCAAAGCCCAGCAACTCTGCCTTGTGCTGCTACTGGGCCTCCCCACAGAGTTTTCTCTCCATGAAGAGCAGCTCCTGGCCCTGGCTGAGGCTCAGTTCCCTGTCGTGGGGAGCACAGGTACAGAAGATAGCTGCCAGGATATGGCCACTCCTTCCATGGAAAATGCAAAATCAAGAGCTACAGGCCTCCACCACAGATTTAATACACACACTGTTAACAGCAGCCCTGGAAATTGTGAGATGCAGAAGAGCATAGAGGAGTTATTCTTTATATTTTCCTGGCATTGCCAGGAGGGAGGAAGAGCTGTATTAGTTGCAGTACATGCAGTGAAACCAAAGCTGAGGCTGGTGTAGGGATGGGGAAAGGTCAGAAAGCTGATTCAGGGATGGAAATTAAGCTATTGCAGCACATTGTCTGTCCACGTGCTTCAGCCCCATTCCCCAGCAAGTGCACATTTGGCACGCCTCAGTGGTTCAGAGGAATGGGTGCAAGTAAGGAGCTCCTTACTTGTGTCTAGTCCTTCCTTCTTTCTGCCCCTCACAAAGTTACAGCTTCACTCCTGGCTAGAAGAAGAGAACAGCAAGTTCTGTAAAGTTACACACTGCCTTTCATGGTTCTGCAACCATCATGTCTTTCTGCTCTCATGTTTAATGCAGTGACTTCTCAGAGAGTATATCCAAGAGTTTAAATAAATAAATAAGTTCTCTGCAATTCCAGAGGTTCTCTTTGGTTCTTCTGGTTTCTGCAGGAATGCCACTAGACTCTTATCTTCCCATTTTATCCATGAGAAAGTGTATGCAGGGCATGCTAAAGCACTGCCTGGAAATGCAGTACAATATCAAACATACAGAGAGTGAAATTAGGTTGTTCAGAGCAGTCAGTTTTGGTTTTCTCTCAGCTTCCAGGATAGGTATTGGGGAAAACTGAATACTTGGCAGGGGAAGGGGAAGACTCCCATAGTAGGTTGATAGACATCACATGTGGATACAATTCTGTATGTGTAAAAAGCAAATACATTCATTCCCTTACAGTTTTCTAGCTAATACACATGCTTTGGGAAGGGAAAAGAGTCTGGGGGAAATGGTGTGTTCATGAAACTGAAGAGTGACCCTAAGCAGCTCTGTGTAAAAGGCATCAGTTGTTTTCACACCAGTTAAAGACTGAACAGCGTATTTCTTATTAGCTAAGACTAATTTTGTTTCTAATCAGGAAACTAAATATCAAAGCAGAAAGGGTTTTTCTGATTTCTATTTAGTGGCAATTACATCAGATTTCATTTCAATGCATCTATCTAGGAAACAACACATGAATGGAGTGGTTCTGAATCCTTCAATTGTTGTTGGAGTTGGTCTGTCTTACTGCTACCACTGTGATTTAGAAAAGCTTCTAACTTCTGAAAAATGTTTAACAAATCTTTTTTGTTTTTACCATATAGGTAAAAACACCATTCAACATAGCTTTTTAAGAAAAAGCTCTGTTTTTTCCAGTACATTACTGCACTGTGTTTCTCTCCCAAAGTTAAAATCTCACCCTTCTAGTGCCATCAGCAATGTCACTTTTTTTTCCCAAATCAATCAAATCAAGCGTCCTTTAAGAAGAAAAATCAATGTAGCCTATTAATTAGCTGAACTCAGTATAGTGCCTGAAGGCCAGAATGTCATTTCCCATAAGATTTGCTTTCAAAATACAAACAAAATTGGAGCACTCTCAGGTTGTCATCACAAAGGCCTCTTTATACTTCAGAATACACTGGTAATCTTTATCCTACCTGATACAGACGTATTTAAATATTCTGATTAAATGTTGTTGCATTTGTTCTGGTTTTGTTTCTGCCACATGGTAGATATAGGAACTTTAGTCAGTCTGTGTAGTCAGTGCCTGGGCAAAACATCACTACAACAAGCTACCAGAAGGTTGTATCTGATAATGGATTATTTTCCTGTGGTATAAGGCTCTTTATTTTCTCATCCCTCAAAAAAAGAGATTATAAAATTTAGATTACCAACTCATAAATAAAGGAAAGCAAAATGAGAAAAAGTTATTAAATGAAAGTGGGTGTGTTGTAACTGTTGCTATATATTCATGGTTATCAGAGTTCCTATCTATGAAAGCTGCTTGGAGAGAGTTAATACATCTTAGTGAAAATCTGCTTTACTGTTGTATCTTTTTGTTGACAGTATTAAAGTGTATTGCAGTGAACATTCAGAGTGATTTGTCTTCTGAAACCAGTGGTTGGTACATGCAATGTGGAGCAGGTGACTCTCAGGAGTAGAAACAGTAAATTAATCTCAGTGTAACCCTTTATAAGAGCTGAACTATGCTAACACCAGCCATGTAATGGGCTTAACAGAGTAGAAAGGTCCTATTCAAACAACCAAAAATGAACAAAAAGAGACCCAACAAAACCTTCACTTGATTAAAACGTTTATCTGTCAAGAAACCTTACTTCTTACTTCGTTATGAATTTTAGGGCATGTTTAAGACTTCAGCGATTAACTTAGTATAATCTTGAGCAATGAAGCTTAGTTAAGGACTGTATGACTAAAGTAATAAGCTCTTCCTGTGGACATGCCATCAGTATACTCTTTTGTCACTTTACCTTGTCATATTGTTTGCAGGATTTAGTTCTGTCCTTTGCCCTGATTTGTGTCTGTATTGTGCAGTGTTTTTCCAGATGTTCACCTGGTTTGCACTGCTTGAAATAAGAAAGAAAACCTCAAAAGCTGTTTATCCATTAAGTTCATATTAACCACTTGAAAAACTTCCCTCTAAGGAAATGCATCTGAGTATAATTTAAGCAAAGATCGTGTTCTGCAGCTGATCTGGCCAGGAAGATGCCAGTGGGATTCTCCATAGTCACTCACAGGGCAGCTGGTGGGATTGAGACTGAAGATTCATTAAAACCATTCAGATATTAAAATCTTTTTCAGGAGGAAACAAGGAAAAAAAAAATGAAAACTACACTAGTTACAAAAAGTGAAGATTGTTGTCACTTCTTCAACTTGTATGTTTAAAAAAAGGCAGAAATATTCTCAGGTTTGCCAAACCAAAGAGATTAAACATCCAGTTTGTAAGACTTAAGAATCATATTGGTAGTTCTGATGTTCATAAAAATCTTTCTTTTTCAAGTGTTTAAACTTTCTCTGACCTTCCTGGCAATAGATATATATGACATTTAGGAATTGAAAAACTCAGCTTGCAGCACATACAGAATATTCACATGAAGATTCTCCACATTTTCTCAGGTGCCTTCCCCACCTTGTCCAAAAAGTGATGGCATCCTTCTGCCTCATGCCTGTGAAAGGATTTGATACTGGGCTGACTCTTGTCCTCCCACATGGTGGTTGACAAGTAGTTCAGGTTACTGCTACCAGGTTCAAAATCATGTCTACTTTGGAAATGATTGGCATTGGAAAGCTACCCTGGCTGCGTAGGAACAGTTTACACTGGCACCTGTTAGAAAAATCTTGCTTCTTAGATCATAGTCTTACTACATTATGACAGAATTGGGGTTTTTCCTTCAGGCCCCTCTGGGAGAGAGCTACAGCAAAGAAGAGAAACTTTTACGTAAAAAATAATGCCTGCATGGAATAATGACCTATGGTGGTGTAAATGAGAAGTTTGTTCTGCCTATTTCTGAAGTTTCATTCTGTTTTTAAAATGAGACCATTTTAGTTCACTTGTTACTCTGCTGGGTTTTTAAATATGCACAGTGCTTTTTGTTAAGGGTGTTTGCCTGACCCTGAATTTTTCTCTGAACTTTTTCAACAAAAATGGTTAATGAAGCCACAGAAATTCAGTTATGAGGTGCTGTGCATCATCATAATCATGTCCTTGTTCATCTCCCTAGTTTTTAACGAATGTAATGCAAATGCAGAGGCTTCACTGAATTTTAAACAAATTCATTTTAATATGTTTTATTGTGGGGTTGAGGGTTTTTTAGATTGTTCTGAGATACTGGTTCTGAGTTTTGAGCAAGAGAGAAAGGCTTTTCTGTGCCTTTTAATGTTTTAGCTTTGTTTGCTTGAGGATTTTTTTGTTGAATGCTCCTAAAGTCACAGAGCTCTACAGCAGAGGGTCTTGAAATTTATGTATAGAGGGCTCATGGAAAAAAGGTTTGGCTAAAGGGTTAACTACTATTTATCTCAGCTTTAGCAAAGCTTTTGATACTGTCTCCCTTAACAGTCTCTTAGACACTGGTGAATTATGAGTCAGGTAAGTAGATGGGAGGGTGGACTGAAGGGACTGAAACCTGTCTGAACTGCTGGTGCTTCAAGATCAGCAGCACGACATTCAGCTAGAGGCAAGTCACTGTGTCACACTGACACCAACACTGTAAAAATTCTTCTTAAGGGCTTAGATGATGGAGCAGGATGCGCCCATAGTAAGGCTGCAGCCAGTTCAAAATTAGGAGTGATGATTAATGTACCAGTGGCTTGTGCTGCCATTTAGATGGACTTTGACAGGCTGGAGAAATGGGCCAACAGGAGCCTCATAAAGTTCAGTGAAGTCCTGCTACTGGGAGGAATAACCCTGCACACCAGTACAAGCTGGGACCCACTGAACTGGGAAGCAGTTTTGCAGAGAGGTCTCGGGGGTCCTGGTGAATAACAAGTTGAACATGAGTCAGTAGTACATCTGTGACAAAGAAAATGCTTTTCCCGTTAAGGTGGTCAAACACTAGTTACTCAGAGAGGCTGTGCTGTCTCCATCCCGGGAGGAGATACTCAAAGCCCTAAGGAACCTGATCCAACTTTAAAACTGGATCTAACCTTGAAGTTGGCCTTACTTTGATGAGATGGGAGGAAGGCTGAACCAGATGATCTTCAGAGCTCCCATGCAACCTTAGTTATTTTGTAACTCTCTGATTATAGCACAAATGTTACAAACAGTATTCCTTTCCCTGAAAATAGCCCCAGAGGAAGATACAGGCAGTGGTCTTTCATGTTTGTTTGCTGTAACACAAACTAAATCAAAACAGATGTTTCTGTGCCTTACAGTTTAATAAGGATTTTCCCACGTGTTGAATGTATTTAGACTAAAAATGTACAGTTTACTCTAGCGTCATCTTCAATGTTATATAGTTTCTTTGCTGCTTTCTGTAGTTTACACTGTGCCAAATGCTGTTCCAAGTCACTTTTTCATTTCTCATGAACAATATGTTTTACTCTTTTCCCTATAAATGGTTCTCTTTCAAAGAATTCAGTGTTATGGTTCTCCAGGATTATTGCTGCAGTTGTTGTTGCAGTTCCCTTCCAAAAGGTACAAAGGCTTTACTGAAGGTGTTGCAAACCAAGCTCTCCTCAATTTTTGTTGTGACTTAGCTGTAATGGGTATAGCATAATTACAAAATTTCTTCTTTACCACTTTTTTTCCTCACCCCTCAGTGAAGCTGGGTTGATCCTGCTTTCACCATCTAACCTGTGAAAACTTATTATAGACCATAAGTTGATGTTCCAGATTTGATTCAGGAGAAGTCATGTTTCCTCTCAGGGGAGCCTACTTTTAATATCAAATAGAATTCTTTTCAGTCCCTCATAACATTATTGTTCTCTGAAGTCCATGAAATCTTAGTCAGTAATGTTGAATTTTTGCTTGTGTGCAGTTCTTATTCTTGGTTATCTAGATATTTGAGTAGAATGAAAGTTTTGTAAAGGAAGGTTTGGGGAAATACTACATTTGTTGAGTTGGAACCAAACCTGAACAGTTTGTTTTAATCCAAACCACCCCATGTCTAACAACCTTTTAGTCCATCTAGACCAGGACATCTAGAGATACGTTTAATTTGTACTGGTCAGTCTGAGGGTTGGAGTAAATGATTAAGATAGAAAGAATTACTTGAAGTCCTAATTTCTTGTTGATCTCCATGGAAGGTTAGGATTGTTAGCTTCACTGAGCTTAAAACAATTTTCTTGTTAATTTGTTTTGATGGGAAATAACATTAAAATTACTGACCTGCCTGGAGGAAAAGATTGTAAGGACTTTGCATAGGTTTGCTCTATTTTATTCTTGTGATTAATGGAAAGTTTTGGCATGTGGATTCTAGACGTACTCTGTCTGAAACTTCCCTTCTAGAGGAGGTGAAATGCTGATATTTGGGTGCAGTAGGTACTAAATTTGCCATGAGACATCACCGTGAAGAAGCATTAGTTTGCATAAGATGTGTTTGCTGTTCCTCACACTGGGAATGTTTAGTGTTATTTGGAGTTACCCGCTGTCAATAAGTAAACTGGTCCTCAGGTTTTGCAAATATTAACTCAGATTATATTTGCTTCTGAATAGTTTTTGTTTTATTAAAAATTCAGTTTTGTGCATAACTCTTTGAAGGGTTTGGACCAAAATTTGTTAGAGATGAAGCAAATAGATTCTAACATGTTGGACAGTAAGAAATTTTAAAAGATTTTGGAAATCTGGGGAGCAGGTGATAAAGCCCAAGAAAGTATCTACTTTTGCTAGAGGGAATTGAAGTCTAGATGTTTTCTTTACCCACAGTAACAAGCTAATGATCTGTGGAATGAAGAGGAGACATGCTAAACACTCCTGCACAGTCATGTCATTTATGGCATCCTACATTCATCTGCACTGATGTCACTCTAGATTGTAACCTATTCTCATTGTGCACCCTGTAAATAAATTAATGTTCGTCTGTTGCTACATATAAATATTGTTAGAATTCTGACCCTTTGAGACACCATTTTTAAAAAGATAATATTAAGGAGCCAACACGTTTTAGCATTCCAGTTGGTATTTATGTTAATTTGAGTTCAATTAATTCCCTAAGCATTTGAGATCAGCTATTTTTAGCCTGGTTTCCTGAGGAACTGAAGTTTATAGGATGGCTGTATCTATCTGTCTGCCTTCCACTGAGCTTTTTGAAGCCAATAATCAATTATTTTGATTTGGCAGAGAGAGTGAGGTTTTAATGCTGCTAATCTCTGGCAGGTTTCATTGATAGCTTTGGTTTGTTTGAAGAGATGCACACAAATAACTACCCCATCTAAGGGAAAAGGTGTAAGGTAAGCTCGTCAGTGGCATCGTGTGTGGGTTGGTGGGAAAACAGCTGGGCCAGAACTCACTGCTGCTTCTCACTCCTGGGGTGGTGAGGGAACATGAGCCTGAGCTGATGTTGCTGTGGCTGGAGGGAACTGGAAATATGTAGGTTGTGAAGCATGGGCTGTGGATGATCACAATTGGTGGTATGATGCATGGAGATTATGGTCAAGGACCCTGTGTTCCTGTGGTGATGACAGTGTATGAATATGTAGCAAGGAGTCTGTTGGGCATCAGTTTTATTGCTCTGAAAACTATTTTCCTTTAACAAGGAAAGCTATTGTATGAACACTATTCATGTCTCTGGAAGCCTGCAAAAAACATATAGCTTATTCTTCATGTTGGGAGAGAGTTCTTGGGCATGGCACACAGGCTTTTTTATGGAGAATGTGCACCTACAAAACAAATGATCTCAAAGTCCTTTAGAAACAAGTTGGGCTTTGTTTCTCCTTAGTCCCAGTATTAATAAAGTTAGGCTTTATTTCTCATTGAGAATCTGGGAATGGGGGGAGAAATGAGACACGGAATTTTAGTTATGAATGGTGACGTGATTGTGGAAATGAACTCTGAGCTCTCAGACACTATACCTAGAGATGATTTTTTAAAAAAGAATTTTCTAGCCAAGGTTTTTCCAATCGCCAAGGCTTTTCCAGTAAAGTTTTCTGTCAGAGGACAGTTCTCTGGTTTCAGTGACTGAGCTTAAAATACTTACGTACTAAAATAAAGCAGAGTGTTGGGGGGATTTTTGGGTTTTTTACCTTATTCAGTATTTAAAACCTTTCTTCAGATCATCATCTATATCATCAATAGTCATAATACTTACTAGAGAAAGAGCATTTTCTCTACATGGAAAGAAAAGTTCCACGTGTCCCAACAAAGGGAGAGTTAGCCAAGAATGGTCATGTGGCCTCTGCAGTTGTGCTCTTTTTAAAATACAAGATGTGAGTTTTGTTCAAATGTGTGTCAGCTGAGATACTCTGTTTCATAAGCTGTGTTACCAGCAAAGGCTGTTCATCTTTAAATCTCCCAAAGATTGTCTTGGGCTTGGCACTGCCATTCCACTTCTGTGAATACTTTTAAACAAAAAGCAGGCACAGGACTAGATTGTTGCGCTACATTTGTCTGTCTCCTCCATAAAGCATGTATGCATTTATCTCTCTGCTTACAGATAAGCTTATACTGAAGCTTCCACAACAGGTGGACACTCTGTGCTTCAATCTGGTTTAGTAGGTTTTGGGTTATTTTACAGAAGCCATTTCTCAAGAAACAGAAAGTCTAAATTTTTGGTTATAACAAACTAGCAAAGCAAGACAAAAGTGTGTTTCAGTTTCTCTTCTTTAAAGCTGATAAGCTGATTATCTCTTCAATTTTCAGAATCCAAATCAAAACCCCTGCTTATAAGCCTTAAGTCGGCTTGTGTATCCACTGAACTTGAAGCAGGGCTGGATAATTTGTAACAGAAACTTAGAGATCACACAGTAGTCAGCTGGAATGCAGAAAATAAGGTCGTGTTTCTTGACCTGCAGTTGATTCTGCATTGCCCTGTTGCATTACTGACATGCATTAATAAAAGTCATTGCATGCACAGTTTTGATCATTTGGAGCTTTTGAATTTTATTTGTTTATACATATATATACTGTTTATTTCTACAAAAATATACTGTTTATTTCTACAATTGCACTTGGGATATTTATCCTAATTGACCTTTATGTATACCTTGTGTAGAGAACACAGATTCTATAAAATACTAGCAAATCAATCTGCTCTACAGATCTGTCTGCAGTAAAGATCTGTCATGATCTTGTATTACGGAATGTTATAATTTTTGATAGTGACAGTTATTAGGAGTTATGGTTTTGATGTGCCAACTCCTAGAGCAAGTATTTAGTTACAATTGTATTTTGCCAGCAAAGCTGTTTCAGCAGTGAAGATCAAGATGTAATCCATCCCAGCAATAATGCCCCTTCTCTTGTTTTTTTTCTTCTCCTTTCTTTTCTTCCTTCCTCTTCCTTCCTTCTCCTTTTCCCTTTCCCTTTGTCAGACTGTTGTTATAGCTGAATCAGTTCCCTGAATCACTTTGACAGCCAGAGAATTTCTGCCACGAATGTGAAGTTCGTGATGCTAATCTGCAAAGCTGAAACTTGAGACTCATTCAGAGGTGGGCTCCAAGAGCCCGAGATGTGAGGTCTTGACTGCCTGTGCTGTCACTGCCCAGAGTTTGCATTGCCCTTCTGCCATTGCATGGCCCAACTTGCTGAGTGACCTGTTGCTAGAAGATAGTTCTGCTTGGAAGGCCTCTCTTTGTTGCCTTCTCCAGGCAAGCATCCAACAGTCCATCAGCTGGGTCTAAAGGTTTTTTTTTGACCTTCCTGGGGGGAGCAGCAAGAGGTGAAAGGAGAGAGGTATGGGATTAAGCCAGAAAAGCTTTGGAAGGCTCTTACCCAGAAGAGCATCTGCACCTCCTACCCTGGAATTGCCTGGCTGTTTTTCCAGAGGAAAGGAAAATGCTGAACAGTGTAGTTTGGAGGGGGTTTATGCAGGGGATGTTGCAGGGTTACGCAGTTGTGGTGTCTTGTAGAGGACCTCTGCATCTGTCTGCTATGGTTCCCCCATTCTGCTAAAATCTGAAGGGATGAAGCCAGGCTCTTTGCTTTTGCCTTGTGTCACTTTCACAACATTTTCCTTACCAACAAGTATTAAAAAAATCAATATTGTATTACCAACAGAATTTCTCCCATCATTTATTTGTGAAAACACAGTTAACTGAAACTTACAGTTAAATGCCTATTTGAGAGTTCATAGATCAAATTACTAGTGTACCAACTTCAACTTTTTTAAAGGAAGTTGAACATGCTGAACATATTAGTATTTCCTGGGCTGTCTGAGTGCATATAGAACTTGGAAAAACATTTTTTCACTTTTTTTGTCAGATAAATATTGCTACAAGAGGATAAACAGTTATGTGCAAATACATTGGCAGTTGATTAGAATTATACATGTGTGTACTTGTTTGGAGGGGCAGTATATTTAAAGGCATGCTGAGATCCAAGAGCTGAGTATTTGCTGACAGTAGTAGTGCAATTGCCACAAAGCTTGATGGCATGCTGGCAATGTACATAGGCTGCACACATTAGTACTTTATGCAAAAGTAAGCATAAACACGGATGACAAGTATGAAAGTTCAAGGGTCTTAGCTTGATGTTTCCTTGCTAATTAAGTGTCTAGGCCTACCATTGTTACTTTTCTTCACAAAGGAGCCTCACATGTTTTCAACATAGGATATGCATCAAATCTCTGTCACTGAATTTGTCAGTGTATTTACCTAAACTGTAATTTGTCCCAGAACTCATATTTGAAGGCCACAGCTGCTCTCAAAGCTGCAAAATCAGAATCATATTGCATTTCTTTATCAAATATATCTTCCATATCATGCACCTTTACATTTCTCTAATTCCGGTTTTTCCTGCCTGGAAGCTGAAGAGGTATTTAGCAGTAGTGCAATATAGGCAAGAAAGTTTGAAGCTATCAATAGCCACTACTTATATTTAGTACCTTTATTGGAATCTTTACCCTCTCTGCTAGGCTTTAAAAATCCTTTAGGTAATCAAAAGCTTAGCCAACAAAATTAATTGTATTTTTTCCCACTACAATACCTGCTGCTACAGAGGAAGATAAGGAATCAAATATTTCTGTTATTTTTCTTAACAGTAGGTAGTTTTTTACCATATCAAGAGCTATGCTTGCTAAGGTAATTGTAGCAAAAATCAAAATTAATCAGGGCATAAAGTAATTGTGCTAAGAGATTGAGAAGAAATCTGTGTTCTCTTGGACCCCAAGCTTGGTAGATCATAGGTAGCTGGGAAGTGACTAAAGACTTTGCTCTCTTCTGCAGGGTCACGTGAGAGGCTGGGTGTTGAAATGGATTGACTGTTGATAGGATTTGCCATAGTGGATCATGCTTTCAACTGTGTGCTTCTCTCCTAGCCTATTACAAGCAAGCAGACTGGACACAAAGGCTGCACTGAAATATAGGTTAGCTTATATATAGCACAATACTTAAAAATAGCCTCCGTTTCATGAGAAGTGAAGTCTGAAAGTGTCATTTTATTGTTATCTGCAACATGGATCTGTTCAAATCAGAATCTGTATTGGGGTGTTTCACAAGTATTTTTCAAGTATTCCTGACAATTAAGAATTGAATCAACATTTATATATCTGTTGAAGAGATGAATTTAAAGAGTTTGAAGCCTATTCTTTTGCATTGGAAAGTAGATGAAGTACGTGGAAGGGAGAAAATAATAGCCAAAAGTTTTCTGTTCCTTATTTCTTCCTTCTAGATTGTGAATATAAATTATTGGTTAGTGGTTTAAAAGCTGACAATGCATTCAGAGATTTTCAAATTACTTTTGGATTTGCTTTAAAAGAAATCTGGGACCTGACACTCCAGCAGAGTTTAGAGAGGACAGACTTCATTTTTTTCAACTGCCTTACATTATTGGTCAGCTTCATCTACTTCAGTAATTGAAAGACTATCAGCATGGCAAAGCAAGGTGAAGTTAGCAGAGCAATGGGAGAGCAATGACCTGGTAATGACCCTGAGTTTTTTAACTACAATGTTATATTCATGCTTACCTGTACTGTCAGTATTTAAGGGACGGAGATCCCTGGGGTGATTATAAAAATATAATTTTTACAAATGACAACTGTTCTGCATGGGGTGCTTTCCTGTCCATTCATGCAGGGGCACCACAACTGTGTGCTGGGTGCAGTTTTTCTGTACCTTATAATTCTTTTGCATTCTGATGGGTGTTCAGTCACACAATTCAGATATGCCTTTCAACGTAGTCAGTAATCCAAAACAATTTGATGGTGATCCAGGTGTGTTCTGACTCTTGAGGCTCAGAGCAAGAGCCTTAGCTAAAGACAGACGAACAAGTGATGCTCAGTAGAAATGGGCGTCTTGTCAGCTCCCACCTCAGTGTCATCATAGGCCACGACACCTGGAAGAGCTGCTTGAGATACCAGGCTGTGTCCTGGCCATGATCTGGTGAACCACTCTAATCCTGCAGCTCTTGCTAAACTGGGAGATACTGCTAGCTGAAAGCAATGTGAGTGATGAGTGACAAAGAAAAGGCTTTTCTGACAGCTCATTTAAACATCCAGCACATTTAGAGAATGCACAACAACGTTTTGTGTGCTAGATAAGAAATGGTCTGAGAGGCTAAAACGTTTGTGATCTGCTTATATGAGCACCCCAGTCCTTGCAGGATCTAACAAGATAATTAGATAATAAGCTTCCAGCAGCTGCTTTTGTTATATCTAGTCACGAAAAGAGAAAGAGGTAGCCGGTAACATATCAGAAAGTGACATAGGAATAACCGGCATGTAAAGATACAACCAAAAGGCATAGGTCATCCTGGAAAGGACTGCACACAACAACCCTAACATTTTGATTACTCAGCATTATGTTCTTTGCTCCATGATTCTTATTTTACCAGAGGACAGGGTGATAAAACCAAGCAAATTGCTCTCAATCAGGGAATATCTAAAGGCCAGGTTTCAAGAGCATTGGAAGTCATTCTGGACAAGGCAAAAGACGTCTCTTGTCCTAAATGCTTGTGTTAGTGTGAGTGGTTTTTTATTTGGTTTTTTTTTAGGAGAACCAAGTTGTAGTAGTATAGATGAGAAAAAAAACCAAAGTCATCAAAAACTCCTTTATGCATCTGCTGCCTTTGTCTGTATACTGCTTCATTTCTGCATCTGCTGCTTTTTCTTACGGAACATTTAATTTTCAGACATTAGACAAAAAGTGAAAATACACTTAAGCACTGTTTCCATCCTTTTTTCCCCCAAAACCTCCTTTCAGTCTTTCTTTAGTTTCATTTTCACTGCTTTGCTTATTACTATCCATTTATTAGCTTTTCTTTCATTCCATTCAAAACTTGTATGCATAATATAGTTTCTCTGTAGAGCTGTTATTCTGAGTATATTTAAATCTCTCTTAACTCAGTTCATGGAAAGGGAATATTTGAATTACATATTTATTGCCACTGTGTTCTATTTCCCTTAAATTCTTGATAAATTCTTTGATTAGCTTTAGGTTTTGACTTGTCTTAAGACAGTCGGTCCTATCTTGAAAAACTAGGTACGCTTCCCACTTGTTGTTAGCCTTCATAAACTGACAGCTGAACACTGAAGCACTGTTGTGGCAAATGGGAGTACAACGGAGTTGTTTCCTACTGAAAAAAAAAGAATGGCAAAGGTGCTCCAAGACAAAGCTGTTCGAGTTATCATGGTATTTCTAGCAAGTAGTGTTGGTTGCATAGAATTACCAGCTGCAGACACAGTAAATGAGGCACAAATCATGCTTACTAGGCTGGATGGTTTCAGGGAGGAGGATGAAATTTGCAGTGACATGTCTGCATGTAGTAGAGCAGAGCTCTGGTCTGTAAAAAAGGTGAAGCTCACAAGTCCTCGTGAAAGCATGTAGAAACTTGGGAAAATTACAATTCTCACAGTCTGTGGATTATCCCAGATCTATGACTCTACACATGAATTTGCTTCAGATAATTAAAGAAGCAGAAAAAAAATGTGCTTTTTTTCATAGAAATAACTTGTTATTTGAGGTGTCTGGTGTCACTGGGTAGCTACAAAGCGTGCCTTGTCCCTGGTGTCTTTAAGAGCTTCCTTTTCAGATCCAGAATGATATTCTGAAGTTTGTGTCTCCGTTAGCTCCTGTCTCATGTCCGTCAGCTCCCTACAGCTGCTGCCAGATCTGACCCTGTTGTCCTTTGGGCAAACTTTAGTTGATGGGCCATGTCTTGTCCAGCTTGATCATACAACCTCAGGAAATCATTCATCCATGTCTGTTTGCCCTGTAAACATTTACATTACTTTGCTGGGCTGAGCACAGGGGTAACTTTCCTTCTCTGTAGCCTGTCCATTGAGAAATGCTAATTCAGAGTAGTCTGGCACTGCTCACCTGTTATCTTCAGCTCTTGATTATTTAGAATCACTTAATGGCTGCCGGCCTGAACTGTGTCTTCCTCTGTGCTTGAGGATTCCTCTGGGAGCTTTACTCCATGCAAGTAAGATATACTGCAAGCTTGATAAGAGACCTGTTTTGTTGTCTGTATTTTGTGTGTTATAGCTCCTCAGGGATTCAGCTGCAAGAGTTAAGTATTATGGTAGTGATTTACAGCATCCTGATGTTATGTATAGATCACTTGAATGATCTACATGTGATTTGAATACAGTTGGAAACAATACATTTGAATGCCTGAAGACTTAAGAGATGCTTCCCTTTTGCAAAACCACCAGCCCAAAAGAGGTATTTTCAAATTAAAGTGCCGCCCCCCTCCCCAATTAATTTTTTTAAAGCCTATGCCCTCTGCTAGGAAAGTATCATTTGTTTCAAATGTTACTTCACATACTGAAGCCTTTCTCTAGAGCTGTATGAAAAGATGATACTTTGATCTGAAGTTGGATCACTTGGAGAAACATTTTCTGCATGAAATGAAGAATTGTTCTGCATTGTCAAGGGAAACAAATTAAAAGAAGATTTTTTTCAGTCTCTCTTAATCCAGTACACAAGAAGGAGCATTTATTTCAGTCCAAAAGTTTAAGATCTAGTCAGTAGATGATATGAGTGTTGTTGTTTATCCACAAAGACTGTAGGGGGAAAATGTGATAGTGAATGCTTGTCAGTGAGATCCTTTTCTCTTGGAGAACTGAGATAGAGCCTAAAGTTAAAATGGCATTTTCTTGTACTTGCGAATTTTAAAAAAGTGTTTTAAAATGCAAAAGAATTTTAAATAAAACTTGCAACAGCAGGTTGTAGCAGGCAGAAGTGTAATTTTTGGTATAAGTGTGATGATGTATTTAAAAAAAATACACTCCAAAGCTGAAGAATTAATTTCTCTCCAGCACAATAAAATTCTAGTAATAAGGACAAAAATTTCAGAAGTGCAACTGAAGCAAGAAAAGGCACTGACCTTATGGTAAAGATACAGCAGTGTTTAAAAGTACTCTAGGCAGGATTAATTCCCACTTAAAAGCAAGTTTAAGGTTTAGAGGGGGATGGTTGGAAGGAGACATACATAAATAATTGCCTCCTGATCTGGAATTTCCGCTTGGTTTCTGGCCAGCTGAGGAGTGGACGTTTTTAGGCAGGACAGCAGTTGTTAGTTTTTCTCACCATTAGCAGTCAAGGAAGTTTGTCCTTCGACTTGCAGTTAACTGAGAAAAGATGTTGAATGGTAAAAAATTGAGCTGGCCTTGAGTATGTTCTGTTTATGCAGCAAGCTGCATTTTTTAAATGCATTATCTTAACTTAGTCATTAAAAATAGTTACCTTTGAGGGGAAGGAGGCATATTTCATCTACATTGTTTCATTGCATATGCAAGACATATTTTACTACACATTTAAATTACTATGTAGTATAATATTGATATCCCAGACTTGCTGATGCATTGCATACCCTGACATGTGTGCATAATTTGTAGCTCTCTAAAATGACAAGACCACTGACATTAGGGATAGGCCTTGCTGGATCAGGGCCTGGGGAACAAGTTGTCTATTAGCACTGAAATAAGTAAAGGGATTTGATTAAAAATAAAAAAACCAATCAACTTCACAATTTTTTTTAGTGCATGTTGGAGGAGTGTTGGGCTCGGTTTGTTGTGGGCTACAGGTGCGGCTGCGTCCCACTCGCATGAGCCCAAGTGGTGTCTGGAGCTGTGTCCATATTGCAGGTGCTGGGAAGGATCTCAGAGCCCTTCCTCCCTGCCAGGCCTGGCTCCCACGCCCTGGCTGGCCCAGCAGGGCAGGGGTGCTTTCTTTCTGCCTGGCTGCCAGGGCCCCCCAGGGCAGCACCAGCCCTGGCTGTCCCTGCCCATCTCCAGCACCCCACGGCAGCCCTGCCCCAGCCGTGCCCCAGCATGGTTGGTCTCCCACAGCCTGGCATGGCCGTGGGCCCCCCAAGCTGGGCCCCTTTTGATGAAGGTGCTGTTATCATTTTCCTGCTTTAATGCCTGGTGGGAGTAATAGGAGTTGAGGTTGTTTTCTGTTGTCACACAGTACTTTCAGTGCCAGGAGCCCTGCTTCTGCTCCCTTCATTTACTCTGAGTCAATGTCTGACTTTCTCCTGAGAAATTTTTGTTTAATCCTCCCCCTTAGTCTTCAGGAAGAAGTTGTCTTTCTCCTCTGTTACTCACCTCCCCCACACTCTTTAAATGAAAACTCATTCCCTGGCTTTTCCAACCCTAGCAAAACAAAGAGATGCTTAATTATTGAAGATGCGCTGCAGTAAATAAAGGGATTATCAATACCAGAATTAAATCTTGGAGAGTAAAAAACTTAAAATTCATGTGTGGAAAAATTAATGCTCTGAGGGTCTCAAATAAAGCCAATTAAAATAAATCAATTACTTCTATGAGCACTGTTGTCTGCTGTTATTTTAGTAAAAACTCAGATCATTAAACAAGTTCCTTCCTACGTGGCAAGACACCGTTGCAGACACACTTGTATCTGCAATAGTCTACTTATTCATATTCCTCATTTAGTTCTATATTGCTAAAACTCCATGGATTCTAAGAAAAAATATGCCAGTTATTTGTATAGTTAAATATTGTGGCAGGACATAACATAAAACAAGTAATGAACGAGAGGTGTGGTGAGTGACCACCTCATTACAAACCTTACTGTCTTCCCCATTGTTCAGTCTTTGGGAATAGGAATAATGACCATTTAGGCTGCAAATAATGCTCTTACCCAGTAAATTGCCATGAGAAAAGTCCCTCTATATATATCTGTTTGCTTATGCCTCCCTGCAGGGCATAATGCATGCATAAGATCCTACATAAGGAACACACACTTCATTGTGCATAAGATTTATGTAGTAAATTTTATCTATGCCTGGAATCCTTTTGTTATTAATGATTATAATCATTAGAGTGTGTGAGCCATAGCTGCCATTCCCACAGGCAGCAGTCCCTCACCCCCATCTTCACAGCCTTGCAGTAGAATCATCCCTTTAGCAGCAAACTCAGATTTCCAGGTTTCTTCATCTTCATTCCATCCCATCTTTACTTTGCCCTATCACCGATCCTAGCTCTGCCCTCTCCACTGCCCACTGTTGACTCTCAGCCTAGACATGGATTGTATAATGCAGTTTGCAAGCACTGCGTTGCAAACCATATTTGAAATGGTTTTCCTGGGTTATTTTCCACTTCTTCCAGGACCCAGCTATCAGTCTGTGGGCTAACCAGCAATTCTTTTTCAGCTTATACTTGGGGAGTCATAAATCTTTGGCAAGTTGTTTTCATGTTGTGTTAGATTTTTCAAAGATATATGCTTTTAAACTGTTTTCTAAAAAAAGGGGGTTCTAAACAATTTCTGATATTCTTCCTTCAAAGGCAAGTTCACAGAAAGAAAGTTGTTTAAGTTTTTGGTTTTCTCTTGGCATTGTAGACCTATGTGTTACAACTTACCTTGAGTACTCCAGACTTCTCTTGACATTTATGTATCAAATTATTCTGACAATTAAAGTGTCAGGGAAGATACACACCCTTCAAAACACTTGTATGTGAGACAAGTACTAAAGAAACAGTTTTCTGACAACTATAGAAAAAGTTAAGAATGGTGCTGCAGAAGAAAAAAACCACTGTAGAAGTAATTGGCCTCTGTATGCAGGAAGTGCTAACCACTTTCCCTGTCTTTCAGGTTTCTGATTGAGTAGAAAAATAAGTAGTACTGTGAAAATCAGAGGGATAGTGGGTGCTATTGATGCCTAAAGAGGCTACCTGGAACAGAGGCTAGACAGATTTAAAGGAATAAAGTAGGTATTTATTAAAAGGCCTTCAAAGGGTACACCTTGGGCAGTACAAGAGCCTGGCTGTGGCTCTACCTAAGATGGACACAAGATGGATGCAAGATGGTCACGAGGTTTCACACTTTTATAAGTTTTGGTCTATTTACATATTGGGGTTAATTGTCCAATTACAGTTTCAGGTTGTGAAGTTCCATCCTCCCAGATTGTTCTCCTCAGTTTGCTGTTCTTTATACTTCTTTGGCCTGAATTGTAACAGTGTCCTTGGTTCTCAAGCTGGAAAAGGATTGTTTTGTCTAACTACTCTGTAAAGAGAACTTGCTAACACTTTGTATGAAGTTCAGAGTCACATACTAAGGCAGTACAAAATCTGGAAAATATGAAAGCTAAAACTTAAGGCACCACTATTTTCACTGGTGCTCAATTTGCCTGTTGTATTAAGGCCATACTTGGTATAGATAAACAGAAGGTTGACTTTTTTGAATATCAGAGGGTATCAACAACCAGTATTCTGGTAGCATAGTCAAATTCAAAAATACTCACTATTTCTCTCTTTCTCCTAAATGTTTGCTGCATGTTTGGAGTGCAGATCATGAGAGTGAGACAACCTGCCTCCATAAACCTGTTGAGGGGTCCAGTCTCCACTCCTCCCAGACCTTTGTCTCCTGGCCCCTCTAGTGGATGTCTGCGTAGACAGTGTGTCCTTGCAGTGGGACATGGTGTCCTTTGGTGGAGTGTATTGCAAGACCTGAGAGGTAATTTTAGCTCCAACAATGGCCTTGTTTGGTGCCAATCTGATAACAGCCATCCTGGTTTACGGAGATCACAATCTATTTTATGCTTGGTGTGCTGTCAGTCTTTTGCATGTTAAAAATCAAATACTGTTTATATAAAGAAACAAAGTGGAAAAAATAGTTTTGTTCCTGTTGAGAACTTGTCAATTTATGTTACTAAATGTCATGTTTTTCCTGCCTGCAATCATTTTCTGCTTCGTGAACTTGCGGGGGAAGCACTGCACTGCATCTTGTGGAGAGGAAGCTGCTCATTCGCTGCCCTAACCTTGTAGTGTCTCCTGGCAGCCCAGCCTGGGCCCGCTTCCTATGGGTTTTCCCACTGCAGAGCCTTTCCTCTGGGGACCAATCACTCTGGGCTGGTGCAGCTTTTACCTCAGGATGCACAAAGTCTGTGCCGTGTCTGCACAGCATGGGAGGTTTTTAGAAGCTGTTTGCGGAGTGACATCAGTGCAGTGGTTTCTCTCCTTTGATGGGGAGAGCTGAGGATGAGTTCCCAACCACAGAGATGCAGCCTCTGGTGGTCTTGCCACCCACCTCCAGCTGGGTGTTTGGCAGGACATGCAGCTGCTGTGAACCAGTTGGCCACACCTCCCACATCATCTCCAGCTCTGGGTGGAGAAGCACTGATGGCACAAGGCGGAAGAGAGCAAGAACAGCAATACAGAAGGTACCTGTGCAGTCAGGGGTTCCTGGTTCCTAGCCAGATCCTAGACTGCAGTCTTATTAAACCCAAATTCTCTTAATTCTTCAGCTCATGCTGCTGTATCTATAGAGTGCCATTGCCTATTCATGAGAAGAAAAGCCTCCAAAATCTTATTTGTACAGTTAAAGTCACTCCAACCCAGCAGCATGCAGATGCTCTTGCTTATTCCCCCAATACTCTGAGCTGTAGCCAGACACTGTTTCTGCTTGTGCTGCAGAAACAGCTGGTGAGCAGGTTTCATGCTTTTGCACCATCATTTAGTAATTATAAAGGCTAATCTTACAGGTGCCTTAAATGGCAGAATGGAAGCTAGCTCTGCCTTCTTCAGATTTTTTTTTAATTAAATAGATTACAGTGCAGCACGCCTTCAAAATCCCCTTTTCAAATATGTTCTTTGCTCTTTGCTTAATACATATCCTGTGGTCTTGCAACATGTTTATGCACTCACAGGTTCAGATCTTTATATAATACATGAGAATATTTTGCCAGTGTGAAGGAGTGGCATCAGTGTTACAGGTTTGGTAATTTAGAGTCTCAAATTGCATTCGTGTCAGTAAGAGCACAATATTTCCTTCACACCCCTAAGGAAGAGGAAATTAAATCAAAAAGTCTTCACGTTTCAAGTATTGAAAGATGGTAAATGGGCCACTGTGAATTACCTCAGAAAAAAAAAAAAAAAAGACATCCAGTTCTTTTGTGTGTAACTGAGCATAATTATTTAGGTATTTAAACCCATTTCTTGTTGGACAAAGCCTGCAGGATCAAGCTTTACAGTCCCTCGTTGAAAGTCTGCCGCAGCATCAAGGTGTGATGTGATGAAATCAAGACGAAGGCAAGAAAGTGGCCTTTCTCTTTTCTTATTTGGGGGGATGTTTGGTGCAGTCTATTCACCCCTCCACAAAAAGAATAAATTGTCAGTGGCTTTTTAGTCTGCTGAGTGTGATTGATTTCACAGCAGTATGTGGTGTTTCATTATTTTCTTCAGTATTCTTAAGAAGGTCTGTAGGAGAGGTGGATTTACCATAATGGCGGCTAAGTAGTTTAACTTAATCCTGAATAAACAAACAGATGCTCTCACCAAGGACCTGGCATCTGGGACTGTCAGCATTTATTACTGCAAGGCTCAGAAGAGATAAAATTATCATTAGCCTTCACAGAAAGACTGTGGATTTTTTTTGAAAGGCATGTACTTCAAAGCACAAACTAACCTCTCAGAGAAACTAGTTTAGATACTTAGATGCCTGTATTAGTAATGACACAAGCAAAATGCTTATCATCTTCACTTGATTTGTGCTTCAGAGCTCTCATTTTATGTGTTTGTGGTCCATCCCCATGGGCCAAGGATGAAATAGGTGTATTTACAATGGCACATATGTGCATTTACAATTGTGTGAGTTTGTACTCAAAGGTTTTATCTATGGCTTCTGCTGAAACAGCTCCATGAGTGAAACTGTATTTAGTAATTAACTGAGGTTTGGTGGGGTCTGGCCATCTGGCAGCATGCTGCTGTTGATTAGTAGGCTGAGGTGCAGTGACTATGGAGTACCAGGTCCAGGCGACTGTGTTGAGTGTCATTATTACAGATACTTGCATGAAATACCAAGGTCTAGGATTATTCAAGCTTTTGGACCATCAGTTGTAAACCTTTATCCATCAAAAAACCTAAACCCACAATTACACATGTTGTTTATTACAATAAGGTGATGAGTTTATTTTCCATTGTTCTTGTTAGTGATTTAAATAGTGAACTTCAAAACTAGATTTCATTCCTAAGAAAGGAATTGTAGGAAATTGCACAAGCATTTGAAAGTAAATTTTTAATAAAAATAATAGGTTTAAAATTTGCTCTAAATATTTCTCTGAGGGGGAATCCCAGCCCACAACAACATTTGGATTTTAGTGAGTGGTCTAATACTCCTTGTAAGCCTGGGCTTAAGAGTCATCACTGCACGTCCAGTGAGAGGGAAAATGTTTTCTGAAGGAATCTCTCTTCCTCCAACCCATGCTAGCTCCCTCTTTTATAGCAAAGTCAAAACTTTGGGGACTCTGTTAGGAACACTTGTGCAGAAGGGTTGCTGACTGCTGCTGATTGCGCCATATGTGCTGCAGCCTGGGTCAGAAAGGCTTTATTTTACATAGGAAAGCCAAATGCTCAGTGGAACTTTATGCCATCTGAAGGTCTCATCTTCTGTTCATAGTTGTCTTTGCCTAAAAGAAACAGATAGATAGATAGATAGACAGACAGACAAACAGACATCTCAAAGCAATTCAGTCCTTCGGAAAGGCTGGATGGAGAGATGTGTGATACATTCACACTGTATCTTCACAGCAAAATTTCCCAGTAATGTATTAGGTGAAAGAGTTCTGGAAGGGTCATATTATCCACAAGAGGGAAGGATGACTTTCTGGTCAAGCTTGTCATGAATAACTATGCTTGATAGAGTGGAAAGTATTTTTATTACAAATTCCTCCAAGATTAGGCATTAGAGGTTTTTTGAGAGAGTATCTGTAGTAGGAGTGTGGGTACTGAAAAATGGCTTGAACTCAAAAATGTCTCACTGCATCAGTGGACTTTGGTTCTTGCTTTCCTATTAAATTGAAATTAAAATTTGTTTCTGAATTACCTCTTTCAAAGAATGACCGTAGAACAGACATATTGAATTGAGCAGATCAGAACAATCTGGATAAAGCATTTGGAAACTGAAATTTCCTCCCAACAGCTGAGAGGTCTCCAGTCTGCATTGCTTCTGTTTTCTTCTTGCTCACAGTTGGCAGTACCTTATGCTGGGGTAGTTGAATTAAAGTCAATAGGCTAGATTATGTCCTGAGGACTTGACCCAAAGTAATTGTGGTATGTTGCTGAGCAACCTTACAGGACTCCCAAGGAATGAGCTATGGTTAGGGAGCCACAATTTACTCTTTTTTTTTTTTTTTCCCAAGGGTTTTAGCAATTTGTTGCCAGTAAACTTCTACTTAGCTTTGTTCTAGTTCTTGCACAGCTCTAAACCTTAGCTGTTCCCCAGCTACCTGTCCTAGGAGAAGCAAATGCGGGCCTCTTTCCTGGTCCCCCACACACATTCCAGAAAGCAGCTACTTAGAGGTCTTGTTCAGAAGCTCACTACATCAAAATGAATTTTGACAGCACTAAGTTGCTTATTAGTTGTAAAAAGACAAATTTCTGTCTGGGTTAATGTTATGATAAAAACCAGACTTTTTTTTTTTCCCCATGCCTACCAAGGCAAGCAACTTTTTAATTTTCCTTTGAACAGGTTATTTGCATCAAGTTCATATTCTCTGGCTCTTTCTGTTATGAGCTGAAAAGAGCCAGTTCTTTCAAGGCCAGAAATACTGCTGAGCTTTGTGAGGGAAATAATTATTTTCAGAATAAAGTGGCTTATTTCAGATCAGCGTGTCTGCAGGGGAAGTGGAGCTACTCCAATTTAGTTTTATTTTTCAATACCTCTTCCTGTTAACTTCTCCATATCCAATCCAGCAGTTTCCGGAGTTGTGCCACCACCATTTAAACTGGATGCTCATCAGAACAGTTTATAGAGCAAACTAGCACCATGATTAGAGAATTATGACATAGCTTACCATTGAGACATACAGTATGGAACAGGCACGATACAGGCACCAATCAGTATTATAAAGAGCTTACAGGGAAATCTTTTTATTTCCACAAATAAAAAGTAAAAATTTCTAAGCCTTCATCATAGAATCATAGAATATCCTGAATGGGAAGGGACCTAGAAAGATCACTGAGTCCAGGTCCTAGCTCAGTGCTTGGAGATGCTTGGACAGAATTGCTAGGCTGAGAAACAGTTTGGCAATGGGGCCTTAAAAGTTTTAAAATAATCTTGCTGCAAACCCATGGTGCGTGCTTGTTAATGTTCAGAGGGGGAAACAAGCCTCTGTAATATGTTCTTACTGTTTATGTGAACTCATCTGTTTGGACCTACAGGTAGTGACTGCTGTGAAGCTGCTTTTTTGTTCTGTTAATGCACAGATTTTCATGTCTCCCGTCTCTGTGTAAGCTGCATAAACTTGCAAGAGGTATTGTAGCTTGTAAGAGTAAGTTTTTAAAATAGCTGCTTTGCTGATGGGTATGAAATTTGCACCTGCAAAAGGTGAAATCTCTTCACTGCTATCCTTCGCGTGAGAAGCAGTTCCGTTAAACTGCTCCAGATGAGACTTAGTGGTCTTGGGGGCCTTCTGTATATGAATTTTACCTAATAGCACACTTCTTGTAGGTATTAGGTAAGTCACATGTTGGGAAGGTGTAGAAGGAATCTCAGGAAGAGCCTTTCCCAAAGAAAGGTTTGGAATGTGTAAATGGGAAGTCAGGAGGCTTTTTTGTTTAGTGATGCTAGAATTGCAAATGATGGCTTAGTCTGCTCACATTTTCTTTGCAAAACCTTTTTGTGTTTCTTGAATTCAATAAAGAGGAAACAAATAGAAAACTGAATGAAATGAAATTAAGGAAAAGATACAAAAGGACATTTTAGACCTTGACTTTGGCAAATTTATCTACACAGTAGAGGAAAGGACTACAGAAGCACTGAGAGTAGAAATGAAGTGTAATTAGCCAGCTCCATTGAGGGAGGATTTGGGGGTTTCCTTCCCTGCACAAATTGTCTGAAGCTGAGCATGTGGGAGCTGTTGTTCACTGCTCTGATCTCCCACTGAAGCACCACTGGTTTTGTTCCTTACAAACTGTGGACTGCTGCGAGTCTGTTAAGCAGCTGGCTGTTAATCATTATGGACTCTTATCAGGTTTGGGTTTGGGAATCTGTAAATAATCAAACTGGGGTTACCTTTAGCTGTGTCAACCTGTTGGTCAGTCATCACCACTGTCACACAGAAAATGGGGAGCAGCTGGCCCAGATTTCATGGCAAGCTGCTGTCTCATTCCAGGCGTGTTTGCTAATACAGTGCTTAAGCAGGGTGCAGTGGTGAAGGCCTCCTTAAATGGGTGCCGTATTAAATGAGTGTGTGTGCAGTGGGAGGAAGGCAAGAGATGAGCCCTGTTTGCAGGCTCCTGCAGGCTCTTTACTGTTGTGTTGCTTCTATACTATGTTCCCATCACCATTGCAGTCTGTAGAACAAGAAGCCAACATGACATGGTGCAGGATCACAATTAATAGTCAGGTAAGCAAAAGCTGCAAGTGTGGTTCTTCCATCATGACATTTAGTATGCTCCATGAATCCGTCATCAGAAAAATGCCAGGCAAGTCTTGGAAGACTGTACCACATCTGAATTTGGCATTAAGAGAAATGATGCTGGAGTGTAGTGGCATGGCATTGGAGAAGACAGCTGAATAATTTGCAGATGTCTCAGAAAATTGCTGCAAGAGTGAATAAGGGAAAAGAAAAAAGCTTACTTCAGAAAAAAGGAAATCTTCTCAGAGAGAAGGCTTGAAATGGTGATTGGGTTGGGGTAATAGAGGAAACAACGTAACTTGAAGCATTCTACTGCAGTGAAGGAGAGGCAGTGCTGATGTGCAGGTGAAGTACAAGCAGCAGGTGGGCTTATCCTAAACGTTGCACAGGGATTACTTGGCAGCAGGATCAGAGGTAAAAATGGAGATTTGAGACACCTGTAGAAAGAAGCTGCAATTGGAAGTTATTCCAGCCATCCATCACAATTTTTCCTTATGCTTCTTGCAAACTTGTTCCTGTCACTCTAAAGCGAACCAGACCTTTTCCAACCAGTGTCAGTTTATCAAAAGTTCACAACTACATCCATAAATTCTATTCCATATTTGCTTGGCAGAACTACTCTGGGTTGTCTGGCTTCTGCAAGCTTAAAATAATTAATCGGTTTCTTGCTTCCAAGACTTCAGTCAAGCTGAGATTCACTGATTTGTGATGCCACCAGATACTGGAGTGTGAATCCATCTGCTCTCCATGCAGAGGAGAAATAAAGGAAAGTACTAAGTTAAAAGCTTGGCAGCTGAAGAAATATTGGCAGCTGAAGCTTCCATGGTGGTATTTCTTCTCATGTCCATTCTTTCATATATGTAGGTCCTTTCTCTTTTCTGTCAGACTTTGAACATTTCAGAGAAGACAAACTGGAGGAGCAAAATAAGTACAAAGTAAAAGTAGCTGAATTTATGTTTGCAAAATGATACAAGTTTGTTTTGGCCATATTTCTGGAAGCAGATGGTGATTGTCCCTCTGAAATCTACTTCTGGCTGTTGGTTTTGGAGACCTTTCTTGATGGTCAATGTTTGGGGGTTTTTTAATCAGAAAATGATTTGGTAAGCTGCTGTCTCCTACTCACAACTCAGCATAGTGTCAAATCATGCCTTACTACAAATTTGTTGATATCGTGGCAGTCTCTCCTAACAGATTGCCCACACAGTTTGTTAACAAAAGAAAAAAATCGCATAAAGTAGTAGGGATACTTAAATCTAAGGATGAGGGGAAGCAGATGTTTTTGGTGCAGCCATTGCAATTTTCTTTCTGATTAAGGTTTGGCACTAATTGCTTGGCACTACATTACTGCAAAATCTTTTTTTTTTGCTTAACTTTTTCAGCATTTCCAGAGAGGTGGGGAGAGGGTTTTGTTTTATTAGTGTCTCTGCTGTGATTTTGCCACAGAAGCATTTTATAAGTTAAATGTTACAGCATTTTATAAGTTACTTCAAGGGCATGATCACCTTCATCATTTATAAACCTCTCCCCTCTGGAGAAGATAACTTAAGAGGAAGATTTCTACTCTAATAAAATGAAAGATACAACTCTATCTTGTATTGCTTTTTAATGGTTCCTATTAATCTGGTGATATTTTAGGAATTCTTCTTTTTGACTTATTATTCTTAGCTAATGCATTTCAAACTCAGGCCAATCTTAATGCAAACTAACCTTATGTGTATAGTGAGTCCTTGCCTTAAACTTCAAAGCTGCATGAAGTCTAACTATGAATGACACAGTATGTTTCTCTACTTATATTACTCTGTATGAAAATAAATATAGTAATTTAGTTGTCTCTATGATAAGTTGGTCAACGGTGTGATATTTAAGAATGAGTAAAATACAACCAACTTAATTAATTGCATCCTGTTACTTCAGTAATAACCAAGGACAGCAGTTGTAGTTTCTCTATAATTCTTATATACAAAAGACAAATGGAAATTTTTATCATTTGTTGTTGCTAGATTTTGCAGTACAATAGCATGTATATTAATGGAGTAAGGAGTAGAAAGGCAGGTTTTAATTTAAACTTTCCATATTGCACCAGGATAATTTAACACTGCTTGTAGTTCAGTGTGTGGCCCAGAAGAGACTTCATGTGAATATAAATGCGGCAAAAAGTCACAGCTGTCTCATATAGGAATGCTCCAAAAGAGACACAGTTCACACACACAAAAAAGTTCAAAGTTAGATACTGTTTCACAAGTTCTGTACAATGTAATTGACATTGCTGAAAGTTTGTGTTCCAGTATAACTGGATGTGAGATAAAAAATATTACTTGTGTGTGCAGAGCACCTAGTGACTGGGAAGAGGCAATCTTGTGGCCAAGTTTTTATGTACTGGAAAAGTGCAATCTTATAACCACTGAAGGGGCTTCTTCAACCAGCTGAAGAAGTGAAGCAGGCAGGATGTGACTTTCATGATAGTCTGTGCTCAAGCTGAGCAAACTTGCAGAGCTCATTTGAAAACAAATTCCTGAACACTCCTCTAAGCCCCAAAAATTTCACATGAGGCCCAACCTTTTTCTCCAGTCAAACCTTTCCATCTTGCCCAGGATACCTGCAAAACTGACTTTCCTACTCTTTCCCTTTCCAATAAAAAACAGAGATGCTGAAGTACAACAGAGCAAGGTGTGGGTGGCTCTGTAGTAACCTCCAGATACAATATGGCAACCACACTTTTGATTTGGAAGGTAATCAGGTGTTTATGAGTTAGGGTAAATTAAATTTCTGTTAATTAGGAATAGAGCAGATTTTTAAATTAATGCCCACAATTAGTATACACCTAGTGTAAGATCTAGCCATAATTTTTAAATTATTTTTGCTCATGTGAAAAGTTGTAAAGGAGGAAAAAAGTCTGGTGTTTTAAACCATACAGTGTTATCCCGCAATTCCCCCTTTATCTGTTGTACGTTTCAGAAGCACTGTCTTTACTTATGAGCTTGTACATTAAACCCTCTGCCCTCAGTGTTACAGATTAGCTACTGCTTGAGACACTGGAAAAACACAGAAGCAAAAGAAAACAGAAGAATCTCCTGTTTTCACTTTACACAGTGTGAGTTATCGTGCATGTAGGATGTCTGTCATTGTTTAATACTTTCTGTGTTAATGTAAGCAGAGTCATCTTGACAGGAGCAAGAACACGTTTGTGCTGCGTCCGACAGCCAAGTGGAGCCTAGTGAGATGTGGAAACAGTGACAGCACTGTGACTGTGGCAGCAGTTCCCACTCTGTGTAAAAGGAGCTGTCCTCCTCAGAGAGAATATCAGCCCACACCTCTGTGTTCCTGGTACATCTCTTCTGGTGCCCTAATTAGCTGGGCTGACATGTAGGTGTCACACAGACATATCTTTATCTTGAATTGGCAATGACTAAAGTTACTGTTTCATTGTGATACAGGAAAATAAAAAGGCAATTATCTCCTGTGATAAGTTTGCTTGTTGACTCCTACAGGGTCGCTAATCCTGAGAGTTAGTGTAGCTCCCACCTACTTAAATCCTGCAAGAAGCTGCATTAACTTATTTTATATTTCATGTGAACAGGCTTCTGTTAGTCTCAAATGCTATGTGTAGTGCTGGCAGTTCAGGCTGAGCAGCTCTTTGCTCTTTTGGTAATGACTTAATTTTGGTATTTATGAATTTAGATATGGTGACTAGTTCCCATGATGATTGTGATTACATGAACTACTCACCTTGGGAATATGCTTCCCCAAAAAGTTAGCTTTCTATGCAGTCCTCCTGTATAAGTCTTGATCTTTCCTAGGTGTCACTTTGCATGAACAACACTTTCCTTCCTGTTAGGATGGGGAAGGGAAACAGCTGATAGCACAAATAACAAATTAAGGTGAGGTGATACTAAGAAAATGAAGTCAGTTTGTTTCTCAAAAGGTGGTTTCCTAAACTTATAGATCTAAACAATAAAATTTATATGTCTGCTTGTTCTGGATGTTCCTTCCCCAACTTAGTTAAGGACCTGTAGCTCTCACTGCTTTCAATGACAATTGATTCTGATATTGCTCCAGTTTTATGTGAATTTTGAATTCCAAACTAAGACACCTGAAATTTTGTCTGAGTTGCTTTGATGTTACTGCATCCTTTCTGCTTTGCTTACACCTCCTTTGTAGGAGGTACTTCTACAAAACAGGTGAACTTTCTGTGCTGAAAACTGAGGTGGTTTTTGTTGGGTTTTTTTTTTTTTTTTTTGAGATTTTTTTCCCCAGCACACTGTTGAAACTGTTTCCTTCTGTTCCATGTTTTGTCGCTGCAACAATTCCAATAGAAGTTAGAGGCACTGCACTTTCCACTTTTACAGTCTTGCAGTAATGCCATTGCTTGGGGCATGTTGTGGAAAGCTTACCACATCCTTCTTCAGTGCCTGGATCTGCATTCCCACAGCAAAGAAACAGACATTCACTCAAAGTGTATGCTATGGTCTGGTGTTTAAATATAGCACAAATATTCAGAAGGACTTTTCCCTTCTCATGCCCTTCTACCCTTGAGCAAATCTCTCGTATGGTGTTGCTTTCCAGATGTTCTTGTAAGAAGCAGAGGGGAATCACTGGGGTTTTCATGATGGGAGATAAGTTGTGGGGTTTTTCCATTAACTCTGCCAGGCAACCTGAAGTGTGAGATCTCAAAAAGTTAGATGGGCTTCAAAACTGGGATGGAGGAGAGGAGACAAATATTCCATCAGTAACAGAATTTCTTGATGTTGCTGGCTTGTTCTGTAAACTTTTGTTTTATTACTCCTGTTCTCCATGCAACAAATAACCACTGGTGCAAAGGTGAAATCTGTAAGAATGAAAGAACTGTAGGCTTTATATAGGTCATTTCACATTCTGGGTTTGCAATTGAATTTGTTTGTATAGCTAAATATAAATGTGGAGATTTAGTTATGCCAGTCCTGAGACTCTAAGGCATGAATCCAAACCTAGGAGTTCAGTGGCAGGCTGCAAGCATCACAAGTTGTTCTGCCATCTCTGAGGTCTTTGCAGGGTGCAGTGGAATACTAATGATGGAAACAGGACAAATCCCTCCAGAGTTCAAGTGTTCTTCAGTTCCCTTCCCAGCAATTTCACTCTTTGAAAAACTGCAGCCTTTCCTTTTGGACATACCCTGGTTGTCAGAAAAATACTTCTAAGATAATACTCCTGCTTTCTGGTTTGTTCCTTCCTGCAATTAGAAGGGATGTAATGGAGAACCTGCTCACCTGCACTGTCCTGGCTCCTTTCTTTTGCTGCCTCACAGCTTTTGACAGTGACTGAATTGTGCATTGTTAAGTCTTGAGTTTTTCTCTGTGTCTGTTTGTTAGGGTCATTGAACAAGTGGTGGTTCAGGAATACCTGGTGGTATTCCACAACATTAGAATTTGAGTTGATACACAACACACTCATACATTTTTTCTTGCCTTTTTGAGGTCAGAGAGGTGTGCCAAGCACCTTTCAAAACACATAAGGCCATGCAAGACTTCTCAAGTCTGATTTTTACCATAGTTACAATAGTTTAGAAATAAATTATTTGCTCAGGAGAGAGGGGAAGGGCCCTGACTTACAGGTGTAAATTTTTAGCTTATTAAGAAATACAAAATTTATGCATTTGACTATCTTTTTGTGTGGATACTGTGTTTAAAAAAGCCAAGAGTCTTAGCCAAGGTGAGCACTCTCTGTGTGAAGAGGAATGAAAAGGATAAAGCAGAAGTTGAGAGAAATGAGCATATTGGATGTTGCAGATCGAATTAATAATGGACCTATGTCTCTAATAAGGTACATAATTTATGTTTGACCTGTAAGAGGTTCAGCACTGAATCTTCGTAGTTCCTAAAGAGCTTTCAGGATTTCTGTTTATTTCCTCAGGAACTTGCAGTTTGCAGCAGCATGTTGGAAATATGGAGTAGCTGTTTTTGTGGCTCTTCACTATATGTTCCCAGAACACTTTTCCTGAAAATGAGGATTTCTGCAATAAGTTCAGTACCGGCTTTCCTTCTGTTATTTCCAAAGTTTTAAGTATTTTCCAAGTGAAATGGTAACTTCAGTCAGGTGAATGCTTCTTCCTTTGGTTCTGACCCTAAGAGGGTCAGATTATGTTATGTTTTATGTTATGTGCCATTCATTTCCACTGACTCCAAATGGGAGCAGAGAGTGCACAGGATCTTGCCAATTCTAGCCTTTAAATTGCAAATGAGTGTAGTGCTTTTGATGTTCAACACTCAGGAATACCCTACTTCTTACAGAGTTGCTAATTACCTGGTTCATTAAAAGTAGTACTATATTGCTGTGAATGAGAGTTAAGCCTTCTTTTCAAACTTAATGCTAAACTTCCCAAAAGCACAGTAACCTGATGTCAACCACCTGCTGATCCTACAACCAACTCATGTGAAAACTGGTGGTTTCAAAAAGGCTCCCCAGCTTTTATAAACTATTTGAGGAAGCGGCTCTAACATCACAGTGTACATGCTTGACCTACTTAACAATTCAGATTTCCGAAGTTTCACATGGTGGGATTGGTAGATACTAAAAGACTTGGAAGGTGATGGTGAAACGCCACCTTCATTCTCTTTGTGTGTGTTCTGATAAATTTGAATCTCTACTTCCCTCTAGCTGCTGTTCTGTCTCTGCGTCCTTATTGCTGGGGGGCCAGCAGAACTTCTAGTTCTCACTTGCATGCTAGGTCCTTCTCCATATAGCAGTGTCTTGTCACCTGCTGTGCCTCCTTCTGCCTCAGTCACACAGCTGTTGATGTTAAGCAGATGTAACTCCCACGGTAGGTTTGACCACCGTGCTCTGTCAGTGTAGCAGCAGCTGTGCCATTTGGCCTCTTGATAATTCCATGCTCTGGCTCCTTAACTACACCTCAGAGCATCCAGTTTACCTCAGACTCTAGAATATGGCTTTGCATTGATACATGCTTGGCTGAACATCCATGAAGGTATTTTTGCAGCCCTGAGAAGCTGAAAGTAATCCTAGGCTTTGTAAAATTAGTGTATTAGGTCCATGCACACAGCATGTAAAGCCTCTCAGATGTTCCTGGTGAGTTGAATTCCCATGCACCTCAGAGGGTTTTTGTCAGAGCACTGCCAGAATGATTTGCAAGAGTGAGAACTGATCGTGCAAACCCTGTTTGGCAGAAAATCATATGGTAGTACAGGTAATCTCACATAGCTGGCATTTAGGTAATTTCTGCTCTGCTGCAATGCTTGCAAGTGATTTTTACCATCTCTTAGTTGTTTTAGGTGGAAGACAGAACTTTCATGAGTTCAGCCACTGGATCAGTTCATACACTTGGTCTGATTTATTTTCTGCTAGCTTAACTGCCTAATTTTCTTTCAGTCGCAAATAAAATGTGCTTAGAATAAGCCTAAAGATTACTTTATCAGAGAGTCATATGAGGCTGCATATTTACAACAGTGAAGTAGGCTGTGCCTTTGTAACACTAAGAAAGTTGCAGAACAGTAAGCAAGAACATCAGAGTGGATCAAAATTTATTGTGTAATTTCTAGATTCTTCTGCTGCTAAAAATGACTCTAAGACCTAATGAAGGCTCCACAGATTAATGAAAATGTGAGTCTCTTTGGCACATGGTCATTAGGTGGAATATGATTCATATCGCTACCATCCCTTAGTACAGCAGTGGCCTGCTAAGTTTAAAAACTATTGAACAAATTAGTCTGTTAATTTGCACTCTTGGTGGAAGATTTGAGACATGAAAAGTAAGTGTATGTGTTGTAAGTACCATCTAAATTTTCTCTCTCCATCTCACATGTGGTCCCTCTGGATTAATGACAAGGCAGCATGAGAAAATCCGTGCTCTCTCCTTTGTTATTAAGTGACTGGGGTTTATGAAGTCTGCCCTGCTCTGTACTTGCTTAAAACCTTCCAAAATGGCTTTTCTCTTGCACAGCATCACAGTCATATAGTTACAGCTCTGTCCTGGTGCTCAACAATGAGGTACAACTGATAATCCTTTGAAGTTTGAAAGCGTCTTCTGCTTTGCCAGCAGGCTGGATGTTTATTTTTGTGAGAAGAATTTTTTGGCCTCCTGGAGAGGCGTGCTTGAGGAAACAGGCACCTGGGGTAGTTTGTGCAGCCAGGTCCTGCCCCAGGGAGGAGATACAGGAGCCCAGGTGCCTCCTTTGCTGCAGGCCAAGTGGGGATTTAAGGTGAATAGGTGAAAATACCTGCTGTTCTAGGGACTGGAAAAGTGTCCCAGGGACTGCATGGTTTCAGGCATGCCTGCTTTGGTATGCCAGCTCTGACCTTGAGAGCAGCGGGGAAAAGTTGCTGGGATGTGCCAGGACACAGCTCCCCAGGAGATCGGGAGCACAAACAGGAGCACAAAGGAGCCCAGCTCCTTGCGTGGCTGGTGGGTGAGTCATGCCCTAGAATAGATGGCATTTTTAACAGTTGCAGCCCTGAGTTTCCTACAGCTAATGAGATCCTGGGTTCAATGGCGGGGCTTCTGTTCTCTCCACAGCCAGGAACCAAAGTAGGTTCTCCTGCTGCATGTGGCCTGAACTGTTAGAACATTACACGTGGGGCTACAATGTTAAAAGAAAAACAACCTGGCATGGCTTGTCAGCAAAAACACTGTGTAAGAACAGCCCTTTATTTTTGAGATCCGAGGCTGTGACTTGAGGGAGTATGCTTTGTGCTGCGCTCATGAGAACTGAGCGAGGCCGCGGTTCTGGCGGTGTTTGCCCTCCTCTCCATGCTGGCAGCATCACTGCCCACGGCCCTGCTGTCACAGCCACCCCACCGAGGGAGAAGCATGGCTTGATCTCCCCTCATCGTCCCCAGTTGTATGCCTTGGTCTGATTAAAAAAAAAACCACCCAAACAACACAACTGGTCTAATAAAAAACAAACAAACGCTCATGCCTCAGGATGAAAGTGTGCCATATAAATTCAAGCAACAATGGTTGCTTGCAGCTGGTGTGGTTTTTTATGCTGCAGCCAGTTTGAGCTACTCTTGTCCCCATCTGGGTTTTTTTCATTCTCTTTCCCCTTCATTTATACAGACCAATTACCAGTGCAGTCAGTTCTGTAAATTGGTTGCTGTTCCTATTGATCAGAGAATTGATCAGCCTATAGCCTAATTGCTCCATGCTTTTCCTGCCCCTGAGGTCCCTTTTGGTTAGCCTGTGCACTGAACGGCTCAGTGGGTGCAGATGACAGTGGCATGGACAGCTGGGATGAGCCTGCTTCTTTCTGCAGGAGGTCAGAGTGGACTTGGGTCTGCTCTGTTTGTGAGATTCAGCCTGGGGAGGATGGTGATGGGTCGTGAAACATGTGAGAGAGATTGATTTTCATCATCACTGAAAGCATGTGGGTAACTACATCCAGTGTGGGTCAGATCACATGGGTTCATATCCTTAATGAACGATTTTTTTGTTTTGATCTCTACTGCTAATTAACATGGAAAAGTAAACTGAGATGGCCCAACTTTTTTAGTATTTTACTGGTAATTGATGATGCTGATCAAAGCAAAAAGTAAATAAGTCTTTTATCAGTTTTATTTTATGTTTACCTTGTGCACATAAGTATTTGCTGAACTGCCCAGAGCTTGTGAGAACAGGAATGGGATTCAGAACACATTCCCCTCATAGCATAACTGCTTCAAATGGTTGTGGTAGAAGAGCTGCACAGCCCTTTGCGAAGGGCCTGGCTTTCATCAGAAGGGTTTTTTTTCACCTTTTCTTAGCACTGTGTTCCTTGATTTAATATTCCCCACTGCTTCATTCGAGCTGCTTTTGTTTCTTTCAGAGGGAAGCAAAGAATCTCACCAGCTCTTCCACTTTTGTTTTGAAGTTGTTCCCTCTTCCCCCATTCACCTTCCAGCTCATGGGTTGTAAAGGTGTTTATGTATGGGAACACTTTCTTGATGAGAGGTTCTTGTTTTATGAATTCAAGAAGTAATTGCTTAAATACACCTTGGTGGCATGGTCTGCAAATTGTGTTTTACGCCAAGAGACTTCTTTTCAATCTCTCAGATACCTCAGCTCTTAGATAACCAAATTTCTGTGTTCTTTTTCAGGGCTGTTTTTTTTTGTTTTTTCTAGGCTCCACATTAGTAAAGAAAGTTGAAGAATTGAGATAGAATGCTGTTTGATACCTGGAGTTTTGTCTTTCTTTGGAAATATGCAGCTTTGCATGTTTAGAAGCCAACTGCAATGCTGGAAAGGTTGTCCTATGGCAGCTTCAGCAAGCATCTCTAAAAAGTGCAAGTTTACATTCACTTAGGCTGCTTCTTAATTTTCTTAGCACAGTGTGGTGATTTTGTTCTTCAAAGACCTGAGCACTTTGCAGAGTCCATATAAATCCATGTAAATTGTAAAAAATATTGTTATTTCTGAATACACTGGGCAGGGAAAGATTTTGAAAGATTGTACTGTTTTCCCAGACCAGCAGCCAAAACACCTTCTTAGTTTGTACCCAAGGGAGGCTGGATGTAAAAGATGTCAAGGAAGTGATGTGGATGGATTCCCATACCTCCTCTCCCAGAAGTGTTTTTTGGTTATTACTGTGTTGTAAGCAAACAGTTGTTTCAAATAAGATGGTGGCAGGAATGTCACCTGTTTACAGTCATTGCTTCATCTACCTCTTGAGTATTTTCTTTCCCTTCTCCTTTGTTGCTGCAAGTACCACTGTCCTTTCTCTTCTAACGACTCTTCCACAGTTTCTCCTAGAAAAGTTCTGATTTAGGTGAAAAGAGAAATCATTAGCTGTTGGCTGATAGCATAAGAGGAAATTTAAATGATGCACTGTTCTCCTTCCTTTGTCCTTGATGCTAGAGAGGTTTGCATGTGGTGAGCTGTTAAAGTAATGTGCTCTGCCTTTACATAGTTTGTTTGCATTTGTTGCCACTATTAGCCAGGAAAACCTTCTGTATTATTAATAGTATTTATTTGGTTTTGGCATAGTACTCAGTCTAAATTGTTTCTTCAGCTCAAGATAAAGGTGTTTTCAGTTTCCTGTTTCGGTTTTTCTGTTCTTTTTGTCTAAATCTGCAGGGGATCAAATCAGTGCACTTGAATTTTGGGTTTTGTACATTTTACCTTTGAACATACACCTACTTTTCCTGTCTGGATAGATCTGAATGACTCAGGGTTTGCTTGATGGGCCATGTAAATTTCATTTCACACTGAGAGAAGAGACTTTCTGAAATATGATGAATTTAATTTTTAATTTAATTTAATTTAATCTCTGTTAGTAAATAATAAATTATGACCAAAAAATGTTGATATTTGGTCAACTCGTAGCTCACATATTTGTAGCACTTCTGTTCCAAGTTAGGTATCTTTCATGTCAGCCTTGTAGCTTTTATTTTGCAACTTTTTCTAGGAAGGTGGACTATATGTCTTGTGAATGTTTATATGTGTATACTTTTTAAGTATATAACAGTGATCAGTATGTCTGGAAACTTTCTCTGTTGTAGAAGAGTCATAGCCTTTGGGATTTTTTTGACACTGACAAGCTAATTACTAGCTTCCTGTGGCTTTCTTCGCTTTTCTGGCTTCTGGGCTGGCTAAATAAGAGATACCAGCTTTCACCAGGGGTGTCTGCTCTTTGCCAATGATATGGTTCTCCTAAACCCAGGGGGCCACTGAGATTTTGTTTCCTACATTGTTGGTGTTTTCAGGCAGCTGATTTTCTGTTAAAGCAGTGAGGCAGCGGAGTCCCTGTGATAAGCATCTCTCTGATGTTTATCCAGTAGCTGATCTTGACAGAGTGAATAGACCAAGAAATGGAGCCTAGTCCAGACCGACTCACTTGAGATGTCTCTGGTGGTGTGGGCGCAGTTGTGTTGAGAAATGAAGGTCATCTTGATCTGGTAATTTCTTGTTACCATTTAAAGCCATGGTGTACCACTGACATGTATGTGTTTGTGTGGATCCAGATACATATCAGAAGAAATGACAACCAGAAGTTTTTTGACCCCTCTTGTTCTCTGGTTTCTGGAGTCTTGGAAAATCCCCAATTCTCTCCTTAGTGCCTGAAAAATAAGGACAAATCCCTTTTTCTCTTTCCATCCCCCAGCTTTTATGGATGGATGATTGTAATTACACATTGACTTACTGATAGCGAAATTTGACACAGATGAGTACAGCTGAAGGGAAGTCACTCAGCCTTTCTCTCTGAGGAGGCGTAAGCAGCACTTTGAAGTTGGAGTTTGGAATGGGAATGGGTATTTATTAACAGGAGTGCAGGCTGTGCTCCCCACCCCATGAAGCCGAGCCCTGTAAGATGCCAGATGAGCTGTGACAGAGCACTGCTAATCACACACTGCCCAGGGTAAGTGTGTATAGATTGCCCTTGTAAATCACTCTCAGAAATCCTTTTAACTGGATGATGGGCCTTAATTCTGTTTTATGACATTTGTTCTGGCAGGTCAGTAACTGTTTATGGATTTGATGACATTTCTGCTGTCACAGGTGTCCTAACAGAATATGTCCATTTGCTTAGTTGTCCTGAGAAGCCATGGGCATTTGGCAGAAGGCACGACCTGCTGGGATTTTTTTTAACTGAATCACCTCCCTTTGTGGCAGTTGCTCTTTCTCAAATGTGAAGGCAAGGAGTGTCCCAATGGAGAGTAACAAGCCTGGGTGTAAGGCAGGACCAAATGAATGTTTTAGATACTGTAACAAAATCAGTGTGTTTCATTGCCTTTACACTAAAACAAGATGTCAAGATTTTTGAAATAGTGGTCATTTCAGAATATTTCTGATTAATCATTATTTCTGGATGGTTTTTTGGGCTTTGTTGTGGTAGTTTTTGTTTGTTTGTTTGGAGTTGGTTTGGATTTGGGGTTTTTTTTTGGTTGGTTGATTTTGGTTTCTCTTTTTTTAATATCATTTACACTTTCTGTAAATGGTCAAACCTTATAGTCAAACCTTATAGTTCTTATGGAGCACGTACTGTAGACAGCATCACGCCGTAATCTCCACTTATATTACAGAATATGGACGTATAATTCTAGAGTAACTTGTTTGACATAGATCTTACGTTCCCTTAAGGGCTTTAGATTTGTGAGGAAGGATTTGGATTATGTTTTTGTCCTGTCAGGAAGTTCTTCCACTTTAACATTCAAGTCATGGACCCTTACCTATTAACCCTTAACAATTCTTTTACGTGTGTAGCAGTGCAAAACTTGCATTAAAATCTTTTGAGTGTACATTTCTCCCAAAAGTTTCATTTCTACCATGGTGCAGAAACAGGCCTGCAGATCTTCCGGAGTACTGAAATTATCTGCTACTCCAGGAGAAAAAGTTTGCATGAGTTCATTTAGAGAAAGCTGCATTTCCAATATGATGGGGTGCTTCAACCACCAGTGCTCTGAGATTTGAAGAGCCTAACAAAGAGAATGGTTGTATACAACTGCTACTACTGATATAAACAGCTTAGCTGCTTTGTTTTGTTTTCCCTCCATCCTAAAACCATGTGTTTTGATTGAAGCAATCATGTTGTGACCTATATGTTACATGGCATGCCAGACTGAAACAATGATCTCAAGTGCCTTTCTGGCAGGAGATCATCGAGCCAGCAGCTTGCTTTGCCCTCTTCTCACAGCTGCTCAGAGCTGTGAAGGGATGGAACTGTGGCAGTACAGACTCCTGCAGTTTTCTCCCTGGGCCTTTTCCACCACCTTGGGATGGGACTGAATCTGCCAGGGTGCTCAGCAGGGATGCTTACATGAATTTGAGGTGTGATAGGGATGTCCACATGCAGGTCAAGCAACTCTCCAGTCATGCCATAAAACTTGATGGAAGCTGCAGAAACTTGCCTGGCTCACTGCAAAAAAAGCTCTTTGACAGAGCTGTTGTCCCTGCTCTATTTTCCTGATTGAAAGAGAACTGGTTTTCACAGAAGAATATTGATATTTTTAATGTCTGTTTCTGAAATGAGTCCAGAGCTAAAGAACCATGTTTAAAGTTCTGAATGGTTTAATGTCAATCTTGGGGAATCTGTTAAACCTTTTCTTAGGTCAGTGTTTCTTGAGGCAACCTGTGGAGGCTTAATAAGCCAACCCTCTCTAATTGGCCTACTATTTTTTAATAGACCTGACAGTAGACAGCAGTTGTTTGGGGTTTTTTTAGCAGGTAGACAGTTCTCGTGGCAGAGCTGAGCTTTCCTCTTACTTAGCAAGACAGTGAGTACCTGTTGGAAGGTATCCTTTTGCTAGCATGTTAAGGTCAGTGGAGGAACAAGGGCTGCTTTGAAATGCAACTTTTATCTCTTAATGTGGTTCTGCCTCTTTTCAGCCTAAGTACTGCAGAAATTGAGCAGGACTGGGGTAGGCAAATGTTGCTAAAAGCATCTTATCACAGCGTCAATCACTGGAGTACCTATTTGCTGCCCACTGTCCTGCTTCACAGACTGCGAATTTTCAAGAAGTTGAGCCAGATTTTGTAGACCTGAGTGTCAGACAGAAAAACATTTGCTGTAAAATGCAAGGGCACCCTCTTCCTGCCTGGAACAGCCTGAGCTGGTTATGAGCACAGAGCTGCTATTGTTCTGCCCTGAGAGATTGGGCTAAAAGCTTTGAAGCAGCGTTTGCATGTAGGTGTCAGTTTTCTAAGCAGTTTTTTTTTTCTTTCTTTGTTAAGGAAAAAAAAAAGAAAACAAAATGAAGGAGAGAACCCTGCACCCTCACCTCCCAGCCTTTTCTTGGCATGGCTCTTTGACTTGGTAATTGTTGGTTTTACAAGGTGTTGTTTAGGCTTCCCAGTTTTTCTTTGGCCTGGCTATTAAACTTCTGTTTCTTGTTGGATCAAAATCAGAGTATACTCAGTGAGTTAGTGCAGGAACTTTGCCATCACAGATAACAGAGGTGCATAACATTATATGACGCAATACATTTTGTAGAGCATCATAGGTGATAACTGATAAACTCTTGTGTATGTCTAGCACTTACATTTTAGAATTCCTTTGTGAAATCAACAGGCTGCAATAGAAAATGGGCAGGAGTTTAAGGACTGTAATGCACAGCACTGCTGTTGTGTCTCAGCTGCACTGCACAGCTCTTAGGCTTTTTTGATCCTGGATTCTATGAGCGGGGTTCATTAAAGTTTCAGTCCAGTAAGCTGTCACTCTGGAAGGTGTCATCCTGCTCTGCCTCAATCTCATTCAGATACTAGAGGACACATCAAAACTGGTTTTAATCTAGAATTTCAGGGCTGCTGTAGGTAATGTAGGATAAGCAATTATCCTCCTTCCTATGTGATTTTTCCCAGTCTGCTGACCTGCACCTGACTTGCATTGTATGGGGAACAGCAATCATGGATATCTCTAAAATATTAAAGTTCAGCCAGTGTTTGAGAAGGGCTAGGGAAGAAATTCTCTTCTGCTTCACCATGTGGTAGTCTCCTGTTCCCTCTTAGCAAAATGCAAGCTCCTACCCAAAGTGGAAGAGAGAGGCATCTGTTTACGACAAAGAACATGAAAGTCAGTGGGAGGGGGAAGGGTAGTATAGGAAAGAGCCTGGTGTGTCATGCTTTATTACTCTTATCCCTTTCAGAAGGCAAATCTAGAGTGAATTAGAGCAAATGTGAAAAGCGTGACCTTTCTTTCTTCAAAGAGCCTGTGGGGAACATGGGGTGATTGAGCACTGGTGGAGAGAAACTTCTGAGCTGGTACATGCAAGTTATCAGCCATGCAGGACTAGAGTACTCCATGGTCTGTTCAAAGACATGATATTGCCATACCCAAAAATCAGAAAATAAATTCTGCAAGTGTAAAAAGTGGGAAAAGTAATTCCCTTTATGTGGTTTTTTTTGATATTTTTAAATTGTATTTGGATTGGTCTTTTAGTCTTTCACGTGAAACTATGAAAGCAAGGCTGATTTTTTTTTTTTTCCTGAGTGGATTGTCAATGTATTGGACAATGTGACTCCAGATACTGGAGTTTTAGGGAAATCATCAGGACACATGTTTAAAAGGGTAAGAGTTTGCAGAGTGGAACAGGGCTTACTAGAGACATTCCCTGTAGTGATTCCTTGAAGGGAGCAGAAGACTTGACTTCTTCACTCTGGCGCTCTGTTGGATGGTGGATAAATACGAATTACTCCTTGTTTCAAGCAGTGCAACTATGACATGAGGAAGATTGACTGTGTTCCTGTTTGCCTGGGTGTGAGTGGATTAGGAGAAGCAAGGAGGAGAAAAGTGGAGGAGATCACTGTCAGGAAAGGTGTGGTTTTCTCTTGGAGGGCTATGCTGACTTTCCTTAGAGCCCTCCTGACTTATGCTACCATTATGCCCTTGATTTTAGCACTCCTTCAGGCAGCTGAAGAGGTGTCTGGATGGATTGGGCAACAGTGGATGAGGTGCTGGTGGCTGAATGGGTGGAACCATTGTGAGCCCAGAAGGATCCACATGGAAGGTTCCATGAGAGCCATGGAGAGGTGTCTCCAGGCAGTCAAGGATTTGCAGCATCTCATAGCTTCCCTTTACTGCATCCTTCTGTTGCCATATTATGACCTTGCTCAGTAGATGTGGTCTGAGTGACACAGTTCAATGGTGGACTTGGCAGTGCTGTCTTGGCCTTTGTGATCTTGGAGGACTTTTCCAAGTAAATGATTCAAGCTAAATGATTCAATGATTCTATGCTTTGGCCCAGGTTTTGCCAAAAATGCTTATCAACGTTGCACTTTGCTACCCTCCCCCTTGCTCTTCCAGAATCCTACATCACCTGTGGGAATGTGCATGGAGTTGCATTTGAGAGAGGTAAAAGTCCTGCCTGGCAGCTGCCTTCTCTGTGGAAATAGCCGCTGCAGGATTCCCTGCAGTAGCTGCCTTTTGTTTCTTGTCCAGCGTGAGTGGATCAGGCTTGTGCCTGCTGGGTTGCAGGGAAGGGAGGAGAGGTGAGGGGGTCTTGCCAGGCAGATCTTCCTGGGCAATCCCCTTACACAGAACATGTAGAAAGGAGCAGAAACCATGGTGGAGGTGGGGACAGCCTGTGGAAAAACAGGCAGCAGCAAAATACAAAGTCATTTGGAAGTGCAGTAAAGAAGCTGGAAAGAAAAAAATTAATAATAACAAAAAAACCCAGTGTAGTAAAACCAGGGAGAAAACCAGTCTCAAGATGCATCAAGGGAAATACAGGTTGGACATTAGGAAAAAGGTTTTCACAGAAAGAGTGGTAAAGTGCTGGAATGGTCTGCCCAGGGAGATGATGGAGTCACCATCCCTGGATGTGTTTAACAAAAGACTGGATGTTGCACTCAGTGCCATGGTCTAGTTGAGGTGTTGGGACATGGGTTGGACTCAATGATCTTGAAGGTCTCTTCCAACCTAGATATTCTGTGATTCTGTGAAGAAAAGATACAACAAAATTAAAATACACTTTAAAAAATTTAATTATAAGGAGCTAAATGGATTGCAAGAGATTTTTGAGTGGGAAAAGACATAATAAATAGTTATACATACCTTTAATCTTCCATAGTAGGCATAATACTCAACTGAAAAGGTAAAATCTGTGAAACCTCATTTTATGGCTAATAAATACTTTTATCTGGGATGCTTATTAGGGATGTTGAATTAACAGCATTGAAAATGAGGCCATTTGCCACTTTCAAATGTAATTTTTTTTTCTTTTTGTTCTCAAATAATTCAGGAACTTCTTATGAGCTTTAGAGAGCAAGCACTAGCATGGCAAAGTTAAGTTCTTTATCATCTCTTTTGATCTGTGCTAAGTTGCTGTTGTGAGAAGTGTAAATTGTCCTTGAGTTGAAGCTGCTGCATGCAGCAGGTAAATATTGAGTGCTAATTTAACTGGGACTGCACTGCCTTTGCACCAGCCAGCTGAGGGGGAAAGGGCAATTCTTAGGGTACACTTTACCAAAGCAGGATGCAAAGGTTTCAGTGGGGGCAAAATATCTGCTTCTCTTTCAGAAGACCTGAAGGTGTTGAGGATGTGTGGAAAATTCTCAGGAAAGTCTGTTTTGAAAGAATAATGTAGAACCCAGCAGAAAAAAAATAGCGGGTGCAAAGCCATGGCTTATGTCTGTGTTTTGCTCATTCAGAGAGCAGATGTGCCCAGAGAAAAGTTACCTGTAAATGGCACTGCCTGACTTCTGCTGAAGAGATGCAGCTGGGTTTGGCAACTGTCCCCCAATGGGCTGATTAAGGGGAAAAAAGTGGTATTGCTAAGTGGAAAGGGAGGCCAATAGACTGATCAAAGCACTGAGAAGAAAAGTATTTTCACCAAATGTAAGACCTTCACTTTCCTTCTAGTCCACTGAGCTTATTTGTGAAAGCCTTGTCAGCTTTGTGTTGTGGAAAGTACACATCTGCATGTTTTGAAAATACTGTCTTTAAAGGACACCTTCATGCTTCAATCTGATTTTTATAGTGTAGGTTTCAAAGCAACCCCTTAAACAATCTTAACTGTGTTTAAGCCATAATGAAGGAAGATCTCCTTGTGCTTGTGTCTGTCTTTCCAGCCTGCATCATGGAAGATGGAGGAAGGTTCTCTAATGAGCTGTGCTGAGACCAGGAGGCATGATAGAAAGGGGAGAACCAGTGTGTCAGCAGCAGGGGGAATGTTTGGTAATACAGCCCTAAAATGAAGAAATAGTGCATTTTGATGTGGTTTTTTCAAGCAGCTTGGGGGAAAATTTTGTATTTGATGTAACAGAATTATTTTTATTTGTAAAGGGTAGATTACAAGGAAATAAAATCAGGTGACCTTCTAGAATGTGTCACTTCTTTCTGGTTTTGATAAGAAAAAGAACAGTGACATTTCAGTGTTCCTGATGTGCCATTAACAAAATTTATGTTTGTTACGCATTTTTCAGTTCACTCTTGAGAGTACTGCATACTTTAGGAGGGAGAGAAGTCTAGCATAATCCAGGCTCAGAAATGTCCCCAATCTTCCTCATTTCTCTTTGTGTAATGTGGAATTTTAGCTTATTTGCACCCTACCTGAGTGATCTTCACACATCTTAGTGAGGTATTTTACAGTAACCATAATTTTTTTCTTCTTGACAGCTGAGTGAGGAACAAGATGTTTATCTCATTCGTTATGCTTAATTTATCATTAGAAAGATTCATGTGATGTTGATAAAGATGGATATGAGATGTTTCCTCTTGTGCCTGATTCTGCCCTTGGTGTGGTGACACACCTTTCCTTGAAAAGGAAAGGAGAGGGAACCTGTAGCTGCTTCCTTAGTTCTGAGTACTGCTAAGTGGCTAGTACACAGTCCACTTGAGGGTTCAGTGCCCAAAGCACCCATAAAACCTGGTGCTCTGCCATTTTCCCTCCTTTGTAATTGTAGAATAGAGATGACAGAGCTGTTCTAACACAGAATTTTGTTTCTTGTCTGTGGTAGCTTTCTTGATGAATTAATAGAAGTGTAAACAGACACTAAACAGCTTGTTATTGCTGTACAGTAGGAAAAGAAGATGCAATTCTCAGATTAATTAGCAGTTTACAGTTCCTATAAGCAGAATATTGATAAAGATTTTACAGAATTTTTATTTTCTTTTCTGCTTGTGATGGTAGAAAAGGGAGGGACAAGGTCTTGTGAACCAATTGAAGAGGAGGGTCTTCTCAGGAAAGTATGTACTTTTCAGAGGGAGCATGTAATATTGCAGGAATGTTACAAATTTTCCGTGTTGAATATGGAATTGGTTTTGCGTGATAAAAATCGTGATTCTTTATGTCAAAAGCAATGTTTCAAGTACAGCTGGAGTATAACTGAATGCCTGCAATTATATTCCTGGGCTCTACAGGCGTGTCTCTTCCAAATGATGAACTTGCCTAAAATTCAGCTTGAGAGAAACCAGGTCAGAGAGACATATAATGAGGCAGGGAGGTTGTTTGGCACACTGGGATTGCAGAAGAGAAGCTGGCTGTGGTAGTAGGGTGTGCTGCTCAGAAAGCAGCTCTTCCAGTGAAGACCTGGCCAAGGAGCCACAGCCCAAATGAAGCCATGTGGAGCAGAAGGGAAATGATAAACTTTCCAGTGTGTAAAAAAGCATGGCTTGGAGAACTGCAGGAGGCCAACTGCAGGAGTCATGCTGTGAGTATGAGACATAACAGGCCTGTACCCTGCTTATGCTTAAAAGTTTTGATGTAAGAGAAATAGGAATCTTCATTTCTGACAAATGGAAGATAATACAGATTCCTGGGGACTGTTCTGTGCTCTAGAAGATACGGGGAGTTTCATACACAGGGGTTGTATAACTCTGCATGTCACCACTAGTTATCTTCAAGTACCAGCCTAAGAAGGCAAAGAAGAAAACTCTTGTTGTCTTCAGGTAAATGTGACTGGATGAAGGCTCCCTTGCCAGCTGGGGTCAGCCCACCACAAGGGCAGAAGGTTAAGCAGAAGGAAATAAGCATAACGTTTTTAAAAGGGTCAACTCATTTTAGGAAAGCTTTCTTGTTACAAGTGGCACCCACATCCAGCAAACCCGCTTGGGTATACCAGGGATGGGCATTGTGCATGGAGCCAGCTGAAACAGGAGCTTGGGTAGGATAGAGGCCACAAATCCAACTGTTCCTCACAGGTCCTGCCACCAGCAAGGGTTTAAGAACATAGCAAACCTCTAGGCATATTTCAGAAACTCTTCCTTTTTTGTCTGGGTTTGGTTCTGCCAAGTTGTATGTACCCCAGCCAGTGCTGGGGATCGTGGTTTCTGACTCTTGTTTTCCTGGTTCCTGACTCTTGTGTTTTTGCAAAGTTACGATACTACGTGCTCCAAAAGAGGAGCTAGCAATGTACCGCACACATTAATGCCATTTATTTGCTTTGATAGAGTACACTTGTCAAGTGACAGTGTTTGAGATCTATTTCAGCACAGGAAAATATTTCACCTTCAGATGTGAATGTCATCCTGCCAAAGGGAAAGGAGTGTTTTCCTCTGACAGATTGTTTCTTCTTGGTTAATCAGCAGGCAGACACTACCTTATTCAGTTTACCTCTGAAGAGGTGACTAGACAGTTTAATCCTACACAAAGAGCATTAACATTTCTACAAGTTTTTTGAGGGCAGGAAAATAACATTTTAATTAATACTCTTTTCTGTCCTTCTGAGGAGCAGAAGATTTGTGAAGATTTGCATAGATTTGCGTGACAGTCTCCCAGGGAAGCTCTTTTTATGGGATGTGTGGCCTCTGGGGTAGGCAAACCTCCAGGACTTCAGACTAACCTAGGAGGTGGCAGGGCTTATGCCTTCATACCTAAGAATACAGACAAAGGGAAACCCTCCTGGCTCTGATCTGCAGTACAGTAAATTTTGATCTCCTGTTCACATGTTGCTAAAGAAATTGTTGCTACACTCCCTCTGTGTTCAGATTGTGTAAATGAGTTTTCAACTCTTGCCCTTTTCTGGTTTTAGGGGGGATTCTGGAATGGCTGTCAAACACAGGTCTTCAGTGTTTGTGTGTATCAGCGTGAGGATATTCAGGTGTTGGGCTTCCCAGCACAGCTCTCCTGGGCATTTGAGAGATGATACAATAAGAAGCTGCAATCTCTGTTGGGAATTACTAATGCAAGCTTCGCTGTGATTGAGATGACTTTTAATGGGACACAGCAGTGTAGTCACAGGGAGAGAGAGAGGTTGAAGTGTGTGAATTTCCATGGGGATTTTGAACAAGATCTCAGTTTGGTTTTGCATGCATGTCTGGGTATATGCAAATGACAGCTTCAAAATAATTTCATTGTGTGCTCCTCTCTACTGCCAAAACATCTGATGCATCAGTAGATTCCGTGGTCATAAAGCTAAATCCTACATTAGTTTCAGATTATAAGAAGCTGAAATCATCAAGTCCTTCTGGAATACAATGTTGGATGCAAAGAGAAAAGGATCATACGATAATAATTCTCGCTCTGGTCACTGTCTTCAGCACTCAATCAAACTTTTGGTTATTTTCTGGTGGGAGGAGGTGGATGTGTGCTTGTGTCAGTCCTTTCATTGCAAAGCATTTGATTCAAATTGTTGAATAAAAATGCCAAAAAGAATCTTCCCGTTGTGAACTTGAGTCTTCAAACATAAGCACATTGTAGAATTAAGGCTGCAGCCTTCTTCCATGTTTTGATACAGGTGCCATAGACCATAAATTAGACTTTTGCAAAACATTATCATTTTTCGTTTAATGGTTCTGAGTAGGCTATTCCTTGTCCAGATTTTAAACCCTTTCTCAGCAGCCTGATACCACCTGAAACTTTTCAATGAAGTACTTGCAATACAGTGAATGCTTCCCTCTTCTAATTTTTAGTAGTGTGCCTAAACTGCTGTGGTTGAAAACTCCCTAGGAAAATCTGCTTAGGGTGGAACATGAAGTAGGAAAATTTTAAAAGGAGCTGAAAACAGTGTTTAATAATGGAAAGTGCCTGACAACCCAACTGTAGATGGCACTATCCACTTCTATGGCATGTGGCATGTTTTTCATGTGCCATCTACTTAAAATAAGTTACCTAAACAATAGCAGGAGCCTTTTGAAGCTTTATAGCTTCCATACCTGCCAGTTGTGTCTGTACTTGCAAGCATCTTTGCATTGAAACTAAATCCAAACTGAAATGCTAGCACTCCATGCTTTGCCTCTGCCTCCAGTCTCCTTCATTGTTGGCTTCCTAGAGTTGCATCTTCAAATTTTTATTGACAGAGTAGTGTAAAGACTAACAAAAATCCTCCTTCTATTGGGCATATCCAGTTGATTTTTCCAGTACTCATGGTTCAGCAACAAATGCTACAGCCATGTTGATACCCGTTCTTCTGCTGGAATGAAGTTCTTTCCTTTTGTGTTTCTTATCCCAGTGAGGAAGTGGAATTTTACTGGATTATGAGTATCCCTCTCCATAGCAGAACTGAAGTGTATTCCCTCTCTTAACTGATCGCAACAGAGTCCTGTGCTCAGTGAAGGACATTCTTGTGAGGACTTTGAGTCCTGCAAGCATTGGGAGTAAACCTGAGGGCCTTCATTAGAAGTAGACAGATTCAAACAGAGGAAAAAAGCTTATTTTATTGAAGAATTTTGGGCTGCAGAGATTTTACATTGCAACATAATTACAAGTACACAGAATTTAGGAGAAAGATGATGACGTGGAGAAAGAGTGATGGTTTCATTACCAGAGCAACAGTTTTGTAGGGACTGTTGCAGACACAGTGGCCAGCAGTGAGTTGAGTATTTTGTGAAATGTTCTTAAGTGGTTGCTTTTTAAATATGGCTACAACTTTTTTAAATGAGTCGGCATGACTCAGAAAGTCATTGTATGGGTTTAAAAATTCACAGCACATCAGTGTGTTGCTGGATATTAGGTTTGATGAGAAAAATTAATTCATAGCAATGCCTGTGGTGGGTTGAGGAACACTGGCATGGAAATTATTACAATCATTCTTTAGGAAGCAAAGAGGAAATAGCCTCAAGTTGCACCAGGGGAGGTTTTGGATATTAAGAAAATAATCCCTCATGGAAAACATTAACAAGCCTTGGAATAGGTTGCCCAGGGAAGTGGTGGAGTCACTGTCACTGGAGGTATTTAAAAGGCATGTAGATGTGGCACTGAGGGATATGGTGTAATGGTGGACTTGGCAGTGCTGGATTAGTGATTAGACTTGGTGATCCTAGAGAATTTTTACAAACTATATGATTCTGTGATTATGAAAGTAAAATTAAAAGGTTAGGGATTTTAACAGGTGATGCTTAACAATTCTTAATTTCAAAGAAAAAATTAGTTTCTACCTTGTGAAAGCCAATGCTATTTATATTGTTATCTGTTGAAAATAATGCTTTTTCATTAATTTTTAAACTGTCTCCATACCCAGCATAATTCAGAACTACTGTACCTTTAAAATATGAATGTGAGATGGACGAATTACAGACTTTAGATGCCATTGACATTAATTATAGATTAAGGACTTCTTGAAGATTTTAGCAGATTTTTCTTCTGCTTCTCTTCTGTACTGTAGTTTGGTGTTCGGATTGGGAGGAGGACAGACTGGATTATGCTTGTGTAATTTTCCTCTGATGCTGCATTCAGAAACAATGTTTAAAAAAATATGCAAAGGGATTTGAATTCTCATTTTCTGGACTGCAGACACAACAGGCTAATGCAGCTGTAGAGATGTGCTCAAGTAAGAGGGTTTATGTTATGAAAAAGTTATTTCTGAGTAATTATAAACAAAACCATGGCCCTTGGGATAATATAAAACTATTACTCATAGAAGAGTTGTTTTGTTACCACTAAAATATTTAACTTTTTCTTGCTAATTCAAGGTTAGCAGCTGCTTCCAAGGTCTGAAGCAGCAATTCTGCTATAGCAGAATATAACACAGTACGTGAGGGAAGTGGATGGCTCAGACTGTGTCCTAGTGACCACCTTTCCCTAATGTACGAGCAGCAAATACCAACTAACACGAATTTTACAAATAGTCTTGGGGTTTGTTTTTTGTTTTTATAATTACCCTCTAAAATACAGAGGGAGCCTGGCAGGTGAAAATTAATGTATAAATCTTTCCATTCACAGATGTGACACGGTTCACTACTGGTTCTTTGTGGTAACTTCATGTTACAGCATCTTTGAGAAGCTTTGGCCTCACTCTGCTGGGCATTAGGCACATGGAGAGGGACAAACAGCCATGTGAAATGTTGACAAGCAGGAGCTGAGTGCTTTAGTTAAGTGTCATTCCTTGCACTAAAGTGGGGACCCTGAACCCAGACAGCTGAGAGTAAGAAAGTGCTAGATGCTCATGTGTGTTTTTGTGGCCTCTAGGAGAGCAGGCTGAGGGGGCTTGACTTTGGACTGTGCTTATGAAAATGTTTCTGTTTGCAGTCCTGAGCTCACCTCCCTGCTCCAGAGGGAGGTCATGGATGTATTTTCTCACTAAACTTGATTTTGGTATGAAGTGTACTTGATGTTGGGATGCAGAAGACCAAAGCCCAGATCTGTGCCTTGCTGGAATGTATTTGTGAAGGGTTTAGAGGCCGCTATTTATTAACTCCTGACTCATATTGCCCATTAATGTGGGTTAGTATAAAGCTGGAAAAAGGTGAAGAGTTTGGGTATGACTTGACAGACTTGAAAAACAAAACAAGTGTAAAACAAGAACTTACTCTTTTCCGACTGACACACTGAAGTGCTCTTTTATGTAGCCCATTTTAAAAAGAATTTTCTAATGTCCCCAGTTTATCAAAGCTCTTGAAATATCTCTCCCAAATTTTCCTTTGGGAGTATATAAGAACGTGTTCCTGTACTTGTTGTCAACACCTGACGCTCTCTTCTTATTTAGAAAAATATTTTCTTTGGACAGTTTGGGGTGCTTGCTTGCCTACTAACATGAGTCCAAAGTGCCTTCAAACTCATCAAGTTTAATTTGAGTGTAAAGAATGCCTTGCATGAAATTCAAAGCAAATTGAGTTGTTTGTGACAAGAGGGAGTGAACAGGTTGGAGGTTGGATCTTCCCATCAAGGATCTAATCAAATTTTGAAGCATTTGTGCTCTGCAAGCAATGCAGGGCTTGCTGCTGTTAGTGTAGCAGAGAGGATGGCTAGTTTTTATTAGGTTTTTTTCCCCCTCATAGATGCACTTTGTTCAAGCTGTCAAGGTGGTGTTAAGGTCCATGTCCTGATGGAGTACCCTAGGAAGAGATTCCTCTTTCTCTGGGTCATGTCAAAGGTAAGAGATGGTATAAAGAGACAGAGCAGTCAAAGCTGGAAAAATACCAGGAAAGTGTGAAGGGATGAGACCAGAGAGGAAGAGCAGCTGTGGAGGTACTGTGAACAGGATAGCATCCCACCATTTGTGCTTGAAACTCGTATCTGCCCACATCTTCAAAAACATGAGAACTCTCAATCATCGTCATTACCTCTAGCAAATACTTGGGTTAGATCCTGCCTTGAGAAATTGCTCTCAGGAGTCTGCTGGGAATAATAGAAATTAATTTTATCATTGTAACAAACAATTTTAATAACACTGCAGTACGTGGGTGTTGCATCGGGGTGCAACAATAGACATCGAGATCGTGTCCAGGAAGGTTACAGATACCAGCACGGAAGCAAACCAGATGAGTCTGTGTTTTGTAGGCTCAAGGATGCATTTATTTTCCACCTCCCCAGGCAGATGAGGGGGAGAAGGCGAAGAGGCCAGGAGGCAGGAAGGGCGAGAGAGGCAAGAGAGGGCAGGAATGGGATCGTGGGGGGTTATATGGGATATTGTAGGGGCAGGGTTTACAAAGGAGGGGTTTACAGGTAGGATCAAATTCTAGTGACCTTAAACCAGAAGCACTCACACATGGGTCTCATTTGAGTGCAGATATGCAGAGCCAATGTAAGTAAACATTTGAGAGATAAGTGGTCTTTTAAAAACAGACAGAGAAGCAGGTCTAAACCTGAGAAATGCAGGAGCTTTTAGAATTAGCTGGAGTTTTAGGAGTGTGTTAGTAAGAGGATAGAGTCCATGATTTGCCTCACATATCAGCATAATTTTAAAGTTGGGGTTTTTTTTATTGGTCTGCTGACATTTGCTTAGTAATGACTGACCTCTAGAGCAGGAGGAACTATGACTGGCAGTGAATCAGGACAAAACCAAGGTAGAAGATATCAAAACAAAAAGCATTGTGGCCAGGACTGGCTGAGTGAGAGCTTTTGAGCAACCAGAGGGCTGTGGTCGAAGCTCATAGCTGCTTCCTGCTCTAAAGCAGCAACTTTCAAGAACTCTCATTCGAAAGTTGAATGTTTAAATTAGCCATCTACACTCTTCCATTTTTAGGCATCGTAGTACTTTTGTGTACTGAGTTTTGGAGTCCTTCACACTTTGCTTCTTTGAATTGTCAACCTAAGCATGCAGAAATCATGAATCAGCCTCCCTCTGCCTCCAGTGGCTTAGAAACCATGAGATTTTAAGAAGTAACAGATGTTTTGGTCTTTTTATTTGCCTTCTGGTTTTTGAGCTTGAAGAGTTCATATTTTAAAAGTGTTTCACCTCAAACCCCAGGCTAACACTTTATTTATTCATTCTTCAAATGTAAAACAGATTCTCCCATCAGCCTGAGTAATGGGGGCTTAGAGAAGAAAAATTCTGTGTTCCTGAGAAGATCGTGAGTTGGCATTGCTTGGTTCCTTTAGGTTGTTTTTGGGAATATAGGATGGGACTTGATTTTCTGGGTTACTGGGAATGGTCCTATCTTACTGCAAACAGCCATATTATATAATCCCATCTGAAGTTTGTTTTCACTATATTTATTTTAAGTACATTTAATTTAAGTATATTTAGTACTTTTCTTTACTACTTTGTTTATTCCCTGTGGAAAACTCCTCCAGAACCTCACTAATCAAACAGTTAAAAATATCTTCTAGTTTCTACTCTAAACTTACTCATGGCCAGGCTAATGCCCACCTGCTCCTGTGTTAACATCCTGCTGCAGCTGATGTGAGTGTGTAAATGAGTTTTATTTCTGCTTTTGCCTGCTTTCTTGACACCTAGCTTTTGTTCAGGTGTGGTCAACACCACCTTCATGATTGCAAACTGTGAGAAAATCAGTATAACCTCCAATTGTCTTCAGCTTATAAACCATCCCCAGTACACAATGGCCTGTCATAATGTCCAAATGTTGACTCAGTTACATTAGAAGTAGCACAGTATAGGACAAGATAAGGTTATGTGCCCCTGGAAATCAGTGTAATCAAAGGTATGCATATGCTTTTGATTAACTTTTCCTTCTAAAGATTAAGTAGAATTTAATATGTGAAGTGATTTAATGGCAGTATGAGAAAAGAGTGGGGAAGGTATGCTGCTTGCCTCCCAAGTGCTGTAGTCTAATCCAGTATCCTGTCGCTGGTGTAACTGGTGCTGTATGGAAAATTGGGGTGGAAATGGTATAAAAACTCAGGCAGAATGGGTGTTCTCTGGAAGTTGTCCCAGGTAATCACTGTAGATTATATTAGGTCACATTTCAGTGAGCTCTAACTTTGAGAACACGCTTTTCAAACTTGAATTCTAAGAATAACAAATTAGGCTGACATTTTGGGACTTTCAGTGATGATTGAAATGCTGATTGAGCTGAAGACCTGCACCTCAGTCACCTGAAAGATTTCGTTGGAAATTTGTCCGTGTCCTGGACTTGTTTGATGTACTTAAAGTGATGTCTGTGAACATATGGAGCATTGTGTCAGACCTTTGGTAATTAGGGTTCTGATGGATTAGCTCTATGGAAGCTTCTATCTTTATCTCAGACTTTCACCTGTGTGTCTCAAATTCTGGGTCAAGGAAGGTGAAAAGTGAGATGCCTGAAAGTGAGAAAAAAACCTTTCCCATGGTTATTTGTTCTCTGTTAATAAACAATCTTTTGATAATCTGGTTCCTAAAGAATCGTGCTTCCTAGTGGCTGGCAAATAAGATGTCCACAGTGAAGGACACAAGTTTGAAATGACAAAACGAAGAAAGATCATAGAATATAATAACAGGATAATTTAGACTGGAAAAGACCCTCATGATCATTGAGTCTCAATGGCCAGTTGCTGCCTATGTTACCACTTTCCTGATTTGACTGATACCACAGTCTTAGGGAGTCATCTCGTAGGGACATAATTCATCATTTAAATATGTAAGCTAATGCTTTTTCATGCCCACCAATCCAGTGTGTTTTGACTGACAGGATTGCGTGACATAATTGCATGACAGTTCACAGTACCAGATTTTCTGGAACTGATTTGCTGAGTTTTTACCAAAAAGACTTGAATCATAATAATAGTGGGGGGTTTATTTTGTTTTGCTTTTCTGGATGGTTATCACTATATGTAGAAACAGCAGTATGTGACCAGATATACTGGATTTCAGCTGCATTTGTAAAAGAGTATTGATGCCTTTGTCAGAAACATATTTATTTGGGATATCTTGGTGTCATTGTATATATATTTTAATTATTTCTCTTAGAATTTTTTCTGCTTTTGTAGGCATTGCACATAGAGGATGGTAATAGCCTAGAAATTTTGTTCAAAAAGGCATAAAGTTTTTACTTTTTTTGGGCATCAATCTCTTTGAGGAAAGACCTACCACTTTGAAGATCAAGTGGCAAGCTAAAGAACATTGAAATATACCATGTGCACTCTTGTTTTTATTTTATTCTGTTTGCCTCCCACCCAATATACAGTTTGTTGTTCAGCTTCTGCTCTTGTTCAGCACAGGATTTCTTTAAAATCCACTTACATTTCCTCTTCTCCCCTGCACCTTCAGTGAAGGAATACCATTACTTTCACACTTCTGTGGTGGGTGTGAGTCACTAGAGCTTGTAGGCAAAGGACTTTTGGGTCCTTCTGCTGCTGAGGCTTGCCAGCCCTAGTGCAAGAAGGTGACAAGGTGACATCCACTTACAACCCAGCAGCACCTGAAAAAAATTTGTCACCTGTATAAGTCCCAGGGAGTAGTTAGGAAGTTTATTGCCACTCTTGTGACAGGGTCTGTTTTTGGGTTCTTCCTATTTGTGGGACAAAAAATATCAAAATAACTCAGAAACTGACCATTCAGTTAAGCTCAAGTTCTTCCTCAGATTTCCTGCTTAGAATTCTCTTCACCTCTTGGGGTATTTACAGTAAGTTTCTTTGGTTTTGTTATTGCAGACATTCAGACTTCTGAGCTGAAAGCATCAGTAAATTCAGATTCAACTCAGACCAGCTGTTGCTTTAGTTGTTTCTCTTTGTTATGGTACTTGGCTAAAAGGTTGGATTTGTTATTTGTTTGTTTTAACCCTACAAACAAATGTCAAGAAAAAAAGAGGATACGCTTCCAAGACTGAGGAGATGTAACATTTATCATTTCAGATTATATCTAGATTGATTATCCAATCAATCTAGATATGATATGCTTCCAAGACTGAGGAGATGTAACATTTATCATTTCAGATTATATCTAGAGTCTTGATATAATTAAAGGTTAATTTTTATTCTACTGGATGTGAAATTTTATCTGTGAGTAAACTGCTATGGAGTGGGAAAGGCTTGCTATTCTCTTTATTTTTGTATGACTTTGAGATGTGCCTGTCTGTGATAGTGTGTGCCTTTCTGTAGCACAGACTACAAGTAAAACATATATGCGCATACATCAGAAGTGAAGTAGAACAACCAAATGAGTTTTGGCCCTTCTCCTTGTGAGTGTGTAGGGGAAATTTTCAGAGAGGGCTACCACCAAGTTCTAGTGGATTTTGGAACCTCCTCCTCTTACCTCCTTTGTGCTGATTCTTGCCTTAAGGACATAAACTTGTTTTTCAGTAGCAGTAACTTCTGGGCAGAGTTTTGATGTAAAGGTTGGTGCCCCAAATGTGATTGATGCCTTTGTGACCTTAACCCATGTGTTTAGAAACCAGCCATATAGTAGCCAGCACAGTCACTGAAAGGTTTATTTCTTAAAAAAAAAAAAGAGAAGAGTGTGTTGCCCTGTTGCTGAGTGTGAAAAACCCCCCATTTGGTGAAAACAGTACTCACAAATTAATCGAGACATAGGAATGCTCTTGAGGTGGGAAATATTCAAAAAACATTAAGAATTTTTGGTTCAAGGTATGTGGCTGTAAGGGTCCTAAGTTTGTAGTTGTGGGATTTTCTAGTGTGAAAAGTGAAACTTCTCAGAAAAGTAAAGCAGAATAGTAAGTACTGAAAGGTGAGTCTGAGCACAGAATTTTGGGTGATATTTTCCATCAGTCTTTCTATAGGCGTTTGATGATTTGAAAATGTAATATGTGGTGGCTTGGGATTCTCTATGGAGAGTAACCATTCTTTTCACATAAGAACCATCAGAAATAGTACTATATCCTGTATGCTGAGTATCCCATTGATTGCTTCAACTGGAGGATCGAATCTTTGATCCATGACACCTGTTGAAAACTTTGCAAATTATACTTCTCTTTCTAAAGCATGGTTCTTGGTGTCCTAGCATATAATTGTGTTATTATATATTAGAATGTTACTTATATGACTATTTAGAAGTTAGAGGTATAGTTTTGTTAAAGACTTGGTGCTGTAGCGATCTGAATCTAGACTGTTTTTCTTGTCAGCTTTGAGGAGCTTCAGATATTCTCAAGAAAGCAAAGCTTTGTTCTGTTTGCTTGTTTCTATTTATCTATCTTTTTATGGTGTATGGACTTCTATAATGCTTGGAACTGTGATTTACATGCAGTAAATCAAGCCTATAGTGAATCTTTAGAGATCCTTCTAGCCCTTCTGTAGGATTCTTGCCTCATACTGACTGCTCTTAAATGTAATCACAAAACCAGATTTCACAAACCACTTAGCAGCAACATAAAAAGGTTAATGTATGTTTTATGCTGGATTTGAGTCCTTTTGCAAAAAAACTCTGTTTAATACAGTATACTGTTGCTGGAAATAAAAGTAACAGTAAGCAGATTTTTGCCTGTGGCAAATGCAGTCATTACAACAGGGCTATAAATCTCCCCTTGTATAACTAACTGCATGCATGGTGTGTGTGCCATGGGTATTTTTCAGCCTGTTACACTAAGTGGGGAAGGAAAAAAAGCATGGCTACATGTATTTTCAATGTAACTATATAGCTATATAATGGTTTTTAGGAGTTGTATCTTTCCAAATCACTTATTGATCTATCAGTGTGACCGTGCTGGAATCAGAGGCTGAGTGTATTGGTTACTTAACTGTTGCTTTTAATTCATAATGCCAGTTCTTCACAAGTAGAAAAGTATGGCTCTTGGACAGACATGTTGTTCCCATTATTTGGCATTTATTTTAAGACCAAAAGCAGCAGCCCGCACATAAAGAGCTTGGTTCACATTTTTCCTATTTGAGTTTCTTCGTTGTTTTTGAGGACCACTGCTGAGTAATTTTCTGCTAGCAAAATTTTGCCTGTAGGGCCACATGTGCTCTGGAAAATACTTTGGGAGGTTCCAGCTGGCTGGCCTTGCAAGCTGCTCAATTCCTGAAGAGCATCTCCGTATGTGTGCAGTGCTGGGGAGTCACTCAACACAGGTTCTCAGCACCTTACAGGGTGGTTCTGCTAAGCTGAAGTTCAATCCTTAATCAGTAGGCTGCTCCTGGACTCTGAATCTCCTTAAAGCCATCACTTTAGGTCTAAAATAACATGGAAGTCCTTATTTTCATAGAATTATAAAATCATTTAGGTTGGAAAAGTCCTCTTAAGATCATCCAGTCCAACTGCTAGTACAGCATTACCAAGTCCACCATTAAACTATGTCCTTAAGTACCACATCTACATGTGATGGTCTTTTTAAACCTCCAGGGATGGTGACTCAAGCAATTTCCTGGGCAGCCAGTTTCACAGCTTGACAACCCTTTCCATGAAGAAACTTTTCCTCATAGTCAACAGTTTGGGCTGTTTTGACCCAAGTGCAGGACCCCTGCACTTGGCCTTGTTGAAACTTTCACCATTGATCTCAGCTCATCAATCCAGCCTGTCCAAATCCCTCTGCAGAGCCTTCCTGCCCTCCAACAGATCAACACTCCTGCCCAACTTGGTGTCATCTGCAAACTGACTGAGGGTGCCCTTGATCCCCTTGTCCAGGTTATCAGTAAGGATACTAAACAGGGCTGTCCCCAGTACTGAGGCCTGGGGAACCCCACTGGTGACCAGCCACCAGCTGGATGTAACTCCATTCACCATCACTCTCTAGGTCCAGCAATCCTGAGAGATTTTTACCCAGCAAAGCGTGCGCCCATCCAAGCCACAAACAGCCAATTTCTCCAGAACACCTCAGAATGCTGTTGAATGGTTATTTTTGCGTTGAGAAAACTTGGGGCTTAAAAACCAGAATTAGAGGCAAAATGTAAGTGTTGCTCAACACACGTAGAAAAAGGAGGATTTTGCTGTTGCTCATAGCCTGTGCTGTAGCTCAGCTTTGAGAACCTGTCCTTGTAGTATGTTCTCAATCCTACTGTTTTTATTTCTGCTTTGTCTGGTGTTGTCTTCTTCAGGCCTCTCAAGACCATTATCTTGCTTAAATTCTCAGCTTTATAAAAATGTATCTTTCTTCTGTTTCCCAGGAAAGCAAATGCCACATGTATGGCATCTCAGGCATGTGGAAAAGTTGCAAGCAGAAAGTGTGGGACCATAAAATCCTACCTGTGCAAAAGTTTTAGATAAGAATATCTCATCTAATTTTAGTTGTTTGAACATTGGATTCACAGGGAGTAAGAAAGGCTCTCCCAGTTGTCAGTGGGGTGAGAGTTGTACCAGTGGGCAATACACCCTAAGCGTGTGATCCATCTCTCGCCAGACGGCTTGAATTTCCTACCACAATACCTCTCTCATGTCCAGCTGTGGAGAGACAAGCCAGACAATAAGTTTAGACATAACACATAACTTTTAGACAGCCAAAGTTGGGTGAGTTGAATTCCACTGTGGCCGCTGGTGCAGCTGTGGGAATGCTCTGACAGAAATCCATTGCTTTTAATGCACTCATTGACTTATTGAAAAGCATATTTAGGTACACTTGGGTACACAAGTGTATTTAGGGACATTTGGGGACACTGTTGCCAGCAGTTATGAGAAGTGAAGTGGATTTTAATAGTGTCATCTCTTGATCGTAATTATCAGGAGTGGAGGAGCGTTGGTTGTGCTTCTGCAGAAGTGCACGTGGTGGGGGAAGTTCAAGTCTCCACTGCTTTCAGGATGAATGGCTTTTTGTACAATGGCAAATATGTAGTTTGTAGAATTTTTATATTCAGCATTGAATCCACATGTGATGTCAAAGAGATCTTGTGATTTCTCAAGCTTTTAAAATTACTCACTGAATTCCTAACCCTAATTATAAACCTCGAGCAAGGGCACATATCCAGATATATTCAGTATCATTCAAAAAGAAATATAAGCCCTTCCTTAAATACTTGATTTAATGTCAGGATATCCTGAAATAGCTGGTGGTGAGAGCTATCCATTCATAATGGATTGAACTACATATTTTTTTAATTAAGAAATATCTGTCTTTAGTAGTTTAATCATTTGAATTCAGTTTCAGAAGACTATTTAAAATATGCTGATTATGTCCTCTAATATCTTTTATGGAAGCACTTATCTGTTTCCTAACGGCAAGTAGACAAAATACCTTGTGAATGTAAATGATAACAAGAAATAAGCACACCACCATGTTAAAGATTGTGTAATCCAAGCGGAGAAGCAGAGTAGCAATGAGATGAAGGCCAGCTTCATCTGTCCAGTTTTGCCTGACCTAAGTGTTTCTCTGAATGTACTTTTTTTTCACTTGACATGAAGGAATTGCAGGGCAACTGGATGCTTAATTGCTGTTAAAATGTATAAATCTCAGCTGAAAGCTCTGAGGGTCAGGGGGGTAAATACCTACCCTAGTAAATAAGGTGAAATTGTGAGTCCTGGTTAGCATGTAACTGGGGGTGAAGAGTGCTCTGTTTCAGTGCTGGGAAATCACGTTTCTTTACGAGCCAGAAGGAAGTGTGTGGGCTTGGAATGAATGGTTACTGACAGTGATGAGCATAACTCACCTTTTCCTGGCCTTAATTGTTCACAGGCTGCTTTTACTTGTGATATGTTACACAAAAGGAATTATCTGGGAGGGGGTTAATTCTTCTTTTGGATCGCTTTCTTGTTTTCAGCCCTTTTCCCTCTCCCTGTAGGCTATGGAGAGAAAGTAGGGGCAGCTTGTGGCTGTAAGCACATGCCAGCATATGGGAGCAGCGGGAGGTATTGCCTGTTGGCATTTGTGCTTTCTTAAACTGCAAGTATTAGTTGTTTCCAAAGCCAAGACAATGTCCGAGTATGGTGGTCCCACAGGGTGAGAGCCACACACTAAACCTGTCACTGGTCTAATCTCTATATCATACTGTCACTTGAGTATGATACTGCGCTGTGCTCTTGGAGCAAATTGTTCTGTAGCTACCTGTAGCACATACTAATTACTTTGTAAGATTTTTAGTACCAGTAGAGGGGATGAGATGGAAGTTCCAGTTATGACAGACCTCTGCATTTGCTAAAATTTGCATTTCCTCAGCATGATTTTAGACCTGCTATTTTAATACAAACATGAAGGCTTTTAATCGTTGTGTTCTCTGGGTAGCTAGAAGCAGAACTGCAGCACTTTGGTCAATAAATCTTCGGCTTACCTGGGACATGATGGCCAACCTCCTCAGCTCCCCCCACACTGAAGGAGTCTGAAGGAGTCTCCCACTGGGACTCACTCAGAAGTTGCTACCTTTGGTTAGCTTGAATGGACCTGTGAGGAGTATTGATGATCTGGGAAGATCTAAAAAGCCAGAAGGATGCCAGTGACATGTGCCTTCACTCACATTTCTCATCCTGCAAAGCCTATGCTTGATGTTTTAGTGTAGACAGAATGCCTCAAGCTGTTTGGTAACAACAATTTAAGAAATACTTACAGTCTCAAAAAGCAAAAGCTGGCTCCTTAATACCACATCAGGGTTACACCTCTCCCTGATTTAGTCACATGGTATTTTTGTCATTATTACATTGTGATTAGAAATCAAGGCCAGTACAAGAAGTAGTAGTACAGTACAATGATTAGCGGTAATCATTGGTCAATGCCATTTTGGTCTTCTGTAGACAAAAGTTCTTTCCCTAAGGAGGCTTATTCTGAGTCTGACAGGGTTGTCTGACTTCTCTAAGTAAATTATGATAAAGAAAGATAATTCCTGAAGCTGGTAACAAGACAGTGTTTTGGTGGAGATCACTGAAGTATTTTTATTTTTATATTTATTTATTTTTATATATATACATATATATATATATATATTTGAGGGCTGGTGAGAACATGGATAACCTAAACATTTTATAAATAGGCAAAGGTGAAGTATATTTAGTAAGTTTCATACTAGGCATCTTGGTAATAATCACTTGTAGCACAATCAAGGGAGAGGTTTGTCCTGCTCTACTCTGCACTGTTGTGGCCTCACCTTGACTCCTGTGTGTAGTGTTGGGCAACGCAAAATAAGGAGGAGATAAAGCTCTTAGAGAATGTCCAGAGGATGGTGAAGGGCCTGGAGAGGAAGCTGTATGAGGAGCAGCTGAGGTCATTTGGTCTGTTCAGCCTGGAGGAGACTGAGGGGAGACCCCATTGCAGCTACAACTTCTTCATGAGGGGAAGGGGAGGAGCAGACCTCTGTTCTCTGTGGTGACCAGGGACAGGACTGAGGGAATGGCCTGAAGCTGTGTCAGAGGAGGTTTGGGGTGGATGTTAGAAAAAGGTGAGCCCCCTTCACCCAGAGGCTGGCTGGGCACTGGCACAGGCTCCCCAGGGCAGTGGTCACAGCAGCAGCCTGAGAGAGTCCAAGAAGCTTTTGGAAAATGCTCTCAGGCACATGGTGTGACTTTTGGGGATGCCCTGTGCAGGGCCAGGAGTTGGACTCTGGTAATCCTTGTGAGGCCCTTCTGACTTAGCATATTCTATGATCCAATTATGTTGTTACATTGTAAATGAAATGTATTGCTCTTGAATAGCCCACGAATCTCTAAGTTACCTGGGTATTAATATTAAATAAAGCATATTTACAAATGTAAATCTAGAATTAGTTGTATGGTATCTCTAAAGACATAAGGACTGAGGTTTCAGCATTAAGAAAAACCCACAAGTGAGATAAAATCAAATGCTTTTCCAGTTACACACATTATCCTCAAGTTTAAATGAATTAAAACTCTTTCTGGAGGAATTCAACGTAAGACTGAAAATGTGGTCAAAAAAGTCTCATTGTGGCCGCCTGATGTTTGACTTTTGATAGCATATCCCCAAAGGCTTCTCTTTGACGTACCTTGAACAGAGAATGCCTGTTTCCCACCAAGTCTGTTGTTGCTGATAAAGCTCATTTATATCTAAGTGGTATCTAATACGGCAGTGCTGTATTCTGGCCTTAAGAAAAAAAACAGTTGAATGGCTCATTTGCCTTTTTAAACCTGCTGTGCCTAAAGATGTATTTTAGCAATTTTGTCCAAAGCCCAAATCATAGTAACTATTCTGTACAACGTACGTTTTTGAACAGAGCGTAAAAGAAAACATTGTTGCACATTAAAACAAAATAGAATCCATAAAAGTTGTGTTTCAGAGGCTGTGTTTATGCACTTGTGATAGTAAGTAGTGATGTTTTCCTTTGATATTCGAGGCCTCTATCTGAGTGACAAAGAGCAGATCTCCTCAGAATCTCCTTAGCTTGAACAGTTGGTATGGCTGAATGAGCAGTGAAGCAGAAGGGTGTAAGTTATTGTCTCTGAAGTATTTCACATTAACTGCAGGCACAGGCAATTCTGTAAGGTACACACACATATATATATGCGCACACACACACAACACATGCAGAAGTGGTGGGAAATCAGGTGAAAGCTGAATGTTCCACCTTCAACATAGGTAAAAGTAAAATCTTGCTCACAGTCAGGAGGTAGCTCTCTGGAGATTAATGAGAGGCTTTTGCCCGACTCAGACCACGTGCTGTTAAAAGACACCATGTACAGCCTAGAAATCTTGCAGGCCTTTCTTCCCTCTTCACCTTCTGCTGCCCCAGAGATATGAGCACAGATCCCTTCTTTCCCTGGTTTGCCATGAATGTATAAGGAGATCTCTGCTCTGTCTGTGCTGCTTTGCTGTTTGGTGCTGGGTTGAACATACAGGTCAGTCCCACCAGGTTTGGATTTTGAAGTGGCTGGAGGTGGAGTCACTGTTTCTGCAGTGCACACCGGCACCACTCCACTTGTGCTGCCCCCAACGATGGCTACGGCTATGTGTTGTTTGCTAACATGACCATTCATCAGACTCCTACAGTCTAGAGGCAATTCCACCTTTTAGAGACCTGAGATGACCCATGGATGGATATTTTAGAGCATCTGCTGTTTAAGGAGGCACTGCAAGTAGCAGGCAGGCTTCAAAGGAAGAGTGGAAGAACTCCTGAGGATCTTTCTGAAAGCTGTGTAGTTGTATTAAAAAGGGGGGTAGTTATTTTTTATCCTCCCTTGAAATTGTGACTTGACTACATTATTATGAGGTGCCTCTGAAATCTGCTGGTAGAAGCAGCCATTATTGTAGCTCTTACCATACCAATTCCCCTAACTCATCTCTCCATTCTAGTTTGTGTCCCAGACTAAAGGTAGCACTTTTCAGTGATGCTCGAAACAGAGCTTGTACGTTCCCCTTGCAAATTCCCTAAGAGTATAGACAGTTCTCACTTCTTCTCCTGTGTCTTTGCATGTTGAAAAGACAGATCAGGCTCCAAGTATATTCAGTTTTAAGGTCTTTCAAGGCTGCTTAGAGAAATGTTGAACACATTTCCTATACATCCATCAGGTTGGTGACAGGTCTTGCATAACTAAACACGAAATTCTTGTATATTGGGGACTTGACTAGCAAAAAACTAATCAAAAGTTCTGCCTTTCAGATACTTAAAGAAGGGATTGCTTTTGAGGTTTATGTTTCGCCCTTGCAAGTTTTGCTTCCATGAAAATATGTTGTAGGTATGCATTTTGCTCATTAGGAATGAACTCAGATCATCTCTGTTCAGTTTCACACATAAATACGAGATTACTCCATGTCTAATCTGGAGCAGTTGCAGAATGCTGCAGCCAAGCTTTTCTTTAGACAGTCCACGTCAGTTTTGGAAGACAGGCTGGTACCAAATGGATCCTACAGAAACTTTATTTAAATTGCATCCAAGGTTGTCTTCTTTACCCTGCCTTGCACTTTGGCTGTCAGAGCACTGCATCCAGCTGGAGCCTAGCTGAAGACAAAGGTTTAGGGTATAAAATTATTACATTATAGATTAGCAGCAGCCACAAACTGAAGGAGTGTCATTTTTGGAAACTGCTGTATCCAGTTGTTAAAATGTGCTTTCCTGCCTCTGATAAAGTAAAAAAAGTAAAATATGTATAGTCCTGGATGGTGTGAGCTCTTTCTGAGATTAATGGTATTGTTGAGACTCATGAAAAGGTTTTTCTTGTTGCATTTGGTTTTGCTTTAGATTTAGGATTTAATGTTTTGCCTGAACATCTCTAATTTTTTGTTGAGGCTTGTTGTGGAGGTTTTTTTCAGGTCTTGGACTTCTTTCATTTAAAGGATTTTGGTACAATCAGGGCTGAACTAAAATGTATCCAAATAGGAATAGTAAATAGCCATTTTGGATCTCAGTCTGATTTTATAGTAATAACTCCCATATTCTCATAAAACTTCATATCCTCATGTTTCCAGTCTGTATGTAAGGGTTCTATTTTCTCATTTGATGACTTAAGAATTGCCTACTCCTTCATTCTAGCAAAGTGTTTGTTTATGTGTAAAGAAAATTAGGAAAAATGAGCAGGCGAAGAAAACAAAACAGAGAAGCAAGCACTTCTTAACGTTAAAAAAAGAAAACTTGAGATGGTGGTTAAATGATTTTTGCCTTGAAACAGAGAGAGGAGTGGTGAAAGTGGGAGGCAAGGGGTGAGGGGTGTCATGGAGTTTGGGGTTTCCATCCCCAATTATGTGCTGCCTGCTACGCTGCTGAATTACACTGAAAGCACTGAATGGTGCCATTATATTCCTTTTCAAAAGTTGTGGGCTATGAAATTCAATCTGAGGTATTTTTAATGAGTGTTCTGAGCCTCAGTTGCAGCTCTTCCCAAGAAACAACGAGCACAGTGTGCCACTAAATAGCACCAGGGCTGGGGGTTAAACTCATTCAGTTTTTTGCTTTCAGGGAGAGAAAGTAATATCAACATTTATTTGACAGGTATATGCTTGGTTCCAGAGTTGAGCTTTAGTAAAACAGCTTTCCATAAAGAAAACGTTCTGAAAAATGAGGTTCTATCAGCTTCACATCAAACTCCCATCTAGTTTCTGAAAACAAATCTTGTGGTGTGTTTTCCAAAGCCAGTGCCCACAGTGCACATGCTGAGCATGTTCTGTGGGCATCCTTGTGCTGCAGAATGCTGGCAGGCACATCCCTGCGGGCAGAGCCTCGTGGTGGAGATGCAGCTCCTGCCAGATGGAGACATCTGCCGAGTTTCACCCTTGGCTGTCAATTAAACATAGATAATTCAGAGGTAATCTTTGTCAGAGAGATGCCTGCTGGCATCCTTGTGTCGCCACTGTGGGTTTTGATGACATAGTTGGAATGGCTTTGGTGTGACTCCCTCCCTTCTTGCCCTCTGAACTAGATACAGCTTTTTAGAGAAGAATTTTTAGCACGCACTTGGTTTTAAAAAAGCCGTGTAGCACAAAAGTATTGTTGCCTTCCAGCTTCCTTACGTGCTGATTTGCAAAGTAGTTTGCTTCAGAGGAAAGTGCTGTTTAATGCATCTGCCCTGCAACTCACACCAAGATCTTAAATTCGTGATGGTTTTTGCAAGTCATCACCATGCAGTGTCAAGGCTCTGAGGCTGGAATATGTCCTGTGGGTGATACTCCTCAGAAAGGAAAACAGTCACTTCCAGCAGTGGATGGTTGCCTTGCTAAGGGGATAAAGAACAGCCACAAACCACTTTTAGTTTTGCTAGCAGAATTAGGCAGAGATGACTCAGCATTTACAGGAGCTAATTTAAGGAATAAGATGACATATTTTTAGTAAGTTTTCTCATTGATCTTTTAATGCCTCGTTTTTCTTGTCCACACTGTGCATTTTAATGATGTTCAAGGAAAGTAATTTTGGTTTAGTAACAGTGGTGCTGCCAAGAGTTTCCCACTGGAAGTCTAAGAATTTAATTGTTGGTGTGTGAAATTTTGAGGCCTTAAACTGTTACTTAAAAGATTTGCTCTGCCTCTGCTGATTTCCCACAAATGTTTTACACCTGTCTCAAGGAAGTATGGTACTACAAGAAGCAAGGTTTGTTTTTTTCCAGGAGGACTAATTAGCTTCTGCACAGACCTGTTTTTGCAGTTTGATATTTTTTGGATTTAGGGGGTTTTTGGCATTACTAAGATTGACATTCACATTTCATGGGAAGGAATGTGTTGTCCCCATTGGGACAATTTCTTAGAGGATTTTTAGGCAGATAACAATGAAGTTTTCCAGGTGAATTCATAACCAGATGTGATCAGAGCACCACTTTTAAGCTGATACAGTGAATTTTAGATGCATATGTGTGAAGTGGAGGATTTCGTAAAATTGGTAGAGAAAAGTTAATACAAGATCAGTTGTGCTTTCTAACTGAGAGTTAGATGCCAGCTAGTTAAAATGCTGTAAACAGAGCCAAAGGAACCAATGAACCAGGAAATGAATCATGAAGTATTCTGTTAATGCTTTTCACCATGAGTAACATTTTGTAATAAACAGATGTGTACTTAGACTACTGTGGCCAAAGGCTGAATATTTTTGGTTTATATGGTTCGTGGTGTTTAGGCAGTGAGTTTCAGTTTTTCTTTGGCATTGATGAAAGAGGGATGAATGTGTGAAACAAATTCTGTGGAATTTTGTCCCTGGAGCTACCTAAGGAGGAAATTCTTAGGGCTCCAAGAATCTGTCTCTTTTTTCCTCTTTCTTTTTTACAAAGTGCTCCACTAGCAAACACCACTAGTGGTGTTTGCTGCCAATTCTGCAGTAACAAACATCTTGTCCACTAGAAATTTGAATAATTGAAAGATGGCACATAAAATTAGTATTAATATCAGTTTGCATTTGTAAGAACTACAAAGAAATCAGATTATTGGAGGATTACACGTGAAGATGGCACGTTCGTTTGTGATGTGAAAAGCTCAGTCCTGGAGGTACCCAGCCCACCTCTTCTCCATTTTTGTGTCCTCTCATGTACATTGAAATGGCATATATAATAAATACTGTGTGAGTGGTGTCCGCCCATTAAGGTGCAAAGCTGTAATTTTATGAGCCAAGTGAAAATAGACCAGAGGCTCCAATTCCAAAGCTTCACTGTACTGTAATTACAGAGATGCACAGTTACCTGAGGATTTACTGTAGCCGAGTTTTGTATTAGTCTGACTCTGCTATAAGAAAAAGCTTAACCAAGCAGTACTGAAAATAGCCTCATCATAAAACTTCTCATTAGCTTTGCTAGATAATGTTTTTCTTTTTCCTTCCACAGCATTTAACTATTAAAGAGGATAATTTAGTATTTACTGTTTACCTGAATTTTACTGTTGGCTATTGCTATTGCATTTGATTTTGGGGCATTGGAAGAGAGCTTAAGGTGTAGCAAGAGCAGTCCTTCTGCTTCTGCCAATTTTAGAAAATATTTTGACATAAACCAGTTTGTGGTTTATCCAAGACCATGGTACCAGTAACAAATCCATATTTCAAGTGTAGAAAACAGCAGTTTTCTTTTGGAGACCATGCCAGAAATGCAAGCATTTCTCTTTGTATTCTTTGCCTCACTAATCGTTTGCTGTGTTGATTTTTGGTTAGCAACAAAATTCCTAAAATAGTTGTTGTTGAGGTTTGTCATAGCTGATAGGTGGGGGGGGCACTAAAGTTTAACTTTGCAGCTGCATTTTTTTAAGGGCAGTAAAACATACCTGAAGTAAAAACTACCATATCTTAAAATCATGCTGGTTAAAAAAAGGTGCCACCACCACTAAAACTGACCAAAAGGTAAAAAAATGTATATCAGAGACTGTGGAAGGCCATCACTGGTATTCAGGGAATACAGCATATGTGGTGAGTGTAAAAGCAGTCCACTAAAATCTTGAAAGGAAAGAACACTAAATAGTCTCATTGTACACATGCAGCAGATGATCAATTGCCTGTTTTTAAGGCAGCATAAGAGACTTATTCTGTTACTGCTTTTGGCCTCAATCCGCCCTTTGATGGTATGTGCACAGTCTGTGCAAAAGCATGTGGGATACGTGCCAGGAGTGGAGCCCTCAATTGCGTTCAAATGGAAAATATCTTAAAAGGAACGAGGTGCCTTTAGGTTATCATAAAAATCTGCCTCTTCTACACCCTCTTTTCAAATGGGATGCATGCCTGGTGGCTGCAGGTCCCCTGCTTTAAAGTAGCAGTGAGAGTGTGTGGCTGCTCTGTTCAAAGGTGTTGCTTTGCTGCTGTTCTTTGGCCTGGTATGTTGGAGTGAGGAATCACACTTCTTCCAGCACCTCTCAACTATCCAGTCTAAGCTGAATAGCCAGGTAAAAACTAGTAAGCCCAGGTGTAAGAGCTATCTTTGTGGTCCAATGCTATTTTTGTAGTCATCTAATCCTTCCTATAGGATTAACACCTATGCTTTGAAAGGGAAGAGAGGGGGAAGAAGGGCAGAGGGTCTCCAAGTGTCCTGGCAGTATTAGGTACAGAGCAACAACACTCAGACCAGTGCTTCTTGCCTTTAATCCCACCTTTCAGGAAATAGACTTCTGCTAAATATGAATTATGCATTTCATTTTACGCCAGAAAGGAGAACTGTTTAAATGTCTTCAGATGCTGACAGCATTGTTCTCCTGTGAGTACTTTTTGAGCCTTCTTTGAAGTATAAATTTCTGACAGGGTTATTTGCTTAAGAACCTTGTGCTCAATCTCATCTGCGAGGTTATTTTTATATTTTTTGCTTATTGTGAACAGTTCTTGGTTGGTTTTCTTTCATTTCAAAACTGTAGATACATACATAATTTTTAACAGTTTCAAATAACTGAGAAAGTTATGCTGTTAAGAACATGAGATTGTTATTTTTAGTAGTGACTACAAATGCATATGACTTTAGAAATAGTAATGAAATTACTGAAAAAAATTTTCACAATCATTTCAGTGTAAAAATAATTTGGCAGTCTGATAAAAGGCTAATCAGTACAAGGGATTTTTTTGGTGATTAACCCTGAAAGAGCAAATGCATTTTAAACCTTGTATTTAACCTTTGTGCCCTGTAGTATTTAAGTGACCAAATTGTCACATTTCATTTTAGACCATTTGAGCACCCAGAATGGGATAGGAAGAGGACATCAGTGGAAGAAATGCCTGCCTTTATGTGGTGGCAGGTTTGAACAACGAATGTACCTTTTTCTTTAAGATGAACATAAAGGAATTATTTTCTCTCCTATGAGCTGCTACTACGGTACAAGCAACTGTAATTAAAACCCAAAGCAACTCAAACTTCTTTCTGACCCGTTTGCAGCAGTTTTGAAGAAGAGAAGGAGAACAGAGTAGTCTGTGTTTCCATGTGAAACTATTTGTTACTTCAACAAAAAATGGGAAATACATTTTTCAATGTTCAGAAGAAAATGTTTATTTTATTTGGTTCTTTTAAGCTGGTATTACTGCTCAGTAATGTAACAACAAACAAACAAAGAAAAACCTTTCAATCAAAGATCCTGTTCAAGCTGGGATCGGAGATTATTTGGCTGAACAGATAAAAAATGGTAAAACTTCTATTTGACCCTAAACATATATACTTATTTTTTGGTACATAATTAGTGAAATAATTGCCAAATTAACTGTGGGAGGTGGAGTAATGTGTCCAAACTTGCTTCTTCTAAAGCTCTGGATCTCTTCCAGATATAACCATGTACTCTTTTTTTTTTTAAAAAAAAAAAACCCAAAATGTATTGCAGTCTGTGTCAAAGAATGGTCTAAACAAGTATGTAGAGGGGTATTTTTTTAAAAATTACTGGCATTTGCTAGAACATGGAAGAATTGTTGAACCTATTAAAATATTCACCACTCGAAGATCGTAAGCAACATACTATTTTGGATTTTGGTGAGAGTAAAGTGAGGCTGAATTGAGTAGGACTGAGATAATGAGCAGATAGCAAAATATTAAATATATAATGCGTAAAGCAGGCTAGTTTGACTTCATAGCTTGCAGCTAAATGTGGTGATGCACATTATTCATAATTTAGAACTTGACATTCCCTGAAAATGTAAAGCGACTTTTAAAATGTGATTTCACAGAGCTAAATGAAAGACCAGTTCAAAATGCATTAAGCAATAAGGATGTGTAGCTGGAAGTCAGAGAGCTTCTTTTCATTGTAATAAATTTATAATATTATTTTGGTGTAAGTAAAGATGCCACATGAAGAGAAAAACAGGAATTCTCAGTAAGTCTGACTGGGGCTCACCTCATCTCAAATCATTCAAACAGATGTCAGGGCTTCTTGTTGTCAGGGTGAATGATACACCTGTATTGCTCAGGAAAGTTCCCTGCCAGCGTACTCAGATATCTGATTTGGGGTGTGGGAAGGGGTTGCTCTCTGGAGCTGCAGTATTTTTTCATTGATTGTACAGGAATCTGGCTGTCAACACAAAAGGAGCAGGGGACTGCCACCTGCTGCAGGTACTTCCCAGCTCCTGGGATTGCATGTGACTCTCCCCCAGCTGTATTCCATCAGTACACCACGTCCTCCTGTTTCCTTTCCCTTGCTGCTCCACAGGGTGGTGGTGTCTGTGGCAGCAAGTGCTCTGGAGGTACAGTCTCGCCACCAGCCTTCATTGCTTCCATGCTTCCATGCCAGTGTCCTCCATGGAGCAGATTGGTGCTGGCATGGAGCAGGGAAAGCAGCCAAGCTCTGGCTTATGCAGGTGCTGCCACGGGGCTGTGGAACAGGAGCCAGTGAAGCTTGCCTAGAACTGCTGTCTGAGGCATGGCAGCGGGGCCATGCTTCATGGCTGGAAAATGCCTTTCAAGTTCTGTGGAAAACTTGTGTTTTCTTATAGGCCTTGTAACCACGCTTAAGTCAGGCACAACTGTTGACTTCAGATGATGTCATTGGTGTGGCACACTCACTCCTGAATGCTCCCTCTGTCAGCTTGTGTTTACTGTACCCTGAATGATTCCTGGTTTGCTTCCATACCCAGTAGACTGAGCTCTTAATTTATTGTGTTTAAATTTTTTAGTATGGATGTCATGGAACTGAACTGAATCAAGATCTCTCTGAAACCTTGTGAGTTCCTGCTTTTGTGGATTTTGTACTTCTCTTTCTGGTCCTGCAAGACCAGAGTTTCATCAGGCTCTAAATCTCAGCAGATTTTATATGCACAGCATTTCCTTTGAGAGAACTGTCAGATTTTATTTTGAGATAGACTGATCAAAGATAAAATTAGTTTAGAATAATAATATTTACAAATACTAGAGAGTAAGAAGCATTTCATTTTATTGAGGCATACTCCAGAGAAAATGCCAAGTGACATAAACACTACAAGACTGCTGTTCCATCGTTTAAATGCCTATAAGAAAAAAACCTTTATGAAAACACTCAGCAGGTTTTAATTGGAGGCTTTTACTCATGATCTGAGATCAGACAGCCATGCTCTTCTCAGCCAACCTTGAGCGGTGTGGTAATGTGGGTGGGCTCTCTGCCTTTTTTCCTCCTGGTCAAAGATCTCCACTCAGAGACACTTTTTCTTACTGTGAGGAGAGATGAAGTTTGGTCTTTGTCAGACAGAAGTCCATCAAATACTAGCTAGACACACATACATACTCACTGGCATGTTACTGTTCCTCTGGTTGTGCTGTATCCACTTGCTGAAGGATAACTGATAAACCCATTCTGGCTCCAGCCAAACTATGAAGACCTGGGACTAGTCTGGAAGCAGGAGTATTTACTTCTAAATTATTTGTAGGTGTGTTTTCAGAGCAATAAAGTAATATCATTCTTACAATCTAATGTGTTTATTATTCTTCTGTTGCCTCCAAGGAAATGCACATAGCAGGAAGCTCTTTTGTTGAAACAGTGCATGTTTGTGCCTATGTACAGTGATAGATGGAATGGAAAGTGTGGGGAGCTTTCTGTTAGAACTGACATACAAGGCACAGTGGTCAGTGAAGGCTGGGTGGTGAACACTGGGAATGCTTTTGGTTTAATGAAGCTGGAGAACATGAAGTGAGTGTATTCAAATATATTTGCACTTGAGACTTACTTTGGATGCCATTGTGTCAGATCAAAAGTGCTCTATCTAGAAAAACAGAGATCTTTTTTTCCCTTCCTTCTTTGCATTGTCTTGGCATTTTACTATGAATTATTTTAGTTATTGCAAGGTTATGGTGAATGGTTTAAAAAATTTGTACTTTTATCAGTGATTGTTCTTTATGTGTTTTTTGACTGTACTCATGAGGTTAATGTTTCCTACACAAATATTAACAAACAGTTAATAGCTTGAGTGAATATTGCTTCCTGGTGGCTTATGTCTCTCAGAAGAACTGGGAATATGTTGGGTAAAAACCTGTTCAGCAAGTACTTGGAGAAGTGAGCTTGGCTCTTCCCTTCAGACATTCAAAACCAGCCAGGCATTGTGTCCTGCAGGGTGACAGGGTGACAGTGCTGCTGTGGTGGCACATACATCCTGTGTTTTCCCTGGAAAAACATCATCACTTTATTTTCTCTGGTGTAAGCCTGACTACTGGGTATTTACTTTTCACAGTTAATATTAGAGAATGTTAGATAAATTACCTTTGGAAAGATGCTTTTTCCACCTAGGGTATTTATTTTTTGGTATCCCAGTGGAACAGAGACCAGACTGCATTGGAATGCTTTTGGGAGGGGGTGGGGTTGAGCAGCTGCCCACTCTCAAGTAGGCTGTTGGTATGGGCACTGCCTGGAGATGCCAGGGCCTGGGGTCAGGCTCTGAGTTGGTCTGCCCACCTATAATGGTTGTCTTTTCTTCACTTGGTTACTATTGTTTAATTTTACTCTATTATTTACTGGGCTAAAAGGGAGGGGGCCAGTCTGGACGCTGAGTGCAAGACCAGTAGTCCAGGATGTGATTGTTCTCTTGTAACAGCAGGGTTTGTGCAATTTAAGGGGTTATTATTTGTTCTGAAGTGAGTGTAGACCTGTGTTTCAGGGCCTCTTGAGTTAAAATAGGTGCATTTGTCCAAGGAACAAAAATATTTGATTTCAGTGATGGGCCTTTTTATACAGAGATGGGTTTTTGCAGAAGACTTGCTGGTGAACTGTAATTTGTACTGTTTTCTGCAGGTGTGGATTTAATGGATGGGCTGATGAAAAGAATCCTTACAATCAGCAGAGCAGTGGCTCTGGGAGCTAATATTGGGCAAGAACATCTGGTCTGTATAGAGGGAAGGCTTTCAGTGTGGTAGACTCCTCCAAATTACTTGCCAGCTCTGTCAGGTTAGCACAGACAAGCCTGGAGCAGCCTCAGTGCCTCTCTAGCACAGCAAGCAGGAAGGTTGGGATAAGCACACATGACATCAGAACCCAGGGCTCAAGCCTGTTCCATATCAAGCAGCGTGCAGCAAACCCCGAGTCCTTGGTGTTTTATATGACAGATCTGTTCTGGTTTCACTGTGGTGTACACAGATGTACATGCACTGCCTGACATCGCCTGAAGGGCTGTGGGATAAAACAAAAATTCACAGCAGAAATTAGCATTGGTAGACATAAGAAAACTATATCCCAAGTCTCCCTCTTCTATTTCACAGTCCTTTTCCCTTAAAAAACTAAAAGTGCACTGAAGATGGATTCAGAGCTGCCATCCATCGATGGATGGATATAATCTTTAGCTTTAAAACTAGTGTAATTGTTGTCAACTGCCTTGTGGGTATGGTTGTAATATCCGATGATTTTGTAAACAGTTTTGGCAGTGTCGTTTCCTGAATAATTCCTTAGCATAATAATTTTTCTGCCACTAATTAAAAGTGTCTTTGTAACCCTAGGCTTTGTTTTCTTCTTACAGCAAAGAGCTCCAGGGAAAGTTTTGCATGATGCTGTTTGCAACCACCTGAACCTTGTTGAAGGCGACTATTTTGGCCTTGAATTTCCAGATCATAAAAAGATGATGGTATGTAAAAGAATTCATTTTCAGCTGGTTTTCATCTGCATGCACACTGTATTCTCTTCTTCTGCTCCTTACTTGTAAGATATATTTAATCCTCAGTCTTCAAAAGGAAAAGGACTTTAAAAAAAATTCGTTCTTGCCTAGTGGAGTTGAAGAAATGTTTTTAAAACCTGATTGTTCCTGTCAGATTTCATCTGCATTGAAAGTAATGGCTAATTCAGACACAAGTTGGGAAAGCGTTTTGTTTTTCCAAGTTGCTGTACAGAAGCCAAAGGCTGGACTGATACAGAGCCTCACCTCCTGATTTTATAGTCTTGCTTGATTTGAAGTGCAGAATAAACTTTCTCTGCTGATAGAAAAGTTGCAATGGTTGTGACAGAGTTCATGAAAAACATTATGGGGCAAGAAATGGATAGATAAAATATTACAAGGTTAATAAGAAGGAAAGCTAATCTAAGAACCCCCCAAAAATTGATGGGAGTCCTTTGTGGGGAGCTGTGTGGCACAGGCAGGTGTCCTGGTCCTGACACTCAGGAGACTGAGATCAGCTGCTGGCAACATTCAGGCATGGCACTACCCATATCATGTACCAGAGAAAGCCACAGGCTGGTGACTTCTTAGTCTTTAATGACTTTCTTTTTGAAGTTTGTTTTATTTTAGACTTACCATGTAACCTATTAGCGTGTGTGCTAGTTATCTGGATTGCTTTGCCAGTACGTTCTGACGTGCATTGGATTTTGTGCCTGTTAGGTGAATTTTGCACCAGTAGTCTGGATGACCTAAAAGAGATGACTTAGGGCAATTGTTTAAAAAAAAAAATCTGTCGTCTTTCCATCTAGCTAAAATATGCATAAAGAACAATATTTCTTAATGAAAAGAACAGTAGGAATCTCTTGTCTGTCATGCCTTAGTACAGGCACAGACATTAGACAATAGACATTAAAACAGAATGCTAGTGGTCATAGGGTTCTAGGTTAACTATAATTAAACGGGATTTTTTTTTAAATGGATGTTAATCTTTAGAAGGGGTCTGCTTCACAGTGTGCTGCTGGAGTTACATAAAACACAGTTCACTAGAAGGGATAGCATTCTGCCAGATACCCTTGGCTAATGCTTGAGGTAACTTGAGAGCTTAATGTAACTTTTCTTAGCACTGCAACTGTACAGTACCATTGCAGCAGAGGGTCCATGCAGCTCTGTTAAGAATGGCATTCTAGCATTATTGATGTATGTATTTAAAACTGAAACAAATCCTAACATCTTTTGTACATACAGTTCGTTTTTAGTTTTCTAGAAAATAGAGAAGGTCATTTGATCAACCTTCTCTACTTCACAGGTCATTAAGTTTTAAATAGATGACTGTCTGCATTTTGCTCAGAGACCTGAAATAAACTAACAGTTTTCAGTCTTGTGAAAACAAAGTGGTTTGTTTGCTTGAGGCAGAACACAGGAGAGATTGAGGTGCTGCCACTGCCTGAGGCCCTCACAGTGGCAGGAATTGACTGGCTGGAAATATGTCCAGACAATCACAGTGGGGGAGGCAGGGCTCTGATGAAGAGAAAGATGGAGAAAACCCTTAAGCACAGTGCCAGTTTGACATGAAGGAAAATGCTTCCATGCACTGAGCATGGTAACTCAGCTAGCCCCTACTCCTGCAAGAGGAGTACTAACCAAATATTTGAGAGCACCAGTCCATGTTCTTGCTGGTTGGTCCAGTCTTTGCTTCTGAAAAATGGGGAGCTCCACAAACCTTGCCCATATCTAGTCAGCTGTACCCCAAGAATGGTGAAAGTCAGTGGAATTAATGCCTTCAACCACCCAAAAGCAACTCACAGAAACTCTGAAGCAGAAGATTTGATTATGAATTGTTGTTTCAATGTGGAGCAGCACTCCGAGAGTATTATTTACACTTAAATTACTGTAACCAGTTTATATGATGCAATTGAGGTGAATGTTCCCATGGGATTTAAAATTTTCTGAGCTTCATAAAGGCCATAATGTAGAACTCAAGCATTGTGCAAGTAAAAAATCCTACAGTTAATGGTATGTCTGAGAAATAAAACATACATACATATTTAATATTCATATCATCTGAAAAGAATGAGTTGCTTTTCCAGTGTAGAGTGCAATGTAAAAGGAAAAATAAATATTTAGAGCATATTTGTTTGGATGTAATTATATGTATGTGAAGTCATATATTCATAATTGGGCTGTGTTTATTTCAACATGCAAGGCTCCAGACCTCATCTGACATACTGACAATGGTATGTCAACTTGCCTGGCAGCTGTATATATTCAAGCATGCCATGCTTGGAGCAGACAGGATCTGCTTGGGAGATGATTGTGGAGGGTCTGAGTGTTCCACTTCCTGCTGGGACAAGGAGAAAAACGAGGCACTGTCGCCAAGCGTGGGGTTTCACAGAGTTTCATCACACTTGATGTCTGCCCCAATTCTCCAGCTGCTGAAATCTGGTCACCATTGTGGAATGCCAGCCTTTGTTTAACAAATAAATAATCTAGCCTTGTAATTCTGGAGAAAATGAAAAACATTAATCTTAATTAAATCCTCGCATTAGTTTTCCTTTCCAGTTTATAAAGCAGTCACAGACTGGTGGTGTTTAGGTACGGTGTGGGAGCTGCATGATGCAGAGGTTTTGATTGCTTGAGTTTGGCCATAGCGGTGACATTGTTGTTTTGCCCCACCTTTCTCACTACATGCATTCAGGACATGGATTTGCAGTATCCAACAATCTGTTCAAAGATGTTATAACTTGCTTGTAGGATGGCTGGGAAAGTAGAGAAAGGAATGGTGCACTTTTGTGCTCATGCTGTACCATAAACCACCCTGAGGAGAAGAGAGGGGTTGGGTTTTTTTGGCATCAAGTAAAATACATTTTTCTCATAATCTCATAAATTGGCTATTTCATATTGAGGATGTCTTTTTCCCCTCTCATTAAACTTGGCTAAGTCCCTCACCTTTGTTGCAGATCATGTACATGCAAACTTTCTGAAAAAAACAGTTTTAAGTTATTCAAGTGTCAAAGTGTGTCAGGATCAGTTTAACGTGATAAAAACTGTATTGCTGTTCTTGGATAACCAAGTTTCTTTAATCTCTGAAACAAAAAATGCAGACCTTCCTAGACTGAGAAAGATAAGAAGAATTCCATTGAGTAACATTAGTGCGTGGGAAAGGGCAGGGCTGTGAGGTCTCTGCTAATTGGAATCACTCATATTAGTAATGACAAAAATGGCACATGGCATTGGAGCAGTTACAGTAGTGATACAGGCCTACTCCTGTCTGGCTTCTTGGGTGATTTTGGGAAATGGATATTTTGAGTATGTTTCAGTCTCTGCATAATCTAAAATTATTAAAGGTCAAAGAAGTAGTAATATTAATACATACTCTTTTTCTAGAGGAAGACTCAGTTAATTTGGTTTTTTATGGCTTTAACCTTTGTGAGGGTTGTAGGGTGTTCTTCCACAAATTCCAGATGTCTTCAAGGGAGGCCCTGTGCAATTTAGTGAGATAACAAAATATAAATCATGGGCATGGGTAGTTACCAGCTGAGGACTGTGAGCTGTCTCCAGGCCCTGTGAATCATCTGGCTCTTACCTTCTGCATGATTGTCCCTTGGCTTTCTGTAACATTTTGCCCCAGCCTTTCTGACTTGAGACTGCAGGATGGGGAGATAGGCTCTCAAAACTGTATTTCCACCCACTGCTTCACTTTTGAAAGCTGAAGGAAAGACCCACACACTGTCCTGGAAAATGGGTTGTCAAGTGAATGACATGCAGAAGTTATGCTGTCCCTAGTTAAGAATGCCTGGGCCTTCATTTCCCAGGTTTATAGAAAAGAGAAAATTTTCCATAGCTCTAAAGTAAGCTTTCTCCTACACATGCCTTGTCCTGTTGTCTGCTTCACACCTGTGATCTGAGAGGACATTCCTCCTGCAGGTGGTGTGAGGGAGGCTCCTTCATCTCCATGGAGCCCAGCAACAGAGCTCCACAATTATGCCCAGACCTCATACTGGGATTCCTGTTGAATCCCCCATACCAGTAGGCTGCTGCCATCTCATTTCTCCATGTGTCCAGCATTCCCAGGCTCAAAGGCAAGCACCAGCTCCATTCACTTCCCTTTCTCAAGATTATTCAGGGTTTGGAACCCAATGACAATATAGGACTGTCTTTTCCTAAACTCCTCATTTCAGTTGTTCTTTCCACAAAATTAATGGTTCCTGACCACATATGCTATGACTGTTGGTGTCTGGAACAACTGAGGGGGACATTTCCTCACTGTTTCCCAGTTCTCTGAATCTCTATTGCTTTGAAAGCTGTGCCCATTCACAGTGCTGTTTCCTGAGCATCTCTCAGAATTTGGGGGAGAAAATCCACCATGCATAATTAAGGAAAGCATAATGACCACACTGGAAAAAAAATTGGTAACTGATAATCTAGGTATTGCAATTAAAAATGCTCCTCTGGTAGTTTGCTTAGAGATGATAACACCACCTTCTTTTGTTTTCAGGTGTGGCTCGATCTTTTGAAGCCTGTTATGAAACAGATTAGAAGTAAGTACTTCCTTGTTGACATTTCTTTCCTCAGTCTGAGAGTACTTGAATAAATTACAACTGTGATGGTTGCAATCTTTATATTCTCGACCTTCTGCACTAAATTTTGTTGGAATTATTTTTTAATTCTGGCCTGTCCTTAGAAGATGGACCTGTGAAGTTATGTCACATGAGCATATGAATGGGCTGACCCCACCCCATGGGAGGCTGGGGTTTAGTCAGTCACTGGAAGAGGCACTGGTGGCAGCGGAGGGAACAATTTTGTAGGGAAACAGAGAGCAGTAAAAGAAGGACTAAAGGAACATACATTGCTGACTGGTAGTAGCAGGAATCAGAATAGAAGAAAAAGAACAGGAAGGCTGTAGTACTGGGAAAGAGCTGGCAGACGTATTACAAGTGTGTGGACATTGCTGCAGAACCTGTGACTTTTGGAGACCAAGAGGAGGAAACAATTGGGACAGGGGAAGCTACAGTGGGTGGTAGGAAAGAACAGGAAATTGTAAATAGCCATTAGCTCTGGAAAAAGTAGAAGTGAACAGGAAAGGTTCTGATTATTTAGTTTCTCGTGTCAAGTATCAGCCAAGTTCTTAATTTATTGAGCTTTGCCACTGAGATTCAGTTTTTCTAGGTGCTTTTCTGGTCATATTAGTCTGAGTGTATGTTCTGGCAGCTCTCCCTCTCACAAGACAGGAATGCATTGGTCCTTTTGTCACTGGTCACACTTGTAAGAATTGGAACAAATGTGCTGTTCTTAAAACAGAAATAATAATTTGTTAGTGGACTTAAAAAGTAGAGTGTATTTTGGCTCCTTTCTGTTCTGAGGCAAGGGAAGTAGATACACATATATTTTATTGGATCAACTGATGTAATTGCTAAAAACATACTTAGTTTTGGCAGAGTAGCCCTTGACCAAGTTACTGTTCTCTTTTATTGTGTGTAAATTTTATTGGCCAGTTTCCAAATATCCTGCATACTAACAAAGGACAAGAGCTTAGCATGTCTGTATACACTGCAGGTTACATGAATCATCCCTTGTACATTGTTGTGTATATTTGGCCAGCTATTGGCCATGTTATTGATGTTTGTTAACTTCCTTTGTTGTTGTTAACTTTGTTGTTAACATTTTCCCTAGGACCGAAGCACATTGTTGTAAAGTTTGTGGTAAAATTCTTCCCACCTGACCACGCTCAGTTGCAGGAGGAACTGACAAGGTTAGTAGCTGTGTGATTATTTCTTCTTGTTAAATCTCTGATGGACACAGGGGAGAACATGGAATTTGAAATGACTGGGTGAGGATCAATGACTGCCTCTTACTTCCAGCTTGGTGTTATTTGTCCCAGTCTTGAATGCACCTGAAAAAATAGGCCCTAAGATTCAGCTGCAGTCTATGCTGAGAGGTTCTGCAAAGTGCAGGAGTCCTTTGCATCCTTGGATATGGAGTCCTGGGGGAGCTTTACTAACCCCAAGAGAAGTCAGTTTGGCAGCAGAATTCTCTGTTTGGTGTGATGAAGTCATGTATCTCTGCCCTGGGGTACCCCTCTGCCAAGGGACATGTGTGACTCTGCACGCTCTTTTGGGAGAGAGCTGTTTTGTGTGAATTGCTGATTTGCAGCAGCATTGGGCCCTGTCTGTACAGCCAACACAAATGCCAAAGGCTTGCACAGGTGGGAGTGTGACTTGGGAGATGGAGAAATGCAAGGGAGAAAGAATTAAATGAAAAATAAGAATGTAGAGAAAGATACACTCATATGCAGACAGAGTACCTTAATACTAATGTTTAAATGCTTTTCAATGCATTTCAAAAACTTCATTTAAGATTTGAATTTCACACTGTATTGGCACTAAAACTCCTATTTCTCTGTGGGTAAATATGTGTAAGAGGCACCTGTTAAGGTTCTTTCTCACTAGCAGATCCTTCATTTATGGTCAGAAACATTGTTTTGCAGCAGTATTTTTTTACTGCAACTTTTCACTCTTTTTATAGTATGCAATATTATTAGCTTTTAGTTACATGTTTCCATTCTGATTCAGAATTTTCACTGTTAGTTTTTATTTTCAATCTTCTCAAAAGACAAAGTCTTCTTTTGCAAAGAGATCTGGTGTCCTTATGACTTGCATTATAAAGAACAAGTCTATTTTTGTGATGTTCACTGTTCATCTTTGTCATGTTTTATTTTGGCAATAGAGCATTGGAATCAAAAAAATAAATTATTGCTATTGCTTGATGGCCTGGAAAGAGAAAAGTATAAATGTGGGATAGGAAGAAGGAGTATTTACTTAGTAAAGACTAAAGAATAAAAGAAAGCAAAAAGAATAAAGGGGTGAATGAAAACTTGTAACATGATGTTATTAATGAAACATTTCTGTTTCTGAATAGATATTCTGCATATCTGTTTCTCAGTATATGAACTGAAGGTTAATTTTTGGTGATCTCTCTCTATACCTGGATATGTGTCTCTTAATCCTAATGATTTTTTTTGTTAGATTTTAAATATGTATGCTAAGAGACTTGAATATATGTACACAGCAGTGTGTAGGATGTGAAAGAATATCCACAGGGAACTGCTTCATCACTTAAGGAAAAAGAGACTATAACATTTTTGCACTATGTTCCTCTACCAGGCTGATTTTTGTATGGGTAGACAGATGTCTGCAGCTTTCAAAAGGATGTTATGTTGATCTACTGTATTATTTCAGTATGTACACACACAGTACTTTTCCATACTCCTCAAATCAGCTTGCCCTTTTCATTTAGTGTACCTGTATCTTCTCATTCAGAAACTTACTTTTCAAATGAGATCTTCTCTCTAAAACTATTAAAATCAAGTCTTATTAAAATTACTGAGATCCTAGTATGAGTTCTCCAGAAGAGCTGCAGTCTTTGGAAGGCTTGTAAAAATGTGTCTCACCACTTCAGATTTCATATCAGCTAAAAATGCCCATTGCTAGCTCTTTTTTGTTGTTGTTTTTTTGGAGGGAAGAATTGGATACTGAGTAGAAGCAAGCCAATTTCTGTTGAAGCTAAAAGAAATTTAAATGATGAAATAATGTCTTGTACTTCTATTGTCTCTACATTTAAAATGGTGGTGTAGAATAGCCCTGCATGGCTGAAGTGATTTTGGCAGTGTTAGAAAGGGTTGCTACATGGACAGTGCCACAAAGGTATCAGAGCTAGCTTGAGTTGTTTGATCAAGATTTTGTGCTCACGCCCAAATGAGTGCCAAGGTGGAAGTTTAGAGTTCACTTTGTATTCTACAAGAACCAACTGATAGTTCTGCATCACTGGTTTATCTGTCATTTCTTCATGGTTAGAAGCAGTTGCATTATCTCTTGCTAAGTACTTAATAGCTGTCACGTTTGCTAGCACTGTCATATCTTGTTGCTCTGGTTCCAAACAGAGGGAAGAAGAGAGAAAAAGAGAGATATCTTAGTTCTTCAAAGCAGCCACCATGTACAGCTCTAATGGCAGTAATACAGTATCGGTTGTGTTTTATTTACCCCCTAAACTTAGGTAATTGAGATCAATTCTGTAGATTCCAAAACGTGAATGGAATGTGCAGTCGAAGCCAGAGTTGGGATACTTTCCCCTCTTTCCCTCCTGCTTTGTGTAAGTCTTTGTTCACTTTTGTTTTGCAGGTACCTATTTGCATTGCAAGTGAAGCAGGACTTGGCACAGGGAAGGCTAACATGCAATGATACCAGCACTGCCCTCCTAATCTCACATATAGTACAGTGTAAGTTCCCTTTTTAGTTCTTTCCAGACAGATAAACAGGTTGATTGGTTGGACATGCTTTGCAGGGTTACCTGTTAGTAGCTGCTGTAGGGACAGGTTTAAGCCATATGGACAATTTATTGTACTTCTATATAATGGCATTCAAATAGAGATAATTTACTCTTTCAAATAAAGAAGAGTTTCTGATTACTGGATTTGAATTTTCAAAGCATATGATAGGCTGCCAAAGACCATTTAAAAACTAGACTTTGTGGGCAGTGGCAAACGTTGAATTCTGCAGAAATCCTGTTTTATTATACTTTGCATCATGTCAGCAGCGTATTCAAATTCCTGGAGATCTGTATGCTGTCTAGAAAATGTAGTAAATAAACATGCTTAGAATGCCAGACTAAATCACAGTCCTAAGAGGAAACTGATAGAGAAGAAAAAGAAAACAAAAGATTTTAAGGCCCCCCCTGCCTTTTTTAATTGCAAAGTATGCACAATAACACTGTCCAGTAGAATCATACATTAATTTTGTTCATAACATCAGAGCTTCTTTTAGCTTCCACATTACTTGAAAGACAGTGTATGTTTTCCCTTTCAAGACTTTATGAATATTCATCTTGAGAATAACATTAGAAAAAAACACTTAGCAACAAGTATAATGAGTGTAATAGACATTGTTTTGCATGGTCCGTGTACAATTCTGTATTGTGAACTTCCACTGTAATGCTGTTGTATGGAAATTACAGTCAACAAAGACATTTGGAAGCTCATTGGAGGTGATCAGGTAACTCTCATGATTCTTTGTCACAGTCTGTTAGAGAGTTAGGGCAGTTTCTCACCAGTTGCTGTTGGAAAGGCAGGTATTTTATGGTTCTGTTTGCTATGATCATCATTGACCAGAGTGACTGAGTAGCAGTAAGATGATGTGAAATTCTGTAGTCATACCATTTTAAAATTGAGTATTTTGGCAGCACAGACATAAAAAAATAAAATCCCTGACTCATGAGGTTTTTGTCTCTTGTATTTTCCTGTTACAGTGTCCAGCAATCCAGATGTATTTCTTTTCTTGGTTAAGCTAGTTCTAACTTTCTTAATCTCAGACAATTAAAAAAATCTTGATCATTTGGGGAAATTGAGTCTCATTTGCCAAACTGCATTCTAGGAGGCTGAGTTTTCCTACTAAGTGTCTGTGCACCAAAGAAAGAAGTTGAAGAGTGGACACCCGAATGCATGTGTCTCTCTTCATTTGACCTATTGCTTTATGATCATGTTTGTTAAAAACCTCTGCTAGAAGTTTGCAATTGTCCTTTTTATTTGTCCATCTTGTGTCTCATGAATGTTTTTCTGTGAAAATTTTCTCCAGTAAGAATCTATAGCTGTATCTTACCTGCATGGCTGTCTCTATTTATTTTGTCTCTAGCTTATTTTTCAATAGCAAAAGAAATATTATGTATTTGTCTGCAGTAAAAATCAGAGTAAACAGATGATAAGAGTAATGGTATTAAAAGGTAAAGATTGAGAATGCAGGTTAGTTATTGTATGTCTTACTAATGCTGTGCCAATGAGTAGTTTCCATGGGGAATATCTGATTCCAGGAAGCCCATATATTATGTATGCAAGCTTATATCAAAAGTTACAGACTGTTACTTATCATAAAATCACAATATGACAGCAAATAGGTTTCTGCTAAATTAGCATGTATATTACAGAATGAAATTTTTATTTGAAGCATTCAGTTTAAAACTACCTTAAAAGCATTGTAAAAAGTGTTAGAAGTGAGAGGACACTTGGATACTGCAAACGATGCACTACAGTGAGTGTGTGAAGTATGAAGATGGGCAGACCATGAGCCAGAGGGTGCCCAGGTTGCCAAGAAGGCCAGTGTCATCCTGGCCTGTATCGAGAATAAAGTGGCCAGCAGGACAAGGGCAGTGATTGTCTGTCCCCCTGTACTCAGCACTGGTGAGGCCACACCTCAAATCCTGCATCCAGTTTTGTGTCCCTCAGAAAGACACTCAGGTGCTAGAGTGTGTCCAGAGAAGTGCAAGGAAGCTGGGGAAGGTTCTGGAGCAAAGGTCTTATTAGGAGCAGCTGAGGGAGCTGAGGTTGTTTAGCCTGGAGAAAAGGATGACTGGGGGGCCTTATCTTTCTCTACAATTGCCTGACAGGCGGTTGTAGCCAGGTGGGGGTCAGCCTCTTCTCCCAGGTAACAAGTGACAGGACAAGAGGAAGTGGCCTCAAGTTGTACCAGGGAAGGTTTAGATTGGATAATAGGAAAAATTTCTTTCTGGAAGTAAGAAATTCAAGCATTGGAATTGGCTTCCCCAGGAAGTGGTAGATACCATTTAAATACCATTCCTGGAAGTATTTAAAAGATGTGTAGGTGTGGCACCTACATGGTTACTGGTGGACTTGACAGCACTGGTTAGTAGTAGTTAGTAGTTGTGTAATGAATGCACTTGCAAGGTAAGAGAAAAACCATCAGCAGTGTAAATAAGTCTTTGGCTAAATTGCACCAAAAGATTTTAAAGAATAGTTACATATGAGGCTGAGAATATTTATAATATAACTCCCTCTCATTCTCAATGGAGTGCTACTAGAAAGTCATTTAAGGTGGAAAAGGAGGGTAAGGTGGTAAGTAAAAGCTTGTGGAGTACAAGGTCAGAGAGAACAAATTCAGAAGTAATTTGAAAGCCAGGAAGACAATTTTGATAATGGATTAGCAGTTGAAAAATGCTGAAAATATTTTAGAAATCAGGTAGAGGTGAAGAAAGTGTCTTCTGTACTGTTGACTCTGAAGAAAGCCCTACAGGAGGTGTGTTAAGCTCATCTGTGTACACAGACATAGGGGTTTTGAACTGCATTTTGAAGAATCAGGCCCCTGTTATTTGAGGTGTTGCAAACTTTGGTGGGTTTATGGCTTCATTAAAGAACAGAAACTTGCCATTTATTTGAGGTAGGATTAAAAACAGACCTTGAAGCATTTTGAGTCTGGGATGAGTAAAACTGGAAGCAGAGAGCTGTTTCTGAGATGGGGACAAATGGGACAATTTTAAAAAGGGAAATTCTCAAAGCTTATGTAGTATTTCTGCTGTTTTAAGGAATGATTGAGAGCAGATGGGGTGAATGAGGGGGTGTAAATCAGACAGTCTCAGTTTTCAACTCTTTTCCACCTCTGACCTTCAAAGTAAAAAATGTCATCATGTGTCTGCAGGCAGTTTGGGTCAAAAAAGCTACTGCTGTGTCATTCACAGATGCTTTGGTTCCTCATTTTTAGTGCCAACACCAGGATGCTGTTTCCCCTGTGCATTTAAGGTACATCTGATCCCAGTTTGTCAGAAATACAGTGTTTTAAATGTGATCTGAAACCTTTCCTTTTTCTGAACAGACTTAGTTTGAACAGGACTGGATCAAGGGTTTGTGTACATGGGCGGAACTGAGGCAAGGATGAAGCCAGGTGTATCTGAGCATGGGTCTATCATATCCTGGGTCAGCTGTGCAACAGCGTGTCTGACTGCATGGATCTATCATATCCTGGGTCAGCTGTGCAATAACATGTCTGACTGCAACCTGCATTTAATTTGGGGGCACTGTATTTTAATTTCCCTGACGTTACCAAGGTAGCAGCCTTTGTTGCAGTGATGTTGTTATTACTCCATCAGGTTTGCAGGCAGAAGCTGCTATGCCTGTTCAGTGAAAAAACTAGCAGCAAGATTTTCAGAGACATTCCAAGAATAGCATGCAACAAGATAGTAATTTGGCACCCACAGATAGATTGCCTGCCCCTCACCCCCACACCTGCCAAAAAAAGGAAATTTCACTGAATGGGCTGCAAAATGGAAGGTGGGTGTGCCATACTGTTGCACACACAGTGTTGAGTAACTGCAGCAGATGGAAGCAGCTCTGAGGAGGAGGGAGACAGAATGTGTCTCAAACTGCTGCAGAATTAGAGGAAGACAAAGGTTTCATAATCCCATGAGGTGCATTACAAGATGGTGTTAAAACAAGCAAACAGGACCATCTTTTTGACTTTCTCTCAAAGGTTACCACATGGGACCTGGGCCTGTAGAGGAAGCTAGTGCTTGGCTGCTCCATGGAGAGGCACCTGACCACCATGAAAGAGTGTGAGAGAGATGGATGAGTTCTACTCAGTTAGTGCTGCCTTCCCTGTTATCCCTGCCCTTAACCCCCACACAAGTCAAGGTTGCACTGGTGGCTTCATCTCTTCAGCTGACATCCAACAACTTACTTAGTTGTGGTAGATGGGAGAAATCCTGGGGCTTCTTCTCATGTATTGAATACTACCACAGAGGAGAAGACAGTAATCTGTGGAATATCATGTAGTCAGAATCTGAATCATAAAACCATGACACAGGTTGCAAGGAACTATGTTTGCTTCTCTGCCCTCTTCCCATCTGTCTGGGTCTTTTGGATTGACCAGATTATTTAGATGTAATATAGTTTATTAATAGACACCTTAAAATTCTCCACAGCTGAGATTGGGGATTTTGATGAAACCATAGATCGTGAACACTTAGCGAAGAACAAATATATACCTCATCAAGAAGCACTAGAAGACAAAATCATGGAATTTCACCGTAACCACATGTAAGACTTCTTTGTTTTTGTTATTGGCCTTCTTTTTCTGTAGAGTAGTTCTAATGGTAAGCTTGTGCTAAATCTGAAGTACAAAAGACCTTTGGACCTCTGAGTTTCTCAAAGGTTGCTTCTCAAAAACTGATAAAGCCTATGAACTTTCTGAAGGTTACTCCTGCCTTTTTCCCATCATCATAACAAGATGTTTAAAGCGCAATTGATTCGATATTCATTCAAGCATGCTGTTATTTTACAGTCTATTTCATACAAAATGCTTTAGTGCTGATTTTGTGCATGCAGGTATGATTGTAAATCATGACTGATCAGTCAGGCACTTCTGACAGTAGTCCTTTGGTTTCAAGGACACTGAATGTTGCCTTTCAACCTTTCCATGCTGTATTTCAAGACAGATTGAAGAAGGGGTTTAGTGATAGTTTTAGGAAAAGCACAGAGTGCTTGCAGAATTATGGATTTGGGGGAACAGAATTCAAGATGATAGTGCAAATTTGTGTCCTAATGTCTGGAGAAAGGACAATAAGGCATTTTTTAGCTGCTGAGAACACTTCAAGATGTGAAGTTTCATTTTTGAGCTAGGTTGAATAATAGGCAAGTGGTAGTGATTTCTATGGCAGTAATAATCAAAGCTTTGCATAATTTCATCACAATTAATGATGGTGGTGCTTATGGCTTCACAACACTTATGGTAAGGTTTTCATGACTTCTGTTTTACTTCATCTTGGTATTATATTCACTTTTACAGTGAATAGCATCATTACATGCTTCCATTCATGTTTTTTTTAGTAATATGGCATGTTTTCCAGTGGAAAAATTCTGTTAGAGCTAGTAAATTCTGTTAGAGCTAATGGTTTAAAATCTAGCTGTATCAGGTGTCTCAGAATTGGAGCAATCAAAATTTATAATAGACTGTAAAATCTGTGTATTTGATATTTGTTTAGACTAAGTTGTTGTTCTAGGTGATTTAAGTCTGGGGACATAGAAAAACCATATGGATATTATACCTCTGACAATTTTCAGTCTCTTTGATCAAATGTGTCTTTGTTCTCTGGAGGACCTCTTGATCTCTATTAAAAGGTGTGACAAGCTTGTGAGTGTTGACTGTTCTCTTTCTCTAGGGGACAGACACCAGCAGAGTCTGACTTCCAGCTTTTGGAGATTGCCCGGCGGCTGGAGATGTACGGGATACGCTTGCATCCAGCCAAGGACAGGGAGGGGACAAAAATCAACCTGGCTGTTGCCAACACAGGCATTCTGGTGTTTCAGGTTAGAGCTGCTTGGGACGTGATTTTGTACTTCATAAAGCAGAGAGATTCCTGACAGCAGTAAGAATTCAGGAACTCAGCCATGCCTACAAGTATTCGGTTGGGAAAATGCAGGAAATTCCAAAATTTTTCTAAGAATGATCTTAAACCTGTTATAGCTGCATTAGGTCCTTCACTTCCAGAGACTCCTACCTTATGTGAATGCACAGTGTAGAACTCCATCTGCATCCACAATGTGCTGTTCAAGATGCAAACTGAGCCGTGGCTCATGATTTGCAGGTTGGTCATGCTGACTTCTCCTACATGTAGGAATGGGTAGGTCTTGCAGATATGGTGCATATTAAATGGGTGAGAAACAGAGACAAGTAAAACAGCAGACAGGTGGAGTCCATGCAGAAGGATGAAGGCAGTAAATGCAAACTCTCTGTAGTGTTACTTTGTCAAAGTTTTTACAATTTTCTTGACCAGCCTTGGCCATTGTATCTTTGCTGAATCCATGGATCTTACTTCTTTCCCTTAAAGATTCAAACTGTTTTCCTTTTATTTCTTTCCTCTCGTTTCCTACCCCAGTCAGTCTAGTAACTAGTCATGAAGCATCATTAGTAAATTTGTCAAATTCTCATTCTGCAGTTCCCCTTATGAAAATAACAAATTTGGCTTTTACAGTTGTGAAGGTACAGGTAGTCAGCTGGTGTCAGCTGCTTTCACTTTAGATGCTTACCTGACTCTGTGCTAAAAACAGTAAGTAAGCTGTTCTTTAAAATGTCCCTTTTTACAATTGTCAAGAAAGACTGTTCATTTTAACTGTCTGACTATAATTAAAATACTAGTGTTTCCAGCCTTATAAAGTACTTCGAGTCCTTTCATAAAGAAAAGGAACAGCAACAAACAAGCCCAGAAGTGTCTGACCCAAATGCTCTTAAGATTTAAAAATCCCAACCAAACAAGCAGCCAAAAAGAGGCAACAAATTAAAAAGATCTCTGATCAACTGAATGAGTTGGTAGTAGAACCCCAAAACTGAAGCTCAGGTTGAAACATGAGAACACTAGGACAGTGTTAGAAATGCATATAAATCAAGCAATTGTATGTTCAGGCCCCTCCCCTGCTCCCCCACAGCATTTTCATCAGCTGAATTAATGAATTGCCAAGCTTTGTAAATTAAGACTGTCTTCAAGGTGAAAATGTGTGTCCACAGAAAGCAGCATGGACCTCAGAGTCCCAGCTCACAGCTGAGATCCTTCTGTAAAGTGTAGCTGCAGGTTGATGGCCCAGGGCTTGATTTGTCAAGGTCTGAAGTCATGTCTTCTTGACCTAATGTGTTTGGGAGTTCCAAAACAGTTTTGTTTTGTTTTCAAAATTTCTGAAAAGCTTGGGTATTTTACTGGGTCAAGCTCCAAGACTGAATGCTGAAAAGGAAGTAGGGCTGTGGCCTGCTGGAGTCTGCCCAGAAACTGGTGTCTGTCAATAGGCTTAGGGCTTCCTTCAACACTTCATAGGTCAAGAGCTAAGCTCTTATTTTTATTTTGATTATAACTGATAAAAACTGAAATATGAAGATCACATCAGAATGACCCCGATGAAAACAAAGGTTCACTCTCAAATGGCATAAGCTGTATTCAGACTTATTTTAAAGTCTGCCATTTATTTATAAATCAATGTCAGTGCTGCTGATTATTTTAAGTAGATTAATTATGTGATTCTTAGACAGCTGGTTGACTTAGCAGAGATCATTACACCGTCATTACTCCTACAGCTGTCTAGTGATGGTACCCAAAGTAACGTGGGTTTCTGCATTTAGCAATCCTGTAGTAGTTCTCTGAAACTTCTGTGCTGTGCTCTAGGAATGTTTGCATTGAAGTCCTAATTGAACAAACTGCTATAGTGAATATTTTTAACATAACACCTCCAATACCTGCTGAAATAGATTAAGAATGAAACTTCTGGAGGGTTGGGGCTAATACTGTAATGGCTGAGAGTTGGAGTATTATGCCCTGCAGACATAAAAAGAGGGAGGAAATCTACCTCATCAAAGTGAGGTGACGTGTTTGGATTCCCTACATTCTCTGTCACTGGTGGAAATAGAGTAAGGCACCTTTGGAAGGTGTTTTAGTCCACAGAAAATCTTGAGTCTGCATAGTGGCACAAGATAGCAAAATCTGGTCCACCCTGTCTTGTGCAGGGATATTTTAACAGTAACTAGTCCTGTATTGCAAGAGTTTAACTATAAGTGCCTGCCTTCAGTCATTGCACCAGATGTTTATGGTTTGCATTATCAGAGGATGAGTTATAAGAAATATCATCATTTCAAATTAAGTGAACAGATGATTAATTTATGACAAGCTTCTTTAGTGGTTTGGATTTTTCCATTCGGATCTGGAATGATTAAACCCAGCTGGCTTTGTTCTCTGTAGGGTCACACCAAGATCAATGCATTCAACTGGGCTAAGGTTCGAAAGCTGAGCTTCAAGAGGAAACGTTTTCTTATCAAACTACGGCCTGATGTGAATGTAAGTCCTTGTTAGGAGTTGAAGAAATTGACAAAAGGTTATTTGATAGATTTCTACTCACAGATTACACTGTGGTTTTTATCAGCTCATGAATATTTTAATTGCTTGTGTTCACTGTTGGTACTGTGCACATCAACCTGGCATCTCAGGTGAGCAATCCTGACAAAGGACATGTAAACTGAATCAATCATAATGGGATGTCCCAGAGTCATCTTCTGTTTGCAACTCTGGTACTGTATCATCAATTCTTAAGGAATAGCATATAATCAACTTCTTCTCATTAACATTCAAACCGCTGCCTTATCTCTGTCATATTTATCAATGAAAGGAAGTTTGAGCAAGGCTTTGATACTGACAGGCAGACCAGTGATGTCTCAACATTAGAAGACGAGGGTTTGTTAAGCCTGAAAGCCACTAAGTTGGGAAGAAGCTTTTGGGGTTTTTTCCTTTTTTTAATGTAGCACCTGATTTGTCAATTTCTTTAATCTGTGTTGCTTACCAGCTTACATTGCAAATGCTATCCCAATTTTCAGAGTTCATTCCAGGACACCCTGGAATTCCTTATGGCCAGTCGAGATTTTTGCAAGTCTTTCTGGAAGATCTGTGTGGAGCATCATGCCTTTTTCAGGCTTTTTGAGGAACCTAAACCAAAGCCTAAACCTGTTCTTTTTTCTAGAGGTTCTTCATTTAGGTTCAGGTAAGACGTGCATTCTTTCCACCTTTGTTGCCTCTCCATTTCAAAATCACATCCATAATTCATTTTCAGCTCACCCTTTTTACATTGCAGTTTGCTCCTTTATATTTTCCTGTATCTTCTCAGCCAGAATAGTGCAAAGAACACTGTAGAGGAAAACCCTGAATTAATTTTGTAGTAGCTGTTGCGAAGAAGCTTTCTGGAAGTAAGATTTAAAGTATATAGGGTCCAGCTGGTTTTGGACAAGAAAATTCACCTGTGTCCTAACCAACACTAGCTAGCAATTTTGAGGGATTCTTTGAATCCTCTGCTCCTAGGATGGGGTCCTTCCTATTCATCAGAGTAGAGATTTGTATTTTTGTCGCATGTCCCTGTGATTAACCCATATTTGTGCAGTTAAAAGCAATGGCTTTATGCAGGAACCGTTATGCTCACAAGGGATTTATCTCACGAAGGATTTATGTGAGATGACCATGTCTGCTAAGACCGGGATATCTGTGATATTGTTAGATCTGTAAGAAAGCTTTTAAAAGTTTGGGTTATTGTTTCGGGATTTTTTTTTATAACATTGGCAGAAGCATCATTGTAGATACTGCATTGTGTATGCCAGGGGGAAATCCTTTTATTCATAGTTTATTTTGTTTGTGAAACTGATACAAGCTGCACAGCCAGAAATGCTCTTTGCTGAGATGAATGATACACTCTAGATGCCTTGCACAAGAACATAGTCTATATCTAGCCATTCTGACTCTCTTCCCACTTTGTTTGCTGCCTGCAAAGTAGATTAAGATGGAAGGACCTACGTTGGGTAAACAAGCTATGACTTGTTAAGTTTCTGCCTGAAGCAGGTAGAAAACTGTAGGTGCGTTCAGCTTACCTCAGGCTTTGGAAAGTAGGTTTTGGCTTCATCCTTCACTTACTGTGATCTGTGTCACTACATCCAGTAACCTTTACCAGGCCCTGAAAGCCTCTAATGAATTGGAAGAATTTGGAGCATTCTTGAAGTGTGGGTTTCCTGAGCTTCTTTCACTTTGCTTTGGAGTTTATAGCTTTGCACAGTAGACAGCGCTGGGCTTTCTCACACCCTGTAGCAGAAGGGGAGAGAGGGATTTCCAGCCTAAATCTCTGCAGAATAGGTGTGTTTTATGTTTTATGGTAGCAACCAAGGAATGAAGTGCATGTCAGGGGGTTTCGTCTTGGTTCCAGGGTTTACCAATATCTGATAAGGCTGGTGTTTGACTAAAAAGGATTCAAGAATGTATTAATTAATGAGAAGAAAACTTAACCCCTGCTTCACTTTCCATTGTAATGACTTTCCAGTAATGTAGTACCCTATAGGGCCCACACAACTGAACTTAACCAGTTCTGAAATGGCATCCGAAAGTAGCTCCATAACATGCAAAATGCTAAAAATCTGTGTGTATCTGACCAGATCCCCTTCTTCTCAAGATCTTAACATGAGTTTCTGCTGATAGTGACAAATACTTTTCTGATTAACTCTGGTTTTCTTCCAGTGGTCGGACTCAGAAGCAAGTTCTTGACTATGTTAAGGAAGGAGGGCACAAAAAAGTGCAGTTTGAAAGGTGAGAGGAAATAAATTTATTATTCTAATATGTTATAATCTAAGAGAAGTCATGATTTCCAGTTAGTTATAGTCTGAGATCTTGGCACCAGTCCAAAGAAAAAATTCCTTCTCTGCTGGTTTGACAGTTTATCACATGTGTAATATCCTGTGGTCCTGAATGTTGTGGCAGAAGTTTCATAACTTAGAGTTCACTTAAAATCAGTAGTCTTCAATCTGATTTTCAGCAATGAACGTCCTACTATCACAGGTAACTTTTTCCCAATTTGATTTGCACCCTCTTTGCTGGGATGTGGTTAATGTATGTGAATAGACGTATTCGGCTCAGAATAAAACTGAAAGTGAGAAGAAGTACAGTCAAGCTCAAGGGAGAGGTCTCCAGGCAAACTGAGTCTTCTAGCTTGCTAGAGCCAGTTGTCTGAACTCATCACGCTCATGGGGAGCTGAAAGTAGTGACCAAAATGCCACAAAGACCATGACAGTAGTTCATTGCTTATGATTCATGCTTACCTGATAGACCATTTTTGCTTCAGTGCTTCTCCCGTTTCTTACAGTGGTATTTCTGCAACCCATAGCACATTAAAATTTTACAGAAAGGAGGAATGCTAATCTGTTTTGGAGCAAAATTTTATGAAGGCTGTTATTCAAAGGTTTTGTTTTAAAAGAGGCATGTCTCTTGATTCCTGTTTGTAGAAAAAAAAACCCTGAAATAGCTCTTTATGTGATTTTCCTTTTATCTCCAGGAAACACAGCAAGATTCATTCCATCAGGAGTCTGACTGCACAGCCTTCAGAACAGCATACAGAGGTGCCAAAACAAGTCAGTGATGTTGATGAAACCCTGGAAATAAAATCCTTTCAAACATTTCTTGTTAGATTACCCTCCACTGATTGCTGTTTTGAAACCCTAGGAGCATAGTTTTCTGCTCACTTACCATTTAACTGGGAGCTAAGGAGCCCTGGGTGTCATAAGCTTTAGGTTCTGCTGAGTGAAGCAGCATTGCTTACAGACAACCAGGCAAATATAAATAGTGAGCTTGTCTGAGCTGTACTAATGAGCATCTGAAAAATTGCTACCCTCAGTGTTGCTTGGGTCCTTGGTTGTAGCTGGCTATTGCATCTGTGGAAATTGTAATTAATTTTCTTTGCTGAGAGGTCTTGGTTGCCCATTTCAAGGTGTTAGGTTAGTATTAACCAGGTATTAACCAGGGAGGAGAACAATTATTTCCTCAGAAAAATTGCACCTCTGGCCTTAGAAGCCGTTATCTCTGGTAGATACCATATGTATTTATCTTATGCTGACAGCTGCTACGTGCTGGGAGTTCACAAGTTCAAAAGCCCAATAGTGGTGAGGCTGCAGCAGCTGCAAGTTCCCAGGTCCAGCTGGTAGTAAGGCTGAGCATGTATTCACTACAGGCACCCACATGAATGCACACATACAATACATGAACACATAGCTACACATGTAAACACAGAAAACACAGAAAGCACTCCCACAAGCACAGACAGTGCCAGTGGCCTCACCCTCTTCCACTCGTTAGCTCTGGTTTCTCCAGTTGCTGGCATCCCAAACACCAAACATATGGGCTGATTGCTCTCCTGGGACAGCCTTCAGAGGAGATAGGTCAGGAAGCTTCATTTTCCTGATTCCTTGTTATGATTTCTCCACTTGCCAGTATTTTCTGTGCTCATCTGTGTCTGTGGAGGTGAGCCTTTGATCACATAACCTTATGCTAGGTAGAGCTTAAAATGTCAGGAGCAAGCTACTAGGGTAATGCATTTAAGAATGCTACCTGAACATTCACCGTCCATGCATCACTTCCTTTTGATATTCACAGGCTTTCTCCCTTCCGCAAATCTAGGAATTTCAGAAAAATTTTTTATAGATGGAGCCCATTTCAAATAGCTTGTAGCATTTTAATGTTGCTGAGACAAGCTCAGGTAGATGGAGCATGGCTGCTGGACAGATGTGTGCAGAAAAGCCAGCCTATGAACCAGTGGCAGGTATACTCCAGGGAGTAAATGTAGGGGGTACAAAAGCCCACACACAACTTTTTAGTGTATCTAAGTAGGCTGTGCAGAATTTTTCTTATGTTAGTATCTTTTCCTCCAACTTCTCAGAGTAGTGTGAACAAGTTGATGTTTTTAGAGTATTAGTGGTTGCCTTAGAGCATGGAAACACCTCAAATACCCCTTTTTACACTATCACTGCATTGTCTGCCTTCTCTTCCCTTGTTTAGCCTCGGTTTTTTTCTGTTCTTCAAGATCAGAAACCTCTTTTTTAAAAATTCTAATTAGTTTTGAGACTTGGGTAACCTCTTTTCTTTCCAAGAGACTCCTATGTTGCTGCAGATGCAAAATTCTAGTGCGTAATTACATTCAGCCTTTTCCCTCTGGCTCCCATCCCTCCCAAACCTCTCCCCTCCCACCCTCCCCTCCCCTTTTGTTTTTCCCTTTGTCTTCCCCTTGGCCTCCCTCTATTATCTTTCCAGAGTGCTAGAGCCTATGGAGACAACAACGATGCTGCAGCAGTGCAGAGCTGCCGGCAAGGGAAGGAGTTGAAATCTTCAACAGAAGACACTGGACAGCACAAGAGCCCTTCCTTGAAGAAGAGTCCAAAGGAAGGTAGAAAGGTGGATGGAGCAGTGGTCTCAACAGTGGAGGAAGAAGAGGAGCCTGCTAAGGACAGGATGCAGCAGAACAGACCTCAATCACAGCAGCCAAGCACAGGTCCAGCTTCCAGGGCTGCTCATGGCAGCAGCACCTCCATTCCTTTCATTGACTGCAGTGATGTAGATAGCGAGTATGATCTCCTCAGAGGACAAATAACCCGGTCATATTCCCAAACAAATGACAATTATGAGGGTGATTTGACCAGTGGTGCCTATATTCACTACAGAGATGAAAATCGCAATAGAACTAGATATAGGGATTCCTCAGCTTCTCTAAAGTCTTCCCAGTATCTCTCTGAAGAGTACCTTGATGATAACACAGCTAATCTCTCCTTCTACACTGGGGGAAGCCCCAGGATGCCAAGGCATAGCTCTCTGGTTGACGAAATGTTTAGAGGGTCAGGAAGCCGTAGTCCGCTGGCCACTCCATTGCCTCCCAGTAGCAAAGAGTCAAGCCCTAACATGAGCCTGAGTAGAACTGGCTCTCAGGGTTATGTCTCAGAAAATGGGCACGACTGCAGGGCGAGGACTGGGGAGGAGGACAGCCATGCCACTAACTGCCATGCATATTGCAGATATTCTCCAGGTTCTCAACACAGGCCTCGTGCACAGAAAACCCATAATCTCTGCAATAAGTCAGTTACAGATCCATTTATCCTAAGCCAGATATCCTCAACCCCTGGGCAGGAGTATAGATCAGAGAGATACTGCAAAGGAGGTGGGGTGGCTAAGATGTCTTCTCCAGAAGGCAAAATGATGGCCAACGGTATGCCAGCTGGAGCACAGTCCAAGCAGAGCCCAGTGATGCAGTCACTGCGTGCCAGTGGCGTGATGGATCATATGGCTGCAATCCAGATGATGGAGGGCTCCACCAGCAGTGGGACGGAATCTAGTGATTCTGACTCAGAGGTCATTAATCCCTTCACTCACCCCCTGGTGTTTGGAAACCCTGTCGTGCTGAGCTCCTCTCCTATGCCTAGAAATAAGTACTCCTTTGGAAGCCTTCAGCTTGATGAGGAGGTAGAGGAGGATGTGTCTGTTGGCCTGAGTGATGAAGATGGTGTGCAGGTCTTCAGCTGCTAGGCACCAGCGTGTACGAGACCAGGATACTGTGGATGCATCTCCTGGGATTCATGATGAGTGGCTGGTAATAGTTTCAGTGCATGGGCTACTTCAGACGTTGCTGTACAGACCAGCCAGAGAGACAGGATGCTGGAACACAGTAATAAGTCTCAGTGATGCTTAGCAGTTTGCATCTCCTCTGAAACGCAGGAGGAGAGGAAAATTATTACTGATCTAGGTACCTCTGTAAGACTTCATACTCTCACATCTTCTTTGTGTGAAGTCTTGTTTTAGGTATATGTTGTAGCTGCTTTGATATTTGACTAGTTATTTTGACAAAACAAACAATCAAGTCAAGTAGGTACATTGTGCTCTTTTGTATGTCTGTTACAATCTTTTTCTCTCCTATATAAGGAGAGCAACTTATGAGTGCCTCAACAGAGTTAGGAGAATAAAAAAATAAACTTGCAGCCAAATGCAGGCAGCTTGATACTCAAGACCAGGACTTGTTGAAATCTTGAAATATGCTGGAAAATTTTTTCATTGCAAGAATTCTGGTCTACTCTTCTTCATAACTCATTTTATAATCTGATGAACTGAGGGTACAAATCAGGCATGTATAAAATGACAGTATTGTCAGGAAAAATGACAGTATTGTCTTTTTCTTCAGTGGGTTCAACAGGCTGATTTGGTGATGGAGATTTTGAAACTCCAAACTCTTCCTTGGGCAAGAAAAAGAACAGGATAAAAGATACAATTCAAGTGAAAAAAACTTTGATCAAAACAGCTCTAATGAAGAGTGGTATGAGTATTACTTGCAAGGAAATCCTTTCTATCCTTTATCAGTTTAATATAGAGATATATTGCAAGAAATTTTTAATTGCTTATAATTTCAGTGAAATTATTATAGAGACATCAAAGTTTTGTGGTGGGTGGTTTGGAGATGGTGGCTTTTATTTTCTGCTTTGATCACAAAAAATCTTTATCTGTGCAGGATCAAATTACTCTGTCATAGGTTACTTTTTTAGTAGTACCACCTCAGAAATTTTTCATCCCCTGACAAGAGTATGATAGAAATAACTGTGTTCCAGGGTGACTGTCTTCTGTTCTATCCATAGAGTGGGTATGGGCAGAAGAACAAAGAGACTAATTCTGTGTATACTTCCTTTTCACAGACTAAAAGCATTAAGAATTAAGGTGTCATAATAAAATCTGATTAGTTTCTCCAAGTTAAGTAAGAAAATCCAGATGAAAGGTCCTCTGTATGGAAAGTGTCCTACATTTACTAGAGCTGGGAGACAAGATGTGCTCTTTATAATTGGCCTTATTTTTAACTTTTATATATTTTTCTTATGGAAGAATGGAAATAAATCTCAGAATTTTAACTAATGAACAACACAATTGACTGAACTGAAGGTCACTCCCAGTGATTCTCATCATGAAGTTCATACATGCAGCAATGATAAAACCATTCACATAAATACTGGTGAAAAAGTGACAGGACCTTGTAAATTTAGACAATATAAAATTTTCAGGATTGTTTTTACAAAAACTATAAAATAAGAAGTCCTTTTAATTTTTCTAATGCCTTGGTCTATGCACACTTTAACAGAGTTTAATCTGAGTGAAGGATATTGAAAAGTATACCTACAGTAGTTAGGCATGTGTTGTTATATACTGTTTTGAAAGTAAAATATATCTTTGTGTAAATATAAGTATTAACTCTCTCATCTCCTTTAGTGTGTTGGTTTTCTTAGAGATTAGATACCTCATTCTTGAACAGGAATTATTTAAAGCATCTCTTTAGATACTGATATTTTGGGGACAGGGAATACTCTCATTTATTCCTGTAGTTAAAAGCATGAGTCTACAAATGGTGAGATTGATAATTAGGGAAAAACTTGCTTGTATATTATTCTAAAAGAGGATGGTTTATGTTTTGGGTTTAGAATAGCTGTAAAATAATTGCCTTGAAGTTCACAATATATAAGATGAAATATAAGTAGTTGAAGCTCGTATCAGCAGACAGTGTGAGCATGGGGAAGTGGGTGCATGACTCTCCTTTTGATTTATTTTTTATTGCCTGTGCAGCAAAAGTACCAGTAGGTATAAAGTAAAGTAATAGCAATTTAGACAGATGAATTAATTGCTTCATTAGCCAATAAAATTAGAGCTCAAGTAATGGATTTTCAACTAAAGGATTTGCAGTCATTTCTCTGCTTAAGAAAAATAAATAGAATTCACATTCTTTGGATTTAAGTGACTATAAAATTTTATAAGTAGTGTTTGCTATTTTGCATCCTTTCAGATACTGTTTCCAGGCCTGATTCTTCTCTCATATGTCTACAAAAGTATTGAATTCATAACTTTTTAAGAACAGACCTACTGGGTAGCTGGAGTTAGCCTAGTTGCTAATAAAGTATCTCAACAGCTTTTCTTTCCCCACTTCAATATTATCCTCAAAAATGCAATATGAGGAGTTTTCTGTCTTCTGGCATTTTTTCAACTTTCAATGTTTAAGTAGTTGTTGTTTTAACGCATGACATTCTTCCACTTAAAATAAGTAAAGTTTATAAATTACGTAGGAAATTATTTCATTTAGGATTAATTACTTCTGCAGCATTCTAATGCCAGAGAAGCTCCATTTAATATGAGCAGACAAGGTTGTAATTAAAACAGTCTGTGGGTCAAATTCCTCCACCAGACATGTGGTTCATGTCTGAGCCCTTGCCAAGAATTGTGAAGTGAGAAAGGGGTTTTAAACTGACATTTTCAAACAGGATCAGGCCCCTTAAAATTCATCTGGGAATTTGTTTCTGTGGGACAATCAAAAGGACCTTGCAGGAAAGAACAGAAACCTTTAGGGTAAGACTGCAAATGAGAAGAGATGGAGGAATTCTTGTCCTGGTTCACAAAGTGCTCATGGTAAGAGAACCTTGTCAGTTCTAGTTCATTGTTGCAAATATTTATTAATGTGAATACACTGGACAACAGCAGTGACATAAGCATACCTTTGTCTCAAGTATAGCAGGTAGTTACTGACAGGGTCACTAACAGATTCTCCCACAAATTCCAGTAGATTTTGGAATGTGGCTGATGGAACTTTTGATTCACCGCTCTAAAATTTTTACTGTCAACAATGAACTTTCAGTCCCATACCCATCAAATGCCCAGATATCCTTAGGCAGTTGGTAAAAATGAGGCAGCTGAATCCCAGCGAGGCTGAGCAGCTGTGTCCAGTCTGAACTGTGTAGTCCTGAACCAGCCATCTCCTGTCTTTCCAGAGGATGGAAAGAAGCCTCTTGTTGGGTTGATGAATCAGCTCTGTCCATGTGGTTGGGTAAGTATGGAGATGAGTTGCAAAAGTAGTTAGGGGTTTGTCTGCACATAATAATGTGCAGATCTAGGTAATCTCTGGCTAAAAGGGCCTCTGATTCATTCTTTGCTATTCCAACTACTTGAGCACATTCAGCCATCCTCTGCAATGGCAGTAGAAAGGTCATGTCAGACAGTTTTAAGTTTTCTCTTACTCAGCAGCAGCTCAAATTTCTGATGTCCTCTTGGGATTTTCTGGATTTTTTTTTTCATGGCAGCCTTTCCTAGAATCTAGTTTTCCTCAGTGACCCAGGATATTAAATTTGTCAATAAATAGATGAAGGAAAGATGGAGAGTGGCAAGTTGTTGTAGGAGCTGAGAACTCATAGGATATTCCAAGTATGGAGCTTTGAATAATTGGTATCTGAATGGCCTAGACTGCACTGTTTTCCATTTAAGTCCATATCCCCCAGCAAACATACTCCTTGTGCATGACAGGGAGGAGTATTCTCTGAAGATGATTTACACCTAGTGCTGCCATTTCACCCATGGCTCATAGCCTGCCTAACAGGCACCATCCCACTAACCCTTGCAGTTAATACAAATTATATCAAAGAAAAACTGGAAGAGAAATTACTGTAGGTGAAAAATGTGAACATGTGACTGGAAATTTCTAGGTTTGCCATATTTGCATTTACTTTATGTGAGCTGAGTTATAGGCAAATGAGCATAGTGAAAGAATTGCATGTCAATAGTTTGAAAAATCATATCAGTCTATTAGTTTTTTTCAAGATTAAAGGGCATGCAATACTAGAAAGAATTTTCTCCACAGAGCAGCTTTGGTAATATTGAATGTAATCAGTAGAACCCAGTAAAGAGTGAAAAAAAAATGGTTTGTAAATTTGTTCACTAAATGGGGCTAGTTTTACTAGACCAGATTGCTTCAGGACCTGTATTTTCTCCCCTGAATATTTGTAGGATGGGTTTTTGTTTGCAGTGAGGCTTTTATTAGTTGAAGCAGCTTTGTTCATTCTGAAGCAAAGGCATTCATGCAAGAAGTTCCTGGTTTGGCCTCTGTATCTGTACGTGCAAGTACTTGGTGGTGACCAGAGAAAGTCAAATTGAAAATGGTTGAGACACATCTAAAAGCTGTTTATAGGCCCTCTTTTTCTTCACTATGAGGCAGAGATGTTTTAAATTCTTCTCTTCTTCAATCCCACGATAAACACACAAACATAGAGTCTCTGTAATCACTAGAAGTTTCTTCTGGGGAGCTTCAGGAAGACAAGGAAAAGAGAAGAATAGAAAACATCTTAAGGACACAAAAAATATCTAGCCCTATTTATTTGCAGTTCCCTTTGACATAATATGCTTTCCACTCTTTTTCTGGGAGTTTAAAGTCCCAGTAGTTTATTGGGTACCTGGAGAGCAAGAGTTACATTGATCAATTGAACTGATGAAGCAGACCCAATTTTGAGTTTTGGTAAAACCAGTGATTCAGGTCTCATTGGTACATGCAATTATCATGAACTGTGGCTATTTCTGGAACAGTTCTTTAACAGAAAAAAAGGATGCCTGACCTATAAATTCTGTGTTTGTTTAACTGATCTCATTTGTCTTAATGAGCCATTAGACTGCTGTCAGAGGTGACTTTAGAATGAGATTTTAATTGCTGCAATTTAAGTTCTAATGGTTAAAAACAAATTACGAATCCAAGTTTTTCCTGACTTCCACACATTTGAGGAAGTTGAGTGTCACAGCCTTGTGCACAGAAATGTGGATTACTAGAGAATCCCTGTCATTCAGCAGTTGGTTGTCACCAGCTGGAAGGAGCAGTGAATGTGAAGGAAAGAGGTTCCCTATTCAAGCATGTAATATGGTGAAGTAAGCCAAAACCCTTTTAGTCTTCCAAAAATGCTTCTCTCTCTCTCTCTCTCGCTCTCTCTCTCTGAATAGTGTAGTTTCTTAAGGCAGCTTCTGTATACTTTAGCTCATCTCTTTCCTCTTCATTTAGGGGGTCAATCCTCTTCTCCATAAAAAATAAGAGAAACCCTAAATATATGAGGGAAATTGAGTCTTCTGGAAAAATTTTGAATATGCAGGCCTTTCTTTTGTTAGCTGCTGTCAGACACACACGATGGGAGAAGAGTCCTTTTGTCAGAAATCCAACTGCTTGTTGGTGTCTCCTACTTGATGGTGATGGTTGTGGGTCTTCTGATGGCAAGTGGCAGATGCACAGTGTTAACATCATGAGGACCCCAAGGCTCAGACTGGTGTGTGACTTTACTCAAGTGTGTGTACCAGCAGACTCTGGTTTCAGTCAAGCTACATTAGGAAAAATTTCTGCCTGTACTGTCAGGTTCTATAAAGGAAGGAAATTCAAATCCTAGGAAACTGGCATTAGCAAAATCTTTCCTCTTCTGTTTCAGTAGTTTCTATAGTTACTGAAGTATGCCTAGACAAAGGCACATATCTTAGTTACTTATTTGTAAGGGAAATAATTGTTGTGCAACATGTGTATCCTGAGCACAGGTATCTTCTGTGTTCCTCCCTATGGTTAGGCTGTGTGGTGCCATTGATATCTTTAAAAACAGAATTTCTACTTAAAAATCAGAGGCATCATATGAACAAAAATCCTAGTTTGGGTGACATGTAGCAGTTTTACAGAGTGTTTTGTCTTTTATTCTAATTCTGTGTTCTATAAAGAGCATGTAGAATAAGCTTGGTTTATGTTGTTTGTTATTAAAAGCAGTGAGCACTTTCTTTTATATGTTATGAAATCTGGAAAGCCTGTGTGCCTGGCTGAGCTAGGTATTCACAGGCATGTTTTTCATAAGTATGTGTGTAAATAATGGTGGTGTTATTACAGTAAAGGGAGTAAAGACCTTAGGATCATAAATTTGCATGACATGATGGTAAATAGTTTGCTCAAGAATGGTTAGAGTTTTAAGATGTAATTTTCGTTGATGATTTTTTTTTTAAGTTTTGGCCCCTGAGAACCATAAAAATCTACAGTTCACACTGATAAAAATCAAGTCTAAAGGCAGTAATGATACAGCTGTCACTGACTGAACATGGAAGGTTGAAGGAAAATGAATGCTTTCTGATTTGAGAGCTTTCAAGCTTGTTAAAATTAGATTAGATGCTTTCTTTAAAATGCTGCAAATCTTGTTTTGAGAAGAGAACAGGCTTTTGTCTTTGATGGCTTTCAGCAGGATCAGGGGTAGTTCTTTCTGTTTAGTTCAGAGAATGTTGGAGCTCATGCCTGTTGCTTTTCCATGAGGCACTTCAAAATATTTGGTTAGCTGAATCCTTGTATTTCCCTTTTCCTGCTAAAAAAATCACCTGGGCCCACTAACAAAAGTTCATAAGCTTGGCAGTGTTTCACTTACCCAGCCCTTTCCTGATTTCTGTGTGCACATGCATAGATTTTTAAAAAAAAATCTCAATAGTAAAAATTAATTTTTAAAATTGGCAATGCTGGGGACTTCATTCTCATTTTTGTCATTTGTTTAATACCTTTTAAAAAGAAACATTTTTTGTTTCATTGTATGCACTGTTTTGTCAGCATGTACCTCTCTGGGAGAAAAAGCCTTTTCAATGTTCTGTCTATCCTCAAAGCATGGTATATCTTCTGTTCCTTGCATTGTTTGGAGCACTGTCTCAATGTCCTTTTACTGCAGAAATGCCTATTTTGTATTGGGAGTACCTAATTCCTCCTATTACAGTGATCCTGCCTCACGGAGCACTCCTCGCCTCAGAATTAATGAAAACCCTCACCAAGTTGTGACTCTCAGGCTGAGAAACCATGCCATGTAGAGGAGCAAAAGAGAAGAGGGAAGCGAGGGGAGAAGGTCTCTTTTTCAGGGCATTTGGGCTCCATTGAGCACAATCAGATTGACCTTCATTTCCTAATGAAGGCTGCACCCAGCAATCAAGGCTGTCTGCTGTGGCTCGTAAGCAGGATCACTGCAGTCCTGGGGAGGTGTCCTGTTGGAATGGACAGTATCTGTGGCATAAGCTTACATGAGGGCTGAAGGTTTCCAATTCTATTGTAGCACTGTGTCATGTTGGTTTAAAGGCAAACAAAAGCAAAGTAACCCTAACTCTGGGTACAACAGGAAAACCTTCTATAGGTTGCTCTATTTCTGTCTGGAGAGATCAAGGCTAGACAAAGGACTGATGCCCAGTGACCTTGTATTCTCCCCAGACTGTAATGCTCACTCTTTGTTCTTAAGATGTGAGTAGACCCTGATGTAGGCCAACAGCAGTTACTGTCTGATTTCACACTCACCGCTGTCTAATACTGCAGTACACCAATAAAGCATGGACCTTTACCAGCTGAAAGGTTGCTGGCTACTAAACCAACACCAAGCTTAATGAGACTATAAGCATGTCAAGCCATTTAACTGTGTATGCATGGAATTAATTTTTTTATTATTATTTTTAGTTTCACCTGTACCTGAAGGCTTTTACTCATTCTAACTGGTATTTTGCTGTAAAACTGTCACTGGTTTAATTGTTCTGTCCAATTGCTGGGTGATACTTTGTCCTAAATATGAGGAAATTGGTTCATTGAGAAGGTGCACCATTTTCCCAAATTCTGCCCACTGCCACGGGCATGCATTTTTAAGCTGTGAAGTCAAAGTGAACTTTTCTTCCTGTCAAATTCCTCTTCAAGCCAGGCAGAGTTAGTGGTTATGTGTGACATTGTATTTCGTCATGAGTTTGTTTTTAATTCCTTTGGTACTGCATTCAGGGATGTTTGTACATGAATTTATGGCTGTTGTATAACTACTTTTCAAACTAACAAACTGTATCCACTGCTCCAGCTTGATTCATGTAATGGGGAAGAGAAGTGCAGCTTGATGAACTGATACCCCTCAAGCTTTTGTGGAAGTCAGTGGGATTTTTTTCTTACGTTGAGGGAGAACAGAGCAGAATCTCCATCCCATAACTCTTCAGCAGCATGACTGTGCCTGGTTCACAGCTGGGGAGAGAAGGGATGGACAACATTTTCAAACTCTTCTTCAGTCTAAGGTACTTTAGTTATTGGTGAAGTGCATATGAAAACTCCTACTGCTTCATCTGGTGCTCTCTTCCCTATGCCATTTTGTACTATGCATCTTCTCTGACCAAAATGTTTAGATACATGATAGAGCTATGCAACCACTGTGAAAATAGAAAAAATCAAGCTAGACTGTGTGGCCACAGCAATGGCAGCTCTGTCAGATACTTTCTTATTAAAGAGCCTTCATAAGTGATATGCTCAGTAATGCCAAGGAGAAAGGGAAAACAACTTGGGTTTCATCTGCCAGACTGGAGTTTAGAAAGCACTGATCTGACATTAAAGTTGGGGATATGGATGTCACAAGCCTCCCCTGACTGCAGAGCAGGCCATGGAGCAGAGAGAATAAGCCCTACAACATTCCAAGTATTGAGAAAGGTGCTTTTCTGGCTCTTAACATGTTTTAAATTTCTAATAATAATAATAACAACCTCAAGAACATTAAAACTCTTAAGGGTTGACTTGATGAGATCTTAAGCGGTACATGAAGTTTTCCAGCAGAATTTCAGTCACCCTTAACAATGGTGACTTCTCTCAGTTTCCCTAATTGAGTCATTTTCACTTCTTGGTACTCCACAGAAAAGAACATTCCCATGGGCATCTTAATACTGCTGTACTCCTTCTTTCTGTTAAAAAACACTGTGTACGAATGGGAACTGTCCCTTTTGAAGCAGATGCAGAACACTAAATAGCCTGAGTTTGTTATTCTGCAGTTTCAGGAGAAAAAGAATGGAGGTGTATCTTCAGGATACACTGAGTCTCCCTTACAAAGAGGGGAGCTCCCATGTGTTAGTTTAGTTTGTAACCAGGGATTTCAAGTCATCTTATGCTGCCTGTGTAGTCAAGAAAGAGGCAGCAGGCAGTTCAGGTCACCTACGATGTGAATTGACCTCTGGGAGAAACTTCCTTCATCATCTGGAAAGTATTGCTTTTAAGTGTTTTTCCTTTGATATGAGCCATGTTTAAAGCAGTGTCACTCAGCCCAACACTCCATAGGCACCACCCTCAGCCCCTCTGGGTTCACAGCTGTATGTGACAGGAGCCAGGAGTAATGCAGGTACGAGTGGGATGGATCACGCGTGGCAGCCGAGGGCAGAGCCCAGCCTGTCCCTCTCTGGCAGGGCACCCACAGCTTGCCAGCACTCTGTGCCTTCCTACCACCAAATTGCAGCAAGCAACTGATGTGTATTTTGACAAAGGTATAGCTATTAAATATTTGATTCTGGCTGCTGACTTCTTTTTGTGTGGCACATGGAATACATATGTTGGTGGGGAGTGATTTGAGACGTGTAAAGCTAGGAAGATAACCAATACTTTCATGTCCTGTGGCCATGTAAAATGCCATTGTCATTTCATAGGGTTTTTTTTTTTCCCAAGTTAGATTTCAATCAAGTTTTGCTTCTTTTTTCACCTTCCCTCAGCACATTTCTCTGGTGTCAGGAGAGTAGACTGGTTCAGTGGAACTAAGAACCACTCCAAGTATTTTGACATTGATGGGCCAGTCTGGCATGCCATGGTAAAGTGCATTCTCACTATTTGCCACTGTCATCAACTAGTGTTGGTTTCTCTTCGTAAACCCATGCTTAGAAAATAATTGAAGCACATGCATAATTCCTACCCACTCCTCCTAGGATGTAATTTTGGTATATACTTAAATAATCCTCAGATAAATATTCTTTTGTACTTTCTCTTATTTTGTGTATATACAGCTGACTCCATTAAATTTGAAAGTTGGCCCAATCCTGAAACTAAATAAATATCACTTGAAGTATGAGCAAATACAATTCCGTGTTACCAGATAAACCATTTAGGCCTCTAGTGTGCAGTAGCATTTGCTATCTGGCAAATGACATGCTAATAATTGCCTGTCAATCCAGGAATCCTTTAGGGTGAATTGTAAGGGATTGCAGTACCTTGTAAATAGGATTGGTCTTCTCCCTTCTGCTTCGTTTATATTATGCAGTATGTAGTTGATGAGTAGAGCCTATATGAATATACTCTTCTCTGGCAGGAGATCTGATGAAACACTTCATTAGTTCAGGTTATTTTTTCCTCACCTCTGTGAAAAAGAGAAAGTCGCTTTGCAGCACTGCCATGACCCATCAGCATGACATGTGTCCTGATTGGTGATGGGGAAGGGAAGAACCTCCATTTTCATTTCTTCATGGCTTACTGAGATTTTCACACCAAAACGAACTTGTTTCCACATTTCCCAGAGCAACATCCAGTGTGTTGATATCTATGGCTGTATTGGTTGTAATTAGGGCCCAGAATGTACTAACAATTCCTGTATTGTTGTATCTATTATCTTTTATAGAATATTTTGATGCCCTTTTGTAATTCAGCCACTTTCATATAACTAGTTCCAATTTTCCTTGTATTGGCAGGTGGGGTCTGACTGAGCTCTTGCTTGTAGGTGGTGGGTTTGGTCACTGTTCATGCCCACATTGGTACCAAAAGGGAGGATGCAGTAGTTCAGCTTGCTGCAAAATAACTTTGAGAATATCAGTGATGCATTGACGTGCAAAGTCTTTTATCAATCGGGTGTACGCGCAGTGCTGTGAGCCACCGGGCACATTTTTTGTGATACTTTCCATAATACTTTTCCCAGGTTAATGTCTTCCAAATGTAAGATAGGGTGTCTTTCTAATTTCTAATTGTCCTTTTGATATTTTGTAGTTTGAAATACTTGAGTTGTACTGATAAAAGTTACAGTACATCAGAACTTAGATCTAGGATTATAGCTAGCTAGGTAGATATGTCAATATGTCTATATCACAGATAGGTGCTATTTAACTTCTAGACTACAATGCTGTGAACTTCTCACAGAGGTGCAAATCATTTATTCGCTGTCGTATGACAGGCATAGTGCCAGAATATCTTTGTTTCCATGTCTGAGGTGAAATCACTTTTCTTATGTCTTTTGTAATGTAGTTAAGTACTTTTAACCTTACAACCTTGCTATTAATCTGTTTCACTATTTCTCAATGATGAATTCCATTTCTTTGGAAAATACTGTATACAGTTGTGTGCTAGTGTCAATAAAATTGACATTTGTGTAACAAGCTGTGGCATTTTCTCAAATTTCACTGAACATTGATTTAGTGTGAAACTGTTGGTGAATCCTTTCTTGCTAGCTGTAATAATACAGACCTCTATTTCAGACAAATACTGCTTTGACTTTGATTTATAATAGGCTACATAACTGTCATGATTACATAAACTGATAACTGTGCTGTTTTTTCCTTCTCTTTTCAAAGGAATGATTTATAAACATGAACTGGTTTGGAACTGGAAAACATTCATGTTCTAGCAATAAATCTTGCGTTCTTCCAGAAAATAGATAGGTTTTAATACTGGCCTAATTATATTTATTATATATTATATTTACTGGAGTATCTCAGCTGTGATTTTTTTAGCAACAGGAACATTTACCTATCATAATTTAGGGAGGATATAATCACATGATAGCAAATTGTATTTGACCCTAATTATATACAGCGATGTATGTGTTTTACATTTAATCTTAGACAGCCTGTTAGCTGTGGTAGTCAAGAGCTTGTCACTTTTTTTTTTGGTTGGATTTTAATGTATGATGCCAAAATGGCACAGACTGTAAATGTTCTTCCACATGACAGATTCTTCTTCTAAAACAGGTTTAGATTTTCAGATGTATGGAGGAGGGGATAACTGGGAGAACATTGGGCATTTTTGCCAAACTTTCTATGCAGTTATTGATCTGGCTGCCTCCCAGAAGACAAAATGCTAATTTCAGTAATTTAATGTAGTGTATATGAATCCATAGAAGTGTAATTAATTGTCTAATTCTTTAATACTTTTAATCCAAAATGAAATGGGAATTTATATCTGTGAAAATCTGAAATTGTCGTGCTTTGTGCATTAAAAGTATTGCTTTTCTTATGTAAATGTAATGCTAGCATTTCCATCCCAAACAATCAGAGGAGCATGGAAAGAATTACAAGGTATAATATACATACTCGTGTTGTGTGTAGAAATTGGGGAACTAGTAGTTTTCTCCCTTCATGTTAGATCTGACTGATCTTAGCAGCAGCTCTGCTGTAGAAAGTCATCCTTTTTCTCTAGACTTCAACTAGATAAATTTGTACTAACTTGTGTCCTGTAGTTCCCTATGAAGTACTGATCTTAGTGTTTGAAGTTCTGCTTTGCTGGAAAGAGTGGCACTCCTGGAACAATTCCTGTATTGTTGTATCTATTATCTTTTATAGAGTGGATTACAACAATGAAACTAATATTAAGTTGATGTTTAGAATCATAGAGTGGCCGAGGTTGGAAGGGACCTAAAAGACCACCTAACTCCAATCCTCCTGCCATGAGCAGGAACACCTTTCACTAGACCAGGTTTTTCAGAGCTCCATCCGGCCTGGCCTTGAGCACTTCTAGGGATGGGACAGCCACAGCTTCCCAGAGCAAGCTATTCTACTTCCTCACCACTCTCACGGTAAAGAATTGCAGCTCAGTCATCTGTGCCTTGATCCCTCCCCTACAGAGAGAGTAATTTCAGCCAGTTTTATCAGCTAAAAGACACTTAACCAATCCCATGATGAATGCAAGTGGATGCAATTTCTCTGACTTCAAGGCCATTTGGGCTAGTTTGAGGACCCTGATGGCTATGTCTTGTAGCATAATTTCACATGCTGCAATTTAAGATTATAACTCCTTGTGGTACTTTCTTGAGAAAGTTTGTCCTAATTGATTTCTCTTTTATTATTTCTTAGCAGGTTCTCTGACTGGCAGCCCTCACCTTTCAGAGCTTTCCATCAATTCCCAAGGAGGACCATCAGTGGCAAATATGACTTTATCTCCAAACTTGAGCCCTGATGCCAAGCAGTCGTCTCCCTTGGTCAGCCCTTTGCTGAATGACCCATCATGCATCAGGGCTGATGATGAAGAAGAGGTCAAAAGAAAGGTAAGGCAAATGAAGTCGGCCTTGTCTCTCTTCATTCTGTTTTGTCATAAGTCTGGGTCGTTCCTGTTGTTTGCAACCTCAGGAGCTTGTTTAGACAGGTCTCCTATAAATCTAACTTGCTTTTAAAGAGTGGAGTTTGGTAGTTTGTTGTAACAAAACAGTCAGCTCCACTGTCTTATTGGAGAGAAAATTTCCAGGTGACAGAAAGAAAAGGGACAGTGTTGAGCCTGTTGTGGGAGTATCCAATCCAGGCTCTCCAGTCTGTCTCAGCTGGGAGCACCACTGGGAGCATCTGGTTGTGGGAGTAGAAAATGCTCTCTTTGAGCCACAGCCTGCAGCGTTCAGCTGGGAGTGTTTGGCTCAGACCCATCATTGCAGAAAAACCATAAGGGAGCATCACATCCAAAGCTGCTTTCTGAAGATAAAGTGTTTGTCTGAGCTGGGGTGTCCTGGGTGCCTGCTGGCTCATCCCTGCTCTGCTGCTGGATGAGAGGGGCTGCCTTTTGGCCTTCTGTGGTTGGCTTTTTCTCCTCAGCTTGGAGCATCTCAGGAGGGAGAAAAAAAACTCTGATGGCTTTGCTGGAAAGTGGGAGTTTATGTAAGGAAGATCTCTTTTCCCACTGTGCGTAGTTAGCAAGATGTGTGAAAGAAATTTGAGAAGAAAATCCGAGAATCAGTTAATAGAGTCAGGACTCTCTGGGCCAGTCCAAGAGCAGCCAGTGACTGTGTACACCAGCTGTTGGTGGTTCCTATGGGGGTGCATCCTGACTAGGAAATGCACATGCAGACTCCCTTGGCAGGGCATTCACAGTGTTTCCACTGCATCATTTGTCTTCAGGGAGGAAACAAAGGAAAAATATCTGTAGATGTTTTTTCTTAATTTTTGCTTCCTGAGCAACACAGAGGAGGATCAGACGGGTTTCTTTGACTCTTCAGAATGAAGAAATTTTGAATCTGTAGCTTAATCTGAAATCCTTCCCCTCTCCCACTGTTATGTTGTCTAGCCAAGAAAATCTTACAGGTTTGAATTTTTTTGGAAGTATTTTTCTATGGATTACCATCCTGATAATGAAACTTAAAATAATCAGACACAAATTTTTGTCATTTTGTCAAATTTGACACTTGATTCAAATGGTCATTTAACCTGCAAAGGATTTCTTCATGAACTTCTCAATATCTCCTGCTCCAGAAATAAACTGAAAGGAACATCAGCACCCCAAAGCAGTAGAAATCATCTTGGCAAAAAAAAGAAGTCTCTCAAAAACCCACATAAAGTTCTTGTTCTCTTGTGTTTGCAAGGAAGTGCTGTTTTTAAGGCTTCGGGGCTTAGGAGCGTTCAAGCATGAGTCACAGAATAACCACAAGCAAGGGTCACTGGTTTGTAACTCTCTTTGTGATTTATTATCTACAGTCTTTTTTTCTCCATAAAAGCAGAGGAAAACCTAATGTGCTTGCAATTTGCAGAGGTTCCCAACTGAGAAGGCTTACTTCATGGCTAAAGAAGTGGCGACTACAGAGCGAACATACCTGAAGGACCTTGAGGTCATCACATCGGTATGTTTGGGTGTTACGCACGGAACACGTGAAGCTCCAGTCACTGGTGGTATTTCATCTGCTCCATTTAACATCCTACCTCTTCCCTGCTGCTTTTGTATGCTGCACTGTAGATATTCTTTGCTGTGCACAGGAGTTCTCCTCCAGGGAGGAAATAACACAAAAATCAGAGAGTAGAGGTTTGCTCTGTGGTTAGTAACATGCACTAAGAAGCTGTATCAGGTTGAGGAACTTGGGACACACTTCAGTTATATTTTCTTGCTCTCATGCTTTGTGGCTATAATTACTAAAAATGCCTGTGGGTTTTCAATGGCTTCTCTTAAAACTGAAGTTGCTCCTTAGGGGCACATATAAATGTTTTCTACTGTATTAAATGCCCTCCATTTAGCATGAAATATTGTGGACTACCTATTTGAATGATTCTGATTTTTCAGAAAGTGAAACTGTGTGTTAAATGAGTCATTCATCTGTAGCATCTGATCAGAATGTGATTGTTAAAATCACCAAGGCATATAGCTGCCATCTTTGCACGCACAGCAACAGTCTTGTTTCACTTCCAAGAGTAATGTGCAAGATCTGGTCTGAAACAACCATTTTCTGTGTAATGGCACTGGATCCAAACCTCTTCATGGTGTTTTGGCCAGCTCCAGACCTCTCAGCTCTTAAATCACCCAGTGAGGTGCATTGCCCACTATGTTGAGTGTTGTGGTAAGGAGGATGTGCTTCAGGGGAGAGTGTTGGGACCAGTTGGGAACCAGGGACACACTTTCTCCTCAGCTTCTTGTCTCTTCCAGGATCCCAGGTGACAGATGCAGCTAATCAGACCCTAGGTTAGACAGAGCCAATATAGCATGGTTTTTACAGGCAGCAGGGTAGCTGTGGCCCCACTGCTACTTCCTCTTGCTTTCTGGGAAGCCAGCCTGCTGAGAGAAGAGGCCAGGCTCTGTGGGACAGTTCTGCAGTCATTGCTGCAGTCTCAACAGCAGATATGCTGTTTTCATCTAATATTTCATCCAGTGCTGCAGAAACAAGAAGTTTTAGCTCTTCAGAGCTAAAGCCCATTTCCCACCCCATCCTTCATTCTTGGGGTAGGCAAATTTGAATTTGCTGGATCACCAAGAGGGACGGGCCTGATGATTAGCATACAGTTGTATCAGCTGTGCTCCACAAATGACTGGCCCAGGAGGACCCTGAAAATAAACAAGTAGCCAACAGTTGGAAAAGGAACAACTGCTGTGCATGAATTTTGAGACTTGGTAGATGAACTTCAACTTCAGCTCTGCTTGGTGCTGGGATAAAGCAGAGGAGAGGGAAGCTTGGGAGGGATCTCTTTTTATCCCAGGTCTGGCCTAACTCCACCTGATGCAGTGTCAAGCAAGACTACTCTAACAGTCTTCTATGGTCCCAACAGCCTTCTAGGCACTGCTGGAAGTCAACCCCAGATAGCTGGAACCCCTCAGGGCAGTAAAGAATGAGCAGTGTTACCATGTTGAAGATAATAGGCATTACTACCTTGGCAAGCTGCCTAGTCCCATGGTTTTATATCACCCATAGTCTGTTGGGGTGAAATAAAGAGAATATGGAGCAAGACTGAGCAGGAGCCTGTTTCAGTCTTTAAAGTGCCTGGCACTGCCCCTCCTGTTTTGTCATAGCAGTGTCTTCCACTTGTTCACTTTGCAGAGTGCACAAACTTCTGTGTGCACACAGCAACATGGATGTGGATGCTTACTGAATCAGCTGCTGCCAAAGGCATTTCAGATGGAACTCGGCAAAAAGAAAATGCAGAGTGTATTTTTGCTTTTACTGAATTACTTACAAGTATTGTAATGCTCTTTCTCTTGCACCTCCAGCACTTGCAAATTCAGTTTGTATTGACCAGTTTGGGTTTGAAAAGAATTTTCAAGATTTGATCAGTGATGGCTAAGGGTAAGGGAGTTCCTTTTTTTTCAACTGTGCAGGGTCTGATCTCTGATAAAAGCACCAGTTCAGCACACAAGAGTGTCAGGGATAGTCTGGGGTTTTATTCCTAGCGCCAGCTAAATAAGATCCTTGCTGGCTTAGCTGTTAGGAGTATTTGGGTTAGGTACATAAAGACAGAAAATGATCATACCTTCTGCATTCCACCCACTGATAATTTTGCTTCTTTTTTCCTTTGTAGTGGTTTCAGAGTGCAGTGAGTAAAGAGGATTGCATGCCTGAAACACTGAAAAATCTAATTTTCTCCAACTTCGAACCTTTGCACAAATTTCACACTGGTTTTCTCAAGGAAATTGAGCAGAGACTTGCTCTGTGGTAAGACTGTTGATTGTTATTTATCTGTATTATTTCATCCAGTTTAGCATTTACGCATTCCCTTTTTCCTAACTCCTTGTGATCTACTGTAGTGCATAATTTGTGAAAGTCACAGATGTTGGTTATTAACAGACAGGGTTTATTGAATCCCTGCTTTGTTCATGTTTACTTGACAAACTCTGTTGTTCAGATATCTCAGTTGCAGACATATGCAAATGAGATCATAATTCTGGATGAAGCTTTCTCTTGCCAAATGTCAGTATTTCTGCATGGCAGCTCTTTTGAAGAACATGCTGCAAGCAAGGCTAATCAGTAATAAAGAGGGAGAGGTGAAGGACCAGGTTCTGTTTCTGTCAAAATAGTTACAGGCTGGGAGGATTTCACAGACCAGCTTCTCATTCTGCAGCATCACAGCTGTGACACACACAAGGTCTACAGTGCACTCTACAAATTGACAGAGTGTTGGAAGAGGAAAATGGGTTTGAAAATTGTCTATTCTTAACATAATAGCAACAGTAAAACATGACATTTATACGAAATAGCTATGAAGTGAATAATTCTTCCCTGGCAAGGCTCTTAATTCATTTGACCACTGAAATCTTAGCAGGGGCAGCAGCACAAGCAGAAGCCTTCTGCTTGCTCTGATTAGGCTTGTCTGGACTAGATTGTCTTGCTCTGTGTAGGCATTTTTTTGTAACTTATCTTTGGTTCTGAGAGCTGAGCTTTTTCTTCTCAGTTAGAAAAGTGACAATGAAAATCACATGAGAACAGAGCAGGCAGACCTAATGGGTGTTAATCAGTTTAATTAAGACAGGTGCCTCTTTAACTAATGAATCAAAACAAAAGCAAAACACAGAGTGTGAGTTTCACTCTTGTGATGTATTAAGATCATTGAATGAAGGCGCAACACTTTGCAGACTAGTGCTGTCCAAACCCACCCTGCACGGGTGCAGGATTAGCAGGTGTTTTCTGGAAAGAGGGGAAGGTGGTGCTGCCTCTTAGAGCTGACATCCTCACCCAGGACTTTGGTTGACTTCTAATATGATTATTTATATATCTATAGTTTGTGTATATATTTATATATAACTAAGATAGTTACTCCTCAGACATATTCTGCACAGCCACCCTGCCAGTATTGCTGATTTTTCCATTGGGCTGCTACTGGTGTTCATTGCGTTGCACTAAGCAGCATTTATTACAGGTACTCCAAGAAGGCTCTTTCAGATGTTATAAAATACTGATTGCTTCTTCAGCCTTGGTGCAAGATTAACAGTAGTTGGAGTTAATCCCCAACTAGTTGGGGTTAATGTATGTGGCAAGAAAAGGAAAATGTATGCAGCTAATAAAGACCAAGTTCTGCTCTCTATCAGACCAGACTAATCTCGCTGGGTGCTGACTCTTGGGCACATGTTGAAATAGAGATACCGTCTATGTGCTTCTGATGGCATTAGAGGTGGATGCAAACCTCCTGTTCAGGTGTGATGTTTTTCAAAACTTGGATGATGGCTGCACTACCAGCCTGCTGTGGAAAGGTGACATTGTAGTAAGTGGAGAGAAGGACCAATTATGTTAAAAGAAAGAAAAAGTATTTAGGCCTCTAGACTTTCCATGGTTTGTTTCTCCTTCTCAGTTCACTTCTTTTAGACCTACAACCCTTCTGTTTCTCAACTTCTCCATAAAGTTTCACAGGGTGGTAAACCTCAGTTTAAAGCTTCTAATATCATATTTTAACTGCACTTACCCTGTGATTTAGAGTGCTGATCTGCTACAAAGTTACTTTGCAATCCAAATTTGTTCAAAATATTCTGCTGAGGTAACTTTGTCCCAGCTGGGCACCTCGTTCTGACTTTGTCAGCTCAGCTATTGCATGTCCTTCCACAGTTAGTGTAAAGCCACTGGGATTTCTCTGTCGGCTGCTCTGAGTCACTTGACAGAATAACAGTCACGTTCCTGCATTCAGTTTGCAACCAACAGCCTGGATGCACCTAATGTAATACCCCTGTTGTAGACAGTGATTGTTGTTAAAGTTCTGGAAGATTTGAATATGTGCCTTGGGAAGGGAGGCAGACTTGCTGACAGGTATTATTTTGGAGGTGCTGATGTTTCTATATAATGCCACAGATGCTGAGATAAGCCACGAGCAATAAACTCTATCCTATAGAGATTAGTGTTTAATTAAACAGTGAGTGACAAAATTAAACAGCCTCTCAGCATCTACAAGAAGCTGGTGGCAGGGAACATGGTAGGGAATTCCTTCTGCAGCATGGTCAAGGTCACTTAGCTCTATGTCCACACTGCCAGAATGGTACCTCTCTTTAGCCCCAGGTGTTTTTAAGGCAGTGGGCTCTGGCTGTGTTCACCACCTCAGGGCAGGTTGCTCCCTGCTGCCAGCAAATGATGGGCCTGGCTGAGCTGGTGGCACAGCTGCAGGCAGATGTGGGCAGGATTCAAGCTAGCTCATTTAAATCTGACTCTTCCATGTCAGCTCTTAAATTTCCAGGCAGGTGGATGGGAGGGAAAGGTGGGACACTTGCCCTGAGACATGAGCTTGCTCTGCATTTCTCAGAGGGTGACATGTCCTACAAGAAAAGGGCCTTTGATTAAAAGGGTTGTGGGCTTCATCAAGCTGTGGGAAACCCCTGGCTACCACCATGTGCTGTGGGAGCTTGTGAGAGAGAGAGTCTCCTGCAACCAGTCATCTGTGTCCCCCTAGTGAGTAGGATACTGGGTTTTATCAACTTAAAGTGCAATTCAGCCTGTTCACTCTACACAGACATAAGTGCTGTTCTTTAAGGTTTATTTCAAACTCCATGCTGGATGTTGGAAGATCTAACAGGAGGACATTCCCTGCTCTCTTAGGCCTTGGATCATGTTGAATCTGATGCTGATGCAAAAGAGCTGTGATGAGAGCAAGGCTCGGGGCATTTCACATGACAATTGTTAGATGTCTCCATGCTTTTAATTTGTTACAACATCTATAGACTTTTAGTATTTGGCTGGAGGAAGTTCAGGTTGTGTACATTATTAAAACATTTTTGGCTTGCTTGAAGACTTCTGAAGTGTTTGATTCTGCAGTCAGGGGCAGGCTGTTTTCTATAGAACATCTTAAGCACCAGTGTCCTGTTGACCTGGTTATAGATTTTGGCAGGTGTGATCTGTTTCTTGCACATTTCACCCATTTTTCTCACCCATTTTTCTCTTTAGTGCTGCATTTCCTAGGAGCAGCACATCTCAGTGTCCAAGGCCTAGTGATAGTTTTTAATATGACATAGATTGATACTGACATCAACAGTCAGCTGCAGAATATCAGAAGTCAATGCATTTTTCTCAGCCAGGGTTTCTTTCTGGCCATGAAACTTAGAAGATTCCTGGTGGTTTTATTGTACAGCATCATAAGATGAGTGATACCATGCTCTGGGCCATGTTTCCAGCCCTGCCTGTGCTGTTGCAGGGCCAGTGAAGCAGCCCATGAGTCTCCTCAGCTGCCCCAACTGTGCTGAGCTCTGGAGACTGGCCATGTTCCTGGGAGAAAGTGAAATACCCCACTAGAGGCTGTGTGATTTGAGGAGAGGAAGGAGGACTTTGGTGGATGCAGGCAGGCACGGTGCTTTGCCCTCTTACACAGGAAGAGGGAGAGGATCAGGAAGCTGCCTCAGGTGGGAGAGGGAGCAGCACACATTGGGCTGTTCTGTGAGCAAGTGCCAGAAGAGCTGCATCTGGCACTTGGGCATCCAGATGCTGGTCCTGGCTGCCAGGACTCCTCAGCAAGGCTTTGGGTGCAAGGCCAGGAGTTCCCAAGCCTTTTTGCTGAGAGAAAATATGGGAGTCATATGTCAGTGACTTCAAGCTGGCTCCTGTTTCTCAAGACTGGTGAGATTTTATGGCAAGGAGGAAGAGGTGTGGGCAGTGCAGGCAGAGTGTGACATATTTCATCAGCTTCTGGGCAGCTGAGTCTGAGAAGTCAGTTAGGTTCTACTCCTTTTATCCCAGCCATTTAATTAGCTATTCATTTGGGCCACAAGCACCATTTTCCATCCAAAAGAATTGAGCTCATCTTTCCACACTCCGTTACAAGTTTCCACAGTGAGTTCTTTAAATGATGACAGAAAGTGGCTAATAGAGAACAGTAAGTATCCTCTTTTTCTGACCACTGAGCAGCATAGAGAGCAATGCTGGGGCAAGCCAGGATAGAGCTGTTTCTGCCCAAGGAAGCCCTCATCAGGTAGTACAAATCTGTGTTTTGGGCCTTATCCATGTGTTAGGAAAGAAGAGAGTTATGTACTTCCCAGAAGTGCAGGCAGACTCATCTTCTCCCAGGGAAGCTGCTAGTTTGACTTGCAGATCTTTCTGAGGAAAGCTGCTGCTCAGTGTTACCAGATGGGAATGTGTGGCTGGTAATTTGCAACAAAAAAGGGCTCTTAATCTTAGCATATGAAAGGAGAAGGCGCAATCAGGATTTGTGGAAGCAAAATTGAAAACCTGTAATAAAAAAGCACTCAGAGTGTAGGAAGATGAGCCAAATGTTGATTTATTAACCATTTTTTGTTTGAGAAGAAATACTTGTGCTCAGGAAGAGCAGCATGATAGACAGTTTATATAAACAAGGCAGCAGTCCTTATCTGCCTTCTCAAAAGCAGAGTGCTGGCTGTTCAGCTGCTTCTGCATGCCTGGTGAGGAGCCACAAGGAGGGCAGTTTCAAAAGTGTCTTTGTCCTGTGTACAGAAATGAGGTATGTGTTGCAGTACAAACCTCTGAGTTATGCACTGCAGATTCCTGGGACCAAGACATTGAGAGGGGGCTTGGTGCCAGCACACTGGGCTCGATTTTAAGAGGATAGTTTTCATTGCTGAAGTCACTTTTGGGTAGCTCTGGGGATTGGAGCTGTGCTACGCCCAAATTAACTGGAAATCGTGGGAGAGAAATAGCACATCCAAGATCTGTTAGTCAGAGTTAGAGCCATGTTGTGTCCATTTCTGTGGCTCTCCTGGCAGGTTATGTCCAGGATCAGCTCTGAGGCTGTTCCACAGCAAGAAATGGAATGCTGTTGCATTTACAGCATATTTTCATGCAGTGGTCTTGCTTGCTCAGATCCCTTACCGTTTAAAAGCATTACTGATGCATGTTTGCTGTAGGTTGGGTTTCTCCCACAACAGGAGTAGCCATCCCAAAGCCTTTAAGTGTATGCACACCCTCCAAAGGCTTGGTATGACTCTGGGAAGCTCTGATGGCTTCAGCAGTGCATTTCTTAGGCTCTGAGCAGAGTGTCATGCACAACTCACTGCTGAAAGTCCAGCTGCAGTGTCAGCTGGAACGGGCAGGGCAAGAAGCGCTGTGTACCAGCAGGGTGTGAGCAAGGAAGGGGGTGTTTGCTTTTATTGACTCTTCTTTTCCAATTACAAAACATTCTTCATATTTTAAAGGCAGTTGTAATGGGGAGTGTTTAAGGTATTTTTTAATATTAGAACTTTAGTTAATAATTAAGTCATAAAAAGCTTCCAAGTGTCTAGGTATTCAAAGAACCGGCTATCATATTGAGGAGGGAGTTCCTGAGCATGTAACACAAAGTCACACATTGTAAATATAATTTGCTACAATTGATTTATTATTATTTTGGCTGTAATTCAAGGGCTGCAATCAAAGACTTCTGTGTTTACCTCAAAAAAATCTTTATTGAGATATCTTGCTCTTCTTTTTTGCCCTTCCACCATCCCCATCGAATTTCTGTTCCTTCTGATTGAGGGTATGGGCTGACTTGAGATTTCCTTCTATTATTTTTTCAATTATATACACTAAGAACTTTATATAATTCGAAAATCTGACAGCGCTGCTTGTGTAATCCCTGGAAGTCAAGCTGATGGCTGTTTGGAGTAATATATAAAAGGTAGTGTCTGAATTTCTTACCAGTATAAGTCAGTCTCCTCTTTTCTTGCTATTGTACACTTGCATTTCTGTAAAAGGGAAGAGAGTACTTGGATAAAAATGGGAAATGACCTCATTATACAATGATGTCCTCATTTTTCAGCATGATTTTCAGTGGCTTTAGACCTCCCTCACAATGTCAGTGGAGTAAGAGCACATTATGTTTGGGGAAAGCTGCTCCTACATCTTCTGTGGAGGTGGGCATCATAAATCAGCTCCTGATGAAAAACTCTGAGACCCTAGGCCCCAAGCTTTGTCCCTTGTCACTGGCAGATAGATATCATGTTCAAACAGTGACCCATGAAAACAAGGAGTAAGGAGAACAACTTAGCCATTGATGCACAACAAATGAGCAGCTCCTTCTTTCTCAGCAAGCTGAGTGTTGTTATTCAAAACATACACCACAGGGAGAGCTCTCTTTTCTGCTCCTGTGCTTTGGGCTGTGGCAGCAGTAAGACATCATCTGATATGTTATGTTTTTGGGTTTTGTTTTTATATTCTGTGTACTTGGATGCTCTTTTCTTGGTGTTTCTTCTTGTTTTCTTGGGATTTGCATGTTGAATAGCTGGGGAAGATGGCAATGTAGCAGAGGGTTTGCTCTGGGATCCCAGCAGGGTAGAGTGGAGGTTGGGTTTTAGGAGGCAGATGGGAAGCTGTCATGTTCCCTCCTGCCCGGTTTCAGCTTTCCCTGCCTCTCTGTCCACATTACAGCCTATATGCCTGTGCACCATCCCCAGTGGGAAAATCATCTCTGTTGCAAGGGAAATTTATTTGCCTGGAAATAGATAACTAAAGCAAGAAAAGTGTCTGGAACAAGGAGCAATACGCAGCCATGACATTTCTGTATTTTCTCCTAAGAAAACCCTGGATTTATTTCTTCCAGCACAATGCATCTGTGTGCAGCACAGGTTGTCTTTGTCAGCCTGGGCTGAGGACTCTGGTACCATTCAGGTCTTCATTGTTTAGCCAACAGTTGGAGAGAGGCTGCTGCTTTTGGGGAACCCCCTTCTCTCTGTCTCTGTCACTCTGCCAAGATGCAGAGTAAGTTCTGAAAGCCCAAGAAGTCTGTGGCCAATGGCAATGAAGGGGGACCATTCCCTTTGCTTTGTGTGTGACTGATGTGGTGAGATGCTGTGCAAGCAGTCAGTGCTGGTGGTGCTGAAGAGGTTCCAGCAGGTCAGCTTTTAGGAAATAAGGACCTGACTGTTCCATGAACAACCCCACTAATTATTAGCTGTTGGAAACACTCCCTGTGACTTTGTGAGCTTGGACTCAGCCTCTGAGTAGCTAGCTAGTAGATAAGACATTTGCTATGTGTATTCTAGCCAATCTGTATTGTAGCCTTCAGATCAGAAAAGCAGTGTCTATTTAGAAAAAGCAGTCTGTAATGATGTACTTAATATTTATCTTGGCAGTAAGTAGATAACTATATATTTCATACTCAGAAAGGTACAAAACTGGCGAAGTCCATTAGATTAAATCAAATGTAGACACACGGAAAAGGATCCAGGCAGTGCCAGAGAATGAGAGAATAACACATAAAGCAAGAATTCTTATAGAGATAGTTGCTGAATACCATGCCATTGCTGGCAGCAGCACAATTTCATCTGGCTTTGATATTCCTGAGCTTGTGTGTAGAGGCACAGCATGAACCATTTGGGAGGGGATGCTGCATGCTGGCTCCATGGGTGGAGGGTGGCGTTCCCTTGCTTCCTGCCAGTGTGGGGCTACTGCCTGGGACTTCAAATGGTTGTGGTTTTCAGTCAGGGGCACTTGGATATGCACCACTTGGAGCAGAGCTTTAGTGGCTGGAAGGTTTTATTTACAACCTGTCAGAGGAAATCTCAGTGGGGGGTGCTGCTGGATGGGTAAAACATGGGGGAAGGGAGAATTAAGGAACAGCATAGAGTAGAGATGATTTGACAGACAGAGGCTTCCTGAAAACAGAAATGGTACTTCTATCCTCAGGTAATGCGAAAACCGTAATCTTGTGATGTCCTTACGAACCTCTGCTGTTGCTTTCAGTTTAGACATTTCTTGGGCATGATTTGACTATGGCAGTGTTTATATTACATAATGTTTTTGCAAAACAGTGATGGTAATTAAAGTTACCACAGAAACAACCCAACTTCTTACCCCCAGTGTAACCTTTGGGTTCAGAAAAAAAAATTTAAAAATCTTATTGAGAACTGTTTTTCCTTGCCTAAATAGGCATGTGAGTGCCTGGGATGGTTAACACAATAGGAAATCATTACAGACAGCCTATGGAGCTGGATGTTGTTCAAATGAACATGGAGTAATCCTTTGTTTATCAGTGGAGTCTCTTTGTTGAAAGATAAAATTGGAAAGGGGAGGGGTACAGTGCTTCTCCCTTCACACTCCTAGTGATATTCTTTTGAAAGCATAGCTTTGTTGAAACAGATCTGTAACAATTAGGTTCTTATGGTCATGATTTTTCCTCCTGTGTTTTCAAAAAACATGTGTTTGGTTTCACCCAGAGTGTGGTATCCTTGCCTGTCTCACACATGGATTTAGATACAGGAATATCTTTTTTTTATCAGGAGCTGTGTTGCTCCCAAGTGCTGCAGTTACCAAAGTGCAGCTGGCTGGGTGGGAGGCAGCACTTTGCATTTGTAGTACCATAAGTGAAGTACTGAAGGAAAATTCCTGCCAGTATGTAACATTTACGAGCCAAAGCCACATGCTGGACGGATTTTTTTTTTGGCCCCACTGTCCCTTGCACAAGCAGAAAGCTTTTCAGAGGAGGAACATCCCCCAAGGTCCTGTTCTGGGATTCAGTCATTGTATCTGAACAGAATTAACCTTTGCTCTAAGATCACATATTCTCGTGGGACTCTGATGTCTTCTTTTTCCCCAAACCATTTCCAGCCTTCTCTGGTGTGTTCAAAAACACTAGCAATTTTCTTTAAAAGTCTAATTCTTCTTTAAAGTGCCTGCCCTCTCTTGTTAGGAGTGAAAGTCAGGCTGGGTAAAGGGTGTACTGGACCTGGGAATTACATGTCTGCCAGGAAGATTCCTCACACATTTCTAAGAGAAGGAGTACAGGGGTCAGGATTTTAAAAGAAATGAGCTATTGAGTTTCAGTGCTTATAAGTGATTATGCAGTTTTATTGCATGACTGAAGTGTGTGGCATTTCTGTTGCTGGCAGGGAAGGCCGCTCTAATGCTCACATTAAAGGAGATTACCAAAGAATCGGAGATGTTATGCTGAAGAACATTCAGAGTATGAAGGTAGGAATGATCCTATAACTTCTAAGCTTTGACATGGATTAACATTAGCATGCTTTTCATTTTGAAATGACGTTGCCTCTTGTGCTGGTTTTTGCCAATTGTAATGAAGGCTTGCGCTATGAAAGTTTCTGTTGATGATGTAGTAAGCATTGGTGGATTTCCCTGGGTTTTCAGAATTGCAAGCTGATTTTAAATTGTCCAGCCCCTTTCCTCCACTCTCCTAAGAACAGAAGCGGCAAACACAAAAGTTGAGGAATATTTCATTTCCAGTTCTTTTTTCCTTCAAATAAGAAGGCAAAGCATTGGAATTTGTGTGGCTGAAGAGACTGTTCAAATGCTGAGTGTGCCAATTTTTTCACACAAATATTCATGTTAGGATATTGCAGGATTAGTGACCATAAGCTGGATATTGATTTGGGAAAGTTACATTTGTGCACTGCAGTGCCAAGTTAGGTGAAAGGTTTTTGAATCATGAGAATAATTGCCTCTGATGCCTTTAAAACTAGAAGTAAAAATACATGTATAAACCATATATCTAGGTGTAATGTTCGGCTTTGCAACTGTTCTTAGTCTGGCTAGAGCAGTATTCTCAATGCTCTGCGTTACTGAGAAATTAGCATGGAATGCAGGCACAGGGGCCTGTGAAAACTCTACAGATTTGTACGGTATGGATGTAAGCTCACCTTACTACAATGTATCTACACATCCAGGTCAGGGTGGGGCAAAACATGGCATTTCACCTTCAGCATGCAGATCTCAGAGTGATTTTGAAACTCTCCAATAAATCTTTCCTTGGGGATAGCCACTTGGGCATTCTGCAGTTAGAAAATGGAGCAGCCTTAAGTCCTTTACTGGAGGAAAGGGCAGTTTAAACACTACAGCTCTCCTGAGATGCTTGCTAGGAGTTGGTTTATCTTTCAGAAGGACAGAGAGAGACACGGCAAAGTGAAGTGACGCACAAGCGATAATATGGCAGATCAGAAACAGGGAACATAGAAAGCTCTATTTACCCTCCCCAACACAGCTGTGTCACCAGTAAGGCAGCCTTACTCTCTCTGCAGTGTACTTAGCCAGGAACTGCTTTTTCCCCTCAAGATGTAATTCACATGCATTGGAAGAAATGCAGTAGGGGACTTTTCTACCTCCATCTCTGCTCTCAAGAAGTATGCAGCTCTTCACAAACAGTTTTTAGAATACCAGAGAGCTTTGGACAGACTTTGTCTCTGCTCTTGGTATCTTGCAACGTTAAATTGTCTGTCCTTTGGTGTCTGCAGGTCCTTCTGGGGCTCTAGTCTAAAGGCCCTGTACAGTCCTCACTGTAACTTAGAGCCGGAAGTGTGCTTTCATCTTTCCCATTTTCCCTTTCCCATTAAAGGGTTTTACTTCATTTGCTTTGAGATCCACCACGACTGATCAACTGATATGTGGAGTAAAGAGACAAAAGCTAGTTTAACTTTAAAGAACTGCACAAGAAACAGAAATAAAGTTAGTTAAAACTGTACTTATTTATCATGAGACCTGTTAAAAGATCTGCAAACTGACACTATGTGTTTAATTAACGTAGGAAAGAAGTTAAGAGCAAGTAATTAATGGGCAGCCCCTGTAGCAGCCCAGAGGGTCTGCTGTGTCTTTTCCTGAGTTACAGACTTGTAAAATGAATACAGTGTGTGGAGGAAGCAGCTTGGCTCTAGGGAAGGTATGTTTCTGGTAAACATGTCACAAATCACAGGAGAGAGAGAGAGTTGACTGGAAATGTGTCAAAAAGCACAAACTTCAGATTAAGCCAGAAGGTCTTCTCAAGTCCATTCAATTTATGCATTCAGTCTCTTTTTGCTGCTGCTTAACATTCTACCATATAATGGAAGACTTCAGTTGGCTGCTCAGAGAAGCTCTGAAGAACCAGTTCACCTTTTGCAAAACACAATTAATTCCCTGTGTAAATTGTTAAAAGAAAATGCTGCTGAATTGTTCTAAGGAGGAGTTGTGAATATCTGTGATACTGAAAACTAAATGGAGTTATGTATTTCATGCAAACCTCATTCATTGCTGCAGTGCAGCTCCCCAGCTGTCAGTGGGATTATTTAGAGACTGCACTAAGGAGTCCAAGAGCTTGTAACATGCCCCATTTCTGTCGGCCAATGCCTCTGGTTTTGTGTTTGTTGAGTTTCCAGAGATGCAACTTCTAATTAATAAGAGGAGAACAGAAGCCAGAAGTCCATTTGCCTGCATCTCTGTTCCCCAAAACCACCTAAAGGAAACTGGGGCATCTAAATCCCTTCATCCTTTTAGAAAATCCCATTCACATTTTTTGGCTGTCTCCATTGCACCTGCTTGCATGAGCTGTGTTCATGTCATGTCCTTGCCTTTGGATTTTTCATTGATAAGAGAGCTAGTTTTGTTGAATTATGTACTTTAGTTTTTCCGGGAATGCAGAGGGGTGTCTACTTCAAATGAGTCATGCCTTTTCTCCTTGGCAAGTGAATATCAGAGCCATTGTGTTGTACAGTGATTTTGTTTGCAAAATCCCCACTGCTGTGCTAGTTGGATGTGTTATTGGATTAGGTATGGGCTGACTCATGTCTCTCAGTGATTGTTAAGAGCCTTCTCTTTTCTTTCATGCATAAAAGCAACTGACAATTCACCTGCGAAAGCACAATGAGATTTTAATGGAGCTGGAGAATGGGATCAAGAACTCCCGCAAGCTGGAGACCTTTTGCAGAGATTTTGAACTACAGAAAGTCTGCTACTTGCCTCTCAATACCTTCCTCCTCAGACCATTACACAGGCTTATGCACTACAAGCAGATAATGGAGAGGCTTTGCAAGCACTATCCCCCAAGCCACATAGACTTTAGGGATTCAAGAGGTAAGTAAGAGAAAAGATGTCAGTCCCTGGAGCTGGGGAATGGCATCCAAATCCATTAGAGGAGTATGGCTGGAGAAAAAAAAATCTTTTTTTTTTTAAACCTACATCAAAAGAGGATTGAGTTGCAAAATCCACCACTCAGAACACCATAAACAGTAGGATTAAGGTTGCTCTTCTATTCACGTTATGCCACAATCTGGGCAGGTACTTGGAAGAGAATTCTGCTGGGGGTTATCAAACACATAGAAATGACAGCAGGTTCAGGAAGTCTCTTGAACTGAAAACAGTTGGGAGCTTGGGAGAGAGCATGGGGAACATACCATATGTGCTTGTGTTGTTCCTAGCTTTCCCTAGAGATCCTCTAATAACACAAAATACTAGCCCAGGTGAACCTTTGGTCTGACCCAGTAGGGCTGCTGTTATTATGTCTTTCAGTGTTACTTGTCTTTTTCTTCAAGAGTACAGTTTGTTCTGTTGTCATTTCCATGATTTGTTTCAGGAGCTCAAAGCAGCCAGCATGGGTTGGTTTTGGATTTGGGATTGGTTTTTTCCAAACAGGAAGAAATTGCCCTCCTGTAGCCTGAACTCGCTGCCTGTCCTTTCTTTCTGATGGTTTATTCTCCTTTCTCCTTGCACCTGTCCCCCTCCCCTGTTGTGAGCTGTGTGTGTTTCAGGGTAGCTCCGTTATCTGTACAGCATTGCTGCAGATCCGTGGAAGAACTTGGGCAGAGAGCAGTGCTCAGCACAACTGCTCCCAGGGATAACATGTGAGCTGAGCTCCCTCAGATTCTGTGGGATGAGACCCACAGCAGGCAGTGCACAGAACGCAGAGCTAACCTGACCTGTGGCCATAAGAAATGCCACAGAGACCTGTGGCACTGCAGTGCTGTGTGACACTGCAGTGCTGTGTGACACAGGTGTTGGCCCAAATGTTGCTGCTCCCTGACTGATCTCAAAGAAAACAGCAAGTAGTGCCTGCGTTTCTTTCAGCCAAGGCTAGAGGATGACGATAATGTGTCCATTCTCCTCTCCTCAGAGACTGCAGCAGTCTGATTCCTGCTTCACTTTTAAAATGGATACGAACATAGGTTTTACAGGTGAAAATAAGAGAACATGAGGACAGTGTGACTTAGAGACCCCATTACTCTGGGATCAGTTTCTTACTAAGGTGTGTGCAGATTTTTTTAAAGGCCAGAGTCTAAAGGAAGCAAAAAAAAAAGTGAATTGAATCCCAGAAGAGAGCATAAGTTCTCCCACTGGCAGGTGGGGGAACTGTGTACTGAGCAATGATGTTAGAAGGAAGATGGAACCACTGTTACTGTTTATGTGACTGTGGTTTTTTTAACACAAATGGCTGTAGCTGCTCTTCTGGCCCTGAAGTCAGCCAGTGTCTTTGGCCCATTCAGAGACTGCCCACCCAGCCAGGTATATCAAGGTTGGTGCTCCCATACACAATGGCACAGGGAGTTGATGGTGTCTTTGGAGAGAATGAGGTAGAGCCATGATGTAACTCAATGACGTGCAGCACTTTAGTTGTTGTCATTAATGGGACTGAGGGCAAACCCCATGGTGTTTGCCATCTGAAATGATACAGCCATTTCCTGCTGTTTTCAAATATGGACCTGACCCAGTGTGCTGCAAGCAGGGGGGGGAATTGCATTTTTTTCAAGCATAGAGAACACCCCTAGGTTGATCGGACTCGTAGGAATTTAGGTCCTTCATGAGAATCCATTTGTTGGTTGTCTGGATTGACTATACTCTTCTTACAAAGTTCCTGTGGCTAAAACAGAGCAAAATTTTGGGAAATAGACTGTCTCTTCCCCACAACACACCACCCTTTCCACTGTATAAGAGGATGTCCAGAGTTCGTGTGGGTTTTGGTCTGCCTGAGTAGCTTTATGCTGTAGAGGTGAAGAGTAGCACAAGAAGGTTCATGAGCTGGGTACTGCTGACAAAAGCCATGTTTCTTTTTGAACGTTCTGGTAAATTTTTAATAAGTACTTTATGGATTTGTCCATCTAGCTGCTTTGGCTGAGATTTCTGAAATGGTAGCTCAGCTCCATGGCAATATGATAAAGATGGAGAACTTCCAGAAGCTGCATGAACTGAAGAAAGACTTGATAGGCATGGACAATCTGGTGATCCCTGGAAGGGTAAGTAACAGAGTTGTGATTAAGATTTGATACAATTTCAAATCATTAGGTATGTTTTCAAAACCTGCTTATTAGGGGCAAGTGTGAAATTGTCTTTCCTCATCTGAACCTTTTTCTGTCACCAAAAACTCTCAGACGTAAACATAATAGTTCCAAATGTCACGATTTAACCCCAGCCAGCAGGCAAGACCCACACAGCTGCTTGCTCACTGCTGCAACAGCAGGACCAGGCAGAGAATCGAAAGGGTAAAAGCAATCAAGAGAACCCATGAGTTGAGAGAAAGACAGTTTAACAAGAAAAGCAGAATTCATGCACACCAGCAAAGCAAAACAAGGAATTCATTCACTGCTGCCCATGGGCAGACAGGTGTTCAGCCATCCCCAGGAGAGCAGGGCCCCATCACAAGTAATGGGGACTTGGGAAGACAAACGTCGTCACTTCAAATGGTTCCCCCTTCCTTCTTCTTCCCCCCACTTTTTATACTGAGCATGATGTCATATGGTCTGGAATGTCCCTTTGGTCAGTTTGAGTCATCTGTCCTGGTTGTGTCTCCTCCCAGCTTCACATGCACCTCCAACTCCTTCACCAGTGTGGCAGTAGGAAAAGCAGAAAAGGCCTTGGCTCTGTGTAAGCCCTGCTCAGCAATAACAAAAACATCTCTTTACTGTCAACCCTGTGTTCAGCTACTTATGCTCAGCACATATCCAAGATACAGCCCCATACCAGCCATGGTGAAGAAATTAACTCTACTCCAGCCAAAACCAGCACACCATAGAAAACAGCACCTTTAAAGCAGGAAAAGGCAATCCTCTTTATCACCTTTTACTGACTTTTTAAGTTCTGTCTTTTGTATAGATTTGGACAGTTTTAGGCAATTCCAAACATCTTTTACAACAGAGGCAGTAAAAATGTAGTATTTATCACAGCATTCAGAGCTTGAGCTGTTGCACATTTCATGCTGCCCATATTTATTTTTCCCAGCCCTTGATGCTAGAGCTTGACAGATTAAAGGCAAGTAAGGCATTTGTGCTGGAGGAAGTTCAGCCCTTTCACCATGCCTTGCTTTGAAACTCATGGCCCTGGGGAGGAACAGTCTCTTCAGTCTACATATAATATTAGGCAATAATTTTTGAGACAGTGTTGCCTTAAGTAAACACTTTTAATTGTCCTATAAGAATACCAACATCTCTTTCTTACTTACGGTGCCTTTTTAAAATCAAAGGCTCATTTCAGAACAAAGGAGCCACAGTGTAATATTTGTAGCCTTTTTTATTTTCTTAAGCACATGTATCGATGTGTGCAAACTTGAGAGTTGTCTGTTGCTGAAGTAGTTTCCTCCCCACTCCTTTGACTTTCGTGTGTAATACACAAAACCAGAACTTGCGTCCAGGTTTGAAGTTGATGTGCCATTGGGAAGGCAGTGCTGAGCACAGGTATTTCTGGATTTGTACCTCTCCCTGTCTCCAAGCAGCTGCCACAGTTCATGTTTCTTTCTAGTGATCCACAGTTCACATCCTTGGCAAGTCCCTCGGGACGTTTCACAGCCTCTGCATCTCTCTATCACATGAAATTAAATGCTGTCATCGGGTGTTTCTGCTACCCTGCTCTATTTAAAGTCTGAGCAGTCTTACTGTCCTAGGAAGTTCAAGGAAGAGGCAGATGGGGGGCAGAAATTGTTTGCCTGCCAAGACAAGAAGCATTGGCCACCATGCTCTGGCACATGCCCAGGGTGTTGCTGCTTCCAGCCCTTTGGCTGTTCTTCTGGCTCTGACTCAAGTCCCTGCGCTGGTGGAGGCAGGGCTTGGAGGCAAATGCCACTGTAACCCCGTCCTCTTCAGGTTGTCCCAGAGTGGGATGTCTGCTGCTGAGCTGGTTCCGTACTGGACATGAAAAGGCCCTGTGGCTGGTTGTCCCTGCAGGTGGCAGTGACCTGCAGCTCTGGATCCATGTGGTCACCACTGCTGGTGCCGAGCCTGCCAGGGACTATCGGATGGTACCACACGGTCCTAATTATGATTAATATTCCTTGGTGGCCAACAACAGCTTCCAGTGGCCTTTCTGGTGCCATGAGCCTACTGTGGTATAGGGATAAGCACCTCTAACCACTTTTCCTCCCTTCAGCCCTTAGGCAGTGCAGGTGGAGTGATTGGACACACCAAGGCAAGCCTAAGGCGTTTGGATTGTTTCTCTGAACAGGTTGATCTGAGCCAATTTATTCCTAAGGTGCAGGTGATTTAGGTGCTTTATATAGAATTTTACATCCAAAATTATGAGTAGAATGACCTTAAAAAGACTGTAATGAATAAAAATAAACCTCTTAGCAGAAGCTGGAGGGAGTGACTGAAAAATTATATTTTCATGGGTTTCAGAGAAATATAAGGGTGAATTACTGCATAGTTCACAGTAAGCCCAGGAAATCCAGAATTTGAAAGTTTAGGTGTTCTTCTTTTCCTCTGTTTCCATCCCTAAACATTCTTAAACACTATGGTTTGAATTAATGTGCTGTATTATATGACATGGATGGTGCTGGGATAACTCACACTGCCAGACAAATGTCTTTCTTTGTCTGCTGCTAATGGTGATGTTGAGTCGGGTAGCTGGTTTTACATTCCAGTGAATGAGAGCAATGTATGCAATATGCACCACAGAAGATTACCAGTGGCTAACCAAGAACACATATATCATTAGGTTTTATGTCATTTGTGCTGTGAAAAATACTCACTAAAAACTGACGGAAGAGGGAGCTGTCTGAAGGAATTATTGTCAGGTAAAGACAATTTTGCTTAGCTCAGTTTTCTTAATGTGAATGAAAGGAGTTCATACTAAGGACAGTTACAAAGAGAAAAGAATTATCCTATAAATTAGATTTCTAACATATTTAATAAAATTAAAAGTCTTGGTAACAAATAGTCAAGTCATTTGCATGACCAAGTAGTCATATTTCTGTTCATGTACTAAAAAAACCATAATTTCTTCAGGAGATGATACATTTTTGTTTTTGTTTCCCACAGGAGTTTATTAGACTGGGCAGTCTTAGTAAGTTGTCTGGAAAAGGTTTACAACAACGGATGTTTTTTCTGGTAAGCAAGAAGACAATTTTCTTTGTACAATGAAATGTAACTCTAGGCATCTACTAGACATAACTGTTAGACTTGAATTTTGAATTACAGAAAGTATTTTTAAATAGCCTTATTTAAATTAACATAGTACATCACCCGTGTAGCTGGTTGTTAAGAACCTACATTTCTGTTCAAGTCCAATATTCTCTTTGTAATGCTTTTTACAAAGATAAAACTATTTTTCATATGACAATGTGAATATAATGATAAAATAATACCTCCTTGCACCTTGTCTTAAATAAAAGCAGAGTCATTACAAAATGAAAAGTGGCACCAGGGATAGTGATCATATTCAGAAAAGAAGATAAAGAGTGACTCCTGGTGATATAAACAATAATTCACATAATGCTCTCAGAACACATTACAGAACCAAATTTTTCCATAAACCATCCAGTTCCAACACGAGTTCCCAGCATGTTGATGGATCTGCCTGTACGTGGAGATATATTTTGCAGATTTTGCACTAGGGAAGTTTGTCTCCTCTCACCACTTAGACATTATGGTGATTCCACTCAATCTCTGATCTGCTAGAGTCCAATGGATAGTTCCACCTCTCTTTTCTTCCCAGCCAGCTGATTTGCTCCCAAGCTCGATGCTGGGGCCTTGGGATGCCCAGCAGAGTGCACAGATTTTTTAGTACACAAAACCCTGAAGAGTCAGTGCAGTGTGGCAGAAAAATGCTTCCTTGGCTTCTTGTGTCCAAAAGGTGAAGGCAGTGGATGTGTAGAAAAGCCTGTGAGTGTGCTAGATTTTAAAAGGTGTTTGACATTTATTCTTTCAAATGGACCAGAGATATAACCTGATGAATCTACCTGAGTAGGATTATCTTCTGCCTTTGAAGGTACTGAAGAGGAAGCGTAATAAATACAGTGTATGTTTTCTTGCATACCAACAGATACTAGATGATGACTTGGTATTATAGCTGTATAAAACATTAAAAATCTGACAACTAGACTCTCAAGTCAGTTGCTTTCACTGTCAAAGAAGTCTTTTATCTGTCTTAAGCATCAGAATCTATTTGGAGGTAAAATCCCAGGTCAGTACTGTGGGATTCCAAATACTCGTGTAATCATTGGCAAAATTAAATCCCCCTCTAGTGGCTGATCCACAAAGCTTCATTAATTACTGCTGCTGCATTGTAGAGGTCTATGGTGAGAGCTCTGTTACACACCACAGAGTGTGATTTTCTTGATGCAACAATCTGGTTTGAGAAAAACACTCTTTGACCCAGGTGGCCCAGTGAAAATACTCTGTTTCTTTTTATGACAACAAAATGCAGGCAGTCATTTGACATGCTTGGGACAACTGTTGTTACCTGCAGGAAGCTTTACAAATTGAGATTCTCAGTCTCTTCACGTTGGTATTTTGAACTTAAAACCATCTACCTTAAAACAGGTCTCCCAGCTTCCTTCTGAATATGGGGAGTAAAATACACTGTTTATACAGGCTGAGTTGGACACGCCTCTTGGGCAGGTTTATTTATCTTTTCTCTCAAAGCAGGAGAAAATATTGGTGAAACACACACCTTCCATAGCTTCAAAGTGCAGGAGACTGTGAAACATACTTCTCTGTTTCACTGCTGTTGTGGCTTGATAGTTCTGACCCAGAGATCACAAAAGGAACACTAGAAGGCATCGGAAAATACCCGATGTGGAAAATTATGGAAACATACCTAAAACCAGCCGGAAAGGAGGGCAGGAAAGATAACAGGTGCTAACACTAGGTAGTGGAATATTGTGGAAGCCAGTATTTTGGATTCATGCATTGGGATTGCCATATAAATACTCAGCTTTCCTGTATTCACTGTTTTGATTATTTTTTTTTCACATACATGCCAACTGACACCATTCTAATGATGCTTATCCTTACTTTTCAGTTTAATGATATCCTGTTGTACACAAGTAGAGGCCTGACAGCATCCAATCAGTTTAAAGTCCACGGGCATCTTCCACTGTATGGCATGACAGTAAGTATTGTGAGAACTTAAGGGATTTGTGCTTTAGTGGCCATTTGTGGTCCCATCTTAATTGCTTGATGAATTTCTGCTGGGCTGAAAACAGCAACAAAGAGGGGCATTCTCTAAATCTGTCTTGGGTTCAGCATCTGTTCCTGCAGTTTTCTGCACAGAGGTAATCACATAGCAAAAGTGAGGGGGGAAAAGGCGTTTTTAAGGGCTGCTTCCTCATAATGCAAACTTCTCTGGAGATGGGTTCTTTGGGTTTTTTTAACCATTAATTTGACCATGATTCTTACAAGTAATTCATCACCAGTTCATTATAGAAACACACAAGAGAAGTAAACAGTAGTGACAATCTACTTTCTATTAAAAAATGCATTTCCTAGTGTTTCCAGCTCTATATCTTAAAGCCAAAGTAGTGGAAATCTGGCAGCAAAATGTCATTTGGAGCTCTTGTTGTAATTCTTCTGGACAACAGCCATTTCAAGCCAATAGCACCTATTTACCTCTTCTTGTATTTTTTCAAAAATATTTTTGCTGATTTCAAAACACTTTCACTCCTTCATTTTCAGTGGAACTTCTCACTGGTTTGTATCAATTCTGTACTGTTCTCCCGAGAATTGAGTTACATTGTCACTACCACAGCAACTGATTTTCTCTAAACACTTCCAAGGTTTCAAGTTTTATCTAGCATTTCAAGGAATCTACTCAGTTTTTGATGGCCATTTGGCCTGGACTTGCTCTCAACAGAACTGTGCTATGCTAGTTTCCAGAGCACTCCCAGCATTTAACACATCCTTTTATACAATAAATCACTCTTCTGATAACACCACCGCTATTTTCTTTGACACAAAGCAGACAAAGCCATGCTTTTGGTTCAAGATGTTATTGCAGAACTAACTTACTATTCTTCCAGCTTGCAAGGCACTGTTTTCTTCCTCAATACCTAGCTCAAATTTGTTTGTGAGCATTTCTCCTAGTTTTCTTTTCCTCAATGGTAAGAGCTCATTCAGTTCACTGTTTCACCTTAAGAAATATGTACTTCCTGCAATCTGACTGCATTTGGCCTTTTATCTCTCAGATGGAGGAAAGTGAGGAGGAATGGGGAGTCCCTCACTGTCTGACACTACGAGGTCAACAGCAGTCCATCGTTGTTGCTGCAAGGTAATTCAGTGGAGACAAGGTCCATATGTGAACTGTATTTCTCTACAGCTGTCAGTGTGGGACAGAAAGACATAATTTTGTTTGTATTTGCTCCTAAAACAATCTCCTCAAAGGCATATTCTTTTGTGAAAGCCACTTGTTAAGAAAAATTTGGATGGGATAGATGCCAATAGAGTGGCAATTGTGCAAGTTGGAACTAAGTTATCAGGATAAAAAAGTAGCATCTTGTGCCTGAATTCATTTATTTCAATTAAAAGTAAGCTCAGCTTCTGTCTATTTCTTACAGTCTGCTTTTAGCCTGTGTGAAAGTGAATAAAACCTCAATTTTTATTGTTAGTACCCGTGCTGAAATGGACAAATGGACTGAGGACATCCAGATGGCAATAGACCTGGCAGAGAAAAGCAGTGGCCCTGCCCCAGAGTTACTGGCAAGCAGCCCACCTGACAATAGTAAGTAAATGCCAGTGAGTAGGTTTTATTCACTTTCGTCAGTATGATTGGTGGTTGCTTCTAAGCAAAGTGGTGAAAAGCGCTGGCCACGGGTCAAACTGAGACATTTGAAGTGGATTTATATACATATATATGTATAGATATATTGCTATGTGTGCCATTTTAATGTTCTTGTTGATGTTTCATTGAATAGAGAAGTGACTTAAGCATAATGATTCCAGGAACTATTTGGGGAGTGCCTGTCCTTGGAAGGTATTAAAAACACCAACAAAGCATGGTAGTTAGCCCTTAGTTCTAACATTGCAGAAACACGTAAATTAATTATATAACATATAATAATCTATTTAAAACCTGCAAAAAATTATTTCTAAAATGGTGTTTTAAAATTAGTTCACAATACTGCGGAGAGAATTGATTTGTTTAATTTTTCCAATTATACATGTTGTTGCATAGAGGAAGAAAGATGCTTTTTCCCTGCATTTCATAGAGTCTCCTGATGAAACTACTGTAGACCAGGAATCTGAGGACGACCTCAGTGCATCCCGCACCTCACTCGAACGTCAGTCACCACACCGTGGCAACACTACGGTGCACGTCTGCTGGCACAGAAATACCAGTGTTTCAATGATCGACTTTAGTATTGCTGTGGAGGTATCTGCCTCAGAACAACCTGAACTGCAGCTCCAGGCTCGCTTTTGAATGACAATTTCCTTTTTGCTCCTCCTTAACAAGCGTGCTCTTCCCTTGTCTCCTCCTGGGGAAGGTTCAGGCACGCTTGTTAAACTGCCTTCCCGTATTCTCAAATGATGGCATAAACCATCACTCAAGATGCACAGTTCTGCTCCTGTAGTGCACCTCTGTAAAATCAGTTAGAGCAGTAATTTTCATAGAAGCAACTGTCAAAAAAAAAAGCTGATGCCCTTTAAAATGTAAAGCAGTTGAAACTGTCTTAATGCTTTTAGTTACAGAGGCATTAAGTCGTTGCTCGAGCGGAAAGGATATTGTCTTTAGCTGCTGCAGCCAGAGTTTTAATTATGTGTATTACTAACTTACTTTCTTTACCTAGCCATCTTTTCTGGAACTTTGTCTCATTGCTCAGTCTCATCTGCTTTTTCTTTATTTGCATTTTCCACCACAAAATAAACCCCCTTTTTTACCCCTCTGATCACAGCTAATCCAATTTGATACACATTCGTTAATTCTGTACTCAACAGCCAAGGTGCAGACATTGTCTTTTCAAAGATTGAAATGAAAGACTCCTAGCTCAGTGTAGGTTTTAGGATGAGGTGGTAAGCCTGCTGAGGTGTTCTTCCTTCACCAAAGAGAGTTCAAGAAGCTCTGCGTTCTTTATCACAGCCCTCAGAAAATGGAAATTTATGCTCTGTGAAAATGGAAAAAGGAATCTTAAAGCTGAGTGGATTTGCACTCGAGTGGCAGCCCTCAGTCATCAGGCCACCATTGTTCTAGAGAAGAGATACTTATGCAGAACAGTGATGCAAGGACAAACATATTCACACTTTGTGTAACTGCCTCTGTTTTTAATCAGTAGGTGAGATTTTTGCTGAAATATGAAAAAATTATTCTGTAATAAAAAATGCTGACTGTAGAAGCTCATTTTGGTCCCACATAGGTGGGATTTTCCATTCTTCATACCCTTATATCCTGCAAAGGAGGAATAGTTCAGTACAGGACAAGGTCTCATATTTTTCCCCAAAGCAGAAGGCTTATTATAAATAGATATAAAACTTATACCAATGACTCATTCTAATGATGAAAACATTTAGTTAGGCAAATCCAACTAGGCCTGAGATCAGTGCTCATTGTTGCTCATTTTTGTTCCTTCCCTCTGCCTCAAATGAACACAAAGCAGCGAAGACCAAGCACACCCTGGAGCCATGCGTTGTTCTGTGAAAACATCTCCAGCTCCACTGCTGCTCCATGTGTGGCAGGTCCCGCTCATGCTCACGTCATCCTGTCGGTGCCTCTCACTTCAGCATTATCGTTTATTTTCTTTGTGTCTCTCCCTCCTTTCTGTCTCTCTCGTGGTAGAAGATCCTCTCTCTGTCAGTGACTGTTCCTCCCTACCTGCTGGACTGATCAGTGATCAGCGGCCTGTTTCCATTTCATATGTCTGCTGGTACCGAATGCAAAGCCTGTCCTTTTATGATATCCTCCAGAGTAATGAGGTAACAGAAAATTAAGGAGTACACCTATAACTTAGGGCAAGGAAGCAGTAGTCCAGGTATCAGAGAACAGGATGATTTAAAGGAAAGGCTTTAATGCATATCCAAGGCTGGTGAAAACAAACCTTTTTAAGAATACTTCATTTGTAGTAGCTACACCAGGAACCCTAGATTTTTGACGATGAAGCTTTACAGATTAAGGTATTATCTTCTGCATTAGATAAAGAGAATTATGTAAATAGCTATTGTGATCCAGGCAGGAGCCCTCACAACCAACAAGGAATGGGAAGTCATTAATAATTCAGTGAGAACCCCCTTTCATTTGCAAGGAACAATGCTTGACTTTACATCTTCACTATGTCAAGAGCAGTTGCTTCAACCAGCCATTAAATACATGTACTTGGTAATGGCTTTCTCCTCCTTTATGTTAAACTATCCAAAATCCAGCTAAAAATAAGGTTAGCAGTCCTTGTTTTTGAAATCTTTGAAAAGTACCATGTGAACTCCCTGGATACAGAGACCTCAATCTCTATCTGCAATTCTAAAGTATGTCATAATTTTCCTTTACATCACAAATTCATGTCAGACTTTCTGTTTCCATTCTATTTAATATCATTCTAAAAGAAGAGAGTAAGATTAACAAGACTGAGATATAGTAACAGATTGCCAAAAGCCACCTCAGTTGATAAAATAATTAGTGTAGTAGCTTTGAGTTTTTGGAAGTACCCAGCTGCAAACAAAAAACCACATCACATAAAGTACTGCTCAGCAGTAGAAAAATGCAGAAGAAAATTATGTCTAGTCAATTGAAGCATTTTCATTTGCAACCAGGTCACATAAAACAGACAAAACAAATAATTTTTCTTACAATAACTAAGCTGCAGGCACCTTCCACTGTTTTACTTGGCTGCTTTTGATCTGTTTCAGAACCAGCTGTCTGGAAATCTGCTAAGAAAATTCAAAAACAGCAACGGGTGGCAGAAGCTCTGGGTGGTATTCACCAACTTCTGCATGTTCTTCTATAAATCGCACCAGGTAACCAACTGGGCAAGTGTGAGTGGCTGGAGAAGACAGTGTGGGGTTCTTTTCCAAAGAGGGAGCTGAGAGAAAAGTGGATATCAGTCGTGGATGCTGTAGGCTGGAGCAGCAGGTGCACTGATCACGGCCGCACACAGCCTTCACTGCCCATGGCACACAGAGCAGGGCTTGTTCTCACTCTGCTCCCGCGCCATTTCTTTCCTGCAGCTTTCACCAGTCACAGTACAGATCATTCCTGAAGGCACAGCAGAGCTCATCACTGCTCAGAAGCTGTCGTGCAAGTTTAAACCAGGCTTTTCTCACTACAATTAAAAACTTAATAGTGACTTAAAAATTCTGTTTACCATTACTGACCGCCAAACAGCGGTCAATGGTGTTAATCCACCTGAGCAAACATCCTACTGCAGGAGATTCCTGTTTAAGATCTGTTGGACTTTTTGAATCTGTTTGAGCAGGGCATGAGCACAATGTAACTCGAGTTGCTACATTGTGCTTTCATTGTTATAGAAATCCTTAATGATTAAAGGAGGAATATGAGGATATTCCACACAAGAGGGACAGAGTAATGCTTTGCCATGTGGTTAAAGGACTTAAGCAATGAACCTGCCAGGTGGGCAGCACAGCTCTAAAGAAGTATAAGTTTGCAAGCCGAGGATGAACCTGTGTGGGGCCCTGCCAATGGCAAATGATGAGCCTTATGTTCATCAGTTTGGAAGTATTGAAACTCAAAGATATAAGCCAGCTTTCCTTCAAGGAAATACTGATAGGATCACCCTGCACCAGATGCGTATGCAAAGGATCTGTAATGATGACCAACTGAAACTACCAGACAATTTTATTGCAACTGTATAAATCTGGTATTTTTCTGCACACGTGTAGAAACACAGTGATTTTTAAATGAGTGTGTATCTGCTTTCTATTTACTTTTGTGCTCTCTTTATTTAAGGGCATTTGATCTCACAGCACTTTCCATCATATCTTTTCAGGACAATCATCCTTTAGCCAGCCTTCCTTTACTGGGATATTCACTTACCCTTCCTTCTGAATCTGAAAACATTCACAAAGATTATGTGTTCAAGCTACATTTCAAATCCCATGTGTACTACTTCAGGGCTGAAAGTGAATACACCTTTGAAAGGTAAGATGGTTTTCTGTGAGAGAAAATTTTTGTTAAATTCCAGAGGCATTCTTCCAAAGGTTAGTAGATGGCAAAGTTTGTTAAGTTGGTTCAGTAATTCAGGCAAGTGGTTCAAGCACAACTGGAGAAAGGACCTTTTAAAATTATAAAAGAAATTTTAAACCTGACACCACTAAAATCAAGTGATTGGTTGTGATCATATGGAAGCAGTAATAATAATTACTGCAAAACCTAAAGTTGTCCAGTCAAAATTGATCAGGCTGGCTGTATGGGAGCTCCATGTCTCAGACTTCAGGAAGCATGTGAACAGATCACAGGACACGTCAGTAGCTCTTCAGAATAGCTTTGCTTCCTCTAGAACAACTGCATGGAAAATCCACACCTGAAATAAAATTCTAATTTTTATAGAAGCAGCTGTTCCTACTACATATTTATGCCACTTCACCATGTAATTTTTACACCTCCCACTGAACTTCAGATACATAGAGAGCCAGGGAAAAGGCATTACTCCTAATTTGTGGTTTGTGATTATTCATACAGGGAACTAATTTACCTCTTTTATGAGAAGCATGAATATGTCAAACGATGTCTTCATCAAAGAAAGCTGTTCTTAACTTTTAGCTATGTCAGTCCAAAACTATAAACAAGCAAATTGTGGGAAAGTGTGATAAAATAAAAACACAAAATGCCTTTATCAGCTCTAGGAAAAAGCAGCAGAAATTATAGCTAAAGTACATTTTTTTTCTCTCAGATTGAGAATGGTTGGTCTCAATTGCTCATTGCTTGGACAACTCAGAAAAAAGATACTTGGTGTCTACAGAGCAAGTAAAGCCACTACTAACTTCATGAGTTTTGGGTCCCATACCTACTGTCTGTTCACTTTAAACCTTCTTGTAGTTGTGGCAGTTGTGTGGATCCTCTTGCTTTCAGATAGATTTAGGGGTGAAGTAGGAAGATGCTCCCGCAGGCACTGAACATCAAACTGTACAACCAATAGCACAGACTGTATCAGTCAAGGAATCCTCCCCTGGGAATTGACCTTTCTTTTGTTTGTGTCTCTCCTCGTGCCTCCTCACAGATGGATGGAAGTGATCCGAAGTGCCACCAGCTCTGCCTCACGCACTCGAGCTCTGAGTCACAAAGAGCCTCATGCCTATTGATAGCTGAACAAGCCGCTGTGTTGATTGTCCAGCAGCTGCTGATTTTCTAGAGGACATTTGAAACTTTTTCTCCCTCCAAGTTTAGGAAAACTTACACTTTGGTAAAAGAAGAGAATAAGTATGGTTTTGCAGAAACTTTCACAATTCCTCAGCAAAACTGTTTTAAGTTCTCCATATATACAAACTAGCTTACCATCATCCCGGTGGCTGCGGTTCATTTCATGTCTTGTATTTTGTCATTCTGTGCTGTTTTTAGCTTGTGCCAGTATTAAAATATTGTCCTTATTAGAGTGCCAAATGCCAAAAGACATTTTGTTGCCTCAAAGATTGCACCTAAAGAACTCCCAGATGACTGAAATCTGAAAACTTTTTCCTCTGAGGCAAACACTATTTTCTTCTCTTTTCATAAAAATATATTATTTTTTTTTTACCATGTTAATCTGTAGACTGCTGGACTTTCAAATGTAGATGGATTTTCACAGTATAGAATATAATTATATATACAGCAAGCAGTCTAACAGGAATGAGATAACTTTCAGATTTCATGCTTTTTTTCCCAGTCTTTCTACATTTAATCAGCAACGATTTACTAATTTTCTATGTTTAACAAGGAGACAGTTTACAGCTCATTCTCATTTCTCTTTGGGGTTACAAATCCATGTGGTATAAAGAAAGTATAGGGTTCTTATCTAACCATTTTCTTGGTGCAAGTTGACCAAACTGTTCATCTGTTGGCTTTGAAAAGTGAGTACTACTTGCAAGATGAAAATTTTTTTAAATAATCCAGTGCAATATTATTTGGGCTGTTAATGTACTGTGAATGGTTATGTACAAGAAGAAATTAAAGGCTGTGGTGACATTCTGCTGTTTGTTTTACAAACTTGAAAGAAAACCTGTATGCTACAAGAACCGCAGCCATTTGTGATTCATTTGTAGTGTTTTGGTAATTAAATTGCTCTGAGCTGGGGGGTACTACTGAAGCCCCAAGTTTTCATCTTGCTTGCTACACATCCCAAACTGACTTCCAGTTTATTGTTGGAATTTCAGTCTCTCCCTCTCTCCCCTGGAGCTCAGGCAGACAGAGAGCAACTTACACAACCTGCAGTTGAATTACCCATTTCATATGCCTGGCTTTAACATCAGCTGGCACCACACTTTTGGATAAGCTGGTGGCGCATTGAGAAGGTTGGCAGCACTGTATCTACAAGGCTTAGATGCTTTCCCTCATGCTTTAAGAAACACTGTCACTAGGGTGATGTAAAGCTTCCATTAGCAGAAGTTTGATGTGCTGGTAACACCCATCACCATTACAGGCCTTGGAGGAAGCACGGCGCCAAGCAAAGGGGGCCTCTGAAGGTCAGTCTGGGAAATGAAGCTGGGGAAGTTCTATCCCCGCTTTTTCTTCATCCAGCTACTTGCGTTGTTAATGGCTTGTCTGTGTGCGATGTGTAAAATGGCTTCTTACAGCTTTGCTCACAACAAAAGGGAATAAAATACCTCACATGTACATACGCCTGTTTCGAGACAGTAAAGCTTTCTTTCTGTTACCCCAACCCCAAACATACCTCTGTCCAAGATGAGGATGGGCTCCAAACCCCTTGGGACAAGCAGCAGTCCCCATGGCCAAATCCAAGCACACCCTGACAAAGGGAAACTCTTCAGAGCATTTCCTTCAGCTGCATGGAGACCTTCAGCCCCCTGGGCAGGTAGCATGCTGCAGTTGCTCTTTTTCTCAGCTATTGCCCCTGGCTCTCCATACCAGTGCAATAATCACACCTACCCTGGAGCATTGCCTCTGGCTTGGACGTGCTGAAGAACAAACTTGGAAATTAGGTAGGAAAATCTGAAGCCCATGTTCCCACTGCCATGTCCATTCCAAGCCTGTGACCCTGCCCTGTAGTAACGTACAGCAATTCCAGTGCTTCAGGACTTACCAGGAATGTGAGCAATGATCTGCGTAGTGAGGAGAAGAGGAAATAGCATAGATGAACAACTCAGCTGCAGCCTTACTGGTCTGGGAAAACAATGCTGAAAAAACAACAGCACTTGATGTTGCTATGAAGTAAAAGGCTGCAGACCTGGTCCTGCCAAAAATTATTGGAGCGCTAAAATAGTACCTTACAAGACAGGGCCCTGCCTCTTCCCTTTAGAATTTTTATCTGTAACAGTGAAAAGCTTTTTTTTAATGGAAATTAAAAATGAGGGCTATGGCCTTAATTCAGCCAAAACTGACTTTTAATTTAGAATCCTGGGGCTTGTTGGATACAATGTTCATTAACTGCTAGCTGATGCAGTAGTTCATTCTGAGCTCTCCAAAGAAATCAAGTAACACCTTTTCTCATTAAGTTTCATTTTTACACAAGGTAAATTTGGAAAATAAGGCAAAGACCAAGATACAGTGATATTTATTGTTAAGGGCAGAGACCAAGCTAGGCTGTGGGTGCAACTTTTAGAGTACCCACCTAGTCACCATTTTCACCTTTTTGTATTATTTTTCCTATTAAAAAAAAAAGTTTAAAACAGGATTTTTTTTTTGTTTTCTAGTAGCATGATTTTTAATTCCTTTTTAAAATGGAACCATGTGAACTGCTGTCACTTGTCAGCATATTTCTAGGTGTCTATTCCCAGGCTTAACCCAGAACTGAAATGATAGTAAGAGAGTAAAATCAATTGTATTGATGCTTGTATCTTGGAAACAGGCAGACTCCACGTGTGTGAATAAAACTCAATGTACTAGAAAACTGTAATGTACAACCACTTATTTTTAACCCTGATTCACATCATATCACTGCCTGTTCAGCCAAGCAGCTGCAGGGCCTGCAGAGAGGCAGGGTCATTGTGTGCCAGGTCAGGAGCTATCACTAAACACACCACTCTCAGCTGCAGGAAAACCTCAAACAGGGCACTCCAGGAGATTTACTGCTGGTGTTGTTATTACTCACCATGAAATAGTTGCCAGTTTCCAATAATGAACAAATAAAAACAAAACAGGGACTTTATTGCCTCAGGAGGTTGCACCACAGGCAAAGGGATCAAAAAAGCCTGGACTCCTGTGGTTTTTTCAACAAGATTAAGGATCTCCACCATTTATCTGCTGTCTAATTTAACCTCTGTTAAGATGTGTTTGATAATATACCTCAAACCTACCTCTTTTCAGAGCATTTCATTTAAACAACACTGACACCTTAATGCCTTTGTAAATTCAGCTGAAACCAGACAAAAATGACAGACTGAAAGACAAGCCAGCAGGTAGGGGAAAACATGCTGTGATTGCAGAAATCTTGATAAAAGTCTGACTAAAGAGGAAGAAAAATGCATTTCAGAAACAAAATCAGGTGTAATAGCCTGCTATTCCATCAGCCAAGAACAAATAGAGGATCAAGAAAGATCTGGAAAGCCAAATTTTGCCCATTCTTACTATACAGGACCAATTCCATGGCCTTAGCCCTCAAAAGCAGTTACCTACATGCAGGCAGATGGACAACTCCAGTTGCTACAGCATTGATAGGACACTGCCTCTGCCCTGGGGGCACAGCAAAGCTGGTAGGGGACAAAATAATGGGCAATGCCACACATACAGGTTTTAGCAGCAGAAAATAGTAATGAAGTACAAGTACAGGCATGTAGCTGTCACACAGTTTGTCACCAGTTAAAGGTGCAATCCTTGGAGGGGGGTGGTGAGCAAATGTAATTTGTTGTGAGCACTTCCATCAGTTTCACTGGGCTGGCAGGATGGAGACTAGAAGTTGAGTTTTAAATCACTGCCATCTGCAAGTACTACAAATTCTGAGCTGATTACCATTAAAAAGCAACCACTGATTTATAAGTGCGTATCATTACTGACACATGGGCAATAATTGCTCTAGAAGCCCACAGAGCATCCCCTCCAGGAAGGGGCCCTGAATCTCATCTCACTGACCACTCAGGTGGCAACATTCCATGAACTGTTTCCTTCTTTATTTCTAGGTCACGTAGTTTACAAGGAGGTTTACTGTGTTGGTGTGGAGTGACAAAAGCAAAATTTAAATACACGGTTATAAACAGGCAGCAACATTACAGAAAACAAGACACACACACTTTAATGGTCCTCTGTATTCAGGCATTAAAGGCAGCAGGAAACCCTTGCATACGACTTGTCCATGGCATATGCTCAGTGGAGTTGCCAGCACATCTGCACAACACAGTTAAAAAGAGGAAGCAGATTTGTGCTATACCTTCAGCTCCTACCCAGCAGCTTACAAAACTGATCTGCAATTGTCCCAATCCTTGCATTATACATCTGTGCTTATCAGCACTCTGGATAATCTTCCAATGGTGACATTTTTTAAGTGAAAACCACATTTCCTTCAAAGTCAGGTTACTGTAAAACTACTACAAACTGGTACCAAGCAGTTTAAAAAGTAGTACAGAAGATCACATAAAGTAGTGAGAGCTAAAGACATTGCCCAAGTACATTAAAAGCACATTAAGCAGCAGATGATGGGGTGCCAGGGTACAGGAGGATGGGAACTCAACTCACACTGAGCCAGCTACTTTGCAGTGAGGTGCCAACACACCCAGCCTCACTTTCCCCCTCCACCCGCCCCTCTTGCACAGCAGGGGGAGAACACCACAGTTAGGGCATTCCACAAAGATCAGTTTATCTTCTGTTCCCACAAGCTCACACACAATGATGGAGCTGCAAAGGAACCGTGGCACTGCAGAGTGAAGTTACTGCTTTGTTAATACACCAGAAGTGTTCTGTGCACCAGCATCTCATCCTTCAGTAAACTGGTCAGCAACTGCAAAGTGCAACTGCAGGGAAAATTAAGGTAAAAAAATAGATCTGAGAGTTACAAAAAAGCAAGCCTTCAGTTCAAATAACTGATTTTATTGTTTTTAAACGGTGAATTTATTTTCTGCCTAATCATGAAATCCCTGACAAATAAGCAGTTCTACTAATTTAAAGGTTTGCATAAATAGGGATAGCTTGTCATTTAGTATAGTCAAGACTGAGTGAAGTACTACCTGCACGGAAAAATCATCAGTGCAACATTGTAACAGACATGTCTTAAGCATGAAAAAAACTCTCAAAAATATCAATACACTTCTTTTTCTCTGAGAAACTGAGGTGGTGCTTCTTTCAAATGAAGCTCCTCTTCTGTTACCAATATAGACCTGATTTTTAAAGCATCAATACTTTTCAATAGCAAATGATTGTACTTCTACATTCAAGATACAGCACACTTTTTTTGTCAGTGAATCTCAAGTTTAAGATAGTCTATATTTAAATAATCTGTATATTACATATAAAAATACACATCTCTACCATAAATGAGGTCTTGTCTTCTAAATGCCCAAGCCTTTTGGCCACCTGCCCTCACTGTAAGTCTTACTCATCTTAAGTTCTGACACATTCATCAAGCAAATTCTGCCACCATCTACTCAGAGAAGTACTTCCTCAACATACAGTCCTGGAACACAACTAAAATGCAACTCAAAGCACATATATATAACTTTTCAAATGAGTGTTCAAAGAGTGTCACTTACAATTTAATTCAACTTGCTGATTGAAAAATTCTTGACATTCAGGCCAGCAGCATAAATTTAACTTCCCCACTATGTATCAAAATTCTGTGCATCTCCAAGCAAGCTCACTTTAATTTCCAGTCCTTACATTAACAGATCACCACGGAACAGCTTACACTGATCAATTTATATTTCCAGTGCAAACACACCTGTTGATTTCCTTGTGCAGTCATAGCACATGGATCTGTTGAAGGCTGAATGTTCTCATACATCAACAGGTAAATTTCTCGTTGCACTACATTATGATGCACATTTCACAAAAGCAGTGCTAAATTTGTTTCCTCAAGAGTGAACCTATCCATAACACTTAAGAGCACACTAAACAACATAATAAAAGATATTAATCAAAGTGGAGTTGTAAAACATTGCTCAAACTTTAGCACTGTTCAATTTACTTTGAATTCCCTTAGCCATAGAGGAAATCCATTACCTCATTAGGCTGGCAAATGAGTAGTGCCTGAAAGCATGGCATGAACACACACCCACATTTCTTCCAACTGTTGTTTCAACCTGGGCATAAGTTTATTAACTCTGTTAGCAAGACAGTGTCCTCTTACTGTTAAATTCTTAAATTAATAAATTAAGGCTATTAATATGCATAGACTAAGGGCTACATGGTGATAGAAGTCCTGGATGGAGACCTCACCAGCTTCCACAATGGTTAGTGTATCTGGGTTTCCTGTACCAACCCAGGCAGATATGCCTGTACTTTTAAATATTCATTCTTTCTGTTCCAAAACTCCCATCTATATATTTTTGAAAAAGTAATACAAGTTACCTCACTGTCATGCAAAACATAAAGTCATCAATTCCTTCATTAAAAGAAGGCAAAAATGCTCTCTTAGCTACTGGAATAAGAAATACCTGAATATAGTCTTGTTGAAACCAACCAAGGTAAACCTCAGAGTTACACTGTGGGGGAAAAAAAAATAGCAGCTATCTAATCAACTGTGCATACAACTAGTGAACTAGTGTTACTATTTCCAAGATCTATAACACCTGAAGTCAGCTATCTAGAAACCCTCACAGAAATTGAGGAAATTTCAAAATTCAGAATTTCAAGAAGTAACTTTTCTCTGGAGAGGCAAGCAACAGGACCCAGCACACAGCACTCGGGCTGTTTTGCAGTCCTGCTGTACAACATCTATCAGTTTTGGTAAAGAGATGAACAGATCGAGGCAGCAAGACCGAATATTGAACCTATGGATAATTTTTCTTTTATGCTGAAAGACATTTGTTTTAATGATAATTATATCATTATATCATAGGCATGATAAAGAAATACTTGCCACTGCCTCGGAATCTACACCTTAAGGAGATATTTCAGAATAAATTAAGGGAATAAAGATTCATGTGAGCATTTAAACATGATCAGGTGAAAAAAAGACTGAATTTCACAAGCTTCACAAATATCTGTTAATAAAACTGAACTATTTCAGAATTTGCGTTGGCACAATTTGAAACTGAAGATATGAAAGAACTCATTTTCTCAGAAAAACAATAATTTAAATTTAAAGCTCTGAGAGACCAGGTGTATGAAATTTAAAACAACTATAAGAAGTACCATGAACAGAAAGTCACACTCAGAATATAAGTAAAAAGAAAGAAATGCTGGAGAAACAGAATAAAATTGTGTCTGTGCTGAGGTACAAATAGAAGGTTCTATAATACAGGATTAACTCTTTCAATGGCAAATATTTCACATACAAAAATCTAACCGAAATTCACTTATCACATAATTCAAACTTTATGTAATAAAGGCAAGGCAATACTCAGTTATGGCCTGTCAAATGTTTACCCCACTAACATTATCTACAAAAGCACTTTACCATTTTGTACACAGTGATTCTTTATGCACATTGAAAGGCTTTCTGTTAAAAAATACATTATATACATATCTGTACACAATTCCAACAACCATTTTCCATCTCCCAGTGGAATTCTTAAAGCAAGATACCTGAGGTTTCTCAATATCTTCAATTTCTCTATCACAAACCTAAATATACATTTCAGATTTTACAAAAGGACACCTCCCTGGAATATGTTCACTATCATTTAAAAAATTAGAGCTTTAAGGAGCTGAAAAAGATTGCCTCCATCCAAGAGACTTCACTTTCACTCTTAGGAATGTCCTTCCTCCCAAGGACTTTACAGAGACTGAGAGGCAGAACACTAGGGTGCACACCTTCAATGCAGATACCGTGGGATCTCTGCTGTCTTACGAAAGCCAGGAAAGAAGAGCATGTCAGTAGGATGAAGAACTTCCTCCAGCTAGGGAATATCTGAAGAGGAAAAGAAAGAGTTACTGTTGCAACATTTAGAAAGGCATTCAAAGGCATTCTACAAGAAGCAGCAATGAAGTTACTCCAATTTATGCTGTTGAAGTTCCGACCTTTTTCCGGATGAGTGCACAATGGCGCTCATCACTGCCATCACACTTTAAAGGACGAGCCGTGGAACTGAACAACCCTGTTAGAGGATCACTGCTTTCCTAACAAACAGCAACAACCTGTGCTCAGGTGTGTTACTGAGCAGCACTTAATGATGGAAGAACATTCAGTGACTACAAGTTTCCTGTTTTGCAAGTTTATATCAAATCTTTTGAAAATATTACTGGGCCAGGAAAACTGTATTTCTTGATCTAAGCAGATGCTTACATCATCCAAAGACATAAGCACACCTTTTAATCACATCAAGTTTCTGGTAACCTTCATCAAATGCCAAGATCAAAACTGGACGGGGAAGGTAACTTTATTCACTCACATTACTGGGCAGCTATTCTGTGGGTCCCAATTAATTCATTCAGACAAACTTACAAAATCCAGTTCTAACCAGTCAGAAGGGGAAGTGAAAATGTCATCAGGAACTTGCTGAAAACCTATCTTCAGTAATCAGCTACCAAATTGAGAGGATATTGAATGACCTAACGATGTAACAGAGCATACTTCTTGTAGCACTTCAACAAGGAATTATTTTTTCAGAATTTGACTAGCTCCAAAAAATAGATTTATCCCCAAGGGAAACCTGCTAAGCTACGGAATGATTCAAGCTCATTTTTAGTGGGAGTTCTTGCTATTCATTCTTTCACTCCCTTTCTGGAGTCATTATCCCATACTAGCTGGAATGTCATCCCTGAAAAAAAGAGGAAGTTCACCCAGATGTGATCCACTGACAAATATTTTCTATGAATAATTCTTTCTCTCCTTGAAAGAGAATGAAGTGCCTGCCTTCACTGTTCTAAGACATTATGATAAAGAAAAACAGTAACAGTCCAAGGAAGCAGAACAGAAGGAAAGCAATGCTAAATAGGTATATAAAGGGTTCTGAAATCTTTCTCTTAGGACAAAAATTATGAACGTTGCTGTCATGACAGAACAAATAAGATCACTTCCAGCATCCCCAAAAATGCCCACGTCTGGGCATTGTCTCCACATGGTCATTTTCAGCCTCAGTTGCAGCATCAAGTCTTTGAGGTTTCCAGTTCCAGGAAGATCCCATACCAGACTGATAAAAATACAACATTGAAATATTAGCTGATGAAAGACTGGATTCAAGTTTGGAACCCCTAATGGAAACAACCTGAGATGGAGGCTCCAGCAACTCTGTCAAGTCTGCCAGGATCAAATGAGACAGGACAGGACGTCTGGCATTAGAAGTAACCTTGCAGCACTAGAGATGCTGACTGGGCTTCATTCTTAACAGCCCATAAAGCAACAAACACGATTGCTTGCAAGTTTCTTGGCATTGGTTTTTACTTCAGGAGAAAAGTGTCAGCCTGGAAATCCTGTGCTTCAGCCTCAAAGCTGTGAATTCCTAAACTTTACCAAGCTGTGGTCAGAGACAGTGTAAGGGAGACACCTACTCAGGGTGATCTTTTTCCATGTAGTGGTCCATGATTAATCATTGACATGAGTTTTTTCTAGTACCAAGCAATCCAATCTGGCTGCTGTGAGATTCACAACAGCTGTGGGCTCTTAGATTCAAGGTTGCATTTATAGCCTCTTCCAGCAACAATTCTGAAATTTGTACCCCTTATCTTTTCTTGTGTAGCATTTAAAGGAACAGAAAATTAAGTATTTGTTCATAAGATATTCCTAAGCAAGGCAGTTAGAAAATCTCACTAAATTTGGCTTTTTGAGGTAAGACCAAATACTGGTTTTGGAGGTGCCACCAAAAAGCCATACAAACTGTCTTTAATGAATGAACAAGGACCACTGAGCATGTGAGTGAAAGAAACACTGACCAACTTAACAGTCAATTTATCCACATGGGTAAAAGAAACTAAGAGTTACAGGTGTTCTCTGCAACACACACCCAGACACCAAGAAAGTGTGTGCCCCTTACATGAACTGCAAAGAAAAAAGCCTGTCCAGTCTCATTTGACACACAATATGCATACCAACAGGATGAACATACATATGTGCTATTACCTAAAGCTAGAAACTAGAACTGCTGATACAACTAGGTTTTTTTTCCAGTAAGCAGACACAATTGCACAAACCGCAGGCACAAGTGGTTTTCTTCTCCATTAGAAACAGAAATTAATTCTTCAGTTTAACATAAGCCAAATACTTATAGAATCAGATTTGCAGCTTTCTGTAAGCCATGCTGAAATAGTTTTATTACCTCTGAAGCCTCTGCACAAGGTGTGACACCATGGTATCTACAATGCCTGGACAAACCTCTTCAGCTAAATAAACTGCCTTCCTCAGTTCTTCTATGGAATCTGTGTTACCACCACACACCTCACCCTTCTCTTTTAACTGAAAGGAAACCAGGAAGAAATATATTAGTAAAATATTAATAAATATTTCTATACACAATGTAACACAGAAGCTTGTTAGGAAGTGACCACCAGTGTTCACAATGTCTTCATCATGCACCCTCCCATACTGAAGACTTTTTTTAAGCAGAACTTTGTCTTTACAGTACATATGAGGATGTCATTCAGCTTCACGTCTTCAACCTTCACACATCCTCTTCAGCATGCTCACAGTCAAAAATGACAACGAAGTATCCCAAGAAAAAAAGCAGTATTTACCCGTTGCTGTTTGGTTTCAAGGTGTGCTTCCTATACTTTAGTATCCATACCTGCACACCTATAGCTTATACATATACAGTGCAGGTTTTTATCAACTTTCTAAAATAATCATATCTTCATAAATTGTTCTCTTACCCTTCATATATTCTTTTTCAAGGTTGTTTTTAAGTATTTGGGGGAAAAGTATAAAAAATATAAAACTCATAATGGGAACAAAATACAGTTTTCAACACTGAAGTTCAAAAGTGAAATTCTTGATCTGGTCCACAACTGTATCTTGGAACAGTGAAGAGCTTGAAATTTGTAATAAGATAAATACATAAAGTAGTGTCAAAACTAGAATGCTGCAATTCAAACATTTATACACCTTTTTCTTGTCATGTTCATTGCTTTAGGCCAGCATGGCTGAAGTTACTACCATGCATATCAAGTATTGTTAGGAGCAAAATACAGATCTCAGAAGCAGACACAAAGGCACAACTAAACACACCAAGTTCAAAATGGATAGTAGCAACCTTAGATGTCATTCACTATATTTTCCCATTTTTTCAGATAAACCTTGGAATTGTTAAGTTTTAAATCAGTAACTTACCTCTGCAAATAAAGGGGATATAACTGTAGACAGGCATTGGGATAGAGGCCTCTTTGGGATATCTTTTTCCTTTAAAGAAAAAAAAATCTGACCAATTTTATTTCTGAAAAAAACCATCCTCATTGCATTCTAACTAAAGACAAAATGCAGTTCCAACATGCTACACTTTATGAAAGCTCTGTTTCCATATATGGGAAATGTTCTGCAACATACTATTCCAGAGCACTGTGCAAAATAGAGATTGAATTAAAATTTGAGACTTCAGCACCTCAAATGCATGCAAGCTCAAAAATAGAAGGAAAAAACAAAACCAACCAAACCAAAACCACCAAACTCCCACAATCCTGCTGAGCATGAACTAAATCATAGACATGGTGATATTTACTAGGTTCATCCCATATAATATAGTACTTTTCTTGTATTTCTCCAGAATTTTCAGAGATGGGACAGCAACCACCTGCTCTGGCCAGATTGCAGAAAATACAATGGAGTAGTTCCTAAACATCCCTTATTCTGAATTGTTTGGATGTTTGTTTGTTTGTTTGGATACAGACACATTCTATTCTTTGTTAGATTGTAGTCTTTTTCCTTCAAAGAACAAAATGCCTTCTCCAAAACTCCAGCCTAAATTTGCACTGTACTGGTTTTAGCTTACTATATAGAATGAAGATTTTTAAAATACAATATTGCCTGGTCTTCCTCCAGTGGTTTTATTTCACAAACTAGAGAAACATTTCAGTCTATATTTTGTCAACTACAAAAAAGGACACATTAACAGAATGCCCAAACTTCAAAACTTACTCAAAGTTTTGTGAAAGGCAACTGTAGAAAATATATTTTTAGCAAAAGTTCTGGAAGTTTCACAATATAAATGCTTTTCAAGGCATAAAATAAAATCACCTCACTAAATTATTAAAGCAGGAATCATCTCCTCATATTATAAAGTCAATATTTTGAGTACCTTATTTCTTTGCAACTCCAAAGGCTGGGCTGCTCCATTCTCCAGATTCTTGGGGTCTTTTTCTCTTATTGTAAAGATCCACTCTTCTGAATCACTCCCACCTGAAGCCTGACCATCTGCTTCACTTCAAGGGAAAGGAAAAAAAAATAGATCAATTTTTATTACCTACACCTTACTGCTGATGTTCATTAAATATACACACTAAATATAAAAACTACAGTAAAGACCAAGATTAGGATTCTGTTGTGCAGGCCAGTATGTATAAAGACCAGTATGAAAATTAAGGCAACTTTTCTTTTGGGTAAATTAAAAAATTTAAACTGAGACACTTAACCAAATGTAAAGAAGTGAGGAATTACAGATTGAAAACATTTTCTCAAGTCACATTAACAAGTTAGATGAAGTGTTTTATTGCTATCTGAAACTGGCTTTAGTGGAGTACCTCTAATCATTAGGGAAAGGGGAGGAAATTAGAAAACTTAATTCACTTTTCCTGCCTAGAAAAATAGCTAAGACACTGGAACTATGGTCACTGGAAGGCATGAAGCCATTAATACCGTAAAGAAATACAGCTGTAACGTCACCCAAGAATGTCACCCCATGCCATTAGCATGCAGCCTGGAGTTGCAGAGAATAGTTGTGTTTTCTTTACTATGAGGTATTTAATCCATTTGTGAGTAAATTGTGGCAATCTCTTCGCTTGAATTTCATTTGCACAGTGTTACTTGGCTGTGCAGCTTGAGACCTTCTGCCTGCAGAACAGCTGGCCTCGTGTCTAGGAAGAACCCTGGACCCTACAAAAGTGAACGTAGCACAGAATGTGGGCCAGAAGAGATTTTCTCCATGACTGTTACTTGCATGAAATCACTGGCAACACTAAAATTAAGACTGCATTCATTTACCAAGGCCGCCAAGCTGAAAAGCTGCAAATAACAGAACACAGGAATATATGTGCTAAAAATAACTCCTTGGCTTCTCACAAAGGATATTTTATAGACTCATCAAACTTACGTATCCGAGTCATCAGAACTGGAGTCGTCATGACTTTGCTCAGACTTCCATCTCTTGTGCCTGTCAATGAGGTCAGCCAAGTAAGATGTTTTCTTGGAATTTCGTAAAATGAATTTGTGTTTTAAAAGCTCTTTTGCAGTAGGTCTCTTAAAAGAAAAGAGGAGAGAGTTGTTTTTTTTTTTTTTAACCGTGTTTGAGAGTGTTGAGTGACTCACTACAAAAACAAAGAAATGCAGAGTTTAGTCTTGATACAAATGAGATTTTAAATATACACAGTATCTAAAAATATGCCTGTCACTTATGTCACACCATATTAGAGAAGCTGAATGACACATATTCATGCAATCCATGTAAAGCAGTCAAGTTCTCTACTACGCATTGACAAACATGAAACTCACAAAGCTCGGGTCTTTGTTTAAGCAGGCTTCGACAAATTCTTTGAGGGATTTACTGAAGTTTCCTTCCAGTGTTGGCGGATTGTTCTTAGGAATGAGGAACAAAACTTTCATTGGATGTAATTCTGAATGAGGTGGCTCTCCTTTCGCCAGTTCTATGGCTGTTATGCCTAATGACCAGATATCTGCCTGTAAGAAAGAATGCTTTTAAGATTAGGCTGGAGAAAGAAAAAAGAAAGCGTTGGCTTGCTATTCTAGTTTAACCAGCAACACACATCTGTTAGCTCATACTGTCCCCTGGTGGAATGGGGGAGGAAGAAATTTGAATGGTAAAGGGGAGAAAACTTGTGGGTTATGAACAGTTTCATAATTGAAATAAAGTAACAATAATAATCAATTATAATGAAAAAGAAAATAACAAAGAGAGAACTAAAACCCAAGAAAGGCAAGTGATATAAGTGGAAACAGCTGCTCACCAGCAACAGAAAGATGCTCAGCCAGTCCCTGAGCAGCAGACCCCAGCCCACCTTCCCCCTGGTTTTACTGCTGAACATGAGGCCCCTGGTCATCTGGGATCAACTGTCCTGTCCCCTCCCAGCTCCTTGTGCACCCCCAGCCTGCTCACTGCTGGGTGAAAAGCAGAAGAGGCCTTGACTCTGTGCAAGCACTGCTCAGCAGTAAGGAAAACATCCCTGAGTTATCAACACTTGCAGTACAAACCCAAAACACAGCCACATATCAACTACTGTGAAGAAAATTAGTTTTAGCCCAGTCAAAACCACCACACTTGTAAAGATAGATTTTTAAGCTTTACTGTAAATAACTTCATGTGTAAATTGGTTTTGTTAACACTGTTTTATGTGATTAGCCACATAGCCCAAGTAAACAGAGTTTCTTGGTTGTCTCCACTCTTCAGTATAAAACAGTTCTGCTACGTAGAGTTAAATTTTCTTTTAAATCAATACTACTACATCAAAAAGCAATGGCAGACTTGTTACAAACTAGCATTTTATCTACTATATTCAAGTACACTATGTAAATATGGGCTAAGTTTAAAATATTCACATAAAGTGTTTTAACTTGCACAAGATTTTTCCTCAACGTAAATTAGCTAGTACAACCATCAGAAATTTAATATGTTACAATCTAACTTCCTGGTGTTTAACACTGGTTTTATATATCATTCTTATTCACGGACTAGAGAAATGCAGTCTGGAACAGTAATATTCAGCTTTTGTGGTCCAAGTAGCCTCTGAAATTTTTTTACCATCAAAACATGCTACTCTTTCTAGGGAATGCTGTCTCCCTTGATACAAATCCTATTGCAAATCTGTCTGAAGTAATGTGAAGTAATGCATTATAATTCTCTTATGTTTTGCTGGAATCACAGACCCAAAAGTCAAGAGAATGGATACTATATCTGTCAGAAAGGTAAAAGAAAAAAAATTTCAAAGAAATGTCTGTTCCAAGGACAAGATACCAATTAAAATATTTACTTTTTTTTTTCTGTTTCTTTTTAAGTGAAAGCAGAACAAAGACTTATTCTCAGGAAAACAGGAAAAATCTGACATGAGCTGTCTGGTTTTACTCCCAAGCAGAGCAGTTAGAATTTTGCTATGCTGTAAACAGATCTATTTCCAGGTACTGGATAGCGCAGAGATTTGATTTATCACTGCTGTCTTTACTACGTACCCCTCAACCCCACCTGTGTCGGCCCCATGGACTCTCATGGTTATCTTTGACTGACTTGCACACATCCATTCCATTATCACAGCCACAGTGCCTGGCCAGAAACAAGCTTCTCCTTCCTTGTTCAGACAATATCCTACTGTTATGAGCTTAGTTACTTAATTTTGCAAGTAAGAATGGGAAAAAAAAATCAGAGTCAATTAGCATACCATCAAATTTATGAAATGCCATTTTGTTAGTCCATGTTACAGAACAGTTCCTGAGCACAAAGAACTACATAAGCACATGAGCCCCAAGTTTCATTTATCTTAATAAGAGCATTATCAGCTAAGCTCTCCTCAAGCTAAATTGTAAGTAACTTCCCTCTAGCAGGAAAGCTTATCTTGGTTACAAAAGAAAAATGTCACCTGTAAAGATGAGTCTTCATGTTAACAACTGAGCATTATTATTTCCAATTTATTCAGAATTTCAGTTTCTCAAGAGAGAAGAGTTAAAATGGTAATATCCACATAAATGGATAGATTTTCTTCTGCCAGACTTTCAGCCACAGGTGGAGCCTGTGTATATACAAGTATAAATATCAAATTTACATGTGTATGAGTGCATAGATGCCCACCTGCACATACACATATGTATATAAATACTTCATTTTTTCTAATGTATTTGTAACTCTACTGCTAGTGACCCTCCTCTATAAAAATGAACAAAAAAGTGCAACAAACCATGGCTGCACACTAGATTCTTGGAAGTCCAAGATGGGTTTTGGAAGCTCATTCCTGTTGAAAACATACAAAATAACTCCTCCCATATTCTCTGGAACTATATCCTCCCCTTTCACAGATAGGAAAGGAAGTACCAATTGCATGTGTATCTAATTAGGCATTTCTAGGATGCACTTGACTGTGACAATGAAACCAAAAACAAGCACAAATAGTTCTCCAAATAGAGAGGGATAAGCATGACCTCAGGACATGGTGACACTACATTAAGTTTTATCACATGTTGTGATTTTTAGAGTTTCAAATCTCGAACAAAAATTCTTCTTCCAAGTTCAGATGACAGTCAGCAAGTCACTGGTAACTACTATTTACTGCAGTACTGCCATAAGGCTTTCCTCATCTAATCTAATGAGTAAAATTCAGTCTGGCTTTGAAGTTCTTGTAAGTCAAAGAAAACAGGCTAAGTGCAAGAGAAAGCCATTTTCAAATTATATATCTATTTTTTACAGTACAAGTTTTATAGTAGAAAGAACAGAGAACTAGATATATGATAAATGGAGCATGTTAAGAAAACATGTTTTCAGATAAAACGGGAATCAAAGCAGGAAGCAGAAGCACTGCCAAAAACTAGAGCCCTTTCAAGCTTTTATTGGGAATCCCTCATCAAGTATCCAAGACTCTTATGTCCATGTGACACTGCAGACTGAAACAGCCAGAATGGAAAGCATAAGGGCTGAATCATACTTCAAAGTGATGGTTATTCTCAGGAGTCAAAACTCAGAATCAAAAAAACCACCAATCCCAATCAATCAAAACCAACAAACAAACTAAAAATCCCCGACAAAAACACATGAAGGAAAAAAAAAACACCAACCACCATTCAAAAAAAGTTTACTCAACTTTAAATGGAGATTTTGGAGTCATTTAAGCTTCTACAGGCTCTACAGTGTTTTGCTTGTTATGCCTTCTTTACAGAAAGGTATCAAATAGGGAAATAAACAATACTACAGCCTATATCAGAGTCAGCCTTGGAAAGTGGAAAGAAAGATCCCAGCCTGTCTCATTGCATGGAGATATGGCCAATCAACAAATCCCTACAGGGAAATCAGAGGGGAGGGGCAAGGAAGATGAGCTCAGGGAAGAACATAAGGAAATTCTGCTAATTATCATTAAGGAAGCTGATCTTAACACTAGTTGGGCTTGAGAGTGACCTGTGTTTCAGACCTTCAGCTGCAGCAGTGGGTTGGGCAGAGCCTCTCCAGATAACATGGGTGTCGTGCTGAGCTAGCCAGGCTGCGTGAGGCAGAGAGAAGGCAGCAGTAGCAAAGAGCTGTATTTGTATCTCAAATAAATAGAAGCATTAAAAGCAAGTAACCAACACAGTGAACTCTGAAAAACGCAAATGGCTTTAATGGGCATATTCCTTCCTGGTAAGTAGGGACACATAGTGCCATACTGGTGAGAATACGGAGAACAGTAATGGAATCACATTTGTATGGTGACACAACTATGTATTACAACTGCTATATTGTGCTTGTGTTGAGAATTCAGTATGCTGATGTGCCACTCTGCTAAATCAAAATCATGCATATAGATAAATTTGGTATTAAATATTAACACCTCCCAAACAGCAAACCTGAAGGAACACAGTCAGAGTAGCACAGACCCACGCAGCACATTCTGCCAGAGATGAGTAACAGCCCTTTCAAACAACACTTTCACATCCACCAAGTCTATATTCTTCAACTGTGTTGTTGGCTGGTTTTTTTCTAAAACCAAGTGGAAGAATATTAACATTTTGCATATATTTGCACTCTTCTACTTTTAAACAGCCAAAAATACTCATCAATAGAGTGGGATAAAAGATGATGGGATGTACTCGTGAATACTGCATCATTTCTTGCCATCTGGATTGTCTTATAAAACTAGGAAACTTAAACTTTGGATACACTTTCCTCACCACCAGCTTTTAGCTGCTAGGTGTCACCTGAACACACCCTCATGTGGGCACAGCCAAAGTTATTAGCTGTGTTCTGAAGACCAACTTATGTAATTCAAGTTAGAAAAAGGGACTTTAGTAATGCCTTGAAGTACCTTACCTTTGAATCATATGCTGATTGCTTTATTACTTCAGGTGCCATCCAAAATGGTGTTCCCACAAAGGTATTCCTCTTTATCTGTGTATCTGTTAGCTGTCCAGCTACTCCAAAATCTGCCAGTTTTACCTCCCCTTGTTCAGACAGCAATACATTAGCCGCTGGAATAAAGAAGAGGAAATACCAGAAATTAAGATATTTGACACCATTTGACAATGTAAGGGTGCTCATTCAGGTTGTGTGAGTTCTTCTGATAGTCTTTAATCACAAATAATAATTTACCTTTAATATCTCTGTGGATTTTCTTTTCCGAATGCAAGTAATCAAGTCCTTTGAGTATCTCCCTCAGTATTGTAGCAATCTGAGTTTCATCAAGTGAGCCAGGTTCTAACTAGGAGACACAAGAAATGTTTGAATATGTATTAAAAAAGGGACAAACAGAGAACAGAAATAAAACTGATTATAAAAAGAAATTACTCCTTCTGTCACCCCTCAAAACTTCCAATTTTTTAATTTCAAAACATGAGACAACACAGAATACTCTTTTTAAAAACACATGGTTCCAAACTAAGTGGCCTAATGAACAACAGGCAAAGAAATAATTTATCTAAAATACTATGTAAAATTTGTTAAAGGTGCCATAAAGACAGAGTCTCGACTTATTGCTTTGTGGTCAGGTCATAGATAAACTATGCCTTTGAAAAGCATCTGATTGTTAACATTACACTGAACTTAGATGTGCAACACCACAGACCCTATGTGGGCCCAAACCTCAAAGCTGAGCAAGAAGCTCAGGCATTCAAGGTACTACATCAATCAGTCTATGACTACATACTGCACTGGATTTTGAGAAACTCTCTAAAATACAACTCCAACTGATAGGCTGAGAGAACATTACATACTTTAAAATGCTAACTTTTTTCATGTAATACTGGAAATATTAATCTGCTAATTGTTAAAAGATTCCAAATAATTCTTGAGAAGAATCAGTAGTCTTAGCTTACTAAGATCTTTACATCTGATACGAATTCTAAAAGTGAGAATAACAGAGGAAAGGTCACTACTCTGGGAGACTTCTTAAACAATAAGAGCATCTCAAGAGAGACACTGAAACTTTTGTGTCCAACAGTTAATACTGGAAATATTCCACTAATCTAGTTTACTTCATAATAGCACTCACAGAAGCACAATCAAAAAGTTGTACCTCTAAAGCTTCATTCTGTGAGAAGGAAAGCATTTCAGATAAGGATTTTCAAATAAAAATTAAAAATAGTACATCCCTCAGAAATCCTCCTGCATAGCAACAGAGGTAATATTTCATGTAACAAAGACAATCCATTTGCTTTATCTTTGTAGCTTTAGTTATAATCTTATTTGCTTTTCCTTAACTCTGATAATACACACAAATATTACCACTACCTGAAACTCACTAAGACATTCTCAAAGCTTTGCTCCAGCCAGACTGCAAGCACCAGTTTGAGACTTGGTAACATGACACAGCACATCTAATGGGGGAAAACCTCTTGTGTCAGATCCAGCACACCTTAGTGAGGAGGAATTACAGAAAACAAGAGTAAATCTGAGAATACTGGCATTGTCACGAACTATTGTCACCTTGGTCACAAATTTGAGCTATACTCAAAGTTTGAACAAAAATGTACATGCAGTTGCATTATATGTTCTTTTCCTTGTGAGGCAGGATTTTGAAATCAGCCTATGCATATTCAAGTACAGAAAAGACCAAGCTAGAGTGACACGTCTGCACTCTGATCATGGAATTCAAGGTTCTTGGTAATTCTTGCCTCAAGTATGAAAACATGGCAGAGCATGCCAGATTCTAGTTGAGAACCTTAATGTTCATGTTAGAACTAGGAGCACATGCACCAGACCATAAACTGGAAATTAATGAAGCACACAAAAGGTGCTTAATAGACACGTGGTGTTTTCAGTTCTGTGGTGCAATTTCTTCAATAACATTTTAAGATGTGAACAAGGACTTTCTACTATTTCTAGGCAACACACTTAGAGAATAAACACATAGTCATCACACAAGTGAAATTTGTGAGATGAAAAAAAGAAGAAAATATGGTAACGTTTTTGTTCTGCTCTTTTATATCTATACAAAGAAAGTAAGAGCTAATTTACAAAAGCAAACCTGATTTCTAATTGATTTTCTGTCAGGAAGGAAAAAAGTAATCACAACAGTAAGCAAGTATTTTTTATGGTATCTTTATGGGGAACATCATGAATTTTTACAAAACCACAGAACTCCTGACAGATGTGGAAGCTAAAGGCATAAAACGGTCCAAAAATACACAACTGTGGGAAGTCCACATTTAATACCCACTCCTGTCTTCTGAATGTCACCAGCAGAATCCCTTTACAGTGATCTTGCTCCTTTTGCTCTTTCCTCAAGCATTTATCAGGATTTGACAACTGCAAACTCTGCTACAAAGACATTCTGCCTCAATTTGTATAACAATTTTCACATACTTAAAACATGCATTATTACTATTTCTGTAACAGTGTTTTTTAAATCCACAATAAACATAAGAAGGTGTGTCATTTGGGAGGAGGCTTGGGTGCTTTTTAATAGCTGAAGTGAATGTCAGCATCCAGTTACAGAAAACATGATCTGCACTGACCCCTTCAAATTCCAATTCAAACCTGGGTACTCCACCCCAGGTGTAGAATGAGGCACTTGCTCCTGTTAAATTCCACATGCTTGATGATTGCACAGCCCTTTGGTCTATCCAGGGCTCCCTGTAAGGCCTCTCTACCCTCCATGGAGTCCAGAGCTTCTCCTATTTCTTTGAAATATTATTTTTAATACCAGCCTAAATGGTATTTCTGTCTGTTTAGACTTCAGAAAGACTTCAAACAGGGAACCTTCTGTTTATTTGTTTGGGGGACAGGGTGGTGAGGAAGATACATTAAAATGTATAAACTAAGAAGAGCTGTGGTGGCAGAATTAAGAGATACAAGAAACTATTTTCAGGCACTAGTGCTCTCTGGCTGACTGAAGATTAGCATTCTAAGATGTTTATATCCTGCTTCCAATATTATGTTGCTTAGTTCCCTTCTATTTACACAAATAATCAGTCATGCCTCGTGAAAAATAACATTTTTCTGGCATTGACAAATACTTTTCTCCTTTACTGAAAGTGAATATTGCCACAGCCAAGTTATCTATTATAGTTTCCAGAATTATAAGATAGGAAAATAATTATGTGATGTAAAGCAAAAAAAAAAAAAAAAAGCAGAATTTACTTACTAGATCAAGAGCAGAGCCTCCACCCAGATATTCCATTATTATCCATAATTTTGTATCCTGCAAAACAAAAAAACCCAATAAAATGTATTAATGATTAAAAAAAAAAAGAAGAAAAAAGTAGTAATTTAAGTTAATGGGACTCGTTCCATTCTTTTTGCTGAAGAAAATACCTGTAGTTTTGAAACACCACTAGCATTTAGCTGTTCCTCAAGAGTATCTCTGCATTATTTACTCAAGAGTGTGTGCATGGAGGAGAATGAATTTTCATTTTAAAATTCCAATTATGGACATTCCAAATATCAAACAGTGTTGCATATAACGTATTTCCTTTCCTTAGAAAATATTATCTCGATTTTGTTGATCATCATTATTTGTACAGATACCTCAAAATATTTCCTTTAGTAAGCTTGATTCCTCTCTAGTTTAAATTGAAATAGAATTTATTCTTCATTTTTTCTGTATTGTTTCATTTTCTTGAACAGTCAAGTAGGTTTTCTCCACTAATGCTTATGCATCTGATATATGGTATAGAATTTTGCATAGTTGTGTTCAAGAAAGGAGAAGCAAAGTAGTAATGACGATTGTTTAAGATGACTATAGCAATTTACTAGCTTCAGCTAGTAAAAGAAAAGCTAACAACATCAAGCTGCTATATTCCTAAAGAAAACCTTGGTACATATTACAGGACTGTTTAACACAAGATATACAAAACACTCAAAGAGACTAGACTCCATAATTTCTTTCCACTGTTTGCAGCAGCATCTTTTTCCCAAATACACTAAGAGAAGTAGTTAGTGCTGCTATTTCTTGCAGTACCAGCCTTAATACACACAGTAAAGCCAAGCCACAAATCTACTACATAGGTATTCAAACGAAATTGCTGCACAAAACACACTGATGGTTTAGTTTTTATGATTATCAAGTATTTTAAGCATTTTTAGTTTCACCTCTATGGTATGTACCAAACCTTCACAAGACCTCTAGCATAATAATATAGATCTCTCTCAGAGCAAGGAGCACATAATAGCAACAATATTAATTTACTTTCTCTGACAGAATAAAACTTCACATAAAAATAATGGCTCACAGCCAGGGCACCTGACTCTGAATTCTCATCTATAAGGATGGATTCAAATTTTTAGAGAAGTGGTAAATATATTGCAGGACATAACTTATTCTAACTCCTCACAGAGATTCAAATTTTAGCCCTTAGAACTCACTTAAGTCTTTTAGTCATTATTGTATCTATAGTTCATTGCATCCACCCCCTCTCTGGACTCAGAATGTACCTGCTGTAGGTAAATACGCATTTTTCCTACCTCCAGTTACACATACCGTACCATTTTTAGATAAGACCCTGGATTAGAGTTCCTTCATCATCCACTATTTTTAACACACAGATTCAGCTAAATTTAGATACCTTTCTTCAGGAATCAACTCATGCTATTTGACAAACATGGACTTGCTGAAAGTATTTTAAGAGAGCCAGAACATGTTTTTTAGGAAGAAAGAGTAATTTAAAAATGTAATTTATCTCAATACTGACAGACAACATCTTGATAGTGCTTACTTTCTGCAGACACCACAAATATTCTAAGAACTGTAACCCATCCTGATAGAGTCCCTTACAATACTGAAATACTTGTTTTTCTGCAAAAACCTTTTCATATTTTTCCTGTCCCTTCAAGGGTCCAGCTACTAGCAGTCCCAGAACATTACTGACATGTGTCTTATAGTGAGGCATCCTAAACTTGATCAAAATTTTATATTTTGCTGACAATATGTGTTTTAAAGCTACATGAAATTTCCTGAATATTCAAAACTTGCATTTCAGTTTAATAGTAACTTAAACACAAACATGTCAACTGCATCACTACTTCCTAGTTCATCGGAAATGCCTGGTTGGGAAAGAACTGGGTAAAGGAAGCAAAAAAACCCCTTGACTCTTTCAAGAACAGGATAAAAATGAAGAAAATTTTTAAAAAAGGGAAAAACCCCCACCAAACATCCAGAACACCTCACACAGAGGTCAACAAGAGATGCATCTTCCTTTTTCTATTATCTCAACTATCTCAAGGATTTAAAGAGTTAACAACTCAAAATAAGATATAATTTCCTAAAAGACAAACTCTCTAGAATGCTAAGTACCAAATTCTCCAGTGAAAACTAGAAATTAGAGGCAGAAAATAACTAACAAAAATATTTAAGAATATAATTTTAATTACACAGTTATACAATCATATAACAACATATACATATAACAATTAAACATACAACAATTACACTACTACATGTTATATTACTCATAGTCTTTTTAAATCATCATTTATCATTTCAATTATTTTTCTAGTTCAACTGGTCTCTGCTCCTGAAACACCTGAGGACACGTCTGAATTTACAATACAAAAGCCATTGATCCAGTAAGCTCAGTAATTCTACATTTAAAAACAAATGAAGAATGGAAATACAGTTAAGAAACACACACATGCAACTGTATGTGTATCCCAGTGTAAAGCTAAGTAATAGCAACCTATTGCAATTATGGCACCTTTTTATCTGGATCCTTATATTCAAAGTTATTTTTAATTCTCTATGGTCCCCTCCTTGCCTCAGAAGTAATACTCAACTTCATTGATGGTTTTGGGTTTTTATTTTTAAAGTTTCCATCATTCATATGAAGTATCTGAACACAGTCATATGATGTACTCAAATAAAATTGATTACTATGGTAGCAAATCTTACTACCACCTTTCCCTAATTCTTTTTGGAATGTTTTCTTAAGCTTTCTTGTAAAGAATCTGTATATATTGCTTAACAAGAAGATGCAAATACATCCTTTTGGTGAGACAGCCATAATGAATTTCTCAACATGTATTTCATCTTAGACCCAACAACCTATATATACTGACTTTTTGTCTGTGGGGGCTTAGATACTAGGTATCCCCCCAAAAGCACTCTGTCACTCCCTTTCTCACCTGGGTATGGGAGAGAATATAGCAAAAGGCTCATTGTGTGGATTGTTCTCTCCCAGGACAGGGAGAGAACAATCCCCAGCTGCCCTTGTGAGCAAAGCAGACTAAAACTGGGGACATCAGTTTAATTTACTACCAGTTAAATCACAGTAGTATAATGACAAAACCAAATCTTAGAACACATTCCCCCTGGCCCCTTCTCTGTGGGCTTGAATTTCACTTCCAATTTTCTCCATCTCCTCCCCACAGTGGAACAGGGGATGGGGAATGGGGATTGAGTCAGTTCATTACATGTTGTCTCTGCCATTCCTTCCTCCTCAGAGGCAGGGCTCCTCACGCTCCTGCCCTGCTCCCACAGGACACAGTCCTTCACAGACTTCTCCGACCTGAGTCCTTCCCATGGGCTGCACTTCTTCATGAACTGCTCCAAGTGTGGGTCCCTTCCATGGGGTGCAGTTCTTAGAGAACAGTCTGTGGGTCTCCCACAGTGTCGTAAGTCCTGTCAAACCTGCTTCAGAGTGCGTCCATCTCTCCATAAGGCCAGAAGTCCTGCCAGGAGCCTGCTCCAGCATGAGATTCCCACAGGGTCCCAGTTTCATTCAGGCACATCAACCTGTGTGGGTGGTGTGGGTCTCCCCCACGGGCTGCAGGTGGATCTCTGTGCTCCCACTGAACCTCCATGGGCTGCAGAGACACAGCTGCCTCACCACGGTCTGCACGGGAATCTCAGCTCCAGCATTTGGAGCACCTCCTCCCCCACCCCCTTCTCCTCTGACCTTGGTGTTTGCAGAGCTGTTCCTCTCATTTATTCTCAGTCCTCTCTGCAGCTGCAGTTGTGCAGGTTTTTTTCCTCCCTTCTTAAATCTGTTATCCAAAAGGCACTGCCGGTCACTTACAGGCTCAACCTTGGCTAGTAGCACATCCATCCTGGAGCCAGCTGGCACTGCCTCTATGGTACTTGGGGAAAGCTTCCAGCAGCTTCTCACAGAAGCTGCTCCTGAGGCCCCCCACTACCAAAACCTGGCCATGCAAACCAGAGATAATGCCTTGTAACAACAGCACAAGGCCAGCACAGTGCTACTATCAATTGACTTTGGCATCACCACAGCAACAGGCCTCCCTCTTTCCTTCTTTTCTGAGTATCTCTGGCATGCTTCACATTCCCTAACACCTACTGTCACTTTTCTTTTTAAAGCTGCCCAAATTCTTTTTTTGTTTGAACTTCTCACCCTCTTCAGTATATATTCCCCTTTTGCTCTCAAACAGAACTCTGAAAGCAGTACATTTTCTTCCACAGCCTAGATCAGTAATTATATATTACACATAATCATTTATACTTACAAGAAGATACTACAGTTATATACTGACACCAGCAACATTCAGTGCTCCATTTTAAGATCTGAAACAAGACCAGTTTTCTTCTTTTAAGCATCAGCCACAACACAGCATTGAATTTTCTTCAAAATACAGTGAAGCCATGGTGAGTCATCCATCCAAATTTAGGATTATTATTTCTCTATAAACTTAGGTGAGCAGATTAATGAGGGCACATGGAACATTTCTTTTTCACAGCAAGAACAAGGGGTTTTCCTCTGATACCATAAAACTGAAGAAAGGAATAGCTTTGGAATCTAAAAGAAACTCTGTAAGGACTTTCTGTAGATCCTTTCCAAACTATGGTTGCTCTTCTTGAGGTCTGACTTTTGATTTTAACTTTTAACCACAGAAAAAGCCACCTTACAATAGCAACTTTACCTCTGATGAAGTTTCCTTCATCAAGTTAATACCATGAAAGTACTAGCAAAGTAAGTGCAGATACAGTAGGTAAAGAATTTCTAGTACGCAAAAATTGAAGCCTGTACACTGGGGAAAAAAAAAGGCCATCCACCAAAAAACTCCTATAGAGTCTCAAAGGTACATTTTAACTGAAATCTGAGGAGGACAGAAGACTTACAGAAACAAGTAATCAAGATTTACATGTTTGTTTGTAAGTCCTTATAAAATTTTAAAAAATCTGAATAAACATGGGAGAGGCCTACCTTCAGAGATGCTTCGTATTTCTTTTATGTGAAGAACATAGATATTTCTTAGCACAATGATATTATGCAGGAGAGACCAAGCTAAAGCAATCAACACAAGTAGGTACTGATGAAATTGTTTCTAAATATCCTTTCTTGTGGGAAGGAGAGACTGCAGAGGAAAATCTAACACAGTCACAAAAGAGAAGGACTGGAAGGACCCTGATGTAAACGCACTGAATGACCCATGCAATTTGAAAACTGTAGTAACAACAGTAAGCATATGGGGGTTTTTTTTAAGTGAAATAAAATCTCCCCATACCTATTGTGAGAAAGAGAATATCACAACTTGCAAGCATTAAAACACCTATGAACAATCAGAAGCTAGAAATAATATATTTAATTGAAATAACATAACAGATTTGCTGAATTGACCTATATACAGAAATTTTACCATCACTGCATTAGGAGAAAAACCTAGAATACTGAAAAACAAAAAGAAACAACTTCAACTGATCTGAAATGAACAAACTAGTACCAAAACTGATATTCACTGCACAACTTGATGTGTGATATTTTGTTTAATAAATTTTTCAGTTATGCTGAAATAATAAGGGCCAGGAAAAGACTATTGTATTTAAGCACTGGTATAAATTTAGTATTGATAGTCATAGTTCTCCAGGTATAAGAAACTAGATTAAAAGAACCTTGAAATACACAACGCATACAACAGGATAACTTCCCTAAATTGCATTCCTGCTGTAAGAAGTTACCATTACATGGAGATTTGTCTTCTGTTAATCTGGTATATAAAAGCCCAGAGAAGCCTGACAGGTGTAGCAATCAGAAGTCTTTTAAACACTTGCATACTGATTCTAAAATGCTTGACTTGAAAAACGAGATGCAGACATCATGGATCTTGTCTTCCATGTCTACTTTAAGCCACCTTTCCAACTGATTCCTTCCATTTTTGAAAGAAAGAAGGAATTTTTTCAGGATCAATTCACCCTTGTGCATTTAACTGCATCTGAAGCCCCTGCTGTTCATCAAAGCCACCAGGTGGCAGAACCATGTAATGCCAAAGATGCTTTCACCCACCCCACACCCACAAAAAAAAGAAGGGCCTGCCCCAAAACAAGCCATGTAACCGACCAAAGAGAGAAGCACAAAACTACCTGTCTAAAATTAATCTGAAAACATTTATCTCCCTAACACTCTTCATAACAAGAGTGTTGATTAACCAGAGAACTATACCTTAAGGGATATGATAGCTCAGATATCTGAATTCTTGAAAGTGCCTTCCTTTCCTCACAGTCATTAAGCACAGCTTCAGACACCATCTTATTCATTCACCCTCTCCTTTCAACACCAAGTCACAACTGTAGCCACTATCTTATTACACACGATGAAGAACCCTGGTATTTGAGCTCTCGTTATTTATTAACGCACATGGACATTGGGAGATTACACACAAAGATACTGATCAGGCACAAAAAAAAATAGGTTTTGTATGATGCCATAAATGATGCATTCAGGCAATGACAGGAAATGGCATTTATATATTTGTGGTTCCTGCTCCCAAAACTTTCCACAATAAAGGTCACCAACTGTCTCAAATCTGAAAATATGTATCAAGAAGTATCAAGACCTCCAAACCATTGTAAATGTCCTTGCCCTGGAGCTCATCCTATCATAACAAATAATGCACGTACAAGAAAATAATTATCTAATGCTTTAGAGAGAGGACATCTATGAGTTGATGAATTGCCATTACATCCTTGAAATTAATCAGGATTTGCAAACTTCCCAATAGCTGACAGCTCAATTTGTAGACACACAGATTATTATTAGAACAGATACCATCTGCCAAAATTGAATTCTTCAGGAATAAGCACAAGGTGGCTATTACTGTTATTCAGCAAATGAACAATTTTGCTAAGGAATAAAATTCAGATCTACCTCATGGCCTCAATTCTTGTCATTTCTGACTAATTATAAATATTATATATAAAATATACACACACACACATTATATATTTTTGGCTCAATTTAAATCTAATCAGAACTACACCCAGTGCTGCCATATGTTAACAGCACAGAATGAGTAGCATATCACTCTCTGCCCTTTTGTTCCATTCTTTTCAGTACACAGTCTTTGGAAAGGGACAGAAGGTAAGCAACGCACCCCTGAACTTCAAGCAGCCTATCCAGATACCAGTCTGACTGCTCAATGTCACAGAATAACTCTTTCAACAGACAGCAAGGATTCAACAAAGGATAGAATCACTGATACCACAAGTCAGATACTCACATTAAGTTCCTCAAAATTTGAACATTACAGGTACCCAATTCTGTTAGTGTAAGAAGTAAATAAAGTCCTTTCCACTGCAAATGGACAAAACAACCCTATTACTCCAGAACTCAGTCCTACGGCTGCTAAACAGTTTCAGGAAAGGCTATGTTTTCAAAACTTTTTAGCATTGTCTTCACAGAAAACAAAGTCAGAAAAAAATATCTTTCTATGCTAATTCACATCATCTTTCTAAGACAGTATAGTTTGTTCTTGAAGGCAATCTCTGTAAGCACTGTATTTTTTTTCTCCATATCTGCAAGAACAGAAAATTTTTAACCTCATTAATAAGGAATACCACCATTATTCCATCGCTTCCTATGAAGCACAGAGTTCCACAGTGCACCTAACCCTTCACTTGAGCTTTTCTTTGACAACCTAATCATCTGCTAATGTTTTTCCATCTAATTCCTCCTCCTACTACAACATGAAATTGTATCAATTGGTGAATTATTTGACAGCTATTGTTTATGTTCTTACAGATTTCATTAAGTAAAATTAAATTCTAGTATTTTCCAAAGACACTTATTGCAAAGCACTTGAAAGTCAGATGGCATGGAAATTCAACTACTGGTTTCAAAGAACAAGACAAACTGTTTTATGAGATAACAACACTACATATACACAGGGTATGCCACCAAAGACATTCCCTGGATAAACTGTCCTCTCCCTCCCTATCCTGACAACTAACAATCCATGCTTTAGAGCAGTCTTCAAGTACTGTCCCATTTTCTTAGAAAGCTGAAAACGTACTGAAATGCCAACAGATGCCAGCTGTTTTTAACCTTGCAAATTAATATACCACCTTGGAGTTTCAAGGTGTAAGAGGAGCAAAAGCAGATCGTATGAAATACAGATTAAGATAAACTATTAATCAAGAAAGTATGGCTAAAAATCATTCTGAAGTAGATCATCTCATATACTACTAAAGAAAACAGTTAAAATTGATTTTGCTTCCTAAATGAATGATTGAGTTCTACTATCAATTTGAAAGTATCCAAAGAGAAAGAATGTTGGTTTGAATATCAGCTTCCTCCAGGAAAAACTGACAAGTGGAGTAACTAGATTTACCTTTAAAAGGAATTTTTTAAGTATTTCATGAATTCCAGAGCCTCCAAATAATATAACACTTCACGTCTATAGCTTGGTCTCTCATTTTACCAGAAGGGATGTCCATCAACAGACACTTTCAGACTAGAAAGCAGTCCAGCAATTCTCAATCCTGTTTCTACTCTCCCTTGCTGAATTTCTTGAGAAGCAGGCATAAGACCAAATATATTCAAAAATATGTCCCTCGCCCAAAAAGAAACCAAAATATATACAGGAATAAAAAAATCCACCCAACCCCAAAAAGCAACAACACACTCTCCCAAAACAGCCAAACACAACCACCTTCACTTTCACTGACAGTAAAAGATCAAATGAGGGAAAGAAATGTTGCCTTTGTTTCCACTTATGTAAATGTAGAATTAGGCAGAATATTATTTTCCAGGACAACCCACTTCTTTACTACCTCAATATATTTAAATATACTAAAGCTTAAATGATCTGAGTGCCAACTATACTCTCCAAATCCATACCCTTAGGCAAAAAACAATAGTAGCTGTTCAGAAAACATATGAGCATCTTCACTAAAGGTCTATTAAATGCCCAAGTATTCCTACTAAAAGAAAAAAAAAAGAGACAAGAAAAACCCCAACAGAGCAAAAAGCTCCAGAAGGTTCTTCCTTATGATTCCAGTCATATTTCATATAATAAGAATATACTGGAATATACAATAATATATATACACATATATAAAATATACGTTATATATATTATATACTGGAATAAGAATGTGAAAAAAAAAGATCTAGAGCTGAGTATTAACACAATTCACCTGAATTAGGTGGAGAAGTGGTTGATGTCACCCCTGAAAAGTCTGCTTTTACAAAACAATAGATTTTAAAAAGCTATTATGGGCATTTTGTGTTTAATTTTATGGTGTCAAAGTAAATTTCTGTTTATTTTAAATTGCTTTCTCTACTAAGTTACTTTTCCATAAGCATTTGGAAGGCTGTGCTTCATGTAGGTGGCATCTCTAACATGGAAAAATAATTCCTTAAGACATATTTCCCTCAAAGAGAATAAAACACAGCAATTTACTTCTACAGAACTTTTCTGGAATAATGCTCACTAAAAATTCAAGCACACAAAGAGTCAGGTGGAAATCATCTGGATATAAAGAGCTAATTCAGAAATCTATTTTAAAAATGGGTTTAAAACTGTGTGAAGTAAGCAGCATTTGGTTTTGTTTTCTTTTTTTTCTTCCTCCAACTTTAACCTTAAGGAACAAGAATTGAGAAAAGCTCAAGTTTGGACCTCATCCAAAACACGAAAATAAAAAGCTAAGGGAATGAGGGGAGAATATGTGTGAGTTACACCCTAGAAGTGTAACATGTCTTTTTCCCTTCTACTGCGGGCACATTCTTAAGCAATCTGACAGCAATGGACAACTTTGTGAATCTTAAGGGGGCTGTAACCAGCTGATGAGGCCTCATAGAGTTCTCATAAAATTGTCACAAAGGAGCCATGAATGATGGTAATGCTGTAGTAAAGAATATTACCACACTGGGGTGCAGGACTAACAAATACTTTGTCTGGGGAGCGTTTCTGAGGCGCTTACCTCCTTTGAAGTCTCTTGGCGTCAGGATCAATGCTAGCTGTCCTGGGGCTGCCATCCCTTTGAGGGGAGGGAGATACAGATGAGCCCAAAGGTTCTCTTCTAAACACAAGTCCTTACTGCAAGCTGGCCAAAAGGTCCCTGCAATCAAAGAAATCATTGTGGTTTTGCATGTGGCGCATTTATGTCCTTTCATCAAGGTTTGTCAGCCATCTAACATGTTCAACCACAAAGGAAAAGATAAAGGCACCTGCTGGGTAGCCAACGCAGAACAGAAACTAAGTAAAGAGAAGAACTGTTCATTCTGGTTTGGACTCTATGAAGTCCATGAAAACCACAGGCAACATGACACTTCAGACTAAGCAGAACCACCTCAGTTCACAGTATTTTATGCATGTATACATGTATAAAAAAGCTGTTTGCCTTTGGAATCATTCTCCAATGCTCTGAAACTCCTGCCTTCTTCACATCTCAAGAAAAAATGTCACATTTTAATTCCTAGACATACATACTAGTCAATTCTACTATCTAATGCAGTAGACACTCTTCAACAATTATCTCTTGCAATCACCACAGCAGTATACAATTAATCTTTAAATGTATCCTTTTTGCCATAAGCTAGTTGTAGCAGAGCTTGCAGAGCCACTTGCTTGCAAAAAAACCCACAACAATGAATGTTCTGTCACAGTGCTGAAAATAGATTCCTTCAGCAGAGCATTTAGCAGACTTTTGTGTTTGCATGCCAACATGCTGAAGCCACAAGCTCCATGTTTTTCCTAATGTGAGTCATCTCTAACAGTGTCCATATTCACAGCCTCCTTGGCACATTTCCTGGGCACATGCCCTTCCACCATAGAAATGAGTCTTTACAGCCCAGCTGTCACAAGCCTAGGCATGTCATATTAAGCACATGATCTCCTAGAGCTGCAAACTAGTGGGCAATCTGGATCTGTAAATTGTACCAAAGTATATTACAGTAGAAGCACTGTAGACATATACAGACATATATTTCTTGAACTGGCTGCAAAACCAGCTCCTAGCTAGTAAATTCAAGAAGAATTTACTCCTTGCACAGTAACAGAAGAAGCACACATTTCACTTCATAAAGGAATGGGTAACCACTGCTTTGGAATACTTAGTGTACATGAACCCATGCTCTTCCTCTTCCCACCTGCCTACAGCTGCTTTCACTTTCCTTGCTTCGTAACACAGTGGTGGAAGACTGAAAAATCCTGTCCCTTACAGCCTTTTAACTGTTATGTTTTTTATTCTTAGTGGGACTGACAAGATTCATCCTTCCCTTCCCTGTCCACCAGGTAAATAAGTACTTCATAACCATACCTACCTCTCGGATCCCGGGCTGGTAGCCATCCGAGAACTGCGGGTAAAGTCCTTTTTCTCCAAGCCCCATGTTAGAAGAAGGAGTCAGGATGCGTCGATTTCTTATCAAAATTGTTTATTCTATCGTGTTCCTAAATATTTTCTCTTCAGCCGGCGTAGGTGTCACCTACACCGCAGCCGAAGGCTATCTGTCCCGCTCATGGGCGGTCGTAATCTTTTATACTAATTGTTACATCTTCATTGTTTCTACTATTATACCAATGTCCACGACCTTTATTAAACTGTGCACCTTTACACTAAACCAATCAGAAAATGCCACCACCTCACCCGAAGATGGAGGACAAGAAGAAGAAGAAAGAAGACAAGGGACACACCCAAATCCCTCCATCTTCTCTCCTTAAGCCTCCTTTGTGAACCCCTAAAATCCACATTAATACACAAAAATAAGTTACCTAATATCCTAATCACACACCCGTGACTTGTAATTCTTCATATAATGTTGGTAATCGCTCCCAAGGGCTAAAATCAAGGGCACTGGTGTTTTTATCACTGTACCAGGGTCTCCGGACCCCCTCCTGGGTCTCGGACTGCCTGGGATATCTAAAGGGATGTCCTGGGTTCCGACATCTCCCCCTTCTCTTTGAACCAAAAAGACTTCTTTTGCAGCCTTGCTTATGGCCCGGCGCATGCATTGGAGGATGCATGGCACAAGGAGCAGAAGAATTACAAGTCCTATTATAAACCCTATAAAAATATAAAATGCTGTTTTGGAAAATTCTCTCCACAATGGAGAAAGATTGAAAAAATCAAGAACACCATCCAGCCAAGATCCCGTAACTTCTCCCAGCTTGGCCATACCTTCCCGCAACTGCCTTATGTCCTCATGGATCGATTTTGAATGATCCGACAGGTTCATACAACACATCCCCTCGAATTCTTCACATCCGTGCCCATGGGTCAGCAGCAGATAGTCGACCGCCGCCCTGTTCTGAAGGGTTGCCCGTCTCACACTGTCGACGTCGGTTAACATGTCGCTCAGTGCAAGAGAAGTGGCACGGGCATATTTGCTCACCCAGCACCCCATTTGGTCTAATTGAGTCAAGGCCGCTGCCGATGCTGTCTGTGGCGAGAAAACTGCAGCTGCAATTCTCTGGGCCTTGGTCCAAGTGTGAACGTTATCATCACAACTTGGATCATATTGTTTGATTGATCTTTTTTCCCTTTGCTTTTGCTCTCTTAGCGATGTCATGTTTGGTGTTAACAATGAGAGTCTCTCAATGCTGCATGGACCGCCTTTGACATTTGCAGGGATAGCAAATCCCTTCTCTATACCAAAAACAAAATTTCAACAGCAAACATGAGGCACAAGAACACCTCCTCCATTGTCCAAAAATACTATTGCTCTAATGCTAACATTTGTTCCTGTTTACCCATTATATCAAATTAAATTCAAAATGAAAGTTACAAATCAGATTTACTTCTTAGTCCAGATATCAATCAATTTATAGGTCTAATCGCTTTTTTTACCAGTTACCACAACTTCCAACATCTTCTGCACCCCTGCTCTGCAGCCTATCAAGCTATAACCCCCTTTTCCCACTCCTTTTGCATTAACATGATATTAAATTCCACTACTCCCTTTAGAGAACATACATAGGGCTATTCTTCTTCAAAACTCTTACTACTAATGGCATTGTACACATATATCAACCCTACAATAGCTCAGGATCTTCAAAGTCAGATTTCTGTCAAGCTCATCATTCCAGTCCCAAAACCATGCGATTTTTCTGGAAACCCCTTATTATTTTCCACTATTTGTCTTTACAAATTTTACCCTGACTAATTACTGGAAAAAACACCTTCTATTCACATAAATAATTTCCATTCTCCTTCTTTTATGTTTTTGTTTTGTTCTTACAAATTGCTGTTTCAAGGAACTGTTGAAGGAAGCAGAAAGAGAGAAAGCTCAGTACCTTGAAATGATCATTTTTATCCCAACTGTTATGCAACAGCTTAGAATTTAATAGTATAATGGAAGAACCTTAAGAATTTGTTAAAAAACACTGGCTACTGAACACAAGAACTGGAATGCTTTAGAACTACTACAGTCCTTAAACCTATTTACTGGGAAACTTCCCTTTTGAAGATCTTTTTGAAGATACTTCTGAGTCCAACCAACTTTTTTCAAATAACAATTTCTGAAAGTTCAACATTCAACCATTTAGAAATGCTTACAAACATGTTTTGCAACATTCCATAATGTCCCTGAAGTGTAAAGAATGTGACACTTCTGCTTTTATACCACTATGTGCATAGAGACACGAGGACATTTAGAATAAGTAATTTGACCCAAAAAGTTGTATAAATGCCAAAGTATACTTAAGTAAAAGAAAGTTAACTGAGCCATACAGACTACCTAACATTCATATTCAAGATTCAACAAAAACATACTAACTATGTAAGAGCACCAGGTTATGACAGCTGTAGGTAAAGAAGTTTTCAACCAAAATGTTTTAGAGGTTCATGAGATCAGATCAATAGGCTGGCAGCCACCTGATGGCAGGACTAATCACATTCTAGATGACAAGCTTTGTGCCAGGAAGTCTATCTGAGCAAAAAATATGGGGAACCAGCCCACAAAACTAATTCACCTAAGCCTGGGCATAAATACATACACACGCTCTCTTTTTTCAGCTCTACTACTGGCTGATGGAAGAAGCTCCATAAACAATGTATTGGCAGTGGGCTCGCATAAAACTTTACACTAATCTGAACCATCAGTGTACAATGCTCTAATCCTTAAGACAAAAGATTTAAAAAATAAATAAAAAAGAGGTGATTAGTTCCCCGCCTACTCAGTGAGCTGAACAGCTTCACTGAAAGTTCCAACAGCCCCTGTGGCCATTTGCAAAGCACAGTTGGACCTCCCCTTTGCAGCAACAGCAGCAAAAAGCTTGCACCTCAATACCACATTAATACTCTCTTTTAAATTATTTCAGAGGCCTGCAGCAAGAAGTGTAGCAGTTAATGCACAATTTACAGAAGGACATTTGACATAAGATTACATACGGTTAGAAAGCAATGCTACATCATCCTGATCTGTACGGTCAAACTAAATACAGGGCTTCATGTTACAGCTAATCTGGAAGTAAGCCATTACCAAAAACTGTGGTACTTTTCTCTCTCCCCACCTCCCAATTTTTAGGCCACCTGAGTATACCACTTTTTTGCACCTGACCTAGCAGTTCTGTAGACACAAATCAGAACTGGCTAATCTATTAGTGTTGGAGGTTTGCTCTTCTTAAGAGCCAGATTGTTTTTGGTAGGGACGGGAGACGACATTGACAAAACCTGTTTCCCAGGTCAATCAAGTCATGATGCAGCCAACAGATCCAACACAAGTTAAATGGCAGGAACATGAAAGCAGGATGGGGAACAAGATACTGCTGCTGTCTATTTTTCATACCTGTTAGATCTGCTTAAAAGCAGGTACTGAGATGTGAAATTACACACACACACACACCATACAGAGGCCAGCAATCACAGCAGTAGAGAGGCAGCTTTTAAGGCCATCACAAGGACAACACAAATATATTACTTCCAGTAAATGATATTTTACAGTAAGCTTTCTAAATTTTTATTTAAAACAAGATCAGAATAACATGATACAGTTAAGTACTTACACAAAATACAAAATATAGTTACTACAGACTCTTAGTTTTCTTCGAGATATATTAGGTGATGCTTCCCAACCTTGATATATTTGTACAGTAAAAATTACTTAGCCATAAAAGGCTAAAAGTGCAGAACTGATGAACAGCAAAATTCTTGAAGTCATCATTGTTTACTAGGCAGATTTTTCAACAGATATTAAAAAACAGGGCAACATGATGTAAATTCCAGGAAATGCTAATAATCCCTTTGATTGCTAAAGGAAAATACTAGAATAACAAGTTTCTAAAACCACGATTCAAAACAGTACCTTTGAATAAAGACAAAGCAAACAAGGGACTTTTTTTTCATTAAGAGCACAGTAAATGACTACAGAGAAAGACAGAAGTAGTAAAGACTATGGGCAACAAAGGTTCAGAGTTCAAGCCAATGTCTGAAATAAGGGATCAAACTATTTTAAATATGAAAACAGCATTTCACAGCAAAACAACATGACTCTAGAAACAGAGTTTATGGGTTCTTTCGCATCCTTTTGCCTTTGTCTTATTTATGGCTACGAAGGGCTTTATCAATGGAAGCTTTTTACCCGTTCTCTCAATCAGTAGACTGACAAGGTCTGAGAGCCTATCAGAACCAGTACAGAAACCTTCTTGCTACCTTCCTCTGAGCAGTCCAGCCAGATGTCACCTCCACATTTACTATGGACAAATAAAGGCAACACTCAATCAACTTCTCTGCAGGCTAGGGCTGCCTAATGAGAACCAAGGGTTACCGGGGTTCAGAAGAAGAATAAGCATGCCAGAACACAGGCTGGCTCACAGGAAAGTAGGCCTCATTTTCTTCTCAGCATTGCCACAATAACAGAATTTGCAGCTCCAGCCTTCCTCTCACTCCAGCTGCAGGAATTCCTACAGGTGAAGACAATTCCTTCTAGCTTTGATCAAAAGAATGAAGAAGGCATTTCAACGCCTCAACCCCTCACAAAATGCATCGATGACATCATGGCTACAATTGTAGCAGGAAAAATGAACGATAGTTACAGCTTTTTTCATTTAATCCTGCCTAAATGAGTCCAGGAAAGGAAGGGTGTGGAGCACAAGTCTCATGAAGATCACCTGGGGAAGGTGGGGGAGAAAAGGAGGCTCAAGGGAGACCTTATTGCTCTCTACAACCACCTGAAAGGAGGCTGCAGTGAGGTGGGGGGTTGGTTTCTCCTCCCAGGTAACAAGTGACAGGATGAGAGGAAATAGCCTCGAGTTGTACCAGGTGGAGAAACTCCTGCACAGAAAAATTTCGTCATAGAAAGGGTTGTAAAGCATTGGAACAGAGTACGCAGGGAAGCAGTAGTCAGCAAGCCTGAAAGTGTTCAGAAAACATGAACACATTGTTTAATGGTAAACATAGCGGTTGTGGAGCTAAGTTGATGGCTGGGCATCATCTTGAAAGGTCTTCTCCAACTTTAACAACTTTATGACTATGGTTCTAAAGCCCATCCAAAGTTCACGGACTGGAGTTTGCAAAAGTCAGGTCTGCAAGGGCACGAGCTGCTGCTGTGGGGCTGGGCACAAAGCACAATGACAGATCATCAAGAAACTACTCACATGTTTCACTTCTCCCTGTGCTGAGGTAGCAGCCCCTGTTGCAATAGATTCTACAGTATTAAAGTTAAGCACGAAAAATCTCTGTTCTGTCTCCCATCCCAATAAGCATGATGAAACCTGCCAAAGGCTGCCTGCTATATCAAATGACAACAGAAAGCACCAATTCCATTAAGTTCTGCCTGACTCACAGCATACATTTAAGGTTGCATCAGTTCAGAGATGCTCACAAATGTTAAAGTAAACCAGCTAAACCTGTAAAGCAAAAGAACATCAACTTTAAACTTATTGAAGTCCCACATAAACACCCACATTCCAAGTTACATTACCCAGAATATTCAACACATCCACATTAAAGTTCATGCGTCTCCAAAAGCATTTGAGCTTAGGCTTCTTTAAATTCAGCAAATACTGATCTAAAAAAACCCAAAAACCTGCTAGTGGCATAAAACCCACCTCATATAAGCTGTTTCAATATTTAAGCTGTCTTCCCTTTAAAACAGTACATGAGATTATCAAGATGAAATTTGCTTATCTTGACCCCTCAGCAAGTACATCTTGTCATATTTCAGCATAACTGATTAGAAAGCACTAAACTATCAGCACTTAAACACAGAATGGCTTTCCTATATACACACACTGAGTCACTTCCAACCTTCTCTCAAAAAAACAAAACCTAGCCTGAATTTCAGTCATCCTCCAGAATACGGGCTTTCCAAACCATAAACTGTTCCTGGGAAGTTTACTGACTGCACTGCAGTTTTCCAGCCCACTGTGAACTGGCCGTGTTATTCCAAGTATCACAGCTCCTTGGTGTGTACCAAAGCCCTAACCAACACACAACTTGCTACGGCTCAGCCACAGCACTGTTTACCAACCTCACATTCTTCTGATCACCAAAAATAAAACCACGGATTAATTTTAGAATCACCATTTTTCATAAATAATTTTTTGTTCTTGCTGGAGCTCATTTGCCAGAACTCATTGTACAACAGAGTTCAGTTAATTAAACTTCATAAAAGCACTTTTGTTTTTTATTAAGGTAAACTGTGTCACTCACAAAAGTTAACCAGAAGCTATTTTCTGTGTTCTTGCTGTCTATAGAAACACCAGCTTGACTTTCAGCAGTAGGTATCTTACATCCTAGACATGAAATAAAAAGCCATACGGGTTTCATGTAACATAAAGCCTAAAGTTAAAATTATTGGCAGCTATCCTTTACGAACCTTCTATCACTGCTTCCAATAAACTTTTTTTAAAGAATTCTTAAATTACATTTATAAAATGGGAAGCTGTCTGTGAAATAAAGGGGGAAATACACTCTAAGTCTTATTCTTCTTGGGTCAATAAATTTAAACAGTTCAAAACAGGGTATTCTCTGAAGCTCCAAAGTGTGCTAGAAAAAGGATGAAGAAACACAAGCTTAGAGACAGTCATATTTTTTAAAATACAGTAATATTTTTTAAAATACATACTACAAAACTAATTCAATACCACTTTGATATCATTTGCACCTATCACAATGGATGATGAAATTACTTATAAATTATTTGCTCTGCCACTACATACATATGTACAGAAGTCTAAGATGAGGAATAAAAGAATTTTTAGCATATACATACATATAAACACATCAATCTCAGCTTTTGACCATATACACTTATTAACCTAAGCTTTGAGTTTAATGTACATATATATATAGGCAAAAAAGTCAAGGGTCTTTAATCTTCAATGTTTTAAATATAAACACAAATTAATTTGCTCATATATTTCTAAGACAGTGAAGAAATATAAAAACATTATTAAGTTATAATAAAGCCATACTTAAAGTTATTAACAAAACTGAAGAAATATTACCTGAATCGTGAAAATAAATCTGATTTCAAACAACAAGGACAGGAGAAACAACCATAGAACGAAATCTTAAAAATCTTAAAAAATTGGTAAAGCAGAATAAGATTTAAAAAGCAGAGCTGACAAGCTTCTAGACTGAAAAAGTTTTAGAATAAGTAGCACAGCAATACTTCCTAAGAGTTCCAGCACAGCAAAACTCAGAAGAGACAGCAAATTTCAGCCAAATTTATACAACATTTTTAAAAAATTAACAAAACCAAAAGAATCCCTAATCCATTACAAGGAACAATGTGGATGCTGTTAATCTAAAGCCTAAAGAAGTAAACAGACCCAGAGAAGTTTCATGAATTAATTCTATAAGGATCTAAAAAGAACTACTCTTCTTCTGTCCTTGGAACATTTAATCAGATCACAGAAGAACAGATGAACCTTCCACTTGGAAGACAGCAAGGAACATTAATACAGTTTTTTAACACACCGTGGCAGATAAGGAATGGCAATCCCTATAGATATCCCATGTAAACCATGAAACTGCAGTTCACTTTAAGAGCAACCCTGTAGTTACTTACTGTATCCTACAGTAGACAAAAGACTTTTTTTCCCAATAGAATGGGAACATCAAGACATTGTATTTAAAAATACAATGCCTTTAGAAAAGGGCATTTCCATTTCTGTTTTATATAAATACATCTTGATTTCTGACAAAAAGGTGTATTACAAATAAATTTATATTCAGAATGACAACCTAAACCACTTCACTATTGCTTTTGCTCTATTTGCATGAGCTCTGACTTACAGCAACTGCACACAAACCTCCAACAACAGATGCACAGAACAAAGTCTAGAGGGAATGCAAAACTTGCTTTACAGGAGCAATAAGTTGCCTCTTATTTAAGACTCATTTGCTAAAGCAGTAATATTTCGTATGAACAGATATGGCTTCGTTTCTGGATATGAAAGAAGAATTTGCTATAAAGAAAACACATTTCCAAAATATTCAATTAGGATATACAAAGAATTGCAGAGTAAGAAAATTTAACAGGGCTTTTGGGTATATCACACTATTCTAGGTAGGACCTAGAAATTAAATAGTGTACTAGAACAAAGTAACTTTCATTGTCTCAGTAAATTGTAATACTTATTTCAAGCTGTTCTATGACCTATATCATGCAGTAGGCACCAAGAGCTTGACAAGCTCTTCTCACATCATCTCAAGACAGCAAGAGGCCTCAGGCAAGCACAACAGTATTATATAAGTCTTCTAAAATTTCAAGCAACAGGTTCCTGAACACAGATGTATAAAAATCACATAGCTTCATGGAAGAAGGTGTGGAATAACACAGAATGAAGACCAATATAAAGATTTCTCAAACACAGATGATATGTTTTATTAAAAAATGAACATTAAAAATCTCAAGCCCAAAACATTCTGCCTACCTAGAGAACGGATAGCAATTCTGAAAACAATTTCAATCTGTCTGCCAAAATAATTAATAGAAAACCAAATTAAGAGTTTCCTATAAACAGTACCTCTTTCTATCCAACATCCACCAGAAACATGGTCAACACACATGTGGCTGCACAGACTAGAGGATGATAATTGGTGAAATGTCTGGCAATATAAACTGAGATCATATTGTTTTTCTGCTTGCTTACTTCAAAGAAGTTTGTTCTGTGACAAGACATTATTATCTTTCCCATAATTAGTGCTAAACTGTCCAATCACAGAAGAAATAATGTCTCCTAATCACACAGCACATGGAAAATTAATGTGTTGGACATTCTCAGTGACAGATTATCTACACTGTCAGAAACAGAGGTAAAAGATGGTCGGACCCTTAGAACTACATATGGCAGTCCTGGCTTCCAAATACAACAGAGACCTGCAGCAAATAAACTTAAGAGTTCTAGCCAAGAATATGAACCAATTTATTTAAATATTAATATAAACCCTTTTGTGTGTGTGTGTATACATATATGTGATGACATCATCTCTATCTGATAACAAGACCTGACTCTTATTTTAGAAAGCAAATAGAACTGCAAAATGTTTCCTTTGCAAAGATTCTACCACTTCAGCATCACCTAATCACCACCACACAATAATTTTTAACAGCATAAAGAAATGAGCTTTTTGTTTTGAAGACCAAAAGTTCTGTAGCACCTTACAAACAATACACATTCACAAAGAACTGAAGCAATGAGTACATGAGTAGTTGCACATTCTACTAATTTTAGAAAGAGCTGTACTTCACTGCAAAAGTAATTGCGTCACACACAGCCACTATTGGTGCAGTATCTTTGAAAGCTGACACATGTAGAAAAAGGCTACTGCACTGAAAAGAAAAAGGGATGTGGAAGGTATCAGAGGGCCCCCCTCACAACAATAAGCACAAATTGACAATAATCCCTATTGACACTTGGACCCAGCCAAACTCTTTTAGGGTACAGAGCCCTACAATCTCCTCACACCTTCCATTAGGAGAAGCAACCACTGCCGGAACACCTTCAAAAAACATCAACATTCACTTAGTTCAAATTTGAACACTGGATCTTCTTTTTCAGCCTCATTGTAATTATACACTTTTAAAACTAGAAAGAGGTTTTCCCATCAGACTTTTTCTTATATTCTATTTCTTATCCTCTAAGAGCTAAACCTTGCTGGTTTCTCAAGTGGGCACAAACAACACCAAGGGTAACTAGAAACCATCACATTCCATTTCAGGGCTCTGGAGATAATGGTCAAGTGTCTGGAGGCCCAGGAAGTCTTTTCCTTGATTATGCCAGTTTGGGTAAATGATGAGAGGAGAAGTAGATGGATTTACCAAGTAAATCAGCTGCACCACTGGTGCTGGCAACAAGGTTTTGGTTTAGGACTCTGCTGACTGGAATAGATGGAACCCACCTCATGAAACAGGTCACACAAGCCTTTGCCAATAGAATGGCCAGCCTGGTAAAGTGAACTCTGAACCAGGGAAAGTGGGAGAAGAGGAAAGGACTGTATGACATTCCCTTGCATCCCTAAGGAGACACAGACACACTCAGGTACTTTTGTGAAGTGCTGGCACACCAACGAAGGCAGTACAGGGAACAAGCAGCAGGAATTTGAGATCTGTGTGCAGTCACAAGGCTTTGATTTCACTGTGATTACCAAGACATGATGGGACAGCTCACACAACTAGAATGTCACAGGGAAGGGCTACAACTGTTTACAGCAGACAGACCAAGAAGGCACAGGGGTGCAGTTGCCATACTTCATTTAACTATCAATCTTTGACCGTGTAATTTCAAAAGTATTAGTAGAAGCCATGAGGAAAAATTTATCCAATTTATTGTGCTCAACTAACTGCCTTCTGATGCTTCTGAGATCAAACCTATACATAACATCTAACTCCAGTTCTGGTAACAAGTTATGTCTAAAAACAAAGCCCTTCGCTGATAAGATATCCAAGCAAACGGTTCAGAGCACGAGGAAGAAAGGAGAAGTAATTCTCTTGAGTAATGCATCTCCCGGATCCAGAAAAAGTCTTTATTTCTTTAGAAATTAACTGGCAATCTCAGAAATACAGAGAAAAAACAGGGTCCCTCTTTCAGAACCTTCATGTCTTTGCTGATAAATAGAATACTTCCACAAAAGCAAAAGCAGACTGAATTATTTTCTGCTCACTTCTAACTTCAAATCCTGCCAAGACAACAATCTCTCATCTAGATTCTAACCTCACTGTCATAAAAGAAAGAGCTATTTAGATGGGAACAAAGTCTGCCCAAGGAATAAATACCAAAAGCATCCAGATATTTCCACTACCTTCAAGATGTAATAAATTGTTACATCCATCCAATTAAAAACAATAGCAAAAAAAAGAAAACCTAAACAAAAGAGTAAACTATCTAACACACTTCAAAACTGAATCCTGACAACAGTAATATGGCAGTGGGAGGAAAGGGAAACAGATTCACAAGACAGTTAACAGAAACCCCTTCCATCATTAGCTTCACCTATGTCTAATGTGCAAAATAACTTACTTTCAGATTTTAATTTTTAAATCACTCAGACCAAGGCTAGGTTCAGTCTCCTCAAAAGGATAACCTAAGGGCTTAGAATGATCAGGGATCAAACCTTGTCAAAAAATTTCAAGCTTCACAAAACAGCTGATACTAATTGCTTTTAATGTTTTGATAATTCAAATGCAGGTTGAATTTTCTGAATTTAAATAGCCTAATATTAAGAGAATCTCAACACATTAGAGCTCAACAAATTCATGTTATTTAAAGGGGTTTTAGTACAGAAATAGTAGCAGATGTGCATTTTTTCCTATTAAGTTCTGTCACAAACTCAACTCCACAGAATATAGTAAGTCATTCTTTCTTTAGAGTTGAAAGGACAAAAATACATTTTTATTCAGCCCCGGTTTGACAAACGTCACCAACATAAACAGGCACAACTAGATAGCCTGGAAAAGAATTACATGTAAAATCAAATCACCACCATCTGTGAGTATCTTACCTTTAAATAGGATCCATAATATTTAGTTACATATGGACTGTCACACTGACTCAACACCGTGATTTCTTGTTGGATGTCTTCTATTTCATCTTCTGCTTCTTCTAGGTCAATAATTTTTATAGCAACAACTTTCTGAGTCCGATTGTCAATTCCTTTAAAAACTTCACCAAAAGACCCCTTACCAATTCTCTCCAGTTTCGTAAACAGTTCTTCTGGATCTGCCTTCAGAGTCTGTTAAAAAGAAATATAAAGAGAAAAGTCACTCAGTATTTGTAACACAAAATGTGGTATTTTTAAAGGCAACAAACACTTCAAATTTCACATATTCCTATTTATCTAGCTACCTTATTCTACCTCCATAACTGTCATGTTCTTTCTAAATCCCTTATACGCACACACTGATAGGTTTATGTTTTGCTGTAGATAAAGAACAAATTTAACACTGTGTGTCAGGGTTTTATCCTATTTGGCAATAGAAAATGCTGCTATCTCAATTTCTTTTTCTTTGCCAATAAAGAGTATCCAGAATGAAAGATCGTTACAAAGAGTTGGTTTTCATTAAAACAAAATAGATCAAACACCGCTACCAACAAAAGTAAGCCTTTTGTCAAACCTTTTCTCTTGAAATTGGTTCCTTCCTAGATCCCAGATCCCTCTTTAGTATTTTTCTCATATCTCACCCTCCTAAAGATTTCACCTTCCTCAGTGCACAGAGCACTATTTCCTTTTGTTTGATGTGACGAACAATCCCCTTCAATTTTCTCCTACTAAGGATCACCTGCATGAATAGCCATGCTTCCTCCTTCTCCCTGATGCCAAGATTTTCTCAATCAGGATTTACTTATCTTTTCCTTCTCCTCTCAGTTGCATAGAGCAATTCACTCCTAAAAAACATTCTGTTTCCAGCTTTCTTGATTTGAGCAGTCACATAAAAGCCACGAGTGCTTGCCTAAACATGCAAATGTAAGACTTAGGCGGACCATGCTGCCACATTTGGTTTTTCTCCACTATTAAGTATTCAGCTCGATACTGCTGCTCAGACTTCTCTCTCAGTGCACAGATGGTAAATTCCACAGCATACCTTCTTAATCTAACAGCATGGAGCCTCATTAGCTAACAAAAAATACATACATTACAATACAGGGGGGTTGGACTACATGACCTTTAAAGGTCTCTTTCAATCTGAACTATTCTATGATGAAACTGGGAACGTCATAAATAGAGGGAATAGTCATGAAATGAAGAAAGATAGGCTAGAATTACTTAGAATCTTGTCCCTAAGAAATAAAACTAATACTTTAAAAGACTTGTTTGTGTTTCTAAAAGGATGACACTTATGCTAGCTAAGTGAAAATGCATCGATATAGAAAAAGGCTCCTACAAGAAGAATTCAGTAATGCCTAAATAAGCATAAAACCACAGTTTATACTTAGCCCAACTGTGTAATGGCATGAAGAGGGGAATGAGAATTTCTAGGTTACCACTGACAAGCACTGAAGCAACATTTTCTTTAACAATTAAATTTAGCTTATAAAACACCTCCCACCTATACTTTTCTGCTCTCACATCCCAAAGATTATATAATTAGCCCATAGAGCTGCAAGAGGAAGATAGCCTAGAACATAGTTTCTCTGGAGGTATCTAAATTTCACAGCTGAAAGAGGTGTTTTGAGGACCAGGTAGCTGGCACTGACTGAACCCAAAGCTAAACCCATTTGGGCTTCTCAGAGCATTTTATCATCATCTGGCACAAATTGGGAGTACACAACAACTTCTAGTACCTAAAGTCAGCTATAAGACATCACAGCTCCCAGATAATCATTCCAGGAACACATCACTGGCGAGATCAGCCCAAAGGAAAAACACTCTAAGTGTACCTATTGCAAGACTTCACTAGCCCCAAGAAATTCCCCCTGCTTTACATCTCACTGATTCATCCTTTTATCCAAAGTCAGTTTTGGGATACAAACAGAAGGGTATGGGGTTACATCACCCTTTTGCCATTAAAGGAGCGGAGCAAAAGATCCGCATCTCTTCCATCAAAAGCAGCTTGTTCCTCCTTTAATTTCAATGTAATGAAAACAACATACTATTACACACTATTAAATGTAACATACATAATATATCTATATATATGTATATATATATATCTCCCACTTGGAAACCAGATAAGGGCACTTCATGTTTTCCCACAGTCATCCCTTAGCTGCACAGTAACCCTTACCAACACTTCCAGGGACATAATTTCTAAGAGATTACAAAACTACAAACCAAATTGTGCTTACTGGTTCTTCTCATGCCTCACAGAATGCTCTGCTGTCAATATTCAAACCAGCCTTCTCTGAGAACTCTTCATGAATAAAAATAACCTTAACACCTACATCAGATATTTTCCCTTGCAGAAAGCAATTATCTGTCTAAACTTTCATATATTCTGTGCTGGAATTTGAGATGACGTGCTGTAAAGAGCTGTGCACGCCTAATCCATCCACACAAGCCTTCTAGCTCCATTCACTAGCCACAGGAATCTGAGCATTACATCATTACAAAGGCATCTGGGTAAGCCACAAACCAATCCCAGTTGCAGCTGCCTAAAAAATTCCATGTTTCACCTCCTGAGACTAAAGAGCCAGCACTGCTCAGTTGCAGTGCACTGCAATTGTTCATATGGAGAAAATGCAAGAGGTACCTGCCAGCAGCTTTTTAAAGTTCTGCTGGCTGGCTGTATACACCCCCTATTTTCCCTTTTCCCCTTAAAAATCTATGACTATGATATATTAAAGCCCCTTGTTTCACAACACCACAGTCTTCAGAGACTTTCAGGAACCTCACAGCTTCTTTTTTACAGTGTCAAGCTCTTGGGATTCTAGTGTTAGGCTGGCAGTTTTATAAGACAACTGTAAAAGAGTATTAACAATTACAGAAAAGCGAGGAAGATAACTGTTCCTGGAAGACCCAAAAAGAAGGGAAAAACTGTTTGTTTGATTTTTTTATAACCAAAATTTTGCAGCCATTCTGAAATTCTAATTGTTCAATAATAACAGGATTTAATGGGATCAAAATCATTATCAATAATAATGTTATTTCAGAAATTTCCTGTGAAATGATTAATTATTAAACAAACCTTTCCTTCCCAGTTCACAACTTTTATAAATTCATTCCTTTGTTCTAAAATGCCATTCCTGAATTTTCTTCTGAGCAATAGGAGGTAGTTTCAAAAAAGGTACGTTGTTTCAAAAAACCCAAACAACACACTCTTGCTCTGTAAGAAGGTCTAAGTTTTCTTCTCAGAACAGCAGGCGTTTGAAGTGAGAGCCTTAAACTACTAGCAACCTGTGTTTTTTGCAAAAACTAAGAGTTGGTCTCTTTAATGACCTGCTGTCTTTCAAAAATATAGAGATCATGCCTCCAGATACATAATGAACTGCTTGAATCTGAATTGCATGAGTGGCCAATTCCCACCCATTTGTCAAGATCACATCTGGAAAGGATTCTTGCCAAATTTGTTTGTGCTTGGTTTTGTAAATACTTCCAACAGAAACAAAATAAACAGCTTTATAAATATTCTCTCTACACAACTACATAGAGAGAATGACAACTACATAGAGAGAATGCCTTCCACAGATACTGTCACTATGGTTTTGTTGGCTCTACTCTTTGCAAACTTTTACTAAGCATAGAGTTTACTCCTACTAATATTAAAATAATGGGAATTGATAAAAGAACCTTCATGTAATGGAGCACATCAAATATTGCTAGAAACCACAGATTTGAACATCAGTATCTGCTGCAAATGGGTAACACTAATCACCTTGGCAAAGAACTAGATCTCTATCACTACAACATTTCTTTCAAAGCTTGTCACAGAACACATACTGCAACAAATCAAAAACAAATTATGGAGCATTCAGATTGAACGATTCCAGAACATTCAATTTCCACAGACACTTGAATTACTTTGCTTTTTATTTCAAATACTTTTTCACACTTCTGAACACAAACTGCAACCATCTTGTCTCACTGTCCAGCTGGTTCAGCCATGCAGAACAAAGTCCTTTTCACCATAAGCAAAGCCACCATTCATCCAATAATTTGAGTAATCTCTCTGTACTTGTTCCACATTGGATTCATTACTTTTGACCTTAATCAGCCAAAAAAACATACTCCATTTAAAATTAACTCTTCTAAGTACCTAACAACACTGTTGCCTACTTCTACAGAATAAAAATAGTCCGATACATTCTCAGATCCTATTTGTTCAATTTGGCCTCATGGCTCAAACTCAGCTGCAACCAAGTAAATCAAATCACCTCTTCCTAATGCTCTGCATTTCCAACTAATGAGCTCCCAGACTTTTGCAAAGGCTCTTTGTAATACTCATACTTATGACAGGCTGTACTTTATGCTGTTTTGTTCACTAATTCAAATCCCCAGGGTTGTACAGTTCTTCAGCACTGCCTCTCACGTGTAACAGGTGCCTTTAAATTTTGTCTTTTTCCAAACATTGCCTTTTTCTATGCAAAGATCACTTTTCAGTCAGCCACTGTCGAGAACAGTCCTGGAGAAATCAGCAGTATCACTCACTCTTGACACCACCACTGCAGTATCCTCCTCACAGCCAGGATTACACACATCTTGCAACATATTTCATTTTATGAATCCCCAATTCTCATCCACACTAACTGTCCCTTAAAGCTCAATAGAAAATGCTACTGTAATTCAAACTACTTAGATCCAACTTTATCCGTAGCCATTCTAAGAAGATACAGCTTGGAGTCTTTTTCCACATCTCACTCCAGTTCTTATTTCTAACCTCTTTTTATCAAGAGTTATTCCACTTATTGGAGAAAATCATTAAAAATATTTCTCTTTAACTTACAAGAATTATAAAGCATCTCCATAATTCAAGTTCTTAAGCTTATCTGTGCAACTGATTTTACTTGCAGATCTGTAATTTCTCTATGCAGCTTGCTTGAAATAGACAATCATCTTTTAACACCTCATTTTGTATACTTTTCATTTCACCAAATCAATTTCCAATTTGTCAGTCCAGTTCTCATTCTCTATCAAGATCGAGCCCAAAATATGATAATCTGAAGAAGTTCAGAGATTTCTGGGGATTGCTTACCTTGGAAAAGAGAAGCCTGGGGCACTGGAAATCTTACTGTGTGTGAATACCTGATGGAAAGGAGTAAAGAACACAGGGCCAGACTCTTCTCAGTGTCCAGCAGAAGGACAAGATGCAATGGCCAGAAATTGAGTTATAGGAAACTTCATCTAAACTTCCAAAAATAAAAGATGAAAGAAAAAAAAAAAAAAAAAAAAAAAAACCAACCCCACAAAACCCCACAAAGGTAAAAACCCAGCCTTTCTTAACGTAAGGATAATCCTACACTAGATTAGGGCTGCCCAGGCAGGCTGTGGATCCTTTGAGGTATTCAAAACTAGGCTGGATGAGGTCCTGAGCAATCTGATGGCTCTGCTTTGAGCAGGAGGTGGACTCGACATGCTCCACAGGTCCCTTACAGCTATTCTGTGATACACTTTCTATCACACCAATAATTAGTTTTGCAGCTAAATTTACTTCACTAATTTCTAATTTCTTCAGAAAGGAGACACCATTGCTGCACATAATTTCTTTAATTTTTTCTTTGGTCAAACCAGACAACAAAAATCTTCCAGAGAAGTTCATACAGGAAATTTTCCCATGTACTCAGAAAACTTTTCTTTGAGCCTAAAGCCAGTCAGAGTGAACAGCAGGCACAGCTGACATCATTCTCCTTCACACAGCTCCCCATTTCAAGAAGGCACTGCAAAAGTTTCCCTAGATCACCACATGCAATCTTTCAAAAAGCATTTAAAGTCTCTTCACCTCAACACAGACCACTATTAAGCAGCTCCCCTTTTTACTTTGATCCCCACAAAGTTAGCAACATTGAGGCAGTAGTAGGTAAATTTGGGTAAATTGCACAAATTCAAATCATGCAGCCCTCCACAAACTTGGGCTACTAAAGCAGGGGTCAGGAAATAAACAAACCCATGACCAAGAAAAAACAAAACAAACCCCACACCAAGAAAACCCAAAAAACAAAAAGCAACCACCAACTCCCCAAAACACCCATTTAAGATGGTTTTCCATCAGGGAAAAAACAATCTCCAGGAAGGAGAAGCCTCAAAGTTTACTACCCAGCATTTCAGCTTTCTCAGAAGCTCACAACTTCTTGTTTTCATCAAGATACATATATACCATATATGAATAACAGATACAACACACAAAATTATTTCCTGCAGTTGGTGTGAAATTGAAATAAAACAGTATTTCAATATTTCAAAGAGGCAGTAGGCAGATTATTAACTGTTGAATGGTTCAATTGTATCAATCCCTGTCTATACTTTCAAAGAACAGCCAACTAACCCAAAAAGACAAAATATCAAGTATTTGGACTTATAGTCTGTGACTTTAATCTAAACAAAGGAAAAAAAAGACATTTTTAAGAAGCCTTAAAGCTGGAACCAAATTTGAACCATCTCTCACTCTTATTTATCAATAATGAAGTAAAATGAGAAAAACTACCATAGCCATCTTATAATTATCATGAAAAGCAACAACTAATTTTTATTTTAAGAAGATTAATCAGCAAAACATTGAATGAGAGGTACAAAGACTAGAATTAAAGTATTCATCTGTAATAACTGGGTGTAGAACTAAGATCCAGCTCTTTCATTGAGAATTTGTCAATTATAAAAAGTAACACGTAATTGCTTTCTTTTCTTCGTTCATACATATTCCATATCTCTCACTTTCCATCTCCAACACTATAATTATTCAATTCAGACACGTTACCATAAGGAAATTGCTTTTTTTCTGGGAGAAATACAATATACCAAAAATACAGAGATTTAGCAATAGCAATACTTTAACTATCAAGAAAAAGGAACAACTGCCGTAAATTCTGCTGTGAAACTTCTGTGGGTTGAAACAGGTGAGAGAGGAAGCAAAAAATAAAGCTGTAAATCTTGCACCTCAAACACTGAAGGTAAAAACATTTGGCATGAATCACTATGGCCTACTAAATACTCATATTTGTCCTACAGTTCAACTCTCTTGTTTTGATTTCTACCTAGCTTGAAACAGGGTGTAAGCACATTTCCAGCAGGAATAAAAAAGTTGCCTAAAGTTAGCCTATCATAAAAGTATTCCTCAGCCCTTGTATAACTCTCTTTCCACTTATTTTCAAGGAAGGTGCATTTATCTTAGATTCAGAATACCAAATATTCAATTTTTTATCAGTAACACAAATATACAAAGCATGCTTCCAGATTTCTAATTAACCAATTCCACTTTCTGGGTGCAATGTCCCCTGCACAAATCAGTCTGAAGTTTTCTGATATTTTTCCTTCAGAAAGCTGCTTAGTGTACAACCCTAAGAGTTTAATACCAAAATGAACAGTTACCTAACTGTAGCCTGCTTCCAGAAAGCATATTTAATTGGAATTTATTCCTAGTTTCTGAAGTTTCTCAGTTTTTAGTGCAACATCACTAAAAAAATTCATAACCTGTACCCGATTTCCTCCCTTCCATCCATTATACTTCTAAACTGTAAATTACTGCAATTCAAAATCCCTCCATGCCTTGGGCACACAGTGAAAACAACACATAAATATCAACAGTAGGTACAGTATGGCAGTGAAACACAAGATGTATTTTAGACACCAAGAGAAAGACAGCTAAGGAAAAATGTCCCAAAACTAGTTTTAGAATAATGACTCACTTGTTTACAGTTGCTAAAAAGCTAAAATGCTGTAAAAACCACTTCATTAGCTAAGCTACTGATAAAAACAAAAATAAAGTAGTAGCTCTTTGGGGAAAACCCCATCATTATGACAAATGGCTGAATAAAGAATGCTAATAGAGGCAATTAAAAAGTTATGTTTCATTAATACTACCTAAGAAAAATAAGGAAAATAGCAAATTTTAGGTTCTACAGCAATCTCCTAATTTGAGGGGAGACACTTCTTGCACCCATTGTATCTGACAGAAAACCCAGATGTCTGTCTCAAGAAGCTGCCAAGCAGAGCAACTAAGAATTTATTGCATTCTCCTGATTCAAGCCTCACTGTTTATCAAGTTACACTGCAGAAGGCTCTTAGTTCTACACTAACATACAACCAGCAGAGTCTGACATTTGTGCATACACACACATGGAAACTTATCCAGATCAACAAAGAGTATACAAATAAAAACAGTCTTGATTATATAGCTGCATCCACACAAATTATTACTTTTAGGCACACAGAACACTGCTGAATTAAACAGTACTCCACAAAAGGAGCATCATCACAAAAGCAATAACCAGATCAAATTCAATCACAGAATCATAAGATACTAGGTTGGAAGGGATCTCAAGGAAAATCTGGTCCAACCTTTCCTGGCAAAAGCACAGTCTAAACAAGGTAGCCTAGCACCCTGTCTGGGCAAGTCTTAAAAGTCCAACGTTGGGGAATCCTCCACTTCCCCAAGATTATTACAATGGCCAATTGTCCTAATTGTGAAAAAATTTCCTCTTGTGTCCAGTCAGAATCCTCCCCAGGGGTAACTTGTACCTCTTACACCTCATCTTTCCATGTGATTCCTAGTAAAAAGGGAGTCTCCATCTTCTCTGTAGACACCTTTTAAATACTGGAACATGGTGATAAGGTCTCCATCCTGGGCCATCCTTTCTCAAGGCTAAACTCAGCCCTTTCCCATGTGAAATGCTTCCCAATCCTCCAGTCATCTTTGTGGCCCTTCTCTCAACCTTCTCCAGCTGTCCACATCTTTTTTGTGTAGCAGGGACCAAATTATTATAGGATGGATGCAATATTTCATATTATTATTGATTTACATTAGATGCCTTGTTGACTTTGTCTATCAGTGTTTTGTCTATCAGCATCCTCTATTCCTCTTCCTACCCCATCCCCAAGAAAGGGAGTAGGAGAAGAATTTAGGCAAATTTTGAAAATGCAGCCAAGATACATACTTACATTTTCTACTTCAGAAACACAAAAGATGCCACTATGTAGAAGCTGACATCAGAGCCTTGTACACTGCTCCTAACACAAGGCCAGATATTTAAATGTGTTCGCTACATCAGTAGCCTTTTGTCTCTCCAGGAACACAGATGCCAGCTGGCTAAGAGGGTACCTTACTCAAACATGAAACTGGTACATGAAACTCGCCACAACACAGGGCCAGTCTGACGGGCCTATGAGGATCCTGAAAGACACAGTCACCATAAGCTGTATCTATCTACCTATTCTGGAAGGCCACCCAATGGAAATAGGTTTTCCTGACTCCTCTCAAACAGCTCCATATATCTATTACAAAGGCCCTGAAACAGCCTTTGACTACAGAGTGAGAAGATGCCCACTTCATTTTCACCAAGTAAAACTCTTCTGTCCTGGCACCCAAGGGCTGAGCTTGTAACATGCCACAGAACCATGACATCTGTATTCAGGATATTTTAAAACTGATTAGCCAAGATCGTAACGGTCCTGCCCAGTATTTAAATGCTGTAAGTTACTGCAAAGTATTTGTCAAACTGTAACATAAACAGTAACAGTGAGCACAAACTCTCAAAAAAAAAATCAAACTAGGGAAAGTTAATCTACACAGAAGCTGCAAACAGAAAGCAGGAGAAGCTAAGTAGCCTTTTCCACAGTGCCTTTGATTTAGTAACACAGTATTTTGCAGTTATCAAACACAGAGCTCACACAGGAAGCAGTTAAAACAGTTTATTGTAAAAGGAGAATGAGTTACAATAAGGGAGACAGTAATACCTATAGTGCCTAACTACAAAAGAACAGCCATGCCAGATCAGAACAAAGGATCCTTCAAGCCAGGACACTTCTCCTACAACAGTCAAAAGTGAACATCTTGGGAACAGAGCAAAAATAGACAAGTAAACAGCAATATTTCTCAAAACACCCTTCCAGTCTCCAGCAAACTGACACTTCAGATACTTTCTGATCCAGAAATGGTGCCTTTATACTTAACAACCTTTTCTGTTCATTTGTCAAGTTTCCACTTAAATTTGGTTAAACTTCTAGCATTTCTTGAAGCAATACAGCTTGAATGTCAACGCTTATTTACATTTTGCATGAAGAACCTGTAGCTCTTGTACTGAAAATACAATGAAGAATGAATAAAAATAACTTACTGCATAAACACTGCTATTGCTACAAAACAAAGCTGAAAAGGAAGGAAGATAAAAAAGGGGTTTATCACACAGAAGAGGCTTGTCTTAAAGACGATGGAATTTTAAAAGCACCACAGGAATTTATTACCATATATTTATAAACACAGTACTTGATTATATAAAATACAGCTTCCATAATGAAGCTCCAGAAGCTTACCACAGCCTTGAAATGCAGGCCAGTCTGAAAATCAAGGTCATATACACTTCTACTCTCCAAGCCAGCCTTGCAGGAATCTCACACATTTACAGGCAAACACGCACTCTCCCCAGGCCACTTCCATAAGGCATGAAGAAGCAAGACAACACACCCTCAGTTTAGTAATGATGCAGCTTCACCCTGCACACTCAAACTCATATCTACACAGAGCCCTTAAAACGACGACAGCAAAAACTTCGAGTCCAAACTTAAACTGCACACACAGAAATTTAGGTCAGAACCCAACTCTGTTTTTATTCAGGTTACAACATGCCCACCGTGCAGAAGACAGCAAATCTCAGGTTTTGACAACCTTCCAGCACCATCCTGCATTTCCTCCACAGTTTTTTATTCCTTTGGCTCTCTCTACACCCACTCACTTTTTATGCATCACTCTTCAAACATCGATCAGACATCTTGTTCAGGGAGAAATATATTAATCCTTCATTTCTCTGCTCTATTGACACTACCATGCTCATGCCAAACAGCATTAATAAGTGATGTCTCTCCAAGTGATTTTTTGGGGTCAAGAAGTTACTCTGCTCACACAAGCACAATGGCTGCCCTCTTGTGTAAATACAGCAAAGAATGTCGGAGAAAGCTGCATAACTTGTCACTGACACTGCTTCCACCGTTTGTGGCAGAAGCTGGTAGGCGGGGAGGAGGGATCACACTACAGCAAAAGAAAAGACAGTCCCATGATTTAGGCAATTTAATTACACCTCAGAGAACTAAGCTCCATTCCTCTCTTCTGCACGATGAAAAAGTTCCAAATCTTTTTGTTATCTAAGCAGATGTTATACATTGTATGTACTTTACTCTTTGAACTTTTAGTTGTAAGTAAATTCCAAGAGAATCGTGTACTGAAAACTGACCGCTATAAAACTGCTATATATTCTGACAGCATGGAAATGGGTATAGACATCTTGAACCAGGCACAGAAAATTAGTGAGCACCATTCACATTGCTCACAGACTTTATGCCTCTACCTATCAGCAGATCTCTAGTTTGGTGTTCTGGGGGTTTTTTTAGACTATGAAACTCGAGCAACTCTTATAAAATAAAAATCATGAGAAAAATAATACCATTTTGAATAAAACTACTTGAAGCAAAGACCCAAATTACATGGACTAACAAGAACCCTGAAGGTCCACCCATTTAGCACAGCTAAGAGTACTACAAACTAAATAATAAATCGAGTCAATGAAAAGCACAGGTCCTCAGATCATGCAGTGACATACATCATCAGGACATGCATACTGATGGGAAAATCTTCATTCTCTCACTTCCAAGCAGCTACAAAGCTGACTTCTAAATGCTAAAGTGTTATAGATTCTGTCTCAAGGTAGGTAGTTGTCTTGGTTCTAATATGTCTCAAAGGAATTTAAAAAAAACCCCTTACAATATTCATAGTCAATCAAGAAACCCTCATTTCTCTGTCTCTGACAATCAACAAACTGCTCGTATTTGGAAGGTGAACTTGAATTCTCAAAAGCAGGACCTACACAGCAATAAATTAATTAGCTCAGAGAGTGGGCCTGCATAGGCTACAGGGCATCCAGTACTATGTATGAGCATATAATTCATGCTATGCCGAAGCACGTAACATTTTCAAATCAAATACTCAGATTTTACAAAAAAAATAGAATCACTTAGAAGCTCACAGTAAAACCAACCACGGTAAATCAATACTTAAACCAAATGATGCACAAACACTTTCAATCCAGAAGACAAACTGAGAGAAACTCTTACATGTCATTCATAAGTTGCACCTTTGGAGATAAGGACAAGAAAGTTTCTAATCAGATGTGAAAAATATTAGAATAACAACACAGAGATACCAATGACCTTAATGTTTTCCTGGCAGCAGTTTCCATTTAAACCAAGAAAAACGAGGCGGGGGGGGGTGGGGGGAAGCCAGCTCAGAGAGCACAAAACCGCACTAGTTATTTCAAAGACATAGTTAAGACACAGAACAAGCAAATTGCACCGTATAACAACAGCAGCTGACCAGCTCTCGGAATCAAACACAGCAGCCAAACACGATCCCCGAGCACCCACCTCAGAGCAGCAGCACAGACATGGGCACTGCAGCATGCGCTGAAGGTCAACATTTCCAGGCCCCGCTTGTACCGAGTGGTTTTACGTATGCTTCCCCTACCCACCTCGAATTAACGGGGCCGAAAATCGCCCACTGAGCCGCGGTTCGCTTCAGGAATTAAAACACGGAGGAGAACTCCCGGCCGGGGGAGGGGGCCACACGCCGCGCTCCGCGCCGCACGCCTGCAGCGACACAGCGGCAGCCGAGGAGGGAGGGAGGCAGGGGCAGGCAGGGATCCACCGGGCGGAGGGACCTCGCTGGGCACCGCGCCGAGAGCGGACAGCACGTCACGTCTCCATCCCCTCCTCTGCCCCCAGCCCAGCCCCCGCGGCCGAGCCAGGGCCAAGAGGCGCTTTCTGCCCTCGCCTTGTCCCCTCAGCCCCGGGAATGCCCCCCTTTACACCCACCCCGGCCCCAGGTGCGTGTCCGTGCCTGCCCTTGGGGCAGCTGCTCACCTGCATCCCCGGCAGCCCCGCCTGCACGGGGGACTGAGCCATGGCGGCGGCGGCGAGGGAGGCTGGGAGGGAGCCGGGTCTCCTCAGGCGGCTCCAGGGCACAGAGCTGAGCTCATCTCCACGCTCTCTGACACACAGCACCGCCGTCCTCCTCCTCCTCCTGGCCCTTCCCCCGGGCGAGCAGCGCCTGTGCGCCGGCGGTGGGAAAGGGGCCGTCCCAAGCCCGGGCTCTCCAGGCCCCCGTCACAGATGCAAAAGCAGCGGCGGCTTCCTCATCCCTCCTCCCGTTCCTCCTCCTCCTCCGGGCTGTGCCGGCGACACGATGACAAACCTGAGGCGGGAGGAGGAGGCGAAGGCGGAGGGGGCGGAGCGGCAGCGTGGCCCCGCCTCCCCCGCGCGGTACCTGCCCGCCCGCCGCCATGGGCGCGGCCGGAGCCCCACACGCGGTGCTGCCGCAGGAGCCCCACACGCCGTGCCGGGGCCGCTCCGCAGCGCCGGCGCCCCGCGGGAGGTTGCGCAGCCCGGGAAACGCTTGACTTCCTGTCGGAACTGCAGAAGCCCCTGCCCAAAATGCCAGTCGTGCTTCTGTAGTTCCCAAGCGGGAGCAGAGTGGGTCAGCAGTGAGATCTCTCCCACACAGAAGTTCTGCGTACATGCAAATCCCTTGAGAACTCGACAATGTTCTCTTCTTTGTTACAACGGAAATTTAACAGCTCGGTCACACAGCTTCCCATGTGCCATGGAATGCCCTCAGATTCCCTCGTTTATCCGCCCTGGCACAAAAGCCTAGGGAGTTTCATGTGTGTTAAAGTTTTTGAAATCTGTCAGCCGGTGAAGCTTCATAGGACAGCGAGGTTCGCAGTCTTTTCAAGTGATTTTTTAAAATGGTATGAGCAGCCGCTGCAGCATAAGTTGCTTTTCATTAGACAGCTCACTAGAGTTTGTACAAATTCCTTAACAGCAAGAAACACTTGAAAACAGAAAATGGTCTTAACTGACAAGTGGTTGGAACTTCCACTGAAGTTTTTCCGATAGTTATGATGTTCTTTGCTGTCTTATGGGGGCTGAGTTAATGCTACACAATCTGTTTTTCCTGAAACTTGGAGACACATATATGTTCCTAAGATCTCTACCTCAAATTATTATTCAAATAAAATTAGTCAACAGCCTTATGAAGGCAAATAAGTGTGCCCACGCACAAGCACATTGAAAATACACCTGAGAAAATAAACTAAATATATCAGCCCTTAAGTACACTGAAACAGGAAAGAATGATGGCTAGAAACTGCATAGAAAATTAAATTCTTGGAATTCTTTTTTTTTTCAGTTGTTCATGAAGGAGTTGATAATTTCCTTAAAGCTGGAATGGAGTTGACATTCTGTGGGGTTTGGCTTCAGGAATTATGAACAAGTTGCTACTGTTTACTGGTATGTAATTTTCAAAGAAATGTAAAGTCTTTTCTTTCGTGTTCTACCTCAATGAAAAATCAAATAACAGTCATGAGAATCAGTATCAAAACTCTCTGTTGAGATTGTTTCCTAAAGCATTTTTGCAATCTTCTTTTTTTTTGGAAAAAAAGAAAAGTTTAATATCTCCATGGTTGCTCCACTTTTTGCAGTAAGTTTTTCTAGCTTGCTAGGGAGAAAGTCAGTGGGCTACAAGTCAACCTTATTAATATCTTTGAGCTTTTACTACATGACATAATATTAAAAATCCTCACTGAGAAAATGTCAGTTTTACCATTGCCTATTCAGTTTTATTTGGGGTTTTTTTTTCTATATACTCATTACAATATGGATGTTATCAGCTGCTTTACTTTTTATGCAGTTGCACATTCAGTGTGGAGTCAAAAAAGTTACACAAGTTTTCTCTTTTGTATTATGAAAGGTGTACAACTGTAATTTTCTCTTCATGAGTATGTTCTTTGGGACTGAAATCATTTTCACAAGGAATATATACTTGACTTGGTAGAGATGGTTCTGGCTCATCTTGTTAATTCCCTTTCTACATTTAGATTGTAGATTCTCTAGCTCAAGGCACATAAGGACAAAAAAGTTCCCATGCTGCTCTGAAGTGATTTTCAGGCTTGGGGTCACCGTGAAGTCTTTCTATTGCTTATATACCATCATGGATTTATTTCATCTCAAGGTTTTGAAGTTCTGCATTATATGTTCAACAAGATTCTGTGCTTGAAAAACTATTGTTTGAGCCATGAAATAAACTCTGTGAGTAGATTTACTTGTCAAATGCAGAAAAATGCAGAAAAACAAAGGAGCAGATTCAAAATTCTTCAGTCATAAACTAGATACCAGTCCAAGTTAAGTTCTAATGAAGTCAGAGCGATGTATTAGAAGGTCTAATATCTTGTCAACTTCTAAATTTTACACTGTATCTCATGTTCTGATACACTTCCAATTTCTCCCAGGACTTACAGAAATTTTTTAAAAATAGGTTTGAATGTAATTTTAAAATAATGAATGTGTGTTTGCTGTTTGTTTTGTAAATGCTAGTCTTTCAGTCTAAATTTCAACTCCATCTCACAGGCTAAATAACAGAAGCCTTTGTGGGTTTTAAAAATCTTTTATGAGAAAAAAAAGATTTTGTGTATTATGGTCCAAAGAAAGGCTAGTCTTGCAGAAATCTTTATTAAAAATAGAATGATTACATGTTATGCTAGCCAACCATCCCAATACAATGACTGAGACCTCAAAAATAAACACTTCTTATCATAAAGACAGTTCCCTGATGTATCTTTTTGATGCTATATGTTCCCAGCAATTAAAGATTCAATTTATTTTATATGTCAACTGCTCAATAACGGGTTTGCTTTCAATTTAACATGATACATTGAATATGCAGAGATTTTCTGCCTTGCTTGTTATGTTTAAGCCATAAATTATAACATTTCAGTTTCCAAGACTTACAAAAGAAAAATATAATTACATAATTGTAAAGGCTGTGACTGTGAACTTCTGCTTAATAAATATCTGTGAAGAAAAGATATTTTCCTTACTGAAAAAGACTGAAACTTCTCAAATGAACAATGTACAGTTGTTGGTGTTTTCTAAGATGAAAGGTGCACTGGTCACCCAGCTCTTTTTTAATTTATAATAGTAAATGTGGGACTCTTGCCTGTATCACGCAATACACAGCAGCTTTAACAAGACTCTTCACAAATGGACCTTTAAGAATTTAAGTGTTCCTGGGGCAAGAGTGGGGGGCCTCACACAGGTCTCTAATTGACGATAGGAAAGAAAAAGACAAAAACCTTTCACAGTGGGGGGCGTTACCAGTAGGCTGTTACAGGACCAATATGGGACCCATCTTGCTCAGTATATCCATGAATGAGCTAGGAAAGAGACTAAAGAAAATTGACAGTCTCCTGTTGCCAGTCATCATGAGGAAGAAACTAAAACAAAGCCCAAGGAGTTGAAAAATCTCAGAGTGACTGCTGAGTGACATGCCAGCAGATAGGGGTTCAGCATTGAAAATATACTCCTTCAGCAGAGTACAAGAATGTCAGAATATGAGTGCTATAAATATCCTCAATGTGGCCCTACAGAAAAGCAGCTTTCTGAGAAAACTTTATAAATATGAAATACCTAAATCTGTGAATTAAGCCCCAAAGGAATAATTAACGTTCATTTCTGCACATAGAGTCATCCTGATTGTGGCTTCTCTTTTCAGATCAATGCCCAGTCCTTTTGGCTTTCCTTACTGGGAGATCTGCTCAAACAGCAACTTACTCTCCCAGGAAGGAGCAAAGGAACCAAACAAGGGTAGGATGCAATTTTACTTTTTTAAAAAAATATGTTTAGTGATAAAAAGCACAATTCCCTGTAAATAACAAAAAATATCCCTGTGTTGTCCAGGACTGATATTTTCCCTGCCTTTGGTTGTGTATGCGCCACAAGATTCGTTTCCAGTGTACTTCTAAACTATGCGGCAATGATACACCTACAAAACATTGGGGCTTTCTCTGTTTCCACCAAAGTTTTAGAATTTCAGTTTTCAATTTCTTTTGGGAAAGGTGTCCCTTCTATAAAGTTTGGGATGGAGCCTTTCTTCCTCTCAAGATGCCATGGGTAACCCTGCAGCTGTGTATTTCTTCCAGCAGAGGAAGCTTGTGTAGTTTCAAAAGCACACAGCTTGCCTTCCACAGCTAGATTTGGCTGTGCACTTAGGTTCTGGTTCAGCAAGCCCCTTGTCAGAAAATGGTTTTGTCAATTACAGGGGTAGAGCTGGAAGTTCAAACAATGGCATTCTACTTTAGGTCTTGTGAATGCTGAAGGGGAAAAATTTGATTATTAAATTATGTTCCCCAAAGAATAAGCCTTTTTTCCCCCTATATTTGTATAAAACATGTGATTTTGTATATATTTCCCTTCCTGCAATGATGTTACTTATATCATTCATTGAAAACAGCAGGTTTTTGAGATTCATAATAGAAGAAAATTCCCTTTCTTGTAATACTGAGAATCATAATGGATAAGCCAGAATGAGGCAGGAAATGGAAGAAATATCTTGAGTGTTATATGGTGTTTATAATGCGCAGAATATAAGTGCCTGAAAGTATTTTAGTATTCCAGGCAGACAATTAAAATTAGATGGAGACCTAGAGCTCATTAAGAAACATGAGATTGATTTTACTGTCCTATGCCTCTGCCCCTGAGGAGCATCATTGCATTATATCTTGCTTTTTATAAGCCTTTTTCGTAGCCCCTTGTCACACAAACCAAACATATGCAAATGGAAGAAAACATACCTTCTCTATCTTCTTCTCACATTTCACATTTTATGATGGAGACATCAGTTCTTATCTCAGGTTAATATCTGTGTAGACAGCAGACTAGCAAACTCTCCAGACTAAATGGATCCATTAAGGGTGCCCTTTAATGGTTTTAAACTAAAATAGAGTCAATTTAAATTAGATAGAAGGCAGATGTTTTTTACAATGAGGGTGATAAAACACTGGAACAGGTTGCCCAGAGAGATGGTGGATGCCACATCCTTGTAAACATTAAAGTCAGATGGGACTGGGCTCTGAGCACCCTGGTCTATTGGAAGATGTCCCTGTCCCCAACAGGGGAGTTGGACTAGATGACCTTTAAAGGTCCCTTCCAGCCCAAACTACTCTGTGATTCTGTGACCCTGTAACCATGCTGAGACACACACCTTAGACAGTCCGTGTCATCACAGATGTGAAATGTTTGCTTGCAGGCTAGAATTGCCCCAGAAGAAAAAGTTGCACTATATCTCATTGATAGATGATAAGTGAAGTCTTACAACTGACTGCACCACTTCACTATTTTAATTTAGGCATTATCTCATTTTTTACTCTTCATTAATTTCATTGTATACCATTACCTGTAAAATCTTGTGTTGACAGAAGTGTATTCATCTGTTGAATAAATAAACATATGGATTCCTGCAAGTTGTCACTCTGGGGTGTTGTTACCAAATGAAAAATCATCATAATGTGATGAGTTTTTCAGAGTACAGCTTTGTGCTGTGTTTAATCCAACTTAACTTCAGTCTACTGCCAAAGTGCTGATCCCAGTCTTCCTTTCTCCCAGCCCTGGCTCCGGTCCTTGCATTAGCAATCACATGCCTGCTTGGTGATTTGGGTCAGTTCACTGATCCCACGGGAAATGCATCCACATCCTGCAGGATTAGTCTCCTGTGGCAGCAGTCTCTGGGTGTCACACAGCAGGGACATCATGTGTGAGGGAGCGAGGGAGGGAGGCCAACACTTCCCGTTCTCTGGTAGCCCACAGTTAGCTCAGATGAGCTAGGAGGTAAAACTCCATCCAGAATGTCCTCTATGGAGTGGGATGGTGGTTCCAGCTCTGTCATACCACAAAAGCCACCTCCTCAGCTTGCAGGAATGAATGCTCCTGCCTGTGGTTTAAGCCCAGAGCTGCATATTCATAGCAGTCAGTCTGCACAGAGAATGTATAGAGGGAAAACAGTGGAGGGATGACTTTCCTGACAATAAATCTCTTTGTTAGGCAATCAGAGACCCTCTGCCTGCAGCCTTCATGGACCAAAATTTAATATCCAAAAACGAAAAGCAAGAAGTCAGATACCCTCAAAAAAAGTAAGCTTGTTATTTTGGGAAGGTTTCTATTAGGCCGTGCACTGTTTTCTATCACTTGAACCTGCCATCATCCCCACTAGGTATGTGTGGGGGACAGCTACAGCTTGTAACTGTGCCCCACAAAAATGCAGTTTCTGTGCATGTACCTTCCTACTCTGCCCATCATTCCCATTCCATTTAGCCTTCTAAAAGTAATTACCCAGTAAATTCCTGTTGTGCTCACAATGCTCTGACATGATCCAGCCATCTTCCACCTTCTCCTGCTGACCTCCTCTCATTCACAAAAATAAGCTGCAACCTCCCACTTGCACCAGACCTTTAGCAAAATCCCAGAGCCTCGTGCTCCCTTGGCATCTGCAGTTGCCAGCTCGTTTTCCTCCTATCTTTTTTATGAGAGCAGGCTTCCCGGGGATTTTGAACTGAGTATATCTGTTCTGCCAGCTGAGGCAGTGGGTACCTAATGCTTTTATTGCAAAGAAGAGCAGATCTTGCTGTTCTACATCAGCACTACTCTTCTTCCCTGCCCAAAAGTAAATTTACAGGGTGAGCTATGGGCTGTAGACTTCTATTCACAATTCAGTGGAGTAGCAGAGCTGCAGTCTTTCCATCCCACTGTTTCTTGACAGCAGAGGGAGTTGCCTCAACATCACAGCTGCAGAAGGCCACAAATCTACATTATTTTTGGTTGAAGCATAAGTGAGAAAAACACATACAAGTCCTTGAAACTGCCACCAAGAATTACCATAATGAAGAAATAGAGATGATTCTTTTAGCACTTTGTATACAGACTTACTTGGGTTAAATGCAAATTTCTGCTACACTCAATGTGCAGAACTCACCTTGACAGTCTGTTCTTCCTGGATACGGTTCTAATTTCTTATCTGAATACTGTGATTTTGTCATACATTTACTCTCAGTTCTACTCATTCTGTATCTTGGACCTGGAATATATCCCGCCCCAAAGAGCACCTTCTTTCCAAACTCCTCAGGTGCAATTCATGACCATCCCTACCATTCTTTTGAGAAACTCTTCAATACCAACTCATAGGTACTGTGAATCAGGTACTATAGATCATTATATGTATACACATTATATATATTCATATTTATATATACATATAATGTTTATACACACACACATATATATAATCATATATATATATATATAAGGTGATATGATTCTGTGCACTGATGTCATACTGATATCAGCACAAAGAATCTCATCAACTTCACTGAACTCTTGGCTTCTGATGTTTGTAAGTAGTACATGGACTTCTCAGCCCATGGTACATCTTCATTTTTACCTGCATATAGGTTGACACTATTGTCACTGACTTATTTCCATGAGCAGTTTTCTCAAAGAATGTAATACAGCCCTATGCTTGCAGTTACTTGTATTTATGAAAGAAAAATAAAATTTTCTAACCTGTTCCTCACTATAGCTCAAGGTTTTACCATGTGTCTTCACATCATTCTTCCAGCAGAACACAAGATCACAAGAACACAAGATGTTCTGTTAAGCAAAGAAGCACTTTCAGAAGATGCATCTCTGTGATCTTTATACACATGAAGCGTTTATATTTAATGACATAAGTCTGTAGAGATTATTTTTAAAGCATTTCAGTTCAGCTTTAAGATTATATTCCAGGCTTCTCAAGAAGTCCATGTGAAGATGAGGGTGCAACATCATTAGAGTGTTTAACTGCTCAGATGGTCTTTCCCAACAACCACGTCTTTTTTCAGCACTGGCATCATTTCATGTTAACCTAATCTGAGCTGGAAACCACACCTCTCCCCTACAGAGATCCTAAACTGAAGTTTCCTCTGCTTTCCATGGGGCAGACACAGTGGAGGACAGAGCAGGAAGGAGCAGCCTCAACAGTCGTTGCAAGGACCTGTGCACAGGTCCTTGGCCCCAGTCTGAGGATCTTGTTGGAAGTGCCGAGGAGCTGCTGTCCAATGACTTTCCTAACTCCTCCCATCCCAAACCTTTGTCACTGAGCATCTCAAATGCCCACATCAGCCCTTCCCAAATTATTTCAGTTATGTGATGTTTGTGTAATACAAATCTCCTCTGAGCAGTCCTGCTTCCCAAAGCTCTCCCATCCAAGTCACAATTTACTGCAAATCCCTTCTGCTTTGATGACCTCCCCAGGACCAGTTGCCTGAGGGTCCATCCAGGGGCTGATCACAATTCTCTCAACCCTTACAGCAGCAACAGCCATATGTTCCTTGCTGTCCTCTCAAGAACTATACTGTCCTCTCAAGGACTATACTGGAAGCTCTTTTCTTAGCATGGCCAAGTTTAAAGTTTGCAGGATAGCTCTAAAACCTGCATCTGTATACACTTGAGAAGATGTCAGGATGAAAAGTGCAGTGCTAAGGCAATGTCTACAACTGAATATTATCCAGGAACGAGCTGCTCTTCCAACAAACTCCCTCAATGGACAGTATCTAGCTGGCATGGCCTTACCAAGAGCCATCTTGGAGAGCAAGGGCCCATTATCAAATGCAGTGATTATAGCTTTCTTGTTAATGACAGGGTGGACTGAGTAGTTGTACAACAGATTAACTCTCTGGGAAGCCACTCAGGAGGCAGGAATCTGAAATCAGTAAATACTTTGTCAGAATCAAATGCAGCCCAATTCAGCCCAAATTTGTATCCACTTAAAGTAATGGTTTGCTGAAGTGTCTACACATCCCTCTATTGAACATGGTGCTGGTTTTTTTTTCTGGGGCTGTTTTCTCTGGGGATTAGTCTGCTGTGCCCACAGAAGCCAGTTTTGCTTTGTTTGACTGACATTTTGCTCAGTTACAAAAAACCCCCTAAACTTGCTTGTGGCTTTGTTTCTTAGGGCAGAGTTTCATGCCTAGGGTTTGAGTCCTTCAGTTAATTTGGATTAAGCACAACATGAAGCTGTAGTCAGTGATTTTATAATCTTTTAGAGTAAGAGTGTTGGGTGCTGCAGCACAATCAACTTTATTCTTGTTCTTTACTATTCTTCAATATCAACGTCTCTTTTTTTATAATACCACGTGGTATTTTGGCAATTTTAATAAGTTTTTGAAAGTTTATAAGAGAGGCAATTTTCACCAATGCTGCCAGAGACACTATCTTGCTAAAATCCACCCAAATATTTTTATTTTTCTAAACATACAGCAGCCCTATGGTCTCCAAAAGCGATACTGATCTATGTATCTGATATGATACAATAGTGATCTACGTATTTTCATAGGGTAATCTGAAGCTGGTGATACCTGCAAGCGAAAAGTGATTAACTTAGTGATGTAGACGGGGTTTCTGGGTGTGCCTCTCTGTCCGCGTCCCTGCCACTGCAGAGTATTTTTCTGCCACCTGGTGGTGAAAAATGAGGTCCTGGGGAGGGACCCCGGGCTACATTCAGGGAAGATTGGCCCGAGTAAGGGGTCCAGAGTTGGCAAAGAAAGAAAGGTTAAATAAAGGTAGGAAAGTGTCGTATATCTTATATCTACCAATATTACCTGGAGTCTGTAGTCACAGACTGGTGCTTCACTGCAAAAAGCCCTATCCGGGCAAAGCAAATAAATCCTTCCTGTTCCACAAGCTGCCTAAAGGCAGATGGGGAAATAGCTCTGGGCTTCTCTAATTCCTCCTGGTTCTGCCATGCTCCCTGAGATGGAAATATGTGGCACAGAACAGCATCTTGGGTCTGCCCCCTACAACAAGGGTGGCAGCAAGTCAGGGAGGGAGCTGAGTTCATCACCTATGGGTGCTGGAGAAGCCATCTGCTCTGAAGCTGTAGCGGAGAAGTCATGAGTCACACTTGCAATGAATGCATGAAATAAACACCTAAAACTGACAATCGACCAACCAAAAGATGTCAAACCCCAGCTTGGGTTTCTGTAACTCAATCAGGAATGTGTTGGTGAGTGATCGCAGCCTGGTTCAAAATGGGGAGGAGATGGTCTGTGGCAGTAACATCTTGCTCTGCTACAACAGAGAATATAATGACCATTAGTATCATATTCCTGCTCCCTGCAAGGCAGCAGGGGCAGATGTAGAGAATCTGGAATCTCTCTTCCCACCCTTCCAAATTTCCATACTCACTTTCTTAAACAAAATCTCCCCCTCCAGTTTCAGTACTCAGCCAGGCCACCTGGCTGTCCCTGCCGCCCTAGGACATCCATGGATCTAACTTGAGTACACTTGTGTAGCAGTGTTCTACTCCTACCCTCCCATGTTTGGGATCAGATTTCAGTAAAAATGCATTCAATATCATTAATTAATTTAGGTGATTACAGAACTGGCCTCAGGCACTCTGTTGAACTAAAGTATCAACCAGAAGGAGCTGAAAAAATTGAATTAACCTTTACTTGAAATATTTTTTTGTACAATAAGACCTTTAGGAAATAGAACTCCCATCTAAGTAGAAAACATTTCCCATTTTCACTATCAGTGAAGGATGGTATGGCTCTGGGAGCATTGATTTTTCTTTTTTTTTTTTTTTTTTTTTTTTTTTTTTTTTTTTTTTTTTTTTTTTTTTTTTTTTTTTTTTTTTTTTTTTTAAGTTTGCAGGGCTTAAATAAAGTATTTTTCCCAGCTGGGAAAGGACTGTGTTCAACTTAGAATTTGAAAAAAGCCCTTTAAGGGCTAAGATGGAAAGAAGCTCAGACAGGAACATACATTGCAATCCTCTGAATCTCACAGGAGGAGGATAAACACAATTTCACATGAGCAGACAGCTGAAATTTCATCTTAATCTCGTGAGAGTTTTATTTGCCACTTACAGCAGCAGCAGGCCAAATGAAGGATTGAAACAGCAGTTTGAGGATGAGTGCTGTAACAGTGCCTCAATATTTCATGCTTAGCTTTTGCATAATCGTTATACATTATTTAATTTAGTTATGTATCTTCCACAGTTTCAAATTTTAACTCCCCCTCACCCCCAAAATAAAGCAATAGTGTTACAGAGACAGAGCCACCTTCACTGCAGACATTCTTATGAGTGTTTCAAAAGGTCTTATGAACATTTTGGTATTGAAGGGAAAACCAGCTCTTTCATCCCAGTACATCTGCCAGCAAAAAACCTGTCTGATTAGCATCTGCAATAACTAGGAGGTAGTTGCTGGCTAGCCAATGTGACACCCATCTGCAAGAAAGGCCAGGAGGAGGATTCCAGCAGCCTGTCCGCCTGGCCTCAGTGCTCAAGGAAGGTTATGGGACAGATTATCTTGAATGTGATCACATGGCATGTGCAGGGGATCAGGCCCAGCCAGCAAAGGTTTAGGAAAGCCAGGTCCAGCCTGACCAACCTGCTTTCCTTCTATGACAAGGTGACCCACCCAGTGGATGAGGGAAAGGCTGGGGGTATTATCTACCTAGAATTTAATAAAGCCTCTGACACTGTCTCCCACAGAATTCTGCTGGAAAAGCTGGGAGTCCATGACTTGGACAGGTGCACTCTTTTTACAGGGTAAAAAAATGGCAGGAATGGTAGTGGGTGGAATTACATCCAGTGTTGTTCTCCAGGGCTCAGTATTGGGAAGAGTCCTATTTAATATCTTCATTGATGACCTGGACAAGGGATCAAATTCTCCCTCAGTCTATTTGCAAAGGATAACAAGCTGGACGGGAGTCTTGATCTTCTGTAGGGTAGGAAGGCTCTGCAGAGGGATCTGGATATCAGGGATCCATGGGCAATGGCCAATGGTATGAGGCACAAAAAGACCGAGTGCTGGGTCCTGCCCTTGGGTCACAACCACTTGTAGAGCTACAGGCTGGGGGCAAGCAGCTGGAAAACTTCCTGGCAGAAAGGTACCTTGAGGTGCCGGTCAGCAGCCAGCTGAACATGAGCCAGCAGCAAGCCCAGGTGGCCAAGAGGACCAGTGGCATCCTGGCTTGTTGCTTATTGCATCAGCAATAGTGTGGCCAGCAGAACAAAAGCAGTGATTGCCCTCCTGTACTCAGCACTGGTGAGGCCACAGCTCAGGTCCTGTGCTCAGTTTTGGGTCCCACATTACAAGAAGGACATTGAGGTGCTGGAGCAAGTCCAGAGAAGGGCCGTGGAACTGGTGAAGGGTCTGGAGCACAAGTCCTGTGAGGAGCATTTGAGGGGGCTGAGGTTGTTTAGCCTGGAGAAAAGGAGGCTCAGGGGAGACCTTATCACCTTCTACAACTGCCTGAAAGGAGGGCATTGCCAGGTGGGGAGGGGTTTGTTCTCCCAGGCAACCAGTGATAGAATGAGAGGGAAGCACCTCAAGTTGTGCCAGGGGAGGTTGAGATTGGATGTGAGGAGAAATTTCTTCTCTGAAAGAGTGGTTAAGCATTAGAATGGACTGCCCAGGAGGTGGAGTCATCATTCCTGGAAGCATTCCAAAAATGGTTGAATGTGGCACTTGACAGTATAGTTCAGTAGGCAGAGTGGTGTTAGATCAAATGTTGGACTTGATGATCTTGCCCGTTTTTTCCAACCTTAATGATTCCATCATTCATGTAAACACACAGCTACTGTATGAAAAGCACAGGTCCTCTTTTGCTCATCTTCCTGTACTCTCTCTCCCCCTTACACAGTCAGAGCAGCAGTTAAACATCCTGGGACGTGGCCTAAAGCTCAACTCTGGGGTTAAGGTGTTTTTTTGCAGAGCTTTGACTGAGGACTAGGAATGAGCATGGGAAAGGGATAACATTTAACAGCAACATTAGAGAACCCTCTGAATTACAGCTCACATGTTACCCTCATGATGGGCTAAATGACAAAAAATCCTGTCTTGCAGTGGTGTCTAGGAAGAACAGCATTGATTGCATTAGGGGGAAATGAGGCATCTTTGATTTTCCTGAACATCTTTCTGGTGGAGGATGATGATTTCACTTGTTACTTCCCCTTTGCTAATTTGTCTCCCTTTCACAGTTTAAGGCAAGACCAAGTTGTTTTATTACCACTATTGTAATCTCTGCACAACAGTCAGTAAACATTATGCTAAACTACTATGTCAAGCTGTGAAAGAAAGAGCTAAAAGCAAGTTGTAGAGTATGTACAGGTGGCTTGCAATTGCTTCCAAGAAATTTTTAAAAACCCAACAACTTTGTATAGACATTTGTCTATAACTACAGATAAGTTTTTTTCCAAGGATTGTGCTGCTAATAAGCCAATTTTTAAGAACAGTAAATGGCAGAGGATGGATTCATGTAGCTCAGAGAATATGGCATTGAACTATTTTAAGTCAAGTGTCATTAGGCTGAGCTAAGGGGGAATATGGAAAAAACATGGAAGCTTTACAGTATATTTGCAATATTATTAAGCATACAGACATACTCATCCATGTATCTACCTGGCCACACATGAGTACAGATTGGATTGCTAAAACAGGGTTTCATAATTCATTATGCTTGCATATTGTTAGTATAGAATGATCAACTGTTAATTTGATTCATTTCAGGCTGTCTTCTCTGTAACAGAAAATTATATGCAAAGAACCCTCTCAGCAAGTCTGATAGTCTAGACAGCAGCATGCTAAACTAAACACTGTCACATTTAGAGGTTAACTGTACCTCTTAAATGCTTGAAACTAAGGAACTGAAAACACTCAATTTCAGCCCAAAGACCAATTCCCTGCACACAACTTCTGGACACAGTCACAGCAATGGTGACAGGATCTACCTGGGTAGGCGTGTGGATATTTTAACTTTAAGTACTTAAATCCCTGTTGAAAATGAGATTAAAATCTTGTCACACACAACTGTCTCCATTCTACCTAACAGGTAGTTTTCACCTCATCAGAAATGTCCCCTATCTAATTTTATAGTATTACTGGCTTTCTAAACATAAACCACATCCATCATGTTGTAGACAAGTTAGTGGGCTTGCTTAAGCACTAAGAGACAACAGCTTATTTTATAAAAACTGGACACATGACCTGTCTTCCAAAGAGAATAAAAGGTAGTGTTAAAACTATGAATAAACATCTCACCTGGCATGGACAAAGTAGTAGGCAGAAGATGCTATTCTATTGGATAGGGTTAGGAGATAATTTATTTTGCTTAACTAGCATGGCAGAAGAGAAGCTGGCTAGTCTGCCATAAATAAAGATGGTATAAAATTCCCTTAACTCCTCAGAGGATGGCAGGGAGCCAGTTGCTCCTGTGGCTGTTACAGTAGACCCTCAGCTCCATTGGCTGGGGGACATGCAGTATCACATATCCATGGGAGAAGCTCTCCCCAAATGACCTGAGAACCAAGAGGGGATTACTGCCTATGGGGTAACAGGGCTATCTCTAACACAAGCGAAGAGCACCTTGGACTTGCCTTTTCAAACTCCAATTGAAACTGTCTTTGTGGGTGATGGATTCTATTCTCAGTGCATATGGAAGCCTAGGTTCCAGCAGCTCCAGTGGGAACAGGGAACACAGGGGCCCATGCACCTGCAGTGCAAGCAGAACACCCATTGCTTGAATATGGATGTCTGGGTCATCACTTGCAAATACCAAAATGGATTTTCTGTAAAATAGGATAAGAGTATTGGAAGACAGGTATGAAAGCAGCTGAAAGTCTGGCCAGGTTACTGAAGGGGCCAGTGAGTCCAAGCTGCCAGAAAAAGTGTAGGATGTAGGCCCTAAAGAACGAGAATTAATAAAAACATGCAGACCACTCGATAACATGGAGCACAGGACTACAGGAGCAGGTCCTGTCAAGCAGCAAAATTTAGTCTCCCCCAGCATAAATTTGATAGGTGTTATGGTATAGTAACATAGAAAAGACCAGCAATGATCCATTAGCTTTAAGTGATGGAGCATGTAGATAAAGGCAGCAGGGAGATGGTATTGAGTTTTGTTAACACACAACTGTAAGCCATATTCTTAAAACACTTTCCTTATTTTTATAACACAGGTATTATTGCTCTTGCTTGTTCCAAAGGTCATTTTTTGTTATCAGTTTACCTGAGTGGACACTTCTAATTTTAATTAAAGACATAAGAGGAGTTAAATAGGTAGTTAACAGGCAGATAAATCATTATATTACAGTGCACATCCAAGTTACTTGAAACACAAATAACATTTTAATCTGATCACTGCTAGAGCTTTGCTCCCATTATCTATAAGGAAGTACAAAAAATTTAAGGTGCATGTGACCTGCTGTTTTCAAGTAACAGTGATGCTAGAGAGATCATGCAGAGAGCTTGGCTTCAATTGCTGTTTCTTGACAAGTCTTGCTTCTTTCACAATATAAAATTGAAATACAGTATAAAAACACATCTTTTCAAAGGGTCTAATAGTTTCAAGTCTAATTTCAATATTCTAATGCTATAATATTTAAGAATGAGGTACATTAAGAGTGCAAATTCTGCTGGAGTTTCTTCAGGATACCACATTCAGTACAAAAGAGAGACTAATATTTTCCTATTGCTTCCCTAGAGAGGCTGCACTTTAGTTAAAACAGTTTTGCTTAACGTTTTGTCTCCCACCAGACATGTAACCCAGAGGTGTTGATACCCTGATTCCTCTGACTGCAGGAGAGTGAATGGGATTTCCATAATTTAAAGACACTTCTTGAATGCAGCTTTTACATTCGAGAATCAGCTTCAGCTTCCTTTTCATTGTCATCTTGATCCTTCTTGTCTTCTTCCTTTTCTTCCTTGCTGAACTGGGCTTCAATCTCATTTGGATCGATATAGGTATAAAAAGAAGCCATGACAGCAAAAATTATGCAAACTGCCACCAGCAGGGCAGCAAACAGCACATACTCTGCCCACTGGGGAAAAAAAAAAAAAAGAAGCAGAATTTATCCACCAATTATTATTTGTGAAAACTATTACACCATTCTAGTATTTTCAGGAAGCAAACTCAGAATGTGAAACTGAGTATACAAACAAGTATCTTGTGGCTTAGAGGATTAAGTATTAATTAAGCATATAATACATATTAAAGCAACTCAGAATTGAGGCTCTTTCAGCATTTCTATCTTAACTGAAAAGACAAAAATGCTGTGGATGTTGAAAAATTCTGCAATCTCCTTTTCCTGGAGGAACTGGGAATTGAATGAAAGACTGAGAAGGAAACTCAGTCTTCTCATTTTGGTCAGATAATCTCACTCTAAACCAGGCTGACACTGTTCTGATTCCAGTCAAAAATTTTTACTGCTGACCTAGTGACCACAAATGTGGGCAGAGATCAAGATCAGAAACTGAAAAGCCTCAGCATCTGTTTTATGCTGTTCCTGATTGAATTTAGCTGAAACTGCCAGAGCTGTTTAAGATTCAAGCTCTTCCCTCCCTCTAATTTTAATTCATTATGGAACACCACTAATAAATATAGTCTTGTACAACTGCTCTTCACCAGGACAGTCACAGTTTTTATGCCTCAAAGAATGAGGTTTGAAACCAACAGAGCCAGAAGAAGGGATGTGGCAAGGCTGTGGTATGCAGGTGAAGGCTCATTAGCAATTAACAGAACTTTGGTAGATTTTAATTCCATTCATGCAGAATGTCAGCTCAAAAGATCACAGAGTTCATACACTGTGAAAAGAAATTTACTGCAGAGATGCTAGAAACTGCTGCTTTCAAGCAAAGGAGCCTGACAACAAGAGTTAAGGACAGCAAACAATAGGTAAGTAGAAACCTTTGCTGAAAAACTATTTGCATTATCTGCCATGGTTCCCCCTAGATTAGAACGGCTTTCTCACAGTATAATATAATAGCACACCTACTGCTTGCATGCTTACCTGCTCTTTGATTGTGGATACCCCAGCCACGATAATGACAATTATGTTACCAATAGCTATAGTAAACAGCCATCCTGCCTGCAGCACTGCCTTCATGTTAGATGGGGCCTGTAGAGATAGACATTTAAGTTTTGGTTGTAACACTTATTTTCTGATACATTTACTGCATTCTTAACCTTATAATAAATACTGTTTCTCTACAGGGCAGAGGTTTGGTGGTGATTGGGGCTTTTTGTTTATTTAGTTTTTGACATTGAAAATTGCTAGAGAGCTAAACAGGTCTGGAGAAGGCTTTGAGAAGCAAGAGACCACTAGCACACTAACTATAACACTTTTTACTTTATACACACTGAGTAACTAACAGGGGTATTTTACATTTCAGTAACACGTGGCACACATGACATGAAGAAATTGAGTGCATCACCTAGCAAAGCACACCTCACATTTCCATCACTGCAGTTTCTAGATTCAGAATTAAGAGAAGAAATATACACGGCTAATAAACTGGAATTAAAAGTGTATAACTAAACAGTAATAAAAGGCTAACAAAAAGTCTGTATGGAGTAAACTGGTGTGGAGACAAAGTGCCAGTACTTCCACATCTTATATTTGAGAGCTCTCTAGTTTGATTTTACAGCAGCAGTGTAGTTGCACTTATTTTCCATGGAAAGTCACATGTGAGAAGGAAATGTGAGGACTGGTAGTCAAGCCTTCAAATGACATAATTCAGCATAGCTTCATGGAAAACACCAAATCCTAGTGAAACAGCCAACTTGCGTCAGCCTATACAATCCTTCCAGGAGCTGTGAGGGACATACCTGATCAGAGCAGCAGCACAGAACCACTACTTAAAAAACAATACATCATAGAAGATCTTAACTTTCACCAAGATTCTTAACACAAGAAGATGAATACCTACCTGCGAGTATGAAAACTCCAGCCCAGTGACAGAGAACAGTACTTCTGCACACGTAAGAAGAAAATACTGAGGGATCTGCCAAGCCATATGGACTGTATTTGGTGCCATATCTTCAAAATATTTTATGCTAAGTTCATTTTCAACACACTGTAAATTAAAATAGCATGTTAGAAACAGTAATAATGAGTGTGCACAGTTATGGCATTCTAAGCAGTTCTATAATCATATAGAAAGTTCAGAGTAAATAAAAAATATTGCATATGAAGCACTGAATACCTAGTTATAAAGTATAGCTTTTTTACAGCAGACATCGTGCAAACCTCAAGTGTCTAACAGGGCTAAAGATTTAAGGCCATTAGTGGTGATCATGAATTCTTGCATTATGTTATTATCATAACCATCATTATTTTTATAGTTAACAATGGCTTTATGTCCTGTTTAAGATACCAGAATTCTACCACAAAGACAAGAGAAAATTAAAGGATTAAAAACAAGAGGAATAAGTCTGCAAGTGTTTTTTTAGTTCAAGAAAACTATCAACATGGAGAGTAATTCTATATTGTCCATCCAACAGGTGGCAACTCACATCATTAATTGAAATGGTATAGACACCGCCATATCCAAATATCTTTGAAACAACTCCACAAGAGATCAGATGTGTTGAACGAATATTAATCATATATGGCCTGAAAAAGAAACAACCCAAAACCCACAGTTCAGACCATAGATGTAGTCAATTGCATGCATTACATATTTTAAAAAAGCCCTGTGCCCTTTTCCCTTGGACAAGTATGTCTAGGAGATTAAATTAGGATAAAGGAAAATACTTACAAGTCTGGTCTTGGAACATCGGTGTAATTACTGACAGAAAGAGGATCCAGTGGTCCCAAATCCATATCACCCATAGTAACGTTGACAGTAAAAGGGAAATTGTTTATGAACCTTTAAAATGGAAAAGTGATTAAATACTACTCAAAACATGCACAAGTCAAAGAATACAGGTTTTACTTTTAATTATATATTGGCAGCACAAGTATCAAGTCTTCCCATTTAATGGCTTTTTTTTTTTTAATTTAATCAATTAATATTTTGGAAAGAACTCTATGTCTCCTCCAAATGCAGCTAATACAAAAAGCCAGTTAAACCCCCATCAGCCCACTGCCTTCAGAGAACATCAAAAGCAAGCTGCTACTATGACCAGTAGGTACTGCAGCTACAAGAGGGAGATGTAGAAGAAAAGCAAAGAGGGGAGAAGTAGGAAGATACTTCTTAACTAAGATTAAAAAGGAGGTATAGATATGTAATCCATGCTATTTATCCAATAAAAAAGTCTAGGCAATGGAATGAAGCATACACTTCCAATTTTAGCTAAGTTATACTCAAAGCAGGTGTAACTTAAGATAACTTAAGCGAATCATAACTCAGAAGTTATCCCATCCCCTAAAACATCAAGTGACATGTCCAGCAAGAGGCAAGTTCCTACAGTACAGAAAACTATACTTCAACAAGAAGAGTCCACCAAAAGACAGACTGAAGAGAGAGTCACACTACTGTCAAAATTTAGACACAAAAAAACCTCTACCTGACGAGACTTTTTCCACTTGCCGGTTTTGATGTCTTGTTATCCTGTATCTGGTGGAAGAGACCATTGTCAAAATATGTTGTTGGCATCAGAGAACACTTAAACATGCACTATTACAGAGCATTGGAAATTAACAGAGGCTTCAGAGCAGGACTCCAGACCTTCCTCTTTAGCATCCTACTAGTGCACATCTACTAGAAAACACTGTATGACCACACATCTAAGTCTTGGTGAAAGGGTAGTTGTTAAGGTACATAATAAATTGGTAATTTTTTAAAAGGACATCCTGGTGTACTCTCTGCAGCTCACCAATCTTACTGGTACAGCAGAGACAGAAAACAAGACAAAGGAAAAAAGCTATTCAGAGCTTGTCCTCTTGGCTTCACACACACCACATAGATGGTTGTCAGAACATTGATATATATTTAAGAGATAAGCAGACTTACCAAATCATAGTTGTTGTCTGTTGGATCCAATTTAAATGGGAAAGTGTAGCGTTGTTTCCCTTGCAGCTCCAAAGGCCGAGTTATATTTCCAGTTGCAGAAATTATATGTAATGATTGCAGCTTAGAAGTCTCGAATGTCATGTAGCCAGTCTACGAAGACAAATGGCCATGGATTTCTGTGCAACTGCATATTTGTTTACACTTTTGAGGGAATGTTATGGGCTCTGGGGAGGGTCAGAAGTTTACACATGCTACTTCTGAAGTGCCAGAGATCATGAACATCCCCTAACTTTCATTTTCGATTGGTTTTCTACATCTAACAATGATTTCATTTGGTCATTATTTTTTATTAATTTAATTTGTTACACAAGGTTCAAAGTTACATGAGCTTCCCACAAGCATTATGCAATAGCTGTTATATTTTTCTATTTCTTGCTCTGGATAAATCAGACTTACCATAACCATCAAGTAAAAGTCTATTTAGTCACAGAGGTAGCACTAGTATAAGATGTGATGCATTATTTTCCAAAAAGTAGAAGTGACATGTTTTAAATATTCAAAATACGTTTGATCAACATAAAATACTTAAACCATTAATAAACATGTTGGTGCTGCACTAAAATAGGCCCTTTGTTTTATAGGATTATCAAGAGCACTTTATAATCCACATCTGGATGATAAAGTGTATGTAATAGGGAATAGAGCACTCTATAACTTTCATTTTCAGGTATGTACCATGGTTACATCAGTCCCCTGTCAGTATACAGTTTGGGTGACCTTGTCTTCTCCCCACAACTCTGTTTCTATGCGAGACAAATCTGGAGGAGGGTGGAGAAGGATCTCCTCTTAAAGGGAAACAGAACTCCAGGCTATCAGAGAACACACATTCTAAGATCCCTTATCAAAAGCATCCATCAGAGCCAGCACATTTTAGAACTAGCAATGCTGTGCTATATGAGAACCTGAAAAAGTTCTTAGAACAGCAAAATCTGAAGCCTAATGTGTGATGTAGCCACATAAGAAGCTCCCTGTTCAGGTAAGTCATCCCTCACTGTAATAGCAGCAACTCACCAGAGCTGAATGTACATTTATTGAAGGAAGGGGCTGCTTTTAGGAAATGGAACCTTTTTAAAAAGAGTGAAATTTTCAACTAGTTCAAAGTCACTTAAGTTTATGAAAGGTTCTTGGGAAAAAACCTACTCTTGCCAAAACAAAGTAGCAATACTTCAAATATTCACATAGTTACCATTTCTTCAATCACTGTGTTTTCGATAACAATTCATTCCACAACACACAAAAAAGAAGAAATCATTAAAATTATTAGAGTAACAAACTCCTAGAAAATAATCAATTTTGAACCATTAGTTAAGAATGACTCTGACTTACTCCATTAGATTTTTCTTAGCTTAATTAATTTTAAATAATTTTTAAATATTTCTCATCTGCCCTTACCGCATCATTAGGTGCTATATCCACAGTCTGAAGTTGAGGCTGGAACTGAACTGTTGCAGGAAGAGAACCCAGATTTATTAATCTGATTTGAGTTTGCCCAGCTTCAGGGAAAACTGGATAGGTTTTCTATAGGACCGAAAAAAAGAAACTTGAATCAGGTTTTGTTACTAGTCTCACAAATTGCCTTAGGAAAGACGTCTGTCATCCACAACAGACACCTCCAGATAGCTGTTCAGATCTTGGGATGCAATGGATTGCCCCCCAGAGGTGTTGCCAATATCCCAGCTATAGGGGAAAGCTTCATTGGGTTCAGGCATGGCACCTCCCTTTGGGGCAAGGAAGGTTAGGGGACACAAATTCTTCTTTCAACAAGTATCATCTTTGCTGCTGCTGTGATAATGTTTTCTAGACACTTCACCTCCACTCTAAACATCAGAAGAGGTCAAACATACAAAGCAGCCCTCTGGTAGGCCAAGCGAATGTCTGGTTTTCAGCTTTTAGTCTCAGTTTAAAGATTGAGGTTGCCTTTAATGCATGATTTGTATTAACTGCAATGTGTTTTGCAGGATGGTGTTTGTTGCTAGTTAATTTTACTACACCAACCACAGTACTGCAATATATTTCCCCTCCCTCTACTTCTATGTTTATATGATTGGCTTCAAATTTAAGAGGCTTGGTTAATTTTTCCCTTAAACATACTTTTTTTTCTGAATTAACAACTAAATATTAATAGTAAATACTTGCATGTGGCTGAACTTACATCTATTTGCACTTGCACAAGGGCAGCAGCAACAAAAGCCATAGAGCCAAGGAACATCCCCACAGTCATCTTCCTCAGGGGCCTAGTACAACAAAAGACATGTGAGATTTAAGAGAAGTGCTAATTCAAAGCTTCAGCAGCTTATTTTTTCTTTCTGCTCTGGGAAACTCAAATGGCCACAACTAGCACATTATCACCATCTGAAGGGCTGATGTTATTACATAAAGTGTTCTGCTAAGCTGGGTACCTCTCAATTCATAGTTACACTATCAGAGAGTACATCTTTCCTGCAGCATCTTAATAAGCTGTTACTCTGCGTCTGCTGGGCTCAAACACTGACTGACTATAATTACAAGGTTCCTGAAAAAAATCTGGCTTTGTGGGAAGAAAGAACCCAATCCAATACAGTTGTTGGATGTAAAACAAGAAAGAGACAAGAAGATATGCTTTTTTAAAAAGAGAAAAAAACTTATCTCCATATTGCTATGTTTAAATAAGATTGAACAAAAACCAGCAGGGAAATCTGTTAAATTAGGAGACAACTACCGGCATGCATTTAAGCTATAAGGATAGATTTAGGTATCTATTTCATTTGTGGCATCATTTATCCAGTGTAGAGTATCCACAAATAAATAACAGTGTTTCCAGCACAGCACACCCCCTAGATTTTTCACAACTATATGGAAAAACAGCATTGCACCTTAGTTCTCTGAAAATTGTTTTAAGAACTGTATTCTCTTCTGCCTTTCCAAGCACTCCTGCGACTGCTAGCCACTTCATTACCAACACTGAAAAATAAGGTGTAATGCCCCCAGTGCTCCACCTAGAAGGATCCAGTGAGCCAGACTCCCAACTGAGACTGAAGGGGAAACGTCTCGTGTCTCGTTTGCTTTTAAGCCCAAAACATGGCAAATGCTAAGGATGTATGTTGTATTTCTACCTCCTGTTCTTCAGGAGGGAGAGGGGGTAGACATAGGGGATATGGAAAACAATCAAGACCATTCCTGCAATCAAAAGATTTTGTCCTTAACAGAAAAACATTGTTATTCTTGTATTAGATTCTCCTCTTTTAATCTGTGGTACCTCTACATATAATTTTCAGTATTCTGGGTTTTTTATGTTTAATTTCTTTAAAATAATCAACCATTTTAAATACACTTCTATTTCATCCTTAGCTGAATGCTTGCTCTTGTTACAGTAGGGCTGGAAGAGCCAGTAAAGAAACCACTAAAATGAGCCTCTGTTGAAGTCAGATAATTACATCAACTTACGTAAAATTCAGCTTGCATTTCTTGATTAAAGGATAAATCACAGAATCTACAACTGGCACCATTATAACAATCAGGATTGGGTTCACAATCTGGGGAAGATGAACATGAGAAAAACATTAAGTATTTTTCGAAGTGCTTTTTATAAGTAAGGGTAATATGGATATAATGTCTCAGAAATACTTGAAATAACCAGATAGAAAATTAACGTACCTGCATTTGGTCTGGCTGGATTTGAAAACCCTGGTGAAGAAAAAAGACTTAGTTTTTAATATTGTGACAACAAATGAAATGAAAATGTTAATTAAAGAAGAAATTAATAAAAAGTAACCTACAAAATCCCCATTCATTGCTGTGGCTTGCAGTGTCCATCTTGACCCCTTAATAAGAGAAGAAAAAATTAGATGTCACAGTAAATCAATGTTCTAAAGTTCCTTTTGAATTGTTTTCATAAATGAAGGGTTGGAAAAGACATGCAATACAACAAAAAGTAAAGCTAGCTTGCTATGGGAGTATTCTTACTCTGCAATGTAAACTTTTAAAGAAAAGTGAGCCTCATGGCCCATTACACTTCATTTACTTGTTTTGTGAAATACAGCAGAAAATAACTTAGGTGCAGGAATCAGCTGGAGAGAAGTCAGGGCCATCCTGTCCAGGGCACTGCTGTCTGCCGGGGGCTCGTGTGCGGCCAGCCTGAGCCCAAGCAGCCCACACATCCCATTCATCCATCCTTCCTTCACACAGCCCAGGGCCAGCAGACTAGCCAGGGCTTGACCTGCCTGCAGCCTTCTGCCCCAAAAGCCTGCCTGTAGCTGGGACAAGCCAGGCAGGCTTTAGGCCTGAGCCCAGAATGAGACAAGAATGCTACCCTGCACCTGTGGCCAGAGCCTTAGGCCACCCACAGCACCCACGACACAGCACTGCCAGAGATATTACCCATGGAATAAGTATTGAGCTCTGAATTTCATAGCAGAGCTGCCTAATTGTAAAGGTCACACTGACAGCTACAGCCCACAGGCATTGGACAGAAGCAGTAGGATATAGGGAGTCTAGACCAAATTTCCTACCATCTGATTTGGATAAGGCTTTCAACCCCTGGTCCTCTCAAGCATCTTCCTAAACTCATATTTCAGTGCTTAACTATGAATGCTATTTTTGTGAGTCTTGAGCACCCAGCCCACCAAGTGAATGGGAATTACAGGCTTGTACTTCTGCTTGAAGATGTAAGGTATTTATAACAAGGTGTGAGTGATTAAGCAAACTAACATGCAGATCATTTAAACCCTGGTTCTCCAGGTCATTTACACTAGCACCCTAAATTTAATCTGACAACTGACAATTGAAGAAACATTAGCACGAAGAAAGCTTTAAATTACTGTTGCACCCCCTGAGTCCTATGCAGATACAAGATTTAGAGAGGCCTCAGTTGCTGAATCTGTCCTGGGTGTACTCAGATAAACTGAGATTGGCCCTGGCTGCAGATCATCTTGTACTGACGTGACTCAGTGATTACCCTTTGCAATAAAACTAGGATAAAGAATTTGTTTTTCCACACTCCCATAGGCACCTTTTATGTCTAGTGACCTCAGAGTATGTAGACTGAGATGGTGCAGCTCTAATTACCAAGCCAAACAATTTCTACTTACCTGCTGGTCAAAAACTGCCCAGAACATGGGGAGAGGTATGTAAAGGAAAAGCACCCTCAACACCATCTTTGTCTGAGCAATCAGTCGTTTCTGCAGAAAATAAAAAATTACACAAGAGGTATTGGTTTAAAAAAGGAAGGGGGAAAAAAAAAAAAAAAGACAGTTCCAGACTGCTGCTCGTATCACAGCAACAGGTAAAGACCCATCATGTCATGTTTACCCACACATTCAACTTTGCATGTTGTGGGTACATCTGATGATTTCTGTTAAAATAGTACAAAGTCTGCTTGTGTGTGTGGGAAGGGCTGCTGGTTAAAGGTGACTGATACCAGAGAGACTTGAGCCTCTTTGCATGTACACTGATGGCAGCATGAGATTCAGCACTTAGTGCCACATTATTTTTCCAGGAAGGGGGAATTTGAACAATAGGCTGCTGAGGAATTTCACATAAGAACATAAGAACAAAACATACAGGGAAAAGAAAAATAAAGGTAACAGGTTAAGGCTTGTGCTGCCATTGGCAACAGGGCAGAGTAGTAGTAGCAGGCAAGGGACAAGTTGGGCACTATGGGATACGAGGCTTTGAGGATCATGGTAAGAAATTATACTGAGGCTGGAGGGGATGTGTTTACCTACTTAAACTGAAATTCCAAAGCACAATTCTGATGTTTCATACCAAGACAAGTAGTATGGCCCTGTGCATTAATCATGACAGGCAGCATCATTTCCCTTTTCCCTTCTGCAGCCATAAGATACAGTAAGCGGAGAAGGAAAGATAATGCTTGCTATTTTCCTAACCAAAAAACTTTAATGTTTCTATTTATTTGGCGAGGGAAAGTCTTTTTTATCTCCCTTGAATTTCTTTGGACAGCCTACGATCACACAGAGCATTGAGTCGCACAGCTCTGCATTCTCCCACAGGAGCTGAGGAAACAACCTCCAATGCCAGGAGAGCACTGAGATTTGGCCAGATCAGCTACTGAATGATGGAGAAGCCCAAAACTATTTGTCCAGTGCATGAGGCAATGGATCAGACAGAGAGAAGCTGAGGGTCAGCAGAAGTCACAGCACAGGAGGTTCCACCAGTACTTACATCATACTTCTCATTTGCCCAGTCCAACCAGTGCTCTCTTTTGGGGAACTCCTTGCTGCGATGCCGAAACCTGTTTTTGATGGCAAACTGAGGAGAGATGGAATTATGTTTAATGGGGCTACAAATATTTAAAACTATAAACTGTTTTGTCATTAGAGATGATGCTTCCAACTTCTTGTGTTTAGAGGGTGCTAAAGGTGACTTGACTGCTGTTAACCGCTCCAATCATCTAGGGGAATGTTGTTTTTAAGGCCTCACACTGCATATCCAGCAGAGCGTGCACTTGGGGTTAGGTGGACCAAACAGCTCAGAACAGTCTCTCTCAATGTGAGTTGCTGTTAGGAGCTGGAAGATCTGCCTTCCTCAGACTTACTTATGTATAACAGTAAACAGAGTAGTGTCATATGCACAGGTTTTCAGAATGAATGGCTGTAGGAGTACATTTTACTATGAGAAGCTCCATCATGTTAGTATAGCTCATACCTTGACATTGAATATGCACAAATATGGTCCCAAAGAGCTCCTAAGATTAACTGCATGGAATAAGATGCATGGCCAAGCTGGGCCTTAGAAGCAGCACTCTAAGCAATGGCCAAAGTCACCTACAGAGATTTGGTTTTGACAATGCTTACAAGATAGGCAGTGGGGTGGGCTGTAAAAAGCTGGCAGATCTGTAAGGATGTGCTGATTTGGCACAGCCTGATATTTTGGTAGTGGGCAAGTGCCACAGCTTCCACCAGTCTGACAGAGCCCATCTCTGATGGCTCTGAAGATGGACACGCTACTGGCCAAATTTGAGAGGTTGGTAGTGCCTCAGTGGTGACATACTTAACAAGAAAATCAAAACAGCACACGTGCATTTTTTTCCCCATAGATGGGGAGGTGCCATGTCGGTGCTGCCCACAGCGATACACAGGCTCAGCGTGGTCCCTGCCCAACCACCTGTGACTAACTGCACTGCCAGCAAAAACGGCAGGGGAGGTGGCACCAGATTCTCCTTCCCAGCGCCCCACATGAGGAGAGACATTAAGTAGCACCAGTGCCACAGCAGCTGCCAGCACACACACAGTGGTGGCACAACAGCCTGGCCAACAGCAGAAGCATGACAAGCGATTCCCCAATGCAGAACCTTAGACAAGATCAGCTTCTCTGTGCTGTGGGATCCTGTAACAATCTTTGAATTACTGAAACTTGTTGACAATGGTACCTACAAGCAACAGTTTTTCTTCTAGTCAGAGAAGAGAAGGAAATGAGGACATGAGGTAAAACAACATGATGACACCATGGAGAACAAAGTAGAGAACAAAGAGAGGGAGGAAGTGCTTCAAGCATCGGAACCGAGATTCCTCTGCAAGCCATGGTGAGGACTATGGTAAAACAAAGTGTCCCCTTGTAAAGCATGAAGTCCACAGGGGATGCAGAGACCCACTTGCAGCCCATGGGGAAAGTGCTTACACCAGAGCAAGTGAATGTTAGAGAAAGCTGTGGTCTAGTGGGAGATCTGAAAACAGAGAGCCCTTGCTTCCAAACTAGAACTGCCTATCCTTAAAAGATTGCACCCTGTGGATGAATGACCCATGCCACAACAATTTTGGGACGACTGTTTGCATGTGGGAGGGACCCCACAGCACAGCAGAAACAAGACCCCTCTGTCTGAGAGAATGGAAAAAGATCTTAAATGATGAACTGACCAAGACCCCCATGCCCTGTCTTCCTGTGCTGTCAATGAGAAGGAGGGAGGGACTGGGGGGGGGGGGGGGGGGAAGGTGTTTTAAAAGCTTAATTTTGCTTCCCATTGTCCTCCTCTGACTCTGTTAATAATTTCATTTTACACCTTTAGATTTGAATCTAGTTTGTCCTTGGAGTGGTTTTTTTTTTCCCCAGTCCTTGTCTCAACTCATGAGCCCTTCATCAAACTTTTTCCCTCTCCCATGCCCAACTAGAGCAAAAAAAGCTAAGCAAATGACTCTCATGGGTGCCTGGCATTTGGCCAATGACAAACCACAACAATGGAGAATGAAGAAACTTGTACATGAATAAATGTGATCTCAAAGTTGAGGCACTGCAAAGTTGGGACATGCTGTGCTATTCACGTAGATTCCACTCCTTTCCTTGCAGGATCACACTGATGTGCAACCCCCCCGAACTTCCTTAACACAGTGGGGATCAATAAACCTCTGCATTGTAAATAATATTCTTTTAATAAGTAATAAGTTTTGCTGATAAGATGTACTAGTAGCTCTGCTCTTGACTCAGCTCAAGGCATGTTTGTCTCTTTCTGCATAAAGGTGCACAGATGCAGACAGAATGATTCCCAAAAGTTGGGATAAGATTTTACATAACACTGATATCTTATTTTGTTTCCTATGTGTATAAATCCACATATAAATCAAGATATGCATAAAAAGACAGTCTGAATCTGGAGGTGTCAGTAAGAAGCCTTCTGTAATAAAGCAAAAAACTTCAGAAACTTCCCTCATAGTAAGACAGATTTCTGATTTAGGCACGTTTACAGAACAGTTTTAAGAATTGCTGCCAGGGGTTTGGGGAAAATAAGCAGTACTTACTCCAACACATTTGGAAACTTCAAGCATTATATTTCCTTGTGGTTTAACTTTCTTGTACATTTTGCTTCCAACTACGAACACAACTACAGTATGCAAACAGAAACCAAAAGCAACTCAGGATTAAATTAAATCAGTGGCAAATAATCTGGTATGGAAACTAAGTCAAGGAGTTAATCAGGGTGAAAATAAGTCTCCTAAGAAGCAATGCAATTGCCTATTCACGCAGTATTATACGCTAAGACCAATCAAATTAATACCAGCAGATTGCTTCTATTCAAGACAAAAAAATAAATCTGGAAACTCTTACAGTAAGTGCTCAGTGGGAGGTTAGCTTTATTGAGGGATGGTCTAAACAAGGGCCATTTAAGACCTTGACTCTGGCCTTGCTGTAGGGGCTCTGTTTCAGGAGCTCAGGATGCTGCGGCTCACACAAGGCTCTGCCTGAACTGCAGGACCACCAAGGTGTCCTCTGCTCCCAGGCACATTGCTCAGCCTCATCGACCCACATGCAGGGCAGGACACAGGCAAACCCCCACAGCCGCTGTCCAGCCTGAACCGGGCTCTTGGGCAAGGCGAGGTCGCTGGTACCCAGGTGGGCTCAAAGGACAAGGACCATGAGGGATACTGTAGTACATAATGGCACCCCCAGGTTCTTGGTCAACAGTAAGGCTCAGGGAGTAACCTGTAGCACAGCTGGTAAAAATGCAAGTGTTTGAGAAGTACTGACATATCAAATATGGGATTTCTCCAGTGCAGGGACAATTACCTCATACAGTTTACAGTCCTAGACTAGAGATAATTTTGTAAATACACATTTTCTGAGAGTTCTCACCCTACATTCAAAAGATCTATTTGTACACACCAGTAATCCAAGAAACATAGGCAGTAATTTACATAATGTACAGAATTCAAAGATATATTCAAGCCTCACCCCAGCCCCATCTGACTCTCCTGGTAAATCAGTCTCTTCTGTAAAAGTGAGTGCTTCAGATTAATCCCACCCACCTCCCCCTCAAGAAAAAAATTTAAGTCAAAAAGTGCAGAAATGATCAGGTATTAGAGGTCAATTCCTGGAGATTTCTATCACACCTTTGTTATTCTGAGGTTGTTATCATCTAATTACCGAGGCAACAGGATAGCAAGAGATTCACCTACCCAAGGCAACAGCCATGAGGATTGCAGGAATTCCAAAAGCGAGTGGGTAACATTCCTGTTTGGTATGAACGCCACACTCTAAAGCTGAAATAAAAAGTAGCATCAAATATAAAGTCCCAGTCAGAATTGCTGATGTTTTCCATATGGTTTCTGTTCTTTGCATTCACTGTTAACTCATGGGGGAACAACAAACCTGTCTGCTGACATCCTCAGAGTGGAAGATCAGTATCCAACTTAGCTTTCATTATTGGGAAAGGGAATTATGTATCACAGAACAGCTGTGGTTGGAAGGGACTTGTGGGCATCATTGGCACCAAGTGCCCTGCTCAACTAGGGCTACCTGGAAGCAGTTGTCTAGGATGTGTCCAGATGGCTTTTGAGTATTTCCACAGATGGAGACTCCACAACCTCTCTGGGCAGCTTGTGCCAATTATTGATCACCCTCCGAGTGAAAAAGCGTTTCCTGATGTTCAGAGGGAACCTCTTGTGTTTCAGTTTGTGCCCATTGCCTCTTGACCTGACACTGGGTACCACTGAGGAAAGCCTGGCTCTGTCCTCTTCATTCTTTCCCATCAGGTATTTTTGTACGTTGATAAAATGCCCCCTTTGCCTCCTTTTCTCCAGGCCCAACAGTCTAATGCCTCTCAGGACCTCCTCACAGGAAATTTATATCTAGTTTTACTCTGAGACATGAAGAATTACACTAGAAGGGTCAAAAACATGTCCTTAGTGAGAAAGGAACTAGATTACAAAAGTTTTGGGCTAAGTTCATAAACAAAGATTCTCGTAATGTAAATGGAGTTTGTTGAAAAAAAATCCCAATCACCAGCCCCCTCCTCTCCTTGGTATTAGGCACAGATTTGACTCTATCGACCTCAAGAACACATCCGAAAGGGATGCTCCAAGTACAAACATAGCTACTAGCAGTATAAAATAAAAGACTAAACAAAATTATTACATTCTCCACCATACTTCTTCTAAGAGAAGAATTAGAGAGTATGATGTGTTTAAAAATGTTAGCTTGCAGATAATTGATGCCTTGATTTAGTTGTATTAGTCTTCTGGTTAAACCTCTACAGGACATAACAGTTTATCACTTCCCTCAGCTCAATTTCTCATTTTTTTCCAAGGCATTTTTCACCCTGTATCAGCAAAGAAGTAAGCTACATGCTGTCCCTTACGCATCTCTACTTCCTTTTTTTGGGGAAAGATAGAATTTGCATTAAGCAGACTTCTAAAACTCTTCTGCAGAGTCTTTTCCAGTCAAGAAATCCAAAGGCCAGAAGTTCAGCACAGTGCTTTTGGGTTATTCCAGAATTCACATGCTGCTTCCTTTCTTTTGAGAAAAGCAGCCTTTTGAAACTGCTGGCATGTGCATCCATATGGCACCATCTGTGCAAGCTTGCCACAGAAATCCCTGTGCATATAGGTTAGCAAGTTGCTGGGTTTTGTTTAAGATCATGCTATTCTTTACAAGCAGAAGAGAATATGACTTACTTATTTAACAATATGGAAAATTATCTACTTTCTCACACGGATTAATATATTCCTACATGCACAGATGCTTGTGTACTTAGCATGGGCAGGCTTCCAGAGGAGAAGGCTCTCTCTCCCTTTCCTTTCTCAGGAAGCAATACAACTCCTTCTAGTGTGATAGTTTTAAAGCTATTGGAAGAAGTGACACATTTGTACCTTTGTGGAATTAAAACATGCATCAGGTATAGAAGCTGTTAGCTCCAGTGTGTCTTTTCAGATCTAGTACTTCCAATCCTAAAGGCAATTAAGGTTTTCAACTGGCTTGTTTTTGAGACTACCTCATCTCCGAGAAGCTGGATTACATGCTGAAGACTATTTGCTAGAAAACTCCAGTATGTCAGAGAACAGAACTTTAAATTAAACCTAACTGGACTGCAATCCAACACTGCTTTTCTGGTGTTTAACAATTGTCAACAAACATGTTGCCTTACCTCTGAGAATTGGAGTGATTAGAGTAGATAAGAGACTTCCAGCATTAATGGACAAATAGAAGAGAGAAAAGAAGTAACTTCTTTGCTTTTCCTACAGTAAAACCAGAAAGATGTTTAGAAAAGCTTAGCCACAACCACAATGATGACCCTAGATCAAAAAAATCAACACGTCTGGTTTCAAAGTTCAAGACAAATAATTAACTAGCTCCTTCTTCAGGTCCTCAAGAAAACCCTACAGTAATGCACCTGTCTAAACACGTATATTATTAGAACACTATAATAGTCAAACATTAGAGTATCTGTATAACTGAAAATCTGGAAGATGTTACCTGATCATCTTCAAACTGATCTCCACCAAATGCTGACACGCAAGGTTTGATCCCACCAGTACCGAGGGCAATAAGGATCAAGCCAATCATGGACAGAGCACTAGAACAAAGCAGAAAAGAAAAAAAGATCATTTTGTGTTAGTTCTTACAGCATACATAATAGACTGGTTGAAAGACAGTTGAAATTCAACTAGCATAAATTTAAGTTGTCCCATCCTTCACCAGCCTAGGAAAAAAAAAATGTGTACAAGGCAACTCACATGTTCACTGCTACAATATCAGGAGAGCCATCCCGGTTGTGATCTGTCAGGTCATTTATGGAGCCCACAGACAGCACTGCCTGCCCAATCGCATAGATAATGGACAGGTAGAGAATGGTCCTGTTGTCAAGAGAGGAGATATATCTTTTTAGATATGTTAACATAATTACACACAGATAATTACATAGCTAATGCAGACTTCTGCTTACTTTAAAGATTCCTGGTAATGAAAACAACTAACAGATACAATAAGTTATGGACTGAACTTGTCAGAAGCTACTATAAAAGTCTGGCCACACGCCACTGCCACAATATTTCTATTCTTTTTATTCTTATAATTATTCTAGGTAGCCTTTAATTAATTAAGCAAGGCAAGATAACAAATGGATTCTGTAGGTATCACTAGGTCACAGGAAATACTTAAATATCTTCAGTGGTTACCTTTTTAATGACTAGCTCAAGAATGCCGTTTTCATATTTGTTATATGCTGAAGATCAAATGGACTACTCTGCAAAACTAAAATCTGCAATTTATACTGATTTAAGGATCATTAAACATTTGCTATGTTATTTTATATTTTAGTTGCAGGAGTAAAGAAAGAAGAAAAATCAAAAATCTGTTTCAAACATGTAAATTCCCCTGAAATACTGTTGTGAATAATAACTCTATACATCTACTCTCTTGGCTTTAACTGTACCAACATTTTTACACTCAAATCTGAGTGAGAGCAACACTGAAGAGTGCAGGCTGCAGACTTTCACCCTGACTTCCTTTGCCAGGAGGTGCCTAGGATGATAGTACTGCATAATCACCAGCCCTCCTATCCTGGCTTTAGGGTCCAATCCTCTTTTCTGTAAGCAAAGACACGTTCCATTTTAGTTTTGTTGGACCTTAAGTATGCAGCTGTAGTTTAACCCATGTTCACTTGTGTCCTTGGGTGGGCCTCCATTCAACAGGCACAAACACAGGTCTCCAGTTTGGAGGAAAAGCAGAAGAAACACAATGCAATGATGTGAAAATTATTCAAAAACCCAGTTTTCAGGAGTAGTCCCAAACCCAGTGCAAGGCCTGACAATGGAGCACAATGCTCAAAGACCTAGAACAATCCAGCTATTCCATATAGGCAAGAGATCCTCATACAAGCTTGGAGCAGCACCCTGACACAAGAGTGACATTGACCAAGTTCTTCTCACTTAAAACCAAATTTTCTCTGACTTAAAATTGCCCTCACCTGTAGCAGAGTAAAAAAAATCTATAAAGTGGGGCAACAAGGAGTCTGCTGTTTAATGGTATTTAACAGATACAGTTGAATGGGTTATTTTTTTAATAGCTCTTCCATAGAGTTACCGAACAACCTGGGAAAAAGTTTCCAATTGAAGTTGAACCTGAGCTGATCAGGAGAGAGATTTCTGAGTTTTATTTGTAGGGCTTATAAACCCACTGCAAGGACTTACATAATTGTCACTGCACTGATGGCACACAATTAAAAAAATAATAACTGTGATTTCTGTGCTATTTTCCCCAAGAAATTCTCATCCAACGATATGTGAGCAGGTCCCAGCACGCTCCTTGACAAATATTGCACAAAGTACACAGCCTGTGGAGGATTGGAGTCTCTCCTTTAAGAGTGCTTAACAGTGCTTAGGTAACCTCCTCTTCCTCTTGTCATCATAGATTTTTTTTTTAATTCTTGTTTAAACCTTCCTCATGACACCTTGCTGCATTTTTGGGTGTTAAACCCTAATGGTGTATCCTAAAGCATGTTTGCTCATGTTTAAGCCATCCTAACAAGCTCCTTGTTAAAGGTTTGGGCCTTTCAGTTGTGGCACTGGCGTATCCAAGTACCAAAGGAGAAGAGATGCAAGGTCTGCAAAGTTTCATCTTGATAAAATGACTAAAAGCCAAAATAAATCTAAAAAATAAACCACAGCATCTAAACAAGCTAGTGCACAATATATTTAGGCTGCAATCTGTAAGACCTCCCACTAGTTGCAGTGAGTTTGCATTGCTCAGAGCAGCTGCACAGAGCACACAGGGGCTGTCACTACAGCGGAAGCAGACAGCGCAGCTGACTGCACAGCACATCTCTCATCTTTGGGAGACCTTTGGCAAGTCCGCTCACATTCATGGCTCATAACCCTCCATAAAATCTTTATTGTGCTTTCTTTCAGGCAAAGTAAACACTTTTAGAATCAAAACATCAGGAGAGGGAGATAAAGCTGTTGGAAATAATCTGGTTACATTTCAAAGCACTTCACTGGTACTATTCTGACCAACTAGCCTACAGCTAAAGACAGAGGAGACATCATTTAGAGAAAGAATTGCTACTCAGTAAGACCCCTCACTGACCTATTAATTCTGAAATCACATAGTATTTTAAAACTTATTCTAAGGCCCAGTTAACACTGGATAACATAGAAATTCACTATTTCACTGGCCACTCATAACAGGTAAAGAGACTGTTGTATGTAATTATAATCCCCAGTATCTATTTTCACAGCTTGGTGAATACTCTCCTTAGTTTTGCTTACATTTTGTCCAGATGAGAGGAAAAACATGCAGCATGTTATCACCCTTAACCAACTATCAGAACTGGAACTTTTGTTAATTCACAGTTTCAAGTTTGAGCTGAATCAATTAAAACCTCAAGCTTTGGTGAAATAAAAAAACTATCCTGGGGTAGTCAACACTAGCTATGAAGCTGTTGTTCACAGCTGCAGTTTTAGGTGAATTTAAGTAACACTGATTTCAGGTGAGCTTTCAAGATCTTGGGTTGCTTTCTGAGGAAGCACTCACTTAAACTTTCCCAGCCAAGAGTCTGCAAGGATTGCTCCAAGGATCGGCGTCAAGTAACACAGAGCAACAAATGTGTGGTAGATGGCAGTGGCAAAGTTGTCCTCCCAGTGCAGGAAACGTGTGAAATACAAAGTGAGGACAGCTGTAGGAAGAGCAACAAAACAACAGGTTACAAACCCAAGTCAGGCCTGGGTAATGCTCAGCACGAGGAGACAAGGGACATACCTTTCATGCCATAGTAGGAGAACCGCTCGCAGAACTCATTGACGATGATGAAGAAGATGCTCAAAGGGAAGCCAAGGCAGAGGATCTGGAGGCAAGAGACAAAGTGAGCTCAGAGTTGTGCAACCCAGACTAACATTCTTCACTGCAACCCACGGCCCAAGCAAGCTCAACATGGACTGAGTGTGGGTGGGTCTCAGGGTCTGGAGGCTGCACAGGCTTCTGTGGGATGACAGTAGTTTACCTGAACCAGGAGTCAGTTCTCACTTTCCTCTCTTGGTCCCAGAGGTCTGCACTCTTCTCATCTGCCCTTTAGCAATGCTGGAAATGACTCTCAAGTGTTGCACTATGCATGTCTGAGGTCTCCAGCACCTAACCCCTACAGCAGTCTTGATTGCTATCTAAAAGTATGCAAAAAGCCAATGTTTTTGGAAAAATAAAAAATCAAAACCCAAAGCTAACCAAAAATGCACAACGCCAGACCCCTGAACTACACCAGTTAGAAACTCAGGGCTATTTTTATGCACCTGCAATTAAAACAAATAAATATTTAAACTTTAATTCAACAAATCTCTCAGGAAAACTCCTTATCCTTAAAAATACTCTGCTTCATGAAGAATCCTTCATTTCTTCAGACCTGGTAATAGAATGGACTTTATTCCTAACCTAAAATGGCATGGCTTTGGCTGCCAGATTCACTGAGCCTTCTTGCTACAACAGACATGTCCATGATCATCATCATATAGTTCTTGCCATTGAGACAATGGTTAAAAAACGTACATCAGGCACAAATCTGATATGGGCACTAGAACTGGAAGTTTAATTTCTGATCACCTACTTGTCTTCATGGAGTGGATGAATATATTATATAATTTCTATTAAAATTAATGGGGATGCAATTTAAACATAATCCTCCCTCTTAATATTTTTTATGGGTTTAATACTACAAGTAGCAAAAATCAGATTTTAAAGATGTTTCAGAACATTCCAGAGGCAAAATTTGAGCATGGAGTTCTTCTCCATGCTCAAATTTAATTAAAAAATGGCATCGTTTGGATTACAAAGGTTTAGGAATTAAACTAATCTTTATTTTATGTGAAACAGGAAGAAGCTTGCCAATCAAAAGGAAAAAAACCTAATCATGCTGGACACAAGTAAATGGGAGAGCCAGTGTCTCCACCAAAGCCTCAACAAACAACACAACACTTGGAGACTTGGGTGCTACAACAGGCTTTTTTTTGGGAGTCCTGCAAAAAAAATGAAAATGAGTGGCAGGAGCATTGTTGACTGATCTGACACAGCCGTGAGGATGCCTGAGCAGCATGAACGGCGTTGACCATTGTTGCTTCTAGGACCAAGTAAATACTGCATATCCTACCCATGGTTTGATAACAGGCTTCACAGCAAGAACCCAATCTCAGCTGAGGCAAGAACCAGGTGGGACTCCTCTAGCTTTAGAGCACACAAATTTTGAGTCCTAAATATAAACGTGTCGCTCTTGATTTATCACATCCTCCATGGGCGGAAAGAGGTGTCTCCAAAGGAAGACTATTCATACGTATCCCAAAATTAGATAAAATTCACTTGAATTTGCCCATTTCTGTCAGCTGAAGGCAGCAGGAGGTTTGGACAGCTACTCCCAGCTTGGACAAAGGTGTTGGTGGGCTGGAGTTCACACAGAGAAATGCTTTGTGCCCTGTCTACACAGCATTCCCCTAAGCCATGCAAATGGTCATGGGATGGAGTCACACACTGAAGTTTTTGTTCAGCACATATTAAGTTAGTTACTGAAACAGTAACCCAGGCTGCATGACTTGTAATTGAGAATAGCCCAAATGAAGAGGAGGGAATGTCTGTTCCTGAAGCAGAGCAAAGTCTTCCCCATGTCTGTCCTACCTACAGAAGAAAAGAAAGACAGCAGTCCTGGCCCAGGAACTGGTGGGACCCATCTCCACCTGAATTTCACAAAACCTCACTAAAATTTTTTGATCACTTGGGGTTCTTACAAACCTCCCCATGGTTTTGCCATCACCCTACCCAAGACCTCATTCTTTAGGAGGGTATTACATGCTGGTCTGAGGAGGTCACAATCCAGCAAGGCTAGATTTTTGTTTCAAGCTACTAGTGCTTCTGTGCCTGGTGGAGCTGTCCTGCATTCCCCTGCTGGCACAGCAGCCACAGGTGGGTTTTTACTGGCTGCCCCCGAACTGGAGGGGTCTGCATGTCACAGCTGGAGCTAAGCATGGACAGGGCCATGCAAGAGAAGGCTACTGGGTCTTTCCCAGGTGACAGGCCTTCTGTTTTTACAAGGCGCTACAAGCAAGAAGAGACTATGCAATTAATCCTGGCTAATATATGATGTGTACTTGTCCTTGTTTTGCACTGTACTGTCCTCTGTTACAGTATTCACGTGTCCATACACACATCTACCAAAACCTTTTCTGTTGTTACCCTCATTGGTCAGGAAGTGCCAGGTCCACTACCAAAAAGGTAACCTGAAGGTTATGTTTTATAATGCCCTCTATTAACCTTGCCCTACCCTGGGGATGCCACCACCCTGCTGCACAGCTTTGACTTTGGCTGCTGAGGAAGCCACTAAGCTGAGGGAAAGTGTGTGGAGTAAAACCTTGCAAGATAAGAAATGCAAAGGCAGAGTTAGGGTTGCTGGGACACATGTCATTAACAGTTCAAAGATTCAAGAGCAGTGGATGATGATAACTCAGCCACAAGCAGGATGGGCTCCAGGGACCAATCTCCTCCCTACCAATGTCTGCACAGTCAGCAAAGTCTCTTCAGATATTTTATCACGGAGGTGAGCAAACTAATGCTTAGCTAGAACTTAATAAATTACTAGGCTGCTTTGGCACATGTTGCCCAGTAAGTCATTCTTGTATACATTTAATGTATGTTGATAGGGTGGTTTTTATTTTAGGCACTGCTAACATTACTAAAACAATGAAACCCAAAGAGAGTGAGTAGAGCAACTTTTTGTGAGGGAAAACAATACTTACCGACTTGCCAGTAGTTTTTCCACCTGTGGAGGAACAAAATACAAGTTAATGGCGACTAATAAGTAATACTCCCTTAAAACCAAAGGAAGATTCAAAAAAGCTCAACTCTAAATACATATTGAAATATAAACACAGTACTGGTCAGGGTGAGTAAATTTTCAGGTTATTAAAGGGAGACTTTTCATAGTTATTAGGCAAAACTTCCCTTGATAACCTTTGGTTTTTCAGGGTGCACATAAACTCATACACTCCCAGGAGAAGCTCAAAAGGACTGACGAGTCAAAGCATCCCATGGCTGCTCACCACACACCATTCAAGATGGTGGTAAACCACCAACCCACAGATGATGAGTCCTGTTACAACCCACTCTTGGGGATATCACCTTAAAGGCAAGTCAAGATTAAAGAATGGACTGGAGATGCCCTGCCAGGGATGGAGGTCAAGTTCTGAAAAGGGACTTAGAGAGAACTGAATATACAGCCCCAAATGAGAGATCCACTTTAGCAGGCATTCCCATGACCTGAATATTAACCTGGGAAGGCCTGGAAGCACAGAGAGGTCCCACTGAGGGCAGCAAGAAAAGACAGCTGCTTGCAGCCCTGAAGTCACTTCTAGCTGCTCTTGGCAGGCCCTCTACCCCTGGCAGCACTTAAGTAGAGCCCTGCAGGGCTTCCTCAGCTCAGAAGACAGGCTTGGAGGCTGAGCTTTCACTGTGTCAGATAAAGGCCCTGTGCCCACACAGTGGATGTCAACATTTTCCATAAAAGCACATGAGCAAGCTCATTATCATTAAGATAAGACCAAGTACAAGATGTGAACTTTGACATCCCTGCTTGTAAATCAAGTCAACCCATAATACATCTCTATAAGAAAAGTATGTTTGTGAAAATCATTATTTAGTCCATAGTTCACAACAGATGAAAACAGCTGACAGCAACACTATAGTGTTTGACACAATACTACATCAAATAATTTTCAGAAATCACTAAAACACATCATTCCAATTCTTTCCTTCACTGCTGTGGACAAATACCTTCACAACAGAGACAATAGTACTATGCAGGTGATTGAAGAATATATTTTCCTAGAGAGCAAACAACATTCTGAAAGTGCTAACATACCCAGTTCAGAGCACATGCAGATGTATGAATTATTTAAGCTATTGGCAATGTCCCTTCCACAATCCACACGAGCAGATATACCAAAGGATATCGAGGTGTCAGCAATAGCCTATCTTCATATCAGCTCCTTATTTCCACTTGTTGGCCTTTCCAGCACATGTGCATCACACTGCCAGCTTTTTATAACATGAACAGAGAAAAACAGTTTGGGTAGCTGACTCTTGTCTCTTAGCTAAGCCTTGGGCAAAAAATATTTAGGATCCGGTTGCTGGTTGGGTTTGGGGGTTTTTGTGCTTTCCTGATGGCAAAAGTATCACCTCTGCAAGAAACTTTACATAGAGGACATCACAGAGGCAATTTTTTTCAGACAGCGTCATCTGACTTCAATGTTTAAGAGACATAATTATTTCTAAACATTTTGATTTTGCCCCTCTGGTATCATTTTACCCAGACAGGGTTGGGGAAACTCCAGATAGCATTAAAGCCAACCTTTTGACACAGGCACCTAAACTGAGGACTCCACTGTCAGGCAACTTCAGGGTTTGACGTACAAAGCACAGAACACCTACCATTTTGCATCATTTTCTGTGATAAATCTGATGTTTGCTAGTGGCATGTTGGAGCAGTCCCTCTTTGGGGCAACCTTTACCCCCTCTTCTTCTTTCCTCACAAATAATGACCTGCAGAACTGCTCATTTTCACCACAAAATACCAGAGTTCCACATTTTTCAATAGAAAGCTCTAAACAGTTGTACACTTTGTATTCCCTTAAGATATTTAATATTTTTTAAGACATGTAAAGTCAACAGCCACTCAATTATTGGCTTTAGCACCACATCTAAATAATTACCAGTGGGCCATTCTCTTCTTCCCAACCTCACAGATCAGGTGTGGCAGGCTTATAGCTCCAGCCCTTTCCCACCAGTGTGGTTCCCTCCCCGTAGACACAGAGATGTAGTGGATGCTGCAGCTCTTGCAGCTCACAATCTGTGACACAAATGGGAGCACATTGCTTTGCTCTATGCAGCCATCACAGCAACTCTGCCTGGATGAAATGCTTCCTTCTACAATCCTGTACACACCCATACCTAGGATGTTTCTGGCTCCAGAGCAAGCTGGCTCTGGCTACAGTCCTGACACTGACTTGGGGCACAGCCTATTGCCTCTGCTCCCTGGAGCAGCCCTTCACCACCTTCACAAGAATGCTGCTACCATCAGGACATCCCCCTACAGGAGTCCCTGCTTCAGACCTTGCTATTCCAGAAAAACACCAACATAGACACCAGCCAAGGAAATCTATAATGCACCAAGCCTGATGTTAAATGAGCAGCCACAGCTGCATCCCATTCCTTTCTCTTCACAGAGCTATCACCATTTTCCTGGTTGTCTGCCCAAGCCACCAAGACCTCAGGTTACCCCTTGCCGCACAACTGACAAGGTCTACCTGCTCAGTACTATGATTGCTTGTCCCCAGAACACAGATTGGCTTGCTGAAGATGCAATGGCACTTTCATGGGTTGTTTTTTGGGGGGGGATGGAGGGTGGGCATTTCAGTTCCTTCTCTGTGTGAGACAAGTTTCTCCAGCCCACAAATTGCTTGCTATGAGAGACACCTATGTACTCAGATACTGCAAAACCAACAAGGGGCAATGGAGAGATACATCACAAAAAAATCAGTTTTGTACCTCTACTACTCAATGTTCCAGTTTAGACTGGAAAACCACTTCAGGATTAATTAGATAAATGGGTTCTGCCCTTATCTGAATCTTCCAGCTGTACATCTATGTATTTAAAAAACACTAGGTTAACCCTAGGCAAACACTCTCAATGAAACGTATTATTTAACACCTGCAAGGAACATCACATTTAACTTGTGTTCAGATCTCAAGTTCCACATGCCTTAAAAACGTAGCGTAGGATAAACCTTAGTGGCCAGGGGTTCAGCTCACAGAGACCGTGGCACCATCTCTCGGCTCTCACTCGGGTTTCAAGGCAGGGTCGTATAAACCAGGATACAGCGTTGCCAGAGAGCGAGCTGCCCCGGAGGGAGTAGAGACCCGAGAGTACCCGGGGACTTCCTCAGACCGGCACCGAGCAGCAGAGCCAGCGCTGGGCGGGCGAGACCCCTCGGCCACGCTGTCAGCTCACAGCCCGGCACGACCCCCCGGCTCGGAGGGAAGCGGCTGGAGGGAAGCTCATCCCGGGGCGGCATCCCTCCCTCGGGCCGGGCACCGCCACCCGCTCCGGGCTGCCTCATGCCACACCGCCGCACCTACCCATGTCGCCGGCGCGGTCCCGCCGGAGCGCTTGGGGCTGAAAGTCGGGAGCACGGCAGGGAAAGCGGGAAGGAAGCCGCCGGGGGCGGCCGGGCTTTAAGGGCGGCGGCGGGGCCCCGCCTGGCCCCGGGTGGTGCGGGGCGGCGCCGCGCAGGTGTCGGGGCGGGTCGCGGGTCGCTATCGCCGAGGAGCCAGCCTGGGGCTCACCTGGCCTCGACCCGGCGCTATCGGCCCGGGCTGCCCGAGCGCAGCGCTCCGGGGAGCCCCAGCGCTCCTCCCTGCCGTCCGCTCCCCTTGCGGCTGCCAAACGAGGGCTGTCACCTGCTGCGGTGTCTTGCTTCGTTCTCCAGCCGTCAGGAAGCACCGAGACAGTGCCATCAGCTGAAACGAGCGCTGTGCAGCGCTGTCAGCTCCACGTTGTCCCTTTGATGTCCACGGCGTGATGGAAAACTTAGTAAGCAAGTAAATGGAATACATGCTGTGTGGAGAGCAGCTTTCTGCCTTGTTTCTTCCTCTCGAGCCAAGGAAACAGATTTCCTAGACTGCTGCTGCCACTGTTTCTAATGATCTCTGACCTGTGGCTCCCGTGGACTGATGCATGTGAGAAGTTGCCCAGAGAAGATGTGGATGCATCCCTGGAAGTGTTCAAGGCCAGGCTGGATGGGGTTTCAGACATCCTGGTCTAGTGGAAGGTGTCCATGCCCAAAGCAGGGCATTGGAACTAGAAGAATTTTAAGGTCCTTTCCAACCCAAACCATTCTGTGACTCTATGTTTCTATGACCCACTTCGCTTGTCACGCTGTCAGCCCGCACCAGTCTGTCCTGTGTGCCATTTGTGCCACCAAGCCACAGGGAAAGTTGGGAGAATGCACATCAATACAACATGATATACACTTCATGCACGCACCTTAGTGAGCCATGTACGTGGAATAAATGGATGAGAAGTTTAGCATGAGAAGAAGAGCCAGAGTGCCAGGCTGGCAAGAAGAATAGGTAAGGGAAGCTACATGTTACTAAGACATGAATGAACTCAGAATGTAGAAACAGTAAAATATTAGCAGACATTGCCAGAAAAGAATTTTCTGAAAGAAGAATGAACTCCATCTTTGAGGCTTGAAGATACAGTGGGACGCTCTAGTTTACACAACCAATCCAATAGCATTTTCTATGGCATCCACTTAATAATTACCTGGCTGCTGAACAGGTTCATTTTGTCTTGTGTACAAATCAAACAAGCATTGCAATTTGGAATATCTACAGTCAGCACTTCAGCTGCTAAAGAAGGCTGCTCTGATTTGTGATACAGAGCTGAACCTGGATTTCTTAAATTGTATCTGTAGGGGGGTAATTTACTCAAAGGAGCTCTAACCTCTTAGCAGTTACCTGTACCCTTGACTGTAAAAAATTGTAAATAGATTAAGATAAAACATGAGTAGGTGGTTATAGCTATATTTTTAGCAAGTTCTCCAGTAAGAAACATAAATCTTGCTGTATAAGCTCCACTGACACAGCTGATGCTAGTCATGTATCACTTCTCAGTGGGATATACATATATGGCCACGCAGCACAGGCAGTGTTGCGTTTCTCTATTATGGTTACTCCAGCAAAACAAGCAATCTGTAATGCAGCAAAGAATGCTGAAACCTCATTCATCTACAGAAATAATTGAGATATTGCCACCTTTTTCTGTTAAAGTAGGGAATTGAAGATGTCATTTCTTTCCTGAATAATGGGAAACTTCCCATTGCATGAGCAGTGGTGGTAAAAGGTTAGTTCCCAGGCACAGCTTATATAGACCCATGCATTTAGTGAAAACAGAGAGTGAGCCTTTGATGTTTCTTCCTAGAAAGCAACATACAAGTGGGATGCAGAAATTAAGGAAAAACACCTGTTTTCTCAAAAATTTGGGATAAATGAGCTAGTTGGATCACCCTGGCTTTCACTCGGGTTATCTTTCAACATTTAAGGTCACTATTAATCCACCAAGAATTCACTCTGATGAGTACACATTTTAATTTGTCCCACAGAGACAGATAAAAGTACACACAATTGCTTTACAGCTATTTCTGAGGTGGATTGGCTTCTGCTGTCATTTAGTAAATGGATGCCACAGAGTTGATCTCTGTGGGGCTATTTTATGGTTTTCCTTGTTGCGGGGCCAGAATTTGTTCTCAAAGGATTTAAGTTTCCCAGTGAGGCTCCCTTTCTAGGAGAACTCTAAGCGCAGCAGGGCTGTTAATTACTCTGCAAACAAAAATGCAAAATGCATTTCTGCTTTTTTTCTATAGAACTCTGAACTCACAGAAGCATATTTTGCAGGTGTAATAGAATACTGTCTGCTTCTTCCACACGGGATCCTGAACACCACCAGCTCATGGTCACAACCAAGGCTACTCCCAGACCTCATATCCCAAACCCGTCCTTCTTTCTTAGAAAGTTCGAGGTCCACCAGCACAGGTCTCCTTAATGGCTCTTCCACCATCCATGTCAAAAAGTTACCATCAGTGCTCCACATGAGCCTCCCAGGCTGTGTGTTCCCAGCTGGAACTGGGAACCCAGCTGGAATTTATGTTAATGATCCTCCCACAGCAGGGATCCTTCCACATATTGCTCAGTTAAAGGTTGTGGCTTAGTCTGTAAGATTGTTTCCTTGCATCTCCTAGGAAGAACACAATCATTTCAGAGGAGCTGGTGAGGCAAGTCTGTAACATGGAATTGTTGATAACAACTATTCACTATTTAAGGGCTTATAACCTGAATTAAGATTGAAGTATTTTAAAGAAAACTAGGGCAAATTACTAGGGCAAATCTATTCAGACTGTGTGTGACTTATAAATATTAATAGATGTTTTTGACTCATTTTTTTTAGACTGGTAGAATTGTAATAAGAATAAAGAATTTGCAGGCGTGTGCAGCTCATCATGGGATAGCCAGAACTGCATTGGATGGTGCAAACTGAGTGAGGTTGTACATTCATTCATTCTAAACAAAGGCTAATGGATCTTGCTCTACAACCACAATCCATTTGGCTTTCGTGACAGTAATAGCCAAACGCTAACACCTGTCACTTCCCAGTAACTATTCCTCCCAAGATCATACATCCTTTCAAGAAAAGTTTATTCCTACTTTCCAGATAGGGAATCTCAGGGGGAAAAGTGAATTGTTTGCTCTGACTTTCCTCACGCACTGTGTCATGTTTTGCTAGCAGAGCAAATAATAGGTGGGATGATCTGGAGGAGATGGAGACTGCTGGGAAGGAGGGCACCAGGGGTCTCTGAGAGGAGGTCTGCAGCTGTTCAGGTGTTGTCAAGCAGCAGCAGTCCAGCTACTGGGTGCTGTGCCAAAATAGTGACATAGGTTGGTATTTGAGATGCTCATCCAATTTGCGTGCAAGTAGCAACTCTGGCCCCAAAACATATGGATTTACTTCTTCAGGAGTTTGTTAAACCAGACCAGGGACATGCAGAGAAAGAGGTTTCTACCAACCCAGCCCACCAGCCCAGCTCAGCAGCATTCAAAGTAATCATCCCCAGAAAAAGGAAAAGAGTTCCTGTGCTTTGGCCTGCAAGGGACTTGGCTTCTCTGGCATGCCTTTATGTACACACACAGAACGTGGGTGGAGGGTAAAGCAGGAGAGCGGGAACTAGAGCGCAGACTTGTATCTTAATAAAGTAAATAAGTGAACTCTGTTTACCTGGAGCTGTCCCAGACTGATGGCAGAAGTCTTTGGCTTATTACCTGTGCCTGTGACAACATGCAAAGTTAACTAATTTGGCAGATGTAGACCTAATGAGTTAATGGTAAACAATATATTGTGAAGTCACTCCTGCCCAGATATGGGCTTGTTCCTTTTATTTTTGCTGAAAACATAACTTGAGGTTGATAACTCCGATTGTTTTGTTTCCCCTTCACTTACTGTGATAACATTGTTTCCTTGGTAGAGCCAAATTTACCCTTTGTCCAGTTCTCTTTATATCCATCTCCATCCTGACAACACCTTTGCTGCTGTTTCCTTCCACGGGTTTTCCCCTTGGGGAATCTGATGGGGATCTTTTGTGCAAAGCCCGGATATAATAGGTAACCTTGGTTCTGGAAATGCAGGTCTGCATGGAAACCAAACATACAAGTCAGCCTTAGCTGACAGTTGCAAGGAGGCTTTCAAATCTTCACTCTGGACTTAGAGATGTGGCCATCCCTTCCAGCCCTGAAAGGCCTTTGTGGATCCAGCCTTCAGCCTGAGTCTTTGTTCCACAGGCACAGCCAAATGCAGAGCACTCATGGTGTTGTGGCTTCGCAATGCGTGAGGCAGGAGACGAGGAGAACAGAAATACACACAGTAATCCCAGATTTGATGCTGATTTATGGTCAGATGTTGTGCAACCCATCTCTGAGGCTGGGAGATTCTCCCTGCCAAGGGAAGGCACTCCCAGCAGGTATGTGGGGAAGACAAATAGGAGTGTTAGCATAAGTATTAAGGGCAGCTGGCAAGGGAAGTAGGGCAGAACAAAAGAACTCCTGATTCAAAGCCTTTACATACTTCTTTCTACTACAGATAAACAGCTGTTCCTACCCTTGAAGTAAGTGACTGTATTAAAAAAAAAAAAATAACAAGTGTATGAGTATCCTTCATCCAACCTAGGATTCAAGGCTTTCACTGGGTGATGAAATTTATTTTTATTCTAAATTATGCACTTCTGCTTTTTTCATAATAAATTTGAATTTGCCTGACACCCTCTCTCACCTAAGGCAGTGCAAGGATGCTGAAGGTTGTTAAAAGCAGAACTTGAAACCATCCAAACATCTCTTCAACAGTTTTCTTTTTCTTTGTACTGTTACATTGCTATTCTTCTAAGACTTCAGGTCTGTGTTGTGAGACCTGACATTTTCAAGTGAACTTTTTACCTTCTCATTGCATTGTGTCCGCTGAAGTTTTAGTTGTAGCATGTTTTTAGACAAGTTGCATTCAGCTTATTTTTCATAAGGAGAGCACATGAGAGTGTCAGCAACACAGCAGCTGCTAGGTAGAGCTGGCTGGATTATCCTGTCAACTTATGCAACCAGCCCTACAACATGAATCATGTTGTTGACTGGACCGTGCAAGTACAAGTGTCATCTCTTGACCAATCTGTGTTTTGACTCAAGCAGATGTTAAAAGACTGGAGTTAAACTGACACAATATTTAGGAACCAATGTGGGATTTGTATTTAACTTGTGAAGATACTTAAGGGATTATTTTTAAGTGATGTACCCAACACACACACACCCCTACACACCACTCCCAAATAAACCATCTTACATGAGTGGATGTTCACATTTTCAAGGGAAAGCATCCTAACATTCTTTGACTTAATACATCATTTTTGGGGTGGGTGAGCAGCACTGATGTACAAAGCATACCTGACTTCAGATGACATCCATGTCCACAGTGGAAATAAAATATTTTGAGTTCAGGTACCAGAACAAGATTACATAATTTTCCAGAGACACATTTTCCAGTGTGGCAATTCTGCAGCTGGAGACCAGAGCTGACACTGTCTACCTGTTGAAGCCCTGTTAGAAGTTAGCAGATGGACTCATTCCTCCTGAAATGGATTTTCATGTTATTTACACATTCATATTTTCACCACAGGTTACACAGCTTTCTTTTTTTCACTACCCAGAGCTGTCCTGTGTATTGTTCAGGTTTAAATAAAAACTTTACCAGCAGTATCTGACAGAATATAATGCACAATTGGATTTTAACAAATTCATTTATCTCACTACTCTTTCATGAAGTCTCTATAAAACCAATTTTTGTATTTCATCTTAGAAATCTTGGTCAGTTCTGTTGCTATTGAAAGATCACAGCATCCAGGGCTTAATTGGATTAATTCACCTGTGCACTGCAGTACCCCTGAGTGCTTCCCTGCCCCTCTTCTTCTCTTTGGACTTTTTGAGTAGCACCTCTAACCTTCTCTAGGTAGCCTCCTTATTTTTGTGATATTTGTCCAAATTAGTGGACAAAAAGGCTTGTTAGGATTGATCTATGTGGCTATATTCTTACTTTCTTTGTTCTTGACACTCCTGAGCAACTGATTCCCAAAAAGCACAAAACAATCCAATTACTTTGTCCTGTCAGCTTCTAGAACAGGGAGGTCTTCTTATTTTCTCACACTTAGGAAGCCCAGGATCTGCTATTACTTTGCAGGAAGTGTAAACAAATCCAATAGGTCAACCCATTTTCCTCTTAGAACAATGGGAGATTTTGAAAAGAAAGAAAGGAAAGGAAGGAAAGGAAGGAAAGGAAGGAAAGGAAGGAAAAAAGGAAGAAAGGAAGAAAGGAAGAAAGGAAGAAAGGAAGAAAGGAAGAAAGGAAGAAAGGAAGAAAGGAAGAAAGGAAGAAAGGAAGAGAAAGAAAGAAAGAAAGAAAGAAAGAAAGAAAGAAAGAAAGAAAGAAAGAAAGAAAGAAAGAAAGAAAGAAAGAAAGAAAGAAAGAAAGAAAGAAAGAAAGAAAGAAATTCCAAACCACAACTACAGAAGCCCAACCAATGATAGCTTTTTCCTTTTTGCAAAGGCATCTGAGTAAAATGTATTCAATACAAAGGTTACAATATGACAGTATACAAACCACCTGAAATTACATAATATATTTCATAAACTGAAACTGCAGCACATAAATAATCTACTTGTCAGCATGACATGTTGCTGGGCCACTTGCTGCTTCCCTCACTGTAAAACCTTTTCCAAGGAACAGGAAACTGTCTTCCAAGAGGAGTCAGAGAGAGAAGAGAAGCAGCATATTCTCACTGAGCAATGCGGTTATGCAAAATTACAGGGAACATACCTAATGATGGAAAAAAAAGTTTAGGAAATCATTAAGAATTTTACCATGAAGGTTAATACTTTTTCTAAAGATGAAGTGCGTTAGTTTTAGGTATTTCAGCAACTGCGTTATTTTCTTTGGGAACCCAGTTGTAAAGCCCAAACTGTACCAACAGTTTTTTCAGCCTCTACCTACAAATGACTTTGTAAATATAGTCAGATTAATCCACTTCTTAGGCTAACAACTTTGGAGTGTGAATTTCAGAGGAAACCCCACAGATACTTGAACACATCCCACAAGAATATTTTCATGTCAGGACAAAGGCAAAGCCTGGGAGCTTATTGACTGCTCCTCAAAATGGTTGGGCTTCTTCCTGCTCAGGCTACACTCATTGTTGGATGTTGGGGGTTAGGTTTCTTTCTTTTTCACCTATAGAATTTTTTCCCAAGAGTTGCTTGGCAACTAATTGCTGGGTACTTATCAGTGCTCAGCTGAAACAAAAAGATGGACCCTTGCATTTGGCTACACCCTTTGTCTCTGCGAGTTTCTCTCGAGGTGAGGAGAAAGACAAGGCTAGAGGGCAGCTTCACTTTGGGTGTGCTTTTCGTCGGGAGAGGACGAGGCTGCCGTTGCTGCGGGAGAAGTTCCACTGGTACCACTGGGTCCGATCCTGAGGAAAGCTACCACCATCTGCTCGTGTGCCCGGGAAATCCTGAGCTCTCCTCCTGCTGCCCTGCTGGAGCTGGGCACTGTTCCACCACCGCTGCTTTTGGGGCCGCTCTGCACCGCGGCCCCGCACTGCCCTCCCTGCCGGACATCCCTGCCCCCCAGTGACCGCCGACGGAGCCCTGGATTGTATCCGATCCACCAGCCTGGGATTCCTCACCGTTCCAGCTTAGTGGTTTTTTGTTCCGGAGTCCCAAGAGACCAGACTGCCCCGGGTTTTGTGAAACCAAGCCCTGTCAAGGTCCCTGGTTCTGTTTTCGCTATTAATTGCTGTAGTTGTTGTTGTTTGTTTGCCTTGTTATACCTATTAGTAAAGAACTGTTATTCCTATCCCCATATCTCTGCCTGAAAGCCGTTTTAATTTTTCTAAATTATAATCATTTGAGGGGAGGGGATTTGAATTATCCATTCCAAGAGAGGCACTGCCCCTCTTTAGCAGATACCTGTCTTCTTTTCAAAACCAAGACATTGGAATACACCCAGTCATTTCTTTCTTTTAAGCTCATGTTTATTCATATGTGTTGAAACATATTCTCTTTGTCAGAAACATCTCCTGGAGATACCAAAAAATAAATGATTGTCCATGGCCTTGTAGCACATTCCTCATCACAAAAGTACCATCAGCAACACAGAAATTTTAGTTCTCTAATGAAAATGACTGCAATGTTGGTGCTGAAAGCTATCCTGAAAAGAGTGAGCAGAGACTCACTTTTTGGCAGCTCAGGCTGGAAACATCTGTTTTCAGATGTTTTAAAGAACCCTAATCCTGCCAGGTGGGTTCCATTCCACCAGTGGGTCTTTTTATCTTTGTTTCTCGCTCCTCCTCTCATAAGATTGAAATCAAATTTCTATCTCTCACTTTCTGCCTAAAATGCTCTTGCTGAGGGAAGGCTGCAATGGGAAGGAGAATAAAGGGTATTGCATGATTGAGCTCTAGCAGTTTCCACTTCTTAGAATCATAGAATCTACCCATCTTTTAAATACCTCCAGGGACAGTGACTCAACCACTTCCCTGGGGAGCCTGTTCCAATGTGTTACAGCCCTTTCAGTGAAGAAATTTTTCCTAATATCCAGTCTAAACCTTCCCTGTTGCAACTTCAGACCGTTTCCTTCTGTCACCTGTTACCTGGGAGAAGAGACCGCCCCCACCTTGCTACAACCTCCTCTCAGGCAGCTGCAGGAAGTGAAAAGGTTTCCCCCGAGCCTCCTTTTCTCCAGGATAAATAATCCCACAACCCTCCTCCACTCCTCATGGGATGTAGGTTTCAGACCCTTCACCAGCTCTGTTGCCCTTCTCTGCAGGCACTCCAGCACCTTTATATCTTTACTGTAGCAAGAGACACAAATTGAGCTCAGGGTTCTTCTGGTAAGTATGGCTGCTAGGTACGGAGAGGGTAATAATCACAAAACTTACCACTTTTTTAATAGTAGTTTAAATATTTAAAGAGAATATGCTGCCTAATCAAAGGTTATATCTTGTTCCATATATTGAGCAAGACTTAATTTTCACTGCTTTTGGAGCTGTCAAAGTTTGTGGAGTGTGTAGCTATTTTTGACTGCATTTTTGAAAAGGAACAAATCTTATAGAAAAAACTGTTATTAATCAGACAGTAACAGGCCTAATGGGTTGAACACAGGGGTTCAGAACTCACAGCTTTGCTATTTCTTTCTTTGCTATTGACACACTGACACTTCAGTGAATCATCTAAACTTTTCCATCTGTAAAACAGAACAGCTATGCATCTTTGCAGATATTAATCAGATTTTCACACTTAATTTTTTTACTTCTTTACTCTAGAAAAGCTATATAATATGATGATGTCTTGTATTCTAAAATATCAAGTCTGATTATAATGAGATCATCAGTTAGCACATCGTAAATTTAGTGATCCTTGTAAAAGAAAGATTTCAAATTGCTCAGCCTAGCCAACAGATACACTACATATGCAGGAAACATTTTCTATAGCAGAAGCAGTCCCTTCAAGATGCAAAAGCAGAGCAATCTTTCCCTATAATCTATACTGAAAAGCAAAAGAAAAAAAAAATAGGGGAAGGGCATGCAAGCAGAATTAATTGCTCTATTTTTTGTTTGTTTGGAAACTGATGCAGAACAGATTAGCCTGCAATGTAGTGCTTTCTTCCATAAACAAGCAATTACATTTGGTCAAAAGCAAAGCAGTTTAAAATACTCCTAGCTAGTTATAGATAAAAGCTGAGAAAAAAGTAGCCTAAAATGGATGGGCTTTTTATTATGGCAAGGCCTTAAGACCCTTGAACATTTTAGTAATAGGCTGTAAAAACAGCTTCCAGAGAAAAATGTAACATCAGCTTCTGAAATTGCTTGAACTGGAATGGCTGAGAACTGATACTTTGTGAATCAGAAGTTAATCCAGGCTTACCCATCCAGAACTGCCAAAGATTCAGATGAAGCAAGTACTACAATAGGGCCCACATTTATCTGTTTCAATACAGGAATTAAAAACTTTTAAGTTACATATTTAAACTTGTATATTGTTACAAGAAACCAGTGCTTTATTAATAGCAGTCTCTAGGACATTTAAAGATTCTTTTTAACTAATACAGTATAGATCAGAAGTGCTTTCTTTACCAAGCCTTGCTGCTGCTGCAGCAATACCTCTCTTTTGCTTATGGTAAAAAATCAAGTATGTCCAAGCAGAAAAGGTTTATCTGCATTCTCTCCATAAGAAACAGAAATGCCTTTTTCATTACAGTGTACATATTGAATTGTTTTGTACTTTGCAGTTTCTTTTCTGATAAAATAATATTGCTTGTCTATTACCACCTCTCTATTACTTATTGGTGTGTCCCAAAAAGAAGTATCCTCATACATTAAGCCTCATCTTGAAACAGATAGATTTTATCTGGGTTTTGAGAACATTCTTAAAGGGGGATGAGAAGATATGGTTAAAGAACAAAGTATTATCCTCTTGCTCCCATATCCATTCACTTACGGTTCCTGGAGACAAGGAGTAGTTCCTGTATTCTACTAAAATGACTTCCTATTCTTTCTGTTCTCAGATAACTCAAACTTCTATCACTGCCTCTCAGCCAGAGTTGGTTTTGTTAATATTCACACTGACCTTTTCCTTTATGGTTCACTTGGTAACAGCTGATGCTGGATATCTGCCTGGGGCTTAAAATACTCCCTCCAATAACCCTTGATGAGTTCCTCTGAAGGCCAACAAACCTTTCCAGAAAAAAAAAAAAAGTGTTCAACTGCACTCAGCTGAGACTCCAGATGTTTTTCATAGGGCAAATACAGAAAAAAAACCCCAGTATGTTCAGAAATCTTGTGCAGAGATGGATGCTGTCCCAACAAGGATCCTCACTAACACTCCCCATTTGCTGCATGGGGTTATTAATAAGCAGGAAGACACATCTCTGGTGCAGGATGCTCATGTTCAGAATGGATTGAGGTGAAATTTAGGACACCATTGTAGTACAACTGCACAGTTCAACATATTTGTGTCTAGCTCACCTTAAACACAATGAGCTGAACCATGACATATCCAGATGTTCTGTCTGGTGCTGACCATAACTATTGTTTGAACATCAACGCTGCTGACACATGCTTTGAAAGAGCAGCTGAACACAGCAAAAGACTTTGGCTGAATTCCTTATCTACAGGGAAGAAAACAACCTTTTTTTCCCCCTCGAATGCCACTGGATCTGAAAAGAATGAAAATGGCCAAAAAGGAGTGTTCAGAGACTGGGCCTTGCAGATGGACTGGTGAAGAGAAAGACCAGTGGACTTTATCTAAAGGAAGCAATGAGACAGACAGAACCAAAAATATTTCAGCTGCCAGGCTGCTGAAAGTGAGCTGGCCCAAAATTCGGGTGAAAAGGTCAGTCCAGGCAGAAGGGACACACTGCACCTGACTTATCTTTTCCCTTCTCATGATTAAACATGTATTTTTCACTCCTGCTGTTATGCAATGCAGCTGTACTGTATGAAACCATTGCCACATCCTCCCAACAGGTGCTGCCACATTTTGTATCGGGGTGAAGCTGGAATCATATTAATGGTGGTTTAAATTATTTGGGATAGAGAGGTGCCATTTAACTTTCCCTGTAGTACCTCACTATTTTTTGGGTTTTTTTTAACAGCAGTTTGACATATATGCTAACCAGAACAGACAGAATGAACAGAGATGATAAAATAAAGCCAATCTTTTATGAAGTGGTTCAGTTCTCCTGGCAAAGAGGTTTTAAAGAATTAAGGTTTCAGTAAGGGAGAAGCCAGGCCTGAGGCAGGGTCAGGAACCTGGGTGATCCCTCTTATGATCCTTGTGGGTGTCTTCCAACTCAGAATATTCTGTCATAGTAAGATGCTAATATTGCCAATAAATAAATAAAAAATTTATCAGTTATTCTTAAATATAGGACCTGAAAAATGGTTCTGATGACAACTGCATATATAAATTGCATTCAATACATAAAAAAGGGAAAGAAAAATATAGTGCAGGTTTTGGGCAGGAATTTGTAAACTTCAATGGCAATATAACTGCTATCCTGCTAGGAAAGGAGAGAGATCTGTTCATGTCTTAATTTGCATATAGTGATATAATTAGGTTAGAGTCAAGCTGATACATATTAGTCTTAATTGAAAGGGATAAAAAATAATTAAAATATACAAAATAAATGGATTAAGCAAATGATGCTGAAATAGGTTGAATTGAAATGTTTTCTGTGAAATATTTAACTTCTTGACAAATAACTCCAATGTAATATCATGTATACTTGACTTGCAGTTTGGTAGAAGGGGGGAAAAAAAAAAGCCAGAATGAAAGACTTACAAGCTCCAGGAGGACCGCACCTCAATAAACAGCTTTTACAATTAAAGAAGACAACAAAGTATACTGCAAATTCTGCCAGAGGCTTATTAATTTAAATGAACTCAGTTTGCAGTACAGCCCCAGTCAGATATCTGGCACTTGAGCCAGAACAAGAACAGCTACAAGAACATGCAGGACACCATTAAATGGCTATATGAAGTTTGAACAGATCAAAAATGACCAGTCAGGACACAAGACACATCATGGCTGAAATTCAGTTCAGGAATTCCAGCTTCTAAGAAATTCAGCCCAGGACTTTATTGCTTTTGACAGGATGAGACAAAATACAATTTCCATGCTGCATGGACCAAATGACATACCTATCTTATAGAAGCTGCTAGGTACCACCCAAAACTGAGATGAAGTTTCTTGTTGCTGCCTGAAAGTGGAGGCAGAGAAAAGGAACAAGACTGAAGTTCTGGAACATTCATCCAAGACACTGTTCTCTCAAAGAAGCATCCCAGGAACTTTGTAATTTATAAATTTCAAATCACTTCAAACACCAGAAATATTAGGATGTAGTTGCCTGGAAAGTGCTTCACTAGTGCTTGTGGTAGAACTTTCTGCTGTGATTAATTCCAGGCTGAAATCTGGCTGTTGAACACAAGTCTTGTGGTAAGTACCAATGTGCTGTCCTGAGTTAAAACCCAGTTAATAAGAAGACCTCTTCCTAAAATTATCATGTTACAGACGGCATTCCTCTGTTTTTTCTAGAACATTGTTATTAAAATAGCCATGAAACAGAACAGGTTAACAGTAACTAACCTTAGTTTAAGACAGCTAATGATTTCAGGATTTCAAGTTTTGGTTTTAGCACTTAGACCTAAGAGAGAGCATTAGCTATGAACCACAGGTTAACCATACCTGAAATAAAATTGTAATTAAACAATACTGTCTCAATACCTTTGGAATTCAGCACTTTTGATAGTGCTTAATGAAGTTGTTGACGACAGGGATTAAGAATCTGATTTGAATTTCTGAATTTGCCTTGCTTTAGTGTTCAATATGTTATGTCTTCCTTAACCAAACTAAAAAAGCATTGCAGCATTCTCTATTCACTTAGAAAAAACCTGGTTTTGGGTTGCACACTCCTCAAATTTCTACTTGGTAAGTTGAAGCACTGTCCCCCAGATCTCCTATCATGTATTCCTTGAGTATGGATTTTTGTGGTTCTTATATAAATTCTTCAGTACAATATTTAAAACCTCAGCCCCAGTGTCAACCCAGTAACAGAGTGGTTTAACAGCAGTTTCACAGGTTCTGTAGGATGGGATAAACCCACCACATCACATTCTGTTTACATCCACTTGCTGCAGTAGTTCTCTTTGCCACAGAATTGCATTAGAAGTTTGTTTATGGGAAGCTCCATGTGCAAAAGATTCCTTAAATCCATTTCACTGGTGTTATTTACCAAGACATAATGTGTATATTTAGGTTCTTTTCCTGCTCCTAGAAGCACGACTTTGTAGGTGGTAACACTAGCAATAGACACTAGCATCCGATGTTTAAAGGTATGGTGCAATTAAAACGGAAGAGACTGACCTTAGTTTTCATGCAATTTAAATAGGCAGGGTTTTGTCACATTTGTTTCTGGAATGCCAGTGAAAATGTTGAATAGCACCCTATGACACCAATATGTTTGGGAAGTCTTGAACAAAGACTCCATCAATGGTCTCTAAAAACATTTGCCAGGCTGCACTTCAACATTTGGACACAGCTCTGTTTAAAGGCCTGCCCATGTCACACTGCTCCAGGGAGCTGAAACAGAGACATTAGAAATGGTTTGAATGAAATATGAGTGAGAATTATTTATGTGAAAGCATGAGCAGCAGCACAGTTTCAAGGAAGAGCATGAATTGATAACTGACGACATGACTAACAGCAATTAAACTAGTAAATGCTGAGGAATGTGCTGTTTACATCAAAACCAGGAGGCCCGAGCTCTGATAAGGCCATGGCAGGATGACTTGTCAGCAAAGGACCAGAGGTCTGATAACAGGAGGATGGCAGCAGAGCTCCAGCACAGTGTGTGCCCTCTGCTTCTTAACCCCAGCAGGAAAAAGGCCATAAAGTTACTGAAATGAGGAAACACACACAGGTAACAACCCTCTCTATGATTTATGGGTGATGAGGTAAGCAAGATTATGATGGAACATCACACTGTACTAGCTGAAGGATACAAATACCTGGGTGGCTCTGCTATTTTTATCTAGTATTAAACCCTGACAGGCAGGTCAGCCACACACAGGCACATGTTCATCCCCCTCCCAATGGGAAAGGGGAGAGAACTGGAAGGGTAAAAGTGCAATAGCTTGTGGGGTTGAGATAAACATAATTTAGCAAATTAAAAACAAACAAACAAAAAATAAAACAAAACAAAAAACCCAAACCAAAACCCCACACAAAACAAAAAAGCCACCAACCCCAAATCACCACCATGCCCCCTTTCAAGCAAGCAAACAGGGAAAAAAAAAAAAAAAGAAAGCTAAAAAAGGCAACCAAAGATAAAAAAGCCCTAAATCAAGAAAAGTGTTGCCAAAAGCCTAATTGCTCATCAGTGACAGATGCACAGCCAGTCCCCAAGCAACTGCTGCTCTGGCTGACCTCCCTCCCCTCCACATTAATTCCTGAGCTCAATGTCATATGGTGTGGGATGTCCCTGTAGTCATTTGGGATCAGCTGTCCTGGCTGTGTCCCCTCCTCACCACTCCTTGTGCACCCCCAGCCTGCTCCCTGGTGGGCTGAGAGGCAGAAAAAGCCTTGACTCTGGGCCAACACTGCTCAGCAACAGCTGAAACATCCCCTGAGTGATCAACGCTGTGTTGGGCACAAATCAAAAATGCCTCATACTAGCTACTGGGAAGAAAATTAACTCCATGCCAGCCCAAACCAGCACAATGAATGTCAAGTTTTCACTGCCAAGGAAGAACCCCAGGCACATGGCACTTACTCAAGGGTTACCACTCCTTTTCTCCCATGGGGACCTCCAGCCTGCCTGGAGTGGCTGCTTTGACATGGGCTTCTTGGTGCTTGTGAGCATATGGGTGTGAAAATATAGCTGGGTGAAATCTATCAGACTCAACATGAGTGTCTGAAATTGGTTCTGTTTAAAATAGATACCAACTTCCCCTTCCTTCTGGCCTTGAGTTGAATTTTGTCACATTAATTTCATCCTGCATCTTCTTCTATAAGCATTTTTTACTACTTGCTGTGAGTCATTTTCCCCTGCAGATGTGCAAGGCAAGTTAATCCCCCAGTTCTGAGCACACATTTTAACAACACATTGTTGCCTTATGCTTTACCAGTTGGTACATTCCTTCATTTTTGTTTCAGTTCCTACATTTTGGAGTTATCAGTATCTCCTAAAGAGATAACAAACAATTTTAGCTTAGGGTATCACCTCCCCTATTTTATCTCTCATCTAAATAGGTAAAAAAACCCCAACAAAATCACAGTCACATAATTTGTCTAGGCACATTCAAATATTTTTTCCCAAGGCTTTATTATGTATTGTGTATGTATTTTTATAGTCTCCTAGCACACTGTGATGAGAAAATATTCAGCTGTTTCAAATTATGGATGCAGAACAAGGATCCAACACTGCTGACAATGAGAGAAAAAAAGCTTTAAGCAATCTGAAAAAAACCCCCTTCAACAGGCTGTTGTTGATGAAGAGAGATTTTCTTTTCTGTCATAGGTCTTCTAAACGTCTAAGTAGCTATGTTGACAATTCTTCCATCTCATTACACCAATTATAAAAGGTGTTGGTCCCCTTAGAGTTTTGTTATTGATTACTATGGGTAACGTGGCTACAAAAGCTTCACTACATCAAACACAGCTCTGGGCTTGTCCTTCCCCAGGCAATGTCCACGGAGTTCTGAGAGTTATGGAATGAACAATGACTGGAACAGTTTTGCTGAACTAGGGTCCTTTTCTTACAATTATCTGTACATCCTTGGGAACTCTTATCTCTTCCTTTTACAGTCCACACCACTGAAAAAACCCAGGGTACTTACCAGCTCTATCAGAAGTTTCACTTTCATCTTGGTGCTACTAATAATGTAGTCTGGAGCTAAATGATGCAGTCACTTTATTTTCAGACTTCTTTCAGGCTTCTGAATCCTTTTTTTTTTTTTTTTTTTTCAAACATTAAATCCTAACTCAAATTTACTTATTCAGTGGCTACCAGCATTTTCTTGTATTAAGTCTGATAACTGTCCTTGTAGACATTACAAACAAACTTGTAGACATCTGCTTTCCCTCATACATTTGGAAAAAATTCTGATGTGTTACTTCAATTAATTTGAAAATTACATTTGTATAAAGCTGCTTAAACCTTATACCAACTCTTAAAATATTAAGTTGAAACAAAACTAATTTAAAAGAATTTTTATTTTGGGAGATGAGTATGATTTGAAGACCTCAGCTGCTGTTCTGCCAATTATGTTTACAATTTTCATGTTCCCCATCCCAATTTGTCACATCAAACTTCCACATTTTTGTGAGTCAGATATCACAGTGATAAACATAAACAAATTATACAGCACTAGCTACAAAAACCCCTATCCCAAGAAGCTACACTTGCTGTTCAGGTATCTGGTGTCAATGAATCTTACAGGACAGAGAGAGACATATAAAAAATTAAGATGTTCTAAGGATTCACAGTGAAAGGTTATTTACCTAAATCCCTTCAGCCTCCTCTTTTCATCTTTCCAGCTAATCTTTCATAGCACAACACAAACAGCGAAGCAGAACCATGCAGCTAGAAAAACTCTCAGTGCCTTTTTCATCACTGACAACATGTAGCAGTTAAACAAAGTGTTTAACTGCTACAAGGTATTTTCTCAAGGTATTTTAATATCAATCACACCTTGTTTTGCAGAAAAAATGTTGCAAGTTTTGTATTGAGAGAAGAAATTACAAAACTCCTTTTTAAGCAGAAAATTCCAGAAAAAAACACTAATATCTACTACAGTTAACTTGAAAGGGATATACTGCCTAGTCTCTATATATAACTTAAATTCATTATTTGTGTTGAGATCAAAAGATATTTAGACTCTAAAAGCTTCTAAATAATTCATTGTATATTCACTATAATACTTAAGAAAGGAAAAAGCCACCATCAAAACATTTTATATATGTTAAAATGGTTACTTCCACAAATATCACAAAGACAATTGAATTTTATCATTATCTGCCAAAGCTTTCATTTTTTTCTTCCCCTAGGAAGGTCTAGGACTCCTAGTCTGAACACAGTTAAATACAGAATTTTTCAGTTCATGAAAAACCACACAACAGCAGTCTTCACAAATTTTAACAGCTAACTTTCATGACAGACAGTGACTCAGATGTTTCCTATGTACTGAAGTCTTCTCATGAAGAAATCAAAGATAATAGAAACTGGATGTAAGAGAAAACCTTGCCTGACTTACTAGACCAGGTGTTTTCATTAAGAGCCAGTTCCATCTAAATAACACCGTTTTATTTGAAAGAATTCTATTTACTTAAATACTGTTTAAAACAATATTTATAACATTTTTGTTAAGATCAATTTGCTGCTCAGGTCTATCCTCAGACCCAACTGCAAAGACCTCCATGACCTGTTAAAAGTTGCTGTTGAGTATGTAACTGTGGCAACAGTAAAACAGAGCAGCTCAGCACCTTGAAAAAAGATTTTTGAAGCGTATGAATCAGAAAGGTCCAGTTTCATTTGTCCCTACACCTCCTCATCTTTACTGTCCTTAAGTCCAACCTGCTCCCTCATTCCTGTGGCTTGGCTTCCTGTTCCCTGCAAGGCACGACAGACTCTGTCAGACTGATGCAGTCAAGTGGAGGGATCTCTGCATTGGCCGGTGTCTGTTTGTATGTCCTCAGATCCAGACCCTCTCTTCCCCTCCAGGCTCCCAAGGAGTGCTTGGTAGCCAAATGTCAGCCCTGGCAGAGTGCTAAGCTGTGTTTCCACCATAACCAGGGCATCCCTTTTTTCAAATATTTGATTGCCTCAAGATCCTGCACTTGGTTCAGTGGTGAAGCCCCAGACTGTCAGAGGTGACAATCCTTGTCACCTGCCCATATTTCTCCCACATGCCTTGCTACCTATGACCATGCCTAGGGACATACCCCTATTTGATATTCTTGAATTTACCTTATGAAAAGCTGGAAAAATATACTTGAAATATGCCAGCAGGAATATTTTAGTTACCAAAGGGTATTCAAAATACTGAAGAGTTACTGTAAAACAGGAGAAGACATCTACCCCACAGGAAAAGAAGGGGAAGGTGCCATTCTTTGTTTCGTCCACCAAGTGGTTCTTGGAAAAGGGAAAATATCTAATTGTTCATTGCCTTAATGAGATGCCTTAATGAACTTCCCAAAGTGCAGGGAAAGCAACAATGCAGGTCCCAAATACCAGTTAGGCTAAAGGCCAACTCTCTTATCATAGTTCTCCCAGACAAAACACAACCAAATTATATACTGCAAATTCAGCCTTTAACAAGCTCTCAAATTTGATGTACAGCAAAAAAATAGGGAACACGTCAGTGATTAGATAAACTAATACTGTGAACAAGTAAACCAACACTGTGACCAACAACTGTCAAACAGATAATGATTACCAGTTCCTTCTATAACACACTGTGGTCAAATCTGTTATCTCAAACCCTCCGAGCCTGACGCTGGGTGCCAAAACAGGACTGTTGTGATTCAAATTCACCCAGCTGCTCCCTCAAGCCTCTGCAGCAGGTTAGGGGACACAATCAAAAGGGTAAAAGTGAGAACATTTTTGGGTCCAGAAAAAGACAGTTTAACACATAAAAAAAACCAAAACAAAACCAAGAAATTATGCAAAAACCCCCTCAATTGCTTGCCAGCAGCTGACTAATGCCCAGCCAGTCCCTGAGCAAGTGCGACTCTGGCAAACTTTCTCTGCAGATTTTAGTGCTGCACAAGACACCTATATGGTACAGGACATCCCTGTGGTCAGCTGGGGTCAGCTGTCCTGGCTGTGTCCCCTCCCAGCTCCTTGTGCACCCCCAGCCTGCTCCTTGGTGGGCTGAGGCAGAAAAGGCCTTGACTCTGTGCAAGCAACTGCTCAGCAACAGCGGAAACATCCTTGAATTATCAACACTGTTTGCAGCACAAATCCAAAACACAGCCACATACCAGTTACTGTGAAGAAAAACTCTAATCAAAAACCTGCAGAGAGCCCAAATCTTTATAAATAAATTGACCCACATTGGACACTCAATTTCCGTGTTACAGAAGTAACAATAGAGAAGGGAAGCTGGTACAGAAGGAATTATTCAGAAGGTGAACGCCCACATTTTTTATCGTAGTATATATAAAGCTAAAACAACAAAGGGTGTGATTCCTCATATGAACGCATCACAAGAGATTAAGTCTAGAGACACATTGTTTATGTGTTAATCATAAACCTGTGTAAACCTATAGCAATGTCAACTACAGTTTGCTGGTTTTCATAGGCCAAGGTTCAGCAAAACAGCTACACATATATTTAGATGTGTGTGTGCATGTATATATAATATATATATACACACACAGATACATATTCAATTCTAAATACATACTACACTTATAGGTTAGTTATCAGATACATCTTCATCCAATTGATGTCCCGGTGCAAATGAGAAACTGTCAGTTGTGCTCCCAAGGCAAAGTGGAAAAAGTCAGAAAAAATGAGGCAGTTAAAAGAAGCCATTGTGACATACATGATATCTCTTAACACATGGATACAGAAGTCTTCCCAAATGGCAAAACAGCTTTACAGGATATATTCTCTCAATAATGAAATACCTTTTCAGGTAGGTGTTCCTACACCCATTTCCACAGACGAACAAAAGCGTGAAGCATTTAGGGCAGAGAAGAACAAAAGGGGAACAAAATGCCTCTTACAGCATTATGAGTTCTCTGTCTAGAAGTGTATGATTTTTTTCCTCTGTAAAGAAAAGAATGTTAAACAACCAGAAGTTTTGTTTCAGAAACATACTTAGAGAAAGCAGAGTATATCCAGCATTTCACTGCCAGGATGAGCTGCTTTAGAAAAATCCTTTGATGAGTAATGGCAACATGTGTTTCACGCTATGCTTCAGAAAAATGACAGTAAACCTTATGTCACAAGGAAGAGATGATTTCTACTGTCATGTGATGAAAAGTTTTGAAGACTTCCTAATATTAACTGTTTTGGTGAATAACAACCTGTAGTTACAGTAATGTGGTACTAGAGTCAAATGTGAAGGACTCGAAACTGATGCCTTAACTAATAATTTAACTAATAATTCCCTTTATACACAAGGAATATGAAATAAAATCTGCAAGTGTCTGCATCTCATATGCAGGATGCAAAAAGCCTTTTTTTTTTAATCAAGCTTTCATTTTTCCCAAATGTCAGGGATGAATCTAAAACAAAAAAATGCAGCACACAGTGAGAAAAGTAACTACCTTTTTCCTTTTAATATAGATGTAGTACAGAATGTTTAATTACAGCAGGACAGTGCTTCCAGTTAAATAAAATTAAAAACCTTTATTTTCTCCAAATATAAAATTACTAAATTAATGTCTTAAAAGAATAAGAATATGGAAAAAGCTTTAAATTATACCACCATTTACCACAGAACCATGATTACCAATTACATACTCCATTGCTTTGGCAAAAAAAGTTTTTCTTTTAATAACTGCATATAAACCTAACATAGCAAAGACTGTATACATCTTTATATTGCACTTATTTATATACAGGGATAAATGAACTGTAAAGTCTGCATATATTTGGAATGAGCAAATTTTCAAAATAAACTGAAAGCAAAATGGTAAGAGCTGGTATGAATATTAAAAAAATGCTTAGAAATGTAATACATTTATGTACAGACTGTATGGACTGTATTAACAAACAATATGTACATAACAATTTACCACTATTGATATTTTAGTATAACTCAGTGTTCATTAATACAGACCTTTGGTTGTATTTAGTCGTTTAGTAAGATCTAAGCTCGCAATACCTCCAAAATGCAACAAGGTATAAAATAAAGCACAACAATTTGCCAAATGGTACAAAAACTACTATTGTCAGTTGCATTAAACCCCAAAAACTAGTGTCTCTGTCTAGCCCCAAAATAGTTCTTGTACTTGGAATCTCTATGTGCCATACACAAAAAAGAACACCTGAATGTTACATATCTGCAAAATTACATCCCACAACACTTTTTTTTGTAATGTGCAATTCATTTTAATAATACTTTCTAATGAAAAACAGAAGCTAACTTCAACTTCATAATTTTCCAATATGCACTTCTGCAATGACATTGTGAACACCTTTAAATTTTACCAGCAAGATTAAAAAATATATATGTGCGCCTCCCTTACTCTAAAAGACTATCACCAGTAACTGCTATTGGCTAAGTGTGCTCAGACATTCGTATGAACTACGCAGTTTGCATGTGCCCAACATATAGCTTCAAGGTCATCCTGAGTTTGCACACAAGGAAACAAATCCACAGACTTGAAAAGAAACAAACATACTTTCCTTTACAAAACAATCATGCAACTGAAGAAGAACTGGGCATCCCATGAACCGTTGTGCTTGTCGGAGTTCCACTTATGGCGTTGAAAATGTGTAGTGAGTTGGGCATGACACTGGCCTTTTCTTCCACTGGAGTAATCTTAAATGAAAGATTTACCAAAATGTTACAAAATGGCACAGGCATGTCTAAAACAGATAACCAATTTCTTCATGTGCTGCTTATCGACTCAACCTCCCAGTACTTTTTCAACTGCACAAAACTTTTTTGAAATGGTTACTCTTTTCAGCCATCTACTCCTAAGATTTAAGAGAAGTTACTTCTCCAATATCAGTTCTCCTAACTCAGATATTACACTGTCCTCTGTAGAGGATGCTTGGACAGTTTCTATCATTCCTCCTGTTAACTTTCAAAAGGACTTTCATAGTGACAACAAACTCACTTTTAGCCCTTTTTTGGTTTTTCTTTTTTGACTTAGAGGTATGATTTGAACATTTCTTACAAAAAGCTATCAAAGCACCAAAAAGATTTTATTCTTAACAGCTATAAACAAATGGATGCTAAAATTAGAAATACTATGAAAAAAGGAATTATATAAAGATTAGAAAACTAATAGAACAGAAGTAGAGAAAACTAATTACCATCCCATCTGATCATATTGGCAAGCAGCAGAGGAGAAAAAAAAAACTGTTAAGATTCTTTTATGCATTTTATAACAAGATTTTTGCAGTTGTAAAGACCTTGCAGTGTTACATTACAGCTAATAATTTATTCAGTGATTCAAAGCTCTTTTTCCCAAAACAGCAACAGGCAGATACATAAAGGAGACATTTTTAAAGATTTAAGTGAAAACCTTCATGTTTCTATGCCTTCAGGGGAATTATCAGTCTAATTGAAAAAACCAAAAAGCTAAAGCAAAACAAAGCAAATCCACCACCAACACTGCATGTTTTAATTATGTACAACTAATTACATCTGTATAAGAACACAGTGGTAGGCTAATAGTACATATTACTGCAGTCAGTGCTGTCTTTCATACTCTGTTCACAGTATCTTACGGATATCAGTTGTTTGTCTAAATGTAAATTAAGAGAAGAAAGGGCAATGTGGTTTACTCCTGATGTTTCAGGACCTGCTTTTTCTTATCACCAATCTTTGGAAACTCACATACTTCAGCACTTTTTAAACATATACATCTTGCACTGAGTTCAAAATACTTTTTCTTGCGTACAAATTTTCATTATATTCTTCTACTTTTTCCTGTGCCAGGGGAATGCTAATCTTGCATTTATCATTAAATTCTTTGACCAAAACACATGCGTCTCCTTTACAAAGGAGTATTCTGTATTGTTAATTCTCTCATGTACCTTGTTCATCTCAATCAGCTTTGCAATCAATTATCCTCCATTCCAAACCTGCTCCTCTGCTGATCAATAAACCACATTAAAATATAGTCAAACTGTCCCACTTCTGTTAGCTAAGCAAACTCTTTTTCTGTTCCACCAATCTTTCAAAACTGTTTTCTTCTATGACTGTTTTTTATTAAAAAAACACATCCAACCACATAATTCTGGAAAAATGGTATCACTTCCTATAAACTTTGGTTCACAATGTTCTCTACTGATGGTACTTAAAAAGAGTTAGTTGTGTCATAAGCTCTTCTCTGTGACAGAATTTTAAAATAGGTGAAGGAAAATAAAGCCAACATGCTTCATCATAATTATATCAGAGACCTACTTAGAACACAGTATCTGAGAAACCACATCAGGAAATAATGGAAACAAGAAAGCATGTGAAGTGAACTTTAGACAAGTGGCACATTTTTGAATAGAAAAAAGTTGCCATAAAAGTTTTGGGTACCATCTAAGCAAAGGGTAGAATAAAGGCAAATCTCTCTTAAGAATTATAAACCATTCTGTGGTTCTGGAAAAAGGTAAAGTAACAGTGGATGAAAGAAAAGGGGGCTGAAGGGATGAATATGATGAATAAAAATGTCAAGAAGGCAGAGATTGAGCACTGAACTTCAGCTCTTCCTGTCCTGGAAACAATCTTTGCCTTTGATGTCATGAGACATTTTTACCATGGAACCCAGATGCAAAGGTTGAATGGTACATCTCACTCCACAAAAGTTCTGGTTTTCCTTCCCCCATATTTCTAGCTTGTCAGTATTGGACTTCCCTCAAAAAAATGTATTGGAATACCTTTTGAAAGACATTTAACTCTTGTTGTAAAAGCAATTATTTATACCTTCAAAATCAAACAAGAAAGGGCTAAACTTGCAGATCATATATATTAATTTAATTACATTTGTTTTATCTTTATTGTAATCTTCCTTGCCAACAAAAAAACAGGCCAGTGCCAAGGAAATACACAAGCAAAATAAATGAAGGTCCACAATTTCATGACAACTTATACTCTGATAGAAAGAAAAAAAAGAAACAATACTTTTTTGTAAAGCATTACATACGTTTCCCCTATTCTTTTCACATCATAATTACATTCTGAATGATAGCTTGTATAACAATTTCAGCACATACTTGCTCATGCATTATTTCAGAAAGCTCTTTTGCCATTTCTCTGTAGTTGGCCTTCATTTCTTCTTGATATTCCAACTGATCTTCCTTTATCAGTCGTTCATTTACACCCAGAGCATGCCCACAGGCTTCAACAAATTGCCTGATTTAGAGAAAACAAGGAAGTTCTCAAACAGAAATCCAAAAGATTGATTTAAAATGTCAGCTTCAAGTATGTTTTTAATGAATCAAAATGCTTTAAAAGTCGAAAATTTCAAAAAGAATTTTTATGAGTCTTGGAAAAAAGGTCAGTTTTTTTCTCCCCTCTCCCCCATCCCCAAGAAATCCCAAACCTTCCATACCATACCTAAAAACTTCTTTCAAGAGCTTTACTTTATTGTCTGGATATCTTTTGGTGTTAGTGTCATCTAAGAAAGCTCTTGCATATGCTAATGGACCAGCATTAACCTAAAAAGAATTAAAAAAAATAGTCAGATATCTGGCACACTGTCTTACTAATAACAGGTACTACAGGTGTCTATTGGATTTGATTTTCTTATGAGAATACATTGATTTTAAAAAAGCTGGACTTAGAAAACAAGAAAACTGCAAGAGTTGGAGCATTAGAGCAGGAGAGGTCTCTCCAGTGCTATAAACTTGTCCCGACACAAAGAAACCACTTCAATGATGTGGCAAAGTAACTGCGGATATTGCCAATCTGTCATCTCTGTTTATGAAATTAGGGTGGGAAAATGAGCTAAACCTACTACTGTTTGGTCTGTGTATCTATTGAAAACAGTTTTCCAAGCTGAGAACTCTGCAAAAACCTGCAGAAGTTCAATTGTGCTCTTACAGCAGCTGTAGGAGACGTGGCTTCAGTGACTTCCGACTCATCCTTATTATTCCTTCATATTACAAATACAAGCCTCTCTCTTCTCATCCCAAATACTAGCTTGACAACTCTCTGATTCTGGAACCTTGCTTTGGTTTTTTTCCCTTTCCTACTGAATATGACAGCTGTTCATATCAGATGACTGTGTTAACTGTTCCTTTGTTTCCAATCAGTTTAAAATAGTAGAGCAGCACTTTCGTCACTGCATTTTTTGAAGATCCTTTCCATATTGACTTGTACATGCTACATCTGCTTCAGGTACCCTATTTTGGTGAATCTGATGGCTTCTTTATACATTCCAGTTCCTGCCTGCCTTAGGCAAAAAGGCATGCACAATGAGATTTTCTGTGATTATCTTCTTCCGATATTTATTCTCACTCACTCTTGATCTCCATAGGGTTCTTATAAAAATATGCTAGACCTACTGTGGGTAGACCTACAATGGGGCAAAATACTCTAATTTATCTTCAGGTTCACCTATTATCTTCTAGCAGTTTCAGCTTTACACCAAAATCTGGTGGGGCTTGGAATGCAACATACTTCAGAGATGAATCCTAATTATTTTGTGTAACTGTCTCTGATCAGTTATTTATATGAAATACTTTTATTGCTTTTCCTATTCAGGAAATAACTGCAGACAGTGAGCATATTTCTAATTTAGGACACTCTTGAATGTACAGAATAGAAACTAATTATAAAATGTTACTTCTATAATTTTTCAAGGACAGAAGCAAATTAAACAGCTGCACGGCAAGGGTCTTACCTGAACACTGACACTTCCCTGCAGCTTTAGCTGCAATTTGATCATATCTACTTCAGCTGAAGAGCAAAGCTGCCTAAGCTCTGCAACTTTTTTACTCATTTCATCAATGGCTACTTCAATTGGGTTTAAATCAGTGTGGTGCTGGTACATCACTGGAATGCGCTTTTTCACGTATGGGAAACAATGTATAGCTGTGGACAGAAACAAATTTAACTTAGTCAGGAAAAGGTTTTTTAATAAGGTGTGCTTTGAGAGAATCTTATGCTAAAATCTCATTTTGATGTAATTAGCTGCCCAATTTAATAACTTATACAATTAGAAATACTACCAAGTGGACAGCATTGTAAATGTAAATATGCACAGCATTACATGCATTAGAGCAAAGAAAGAAAGACCACTGTCATTACTGCTACTAATAACCACTGAGAATTAAACCATTGGTACTTAATTTATATGAAAAAAATTGCTTAACATTCACAAATCCCAAAGAGAAGAATCAAAAATAGTGAAGCTGTATTTTCTATTTCCTCACAAGTACTGGCTATGGACAACTATAAAGTCACTTACTATCATAAAGTCACTTTCTTATTATAAAGTAATTTATTTGTTTTTACAACTATATTAATACAGAAACTCATACTTAACACAGAGAAAACACAAAATAGTCTTTTTCTAAGGAAAAGGAAAACCAGACTCCAGATTCAGAATTCTAGAAGCTTCGGGAAAAAGATCATAGTTTTGAGGATTCCCCACTGAAGAAATCAATCTGAAAAACCTGGTTGTGGCCAAAAATATGAAAAGGATTTTAGCTGATAGCTATAAAGGACTTAGCTGGTGAAATAAAAAAACCCATACAGAACAAAATTAGACCATTTGAACTGATGCTTCCAGTCAAAGCATTCCATTCCATCAGTACCTGTCAAAATAGTCCGTCGCTTACACTGCTCTTCTACTCCTCCTTGTCTTTTACCACCTTGAGTAAAAGGCATCTCAAACATAAAGCGACGAATGTTATGAGTCCTTTCAAAATCTGTTTTTCTTTCCTGCAGCTCCTTTTCTTCGAAGTATGGAACTACATGTGTAACTTGAATATATGCATATTTTGAATCTAAATCCTTAGGATTTACCTTAAAAACAGGACAAAAATTATCAGTTAGCTACATTGTGAATAAAGTGGATGTAATTGTGAGTGCTTCTGCTTTAAGACCTTTGTTAACCCCAATCCCTCTTTTGTAAACCGCGCCCCTACAATACCTCATATAACCCCCCAGGATCCCATTTCTGCCCTCTTGCCTCTCTGCCTTCCTGGGTTCCTGGCCTCTTGGCACTCTCTCCCTCCCTGGCCCCAGGGAGGGGGGGAAATAAATGGAGCCTAACAAACAGAGACTCGTTCCTGTCTGCTTCTCTGCCGGTGCTGTAACCTTCCTGGACACGATCACGAACACTGTAGTACCCCAATGCTACATCTAATAGTAGTCACACAATTTTTCAGAGATTATATTTGGTCTCTTAACCTCTAAATTATTGAAAACATGGGAAATGTTCATGCTTTCACAGGGATTTCCTGTATTCAGTTTTTAACTATTCAGAAGAAAGACAGCCAGATGCATTACAGCACATTGTGGATTTTTTGGTTTCTTTGGGTTTTGGGGTTCTTTAACCACTCCTGATCATGAAACCCAGCCCTTTCATCAAGTCCTCCTCTCCTCTTAAAATTCCAGTATAGAAATGCCCACCATTGCTGCACTTTAAGGCCAAAAAGCACAGAAATTTTTGAATCAAGGATTCAAAAAGATCTTTATGATGTAACAAAAAGAACCTTGAAATTATACTAAGATGAAATCACCATAAAGTCTAAGGCTGAGGTGTGGAAAAGGGAAGAACTTCTAAAGAATGAGTGTGCATGAATGGGCAAGAAATATAGCTGAAGTTAATACAGAATGTGATCATAATTCAAGTTTGTTCTAAGATACAACTATTGCTTTGAGAGGTAACACTACAGAAATTAAGCTTTTTGATTGTTCCAAAAGGCATACTTAGTAGGAGATAATATTCCTCTCATGCCTTTCCAACAGCCGAGTTTTTAGATGCAGATGTTTGTGTGCCAAATGAGTACCAGACAGTATTTCAAGTAAACTAGTGAAAGCAATAAATTAGAATTTTTAGAGAGAATAAAAATCATACTTTGCCAGAATCCTGAATCATTTTGACATTTTCAGCTCCAAATTTGTCAGAGTAGAGTTTTTGGAGTCTTTGGGAAATTTCTGAAAGAGGTGTGAGTTTAGGCTCTTTATAGATATATTCCTTTCCATCTTCATCCTCAAAGAACCCCTGTAAAAAATGAAGTAATCAAAATCTTGGGGAATAAAACATATAAGGCAATGACTAAGATGGACATAATGTGTGTGGTTCAAAGGAAATATAAACATTTAACATTAGTATTCAAGCAAACATAAATAGACAGAAATTAAAATCTAAGTAAAAAGGCTTCCTAAGAGAATAAAAAACAACAGAAAAATGTAACTTTCTACTACAACATGAGTGAAAGATAATGGAAACACAGAGTTTAAATTTTAAAAGTTTGTAGCAATTCTATGGTGTGCCAAGCCTTTGAGATCAGTTTCCTTCACTTTTATTTAAAAGTGAACTTGCAGCACTGTTTCACTTGCCAAAACTGGTAGTCTTGCCCAACAGGACTATCTGATTCACAAGTGACTATTTTGGCAAAAGTTTACATAAAAATAATCTGAAAATTTTCCTTAGGTAGCAATAAAAAATTAATTCCGTAAGATGAAATTTAATTATGCAAATATTTTAATTTTATGATGTACTATTGGTATATACTTCTTTATTTTATTACACATATCACTGTTTTTGAAACCACAACTAAATGCACAATACATGGGAAGTGAAACAGTTGGTTGGTTTAAAACAACAAGCCATGTTGAGTTCATGTTTGAAACCAGAAAATAAATATTTTTATCATAAACAAAACAGACAAAATAGAAAAGCACAACATATCATGTATAAACACAGGCTAGATTGACAAAAATACCCACACCAAACTAAGGTGAAATGCAGTAGTTTGTACTGCATTGCTTGCTTCGTAAGCAGTTACTGTAATTACCTCAACATCTGTTTCACTGTCTGTAAACTGGTATTGCTATAAAGTCATAAAAGACAACAGAATACATGTGAAGTTATACTGCTCAGAGGATTTTACAATTCTCCATGCTCAGCTGGACAATTAAGCAACTGGGCTATATACATGTAGAGAGTGTATTACTTGATACTGCGTGATACCATAGGGATACAGAGGCATTCTAGACACGTACCAGAGGATGTGAAGCTGCCCAATACACAGCCAGAACTTTGGTTTGAAGCATGCAGTACTGATGCATAGAAAAGAGTGATCCATTCTCTAAATGGAGCTTGATGTTACTTTTTGACTTGCAATGGCTATTAATGCATACCAATCTAAGAAGCAGCCTTGCAAACCACACCGTAGCACTACAGACATTAAGTCAATACATTGCTAAAAACTGACATTACAGAAAACTTACCGCTGCCTTAAGGTAGTAAACAAAAGAAGAAAAAAGGAAAAAAGGCAAAAAATTTACTGAGGAAAATGATAAGAATTTTACTGGAATTGATAAATGTTTTAGAAGTAAATTACTGATGGTGTTTCTTTATTTCATACAGAACACTCTCCTTGTGCTTTTTATGTCACAGTATCAATACAGATAATGAAAGAGTAAACCTTGTAAAATAAACTCAGGTTTTTCTTACTGCATAGAGCAGACCAGTGAAAGTAACACTCACTTGTCCAAAGAATGCTACCCTGAAATAAGTTCCCAGCAGCCTCTTGCCTGTATGCATAACTTCTGTAACTTTACTGTATGCTCGATGAAGGGTGTCATACAAGTGAGCAAGCCTCTAAAAGCAAAAGAAAACAGCAATGAGGTAGAAGAATAAAGCAGAACTTTTCCTATCTTAAAATAACAAATTATGTCCTTGTAGCCAGTAACAACTGAAAACATTCTTATATTGAATAGTAGTATTAGGTTTAGCACTTGTATCAGGATGACAGTATGTAAGACTAATTTTTAATTATTTATATTCTAAAACAAAATTTAAAATTAAACATTTCAACACATTCAAATTTCAGTTACTATTTTAATACTCTTATTATGTGATGTCCAATGTGTCATGCAGTTAGACTTGAAAATTCAGGCATTTTTTCTCACTTAAATTTACTTCTGTTGAATTAAGTACCTCAAAATCTCTCCGTTTTTCATAAATGGGAATTATAAGTTTATATATATCAGCAATGAGTTCATAGCGTTCTGCCTTCCAGAGTCCATCAGCACATTGCTCCAACAATTCCATCAGCACATCCTAGATTTGGATACACATTTGAAAGTGTGAAACAATTCAGTACTCATCAAAAGCACAGCAAATAATTATACCAAAGTTCTTCCCAGTGAAAAGGGAAACCTTGCCTCAAAACAGAATTATCTACACTTAGTACTTTAAGTTACTGTGGCAATCAAAAATTGCTAAAAGGAAACAGAACAAGACAGAGTGGTCTGAGTGCACACACATACTCCTTATATTTACAAACAGCATGTTTCTTTTAGTTATTCTTGAAATTTCTTTGGACCTTCTTCTATCATTCTTGCATTGCAGTAGTGAAGCCAGAAGCTGGAAAAAACTCCTTTCATGCTTAGAAGCTACTCTATTCCACCTCCTTCTTCCCTTTGGCAGAGGACTAAGTCAGCTTAAAGACATCACTAAGGAAACCAATTTTTAATACTGTGCGCAAAGAGACAAAAAATGGTATTCTTATCCAAGTGCTCCAACAGACCTTAACACATTTCCTCCTCTCCCCCAGTCATTATGGGGCTGTACAGACTCCCCAGTATCTCCATTCTCAGCAGCTAAGCAGTGACAAGTGACAGACCAGTGCCACTGCTGGACCACAGGGGCTGTACACAAATACTGGTTTATGACACAACTCTTAATTCAGACACCAGAGGGCATCCAGATGTAGCAAAGAAGTAAAATTTTGTTTACAAAAGGAAAAGAACATGAAGAGCACAAGCTTCAAGTGGGAGAGCTGATAGGAAGGAGCAAAAGAGCACAACATTTCTGAGCCACATGTCTCAATGTTCGTCCATTCCCATGGGAAAAATAGTTTTCATATACATGCAATCAGTTTCCCTTGACACCTGTGAGAACAGGCTCTTGCTCTTTAATGGTGCTCTTCTTGGAAAAGTCTGATTCTTCTACTAACCACTTTAGGAGCTGGACTTTTTCCAGTCTGTTGACACCTCTCTTGACTTTTGGGGTTCAGTGCTGGACACAAGGCTAGAGATGGGGCTCTACAAATGCCAGGATAAAAGGAAAAAAACCTCACTTCCCTGTGCTCCTTGAGTCAATCCTCTCAAACACAACACAGCCTGCATTGGCTTTTTTTTTCCACAAAGCCACATTCCCATTCAATATGCTGTCCACTAGAACCTCTAGGTCTTTCTACAGAGCTGCTGCTTAGCCTGTATTGAGATTTTTTTTTTTTTTTTGTACAGCCTTGAGAGGACACTGTGTTCCTGAGAGGCTTTTTCATTTACCAACCTGCAAGTCAGGATAATGTCTCTAATGGAATGTCACAGGCAAACAACTCTTTTGATGAAATGCACACTGTAGCCTTATTAAAAAGGAAAATCCCAAAGTAAATTTTGGTTTTTTATCAGATAGATTTCTTTTAAAATGAGAACTAAATTGAGAATCCCAAAATTTAACTTTTTTAAAAATGAAAAACTACATAAATTCTTAAGAAAAATTTCACTTAATTAGGACGAGCTTTTATAAACTGGAGAATATGGAAGATATTTTGTCCCTTTTAGAAACATGGAGGGATTCTCTCTGATCCTCCAATACTTCTAAATGCTCCTTTGGAGAATTAACTCTAAAATAACTAGCAAAAAGGGAAATCTCAAGTTTTAAGGGAAGAAATTCCAAATGGCTGGTTACCATGTATAGGAAGAATTCTCATCAGAGCATCATTTTGCTAAGTAGTAGTAAAATACAGCTTGAAAGATGTTTCTGCTTTTTGACTTCTGTACCCAATTGATCTCATTTTTTTCTCAGACAATACAGTTCTGCTAACTTATGAACTCACTGAGGAAACACTCCATTTATAAATATGTTCCTATTCCTGAAGGAACTGGACTACCTGTTCTGAAACACTTCTAAAATGATTTTTAGTCTGCTAAAACCAAACAGTTCTTTCCGATTTTTACTCATGTTATTATTACTATTATTACTTCTTCCCTATTATTATTTTTCCCATATTTCACATAACTTTCAGAAGTTATCTGAAAAATAGTAGCTTTTTTCAATATTTCATCAGTTAGAATACTACATGGTTAAGTTTAGAAAGGGTTGCATGCAGGGAAAAAAGGAAATTTGGCTTGGTTTGATCCTTCTGCAAGCTGTACAGGCTTATAATTTCACTCCTGGCTTACTTCCGTTCCATGGAAATACTGAGAGATGGAAATAAATTTGTGTAGGGTTCAATGACCCAGAAAAAGCAGTATATTCTTTTTGCAGGGAGTGACTAATAAGAAAAAGAATAAAGGCATTCCAATTTTAAAAAATGCGTAACAATTTAACTCTGACAAATGGTCTGGCAGGAAAACAGTAACAGAAATTTCCAACAAAATTTTCATCAGCAGTAGTTACTAGAATTCCTGATCTTCAATAACTTAGAGCAGCTTGCATTTTGCATTGAGTAACATGCTAAATTTCATGCTGGATCAGAAGAATCAATGATTTAAAAAAGACAGCACAAAAAATTGAAAAAAATTTGAACCACAAAACAATTTGCACAGTCAAATAATATTGTCATACAGCTTTATCATACACTAATTAAAACACCAAAGAAAAATATTTTTGTTGTACAATTATGCTTACAAACCAGGGGGTTTTCCAACATGCTGCCAGACCACAGTAGTGGTCTGTCCCTCTCTTCCAAAATACACTAGCACTTACATAGTGCAGACATAGCCTTTCATTGCCATAAGCAATGTTATTCCTAATATTTTCATATAGGCTGCTTGCTAGTAAAATTTACTGTAGAGCCAGCTGTGGGGGAGATACGGGTAGGCTGGACTGGAGAGGGACAGGCGAAGCGGAAGACCCTCGGGATGTTACGTGAGAGGGAAAGAATTTAAAGATAAGCAACCCCCCAGTGACCAGTCACCTTCTCTCCTTTCTGTTCATCTCCTTTTTTAGAAATGTAGCAAGACCCCCGATAAGGGGGTGAACCAAAGAGTATTTAAACTGCATGTAACCGTTAATAAACGCATTTTGATCGTCTGCCATAATAGTATAGCGAGTCAATCTGTCCGCGCGACACACCTAGCTTGTGTTCGCCGTATCGCCTTATCCAAGACACCAGGCCACCAGGGTTGTGGATAAAAAACCGCAACATTTTGGTGCCGAAACCCGGGAAAAAGACCTAGGGGAAAACGGGGATACGCCTGGAAAGGAGGCGGCGGCAGTGGCGGCAGGACCCGATCCACTGCGAAAAGGGGGGACGCCCCCGGAGTGTCAGCGAGACCATAGAAACCCTGGTGCAGGTAGTGAAACTTTTAAAAAGACAATGGAGAATACGCTGTGAACAAAAGAATTTATATCTTGCTATTGCAAGGCTTATAAATTTGGGCACAATCCAAAGGCCTATAGATATATTAAATGTAGAAAGGTGGGAGAGTTATACTGCCGCTTTAGCAGAGGATGCAAAAGTTACCGGCAGTGGAAAGAATCTCAAAGCTTGAGGAAATCTGGAGGCTGCCTTGAAAAAAGCGAAGGAAGAACAAGAGACCTGGGTAGCAATTAAAACCTGTTTATTTGCTGGAACACAGCCAGGGGAAAGAGGGTTGGAAGCCGCGGGAACTCCCGGGGACGCCCAGCCGGCCGGTGGGGACATGCGAGGAGGGGACGGGCGCTCCCCCCGTTAGAGCCCACCCCCGGACCTCCCAGGCTGTGGGGGGGACCCTCGGACCCCGCCGGGCAAACCCCCGGACCCAAAGAACCCCCCAGAGCCTCCCGAAAGAGGCGCGGGTTCCCCTTCACCCCCCCGCCGCTTTTCCCCGCGGGACCCGCCCGTACCCGACGGCGCCGGGCTGTCGCCGCGCGCTGACAGCGACGGGGAGCCGCGGGGTCAAGAATCGCCCCAGTACACCCGGCGGGGCACCGGCGGACAGCCAGAATCGGCGGCACCGCCGCCGACCGCGCGGAGCGCCGATCCGCCGGTTCCGGGAGCGCTGCCGAGCGAGCAGAGTTCCGCCCGCTTTTCAGAGCCGGCGGAAGCGAACGCGCTTCGCCCGGCCACCGACTCAGAGCGGCGGGAGCCGGGAGAGACGCAAACCCTGTGGGAGAGGCTGGCGTAGGAAGCGAGAAACGCAGAGAAAAATGCCGAGAAGGCGACGCAGCCCCCCCCTCCCCCCTACCTCCAGCGCACCAGACGTGACTGAGAACGGGGGGGGGCCCCTTCGCCACGAGGCATAAGAAAACCGGAAATTAAAACCCCCGCAGAGGCGCACGCGCGGCAGGGAAGCTCGGGCGAGCCGATCTGCACTGCGCACGCGTGGGAGAGCGAGTGGGGGGGCGAGCGAGGTCGGAAACCCCCCCCAATGGCGTTTTTCGGAGGAGACACCCCCCCGTGGGGGGGGCGCGGCGAGCCCTGGGGGTGGGAACGGGACTGCCCACAGGAGGCGTGGCGGCGACACCCCCGGGAAGGGGGGAGGGACCGGACCCGGGAGGCGGAACGGGGACGGACCCGAGGGTCCGCCCAAAGCCACCCCCGGAAGGCGGAGCGAGGGCGGAGCCGAACAAAAAGGCACAGCCGGCCGGAAATGTATCAGCAGTTAGCTTCCGACACGGAGGGAAGCTACAACTCCTCAGATAGCCTTACAGACGGCTCAGAGACCGGCTCAGATTCCGAAACAGAGACAACAGAGTTTATAGGTTTTTTACCCAAATCAAACAAAGCTTTTTATAATACAGGAGAACAAACACAACATAAACTCACAGATTAGGGCAAAATAAAGATAGCTTGTGCTAAATAGAAACCAGCGGCAGCCATTCATGCATTTCCAGTTAGAGTGTCAGAGGTGAGACAAAATCAGAGAAGGACTTACACACCTTTAAATACAAAAGAAATACAAGCAGTGGTGAAAGCAATTCAAGAAAAGGGAATGGGGTCAGCTGTAGTATCTACGTTAATAGATGGGCTTTTCAGCAATGATGATTTGCTGCCTTTTGATATTTCACAGATAACTCGCATGTTTTTTGATGGGGCAGGGTTGATTCTATTCCAGCAGGAATGGTCTGATCAGTGCACAGCTGTGTTGGCCCAAGCCTCAGGGCAGGGACAGTCCCTACATGGCTCTACCCTCTCCAAGCTTCTAGGCAAACATGACGATGTGGCAACACCACAAGACCAGGCAACACGCCTCACAGCAGAAGAGGTCAGAGCCACGACTAGGGCGGCTCGAGAAGCTATTAAATTAGCTTCAAGGGTGGTAGATCATGCCACGCCTTAGTCCACCATCAAGCAGGGGGAGAGTGAGAAGTTCACGACTTTTGTAGATCGCTTGCAAGCTGCAATCGATTCATCTACCCTGCCTGAAGCGGCAAAGAGACCTGTAGTGACAGACTGTTTAAAACAACAATGCAATACTATCACCAAAGACATCCTGCGTTCTCTGCCAGTGAGAGCCAGTCTAGCTGACATGATCAAGCATGTAGCCAAAGAAGAACAACTAATCCCAATGCAAGCAACCATCCATACCATAACCAATGCAATAGTCTGCATGAAGTGTGGCCAAACAAGTCATCTAGCAGAAAGCTGTCCTCAGCCAGCACAGCAGCCTGTAGTAGCACCCCCGACCCAACAGCGTCAGAAGCCAACCTGCTAGAGCTGTAGAAAAAAGAGTCACTTAGCCAGGGAGTGCCGATCCAAGCCCCGGAGAAACGGAAAGGGGAGGAGGCAGGCGGGCCAAATTCAGCTTCCTCCCACTGTGAGATAGCCCATTTTTCCCAACACCCAGTGGGGTGGGGGGCCTTCATACCCCATATATATACAAGACCCAGTCAGCATTACATCGCCACCAACCATTCAGTAGCAGAATAGTGCAGCAACAATTTCACAACCCCCACCACCACAAACTGTGCAAGTGTCACAGGGTCAGCAGGGGGCGCCCCAGAGCGGAACCCCTAAGTAGCCTTAGTCATGAAAGTAGGGAAAGAGCCCATGAGGGTTTAGGGAAAATGCCAGCTCTATAGCAGTCAGGACCCTCATGTTCTAGGGCTTCAGTTTTTAGCAGACACAAGATCAGATTGTACGATCATCCCTCAATCAAATTGGCCCAGGCATTGGCAAGCCAGGGAAGTCCCTCCCGTGAACGGGGTGGGGGGACAATCCAGAGCCTAGAAAAGCACCCAACTAGTAGCCATAACACTTCACACAAAAAAGGGACCAGAACAAACCGTCGCAATTTATCCCTACATTTTGCAAAACTCTCCACCCTTGATAAGAAGAGATGTTCTAGCTTTGCTAAGAGTCAGAATCACAAATTTATGATAAGGGCCACTGCTGCACACCCATTGCTCCCGATCAAATTGACTTAAAAGTCCTCAGACCCCGTCTAAGTTGAGCAGTGGCCCCTCTCAGAGCCTCGAGTAGCAGCATTGCTAGAACTAGTTGAACGAGAACTGCAAAAAGGTCACATAAAACCCTCCACAAGCCCATAGAACACTCCTGTGTTTGTAATTCCCAAAAGGTCTAGAGAAAGATATCGCCTAGTCCACGACCTGAAGGAAGTGAACAAAACAATCAGACCCATAAGTCCAGTTCAGACACTGTTACCTATGAACTCAGCCATCCCTGAAAGACAACCATGTGCAGTTTTAGACATTAAAGACTGTTTCTTTTCAATACCTTTGCATCCTGAGGACAGGGAACGGTTTGCTTTCTCCGTAGTCTTTCCAAATGGCAAACAGCCCAGCCTGCGTTTCCAGTAGAAAGTTCTCCCGCAAGGCATAGTCGACAGCCCAACTATTTGCCAGATCACCGTGGACAAAGCGCTGATGCCAGTCCGACACTCTCATCCCACTGCAACCATCATACAGTACATAGACGACATCTTAGTCTCAGCACCATCAGCGAGTCAAGTAGATCACCTAGTATCCGTGATCACAGAGATTCTCCAGGCCAACGGCTTCGAAATTGCAAGCGCGAAGATCAAGAAAGGACCCTGCATCACCTTCCTGGGAGTGGGGATCACAAACTCCTACGTGACACCTCCCAAAGTGAAAATTCACCGAGACATCAAGACGCTTCATGACATGCAACGCCTGGTAAGATCACTGCAGTAGCTTCGCAACATCATCCTGATTCCTCCTGAGATCATAGACCCTTTGCATGACCTCCTGAAAAGAAAGCATCCCTGGGAACCCAAGGAGCTGACACCGCAAGCAGCAAGCTCCCTCGACTTCATCGAACGACAGATGTCCACTAGTACACTTGCCAGATAGAACCCAGTGATGCCCTTAGACTTGTATGTACATTTCACACCAAAAGGGGGAGTGGGAGCGCTGGCCCAAAGACCTTCTGAAAAAGCCCGACCAGTCCAATAGGTAGTCCTTAGAAAACCAGCTCGTGCATTCTCCCCAGCAATAGAATGCATCTCTAACCTCATCATGAAAGGCAGAAAGCTCGCCTTGAAACACTTAAGGACTGAGCCAACGAGAATCCACCTTCCTTTTCGCAAGCAACCAACCACAGAATCAACCACAATCTCAGAACACCTAGCCCTTGCTCTCATCGGATTTAGAAGAGAAATCTGCTACTCCACCAGACCACCTTAGACTCAGCTGCTGACCATAGTCGACATAGACATGCCACCGAAAGTCATGGACAGACCACAACCAGAGCCAACAGTTTTCACAGACGCTTCCTCCACGACTTCCACCGCGACAGCAGTGTAGCAGACAGAAGAGAAATAGCATTGCGTCAAAGCATGCGACCCCACACTGTCAGTGCAGCAATTAGAAGCGACAGCAGTAGTCCTGGCGTGTAGACTCTTCCAAGACGAACACCTGAACATCGTAACAGACTCTATATTCGTAGCAAAGCTCTGTCTAGCTATAGCAGGACCAAGTGTGTCAACATCAACAGCAGCCCTGATGCTTGAAGAAGCGCTTTCTTCACGAAAAGGCACAGTATCTGTCATTCACATCAACAGCCACAACCCAGTCAAAAGTTACTTCCAGATCAGCAATGACAAGGCGGACGAAGCGGCGAAAAGCGTCTAGACGCTGCAAGAAGCCCGTCAGCTGCACGAATCCCTCCACATTAGACCCAAAGCACTAGCAAAGAGATGCAGAATCACCACAGCAGATGCCAAACATGTAGTGGCCACATGCCCTCACTGCCAGAAGTCACCCCTGTGGACCAGTGGGGTCAACCCCAGAGGTCTCAAGCCCTCAGAAGTCTGGCAGTCAGATTTCACCTTGTGTCAACTGCTGAAGCCCCGAGCATGGCTCGCAGTGACCGTAGACACATTCAGTGGAATGATCATAGCCACGCAGCATCACAAAGCTAACTCCAAAGCCACAATTCAGCACTGGCTGACAGCCATAGCATGGCTTAGCATTCCCAAACAGATCAAAACTGACAATAGTTCCAATTTCATTTCTAAACCAGTGCAGGAATTTACCTCCAAATAAGGGATCACACTAGTACAAAGCATACCATACAATAGCACCAGACAAGCTATAGTTGAGCGGGCAAATCAGACCCTGAAAAACAAAATAGAAGTGTTGGCAAAAGCAGAAAGCTTCACCAATTCTATCCCCTCAGGAGACCAGACACGTATACTAGCAACAGCTTTGATAGCATTGAATCAGTTCCCCAGAGGAAATGAAACAAACAGTCCTGTTCAAAAACACTGAGCCTCCAAAATGATAGAGGAAAGCCCACAAGTTGCAATTAAGAATAAGCTGGGTGAGTGGGAACGGGGCTAGAAACTGATGCTTGCAGGGCGAGGGTATGCAGCTGTCAGAAAGGACGGGAAAACCAGGTGGTGTCCTCTCAAATCAATCAAACCTGATCTTCACAGTGAGCAGAATGAGACTAATGAAAACTGTGAGTTTCTGTTTACAGGACATGCTGGTGGGGCGGCCACGTAATGCATACATGCCCCTTCCAGAAGAACGAGACACGCCACCAAAACGTCAGACAGCAGCAGAGAAACCCAAGCGGGTGAGACCCAAGCATCAACGACACATCTGTGTGATCTTGTTCTTGGGGCTCATTGCCAGAGGACAAGCCAGCCCAGATTACTACCCACATCAGCCATTCAAGTAGGTCATGAGACACCTTTCCAGCAACAAGGTGCTCAGAGCCATCACCACACCAAACACTCCATCCTTCGTGCTTCGCACCAGCGATCTGTTTCCAAGACGACCAACGATAAATTCCTTCTCAACACCCGTGTACATATCCTACTAGTGCCCAGCTTCAAACCCAGGGAAAAGTTATTGTAATCACCCTAGGTAAGGATACTGCGAGCACTAGGGCTGTGAAACTATAGTCACAGATGCCAGGCCATCAAGATTTGAGTGGGACCCACCAGAGCCCGACCAGTTCCTGCAGTTCACCTAGGCACCCGCAGGTTGCAAAATACCTCCTTCTGTACAAGCAAACCCCCATCGAAACAGTTATAAAATCACAAAATTTAAAAAATGTTTGTACTATAAAATGACAGTCTTGCAGCCAAATCATCCTAGTTAGACAGTAGGTAAGACATGGACAGTGGTCCTCCACAGGACAAAAGAGTAGGTGAATGTGCAAATTACCAGGTTCCAGCTTTCCGCACCCCGAGCAGTTAGACCCAACAAAGTGATTAAAAGCACACAGATAGAGAAAAACATAACGAACCCCAAAACCTTACCCGCGAGTGTCACAGAAAACCCAACCAGTGATGAGAAAGCTTTCCAGATAGGCCGATTCGTCAAATCAGACCCAGACCCAATCCTTCGTATGTTAGATGCTACTTTTCTATCCCTGAATGAATCTAACCCTAACCTAACTAACTCTTGTTAGCTTTGTTATGATGTCCAACCCCCTTTTTATGAAAGAGTTGCTGTGAACACTTCATTCACTTACTCCACAGCCAATGCACCTCATCAGTGCAGATGAGACACACCCCGCAGAGGCATCACCCTGAGTCAAGTCTCAGGTCGGAGCAGATGTTTTAGAAATGCAGCCCTAGCTAAGCGAAAAAGAGATGTTTGTGCCAAAATTGTCAAGCCCAACAGAAAAAATAACAACAAATGAGTAGTCCCAGCTGCATCAGCAATGTGAGTTTGTCAGAGATCCAGAGTAAGTCCTTGTGTGTTTCTTCCCAAGTTCAATGATTCTAACGATTTCTGTGTCCAAGTTCTGATTGTTCCTAAGGTCCTGTACCACCCAGATGACGAAGTATACAACCTTTTCGAAGAACCCAGCCAGCTTCACAAAAGAGAGATACTGACAAGAATAACTATAGCCATGCTACTTAGCTTGAGAGCCGCTAGAACAGCAACAGGTGTCTCAGCCCTAGCAACACAGCACCAAAGACTGTCTCAACTGCAAATGACCATTGATGAGGACTTGCAAAAGATCGAGAAATCCATTTCATACCTAGAGAAGTCAGTCTCTTCGCTCTCAGAAGTGGTTCTGCAGAACAGGCGAGGCTTAGACCTCCTGTTCATGCAGCAAGGGGGCCTGTGTGCAGCCCTGAAAGAAGAATGCTGTTTTTATGCAGATCACACCGAGGTAGTAAGAGACTCGATAGCAGAACTTCGAAACAGACTAGCTCAGAGACAAAAAGATAGAGAGGCTCAGCAAAGCTAGTTCGAGTCCTAGTTTAACCAATCCCCATAGTTAACCACTTTGATTTCCACTTTAGTAAGCCCATTAGCAATGCTACTTTTGACAGCTATCTTCAGACCATGCCTGCTAAACAAGATAGTTTCATTTGTTAGAGCTCGCCTAGAACGGACTAACATTCTGTTCCTAGGCCTGCATGAAATGCCGTGAATTAATCAAAGAACATTGCCAGTCACAAGCTTTTCCGAACTTGCCTGGCAAAAACTTACTCAAGTTTCCAAACTCCTTCTCCCTTTAATTAAATACTAACCTTCTACCTCATTTAGTGCTTTTATATATATATATATATATATATACATATATCTACCTCATTTTTTTAGTGATAGAAGGGGGGGAGATGTGGGGGAGATACGGGTAGGCTGGACTGGAGAGGGACAGGCGAAGCGGAAGACCCTCGGGATGTTACGTGAGAGGGAAAGAATTTAAAGATAAGCAACCCCCCAGTGACCAGTCACCTTCTCTCCTTTCTGTTCATCTCCTTTTTTAGAAATGTAGCAAGACCCCCGATAAGGGGGTGAACCAAAGAGTATTTAAACTGCATGTAACCGTTAATAAACGCATTTTGATCGTCTGCCATAATAGTATAGCGAGTCAATCTGTCCGCGCGACACACCTAGCTTGTGTTCGCCGTATCGCCTTATCCAAGACACCAGGCCACCAAGGTTGTGGATAAAAAACCGCAACAGCCAGCACAGATGGATCAGCAAAGACACAAGGAGTGAAACTTAAGCCAGAAAAAACTCATGGACACGACTCTGGTGTCAGTAAAACTACTTTCATTGCTATGGAATATTTGTTTAGGGAAACTGTAAACGGCAAAAACCTGTGAATACATTTTGATGATTTCTGTGGAGTAATACTCTAAATCCAAGTCAGTTTTACAAAACAACAGATTTTGCTAACTCTAATAAGTAACCCACATTAGTGTTCACCCTGTCAATTAGAATAAACCCCATTTTGCTTTTATTCCACAAGTGGTGCTGAGTTGATGTGCTACCACTATAATACATGTATATAGTAAATTCTCTAAATCTGGGACACTTCACAGAATTTTTTTATTTCAGCTTTAGGGTATGAACGGCAGATCAGAAACCAATTAATGTATCCCTTATATTTCCAGACTGAAATGTAAAATTTGCAAAAAACCCCAGCCCTTCCACGTATGGAAATGTTAACATTTTTATGTTTACTTACTTCATTGAAGTGAACATCTTGCATTCCAACATCCTCCATCATTGAAGCCTCTTCGTCTATATTCGGTGTGATTACTCTGAAAGCAGTACAACCTTGCCTGAACATCCCTGTCATTGAAAAAGAAATATACACAAATTTAATTTTCTCCAGCAGGATAACATTGGGCCCTTTTGTGATCCTAGATAAAGCAGAAGGCATGTTTAAATATACCTACCACCAAATAAATAAAGAAATAGATCAGCCTCCCACTGCATGATTAAAATACAAGACCTTACATTACTGTGAATGTACAAATGGGTTTTAAAAATCCCAAAAACATTAATACCTGGACCCTTACCTACCAAACTAAGTAGTGTCTGAATCTTCGTACTTTATCTTAAATTTGTGTCTAATCTACTCCACCCTAAGTCTAACATACTCAAGGTAACTTTTACAGGATTTAATTAAACTGCCATGAAGTCATGCTGGAACTGCGTGCAGGGGCAGGACCTGGCACATCACTTTTTCCAGTCTGAACAATATGAATGACATAAACCATAAAAAATGATCAAGGGATGGCAAACCAGACTATTCAAACACAGCAAACCAGGAAAAAAAACTAACTAAATACCAATCTAACTTCCTTTACTGAAAAAAAACCTAACAAAATTGGAGTATAGAATGTTCCAACAAGAAGCCCATGTCTTTTACTCATGCTGTTTAGTTCTTTTTTGATTACATCAGACTGCTGAATGAAGAAAACAGGATTTTCTGTATCACTTAAAACCTCAGTGACGATCAGTAAATATTATGGAAGCATAAGGATTTGCAAGTGTTTATTTTACAACTCATTCCTACAAAGACTTTCTGCTCAGTTAGGACTTCTGACCATCAAAGGTTTTATTGAATGATTGCCTCAAATGCAAGGGGCTTTTCTGTTCCTAGAAGCACCACAGGTAGAAGTTTGACCCTCTGAACTACTGAGAGGAAATAAATTTTATATGACAGTATACAAAAAATAGCAGAACACCCAAAGGACTCATAAATTAATAGAGACTATCACTAGTTTTCAGGTATGACCAGGATTCCAACTGGACACAGTAACTTCTCCTAGCAGCTTATTTCAGATTTCTCAGAGAAGGTTCTGAAACCACTGGGGCAAAGAAAATAGCCTATAGAGGACACAAGCATTTGGCAAGAAGCACAACAAGAAGAGAGACAAGTCATCTTTTAGACTCATGATTTTGCTTCACTTTGAACTGTCACGCAAAGACAAAGCTAAAGAGCTGTGAACATGAACTTGCCCACAAATCCCAAACATCATCTCAACATCAGAATCAGTTTTAACGGATTCCTGATATTTTCTTACAGAGAGCTCTTTTTGTTCATATAAGCCATATCTCAAATCCCTGACTGAAAACTCTTCTGATCCTATAGATGAAAGGTAGTGTTCTACCCTATCTCAAGGGTCATCAGAAATCACTTTTACAAACAGCTGCTAGCACAGAATATACCACAACAAGGTGAAACATCCTGAGCACTATTATCATTGACTGAACATCTGAAAATTTGTACAAATTTATTTTGACTCCTCTGGCAATGCCAGGTTTCCCTAGAAGCAGTGAGAGACTGACTACATGTAGAACAAGAATATCCAGGGATGACTTTGCTTTAAAAAGGATCTGATTTGAGCTATTAGCAGTTCTGGTGTAAAATTAAAATTTTTACTTTCCAAAAATTTTATTTTGCCTTCATCTGAAATGCTGCCCCTTAGATATGCAAGTAGACTCTTAAGTATGTCAGTATGCTACCTGGTTAGGCCGGAATTTTTTCACTGGTGAACACTGAAATACCTACAACTTCCTCAAGGAAACAATTGATTTTCCCAAACGCTAATAAAAAAATTATTTGAATACATTCAAATAAGGTTTTGAAATCATACCTTTTCGTGTGAGATACTCTGCAACCAGTGCTGCTACATGGACATAGCACATTGCTGCCTAAAACAAAAACAGTAACCATGTTTTAAAATACAATGGGACTATTAAATACAGAAACAGTAAAAATCTTTAAAAATGAAAATGGGGCTATTAAAAGCAAGGTTTTAGGACAGCAACAGTACAAGACATTTTCTTCAGTTTTCCTTTTTGCTGCTTTGCAGGAGATATTCTATGACTACTGTAAGAATTCTCCATCTCATTTATGTAAAACTAACTTTGCAAGTGCACTCATTCCTTCATAACCAGAGCACTGTATGGCATGGACAGCAGGTCACAATCTAAGAGCAACCCAGGGTCACAAATCACAAGTTAGGAACATCATGCTGTAATAAAAACAAGTGAATCTCTTTTTTTGGGGGGGGTTATTTTAAGTGTTTAAGCCTTAATCATTTAAGGTTTTAATGATTCTACTCAACATTTGGTAGCCCTACTGCTAATCTGTTTTGTCTGCTTTTTGGCTCCAGACCAAGAAAAAAATGCAGAAGAAACTGGTGACAGGCCATTTGAAAGCAGCAAAAGAGATCTGACCTATGAATGGAATTTGAAGGAATTTGGTTGGTGCAGTTTGGAAAACAGAAAAAAAAAAAAAAAGAAGAGGGACATAATAATTTTCAGGTATCTAAGATTTTTTAATGAATTTGACACTGACCACTTTTCTCCCCAGAAAGGACCAAAAAAAAAAATTTTTGAGATTCTTGTTTTATTAAAAAGGCTTAGGCTTTCAACAGTGTTACTCTAACTGTAACTATCAGTTGAACAGCTTAAAAATGCTGCACAACCTCAAACAATGAAGGTGAAGGAAAAAGGTAAGAATCTGCCAGAAATTCTAACTCATACTTTGTATCAGGTTGAACTTGGTGATTTGCATGTCCTCATCTAGTTGCATAGTCAGATTCTAAGATTTTAATTAAAAAAATTAAAAACATAACTGAAAAGGACTAAAAAACCTTGTCTTCTCAGATAGCTGAAGATGTTCAGTTCAAAAGACAAACTAATAACAGAGTAATGTGTATGCCTTCTCTGTTGCTACCACATAGAAGAAGAGAATTCTAGTATCAAGAATTGAGTTAGGAAGATAGCACCTTCTATTTCTTGGAGATCTTTACTTGCTTACATGACGCTCATTTTAACAGATGTTTATGAAATGCAATGATTTCATACAAAGGAATTTACTTTCAGATGGAAAAACCTTCCAGAAAGAGACAAAATTAATCTGTATCCAGTTAAAATGTTAATGTCTCATTAAGATATATAACAATCCCCACACCCAATTCTTTTTGTAGAACTGAATATTTTAAGAGCACAGTAAAATCAGAAAGCTTTCCTATTTTTCAAACAACACAAGAAATTATTTGTCAGTTTTAAGAACAGTAGGAGTTTTTTTCGTAAGTAATTTGGAATAAAATCAAGCTAATTCTGTAAATGCAACTGGGGGGAATTCAAGGAGTGGCTTTAAGTGTTTAAGCAAGTAATAAAAAAGATATTTTTAAGCAAAAGGCCTCTCTTCCATGGCTTGCATTGTGCATTCCATTCTTAGTAGTGTGTCAGCTATCACAGTTAAATATGTTCCTTACATTAATACTTACTTACCTGAAATTACTTACAGATGTACTTGGGAGGACAAAAACTTATCAGCTATTGAAACCAATCCAATAACAATTCAAAAATTATTAAAAATATTTATTATGTTACATGCTAACAACTACATATAGTACATTCCCTTTCTATAAGGCAAGCTTAAGCTTATTACAGAGCTAAAACTCATTTGACTTTTTTTTTCTCTTACCTCTGAAAGATCTCCATTTTTAACATGGATCCTTGCCATGCTGTCTAACCATGTCTTCCTCAGTTCAGGTGTACTCGCATAAGACTTTGCCAAGCTGTACTGGAGGTCTACAAGCATTTCTGGATCATTCTCATGTTCCTTCATCTGAGCCGTAGCCATCAGTACAGTACGAATCCGTTTGGTTAAATCCTTAACCTCAGAAGGGAATGTAGTGTGCTAAAACATGGAAAAGTTGGATTAACTACTATGTTTTCCTAGTCATTGCACAACAAAAGGATAAAACATAACTGGAAAAGATGCTATGAAAGAGTCTTCAAGCATCCTTCTACAGTATGGAAATAAGAATAAAAACAGACCTTAACATTTCTGTCGTTATTGGCACAATTGTTGATGATGGAAAGAGACTGCTGAAATCTAGTTCCTCCAATTCCAACCACATCAGCAATTAACTGGCTTACTGAAATAATAACCTTGACAGAAACAAATATCTTGTTAGTGCATATTTCATTAAATACTCTTGAGATGTACCTATGAGGCAATTACAAAGGAAGTTTCATTCTTTTTAATCAAAAAAATTTTCTCCTAAATAAAGTAATGTTTGGGTTTTTTTCCAATTACTTGTACAATAACATAGGCAAGATAAAACTTGTATAAATTCAGGACTTGCGTAAATTGTAAAACTTGTGTAAATTCAGGACACAACCGACTGCTAGATGCACCAGCCAGAGGTCATTAAACGAGTGAACTACTGTTCCCAGCTTTGTCAGGACACACAATTTTCTAATTATTTGTTTTACTTTAGACTTTTATGTGCTTGTTGCTGCATTCTTTTCCTTCTTCAGATGCAACAGGGTACACCATTTAACAAACAAAATAACATCTACCAAAAAGGACGTTTGCACTGACAAAATTTATTCCCTACAAAACACAGAGTCATCCAACTGTTCCTAAGTATTTCCTTGTACTGAATATATTTTTATGGCCATCTTCTTGCTCCTAGTACCAGCCTTGCTTGAACCCTAAATAAATTCTTTTAAGTCTTTACCTGACAGGGCTTTGCATGCTGGTATGCAACTGTGTATCTTCAATATTAAAAAAAAAAAACAAAACCAAAATATACTAACTTGCAGATGTGTTCGAACAAAAGACTTCTTCCCTGTGTAGTCAAAATTATTTCTCATCAAAAAGTATAGTAACTGTGAAGCTTCATTACGAATTGAACTCAGCTTGGAATTACAGTACTTCAGAATTTCATAGCACAGTGCAGAACACATATCGGCTCTACCTTCATAAAATGTAGAAGGAAACTGAGGAAAAAGAAGAAAACAAAGAGTTTATTCATTAAAACTAGAGTCAGATCTTGATAAAATAAGCAAGTCAAGAAAAACACAAATATATTCATATCCTCAAGTTGTGGAAAAAACCAAGAGTAGTTCATGACACAAAACAAATTTTTACAGCAAATCAAAGGACAAACATTCCACACTGTTGAGATCAGGTCAGTCCTTATTCACCAATTTTATTTTGGGATGTTAGTTCTTAAATCCTTACATAGTATATTGTTAACTGAAGAACTGGACAAGTACCTGAAGATTAATTTTTTAACATTTCTTACCTTGTAAATAAGCGCCCTTAAAGCACTGAATACATTTTTCAATGCTGTTTCAGACTGATTCTTTTGAAGGAAGCAGAGGTATACATCAAATACTTTCTTCATCAGTGGATTATGTCCATGATCAGTCAGTAGCTGATTCTTTAAAATGATAGCAAGAATTTAGGAGTTTTGTACAGCAAATCATTTATACTACTCTAAGAACATAAACAGGTCATCAAAAAGCAGGACACTTAAAAAATACAACCTCTATGACATTACCAAAATGTTTAATAACACACATATACCTGAATTCTAATTACGTATTTCTAACACTTCATTAATTTTGCTTATAAAGGAAGTGTCTTCTGAATACTTAAGAGAACACAATTGTTTTTATCAGTTCTTAATTAAATCCATTACTATTAATAGCTTTTTGAGGGGCATACTCAACGTATTAACAGACTTTGCTTACACTGGCTTTAGCAGCTCAGACAAGGGAATTTTCTCATAGCAGTATTTCCTACTACAACGTGATTCCACAAGGTCTGGCTCCTTCTGCATCTCACCTCGGTGCCCTCCACTCTTCCTTGTCATTACTGTACACAGGCCTCCAAAGGAGTGGAAGAGGGTAGGTTCAGACTGGACATAAGGAGGACTTTTTCTGTAGTGAGGGTGCTGAGGCAACGGGACAGGTTGCTCTGGGAAAGTAGAGGATGCCCACTTCCTTGGAAGGTTTTTTCAAGGCCAAGCTGGATGGGGCTTTGAGCAACCTGGCCTAGTGGAAGTTGTCTCTGCCCATGCAGAAGGGCTGAACTAGATGATCTCTGAAAGTCCCCTACTGCCCAGAACATCATATGACTGATTTTATGTATTTTAGTGCAGTTTATTGAATAGAAGCCCCTGATTCTCCTACCTGTTTTGTTTGAGACTACTCTGCCATACTATTGCCTACTTTCTCAATATACAACACACAGATAACCTTGAAGGATTGTCATTCCAAGCATGATGGGTTGATAACTAAAGGATTAGTGTTCATTCCTCTTTAAGTCTTTATAGCTAGGTATATTAATTTTCAATTCTGTAACCAGGTCTGTGGACAGAACTGGCTCTAAACTCAATTAAATTAACAGAAAAAGGAATCTCATTGTAAATAAGCTCATGTTTTTATAACTAGATTAAAGATATTAAATTTGAATCTTCAAGCAAGAATCTGGATACACTGCCCAAATTAGAGGAGAAACAAGCTAGAGTTATAATCTCTCCTTTTTATGGCTTTGATTTTAAAGACTGGAAAACCTCAGAAAAACAGCCAAGGAGGAGTAAGTAAGTGGGTGTGCTATAAAAAGATTCCACAGGAGAGCTACAGCAACTGATACAACTAAAATAAGTCTTATTTGTGGACCGATGGAAAAAAGTTACAGGACAGGAACACACAAATCACTGTTAAGGAGTGCCTTACTATAATAAGCAGCCAAGTTCAATATGAAAGTCTGAGAGTGTCCAATCATGCTTTTGCCATAGATCTTTCACCTCACATGGCCTTTAAAAGCCACTTTCACCACTAATGTTAGGTAGACACCAAAGCTTCTAGAACAATTTTTAAGTTAGGCTGAGAGAGGAGCTTTTCCCACAGACACTGTGTATGATGTGTAGCTGAAACCAAAGCATTTTGCTGTGAGATATTATCAGTTTTACATGAAAATAATAAAATACAATGCTAGAGAAGCTAAAAATAGCAATGCTATTTACCTAGACTATAAAAATAGAAATTAAAAAATCATTTTAATAAGTATTTATTTTCAAAGATGCTTATGGGAAAAGTTAACACCAAGTCATGAACAAACCTTAAAAGCCATTGTGAATAATGATAGAGTGTCCAGAATTGTAATGCAAACTTCGGTGGCAATATTTGCTTCAAGTAAAGACTGGTGAAGGACATCTGCATCTGAATGGCCATAGCCTACAGAAATTCCAAATTAAGTGTAAGTGCTGGATACACTCATTTAAATGTTTCTTATTTCCAAAAGACTTGCTGAACTAGGAAAAGATTAACAAGTAAAAAGCCTGACAGAAGTTAGTATTCAATACAGGAAAATAAATCATATACATTTAAATAGTTTCAAATATGGTCAGATAATTATTCTAACATAATTTGCACAGGATCATAAAATACTTTAAGTAAGAATTTCAACAATAGAAGCATTAAACAGCAGTTAAAAACTATGTGATATTCATGTATATGCGCATGTATACACGCATGTATATATATATATAAAGCTACAGTTATATATATATACACACATGTATTGATAAGTACTGCAGTAGGATGAAGTTACAGCTGAAAATATGTAATTTTGGCAATTTAGTGATGTTACGATGGTCTCAAAGTTAATCACAAGTCAGCCAGGATAAAAATACAAAATAGTAAGAGTTGAAGGAATACAATCCCATACCTACATGCAGTTTAACACCCAAGTAATGAATTCTACTCTTGTAGCAATACAGTGCAATAGCTCCATATTTAATAAAAACATTCTATCACTTCTAGCTCCGTAGTGTATTTTAATAATTTTAAAAACATATCCTGCTTCAGCACTGATAATAATGTGCCACTTACGTTCCCTAACACTGGTCATTAAGCACCAGATTGACAAACGTGGCTGGGCTGCTTTATAAAAATTTGGTTTGGGTCACGTTTATATGTGAGATTTACAGACAACTTAGCATCACTAAATCAATCACAAGGATGACAAACTTGTTGAGATCAAATAAAGAACAGAAGAAATGCCATACTCTTTTATAATGACACTTGGCCACTTCTTTCTGCACCTTCTTGCTTCCCTGGCTGAACTACGCATGTATACCCATAACCACCAGTTTCTTTAGATTTATATGTTCTATCTTGAAGCACAAAACTATACTGAAATCTCTCAGAGATTAAAGGTATCACTTATACCAGTATTTCAGTTCTATTTCTAGCCTATGTAGTTAGAAGGGCAGAAAATAAGTTCAGAATTTACACTAATAGACAACCATCTTGCCGAAGAATCTTGATTTTAGAAACAAGTAAAGCAACTATTTCCACCAGACACTTCCTTTCTTTATGTATCCCACACAAAATATTTACAAGATTATTAAAGCTCTGAATTCTACTTTGGATAAATGACAGAAGCAGACTGACAGCTAAAGGAAATTGGAAGTTAACAACAACAAGACCAAAGATATAAAAATCCTTTTCACACTAGATGTGGTTTTTACAGCAACATATTTTCGATTTGTAAAACCTTGGTCAATACAATGTGTAATATCCTGATATTTATTAACTGTCCATTAAAAAAATCATCTATTATCAGTTAAGACAAAGTTATCTGAATAAGACACTTTCCTTCATAATTTCCTTCAGTTGGAAAAGAACAGAAAGTTTCTTTTTACATAAGCATGCATTTTTTAAAATCTTTCAGCTCACCGTTCCATAAAACATCAGTAAACATTGCCAAATTCTGAAAGTATGAAATCTCTTTTCACAGGGACAAGTTCTCTGTTTCTTAGAGTTCTTTTTTTTAAACCAGTCTTTATCTGCAAAGTATTATACTGTATCAAATGTGTAGCCACACAGTGTAAAGGCTTTCTTTTATGTAACAACATGTAGAAATTATGATGATACAGCAGCAGCAGAATGATTGCAAGGAAAAAAAAGTAATTTCCACAGACATACTTGTCTGACATTTTAAAAGCAAGCAATTGCATTTCTTACATTTAAACACATGTGATAATGCATTTATGAATAGAGAGGTTTTGTGGGATCTTTTTTTTCACTTTTACACAAGACAATGTGATAAGTCCTGTGCAATTAGGAATTAGGCTAAGTTTTTCTTTATATTACAGAAAAAGAGCTAAAAGATTTTAAGGGACAGTTAGATATGCTTTGAGAAATCAAAGAATGAACACAGTGAAAATACAGTTAAGTCAAATAATTGTTTTACTGCACACAACTCTTTTCAGTACCAGTGTTGTATTTTACTGAATTAGCCAACCAGTGTTTTGAAGCTGAAAATTGAAAAATGATGCTTTAGAATACTTTACATACAGTATATTGCAATTTAGAAGCAGAATGTTTAAAAAGATAGGCCACAAGCAGATTTAGTTTTCAATACAGCAGTCTATACAAGCTGACTTCAACCTGATTAAATCTTACCATTGTCTACAGAAATTCCAAGAATACTTGATATCTTTCTCACACTGAAAACAGAAAAATCACTTCATTATTGGACGCTTTTTCACTTCCAGACAAACTAAATAATGGGCTCACAATCTTTGTAGAAACTCTAAGACTCATTTCTCCTTAGGGGATGTCAAAACATGGAGATATGGTCAGAATACATGTATTTAATTTTAGACTAGTAATTTATAAGACCATATAGGAGAAAAAAATTGAAGCTTAATAAAGCAAATAGAAAAAAAACCAAGTAAATTTTGTAACTATGCGCAGCACAAGTTTGAGGCATACGCAACTAAAAGAAAATATTAAAATACAGTTTTAAGGTACACTGTAGTTAACCATGCTCCATGTTATGGCATCAGCCAGCAGCGATTGTTCTATAACAAAACAGAGAACAGACCATGGACTGCTTCCAGCTATTCCTTTGACCTGGAACAGTAAAAGTCATTGGGATGCACTGGTGTGGCTCTGGGACCTGTCTCTGGTGTTGTGGTACTGGTTGAGGATGACAGATGTTATCATGTCATGAGACTTACTGTGGTTAAAAGTGAGAGAGTTATCCAGGCTGCTCAGCTGCTGCAATCTGGCATGCATCATTCCTGTTCTGTTACGGGAAACAGGCAATGTCTGAGATTTTCGATCATGAACTATGGATCCTAACCCCTCCTGGTTCCTGCAAGATGGGTGAAATGGGATAGAAGCAAAAGTTAGACATGTCAAACTGCAGCAAGACAGGAAGTGCTGTTAGTTAAGCACAAGAAGTTTTATAGAAAGAATTATAATGCAACCTGTTCACTGTTTTCTTTATAAAATAAAAATAGGTAGCTTAAAAAAAGGCATCACAGCAAACTCTTTCTTAAAACCTCAAAGCATGAAAGCAAAAGCACACAAGCAGACACTCTCGAAGTGCTAAAATTACTTCAGAGCTTTTGGGAAAAAATATTTGAAAACATAAATATTCTGAAAATATTCAGAACACAAAACTGAATCCTCTATTTTGGTTGCAAAATTTTAGCAAAAAAGTTAGGACACTCAGCAGTAGAATTAGAAAGCACACATGCAACAGGAGAGCAGGAATTATCTGAGATAGTATCATATACTTCTTACCCAAGCAGGAAGGGAGAAGAGCCATAGACTTTGTTAAATTTGCAGCAATCAAATGAAGAAAACAGAAAAGTGATCTGTGTTAGCAATCAGTACAGGCTAACTTTCTATTGTGTACCACCACCAGAGCTGATGAAAAATGAAAACCAGTGCTTGAATTGCAGAATTCCCTGTTCTCTTTCATTCTCTGTCATTTGTGTATTTTAAGAGTACGTGCATTGACTGTGATATAGTTCATTGCAGTGACAATGTGAAAGACATGAAAGCTACATTCACTGGGAAAATTCACAACACCAGATGCTGTCAATAGCTCAACATCTTCAACACTAACATGCAGCACACAGACCAGATGATCAGTAAACAAAAAGGAAGTGTGGTAGTGTCCTCTACAAATTAGGCAAACAAAGCAGTTGGAAGAATTTTCACAAAAAGCCTGAAAATTACAGACTCCTGTAAATCCAGAGTTTGACGTACATTTGAACACAAAGATTACAATCAAAACCTTAAGAAAGCCAGACTTATTTTCAATTTTTTTTAGGTTATGTGAACCATTTTTTTTCCCCAGAAAAATCTCCAAGGAGATAGTCAAGCTTGTAGAGAAGATTCACATTATTTAAATTAAAACCAAAAAAAGCTAACATTATAGTTAGAATGCATTACCATCCAAAGTCATCAACAACTTTCTCACTGAGTTGAAGAGGGTCAGTATTTTAACCACACTGGTTTAATCATAACAGTATTACCCTGCTAACCACAGCATAAGGCCTAAAGAAGTTGCTATCTTTTACTCCACTAAAAACCACTTGGCATTAAAAAAATTAATGCAAAGATATTAAAATAAATTAATACAAGTTTCTGACTCCACAGATTTTCTTCGGACTTCAAATTTAAAAACAGCAGCATTGGAATGTTCACTACTCACCTTCAAGTACAAACACAATATATACAAAATTTCAAAAACATTTCAATTTGCGTGGTTTTATGGCCAACTGGATAAAAAAAACATCATAAAATTTCTTTCCCAAAGACATTATTTCAAGGAAAAAATACCATAAAAGATAGCATTTAAGGGGTGGATTTTAAAGTCATCATTAACAAACAGCTCACAAATCATTCTTAAACAAACACCAGACTTCCAGACAGGATACAGATTTGTTAATATGGTAACTAGTTACTTACTTCAAAATCTTATGCATCATTTCACAATAACTCTTCTACTTGTGTAATTTATTTGTTACAGAGGTTCAAGGCATATCTTATAGAGTGTAATTATTAGCAATCAAGACAGTGAAATTTAAATTCCACACAGTACCTGGCTATGTATCGTTTTCCCATGTACTGGAACTGATGTAAGCACACTCTGCAGAGAACACAAATGAGAGAAGCCACACTTAAATAAACCTTTTCTAGATTTATGTACACTGGAATTATTCAATAATTATTGTTAACTTTAAACTCTTACATCATAAAAGTTCTTTATTTCTCCCAGCCTTAAAATTCCCTTCTAGATGCCCAAGCCAAGAAAAGGTAAGTGTCTCACAGTCATAATTATCTACAAATGGACAACAAGCCAAGGTAACCAACACGGAAGAGGGAAGCAAAGAGATAACCAGACACTGCCTATTTATAAAAATTTTGTAAATTGTATTTAACTGTTCAAAATAAGGGCAAAACATTTTGTTTCCCCCCACCACAGCCTAAACTCACTTGGTTACAAATCTGCTTTTTTTGTTTTGTTGGGTTTTATTTAAGGTCTCCATATTCTAGGATAACAATAAGGTTTCTGAAAGAACTGTTTCCAAAAGGGAATATGCTTTTATAACAAGGTAATAACAAAGACAAATTAACAACAAAAAATCTTCATTAAAAAAGTAATCTATATTACTGGTAAGTGCACAGCACTAATGACTAATTAACTAGAAGTCATACTTTCAAAGAGAAGTGGTGTGAGTAGAGGCTGTAATACTGATTTTTATTCTTTTCACACTGTAACTATTTATTCCAATAATACGGAAAACAATGCAACATCCCTTGTTCCTCCAGTAAGATGTTCTAAAAGTTCTCCTTCAAAGTGTAAAGCCAAAATGAAAGCCAGTTTTCAGGTTCTGTCTTCCATGTGCCAGCTGAGAATGAGAGAAAAGACTGCCTGATTGCCTCTTCAACTCAGCTCCATTTTTTTACTGAGACCTTGAGTAGCTTAGCTGTCTCCAGTCTGCAATGTCAGAATGGTGTTTTCCTCCCCCAAACTTGTCATTCTGAGCACAAAATAACCTCAATTCCCCTTTCTGATAGCTTCTTGTCTTTTAGATTCTAAGTTTTTCAGATGGAGAGTAAGCTGGTGATAACAAATAGTGGACTCATCCTATATCTATTCCCTTAGAGAATAGCAGAGGACACATGAGGAATGCTAGGAGCATGGTTTTGAAGCTATGCAATTCAATCAGTTTTGCTATGCAGCCATATATTTGCTATTTAACAGCTGATGTTGCAAGAGCACTGCAATACTCTGAGCACTACCTGTTCAAGAACTCCCTGAGATCCCTTCTGCATAGCCTGATTCCAGAGACTATCATGGAATTGGACAGATATGCAATTGTGGTCATCCAGTCAGGGACTTCTGAACAGACCAGGACAATATTATTTCAAAAACAACACCAAAACCCTCTCCCCCACCACATTTATGCGTGCTTATATCCACACTCATGTTGTTAACAGAACAGCAAAAGACACAGCTGCATGACAAGCACAACAAAAACTTACTCTGTAATTGTGAAAAAGTCCATGAGTTCAGATTTTGTAGCCTTGTTCCAATATGTAAACAACGCATCTAGGAAAATGCATAACAATTTAAAAGATAACAATTACTATTTGAAGTTTTCCTTAAAGGTGATTATTCAAATGCACATATCAATTTTCCAAATGAGTTTCTGCAATATGATGTTAATTAATGAACCCATAATATTCCCATCCAATTTCATATTTTACATAGTAATAATTGTGTAGCCTGTAGTGCTTATAGCCCTGTAACAATGTAAGACTTCAGAATACTTCAGACTGCTAGGCTTATAACCTACTTCTTTACAGATCATTCCCAACATTTTTTTTTTTAAATTAAAATTTATTATTTTTTCTTTGATCACAGACAGGGATGATTCCAAGATGTATGATCCTAACAAACAATTAAGATGTGCCATTCATGCCCTATTTCTATACCTCTGTAACCTTCTCCAGGATAACATGACTCTTTCAAAAATTCAATAGATCATATCACAAACGTCCCAGGAGAATGAAGAAGCACTAACATCCCCATATTCCAGAAATGAAAATATATACAACAATCAAATCATTTGGCTCCTTGTAATACAGCAAGTTCTGCAGAATGGAGGAATGAACTAGCCCAAGATATTTCTCCAGAACAATGAATTATTCTTCACCTCTGTCTTCCAAACCAAACTGCACAATTGCGCACAAATATTCACTTTTTAAAAAAGTCCTCTAGTTGACCTCACACTTTGAATAAATAATGAGTACTTAATGCTTACAAGATTTCAGTCAGAGTTTAATTTGAGTGATCACACATATTTGTAAAATGCAACACATCATGGTACCTACACCTAAAATATTCTGCTAATTTTGAAAGGTTACTGAAATAACAGGCACAAATCCAGCAAATTACTTTGAATGTATAAAAAGGAGGAATTACCTACCATCTGACATGCTTCTTAAAATATGAAGGAAACACATGAGCAGACTTTTGATCTCTGCTTGGTCAAGTTTGTCATATCGAACAACAGAACTTCCTAAAGTGCTACTCTGTTGGTTCTGAAAAGCAAACATATGTATTTTGGCTGAAGAGTTGTTAAACTGGTAAGAAACTAAATTGTTTTCAATTGCTTTAGTAATTCCTGCAACAGAAAAAGGATCTCAGAATGGAGACAAAAATGTTTCATGGAGGGACAGGTCACAAAAACACACGTTACACACACAAAGTATACCAAATTAAGCCTCTTTGCTTTGCTTGTTTTTAATTCCTTCTAGGTATAATTTTTTTCCCCTAGGAGCAAAAGGAAAAATCACCCAAGAAGGATTATTAAACAAGTTAATTATACCTAAATACTCACATGGTGAAAATCAAGCCTGCCCCTTCTGCTTAGATTGATTACTTGAAAACCAAATGCTACTGTTAGGTGATGCATATATGCTGCTTTGCTTTTCAAGAGACTTTATGCTGAACTGTAGACAGGACTGCCTCTATAAAATTCATTTCATTTAAAGATGTAAGAACCTCAAGAAAAACATACATGAAGGGCAATAATATGCATTCTGGAAGACTAACTACCACTAAGTAATTTGCTCTTGCCCTGCCCACCTCCCCCAACATACAAACAAACCCATACAAAAGCAAAACCCTCTCCCTCTTTCATTTTTAATGTAATTCCTACACTTGTGGGAAGTTTATCAGAAACCCACAATACCATAATCTATGCAAAAAGAAAAAAGCTCTATAATTGGTCTTTCAAAATGCATACCACCAAACAAAAGGGAAAAATAAAAATTGTAAAAATATATAAATTGAACTTAGGGCAAAGACTTGTAAAAGAATAATTTCCACACAGTCAAGTGTTACAAAATCCTCAATCTGAAGCTTCTATAGATATACTGTATAAGCTTTTGCTTAAAGTATAATTATGCCCTTTATAGAGCCTGATTCTCACATCCAATATGCCACTTATGCAAATGGAAAATGAACCAGACATTTAATAAGTTTTCTGTAAAGTCAACAGTCTGGTATAATTGATATGTACAACTCTTACTATAAAATTTTACAAATACAAAGGTAGACTCAAGGGAGAAAAGCACTTGGTTTCACAAAAGAAGCAAGAAGTGACATTAGAACAACCCTTCCTGGAATACTCCTAACTGAAAGCAGGACACATACTAACCACGGAGGAACATTTCACAGCAATCACAACCATTGACTGCTGAGCCCTTTTTATGCATTCTGTTGCATTAAAGAATTCCTCTCCTAAAACAATCTGTATAAATCTGATACCAGTAAACTTGTAAATCACATACTAGTCATGGAATGCATGCACAGTGAAACTGAATGTGAAAATATGACGAATACTAGTCAGAAGTTACTGTAATCTAGGAGGAGGTGGACACCTCTATAAGCCCAATAACTGCAGATTCTAAAGACCTCAAAAACTGTTTATCTTTGAAATATCCGTGGTGGACAAGGAGGTGCTACTCTACAGCTTTTTGGATGCTATAACAGAGCAGGCAATCAATACATGTGTTTCCTATACTTTTAGAAACTGCCCAGAGCACTAGATAATATTCACACTAAGACTTCTCACTGAGAGTGTTGAACATATACATGGATAAAACAGGACTACAGCTACTCAGAAGTTTAGTTTAAAATCATGTCAATAACCTATAAAGTATGCACATATTGAAATAGAAACTGATATACTTTCAGTCTATTCTGATTCCACAAGCATAATGCTACAGATTATTCTGAAAGAAAATTAGAACAAAAACATGACTCTTCACTATAATGATATCAAGCAATGAGCAAAAAATTGGAGATAACATGCACTGAACAATTGATCTACTAGAAAGAAAGTTCAGAGAGGTACAAATAAGGAGCCAGGATCAAGTCTTATTTGGGGAAAATATCAACAGCATGCAAAACATAAATCCTGTGTTACCTAAACTGGCAGACCAGAGTAGAATTTTCAAAGGATTTTGACTCCTTTGAAAACCCTTTTACTCAGTAAAAACACTACACATTAGTAATTAACAACATGACAACTAAGTAATAGATAACAGCATTGCCATTTAGCAACAGTGTATACCAAGATATTTCTTTATTACCTTGGTCAATACCAAAGAAGAACTTTCAGTTCTATCAAAGACCCCAAGAAAAATTCTGCAGTTATTTAAACTGATTGGATTTTTTATACTTAAACTAGATCACGTGCAATGTCCAGGTATGACATTTGAACATATTTTATATGGTCAAATTTCATATATTGGGTTTGAGATTCAACTGTTGCAAAGAAGTGGCAAAACTACTGACCACACACTTCACTCAGAAGCTTAACTATACCAAGCACAAAAACCAGATACTTCTTGTAACTGAAGAGAGAAAGTAGTATGCAAAATTTTCTCTGGCAAAGCTGGGATTGTCAGAAGTGAAAAATCCATAGTAACACGGTTTTTCTTTGGAGGGTGAGAATTTTCTTCTTCTTCTCCGTTTGGGCGCAAAGCATGAGCAGAGTGCCTTCTGAGAAGCTTCTCTCTCTGCCACACGAAGGCATGTCAGGGTCAAGGGGAAAAAGTTAACACGTTGTGACTTGCACAACCAGAGCTAAGAAAATGAAAGGTGATCAGTATTGACACAAACTCTAGAAAGACAGGACTGAATACCTCACAGCTACTGCAGCCAGAGCTCCTAATTTGTAACAGCTTTAAAGTGAACTGGTCTAGAAAAGTCAAACTAAGACAAAAGAAATCACCCAGAGAAAGCACAACAACTGGTTTTTTCAACAATTGAAAAATGCTAAGTATATTGACCATAGAAAGGGAGGGAGTTATGGCCTCCACAAAATCAAAGAAGCTGCTCTAAGTAGAATTCAATCCTCTCAAGGAAAATTCAATACACTTCACGTAGTGCCTTTCTCTAGCAAAGGAAACAACTACTACTTGCTTTTGTCTCTACATTAAAAATCTGCATTTTTTGTGAAACAGCTCAGTAAATGCAATGCAAAAGGAGTTCACAAGATAATTACTTCACAAAAGATTTATATAAAATACTTCTTCGAAGTTATTCTAGAAAGCTTATTCACAATGGAGATCAGAGAAGTTAACTTCTATGAGACTTAGGATGATATTTTAGAAATACACTTTTAGGGTTTATCTTGGTTTGTTTTTTGGTTTTTTTTATTTACCTTGTCAAGAGAATTGCTCTTGTCACTGTGTCTTTCTGGAAGACTGTTTCCTGAGTCTGTGCTTATAAGAGAGCCTCTTGAGTCAGCATTCCTCACACTATTAATATTTGGAGTTGATGTGGTATATGGGGAAGCTAAAAAAAAGAAAACCACAACCCTAAACAACATAAAAATCTCAAACAATACATACAAGTCACTCCATAGTTCAGTCAGACTTTTAAAATCACCATATGTTTTTAAGAAGGCAAATAATTAATTCCATTTAGCTACTTTTAATGAAGACAAACGTATTCTAGAATTTCAACAAAGTATATATGTAAGCACATACACACAGACTTACATACCACTATGTAGGTATATGCATAAAAATATGTAGCAATACATTCACACTTCCATGAAGAAGCATGTTTATTTAATAATAATAAAAAAAACCCTTTCCCATTTTTTTATATCTTAACTATCACCTTTGACAGAGAGAAAAGCAGCTCTGCTCCAGAAAACAGGTTTAGTTTCATATAGAACAGCAAACCCCAAAAGATCCCAAAAGACATGTATATGTGATTTCATGTACAGACTGAAAAAATAAAACAGTTCCTCTTTAATTATTTTATTTTACTTTTTTTTAAAGTGCTTACCAATGCCAGAGATAACACCAAACAGATCTTTAGGAAGATTGTTATCCAATGTGTTTCCTGATTTTTGTGGTGTTACTAACTGACTTGCAGTTGGCAAAATCTGCCCATCATCCTTTGTGCTCTGTTTGGAAAAGAGAAGAAAATGTGATTATTTTCCCATATTATGGACCTAGTGAATATGACATATCTTCTAGAGAAATATTTGTTAAGTATTTCTTCTTTAAATTTTAATTTCTATTAAATATACTCAAAGGAATGAAGGTGTTCATATATTGCACAAGCTTGGGAATTCCCTAGAACTTAAAATACCTTAGGAAACAGTGAAGAAATGAGCATTCAATTGAATTTTAAACACTATAAAACAGATATTTCAAAAAGGCTCACATTACTTTTATTTCAAACACCCAAATATTTATTTTGTTGGAAGACTTTGGGAGATTTTTTTCTTAATACTAAATGGAACATAACAAGATAAGGACAAAAGTGAAATACATGAATAATTAAATCTTAGATTCAATAAGTGTGTGCAATCATATCAATATATATCCTTCACAAATTACATTTTAATTAATTGTCCTGTAGCCCTCTTGCACTATAGCTCTTTCAAATTCAGACTCCTTTAGGGTTAAGTTTTTCTCTAATTTCTAGAAAATTACCAATCTTTTTGTGTCCATTTGTTTCAGTGTTAGGATTGCCTTGAAAAATTGCAGATTTCTGAAGCTTAGGAAGCTCCTTCTTTTCCAGGAGTACGCAGTGTTTCATATACGTTACCAATAAATTATGATAAAAACAATTCAGAATACCAAATAGAAATTGTCACTCACATTGCTAGAAGGGTTAACAGGAAATGGAGACACATCTTTCACATTGATCCGCTGAACATTTTCTATGAGCAGACCAAAGAGTGGCAAATACATAGTGGCTATTCTTGCTTGATGGCCCTAAATAGAGTTTAACAGTTCATTTAAAAATTACAGTTTTAATTTTTAATCACCAACTAGTTTTAATCTATTCACTACTAAATCACAAAAAAAAGCACTTAATAAGTATTTGCCAAGACAGATCTCACATTCATAAATTCATCAATGGCAAAAGCAGTGATCATCACAGTATTTAATTCTAATTTACAGAAGATCAGCAAATTTTATTTACTGTCTGAATATTATGCAGAAAAACTCCAAAATTAATGTCATTTCAGCTAAGACTAACCAAGTAAAGCAATATTATGTTAACTTGATGGATTAATGATACTTTCCATTACAACTTTTTTGGCTTCTCCACAACACCACTGATGTTAAAAAAGAGTCAGAAAACTAAAAATCACTCAGAATTTACCACCATGACTTGTAGTTTTCTTATACCCATTTCATAAATAATAGATGATGGAAGGACAGCTGCAATATATTAAGAGCTAATATTTAATGAAATGAAGAGCTTAAAACACACTTGTAAAAATCTGATTACTTTAAGCACAGAAGTTAGAGTACACTGTGCTAAAATGCAAACCCACATATAATTATATTAAAAGGTGCTTTATCATTTCATTTGGTAAAAAAATGGAATTTGCAGATTGATTTTGAGACAATTTTCCCCACAGTGTGAGCAGAAATAATTTGGCTGAAAATTAACAAGGGTTTCTTCAACGAAAGAAAAAACTTTCTGTATGTGTGCACACCTAAACTTTATTATTTGGTACTAGTAGCATAGCAATAGACTTACCCTGGTAACATATCTATCATCAAAAGAATGCTTTATCATCAAATTCTTGAGCACACTAATGGCAATCTGCCGCACATCTCTGAACTCTTGTAAGGCATTGCCCACCTCCCTTAGAAGCAGTCCAACCAAGAAGTGATTTTTACAGAATTCATCAGTTAATGAATAGTCCAGCTGAAGGTCTGGAAGTAAAATACAAATTTCACATAAGGAATGGCTTTATTTAAATCAATTTATCAATCAAATTAAGGCTGAAGAAAAACCCAGCACATCAGACACAGCAAAGTCAAACTGTTCCCTCTTCAAAGTACTTTTCATGTAATAAAATAATTCAGTTCATTTATGTATTGAATTTTTGACATCTTAAGAGAAATTTCAGCTTGAAGGGCTCTAAGAACGTATATATGTTTACAATGTCAGCTGAGGTGTCCAAGAGTTTCTCATGTTCACTGTCACTGCTCAATACAGTAATCAAAAACTAGATGCTAATCTCAAAGCATTTCTATTTTCCAAAGAACTCTCTTAGTAAGGGAATCCCTTAAGTCAGAAAGAAGCCTATCTGAGACAGCACAGCCATTATACAGACATTTTACAGGCGTTCTTGTAACTCACTTAAGAGCCAGCCACATCACCTGAGATATCTTTTGATCAACACAGCAAAACACAGCCAGAAACACTTCTGATAAAGGTCTTCTTTCCTGGCTGAACATCTAGTTCCCAGGGAACATTTTATATTCTTCTCTGTTGTGCAATCAGAAATACTGTCTTCTCTGGATTTGCTATTTTTTAAGCTTCCCTAAGCCAGCAGCTCATAGTCTCTTTTCTATGACAATATTTATGCAGTGTTATTATCCAAGACACTCCCAAAGGCTGAAAAAGCCAAAGACAGAAAGAAGTTCTAAGCAGCTGTTCAGCTTTGTGGTCTCAAATCTTGCTTTATCTTCCTCTACCTTGATCCAAGTGTTAATTAGTGATACTCAACTTTACTAACTAGCAGAGTCTAGTGAATAAATATTTCAGAAAAAAAAAGCCTATTCTACAAAAATATGTTAAGCAGGTTTTATTTGTTCCTTGTAAAAGCACCTTCCTCGCCTCTGTTTAGTGATTGCTGCTGTAGTTCAGTGCCTGGAAGAAATTAATGTGTCTTCACAGCCACAGAAGCAATAGCTAACATATGACTTGTTTTGGCACAAGACTGGATGTACGAGGAACCCAGCTGGGTTACACAGGGCTTTCATGACTGAGCTCCACACTCACAAAAAAAAAAAAAAAAAAAAAAAAAAGGACCATGAAGTGGAAGCGAGAACAAGCTACAAAAGAGGAATGTAGAAGTATTCAGGGAGAGTGCCAGGAAAGCCAAAGCTCAGCTACAGCTGAAACATCAATAACAACAAGAAGAGCTTTTACCACTACATTAGCATTAAACCCCTGAATAAGGAAAACATCGGATATTTGCTAAATGGGGACTGTGATTTAGAGACAGTGGGCTTGGGTAAGGATGAAGTACTCCATAACTTTGTTACTTTATCCTTCACTGGCAAGATTCCAGGCCTTAGCAGTCCAGAGACTATCCTCAAGAAAGACAACTAGCACCAGTGGATAAGGATCAGGTCAGGGATCTCCTGAGAGACCTCCAGTCATGCAAATCCACGCCACCGGATGAGACACTGAGAGAGTTAATTGATACCACTGGAAGATTGCTCACTATCCCCTTTGTTAAGCCATGGTGAAGTCATTTTTCAGCAAGTGATGGAGAAGATTGTGACTGAGAATGGCCAAAATAAATTTACCCAGGGTAAATAATATCTTAAGACTGGTCTGTTTTAAGGGGAGAATAGCAGATGTCGACATGGTCATTGTATCCAAGCTGGGACATTTCAGTCTATGTGAAGAGACACCCAAATGTGACAAATAACTATGTGGATCACTGGGCTCAAAATTTGGAGGTTAATGGTTTGTACCCTACTTGGAGACAGCTGCAAGAGGAGTTTCCCAAGGACTATCCTACTTAGTACTACTTCATCAACAACCTCAAAGGGGAGATGGAGTACACCCTCATGAAGCTTGTGGATAGGTACAGTCAATTTGCTCAAAGGACAGAGCTGCATTTCAGAAAAATCTAGATTCTACAGAAATGGCAATCGAATTCCATAAGGAATAATGCAAAATTCTGCACCTGGGAGGGACAAACTTCCTGCAACAGCACCAGCTCTGGAAGGACTAGCACTTCTAGAGAAAGGAAGGCCTAACATGATCAAAGCAGAAAATTGAGCTATAGACCTACTCAAGTCCCTTTAAACCTGAATGAATATGTGAAAAGAAGGTGACCGTGTCTTTCTTTGGAATGATTACTCTGCAACCTCAGCACTTCCTTTAACTTCCAAGGAAAGAACTGAAACTTTAAGCTTCTGAATTTAACAATTCCAAGCTTTCCATCATCTCCCAGATGTGAAGTTACACAGTGTACACATCTAATAATAAAAAGCTGACATACAAGAAATATGCCATACACTACTTTGGAAGAATTTACCTTGGTATCTCTGAACTCTGCCTTTTCCAAATGGCATTGGTAGATTCAAAGGTATATAGTGCTCATGATTACAGACTACCCGAAGAAATTCAAATTTGAATTCAAAAAGAGCCTGCAAAAAAGAAAGTATAAATTAAACAAACGATGTAGTCATTTGAATAACATATTAAAAATAAATTTCTAACACAAAACGGTGATTCATTTCAGTCTTGCACTATGCTGGATACAGACTTGTCAAAGTTCCACACGTCAGCACAAGCTAAATCCAGAATAACTCACACTTAACAACCGGTCCTATTTACTGTTCCTATTGCCCAAAGTTTACAACCCTGTTATGTATTGATGTAAGAAAAGTTTGGACACACAGCAGGAATTCTTTGGGCATCTGATACATGCTTTACCCACTCCAGTAAGTGTAGCTTAAGATATTCAATATCAATTCTTTCAAATTCAGACTTCTTGCACTCATGCTTTAAATTTCTGCTTAGTGTTGCACCCCTACACCCCACTACTTCTGTGATTCACACACTCTAGGGTGGCAAAATTGCACCTGAAGATAGGAATCAAAATAGGAAACAGTGGTTTGATGGAAAAAATGCTCTAGGCACTTCAGGGACTTCTAATGTAACCGAGAAAAGGCCTGAAGACTTAATTCAGGACTTAATCCCCATGCATGAAGAAGAGACAACACCTAAAAATAGCTTGTTTAAAAACACTGAGTACCTTCGGATCTCCTGGGGCAAAGCAGCTGATGTAGTTATTGATTTGCTTGAAAACAAAGCCTCTATCCATAAAAGTGAAACACCTCTGGGGAGAACAAGTAAAACCAAGATAGAATTGATTTACTACTGTCTCTGCATTCAGTGATTATATTTCTGTATTTATTAAGTTTATTTTCCAAACACATTATTGACATTTCAGTTTGAACATAAAAAACAATAAAACAAGCAAATTAAATATATGCGTACATATATGAATACCAGATTTTTCCTTAGGAGTGCTGATCCTAAATTACAAATAAAAAGCAGTTTGAAAAGAACTCTGTCTTAACAGAATTTAAAATGTCATGCCACTAGAAGTTTTATCTACCATTTCAGTTCCCATTCTTTTTTCTCCCTTGTAGATATTATTGGCTGAAAAATGAAAGACACTGAAAGTCTTTCCACATAAAATGCATGCAAATAAAGCAGTACTGAAAATTTTTGCAGGACTTGAAGGCAACCTAGATGATATTTTTAAAGGGAAAAAAAAGAAAAATCAAAATACATTCTGAATAAAATATAAATTAATTTCTTAAATTACCAAATTTCTGAATGGATGTCATCTTGGTTACAGAAGATACAAATTATACTTCAGTGCATTTTAACATGGACATAAAATTATATTTAAAAGGCTTTATGCATATTCAGCTTTATATGAGTTGGCTTTAAGATTTCACAAAATCCATACAGAAGCAATATTATTGAAAGAACAACCACAGAGTCCAAATCTCTTGTGTACTTACTTTTATAAAGGCAGCCAGGCTATGGTTGGCGTTTTTTGAGGCCTCTGGATTGTCTCTGTACTTCTGAGTGATGTGTGGCATTAGCATATTAACAACTGTTTCCACTGCATGATGAAAGGAGGCAGAAAATCTCTGGTTTCTCAACAGCTAGAAATTAATTCAGATTAAATATGGTTTATAACACTGGAATATATCAGCAAATTTACTTTAGATAACATGTAGATAACCTGACAGGGAGAGAGGGAACAGTTTTTGAACTTTCTCATTTTCTAGACTGAAGAGGGAGAAGGATCATTTGTTTAAAAGAAAATATTATAAGGCGCACTAGCATCTATTACTGAAATTCAAGCAAGTCTTTGATGGCATAAACCACATGTATAAAAGCTTCTAAGCATAATATAAATATAATATTAATATTTTTATATACTGCAATAAAAAACACAAGTTCAAGAATAAGAGAGGATCTTTTAAGTTTACCCATCTTCCTCTCCAAAGCAGACATCAGCTAGTTCACATACACTAACTACATTATCAGACAGTTTTTTCTGTCTTGAAAAAAACCCATTTTTTACTGTTCTGCAACTATACTGTTATAACAGCTTTCATCATTGAGGAAATTGTCATCCATGCTTCTTTCTTTCTCTTACTCCTCCGCAACTTCAAAATCTCGGCTCTTCAGGCATCAGAATTTTACTCTCTGTGTTTTTAAGTTTCCATAATCAGAACTCTTTTCTCTTACTTTTTGGTAGTTTGCCAATTAGCTTAAAAGATTTCCTCTTCATTCATAATTTCTTTCTTTCCACTCACCACCTATATTATCTTCATCAATGAATCTGTGCACTCTGGCAAATATTGGTCAGTAAGTGCTCTTCAGCTTTTTGGCACTGCAGAGTCTCTTTTGTTTCCCTACATCTTACAACCTTTACTAAAGATTCTGTCTTTTGTCTTAATGACATGTGGTGTGAGGCTGATGACATTGACAAAAATTGTTTCAATTGTACAGTCATTATGTCTTTTCTTTTTGAAAACTGAAATCAAAGCATACATGTGGTTTAAGTACTTTTATTTAAATAGTTTTTTGAACTACATTAAATGCAACATTCCTAGACAGAACAAGTAACTGTCAATGCCCTGCATAAATTTGCTTCCTTTGTGTTTGAATTGTGGTCCAAAACCTCCAACTCTAGTTTTAAAGAATTTTAAAAAATAGACATTAGGGCTGAAAAAGATCCCTTTATAAATATAAACAGCACTCATGCATGAAATAACAAATAAGAACTAAAGATTGTGTTGGTGAGTATGCCAGTGTCCTACAATGCCCTTGTAGCTTAGTCTTTGTTGGACAGTAATTAAACATAATTCTTGCTACAGAAGTAATTTTGCTGCACATAAAAATGCATCTTTTTGATGGATATCATAAGCAGGAAATATCTGAGTGCATGTTGCATTTATTACATTAGCTAGCAAGGCAGAAAAGATCTAGCTAAATAATTTATATTTAAGGAGCTTGTAAATCAAGAAGCAATGTTAAGGGGTGAGAACACTTGCAAACTGTAGTAAGATCCTCTCTCTTTCACATTACAGAGAAGGTGACAATGAGGTTAGTTGAACTGGGACTCGAACTGTACTGATCATACCACAGAGTATTAAGTGTAGAACTGTAAAGCTTTTTTCCTGATCATTGTACAATTATTTTTCCCACATGTACTTCAGACTTCCAGTGATATTCTAAATACACAGTGAAAATAGCGATAACAGTATCACAACAATCTGATACGTTACTCAGCTGAGACTATGTTGTATACTTGAAACTTTCAAGACTTGTTTCAATCCAAAAGTAAATAAACTAAAAAGTTCTTGCCAATGCAAAAAACACCACTTACAGGCTAAGCTTATAGAAAACTGCATGTCTGAAGTTTTGCATTCTCCTTCCAGTGTACGCAATAACACAAAATTAAGTATTGATACTTCTTACTACAAACAGAAGACTGTAAATTTCATGGTTCACTGTTCTCAGGGGCATTTAATATCACAGCTACAGTACTGCTCAGGAAAAAGCCCACATTTTTTTGGCTAGAGCTTACACCGAAGTCCACAGTATTATCTACTACTTCTAACTTCTTTGTACCACAGGAATTACAAATTCCTAATAGGGAGTCTGATGATTTACACAGACTGCTCTACTATATGGATTTTAAGGGTTTCTATTCTTTTATACTAATGTTGAATCCAGACCTGTAGTTTTTTCCATCTAATATTACAACTGATTTCTCCTGCTGCCTCTTTCTCTCCCTTTCTTTCTAATATGCAATAAGAAATGTGATGGGAGAAAGAAGAGAGCATATAGATCTTCCTGCGAGTATCTTTTTGCAGAAGTTGACATACCTTCACTTTAGAGTTTTCTATCAAATGCTGAGCCATTGACTTGATCAGAACTTCAAAGAAAAACCATGAATACTGTAGAGAAAAGAAAACATTCAGTAAGATTGCCACATGTATTCAACAACTATTTCAATACACTTAGTTCCTGAGCTTCAGTTATGACTAGATAAGAACAGAGCATAAAGTACAGTTCAACACATACCTTAAGTAGCTTGTTACTTGTAAGAAAGTCAGCAGATGGCTTTAAAATTGTTGTCATTGACTTTGTCAACTCTTCATGTACTGTCTTATATTCGGAAGCAACATACGGTTCTGCTTTATACGCATACTTGGGGAGGAAAAACAGAATTAAATATGAAATTATGGTGAAATACTAAATAGAGGCAACTGAATTTAAATATATTCTTTCTCAGGGAAATAAAAAAAGGAAATATTCAATTTACTTTTACCTACCTTCACATAAGATCTCAGGTAGCTATCCAAGCCTTCTTCATGACACTGAGCAACAATATGGATAATAACCCTAAACAGAAGTCAGAAAACAAGTAAACCTCTAAAGACACCTGTGATTGCAGCATCAAAAATGGTACTCAGTTATAGATTTATGTGATAACTCAGTCATCATGTAGACTCTATGAACCCCTTAAAATTATTTACCTTGTCACATTGACTGCTACTTCCTCTTGAGTTGCTCTCGTGAGAACTCTGAACAACTGGTTTAGAACAGTTGGCAGGAAAGCTATCATCACATGGCCTTCCATAGCATGAAGGCTCTAAAAGAGAGTAGCAATACTGTCATTCCTGTGAATCAGCAGCATTTAAATCAAAAATTCTGAAACCATAAAATTTATTACAAGTTTTTTTCCAAAAATACAAGCTGCTTGCACCACTCAGTGTTTATTACCAAAAATATGGCATAGAAAGCAATTGAGGATATTTTCCAATATAAATATTTAGTAAATGTTTTCTACAGGAAAGAAAATTAGGCATACAAGTTAGGTGTTATTAACAGCATTTAGAAGTACTTATTTTTACTTTTCCATTTAAATGCTCTCTAGGTAATGATTCTGTGAAAAGTCTGTCCATGCACCCAACAGCACACTGAGACTGACACTGGTATATTTTGGTATTTCATCCACCAATGTAAACATTTAGCAAATAGAAGTTCCACAAAAACATGCAGATTTCTTACCTGTGCTAAGTGCAATATTAATTATACTAGTTACTGCTAAGCAATAAACTAGCAACTATGTTAAAACCCAGGATGAACTAAAATCCCTAACTACTAGAAATTGAAGACAGTGAATTATTAATGACAATTTCTTCCTGATATGCCTTTGCATTCCATCACATGCAAAAGATCCTACGGACATAACCACCCCAACAGAAAAGACAGTGTATGAAATTCATCCTACAAAGTATTATGCCATAAAATTCCCTGGAATTAAAGGGGAATTTGATAAAAAGAATGTATTTGATGAACATGCATGCAGACAACAAATGTCAAACATTTCCATTTAGTATTAGATGTTAAGCAGCTGTCTTGTCTCTGACTGCATGAACGTCCATGCCATTCAGGAGACAAAATGGTCTTTCCTCCTATGTGATCTGTGTCAGAAAAAAACTGAATGGAAACCATGGATTCCATTGATCTAATCCTAAAAGAGAACTGAAGAAGTGGCAATGATGACCTTCTAAGAAAAATTTTAGAAAAATCAAGAGTTGTAATTCCTCACAACTTCCACACACAGTTCAATTTGAGTATTTTGACAAACTAAGCCATTAGTGTTTTGAAATTACCACTCATAAGGCTGACTGTTACTGTCTCATTAGTTCTTTGTGGTTTCCTCTTCCATTGCAATTGTAAATTTATTTAAGGCAGAAAGTATCTTTGTGGGTTTTTTCCACAGCATATTCCATTAATATGAGTCATAGTCACAGTACTAATTCTCACACTGAAAAATGAGACCTATAAAATGTCTGAAGCTCCAAGGTTTTGCAAAAGCATAAATGAATATATAATATTAAATGTATATAAAATATATATATTATGTATTATGTGGATATATATTATTATAAACATAATGTGTAATATATATATACACACACACATACATACATATATATATATATATACACACACATATATATACACACATATATAATCTGTTATTCACTGCCATTTTATACCTTAAGATATTTTACAAGATCAGTTCCTAGTGCACGAGCTCCGGATTCTGTTTTCTGACAGTACTGAAAGAAATTATGCAAGTGCTGGTCCTGTCAAAGACAAACAGAACAACAAATAAAACAGTATCTAACATTACTATCTATAATCTATTAAAAATATCTCTATGCATAAACACATATCTTTGTCCATAGATTCAATTTTCAAAAATAATAGTGCACTATTCTAAAGACTTACTAAGTCTTATTTTTTTAATGAAATTTCAAGTGTTTTTTGAATACCCATTTACAAAATGCCACCTATGTTTGCTTCCTACTGACATGCAGAAAATAGCATACTTAATTATCCCAACCAATCACAATATGGTCTCTGTGAAAAGGTCTAACAAGACTCATTGCTTTGGAGATATGTCAGTAAATAGCTTTTATACAACTATGACCTCTCATCTAACTGGAAAATTCAGACTGGAATTGATGACAAGAGACAAAAGGCTCATGTTTTGAATAGCTTCCATTTAAGATCTTCTGTTTTTCACATCTGATGTAAGAGAAAGAGATCATGAGAAAAGCCCAAGAGACAAAAAAGAGATGAGCACAGAGTTTAAGAATCTTCCCATATATTGTATTTGCATACCATAAACATACGTAATTCCTAAAAAGTTCTCTAATTAAATTTGTTTTATAACTCACCTGTGTATACACAGTTGACACCAGATGAGTGGATATTTTTAACAGTTGTTTGCCTCCATCTACCCATTTAATTTCAGGACCGGAATGCTGCACACACACACGAGGGGGAAAAGGAAAATAATGTAGCAGTATATTAAAGTAAAACAGTTAACAGTACCATTAACAACACTTCTTTCAAAAAGAAAAAAACAGGTTGAAGAAATGCAGTGTGCAATGAATAAGGTCATAAAAAAAGCAAAATTATGCAGGCAATATTTCCAAAAGCATTTATGAAGCTTAAAATGTTTTTTACAAGTCCCACAGTATTTTCCTTGATGGCTAACAAAATTGATTCTCTGAGAGTCACAGATTTCATGTTTCCCCTACAACTCTGCAAAGAAACTTCTGACTAGAGAGAAATATTTACTGGTTTTCTCAAAAAAATAACTCAGGGATTTCCACAGATACAAGGTTTAAAACTTAACATGTGTCACTGATAGGTAGCAGCCAGTCCTTCCTTCTCATCCCATTTCCAAAGAACTGAGAATGAGAATGCTGACCCTGACAGCCAGTTAGGGAAAGATTTTATTGCTAAATCTACATCTAGTCATATTGGTCCTATCCTTCTACCCATGGGCATGAGCAGAGACAAACAGCAGAGGCATAAAGAATACACCTACGACGTGAGAAGATGAAAGATGTGAAGGAGACGATGGTTGGAAAGCTTACAGCAGAGTTTAAAAAAGATCAGGTGGTAGAACAGGAGGAGAGCAGCACCTCTTGCTGTTGATTTTAGGTCTCTTCCTCCAAAATTAGACAATTTTGTCTCTGCATTTCAATCTCTTTGTCAAATTCCCTATCACATTTTTGTTTTGTATCCTCCTTGGTATGATTTTTATTACTACAATTATGCAAGCTTTCTGCCTTGAAAAATACAACCATAAATTTTACTTGTGAAGTATAGAGATCACAAAAATCAAGATGTGAGAATAAGACTTGTTCAGGAATAAAGGACTTACTGAAAGGAGACAGCATGAAATGCTAAAAAAAATTTAGTAAAGGACTTCAGATTATTTGCATACCTTCATAAACTCAAAATAATTTTAAATGTTCAAAATTACTGTAACTTTTAGTTAATTATTACTATAGAAAATGAAAGATAAGCATTTCTTAATTATATCAGCTAAATAACAACAGAAGTAAGTATGTAACAACTTTCTGATTTGTACAAGAATCTGACTCAACCTGCCCTAATACATTTTTTTTGGTTTCCCATGTCTCTTTGGGTTTGTTTGTTTCCTCTAAGTCAGACATTTGACTTTTGCTAAGCATTCCATTTCAACTATAAAACAAAATAAATTCTACTAGAAAATTACTTAAATCTTATCAGCAGACTGAGGAATTACAACCAAGCCTTCTCTCCACAATGTTTGGGTTCTTTAAGATTAGAGCCATTTTCTACAACATACCTTTCCAACGCTCACTTCTTGATAACTAAGATAGCCCGACGGAAGATTTGCTGACACTGGGATTTGTTGCTCATTGGTGACCACTCTTCCATCTTTTATCAAAGGAAGCCAAGAATACCCAACTATAGAACGTGAAAGGCAAGTAATTTTAAATATTATGAAACTTCACATACACCCTTAAAACAAAAGTCTGACCAAATAATTCTGACGTGTAATTCATAAAACAGAAAATGCTACTGTTCAGGTCAAATGATTTGAACTCCAACAACTACAAAGCATTGAAAGCACAAAGTAATTGTCACTGATTTTGAAAAACACTGTATGTTTGATGGACACTCTAAACTAAAATTTGAAACATTTAAATTGGGAGAAATATTTTATTAAACCTTTCAGTCAATACTTTGTAATTAGAAAGCATTATATGGATCACAAAAATTATGGGTTAGCAGATAAGCGTACTTCAAATAAAATTCCCTAGTAATTACTGAAAGTAAAGCATTAGTGTACAAACCTTGTGTTTCAACAACATCTTTCTTCTTTGTAGTCCCTTTGCTTGAATTATCACAGCTGACATGGTAGAAGGTGAACAACAAATGGTGCTTTTCATGTAACTGAGTGGGCAATTCTATTTTAATCTGAAAGGCAAAGAAATCTCTGTAGAAGTTTTCAGCTAGAGCACTGACATGTGTTACTGGTTCTACATTTAAAAAGCAATTCTGGGTTGTATGTTATTTGAAGCTAGACCACAAATCAAACACACAAAACTTTAAAGAAATCCTTAGAAAGGCGACCTGATTTAACTGAGAGCTTTGCAATCCTCTAATATTTTCTTGTATTTTGAAACTTACATAGTACCAGACCTGGGAAAAGTTTCCTCAGAAAGGCAGCTTACCTCATCATAAAACTCTGGATTTTGATGGTGATGCAGAACAGCAGCAAATGCACTTCTAGTAAATACTGGTCCACCAGGCCTACCGTAGATACACTAAGAATAGAGAAAAGGAAAAAAGAACAAAAAGACCCTTGATCCTTTTTTACTCTCAGCATAGAATGTCTCACCCAAAATTTCAAATATTTTAACTTGTGTTTGACTCAGTTTCTTGACATGATGTTTAGTCTGCCTGCTGTGCAGTAAAGCTGACACTGTGATTTTACTTCAGGAATTGAAATCATTTCTCTACTTCTGTTCTTCCAGGCACCTTTTAAACACTGTGATAGCTCATAAAATGGAGCTTGGCTCTGCAGTTGATATAAATCTTTAATGTTTTAATTTACTGAGGAGCAGGTATAAACTACCCTTTGTTTGCAACAAGTTTATTCCTGGAATTTTAGTAAAAAAATATTAAAGACATGAAATGCTCTGAGGACTCTTTAGAAATCTCTTTTATCAGAAACAAGCAAGCCATCCAGAAGTTACTCTAAAGCCACCATCCCAAACTAGATCAATTAATCCAGTACTACTGTTACTTAGCTAACTGCTCACCATTTACTTCTATTAGCCACAAAAATGAAAAGACTGACCTTCAAAGGCAAAGAATCCTCTTCATCAGAATCCTTGAACTCAACGCACACTGCAATATTTCTAGCCTAAAGCAGTAGTTAAAAACATAAACCCAAGCAATTAATCAGAAGCATCATCACAGAAATAAATATTTAAACAATCTTAACTAAATCTGAGAAAGAAGGTGATACAGGTTTCCTCTACTCACCTTTGCAAAAGACTTTTGACTGTCATATTTTAAGTGCTTTGGATAAACATAAAGATGATTGTTGTAGATGGTAAAAGGCTGAGTGCATTTTGGTATACAGGGAACAAACTCCTCAATTTCAAATGCTGTGAGTGTCTTGGTACTGTTTTCAAACTGTTTCATGGGAATGTATGATGAGTTAACGTAATCTGAAAATACATTGAAGAAAACAAATAAACTGAAGAGGAAAAAGCCTGAATGTCCATTTAACAGTGTTTGTTAACACTTACTTGGAAAATCTGGTGACACATTGTCAATTGTAACATCCAGATTTCCTAAAATAACAGGAAGTTTGGCCATCTTTTCAGGTCTGTAGGAAGGGAAAAAAAAGAAAACCACCTCAAAGTCAGGCTAAATGCAAATCACATGCCAGAAAAAAGGATAATAGGAAACAGAGGCAAAAGTAATATCCTGAAATAGGAGTATGAGAGGAAAGGTGTTTGAGGGTGCATGACTGATCTGGTCTTGCTTTTTGCCTAGATCTACAGTTTTCTTTTCCTTTAAATTCTCAGAAAAAAATATTAAAAAAAGACTTGACACACAGTATGTCAAAGGTCACGGAGAAGCGTGACTTTTTCTTTATTTAAATCGAAATGAAACACTTTGTCAAAGGCAAGTTTTGCCATGTAGCAACTCACTATCATTTGCATCAAAGAGAGAATCTGTAAGTAAGTTTTAAATCTCAACGGTCAGTGATAAGCATTCATGGTAGTAGGATATATCTGGAGAATAGAAATCAGCAAGTTTCTATCTCCTCATTTTTCTAGACTAACAATTCACCCTGCAAAAGCCACCAACTATAGATGTTATCATGTATCAGCTATTTCAGAAACATGAAGTGCAGGTATTTTCCATGCCAAAACCATGCAGAACCCGTTACTAGTAAAGATAGTCAGCGGTGGGATTTTTTAAAATTATTGCACAGCAAGTGGATGCAAAGTTTTCCCAAAAAGCAATCCCATGCTGTGAAGCAAACTTCTGGTGGGAGTTGGGATTCTAATCCCAATAGATATGCCTTAGACATTAGAACCCCTTTCTTACTGTAATTCCTGTGAAATACTGTATATGGTTCACAAACAGGATGCTGAAATAACCAAAAGCACTTCCTTAACTCACAAAGTAGTGTGGCAGGCTAATTTACTGTTTGTTTCAATTCCAGTAACAGCATTTATGGCAAGGAGTGTCAGTATACAGAGAAATTTCACTGCCACATCAAGTTCAATGAAACCTTCAGCCACTTGCTAAAAGTGAGCTAAAATATCTATTATAAACCTCATCTCCTTATCAGATTTGCTAAGCAAGAAGAAAGAAACTATAGCCTGGGCCTTTTGTGCTTAGTGATTGTTCAAGTTAATAGCACTCCTGCTAAATGTGCTGTACCAGAGGTACAGCAAATATTTGCAAAGCAGCAGAGATTGCTCAATTATTTTACATCCTATTCAATTAGGGGTTTAACGACTTCATGAACACAGTCATCTGTCAGTAATATACTCATAAGCCTTGCACACAAACTGATGAAGTCTTTAAGAATATTTTGTAAAAGAAAGATAATGTTCTGTTATTTAGGTGTCCTGAGACACACACATTCCCAAGGAAGGTGGACTGAAGACTTGCTTGAATCCCTTTCCCTGAGAGCCAGCATCCCCTGTCCAAGGTCAGGGAACAGATGATTTATGCTCATACTTGTTTTCCTTTGAGAAACAGAAGAGCATATTGTGCAAACATAACTCCTAGCACAGAGAAACTTCAGGATATGATGCTGACTGTATGTTACATGTGGGATTATACTTCAGTCCTGCCTGCAGCAGTCCCTAAACCCTGTAAAAGAAAGATCTGTGGCTTATCTGAAGGCCTTAATTATATTTATAGAGATTCTATATTTCATATAAAAGACATGTATATATACATACATGAAAATATTAGATGTTCCAGTTCAAGACCATAACAAAATATGGTGCAGCCTAGGGTTAGGAGTGAGGGGTTTCAGGTTAGTTTGTTTCTGTTTTTTTAAGTGGGAAAATCAGACTTACTTCCTGAAATCTGCTAACAATTTCAACATGTCTTCATTTGAGAGTTTATTACTGTCTTGTCTGAAGAGAGCAGAAAATCTTGCATTTTTGTCCAGGGTTCCTGAGGCATCTTTAAACAATGTCCTGAAAGTAAAAATCTTGCTTTCAGCTGAGTTTATGAAATTGTTGAAATTCATTTCAATTTATTATTACAGATCAGAATATACTGCACCATCCTTCGTTAATATTCATTAAACATTTAATATTCCTGTCATTGTAGATGAGTTTAACATATAAATAGCTCAGTCTAACAAATAAGTGTGAACCATTTCATCCTTAATAACATAAAAAATATTGACAACAGAAAACAGCTGTCAATATCAACAGTTTGAATAATAAATGTAATGAATGTTTATAACTTTTTTCCTACTACAGAGCTGAAGTGCAAGTTTGTTGGAAATCTTTGGTTAATTGAAAGCAAAAAAAGGAAATAATTTAAATAGCCCATTAAGTTTTACAAGAAGGGAGATGCAAAAAACCATGTGAGAGAAAAGTTAGGAAAAAAATACAGATTGACAAGATTTGTCCTCACCTAGCTGCCCACGCAAAAGGCATTCTATATTGACCTAATCTCTGGCATGCCTGCTTAGCATTCTTCAAAACTTTCTGTGCAACCTACAAGGGACATAAGAAATAGCCATATTTGAAAAGCTACATTTTTCTGAACCATTAGTACACAAGAAAAAAACCCACACATTGACACTGATATTAATTAGAAAATCTTCTTTAGAAGATTATAGATTAATCCTAAGTATGTGAGGGGAAAAACAATAATGCCTCGTAACTATTCATTTCAGGTTAAGCACAGCCTGCTGATTTCACAGCATTTCATGGGTGAAAACAGACCCATCTACACTTCTGATAAGAAATACTTAATTAAGCACGAGAAATATTATTGTACACAAGAATATAGATGGAAAGCTAGAGCAAAATTAAACTGTTTTTAAAACTAAAACTTCAACTCCAAAAAAACCCCCAGCATTTCCTCTCTTGCTCCCCCAACTATATCCACCACTCACGCTATGTACCGGAACACATTCCTGCAGAGTAAGCAGTACAACACCCTGCAAGACTTGTACTACAAATACACACAGACTATGGGGAAGAGTTGTACAAAGATCACAGGGACAACACTATGTATGGACATTGCAACGTTGTTCCCATTAAAAGTTTAAATTCTTGATTTTGTTAACTTTTAAATGAACAAAATCTCCACTGTATAGAACATACAACAATCAGAGCTAGAAACCCACTGGTTTGAGATGTTTGACACTGAGCTGAATCACTTGGGCCTCTCTTTCCCAGAAATCAGCTTTTCCCATGTGTCAACATGGAGCAAAACTCTGCCAAAGGCAAAACCACCTACAGAGTAGAACTTCCTGAGTATTATCCCTGATCTGTGCTGTTGATGTTATAAAGAGCTGATTCTATTAGTGTGTTTGAGAGAGCTCTCCATTACCCTTTCCTGTAAAAAGGGGGAAATAGCACTCAGAAGCATAAAACCTTGATAAGTAATGATCATTAAATCACTGTATTCAATATTTAAGGGGAGAAAATGTGGTTTGGGGGTTTTTTTGGGTTGATTTTTTTTTTTTTTTGCTATAAAATTTGCTGCTTCCATTTTCCCCTTTTCTTGTCCAGAGTAGTAATTTTGCAGGGAACTGGAACTTGCTCCCTACACAAGATCCACATGGAGGCTCATACAGCTGGTACTATTCCATTTTGTTTCAGATTAATACAGTGTAGTCACTGAGAAAAAAGAACAGAAGAAAAACTGAAACTAAGTGTTCATTTGTATAAAATTATAAGTGATTCAATGTCAGAAAGCAAAAGCTAATATAACCATGAGCATTCTTACTGTCTGCTACCATCGTGCAGGGCAACTACAAGTCCAGAACTCAGCATCAAATTTGGGAACACCTGGGCTTCCTTAACCTCCCCACATGGCTCAGGCCCAAGGACACCAAAATCACCTACACTCAGTTCAGGTTTATTTTAACTCAGTAACAGTTAACATCAAAACCAGACTCCTAAAATACAAAGCTGCTTGTTTTCCAACAATAGCTGGGGAGAAAAAAAACCTCACACATTCCTGGAAAAACAAATCAGTAGGCTGATCTATATTAAGGCCAAGTGAAAAATACATGGTTTTTTACATGCAGCTCAGCCAGCATCAAATTTGTAGGAAAGAACACTGTTGCCCTTCAGAGACTGAAAGTTAACTGTTTCTTCTTAGCTGAAAACAGGCAGAAAGTCAACAGTAGTTGACACTGCTTACAAAAACATTTTTCTCTTGTATGCTGCTCTGGCTATTTAAGCACAACTGCAAACCAAAAAAATTGAACCTCTGCTTCTTCCCTGACAAACGAGAAGTAGCAACTAACAAAACTTTTTGAAGATATATTTCAGAGAACATCAAAATGTTATGCCATCCTAGATTCCTGGACACTTAAGATGTTCCAGTGGATTATTTCCAGAAGTCATTTGGGGTTCTATCAAAGCATTTTATACATAAAACCAGGAGCTTAATGATCTCAATGGTTCTGGAGGAAAAAAACAGCAAGAGTGCAGATAAAGTTGCAGTAAACTATTGTCACCAAAAAGTGAGGCAAAGAAAATGTCATCCATGTTATACTAAGTAAGATGCATTAACTAAGAGAGACATACAGTTATGATCTATATTTAACATTTCACTCTTCAACAATTTTCAGCTCAACTTTCACACTAAAGTCCAATATTCTTTTGTCAAAAGTTTACGCTAAAAACATTCTAAAAATTACACTGTCACAATTATAAAAAGCGAAATAAATGCTCCCAATAAAATATTCCTTTATCTATAATATACTAATAGTTACTAGAAATAATGACAACTTACTAAATCAAATTATCCAGTTACATGAATTTACTATAAAACAACTAAGATTTTGATTTATAGTTACTAATTTGAAACCAATCTGGTTTGCCCCAGCATTTTTTTCACGCCACAGAACAAAATAACATACCTTTGATGAATCTGAACTTTTCATATATGGTTCAGCACAATGTGTAATACTTCCCTGTAATACCTTTTCTATTCTAGCCACAAGGAAGATGTCAGTATGAGGACATGTGACTGAGAATATTCCCTAGAAATAAAACAAGAGATAAATATAGAAGGAAAATGCACATTTTACATCAAGTAATAGAAAGTCAATGAAATCATGTAGGAAACTCGTATCCAAAATCCTACTAGTTCTTCAGGTTCCTAGCTCTTACCTGCTTTGGATATTGCAAGACAGTTTCATGAATGTCCTGAATTCTGTGTAAGCTGTCACCACTGCCATTCATCATTTGTTGAGATGCACTGGACAGCATGTGCCTTACTGAGGCGTGGTTCAAATCAACATGGAAATCTGCTGAAATCTTCCTGTTGTTTTTAATATCAAATAGTGACAGTGTGACAAAGAAAGGTTCTACCTAGACATTAAAAAAAGAAATTTAAAAAAATCAAGTGTCAGTGCTGGCATCTAGATCACTGTAAAAATGTGTATGAAAAAAAGATAAATAACATTTTCATGAACTCATATGGCCATCACCCTAGGTATTACTGACAACATGTAACAGGAAGTAAAAGAAAAATTTCTCTCTCCACCACCCAACAAAAATACTAGCAGTAAAGTTGCTTTTTTTAGGATTTAGGCCTTCGTTTTGATTTAAAGAGTAAAAATCCCCATAACATAAATTTCTCAATCACAGCAAGGAATCCCTGCCATTAAGGATAGTGCCAACCAAACATTAGGACACTCATTCCGAATTAACAGAAAGTAATTAGGTGAATTATTTACATTTGTTGTTGGTCCTTCTTCATTTTCTGCAACACAGCTTTGCAAATTAAAAGATAAATCATTACACCTTACAAGAATTTTTTTTCCAAATTTCTCTTCAAATGGCTTCACTTCTGGTTCAATACTAGAAAAGTCAAGTTTCTTTAAAAAGAGAAAAGAAAAATTAAGGTAAGTTTACTTTCATTTCAAAAGGATCAACATAAAATACTCCTGCTACCTTGTAAGAAGTCTAACCTGTGCATCTGGATCCAAGGCAAAAAGTTTAACTCTGCTTTCAGTTTTCAGCTTGATTTCTGCTTCTCTGGTACTCTGTTCAAAATAAGAAAAAAAGTCTTGGTATCACACTATTAAAGTGGGCTTTAATGTCATGCCTTTTTGTGTGATGTTCAGAGCTCCACACATTTTGATTCATGCATTCATTCCTCCCTTACTGAGCTTTGTACCTCCTTAGTTTACATTGATCAAACATGACTAAGCACAAAGTAAGAGCTTCTTCTCCTAATGCTTTTTTCCAGCCCTGGAAGTATAAAACCTTACATCAGCAACATATAACCTTCCAAGCTCATGGGAAGTACACTACAGTGTAATTGATATATCTGCCTCCTTAAACAATAACTCTCATAATCCTATTTTATTTAAATAAAAACACATCATATGCCTGCAGGTTAAAGCTCAGAGGTATCCTGAGACCATAAGATTGCTCAGGAAACAACAGATCACCTAAATTAAGAAACACCATCATAGCTTGCTTTCTTTTTTCTTTTTCTTGGTTGCTTTTTCTTTTTTTTTATAACTTTTTTTGAGCTCTCCTGCCAAAGAAGTGGTTTTCCTGTGGGTAGCTGGAGAAAACCCAAAAACTTCCAAAAGCTAAACCCCTTGCATTTAAAAGTTACTTTGCAGAGTTCACAGTACACTGCCTGGGATTTGTGGATACCTATCTATTAACAGTAAAACAAAAGCGAAGTGGAACAAAATAGAATGTGAAAACTGATGATATACATAGGTTACTTTTGTTTGAAAAAGGTATTATTTAAAGAGTATTCTATGATTTTTAAAGTCACAGGACATGACAGATGAACAGATGCATGTGCCAAAATTACCCATAGAGGAGAAATGCCATTCTTAAAGCAGCAGCTGGCTAAACAAGGATACAAAATATTACATTACAGGCAGGTGTTTCTTTTTGGATCAGTCTGTATGGGTTAAAAGAAGTTACAAACCCAAAATGCTCATCACTGACCATCAGCAGGAAGTGATCTACTGTCTACATCTGCTTTGCTGGAGACTGAAGCAACTTCTACTGTGTCTCAAGAGAAAGAAAAAGCAAAACAAAAGAAAAATCTCTAAGAGCTTAAAACCCTATTTTTATGAGAATAACAGGAATTTAAAAAATAATTTAGCTTTTATTACAGAAGAGAAACTGAGGTGCTATTTTGAATATAAATGCTCCAATGGTTTTCATTTACTTTACTTTGTTAATTTTAACACAAGAAGAAGAAAAGAGGAGAGTTGCTGTGAAAGAGACGACCCAGATACTCAATACCAGCAGAATACTGGCAGAATTAGCTTGATGAAGAACTAGTATAATTGAGAAATACATGAAATGTGAAAAAGTTTAAAGATGGCAAGAAAGCTGTGTGCATGTTTTGCAAAGGTAATATTTCGTGGCAAGAACTGAGGAGGAAGATTACCTAGCCATAGGAACTAGACAGAAACTGCTTCAGCTAAAGCATCTTGAATAGTTTTAGATTCTTTAGTGTTTTGTGCTCAAAGACCAGATGATTATATGCATTTTTGACTGACTGATCAGGGGCAGTTGTCAGAACTCAAGAACTGAAAATGCACGTTACCATGAACCCTGTCTATAGTACAGCAGTGGCTCTGTGATTTTATTTCCTCATCTGTAAAATGGAGACAATATTTTCCCTCCTCAAGGTATTCTGGGACCAATAACAGTAAAGCAGGTGCTTGAGAACACTGATCATGACAGTCACAGCTATTGCAGAGGTCTAATTTATTTTAAGATTCTAAATACAATAAAAACAAACAACCAAAAAAACAATCTACTACAAAACCCCTCCATTCACTCTTGGTAGTTAAAGTACAGATAAATGGAACATGAAATAGGTAGGAAAGACAGATTGAGATAGATGAGCGTGCATCTATGCACTGAAGTGCAAAATACCATCTTAGTTTATGTTATAAACTACCAGCTATCGATAGAAAAATGAAGGCTTGGAGATATATGTACTCACAAGGGTTAAACCCTTCCTAGGAAGTCTGTTTTTTCCCCTACTGTCAGGTGCTCTACAATCACCCCTGAAGGAATTTCTCTCTCCTCATAAGGATATGAGGTCAGCTATTGTGAAATTCTCCTCCTAGAACCAACAAAAATAATAGAGCAGCTATAAACTCTTCTAAAAGAAAGCCCAATGCCTTGCAAGGCTTCCACTGGGGAAAAAAGAATCAAATCCAAACAACAGCTGAAAAGACAAGGCAAGAAAGAATAAAGGACAAAAAAACCCCTCCAAACAAACATAATTTATATAAAGCAATCAAGTTAAGACACAAAGAATAATGCAAATGCCCATTACAATTCCCTGTAATTTTCCTCAGGAAAAAAAGGCTAGGAAGATACATTAGAGGAAATTATTTTGAAAGGCAGTGTTTAGTAAAGGTGAATGAAAGGGGGAAATAAAAAAATATTTTGAAGGAAACAGAAATGTAAATAAGTTATAACAATGGAATAAATAATAATAATAAAACATGCCAGTGCTTAAAGAGCAGCACAAAAATAATATTCTAAAAAATAATGAGTTTTAAGAGCTGCATGCTTCTGATCCAGAAGTTATGAAAACAGGAAGTGCAAACTGTAGTACTAAAACTATATGCAGGTGCTGCAGCCCTGAAGTAAAGTTTCCTCTGGAAGGAATATGGGTGATAAGCACTATAATAACTGACCATAAATAAAGAAAAATTTTCCACACAATAAGAGCATCCAATTTCATATTTATTTCTGAAATAAAATTTCACAGCCTCATGCAAATATGTTGCTTGATGCTTACAGCCCTTCCAAGGAAGCCTTGATTATATGCACCACAATCCCAATTAATTTCCATGCACAGCCATAGCTGGAGCTAGATTATTACCTAACAGCTTTTTGTGTACAGGTGCTAAATAGATTACAAAGCAGAACAGAAAGAATTAAGTCAGCCAACCAATCTGGGTGCTAAAAGGTTGTTAATTGTATTCTGACTGGATCCTTTGATATGTTAGCTACTGTAGTAGATAGAATTTGATTTATATTTAATAGAATTTGTTTGCTTATTCTCAGTTCATAAGCTGCACTACCTTCAGGAGGAGTTACTAGGTCAGGCAGATCCTCAGAAAAGAAAGGGAAAGCTTTCCAAGAATGGTCAAGCAAAAAAGTTTCAATACTCCAGGTTGTACCACACAGAAGAAAGAGTAAGAAAGTCACAGGAAGGAGTCTGGATTCTGCAGCTTCAATAAAAAAGGTCATCAGTTTCAGTTCTTGGGTGATTTAACAAAAATTTCTCCCTTACAAAACTCACAAAACCAACTGCAACACACAATTCACTGATTTAACTGAAACAAAGTCTGCAAATGGGCTGAAGAAGAGTTACTGTTATTTTCTATCTGGTTCCATTTCACTTCAAGCTTGTTTCTATCGCACTTCTCTAAGAACAAAATTGAAAAGCAAGAACCATGGCAACACAGGAAGCATCCATGGACCCTGCCAGTTCATTATAAACACAAATATCTTAAAACACAGTCACTTCATCACTGCTATTAAGCTGCTCTGGATTTTTAACTTTAAAAATAAAACTTGACTTCAGTATAACTAGATTTCTATAGAAACATTTTAACATTTACCTGAATGCAATAAACCAATACAAAATATAATGAATTAATAAAATAATAAAATAGTAAGACATGCTGCATTTAAATAGCATATTAAGATTTATATAGTAAACCTCAAGACAGTATCTTGTTTCCTTCCAAAAGCAAAAATAAAGAAGCTCAATAAGCACAAAAGAGCTTCTAAGCTTTCCAAGCACCACAAACTGACTGCAAGCTACAAGCCAATGCCTTACCTTTACTGAAAGTTCATGTGGCTAACTTATGTTTAGTACTTTATATCTCAAGTTGACATTTACAATATATATTACCTTAGCAATTTCAGGATAGTAGTTATCAAAACTACTTGATGAGCTCTCCAGTTTGCTTTGTTCATCATCTGAAAGTATAAAACCTTGTTTTAAAATAAATATAAAATTCCAAAGTGTTCACAAAACTCCATAGCAAAATAATTTATTTTTTTTAATCTCCTATCCCCTCAAAAATGACAACTGTTAACATAAATAGGCTATGGACAACTGCATCATTTTGATGCAGTGATTTCTTGAAAGATCTAACTGGTTACAAAAATCATTATAGTAGTAGTTATTTCTAATCTTACCAGAACACATCTTTAATTTTAATTTTGATTTCTGCATGGGGCAAGCAGATACTCAGTGCACAAACTTACATTACTCTTTCCACAATGCATTGTAACTTGATTTCAAAACAAGTTCCCTCTGTTCATTAGGTTCCCAGCTCTACTCACCAACAGTTACTGGATTTACAAAGCAACCATTCAGTTAGCTATAAACATCTTGCAGTGCTAAGGTCAACTAAGGAGCAGAGACTAAAATGTCTTTCCCAGAGTTAGATGCTTCTCCTTTTCAGATTTGCTTTTGTTGCAAACATCACACTAAATTCTGACAGTCTTTGAAGACTGTGATATCTCATTTTAAACTCTAATGATCCCTCTTGGTACTTTGTACTATCTATAACAAAACAACCTTCTATAGTATCTTCCAAGTTCTTCTGGATATGCATACAAGTTGGTTTCACACCAGTTTCCCTCCCCATCCACTCTCAAGAAGAAAAGTGAACGAGAGGACATCTAGATTATCCTTTTGTCACTGAGACACTGGTGACATACATTGCACTCCTTACAGATACCTGCCTTACCTATTCTTAAAGGACTCCAACAGAGAGGATTCTACACCCAAGCAGTCTATTTCAGTACTAGCAGGAAATATTTGTGGTCAAGAGAATTATATTTAGATTTAAGCCTCACACTGTAACCACGATTTCTACCTACAGTGACCACAGAATAGAGTATTTCTTCTTCAGAAGCATTTTACACATTTCAAAACAAGTCTATCCTAAGTTTCTTTACTTCCTTAAACTGCCTCAGTCCTGATTTCACATTGTGGGTACTACTTTTCTAGACTTAAATCAGTCTCATAATTATCTTCTGGACTTGACTCAACTTGAATCAATACAGAACAGTAGTGTTTTAATGCCCAGAAAGTCAAAATGCTCATCAGTTGAAGTGGACAGTAAAAAGGCCTGTAATTTTTATGACCGAGGAAAACAAAAAAATTTAGCCACATTAAAGCCTTTCTTTCCAAAATGCATGTAAGAAGACATGGTCACATAACATTAGCCTTGCTAGAAACCCTGCTTACCTTCGTGGGACTCGCCATTTCTTTTTTCTTGCATTGCAGCCTCAAAGTTAAGCTGAAGGATTTTGTTCAGAGTGTTTATCCACTCTTCCATTTCAAGTTCACTGTCTGCAGCTAAAAGGAAACTACTCTTGTCTTGCATCTTGAGCTCAAACGCGAAACGTCTGACTTTATTGTTCTATAAGAAAATAAAAGACCTGTGTAGCACTTCACATACTGTCTAACCACCATCAAAGAAAGTTATACATATTTCAGATATTCTATACAAAAATACAGTTTGGTATTTTGAAAAAATGTATCATAATGACACTTTTTTCTCTCTGACATTTGACCTTTATGAAGTTATTTGTAGCACTGCAACAAGTGCAAGTAGGAAAGAGAACAGCCTGTCTTCCAGTTTCCAGTCATCATTCTGCCTGCAATCATTTCATAAAAACCCAAAAGATGCAGTTTCCAAATATCAATTCTTTATGTACTCAGATCACCTAGAAATGAAGCTAACTAAGGTCTACTGAAAAAAAAAAGGAAACAAAAAGCACGAAACACTATTATATTTGAGTGACAACTGTTTGCAGACTGGGATTTTATACTGGAGGTAAAATTATAACCAACATCAACCCCAAATGCCCTGATATTGTTAGTCAGATATATATGAAGTTGGGAATCAGTTCCTCCTTTTTTCCTCAACCATTTCTGTCATCCTTCTCTGCACAATTTTAACCAGGGTTTCAAATGCCACTTAGTCTGACTCATGTTTCTGGGAATGAATTCAGAAGTCTTAAATGAAAATTCTATATTATCATCAATTTAGTTTCACAAATTGATAATGCATTAGACAAACATTGAAATAAACAGTAAGACAGGCTTAATGGTTGGGGGATTTTTTGTTTAAGTTAAATTAAATGCCAAATTACATATTAGTTTCACTGTATCTCAGATTCTTCAATTAACAGACTAACTACTTGTTGACAAAACAGTCAGCTTTCTACCAAAGTTTAGTTTCTGTCAAGCATACAAACAAAGTGTGGACTTTAGACCTTCTATCTTACCAGCTGAAACCAGTGCTGAAATAAATGAAAAATCCTGGGGAAAGTAACCTCTGTGTTTCACATTCAAAGTATAAAACTTTGACACAGGCAGTAGATGTCACAGATCTCAGCTTTCACAAAATCCTGAATTAGAGTAACAACACCTATACATATAGTTGGATGTGGGAATAGATACACTGCCTATATGATGTGCTCCACATCTCTGATCAGAAAAGTCTCTCTCTATATAATTTAGTAGTAAAATAAAAACCCCAACAAAACAAAACCAAATCCAAAAACACCAAACAGAATTCCAGTCTCTTTATTTAAGTCTTGGGAAAAAAAGAGATCCACTCAAATCAAAACCCCCAATCAAACAAAACCCCCCTATTGCACTTCAGCAACCCCTATTGAGATTCAGCATTTCTCTTTACAGAAGTTCTGATGGAGAAGCATATTCTGGTCCAACTTCACGTCTATAAGTGATGTCAGTGTTTTTATCTCAGGCATCTACAGTCTTTGAAAAAATAAGCAAGCAAATGCACTGAATGAACACAAAGCAGAAAAGTGCTATAGCAATGTAATAGGAACTTATCTCCCCTCACTAAAAATACTGATTCTGAAACAAGTAGTTTGATTCTGAGAACAAAAACTTGTAAGCATAACTACCTAAGAAAAAACATTTCTACGAATTCCATGTCAGACTACTTCAAAGTAATATGGCTGGGGTCTTTACAAAACTTTTCCTTTATTTTCCTCTTCTGTTAAATGGAAGTGCAATTTCTACTGTGTAGATACCACTTTTTCCCATTTAAGTTCTTAAATGCAAATTCAAGACCAGTAATAAGTAACAGTAAAACAATAAGGTCAGCCAGAAAGGATACAGGACATAATAAAGTTACACGTCTGGAATAGGTATGTTATATATATTTAAATAAATTTTATATATTATATATATATTATTTATATATTATAAATTTGATAGTTTAAATCAGCATTTACTTGACCCCCACCAAAAATTCAAGTGAAGGAAATAGTTATTACCAAACCCCTTTATTCTAGCCACTGAATGACTACTTAGCTTCTTGGAAGTGAACATTAAACGGTTTTGATTTTGCTAATTCATAACTGGTCTCAAATTTTTACATGCACTTTTGAAGACCAGGTGCCAAGATGAACACTGAGGGTACTGAACAATATAGTGTAGCATTAGAGACACAGCCAACTATAAATTTTAAAGCATCCAAAGTACAGTTTTAGTTAAAGATGACTGTATCAGCCCTACTTGCAAAAGAACAAAGGAACAGTAATACATTGTTTGTTTTAAAAAGCAAGCTTCTGGCAGAGTCTGAGGAAACTTGAGGTTAATTGGATTGAACTGATGGAACAGAAAGTATGGAACAGTATGAAAGTATGTATGAGGAAAAGAGATTTTCAGGTTTTAAATCTTAAAATGATAGAATGGTTAGAGGTTAGAAGGGGCCTCTGGTCGTCATTTCATCCAACACTCCCTCCTCAAGCACAGCCAATTAAAGCCATTTAGCACAGGATCGTGGCCAGGAAGCTTTTGAGGATCTCCAAGGATGGAGACTCCTCAACCTCTCTGGGCAACCTTTGCCAGTGCTCACCCTGACACTGAAAAAGTGTTCCCTGATGTTCAGAGGGATCCTCCTGTGTTTCAGGTTCTGCCCATTGCCTCCAGCCCTGTCACTGGGCATCACTGAGCAGAGCCTGGCTCTGTCCTCTTTGCACCCTCCATGAGTATTTGTATATATTGATGAGACCACAACCATGTTCAGGAACTACTTTTATGTCTGTTGGCTGGTTTTAAAAACACAAATTCATTTCAGTGGAGTTAGCCAGAATTGTATCTCTAAGGCAAAACAATTCCTGTAAAATTATATGTAGAACTTGCAATATGATAAAATGTATTGTAGTTATCAGATTTTCATACGAGTTATCTATTAAATGTGTATCCAAAAAACAATACTGCAATATTTGGGGAGGGGAAATTCCTCTGTAAAGTTGTTTAATCTCATTGTGTAAATCTTCAAACAACTTTATACTACAAAAATATTATTTAAGCAATACATTTTTTATTAAACTTCGCCTATTTCTGTACAAGTTAAAAAACCCCTAAGACCCACGGGGTTTTTCCAGGTATGCTGCGCCTAACAGAACAATTACATGCTGTACTATAAATACATAGCAGAATCACAAAAAAAAGAAAAATAATCTTTTCTTTGGCACTTTCTACAGACAAACATTTTACCAAAGCCCTTAACTTTTCAAAATAAAGAAAAGCACAGAAAAGTAACATTATAAAGGTCAAACAAAAGCATCTGGAAGGGTGTTTGAATTCAATACAATTCCCACAACAAAAATCCCACACAAGAAGCTATGAAAAACATTTTACAGCTCACACAAGAAAAAAATATAAAATTTTTAGATTTTTAAAATTCTAAAAAATCTGAAATAAACTTCAATTTTATGCTGTTATTACTTTGCCAAGTTTGGGGTTCTTTGTGCATTTGCCTTAAAATTTGGTCTGCTAAATACTTGACATCAACTAGTAATTTATGTTCTTTTCAGAAAGATTTCAAAAATTCAGTCTCCTGCCCTTCGAAATCCTGTTCATTGCTTTGGCAAGTGTCTATTTGTTTCTCTGCATAATAGGTACTTACCTACATTCAAAAACACAAATCTATATTTTAAACAAAATTTCACTTGCTAATAAATACAGAATAATTATAATTACCTGAACCACTCCCATACATGAATCTAGAAATATTGATCCTTTAGGTTCTTTTGATATTTTTTCATCTTTGTAGAAATTGAGATTATAGGATCCATCACCAAGCTGGATTAAGTGGAAAAATCTTCTTTTAAATGACTAGTGAAAAGAAAGGAGGGAAGAAGAACAGTGACAACACTAGTATTAACTAGCTTAATATAATATATTCATAATATATATAATCAGTGCTATTTACATAGTAGGTAGTAGAAAAAAAGCTTTTATTTATAGATAACGTAATCAGTATCTGCAGAAAACAGAAACCATTAATTAAAAAAATTAACTTATGATATTTCCACTAAAATTACACCAGGGAAATTTAGGAAAATTTAGCTCCTCCCACATACTAGATTTTTCATGGCCTTTTTTTCTAACCTATATATTATAAAATAAAGCAAGGTTTTGGATATATGAAGTATATACAAGCATCCCTCTTTCTTTTCATACATTTTTTTTCAGAACTAAAACAAATACCACAAATTGACCTCTCCAAGGCACAGGGATATTTAATATCAGTGTTCAGTTTTTTGTAAGATACTATTAAACTTACTCTCATTGTCACACTGATTGCACTATTCATGTTGCCTTTGTACAGCCATCCTTGTTTTGTTATTCCACCCTTCTGAGACCCAAGAGATGCTGCATCCTGGAGATGAAGAAAGGAATACAGGGAAAGGAAGAAAGAAAAAAAGAAGGAAACAGTAAAGGTAAATTTTTGCATCACAATCCATGTAGTATTTATCAATAATTTCAGAAGTCATTTTAGAAGTTGGAATAACTATGTTCATAACATAATGATAATAATAATAATGTACCATGAACTGAATAATATACCATGTCCCTGCTGAAATTCTATAGCTTTTCCATTAATTTATTAAAGAGCTGGGATGAGATTGACCTCATCTAACTTCTAATATGTAATCTGGCCACTTCTACAGGCTTTATCCACAGCCAACAGGATGATCCAGCCTATCGATAGCTAAATGTTTGTCAAGACAAATCCCAGTGAAAGAGGGGAATGAGCAAACAGTCAAAACTTAAAACATTTACTTACATTTACCTTGTAGTCTTTTCCACAGTGTAAGAATTTTTACCAATTTTTATTGCCAGAAAGAACAATGCAAACACAAAGCTTATCCAAAACTTCAATCAAGATTTCTCAAACCACTTTGCTCTACATACAGTATTTCAAAGGCCTTACTTTCTTAAGAATTTACAGAGAATTAATTCTTGATTTGGATCTGCCCTTTTACAGATCAGAATCAAAGCTTTTCAGAGAGAACAAGACTGAACTTGGCAGTGATGGCAAGTTCACAAACAGCAGATGCAATGCAAGTATCACACATCACACCCACTGCCTGTACACCACATCCATCTGCCAGTGGAGGGAACTGAACAACTACATCAAAAAACTTAGGATGTTAACAACTACCAAAAGGCAGCACTCTGCTATCAAAACAGATCAAAAAGACAGATTTATAAGTGCCACAGAATAAATATTAAATCACCAGTTCTAAGTAATCTTCTGGAGTACTACAAAGCTAACATTGCCATGGTTTCCAGTTGATGTAGCCCATTTTGAAACAAAACTATTAATGAATTAGACATGTAGGAGGATTTTCATCCATCTAGAGGAGAAATACTCCTGGTAGTTTTTTATTGAAACATTCAGAATTACTGAGCATTCAGCTGAAAACAAAATCACATAACATCCTTGAGTACCTCAAGTACTTTTTCTCATTCCTTTTCTTGGCTGTCAAGAAAACATGCGAAAACTGATTACATAAGGGGGAGAGAGTCACTAGTTCAACAATTGAACATGAAACCAAATCTTGGAATAATATGAATTTGTTTCTGGAACTGAATCAAGGAACATTCTGTAAGAAGTTACTAGGTAATTTATTTACAGCTTATTTAGTCTGTCTAGCTTGCATACTCATAAGCATATGCACATGTGAACTTAAAAAAACTACAAACAGAAGGCAAAAGATGCATCAATCTGACCTTTGAAAATTTATAGTCAGCTTGGTACTATTGAAGTTAGGCCCAGTAAGGATGACATGGTCATCAACAATCGGAGTATCTGATATAGTGGCCCAAAGGCATAGAGCAGAAACACTCAGTAAATTTTCATGTGTCCCAAAGAGTCTCATTTGTCCAAGCAACACAGTCGCCTTTTTTTGATATTTTCAAGTCATTAGTCTCCACTGCTGTTCTGCTACCCAGATAACTATTTTTCTTGTACAAGAATAAAGATACAGACACAAAACACTGGGTTTCCAAATATATGACTCTATATCACTCTTCACTTCCCCTGGCCTGAGTTATCCCCAAGGAAAGGGTGGGTTTAAATCACCTTTATAAGTGTAACACGAAGAGTAGACAATGAGTTATTGTCAAAACTTGGCACAGAACAACCAATGTTTTTCTGTAATTGCACGAACCATGCATAGGATCACCTCACATGACTAAAATTCATTCATTACCTGAGTTAACAAAAATTAAGATTTAACTCTATTAAGACTCCAGTTCCCAGGCTCTGAGGTGCATGATTTCCCAACTCTGTTGAGCTGCATGCTGTTTTCTAGTAATAAAACCGAGGGCCATTTGGGTCTCTCTAGTTACACCATTTCTTTGTGTCAGGCAGAATTCCTGCCTACAGAGCCAAAAAGCTACTGAATCTTTCCAGCTGACCATCTGTTAATACAAAGTAACCCAGGATCCAGTTGCTAACCCACGACTCTCACACTGAAAACATACTTCCTGTTTCCAACTGGTAAGGTAATTTCCTCACTTTTATCATTACGGCTGCACACTGTGCTGAACTTTTTAAAGTGATCTTTCCCACAAACTTGGCTCCAAAGTTTACTTCAACAGCAACTGTTTCAACAAAAACAATCCCATATCTTGATCCCGTACCGGACTGAAAAATTCCATTTGTAAACATCAACCTGATGGCCTGATAGCCCAAATGAGTTTTGGATAGGTAATTTTCTCCTTTTCAATGATGCATGATTAAACTAATCTTTATCCGATTTTCCTTCAATTTTTAATCACTTGTAGTTTTTTGTTTTCTGTCATTCTCTTAATAAATCAGCTTTCTTCAAACATAAACAAAAACGAAACAAAAACACCAACAACTTTCAATCTAAGGTTTGCATCTGTGCTTTTTGGCATAGAAAGATATTAAGAAACACCTCTTGAATTAAGTCTTCCCTTGATGAAAGAATTTATGGTCCCCCACTCTATTGTCCCACTAATTTCCCTTTTCCTCCTAGCATGTCTTTTTCTTGTGTTTATTTTTCAAGTTCCTCAAAGAGCAGCAGACCTCTCCTCCAGTGATTGTACTTCTGAAAGAAATACCCTGTTCCTGCCTGTTCTAGGAGGACACAGGCAGTCCTCTCTACTTACACTTCCTAGCAAAACACATACTACCTGCTAATAGCCAAATCATAGTTTTTCAGTGTTTAACTAACTCTACCCATAATGTATTTCCTTTTAAGAATTACAGTCAATTATCTATCCATTTAATTGTTTCGTGTTTAACTCACTGTTTTCTAAAACACTTCTGTTGTCAGAAATATTATCACAGTAAATAACACCAAGTCTTTTAAATCTCAATGTAACAGTAATCATAGTTATTCCCATCCTACAAATAGGCAGTTTTGGATATAGATGCCTAAAGTTATTTGTCCAAATATCACAGTGCAGATTAACAGCGGTGCTGGATAAATGACAGCCTGGACTCTCTGTTTGGTAATCTATCTACTCAGATAAATTCCCCAAACAACTTCTTTGTATTTAATCCTTTCATCTCATAGGCAGCAGTTCTGAATACCAGGAGTTTAGAAGCAAAGTAATTGTCAAGAGGTAAAAACCACAAAATAGAAAAATTATTTTAATTCTTGTTTGAGAAGTAAGAGTTCAAGTACTCATAAGAAAAGAAAACAGTGGCATTTAAAAACATGTTTTGAAACAGGGTGTGGTAAAAAATAAATCACAAAGATAACAGAGGCATTGCTGAAAAGAAGTCTTTGGCATTTGAAATATACTTGAAAATTACTTGACACTACACATCTCTCCTTTCCCTAAGTCAATGACACAAGAGAAAATATGTTGGAGTTTTAGTCAATTTTCAAAGCTTTTGTTTCCATGATAGCTCTCCAAGTCTTATCCTATACTCAAATTTGTGATGAACTGATTTTAGCTCACACTGTATGCTACACTGTCATCCATGCTGAAGTGTGTGTGCTGTTGATTCACCTGTGATTTTACTCAATGATTAAACTGCATGAAACATTTATCTCTGGAAACCTGTCTACATAGACACAGTATAAAACATATATTTTGTGACAGCTGAAGGATTATATGTCATCAAGTACTAAAACCTCAATTTTATTATCTGTCAAAACTTTTTCTAACTCACCTGACAGATCTCCAGAGAACAAGGTTATTTGAAAGGAGACAGGTAAAATAACTAATTTGTTTCCCAATAAGGTGGTTCAATCTAATCTCTGTTTTCATGTACTTACATCAACACTTAACCAAACTCAACCTCTACACACTCAACATTCTTCAATGAAAACAAGAGAAAGTAAGGAATTGCTATTATCTCACCTCATCTTTATCTGCTTCTTCATCCACTTCATATAAATGAACAGGAAGCTTGTCTGGCTTTGTCCCTTTACTACAAAAGAAAAAGCTTCTGAAGTACTAGGAATTTTGTGATTAGTTACATATTTTATGATGCAAAAATTAAGATGTTCTTTTCCTGCTGAAGAGGAAAAAAGCACAAGAATAACTAAGTAAAAGCATGTATTTTTCATTAATTCTATTTCTTAGAAAGTAATTTTCCTCATTTGTACATCTGGCCACCATGTCCCTTTTGTTCTGCTTGTCAGTCCTAATGTGTAACTGAAGAGAACACATGCCTTCTCATTCACTGTACTCTAACACCCTATGAGTAAGAATCCATACCTGAAACCACTGGCTCCTTGCAGGACCATGCATTTTTTAAAATTCCTATTTTGGTTTCTGTTCAGGGCAAGCGAAAACCAGATATCGACTTGTACAAAACCTGTGAGTAAATCAAAACTTTCCACGGGGGGGGTAACTATTTCTTAGCTGATAGACACAGGAGAGCAGTTAGGGAAGACATAGGTCTTCCAGAGCTAGGGTATTCAGAGTATTTAGCTACTTGGAGGCATTCTTAGAATTAATGTTCCAATCTCTATACTCTTCCTAGAAAATTTTGAAAAAGTGGGAAAACATTTCTCTAGCAGATGGTTTAGAAAGTTTGTAGCAGATGTCAGTTAGGCTTTTACTTTGAATCATCCTGTTAAAACCTGCTCTAACCATCTCAGTTATGTTCTATTCCCCAAGCTCCTAAAGGCAGTTCCAAAAGCTGCCTTTGAAGCAATGAAAACAGGATATTACCATTTTAGGTTCATCTAAACATTAGCCTGTTTTAGTTATCATACTTAAATTCACATTGTCAATGATACAATGCCTTGTTTTGACTTGCCTGTTAATAAGGCAATGTTATTACAGTACCTTCCCAGAAAACAGTTTAACATGATATTATACATTCAAGTTCATCAATTCCATCCAACAAGTCTTTATCACTTCTACTGACCATTAACCACAGATATAGCATATTTCAGTTTATATATTACACATATTAATATACTTCTCTAATAAATAAGTCTATATTAAATGCAAAGTTTCTTCACACTTTCAATTTATCATACCACTAAATAAACTAAATAACATACTTACTTTGGAAGCTGTCGAAACTCTCCTGAGTAATCTTCATATCTATAGTTAACAATATGCCAGTCTGAATTGTAGGTTTTGATGCACTGTTTAAATGAAAACCAAGTATCAATATTAACGGGAAGAGGATTAAAGGCATTCAGTGGACACAGCACAAGAAAACCTCTTAAGATATGTCTGTTTATGAACTATTATGGTTACATATCAATCTCTGAAAATTCTGTACACTTCCTTTCTTTTGCAATAGTCTAACGCAATCTAGCTCTTTGGAACAAGTTATATGTTTCAACAGAATGTTATCATCTGCTAGACATGTATTCAATAAAATCAGAAAATGGTGAATGCACTCCGCATCTGAATTAATCCTCTTCAGTTGTCCAAAAAGTTAAACCAGCATTTTGCTGCAGATGAAAACATGGCCAACCCTTTAGAAAACTCAGCTGAAGTTGAAGAGGTGATGGAGCCCTTAGACAACTCAGCACAAAACCAGACACCTTATTAAAATACAATATTCAGTTGTGCACATACTGATACAGAAAGCCAAAAACATATTTCCTTGAATTTATACTTCCAGTACAATTAAATTAATACTTAAATTTAAACTGTATGCTTGCAGTGGTTGAAAAGCAATTATGTCATTAAGTCCTGATCTAGATCACAGGAAATACCATTTTACTCCACCCATGTTGTTACAACATAAAAGTACTGATTTATCTTGGCTTTGAACAAAGTAACATAAAACTGACAAAATCTGTTGACAGAAACCATTCCATGCAAAATTTTATGTTACACAATAAACCTACATATACACAAACACACCATCCAGAAATCGTAAATATTTTCTTTATATTTCAAAACACAAGTTTAATACTTGCCAAGCAATTGTTTCAGCAGAAACTCATTAAACTTCATGAATTACCTCTAACATTCCTCCCTCTTCTTGTCTATCCTCTTAAAATTTATTTCAGAAATGTTTAGGTTAGGTATTAAGGGTATGTATCAGTGTGGATAAATCACTTTGATATAGATTCAGCTATCTGGAGCTCCTTCAGTTTTATTGGAGTTACAACAGACTGGTTTCAGATGTTAAAATATCAGCTTAAAGCATGTCAGTAGAAAATCAGTAGATAATACAAAAAAAGAGGAAAAACAATTGAACCTTTAATTCCTTAAAGGCTTCAAGATAACAATAAACGAAGAGCAAAACCAAAGGAATGCCAACATAAGCAAACAGTTCTGAGAAACTTTAGGGTTGAGGATGTTTCTTCTACATATAGCACACAAGTTGAAGAGTCATAATGAATTTTGGCCTCCACAAGTGTTACAGTTCTGGATACCTCTGTTCCAGCAATCTGTACAAGATTAGTATGAACAAAGTAAGAATGGCTGGTGTGAGACACTTTATCAGAAAAAACAAGTCACAATGATTCATTCCAGATTTACTAGTGGATCCAATATTATGTATTGAAATCACCCACGTTCATCTGGAAAAGCCAAAAGCATAATGAAGGTGGGGGAGAACCATCTGCAAAAGCCAATGACGCAAACAAAATAATTAAAAGCTATCCTGTAAAACTTCTTTTCCAGCCATCAATGGAAAAAATGCTGGGTTTTAACACTGAGTTTTCCTGGAAATTTTGCCTTGAAATAATTGACAAGTAAGTGGCAATAAATATTTAATTATTTTTCCAGGGTTTATTTTTCTGTTTGTTTTAAATGGTAAATGAAGGAGAAGCAAAACAAGTCAGGTATAATATTGTTACTACACACAGTCACATGCAGCTTCAGTATTACCTCATTTACAAACAGGCTCTGAGCTTCTTTCTCTGCATTTTCAGGAACTGTTGAACGAATGTATCGACTCTGCCGCTGCAATAATGCTGTCTGATAAACAACAAAAGCAATTAATGAAACTTGCATTTAAAAGGAAAATGACACCTTACGGCCACACTCAGTTAAACCACTATAATGAAGAAAAGCTCAGCAGAAAACATCCTATGAATACGATGTTTCAGAATAGCCAGTTAGTGAGAGTTTGCTTTCAGTCAAGCAACATGTTCCTTCTTTCACAATACAGGCAAGACTGGAATCAGTGAGAAATAGATGCCATAGGACAGTTTTTTCCACTATATTGTCAACATGGGGAAGAAAATACTGGAAAAAAAAGAATTTCACCACGACAACATAACTCCAACATTTTGAAGACAGACATTAAGGTAATGTTAGTACTACACATAAAAACTATTATTCAAGGAAGGTTAAAAAACCACACCAAAATAAAAGAGTAACTCAGCTGCAGATCTTAAGTGACAAAAAATGAGACTAGCGCTGTTTAACTGCAGGTTTAGAGAGAAGGTGTGGATCACTGAAGTATATATACACTTCAGCCTACTAAGTCAGAACTTATTCCTATCCTATGCCAGAGAGAACTCAGAGAGGCACAGGAAAGCTGCCAGAGAGCAGGAAATTTCTCTGCGACCATGAAATTCTGGTTCTCAGACCTGTGTAGTAAGCCTTAGGATACGTTTGTAAAGTGAAAAAGATGAAACTTAACAAAATCTTCAGGACCAAAAATGAAAATAACCACACAGCAATAGAACTTGTTTTTGCACTGTGTGGAAAGGAACCTCATAGCTTAGGCCATCAAAGATGAATAAGAGAGTTTACACAGCCAGGGCCTGGAAGGGGGTTGTGGTCCCTCACCTGTTAGTTACACTCCACACATCCAGGAAGGATCAGATAAAAATGTGACAAGCAAAAGCTCCACATGTTATGCCAAAAAACAAAGGGAGCATAAGTACATTACCTTAACTTATCTCTGTTGAGAGTCTGATCCCTCAGGTGATTGATTATCTTTGTCACTACCAAGGCCTCACTCCATTAACTGGGGAGGGTATTTAAGTAAGAATATTCAATTACAGTAAAGATTGAAAGGGGAAAAAAATAATTCCATAGTCATGGTCAACTCATTCATCTAAGTCCAGAGCACTAGAAGTGACAATGCCAAACTTCTTGGGTGGGAGAGGTGTGGAGGTATTAAAAACAAATACCACTAATCCCAAAACATTTCAGGGAACCAATGAACCTTGCAAACTACAGTTAAAAAAACAAAAAAACAAACTGCAAGAAGATACACATTTATATGCTATCAGCTTTTTAAAATGAAGTTTTCTTAATTCTAGAAATATCTTCAAACCATATTAAGAATTTGTTTTCACAAGCTATGGAAATAAAGACTTCGATTAACAGTAGTAAACTACTTTAAGACCAGAATTTCTAGATACTATTCCGATGAAATAGTCTAATATTTGATGAGAAATTATTTATACTTTATACAACATAGACATATTGCATGCAGTATTTCTATATATTCCACAATCGTACAGTTATACTGTGCTTTCCTAAAAAATATTATTTTAAGATAAAATAGAGTCTAAGGTGGCATCTTATCAGGCACTTTTCATGGAAAACTCATGAACCCATCAATCAAATTTTAACACTGTAGAATAATTTGGTAAAATTGAATTTGCTGAACATACTTTTAAAACATTTGCTGCTGTTACCCTGCTACACAACTATCAATACAATAGTAAGAGCTTTTTTTCTAGTTGTTCATACATAAAAAGATTTTATCTTAGTACTGTATCAATATCAGTGACAAAACGGAAGAATCTGACTTGTCAGTTTTGTTCATATTAGTAATTCTCTTAATGCATCCGTCTCCTTCTCAGCACATCCATCAGCTGCAGTAGTGCATTAAAGAGCCAGGAAATGCAATGAGTGAGGTACTGTGATTTAGAGCAAGTTCCTAAAAATAATTACTTAAGCAGCACCACAATATTTTAAAAGCAAGCATGCACATAAATACATGTTATATTCCAAAAGAAAAATTAGGAAACCAAGTTTTGTCTTCTCAACAAACTCTCTTCACAATTACATTGGCTGAACTGCTTTGTACGAATGAAACTTTTCAGCTCTCTGGGATTGAGTGATCATTTGATTTATGGCAGCATCAGGAACAAACAAAGTGTTTGTCTCATGCACTCAAAGAAAATTAAAAAACCCTTTCAATTACTCTGCTGTCAAAACTAAGGAAGGCCACTATTAACAGGAGTCAGGACTCACACGCACTTACTGAGGCACACAGCTAAGAGACTCTTTCACTGACTCTTTCAACTTTCTGACTGAGTCCCAGGGATTTAGGATATGTTGAGGTCTCAGAATAGGCCATGGCAGCAAGAACATTCCACCAAGTCAACCAAGGAGTACTTGCTACCCAAAACCTGATGCAATATGGATAGTGAACCTGTCCACAAGAAGTGCAGACTACAATGGATATTTTTTCTTTCACAAGATTGTGTTTTCCAGTGAGACTGTTACCATAGAGGCTCATGCTCCAGATGCAGAGACAGAAATTGTTCTAAAGACTCAGGGGAAAAGATGGCAAGCTGTATGTGAGATCCTGCCCTTAAAACAACCACGTGTCAGAAGTGACTTCACCTTTGCATGGGAAGTGTCAGATCCTTCATATGGGAAGTGTTAGAACCTGTATTATAAAGTAATTTTCAAACAAAATCGATTTACAACAGTTGGCTAAAGACTTAAGGAAAAACACAGAATAGATTTTTAAAAGGGGAAAAGTAACAGAGAAATTACTTTGAACATTTCAAAATTAGTTATTTGACCAGTTTAATTTGTGTTCTCTAAAATACAGACATGGATTGTTTTTTTGCTTTTCCTCTACTGAAGATGTGCCTTCTCATAGAATGACCTGGATTTAGTTTTACCTCTGCAAAATTGGCATAATATCTATTTTCAGAAGTACTTAGCTCACATTAAAAAAATGCTAAGAGGAAGTGAAAGTATGTTAAATCCATATGGCTCAAACCCAAAAATAACAAAGGTGAAATGATGTCTAAGCTAAGCACCAAACTGCCTTCAAAATAACACTGCAATAACTTTGCAAAGACAAATTTGATATGGGTAGGAATGCACCCACATTTTATTTGCTACAAGCAAATTTAGCCTGCATTTGGATTATTTGACAGGACAAAGGGGAATGGATTCAAACTGAAAGAAAGCAGGTTTAGATGAGGTATTAGGGAAAAAGTTCTTTACCGTGAGCATGGTAAGGTACTGGAACAGGTTGTCCAGACAAGCTGTAGATGCTCCATCCCTGGAGATGTTCAAGGCCAGGTTGGATGGGGCTCTGAGCAAGCTAGTGTAGTGGAAGGTGTTCCTGCCCATGGCAGGGGGTTAGAACAGGATTATCTTTAAGGTCGCTTCCAACTCAAAACTTTCAATGGTTCTATAATTTCCTTTAAAAATTGAAGTAGTACACAAAAGTTGGGTATTTTGAAATCTTAAAAAAAAAAGGTTATTTAGATAAAGGGTGACTTACTGCCAAGTACACACTAGTACTGCTTTGAGTTAAGGTTTCTTTAAATAATTTACCCACTGTGCAGTTAACATAAACATCATCAGTTTTGCAGTCACTGAGCATACGACTATAACTTGACCACCACCACCATGAAGGTGGCCTGTTTTAAACTAATGCTATTTAGTTATGAAGCCATTTCATTATTGAGCAAATCACCGAAATTCAGGTGAGAAATTTCCAACAAGCCATGAAGAGGCACAAACTTGGATACAGGAGTATCCAATGGATATAGTCATTCACTGTTACAAAGGAGATGGCTCTTCCCAGTAAGAGGCTGGAAAAGGGATAGCCTTGAAAAACTGGCAGCATTGTGACTGAGAGTAACAAGAACATTAACAGAAATATTCCAATGGATGGCAGAAAAATGGTCCTATCATCATAATTAACAAACACATTGTATAGGCACTATAATGAAAAAGAGGACAAAAATGCAGCCAAAAATGAACAGACTACAAAGCATGAAGAAAGTTTAGACACCCCACTTACTAAGAATGAAAACAAATTCAGTGATGCCAACAGCAAAACATCTCCAAACAAGTCTGCCCCATAAATTTGCTGAGAACAAGATAGGGAGTAACCTGATAAGTGAATTCAGTGCAGAAAATTCAGAGCTTGGGCTTGTGAAAAGCAGCTGAAACAATCTTCAAGCAGTAAATTTAAAAAGACCCAGTATATGAAGACGAAGTTGCTGATTAAGAGCTCTTCTTGTAACTACAGAAAAGCAAATCTTGCTATTATTTAGATATAATAGCATGAAGAAAAAAAAATTGAAAGAAAAAAATTACAAGCCTGCTTTTTTGGATTTGAAGCTCTGCACAAAGCAGAACAGAAAAACCATGTTCTTCTGAAAAGTAAATGAACTGCTACCAAACATATATAAAAAGAGAGAAAACATGTTTCATAACCTCAGCTAACCACATTTGGGACAATGGCAAATGCAATTAAGTGGAAATCTGGAAAGGTTCCTGTAACTAGATAGCTGACTGAAGAACAATCCTTCAAACTTTATGAGTTTTCCAAGACAGGAGCATTTTCTTCTCCATCCTCGCTCAAATGTTTCTTTGGCAGTGATTTGAGCTTAGAGCTGCTTCTGACAGCATGTTTAGGGAACAGTCATACCTGAACAGAAAAAGAGTTATTTTTCCCCTTTGTATTGATTTTTTCCCCTTTCCCTCACTAGACAAACAATTTTCATCAGGAGTAAGAGGAGAAGAAGAGAGGGAAGCCATATGTGATCCAAAAAAAGCCAGTTTCTGTGCTTTTTAATTTCTGATATGGACTAAAAACTAGTATTGGTTTCCCTTTAATACTAGGTTCTCACACCTAATAAATTAAATTTCAGTTATCTAACTGCATTACCTAAAAAAGAACGAATCCAAATCAAGCCACAAGTATTTCTTTCCAATTTCTCTCTAAATAATTTAAACTTTAACAGAAATTCAATGTTGGTATCATCAATGGTGCCTCTTTGAAAACACATGTAATCTTCCAAACATTGCAGAAGTGATATCTAGTACTGCAAGCTAAGTATTTTCTGTGCCGTTTTATGTGCTGGTTTTAGGGCCATGATGAACAAAATAGCCTTACTCTTAATGTCATTATAAATTAACACTGCTGGGCTTCCTTTCCAGGCAAGGGTTTTTTAGATTGTAATCAATTTAACCTAAATGTGAGGAAGAACTTTGTAAAGATAAAAACTGAAACTCTAAAAGGAAATAGCTTGAACAGGTTTCTAGACAATGGTAGGCATTTCCACCTATAAACAGTTCTAAGTGTGTTTACGGGTAGTTCTAAAAGCTCTAGCTCACTATTTTAAATTTTTCATGAGGGGGATGAAGTCAATATCAAACATTTGAGCCATGGCTTACCCAAAAGGTGCTCACACACTGAGTGACAGCCACAAGTTAAGAACGATGAATTAAAAAAAATACATGTGAAGCTGAATAGCAAACACAGAAAATATGCCTTAATTTTTTTTTAATTATTCAAATGATACTGGCAACTATATAATGACCAGTGATTTCAAACCTGTAAATATGGCTACAGAAAACTGAACAGGGTTAAAAGGTTTAACTTTCAAATAAAAATAATAAGCACTTAAGGGGTTTCTGTTCTCTGACTTGGGAATATTTTTTTAATACATTGAATGACAGATTTAAATACTTTATGTTGTTGAAAACAAGCTAAATAGATCAAAGTAATACAGAAGAGTCATGTGTTCAACAAAAATATTTGGAGTTAGTTTGTACCAGCAAGTCTTCCAAGGAAATAAAAGTTTGATAGTACAAACCAATCTTCATGTAAATCATATATGAAATGAGACTGCCAAAACTGGGGAAACCCAGAAAATTTGTTCAGCTATTATACTGATGAGGGATAAAGAAACAGAAAAGCTGACTATATTCCAAAAATGTGACTACTTGAAGGAAATCTTCCAATGTAACACACACTTTAATGCCTGCCTTGATGAAAATCTGACAACAGAATCCAAACAAAATATGACAAAAGACATTATGATTTATGACAAAATTGAGTCGTTCCTTTTGAAGGATGAGACTCAGAACTATGGACTAGCTTCACTCATACAGGCCTGAGGATAAGAACTGCAGAAGGTCACTGGAAATAGCAGTTAAACACTTCAGCCATACTCCCAGACTGCTCAGACAAAATGCCTGAGGATATTCTTAACAGGTTTGTTTCTTCTCCATTGATAATTCAGAGCTGTTCACCAGAATGACCCTGGTAAGTGAACTAGTCAACCAGATAAAAGCACACTTAGCAGAAGTAACCTGGATTCCTCCTGATCTGTGATACTGAAGAGACACACTACAGAAGGGGATTTTGATGGTGTAGCCTACTCATGTTTTTCCGTCCAGAAGCCAACATCTGGTGTCAGGTATCATCCTGAGTGATTCTATATTTGGAAACTTCTATCAGTACAACATGCTTTTCAAGAAGTCTTACTTCCATCCTATAAACTTCCAAGTGTGGCTTTGAATACGTGAAGCCCAAACTCCTCTCTAAATAACTGTAGCTACCCAAACCCCAAATTTTTTAGCTCAGAGTGGGAAGGCTACAAGTAGAGTTATTCACGTCAGAATTAATGAAAAAGAAGCCCTAGACCTTATTAAAAAGAGAGTCCAGCTGCATTCAGGTAAACATTTTAATAGGCCAGAGAAAATTCATTACAAATTCAACATGTAATTTATAGGACTTAAGATGTCCTTCTGTAGAAATATACCAATCCATCATCAACTTTCCCCACAGTAAACAAACTTAGCTTCAACTACTTGGCTGAATAAAACTAACTTACAGACTCGTTCAGATAACCTCACACTTTTCAAATAGACATTTTGATTGCAGGTATGGGGATGTGTACAAAAGATTTTCCTCACTATTTACTTCAACTCCAGTCTGTAAGATACTTGGTAGTTACCCTAACTAGATCTACAAGAAAAATCTTTTTAAAGGTGTACTTAAACAAGCTATTTATTTCAATAAACATGGTCATTTAAAAAAACATAACAAGACTATCGCAAAGCTTGGTTAAGTCTGGCTTAATTGAGTCAGAAACTTTGTTATGTAAGGGGTATTTTGCCAGAACACAGTTTTGGCTGGAATGATGTAGCTAACAGTAGCAGACAGCATTTCAACAGGTTCATGTCCTTCACTATTAAGAATGGGGGGAAAACATCAGTTTAAGAATTAAAGAAAGCAGATGCTTTTTTTAAACAGACATCACATAAGTTCCTACATTGGAAAGGGAGGGGAATATCTACAAGTAACTGATCATCTACTTCAAAAGCCAGTAAAATTGCTGAGCTGCAGAAGTAGATCTTATAATCTAGACAGATGAGGAAATTGTGCTATTTCTTCTGTATCCAAAAGAATAAATCAAGCAGGGTAATGGGACTCACAGCAAAGACTTTGTGGAGATTTTTGAAACTAAAGAGAGTTAAGAAACAAAGATGAAGTTATCACCTCATGGCTACTACTACTAAAAACCTGTGGTAAAAAATACTAAAACCAACCCCAAACAAACAAAAAATCCCCACAACAAAACCAGGGTGGATTAAATTACCTGGAAGTCATCATAAGGGAACAGCAGCATCTCACGTAGAGGATCATTCAAAATCTGTGTTTTTCTCTGAACAATGACATTTTCATAGTCAATTGGTTCTATAAGCTTTGGTTTTGCCTACAGGAGAAAAGAAAAAATTAAAATCAATTCTGGTATATTGAGGGCAAATTACATCTGTTGACTTATTTTAGAGGTTACTCTTTAAAAGATTGGCAGAATTATATTGCATCTACATCAAAAACATACAGTATTCAAAATACAGACCTTGTCATATCACACCATATGGGAAAGTGCAAGTGACAATTAGAGACAAGCATGCTGATTGCCTCAGAACTATTTCACAAAATCCAGTAAGCCAGAGCTTATTAGCATAATCACATACGTATTCTCACTGCAAAAAAAATTATAAGAAAATCACTAGTCTCTTATGTTGATGGTTGCCTTTGCTTGATACAGCCCAGAAAGCTCTGATCTGGGTTTAACAGGAATGAAAATAACCTTAGCTCAAAGACTGAGCTATGTTTTAATTCAGCAGTAACCTGCAGCAGGGGCAGGCTAACTGACATTCCTCCTTCTTTATATTTTTTTTTTCAAAATTCCCATAGGCCATCTACTTCCCTCTTAATTGCACAAGTAGCTTTCCTCAGTAACTGTGCATTGATTCCACATTAAAATCCCTTTCCACAGATGAGGCATTACAGCTGCCCCAGTACAATCAAACAGAGAAAAACCTTCACCCTTCCAAACATTCTGTTAAGTGGTCAGATGGCAAAGCAGGTTTAGACAGAGCTCTGAACAAGGCAGCTCTGCCTTGGAGTGTGCAAACTAATGCACAGATGGGATTACAATCTAGCTTGAACTTTCTGCAACTAAAATTCAGCATCACAGTACCAGACATAAAATTACAATTTTTTACAAGCAGCAAATACAGGAGACTTTACAAATTATACTTCCTCAAGATCAGTGGCACTGATTTCCAGGTAAGGTATATTAAAGATAATAGTAGCAGCAAGACCATCTTCTGTCATCATTATAGGTAAAATGACAAGACAAGCTTTTTATATTGTTTTGTATGCCTCATGACAATAACCCTCCAAATTCTAATTGTCCTACACAGAAAAAATATCTCTATCAGTAACTCCTGTTAATCACTAGTATATTCATAAAATTCCTGAGAAACGCTATAGGTGTTTCCTTCATCCAAAAGTAAATCAAATAAATTTGTTTTTCAAGGAATTAGGGAAGCTTTGGTCAGAAAAAGTTACCAAAGTTTTCAGGCTTAGTTCACAGGCTACTCAAAAACTACTTGAGATTCCCTCATAGGTACCGCATAGTAGTTTTATTGGCAAGAAAAATGTGGGAACATAAAGTGTAACAGCTGAAGAGGCAAAAAGAGTGAAGTCTGGAAAAATCTACCAATAATTATAAACAAAATGTACCTTTATAAAGCTACCATTTACAAAATAGGTACCATTTACAATCACACAGGAAGGATTTACTAGAAGTTCATTAGCTATATAACAACATACTCAGCACAGACCAATACTTCTAAGAGCCATGATTATTATGTTGTGTTTGACATCTTTCTCCTCAGAAGAGATAGAGAAGGGCTGTTCAGTTCACTCCATACTGTACTCTGACACATTTTGAGAGCTTATCATCTGAACCCCAGCTACTGCCTCAAAGCCAAGAACTAATGTCAATGTCCACCAGAAAAGGTTTATGTTCATGCACCCATCTGTAGCTGAAATGGTTGGACAATTTAGCTCAGAAAAGCATAAGGCAAACACAACCTAAGAAAATATTACATTTTCTCTGATGTAGTAATTACACAAAATATTTTGGTTGCAAGTTTGCATTTGAGTATTCACACTGCTGCAGTGAATCCCAAGCTAATGAAATTATGTGCTCTATACTTCCTTAATACCTTGTCCACCCATCTATTTGAAACATTTCCTACATACTGACACTGCAAAATTACCCCTTAACAAAATTTCAGGTTGAGTAGCCCCATTCAAATGGATTGTCATAACCAGTTCTAATTACAAATAAATGACAGTAACTTCACCTCTTCCAACTCTTCACCAAGGCAATAAGAGTCCATTACAAATTTTCTTCCTTAAGCACAGAGACGGAGATAACAGAATACAAAGAGCTTTTCAAACTTTACTGTCTATAAATGAAGTACAAGGTAACACATCAGTCAGAAAACAAAACACCCTTTGCTCACTTTTCTCTCAGTTTCAGCATAACAAGTCTTTCTCTACCTATCCAGACAAGCAAGATGCTCTCCTGACCACTGAGCTTGAGCTCTTATGCAATACACTCTTTCTTAAGTTAAAGCAAGGTGTAGAGATTACTAGAGTAACATGGCCCAGTCACTCCATTTGGTCAAGTTTGCTTTTCCCATGTGACCATTCCCTCCCAAGAGTTTGTCATGAGAAATTATACACAGCATGCTGCAGTGACAGGTTGGTTTGAGAGTGGTGCAGGATTGACTGACCTTTAGGAGAAACAAAAATAAATACTGCAAATTAAACTACGCCTAAAAAATTATGAGCAGAGAAGGACCATTTCATTTGTGTGTACAGCAGTGTCTTTGCAGTTAGCTTAAATGGTTTGGCTTCACAGTTGGCTTAAACTAATTAAAAGCAGGGCTGACACTAGAAGGACCCTTCTTCTCTCTTGTGGCACGTTTCTGCGTCTTCTCACACTAAGATAAGCAACTGAGCCAGAGCTTTTGTTACATATGAGGAGGTGATCTGGCTTGAGAGAGCTCCTTCCAACCAGGGGCCTTCCAGTCAGATTATATCTAAAATGCTGATCAGATGGCTGTGGGACCACTTGTGGCAATGTGGGGAGCTTTTCAAAGGAAACAATAAACATGTGCATGGTCAATATTGTCAGAAAGCTCATATACCAGGACATCTAGCATGGTCAATATTGTCAGAAAGCTCATATACCAGGACATCTACTATCTGAACTAGCAAGTAGATAGATCACAGCCCCAATTCCACAGCCTAGTAGAAAGAAAAAGCTGTCATCTCGAATGGGGAATGGATTTTTACATGGTGCTGCACATGATCAGCACTCTCATCCACTTCTCCCTGGTGCTGAAGAGCTATGTCCATCCTCCTGTTAACTCTCTTGGGAAGCTAATAGGTGAAGACTGGAATAAAGTTAGTTCTGGCTTCTTTCATTTTACCAGCAAAATCGGAGTAAAAGGATTACTTTTAAAGACAACGCAACTAAAAATATTTCATGGGCATGCAAACACATGCACACACACACACTTGTCTAGCACAGCTAATTCAAAACCCAAAAATGCAGCTTTAAAAATCATCCAATTAATTGCAAATGCCTCTCTCTGCCCTGCAGTCACAAAACTGGCTTATCACAACTATACAATTTATGAAAAGGAATCTTAAAAGAATATAAGCTTTGCTTACATGCTGTAAACACAAGATTTAAAAAAAAAAAAAGAATCCTCTCTCATGAGAAGCTTTTAAAGAATCTAAAGTTCACTGCAGCTGAGGTCTTAAATACAGACCTCTCGTATTTAATCAGTAAGGTACTTGATTTGCAGAAGTATCATTTATGTAAATTTAATGAAGTATTTGCTTCCTTGGGTTTCTCCTAAATGCTACTAATTTCTTTTTTAGTCATTTGTCAGATTCAAAAGGAAGAGGATGTTTTATCAGTTTAGTCCAGATATGAAAAAAGAAAACAATAAACAACACACTGATACTGGCAATTAGCCAGACAAAAAAAACAGTGCAAGGAAGCAGATTTTCTCTCAGGCTCTTCTACATTAAAAAGACCAACCAAAAACCTGGTCTATTATTTCATGCAATATAAAAGAAAAATATGCTGGGTAGTTACAGGATCGTTAAATATGATTTAGGGACCAGCTGACACAGATAAAACTCAGCCCAGTCAAAACTGCAATGTCAAGTTTATAGGCACTAAAATCGGTCTGTCCAATAAGGATTAACTTTTCCTATTAATCTACAGCCAACAACATTTTTATTTCTGTTATCTAGGAAAAGATAGCATAGGTGTTCATGGCTGGTCTCGAGCCAGCCAATGCTATATTTATTGAAAGATAAAAGAGTAAAATTTCTGCTGTACCACTTTGGGTTTTTCCTGAGTATTATAAATATGGAAACTTATCAGAAATAAGAAATATTTCAAAACAGCAGTCATGACACCAACACAGCAAGTACTTTAATCTGTTAGAATACAGTTTATATATTTGGACAAGCAGTGTCAAATTTCATCAGCTAAAATAAATTTTAAGCTAAGAGTTCAGTGATTGCCATACATTACATGTTACAGAAAAAAATCCCACAGTACATGTTTTCTTGCATGCTTAAATTGAGATGGTTGTTACTAATTCTCTTCTCAGAAAACAAAAGATGGTAAGGCTAAGCATACTGAATATTGTTAGCCTCCTGCTACAAAACATTATTTACCTATACATGTTTGGCTTATACACCTGCAAATTAACAAGTTCCCATAAGAAGTAAAATGGAGCTACAGGTACTAGTAGGAAGCAGCATATAAATAGATGAATAGATATTATGTATTTCTTAATAGTGGCCTGAGGAAAGCCACTGTGGACATACAATAATATTATTTAATACTAAACATGGGTAACAACTCCATGTATCTTACTGTCCCACAATAAACATAAAATAAATTGCCCAGTTGAGGTTTTAAAAATTAATTCAAGAAATTATTTGTATCCTAGAGCTTACTTTTAACTATTACATTTTATACTGCCAGCAGGTTTCCAAGCAGAAAGATGACCTCCAAAAGATCCAACTTCCCAGAAACATCATCTGTTTTGATAAGCAGTTACTGCTTGTGATTATCAAAATGCAGCTGGACAGCAGGTATACTCATCCAGTAACTTCTACAACAGCTAGCACAACAGCAGCTGATCCCAAGCAGGGTTTTGAGGCACCACCTGGAAAATCTAAACGCTTTTTCCATGGGCTCTTCTTGCTTGTTAACCTCAAGAGCAAAGTTATGACACAATGTAATTGAAATCACAGGGACACAAGAGAGCACACATACTGACATACTGGCATTGAGAGCAGCAAATGACTTTCTGTGAACCCACCCACCTAATCAGGAAAAGTTAATTCAGGCACAGTACTCAATCAAATAACATTGCTTTCAATAACACATGGGATGCTTTCAGCTATAAATATCCAGATCCCTCAGTGCTCCAACAGACTCTCAGCGAACTACATTCAAAAAAGTTAAATGAATATGACATAAATTAATTCTGACAAAAAACCTGTTGCTTCCTAACAGGTGATTCTATCTCATCTTTATAAAGACTACCTAAACTGAGTGCTAGGCAAATCACATCATATTTGGACTAAAGGAATAATACATCTGCACTTGAAAGAATGTTTTAGACAATAGTCAATGAGAAATATTACTAGAGTAAACCAGAAGCCTACTGTTCCATATACATTTGAGGATTTCTATCTAATGTAATTCCCAGGTTTTTAACCCAGGAAACAAGAAATTCTGCTGTTTAGAATTTGTTAGAGCAACCAGCAACTTTTTCAGTTTTAGTTATTACCTTACTGCACCCTGCACCAATGACAGGGTACCTACATTCACTGTGCCAGTAAAAATGTAGCGCAACATCACAGCCCAGTGAAATAAAAATGGACCCAAATGTCCATGTCAAATGAAACATATCATCTTACTTTTTGCTCTGTGCCTGGCAGCACACTTACTGCAGGTTACTTGCACCACTTCATCTAGCTTTCCTCAATAACTAGACAAAAGGGATCTGTAATTATGCTACATATACACTTGTATATATATATAAACAGATCAATACCAAAATAGCAACTGAAATTACAGTGAAGACACTTTTAATGTGACCTATGCAAAATCTAAATGTTCTTCCCTTTAAATATTGACATTTGTGTTGAATGTGTGCACTTCATCAAAAAATAAAAAAATGAGAGCAAACACTGGAGGTATATTATTCCATGTACATTAAATTAAGTAGTATTTGAAAAATTGTAAGGAGGTACTTAATAAATGGTGGTAAGTAAACATAGTATTGTTTTATACTTTTCTTCTGAAACAAGTACATGAACCTTCCTGATTAGCTGCAGTACTCCAAGTATCTGCAGAAACACTAATATCCTCTCTGAGTATTCATGGGGGAATAAAAACAATTCTAAATAAAGTTAAACATTCCAAAGGCAGGAAAGCACATAGAAGATTAGCTCATATTGTACTGATGAAAATCTGGACCAGAAATCAGAACACACCCATCCAAAAACCCCCCACATTTTACTAACAACTCTCTGAATAGAACAAAGCTTAAAAAAACAGTGACAAGGAAAAGAAAGTTTGTCTTACTAGCACACATGTAAGCTTTCAGTTATATACAGTGACAACTCCCAAAAAGTTACAGATGAGTATTACTAAATACAGATGGCCAAAATGTTTTAGTTCAATTCTTAAATGCATAGTGTGAAGCTCAAACAAGAGGGAAGGGGGACACTCTAGTTTGAGGATCAACCCACTAACTTCAACTACAGATAGACAAATAAAGAGAGGACCAGCAGCAGCAGCAATTAAGCATGAAATAATACTAAAGTTGAAATTTTAGTAAGAACTATCAAAGTACTTCTACTTTCTACTGATATGTAAGTACTAGTTTACCAATCCTCTGAAGAGAGCTGGTGGATTCATTACAGTTCACTTATTATGTTCTCTTGCTGTATTATTAGTTCCAACAGTACTAAGTGTCTAGCAGTGTTTCAGATAAAATAATTTTTATTTGATTATTTCCCCCACATACAGAAAATTTCCCTATTCCTTCACTGAAAGCTATTTTAAAACTTTAAATTCCTAAATAATGTGCATTGAAAGAATTGAAAAATAAGTCCTTTAACAGATAGATAGATACTTGAAAAGAAGTAGTCATTAATTATTTAGATAGTTCTTCGATAATTTAAGTAAAATTTAACTGTTAAATACACACTTCAAGAAGTTCAAAGATACATTAATTGGAAGATATGCTGGACAATTAAAAAACAGAGGTGCTAGAAAGTGTTTTAAAGCATATGTAGTTTTCATGCTAGGTTCAAAGAGCTGTATAAATATGCTAGACAGAAGAGACTGAAAAGCAGCTAGTCTAAAAGCCAAACTCCAAAGTCACACTCAAAGGGAACCAAAGATCTGATAAACTAGAACAGCAAAAATCAATTTAAAAGGCAGACAACACACACAGAATCAAACCTAAATCTTAAATGCAAATTATTCACAAGGAAGAATGCTGGAACTTCTCACTGGCATCAGATTAAGAAGTTTTTCATTGACAGAGAGAACTGGAATTATTAAAGGGAAAAGACAGTTTGTTTAAAGAATTCTTACCAGCACAACCACAGAACTCTCCGCTTGCACTTCACAAGGACCTGCATCCTTGCCCTTCTGTGGAGAGTCTATTGCAAGCTCTTTCTTAGGATTTCTGTTTGTTCTTGCCTGCATTCTTTCATTGAAAATACAGACAGCAGCAAAACTGTATGCTTTTTGGCATCAAAGTAATCGACATGCCAGTGATCCAGTGAAAACAAAAACTTTTTCACTGGCACGAGCAGCACAAAGAACAAACTAGCCTAACTTCTCAGCTGCAGTTTGCTAAATCTGTTATGGTGGGAATGCATGACAGACAAAGGCCAGCCCCTAAGCATGCTGTATTCCTCTGGGGAAGGAAAAAAAAAAAAAAAAAAAGGTGGATCCATTTTAACGCCTTAAGATTATGAGCCAAACACAAAAGAGAATGTGCATATCTAAAATTACTACGTAAAACAGGCTGAGTCTTTTAGAGCATGTATAAAATCAAGGCTTCAATAACTCAAAAACAGTTTTAGTGCAAGAATTAGTTGCTAATTATCAACTGTATCTTTTCAGAAGTAAAGAACCCTAAGTATTGTGCTTTTTAAATTTTTTTGCAATAATGTCGCTTACTCAGGTGCTGTCAACAATCCGCCACTAACCAAGGAAATTCTCCATGATCAATGCCATGAAAAGATACAGTGCTCTTTTTGGGGGCTAGAGTGGGTATGACCTTTTTTATCTTGGTGCTAAATCTATATTAAAAGTTTTACTTAATACCAAATTGCCTTCACAGTAAAAATCTTACATACTCTACAAAGATGCTAACTCAAAATAAAATTCAAAAAACTTAACTCTTCAACTACCAGTATCTCTTCTGCCTCTTTCCTTTCTTCAGCCAGTTAGCTCACTCCTGTATTGCACATTATTTGTGCTCGTTCCTCACCCCTCAAAACCCTTCAACACTGCAGGTGTCCATGACTGATCAGCATCCACAAACATCGAGAAGACAATGCAACAAAATCTTTACCCGTTTTGAGAGAAGATGTTTGGGAGAATCCTGAGCAGCCATGAAGACCAGCCAGCCATCACTTGCTGCCTTTGGCCAGTACGAAACCCTGCAGGGTGTCACCCTTGTCTTGTGAACAGCTTGAAGAAGTGTCTCTTGGCCTCAAGATATCCAGGCTACAACAGTGCTCAGTGGCTGCTCTCCTCATTCCCGTCCTTAATTACAACATAAACTCAAGTCATGCTTCAACTTTGCTTTTTTAACCCAACCTACTCTCTTACCATATCACTACTTACAGACGTTGTTCAGCACATTTTGCAGTGGCAAAATAAGAAGTAGCAATTTTATTGGAATCATTTCTGTGCAACTGCAAAGCAATTTTGTAAGCTACCTAGCTGACATTTTTGGAAACTTTTAAGGTTTGACTACTGCAACTCTCCCACACAGTAGTTTTAGCTAAATTCCTCCTGGGGGAAAAAAAAGTGAACTATGATAAGCAGTTTTCTCCAGGTTTTGAGAGGAATATTTTGGTTTTCCTTTTGTTTCTTTTCAACCCTAATGAGTTGCAACCTCCAAGTTCACAAACCTCAGTAGCTGTATTTACCAAGCAAAAATACATCTGAGAGAAAATTTAACTCCCCAGAGAAACACATCCTTATTTTAGACTCTCTGTCTACTAAGGAACCAGACAGCTGTGGAAACTAAGCCACCACCTTCATTCAATTCTCAGTCCTCCTGAGACAGTTAGTTATCTCACTTCAATATAACTCACATCCTAAATTTAACTTGGCATAAACTTTTATCTATTCTCTAATAGAAGAGAAAGTCACCCTTCTTTTTAAAGAAAGCAGATGAAGTTGTGGAGAAGCACAAACATCCTCCTTTATTGCTAGTATTTTTAAGAAGGTACAACTTGAGGTACAGGTTTCTTATTCTTCAAACCTAACTTAAGATGTTGATATCCTTTTCTTTTCCCCTTCTCTCCACTCTCACACTTGTGTAACATACTCCTATTTCAGCCTGCACTCATGAAACTGAGTCTGAACAAGAGTCTGCTCATCCCATCTACAATGCAAGTACATTTCTAAGGAGTGGACTGACAGAAATAATAACATTTTAGTCCAGACAATAATGACTTATTATGTTTGTGACTTTTTCGCTAGGAAATACAAGTTCAATCCATGTACTTTTTAAGCTGCCTCTCTCATACTGAGAAACCAAACTCCAGAAAACAGTACTTTATAAAGCTTCACTAAGAGTTAAGAAGGAAACCAGCAGTTCAGTCAAACTTACAAAACAGATCTTCCTGTGTAAAGCAAGGTAGACAATAGTTCAAGAACATTTAGTTACACTTTTTATTTTGCACCAGCCCCCTTTGTTTTCAGAGAACGGAAGCACAGAACAGCTTAGACTAAATTACACCATTACTTGAGGATGCAGCTGCCAAACAGGAATTTGTTTCATTGAGATGGTCTGCAATTATACTTAACTGCAACCAGAAATGCACAACCTTATTATGCAAAGGGCATTTGTGAACACCCACACTAATAAAACCTTAAGAATTATATACATTGTGAATAGTATTTCTTCTGCTTGATTTAGCAAAGGATTCTTCTTCTAAATGGCAACATTATTCCACCCTGGTCAGGTACGTCTCCTGAATGCATCTGGATTACTTTAATTCAGTATAAACGTGATTTTCTTTCCCTGCCATTATTCCTATTCTTTTCAAAATGTGATGAGGAACAAAAAGAAAGCCAACAGGCTAACATTTTTATAACATTAGTTTAAAGATATAGAAGCTATTTTTCCTTACAAATGACTAATGTAATTTCTAGCTTGCTTTTCACTCACAGATATACCATTAGAAGAGGGTCTTTCATTTAACAAAAACTTAAGTTAAGAAGTGTGAGGCAGTACCTCTGGAATCGTGTCCTGCATGAAATAGACCTTAACTGCCAAACTGATGAGTATTTCCAACATTTATTTTCTGCTGAGGACTCAGTGATTACCTCAAGAATTTAATTAATTTAAAAATACTTAGAAGAAAAAACAAACAAACAAAACACAGCAAAAATATCAAAGCAAACCAAACAAACAAAATCCCAAGAGATATTGTTTATCCAGGCATCACACAGTCAAAATACTTAAGCTACTTTAATAAAGTCGTGTATTGAAGCAATTTACCAATAACACATGAAAATTTGAAAAGTGAAAGATGAAAACCAGAACTTTAAGACATGATGAAACTTTTACCAGCTTGCTAGGTGACTTGTAGTTTTAACCTCCTTAACTGCAATTGAAAAAAAAAAAAGTAACAAAAAAAGTACTCAATTTGTTGCATCAGTTAGTTACCTTATTGAAGTAACTAACTGCAATCAGTTAGTTACCTCAATAAGGATCAACAGCAAATCCAAGAAAACAACGCACACACAAAAAATTCACTGTACAAAAGTTGACTGCATTTCTAACATGGCTCCCAAAACTGCAGGAAATTACTAGCTAGAGACCTATCTGCAAAATACCTCACGTTATTATAGAAACAATGCAATTTATCTTTTTACAAACATAGTGGTTTGAAGGACTTTACATGGTACTTTTATCAACAGTAGTTTTCACACCACTTCCAACAGCCAAACATTTGGCTCCCATCTTGCATCATATACTCTTAAGGAACAGCCTAAGTAATTACAAACTTACATAGGTACAAAGTTCTCAGTATTTCTGGCAGACCCTAGTGATTCATCCAGCCAATTTCTGCCCAAAAGACACTATCTTATTTTTTCAAATCACTTTTCACTTCAAGAACTTGTTTATCAAATCACAATATCACAGAATAAAAAGCGAGTTATGGTAATGGAACAAGCAGTATATGAGAATTTCCTTTGAACTTTAATGTAAGAAGAAAAGATGACTATCCAGCCTCCCTGTAGGAAGCTGACTAAAATCTGAGTAGTTTGGTTTGATGGCCCTTCTTTTGCTTCAACTTCTACTTAAAGTCTGCATCAAGATCACTAAACCTACTAGCTATAATTACAGCCATCAAACTTGCCTCTGTAAGCTGTTCTAGGGAAAGAACTGTCCTTAGCCTATAGCAGCTGGGGTGGGGAGAGCAAGAGAAGAATAATATTACTCTAGGTTTGCATGTCCTGTATGAGGGAGAAGAGAAGGATTTGATATTATTTGCTAAAATCCTACACCAGTTCTCTGCTCTGTGGCTACACTCTCTACTTTGTGGCTCTAAATTCCCTGACAATGCACAGCATCTCTTAATAATAATTCAAAAATGAGAAGGATGGATAACTGGAGGGGTTTTGCTAGGGGTTTGGGGGTTGGGTTTTTTTAGTTGGTTGGTTTTCGGTTTGGGCTGGATTTTTAAGGCAGTAGCTCATCTGAAAATATGGACCCACTTTAGCAGAGTGACAAGGACCATTAAAAGCCAGTACTTCTTGCTCTTGTCTGTATTAGTACAAGATATTCCAGCACTGCCCTCCCACACCTGGCAGCCTGCCTTGCAGCTGTATTCAAGGCTAACATTTCACAAGTCACTGGAAGATTCAGTATTGCAGCTATACATATCTTAGTGCTGCCAAGTTTCATAAGTGACCAGCAGATAAGCGCTTCCCTGGAAGAACATATTCACAAGTTCTAGAAAAAGGCTGATAGCAGATGGAATGCAGCATGCAATTCACCTGGCAATTCCCTGCCATGCTACACTCAGATCAAACAGAAAAAGTCACAGTCAGGAAGACTCCTTCTATGGCAAACACTGCAAACACGTAATTTGCAGTCCCAGCAATAAGGAGAACATTCTCAACTGGAAACAGGGATGAGAAAAGAAAATGCGTAAGACACAGATATGAGTGTGCTACGCATTATGCGCTTTTCATGTTCACTTTCTTTGGTAAAGCAAGAAATAAGCCTATTTTGTAAGAGGGACAACAACAACCCCTCTTTGTTGAGGTATTTCTAAATCAGTATGAATGATACAATCTTAAATTTTGCATTGCAAGTAAAATTACTCTCAAAACACTATTTTTAGGGAGATAGTTCAGTAGCCTGGATAGGATGGAGATGCTGAGATACTACACAGAAGAGATCTCAATTATGAGTAGGCTGCACCAATGAAAAAAGCTAACACCAATGTATAGGTCTGTATTAGCACTCAAGAAGCTGGAATAAAAAACCCTTTCTTTTATCAGCAGTATAAAGTTAAAGGATTCTTCCAGTGAGTGTCTCTATTAGATCCATAGTGCACAACACATTTTTTAAAAGCTTTATTTCACAGAATAAGAATTTGGCTAAAGTTGTCAACACAAACATGTCATATCTCATTATACAGTAGCTTACTTTGGACACTCTTACACTTTGACAAATAAAAACAAAAACAAGTGTAAAATCGTGACAGAGCTAAACAAAATACAGATTAACTTTTGTCCACGCCACACATCTGCATACCATTATCTATGAAGTATCAACTTGTGATGCAAATAATTTCATACCATCTTAGTAGAAATCTGGTTTGGGGCAAAACTGGATTTCCTTAAGGTCCCAGGGAAAAAATAAAAAGAAAACAAAACAGTACAGTTTAATATAGAAGACTTCAAGATTAAAACTGCACCCTCAAAACTGAATTAACTACGGTTCTGACATATGTCCTTACAGACAAGACGTACATCAGCAGACTGACTGTGAGAACAGTATTGGACTAAAGATGGCTTTTTTCCTAATCGGATAGGACCTTATGACTATCAGAAACTGTCAGGACAGAACAGACACACAAAAATTGGATCAACCCCCTAAGTCTGAAGATCTCTCAAATGGTAGTAGTTCTGTGCCAAGCAAGCCTGGGGGGAGGCAGGGGGTGCCTTTCCACTGTGTAGCACCAATCTTACATGACTTTTTCCAAGAACAATTTGCTCCTAGAGGAGAATGTCAATTCACCTCTCTCCTTGGTCTGAAGTAAGAGTACACTTTTGTTTGCCTCTCAACTGAAATACAGAAGTGTCTTGGTCTTCACATGTGAGAGTTTTAAGAACATTGCACGAGTTTGCTGGTGGCTCCCAGCTTTGGGTCTTCAGCACAAGACCTACCTGTTGAGTGGGTCCAGAGGAGGGCCACAGTGCTGAAGCACCACTCTGACAGGCTCAGAGAGCTCAGATTGTTCAGCCTGAAGAAGAGAAGGCTCCAGGAAGACCTTAGAGCAAACTTCTAATACCTAAAGGGAGCCAGCGACAAGAGCTGGAGAGGGACTTTCTACAAGAGCCTAGTGATAGGACTAGTGATAGGACAAGGGGGAATGTGTGTTAAACTGGAGGGTTGGTTTAGATAAGATATTAGCAAGAAATTCACTAGTGCGAGGGTGGTGAGGCACTGGCACAGGTTGCCCAGACAAGTTTGGATGCTCCATGCCTGGAGGTGTTCAAGGCCAGGTCGGATGGGCCTCTGAACAACTTGCTAGTGGAAGGTGTCACTTCCAAATCAAACAAGTCCACGATTCTATGATTTACTTTAATTGCATTTAATTTTATGACAGAAGAGGATACCTACATCTATAGATGAGTCAAATGAGCATTTCAGGCTGTTCCTAAAGCAAGTGGATAGAAGTATTAATCGAGAAAGAGGAGCAGAGATGTGAACTCCTTTCCATACGCTCATTAAGTCTGGACTCTAGTCTTAAAAGCCCCACCTGTGCAGCTTCTCCACCACAGAAGTCTTCTTATTCCTTAAATACATATAAAACTTTACAGGGGGGTTTTAGGAGGTTTTTTTATTGGGGTTTTTAGGGTAGTTTGGGGGTTTTTTTGGGTTTGGGTTTTCTTGTTTGGTTGGGTTTTGTTCGGGTTTTTTGTTTGTTTCATGGGGTTGGGTTGTTCTTTGGGGTTTTTTTAGCTCCACCATTTTGATTTCTTTCAGCACAAGATAACCTTCTGCTATATTCAAAGGGAACATTTCCACCTGGGTGTAAACTCGTGCCATATTTTTGGGTTGGGTATCTTTCTGTGCTAGTCCAACATATATTGTCATGGATGAACAATGGTTTACTCATGTAGACTTGACCAACTATCTTGATTTTATCCCCAGGCCAGAGGATTTTTTCCTGAAGATAAAATGCTTAATCTTATTTTCTGCATGCCAGTGTACTGAGTGCCTGCCAATCTCTTTCTGATAGTCCTCTCATACATCTTCCAAAGACGTGTATTTGATGTAGGTACTACATGCTTGGTGAATATGTGCTGCAATTTCCCCTGCTAAGAGGGCAGAGGGATGGACATTCAAGCATTCTTCCCAAAGGAATCTAATGAAAGGTCAAAACAAAATAAATCTACAGAAACCATCAGGAGATCTAGCCAAAACTACAAGTCAGCACATCAGATGCCAGGTTTTTATTCAGACAGAGCAGTAAGATGAAAGGAGATAAAAGAAGTGCTCTAATTCAAGTGACCCATAAAAAAAACCCATGCCACAGTTAGATGCTGTACTCATACATATCTGTTTCTTTCCCATTAAGAGGCCTAATGAAGCCTAATGCTCCTGTTGCTGATGAATAAAAGCCACTCATAATACAGTTACAAGCTGAAGCAAGTTATGGGAGTGTAACAACAGACTAACCCATACAAATTGTCTGCACACCATCACAGAATTGCTGCATAAGCTGTTTGAGCATATTAAAATAAAACGGCTTCCACTTACTCATCACAGTTACTTTCCTAGAATTCTCTTCTTTTTTATATTTCTACTTTACTTCAACTAAACCTTTCTACCTCCTATAAACAAGTTGATATTAATTTGCAAATTCAGACAGCAAGAACACACCTTAATATAAGCTGTTGAGTAAATGAAGGCTTTAAGGTTTATTTAAAACACAACACAATTAAATTAAGGAGAATCTTTTTTAAAAAATTATACATATATAGTTTATGTTGAAATCAAAATATCTGCAACTTGAATGTCTTCTGGAGTTACTTCCAGAAGGATGTAGCTCACTGCTGTCACTAGCCAATCTTCCCACATGCCCAGACTTTGGTGTATGTTAAAGATGTCACAGTTTATTAATAAACCAAATGACTCATGAGCAGCACAGGAAAAGCAGTCACCAAAAAACTCAGGAACACCTAATGATGACGCTGCTGTCAAGTCAACTGGTGACACAGACTAAGACACTGCAGCTACTAAAATGTAGCAGGTTCTGTTTCCAGCCAACACCTAAATCTACCATAATAAAAGCTGTACACATACTATTTCTTCTCAGAAATTGTGTAAGTGCCTTTTAAGTAACAGATATTTTCCACATCAGGCATAACAAGTTTAGAGACTACTTAAAATTATCGGGCCCTATCTTGCACAAGCTACCAGCTATCATACTACCTTAAGTACGTTTACCAAGCTACAAGGTTCTAAAGCTTAATGAGAGAAATGCCTGCACTGAATGGGCCATTAGAAGCCAACTGAGCAGAATGCATTTCAACCACGGAAAAAAAGGAGTTGTTTTCTGCAATTTTCAGACAAATATATTAAAAAAAAGTTAATATCCTTCAGCCCAGTCTGTCTCAATTCAAAATTTTCTAGCTCTTCTGGGTAGTTCACTAACCCTAGCTTCTTCCATCACTGAATACTTCAAGGAGCTTGTTAGCAAGCCTCAAACTTTTTAAATTTTGCTAGTTCTATTATCACTACATCATTCACCCTTGCTCATTTCCCACCTTTGTCAACCACCCAAAACAGCTGTTTAGGACCTAACTTGTACACATTAACATTTGACTCTGAGATAATGTTTGCTTATACAGTGATAACAAAAAAAAAAATTAAAAAGGATTTTTAATATAAAGAGAAATAACATGCAATATCATTCTGAAAATTAATTTTTAAAAAAAACTAGTAAAATTAAGACAAATTAATTAAAGTAGATAAGTATTCAAGCTAGTATTCTGAAACTATATTCTACAACTTACTACAAAATTAAGCACATTAAAATGTTTTCTGAACGCTTGCCAAAAATAAATCTGCCCAAGATGGGCATTTGGGGAAAATATAATTTCATTAATTTTGATGTAACTTTTAACGGCATCCCAAACTAAATGTATAATCTTTTGTTAAAATAAAAGCCCTCATCCATGTGGACCTAAAGACGCTACGAGATCCTGTGTTCTAAGCAATACAAAGTTAGAATAGGTTAGAAATGTTCCTGAAGCTTAAGATATAGCACTTTCATTGCAAGTTTGAATGACATGAGATGGACAGAAATAAACTGTACTCCTGAGAAGACATTCGCACATGGGTTTTATCTTTCCTTCAAGCAATCAAAAGAGCATGCCCTCTTAAGATAAAACTGTATTAACCTCCTGACATCTGGGCTAAAGGGTAAATAAGAAAAACATATGCTAAATCAACTGTCTTTGCCTTCTTATTTTCTTCTCAGAGGAGGTGATTTTTCCTTCAAAGGAAGCTACTTCCTGAGAGTTTCCTATTCACTGGAAATTTTCAGGTTTTCAACACTGATTTTACAATAGGATCAATGTGTCGTTAAATGAAAGGACTCTCTGAAAGTCACTGCTGTTTTGACAATAGCTCTGTCTCAGGAGATATTTGATCCCAAGTGGCTAAATAGACCTGATAGGCGGTACAGCCAAATAGGCCAAGCTAAGAAAGACATTGCAGATCAGGTATGCGTTACAGCACAGACAAAAAGGTGAAACCACACACCCACTTGGATCTGTTGCAACAATTACCAAAATAGAAAACAACACAAGCAAGCAATACTGCTTTTGGTGTCACTCTTTTGGTCTTGGCTGTACAGGTTCTCTTCAGAGATGAGATTCCTGGAGCCTTCACCTCAATGCACAGTTACTTGGTGAAGGGCAACAATTTCTCCCCCTGAAAGCCACCACTTTGGAAGGGAAAGAACTAGACAAGCTAGCTTTCATAGCAAAGAGTACAGACATCATGTAATTTAAGAGATATAGAAGTCTTAGATACTTCCATGAGTTCCATAAAATCACTTGTCACTCTTGCCAGGATTGCAGCGTCTTTCCCTGTCTTCCCAGTCTTCAGGGCCAAGTCTGTAGCAACTGCTCCCCAGTTGCTCTCAGACAACACCAAAGAAAGCAATAGCCAGTGCCAGCTCTGATTATCAAGAGCATGACCTTTAAACAAAGTCCTGTTTTTTTCTTGTAAAACCCCGACTTTTATTCTTATGGACTACACCGGTCCAGTACAATGAACAGGAAGTCATTCTGACCCCTCGATTCCGCACACTCCTCCCTACTAACCTTCAGGTATTTTTCTTAATCCACTACTTACAGTTAAATCAAGCTAGCAAAGCCATACAGGAAAATTCAAAAAAATTAATATTATTAAAGGCATCCAGACATTTTTGAGTTGTAAAAAAATCCAATCCCCTAAGAGAGAGATGTGGATCTTCAGTTGTAAATGGCAAATTAAGCATATTTTGTGCTTGATCCTGCCAGTTTGTACCAATTCTGTAGGACTAAATTAAAGAAAAAATATTGCTGGAACACTACCATGTGAAACAAAGAAGAAATACATACAGAAAAAATTCAGTGCATACTCCAAGTTACAGTAAGTCATACTACATTAAAAAAAAGAAGTATTTCTTCATTCACTTGCCTAACTATGCATACAATTCCAGGTCAGTAAGGGTGTCAGGTCTTAAATTCAATGGGTTACTAAAGGTATTGAAAGTATTCATTACACAGAATTTAACAAATTTCTAACAATATTCTGTATGAGGCTAACTTTAAAATGGATAACAGTGTAAAAAGGCTTCTAATACCCAGAGGAAGCCATTTTATTTGTAATATCAAATCATACTAAGCAAATGCAATGCTACCATGAAGGGTAATATACATACTGTAAGTTATTTTAAGCATCTGAAGACAGTTCAGATTATTCTGTGTTCTCTCCTAGAAGGTTGTGTGTGTATCCATGTAGAGTGCATATGTGTGCATACATACATACACGTGTATATAGATAAATTCACACATATGTGCAACCACACACCTCTTTTTTTCCCCCCCTTACATTCCAGTTCAGCAACAAAAGGACCTGAACAGCACAAAGACAAGAGCTTTATGAAATTTCTAGAGACTTTCCATAGCTGCAATTGCACAGCATTGCAATGCCAGCAAGATAACAAGCTCAAAATCTGTCCAGCTATTTCAGTGTACCACGCCCCTCTTATCCCAACTACTGAGCCAGTGACAAAGCAATTAGCAAGTAAACTCAAATTGTTTTGAATTAATATTTAAATCCTTAACTAGCCCAATCGTGAAGCAAGTTATGCACATTAGTTAGCTCGTGCAATTCCACCCCCTAAAGCATAACTGTAATACACCTGACGCACAAACACGTCATTAACCTGGGGGGTACAAAGACCACAGTCTCACTTTAAAGCCTGGTTTCTTTACATCAGGAAACACCTAAAAAGCCTTTGAGAGCAAAGCAGGTTCAGGAAACAGTGATCCCTTTAACCATTTTTTTTTCTTCTAGAATGCTCCTGTATCCCTTTCAGTAAGTTAAACAGAAACAGAACAGTTAAACGGTTTCAGAGGAAAAAAATACACTCAAATCTGTAAAAAAAAAATAAACCTCAAATGCTGGGTTACTGTTTCCTCAACAATGCCTTCCTTAGTTTTTTCAAATAACATAATCATCAGTTGTTCCTCAGTCCAAATGCCAAATACATTCCAAGAGTATGTTTAGAAAGATCTAACAGCAGACAATCTTCTATAACAATTAGAGTGGAAACTCTTCAGAGCTATCAATACAAATCTAAATGACATAAGGAATATGAATCTTAAGCTTTAACATTACAGCTGCATGCACACACACATAACATGCCACATACATGCACTAACATCCTACAATATCAGGACAAGATATCCATGTCTGTAGATAGCAGACGTTAAATAAACATGCTATTCTGGTTTTAGTTTAGCTTTCAATTAGCAGATAAAATTATTAATGAAACAAGTTTTTATTTACCAGGAATGAATGAATCAATATTTCTGAATCTTCATCTGGCAAGCTGAATGCTGTGTATTCAAGGGCATTGTTTTCCCCTTGCTGTTTGCATATATAACCACAGTTTCTCTCAAAAACTGTACGAATGCCTTTAAACAGAATCACACTTGTCGTGCAACCCATTCCCAATCTGTTGAATTTTGCATTTCTAGCAGCCCTGATTGCATTTGCAGAATGTCTTCTTCCGTTGCTCGACTCGAGTGATTTTCCTGTGCTTTGCAGAAATATTTCTTTGTACAATCCTCATTATGTCCCACATTTAGTATGTTCCTTGACTAGAAACCATCAGCTAGTGAAATGTAATCCTATTTGCTTAAGCCAAATACTGCCAAAAATCCAGCCGCTGAAGACAAAAAATCAGAGGGCGATGAAAAGCAAAGGATACCTCAGCTGTAGAAGATAGGAGGCTTTCAGCATGTGCTGTACTCCACCACAGAGATGAAAAGATATTCCAAGGGGTTATGGAAAGAGCTCCTATATTCAGAGATCCTTAGAACATAATCAAAGATGAAAGGAAACTGCAAAGATACTGCTGCAGTTTCTGCTGCCAGCCACAAAGAATCCTCATCTGCTGCAAGAAAGCAGTCTCCCAGAATGCTTAGCACAGAGTTCGTACTGGCAAACACTTCTTTACTTGACCTATATGTGCTTTTTAATGTCTAAAACAAAAAGCTTCAATATAAAAACCTGAAAATATGATGGGGAAATTCTTAAATCACTGCTGCTATACAAAGGAAACAGCATGCTATATATACTTCTTTCAATCAAATCTGTATGTCAGAGCATGCTATTATCAGCTCAGGCAAACCACAAGGGAGCTGAAGACTGTCTTCACTTTTCCCTTTCTTTCTTGCATGTAAAGTGATCCGTCAATTCCCACCTGTCAAAAGTTGAATTTCTTAGTCCTTGATTACAAATAATCAATAGTCATAAAAGGAGAGAAAAAAAAAAAAAGACTATCTAGTTCAGATCAACATCCACCTCTAAAACAAAAATACAGAATGAAATTTAAAATCTATACATTTCTTGGTTTTATAGTGACTCACACCTGTACTGACTGAATTTATCACTACAGGACACTAGTTCACATACTGCACCAGTATCTGTTGTACAAGGACATAAATATCTTTAACTAACACTGAGAAGAAACGTTAAATTTTTAAAACTACTTTTAAAGGCAAGCAATTTGCAAAAAATAACTGTCCCAATCCACATCACAAGAATGCCATATCACTCTGTCAGAGAGCACTGGTGAGTTTTATATTTCTGCTAAACTGAAAGCACTGAAACGTATTTATTTATTTACTTAGCAAATTGTAAAACTGGATGAAAAAAGCAATCTTACAAAGTCACAATTGTTGCAGTGGCATTAAAACAAGCTAAATTAAAAGCATGGAGGGAGAGAATAAACAGATTCAAGATGTCAGCTACAGATTTGTCCCCATGCAAATTTTCTTCTCAAGGAAATATTTGCAAGTTATAATGATACTTCACAAGAAGTATTTCAGACTTAATAGCATTTTCCCCTAACATCTGCCTAGCTAATACATGTCAATATGCTTCTCATTACATTTCTAACTTAGATAAAACACAATAACATGCAGACACATCAATAAAAAAAACCAAAAACCCAACAATATTTGACAGTGATCCAAGTAGTTCCTGTCAGTCGCATATTCACAAAGGCAGAAGTTAGACCATTTCTCGTATTGGGAGAAATACCAATTGTTTTAAGACAGTTCTGCTAATAATGAACAGCTTTATCGTGAGGGAGAACAAAGAAGGTCGTGGTGAAGAATTCAGCAGAAATTCTACTATGAAGGACAGACACGTCATACATAACCATGAACCTTGCAGAGCAACATCTCCCTACCTATCCTACCCTCTTTGAAAAGAAGAAGTAGGTCAGTGAGGGAAATGCAGTGCTCCATTCATTAAGGCTGGATAAAGACATCCTTGCAAACATGCAAGGGAAAACAGTCATGGGAATTACCACAGAAGGCATTTCCCAAAAATACATTCAAGTTAACTGTTTCTAGTGCAGAAGCCCACTTCATTCCCATCTGCAATGTAGGACTACACAGACCTGACAAAGTTCAAGCTACAAACACGGTATCAAAAGTTAAGAGATTATTAAAAGGAAGCACTATTTAGAGGGTTTTCCATGCAGTTTCAAAGACTTCATAATAGCAAATGCCTCTAGCAAAAAAAAAAAAAAAAAAAGTAGCTTACGCCTTAAGAGAGTATGAGAAAAACAGGTCAGCTAACAAAAAGTTAACACACACTAGACAGTTCTTCCAAATATCTAGAAAATTACCTTACTTGTAAAATACTAGGTAGGTTACAGAGAAACAGGAAGACAAAAATTTAATTTGAAAAGACAAACACCATGGTCTAACTCAGGTTGGAAATTACACTGGGAGGTGTTCTAATCCAAAACCAATAAAGAGAAAATTTAATTCCGACTGTATTTTGAACCAATTTAGCATCGTGTTTTCAAAGTATTTAGACCTGGAACTGATATGGATCAACACAATGGTAACACCACCATGAAAATCATCTTCACCACAGTCTACAGCTTCCTCATGAGGGGAAGGGGCAGACACTGATCTCTTCTCTGTGGTGACCAGTGACAGGACTAAGGGAATGGCCTGAAGCTGTGTCAGGGGAGGTTTAGGCTGGATATTAGAAAAAGGTTCTTTTCCCAGAGGGTGGCTGGGCACTGGAACAGGCTCCCCAGGGAAGTGGTCACAGCAGCAGCCTGACAGAGTCCAAGAAGCCTTTGGACAATGTTCTCAGGCACAAGGTTTGACTCTTGGGAATGGTCCAGCCTAGGGCCAGGAGTCAGACTTGATGATCCTTGTGGGTCCCATTCAACTCAGCTTATTCTCTGATTCTGTAATTCCAATTAGAGCTTGAAAGGTAAATAATTATAGAGACATGAGGGGTGGGAAGAAACCACAGGGAGCAGGAGAAATCTTAATAGTATACAACGCAAAGAAGTCTGCCAACAAGCAGACTTTTTATTAATTTGGTGCAAAGTGGAAATTTCCAGCTTCATTAAGGAGATTCCTTGAATTATAATGAGCAACCACACTGTAAAAGCAGTTGTCATCCAGGCAGCAATGTGACACAATGCGATATTATTCACTTCAGTATCACATCTCAAAGCGAAATGGTCTTTAGTAAAGACACTCCCCTATTTAGTGTTCCCACTGAAACACTCCAAACCATGCACCCCTCATTCACTGCCCTCTGCTCTTCCACGATGTGGGTGGCTGGAGAAGAGAACTGGAGGCATAAAAGGTAAAGATCACAGGCTGAGATAGGAACAATTTACTGGAAACAGCAATTAAATAAGAAAACATAGTAACAGCAGCAATACTAATAACAGTGTACAAGAAAGAGGTGAACGATTCACACAGTTGCTCACCACGTGCCCCCAGTAATACCAGCACCACCATCACACTACCCCCACTGCAAGAGACCCTTTCCCCTGTCCCCAGAAAATGACATAAGGTGGTAGAGAATAACCTCTGGGAACTAGCCATGCCCCCTCCTGGTTACTGCAAATACTAACCTGTCCTGGCCAGAACCAGGACAAGTGTAAGAAATATTCTTACAAAGGTCTGACAGCACTTTGCCCACTGAAGAGAGCTAAAGGACAGCCCAAGGTGGGTAAAAGCCTTAATCCAATGGTAAAAATACACAGCAGAACAAATCAATATATGAAGAAGCCCAGACTGTATATATGAGCAGCAAACTACCCATTGCAAATTGCCTTTAGCTGAGCTTGGGTTATGGAAAGGTCTTTTTCCATAAGGCAGATAGTGGAGGGGAGGAATGTAAGGCTATAGGGACGCGACAACACTAATGCCTGCCTGCCCTTGGTTTATGAAAAAGGGCCTGCACCAGAAAGCATGCAGACTTACGAGCTATTTGTGTTAGTATACACTGCAAATATTACACCCCTAAGCCAAACCACTCATTTATATGGGGAACAACAAGCTCCTCCCTGCTATACACTGTATTCAATCTGCACTGACTGCACCATGAGGACAAAAAAATTAATTAGCTCTGTTAGCTCCAGATTGTTCAGAATCATGTATTTTTGAGACATGTTCTATTGGAAAAGTCATAAAGAAGTTCTAGTTTCCTTCCAAAAACAAAATTGCTTTAAGGGCCTAACCACTCCTCTCATTACAGTAAATTAATTTTTTTTTTTTGCACTTGGGAACTGGAGGATTTCAAATCAACATTAAGCAATCCTTTGACAACCATTCCAAGAAAGCATATGACACAGGTATAAATTAAATGTATGTTAGCAATCAGACAGTTCTAAACAATGTTTACAAGTTTCCATTTGACAATGTTTAACGTATATGAAGGCTAGGGAATCAGCCTGGGTTGATATAAAATCTTCAGCTCATCCTATAAAATTCTCACTATCAAAATGAGAACTTAGACAATCCTAGGCAGAAACTGAACAGTTAAGAGGATGGAGGTCAAACTAGGGAGACCTTCCAATTGAATGGTTTACTACAAAACATGCTTCTGTCTTCAGAAAAGCCAATACTAAAGGAAAACACTTCATAAAGATACAGCCCCATATCTGCAAGAGAACACACCTCAGGAAGGATTCAAGCACCTAAGTCCTAGCATAAGAGACACAAAAATATCCTTAATCTTTTGGAACATTAGAAGCAGAAACTTTTACCCACAAGTTGTCCATGACATTTAAAATGTCCACACTAATGCCACCTTGACATGACTGTCTGGTTCCTTAGCGATCTTAACACATCCTGACTGAATTCTGCTTTTCACAAAACATGACAGTATTTGTAGGTGGAGCACTACCTCTCATCTGGCAGCTGCCTGTATATTGGCTCAGAACACTAGAGATGGGGCCCTAAAGCCTCCTCAGTCCAGAGGTGAAAACCAACATCATTTGACATTTCTGGAGTGTCTTAACAATCCAATGACAGTATTTCAAAGGCAACATACTCGTTTCTGCCTGAAAAAGCTGTGCTGCAGAAAAGACCTGAAGATCCAATAACCCTGAAAGAGTAAAAAGAAGTGTATATAAAACACTTCATACTTAACAGGAGCGTTCGTAGTGGATGAGAAAGTTCAGGTGCTGTCTCCTTTCGCAAAAACTGTTTCTGCAATGATTGCTGCATGCAGATTTCATACAAGAGTTTTACCAGGTAATTTTCTTCAAGAAGAAATGTTTCTTCAGAAAGAAGAGAGTATGCTGAAAGTTTCTTTCTGGTGACAACGAGTTTTATTTTCTCTTCAAATTCTTAAGCATTTGATTTGTCAAACCTAGCACAGAGGATGTGTTTGAAGTAACCTTTATATCTGCTCTCCAAAATGGTAAGGAGAATATGGAAAACTACAAGCTGGTCAGATTCCCTCCAATCTCCAGGAAAATTATGATGAAAATTATTGGTTGCTCCTGCAAGCAATTTCTTGACATATAAAGATTAAGAGATGTATGTCAGTCCCAAGTAGACCACATGGATTTACCAAGGACAAACTATACCTGACCAGCCTGTTTGTCTTCTGTGATGTGACAGTTGGTTCTGGGGACTAGGAGATAGCACTGGACACTGAATACTGTTAGTAAAAGAATGCTTCTGACAGTCTCCTGTAGCATCCTTGTACCCCAATTAGCTAGATGTGGTCTGGATGAGTGGATAAGGATGGATGAGTGGATAAGGATGACAACCTGCTGAACAGCAAGTTGAACATGCTGAGCAGGCTTCTTAGTACAAGAAAGATATTGACATACTGGACCAAGTCTAATGGAGGGCCATCATGGTGTTCCACGTACAAGAAAAATCTAAGAGATCTTGCACAGTTCAGCCTTAAGTGTAGGCTAAAAGGAAATCTTACTGCTGTTGCAATACCTAATGGGAAGCTAGAGAGAAGAGCCAGACTCTTCTTGAAGACACAGTCACAGAACAGGAGAAAACAGACACAGAATACTGCACTTGCATTAAAGGATTTATCTACTTTTTTTTTAACCATGAAGACTGACAGCTACTGGGGTTAAAGTATTTCCATCTTTGTGGATATTAAAACCAGATTGTCAATCTCTGAGCAATCTGCTCTAACCAGATCTTTTTTGAGCAGGGAACTGCACTAGGTGACTTCCAGAGATCTGCATTTCAGCCAGTGCATTTCCATGATTCTGTGGTGGTACATTGGATAGGCACACACTATCCACTGAAACAGAGAAAGATAAAAGCTCCAAGAGACCTCTGTCCTTCAGAAGAAAGCCAGTATAGCTATTCCAGGAGGTAGTCTTGAGGACAGCATGGTTAAATTCCCAGTAATTTTCACTGAGCATCTGTGTATTCAGTAAGACCCTAAGAAGAGATTTTCATCCAACAGAAACAAAAAGCTACCATGACATTAGAAATACTGAGTGTAGCACCAGGCTGAAGACCAGAGGCAGTTTATCATTCATACGAGATGCCACGAACATCAAAGATCACATCAAAAGTAAACAGAAATGCTTAAGAAAATTTGAACAAGATTTAGTCTGTCCTACCTGGACAAGGTATTTTTTGTGTCTATTGTGCCTTTTATGTATTTAGGAAAGTGAGGAGGCATAAATGAAGCAATCTAAGAAATGCTATTTCAAATCTTACATACACGTATGACAGGTATTACATAGATGTTGATGGAGAGATGCACACAGATTTACAGCCCTGCTAGTGGCAAAATGCTAAATATCTTAGCTAATAGTTTTAGGTTTCATATTTGAGAGCTATAGAAAGCTCAGTCTTCTCACAGGTCCATTCTTACATGAGTAACAATACAGTTTGCTCTACAGATGAGCAATGGGATCTGCCAGTTCCATGCCTTAAGTTCAAACTTTAATATACCTTGAGGATAGACATACCAAGAACAACCCAAAGAACTTTGGGAAGTTGTCAAAGCCAATCTAAATATGAGCATTTATTCCTAAGCATGAGACACAAAATACCTACCCCTTTTAAAGATGCAAGCCATACCAAAGGATTTCTGATATTGAAATATGCTCACTGGACTCCATCTAGTGGCCACATATCTTTCAGCTTTCTGAAGCTGAAGTGATTATTCTGTGATTTTAAGTAACTGATACAGTAACCGTAATGGAAAATTATTATTACCATTAAAGAGCTACAAACCAAGACAGTAATTATAGGATATTATTTTAGAAACTGATGAAACCATGATGAAATAAATAATGGTCAACAACAGAGCAGACTGGGAAAAAAATTAAAATCCATTTTTTTAGCAAGCTTACTGTATTCAGGTAAGAGCAGCAGAAACTTCAAGCTCAGACATCCTTTTTTTACTTTTAATTTATCTAAGGTCATTTAGGTTCAGGTCTTTCTCCTTTCCTCTGTTCCGAGCTCTGCCAGGAACAAGTTTCAACTTCCTCTACAAGAGATGACTTGCCGGCAAAATATTATGCTGGATGTATTGTCCCTTTAACTTTATCAGCAAGACTGTATACAGCAAGATTATTTGATTTTTCTTCCTATTAAGAATCTCATATTTAATGTGAGGAAAAACTTACTGAATTATGTTGTATGCTCTGACTGGGAAGAAATGGATGTAACAACCGTATCAAGCCATATACAACACCAGGCAAATAATTCCAAAGTGGTAAGAAGCCTGGCAAGCAAGAATCCCAGGACAATTTCGGAAGGGAACTAGAATAGCATTCTTCAAATAATTATGATGTGTGTCATCTATTCATTAACCTGAATGCTCTTTTTAAACTCACTGACGTTTCAGGACCAACACAGATCTAAAATCCCTTTTGGACTAGCAAAGAGTGAGAGTGTGGCCTCCTTGAACATCCCTGAAGGACAAACATTACGATTTTCACGTAAACCACGTACCAAATCAGACAATATGACACTGCACATATAAGTACCAGTGCAAGTGGGTGCAAATATGCCTGGCAGAAAGACATCTGAAATACGACTTGACAACATCACTGCATTGGGAAAAATGAGACATGGGCTAGGTGAGATCACTTTCTATCTTATTTTCACAAAGCTTCAGTTCTGTATCATTCTATTGCCTGGCTGTAATCTCTTACCAACAAGTCCAGAAAGGCATCAAGCAAAGGGCCAGCAGATTCTCTGTCAGAATCAGTCCTGGTGAAGAACAGGACTTCTTCGGAAATCAAGGGATGAAAAGACCATTATGCAACATTAAAGAACAGAGTGTGAAATAGTATTGTCAATGTGATCAAATTGGAAAACGGATGGTAACTCTTCCATCACCTTAGAACTCAAGCCCCTTTTCTGTATGTTGATACCCACAACATTTCCATTTGATTTTTGAGTTCTTGAAAAACCTGTTAAAATGAGAACAAGAACTATCTTACTGACATTAACCTCTCCATGGAAAAAAACAAGCTCTTTTTGTGGAGCATCTACCTTCTCATTCATGTATGTTTTAGCACTCTTTTCAGCCTATGAAGGGCAGCTGTGTGTTGAGTAACCAGTAAGGTACCAAGATCATCTAACTCCATGTCAAAACTAAAGCATCCAAAAGCAGTGGAGGCTCTAGATCTGCAGACTGAAACCAAATTTTATGTCTATAAACCCAGCCACGCTGAATTCCAGGCTCCTGAAATTAACTACTTTACAATTTGGGTGTTATAACAAGTGAAATGTATTACATCCTGCATTGATGTAACCCGATCTTTAAATGCTTTCTCTACTTCAAATTATGCAAGCATTATCTATTCTGATTTAAATTCTCCCACTCAGTTGGGAGAATAATTTTACAGTAGTCAAAATATAAGCTCCGGTCTTATCTCTGAATTCAACAAGCAACTCCTCCCCACCTACAGAGTACGTGGAAATACTAAAAACAGTTTCGTCTATGCCTCAAATTTCCAAACCCAGATCAGTATCTGTCAACATGCCATTTCTTTTTAAGTCAATAGCTACACATGAGTATCAAAAAGCACCCAGAAGTACACAAAGCAGCAGCTAGGGATTATTTATTTACACTGATGGATCTATATTACAAGCTTCTCTGAACTCTAGCAGCTATGGATCAGCATTACGCCTTCTCAGGTTTGTTGTGACTACATTTTTGTGTTCACTTTCCTTGGGTTTTTTTGGTGAGGTTTTTTTGGGTGGTTTGGCATTGTTTCTCATTTTCTTTGGGTTTGGGGAAAAGTTGTGTTTTAAAGCATATTAGCTAATTTTATGTGAGGTCACTTGGTATTTCCACTGCATGAACAAAGATGTTTCTTAGCATAAAAAACTTCAGAAGGGACTATTTGATTTTGACTTGTAAGGACTGTAACACTATTCCTTCTTCCCTGAAAACTTTAAACAAATTTAGAAGAGTAAGGTATCATTTAGAAAGTGACTACTTTTGTAGGTTTGGTGTCCTACATTTTTTATTTTCCAGTACTCTTTCTTAGAATTGTTACTAGAAGAAATTTTCCATGAGTACTATAAATACAGTTAGGAGAAAAAAAGCCAGTCTAAATCATGTTTCCTTGATTTGCTCAGAATTATAAGTTGACTCTTTCTGAACTATCGTTACTGAGAATGTTGCACAAAACAAAGTCTGCTTTGCATTTAACCTTTCCACAGAAATACTGTGAATCTGATTTCTAAGGCAATGTGCAGCCTCAGCTGACTTATTTCTTTTTCCTCCCAGTCTTCAGATTGAAAAATGATCCAGAACTTTCATGGGTTTTTTTCTTTCTTTTTTTTTTTTTTTTTGACACAAGTGCAGGGGTTGAATTACAAATTTTGTTCTAAATCTACCTGGCATCCTTTTAATCAGCTACTGAGCTAAAAAAAATTCTAGCCGGTTCTTTAGTGGAATGGGCCTTTCTATTCAGAGAGGGCCCCAACCCAAAACTTGGCCTGGACCCAGAGGTTTAAAACTAGAATTCCAGAAAAAGCCTCCATTAACATTGACACCAAGTACTCCAGTCTGAAAAAGCCTGCAATCTGCTCGAGTCACGAGTCATGGATGTACTGGAGAGAGCACAGCAATGGGCCATAAAGATGATTAAGGAACTGGAGCACTCCCGCCATGAGGACAATCAGAGAGCTGGGACTGTTCAGCCTGGAGAAGGCTCAGGGGAATCCCATCAGTGTATATAAATACCTGCAGGGAGGGTGCAAAGAGGACAGAGCCAGGCTCTGCTCAGTGATGCCTAGTGACAGGGCTGGAGGCAATGGGCAGAACCTGAAACACAGGAGGATCCCTCTGAACATCAGGGAACACTTTTTCAGTGTCAGGGTGACTGAGCACTGACACAGGTTGCCCAGAGAGGTTGAGGAGTCTCCATCCTTGGAGATCCTCAAAAGCTTCCTGGACTCAGCATTGGCAACTGGCTCTAGGTGATGCTGCTTGAGGCAGACGGTTGGACCAAATGACTTCCAAAGGTCCCTTCCAGGCTCAGGCAGCCTGGGACTGTGCAGAACCATGGCACTCCTTCGCATCCCATCCCTTGGAGAGATCTTTCCTGCTGCCTTTTTTTTTTTTGTTCTGGATATTCACCACTAGGCCCAAGGTAACACTGCCTTACATGGAGCCCTAGTCACAGACTGGAATGGTTAGTTTCACCAGCCTGAGGTGCCAGATCCAGACTTTTTAACAAAGGCTTTTGGTTTCTTCTTCCTCATTTTTCCCCTCATTTGAACTGCCAGGAATCTCTGGACACAGCAGGAGAATGCAGAAGACAGACTCTTATCTGAATCACTGGGTGCAGATGAGGAGGTGACAAACTGTTCTAACAGATGCAGTAATCTATCCTTACACTAACAAAGAATCCCATCCCTCACTCTTTGCAGTCAGATTAAGACTTTTTATTTTTGTAATGTATCTGCAGCAAAGCTGCTATTTCTCCTAACTAGTCACAATGGGAATGTAAGTAGAAGACAACATCAGCAACAGATGGTCCTCTGACCAAACCTTTGTGGTCCACAAGATTTTTCTTCATAAAACCCCCTTCAGAGCTTCTGAGCAACCTTCTGAAGACATTCAGACAACCTAGCACACTTTTTTTCCAAAGCAGAGTCCATCCAACCAATGAAATTCTAGCCCTTGTTTAATACAAGAAATCTAGTCCATAATGTTAAAAAGGTTAGTTTTTAATGTGTGTTAATTTATTGCATTTTTAGTGCCAGAAGAAATCTCTATTTTGAGATAATACATGCTCACTTTCATTCTCACATAAAGAACTTTACTTAAAGTAAAATAAAATTGAAAAAAACCCAAAACCCATAGCTTTCTTGAGATGCAATACCTACGACTATCTCATAGATTATTAAATTTAGGAGGCCAAAGACATCAGTGCCTCTGGACTAAGACAGTATGTAAGCCACCTTCCACAAATCAATCTATCTATCTATCTGAAGGTCTTGAATAAGCTACATGACCAGAATTATCGGAGTATCTTCTGGTCTTCAGAAATAAGTTATTTCAAAAATACTTCAATGAGAAAAGCATTGTGTAATTCATGGACAACTTTTCTGCCTCACATAATTAATGCTTTTCACGGACACAGACAATCTAAGGAGGGGCAGAGAAAAACAGATTTGTCTTTACTCTCATAAAAATGATGGAGTACCCAAATCCAGTGAAGTACTTGAGACTGTTCAATTTCAAAATGAAAAATAAACATCGGCTAAGGAAAGAAGTTTTACATATATATTATTTTAATACATATTATTTTTATAGTCATTGCATTAGTAAGTTCTTCAGCCACTATCAGAAACTTCAGGTCTAAATGAGAGCGTCCTGGACACCAGCACAGAAGATGTTACTACACTTTTTATCTCCATAAAGAACCAGTGGCATCAAAACACCTCTAACAATTACAAAAATTCTTAAATAAAAGCAATATAGGCTGTACATTTCTCAGGAGGCCGCAATCAGGCTTCTTGCTGTTTTGAAAACTGAACTCCCCTTATTTGCTTCAACAACTTACAAATAATTAATTTTAGAGCAGATCCACGTGAATTTGGCAGAATCTCCAAGTTACCTCAAAAATACAAATATCTGCCGAAATTGACAAGTTCCCAATTTGTTGATCTTGCATAAACATTCATATCTCTGATGGTCATCTAATCTCAGTCATGAGATGGTCATCTAATACACTACTCACAAGAGGGCTCAATGAGCACATAGGCTTAAAAATTACTTGAGCATTCACACCTATGCAACAGAAAAACCAGTTTACACGAAGGGTCTAGTTTTCAAGATGACTGGTTACAGAAGCATTTGCTTTTCGAAGCATTTGCATTGAAGCACAATGTAGCATAACCAATGACTTTAAGTGAGATATATGCTTTGAAGCTTATTGCACAAAGTCTTAAAAAATAATAATCATAGAGTTGTGAAAGTCCCAAGTTTAAATGTAGGTGTAATGAGTTCTACTTCCATTGAGATAGAAACATCCTGATTGAGGATTAAAGGCCAAGAGTGGGAGGAAGAGAGGAAAGATAAGGTATGCTGTGGTATCCCATGTTGCATAAGATGGAAAACCCAAACCAGCATCACGTACATCTAACATTTGCTGTATCAGAAACAACTACTTATAATGCACTTATTCTTCTATCTTAAACATAATTATCCTTGTCTAGCAGGAAAGAAAAATTTCCAGAAAATAATAAAAAAAGAAATTGCAGCTTACAAGAATGATCTAATGTTGTTGAAAGTTTAAGTCTACCTGTTCACACAGAAACTCAGCTGTCCTGTATTCTGTCTCTCAAATTGCCTTCCTGAGCAAGAACTTTAAAATACAAGTAAGTTTAATGGTATTTCTTAATAGAAACTTCAGTACTGTAGTCCAGCCTCCGAATCTTTACAACCACAGAAATGTCTATCATACCAAATAAGTCTTCTTTGCAGTATCTTGATTTAGGATTTAGGAAGTATCAGACTTCCCAGAAATAAGTTTTCTAACTACTGTCTCGTATCCAATCAAAAAGGTTTATATATTGCACTTTGCAAAAAATAAAACTGACACCTTTATTAAAAAGATCTTATTCTCTGAGAATTTTTATTTCATTTACAAAAGGTAACCAGTACATACCATAAACTAAAATAACTTCTCAGGGTCAAGTACTAAACTTTTTCTCCCAAGTAAAGAAAGTTCAGCAGTTCAGAGTGACTGAATTAGCATCACTGTTTTTAGCACGTTCCTACAAGATGAAATATGTTATGGTGATGTTCATTGCCAGCAACGATTTTTCCTTTAAAATCATGATGTCAGTTCTCATCTCCCTACTTTCACTCATCCATTCATAACAATTTGCTGCTTCCAAATTCCGTATGTATACAATTTCACATTCCATGAGCAGAAAGCTCAAGCTTTATCCATGTTTCCTGCTTTTCTGTACCCAGCAACTCTAAAATGTCCCAGTCCTCCCTCATCCCTTTAGCATTATATACCACTTTTGAACTCCTACTTTCCTCAAGGAAGCAATTGACTCTCTTTTCTAGACACACCACAACTGAAATCTGGCAGTTAATGAAGATCCAAATACTCTGTTCATCACATATGGACAAGCTGCTTTGGAGAGAAGCACACAAACCCCCTGTGCACATGGCATATGAAATGATACAGGAATCAGAAATGAAAATGCCAACCCAAAATAAATACTAAATAATCCTCCCAGTGTTTTTGGAGAAATGCTGTATTAAAAACTTGGCAATAATGCAGCATACAGTGCACCTCTCCATCTATTCTTATGGAGTTGAGATTCACAGGAAGCAGAGATCAGGATTGGAAGGACAAAGTTGACAAAAGTTTTCTTACAAAGAAAAGAAAGAATACCAGTGAATTTGAGATCAAAGCCTCAGTAGGACATCTAAGCATTGCCTTTGTGATATACTGATTTTCTACCATGTCTGAAAAGCTGAATTTCTGGAAAAGTTTTAGAACCCAAGAACTCCATCAGGTTTCTGAACTTAAGTATGAAGCCCAAGACTGTCTTAAGATACAGTTCTAGCCTTTAAATAATCGAAATCTATTTTACATATCAAAATCAAAAAGAAGAACTGTATAGTGTAATTTGGAAATCTCTCAGATTTCAACCTATTTTCCCACATCACAAGTTTGTGGGAAGTTTGTACAAATTGTACAATATTAATTTTGACATAGGGGAAATAATTTTTGCTGCATTATTTGGCATATTTAAACATTTTCATTATCTGCATATTCGACAAAGGTATTTTACTGACAGCTAGGCAAAAGCAGATCAAATTTCATATGCCAAACATTATCTTAATTGCTTTTATCCTTAGATGTCAGATCTAATATAGGTATATTATTATAAATAACACTAATGTAGAGTAACTTTGTCACTGAGATGAGTTATCATTAACATACTATTGAACAAGGCACTGATCTGTATGCAACATGCTTTGAGTAACTCATCATCACTTAAAGACATCACTTTCAATTATGCATAATACTAAAACTGCATTGAAAACTGCTCTTGGCAAGATTGCTGGTTTAAGAGACACACTTGTCATCCCCATAATCTTCCCTCTCAGACATAAATGTATTTGGGTGGCTAGAGGCATCAAATTAAGTCACATGACAAGTCTGAAGTCAAAACAACATCAACAATGCACAAGAGGATATTCAGCAAGGATGCTACTGTCAAGCAGAAAATAGTAAAAACCGGATCCAAATAATCAAGAAATACATTATGTGCCTTACAACACAGTGAAAAGCTGATTGCCAAATAACAAGATTTCATTTCAGCCAACCAAACTTTACTTGTCAGTTCAGCAAACTACATCTAACAGAGAGAATGTATGAGATGTCAAATGCTGACATTCTGTGACGAAAACTAGCTTGGCAAACCACATCTGCTTCATGTTTTTTTACTACACAGTCAAGTTATTTAGTCTGTCAGCTGGCTGAAAGTCTTTAACTTTTAGATTCAATGAAAAGCAATCTGAAAATTGAAGATATACTACACTACCCTACTGACATGCTGTTTTCAGCTCTCTTTCATCAATAGGACAATAATAAAATGGGGAAAAAAAAGCATATTTTAGTAATGTGATCTAATAAACCTCATTTAAAGATGGGCAAAGCTTTTCTTTTCCCTTTTTAATCTAGCCACACATAGTTGATTGTAAAAATTGATGGAACTGTTAAACAGTAGCCACAACTGAATTTACAGAATCTGCTCAAGTAGCCACAATTTACAGAATCTGCTCAAGCTCAGAGATATTTGTAGTTCACATTTATCTGCTACTGCAAGTAATACCTGGATGATTTGCATCACTGCTCAGTACATTCTGCTGCAGAGATGTACAGTCCAAAGTAAGAGTTGATTGTAAAGATCTGGACATATCATCCACCATGAACCACTTTAGTTGAATTAATTAGTTTGAATTAATTCTTTCCTACCTCCATATTCTACACAGCAAGACTAGTCAATGGCAAACAGCTTCAACAGTTTTTCAGTACTGGAAAACCTCTGCACTTGCTCATGAGCAAGTGATGACAGTAAGATCCCTTCAGTTACCAATGCTGAGCTATGTTTTAAGCAAGACAATTTGTTGACAACTCAGTTGAAAAAAATCCTGGGAAAGTGCTATATCAAAGAGCTTTGAGAGGCAGCTTTGGAAGGAAAGTGGGTCTCCTTTACTTTAAAGTCCCACATTTGGACTGAGTATTCCACAACTACTATAACATTGGTAAGACTTGTAATTTCACCAGGTCAGTCTAAGAGATTTTTCAGATAACAAAACCCAGAAACTCTAACAAATAAGAAACAGGTCAACCTGTCAAACTTACAGATGCAATTTTTTACAAGTCTTTTGTAGCAAAAACCAATATTGTCCTGCCTAAATTTCTCCTTTAATAAAGCACTATTTCATTCCAAACATCAATGTTCAACAAAAAGAGTTACAGTACATTAACAGGAGGAAGAAAATGTACAACTGCAATTATTAGCCTTTTATTTCATTATTTAAACAGTGTGTGCACAAGAGTATTGGAGTTCAGTGATAAAATGAACAGCAGCTACAGTAAGAGAGACATAGCAGCCAGGGCAAAATACAGCTAAAATAGTAAAGTGAACTACAGCACAAGACTGTATGTGAGAGAGATGGGGATTCAGCTTCATGCATCAAGCTAACCTAACATTCATGTCAGGTTTTTGACCCTTTTAAGTCACCATGAATGGTAAGTCATCCTTTTGCTTTCTAAAATGCTGGCCTTATCCAGAATAAGATCAAGACAGTACACCATTTCACACCATCACTTCTTTAATCTTCATAAATTTCTGCAGAATATGCTGTTGTGCCAGCATAAAAACACCTGGGATGTTAATGCTATCATCCTATTATGTATTCGGTCTACCTGAATTAATTACAGATGCACATAAATATTTTCCAACTCACTGACACCTGTCATAAGTGAACTAAGGAAAAACCTTCTAAAGGCAGAGGAGGGAACGGCAGGGTTGCAGACTACTGCAAAAGAAACATTTATGTCATGAAAACACCTAAATCTCCTTTGTGCTCCCCCAAAACGAAAAATATTTTAAAATACATATACTCTTCTTCCATAGTTCCCAGTAAGTACTTGATCCCTGGAGAAGTGTAAACATATCTGGACATTCACTCCGTGTATATGTGCTAGCACCTTGTGGAAAGCTGTCAGTATCCAGGTAGACTCCAAACTCTGCATATTAGGTCTTTTATAAGTTCTGTGACCCACAGATAAGAGGAATTTAATTTTAGAGCCATTGTTTTTTAAAAGAAGGGTATCTGTGTTTCAATCACAGCTGCAGCATTTGTAACTCTCACAACACACAACTATGACAAGACACTGTCTCAACAGGAGATTTAAAAAACCACAAGATCATACTTAGCATTAGCAAGAGCAAAGAACAAAGGACAGATCAGCTTCCACTACCAAGAATCCCAGCACCAAAACTTCTTTACTCAGAGTTAAACGCTTACTGAAACATTCCCCTTGGAGATAACAAAACCACAAAGAAAACAAATGCATACCATGAATAAGAGTGCCAGGACAGAAACCCTAAAAAGTCTTACTGAGGCAGTTAAAGATGTCATCACCTGCTGCCTCAGTACAGCATTTAACAGAATCACAGAATTGTCAGGTTTGGAAAGGACTTCTGGAGATCATCTAGTGAAAACCCCCTGCCAAGGCAGGGTCACCTGGAGCAGGTGACACAGGAACACAACCAGGTGGGTTTCCAATGTCTCCACAGAGGGAAACTCCATGACCTCCTGGGAAGCCTGTTCCAGTGGTCTGCCACCCGCAATGGAAAGTTCTTCCTCATCTTGAGGTGGAAATTCTTGTGTTTATGGTCATTACTCCTTGTCCTTTTACCGGGCACCACTGAACAGAGTTTGGTAACATTTATTTGCACGGATGATGAGATCCCCTCTCAGCCTTCTCTAGACTAAAACACCCGGTTTAGACAACTATTTATACAAATTTACTTTCAGCAGTTTAAATTAAATGAACGCGCCCAACTCTGCACTGGCGAGAGCAGCAACCATGTGCTAGCACCACACAGGACACCCGGGATAAACAACATGCTAAAACATTCCTGCTACACTTGCCAGCGCTCATCTTCCATTCCGCACGACACAACAGAAAACTGCATCTTAACTGTAAAGAGAGTAGAGCGCAGCAAGACGAAAAAATCTCTTTCGCACCGCTATTTCGAAAGCGACTCGGCCCCGTCAGGCCGGGCGCCAGCTGCCCGCTCCACAGGTGAAGTTTGCGGGGGGCGGGCGGGAGCGCCCAGCCGTGCCCGCCGGGCGCCGCATCCCACGGCGGCCGCGCTCCCCCGCGGCCCGGAGCGCCCGCCCCGCCCGCGGCTGCACCGCACCTCGGCCCGCCGCAGCAGCCGCCGGGGCGGCCGGGGAGCCGCATGCCCGCGAGGGATCAAAGCCCGCCGCCGTGACAGCCCGGCAGGGATCAAAGGGCCCGTCTCCTCCTCGGGGGCCACCGCCGCAGCCCCGCGAGGCCCCGAGCCGAGCCTCGCCTGGGCCGCCGCCGCACTCACCAGGAGGACGGAGCCGCGCACCACCTCGGAGACGCTCTGCCGCAGCTCGGCCGCCGTGCCGGGCTTGCTCAGCGCCCGCGTGAACTTCCGAGTCTCCGGAGCCACGAGTGCCATGGCTGCTGCCTCCGCGCTCCCTCCCTTCCTCGGCGCGGGGCCGCCGCAGCCCTCCCGGCGCGGCCGCCGGACGGACGGACAGCCGGACAGCCGGGGGTGGCCGTCGGGGGGCGGGCAGGGAGCGCAGCCCCGCCGCCGCCGGGTGCCGCGGGCAGCCCCTCCCTCCCCGCTTGCCTCCCTCCTTCCCCGCTTCCCTCCCTGCCCCGATTGGCGCGGCCGCCAGCGGGGCGGGGGGCGGGACCTCGCCGTGCCCACCTGTTCCCGCAGCGCCGCTCTGATTGGCCGTCGGGTTACCTGCCCGGCTGCGGCTCCGAGCCCTCATTGGCCCAGCGCGGGGCCCGGGGCCGCGGCGGGGCGGGGCCGCCCCGAGCCGGAAGTTGCGGCCTGCCGAGCGGCCCCGCCCCGGCGGGAGCGGCGGCGGCGGCTCCGTCGTGGTCCCTCAGCTGCGCTCTGCCTGCCCGCGCCGTGCCCCGGCGGCTGCAGCTGCTCCTGGTTCTACCTGCGCAGGGGAGGGAGTTATCCTGCCCCTCTACTCAGCCCTGGGGAAGCCGCATCTGGCGTGCTGTGTCCAGTACAGTGCAAGAGAGTCCTGGAGCGGGTCCAGCGGCGGGGAACAAAGATGATGAGGGACTGGAGCATCTCCTTTATGAGAAACGGCTGAGTGAGCTGGGCCTGTTCGGCCTCGAGAAGAGAAGACGAAGGGACGATGCCAAAAGGATGCAGCCAGGCTGTGCTCGGTGGTGCTGAGCAACAGGACAAGAGGCAATGGGCAGAGCTGATGCACAGGAAGTTCCACCTGAATATGAGGATGAACTTCTTTACGGTGTGTGTGACCAAACGCTGGAAAAGGTTGCCCAGAGAGACTGAGGATTCTCACTCACTGGAGACATTCAGGAACCGCCTGGACACAATCCTGTGCCGTGTGCTCTGGGATGACCTAGCTTGAGCAGGGAGGTTGGACCAGGTGTCCCACTGTGGTCCCCTTCAACCTCGTCCATTACATGATTCTGTACCTGTAGACACACATGCACATAGCGCTGTGCAAGTGAAAGAGTCCAAAACCTGGGGAAATGGGTGCTGGAGCTGCAGCACCCACAGTGTGGTATGAGCGTGTGTGCTGCTCATGCATTCAGCTTTTTCTCTGAGGCTTTCCTTTGTACTTTTTTGCCCTCACAAATAGTATCTATTTGTAGGTAAAATTGCACAGGTGTCCTTATTTGAGTAAGGACCACAAAAGTGATGAGGGCTCTAGAGAATTTCTTAGGAGGAGAGAATGAGGGAGCTTGGCCCGTTTAGCCTAGAGAAGAATGCAGAGGGATCTCATCAATGCATATAAATGTCTCAAGTGCAAGTGTCGAAAGGATAGTGCCAGATGCTTCAGTGGTGCCCAGTGACAGGATGAGGAGCAATGGCCATAAACACAAGGATTTCCACTTCAAGATGAGAGAGAACTTCTTTCCATTGTGGGTGGCAGACCACTGGAACAGGCTGCCGAGGGAGGTCATCTGCTCCAGGTGACCCTGTCTTGGCAGGGGAGTTGGATTAGATGATCTCCAGAAGTCTTTTCCAACCCTAAGAATGTGATTCTGTAGAAGTGTGGATGCCTCTAGCATGCTTAATTACCATGAATTCCCGCTGAGAGCTTGGCTAGCAGCATTGCTGGAAGGTATGCAGGCATTAGACACATTTAAATGCCTGGAGCATTGGAGAGCATTAGAGCTTGTGCACCTTTATCTTCTTAAGCACCTTTTTATATAAACTAACAGCACTTCTCTACACTGAATATACAGCTTACCACTGAGGGAGGGAGGAAGGGACTGAATGCTGTGGACAAGGAGTAAGGGGACTTATAGGTGGAAAAAAAATAGCAAAAGTGTTTGTGTTAGGAGGATGAATACTCAAGAAATGCCTGCTGGATAAAGGGCCTACTTTTTTGGCTGCTTCACATTTACATCTGTAACTAATAAGATTCCAAGTAATTGAGGTAATTCCTTCAGAAAGACAGAGGATAAAAAATGTTCAAATGCACAAATTTGTATCTTACACAGTTTTTGTCCTTGAAGGATCTTTCCTACAGATATTCTGCAGACCTGCATCAAAGGCTCATTTATTCAAGTGTGAGAGCTGGGATTTTTTAGTAGGATGTCTGTCACAACTTGAGTGTTCAAACTAGTTTATACCTTAAGAAAGACATAATGTGCAGAGAGTGTGACTTGCCAGGCTCAGTAAAGATCACTAGAGTTTCTGTTTTCACAAGTCCAAGACCTGGTGTGTTTGAGTCAATGTTTAGGTTGATAAATCAGAAAATGGCATATTGGTGGGAGAGATTATCTGAATACAGAACTGGATGAGCAGCTATGTAAACATTTAGCTAAAATGAGCCATCTTATGATCACCTTTTTAATTTTTGAATCTGAATCTGTAGGATATATCTAGATCTCAAGCCTCCACAACTAAACATGCCCTAGATTTTATATAAATAATACATTATTATTTTCTAAAATTAAATATTTTTTTTTATTTTCAGAGCTCTCAGGTGCTTTCAATTCTGACAATTCTGACCAAAATTAAAGTAGTCTAATCTAGAGTTTTTGCTTGAATGTAAAATGGCATAATTTAGCTATCCATAATTTAACTATGTTTGTTATCTATAAAAAGTTCTCATGTATATTAAGCATTTTCTTGGAAAAGAGACAGTGTTCCAAGTCTGATAAAACTCTGAATGACACCTGTATAGGTAGAGATACATAGGAAAAACAGGTAAATTATAGTTTACTTAGGAAAACCATACAGGATATCCCAAAATGAGGTTATGACAATCCTCATAGTTTCTTTTCAGCTAAACACATTCAGTTAAAGAAAGAAAAAGTGACAATTCTGTGTGTAAAACAAAAGAAAAAATATGCAAGCTGATAAGCAGAAATGGTAAATTACAGTTTTGAAACAATGAGAATGAGTAATAGTAGCTAAATATAGGAATGAAAAGTCTTGGATCATTGCCTAAAGGGCAAGGGGAATAATTTTTTTAAAACATCAAGATCAAGAAAGAAAAAAATCTAGACAATGGCATGGTTTCCCTGCTAGTTTGAAATACACAACTTTCAGTAACAATGCCAATGCATAAAAGCATTTATTTTTTAAGAGAAACTTGGATAATGCAGTAATACTTCATGAATGTAATTGGAAATGTTTTATTCAAGCAGTACTTAGTAAAGATGCTAAATAGCAACCAGTAAAGTTTACAACATTTAAACTTTCAAGACCAATTAAGTCACAGCACAGAATTTTATGGGATTCTAAACCATTCATGGTAATAATTGAGCTATGTTTTTTGCAGAAATGAAGAAGAGAAACTGATTTGGTGTCCATTAGATGTGTAAAGCAAAGGAGCTAAAAATAACATGACGAGAGTCTTTGCAAAATCATGAAAGTCAAAAGTAAGAATCACATGTAGGAATTAAAGAATTATTGAGTTTCTAATATCAACATGACTTGCTGAAATTTAGGCCTGTTGCTTAATGGGATTAATATTCTACCTGGGTCACTGTATAATGATGAGTTTCCGTGACGACATTATGGTATATTCTATTGAATGCTAATATTCTATTCAAAAATATTTTTATACAAAACTTGCAACATGACTTTATCTGAACAACAACAACAACAAAAAAAAAATAGATGCAGCTATAAATATTTATAGTAAAGAAAGGCATCTAAGTACAAAGAATTTTAAAGTCAAATTATAGAGCTGTTATAGTGTGGTTATGAACAACTCAAAAAGATTCATGTTTATGGTACAAACTTTGCATTTAAAAGTGAAGTAATATTAAGAAGTAGTAATGATGATGTTATATATGGCACTCATCAAACTTACTGAAATAGTGGTATTGCATTTTAACACAAATGATTGACGAACTGGAAAAGCCAGGAAAATCTGCCTTGCAGTGAGAGAATGAAGAAGCATCTGTCTAGCTTATACAAAACCTTGATCATAATGTACTAGGATTTGCAAGAGAATTTCAAATATTAAAAGTCTCTTTAATCTGTCAGCTAAGATGACAGTGAGAACCAATAAATGGCAGGTGAAATTATACTCATGTAGAGTAACATCCTTCTCTTTTAGCCACAAGAATTATTTGGTATTATCCCTAAGGAGTCACTAAACTCTATTTCCCAATTTCTAAACTAAGATTCAATAGCTTTTCTAAATCCTGTGATCTAAGTCATCCCTCAAGTTATGGACTCAAAGTAAAGCTCACATTATAAAATTTCTTGGCTTTTGCTGCTGTGGAGGTCAAGATGATCATAACCTTTCTGGACTGAAAACCCTTTCAGTTGGAAGAGCTGTTGAGCTGAAGGTCACCAAAAGTACCAAGCTCTTCACTCTTGTGACCAGTGACAGGACTTGAGGAAACAGCATGAGGCTGAGTCAGGGGAGGTTCAGGTTGGATATCAGGGAAAAGGCTCTTCACCCAGAGGGTGCTTGGGCACTGGAACAGGCTCTCCAGGGCAGTGGTCACAGCACCAGCCTGACAGAGTTCAAGAAGTGTTTGGACAATGCTCTTGAACACATAGTGTGACTCCTGGGATGCCCTGTGCAGGGTCAAAGGTTGGACTTGATGATCCTTGTGGGTCCCTTCCAACTCAGCTTATTCTATGATATATCCAGAGTAGGTGCTAAAAGATCAGAGGAAGTAAGGGTGTACTAAATATTAGCTAAGCATACAGTCTGGAGGTTTTACAAATAATAAACAACTTAAGAATGGATGTTAAAATCCAGAGAAGATGTAGGGGGTTTTCTGGAATTTTTTTTTTTTGGTGGTCTAAAAGGCAGAAGCATAAAAAGCTACATTTTGATAGCATTTTATCTGTAATTTAAAATGAGTTACTAGTTTCCTATACTTGTAAAAATTAAATTAAAACAATACTGCTGATAGGTAGATTTTTTAGCATCTTCAAACATACTAACCCATTCAATGATGTGCTGGAGTAGGTTCACTTTAGCTCCTTTTTAAAATTCTCCCAAAGCCTTCAAGGAATACTGGAGTGTTTCTGCTGCATTTGGCTAAGACTGACTTTGTCCCAGATACCGCTAATCTACCCTTCCAAATATTATACAAGCAGTCCACACAGATATTTCTGAATAGCAGCATTTAGTTCTTCCCCACCGCCCCCAGTGGAACATAAGAGCGTGCCAAAGTTTATGTACAGAAAGGTACAAGCATGTAAAAATTACTTTGATTATACAACACTGATCTCTCCTCCCCCGTAAAATCCATAATATGCCTTTTTAAGGTAACACCATTTTTTTATCAGATGGTGTTCCTAGATCTACAAAATTCATCCTAAATGCAAATACCTGAAAACAGCTGGTTAGTGTAAGGTAGAATAAATATGTATTTCCACTGAGAAGATATACCATAAATTACTTGGAGGTTGTTTCCTTTGATTATATTAGTAAAAAAGTGCACATACATGTTCCTGCTGCTCATAAATGGAAATGCAAAAATTATTTTGGTTTATTCCTTACCTGGAAATCTGGCTATATCATGAGGTGAAAGAAGGAGCATTTAGTGGAAGTTTCTGCATAATTTCCATCATGTTACTGTTTATAAAACTACATCCATTGCCTGCTTTGCAGAATGATGAAATTAATTTCAGTGTAACTCTGTGTTTTAGGTTTAGTTCTTGTAACTCTGCCACTAGAAACCTGAGGAAGGACCAAGTAAATGTTCCGTGATTTTTCTACCCATTCATGTGCAATTTTAAAAGCTCATTTTTCCAATTTTATTTCTCATGTTCACCAGAGGTATTACAGAATTAATATAAGCTAATGAAATCCTTCCCTGCACTGATGCACGGCATAAATGTAGCTTCTTTTTTTCTTAAAAGCAGAGGTGATGTTACCTCCCATGACATGGCTGAACTCCAACCAAGGTAACTATAGTTCTTTGTAAATAAATTCCTATGCAAGTTCACAAGGATACAAAATAATTCACTTTCTGTCTTTTCTACTGACTCCTAAGACAATTCTGACATTTCTTTCAGTTTATCAGTCATTCAGTTTCATTCAGGCTTCTGGCATAATATTCCTTCTTCAGCATTAGTTTTCAGAATCTACCCATGAGTATTGCTAACATCTTTTGGAGAGTTAGTCATGCAATATGAACTGAGTTCCACATAATTTTCTTCTATATCCAATGGAGGATGACAACTGTGGGATTTTAAACCTGATAGAAAATTAATGCAGGACTTCTGCATGGATGCTCTGATTTTGTTTTAGTTTATTTTGGTTTTTTTAAAACTCAGTTTAGATAGCTTTTTTTGGACCAAGTTAATAAAGCCTACACTTAACGAAAGTAAAAATAGATGCATAATGTTTTGTACCAATAAACTCATATTTTTAAATTATTTAGAGTTTAACTTTTACAATTTAAAATGTTTATTTACTTTCACAGCTTTCTGTGAACTGCTGTTAGGATTGCTGTGTATTTTAAGAGATGTTTCATGTCACGTCATGACCACCAGCAGCTGCTTAAGAGTCTGCCATAGGATACATCTTTCTTTTATCATCAGCATAAGGATTGTTGAAACCTTTAGAAGAGGATTTCTCTTCTCAGTAGGGATGGAGATTTCCAGCTAAGCCAGACCATATGCTGATTCCCGGATTTCTTATCTGTAATCGGTCTTTCTTTGATGTTGTCAAAGATATTTCCATTAAAACTGCAGAATAATTCTGCTACTTCATCAATGTTCATGTGCAGTATTTATTATTATGAGACTTCATCCCTTACTACACAAATTAGCAATACATTTCTTGCAGTGTTAGTGTTTATGATTCCCTACCCGCTTTAAACTAGAGCAGCATAGAGGAGATGGCTGATAACCTCTTAACACATAAAAGTACTGACAAGGTCTCCTGCAGACACTGTAATTCAAAGTAGTCTGTGCGAACACAAATCCTCCATTATTGACTTGCCTGCTCATTCCCTTAGTTTGACATAGCTCACATTTCTTCCATTCTAAGTAGGTAACTTCTTCCTACTCAAAGAATTTGGATAAGTATTCCTTGTTTCAAGGTCAGTTTAGATACAGTTCCAAGAAAGAGAGAAATACATTATCTGAGAAATAAATAATAGAACATGATCTGTATTCAGCAAAGTGACTGAGCAGTGATTGTTTACATTATAGGTGAGTCTAAAGGCTCACAGTTCTTATCTCCATGGCAGAGGAACTGATGCAGCAGAGATCCTTGCTGGCACCAGGGAACAGTTTTCACCATATGTTGTTCACAAGAAAAGGAAAGCACTTTCTTTTTTTTTTTTTTTTTTTTGGTATATTGCATGCTTGTCCAGTATCTGTTCAAGTAGTGTATTTAGGGGCTTGTTTCTCTGCTATAAATGTATACTCTAAAATGCTGGGCTTTGGTTCCTGTGCTTTCTTCCTTGTGAATTCTTCTGGCTGTCATTTATAATAAACATAGTCACAATAAGAAACACTGCACAAATAAATGCAGTATACTGTCATAAAATAAAAATATTATAGAATATCTTATTGTAAAGATTTATATTTTAATACAATGTACAGCTATTAAAAATAACTGCACAATTGGTAATTTCTACTGGCTAAGGGTTTGGTTTGGCAGATTTTGAAACTGCTTGCTAACTGCTTGCTGTGGTATGTAAAGTAACTTGGTGGAAGCAGTTTTTAAACTTTTTTAAGCAGCTTGTAAATAGCTGCAGGGCAATCTTAAAACAAAATTAAACAAAAAAAAAAAGCCAAGCAAACTTGAAAAACAGTACATATCCAAAACCAAAAGAAAATATTTAAATGGTTTGAAAGTTTCCTGTCCCTGTATAATTTTTGCATATTTGTAGCCTATGATGGTATACCACAACAATAAGCCTTATTCACATGGGGAACCACAATGACACTACTAGAAATAATCACATGAGGAACAGCTGCAAGAATGAATTTGTGGATGCCGTGTAAATAAGAAAATTGTCAAATGGAATGCTGGAATTATCATGACTAATACAGAACAGAAGGGAAAAGTCAGACACCTTTCTAAGAAATACAAATACTAAGAAAGTTAATACTTCATAATCAATCCTGGTCTATATGACAGACTGAATTTATAATCTGGTGCAACACTACCTAAGAGCAACATCTCCTAATCAAGATAATAATTCAAATCCTTATTCAAAACCTTTCAAATGTGACCTGTAATCAGTGTGTCTTCGGATAAAAATCAGATTTCTTAGAAGGACAGTTGAAATTTGTTTAGTTGTTAAGCACATTGGTCTTGGAGGAGGTTCCCTGTAAGTGAATCAGATTCCACTGTCTCCTATTTTCCTATGAAATATGATGAGTGGAAGCTCATGTGCATTTGTCAGCCTTCCTTTGTGAGGACAAAGGAAAAAGGTAATTTTAGGTTTGATTTCCTAGATTTTCCTGACGTACTGTTTAGTATGTATTTATGTTGTTTTTAAAAGCAAACAAACAAACAGAAATCTACATTTTAAAACTGATCTTGCTTGCTATATAGGATTTACATCACTTAGATGTTACTCCTCTGTCCCCCCAAAACTACCCAACAGGCCTTGCATTTAATTTTAATTGCATGTGTGATCAAAATCAGTTGTCAACAAAATGATTGGGTTACTGTCTGTTTAAAAGCTACAGCTGTCTTGTTATGTGTAGTAGTATCTGTAGCAACCATAAAACTTAAGAGCCTTCGAGAAGCCTATTAAGCAATGTGAGTAATACATTTTTGTTTGTTTTTTTTTGGTTTTGGTTTGGTTTTTGGTTTGGGGTTTTTGGGTTTTGTTTTTTTGGTTTTCTTGTTTGTTTGGGTTTGGGGTTTTTTGGGGGGGGGTGTTTGTTTGTTTGGGGGTTTGGGGGTTTTTTTACTCATGGAAAAATCATTCATCCACCAATATACTATGTTTTTTCTTCTGTTAGACAAGAGAAATTCACAGAAAGAAGTCTTCAAAGCCTGTGGTGTAGAGTGGGGAAGTAATTTCTGGAGGTCGCTGGAAGGCTCTGTCTCCTCCGTCAGAGTCATCTTCTCTGTAGAAAAGTCTCACGTGTCAAAAGATGGAGAAGCCAAACCCAGATTTGTTTTGGAGCCATGTTGTCCTTAGGTTCTCTCCTAAACACTTCCCAGCTGTCCTCTAAACTGACAAATCCTTCAGGAGTTAACATGGCTTATATTCCAAATACAAAAGCAGCTGTAAGGAGGCACAGGGCCACAGATTTACTGGCACGTTCCAGGGGCTGCAGCAGTGATAAATTGTCTGTAAAACTCACATTTGTGATGCAAGCAACCATATAAAAAAATATGCTATTTTATAAGTAAACAAACATAAAGCCTTGTGTTTGTCATTTCTTCTGACACAAATTTTGTTTCCATTTCTCACCATTACTGCTCAATCCTATAACAGTGAGTAAAATTCCACTAAATAAAAATGCTCCTGCTTTCAGCAAGCTTTGCATTTATTTTCAAAAAAACCCTTAATGTATTGTGCAGTGTCTTCAGCCCTTATCATCTTTCAGATCTATGTTCAAATAACACACACAGGGGATCAAACAAACTGTCCTCTGTCCCTATGGCTCATTCAGTCAGCATTCCATCCCTGTCCTTTCTCACTATCTCACTTTCTCAGGGTCATCTCCTTGCATGTTAATTTAAAGAAAAGGGGTCATGTAAGTTTGCAGAGCACGGATCAGTTTGGAATACCATCTGTCCTGAAGCATCATCCCTAGATTCCTTGTTTGCTGAGACTTACTAAATAATTTTCAATTATGCTCTAGTTATCTTCACTCATAATTTTTAATTGTCTAAAATATCATTTTAAGAAAAAGCACTGTGTCTTTCAACGGAATCCCTACATCATCTTCTTTTCTTCTCTTCCTTTAGTTTATGAAATGCATTCAGTTTCATTCCCTAGAACAAATGCTATTTTTACTATTCTTATCACTGTCTTTCCTGCTTACATTCTTTTTTTTTTTTATATTACTGACTATCTAATTAGGAAATCTGGAAAGGAGTACAAAATATATTTTTACCTGTTTCAAGAATTGGACAGGTTCATAATAAATTTAAAAGAGAAAGTGCCCTAAACTGAAAGGATTGTTGGAAAATGCTGCTTTAGGTAGATAATCCAGTGTAAGGTAAAAGAAACAGACCAAAACCAGTTAGAGGTTAGATCAGACAGAGAAAAAAAAAAAAAGTCACAAATATACCAAAACAATGTAACAGAAAAGGAAAAGAAACAAAGTATTCAAGCTACCCTTAGTACTAACCATAAGGGGAATGGTGTAAAGGAAATTCTGACTTCCAGTTAACAATCTTGCTGCTGCAGTTTTAACTTCTTGTAATTGTAACCTAAGAGTTTCCTGGAAGCTGCTAGCACGGAAGCACATTCAGCCTACAGAAAGGCGAGTTTTGCAAGCCAAACATTTTACTTGCTGTTAAAATGAACTTGAAATCTGAATTTAGTCCATTTTTTATAATATTGCATCACAATAGGTATTATAAAGCTCCAGTGAATGAAGGTAAATTGTTATAGTACTACTGCTGTGTTTCATCTCTGCTTTGAAAATTGACTCTTCCCTTGTCCACAGCTCTTTATTGATTGAGACTGGAAAGAGTGAATAACTCTGATTTAAAGAGCAGAATGAATGTCCTAGAAAACTGGCTGTGCCTTTCCACACAGGAGAATATTTTTGTTCCGGCAGCCAGAGGAGCTAATGAAATCTAGTGGCCAGTTCCCTGAGCACGGATTTGAGCATCGCCCCAGGGCAGCCCCACAACATCCTTCCCCCCAGCTGCTACCATAGCATGTCATTCCCAGACAGCTCTCCAGGAGCATTTCCACAGGCTGAGCTTCCCTTAAGCCATACCTTGTGTCATCTCCAGGTGTGGTAATGCCAGTGTAAACTCTAATGTGGAAAAGTCAGTTAGATCTGCAGCACCTTGTGGAAGAGGCACTGGGTTGTGCCAGACATAAATGGTGTATTGCTAAAAAATGCTAAGGAGAAACTACTGTGGTGGTTGGATACTGCAAAACTGAACTTCACATACTGGGTAACAAAGTCTGTTAAACCTGTGACTTTCATAATCATAAAACTATTTTTCAGGTGGCAAAGAATTGGCAGAACGCCCTTTCAATGCCCTATCAGAGTACCCTGAGAGCAGCACAGTCAGAGACCATCTTGGCTATGACACTAGCCAGGCACATGCTGGCGGGGTATGAGCTTGTTTGGGTTACTGCTGAGTCCTGGAGAGCTATATCTGCAGTCTTGAGGAAGCTGCAAATTTCCAGTAACCTTGGGATCCCACCAGAGGCTTTGCATGTGACTTCCACAGGGGGAAGGCCTAAGCAGATGAGATGGTTTGGTTGTGTTTTCAAAACAACGTAGACATTGAAGTTATGTACAATTCACCACCTAAATAGTTGCCTAAACCCCACCATGTAGATAAAGGGCAGCAACAAGAATCTCCAGAGTGCACTTGATTTGATCTACTTCAGCCATCTACCTTAGCATGAGATGAGCTGCTCTCTGCAGGTCCCTTTCTGCCCCTCAGTGCTAAAGGAAGCCAAATGCAATTGGTATAGATATGGACATCCATCTTTTAGATACCCACCTTTCCTCCCCTCCACTCTCCTATGTGAGATTCCCTCCCAAGCTGTAGCCTGAGGAGGACAGGAGTGTGAAACTGAAACCTTGTCAGGGATATTGATAGAACATGCTCACACCATACAATCAAAATTAATTTTAAAGTCACAGGGCAGCTCCTCTTCTTGATAAAGTTGTGTCAATGAAGTCAGGGCAGTGCATGTAACCCATGCTCCTTACAAAGCTAACATAGGATTGTGATCTGAACTCCTCCTGTGTAGTAATTTCCTTTGACACTTCAAGTTGTTTTTTCTGTACTTTTCATTTGGAGATGGAATGGAATAAACTTTCTTCTGTTTTATACTCAGAAATACACATTAACAACACACCCTTGCCATGTAGTCTTTGGGAGTCCTTAGATCAGGCCTGGATTTCATACATTTAAAAAGGAAGATGGTGGGGGGAAAAGGTAGGAAAGTTACTCAAGGTAGTATTTGAATCAATAGAATTCTGTGGATTCTTGACATACTTTGTACAGTTTAATAACATTAGGCTCTAAAGTATTTTACATGTACTTCAATTATTTGACTGGTTAAATGAAACAAGACTTCATATAATACAGTTTGTTGGTGCTAAGCTTTTAACAAAAGTGTCAAAGAATGACATCTCTATTCAAACTAGTTCTTATTCTAATAAGTACATTAAAACAGTACTTCAATTTACAGTTTTTAACGTAACATGGAAAAAGAAACTGTAAGTTATTACATAAATTAATGAAAGGACATACAATGTTCAATGACATCTAGCAAAATCAGTGATTTGATTACTGTGAAAGTCTATCTTAAGAGTATTGCCAGTTCTACTTGCCATAAAAAGCACTGTGCTTCTGAAAAGCCCCCTTGAAATGAAAATTTTTGTTGGAAAATATGGTAACAATCCTAAAAACTGCAAAGTTTGGGTATTAGAATTGCTAGCAGAATCAGACTTGAGTTAACATTGATGTCCAATTATAAAACAATTTAGCCATTCAAACACTCTCTTACCAACAGATGATGTGCTGTAAGCATCAGTCACCTATAAATATATAAAGATATGCAAAATTCATATTCTATTCAATTTCTGTAGATGTCAAAAGCACAATGATTTTGTTAAAGTAATTGTTTTCCATAGACAGGTTGGTTGACGTACAGTGGACACTGACACAAAATTTCAGGGGACATGTGCTGTGATAAGAACAGCTACTATTCATATTGGAAAACTGGTTACATGTAAATTGATTTTAAAATTCCAATTAAATATATGCTTAGTTCTGTGAAGATAATTTCTTTTAAGCTGACCAATCCTTTGCTTATCCCCTTATATCTAGCTTTAATGATGCTTTTCTAACCTTGCCCTTCTCAGTGACATTCTTCCTTTTGAAAGTCTTCATTACCCTCAATACACTTTTTCCCTTCTCATTGATTCAGCTGCTCTTAAGGTTGCCGTAACTGTGGCAGTTCAATTACTTTATTTCTGCCTACCATTTCCTTTTCTCATTAAAGCTGAACATGCAGCTCTGAGAAGGATCTGTTGCAGCACACTCTATGTAAGTGGTACCCAGAGGTATGAATGAAATAGCTGACAATGGGGATAGTCCTTGTGAAAGCTCTACTTTCACGCTTGAAAGGCTGCAATAGCTTCCTATTTGTCACTACTTGTATATTGGCTTGTTGCAATTGGATCTTTAAAGTGCTATGTGGTCTGGATCCTGTTATTTACAATGCCACTTCCGTCCTAGTGACAGCTGAGACAATCACATCTGCTTGGGTTAGCACTCTGATATTAGTAGGTGACTAAAATACTAAAAATAGAAAAGAAAAAAAAGCAAGAAAGGCCACCTCTGCACAGCTGCCAGGTCCTTGACTCTGTCAGCGGTTGATACAAGAGAGTCCAAGGCTATGTCAAAGAAATTAGTGTAAGTGTGATTTAAAATGTTTGCTGCCATACTTGTGATAGCATGAGTTTAGACAGGGCTTCATGGGACAAATAGTTTTGTTTCAGGCAACATTGGACAGAAGCCAGGACTGGTCACATCCACATTCAGATGAGGTCAGAAAAAAAATCCAAAATAGTTATTTTGCTTTTCTTGCAATAACTGTGGGTCTTTGAAAAGCTCACCACAGATTCCGTTCTGGGGATGCACAGTGACTCACGAAGGCCATGTTTATTCACTCTGCCCTGTATCCAACAATCCTGTGTGAATTGTCTATACAGCATGAATGAAGATTGAGCCTGGCCAACTGAGTGCCTTGGGATGGAGAGCCATTCTGGGTGGCTACAAGGCTACAGGTCCTGCACAGGTCAGGTTCACCGTGCACAACACATGGTTGCAGTATTGCAGGTATGACTTGTGCACTTTATCCACTTAGATACAAAAGCTGCTTACTGAGAGTCCCCAAGAGTTGCCAGCTGCTATGAAATACAGGAAATGCCACATCTTGCACAGAGCAATGCCAGAGATCTTCTAAAGTCTGCAGCAATCCTAGCCCTGGATGATTAGTATCACTGAGGGCTTGGGCCTGCCACTGTTACTGTAGCTTCACCAACCTTGATAAAAGCACCTTTCTCATGGCACGTATTTTATGAATTTACCTCTTGCTAGAGGTAATCCTGTAGTTTTCTAATTTTAAATTCAGTCCCTGGATGCCAGCCCTCTTGCCCACCACCGGCTTTGCAGATGCTTGCAAAGCCATCAGCAGCAATAGGTAAATTCCTTCCAGGAATCTGTGGTCAATCTTAGCAAGGTTATTGAACATTTCTGTGCAACTAGCCTGGCTCCCAATTCACCTCGAGAGAGAGTGAACAGCAAAAATCAATAGACACACCACTAGCCTCCTGCTTTAAGCCTTTCAAGTGTAGCTGTCCTTGTTGCAAGGAGAGGGACTTGGATCTGCTACAAGCATCCTACAGTCCTGACTGAGTCTCTGCCAGGCCACTCTCCTCAAGGTAGTGCATCCCTCTTATTGATGACCAGCTAGCCAGGGTGGGAACAGATTTTCTTTCCCTTGCCAGCCTTTTACTGCTGGAGATGTTCCCGAGTACCAATGGCCTTTGGCATCACACTGGCTCACACACCTGAGTGCAAATATCCCATTTGTTCTCCAAACAATGCTTCCTTCTTTCCTCCCTTGCTTTGCTCACTCATTCATTCCCCTGGCATGCTGTACAGCACAAAGCATTCCTGTGAGCTGGCAGGGCTGCTGTCATCCCTCAGAGCTTGCTGAGGACAACCTGCTTCTGCTGGCAAGCTCTTGCAGAGTGATGTAATCCTGGGCAGATCTTACGCTGCCATCCTGATGCCAGATATTGTGTTGGCTCGTCTTGTTTGTTACAATGTGTATGGCTCCTTCATTTCTTTTTTTTCACCCAAAGGATTTGAAATTTGATCCATGCTTGTCTTTCTGGTTCTCAGTTTTTCTGTTGGAGAGCTCTGAAATCTTTGTGTCTGGCATCTTGGAGGCTCTTGTCCTTCCTCTTGTATGTTCCAGCTGGGCTAGGTAATTTCCTCTGTTTCACAAATTCTAGTTTTGTTTGCATTTAACCCAAGTCTTCAGCTTTCCAGTCTTATGTTCCCAATCCAAATAGCTTTGCTTCATCTGAGCCAACTGTTCAAAACAGTCAGCTTGAGATCAGTCAACATTCTCCTGTCTTTTACTCTCTTCACCTACCTCCTCATGAAAAGAGGGTTTTTTAAATGCTTAACTCCTGCATTTTCACATTCTGTAATACCCTTTCATGATTCATTCCCCTGGTTTCATGGAACAGTATCAAAGGTACAAAGGGCTTCAGCTCCTTGCCAGAAACAAAGCCAGGACCTGGCTGGTTTCCATTTTGCTGCAGCTGTATTATTGCTACAGTCATTATCTTTCAAGTACCTGGGTGAGAGAAATTTTGTAACAAGAAAGTCAAAATACCTTTCATTAACCTGAATTTTTGCAGACCTCTCTGAAAATGCACCTCTCTGATTTCTCCTCTCAGATGAAGATCAAAAAATGTCCCTGCTTATCCTCTACATTTCCTGACATTTTCAGCATTTAGGGACCAATATGCAGCTTCTCTGTCCTGCTCAGATATTTTCTTGGTTTCTTCTCTTCACTACAGTGCTTGTTTGCTCAGTGATGATTCAGAACAGAAAACTATGAAAGAGGTCAACCTATTTGTTTCCCAGCCTTCTAAAGGTGCAGTTATCCACCCCAACAAGAAATTCAAGACTTCTTTGCAAATGAATGTTACAGAATTATAGCGGCAAGAGAAGGCACAGTGCCATGACTTGGAACATGTGCAAGGTGACTTGGCCTAAATAAATTAGATTAATTGAGTGGAAGTAAAAATCTTCCCTGAATTAAATCACTGAAAAGAGAAATATAATACAGTTTGTTGGCACTGTGCTGCGATGAACCTGAAAAGGTGTTTCTCTTCCTGTGTCCTAAAACCTGTGCACTGACTCCTGGAAGGAGCTCGCACAGGAATCCTCTCACCAGATCCATACTAAACCCTAATAGGTTTAAAAGGTGATGTTTTCAGACTTTAAGTGTTACTAAATGAGACAATATAAACAGTACTACAACTTGGTAGTTGCTTTGTAACATGGGAAAACATAGAAGTTCTAGCTGTGTTTGTAAGACACCTCACACGCAGCAAGGTCTGAATATTGAGGCATGCTGTAGAAATGACTGGAATCTCCCTCATCTGTCAAAATGCATGTGGATTGGGATCAGCAAAGCTCATTGAAGCAGATGTGTGCATTTCAGGATTTTACATCTACCCTTTGACTGCAAGATTACAGTGTTGACTCAATCTCCAGTTTACTTCCTCTCGGAATTCCCCATCTTCAGATTTTGTTTCCTCTGTCTATTGTAGGAGTGAAATGTCACAAAACAAACATTGAGATCCTTTTATAAACATTGCTTTTGAGTAAAATTCTGAATTAATGTAGAGTTATAAAATGAGATTTATTGGTTCTAATTGACAATAACTGAGACATGAAACTTTCTCTTTTTTTTTGAGGATTGACACCGATTTCTTGTTCGTGATTGAAAGACCTATAAAATCTGGATTCTGGACAGCTCTTGGACAACACTCTCTTCAGGATCATGCACCTTACCATGAATATTGCTTTCTTGCAATCTGTTTCATTATCCATTACTTTAAAGTAACAAAAGTCAGAATTGTTTAACATTCAAGGAGTAACCACTGGAGAAGTTGAGTTTCTGTTTCCCACTTCTGGATGAGATATGGAGAATGGTGCAAGAAAATTTGGAGCAGCTCCTTTAATATGGAGCAGCCTGGAGAAGAAGGACTTGGGGGTGCTGATGAATGAAAATCTCAATATGGGCAATGTGTACTTGTAGCCCAACCATATCCTGGGCTGCATCAAAAGCAGCATGGCCAGCAGGTCAAGCGAGGTGATTCTGCTCCTCTGCTCTGTTCTGGTCATATCCCAGCTGGAATGCTGCATCCAGCTCTGGGTCCCCAAGATAAGAAGCATATCGGAGCAAGTACAGAGGAGTACTACAAATGTGATCAGACAGCTAGAGCATCTCTTCTATGAAGACAGGCTGAGAGAGTTGGGGTTGTTCAGCCTGGATGACAAAAGGCTCCGAGGAGACCATCCCGTACCTAAAACGGGGTACAAGAGAGCTGAGAGGGACTTTTTACAAGGGCCAGTAGTTATAGGACAAAGGTGAATGGCTTTAAACTGGAGGGGGATAGATTTAGATTAGATTTGAGAATTAAATTCTTCTTTCTGAGGCTGGTGAGGCACTGGAATAGGTTCTCCAGAGACACTGTGTATGGCCCATTCCTGGGAGTATTCAAGGTCAGACTGGATGGGACTCTGAGCAACCTGGTCTAGCAAAAGGTGTCCCTGCTCTTGTCAGGGGATTGGTACTTGATGATCTTTAAGGTCACTTCCAAATCAAACTATTCTATGATATAAACTATCTTACATGACTGTCACTGAGTGACAACCTTTGGGGGAAGGAGAGGCAGAGCAACTTGCCTGTGGCAGCACAAGTCATTGGTGGAATGAGGATTATGAGACAGGATTTCCTGCCTCCCAAATCTCTTCAGGTTCTTCCAGATCAGACTGCCTCCCAAGCAGGTAATTACATGCATATCAGTCATACCTCTTATAATTTTCTTATCTTTATTTATGAGCTGTGATTCTCCTACTTAACTCAGTTGTACTTCACTGCATTAATTAGCTGTGCTTAACAAAACAACTTGGAGAAGTATTTAGTTAGTGTGTTCATGAAGTCAGTTCCAAGAAAGGTAACTAAGCTTTTAACAAGGCTAGACAAAAAAAAAATCCCCAAAGCCCAATTACAATATATTTAGGAGTGCTTATTACTCTGCCAATCAAATGTGGTGAAGACATTTAATCACCCACAACTCTGAGGGTGAATTAGTTGCAAGGAAAATTATAGCTGCACATATTGTTTGTGCTCAGGAAGGAGATTTGCATGCCTAAACAAAGTAAACTTTAACATAGTTAAAAAACCTCACATGTTTTGTAAGTGAGATGGTTTTTGTATAAAGTGATAAGAAGAAGCTATATCTTTTCTCAGTTTGGGAGGATGAAGAGGGAAAATCTTTAACTGCAATAAAGTGATTTTAGTTCAAGGGAATGAATGGATGGAGCTAGATTTTTTTAATCCAACTAATAATCTACATCAAATATATGAGACTTTCAAGTCTGAAATTCATTTTGACAGGTGGGGAGAGAATGGCTGTTTTGAAAGCAATCTTGCTTACACATTAAAGAAAGTGTTGGTCAATTTCATTAGATTTGTTTTATTGTTTCATTTTCCATGTCACTGAACAATTCTGCTCTCTGATCCAGTCATGCGGTATTTTATCCTGTGAGGCTGGTGGGTTTGTTTAAAAAGTACCTCATCCTTTCAACATTTTATCCAAACTGAATTGCTTCACAGAATCACAGAAAGAATGATAGAATATTCTGAGTTGGAAAGGATCTGGAAGGATCCTTGAGTTCAACTCTTAAGTGAATGGCCACTATGGGCAACTTCATTGTTTCTGAAGAGTTCTTGCCTCTCTGTCTCCACTTAAGAAGGGGCACACAGAAAGTAGGATGTCAGCTGTGCACACCAAGACAATGCCTAGATGATATTGCCCGGAATACCTAGAGAAGTGAACATAAAATCTGAGCACAGAGTTTCTGCATACTTTAGGCTATTTTGAATGTACACAGCCACAATTAATTTCTTAAAATTAATTGTTTTCTGGTTTGCTGCTTCTGACTCCTTCTCATGTCCCCAAAGAGCTGTGTCAGTTAGCTGTGCTTTAACATCACTATCAGTTTGCCCAAGAATTTCAAGAGAACAAAACAGAATCATTGCTCTATCTTTGCATAGCTGGTCTGAGTGAGAGAGCATTGCTACTTTTACAAAATAGAAGTAGTAATGCTTTATAATTATTATTTTTGTTACAATTGTTTGCATAGGTGAAGTAGGGCGGAGGTGACCCTACAAAATACTGCTAATTACATTTCTCAAAACATATGAGTAAGCCTTCAGAGATAAAAAGTGCCTTTTATTATCTTTGGTGTTTTCTTTCTGAATCTCTGGCCAAACTTGCATCACATTTTTCAAATCTTTCTTTGCAAGGCCAAGGCCTCAAAGCCTTTCCTTTGGAAACATAAAAGCAGGAATTCCCTGAAAATATCTGGATTTCACATAAAAGAAGATTGCAGAAGGTACTAAATCTCATAATGGTTATGGGATGCTGTAATACATCTGGGGTGCTTTTCTATTTTGCAGTGCCTGCAGTACTAAGGTAGAATGGCAAAGGCGGGTACTGAAACACACGCTGCTACCGGCTTGTTTGTACATGTTCTCCAAACAAATATTTTTATGCTTCAGGGCTGTAAGTTGTGATGAGCAAAATATATGCATATGAGTGTGTGTGTATATATATATACATTTACAAAAAGAAAATCTAAAATCATATTAACCTGAGAGGAGAATCAAACCTTTACCTTTGCATAATTTTTGAGTACTTGTCTATAAAAGGGGCAGCCAAAACTGAAAAGGAAGTAAGTACAATCAGCATATAACCTGGTCAAGGGGCTAAGAGACAAGGAAAAATTCTCATATAACCATCCAAGTTGTTGACCCGGGATGCAGAAATAACACCATCTGAGTGCTATATTCATGGGTCATGTGGTGTAAGATATGAAATAGCTGAGCAGGACAGCACCACAGTGTTTGACTCCTGTGCAGGGTGATGCTTTTCTAGGAGGTAGTATTGACGGAGGTCATGGTGGATTGGGTGAGTGAGCACTTTAGCCCCACATTTGATTTCCACTTGTAAACTTGGGCTGGAGAGTAGCCTCTTTACCATCACTACCTTGTTCCCAGCATCTTCTTGGTTGGTGACCACAAGTTATAAAAACTTCTGTCAAATGTGTTTACATGAAGGAAAAGCCTGAAACAACAAGTGCTAGAAAGATGCTGTGCACCAAGTGATAGTATTGAGTCTCCTACTGGTGTTCTGTGTGCAAAAGTTATTCTGTGTAAGATTATGCTAAACCTCAAAACAGCTCTTCTTGTAAAATAGGAAAGTCCATGCAGAGGGCAGATATTAAATAATTATTAAACTCTAATTATGTCTCATAGTTATTGCACAAGAGTTTCCACACCGGAAGCCTTAAAAAAAAAAGTCACTTGACATAGGAGGAGAGTGGATGAGGCATTTGGCTAAGTCATAGAGCATAGAATCATAGAATCACAGAATCATAGAATAATTTAGGTTGAAGAAAATCTCTAAGATCCTTGAGTCCAATGATTAACCCAGCACTACCAAGTCCACCACTAAACCGTGTCCCTAAGTGCCACGTCTACCCGTCTTTTCAGTACCTCCAGGGATGGTGACTCAACTACTTCCCTGGCTAGCCAGTTCCAATGCTTGACAAACCCTTCTGTGGAGAAAATTTTCCTAATAGCCAACCTACATGTTTCTTCTACCAGTTGTGCTGTGGTGCTGGAAGCCATCACCAGAGAGACTGTAACAATCTGCAGCAGGGGAGCAAGTGAGAACAGTACTATTAATTATGTAATAGTCCATGATGGTGCTCAGGATGAACTGTTCCATGACCTTACCCAGCACTGAGGTCAGGCTAACAGGCCTGTAGTTCCCCAGATCCTCCTTCTTGTAGATTACATTTAGTAATTAGGGCATCCCATTTGCTGACTTCCAGTCAGCCAGGACCTCACCGCTGAGCCAGAGCAGCTGGTAATGATGGAAAATGACTTGGTGACAAGTTCTGCCAAATCCCTCAGTGCCATTGGGTGGATCCCATCTGGCCTCATAAACTTATGTGTGTCTAGGTGGTATAAGCATCTGAGGTCATGCCTCCATTTTCATTCTTTTGAGCCCACACAATTTAATTAGGGTTCCCTATTGCCATAAAGCAGCATGGCTGATTGAAAGACCAGGTATCTGTGCAAAAAAGCTGTGACAGAGCCATATTAGCAGCCTGCTCCTCATGTTTGGGCAGTGGGAATATGTGGAACCAGTCAAATTATGAGCACTGTCACAGTAAGAAAGAGATTAAACAATCCCCGTTGGGTCTGAAGACAGTTTGATCATGAAAGCTGTTGGCAAAGATTCCTAGGCCTAGATGTGATTTAGCAGTCAGGCTACCCCATTTTGTTGCCATACTGTGAATAAAACCCAAGACACTCATTTGTACACTGTGATTTAAGGGGGCAGGGTTATTGGTCAATAACCAATTGTATTGTAGGAGACAGGAACATCTGTTGTTTAATCATCTTCTCAAGTAGGCCAAAATCTAGAGTTCCTTTTAAATATACTTACAGGGTTTTTTTGGTTGGTGTTTTTTTGTTTTGTTGGAGGTCTTTTTGCTTGGGTAAATTATTATTTGTAAATCTATTCAAACCTCTTTCATTCCTCAGATCTGTGGGAAAGCCAGCTAGGGTGCTGACAGAAAGACCATAAGTGCTGTGGTTTAGCCAAGACAATATTAGAACCTGGATCTTGGCAATGTTGTCTGGTTTTTTCTCATGAATTCAGCTTACCTCTTAGATGTGACAACCCAGGAAAGAGAAAATACTCCACCTTTACCTCTACCCACTGTGAAAGTCTATATGATTTTTTTCTCCACACTCTAATTAAATCCTTGAAGTTCTTAATTCTGCAGTGACTAATCTACTACCCCTTTGGATCTCAGTTCTGTTCTCATAGTTTAAAACATTCTTATCTTGAATCCAGGCCAATGTCTTTTTAATTATGGCTATGTCTGAGAAGATCATCTTTGTTGTTACTATATCAGCAAGACAAAATGAAGAAATCTAATACATGATGAAAGACACACACCTTTTATAATTTTCCACGTCAATAGTGTTTCTCAGGCCCCACCCCACATTCTTACCATAGCTGGTTGCACAATGTCACTTGAATTAAGTGATCTACTTACTGATTTTCTTCCTTGTGCTTCTTTCAGAGAAGGGAGAAGCCAAGTTTCATGCTTCCTGGATTTAAAAAGTATTAGCCTCTTACTTGCAAAGAACTTTGAAACTTCCTTAAGAGTGCTTGTAAAAATCACCCAAACATCAGTGAGTCATCAAATTTCAGTTCAAAGTCTATACAATCGCGATTTAAATTATATTTGGATTTTTTTCTAACAGCACAATGAGATCTGTTCCCATTTTCTGCTTATATGAGGGAAGGGTTCATTCTCGTGGGCTGAAGCTGCTGATGGGGTTTTTAGCATGTGCCATTACTATGACATAGCCACTGATCAGCCCAGGTTTTTATTAACCACTTTATATGACAAAAGTACCAATAGTAGACAAAACTACATTTTAAACTGTGGAGGTTTTTGCTGGAGCAGCACCCTGACCTCTTTAGCAGCCTCCCAGCACCCCCTCAGTTTAGTTTGCAGATTATGGATTGTGTACATTGTGGTTCTGTGTGTGCATGTACATGAAACATTTATTGGCAAGTACTCTCCAAGAAAAGTTACCTACCTGCACGTTATTTGGAGGGTTTTGCTGTGTGTTGCCTACTCCCACACTCAGAAGGTCCTATAATATTTGCATTTTACACAGGAAAGACACTTTTTGCACTTCTTTTCTACCTCACGTGAAATACGAAGTTACTCAGAATACAGAACACCCTAGTTAGTGCAGCTCAGAAAACCCTTTTGTTGCATGAACTCACAGAAAAGAAAGAGACTCAGTGGATATCACATACAAAGCAACCAGAATTCTTCAAGATAATTCAGTAACACTACTTTTAGTATTTTCCTTTATCTAGTTTTCTTTTTCATCTTTTCTTTCTCTTTTTTTAAGTCGCCTGCACACACCACCTGGACTCCACGCTATTGGTGTTACCTTTCCCGTCAATTCCCCTTACCACTTCTCCTCCTCCGAGCTTTTTATGGATTCCTCCTCCGCCTGTGTCAGGGGTTAAGACCTGCCAAATTGCATAACCCGAAGTGTGCCTCTGTTTTTTAATCCTGTCTCTTGCTCCACCCTGTGCTAATTCCGCACATTCCACCCAGCCTTCCTCTCGGACCACTCCCTTCCTCTCTCTTTTTGTTCTCGCCTTAGTATCTCCATTCATGCCATCGCCATCCATATAGAGCAAAGGTGGCCTCCCACTGGATGTCAGCTCTCTATCCTCCCGCTCCTCTCTCAAAACAAAGCCGGAGCGCGGCAGAGCCCATCCGCTCCCTGAATCATCCCGGCTGTGATGGCCACTTTCCATTTGCCACAGCTTGCTGCTGCATTGTCTGCGGTTTGGAAGTTTAAAGTGCACCCATCTGAGCCAAAGTCTGCTGAAAACATAGCAGGCTTCTGGCTGATGAATTCAGGGCACTGTGAATCAGGCCATAAATCATCTGGGGCTGACATGCTCTTTTTTTCTTGCGTTTTTTTTTCTTCTTCTTTCCTGTTTTACAGCAAATGTAGTGACACATCTCAAGTGTTGCATCAAATGCAGATACTTAACCCTCAAATTGGTGCTTTTGCTGGGCATGGTACACAATGATCTTCAGAAGAAAGCAGTTAACTTACAAGCAAGCAAAATTTCTGGGCTTTGTATGAGGCAGCCTAGGACACAAATGCTTAATTTTTGCCCCTAAATGTACATGTCACCAGCAAAATCATTGATGCTGAATTCAGCTGAAAAGCTGTTTCTCCTGTATACACAAATATATCAGTTCTTACTCATATTGACAGCACAATAAGTTCAAATCATTTTTTACTGAGACCTCAACCATGCTGTTGTGGAAGGAATGAAATCTGGAATCAAAACCATAAGCCATGAATGCCATGAAATCTGGAATCAAAACCATAGGAGAATGGCTGGGAAAACTTTCTGTACAATATACACCCACATACAAAATTAATCAACAGCAGTGTCCTGTCCAGTACTCATGAAGTATGTGTACTAATCCTTTCTTGTCACCTGTGTAACATGACTTACATAGAAAATATATAGTTACTAGTATAAATACTCAGAGAGCAAATACATACTTAAGGAACAAATGCTGCAATGAATGCATGTCTGGTACAAATAAAGGAGTGTATTGACTTCTCTGGTTTATTTTTTTCCCACTTGAAAAGTTTGCTTAGTTTACAGTAGAGACAAAGCAATAAACTTGAGCTTTAGTATGAGCAGATTTAGTATTGCATAACTATTTCTTAAGGGCCAAAAATGGCCTCAACACAACCTTTAGCACAACTGCCAGATCAATATATGAGCCAGGAGCACATCTCTGGGCTCCAGCTACCCAGCTACCCAACACTGCCTGTGCTCCCAGAGGAGTCTGTGGCAAGAACTCCAGCACACGTAAAACAGAAAAGACGAATTGTGTGTTTTACACAGCTCTTCAAACGGGGCCTTCCAGTTCCTTCCCTTGCAATAAATTCCCAATTGCTATCTCATTTTTCCTCAGTGCAGCTGCATTTGCTTCAGAGGAGCCACCCAAGAGCAGTGAGGCTTGCAGGCCAGGCTGGTCTGTCCTGGCTGAAGGCCATGTGGGAAGATCCCCTGAAGCTTCATCACCCATTTATTAAAATTTTGGGGTTTACTTCGAAAATTGTGGTGACACAAAATGTCAGTGCTTGTTTCTCTGGTTTAACACCCCAATCAAGTCTGTCCTGGGAGCTCAGTGGCAAACTTCTCTCACTGTGGCACCAGCTGACTGGAAAGTGACATCGTCCCACCTTCTGGGTGAGGTGAGGAAGAGCCCAAAAATGCAGTTGAGTGAGTCATCATGTCACGAAAGATTTCTTTGGCACTGTTGGTGATTTCTAGCCCCATAACCACAGATTTTTGTAGTATCCCAATTTATAAAGCGCTCCAGGTATTTTAAAAATGTATTAAGTATAATAAATCAGGTTTCAGCAAGTAAAACAAGAAATACTTCCTATGTGCAGAGAAGGCAGCTAAAGGAAATGTAAGAATGCCAATTTTTGCATTTAATTAGTTTTATATTTCAGTCTCTGACTAGAACCAATCTCCAGTTTTAGAAATCTACCTAGCGTTACGATGTCTGTAGCAGCAAACAAATTATGGTCCATACTGGAAAGAGTACAGGATAAAATCAAGAATAATTGTAATAAACTATATTTTTTGTGATTTTAAGAGCCCTACTGTTCTCAAACATTACTTGTGGATACACATTGTTTTTACAGTACTTCCTCTTTGTGTTAAGGAAAAGCAGTTTGTTTTCTGATGATGATTTAAAGGACACAGCTGAGCAAGATTTTACAGTTCTGTATGCTAAAGATTTTTGACACCTAACTTTCCCATTACCAACATTTATGAAGGAGAAAAGAAAACCTGGGAATGCTTATTTCCTGTAGATGTGGGGTGAACATCCTTTTTGCAAGTTCTTCTGAGAGATCACTGTATTTCAATAAAATTATATGAACACAAACTTCTTCTGAATTCAGTAATTAGGTGAAAAAAAGACAAGACTATTCCTTCCTATGTTCAAATTTATTATTCCATGTTCAAATTTAACTCAAATACAAATGAGATAATGAGAACTGCTTAAAGCTTATTGGTTTTTTAAATCTCTTAGCAGTGTTATCCTATAGGTCTGATAACATCATGATGTGGCTCATCAGGTATTGCCTTGAACACAGATTTGCCTCAAGTGTGAACACAGGCGATTAATAATCTTTGCACTGTGTGGAGATACATAGATAGCATTACAATATGGATGTGAAGCAAGAGGATGAGGATATCTGAGAAACAGAGAAACATGGGTAGGCATCAGGGAGAAGGAAGGCCTTTAAAAACCTTATAAATATCTTCTAACATTTAATTTTCAGAATAGGCAATTTCAGCACAGGTGTACCTGTGTGGAACAATGCAAATAATTTTCCTCATCTTAAAGGCTCAAGTGTTTTTGCTATCACTGATAGTTATCTTGGGTAATTTAGCACATGCTCCAGATCTCAAAGGTACTCTTTGACATAAATTCAGTCTGAAATAGATGACTAGTGCTTGATCTCTTGTATGCATCAGAAAACACAGATATGCAAAGTACATGGTGTTATGCAATGCTATACATAATTATTTGCCCTCCTAATGGATTCCTTAATTGAGTCTTCTGAGCACTATGCTTAAACATTATCATTTTGCTAAAGCATACTATGTTTCACAATCTACCTTACAGTAAATTAATGGCCTTCAAATGCGTGATCTAAAATGCAGCAACAGCTCTGAAACAAGGGCAGCTGGACCAGTGCATTTTTAATTCCCTCAAGAAGTCTTATCTAAGTGAAATAAAACATGAACATAGGCAGATTGATTCTGATGCTTCTTAATTGTTGATTTTAATTTGAGTTTTTAATATTCTATCTTAACCTTGCTTTCCCAACATGTTTGTATTAGGATCTGGTTCCTGGTTATGCCTGCCATATGTTCTTGTTTTTCACAGGATCTCAACCTTTATTGAAATAAATTTATTGAAAATAAATGTGACATGGAGTACCTTTAGGGAGTGTTTTACAAGTACTTAGAGACCAAGATGCTGATCAAGTGCTTGGTGCTGCAATACTTGAACACATTGGTGCCAACATCTGGGTGCATTTGGTGCCAGTGCTTAGGATCACGTGATGGATGGTTAAAAGGGAAGTGATGGTTAAGACCTGCAGTGTAGAAGTGTGGCTCAGCTCCAGATAAGCCAGTACCTTAAACTGCTACTGCACTGTCATTGCCTGCCATTCACGGGGTCCAGCTGAAAAACAAGACAGTGACGTGTTTAAGTTACTGAAGCAATAGTTGCTCACATTCATGTTACCAGACATTGACATGGAGTTCAAGTTTAATGGCATTTTAAGCTTTGCAAGAACCTTAACTAATGAAACATGTTTGAGTATTCTAAATTTTTTTAATAATAGCACGATGCAAAATCAATTGCAAAAATAACCAACAAAGCCCAATACTCCTTCAGCCACTCCATTGCTCCTTATTAACTGTAAGCCTACCAGCTCCACATGGAAAGAACTAAGCTGTAAACGAAACGTTCTGTATCTTGTAGCTACAGTAAAAAAACCCCAAACTATGTAATAAAATGATCACATTAGAGTTTAAGAGGACAACAGGTTTGATGCAGTATAAGGTTTTGTTCACCTCTGAAGGAGTGAGAGAAATTCACTAATTTTGGAAAGGAACAGGTAAAATCAGTCTGACTTCAGCCCAGTGAATTTCTGCCTTCTGTCCTTCCTCCTGTTCCTATGCAAGCTGCTATCAGCAAGCTGCACTGCTGCTGAATTTTCCTCTGCAGGGTATGTATGTTGCACTGCTGTTTTCCTTAACATCTTGTGTAACGGAACACAAAGGTTAGAAACTGTAGGGAGAAGTTACTGAAATCATTAAATTTAGCATTAAACTCTCTTTATCTATCTGCCAATATTTCAGGAAATGGTAATAGCTGCAAGAGCTACTATGAATGCCATGGAAACCCTAGATGTCAAAGAGACAGAGAACACTTGCAATTAACCTGCAGCACCATTAACCTGCACTGAGTTAAGTCAGAAAATTCCTAAGCAAGGTGTTACATTTCCACCCTGTTTTACTCTGCTGCTGTCCTTCATTCTATATGCCAGAGGAGCATCTGACTGTTGGAGATTAATTAGTAATTAAGAGTTGCTTCAGAAACATCACAAGTTCAGAGAAGAAAGCAACCTAATCATGTTAGAAAATAGTTAGAAATCTAAATTCCAGTCTGCTGGGGTTTTCTTTTGAGGAGGAAATTTAAATAACTTTCTTTTGACATACCACATTGACCCCACTAACTAGATGTAATAAACAAATGGGAGATATTCAAGCTGACATTTGAGCAGTGTCAAAGCCTTCTAAGCTTGTTCTGAGTAGATTAGTAGATAAGTGCTAGCCTTCCTATTCTGGGATATGTTCCAAGGCAAGCATGAGGACTGACGATTTCATTTAACTCCAAAGTAGTCAACACTGTATACTTAAACAACGCAAATAATTTGCTTAATTTTTATGACACGCTACCAGTTGACAGTGATGGTGGTGTGATAAAAATACTTCTCTGCTTGGCAAAAACTGAGGGCAAAAACTACATTTTCTCTACAATTCAGTCAGTATTTGAAACTATAATTATTAGCAAGGGGTGTGCAGTTTTCTCAAAAATACATAGTGTATCTCATCTGCTCTAATCCCAGAAATATTGATATAATATATTTTTTAAATGAGGGTTTTAAAAAATCAGGGGTTTCAGACTCCATAATATATTTGTAGACATTTATAAGATAGCAGCAAATAAATTAAGAGCCAGCTCCCTATATTCCAGCAGTATTGACAAATCTGCAAGAATTTTGGTTTACTTTTGGAAGAAGCTTGCCAGCTATTGCTACTCATGCAGCTTTGCTGTATCTGTCAATGATAACAAGTCCACAGAGCTGCTTTCAAAATGGCCCTTAAACATTTCCCAAATGCATCCTCATTCAGTGGGATACATGCCTAAGTCTCTAGTATGTTCAGTGACTATGACTTGAATCCAATTCCAGCACCTGACGTTGCAGAGGAGAATTCCTCTAATATGATTATCTTGCAGGACATCAATCTAGGGAAATCTTCAACATAGAGCCTATAAAACAGAAAAACATTAGGTCTTGGCTCTTAGGACTGTAAACTTCTAAATAATGATTTCTCTGTCACTCAATTCTGTGAGACTGTGAAAAGAAATAAAAGCAAGCTTTATCTTCAGCAGGGAGACAACATTCCTAAGCCTATTACACAGGCAATACTGGAGAAGTTTTCAGGTTTTATCCTCACCTATAGTAAAGCCAGATCCACAAAAAGGCTTAATTACTTTAAGTGGAGGTTAGTCAAAAAAGTTCAAAATGGTAATTAATTAAATCAGGAGTACCTCATTAGATCCCTAAAGCTTCAGGAGGCACCCAAGCTTTTCCCAAAGAGGTTTCACACTGGAACTATTACAAGCTTTGCAGGCTTTGCACCTCCTTCTTTACCTTCCATTCCTTAGAAATGAGGATTGCCTGTCACTTTTGTGTGGTTACAGACATTCAGCAGTGCACTGGGAAGACGGAGTTTGCACACGTAGCATACAGCAGCCAGAGTCATTTGCATTTGAAAGAAAGAAGGAAAATTTCTGTAGCAAATAATTTCTTCCAGCTGTGCTTTAACAGCAGAGAGTAAGCTGGTTGTCTGTAGCCAAAGACACAAAGTACACGATAGGTTTCATGCTGTGAATCCAATTTAGGTTCTTTTCGGAGGAAAGAACCTCAGCTTGGGATAAATCAGGATTTCCAACGTGCTATCTCTTTGTCTCTTCCTCCTGGCTGGTTTAGACATACCTCCTGCTCTGTAAGCTGCTTGTGAGTCCCAATCCCACCTGTCTGATGCAGGCCTTGTACAGAGAGGACAAGTGAGCAACAGAAATCTGAAGTTAGTGCTGGAAATGGGCCATTTTAAAAATACATGCTGATATGCTGATCTTAGCTGAAGCCTTTGTGGACCAAAGCATAAGGTCTTTTTATGTCCCCTTGGCAATGTTTATGAGATTATGTTTGCAAAGATTCAGGAACTCAGCATTTCTGAGTGCTAGCTAATAGTTGCGTTTAAATGCAAACATTAAAATGCATTTTTATGGTATATAACAAAATTTATGGAATATAAGAAATGTATGATTTACCTAAGGTTTTTAATTATTGGTTGTCTACTTAAAAATTGTTACCTAGCTGACAAGTCGCATTTTGCAGTTCCAGAGTGGCATTTGTTTTCTGTCTTGTACTGCAGTAAGGTAAATGTGACTTTGCGGCTCACAGTTCCATCACCACACAAACACCAAGTGCTGCAAAGCACTTGTGCTGCGAAGCACTGTCACCTTCTTAAATGCCTAGCAGGACTTATTTCAGTAAAGTCTGATTTCTACATTTTCACTGAAAGTCAGTAAAATTTGGTGCGATATTAGTTTCAGCCTTACGATACCATATCTCCTAAGAAATCGGGAATTTGTCTCACCTCATACTGGGTGCCTGCCATGCTGTCAGAGAGCTGGAGTCTGATGTGCCATTAGAGCTCGCGGAGATCTGTTCAATGCGGTCCCTTGGTGGAGCCTGGGGAGCAATCAGTTTGATCCTAAAGCAGACACCTTCATTCGGCCACCTGAAAAGCCCTCCAGACTCCGCTGCCTGTATTGACTCTGTCTCCGTTAGCGGTAATGACAGCTTACCCACAGCTCCTAACGAGACATTTACCTGGGGACTCCCCAAACTAGGGAGAGCCTCGAGGGCCAGTTTTCCAAAGTGTAAGGAGTCAGGCTTCCTCAAGGCACATACAAATTTAAAATTTAAATCGTGTTGAATCACGAAATCACAGAATAGTTAGGGCTGGAAGCGGCTTCTGGGAGATCGTTTAGTCCAACGCCCCAGCCAAGGCAAGGTCACCCGGAGCAGGTGACACAGGAAGGTGTCCCAGTGGGTTCTGAAAGTCTCCAGAGAGAGAGACCGCACGCCCTCCCTGGGCAGCCTGTCCCAGTGCTCTGCCACCCTCAGTGGAAAGAAGTTCTTTCCAGTTGTGAAGATAGGAGTAATTACAGATAACACATGGAAGCACCGCCCGCCCGGCGGGCCCGGCAGGGGGCGCCGCCCGGTCGCCTGACGGCGGCGTTTGGCCCATCGCGGCTGCCTTAGCCTTCCCAGCCCCGGCCCCGGCCCCGGCCTGCCGCGGCTCCTCAGGGGCCGCCCGACCTCGGGGGCTCCGCCAGCCGCGCCCGCCGGCCGGGCCGGGCCGGGCCGCTGCCATGTTCACCAGCACCGGCTCCAACGGGTTCTGTGAGTACCGGCCCCGCCGCGGTCCGGGGAGGGCGGTGGCCAGGGGGGGGAGCGCGGGCGGCGCTGCCGCCGCCGGCCCCGGGGGAGCCGCTGGCTTCGGTCCCTTCTTGGCTGGACTTTTAAACTACGTGACGGCGGGAGGAGCCGCGGGTGTGTCTGTGTATGTGTCTGTGTGTGTGTCTGCCTGCATGTGTATGTGTCTGCATGTCCGTGTGTGTCTGTGTCTCGCTGTGGGTTTATATGTATTTGCATACATCGATATAGATCTCCATGCCAAGTATCAGAAAGAGCAAAAAATCCTCTTTTCTTATGTGAAATAAAACTTATTTTTTAAAACCAGTTTACTGATAAGGCAAACATAAGGACTAACGTGCCCCTAGCTTTGCTTAGCTTTATTTTTACGTACAGCACATGTAAATAATTTCATGTCCTGGTGCTACCTGAACTGACTTCACAGGTATATAGGATTGGCTCTGAGCTTGTTTACAGGACACAGAATCTGCAGCGTCTGGAAGCAGCAGTGAGGAGCTGACCTGGCTGCGGTGTGGACTTGGGCACCACAGTCCTAAGAGCAGGCGAGGACAAATGATAAGTCAAAGCTTTGCTGACTAACTGTGTGCTCCATACAAAATGGATGGAGTGTCCGTCTGCTGAAGGGCAGGAAGGCTCTGCAGAGGTATCTGAACAGGCTTGATCAATGGGCTGAGACCCAACAGTATGAGGTTCAAATAGGTCAAGTGTTGCAAACACCCCAGGCAGCACTACAGATCTGGAGAAGAGTGGCTGGAAAACTGACTGGAAGAAAGAGAGCTGGTGCTGGTTGACAGCCAGCTGAACATGAGTCAGTGTACCCAGGTGGCCAAGAAGGCCAACTTGCAAGGCATCCTGGCCTGTACCAGCAATTGTGTGGCCAGCAGGACCAGGGCAGTGATTGCCCCTCTGTACTCAGCACAGGTGAGGCCACACCTCGGGTACTGTGTCCAGTTCTGTGCCCCTCAATTTAGGAAGGACATTGGGACATGCTGGAGCATGTCCAGAGAACGGCAGTGGAGCTGATGAAGCATCTGGAATGCATGTCCTATGAGGAGTGAGTGAGGGAGCTGGGATTATTTTGCCTGGAGAAAAGGAGGTTCAGGGATGATCTTACCACTCTTTACAAGTACCTGAAAGGAAGCAAAGTGGGAGTCGGCCTCTTCTCCAAGGTAACCAGTGACAGGACAAGATGAGAGGACTTAGCCTCAAGCTGTACCAGGGAAGGTTCAGGTTGGACATTGGGAGGAATTTCTTCACAGAAAGGATTATTAGATATTGGAATGGGCTGCCCGAGGAGGTGGTGGAGTCACTGTCCCTGGAGGTGTTTTAAGAAAAGACTGGAATGTGGCGCTCAGTGCCATGGTCTTGTCGACAAGATGATTGGTCACAGGTTGGACTTGATGATCTCAGAGGTCTTTTCTGACTTGATTCTGTGATTTTGTGAAATCCATTTGAGTGTGAAAGCACCTTCCGACTACAGGGGAATAATTCTGGCATTTAAAAAGGGATGTTAGTTGTAGCTGTATGAGGAATCCAAGGAAGGGAAGAGTGTTTTTGCAGATAGATCTGATAATACTCTACCTTGATTAGCACCTCCTGATTTTTCATCCCTCCCCATGTCTCCCAACAGATACTGTAGAGGGCCTTTTCAATGGCATGTGTCTGTGTATAATTCTATGAGAAAGAATGTAGGAGGAAAAGTATTACTGTTAGACTGAATGGGTGGAAATTCATGGTCAGTATTTACAAGTTTTTCCAGGTTTGGTCCATCAGAAGGACGACTGGGGAATGGTTGTCACAATAAACATATTTGTGGTAGGGAACTAAAACCTAGCCAATATGTAATTCTGCAGAAAGAAAATCATAGAATCATAGGATATCCTAATCTGGAAAAGACCCACAAGGATTATCAAGTCCAACTTCTAACCCTGCACAGGATAGCCCAAGAGTCAAACCTTGTGCCTGAGAGCATTGTCCAAATGCTTCTTGAACTCTGACAACTCTGTCAGGCTGGTGCTGTGATCACTTCACTGGGGAGCCTGTTCCACTGCCTGGTTACTCTCTAGGTAAAGAAACTTTCTAGCCTTCCCTGATACAGCTTCATACCCGTGTTGTACATTGTTTTTCCTTCTCAAAAACGAATACAACATAACATTCTTACTGAACTTACCTGTTGACCTAAAGTGGTTTTTACAATAAGACTTTGCTGGTACAGGCGCACTGACACACTCCAGTCGAGGCATGGATTTAGGTGCAGTGACATATGCTCACCTAGGGCACAACTGTGGCAGTTTCAGGTGACCCTGTGCCCTCAGACTTGTTTCTGTGTGTGTAGCAGAAGTTGCTGGAGTAGCAGCAGGTGTGTGGGATTCTGCCACTGATGCACAGAGTCTGATGGTTCAGGTAGTTAATGAATTGGTGCCTGATGGGGCACCAGGGAGCTGTACATGTGTGTTCTGCCCCTGGGGCTTGGGAACCTTTGGCAGAAGGCAGTGTCAGTGGATAATGGGACCTGAACCAGTGACCCTGAATAAAATAATTTGACACCTGGTTCAGCAGCAGTAACAGTGATTGTGGCATGTCACACTGAAGGCTCCTGCAGCCTCCTATGCCATCTCTGACAGACTGATTAACATCTTTAATGTTGGGATGAGGAGACATAAATGTAGAAATAAACATACCTGGTCCATGCTACAACTGTGAGATAGAGAAGCCAGGAAACAAAGGACACCACCTTTTAAAAGGACAAAGACAGTTTGCCCTTGCTGTGGAAACTCTTTCTGTTACCTGGAATATTGGATGAACTGGTATGCTGTGGAAAAAAGAGCCGGTGGCTCTGGGTACTAGTAGGAGACACAGCACAGGCATATGCAAATCGCTTATCGGAACAGTAACCCAGTTGAGCTGGCTTGTCAAAGAGCATTGCAATGTTCTCAGGGGGCATCCTGGCAGCACCTGGTTTCAGGTGTGCTTGAGAGGTGGGCTGTGGTGCCAGACCCAGGCTGGTTGCTTGTGTTGCAGTCTGCTGGCAGCTTTGGTCCTGTGAATAATGCTGCTGAAACACTTGATCAGTTCTGCAAAGGCTCGCATGAGTGTGTGAATGGCCTGGCTGTTTGCTTTACTGTAGTGCTGCTTAGTTTGCCAAGAGGCTGCGTCCCAGGAGCAAAGTATGATACACAGAAAGATTTTCCATTATAAGACACAAAGGCCTTACCAACAGTTTAAGCCAGTTAGATCTACGCAAAGCCTTTCTGCAGGCATTGTAATGTCCCCTCACAGTATTCTTCATGCTGTAAATGTACTGCACAGGAGTCTAGAGGAGTCTAGTAGGAAAGCCGGTTAAGAGTTAGTCATTATTAAGGTAAAATTTAAGTCCATCTTTTAAAGCATATACACTTGTTACATCTGGAAAATATTTGACTACTTTAACTGCTGCTCACAAGCTATTTCTTGTACTATGAGTGAGGAGAATCCTTTGAACTCACTAGTGCAGCTTAGGCTTTTACCTCTGTGAACCTTGTAGTGCTGTGCTAGCAATTTGTTAAAAATCCCCAAGGCAAGAAGGGATCTCTGTGCTCCTCCTCTTGTGTAACTGGCAGGACTGAACTCTGTTGTGCAGAGGCGTCAGGAAAATAATAAAGCTGTGTAAATTAGTGCTTTGTGGTATGACTGAAGGAAAAATGAAGCATGTACTGAATACATAAGACTTTTGTGCATAACAGTATTATGCAATACAGTACTATATGGGAAAGCAAATTAGCTTGTACATCAGCATGCCACAGTGCAGCCTGGTTAGCTTGAGCCCTGGGAGCAGCATAGCATTGAAGGCCACAAAACTGTGGCTATTCTGTGTCTGCAGAGCTAGCTCATTTCATTTCAAGCTCGTATGGGGATTTCCAGATGGTCTTGTGGTGTAGCCATAGCTGGTATTTCTGACAGTGTATACTAAAAGCAGTATGGTAATGTGGCTCTCTGGTTGGAAGGAAGAAAAGTTTACTGAATGGGGTGAATACTTTTGTTACTTTCAACCTGTTCAGTTTCTATTTCAAGTGTTGCTTTTAGAAACTAAGTTTTTTTTTTTTTTAATATCTTTTTTTTTTAATAGTTTGTGACCTAGGCTACACCTAGCAGTTTTCTAAACAGTAAATGTATAGGCCACTAGTTTGATTACAGTCTTACCTGTGCCTTCAAAAAAAAAAGATTTAAAGCATGATCACATGTTTCTCTATTAACTTTCTTAATACTAATATTACTCACCTCTCAGCTTCTGGATTGAATTTAGAAGGATTTGGTGAAAAACTTTTCCTGCAGTGATACTCTTACTGTTTTCACTTGCAAACAAACATCACTGTTGGTTGGTGAGCCCGCTGCAGGTTCTTGGACAGGTCATGGAATACAGTAGATGAATATCTGCATGTTGGTTTAATGCAGGAAAACAACCACCCAAAATGCAGATTCCAGAAGTGCATTTGGGAAGTACTGTGCATTCAGATGTGTATCAGTTATGGTTTAATTCACAGATCTTGTGTATAAGCATTTAGAAACTAGTTTGTGGGTATTTCATGCCATTATAGTAGCCCCCAGCAGTTAATTATCTGTTTGAAAGTGACATGCCTTTCTTATAGCAGCTGGGTTTGGGAAAGTTGCGGATGATAGTGGAAAAAAAGAGTTGTTACACAGCATGTTTTGTCTGCAGCTGTGTGGTGTAAGCTCAGTAGGGCTTTTCCCCACAGAAATTGCCCTGAGCTAATTTGAGCTTCTGCAGCCACTGCTCATCAGCTGGCTCATCACTTCACATCAACTGGCAATGACATCCTCTCCCAAGTCAACACTTGAGTCTTGAGCCTGGAGTAACAGTCCAGGGGATGAAGTTGTTCCTGCCAGAGCTCTTCTGCAACAATAGCTTGGTCTGGCTGCCTGTTTTGCTATGCCCATCTGCTGTCTCTTCACCCGTGAGTACTGAACAGGCAGAGACAGGAAATAATTTCAAAAACTGCAGCTGTTGCTGTACCTTCTCATTCTTGCCGTTAGTGCAGGGGTGATTTCTGGAGCTGCAACCTGGGGAGTTGTGTATAAATCTGCCCCTCAGTTTGTGACAGATGGACACTTGTATCCTGCACTCTGTGCTTTAAAGGAGGGACTGACAACAGGCAGAGTAGTAGGTTGTGGAAGAAGAGGATCTCTGGGCTTTGTAGTGAGTGCAGGGGAGGAATGTGGAGGCTTAGAAGTGGTTTTCTCATTTATGTCACATTTTAGGATCAGCTTTGCATTGCACAGTTGGTAGCATGAAGGTTGGGACAGTTGCCCATGAGATTTTGAGGGCAACTTTGGTGGGGGGGATCTTCTCCATTGCACCAAGAAGAAGCAAAGATCTGTAGTGGAAGCTAATTCCTTGCTCTTCATCATAGTGTGGGCATTTTCTGCTGGTTATTAACAAAATTTTTCTGTATACTTAGGTGGACACTCAGTAGATGTGTTGCAGCATCAGTGCTACAAGTGCCTGTTGTGTGAAAGAAATGCCACTTAAGGAGCACTTTGGGATTGCAAATTTTTTCCAACATCTTTGAAGACAGTATTTAATATATTTTAACTTGCAAGGTCAAAATTAGTGTTTATCCTTTCATTCTTCTTTCTCTATGTGGTATAAAGACACAGTAGACTAGTGCCCTGGTAGGTTTGTGGTAACTATTTCCGTCTCATACATGGTTGTACGTTCATTGGATTAGAATTCTGCTTTCTAAATTTTACCTTTGCATTGTAAGTGAGGAATTTCACTTGGATGTCAGAATGCTCAATTGTGCAAAATCTGGCATTGTTGGTCATTTTTGGTCTGACATGGTTGAGGCATTCCACAGCAGTGGGAAGGTTGCTCCTTCCCCATGACCTCGCTGCAGTCCTTGAGAAGGATCTGTATGCTGTGGAGGGATAAAGCAAACTGCTACACTGTGCAGTGAAACACTTGCAAAAAGAATTTCAGAGGATGCATTATTATATTTTTCATGTTCACCTGACAAGAACAGACTTCTCAACCATGATGACATTATGAGAAGCTGGAGAGTAGAAGTTTCCATCACTCACATGATGTTGCCTGTGGGTGACAGTCAGATTCATGGGTTAGTTGCTTTTGTGGTTTTTCACTTGATGACATCTAATAATAAGTACTTTTCCTCTGTGTCAAGATTTAAAGTGTCTAAGCTGAAAGCTAAAAGGAGGCTCTAAATAAAAATGTGTGTTCACAGTTTTGGAGAAAACAGATAAGGTTCTGTTGGTTGGTTATTTTTGAAAACATTCAAATTAGGAATTAACTTGATAGGATAAAGTATTTCAAGTGTATATTACCTGTAATGTAAACATGATCTAACAATAAAAATTGCAGTAAAATCTACATATTAAACCTGTATAGAAAAATATAGTCATGGTGGGATATCTAGAGAATTTGTTGTCATGTATGCTTGTGGTAATGTGATCCTTATGTAAAAAGTTTTATAGGATTAATTAGTTCTTGTGAAAAATTCTTAAAATTCACAAAATAATGTAAATGCATTTGATAGTAAAATAACAATTTTTATTAAACTTTGGTGCAGAAATATTTACTGTTGTGACTATTACAATTCTTCTGAATTAGAATGTACTTTAAAGTATCAAAAATCTGTATCCTGATTATAAAATTGACCTTTTCACGTTTAGAAATGTTAATTTAACGAAGGTAACTGAGGGAGTATTGCTTGAGGTTTCAAGTGAATATATGTATGCATTGTCTCTGTGGTAGCTTACAGGAAGCTCCAGCTTCTTTGTTCTCTCCAGTGTTGTACAGTACTCTGATGGCTTCAGATGGTTTTGAAAAGCCCAACTGAATCAGAGGAATGAATAATTTTAAAAAATGGATGTCTAAAGAATATAGACTTTATTTTTGGAGAGAAAAAAAAAATCCCAAAGAAAGATACTGGATTAAAATGTGGACAGTTTTCTTGCTTTAAAAAAAAGTCAGCCAGAGTTTCTGCCCGAGTGTCTCATACCATCATAAAAGTAGAGCTTATATTTAGCATAGGAACATCAACCTGTGTCAATCCAAGTCACTGCCTAATTTCTATAAAAGGATGGTTCTTGAAGGCCATACTTGCTTAAATGGAAACTGCATGTTTGAGTAATGAACTCAAAAGGTATGGGTGTGGACTGAAATAATAGTTTTAAGCACAAGTTTTCATTATGATACACATAGAGATGTTTTCACGTGGTGAACATCAGAAGACTGCAGACTTCAAGGTGGCAAACAGATAACAGTGCCCTTCAAAGTCATTCTTGATGTCATCAGTTAATACTTGGATGAGGATCATGCCTAAATGATGTAGCAAGAGCCATATCTTTGATGGCAGCGGGATTGTGCCATAATTAAAATCTCTTTGGTACCTATCTGCTTTTTTGAGCAGTTCACTGTTCTAGTGTGCCGCAGATGGTGAAAAACCATTCATGGACAAATAGTAAATGTTTATTGTATTACACTATTTCATGCAGTTTTGTTCCTCCTGTGCTCTTGCTCTTTACTCCCCATTAGTTCTTTTACAGTAATCTCATTGTTCCTTTTATTATATTAAGAAGAATGACAACAGAGATATGGATTTTGTAGTACCCTGCAAAAACAGTTGTCTGAAAAATGAATGGATTCTGTGCCATAGCTGAGGTGTTTGGAAAGGAAGTAAATGTGATTCAGGTTGCATATGTGAAAAGGAAAAAAAGTCAAAAAATAAATAATATTTCAGAGTCTCTGTGTTGGCTTGAGTTGTTGGGCAAGAGTTTGTGTTTTATTGCATCAACTGCAGCAACAGGTTAGGGTGAATTGCTAGCTATGCTCCTGCTGAATATTCTACTTGACAGATTTTAGTAAATGTGAAATGTGTTTTGCAAATTTCACAGTTCTTTGCTTGCTTTCTTCTGGGTGTCCTTTATGAAAATTGTGTCCCTAGAGGGAAAGAAGTTCTGATTTCACAAACATCCTGATCTAGTAATTTCTTTATGAATAATTGTAATGATTGAATGGAAGATGAATATCACGTAAATTGACTTAGATATATTTCCTTGAATGGTAGATCTAAGTGCAATGGTGAGAAAGTCCATTTATTCTGGTGGTTCCTGCTTCATAGCCTCTAAGAAAACGCTGATCTTAATTCCTAATGCAAAGGAAACAGAATAATTTAACAATGTGCATGTATATTTTGCTAGAAGAAAGAGCAATTATTTTATTTCCTGAAATGTGATTGAGCCTTAGGAGGGCAGTATAAGAGGACATGACCTCTGTAGGTGCAAAGAACTTAGGTTTAATTGTAGCAAATTTCATGAGACAGTGTTGGAAACAAAATGTCTCATTAATATTTAACTGTCATCGATATCTCTAAACATTTCCTTTGATTAGTGTGTTCTTCCTATTTGCAAGTTTTTGAGAACTTGGGAAGTTGTTGAGCTAAGAAGTCAAGGTGGTGTCACTGCTGTTATGTCTTCCTGTTATGTCACCTGTTGAAATATGTCATTTTCTGAATGTGAAAGACTTTTCTCTAAAATGGTTTGATTATTTATTTGTTTTGTCTTTAAGATAAAGCGCCTTTGTCAAAGAGTTTGTTACTAGTCCCAAGTGCCATCTCGATTCTACTGACTCTGCTCTTCCAACATTATCAGAAGTTCTTTGCGTATAACCTACAAGCTGTAAAAGAGGATTTTCAGGTAAGAGTCTGTTCACTTTGGGTGAAAAGAGACTGCAAACTGTGGTCTTTCATGCAACTTTTCCCTACAGTCTGTTTGTCCTCTGGTTCTTTCCCTTTGTTTACTGCTGTAGACCAGCTTGTTTTTACCTTTTTTTATGCCACCCCAGCATACTACTTTTTGGAAAACATGAGATCTGAAAAACTGATCTGAAACAATCAACATAGTTTTTCATTTCCTTTTCTTGTCTGGGAAATTACTTGGCTTGTGTTGTTTTTCCTTTCAGGCATTGGCATTTGGAAATGTATTTAATAATACAAGTATTTTCATATGAATGTCAGTATCTTATTGTGCCCAATTTTTGAGGCTGAAGAGGGCTATTTTGATTAGGCATGCTGATTATAAATTATTTATTTTAGCAACGGAGGCCATAACTTTCATTCTCTAACTAACTGTTGTAGTTAGTTGTGAAAAGCTAAACTTTGCCTGCTTCTAAATTGAAAATTCCAGGTGATGGGGGAGTGTGTCATGCTCTTCAATAATTGGCTGAATTGGTTAATTTCTTATTCATTCCTGTTTCAAACTAAGATAGTCTATCTTTTAGGTATTGTATCTTGTAAGGTTTTATTTTAAATTAATTAAAGATCCTGTAGTATCAGCTCTAAATGTTGAAATAATGCACTTAAAAGTGATTAGATAAGTTCTGTGGGTATTTGTTTTGGGATGTTTTTAATTTTTGCAAGTGGCAAACTACTGCTCAATAGAGAAGGGTCAGCAAATGCCTCTGTGTTTATCTTGCCCCATGGATTTTACAGTTGCATCAAACAAAAGATATGTAGTCAACTTAATGTCTTTGAGGATTCCAGCTGTAGCCTGTAAGCTTTAAAAGATTATTAGACCTAGCTAGTGATGCTCAGTGCTATTGCACTCTCTATAATCTTTCTTGTCAAGAACAAGAGCTTTATTGTAATAATAAATTAAAACTCTGCAAGAGCACTACTCATGTTTTCCAAGTGTCTTGCTGAGGCTGTGCAGTGAAAATACATAAATTATGTCTGCCTTTTAAAAATGTTAGAGGCAGGTGTTTGTGGAGGGGAATGAAAAAGTCTGAGAAACTACTCAAGTTTTAAATGGAAATTGTGTGGGTTTGAGATTTGTTTATTTGTTTGCTTTGCGATTTGTCTTCAGAGGAATTCTCTCTTTCCATACGTTTGGTCTGCTGAAAAATTGCATTTTATTCACAGAAGACATCTTTACTGTATCTTAACCATAAACACTTGCAAGTATCTGTAAAAGCTATGACACTTTTATAGGGGTACTTTAGGGAATTTGTGAGTTTGGATTTTTTATTTCATGAGATTGTTTCACTTACTGCCACAGCCTTTGGAGCAAGCTATATACTGTATCCCTGAGTACCTCTGAGATCAGAGAGAGCAGATTGTTTAACTCCTGTCTGGTGCTAATATTCAAATGAGAACTCTTAAAAGAAAATTGGTTTAGAATAAATGCACCTGCAAGGATGTGTTTAATGGAAAGGAATTTTTTCAGGGGCTGAACAAACATTTTGGATGATGGATTTTAACACTTCTTAAAGCTGGTAGAGAGCACACTCTGTAATTAAAGTGAACAGTTGAAGAAGAGTACGTTTGATTTGGAAGGCAAAATATGTGCTGTCCTAAACTAAAAGGTCCTTGTCTCCGTACAGAGAGCCCTCAAGAGCAGTGAAGATGCTGTGTGTAAAAGATCTTATTACACCTTTTATTATGTCATACCTATGTATTTTTTAAGCTGGCTAAAGCAAGGAGCAGTAAGGCTAGAAGCCTTTCACAGTCTGTGTGAGGGCTGCTCAGTTAGTGCATGTCATGAAATATTCAGCTGCAAGGTCATAGTCCTGACAGTCTCAAAGTCAGGAGGGATGGTACTCAGGCTAGGATTTAAAATTGGGCATGTTGACATGGGATAGTGAGAATAGTGAGTGAAGTGCATTGGGGCCAATACTGTTTAGTGTCTTCATTCATAACTTGGACAGTAGGACATAGCATTCTCTCAACAAGCCTGTGGGTGATGTAAGACTTGAATTTGTAGTTGTTACACCTGTTAGTTCTGCAGCTGTTTAGAGTGGGAGAAAAGGGTCAAATAGGAACCTCAGTTCAGCAAAGGCAAATGCAAACTCCTGCATCAGAGAGGAGTAACACCATGAACCAGTACAGGCTGTAGACTTAGCAACTGGAAATCGCTTTACAAGAAAAGCCCTGAGGGTCATGGTGGCAGCTTAAATTGAACATGAGCCAGCAAAGCAGCATTGTGGCTAAGAAGCCTGACAGCATCCTGGGCTGCATTAGGAAGAGCCTCACGAGGAGGCCTGGATGGTGATCATCTCTATTCAGTCTCAGTGAGAGCAGTCTGAAGTGTTGTCCCTTGTGCTGGACTCCTGAGTACAAAACTGACCTTGACATGTTGCAGAGAATCCAGAGGAGAGCCATCAGGCTGGTCAGGGGCTGGAACATTTGTTGTATGACGAGAGGCTGAGAGAGCTGGGATTGTTTAACCTGGGGAAGAGAAGGTTTAAGGTAGATCTTACCTGTGTGTGTAAATACCTAATGTGAGGGAGCAAAGAAGTCAGAGCCAGGCCCAGTGAAAGGACAAGAGGCAATGGGCATGAATTGAAATCCAAGAAATTCCGTTTGAAGAAAAAGGTTTTTACTTTAAGACTGATGGAACAGAGGAACAATTTCTGTCCTTAGAGATGTTCAAGACTCAACTTGACATGGCCCTGAGCAAGCTGATCTGATTAGACCTTCTTAGAACAATTACACTGTACTAGTTTGTAGCTAGAGGTTGCTTCAAAAATGTATTTTTGCTTATAATTCTAAATTCACTAGGGTTATGATTTACATTTTTATTTTAAGTGTAAACTAGGAAATCTAAAAGTGTATTTCAGTTAATTTCAATTGTTTATTTATTTGAACAGTTAGACATCTGCCTTGAAAATATCTTAAAGAGACTTCTTGAACTTTCCATAACATTCTGTTCTCTGTATTTCCCTCGTTAACTGTCCTGCATTCCTGTTATCTGACTCTTGTATTGCATTCCCTCTGAGCACAAATTCTGTAAAGAATTTCCTTGAAGGAAGACTGGCTTAACATGATGATCATTAACCTTCCAGATTTGGAGACTTGTATGTGGAAGAACAATATGTCTTGATTTGAAAGACACATTCTGCAGCAGTCTGCTCATTTACAACTTTAGAATATTTGAAAGAAGATATGGCAGCAGAAAATTTTCGGTAAGTTCCAATTTTGAGGTTCTTGTACAATTCTTGTACAATTCTTGTACAATTCTTGTACTCTTGAATGAATACTGCAGTTTTATTTCTAGCGTGTTGTATAGAAGTATATGTTAAAGGGTTTTAAAGGTAATTTGGTTTTAATAAATTTAAATTTATATTGATAGTATCCTTGAGTGAGTGGATTATTCTAATTACTGTTTGCAGCTGTATCAGTTGTAAGATATCAGACCCATCAAATTTAATTTTGGAAACAATCTTATTCTTGATTCTTCAGTATCTAGACATGTAGACCTGGAATTACGTTGTGTTAAAGATTGAATTTGTCTTAATTGACCTATTATAGAGGTTTTCTTATTTTTTCTTATACTTGGAGGTATATTAAAGCCTCATTTTGAAACTGTTGAATTGATTCAAATTAACCTTTTTCTTTCCAGTCTTTTTTACTGGGCACTTGGATGCTCTCAGCTTTGTTTGATCTTCTCCTTGTAGAAATCACTCAGTATATATTTGGCATCACCATCAACAGCTTGCCTTCTGGTTTGTAAGTAGCTTCTAATGAATTGATTATTTCAGATACAGTTTCAAGGGAAAGTTTTCTGAAGATTTTATTTTAAAAAACCTTTCTTCATGTAACACTTCAAATTAATTTAATCCTCTTTTGAACTGAAGTGTAAAGGTTCTTGGCACAACTATTGTAATTTCAAATGTTTATTTCTTAGCTATGATATGTGTTTAATTTATCCACATGATGATTAGTTTCCAATCCGTTAGTCTCATTTCCTCTGTTAATATGATTGCAACATGGCTTGGAGCGCACAAATTATTGCTGTATTTGTTCAGTCTAAATTGTTTGGATCCGTTCAATTTGTAAAAAACTAGAATCAGGTTGTGCTGATTTCTGTCTTAAATCAGAAAGGCAACAGAACTGTAAGTCATGTGCTTTATGTTCACTTTTAAATGCATATGCTTGTCATATTGATATTTTGTATGTTTTTCAAAAATTGAGTGCCAGAGCTTGTAACTCCATTTCATGCTTGCAGCTGAAGTTCCTACAGCTTTAAGGTGTTCAGTGGTTCAGTTTTGCATAACCTATGTTTGAGATTTCTGCACTTAATAAAAGATGTGCATATTACAGTAGAACCACCGAGCTTGCAGTCCTTTGGGGTTAAGCTTCTGGCAGGCGAGATCACAGAGACTTGAGTTTCCATGTGTTGCACACTCTGAGATAGTAATAAAAGCTCTTGGAGTAAGATTTTTAATATTAAACCCCATATTAGACTTCCTTTTTGTTTCTACTTTTCCAGAGCAACTGTTGAAAGTATCTAAAGACTGATTTATAAGGGACAAAAAGCATGTGTTTGCTATTATAAAGATACATTTTTTGTTGTGTGTGAGTATTCAAAAGAAGATGAAAGCTTGAGTAGCTACTGCAGTTACTCGTGTTTGTTACCTAGAGTTTGTTGCTAGGACATAGGCTGCTAACGTGTCTGGAGAAATTAATATTTTCCTTTGAGTAAAAAGATACTTTGGGTAAAAATAAGGTGTCATAAATGTGCACATCATACTCACAGGTAGGTAATGAACAGTTTGACCATTGTACCCTTTGATGGTATTTTTATGACTGCAGAATGTAGTCAGTTAAAAAGAAATCTGCATCAAAGAAGTTTTTAATTAAGTAAAATATAAATTTTACCTATGTATGCCTTCTCATTATGTCATAATGAATTTGATCTTGAGAGAATGAAATTAATTTTAGAAGTGTGGGATATACAGTAGTTTCAGGAGCATTTGACTATGCAAATGTAAAAAATTAATATATGCATTGCATCATAATTCTTCAGTGTTGTCTCCTTTATTATATTAATAGTCACTTTCACATCTGACAATATTCATATTGAGGTGATAAAAGCATTGGAAAGCTTAACACTGGTGCTAGGTTTCAGTTCATTTCAGGTGAAACAAAAAAAGATGTTGAGGAAATAAAATAAGTGCAATTATTATTCTGTTTCTGTCATATTTATAATGCAACAAATACATCTGTTACCTTTGGTTATAGAACATTCTTCTGTGTAGCCAAGTGCTAGAATTTGCAAAAAGAATCACTTATTACCTTGTAGAAGTCCCCTGACAATTTTTATTTTTATATCATTTCACTGTTCATATTATTGAGTGATCTTACACTTCCAGTTCGAAAACTTTTCCTGCGCACGCTTCGAAGGTAATTGCGATAAAGGATCACACTGATGACTCTTGCCTGGAATTGTTTGGAAACAATGTAGTACAGTATAACATCCAAGCATGTACTGAGATTCATGAGAAAGGTGGTAAAGGCTGCCCAGGGATTGTAAATTGTATTTTCGTCTTGCAACATCAGGAAGGCAAAGCAAATGTGGAAGGGTACAAAGCAGATTAGTACCTGGGCAATCAGAGTAAGTATAATTCTTATGGATCTCTCTTTGGCCTTAGGCTTCAATTTGGAAGTCTTGCCATGAATAAAATGATAAATGATGACTAGGTAACACCCTATCATGATAAACAAGGGGATCAAAAAGAAAAAAATTAAGCGACAAAAGTTCAGTGTGTTTACTTCCTTTAAATGGATGATATCAAGCATTTTCATGCAGGTGGTGAAATTTGAGGCTTGGTCTGGATCAGATCGTAAAAACACCAGTGGGGATGTTGTTGAGAGGGTCATTATCCAGATTCCAGTGCAAGCCAGCACAGCTTTTTTTGTATTTTTTAGTTCTTTGACGTGTTTGGGCTGGACAATAGCCATAAATCTGTCTACGCTGATGAAAGCGAGCAGCCACAGAGCAATGGCTGGATAAAACACAGTGAAAGCCCCGAGGATCCGGCAGAATGTATCTCCAAAAGGCCACGTTTCTGTCCCATGGTAGATTATCCGAAAAGGCAAAGAAAATATAAAAAATAGGTCAAGTAATGCGACATTCATCATATATACAGTTATAGTTGTTCTCTTCTTGGTAGTGCAGCTGAACACCCATAGTGCAGTGGCATTCACCAACAATCCCACTGTGAACACAAAGCTGTAGAAGACCAGTGATGCAATCTTGTATTCTTCTGGGTGGGGATTTTCTGGCATCATAGTTTAATTGAACTTAGGAATAGTTGTTGCACTCCATAAATACCCTAAAATTAGATAAAATATGGGAAGTTATTCTCAGTTAAATAAAATCTATCTTTTAAAACAGTCAGGAAGATTGTTTTAGGATGGTGTTTAGTGATGAAACTTCAGTTTAGCTCTGAAATGTGCTAGCTTGGTTGCTTTTTCTGACTGCAGATTTATTATCATCCTCTGAGGGAAATGTACGTATTGTCAGACTTGGGAAAATAGTATCTATAAGCATGTTTTAATAAAATATTTTAATTACTTATGGGGCCTTTTAATATAAGGAATCAGAAAGTCAAGACTGACATTTCAGGTGTGCATCAGTAGCTGATTATTAGATTGAAATAGTTGTATTTTAGCTACAAGAGCTGCTTTCTAAAGATTTCTTAAGCTGTCTCTGTAGAAAAACTCTTGACTAAAACTAGTTATGAATAAAAACAAGTCGGCATGGCATGTAGCGGCATTTAAGAGTATTGACTTTGCTGTTTATCTGTGTAGGATCTACTTAACTCCCAAAGGAACAGGTGCTTGGTCATAAAAGACATTTAAGAAACTGTTTGAGTATCTACATAGTTTCTAATACAGTGTTTAATCCCAGGGCATCAGAACCACCCACCCAACATACAAATAAAATTAATAGATTAATAAACCTCCTGTTTAAAAAAGTAAAAAGAAAGCAAGCAGCAGTCCCTAGCCAGGCCATATGGGAACAGTATTTGTAGGGGGGGAATAGTTGCTGCCTGGTAGCGAACTACCCCAGAGCACAGTTATGTTCCTTCATCCAGCTTCTTGGTCATAGGAGTTGGACATCTGAAATGTCACTGTGCAGGCTGAGGTGATGAGAGCTAAAGGAGAGGATCCCTGGTTTGCGCTGGAGCCCATGAGGATGGCAGACCTTACCTGGTGTTTGCATGAGTGCTTTGTTTTACCCTCACCCCCAGCACTTTCCTGGCTCTTGCTGCGGTCACAGTTTCATGACTTTATGTGGGAGGGTTCCTCTTGTCTGGCCTTTTACCCAGTCCTGTGGCAGCTTTGTGAAGAGGAGGAGGAGAAACAAGTTAGTTGTTTGTCTGATCTTCCCACTTGTGACAAACAGCCAAGGAAGTTCTACAGTATCTGTTAGGCACCAGAACTGTTCCCAAGAGCAGAAGGGTGCGTAGCTCCTGTGTGTTTTATCTCCAGAAGTGAAGAGCATTAAAAAACAGGTTTACTGTTACTGCCCATCTCATTAATGCTTTCTCTGTAATGTTACCATATACTTTCTCAGTAAGGAATGCTTAGGGGATTTAACCAGTGTTTATTAATCTGGCATCCTGGTTTGCTACTGGCAAATACCAGCTGCTTTTGAGAAGAGTACCCATGGAGTAACTAACTTAAATATGACCTGTTAAGTCTTTATATAGGTTAGTTTCTGCCTTGAAATATGATGTTTGGGCTTCTAATTTTCTTAAAATTCTCCGGTTTACAGATATATAAAAAAGTTATGCATAGAAATATTTAACCCTTAACTTCAAGGTCTTTTTTTTGGCTGTACAAACCAAAAAAAGGCATGTTTTTCTGCTCAGATGAGGACATTAGAACATACAACAGAATTTATGTTTTGTATGGAAAAAGCTATGTATGTAATGCAAAAAAGAGGTTTGGAGGGCATCTGTATGAATGCCTCTCAAATTCCTCATTGTGTGAAGAACTCTAAGAATAAGAAAAAAAAATAATAAAAGAATGCTAGCAAACCTGATTAAAGGTTAGATGGCATATGCTAAAAAATGTTTCACATGTTCTAACAGCATAGTTAAAATATTATCTGGCACATTGTTCCACTTTCACTACTACTGCACAAAATTGTCCAAATGTTGCTTAATAGCCACACCTCCCCCCCTGCCCTTGCACATTTTAAGTGGGTTTTTTCCTCTTCTGTTCTGTTTTTTTCTCTCTTTGCTAGTGATTGTGTATGACAGTGCAGAACTACCAAGCTCAATATCCTGAGTGATTTGGCAGGTGGATTGAGTAGTAACGTATAAGATAGGTAGAAGAATTAACTTGAATACTAAGAAACGTCATGGATTTTAGTTTTGGTTTTGCTCATCTCCTTTGGAGTGACTGTAATTGTTTCTGGTCAAGTCATGTTTTCGAAATAACCAGTAGCCTGATGTTGATGGGAAGAGAGGAAGCTGAATCTGGTGTGATCTTCTTTCCATGCCTTGTTTGCTGGTTCTTTCAAGTTTGGGACAGTTTTGAGATATATCAAAGTATGGACCTGCTGTAACAAAAAGAGTTTGTTGGGTTTTGTTTTGGGTTTTTTTTGCTTGGTTTTTGGAGACACTGTTTCCCAACTTTGTAAGTTTAAGTGCATGCCAGTTAATTTTTAAGAACCTAAAATGTAACATTTATGTAGATAAGAAATATTGAGATTTTTAAAAAGCATGAGTTACCTGTCTCATATATTTATACACAACTGGAGATTTTTTTTCTTTTTCATCGGTGCTTGTCTGCATGGAGTTCAGGTTGATATCTCCCAGGTCAGGCCAAGCAGATCTTTGGGTGCCTCTGCATGGATGGTTTTTCCCTAGTTGCCATTTTTCATAATGAGAACATTTACTTACTGGTATTGATTAAAGCATTTGCTGAAGAGCCCCTGGAGTCTCTGGTTTCAGGAAGACTTGTCTGTGTTAATTCTGAATGATTCCTCTGTTGTTTGTCTCAATCTTTTAATTTTTTAATGATAACTGACATTCTGAATGTCTAATGTGAATTGTGAAGGCCAGTTAGGTGCCCTGTATGAGAACAAGATGTTCACAGCAAAATCACAATTACATCTTTTCCTCCAGATTCTTAATGCGAGTTAGGTAACAGTGGTTCCATTTAAAGGACCATGTGTGTATCTCTCTTCCCAATCCTCCTTTGTACATTGTCTGTCCTTTATATTTGCTTGCATTTCCCAAGGTGAGCATGGCTTTCAGTGAAGCACAGAGACACCAAGTTACACAATCTCCTTGTTTTAGTTTCATGAAAACAAACATTCTTCTTTTAGTGATAAATGTACTTATCAATGTTTTTATTTATTGCATACTTGTAAAATTTTTGTTAAAATCCTAAACAACAGTATTTATGGTACTAAGATTTTACAAATGCAATTATTTTTCTTTAAATGTTTATAGAAGGCTGCTGATACTTTGAAAGCGCATTAAAAAATAAAATATCTTTTCATTAGTTCTAGAATTAATGCCCATGTTCAGCTTCTGAACAAAGAAGTCTGTTAGCAACATGTATGAACATCCAAGTTACTTTGTTAGCATGGCATAAGGGATTGTTACTCACCTTTTATGCTCTACAAAATTTCTTCAGAGATGCTTCTTTCATGGCCCCCAAATCTGTAGAAGGTTTAGACTTCCTCTTCTTTGCTCAGCTTCGCTTAGCTAAAATAGCTCCTCTTCACAGGCAGGAAACAATGACGTAATCTCACTAGTTTTGAGTTCTTTTATTGGTCATATTTAAAAGTCACTTTTTCACATAAGTGTGGTGTCTGTGAACTGGTATTCCTATTACCTTTCAACAGTCAAACTTTTATAATATTTCCAGTGTGGTCGGACTGGCCTGTTGTACTACATATCTTTTCAACTTTTAAATGTTTGTGGTATAATGAAAGTATATTTTATGTTAAAGTTTCCATTAAAAGGTATCTGCAAGAATACACATCTTGGTTATGTATAGGTTTCTAATAAGCACAGTGTAAATGTATTTTCAGTAGAGCATAGCCTGGTGGAAATTTTTGTGGAAACCCCCATTTTATTTATATTGCCTTGGATAGTAGTCAGTCTGAAAGTGACAGAAAGTCACTGCATTTGAAATGAGAAGTTTGATTCACTTGAATACACAACTTTGTTTATGCCTGTACTTACAACATTTTATTAACACAGCAGCAATATTTCTGTATTTTATTTGCTGTCTTAAATAATAACATGCTTATTTGACAGCTTTGCTGAAAAATGCTGTATGAACAGAGGTTTTAGCCTATGTAAAAATGAAGTAAAATCTCTCAGCTGTGCCACTGCAACAGACATCTTAGGTGGGATGGGAGTATTCACAAAGGATTACAAGTAAACAAGACTAACTTCCTATGTTTCCTCTTTGTCAACTTGAAAAAAGATCCACCCTTTAGAAAAGCCGTTCAGAGAAGGGGCTTATTCCATATTCTCTGTAAAGTGCTTGTTGCTTCAGGTCTCTGACTCGCAGTCTTTGGGAGATGGTAGCAGAGAACTCTGTTGAGTAGAGGAGCAATAATGTTTTGGTCACCACCTGACATGTCATCAAGAATTTGCCAGGATGTTCACTTGGTGCCAGAAGTAGCAAAGTCCTGCAGTTCAGAAATAGCCAGAGTCAGGTTTGTTTGTTGGAACATCTTTCTTCACTGACTGTAAAACTAATGTAGGTAGGTGATCCTCACTTAGTGCACAAGATAACTTCTGGGAAAAGAAGTCCCTCTCTTGTAATTTAGTAATGTAATTTATCTCGGCTAAATGGGCTTGTGTTAGCATGTAGGTGTCTGCATAGGTCAATGTGATGGTTAAAGTAATTAGGTGGAGAGACCTGGATATGATTTTTGGTGTGTAGATTACCTTTAAATATTTAGTTTTTTTCCTGTTTAGGTGAACTAATATGAAACTTGTTTTTTTGTGATCATTCCAAAGGCCTTTTAAATGCAGTGAGCTGCAAATCCTACCCAGATCACCCTAGAAAAATATAAATCTATTTAAAAGGGCTAATATTTTAGGACTAAGGAGTGTCTTAAAAGGACTAACCAGTGCTGAAAACTCTTCAGTGGCTTTATCATTAGTAAAGCAGCTCCAGAGCATGCTTCAGCAGAACAAAGCACTGTTTTCAACTGTTCTGTGAAAGCTCAGTGAAATTCAGTGCTATATGTATATCTTCTGGGCTTTTGAACTCTTCTAGGCAGGAGTACGTTTTTTTGGGAAAAAATACAGAAGTATGGAGGCACCTTCCAAGCTGAACTGCTCTGTGAATATGCCAGAACAGGCAAGTGGACAGTCAGTGCCTCCCTTAGCAAAAGAGGAAGTACAAAAGTGATTCTGGGTTTAGTGGAAAGCAGGCAGATGTTGAGTTTGGGATCAGAGAACCTATATGCTGTGAGTTATCTCTTGGCTTGTTGTCTTCTTGGGAGAGGGTGGGAAGTGTGACCTCTTGTAGCTGTGTCATTTTGTCTGGAGGGTGGCTGATGTTTTGACCCTGCAAGGGGGTCATGCCTTGTGAGGGCAGCTAGAATCGAATCCCACAGTTTACATAGGTGGCTAATGGCAGCCCAGTTGAGTTTGCTGGCAGGTTAGCCATCCATTTGGTTTGCTGCAGCATGTTAATCTGTGTTCTGCATCCACTCAGGCTTTCCACAGCCTTCCTGGTGAAGAAGAGGCAGCCAAACCTCTCTGCTGCTTGTAGGCTAGCAGGTCTTCCCCCCAAGTGTGGAGGGGTAGTTCTGTTTGGCAGCAGTAGGCAGAAAAGGGGTGTTTGCAGTAGTTGCATACTCCTTCTCTAGGTGCTCAGCTGGCTGCAGCTGCAGGGTGGTAAGCGTTTGGAGGTGAACACTATGACAAAAGATGCACTGCCTGTGGTTTGTGAGAGGCAATGGGCTGCTCTGCAGTGCCACATTCCCCTGTTACATTGGTTTCTGCTGTAGGAAGCACCTGGCTCTATTTTTATTTCCTTTGTTGTTTTATCAGCTAGAAATGAGTGCCTTGCATTGGTTGCCCTCAGATGGGTGAGTACTTCCTCTGCTCCAGCTTCTACTGAATTAAATGCTCGGTTCCATCTGGGGTCTTCTTTTGCTATTCTGAAGTTTGAGCAGTAGACAGGATAATTTTAGTTGCATTATGTTGTGCTAAAGCTGGTTTAAGTAGTTAAAAGCTACAGCAATGTACTTCCTGTGAGTGCTCCTGTGGTCTGTTATGGTGCCTTCTCTAACTGGCAGTAAGCCTCAGAAGAAATGAGTTTGATCACTTGCAACAACCTCGAAGTGCAGCACTGAAGAGATCGCCTCATTGCTGTTGCTTTTGCAGAATTAATGTACTGCTGGGTCTTTCAGTGGTTTAGTCATGGTACAGAAAAATCTCTTTTTCCTGGTTACTTACTGTGTAATGTAAGCTTTGTCCAGCTGATACAGAGAAGTTCTGCACACAGTGGAACAGAAGGATTACCCTCTGCCTCAGTTTGGTAGGGAGCTGTCTTAAGCTTATGTTCTTCTTCAAACTTTGAAGCTTTTGGATCTATTGAAAAGAAATAACTGAAGCTTCTTGCACGGTTCACTGCACCAGTGGTGCAGGAAGCAACTCTCCCATGTCAGTTTGTTAACTCACTGGCTTGCTGTTGTGGGTGAGTTCACATGCAGTTTTGGATTACTGTTCTCAACCTTGATGAAAAGTGGCTTCATTTTTTATTCCCATACTGTGTTCATCGTAGTGAATACTTAAGAATAAACTACTGGTTAAAAGTTGTCATGGTACTGAATGCATAAAGTTATTGCACTTGTTTCCAATTTTGCTCTGTGTGTTACTCAGAGGCTGCGTCATGGCATAGCTGTCCCTCCTCTCCCACTCATCTGTCTGAGGGGGTATAAATGCAGCGTGCAGCAGAGCTGAAGGAATGGAAAAGGGAGCAGCTTAAGCGAACTGCACCCTAGTTAGCTGTACCTGTCATATCTTATTTACTGTAATATTTTGCTTTCTCTTCCCTGTTTTGCTAGTACAAGGTATGATTTAAGGAAGGAGCTCTTGTTTTTTTTTTCTTTAAAAAAAAAATCGGCATTCCATGTTTTTCCTGGGTGCATTTGGGTTTTTTTCCTACCCTTCCTCCCTTCCCCCCACTCCCCTGCACCATCTCTCCTAAGCCAGGACACACCCTGTGTCACTAAATAGCCTAAAAATATACAGTGCATCTAGCCAGTAGTTCATCTGTTTATCACTGTCAGTCAGCCTTTGAAAGAAACAATACTTCAAAAATTAATTAAAATTAAGGTTGCACCTCTGAGATGTCTGTGACAGTGGGGTAGTGGACTAGAGACAGTGATCTTCTACACACCAGCAATCTCAGAGTGTCCATAGTCTAATATTAGCTCATGGCAAATACCAGCACAGGTCCATGCTTGTTGATGAACCCATGTTGCCTTTGGCAAATTTCTTAAACTATTGGATCTGCTTTGCCTTCCTGTGTTCTGTTTTGTTGGGAAGCAGCTTTTTTAATTCAAAAATTATGCATTTCTCAAGACAGATATTTCATAGTTTTTTAAAACCTGCATGAATGCTCAACTTTTTTATTTTCTTTTTTTAAATCTGCATTGTCAGGAACTAATTAGTTGTTCCAGTTTGGAAGTGTCTAGGAGAGATTTTTTCCAATACTTTCCTTACTTGTCATGTTTTTACTATTAAAGGTCTTAAAGGTGCTCTTAAGCTCTTAAAGGTCTCAGGTGCATAAGAAGTATTGTTCTGAAACTTGATATGCCTCCCAGGAATAGAGTTAGTGTTTCAAAAGAAATGTCTTTATTTGGAGCTGCATGTATTCAGATTCCTTTGATGAAGTCAAGTGCAGGAGTAGGGAGAGTTGTTCTGACTCCTCCAGAGTTCAGGAGTTTGGACAAGCTCTGTCAGTATTTGCCAGCCCAAGTATATGTTATCAGAAATTAAACAATTAAAAATTGCTCCATAGGCTTTAGCAGACCAGTGAGGGGTTTAATCAAAAGTAGCTGAATTGGGACTGGTCTGTGTAAATTAGAATAAGCACTTCAAATTCAAGGGTGCCTTACAGTTGCCCGGCCCTGCCAGGTAGCTTGCTTTATGGAAGTGACAGTCTTCTAATGCTGTTCTGCCTGTGCCACCTGTCCCTGGCACAGATGAGCAAGCAGCAGTGTGTTGGGGTTGTGAAGCTTGGTGTGCTGTGGTGGAGTTGAGGTGTCACGAGAGGAAGCATCAGGATGATAAAGGGGCTGGCATAATCCAGACTGGGACAAAGCAGCCCGGTGTCTGCGGCACAGCAGTAAATCTGGTTGGTAAGGAGCTCTGCTGGACAGGTTTGCTTGGTGTGTAGGCTCAGCATTCTCCTTGGAGGGAAATGAAAGGCAGCTGAGTGTGAGTGTGCTCAGTGCACCAGAGCAAGGCCAGCTTGTGCTGAGCTGGCTACGGTGGACAGCAGAGCTGGCTGCAGGCAGGTGATCTCAGAGTCACTGCCTTTTCAGGTGTGGAGCCGGGTCCAGTCAGAGGACTCTGTATTTCCCAACTAACTGTTCAACTACAAAAACTATATCTATTTTTCACACACACACACATATGCACATTAAAGGGAAGGAGCTGAGGATCCTGAGCTTTACCATGACAAGAGGCATAGTAGAGTAAGTCAGGGTATAAATCTGAAGTTCAATAATTTAAGCAGCTGTTTTCCTTATGTAGACATTGTGTTGGTAAAGGTGGCTTTAAGGTAGGATGGAGCAGTGAAACTGAACTGGGACTTCTGTATTCCGTATTCTCTGCCACTTTCGTCCTTTGCCTCCAAATCATACTGCCTATCAATGCTTTTTTATTTTAGTTTTAGAACATCTGGGATATTGCCTTCATTTGCTTGTAACTGAGCCATGTGCTGCATGATGGTCGAGGCCACCAAATTCATATCACTTACCCAAATAGCAGAAATGAGTGGGAGTGCAAAGCTTGTTTTTTACAAGGAGCAGTGAGAGAAGAAAGTGCAGTAAAGGTGGCAGGATGTTGGACATCTCTGTATTCTTTCTTCTTTCAAATTTGCCAGCATATGGAGGTAACCATAAGAATGTACCAGCAGCCCATGGTTCACAGCACTCATTACTGTATAGATGATGTAGTTTATTTCCAAGGCAATGGGGCCTAACCTGTCACAGTTATTGACTGAGTGGATTGACAGTGCCTTGTAGAGATCCTGGATCTGGCTTCTCTTTACTGCCCAGCAGTTCCTGTCCAGTGCTTGTACTGCCTGGTGCTAAGATCTCTGACTATGGAAAATAGGGTTTAGCCTCAAATAAGTTTGAAATGGTTTTGACCTCTGCTGTGGTGAGGACTAATTACTGCATCAATGCTGCCATCTGTGGATCTTAAGCAAGCATGGCAATTCATCTTTGGAACAGCAGAAATGGCTGATGAGTTCATTCCTTTATACATCTGCACTCCTTAGCCAGTTTTTCAGGAAAACTGATTGTAAAGAGTGAAAGCCACTTTGTCCATCCTGTGGAAGGGACATACCACGTGACATGGAAACTGTGATTGTTCCCATAGTTGTGCAACTTCAAATTCTGTTATTGCTCAAATAGTTACATTTCATACAGGTCTCCCCTGATACAATTCTGAGAATGAGTTGTAAGGAAAAACTTTCTTACTGTGCAACACAGTCTGAATTTACCCTGAAAAAGTGAAGAATTAGAAGACACCTAGTGGAGGAGGAGAAGAAAGACTGGAAACAACATTTACCATTCTTATTTTGGCTTTGTTATATAGCACAAGGATAAAAACTAATAATAGAAATTAAGCAACTCTGTGTTTTTTAAGCTACCCTCTTCCTGATTTTGTTGTTTTATATGTCTAATACGTCTTTATCAAAATAAGACACAATAGCAATGACTTTCTTTGCAGAGCATTCCATTTTTTAGGAGTGTTCTGAAAGTTTTATGATTAAATTATTTTATGAGACTAAACAATGCCTTCTTTCCTATGTGGGAATAGAGGCCTCCTTTTTAGCTCAGCAGTTGACCCTTGAAGGTTATTTTCAGTCCACGTGGGCATGATCAAGTTTTCTTTCTGTCTTTACTGGCAGCTTGGGGTTTTTTTCCCCCCCCTCTTCTCTTCCTCTTTCCGGAATTAGGAACACCTTGTTTGTTCCTTACTTTCAACCATAGTAAAGACAGGGATGTAGAAGTCCCTTTGGACTTTAAAAGGAAATCCTGCATCTAATTGTAGATGTCTGTGCCAGACAATTCTGTGCAAGTTATCATTTCAGCTATTGTTTGCAAATTGGCTCACTACAGTGCCCTCTGTCATTTGATCTGAAGGGGGAAACAAGCTTAAAGGAGTCATTGCATCCTATAACATCAGTTGTCTCCTATCTATAGAAGTTCTTCTAGGAGCATAGATGGCTACATTTTTGTTTTAAGGATCTGATATCCTTTCATATAAATGATATCCTCCTCCATCACAGAATTAACTGCTTCCATTCCAGTGATGTGCTATATATCTCTTCCCTCTCTCTGTATTTGTAGGGCAGTTAATTATTTGTTTGCTGTGGAGGAAGGAGGAAGAAAAATGAATGAATAATTCTTCAGAGGAGTTGGAGACATGGTTGGTGTGAGGAGACACTCTGCTTGTTGTAGCCTTTTACAAAATAGAGAGTGGTGGTATGATTGCTGTCCTAGGACAGATGAGGAGGGTAATGAAGTAACTTCGCAAAGGAGGTCTTGCAGTGACTGATGCTTTAAAGAAACCCCTCTTGATTTACCAAAGTAATGAAAAGAAATTGGTTCAGTAAATTCAGTGGTATCTGAGAAGATACAGTTGTGTGACCGAGACTTTAAAAAACAAATGCGCATGAAACAGAAGATAGTGTGTACAGTTAGTAAAAAAAAGTACCGCAGTTGTTTCGCTAAAGAAATTTAGAAATGTCTTTTTCAGAGTTAAATGACCTTGAAGGCTTTCTTCTTTTTTTTCTGTGTAAGTAATAAGAACTTTTAAAATTTCCTCTTTGCTTTTATTTTATGCTTACTGAATACTCTTCTTTTGTTTTGTCATCACTTTGCTTTAAATACCTTGGTCTGTAGTTGAGAAAAAGGGTTATATGGTGGTCTTAATGCGGAAGTCTGTTTTGCAAAGAAATCACTTCTCTGCTACAGCTTTTCTATTTTGTTTCTGTTTTATCATGAACAAGCTAAAGAGTTTCCTGCCAGCAATTTATGCCTTACAATACTTACACACTGGAAAAGTCGAACTATGGCCATGCATCACAAGGAGGTGGGAATGGTCTCTTGACCAAAAAGCCCTAAAATGGTGGGAAGCATTTTAATGTTCAAGTATTGTGAAGTAAGCCAAACTGTGTGAATAAAATAAATATTAAAACCTCCCTTTACCTTTACTCCCTTTACTCCCTTTGAAGATATTTTATGATGTCTGTTACAATATCCTTACCATAATGTGGTTAGAAGAAATTTGATTTTTTTACCAAGAATCCAAAAGTAGTTAAAAAAATGGCTCAGCCAAAAAGTAGCACGACATTTACAAATAATATTTACTGTAGCAGAGAACTGAGGAGTAGCCAATAACTCAACTGTTCTACAGCATTACACTTAAAATCTCAAACAGGGGATATATGAGTCACATTCTGTATTTAGCTCCAACTTATTGTCTCTACCATGAAAATAGGTCATAACGAATGAGGCAAAAATAGCTTGTGTGCTTTGCCACATAGGTCAACATTAATTGCCATCCTTTGGCTCCACTCTGCCGAAGTATTATGCTAAATACAGATCCTGATAGAGATAATTTAATGCTTGTATCAGATGGGAGCTGGAAGCAAAGACCCTCTTCATCCCATCACATACTGAGGTGTGGACTGGGTGATCTGGGCCATTTGTGGGATCAGTAGGGTGGGGAGAAGCAGGGTTTCTGTGCTGAAATGTTGGAGCTCATAGTGTAGTGGAGGATCAGATATCAGGAGATGGTAGGAAAGGCCTCAGCTCTCATTCATGTGTGGTGCCCACCTCTCCCTCCCCATCACAGACACTTGTCATGTAGCCAGAATTTTCCATGCAAAGGATTCTGGGAGACTGATGCTACCCAGGAGGTGCTTCTCTGCACTTCCTTTACTCCAGAAATATTAAACAGGTGAAGTTATGGGAGCTGTTAAGTTCAGCATCTGCATGTTTTGAAAATATTTCTCAGATGAAGTAAGAACAGCTATGAAACTAATAATGTTGAAAAGCAAGTCAATGAAATCATAACCCTTGAAATTCAGGTGTGCAGTGTACCAGGTCTTGGATCACTACTTATCGAATGTGGGTTTTTTAAGGCAAGAAGTTTGCAGAATAAAAACATACCTATTAGATTCAGAATTAAAAGCTAATCTCCATTACAAGTTGGATCATTCCCAGTATAAGGTTCCACTTTTGAAGTTATATGTGCCTGAAGGGCCTCTTGAAGTAGGTGCTTATCTTAAATGAAGTTGTCCGCTCTTCTTCATTCAGTAGAGTGCCTCACAAAAGGCAGTTTACCAGAGTAAGTGTCAAGACCCTTAAGATCTGCTGGACAGCTCTCTTTAGATTCAGAAAGATTATAAAAGGCTTGGCTGTCCCCCATAGAAGCATGAGTTTGCTTCCAGGCTATCCCTGTCCAGGCCTGCAGGGCAGGCCCTTCACTCAGGCTGGGGTGTGTAGCCTCACATCCCTCTGTATGTGAGTACCTTCAGTGAGCCCCTTGGCAGCGTGTCCATATGTGATGCTTTGCTCATTGCTTGCCTCACACACGGGCATAGTTTGAGGGAGAGAGTGTACAGTGGTGGTAAAACCAGTGCCCATGGGATTATAGCCTATTGCTATTGTTACCAGGTATGTAGTCAGATATTTCTATGGCCTAAATCAGGAACCTCCTCTGACATCTTTTCGAGGAACCTAGTGTCTTTAGTTTCCTGATCTGTATATCAGCTGGGCAGTAGCTTTGGGCTGGATGGTCCCTTTGTCCATCCAGGCTCAGCTTACTGAAAGCTGACAGTACCATGGTGTATTACACAGGCATGAAGGGTGATTACACGTATCACCCTCCTGCTTTGTTTAGGGATATCGATCATTTGGTGGAACTGACATGATCTATTGACAAATTATTGAGAGGGATTTTGAGCACTTAATTTGGGTGTGTCATGAGCAGGTAATCTGAGATGGTTTCTCAGAGCTGTTTTAAAAATGTTTTCCTCTGTTCTGGAACCAGTCAGACATGTGAACACCTTTTCCAGTTTTCTGACAATACAGAGAGATTGGTCAGGATGTAGATGAGTTAGATATGATGACAGCGTTCCATCTGAGAAGGAGCTTTGGGACTATCTCAGCTAACAATGCAGTCACACCACATCTACTCCTTTGCTTTTTGTCATTTTTTTCTTTCCTGGGAATAGCTTTTGGGCTTGATAAAGCATGTCCACGACATCCTTAAGTGAGAAACAGTCAAGAAGAAGCACTAACTCCCTTGCAGTTTGTAAATGAGCTGATTTCCCATTGGTATGAAACAAAACATGTTTCTCAATTTTAAAACTTTTGTTCAGTTTTCTTACCCTTTTATTTCTGTGTCTTGTACACTTAAGAAAATAAAATCAGTTCCGTAAAGGGATACTCAGCAGTAATCTCTGTGCTTTTCTGTGTAGAGCTTTTCTATTTCTTGTCACCAGGGGTTTTAGCAAGGCCTTGATGAGAAGTGGTTTTGTTTGTTTTGCCTTCACTTTATGATCCTTTTTCTTAGTGAGATGTTTGTTTGATGCTGTCTTTCCTCATGCTACAGCTCTTTGAGCCTGTGGTCACTGGCTTTTTTCACCCTTTGATAGTGTTTTGGTCCTTCTGTGGTCTGCCACAAGTTTGAAAGATGATTGAATCCTGTATGACTGAAACAGTAGAACATCCTGTGCTTTTCCTCTTTTCTTTTTTAAGATTCTTCTCAGAATTCATCCCACATTCCTGTATCACTTGTCAGAAAGTCAACCTGCTGATGTTTCATTTAAACCTTTCTTTTTTTAGAACTGGGGCATATCTTTACGTCCTGGACTTTTTTCTTTTTGTAATTCTAAAGGTTTTTCAGGAGTGTTTCTTGCTTCCTCAGTGCAACAGCAGACTGTGAGGTGACCAGGGAGCTCAAGGCAAACACAAGGCTGGGGCCCCACAGTGGAATCACTACGTGCCTTCTTCAAGTAACTTTTTTTTTGGGCTGTGGTTAAAAGAAGTGAGTGTTTGCAATAATCCCAGTGAATGTTCCTGCAAATACTCATTCAAAGGAAAAAAGGGACTTATTGCTTGTAACTGGAGACAGGGATGTACTATCTGTATGCATATCTCTATCTTCACATCTACTTCTGAACTCCTTCTGTGTGTCAGAAATTTGAGATAAGCAAATGGAAAAGATAGAGATTGTTTCACTTCTTCCACACTGTGTTCAACCAACAAGGGGAATAGACAGCCAGGAGTCCACCTTTCTGGCATTAAGCTGAAATGTCTTTGTCCTTAAGTGCTTAAGTAATGCACTTCTGGACTGTGACTGATTTATCCCATCCAAAAAAAAAAATCTTGCACCAAATATGTATAGCAGGGATTCATTTAAAGTAATTTCTTCTAAGTATAGGGGTGATTTTGAAAAGAGCTGAACAAGTAAGGGGAGACAGGATCAGAAAATGAGACCAAACATATTTAGACTCTTGGGGGAAACAAGAACATCTTAACATGTGGGGCAGAAGAGACAGAGCAATGGTAGACGAAAAATACCTATATCAAATGCAAGGTGACACTTGGTCAGTGTAAGAGAGTCTGGGGTACCTGAACTGAGGGCTCTGGCTCGCATTCAACGAATGGAAAGAGTGGTACTCGTTCAAGCCATAACCATGGTTCCCAGCCATGTTCTTCACTCCTCTGCACAGGAGGCAGCAAGAACAAGCACACGAGGCTCGGTTTCACCTGCTGAAGGTGCAGTTTTGTAGCAGGGCTGAGCTGGTTGAAGTGTAGGCTGCTGCTTACAGAGCAACCAATTGGCTCTCACCTGTGCTTTCCTATCTACCACTTGCAGCACCAATCATCTAACTTCTTACAGGCAGTGGTTATCAGGAGATAATATCTGAAAATAAAACATACAGACACTTATGTTTTTTCACAGATCATTTCCCACCAGCTTAAATTTTGAAACCTGCTCACTTCTGGGATGGATGCATGCCAACACCAGAGCAAGGAAAGTAATGAAAACATGTAGCTGGAAGGTAGAACAGGACTTTCTCTTTCCATTGCACTGTACCACAAGATTCACAGTTGATGACATCAGCCCAGCTTTGGGTGCCTGAGGTTAAGGCATGCATTGCTGCAGAGTCGGTAACCCCGGACAGAGGATGAGGGTAGATGGGGCAGAAGTCCATAACCTCTGGCCTGGGGTCCTCTGTGGTGTATCACCAGCCTTGATTTTAGTAATTTTAAGAGGAGTCATTGTCATCCAGAAGCTCTGCCCTATACGAAGTTGTGGCATTCAAGATATCAGATATAATAGCAAATGCATCATCAGGTGGTTTTTAAGTGGTGTCAGGATTTGCTGAGGATTTTGAGGGTGATCTTGAAATGTGGCAGTGCTTGATTTTCATATTAATTAGGATAGTTACCTCTGCCTTGCAGTTAGGATGTGAAGTCAGTCTGCTATTGCAGCTCTCACATTGGCACACTCATGTTCAGTAACAGTATTTAGAGGATGAAAGCAGTGGGAGGTAATTTGACAAAAAGTCAAAAAACTTTACCAGTGATTGAATATGTCTGGAAGCAAGATGATAGATACATCTTTGATGGGCTTCCCTGAAGTGAGCTGTGCTTTTAAAATTCAGAGTATTGAGTGGCATTTGTAATTGCAGGCACTCACCACGTTCACACTTACCATTTAGTTGCTTTTAAGTGGAAAGTACCAAGCATGGTTAGAGATCTGAGAACTAATTATTCTGATTGTAAACTGGTCTGCCCTGCAGCAGGATTAATCTCTGTGGTCAGTACACTGTAAGCAGCTTATGGAGGTAAACATTACATGTGTCTCTGCCAACCTGGCTAAATAATGCCGGCTGTCTTAACTCTTTTTGAAGATAAATGAGCTGTAATTGGATTTCTGCACTGGATAATTTTAAACAAGGGCTATTAGAAGGAGTAGTTGTTATGAAGGAACTCCACAATAGGCATATTATGATGAGATGTTGCATCTCTCTGAGCAATTTAGTACTTGTCTGTTAAAATCAGGGTTGCAGATTAGAGAGAAACGTGCTTTGGTGAGGCATTTTTGATTTTTTTCTTGTTATGCATAAGCAAACACAAATGGTGATGAAGTTTGGGTTGAGTTGGCTGGAGGGAGAAGGTGCTGCTACTGAGAGTTGCACAGTGTCCCACCATTGTGAACTTACTAAAAAAAAAATGGAAAGAAGGGAAAAGACAAATTGCTATCTTTTGTATTTCAACAAAACTTAAAAAAATAAAAGCAGACACTGCTTTTTCTGCAGTAATATACTTAAAAGAAAAACCTGAAATTTTAGTCTGAAATTGTTTTTCCATACAGACAGTTTTTGTAAGAGGGAAGCAGATATTAAGAGTGGAAAACATTATTTTGAAGAGAATTTTAACCACTCTGCTGGCAATCTTTGCTTATTGAAAAGTATTAAAAGCTTAGAACTGAAACCAAGTGGGGAGAGCAAATTGCAATGTTGCCCACAGTATTTCATTTGCTTGATGTTGCTACCAAAGACCAGCAAGGGGGTTTTTTGGGAAGCACAGATAAGAGTTCTCAAATAGTAAAATCCAAATTTTTATATTTAGGGAGCTTTTTGTTTCACCAGCTTGTTTTGAACAAATAAAACATAAGTTTATTTAGCTTCTGAGGTGTTTGTGAATTTTTTGACACCAGTATTTAAGCTCTTACATATGGACCACAGGAATCACTAAAAATTTTAGCCATTTTTTCCCAAGTTCATGTAGCATTAATTGGTGGTTTCATTTTTGTGTGGTTTGTACCATCCCTACACCATAAAAGGTGGGAATTTTTTTCAAATTCTTATTATGGTTCCTTGTTTTCTTACAACCATTGCTTAATTGCAGTTTTTCTCACAGGGAGCACTGCTTGATTCTCTCTCACTGATTTTAAGATCACTCAGTGTTTGGTTTTCCATGACCAGTAATTTGCTTGTTTTTATTCCTTTTTTATTCCCCACAAAGCCTTATCATTAGTTTGTTTTTTCACTTTGCTCATAACAAAAATTAATTTATTTAAGTTTTTTAACTTAGTGGCTTTGGTCTCTTTGATTTGATAGAATACTTCTTGGAGAAAATTAATTACACCTCATCCCTTATCCTCCTGGTATTTGCAGTTGGAAAGATGATAAATAAAATACCAAGGAGGTCTTTTGCACCAAGGAAAGGACTGGATCCCTGTAAGAAGGGCACAAACACTTGCAAGGCAGTTAACTGTTCAGTAGTAACCTAGAAAAGCCAACAGCAAGTTATGAAATCCTACCTCTTTTGCAATGCTGGGAACAATGAGATGTTACAGCACTGGCTGGACCTCGGGTCAGGGGCAGCACACAGTGCAGATCCCATCAGTAGTGAGGTTCACCAGCTCTGACATCACTTGTACCCCTACAGGGTCTTCTCAGTACAGACTGATCAGTCACTGACAGAACCCAACAGGGAGTAAGGACATAGTTTTCAAGACCCCCTTGAGCAAATACACTGTTATATCATTAATAAAGCTGTAGACACAAAACTGTTGCATATTTCATATGAATGAGACACTACATTATACACATATACTTAATTTTAAGTGTGCATTAACTATACATTGGGTAATTATGTATTGACTGTACATCTAGTGATTAATTATACATTGATTAGGTGCATCTTGATTGAGTAGTGATCATGTAGTATGCATGATACAGAAGCCTGCACCTCAACTAGTAGTTATGTGGGTCACTGCCTCTTCACAAAATAGTCATTCACTGCTGTCTGCTACAGTAGTTAAATCATTATTTCCGCAACTGCCAACATTTTGGTTCAAAATACAGCTGATTTTATGTTTTCTTATCAATTGAAGTATTGCTGTTCTAAGCAAAGGTCACTTAAATAAAATTTTCTTTGTAGTTCTGAGGTGCTCTGCAATTCTTGGTGTGACTTGCTGGTACACCCTGACATTCTTCCCAGGCCAATGCTGTCAGCATCCTGTGTATGGAGGAATCCTGCTGTGAGCAGTTGTGTTGTATCATCAGATGGAGTATAAGTCATGGTTCTTAGTTGCTTAGACCTTTTTTTGACATGTTTACAAAGTTAAGTAATGCTGTGAAAAGAGAGTAGCAAAACCTTTTTGTACCACTGGGTCTGTGGCCAGTGAGGCACACTTGTTTCCTGTTTTTGTTTGGGACTAGAAAGTGGCACTTCATGAAAGAGCATTAGAATCAGATTTCTTAGAATTTTTTTTCCTTTGTTTTTCACGTTGTGAAGACCTTATTTGGACCATATGAAAAAGAGACTTCATCTGTAGTTAAAATACATTATGATACTGACTATTGATGTCTGTTCCAATAATATTTTTCGTTGGCATTTTAAAATTACAAATCTGATCATTAATCACCTAATTTCAGCAGGAATTTGCAAGCTGCAGCACAAGAAGCACTGCAAGGCAATTGTGATGGCAGTCATGCTTCACTGCGTGAATGGAGACGCTGAGCTGTACAGTTAAGTGCCTCCACACTACCAGCAGCCACACTGTTAGGAATGCAGGCTTGTAGCCAAAGGAATTAATTTTTCCAAGTTCAGGTTCCTCATGCAGTGGAGGAAATGTAGAGAGACCTTTTGTGGAGGCAGTAAAACCAATTCAGACATGAGAAGGCATTTCCCTGACCCTGGGCTCTCTATCTGCGGTGGTCCTCAGCTGGTTGCTCTCAGCCATGAGCTTGGCCTCTAGGTTTGCCAGCTGTGGGCAGCTCTCCCTGTGCTTTTGGGTATGGCCAAGGGCCTGGGATGTGGGTGCTGGCAGAACAGCTGAAGTGGTGCAGGAGAACAGCAAGGAGGGGCAAAGGTGCCCTGGCTGTACCTGGAGTTGTGAGCTGCTCATCTTGCAGTCAGCCCTGGTGTTTGTGGTTGTTAATTTTGGTGCTGGCATCTGACTATGTGAGTTTTAGAGCTTCTGTTCTAGCTTTTGGCTTAAAGTGCATAACACCTTTGCTTAATGAAATTAATACAACGTAATCTATTATGTCAATAATTTCAATGACTTGATTATCCTGGTAGCTACTCCTTGCACATTTAAAGTAGTTGGTTTGCCCCCATCTGAACAAATGAAGTAAGGTTCTGGTGGGTGTTCAGGCTGTTTTGAATAGCTGGCATTGAGAATACACTGTATTGATTTTTTTAAAAGACAAAAAAAAAGAATTGACCCAGAGTTGTCTTTATAGCCTGATTAGTGGTGTGGAATCTTCAGTCGTCCCTTTTTTGTCAAAAATGCCTCACACATGCAGCTGGCTGGGGAGCTTCATCTCTCCCTGTCCCACTGAGGACAATGATCTGACATTGTTACTTCTAGACACAGTTGCTGTAATTTTCCGTACTTCAGAGTTGTGATATTAAGATATCTAGTACTTAGTCCCATAGTATCAGCAGCTGCCAATAAAAGACTCTTCTGACTGCTCTTCAGGCTGATAAGTTGAGAATAATCAGTCTTCAGCATCTCTATATTTAAAGTAGGCTGCCTTGGAGTTAAATTAACCACAACTTCCCTCGAAAGTTACATGCCACAGGAAGGATGAAACTGCTAAGCTTTGCTGATTAGAGGGAGGAACACAGCTCTCCTTTTGCATGGTATAAGACAATGCATACTTTTCTGGAGGGGATAGGATAACCACAATATTTGCTTTCCAACAGGTGCAAAACTTTCTTTTTATAGTTTAGCCCTTTGCACAACATCTGTCACAACTGAGGAAAACAAAAGAGGAAGAGGAGAAATTCATGCTTTTGCAACGAGGAAAAATGAATGCAGTTTTGTGAAAAGAAATCTATGCCATGTCTTGACTTTTATTTTAGGAGGACGCTAATGACAGCATTTTGATAAGGGCATAGGTAGAGGACAAGACCAGAAGATTTTAAAGTTACGTAATTTGCTAGTTTTTATTGCAAGGCCATTGAGTTTCATGTTGCTTTCCTGTCTAACTTGGACCAATTTGCTAGTCATAAAAGAATGCAAGTTGAAAGGAGCCACTGGGGGTTATGCTGCCCAGCCGTGGAAGTTCCAATTTCATCAGGGGTGTGTCAAATCAAATTTGGAGTATCTCTAAGGACAGATATTTCAAAGGCTTTCTGTGCAACCTTCCCAATGTCTGACTCACCTCATGATGAAAAAATGCTTCTTAATGTTTAGCTGTTTCTTGATGCAACTTGTACCTGTTACTGTTGCCATCTTTTCTGTATTCCTTTCCGTTAGGCAGTTGCAGATAGCAATAACATCCCTCAGTCTGAACCAGCTCAGTAACATGTAACATGTGCTGCAAGCCCCTTCCACATTTTTGGTGGTGGTCTGCTGGGCTTCTTACAGTATGCCAAGTATCTTTCTTGTACTGGGAAACCCAAAACTTGGTACAGAATTCCAGGCATGATCTCAGAAGTACTGATTAGGAGGGAAAGATTCTTTTTGAACACAGTCCCATACATGTTTGGCTATGAGGTCACACTATTGACTCCTCTTTAACTTGTCCACCAGGACCTCAGACTTTTTTGCCAGTCTGCTTTCTAACCAGGTCATGCCCAGGCTCCACTATTGTATGGGGTTATTCTAGCTCAGTTCTGCATTTGGCTTGCTGAGTTTCATGAGGTTTATGTGAGTCCATTTTTCCAACCCATTGAGGTCCAGTTCTTCCTTATTTAGTACCTTGGGGCAAGGTTATCCAAGTTTGTCAGTCATGTGGCAAGATCCTAGTTTAGAGAACCTTTATGCTAATGTGGTAGGAGAAGTAGATCAGTATGCTGTTGATCTCGTGTGTATAGAGATACCCTGTTCTCTTCTGCCACACAGCTCAAACACAGCTGGATTCCCATCCTTTATTTACATTTGCCTTCTTTCCTTCCTTTAGAGTTTGAATGAAATGGTGAACAGCTTTTATCTGACTGTTCACAGAAGAGACAAGTTGACTTGACGGAAGGGAATTTGGTGCAGGTCTGTAAAATCACCAGCTCTGTAGGCTGGGTAAGTAGGGAGTCGCCATGGTCACTTGTTTCTGGTACAAGAAGCAAGGGACTTCAGATGAAACTAACAGGTGTCACAAGTGAACAAAAATGGCTCCAGACACCATGGGTAGTTATTCTGTGCAACTTCTTGCTGCAAAACACTGCAGTCACAGACATTTTATTTGAGTTCAGAAAGGGACCAGACAGGCTGATGGAAGAAAACATTGATTGAGGGCTGTCATGTGCAAAGATGAGACATCTGCCTCAGGAAGTCCGAAGTTAGACATTGCAGGAAGCCAAGGGAGTATTCTGCGGAGAAAAAAATTGAGGAAATACATCTTAGCATTTACTACACAAACAGTAATTCCCATTTTTCTTCAGAGAAGGGTTGCAGCTTGGCAGAGTTTTTGTATTTATTTTGTACCACAGTCTTAGCCTGCAGGCTGCAGATTAGCCAAGACTGTATTGGGAAATATTGCACTCAGATAAATTTGTTGTTTTTCAAGTAATTCGCGTGTCTGTTGACACACTGGCTCTGTATTGAGCCAGCACAGTGGGATACTGCTGAATACAAACCTTAGTTTATCTTCAGTTGTTCCCCTGCTTTTCACCACAGACATGGTGATAAAAGAGAACAGAGTATGTCACTGCTTTTCAGTTCCTCCAAAAGTGGTCATATAAGGCAAAGCTTTTCTTCTCTTTCTCTTCAGCTGCATGCTATTTATTTTTCCTACATTGCAGGCTGTCTCATCATTTTATTGGAGTCTCTTCGTTCCTTGCATACCTAAAAGCTTTTAAGTTTCAGAACAATGTTAGCCTTAAATGGAATATCTATTTTAAAGAGCTCAAAATCTTCCCTTTTTTACACTAAAATAAGTTTGCTGATTTAAGAGGAGTCACTAACCGCTTTCAAGAACTGTTATTTTTGCTAGCATGTTTACAACTTCAGACAGTTGCTGTCACTGTCTCTTGCTAGATGAGCATGCTGCTTACAGGTGCCTCATCTATATAGCTTTCAGAGCCACAGACCACACAGTCTGAAAGCAATCCCCTGGGAAATACCTGTCTTCTTCTGCTGGGACTGTAAGCCACAGGAGACTGCCTTCTTTATCTCCAAAGTTTCAATTAGTCTTCAATACCTTAGAGTCCAAGGCAGCTGAGGGTACTTGCCTATTATTATTTAGTTTTGTGTTCTTAGTGAAGCAAAAGATGAAGGAAACACTCTTCTGCTGGAAGTGTGTGTGTTTTGGAATTTTTCACATGGTGCACCTTTACTTGATCATGTGTTTCACAGTAGATGTCTATCCAGCTTTCTTTTCTGGACTTGGACAGAGACAGCCAAAATGTACCAATTGGGCCACCATCATAATTTTTACTTCCTATATGCTCTGTCACATTCCCTACCAGGTAAGATTTGAGAGAGATGTCAGCACTGGACATGCAGTGTTAGTACTAGAACTGGTACTCCCCATAGTTGGAGTCCTCTTAGCAACTGCTAGCCTGACACTCTAGAGTGTAGAGATAAAAGATATTCTGTTGTCTTTTTCAAGAGCGTGTGTTTCAAGATCCTGACTAGACTTCACCCACCAAACAGAGACTCAGTTTTTCTGAAATGCTGCGGTCAGATCCTCACAATGAGCAAGCCATTTGAACTTACTGCTGCTTGTCAGCTGCTTTATTTGTGTGTGAATAGCATGAAAGAGTCCGAGGTCTATGTGACCACTTACCAGCCTTTCACACAGAAAGGAACATTGCTTAGAATGTATGAAAAGCTTTCCCCAAGAAAAAGCTTATTTTTTCTGGCAAAGCTCATGCTACTTCAAACTGCAAGTTGGATAAGGGCATTATGGAGGAAACCAGTTGTTTGGAAACAGCTTTAACTTTCCACTCTCACTGTTCTCCTTTGGTCCCACACAGCAGGTTGCTACCATCTCTGTGGTGATGGTTGCCAGCCCATGCCACGGCTGGTACAAGGAAAAGGACAGATGCTCTCTAAATGTTTTGCTTCAGTGCAGTGTCCCAAGCCAAGTGAATCCCCCACTGCTACTTTTGGCAGATGACAAGAGTCTCCTCGTTGACACAAGTGTGCTTGAGCTGTGAGTGCATCCTGACAAAGAGTAAGGAGGAGTAGTGGCATCAGCTGCCACAGATATGAATTGTCATTGTCCATCTGTGTGTCAGTGTTTGTAGGACTTCTTTGTAGTCAGCAAACTGAGCTTGTCTTAGCTTTTAAAGGTTTTTATTTTACTGCTTTCTTCAGCATCTGAGAAACATTTAAATAATGAGAGAAAAGTAGCTTTTCTCAAATTTATATCTAACTGGATTCACACAAGAGCAGTATTTTGATGTAAAGTTAGCTGTTTGGGAATGCTGATGTGATTTAGAAACACAATCCAACATTGAAAATAACAGAATTGCTAATGTGGGGATAGAGAAAGATGTTCAGTAGAAATCTTCACTTTGTTTCCACTTATAAGAGTGTAGTTACCTACAGTATCTAGTGTTTTAATACATATTTAAGTTATATTTTACAAACAAATATTAAAAAGGCTTATTGGCTTTAAGATTTTATAATCACAGTTATACAAAATGCATACTAGAACCCCAAAAAAGCCTAGACATTAGTAGAATAAAACAAGCTTGTACTAGTGATATTTTAACAATACTTACATTTTATTTCTACCACTTCTAGGTATTCATGAGTGGTCTGTCTGTGATTTTATCTGGTTACCATTTGCTTAATTCAATAGGAAAACATTCTTAAATAATATTTTAAAATAGTTTATTAAAAAAGCTGACAAGAATAGAACTGCTAGAACATACAGAATTAAGTAGAACTTCTCCTGATAAAAATTTTTCTTCTTACACTGCTTTTCTGAAGCTGCATAGTGTCTTTTAGAATTAGAAAAGAGAGAATTAGTATTTCAGAATTAGAAACTTAATTTTGGCAGTCTAAGAGGTCTGAAATGTAGGGGGGGTTGTGGTTTCTTTGTCATAAAAAAAGTAATTGTTAATTTAATGTTTCCATACTGCTTTTCAGGTACGACCCTTCTGTATTTGCAGATAGGCAGAGGCCAACATGTGAGGAAAGAAGGAATTGCAAAGATGACAAATGTATTACGGTTTTTTGACTTCCAGTACAACCTCAATGTCAGAGAGGTACAGCTGAAATAAATAACATATGTTCTGACATCTGGCATAGCTTTTACTGATGATTATCAGGCACTCTTTAATTTTCCATCACAACCTCCTGCTTGAGTTACCAAATGGTGTTGGCCACTGAAGGCATATATAAGATGGAACACTAAAGAAAGGATAGAGGGGCCAGGAATAAAGTAGGGAAGGAAACTGAGACGTGACGGAAGGGCACATCAGCAGGAACCCAGGGCTTACATCCTGGATTCTCAGCTGGTATTGAGCTGATTCCAGCAGGATGTGTTTAAGTCATTTGGTCTATTTCCTCAGCCAATTTCAGCATGCCTAAAGGGATCCCAGGTACGCTGTATGAAGGCATGATGTGAAAACTTGTTCTTTCCCAGCCAATTCTGCTGGTCTCATTTATTAATCTCTCAGGTAAACAGTGCTTAAAGAGAGGTAGCCATCTCACACCATCAAAATTAATCCATTAATTTACTTCTTGGTGGTCTCAACTATGAACATTTATTCAGGTTTCTAAAGCATTTGTCTTGTGTCCATGTCTGACTTCAGCAGAAGTTCTGAAGAACACTCTTATCATTGTTCTTTTAACTGAAATGGTGCAGTTTTCATATTACAGTCTCTTGCTTCAATTTGTGTTTATAAATAATCTATATACAACAGGAGTAGAGAGAGACTTTTTACAATACACACTAGAAAGTAAAGTTTTCCTTTAGGAAAAGGAATAAAGTGATAATACACCTTGTGAAGATGAGTGGTTTAGCATACAGGAGTTCATTGCCTTTTCATGCATTATATTTGACAATATTTTCTGTGTGAATTGTCCAATAAGGCATTTGTGCTCCAAATATTGTAAAATGCAGTTTCAAAAAGCTATAAACTAAGTACTTGTCAAACTAAGTACTAGTCAAATGAGCAAAGAAGTTGTCCATTTTATCTCAAAATTTTATTTCCTCTGTTTGTGTGACTGGGCCAACAAAACCTTTGCTGTAATTGGAGCTCAGCTAGAAGTCTTGAAATTTTCAGATGTTCTGGTTGTAGTTAGTCTGAATTGTAAGCTATGTTTGTGCTCAATTCAAACTGTGATTTGACTCTGCTTGAGTTAGTAATATCCAGGTATATGTATGTGCAGCATGGAATCTGAACATTCACAATGGTGCATATTTCTTGGAAAAAATAAGAGATTAGTCAAAAGGATACAGCAAGAAGATTATAATGCTGAGTTTTCCTGCTGTCCTGTGACAAATCTTTTTCAGTCCATCACTCCTTGATTCCCTGACATCCTGAGAAACAGAATTGTACTGAAGCTGCTGTAGGGGAGCACTAAGAGTTTTTGCTGTGGACCCTGCATTGTTAGTTTTGGTCCACTGTGGTGTACTACAGACTTTATTTTTCAGGTAGCTTTCCATTGGAAGATTTAGCCAGTACCGTCATTTGCGTTTCTCCTGCGTCACGTGAGCTTTCTTCGTGATGTGACCTGGCAGCACTTGAAATTGATACGCTCACTTGTCGTCTCAGTATTTTCAGTACAGTTCTCTTGTATCCTTTGCATGCAAAGAAATAGATGAAAGGATCTAGGCAGCAGTTAAAATTCATCAGAAATACAGTATAATGAAGTGACTTCTGGAAAATTTTCTTTTCAGTGCACAAGGGTTCTTGCTGAAGTTTTTTAATCATGTGCTGTATGATTGCAACATGATAAGGAGTAAAGCAGATGATGAAAACTATAATTACAAATATGATTGTATTGATGGCTTTTTTGTTTATCCCTGATTTTTCAGTCAGTGGATTTTCCTTGGCTGTTTGGAAAAGTTTGCAGCTGATTTGAGAATAGCAAAACAGAATAATCCCCAGGGGAATAAGGTACCCTATTAAACAGGCAGCAAGAAGTATAAGTGGTAGATGTTCTATTTTCTCAAAGTTTGGATATTCCATACATGTAGTCCTTTCACTTTCTTCCTGTGACATGGATTGTATAAGTAATGGGAAAGTTTGACTAAATACAAGAAACCAGACAAAGACACAAATGCCCTTGGCATATTTAATCCTTCTGATCTTGTATCGGAAGGGGTGGACAACAGCAAAGAACCTGTCAATGCTCAGGCACGTCATGAAGTTTACACCTGCATAGGTGTTGATGTAGAACAAGAGCGCGGTGATTCGACACAGCGCTTCTCCAAAGGGCCAGTGAAATCCCAGGGCGTAGTAGGCAATCCTGGTTGGCAAGGCAATGCAGAACAGCAGATCGGAGAAGACGAGATTTGTTGAATAGAGGGTAGTGGAGTTGATCTTCTTTCTGTTTTTAAAAATGACAGTGAGGGCAATGGTGTTTCCGAGCACCCCAAGAATCAAGATGGAGCCGTAGAAGACAGACAGTAATATCCGTGCTGTGTCTTTGTGCTCGTATAAGTCACAGGTGGAAATGTTGGTCTCAGTGGCTGTGAAAGGGTCCATTTCTGCAACCTCTGTTGTTGCAGGAGGCTCAGTAGACCTAATGTGAGAAAAAAAAAGAGCAAAAGGGAACATTTGTTAAGAAATGTAGATAAACTACTTCTACATAACAATGGACAGCCTCTGTTGCAAAATTAGACTAAAAAAATGAAATGAAACTTGACTGCTGTGAAGTACTTTTCAAGACTCTGTCTGAAAACAAACAAGCAGATGCCTCCTTTTGGCTTTTCTGTTTTGATCCCAATTGCTTCTCTAATAAAGAAAATCAGACAGGGGGCAATGTAATGAACTAGTAATGTAATATATTTGGAAAGTGAAGTCTATAGATGCTCAGGAGGTGGGAGACTGTTTAAAGCAACCTGAGGTTAAAAAAGTCTGAAGAAACCACATGATAAAGCATCAAATGAAGTACCCAAGGATCAGACAAGCAAACAAAATGTTTTAAATGTGTTTTAAGGGAGTTTTTTTCCCTAACAATTCACATTGTGATGCTTTAACTTGTTTAGAGAAACTTCTTTTTCTCAGCATTCTTATCATATTGATATTATAAGATAATCATGGATTCATTTAGGTTGGGAAAGACCTTTAGGATCATAGATTCCAACCATCATAACTTGTTTAATTCTAGTTTTAAGAATTGGCTTTTGGAATCTAATTCAAATATTGTTACATACATAAATTCTTAAGACTGCTACTTTAATCACTCTTTAGTGACCCTGCTAAAGAGAGAGAGTGCAGGTGAACTATTTTATACTTTATCAATTTAGAAGATTTTAGAAATTGTTTCATCTATACAGTCATAAGTAGCATAGAAGAGTTGCAAAGTGGCAGTGATTTGGGGGATTTAAAAATATTTTAAAATGATCCAGCACAATTTCAGAAATGGAAAGAACCCCATCCTGGTGGTACTGCTTGCAGTGCAAACATTTCCTAGGCCTGCTGTTACCTGGCAGTTGTATAGTGTAAGCATGAAAGTCAGAAATAATGGCGCATCTCATGTTACTCCTTGGGTAGCTGTTCTACAAAAGGGTGCCTCTTAGAGGCACCATTTATGAATTTAAACAGCAATCAAAACAAGATTGCTTCTGTTTTAACAAAGAATACTACCTGAAGATAAAAGCTGTTGCAATTGGAATTTTAAGTCTGTCTTGTACTTTTAATTAACATGTCTGTGTTATTTCTGAGGATCTGTCATTCAACACACAATATTTACAAGCAACTGTAGCCCGTTGCACTTCCAAAATGTCTTTCTGGGAAATACCTCTCAGTTTTAAGGGATTTAAACCACATTTTAGAAAGCATTCATTATCCTTTTATTAACTTGTGAAAGCATTAAAAGGTTAGTATTTTCTTGATTTGAGGAGATTGTCCTGCTTATTTCAGGGTGTTTACAGTTAATGGTTCTCTGTAAACAGTAAACCTGCAGATAGTGGATGATGTGTATTAAAATATGTAAATTAGTTACATTACATGTTTAAGGTAGAAATTTGACTTCCAGCTAGTACATTAAGTCTGTGTTTTCTGCATTCCATAGACAGGAGGGGAAAGACAGGTGAGTGATTTCTGACTGATAGATGTATAATGTTCTGATTCTTAGATATTTGTGAAGTAAGTACTGTCTGTCAAGAGGTGGGAATACTGCATTCAGGGTTTTATGTCAAATCTGAAGTGGGAGTTCTGTGCCTTGAATAAGGGAACTAATCTGGTAAATAACAACTCCAGCCTGTAGTGCAGATTTAAGAATGTCAATAATTTTATATTAGTTAATTCTGCATTGTTCATGCTGTCTTGGTGTTAGTGTGTTTGGTGAATGATTAATGCAGTAGTTACTACCCTGAGGATAGTTCTGGTATGATTTCCTCCCATCTTTTCCCTTGCAGAAGTGTTTAGGATGTCTTTTGTTTTACCTAAGTGTAACAGGCTGCTTTTAGCATAAAATGGTGTGGGTTTGTGTAGGTACCTGTATATGAGTCAGTGAGGTATTTTGTTTTGTTTCTCATATTTAAATGCTTCTAATTCTTGTTCACACTCACAGCATCATGTCTATCTTCTATTAATCTCTTTCTTGAAATTTAGGTAAAATAATTTTGTCAACATATTTAGGAAAGGATAATCTAAGATTTCTGATAAACAGCTCAATTACAGTAACTAGCTATAGCATGTTAAGTGCATAATTTTATTTTTGCTCTAAACTTGTAATGGGTTTGGTTCAAAAATACTGCACATAATTGTCACATCCATTCATATGTCTTTCTATAAACACTTGTAAAATGTAGAATATCTAATATACAAACACATTGAACTATAGTTTAGGAAAAAAGGTATATTCAGTAAAATATGTTGGTTTTACATCAAGAGTATAATTTCATAATTTACATTACCTAATGTGCTATGAAGTTGGATCTTCAATGCAATATTAATTTAGACTTGTTCAAAATAGGATGTTCATCTTCACAAATAACTGTGGCTATATTGAGAAAGAGTCCTAGTTGAGACTGTGTTTGTGTCTATCCATGGTGCTAGCATGGATATATATTGGGAGCAATTCATGGCAGGACAAACTGGCCATAAATGGATGAGGAGAAAGCTGGAGGAGCACAGCTCGTGGATGGATCTTCCATGGCAGTGTGCATTCAGCCAAGCTGTGCTCCTTGGCAGGCTCTTCTGCCTGCTGTCGGAGTCAGCCCTAGGGGCAAAAAGTATTCTTTTTGATCCTCTATTATCCCCAAAATATTTTGACTCTTAATGTAGGGAACACATTTTACAAAGCTGTAGATGAATATTAGTGTTTTCTCTACCTGTTAGTATGTATGGGCATTTTTGAGAGTCACCAAGGTATTTAGGTGCTACAGTACCTGAATATAAAACAGAGAGAGAGATATTTTATCTGGTTTGTGGCCCAAAGAGATGATAAAGTTGATACCATCCACCATAATGTGCATCACCCAAGCTGTGGTAATTTCTTTGTACTTCTGAACTCTGCTATTTGATGAACTCCATTCACCTCAGAAGGTATTGCACATTTTCTTGGCAATCTTGGAGAGGGCTTCATTAAAACTAGTATTTTCTTCCTGAAAGGTATCTAGACTATTAAATAAGACATTTTTTAAAAAAACCTATTCCTTGTGTCAGGTTGCTGTTTATTTCTTGGCAGCAATCATGAATGATCCACTTATACATACAGCGTATGACAACCTCTACAGAATGTATCTAAAAAAAGAAAATTTTGAATACTTTTAGTGAGTTTTGCATTATTGGAGAATAAATTGAGAGTTTTACATCCTTACCGCTGCAAACCTCAGACTAGCTGGACATGACTCTGTTTCAATGAGTTGTATGCCTGAACAGCTCATAAGAACATGGCCATTTACTGTCCCAAATCCAGCTGCACCAATGAATTGACCCTCTAGAATCACTACTAAAGCTTTTGCTCTTCTAGATTATAGGATTAAAAGAACCTTTCAGTGGCTTTCCAGGTTTATTAATGATACTGCTTTGAAGTATATTCTTGGAAGAAAGATAATATTAATTTCTCTTGCCAATTAAATAATTTTAGAAAACAGTACCAGAGGTTTTTGGCTTAGAGTTACATGCCAAAATGTTAAGGTATAAAGTATTGAAAATACTGTATATCTATATTGTAAAGAAGGTTGTTCAGGTTTTCACATTTTCTGAGTATATAAACACTCAGTGGCACAGACCCCTTAATCACTTAATGTAATCTTCTGTATAGTTCAGATTATATTATTTTATTTAATTCTGGTAACTTTTCATTTAAAGCATACTTTCTAAGATGCTGTTTGTCTTGGAGAACTGAAGAGAAAGCAAATTACCTATTTGTACTGTAGTCTTTGGTCAGTCAACATCTCTGTTAAAAAATGTGTATGTCTCACATAAATGTCTCTAAAATTAATTTGCAATAGCTGTTTTCATTGAGTCTCTTCACCTTTACACAATCTCATGGTTTGGGCAATTCGGGGTAAGCTTCTCAAATATTTCACCACAAGGTGAAATGATCCTGTGACGTTTGTTCTAACCCCAGCTGTGTCCCACACAGGACTTGTGGTTCTAGATGCCTCTTGATATAAGTGTGCATGGCGGCAAACTCACCACTACATCCGTGCTTTTTCTGCTCAGCAGATTATATATGCAAGATAGAGTTGTATAGCATTGCACTGGGAGTTTGTGAAGTTAGTTCACTGTGATCCAGTATTTCTGTGATTCACTCCGTCATAGGATATCTCCATTGTAAGGGCATGGCCATTGCACTCTGCTTTGACCTGGGAGGACCTTATGCCTGGGAGAGTTTTAAATTAATTTTACTGTTAAATACTATACCCAGGCTTGCAACCAGTGCACGCTGTTCTATATTGTTCTTTCTCTTGCCATTTATAAGTCTTAGCACTATGTTTGCATTCTGACCAGCAAATTTCTTTAGTCAATTACCTCTTGAGATTTGTTAGCTAGGCAGCTGCTATCCTCTGTGCTTCTTGATGTTTCACAGCAATAGCATCCATCTGGGGAAAAAATTCACAGCACAATGGCAAGCTGCTTGCAAAATCTAGCATGTCTGAAATCTGCGCAGGTGCCTTTCTAGACCAATATTGTAATCTCATCAAAGAAGGAAAAACAGCTTGTGTAGGAGATTTAAGTTGTGTGAAAACATTTGACTGGCATTAGTAATTTGTTTTATGTTTATACATTTGTTTTGTGTTTAATCCCCCCAGAAAAAGGTGTTTGATGAACAGGATGGTTACTCCAGTCTGGAAGTATTGTGTAATCCAAAGGTCTGATTCACAGACATGTTCATATATAATAAGCTTTATATGTAGTATCATAATATTACATACATTTAACTGTTAAGAAGCATAGACTTAAGCTGTTAGTCAGCATTTGCAGTGTTACACCTTAGATTACATGAGTTGGGATTCTGTGCAAGCAGTGGTACAAAGCTATCTCTGTATGCTAAATGAAATTTCTTCTTGCTCTCATCTGCTTTTGCTGAGGAGCACCATCTGTCTTTGCGGCACAACAGGGGATATGTAGAAGGCTTTTACTGTGTATTTCAATCTAATGTGTGATTTCTTTGTGTCTCTTCATAATTTTCATTCTTTGAAGATGAATCCCTGGTCCATTTGTCCCTAGTCCAGTTGCTAATTTAAGTATACTAATTATATTCTTGGAAAAGCACAGCAGTTCATTAGAAAGATCTCTCCTGGCTCTCTATACATAGTATGGTTTAATCACTGTGAGATGGACAGTATTTCTTTATCAAATCATGTTGTTTTTCTATGCCTAAAGAGTATAAATTACTTTAAAGGAATGGTCAGGAAAGAGACTTCCCTTCCCTGCAAGAATCACTGATCTTACAGTCCTCTATAGATAAAATCTGTGTAGGTCTTACATTGTTTTAGAACAGTAGAAGATGGGAAATATGCAGTGTTGTGTTTTTGTAGGTTTAATTTTTTCCTTAATCTTAAAATTATTTTTTTCTATTGACCACTCATATTTGCTGTTTGTATTTCTATTTTCCCATATGGGTGATCTTTATTGTAGAGCGTTTCCTCTGTTTGAGAAAAACACTTGATTCAATTAAGCTATGTATATTAAATTGCACAGTAGAATGCTTTGTTAATATAGAAAGAACATATACCTAAGGTACAAAATATGATGTGTGGACTGGCAGCTGGGGACTGCACTTAGTTTAGTGAAAGCTGGGGTGAGAGACAGGCATGTCCTAAAGCTTCCTCCTCTTCCTTTCTAACATTTTAACACTCATAAGCTTCTAGTGCTTTATGTTAATTTTTTTTCAAAAACTTTTGAATTTTGTGTTCTAAGTCCAGTGAGTCAGCTTGATGACCTGAAGATTGACGTCTCAGGTCACAACCCACAGCTAATTTTGATGAGAGAGTTTCTAGGCTAGTGCTTTTATTCCTCTTTGGTATAGATCCAGATTTGTTGGCATAGTAAAACCAAATTTGTAATGCATATGTCAGAGAATCCCAAATATGTATTTCATCAATTAAAGTGTCTTAACAGTGTCTATAAAGAATTAGAATATTCTTTAGCTGCTTAAGAGGATATGCAAGTGCACAAGACTGTGGGATCTTTATGGTCCTGCTTTTGTCTATTACTATAGATATTGCATGACAGTTCTATTTGATGCTAAAAAATAATAGAAACTATAGTAAGTGAGATGGAAATAAAAGAAGTTGAAGTGCTGCATAACTTTTTAAAGAAAAAGTGGAAGTCGTTTGAAGGGTACACCCTGCTCTTATCTGTTGGATCTCTCTTTATAAGAGTGATCTGTTCTATAAAAAGTGAGAACTATCTAACATAAATAATATCTGCCAAAAACACATACTAACGTGAAGAGCTCTGCTGATGCTAAGATGAATAATTTCCCTTCAGTTTATACTTGCTTAATTATACTAAATGTAAAAAGGAGAGAGCCTAAAACTAGAGCAAATAAGCAATATAAAAGTGTGAGCCACTGAAAATTACATTCTTCCTGACAGAAGAAAAAAGCAGTCGAATGAGGATTTCTATTTTAGTACTAGAAGACATGCACACCTTTTTGAGTTTGGGGTTTTTTTCTGAATTATATGAAAACCATACAGGTGTAGTATTTAATTTTAGGGTTTACAGCTTCAGATTGCAGCTTCTGTATTAAGTTTAGTATGCTCTATACATGCTCCGGAGTCTTTTGACTGGAAAGGAATGAGATTTGAGCTCTTGAAGACTAATTGCCAGGTAAATTTTCAATCCCCTTGTCTCTTCAGGAGCAGCCATGAAAATGTTAGACAGATCTCTTGTATTCTGTGCTCAAAGACAGACTGTTGAACAGTCTGTCTTGTTTTGCCAGTATAATAGCAAAAATGTATCCTTTTACATTGGGAAGGTGTATAAAAATCATACCACTTGTAATATTTCTTCAGCTTTGTGGCACAAAGATTAGTATAAGGAGAAAGATGTTTGGTCATTGCAATTCAGAAGAAGAAAGCCTTCTAAAAACCTTGAAAGAAATGTGCACTAGAAGTTAAAAGAGGAATTAGCTCATAAAGCTTCGGATTCTAAAATGCTCTGTTGCAATCTTCAGACATGAGAACAGTGAGGAGTTTTCGAGCTGATAATAAAAGCTGTTTTCATAGACAAGGAATGCATGTGATAAGAGTAGGCTATGCATTCACAACCACAGTATGGATTTATTTTTAAGGCTCTCTCTTACTATTGTTCTGTGAGGTTCAGTGACTTCAGAGCTTCAGTGCTTTCCGTACTACTTCTACAGTAGTTATTGCTGCATTAGTATAATTTAAATTAGTGTTGCTAAAAAATTGTCTAAGGCAGTATGAAATGTTTCCCTGTGATTGTCAGAAGGCTGTATTATAAGAAAGGAGTTGGAATAACTTGTTGATGCTGTAGATCAACAGATTCTTTCAGTGGAAACTAACTAGCAGCATATTAATATGGGAATATAAAATATCAGATAATTTCTTCCATGGGCCTTTCCCTTAGAAAGATCATTTATCCTTATTACCACATGAAAATATCCAATATAATGCCAAAAAGGAAATATTTTTGGAATTGTTTGCTGTTGCTCAGTGACAAAGGAAAAAAGTAAAAAGTTAGTTCTTTTCTGTACTTACATCTCTGTAGCTTCTTGGATCCTCTGAGCTGTTAAGGGCATTAACAGGATGGCTTGTCTGCGAAGGTTTACTCTTGCACATTGTTCTCAAGAGTGATTACGTGAATCTTTTGTGGGAGGGGTCGTGTTTTTTTAAGTGCTTAAAAAAAACTAACCCTGTTTGTATGCCGGTCTTGATTTGCTGCCTACTGTTTTATGGGATGTGAAAGCATCTATTTTTGATCCTTTTACAATTAGTCTGCTCAAAGAGAGTAATTAGAAGCACTTCCACCTCCGCCCTGAAGTTACGCATTACTGACTTTCGCAGAAGGGACTTTACCCAAGACTTTACTTGACTGATTGTTGACCGACTAAAATCCCTCTCATATGTGAAAAACTTTGTTTATATGCCATCTGCATTTAAAAATACCCTAATTTACAGCAAAAAGCCGAGTGATTAGTACATGCTTTAAAACTTCTTACTGATGAGATCTGATGCAGCCACGAAACCTCAAAAGTGAGACATACCCAGATGCGTTTGTGCTGATGTGCCCGTGGACATTCCCAGCATGGGTTTAGTATCGTAATGATGAGGATTTACAGAAATTACTTTCAAAAATACATGAGGGAGTTAAAGAACTCTGGGACTTTGAGAGATTAGTAAGAATGTCTGCCTTTGTAAGCTGTTTATTACATTTTAAGCAGTGACAATGATAATAATAATAATAATAACAATAATGATAATAATAAAAAATGTAAGGTAAATACATGAATGCTAGAAAGCTTCTAAAGCACAAATCTGATTCCCCTAAAATAATATTGACAAGAACGAGTGGCTAGGGAGTAGGAAAGGAATGGAATGTCAAATTGTGAGTTAACCCATTTGTATCTGAAATAACTTTGTTTCTGAGTGAAGAACTTTTAATGTAAGTGTTAAATTACAAATTGTGTTTGTTAAGAGGTTTTGGAGATCAGAGATAGATGGAAAACCCTTTCATTTGCTGTTAGAGGCTGTGGTTGAAAGTTACCTGGGATTTTCCCCAAAAACTGATGCTGATCATTCACGGCTGCAATGGACTGTTTCATGACCTCATTTAGTGACCTGATTTTAAACAACCAAAAGGCATGATAAGGCTTTTTCTGGCGGGTCCAACCCATGCAGAGAGTAGGATGCTCTCTGGAAATGTTAGGGCTGTGTTCACAGCACAGGTGTTGGCTGACATTGTAGTGGTGAAGGTGTGTAGAAAGCTAGGATCTCTACTAACACATCCATCTCATTGGAAAGCCTCAAGTAAATGCAGATCTAATGGCAAAATTACTTTGTATTATAGGAAATGCTTTTGCCATAGCAGAACACAGAGCCTTGTGAGCTACTTTTGTACCTACTTGGAGCACTTTGTTGACACTGTTCACTGATTTTTCTGGTGTTGAGCTCCCACTGTACACATGACTTGATTCCCCTTGAATGCCAAAGAGCTGAAGGGCTCTGTCTAGGGCTTTCAGTTCCTCAGTCTTAATGGAGCATTCATCTTCTAACACCATATTCAGAAAGTCTTTGGTAGAACTTACCAGTCTTATTCTGAATTTTTTCCTTACTTGTTTTTGAATATGTTTTTTAATTATTCAGCTTCATCAGAGAGCAGAATTGCTTTAAATGAAGTAATGAGAATTCAGGACTTTTTAAAGGGAAATTGCACAGGGAACTTGCTTCATATGTACGCAAAGTAATACCACAGTGTAGTTCCCTATCCAGCACCTAAAGCATGCTGTAGAAATGGGAAATTTTGAGATATGCAGACACGTCTTTGCTCAAGGGCTGACATAAGTACCCCGGCTTATTAAAGTAAATGTTTGTTTCAGAATTGTGTTACCATTATAAAACAATGCCAGTATGTGTTTCCTGCTTTGATCTGATAAAATATTGCCTTCCTTTGATTAAGATACAGTACTAGATTGAGTCACTCTGGTGTATTAGCTACCAATCCAGCCTAGCATGATGTGATGCTAATTGCTTGAGCTAAATGGTACAGGTTGCATTCTTTCACTAACTGTTTATTCTTCTAGCTGTTTGTTTTCTATTCTAATACAGCTGCTGCTAGCCCAATATTCTGTTTGACTGTTCCAGGATTTGAACATGTAAATTTAAAAATTGCTGTGTGTCAGAAGGTGTTTCTGTTTATATGTGCAGACATATATTTGTGTTTACCATATATGTGCAAACCCTGTTCAGCTTTTGGCAGGCAAGGTAACATGGAACCCAGCAGGTTACAAAATATATTGTTGGGTAGTCTTGGCATTAAAAACTAAAGCTTACTTTAGGATAGATATCTGATTTCTGCCTTCATGAGGGGATTGTAAAGTGTTGGTTAGATGGTTAGTCTCAAATTTTAAAGAACCATGCATATCCATGGACAGGATGAACCTTTCTTTTCACCTCCAGATGCGTTTTTAAATTTTTTTCTGTATTCTTGCTGCTTTCCTGTGAAATATTGGTGTAAGCTAGTGAGTATTGGGTAAAAAAGCCTAATGCTTTTGCTGCTGTTGAGAGACCTCAGGCAGTGGGGTGTCCTGTTCATGTGTAGTGAAAGGGTTGGGTGCTGTAGGTGGGTCCTCTGAGACCAGGGCTCCAGCATGTAGAGGAACACAACCATCAAGGGTGGTCACATTCCACAGGTCACATTCCTTAATTTTAAGGAATGTTATTGTAAATATTTAGCATGTTCAGAATAAAGGCTGGCACCTTAAATGTAATATGGTAGTGTTTGGACTGACTGTAGAAACGCAGGTCACTGAAATGACTTAGTAACTTGAATTGCAAGTGCACTGTTTGTGTGCCTGTATTATCTGCAGCTGTTTTTATAAGTGGTATTTTTAGTGCCCCCAAAAATACATGGTTGTGAATTTGTCAGTTTAATGGTTTTTTGAAGAACTTGAATGAAAAAAAACACAGCACCACGGTTAGTAAGTGTAGTGAGTCATTCTGAATAAAATAAGTTATTTCTGCAAACTTAATCCCACAGAACTTCTATTGACAACAGCAAGCATTTTTGCAGAAGCTACATTTATTTAGCTTTCTAACCCTTTGTTCATGCATTTTAGAACAATTTTTCCTCTGTTTTGTGCATGTATTTGTTAGTGCTAATGTTTTGTTTTAATCTTCACTTAATAGTCTCCGTTTTAAACTTTAAATAGTGCATTTATCTTATAAGATGTACCTGCCCCTGATTTTTTTCTTCTCATACAGTAATTTTTACATCTCTGATTTATTTTTTTCAAGGATATTGTTTCTATTATTTTTTTTTCTTTGTACAAAATCAGTCTCATCAATTTGTATGATGTGGATGTTCCCATCTGGTCACTGTGTTTCTGTTTCACTTCAAATGTTGAAATTTAACATGTTCTTCAAAATGAGGATATAATTATTGTAGAGACGGCTACTACAGTACATCTTTGGCATGGACATGGTATCCCATGTGGAATGTTCAAACTCTAGAATTCAGTTTTCAGGTTTTAGAGTTTTCTGGTTTGTTTGAAAATATAATTTTCTAACCCACATGACTAAAATTAACTTCCTAAATATGAAGTGGGCAAAAACTCAATTCAGAGTCAGAATGTGCTTGTGTCTATAGCCCTTCTTTGCACACAGGCATCACAGATTTCTAGTAGAAGTTAATCATGGCACATGAAAGGATGTTCCTCATATTCTCATAGTATAATGAACAAAGGGCTGGGGTGAAAGTCTCTGCAAAAGGAGAGAAAGCACAGGAAGGGCAACTAAAAGAGATGAGAGGGAAAGCAAAAACAAGAGGATAAGAAAGAAGTGAAGGGAAAAAACCCACTGAAGTAGTCCTTCAATAAGAATATGTTTTCCACCTGTAGATGTTGAATCTGATACATGCTACCAAACAACTAACTAACATAACTAAAAGAGTTAAGAGCCAGTCCTTTTATTTACAGTATGTGGATGGGTGTTTGTACCTGTCCAGTGAAATGCAGGAACAGAAATTCCTCCAGTGATCCTGAGCTTCAGGAATAAGGCTTTGATTATTCATGGAACAGTAGGGTACGACAGGTTTGACAGGATCTCTGTCAGACATCTAGTTCAACCCTGGGTTCAAAATGTGTCCAACAAGAATGGGTTATTTTGGGCTGTATGTCCAGGCTGTATCTCTGGGGTTGAGATTTGTAGCTCTGGGCAGCCTGGTAAAATACTAGACCATCATTAGCCCATCTACACTTGCTCCAGTATATTAATACCTTTCTGGAAGCGTGAAGCCCCAAAGTGGACACAGTGATTTAGGTTCAAGATCAGAAGTGCTGAGCAATTACTTCTCTTGGCCTGATGATAACACACTGATAATGCTGCCCTGTATGTGATTGAGCTTTCCTGCAAGGATAAAGTGACACTCAAAGGATTCTCCACCTTCTTATCTGCAAATCTGTTTTCTAGCCAGTCTGTGCCACTGCATAAGGTTGTTCCAACCCAGGTGGAAGGCTCCACAGTTACTTTTATTGAACTCCCTAACATTTCTAATGTCAGCCCTTTCCTGAAGTCCATCAAGGAATAGCTGAATGTGGTCCTGCTCTCCAAAGTATTGACTGCTCCCTCCAATTTAATTTCACTCACTAGCTTGGCAGTGCACTCTGTCCCATCCTCCAGATTGTTTAATAAAGACAATAAATAGTGTTCATCCCAGTATGGATCCCTGTGTGAAACTGCTAGTAAGTGGTTGCCATTAGAGTTGATGCTGCTGATCAGAACCCCTTGAGTCCAGATTCCCTCAGATCTGCTTACATAGTGTGTATCTTCCCTGTTTTTCTTTAAGGACTGAAGAGGAAACCAAGTCGAAGGCCATCCTAAAGTTAGAGTGTACAACATTTCCTATCTTCCCCTTCCTTATCCACAGCATCAGAGTCACTCTTGGTAAATCCATGTGGGATATTATCAGCTGCCTTGTCCATCATGTAACTGGAGTAGCTTCTAGGAGCTTTGCTCTGTAACTTTCCCATGGATAGAGGTGAGGCTTGTAGCTATGTGGATCCTCTTCTTGCCCTCCTTGAAGATGGGTGTGACATTTGCAATTACCCAGTCATCAGGAACCTGCCCTAATCACCAAGATGGTTCAGTGACGTAGCATTGGCCACCTCCCTCAGAATCCTGGGGTACAGCCTATCTGGTCCTTTTGCCTCCTGTATGATCAGTTGGGCTCAAGAGGCTCCAAAATGTCTTCCTTTACAGCAGGTAAAGACATTTTACCTCCAGTCCCACAGGAGATTCAGGAACCTGCAAGGCCTGAGGGCAAAACTAACCAGTGAAAACACCCAAAAAAGGCATGGAGTACTGTGGCTTTTTTCTTGTCCTTTGTCACTGGGTTCCTTTTTTCACTGGTGGGTCCACATTTTCCTTAACCATCCTTTTGTTGTACTATACTGTGTCTGCCATATTCTAGTACTATTGTGTGGATAACTTCTCTGATAGATCTGCTGTAGATAAGCAGCATCCCCATATAGATACTCTAAAAAAAGGCATAAGTAAACTGTTGAAAATACTGAAGGCAACAGAAAATATTAAGGAAAATTTTCAAAGCACAGAATTATATAAAGAAAGTTGAGGGTAAAAGTTTAAAATAATCGGAATGAGTTTTCACACTGTGGAGTTGCCTGGACAAATGAGTTTCACACAGCATTTAGAAGGGCACCAGTTTTTACATTTTAAAAAAAAGATACCTGAATGGATATTTGGATAATACCTATTTATATTGTATGTGAACTCTGTCTAAAAACAAAACAGTGATGCCTTTAGGAGCATACCTCTGTGGTGCCTATGAACTTACTGTTTTAGGAGAAAAAGCCCATCACAAGTTTCCTCCAGCTCCACGGGTTGTTGGGTACTGAGCAGTGTCAGACACTGGACTTTGAATTAAGCTGATCACTACTCTGAAGTGGGGTGGTGCTTTCTGTGGTCTCTGTTGACGTAAATGGTGAATACTAGCATTTAGGGAACCTCTTAGCATTCTCTAATCTCTTTTTAAAATGCATTTGCAGTCTTAGGAAATTCCTTTTTGTACTTTCCCATCTTATGATTGAGTGCACTCTTGCATGGGAAGTCTCTGTGTCTGAGTCAGTTTATCACAGGATCAATAAAACCTGAAAAGCATGCCACAATTTTGGTATTCTCTCAGTCAATTTGGTCAGAGTAGAAAGAAATAATTTAAAACTACTTTTCTAAGAAGAGAAATTATATTTTTCCTTGTTCTTCTTCTGTCTTCACTTATAAAACCTGATTTGTTCAGTGAATATTGTCTGCAATGGAATAACTTCAGATCAAGAATAATTTTTGTATGTTGCTTTCTTACAGCATTTCGACTCTTACAACTTAAATAATTTCAGTTTATTTCAAGAATCTGTTATGTGCATTTATATAGATGTATTTTGTTTGTGTAAAAAGGATTAAATGCAAAATTGGGTGTCCGAATGATATGTACTAATTCATGTTCACAAGATCAGACTAGGCGTCTGGTTATTTTACAAAGGGCTTGAGGTCTTCGATTCTATGAATCTCCTTCCAGTGATGGTTTAAAAACTTAAAAAATGCCTTGTTTTGTGATTAAGATGCGGACCCTAAAGGAGTTTTATTTGTAGGGCCAAGTCACAGGCAAAGTGACGTTAAACTGTCAGTATTCCCATCTTAGATACTGCACTCTATTGGCGATCCTCTGACACCTTAAGTCTGGGTAAATACCAGCAGCTTAGCTCCATAAGTGAAGTGGTTTCCTTAACCTTTTGGGAAAGGTAAAATCCTTACCATTTGTCTGTTTGAATCATAGAAGTTTTGTTCTGATGCAGGAGATTACTGCTGTTCTTGTTGTGTGCTGTGCTTTATAGAAAGAATCTGCTATTAGATGAAGTATGTTGCCTTCTCTTCTGCCTCCAGTCCTAAACATTTGGAAATAAAATACTTCTTGTCACTTATTCTTACTTGCTATGAATCTGTTACCTAGAATTTAACAAGTTACCTAGTGTTGGTTCCCAAGGGAGACCTTTGTTTGCAAGGTGGTGTAACATTTTGATTGTTATGTACTTAAAATTAATTCCTTTTGATTGTTTGACACTTGTGTTGCTAGTATCATTCTTATAACCATCTGTATCTTCCTTTTTGCAGCTTGGGTCCTGTGTTTGCTCTGTTTGTTCCATTTTATTCCTCCATTCCAAGAGTGCAAGTGACACAAGTATTGGGCCACTTTTCTATCACAAACAAGTCTCTGGTCTACATACTGGGTTTACAGGTATGGTATGTACTTGCTTGTTCATCTTTTAATAAATTTATAATGTAGTAGTTAGTATTTCTGTTTGTCTATGAATTTTTATGCTTCCACCTGCATGATTCAGCATACATTTAACTAGTAACTATCCCTCAGCTAAAACATAGAGAAATATGTGTTTCTAGTATGCTGAAATGGTGAGCAAATGATCTGTTCTTAATCTTGTCTTACATCGGAAAATATAATAGACAATTCTGCAGGGTTTTTTGGTTTTTTGTTTTTGGTTTTTTGTTTTTGTTTTTGTTTTTGGTTGGTAAAATTAATTAGATGAAAAGAGATTAAAAGAGGAACCTGATCCTAAAGCATTTTTATCTTTCACCTTTCTAGTTTGCTTATATTCCTGAATTTGCTTATTTTTCCCTTGTCTGTTAGAGTTCAAACAAAGCTGTAGAATACGTTAGTTTTTATGGTAAGACTGTTAGTAAATAATCAAGGTTTTGGCTGAATTTCACTTTTATATAAATTAATCTTATTTGTCTATCATGCATTACCATGTGACAGGTAATTTAGAACAGTGTAACATAGAGCACAGCAACGTCATGTAGTATTCTGTGAAATGTGACTGAAAAATCATAGCTACTTGGTATAGAAAGCCAGTAATTATTCAAAAAGCAATTTAAAAACCCCCAAACCTGGCAGCCTAGAAATGAATGGACACTTGTGTCACAACCTCAATAGGAGGTTGAAATAGGAGATGAGCAAATTTATGAGAAATTAGGCTCACTTCTATATATTCTAGGGGTTCAAAAGTAGCTCTGACACTAGCAATGGGGAAAACACATAGTTATATGAAATGTGGTAGAGAGTATTTTAGAATAAGTAGTCAGTTTCAGAATATTGACTTGTGCTTCACATGAACATTTCATTCATCCTCTTTCTTATTCAGTCATTGGTTTCCTTCGCTTTCTGCTCCAGCACCTTATTTTCTTGATCTTTTAGAAATCTCGTTTCCTCTCTTCTGAACTCATCAGTTCCACTATAATTACAGTCTTTGGGAAAGCCGTGGTATTTTGTGACCTGTTTTCCATCGTGTCTTTTGCCTTTTGCTTTCGTACACACAGCACCTCCAGTGCAGATCAGTGCTGTCACTGACCCCTGTATCTCTGCGGGATCTCCCCCTGCTGAGCGCTGAACAGTTGCTGCCATCACACAGAGGCTGAGGGAAGATTCATTTGCCTTCTCCTCATTTGTAAACTCTGCCCTTATTTCAAGTCATTCTTTCTGTAGTCAGAAATCTAGAGGGAAGGTGTTCTCCTGGTTCAGTCAGCATCATGCGGAAACATTTTAGTAACTATTTTCAGTCCATTTTTCCAGTTGGTAATAACCTTCTCCAGGTAAATAGTCACATACTTTGCTATGTACTATGGGCTGCCATGTTGGTTTACCAGGATTTAAAAAAAAAATCACTCTGACTTATTTCTGTGATTTCATGTCAGCAAATATGTCACTGAGTAAGAACTTTATTTCTTTAATTTTGATGCTTGTGCTTAGTCTGCCTGTGACTGTGTGTTTGAGAGGTTCACTTGGAGTGCCTGCCTGCTTGGAACTCTTCTCCTGTTGCTGCTGAGTCATTTCCTCTGCTTCAGTCTGTCTTTCAGACCTGTTTTTCTGTGCTGCCTATAACTGACATCCTGTTATACCTAGTAAGCTATATGAAAATAAAATGTATTGTTCTGTAGAAGGAGAACAATTGTTGGATCCCTGTGTTTTTTCCACTTGCTGCTTCTGGAATACTATTTTTTTAATGTTAAACTGAATTTTAACAGAGGTAAAAGTCTGATGTCTTCCATTGTCATGATGAGTGCATAACCTATATAATATTGCATCTTAGTGGTTGCATTTTACAACTTTGTAAAATAAAAATTTAAATCTCTGCTTTTGTCTTTTAGCTCTTAACCTCTGGGTCCTACATCTGGATTTTAGCCTTAAGTGGATTGGTAAGTCTTACTGTTATAAAAATCATGTGTTGCTTAAAAGACTCTGTTATGTATGTGATCAGCATAGTATATTTGGACATAAAAAGAGCAGAAATTACTAAGTAGCATTTTGTGTTGGTGAGTAGAAAGTTTTCAACTCCAAATATGTAGAGCACTGACTAGCTGATGATAAACTGACAGATAACAAAATTGGTGGCTAATATTTTCAGAGTGCCACCGCTCCCTGCATAAGATTAATTTTGTTGCCATGGATATAGCTGTACACCCACAATTGTAAGTGAGATTATTGAGGAAATGGTAGAAATGTGTACCCCGGAAAGGGGTTTGTTTTTTCAGTTTTCAGCAAGCCTCAAGCTTTGATTCCAAAACTCAGGTTTTGATAACTTTGCTGTGAGGGTTTTTCATGCTTTGCTATTCTTCTAGGAGATCTGTAGTATAGCTGTTTCTCACAATGACAATGGCAGGAAGGGCACAAAATCACGTTCATCACATCAGTCAGATAAAGGAGGTTTGATGTCTTTTTCCTTTCTGACTCTGTTCTTGGTACTAAGGCACTTAGTGCTAAAACAGATTGTGCTAAATCTTTCAGATTGTTAGATACTGATAAGCTTCTTTTTAAATTTTACAAATTAAAAAATTAGCTCAGACTGATTTCTTGGCCCAAAAAACTGTAAACCTTTCCAACAGTGGGAGTGCCACCACTTCCAAGGGAGCTCATTATTAAGCTGATGGAGAGCTCAAATTATGTCCTCTCTGTATAGAACCTACTAATTTGAATTTGGGTTGAGGTCAGAGGGAAATGCTGCTACAACTTAGTAGTTTGCTCTCTTACCATTTGCATTGACTGTTGCAAAATATTCTGTGAGTTTCTAGGATAACTAATAACAGGAGTGACAGAGCAGCAAATAGTGACATCTGTTCAGTATTTGATCTTGCTATAAATACCAATGAAAGCAATGCAACTAACAAACCAGAATATCTCCCCTGGAGATCAGCCCAAGCCCCTGTGCCCACTGAAGGATCTGTGACTTCCTCCAAATGCACTATCCTTCCTGTTACTCTGCTGGTTCTTTTAATAGCCCTTCCTTTCAAACAGGTGTTCATTAGAGAGGGAAGGAAAGAAATGGAAATGCATTTTAACTCCCTCCCTCCTGATGACCAAAGCTCTATGTATACTTGATTATACATACATATAAAGAGTAGCTCAATTTTTTTCATAATACATTATGCAGTTCTTATTTTAATTCCATCTTAATATAAAGTTTTATTCTTCTGTATAATGAAACTTGCTCAACTTTCTGAGTAATGTTTTTTATAAATTAGATTTTTTTTTGAATTTCAGGTTAACAATATGTTTTACTTAGGTGTAAATCTATAGGATTAAGTTGAAGGCTAAAAAAATCATTTCAAGTTTTCATATTGCTTCAGTCAGCATGAATTAAGTCATCATCAATGATGATGTGTTTTCAGTCTCAATTTTTTTCTGCAGCAAGCAGAGAGCTGCTCTCCACGACTTTGTAGTAAGTGCTGCAATTTGAAAAGAAATTAATGTTAGGATTTTCAGCCTTTTTTTTTTTTTTGCATAGCATATCTGCCACACTTGTGTGATTAAGAAGTCTCTTTTTCTCCTCTGTTAGAAATTATAATTTGGCATCTTTTGGGAAAATTTGATAAAGAAATAAAGTTTCATGGTATATTAAATAATCTGAAGAAGGATATGCAACACTATAAAGGTGCCTTTTAGCACTGCAAGTGTGGTTGGTTGATAACATATGTGTATGTATAATTAAAGAAATAAATAGATTGTCAAATCAATGTTAAGTCATTCTGACAACCTGTGTTATGTAATTCTTACAATTCTTGATTTTTTTTAGCTTACTACCTTAGTCTTTGTGGACTCAAATCTTTAGGCATTTATACAAAAAGGATGAGTAAATTCATGAACACCAAGTCAGATAGGTGTCATATTTAGTCACTAATTCATTGCATGGTAGACACTTTAATGTATTTTTAGCACTGAAGATCACTTAGACACTCATATTGAGTGAATTATGATGCTGTTCTGTAATTTAGCTTTTGTTACACTTCTGCTTATGTGGAATATTAAAATGGATGTCGCCGGCACAATTTCTGAGTTGTCAGTTTCCACTTTGTCTTCACTATGTTCCTGGTTTAGGTTTATTTAAATCCTCACTGTCTATATCTGAACATGACTAAATGGGATCTGACTTTCCAGTTCCACCCTTGAAAGTATCATTAGACTTTCTTGTGAATTCTAGGCAGGGTATAGAGGTACTGGGAAATGTACTGCCTTGAGTTCTTGTTTTCAGGGGTTTTGAGTGATGCCATCATTAGAGAAATGTATGTATCAGTCTATGTGTGGAGGGAGGCATTGATGTAATGTGCCTGATGATAGGGAATTTTTGACAATTTGTAGTTTTGATGGTGAATTTTTCTCAGGCGCAGAAATTACAACTCATGTTTTTTTATTGGAATACAAAATGTCTGCCATGTCTGTCTTTGTGGTAAGGTATATCTTGCTGGATCTAATTTTAAACCAGCACAGGAATACACTCTTGAAGGCAGTTTCTTTACTATCCATATGAAACTGGACAATCAGTTATTGTACTTTTGGTATGTCAGTTGCTGGTATGTTGTATAAAACATTGTTTAAACACATGATGCTTCTGTATAAGGAAGAGAGAATTTAAGAAGTAGACTGTAAAAAAATTCACAAATCTGATGTAATCAGTAATCTGTACTCTTCTTATGATTGATAAAACTAATTTAGTTTCTTGTGATTTATTTTGCCAGGAATATATGATGCCTGGTGCATACAGACCAAATATATTTCTTATGATAAGAGTTTTTTGGTGTTTGTGTCATAAAGCTAGAAAACATATTAGAGATGCCCCAAACTCTTTCAGTAGTTGTTTACAGAAGTGCTTCCATGTAAGTGCATATCACTTAATCTAGTGAAGGCTTGAAACAGTTTCTTCACTATTTCTTTTCTTTAAAATAGTTAAAACACCATAGGAAGTGGTATTCATGTTTCATTGGATGTATACATCTTCTTTCCCTTTTTTTTCCCCACCCCTTTAAAATCTCTTGGATTCCCACTTTGCATTTTTCCTTGTTATACTCTTGTAGGGTTGAAGTCACTCGTAGCTAGAGGTCACTTGCTTAAAGAAGTAAGCTCAGGTTGGTGACCAGCAGAAGATATGGCCCTCGAAGACGTGCAGTTCCCTCCAATTTCTAGGATGTTGTCATTAGACAGACCACATGCCATGGGTTTTTCTGGGTAGCTTAAGGCTATATGTGATAGGGGGAAGGATATCTTTCAAGCCCTTTCTGTGATTTTAGTGTTGTAGCCTTTCTTCTTACCTTGTGTTGGTTTTTTATTTGTTTGCAAGATTACCTGCGCTGCATAAAGTTCAAAATTTGGAACGCACCAAACCTCCTGTGAGCTGCCATGGATTTGTGTAGAGTTCAGTTTAAACCTTAGGAAACTGAAATTGAGAAGTTTCTAAAACCCTGCTTGACTTGGAGATTTCAGTAAGCCCAGTGCAAGAAATTTCTGCATTGTAATTGTACTACACTGGAATTTACTTTTCTCAGAGTGTATGAAAAGTTATGCTTTTTATATCTAGATATTGGAAAATGTAGAGAATCTGTAATTTAGAGCTCGTACTTTAGCAGTTTAAGGTTAAGATAGAAAGTTCAGTGTTGAGTGCATGTTTCAGTTCTGTTTTTTTGAGTACATTAGTTATTATTAATAATTTTGAAGTGGCTAAATTAGTTTTACATAGACTACAGGTATCTGCTGTTAAATGCTCCCAAGTGTACTTGAATTGTACTTTTGAGTTAAGAACTTTATCCATTCTTTCTGTTAGTTATTCATTCAGCTGAGGTGCTATTGTATAGTAAACTCATGTCCTTTGGAACTGGCATTTATAGGATAAAATGTGATCCATCTGGAGAGCAAAAGAATTAAACCAGACTTTCATTGTTTTAGTACTTGTCTTAAAAATAGCATTATGTAGTTAATATCTGATCAGACCTAGGAATCATTGATTTTCTTTTCATTTTTTTTTCTCTTTCACATTTTTCTCAAGTGATTTTGAACAATTCATGCTGAATTCTTTGTTTTAAAAAATGTTTTGAAAGGAATGCAGAAGCATTTGTATTACCCCACAGTATAGTGTTCACATTTAAAATACCATCCCTTCTACATGCTTAAAATTAGTATTAAATATGTGCTTTCCCAAAGAGACTCTTTGGTCAGATTCTGTTAATGTTTGCAGTTACCTCCACATTCATGCCCAGCTGTGCATTGTCCTTCATCCTCCAGTTAGTCTGGATATCCTTCAGTCATCCACATTTAGTCTCATGTAGGACTTTAGTCAACGTGTGATATTTTTTTAAGTCTTTGTAACTGTGATTGTTAGTGGATTCAGGTAAATTTTAGTTAAAAGTTTGATCTAGTTAATTTCTGAGTATTTGACATTGGTGTTACAGCATAAGTATCAGTAGTATTGCTAATATCAGTGAGACTATCCACTTACTAAAAATTCTGCCTATACTAATTTACTTACCTAAGTAAAACTGTGTTTTGTGTGTAACTGATGTGATTCCCCTTTCCTGATAGAACTACCTACCAAAGAGTTAGTACTCAGTTCACAGAATCACTGAAGGTAACAAACATCTGGTCCAGCCTCCCCACTCAGGCAGTGCCAACCAGGGCAGCTTGCCCCAGGACCATGTTCTGATGGCTTTTGATTATCTCCAAGGATGGAGACTCTACCACCTCCCTGGGCCACCTGTGCTAGTTTTCAATCAACCTCACAGTGAAAGTGTTTTCTGATCCTCAGAGGGAACCTCCCATGTTTCAGTTTGTGCCCACTGCCTCTTTTCCTGTTGCTGGGAGCCACTGAGAACAGTCTGGTTTTGTCCTCTTCATTTCCCTTCAGGCATTTCTTTACTTTGATAAAATCCCCTGAGCCTTCTCTTCTCCAGGCCAAACAGTCCCACTTTTTTCAGCCTCTCCTCAGGAGAAAGATGCTCCCAGTCTGTCTTTTGATCATCTTTGTGGCCTTACACTGGACTTACTCCAGCAAGTCCATGTCTCCTGTGCCAGGAAGCACAGAACTCAACTCCAGCTAGAACCTCAGCAGTGCATAGCTTGTGAAGTGCATAGCCTGAAATAAGAAATGGAAAGGCAATAGAGGAACAAAGATGGGAAAATGAAAAAGAAGCATTGTCTGTCTGTCTGCTAACTTCAAGAGACAGATGCAGATATCCACACGTACATTAATCCATGTGCTGAATCCTGCCCAAAACTAACATGAGGTATTTGTGTGTGGACAATTCTCAGTGTTCAGCTGAGTGATTTTAAGTGACTTATCTGAGATGAGTGTCACTATGTTCTGCTGATTTGATTGACTTAATACCCCCTATGGTGGAAGCTTTGACACCTTGCCCATGTCAAGGTGTGAACACATGACAACTGACTAAGCTACCAGCACTTATTCCTACATCAGTTAATGCATCTGAGAAAAAAAGGGGTTGGTTCATCTGAAGTACAGGGGATGTTGATTTGGCAGTGAGGTTGTAATTGTCTGGGGAGGAGGGAAATGCAGATGTTTCCAACTGTTCATTAGGAATTAGATTGTTCTATCAACATTCGGGGTTTTGGCAGCAATATTTCCCTTTTTCAGAGAGGGAATCCATGAGAGTAATTCAGCTGTGTGTGTACTTTGGAGACATCTGCCAAAGGATGAGTTACTTCCTAAGAGTGCCCATTTCTCTCTGTTGACTATGACACCAACTTTAAGCAACCAGCTCATAAGTAGGCTTTTAAATTACAGATGTCTTATGTTGGGTCAGTTTAATCAAATCCTGATCTTTGAATTAAAGAGATTTGGTTAACAACATGATAATCATCACCTACAGAATGCTGGCAGAGACCAAGGGAACCCATGCTTAGGACACAAGTACAAGATAAGAATAGCTGTACTGTGCTGAAACGGCAGTACTGTCATGCTTGCACATACACAATGTTTTTTAGCTGATAATGATTCCATCTGACCAATGAAGCACTGATGAACTCTGAAGAAAAAGTTTCAAGGTATCTGGAAAATTTATGAGCCCAATCAACGGGAAACAAAATTGAAGAGAAATATTTTAGTATCACTATAATCTTATTTTTCTCTCAAGGGAACTAACTCTTGCAAAACGCTTTTTATAGTTTTTGCAATAATTTCCAAAAAGGAAACCCAAACAGAATGATCTGTTAGAATTGTAACAGAAGTTGAAAATAAATGTGTAGTGGGTTTATTTGTTGGGTAGTTTTGTTTCTTGTGTGGTTTTCACACAATCCCTCTTGGTCTGGTAAATGCTTTCTTTAATGAAGATAAATACAGAATCCTGACACAAACTTCAACCCATGTTTTGATTCTAGTTGTATAGAATTCAGAACATACTAAGGATTCAGCAGATAAAATAGGTATAAAAATGTCACTTCGCCTTAAGAAAACTATTTGCTTTTCATTTGTTGGTATCTGAAAATAGCCAAGTCTTGAGTACATGTGATGAATATATTTACATTTTTCAGAAGAAAGTAATTGAATATTTGATGTCAAGTTCTGTTAAAATAATTTTCAACATCATTTTCTACACCGGTGTGTTTACTTTTCTTCTGTTTGTTTTCCTTTTTTAGTGTTAATCAAGTACAGTGAATTTAAATATTTAAATTTTAAATACTACTCCAGCTACTTGTGGAGCATATGTATCTTTGCAATATAAAATACTGGAGAGCTTCCATGTTTGGTTTACCTAATGTACAGAGAAACTACATCTACTTCTTTTTTCTTAAAAATGTACAACTTTGGAAGGACATGAGGGAAGGGGAGGGGAAGTTAGGCTTTATATGGGGGCGGGAGGAGGTTAGGAAACTTCACGTGAAGAACCAGTAGTAAGCCACAGCATTAAGAAACTGAAAATATAGTAGCACACTTTTATTCTGCAGTGTGCCAGAGAGTTTCCAGCATCCTCCATTTCCTCCTCTTAGCACTGTGCCACATACAATATGGTGGATGATGCTGTGACTAACACAGATTAAGATGCACCTTATGTGCCAGCCACAGATTATCCATTTTAACAGTGTGAACATAACCACAATGTCTTTTTGTGGGGACTTTTGGAGGCTAAAATACAGTGGAGGCTCCTCTGTTTGGGGAAAGTAGCCCTTTAATCTGATGTACAGTGCTGAAGTGGAATATAATGAGATTATTTTATCTTTATTGAATAAACAGTGTTGCTTTGCATTCTTAAACACTAGAAATTCACTCGATGTCAGTAACAAAAACAGTGTAAAAAGTTGCTTTATACTTTGTCGAAGCTTATGTTTTTTAAAATTATATCTACCAAGTTCTGCGTATGAACCAGCTATAGAGGAAGTTCTTTGGAAATACTTGACATTAAGATGAGAGTATGACACTGAGCCAGACAATCACAAGATCTTTTTTAACTACAGATGTCTCCATTCTGGGTTTATTTGAAATAAATATTGGAAATATGGAAATATGTCTCGTCCTCACTACTGAAACTTACTGAAAATTTGTTATGACTGACCACAGTGTTTTTTAAAGTTTCTTGTGCTTCCATATAATAACTCTTCATTTTAGCATGTCCATAAACTTTTAGCCTTATAAAGCCTTTTCTTCTGACTAAGTGCTCTGGAATGACTTGCTCTCTACAACTACCTAAAAGGAGATTGTGATGAGGTGAGGGTCAATCTCTTTTTCCAAGTAAGATAAATGGAAATGTCCTTTAAGTTGTGCCAGGGAAGGTTTAGATTGAATATGAGGAAAAACTACTCACCAAAAGGTTTGTCAAGCACTGGAACAGGCTGCCCAGGGCAGAAGGAGGTTTAGTCACCATCTCTGTAGGTGTTTAAAAGACATGTAGATGTGGCACTTTAGGACATAGTGGACTTGGCAGTACTGGGTTAACAATTGGACTTGATGATCTTAAAGGTCTTTTCAAATGTAAATGATTCTACGCTCAGCCATCTCTGCTAAAAAAAATACAAGAATGCTTTAACTGATGCAGCTGCTAATTGGTGCTTGCAGTATGCCTTCCCTTCTGAGACAAACAAGTTCCAAAGTACTGACACCAAAGATAGGCTGCTGTTATCTCATTGCTCTATTTTTTATCTTGACTCGATAAATAATGATTCTGTTTGTGGTTAATATGTTCACGTGTCAAGATTTGTCATGCACTCAGGGAGATGAAGATTTTCCTATCACCACTTGCTTTGTTTTGTTCTTGTGACTTCTTGAACCCGTTCACGATTTTTGAAAACAGTAGACCTTTTCAAAGGTGGTAAGAGAGAGCAGAGATCATTATCTAGGACGGACATTGCAAAGAAATGGGGGAATGCTGGTGTGATGTTGGTCGAAGTATTTTGAGTGGGACTTCTTTCCCTGCATAGTTAACATCTGTACAGTCAGGTGTGCAGAATCCCTAGAACGAAAGAGGGGTCCTGGCTGCATAGCGTAATGATACTAGATACCTAACAAGGTGAGAGGAAGGAAGATATTTTGTAGGCTCTGGTGCTGCTTGCACATTTTACATTGAAGAAAACATCAGATTAAATGTGTATGTAATACTTGCAATCTGGTCCAGTAGTTCTCACTCCCCAAAAACTGCTTTCTAAGGTACTGTGCAGTCTAGGTTTCCTTGAGTGAGGGCTCTGTCAACCTGACTCCCTCAGGACCAGGATGTTAGCTTCTGAGAGACCTTCTTGCTAGGCAGACACCTCAAGTAGTACATACCAAAACCAGGGGAATTGCAGAAGTGATATGAATTTTCTTCCTCTTATTCTTTGTTGATTATAGCTATATCTTAGTTTCCAGTTGATGTGCACAGGTTTTAGTCATGAGTTTACAGTAATCTGGAACAGTTTCACTAGAGCTGAGGAAAGAATATCTGAGGTTAGAAGAAATCTTCTGTTACAGTGCCCTGTCCAGTTAGGACCTTCTTTGAATACAGATTTTTTTTTTATTAAAGGCAGACTTCACTGATGTGATTATGGCCTTTATAGCATTTCCTTTGTCATAGCACTACTGAAAGACTGAAGAGGTTAAGAGTAGTTTAAAACTGTTCTTTCTCATTTTAGAATGACAGCCCGTGCTTGGTGTTGCATCCAACCCGGAGTCATAAAATGAAAGTAGAATAAAACAAAAATCATTGTTTCCAAAAGCAGAATGTGTTTTTGCTAAAAGTCTCACTACCTCATTGGATATTTAACAATAACCTTGTTAATAATCTGAAAAATACCTCCCCTCCTAAAGAATGTTGCTTTTTCCTATACTATCTCCCTTGGTATACTCAGCAATGCATTTAGTACCTTTATATAAATGTCAGTCAGATACAACAAACAGCCATAAATAAATAAATAAATTCTTCAGACGCAGAGTTTCTACACGGCATTTAGCATTATTTCATTTCTGGGGTACGTTTACAGATTTTTTGAGGTTCAGATCTCTTCCTGATCATTTCACTGTGTTGTGACAGCATAATTCTTGTGGCATAACAGACAATAGAGAGTCAAATACTGAAATGTGTCATAAAGGAGAATGCAGATGGGACCGCTTTAGGCTCAAGTGCTGTGGCCTCACAGTGGCATTCAAAATAATGGCTGAGTGATGACTGTAAATCCATTTATGGAGCACATGGATTTCTCTTTCTCCTGCGGAATTTGAAATAAAATCAAGCCCCAAGGCAAGCACAAACACAGGGAATGTGGTTTTTTCTCATGGGTAGGAAAAGGGCCTCACAAAAACTGGCTTCTTCAGTATCACTGTTTTTAATTAATTGGTTTTTAAATGTTTTTTTTCCCTCCTGTAAGATAGATGGGCTTCTTTTGGAATTAGTGTGTGTGTAGTCTCATATTTAACTTCAGTTCTGGTGGTTTGCTTTTATTTTTATTAGAAGGAGAGACTTGGGTGGTGGGGACAGAAGGCTTAAGGGGGTTTGGGGTTTTTTTGAGGAGTGTTTAGAGTACTTCAGCATCCTCAAGAGCAGCCTTAATCTTCTCAGGTCAGCATGAAGCATACCCTGACCAGCTCTTTTACTAGAAATTAAAATTTTATTTTAATTTTGACCAGTTTTAGAAAGGGCCACTTGACTTGGGCTCAAATTCTGAAACAAACAAAAAACCCCAAGCAATTTTATGAGTCACAGGCAGTGCACCACACAGATTTAAAAAAGCAATAGTTTGTAGTTGTAGAGGGAAGTAAAGAAATCCCCTGTTCATTCTTTGATTCTTGACTGAGAGCTGTGAGTAAATACAGTAAAAGTGCTTTAAAAACCAGAAAGACCAACTGTTACCTGAAGCCAAATTCAGAGTAAATGTGGTGTATTTAAGTTTTTTGGTTTTCAGGGGTTTTTTAACATTTTGGTTTTGATTTTAGGTTTCTGGGATTTGCTACAATAGCAGTATCTTAAAAGTTCATCGAATTCTTTGTGTACCCAGATGGGTAGCAAAGATATTTTCTTGGACTCTTGAACCAGTCTTCTCATCTGCGGAACCAACGAATGAAGTTCGAGTGGGAATGGGAGCAACAGTTGACATCCAGAGGCAGCAGAGAATGGAGTTACTGGATCGTCAAATCATGATGTCTCAAGTTGCCCAAATGAGGCGGCAAAGACAGCAGCAGGTATTGCTATACGTTCTTTAAGGATATTGTTATAAGAAATACACTTTTTTGGTTCGTAGATCTTGCATTGTTCCTGTTTCTTAAAGCATTTTTAAATTTTTCTCTCTCAAGTCTTTCATACACTGTTGTACTGCTGATAGCCATTTAAGTGGTTTATATAGCTTTATGTGTTGAAACTGCTTCACAAGATGCGAGCAAAATGTCAGTCTTGTGGGGATATCAGTACTCCTGGCATTCTGTCATGAAAAATGAGACTGAAAGGTAAAGTGATTGCTTCTTGGTGGTCTTTAATGAAAGCCACTGTGTAAAGTTAGGAAGTCAAAATGCTCCTCACTCTTCTGAGTATCTGCCTGGTTAGCAGCCTTTTTAGAGAGGTTAAAAATTTTCTATGGAATTCCTCTGTTTGTAGGTGTATAGGTTGTTTCTTAAGGGCAGAAACTGAATTCACCAGCTTACAGAGGTAAACCACAAATGACTTTCTGTTTGCCATGTTTAATCCTCTTGGTTTATTTCCTTATTGGACAGAATAGCAGAGTCTTTTTATTTTCTCTGTTTTATACAAACCAACAAATCCAGATACTCTCAGACTTTGTGTTGTAGGGAAGCAAAATAAGGCAGGTGGTGTCTCAATTCCTGTATCTTAGATGTGTTCACTGTCTTCACTGAGTTTTCTTTGCCTGAAACACAGCTCTGTACTGATACATGAGTTCTTCTTGTGTTTGGGGGAGTGTAATGCAAACAGGTATAGTTCTGTTACCCTTAATGTATTCCCAGAATTAGAGGTGTGATGTTATAAAGCTTTGGCCTGCAACTGGAGTATGAATCTTTGTTTCCAGTCCCTGATAATATCATTCTGTTTTTCTTGTTTCCTTAACATTTCAATATGATAAAATTATTCCTCAAGCAGAAACTTCTAATCTACTTTTCTCCATTCCTATTAAAATGCTCATCAGTTTCAACGTAAGAACTGAACTAGAAATTACTCAATTCTTAAATGTTGCCATTGTAATAGAAAATGAATTGAAACTGTATGTTGGGCTACAAGCAGCTGGGAAGACTGCGGCTAGGTTTCTTCAGATGTGAGAAACAAGCCATTTCTAGTTATGAAGGACAGTCTTTCTAATATATCTTTAATTACTAAAAGTGGTAAATAAGTTCAGAATGGTAAATGATAAAAGAACTGTTGATAACATTTTCTTCTCATCTTGTCCTTTCCCTAGGCTATGAGCAGTGAAAGTGGAAAAATGTCTTTTCATGTTAGACTTCAGATAGAATTCTTTAAAAAGGTGGAGGGGTTTGACTAAAATGCAGGAACACTGTTTGAACATCAGTAAGATGCTTCCCTTTACAAGTTGCCGAAACTCTTTCAAGTTACCTTCATGTTTAGCCTTTAACTTGAGCACAGCATTTATTTAACTGGTAGTGCTAATCTGTGAAACCAGTGATCAGAAGGCGATAGGATCAATGTATAAATGTTTCATAGAGGCTCTTCAGAAAAGGTGTGTCATGAAAGCTTCTGACCCACCTGGTGTTTTTAATGACTCACTCACAGAATTTACTGGTCATCAGCTAAATTGGAAAAAGCATCACTCACAAATGTTGCTTTGTAGTGGTAAAAGTGAAAAACAGACTATTTTCCATCTCAAAATAATATTGGAAAAGTTGAAAACCATTTTCTGGGTTGCTGCACTTGGGCAATTCTTTTGCCTTTAGAAATGCAGCAAGGTGTAATTTGAAGACAGTGGAATGGAATAGATCATGCTACAGATGAAAGGAATTTAGATGATAATTTTACCTGTGGGAGTGAAGCTATAAAGAATGCAGATCAGTTTCTTAGATTTTTTTTTGTGAAATTGAAAACAATAAAAGCTCTGAAGTACATGTCAGTCATCAGATAGGGCTTTGAATTATATTCTGGGTAAATATGTGGATTTCTGAAGTTCCAATATGCTGTCTGTAAGTAGTGTGCCATAGGTGAGATAAATTAACATTTTCTCTCACACTTTCTGCTTTGCCTGGTGAGGGAAGTGAACTTTAACTTTCTTCTCTATGCCGTAGTTGCAACCATTTTGTTCAGCTGCTCCTTGAGAAGGTGCTCTGCTCATTCCTCCCACTCCTTTACTCTTCAGTTCATCTGTTTGAGAAATGAGACAATTCGGTTTCCTGGATGTTGATAGCATTATGGAAGGAGAAGATCAATGCTTTTAATGGGGCTCCATTGTCTGGGCAATGTTGGCAGACTCTTATAAGGGAAGCCTCTCTCTTAAATAGATACTTTTTGTAGTAAGTTTATTCTTTGAGTTCTCACAGGAAATTTTGAAGAATGTGAGCCTGACAGGTTATGCAAACCAACATAAAAAAAAAAAAAAGTGGGGGGGGAAGAAACTGGGGGAAAAGCATTTGTCAAAAGTTGTTTATAGTGTACCTCTATGATGCTGAGATGTAAATAATTTTATCTTTTCTTTTTCCCTGCTGTTCACTAAGTCCTTTCATCCAAAGCAGAATTCACTTTGGATGCTTTCTACAAAAAAGAAAAAGCAAGGAACAATCACCCCAGAATTTCTTTGCTGGCAGTTCTTTGAGCTTTACCTCTCCCAGTCTTTTTCTAGCTGAAATCTTCTGGTATGGAAGAACCTGAAGCATGGAACTGCATGTGTGAGTGCTGGGTTGTCAAACACCCATTACTTCAATGAGGAGATTGAGTGTGTGGTAGAATTTGAAAATAAACCCTCCAAGTTCATTACTTGATATATCTCACTTTAGCTCTTAGATATTCAGTGGGCACTGTGTCTGAATATGTTGCTAGAAACCGTTACGTCGATAGTTTCTCAGGGGACTGTGATTAAATGGTGACTGGTTTTGTGTTGGTTTCTAGTTGCTGTGGATACAGCCCTTAAACACATGGTAGTACTCATCTAGAAAACTTTCTAGATCTTACTGTGTTCTTTATTTCGTCCTGTAGATATTGCTGAGAAATTATGATCTTGTCCCAAATGAATTATTTAGCATCACCTACAATCACCTTTAAAGGCAGGAGAATGTGTCCCGTATGTATTCATTCCCTAAAGATACCAGCTTGCCATTTTGTTACTGCTTTTAAAACTTCACTTTCTTAGTTCTTTTCTTTCACACTCTTTTGTCTATCCTATTTTGTAAATAGTTTGTCCTGTTTATCTTTTTTTCCCATTTTCTGATCTTCTGTTCCCCTTCATATCACTGTCACATTTTCATTCCCCATTGTGCCATTTTCCTCCCACATTTTTGTCACCTCTTTACCTTCATCTCTCTTTTTTCCCAGACTTTGTATTTGCTCCTATAAAAAATGCTTCTTCGCTTTGGGGGAAGTTCTCTCCTGTCATGTCTGACCACCAGTAATCATTTGCAATTTTATCCTTTTGATACTGTAATATTGATAAAAATTTTGGTCTTTCTCTCCTGATGTTTCTATTTCTAGATCTATTTTTTTTCTCAGTGTTTTTCTAAAGTTTGTCTCTCTGTAACCCAAATAAAACCCTGGTGAGAAAAGGGAAGAAACTGCTGCATCTGTGCACCAGTGTCGGTATCAGGGAGTCAACTTGGCTTTCACTTCCCATTGAGAATCTTGGAGGGAGGCTAGCAGAGAACCAAACTGCAAATAGAGAGGGAAGATTCGTGCCTAGGTGGTATTGGTTACGCTGACGTCACTAAAGACTGTTATGTGCAAGGTGGTGGAAGGCTGCATAAAGGTGGAAGCACCTTCTGTTGGCACTAAATACAGCTTCTTGGAGCACTCCTCCCTGAGCCCATTTGGGATGGACAATGTCTCAGCCTCAGTCCCTTCATCTTGAAAAAATGGGGTTTGTATCCGCAGAGCATTTTTGCTGAGCATGTTAAAGACTTCGTAGTGCCTTCCTCTTGGCTTCTCCTAAGTACCTTAGATCAGGGAAGAGCTTCATCAGATTGCTCCAGACTGTAACAAGCCTACAGCCATACATGAAAATCTTCATTTCACTGCCTCTCTTTCTACCCTATTGGCCACTTCAAGCTTATGTTGTCTTTTCCCTCCTGTCTTTTTAGTCTTCTCTTCCAGCTGCTGTTAATTTTCACTGTGGCCAGATTCTCCTTAGGTTCATACCACATGGTATCTCATATGTATATCTCATCTTCATCATATATGGGACTCCACTACTTGCAAAGACCAGACTTCTATACAAAGGAACTTCCTCTAATTGTGCATTCATTAGGTCTTTCTCCTGGGACACAGGAGAGATGTTCTGTGTGTAGGCACAATGAGTGTCTTTATTGTTATGGAGGGCCTCATATCCTGAGTAATTTGCAAGTTTCATATTTTGTCAACTAAGACCTGTGAGACTAGATTGGTAATTTACCTTCTGGTTATATCCAAGCAACTAACTCCTGACCTTGGAAAAAAATAGATTAATGGAGCAAAGATTTTCCTGGCTCAAGAATTCTTCCTCAAAAATGTTATCCTCATCCATGATGGTAGAAAAGAAATCCCACAGTGAATATACTCCTAGACTGTCCAACTGCTTCTTCAAAGTGAAGAACTAGACCTGGGCATATTTTTTAGCTCTCTTACTGGTACTGGGGTGGCACTTCAATGAAATCTTCTTGAATAACTTGACAAGTTTGAGTACCAACAAGTCCTTCAAACAGATATTTTGAACCATGAGGAGACTTTCTGCAACCTTTATACATTGCCAAGTCCACAAAACCACTTGCTCTCACAGCCAGGACTTTGGATGGAAGCAACTTTCCCATTTTGTTCCACAAATGTATGTATTATTGTCAGGAAGGAAACTACCAGGCTGCTTTACCTGAATAAACGGGTGAGACTTTCAGCCAAGTGTCACACCAAGTCTTTTCTCTAATTAGGTTTCCATTCCAATCAGTCTGTGTTACTAATGCTTCTTTGGGGTTTTGTGACATATTTGAATAGAAACTGCCTTTAGCAACACTTCTATAAGCTCCAAAGACAGTGATGTGCCAGGCACCAATAGGATAAAAAAGCTTTTGTGCCTAGACTCATGGGATATGTGTGCACAGGATTTGACATCATTTTTTTAAAGAATTGTGTTAACCAGTGAGTGATTTACAGATTCCTTTCAGCCCATGAATGAAGCTTGTATGCTGCAGCAGTAATCACTATGGCTAAATTTAGACTCAGTATTCCATCACTCTTCCCTTCCTCTGCATTCCAATGTACACATGTGGACACATTTTGAAATAACGCACAGCTTCCATTTTTGTAAACAGTATTTTTTTCCTTCAGACCTGTGTGTCTTGAACTCATCCTTTGATTTTTTGTGCTCTTCTGGCATTTTCAAGCCTTGGTTATTCTTCAGTTCTGTAATAGTATTAATACTATTTTCTTTGTGTTGAAAATAAACTTGGATTTATTTCAAGAGTTTATTGGATGTAAAAACTGCATATGCCACTGATGTTGGCCTAGACTCTGATTTTTAACTATTTCATTTCAATAATGTATTTGCAGCAACTGATAACCCACTGCTATTTAGACATTCTGGATTATTTTGTTGTATGACTTCTTTCATGGATTCTAGGTGTGAAATTAAAAATGATGAATTTCCAGAGTCCTGATCCAGGTAATGAACAATTTATGACTATTTCATCTACAGACTACCACAGAAACTTCAGATTTCTATCTTTTTTATGGAAGCTAGCAATCCACAGGCTGGCAGAAACTAGAGCCAACAGACACTAGTACAACTAGAATAAGCTGAGTGTGTCTCATTAACAGCCAGCTGTCACAATCACAAGATAGACTTTCTCTGTCTCCTAGTCATTGGTTGCACCCTGCTATTGAACAATCCTTTTTTCTCTTGGACTGGAATTATGAAATTCTCTTTTGTTTTGACTCTGCTTTTGAGCTATAGCCTTGGAATTTGGTTTAATATTTGTAATCATCTTCCCTAGAGAAGCAGTAGTTGGACACCTTTCTGAAGCAAAACACTGTTTTATTTCAAAGCAAATAAATTTTTCGGGAAATAGAATATTTTTATTCTCCTATTTTATTGGTCTATAGTCCCTTCCTCTGACAATTTAACTAGAGGCAATTTCTTATAAAAAAATTTAGGACATAACAAATAACCCCACACATTTCCAGAGTATTTATTTCACTGTTGTTGGATCAAATCCTGTTTACAGAAGGCAGGGGTTTTTTAGGTGTACCTGTCCCTTCATTTCTAATGAACATGGGGCAAATAAGACATCTGTCTTGGGGCAGTCAGTTATTGCATTCCAGGCCTGCTTCTATTGTCCTTCCAATCTGCACTGAGAGAGTCTTGATGGGCCATTTCTTCTAGAGTGCCATTTTCCATAGTATGTAGTAAAAAAGAAGCCTGTGGTTCAGATAGTACATGGTCCTCCTTAATATTCAGGTTTTCTGGTTTAAACTCTGATAGTTGCACATAACAACTGCGGGCTGGTTCCACCCCTTGTTCCTTTAATGTGATGCTGTGGCGGTTGGTGCCCAGCCAGCAACTAAGCACCACACAGCCACTCTCACCTTCCCCTGCCACCCTGGTGGAGTGATGAGGAGAATACAAACTAGGTTGAGATAAGAACAGTGTAATAATTGAAACAAAGTAAAATGTAGTAGTAGTAGTAGTAGTAGTAATAATAATAATAATAATAATAATAATAATGAATTTTAAAAACCCCACAAACATGTGATGCGCAATACAATTGCTCACCACTGGCTGACAGAGGCCATTCCCTAACCTGGATCAGCCCTCCTTTTGGTTAACTCATACAATTTATATACTGAGCATGATGTTCTATGGTGTGGAATGTCCTTTTATCCAGTTCAGTTCACCTGTCCCAGCTATGCAATCCTCCAGCCTTTTTTTGTGTACCTCCTTGCTGGCAGAGCATGAGACACACAAAAAATAGTCCTTGACTTAAGATAAATACAGCTTAGCAAACCCAAAATATCCGTGTGTTACCAACATTATACTGAATCCAAAACACAGCACTACCAGCTACTGAGAATAAATTAACTCTATCCCAGCTGAAATCAGGACAGATACCTTAAGAGGTGCTACAGGTGCAAAGTGTTGCATATGACACCTTGTATATTGACTTTGAGATGTTAATTAAATGGAAGCTAATCCTATTTGCAGCCTAAGACAGAGCTTGAACCTTCACATCCCAGAATGGGATGCTGATCTGTTTTTCCTGTGTCATCACAGACTAGTCTTCTATATACTAAGGAATGTGCTTATGTAGTATTTTGGAGGATTTAGGTTTGAGTTTCCTTTGTGGCAAGAGTTTATTTCAGCTTGTCAAATCAAAACAATTTTAAAAATCTGATTTCTCACTTTGGTTCCAGTCTCTACTTATTCCTTATTACTCTTTGAGAAGTTTTTTGCACAGGAGGTGAGTGAAGAATTATCTGTCTAATCATCATGCTTTAATACCAGTTCAGTGTCACCAGTCCACATCCAAAGAACCATGGGGTGAAGTTTAAAACTGACTCTGTGCAAATTGTCTAAAACAGAGCTAAAGTTATTTCCTCAAGTACAGATTCCAATGCTCACACTGGTGGACCTGCCTTCAGCATTTGGAACACTGGACACCCTCAGTGTCATGCTAGTGCTGAAATCCCTTCCATTGTTTCTCAGGCAGCTTCAGAAGCCAGATTAAGGTGTTCCTTCTAGATTTCAAAGGAAATAGCTGATTAGGCTTCAGAAAAGACCACATGTGAATTTCTGAACTTGTGTGACACATGAGCTCCTCAGGGACAATGCAGGCATCAAAGTTCAGGATACAGAAACTAAGAGCTGGAGACAGAGCCTTTTGGCTGAATAGATTTGTCTGTAGGATAAATTTCCAGGAAATTAGAATATCATTAGAAATTGCTGGATTGCTTTACTTGGTGAAAAATTCTTTCTGTCGTTAAGAACAATGCTTACAACATTAATACTGTTAAGTTTCTACCCCCTTTTAAAAGAGGGAAGTTATTAAAGTGAGAGAAAAACAAAACACAAAAAAGTCTCCCCAAACAACCAGTAACACAGAAGAGTTTTATCCTGATGGAAAGAGGCATGCTAGACTTCGAGTAAGTGTACTGGAAATTTCATATTTTTCTCTCTTATGCAATGTTTAGGGCAGGAGGTATGTCATCCAAGGCTATGCTGTTTGTTTGTTTATATCATCAGTATGTGGACTTTGGAGTCAATGCATTGTTGAAAAATTTATATCAGAAAAGCAAGTCAATGTTTCTTGTTTTTATGAAGCTTTATATGAAAAAAGTAAGACAATATTTATGCCTTTATCAAGTAAAGGCTTCTATACAGAGTGGAATATTTTACAAATGTAACTTTAAAAGGTGAAATGTGAAGCAATTTCCTTTTTTTTTTCACTGTGGTTATGATGTTAAGGTGAATAGGACATGCTTCCTGTTTGTGCAGATGTCAAGTTGGCATTAACCATGTACAGGAGATAACATTATCAAAATATCTTAACCACCTACATTGCTTTCAAGAGGATTTTTATAAAGCCTTTTCTTTTATTTCTTTTGAAATTAATTTAATTAAAATATGTACATATCTGAAAGCTACATAACTAGATATTTGTTAATTGTCTGCAATACAATGCTTTTATTTGTCAAGCTTTGGATAAGAAGTGCTTTTACAAAATATGCCATGGCAGGTGTGTATGTGGGAAATAGGTTGAGCTGTTTTTCAAAACAGAGAAGAAGGAGATTATCTGAAAAGAAATGGCATAACTAGGGTTTTAGCAGGCTGTACAATCAGAGACATTTGCTAGCTCTAGATATTTCTTCCTTACTTTGTAGGAAAGGAGGATACTTCTTTCTTGTAAACAGAATTGTCCCAGGCACCATTAAAAGAAAAAAACAACAACCCAAATTTAAAAAAATCAAGGATATGACCTCAGAAGGCACAGCTTCTGTACGTAAAGCCTTGGCAGCTACTCAGGAGTAAATCATCAATATGGCATTTCCTTAAAACCTTTTCTGTAATGAAGAGCTGCTATTTTCCCATTTCTTTAGTCCAATCCATTCTTAAATCTCATTCTCTGGTCACCTAAACTTGTGACGAGTTTGTTGTCTTCCTGTAACGGAAATTCCAACATCACCAGTGTTCTCCTAATCCATTTCCAATTGTGACTTATTAGAGACCAGTAAAATTACTTCCTTGGTATGTTTGTCTCCTATCAGGCAGTAACAAAGAACTTAAAATCAACTAATTCACCCAGTCTGTGCTGCTAAACCAAAGGAAACTTCTGACTTTTTCTAAAAAATTACAGCAGAGGATTAAAGGGGGGAGAAAGGCGTATAGGCCTTTCTTAGGTTTGTCCTGTCATCCTTCTAGTCAAATTATTAATGAAGTAGTGCTTTTGTCAAGTCTTTTTCCTGATGACATGTCAAAGTCTTAGTTGTGAACAGAGATAAGGGCCCAGGCACCAAATTGTGCACAGCATTTTTATGAATCGTAGTCTAGAATTTTTCAGTGCTTCTCATTCTTTAGCAGTACACCTGCACTGGCTGCTCCCTGACACCAAAGACCAGGAACAAGAAAAATATTGCCCAAGGTAATCTCAGTGCAAGATATCTCAAGTCTGTCAGTTGTGGAATCTAGCTCTGGATGAAAGAGGTTTAAGGCATGCCCCTTACCTAGTCCTGTTACGTCTCAGCTCCCAAACTATATAATGTTAAACTTAATTCTTTTTATAACAAACTGCCAACTGGAATCACAGAAAAATTGCCTGGATTTCACTAAAGGGATTAGACTGGCACACACTTGTCACTGAAAGTGCTGCTCAGGAAAGGAGCTTACAAAGTGGACCCTGGAGCATCCCCACTGCTTATTGTTTCGGACCACTCCAGAGAGCTCTGTTATCTGAGACACTCTCTTCTGTGGAGAGTGATGAGATTGGTGTGAGCTCTGTGCTGTTGCGTGCTGATGCTGAGGGTCAAGTATAATGTGAAATGCTTAATATGGTTTGCTGATTCCCCAGGAGAGAGTCTCAGATGGTTTAGAAGCATCACGTACATAAATTAATCAGACTGGATAGCTTCATGTGAAATCTTCCTCTTACAAGACTGTGCTACCAGACCTCTCACAAGTAGGTCTGGTAGCACAGTCTTAAACCACTGCAGTACAGAAATGATCATAAAATTATGAAGGGGAGGTCTGCAAAATAATTTCTGTGAGGCAAGAATGAATATTGGTCTGGAAATCTCCTGTGCGACTTTTTAACTGGAATTTGTGATATTTACTTAATGTTAAAACATTATTTGGTGCTCAGTATGGCTCAATTTAAAACAGATCTTAATGTATTTCTGATGTGATATTTAAGGTTGTCTGAAGGTCTTTGCACAGTCACCATCCATACTGTAAATCCATAGCCTTGATCTCTGTCTTCTGTGGATTTAAGACATTAGCTTGACTTCCCTGTATTTCCTTACCTTTATGAGACTGACCACATTACCAGTCCCATAGTTCCTGCTACAGTCCCTTGAATCCCTGCTCTTTTGAGCCTGATCTTGTGGATGTGTGTCATCTAATTAGAAGCAAGACTGTGAAGGGAAACAACTTTCTTGCAGTTAAGATAAAGGATCATAATGCACCTGGTTTTGGTGTAATTTAAGGTACTGCACAGATGAGAAGTGGACCACAATGTTGGGATTAATCCTAACCATCAGTGTTCACGTACCATTAAATGTTGGATATTTTCCCCTCCTTAATATAGTTAAGAACTGATAGATTATGTTTATCACAGTTTCCAAAGGTAATTGAAATACTCTATTTAATTTGTCTAGTCTGTTTTCTGTGCGACGGGATCTTCATGTGAAACTCTTCTGAATGCTTCAGTCAACATCTGTAGTTTATTAAGTTATCTGCTGTAAACCTTCAAAACTAAATAGTTATACTTGTAAGGATACTTCAGTTCTTATTGAAAATAATGAATGCTATGTATGGTAATACACAGAACTGTATTGTAAGCTTAAGTTAAGGAAGTAGACAAGTCTGTCTGTAGTATTAGGTGAGAGAGCACAGGACAGGGAGGATGCAAAACCAAACTGGAATAAGCAGCTCAGTATTGAAGCTCAGGGCACTGCTGGAGAGGTACATTTATTTCTGTCTTTAGATACACTGAGATAAAGGTAAATTAATGTATATTGTAGATTTTACATTTGATATATATTATTGTGTATGACTTATGGTGCTTCTAAGAAATGTGTCATAGTCCTGTTAGTATTTTTACCAATTCACTGGGATTGACTTGTGGCAGCATTACTTTCTCCTCCTCAAGTCATCTCTAAATAATAAAAACAGGTAAAGCAGCATCAGTGCAGTGCTCTCACTGAACTGTAGAGCTTAGTAAAAAGAGAAACTCGAAGTTCATGAATTAAAACTCAACGTAATTCTGAGTTACAGGAAATTACAGGTGGGGAAGTACAGGACACGATTTCCCAAGACCACAAGGTAGTGCAGTGGTGTCAGTAGAAGATCTGAGATCCCTCTTTCTCTTTAGACTTATGCTCCAAACCAGTTCTTTTTACTACGCTGTGCTGTTTGACTAACATGAGACTTACACAGAATCCTTTGGTCAAAACCTCATGAATATTAAACAAACATTTTATACAGTATGGGAAATGTAGACACATAATTTTTTAAATTCAAATTCACTAACAGTGGAATCTATGTCTCGAAAACGGGTCATGGCTTCTGGCTATTTCCCATCTTCACAGGGAAAAATATACTCTAGTATAGAAGGGACTAGAATATTTCTCAAGCTGATGTTTCAAGTCTCATGACTCTTCAAATGCTTTTTTAAGTGTGCCCTGTGATGTCTGGGCTGGTTGGGTCTCCTCTGGACAGCAAGCAAGGAAACAAAGGAGGGGGTAGGAATGCTAAATATTTTTTTTGTGGTCTAGGAGCACATTTAGCTGTTGCTGATCTGATTGAGCAGAGGGGATTTAATGCTCTAAGGGTACATAAAGGCAGGAAGAGCAGTCTGAGAGAAGAAAAAAAAAACCACTTGTAAGAGGAAGGCTTTCTGAGAAACAACGTTATGGAACTAAAATAGAGCAACTAGAGGAAGGAAGGCCATGTCCTATATATACAGAAAGGGAGGGAGATCTTCTCCATAGTAACAGGGAGAGCAGGGGTAGAGGGAGAGGACAACACAGACTGAAAAAGATGTTTCAACAAAGTATAGAAAAGAGAGACTGGGGTTTGCTCTCACCTGCTCGCAGGATCTATGGGGTTTGTGCAATACAGAATCCCTTCAAAAATGTCAGTTTAAGCTAATGAAATGAGGATTCATTATTTCTGGACAATTATAAAGCTCGTATTTTAGTATTTCTTCTTTGTGTTCCAAATGGCTTACTATTACAAGAGTTGAAGCTTGGTTGGTAAGAGGAAGTTTCAGTTCTGTGATTTGCATCGTACCTGTGTTACTGCCGTGTATTTGCATTATTTCTGCGTAGTTACAAGATGTTTTGGCATTGGAACATGGTCATGTTTTGCAACAATATTTAATACACGGAAGTTAGGTAAATGTGGTGGGTCTGCAAGTCACACCAGTGTCACAGAAGTAGTCACTTGCATGGACGTCCGGGGTCTCCTGAGGGTTGGGTTTGTTATGAGTTTCCTGATGTGATTTTACTGATGCACTGAGAAGCCCCTTTTGCTTTTTTCCCTCACTTACTTCTTGTACTCTTTTTCCCTCATTAAGTTCAGCAGCAATTTTGTGAAGTACTTGCAGGACCTGCTGTTGCACCTCTTGCCAGGCAAGCCCCTGTTAGTAAAGAAACCTAGCACTGTACTAAACCAGATCCTTCCCAATGGCTCTGAAGCATCCTTTCCTCCTTCTGTTAGCACTTTTCCTTAGTTGCAGTGATTACTTCAATTAACTAGTAAAGCAGTAACCAGTCCAATTTTTTGCTTCATAGGAGACTACAGCAGTTTTTGTTGTTTAAAATATTTTACTTAAATATCTGCTTTCATATTATGTGGTACAGATGGTCTTTTTGTTTAAAATGTTTGTAGTTCTTTTTGCAAAGACTGACACTAGTGTCTGCTTTCAGGGTGGGATGATTAACTGGAATAGACTGTTTCCTCCTTTACGTCATAGACATAATGCGAATTATCAAGATCATCACCCGTCTGAACAAGGCATACCTCCACCTACTGAGGTTTCTGAAGAGCAGGTAAACACTTTCTATTTTTAATGGCATGAAAAAATTTTGGGAATTAATCTCTACTTATTTTTTATCATCTATTTACACAATTTCTCTAATGGTTTCTTTAGCAGCAAAAATTAGAATATAAGATAGTGGTCGCAATACAGAGACAGTGTACTGTCATTACCATCCAAACAAGAGTTACAGAGCTACTTGGGACTTTCTACTTTTATGTGTTAGTGCTTGTATTTTGTGTTTAAAGATGTTGATGGTTTCAGTAGTGGAAACTATTAAAATCTGATAAAATAAATTTCAAAGAAAGAAGAATGCTAAATAAATTTCATTATTTGTCATGTAGACATCATCTTCGCTGAAGTCCCCAACTTAAGTTTCCAATTTAGTCATTTTGGAGTTTTTTTAAAAAAGAATGTTATGCCAGCTGTGGACTGCAAAACACACTTGGGCTAAAACTTGGATATTTCCCTCAATAATGTGGTTGACTGATTCCTTATACTAATGTCACAGAGAAATTTATGTCCTTTCTATCAAGTATAGATTTAGACTTCCAGACTTTTGTTGACAGTTTTATTCTCAAAAGAGACAATTATTTACTCAGAAATTTAAGAATTTAGATTAGTCCTATTCCTGCATTCAGGATTTATTGCATTCAGTCAAGTTCTCCAGATTGTAGCCTACCTGCACTTAGCCATACTGGCCATTTTATAGTTTAAGGTCTCTGCTACCCTTGAACAAGAGTAGGTTTCTTTCCCTTTTTCCTTTTTTATAAGGAGATAAATCAACACTTGGTAGTAGCACTGTCATTTTTAGTTTAAGCTGAGTTTGTCCCAAGCAGAAGTCTTTTTTATGATCTGATTTCTAGCTTTTACTGGATGTGAACTTATGTCCAAAATGTTCAAAACTTTTAACTGCACTTTTGACTGCAAACCTCCTGGGCTACATCTAGAAAGGAAAAAACAAACAAACAAACAAACACCCCAACAAAACTCTCCCCAAAACAACAAAACTCCAATTAACAAACAAAAAGAAAATAAAAATAAAAACACCACACCAAAAAGCACCTTCTGAGGCAAAACCCAGAAACTTAGTTTTGGCTGTCCTGAAAGCCTAATTAGCACCAGTATGAGATGGACCAAAAGATTTCCCAGCTGGTTGGCTGACTTATTTATTTTATTGATAAATTCTACTTATGGGGATTTCTATCTTTGGGCCAAAACTAATGAAATAGTTACTAGTCTGACTTATGCTGGATTCTGACCCAAGGCCTTTAGGCGCAGATTTATGAAAGCAATATACACTTACATTTTCTGATGCATTGAGGATGTTGGGCTCACTTGATTGCTGTCTATTGTAAGGCTCTCTGGTTACCCTGCAAAGAAAACATTATTAAAGCACCATTGGTTTTTCAAGACTGTACAAATAACCACACAAGTTGTCTTAAAATGGCAGAAATGCAAGTGTTTCATCTGTTCATCATCTTAAAGGTTGTGAGCATGTGCAATGCTTTTTGTACAAAAATATCTGCATTTCTTGTGGGGTTTTAGCACCTTTAGATACTGTTGCCAGTTATACACTGTTTCCTGGAGCTGGATTAATTTCCTTTGGTTAAAATACAGTCAGATGAAAAGAGGTTTTTGTTGTTACTATTCCCCATAATGCTTGATGAATATTTATGCAAACAGGAATGTTGCAATTCCATCCACCGTTTCTTAAAGTTAAAATTCATGACAACTGCAGTAAAAACTTTACTTCTTAAGTGTGTTTCTGTGGTTAGCTTTTATTCCACTGCCTGCCCTTTTTCTCATAAAAACCCACAATCTTAGATGAAAAATAAGAGTTATTGGTTATGAAATCGAGTTTAGATTTAAACAGTTGTTGCAGAAGTGTTGAAAATAGCAATTCATTTCTCTCCCTACAAGAAGGTGAAAAAATGTGGCACTGGGTTGTAAGGTTGATGTTCTGACAACCAAGGTAGCTGTTCTCAAATGTGTTGTGCTGGTGTGTTTATATTAAGAAAAAGAGGACCTGCACCTCTGGGCAAACTTGGCAGTTGTGTACTTCTCAGTAAGTCACCAAAGCAGAGATGACTAAAAACACTGAAAGTTCTGGAGGTGTCTTAGAGAAGCTGCTTTTCATGGCAACTTTCTTTTAAAAATACTTTCAGTGCTAGTGCTGCACATTGGTCTTGCAGCTGGGAAGATTCTGCTCGAGTTGTGTACAGCCTCTTCTGCATACCTGCTTCACTCCGCTGCTACAGGCTCACTGCAGGCGGAGGAGGAGTAGCAGTAGCTCTCTGATAGCTTCTGTAGCCCAGGGCTTTTAGGTTCAGGAGTTGTGGTGTCTGGTCATAAGGCCCTTGGAAGCAGGATGAGGAATGCTTTATGCTGCCAGTGGCCACAGTTACTTTTACATGCCATTCCCTGCCCTCCCACACCTTGTTTTTCCACTTCTGGATGATTAATTATAAAAATGAATTAGTTATATTGTGACTTTCAGTCATACCAAAGTGAGACTTACAGATTTTAAATGTACTTAAATTGGTATTTAACCATAAATTAAATTTGGTTATACATGTGTTTTCTTTTTACATGTGGTGCTTTAAATATCTATTAACACAGAGCACAAAGGTTAGGTGTCAAGTACGTGATATTATAAAGAGGGCTGGTCAAATGGTTCTTGATTTAACAAAATCACTATCTTAATGTGCCCTTTTCCATGTAATTCTTCCATCAGATGTCAGTGATTTTTGCTTTGCAGAAGTTTTTGGCAAAAACAGTGCTTTTTTGAATATATATAGAAGGCCTCCAAGAATTCTACTAAACCAATTAAAGTATTGTACTGCCTCTACTTTAGGATTAACTTTAAGGTTTATTAATAAAACCCCAACACCTGGAATGAATAGTTTTGAGGGGGTTTTTTTATGCCCTCTGGAAAAGCAGATCTTTTTAAGGAAAAGAGCTGAAGATTCATTCTGGATAAGTTTTCTCATCTGCTCTATAATTCTGTGCTTTGGTCAGTGTTGGTTTCTTGAGATCCTGTTCTTGTTGAGAGCAGCAAGTCAGACTGTAGTTGTCATTGTGTGGTACCAGACTTTGGATTTTACTCGTCTTTCAAAACTGGACCAGCCAGGCAAACACAGGTGTGGCAGTTTCTGCAATCGTCTTTGAATTAAGTGGCAGAAAGCGGTCATCTCTGTGGCAACATTTTGAAGCACACTGTCCTAGACAGGTCTTTGATCAGAGGAAAAGTGGTTTCTGACATTATTGACTAATGTGCACACAGTATGAATAAAACTCTGCTTTTAAAGTGGTGTTACTTCATTTCTTTTCCAGGTCGCACGACTTATGGAAATGGGGTTTTCCAGAGGAGATGCTCTAGAAGCTCTGAGGGCTTCAAATAATGACTTAAATGTAGCCACTAATTTTCTACTGCAGCACTGATGGTTTTCTGTGTGAAGGAACTTCACCCGATGGGTTTGTACACGCCTGGGAGAGGATCAAAGCCACCTGCTGGGCAGACTCACCAAGGTCGGCTCCGCAAGAGCGTCGGAGAGAAACGGCTCCACAGGACGGGTGACTCAGAGTCATGTTAAGAAATGATGTGAACTGTTCCCAAGCCTTCGGATCACTTGGTGGTTTCTAGTCTGGTTATCCAGTAACTTTAGTTTCTACTTGTTACTGAATATCACCTAAATTTATTTTTAAATAAACTAGGTGGGTTTTTTCTTGTAAATCCTTGTTAGACATTATCAGACTTAATGACTAGAAAAAAAATGCTCCAACAACTACAACAGCTAGATTTAACTGTCAAGAAAAATCATATTTTCTTCATTTACAAGTCTAATTTCTCTAGCTTACATGTTATTTTACAGTACTTGATTTTTTTATTACAGTAATAAGAGGTTTGAAGATCACTTAATTTTCAACTCAATAAAGGGTTATGGGGCTATTATGTCATTCTTTGCAAAGTTTTATTAATGCCTGTAATATTTTATTTCTCAAATTTCTTTTTGAATAAAAGTTGTCATTCAGCACATAGTAGACAGATAGGATGAGAGAAAATTCATGTGTATATGGTGAGCTATGGCAAGTGACCACTGTAAATTTGAATTTTTACAAACCGAGTGAATCACTGTTCAAATACGGGTCATGAAGATACTCACTGGAAGCAATAAAGGTGAATCGGATGATGCAATAAGATCAGAGCTGGAATGATGTGAATGACTTCCATGGCTAACTCAGAGATGACTTCTGTACCAATGGATGTATGCAGTCTCCTATGTGCTGCTTTCATTTTTTTTCAGCTGGCTACATACTGTCTTTAAAGGACATGACAAAAAGCTAACTTTTCTACATATAATTCTAGTTTTCTAGTGTCAGAGATGAGGATGGCCCTGCATTTGCTGAATCCTCACTGTCTGAAGCAACTTAGTGTTGACTACAGGCTGGAACATTAAAATTAAGGGGTGATCCAGGCTGGCTCAGGAGGCAGCAGGACAGAAGTTCCAAGTTTGTGCCACGCTGGGTTTGAAGTTTAGATTGATTCCTGAATCAGCTTGCTTGGCTTGACTCTTGGAAGTGCTCAGTATTAGCACCTTAGGAGTTGCAGGAGATGGAGTGCAGAGGGGAACATTTCTATTAAAGCAATCGGAAGGAATACAAGATTCCAAAGTGCAACTCCGTGAAACCAATCTACACGCGTATCTTACGCATTTCATGTATGTTTCTGTATGTACTTGTGTGCGTACAGCATGTGCATATGTGTCTATTTCTATACAGACGGGCATATTTAATACATACATACATTTAGAATAAGGTATAGGTCATAAGAAGTGTAACAGAGGCAATAACAGGTGCATAGGGGATGTTTTGGAAATCCAAATGAACACTGTGTACCACAGCACAGATCTTTGCAGTCTCACTTGGCCTGGAAAACATACCCGGAAATTACAGGACAAGATTTAGGGGGAGAGAGAGATACTTCTCTTTTGCTTTTTTAATTGACTGATAAAAGTGAAAAAGTCCTTTGGGCATACAAGTCTTTATCTAGAAATTGCATCAAACGTGTAGCTTTCAGCACATGACATAATTTTTAATTAAATCAGTGTTCTGTATGTATTTCTTTGGTATTTTGCAGTGGGTGAAGTAAGGGGGTTTTGGAATGACAGTGTGTTTTCTTGGGCTTTAATCAATCTCCTTCAGGGTTTGGCTTATTTCTATGATCATATTATTTAGAAGGAGTCTGCTTTTTAATTGAGAGGTTTTGTTTGTGTGAAGCTGAAGCTATGTGTGTGTGTGTGTGTGTGTGTGTGTGTGTGTGTGTGTGTGTGTGTGTGTGTAGACCACAGACATTTCTGTACCCAGGGAATTCTGGAAAATTGTTGTCTTGGAAAGCAAAGGACACATGTAAGAAAAAGAAGTCCTACCATAATTTGTATATGCAGACTACTTAAATGTTTCGAAACAAGTACAGGTTTTAATTTTGAAACATACTGATTCTTTCTCCACAAATATTTTATCCAAAAGTAGCAATAAAGACTGGTAAATTACTTCAGAAATCAGATTTTGTCTGTAGGAAATAAAAGTCCACCTATCCCAGAGTAAATAAACAGGCCCTTTTCAGATGTTGCCCTTGGAATTTTAAAACATGTTGAATGGCATATGGAGTATGTAAGTGGATATTTTCCAAGTCTAAATCCTTTCTTACTGTTGCCTGTACAGGGGGTATTCAAATGTCATTGTTGCCTGGAAAATCCCATTTTGCTGGGCATTTTGCAAAACATGGTTAAACCTAAGAGGTAAAATGCAGGTCTTGCTGATGTCAGTTGAAAACTCCACTTGATTGTGAGAAAAGTTTGTGTGCAAAATGCTCCCAGGGTTGTAATTTCCAATTTAAAAAAAAAAAAAGAAGTGGTAAAAGAAGGGGTCTGAGATGCTGCTGAAAACAGTTCCTGTTTCATACAAGAACTATAGAAGAAAGATTCACACATTAGAGCTGGAAAACAACTCAGTTTCCACTTGATGGTGAAATTTTCATGAACTATTTCTGGGAATGTGAGGAGCGTGTTCCTCACAGCCTACGCTGGGTTTGTCTGATACAGTTTTGAATGTCTCATCACACAGTTTCTAATCTGTGTGTGACACAAGCCATATTTTTTGGGCAGCATGAAGAAGGCAGAATACTTTTCTACATATTGGATTTCAAGTCCCTAGAAATCTACTCTAGTAAAGCCAAGATTTGATGTTTTGAAAAAGTAGTTTCTGCTGTTAAAATTTCCCTTCTAGTCTGGGAATGTCATCTCATGAGACAGCACTGGAGTAATTTATTGGGAGACTTTCCTAGATAGTTATGTGACAGTTTGAAATACACCCACAGTGAGGTTGATATTTGTGTAAACCTACCTGATAAGCCACCAGGCTCAGGTTCTCAAGCCTTAACTTTTTGCCAAGATGGAGATTGGTTGGTCTCAAGATCTACCAAAACCATTTTTCTCCCTCAAAACAAGTGTTAAAGGCTGCCTGTGACTGAGCGAACACAGGGACTGTCACAGCTGGTTCACACACCAGCCTGTGCTGTCTTGCACTTACCAGTGCCTTTTGGAATATGTGGTGGAGAAAAGGTCTTGTTATTTTTGTCTGGAACAGAGGAACGAGCCAGAAAAACTTACTGCAAGGTACTGGGCAAAGGACAACGTTTCTGGCTCACTTATTTGTATGTATATGTATATATATGATTATATATATGCATATATGTGTGTATGCATGTGTATATACACAGAGAGTGAGTGAGAATATTTATGTATTGGTTCAATGAATTTAAGTGGAGCTAAGAGTTTGTTAAAGAAAATTAAAAGTCTGTATTCAAAGACACCCCCCCTCTCAAATGTGTGTATTTGGAGTATCTGTGCAGTTGCAAAGGCACCAAGCTTTGGAAACACTCCGAACTACAGCTGCCATGCTATGAGGGGAACTGCATCTGTTTGAGGATAAATAAATGCACAGCATTCATTTGAACTAATAGAGGGATTTGATACAAAAGTGCAATTTTTGTGTATTCTTCGACAAGAAAAACCTACATAAGATTTGCTTTCTCTGTGTGGCCACAGTAATCAGTAGGTTATATAAATTATATATACTTATATAATATATATTTTATATATATATATATAAAATTATATATATAATTCTATATAATATATATTATATATATTTATATATACTTATATAAAAATTATATATATAATTATATATATTATATCTATATATATATAATTATTTGAATAAATTAATTGTTTTACTAGGAGAGTCACATGAACGCACACTGTATGTGTGCACGTATGCTTGCATATTTTTTATATATATATGTAAAATGTGTGTGCATTTACTTAAAAAATACTGGTTTAATTTTTAGTGGGATTACATTCCTCCTGTTTCCATGTATAAAGGGATTCTTTCACCACAGAAAGTCCACTCTGAAACTCAAAGAGGGTGTGTGCTTCCAGCAGTGTTTGGTACAAATATGAGGTGAGACACCAGTGGTGGGAGCAGAGCAATGTTACAGCCAGACAAATGGGTGTGACTGTTTAGAATCTCAACACATTGGTAGTTCAGCTGTCATCATTTGTTTTCCAAAGGAGAGTTTTAAGAGGAAGGAGAAGTTAGTTTGACTCATACCTGTTTGTAGGGGGCTGTTTCTAATCCTGAATGTTTGCAGTGGAGAAAACGGGAATATACATACTTTAAAAATGGGTGAAAAATTCCAGGATCATGGCTGAACTGAAAGCAGGATGTGACCTTTTGACTGAGGATAGGTAGAGACCGTGTCATGTAAGATTAGCAAAGGAAAGGACTTGGGAGAGATGAGGCAGGTGGAACTGAGCAAACCCAGAGAGTTTAGGAAAGAGGAGCAAAGTAGAACTGAGGACAGAAAGAGAAAACCTGCTGAGAGAAAAGAGACAGTGCTGCATTGCACTTAGTTCAGTTTTAAAAGAATTCTCAGGATTTAATGTGGAAAATGAAAAATTGCAAGATTGTGGCTAATCTTGTACTGAAAATCCGCTGTTTGTGTTTTTGGGTGGTTTTTTAGGGATGTCTAATAGGGGAATCCTCGCATTTTATTTGGTCAGTTTTGCAGGAATTGGTACATGTGGCAAGTGAGAAAGCAGTGGAATCCCAGCAGCTGGGCAGTGCAGCAAAGCCTGGAGCCACTCGTATGTGAGAATGCAGATGCTTCTGGCTTCCAAAGCAGTTAGTCCTGCCAACCTGACTTCTCCTAACACCTCTTCATCCCAGCTGTGGAGACAACTCCTCCAGAAAGGACACAGCTCCTCGCAGGTCCTGCATTTTTCCCATGGAAGGTGATTTATAACTCCCTGTTCCATGAGAGCACACCACCTGTGTAAGGGAAGTGGATTGAGAGCTTGTGCTTGCTCCTCACTGCTTCTGGTCATTTGTTTGGTGGGGGCAGAGGCACATGTGCACCTCTGAGGAGAAAAGAGTTGCCCACATCTCCTGGCCTGATCAATCACACTAGGGCTTGTTACTTGGCCATGAGAAGCTTTTATTTTTAGTAGATATGTGCGTTATTACAATATTTTACTGGCTTACAAATATTATGTCTGACATGAAATAGTTTCAGTTCAGGACAGCTTGAAGCACAGACTGAAAAGGTGTGTAAGTTGGGAGCCAATGCTAAGGGAAAAAAGCTGTTCTGTTTGAGCTCTGTCCAGCCCTGCTGCCATGGGCAGGGACACTTTTCACTAGACCAGGTTGCTCAAAGCTCCATCCAACCCAGCCCTTGAACACTTCCAGGGATGGGTCATCCACAGCTTCTCTGGGCAACCTGTTCCAGTGTCTCACCACCCTCATGTAAAGAACTTTGTCCTAATATCTCATCTAAACCTGCCCTCTTTCAGTTTGAAGATATTCCCCCTTGTCCTGTCACTACAGGCTCTTGTCAAAACAAGCCTTTGTCAAAAGTCCCTCTCCAGCTCCCCTGGAGGATTTAGGTACTCAGCTTTTCAGTGTTCTAAGGTGTTCCTGGATCCTTCTCCAGGCTGAACAACCCCAAGTGTCTCATCCTGTCTTCAAAGGAGAGGTACTTCATAACCTGGATTATGTTGGTGGCCCTCTTCTGGACTTCCTCCAACAGGTCCATGTTATTCCTGTGCTGGGGACCCCAGATGCAGTATTCCAGGTGGGATCTCAACAAAGTTGAATACAGGGACAAAATCATCTCCCTTGACCTGCTGGTCATGCTGCTTTTGATGCAGCCCAGGATATTCTTCTGATGCAGCCAGTATATACTATATCCTATATCTGTGCGCATATTGCCTATTGTTGTGTGTCCACAAAGTGTACTCTCTGCCCTCAGATATAAGTGCAATCCTCTCTTCTTAGAAGACAGTACAGCAGCAATAGGCTGCAGAAAAGCAAGAATTACCTGCATGCTGTGCAGTTACAACTCTGCACGGAATGCCTTCGATTCCAGCGTGCTGTCGTGTGCTTCCCACACACGCCACTCCACAGTGTGGCTTACGAAAGGCGTCACATCCCTACGCGGCAGCAGACGCGTGGGGGAAGCACCAGCCTCGTCTGTCATGTCTTCTTAGATTCGTGGGCGTCTTTTTAACACCGAGCAAAGGTTCCGACTCCCTCTCTCGGCGGGAAGCGGCGCTGTCCCTCTGGCCCGGAGGCACGGTCGGGGCGGGCACTGGCTCTGGGGGCTCCCTGCGCCACGGGTACCCCCAGCCGGGGGCTGCGGGGCTCTGCACCTCGGGGGAGCCGGGGGCAAGGCAAGAGCAGGCGCAGAGGTATTTAAAAGTCATGCAGGTGCTGCACTTGGGGACGTGGTTTAGCGGTGGCCTCGGCAGCGCTGGGTTAATGGCTGATCTCAAGGATCTCAAGATGTCTTTTCCAGCTGAAATGATTCTGTGCTTCTGTGTGTCTGTGATTCCAAGGGATCGCTGGTGGGGCAAAGCGTGGCAGTGGGCAGTAGCTACTGGGCCAGTGGGGTGCAGCAAGAATCATGCCAGGAGCTTGGACCCAACAGGTGAATGGCAAAGTGTAGGGAAATGTTACTTTGCCTCTAGACAAAATACTGTGTATGGTTTCTCTTTAATTTTAGGGAAATGCTCCTTTTTCAAGCACACAGGGAGCACCTGCGGGTGGGCAAGCTACTCTGGGTAATACAGGTTCTTTAGAGTTCTCCTTTGCCCGGATCCCTCTTGACCAAATCCCTTCCTTCTCCATCTCAGGGATGTTTCCTCAGCTCCAGCCAATTGCCTGCTGTCCCCGGATTGGTACTTTCAAAAGCAAAGTAGCCCAGGCTAATCCCATCCAGAGGAGGAAGGCTGGATCCCTCCTGCATTTTGCAGCACTACACCCAACTCTTCAGCTATTTCCTACTCCAGAGGCTCCTGCTGGTGGTGAGACGTGGAGGTACCCTTCTTAATAAAGGACTTCTGAGAAAAACAGAGTCCAATAAGGAGTAAATGAGGTTATGTTTATACTCCACCTTTTCCTGAGAAGGCTTGGTCATAGATTGGCTTTTTCTCAGCTGTGAGCTTCAGCTTGGCAAAATATCTCAGTGTCTTGATGCTGAGTAGGAGGGTTGGCCACTGCTGCAGACCCCTGCTCTGGTGTTCTCATGGAAACCAATAGCTATGAACCACTGGCAGTCCCCAGTACAGTCCTGTGGAATTTGAGGTACAAAGATAGCAGAGCCAAGCTCTTCGTAGCACGAGTAGGTGATGTTAGAGGCGACAGCCACCAGCTGTGGATGGAGAGGTTCAGACTTAACAGTGGGAAAAATGCTTTTGTCCAGAGGGCAATGCAATCCATGGACAGTTCCAATGGGAACTGTCACCTCAGCAAGGGGACCCTCCTTGCCTGGAGTTTCCAAGCCTTGTCTGGATGAAGCCATGTCCAGCTTGATACTGTGCCAACCACAGTCCTGCTTTGGGTGGGCTCTTGGATGAGGTGATGCAGAGATTCCCTTCCAGCCATCACTTCCCAGACATATTAATAGGGCAATATAACTATATAGCAACTACCAGCCTAGCCAGACTCCTTCAAGGGTGTTCAGACCACAGATATCCTCATATTATTGCATCCCAGCTCTTTCTTGTCCATTGTAATATGCTTTTCAGGACAAAGGCTCTCTGCTGGTCAGCACTGAGGATAAACCTGCTTTGAGGAGGGTTCAGCCTCCTGAAAGGTCCTACTGGAGCCTGTTTCCCACTGAGTTATTTTAGGCATCCCTCTTAGTCAACCTTCAGCATGCCTTCAGCCTTCAGACCCATACCAGAAGTAAAACCATTGCCATCCAAAAGTTTGCTCATGTGCATTTAAAACAGTGAAGGGCTGCACGTGACTATTGTTAACTTTCTAGGCATAAAAAAGGTTATTACCTTAAAGAATTATTTGTATTGATCAAAAGCATCTGTTCATGAAACTTTTTCATGTAGACTCTTCAATAAAATAAGCAGCTTTTTTTTTCCTTTTTGTGTCTGTGTGTGTCTGTCCCTTCCAAAGCAAACAAAAGGCTAGACATGCCAGGAGCTATGAAATCCTGTGTGTGTGGTTTTTATCATAGTCTAGTGATTTCAGCAAAGAGCTGAGGAGGCTTATGCCAGCTTTCTCCTTGTCTGAGAGGCACAAACCTCAGCAGGAACCTGATATCCCAGGGCTCCTCCTCTTGCTCTGGGAATAGTCACAAGTAACCTTCCTTAGCAAGGCTCTTGGACTCCTCAGGGCACCAGCTTCAAGGTCAGTCAAGGTCACATACAGCCACTCTCAGTTCTTGTCCCTATTTCTCTACTCCCTTCAAATTAAGGACTAATGGGAAGGTTTGCCCAATGAGTACATGCAGGGCAAGTCTGCAACCTTAGAACTGAGCTGAGATCCACACAATCCCCAGGATCCCCTTCTTAGCAGTGGGTCCCAGGCTGACTGCGGTGCTGTCAGGTGTGAGGAAGGGCATCCCGGGGAAGAAGCAGTCATCCAAATGTAGGCAGCAGCACATCCAGGAGCTCTACAAATTCACATCCTCACACTTCTTCCTTGGGGAGAGCTTTTCCAGCATCTCTCACATGCCCCACACTTACTGCTTGCCCCATGCAGAGCCCAGGTGCAGGAGCAGGATGCAGGGCAGGCAGAGAGCAGAGCTGCTGTTTGTCAGTGTGGAGAAAGAGCTGTAGGCCATCTGCTGCATGCAAATAACATCCCAGCCTTTCCCTGAAATGCCCGGAGTCCATCTCCTCTGTGCTGTCTGCCCTGAGACCTGCAGGGATGCTGCCGTAGTGCTGCTGCAGGGGCAGTGCAGGGGACACCCACGGTGGTTACCAGCACGCCCCAGCCCCACAGGGGATGCGGACAGGCACGGGAGGGAGGCGCAGTGCGGGGCTGGGGAACCTCCAGCGGGGTTTGCCAGCCAGAGCAGCTGCACGAGCTGCCTCCTCTGGGGCTGGGATGAAAATGTGCCTCTCTGTGCTCCAGGCTGGCAGGGGCAGCAGCGCTGAGCACAGAGCCGGGCATGCAGAGCCAGGCAGGGCTTTGTCCCTCCTGGGTTGGCTTTGTGAGAGGCCCTGGCTCCAGGCAGGGGAGAGATGGATCGTATTGAAGGTGCTGGTCCTGCAGCTCGACTCCGCCTCCTGCCGTCAGGGATGGTCCATCAGTCACAGGTCAGGGCAAAAGGAAGGGGCTTGTGCTGCTAGACAGAGACTGAGCCGGGCTGCTGGCTGTTGCTGTTGCTCTCCGAAGGGGTCTTGGCAGTGGAGGAGGTGGCCAGGGAGCCGCTGTTCCTGAAGATGCGGAGCAGCCTCCGCTTGTAGCCCCGGAAGGCAAAGAAGTAGATGATGGGGTCGATGCAGCAGTTGAGGTTCATGAAAGCCACAGTGACTTGCAGGGACATCTTGAAGGCTTGCTGCTCACGGCAGGATGGCTGGTAGAGGATCTTCCTGACCATGAACTGGACAATGTTGAGGTGGTAGGGACTGAAGCAGAGCAGGACAGCCAGTAGCACCACCAGGATGACAGTGAAGGCCCGGTGGTGGTGCCCGTTCTTCACTGTCAGCGGGTTCTCCTTGGCTGTCTGGCAGAGCTTGAGGTTGATCCTCACATAGCACACCAAGATGATGCCCACGGGCAGGAAGAAGCCAAGCACGCAGGCCACCAGGAGCAGGTAGGGCAGATTGGGGATCTCCTCGAAGTTGAAGTACTCCATGCACGTCAGCTTGTCTCCCATCCTTCGTGTCATGGGCCGCAGGAGCAGCGGAGCCGTCTGCAGGAACACCAAGGACCAGATGAGGACGCAGATGCCCCTGGCACGGCTCATCTTCCGAATCCTGCCGGGGTGCCTGGTGCGCACCACAGCCACGTAGCGGTCCACGCTCACGCAGGTCATGAAGTAGATGCTCACATAGGTGTTCATGTAGAAAATGAAGGCTGTGATCCGGCAGAACCAGTCCCCAAAGGGCCAGTCAGACTCCAGGATGTAGTAGGCGATCCTGCCTGGCAGTGCCAAGGTGAAGAGGGCATCAGAGAGGGCCAGGTTCACCAAGTAGAGGTCGGTGGAGTTGAGTTTCTTCTTCCTGCGCTGGAAGGTGATACAGAGGGCCAGGACATTCCCACAGGCCCCAAACACCAGCAGGATGATGTAGAAAAAGGAGAAGGTGACCTTGGCTGAGAAGAGGTGGTTGTGCACATTGCAGCTGCTCTGGTTGCTGGAGGTGAGGTTGGTGGGCAGGAACACATCCTCCACAAGAGCCATTTCCATGGTGCCTCACAAGCTCTTGCTCTCTCCCTTAGAATAAGAACAGACATGAAACTTGCAGCTTATTGATAACAGGAGTGGCACCCTTAGAGCTGGCCCTCATCACCAAGCAAAAGCCCTGAGCCCTGCTCCAGCCACTGCCCCCAGCAGCACCACAGCTCAAGTCATTTGGAAAAATGCTTCTCTTGTGATTTTGGTGAGAGCATCTCAACAGTGGCTGTGACTCATTCTCCTTTTCTTGTCACGAGCTCCTCTTAATTTTGTTTTTTCACAAGTCCAATCAATATGAGAATGGACTGGAGGTGCTAGGAGGGGGATTTGCCTGTCACACAAGGAAGGTCCCAAACTCAGTGATATCATTTACTCATTACTGCAAAGGAAATGGGGACCTTCACTGAGAAAATGCCCAAAATTTAGAGCGTCTGTGGACCAGGAGGGATGGAGGACTGGCAGGCAGAAATGCTGAGGAGCACCTTCTCAACCCTCGGGCAGGACCAAAACTGCAGAAATTCAAAGAGAAGAAAAACCCAGCTTTCCACGAAAAAACCCACCCCCAACCTTCCCCAAAAATCGCGCGCCCCATGCTCGTCCGATCAGGGAGCTGGGAACTCCGGCACCGAACCCCGGCTCCCCGCACACCCTCCCGCCGCTCGCCCCGCTTTGGGCACGGGGTCCGCGCTCATGCCTGGCGACAGCGGTGTCCCCTCGGCTGCAGGGCTGCAGCAGCTCCCGGTACGCGCCCCCCGCCCGCCGCTCACCGCACGCTGCCGCCTCCCGCCGCCGGGCTCCGCTCCGAGCACCGCCGCGCTGGGACGGGACGGGACGGGACGGGACGGGACGGGACGGGACGGGAAGGGACGGGACGGGACGGGAAGGGACGGGACGGGACGGGACGGGCGCAGCGCTGCCTCTCGTCCCCGGCGGCACGAACCCCGAGGGGCTGGGATGCTCAAACCCACACGCACGAAAGGTCAGGGGCTCCAACCTCAGAGCGGCCAACTTCTTCTCTTCCTCCTCTTCCTCCTCTTCCTCCTCCTTCTCCTCGTCGCGCCCGACTTTTGGGGAGCGGCGGGCGCGGAGCCTCCTGCCCGCGTCCCGCACTCGGGCTCTCCGGCCGTGTGAGCCCCTCCCAGGATTCGCTCACATCATAAAAGAACCGTGAGCTTTGGGGTTTTTTTGTTTGTTGGTTTTTGTTGTTATTGTTGTTGGGGTTTTTTTGTTCTTAGAGTTAGTAAAACTGTTCTTTCTGGGTGGGGCTTTTTTTTTTTTTTTCTTTCGGTATGTGAGAGGCACGCTGCCGCCGCGGGGGATATTCTCAGTAGTGGCTGTGCTGGAGAAGACAAATGACTGTACCTGCGCGGTAATCGCTCCCGACATCTGAGCTGACTTCGGGTTTTACTCTGAAATCTTCTACAAGGATGCAAAATGCAACTGAACCCTGAAAACAAGTTCAGCTCTGGTTCACGCGCGGTCCAGAGCGCTCACCCCGGGCACACACACACGGCCACGGCACGATCGGACCACAGCAGCTTTTACAATAAAGTCGTGGCAAATCCTCAAAGGAGCTTATTGTGCCTGTGGCCAGCGCAAGCCATGCTGCGCCTGTGGTGAAACCCAGATTTGCCTTTCACACGCACATAGAGATACAACCAGGCACGGCTCCTTAGGGCAGAGACTGAGCTGAATGAAACAATTTGCCCTTAGCGGAAAAAAACACTTTTGTTATTAAGACGATAATTGTGTGGTGAAAGTGGGGCAAAGCCCCTTGTCCCAGCTGGAACTCTCACGGAGGGCTCTGTCCCCACGGAGTGCTGAGCAGTGGAGGGCTGTGATTTATCCCTCAGCCCTGAATGTGTGTGTCTTACAGCATGGAGAGTACTTTCCTTCCCAGAACTTCCCAAAATGTTTGCAGAAGCACAGCCTGCCCTGTGACCAGCAGGATGGCCTTCCCCATGGTGGCTTCTTTACTGGAAACCACTAGGATTTTCAAATCCCAAGAGGAATTTTTATGCCTTTTTTTTTTAGTGGTTCTAGGGTTTCGGGGTTTTTTGTGGTGGTGGTGATGATCTTGCTGGTGTCTGGTTTTATCCCTCAAAAAAGTTCCTAATAAACCAGGAAATTCCCACCACAGGGTGTTCGGGATTCTATGGAAAAACTGAAGCCAAGAAATACAAAGGTCAAGACTACAATTAAGCTAAACTTACATATTTCCCTCTGGGTCAGTAAAGCTCAACTAATTGTTTAATTGCATAATATTTCTAATGTTTTAAAACAGAGACATTAAACTCAGTACTGATCTGTGTACTCGTGTACTGTGAGTCATCCGTACAGAAATTACACATTATTGTCATGAATTTACTAGAAGTTGAAGGTACCTAGCAAGAGTAATAGTGAAAATTGGCTAACAAGCATCTGTTAATGGAGATAATTTTGTTGCTCGGGGGTTTATATTACACGGAGGGAAAGGTCTGCTAATAACAGAAGAGCTGCTGAGTAAATTATTAAAAATATTCCCTGGTAAAATAGGGATTTTCTGCTTGCACATCTGTCAAGAGTTAAGCTAGTCAGACTTGTGTGGGGCTCGAATGTACTTTAGCTGTTTCATCACGATGGAGAAAACAGCCAATGGATTTAACATTAGAGAAGTGTTACCTCTACAGAAATCCTGAGCCCACACCTGCGAGTGGATCCAGGACTATCCTTTCATTTCCCTAAAGCACTGCACGACTAACAGCTGCAGCTGAAACAAATACTGGCCACATGGATTCGGGGCTCACTGCGGCACGGACGGTGCAAAGCTCCTTTCCACCCTCCTTACAGTCTTTCACATGAGGGTTTTATCTCCACAAATGTATTAAGGAAATACATTTGGATGAAGCTCAACAAAATGCCATTGGCTTCCATCCAGGGGCCCACAGCGCCTCGGACCGGTCGGAAGCACCAGTGCTTGGCAGGGATGGACGGGGAGGTTTGTGATGCAAATTTACGCCCGGGACTTTTCCGAGCAGTCAAACAGGCCCTCTGTACAAGCCCTCCCGTCCCCTGGGCTCTGCGCTCACGCAGGCACTGAAAAGAGAGCTGCAGACCCCAGAAAGGGAATGACGTGCTGATGACCCAGCAGCTGCCACCTGCCTGGGGATGGAGGACTTCTGGTGGGAGCCCATGGCAGCGGGAAGTGCCGTGGCTGTGCCAAAGGGGGGCCTGGATAACGGAGGGGTGGCGGGGTCTCAGCCCTGCACAGCAGAGGGAGATGACCCAAGTGGCATCACCAGCCTCGAAAACAGACGGAAGAGCCCAAAGTTCTGGGTGACAGCTGTCTCCAGGCTCACAGCTGTGCCCAGGGCCTTGGGAATAAGACAGAGGGAAAGCAATGCTCTCTGCCTGATTTTATTTTTCTTTTTGCAGTGCAGAACAAAGGAAGTGGCTTCTTCTTTTGTGCAAAACACGCTCCTGCCCTGTGTGCAGCAGGTGCTGTGCTACAGGAGAGCAGCCCAGCTCCACCCGTTTGCACGGCTCCAGCAAGCCCAGCACGGCAGCACCGCTCCACGCTGCACGGCAGGCAAGGCCTTTGGATGGGGCAAGGGACTGAGGGGGTCCTCTTCCCAGCTGTGGGGATCCACTCCCTGCCTCTGCAACGCTGGATGATGTGGGATCTCCCCTCAGACAGGGTAGAGAAGGCCTGTCCACCACAGCTTGCAGGCATCTCACTTAAGAGATAGTGCCCTTTACTGCACCCAGTGGAATGTAGTGTGGAATTTGAGGAGTGAGGTTCAACTTCAAAGCTGGGTCCAGGCTTTCTTCTGTTGTGTCCATGTGTGCATGAAGGCACTTCCTTGGGCCTGGCAGGGAGCAAGCAGAGTTCCGCAGCCCAGGTGTCTATTCCAGGGTGAGCAGGACCTGCTGTCCTGGGGTGTCCCTGCTGCCAGCAACCCAGCCAGGGCACAGGGGACACCTTCGGGGGAGTCCTGTGCAAACACTTTCCTTGGAGGGTCACTCTCCCCAAAATGTGCATCATGGTCCTTAACCACGGCATCTCCCCAGCCAGGTGCCTGTCTGGCAGCCACTACATGCACTTCAGAGTCACTGTGGCTCTTCTCACATCATCCTTGGAGCACACCACTCTCTGCCATCCCATGAAGGCTCCCTGCAGCCTCCTTTTGCTGCTGGAGACCTTGCCATGGATGTTGCTTCCCAGCCCAGCAGAAAAGCCAGGCTGCAGCTCCCATGGGATCAGGTCCTTGAGGCTGCGAGGAAAGCACAGGAAGGGCCGCACCTGCAGGCAGGTGCCCGGGCACGTGCTGGGAGATCCATCCCTGTGCTTCCTCCAGGGCTGCTTCTGTGGGTGCAAAGCCACCCTCAGGGAGTTGTTTATAGCTGGTGGGATTTCCCAGAGTTGAGAGATGATTTGGAGCTGGACTTTCTGAGGGCAAGGCAGCATAACAAATGAGGTAACAGCCCCTTCACAGAGAGACAGCAGGAAGTTTGTGCCTCTTCTTTCCATTGTATCATCATCACGTCTCCCTTTTTGCTTTCCCCATTGGCTTTGGTTACCTTTTCTCTCTTCTAGAGCAAAACATTTTCAGGAAGCTTTGGGTGTAGACACAAAAATCTCCAGGTGCTTTCTGTTTTGATGCAACAGGGAGGGATTTTCCACAGCTCAGCCCCTGCATCCCAGGTACTCATCTGGCAGTAGCTCAGAAATTAGGAGAATCCCTGATTTTGGCATTCATCTGTCCATTCAACAACAGCATCTACACGGGCAGGACATTTTAGAAGCTTTAACTTGATATGATGGGAATTGAAGAGGAATAAAAATCTGAAGATTCCTACCAATTTGTGATAAAAATCTGAAGAAAACAATTACTGGAGTTTTGATATGTTTGAAACCTAAATCTAAGTGGGAAATACTGAATAACAAAGCAGCTGAAATCTGCTTCTGCATGATATGACTGATTTTGTTTTGCACATGCAGCACCAGCTCTGGAAATGATGGTGCAGCACCAAGTCACGACAGTCAGAGGGGTGGCACAGCTCATTTCAAAATCCCGAGCAGTGGAACACAACATGGCAGCAGCTTTGGGAGCTGCTTCCTTCCACATTCCCTTGACTCCAAAACGTGGGCATGAAGCCCTGTGTGTGGGCCACACAACCCTCACTAATTCCATGTGCCTGTGGCTTCATCAAGCCCAGTAGCTGTGCTAACAGGAGCAGCTCTTAGTCTGGAGGGTCAGGGCACCTTAGCAGGAGAAATACCAATGAAATTCACATTCTGAAATAACTTCCTCCAGATGAAACACACCTTCTCCCACGCTATGACTTAGAAACTCCATTTTGCTTTTGCAGGAATAAGATGAAAGTTTTCTTGGTATCTGATTTCTGTGGTTAAAAACAAGGTTTAAATGCTTATTTAAAAAAACACAATCATAAGGCAAATTTGGAGAACTGAGGTCCTATTTTTATCTGTTTTTCCTTTTGCCACGGCCACAAATGCTATATGTGCACTCACACATTTGTAACGTACAGCTACAACATGAGCAAGAACAACCGACACAGAAGATGATCACAAAACACAGAAGTGAGTTCATGATTGAGAAAGTGCCAAAAATGCACATCTTAATTCAGTCTGGATCTCTACAATCCTGTGCAACAATTTCTTTTGGCAGGGCACCCTCATATTTTGTGACTTGTGAGCCTCTTCCATTTATTCTTTGCAGTCCATGTTTAGGCCACATTATGACCAGGTTTTAGCCATGTTTAACACATACCAGGTAAATCCTATGGCAAAATTTAGCATCCTCATGAGCGTTTCCATGGGGTGCTCCATTCCATGCACCAATACCTCAGAGAATCACAGAGTGGAAGGTTGGATGGGGCCTCTGAGGGGCAGCTGGTCTGACCACACTGCTAAAGCAGACACCCAGACCTGACTGCCCAGGACTGTGTCGAGACATCTTGTGAATATCTTCAAGACACAACCTGTCTGGGAAACCTGTGCCAGTGCTCAGTTGCTCTCACTGCGAAATTATGTCAGACAGATGTTCAGACAGATCCTCCTGTGTTTCAGGTGGTGCCCATTGCCTCTGATCCTGTCATTGGACACCACTACAGAGCCTGGCTCTGTCCTGCTTGCACCCTTCCTGCGGGAATTTATACGCATCACTGCGATCTCCCTGAGCCTTCTCTTCTCCAGGCTGAACAGTCACAACTCTCAGCCTTTCCTCTCAGGGGACATGCTCTAGTCTGTTCATCATCTTTGTGCTCCTTTGCTGGACTCTCTCCAGTATGTCTGTGTCTCTGTGTACAGAGGAGCCCAGAACCGAACCCAGGACTCCAAGTGTGGCCTCACCAGGGCTGAGCAGAGAGCAAGGATCATCTCCCCAAACCTGATGGCAACACTCTGCCTAAGGGACCCCAGGATGCCATTGGCCTTCTTTGCCACAGGGGCACATTGGTGCCTCATGTTCAGCTTGGTGTCCACCAGCATCCTGAGGTCCTTTCCTCCACAGAGCTGCTTTCCAGCTGGCCCCCACACTGCACTCGTGCCTGAGGGTGTTCTGTAGGTGCAGGATTTTGCATTTCTTCTTGCTGAACTTGATGAAATTCCTGCCAGCCCATTTCTCCACCCTGTGAGGGTCCCTCTGGATGACAGCACGACTCTGGCATCATATCAGCCCCTCTGCCCAGCTTGGTGTCACCAGCAAATGTGCTGGGGGCCCTCTGCCACTCTGTGCATGTCATTAATGAGGATGTTTAACAGAACTGGACCTAATATTGACCCCTGGGGCATACAATAAATTACTGGCCTCCAACTAGAACCTGTCCTGCCGACCCTCACCCTCTGAGCCTGGCTATGCACTTTTCAAAGCACCTCAATGCCTCAGCTTTGTCTGCTAATTTATCTACCTAGCACTTGCATGTGAGAGAGCAGGGTGCTCTGTGCTTTATTGTGGGAAAGGAAACCTCAGAGAAGTCCCGGTGAGCAGTGAATAGTCTCAGCACCTGATTTTTTTTCAGAGCAGTTTGTTCTTGCTTGATCAAAGGGTGCCTGTAACAGGTGCAGAGCCAGCCACAAGCACTCAGCACCCCTGTATTTCCACCTCCTCAACCCCTAATCCTGCAGAATCCTGTGGCTTTTGGGAGAGGGTGGGACCAGCTCGCTGCAGAATAAAAATATTTATTAATGAAAACTTTTCTTAACAAAAGCCTCCCTTACCAGTGATGGTCAGAGTGAAGTCCGGCTTTTGTGGCTATTGCTGTCTAGACTCAGAGAGGGCAGAGCAAAGAAACAAATCTGTTTGCACCACAACAATGATTCACCCGCAGAGGGTGGCCCACGTGGCACCGAGCATGAGCAGGTGGAGGAGCAGTCCCAGGAGGAAGCAGTCAGCAGTCACCCAGTCAAAGGCTGTCACACACCCCTGCACATGCTGCGTGTCTGCACGGGACCTGGCTGGCTTGGGACAACCAGACCTAATGCAGGAAGGTCTTAATTTATAGGGCCAGAACTTCTACATGGCTCTTTGGTGCTGCTTTTGCTCCTGTGTAGGGCCTGGGTTTACATTTCTCTGCAGCTCCCTTCCCTAGCAGATCTCCCCTAAATTCCACTTGCAATAGTCAAGGGACTTCACCAAACCCTCCACACCTTCTGCTCCTTTTTTCTTTGCTGTGTTGCAACTCTTTGTGTCTACATAAGAAAACGTACTGCATAAAACAGATTGACTGCATTCAATGAGATGGATATGCTGTAAAGGTCTGGATTATATGGAAGAATTTATTTTGCAGCCACCAAATTTTACTTTTTTAGGGCTTACTTGTAAGACCAGACAGATCCTTTCCACCTTAAATAGTAGTTTTCAAGGTTTGTTGGCTAAATATTGTCTTAATGTGTTTATTAAATGGCTTTGCTTCTCCAGTCTTGTCTCCTGAGTTGATGTTGAGGTTGGTCTCCTCCCTTACACACCTGGGAATATATTTTCCAAATTATTTCTTCATAGAGAAAATTTTGCTTCTTGGGGTTTCACTCACTTGTAATGTATTCATGGAGATGGCAACATTTTAGCTGCTAATGCTTACTAAAAACACTTGAGTCTCTGGGCTGTACTGTAGCTGCATTTGATGCTTAATGCTTTAAACGATTTGTGATCATGAAGAATTTGGTCTGTCAGCATAATTGCAAGTGGAGAGACTTCTAAGCACTCCATAAAAACTAGAAAAAAAAGGGTACAAGCTTTTTGCATCTTCAGAGGAGTTTTTTATGTACATGGGAGCTATAGAAAATTGGCCTTGAAACAAAGCTTTTTTTAGGAAAAACCAGAATCAGATCTTAGCTTCAGGGAAGATGCTTCCGTGAAACAACAAACCCCTTCCTTTACACATAAAAGTAGAGCCTGCTCAGCACCACGTTCAGCCACGCCACAAAGCCGTGAGCCACAGCTCAGCCAAGCCAAAAGAGGCCCCTGCCTGACCTCAGCACACAGAGTAAAATAATTGGGTTTTAGGGCCCCAAGACTCTAAGCTCCTTCCTATTGGGAAGGCTTTGCATAAGTGGGAAGCTCTGGCACTTCCAAGGCAGTCACTTGCAGAGGCATAGATAATTCCCCTCCATCAGGGGCCAAGCATCCCCACTGCTCACCACCCTAGCATTTGCACAGATTTTTATCTCTGCCATGAGACACAGAGGAATGATTTGCATCTCATGGACAGGGATCCAAGGCAGGGAGTTTAGTAGAGATTGGTTCCTGTACAAATTACAGTTGTATGGTTTAGCATCATGAAGCTAGAAATCCCAAAGAGTGACCTTGCCTATGAGCCATGTTGGAAATATCTAGGGGCTGTTTATATAATTCATTTGTTATTCCCCTGGTATTTTGCTTGTGATGTTTACATGTTATGGAAATAACTTTCTGATTATTATTTTTTAATTTGTTGTTGTTGTTTGGTTCTCTACTAGCATTAATTGTTTGCAGCAGTCCAGGCACTTTGGTGCTGTTAAAACGTGTAATCTTGAGACATGCAGTTAGAGAGAAGTGTTTTGTTCTTCACACCCACAATCAAAGTCTGAGCTTGAAGATGTCTAAAATCCTGCTACTTTGAAATAATTTTCAAGTGCAGGAGCAGGTGTCCTTTCTTGCCCAGCTCTTACAGCAGTGCTGCTGGTGCTTTAGGACCATCACATGTAGCATACCTGGTATTACATCATCTACCTCTGGCTACCCGCAGGCAAGCAGGAATTCAGCTCTCTTCCTAAATGTGTCTTCAACCATTAGCTCCCTATAACCATGTGAATGTCCCTGCTTGGGAGGGAAGTGACTGCTGTGGTTGCAAACGGTTGGTGTCAGAATGAGTTAAAGCTTGGCTGATAGAAAATGGGAATAAGGAAGAATATTTCTAAAAGGGTAAGAAACAAAGGGGACTTTTTCTTTTCAAGAGCTAGGGGAAATTTGAGGGAGACCAGTAATTTCCCATTTCTCCAGTATGGTAGTCATCTGACGACTTCAGTTGGCTTTGACCATTAATTACACAATTCACAAACAGAGCAAAGGCACCTCTTTGCATTGTCTTATTAGTGGGGTTTTCTGTTTGGCTGGTTTTTGGTTGGGCTTTCTTTTTGGTTGGGTTTTGGGGGTTTTTTTGGGTTGTGTTTTTTTAATGCATCCAAGTACTCTGGAACAATACAGTGATCATCCTAATTCGATTTAAATGCCAGTCCCTATGAAGAGTACAATTAGTTATTTACTAGAAATGGAGACAGTGTAGTTTCACTTGCTTGACTTTGATACTCCTCGGAAGGTGTAGATAAGGATATGCAAGTCTCCCCACCTACACTTGGTTCATGAATTAATAGCCTGGCTATGGCTGGCAGACGGAATGCCTTGAGGTGCAAAAGCAGTTTCTGCCTTTAGCTCTTTCTTGTAACAGGGAACAAAAGGTCTGGTCACAGCCATGCCACCCTGGCTGCCAAGGGAGGCCCGTTGGAGGCCAGTCCTGCCATCCTCCCAAAGGTAGACAGGGCTTCCATTGCTTCCCAACACTCAGCTCCCACTGCCTCACCACGTGTCACTGGCCAAAGCTGTGCTTCATTTCCAGGCTCTGTGCACACGGGTGACCCACCAAACCCTCAGCAGCCAGGTTTGAAGCCAGACTCACCAACACAGGTGGGCATTTACCCACTGGCTTCGTGCTGCTGGATCAGCCAACACCCAAATCATTCTCAATTTCATTGCTTGCATGCTTTTTATTTTGCAGACAGTTGTTCCCGATATTTGATCTGTGCGGCTGACCCGTTACTTCAAAACCACAAACACTTTTTCTGGTGTGATATGTATTGACAATGTGATTATTATTTGTAATGTTTGTAGTGACTGACTGAACTGAGGATGAGGAGGAAGGTGATTTTATGCTCAGGGACATGTTTTCTTCTTGAGATGTGAATGTCTTCATCCTGTTCTTTGAGGTGGAGCATATCTGTGGGTAGGTTCCCCATGGCTGGCTGGGCCAAAGGCTCATGTACCTTCACACAGAGTTCTTGTGAAAAGAGAAGGTCTTGTAAAATGTACTAAGCTTTACGGTGCTTACCACTTGGATGGCCCAGTTTTTATCAGAACCAGTTCGCAGTAAAAGAAAGGTGATCCTTGAGTAAGGTCCACTAAACAAATGCTGATTAGATGCAAATTCATGCATGGAGTGTGAGCTTCTGTGAAAGAAATAACCCTGAGCAGACAAATCATGCTCTCTGCTGGGGCACTGGAGACTGGGTCCAGAGGGCAGGTTAAATGGATGTCTGCTGAGCCACTCAGCTCAAGAGGTGGCAAACCATGTCCTTAGACCAATCTAAATGTTTAGTTAAGGATTGTTTCCTCCAAGGAAGCCTTCTCTAACCTGCCTCTGTGCAGCTGGGTGAGAGGTGCTGTCCTGCCTGCTGATGAGGAGACGGGTGGCATGGGCAATGTCACAGTGGGATGGGACAGCCCTACTGGAGGAAGGGAGCTTGCCAAGGTGCAAATCCCCCTTTCTCAGGTGGTGTTGAACTTTCTCTGCCCTCCTGAGGGTGCAGGGTGCCTGCAGAGCCTTGGCACCCAGCCCTAAGCAGGGTGATGCTGGCGTTGAGAGGGCCGATGCGTTAACACCTCCAGGGCTTCCAGGAGGCACAGGAAGGAAGCACAGCCTACCAAAGCCACAGTGATGCTGCTCCTCCCAATATAAGGTGCTTCAGAGGCCATGGGGGAAAAAGTCACTTTGCTGTCACTCCTGTGTGTACATGGTGCAGCTGGGAAGAAGTGCTGAGAGTGACTTTTGAATTTCAAATGGCAGATGCTTCTCCAGGCTTGAGATGAGGAAGGTGTGCCGAGCTGTCTGCAGGTCCTGCTGTGGATTCACAGAGATGGTGGAGGAGGAAGTGGTTGCTCTCACATCTGCATGATTGCTGCTGCACACCTGTTGTGAAGCCTTGTATGGGGCTCATGACAGAGCCTGCCCTGTGCAGGCAAGGCAGGATGAGGAGTTGGTGAAAAAACCCCACATTTAAGGGAGGAAAAGCGATTTTTCTAAGGGGGGAAAATGTGTCATCTCACATCACGTGTGGGTTTGAGACAAGTCAGCACAGCCCTGCTTGGTGCAGATGGCGTGTGGCAAAGGCCGGCTCAGGCATTCCTCCACGCAGCAGCCATTGGCCCTGGGACCACAGGGACTGCTGAGGTGATGGCAGCTGGCCTGGGAGGTGGGAAGCCTCCTTGCCCTGTGTGGAAGATGTTGATGGGACGGCGGCACATGGGGCTGGTTTCTCACCGCAGGATGCCCAGACAGGAGATGAAGCTGAGTACATCAGCCCATTTTGGCCCAGGGGCTTGGTTTTGCCCAAGGGTCTGGTCTTGTGTGAAAGCACCAGCAGGGTGCTGGAAAGAAGTGGGAAGAAGCGCAGGAGAAGGAGGTGACTCTCTCCTCTTTCTGGACCTATCTGGAGCAGGGAGGGGACATGGAGGGAAACTGAACTTCTGACGCCCAAACCACATCCTCTCCATAGTCAGAGATGCCAAAGAAGTGTTGATTTATAACAAGAAATCAGGGAAAAGGAGAGACAGCAAAAATAGATTTTAATCCTCAGGTGCTACTTTTTAGGATACCTAGCAGTGAAATCTGGTGCCCACTGTCCTGGGAAGCAGGCTTAATATCGGGGAAATAGACTCACTAAACACCTACCCCAAATCACAGCGACCGGGTGTCTGCGCACCTGGATGCAGAAAGTCGAGACCCAGAGTCCATTTTGCTTCCACGGTCATTTCCTTACCGGCAGAGGTGAAGGGCAGCAGCTCCGGGCTCGGTGCCCGCAGGAGGAGCGGCCCGGAGCGGAGGCGGCCCCCGGTGCCACTAGAGGTCACCGTCACAACGAGGGACCGGCCCGCGGGGCAGCGCCCGCCGCCCGCCGCTCACCGACACCGGGCAAGCGAGCACCGGCGTCGTCCCTTGGCGAGCGCTCCGGGAAAGGTTTGTGCAAGGGGACGCAGGTAGAACAGCCGATTAACGTAGAGGAGGGAGGGAGAAATCAGATGGAAAATGGCCCACCCTTTTTTTTTTTTTTTTTTTGAGTTTCTGAAACTCCAGACGGCTTTTTAAGCACGCAGCGTCCTATGCAAAACCTTCCCTACCACAGCGCCTGAAAGCTGATTTTTTCCAAAAGCTTCAGTGCCAAGTGTCTCCTACACTGGCAACTCCATCAAACACGTCTTTGCATTTCCTCACCTCCACCCGACAGCGAGGATGTGGGCAGAAATGGGGCCCCAGACATGGCCAGGCTTTATGGAAGCTGCTGCACCAAAATCTTTGGTTTAAAATCTTTGCTTCTTACTCTGTATGAATAAAAGACATATAAGAAAATGAGTTGTTAAACTTGCCGGACGGAAATACCTACGATTTCCCTAGAGCTTCCCCAATGTCCTTCCTTGGAAGTTTTCTCTCCTGCCTGAAGTGAACTTCAGCCTCTTTGGGCACAGAGAGCTCTCATTTATGTGCCTCAAATGTTCCTGGGTAAGGTAGTGTTTAAAAGTAAGTAACCATCATGGTTTTAGCCAGGTTTCGCTCTGAATCACCAACTTACCTCAAAGCAAAACTGAGAAAAAGTTCTGGGCTAACTCTCGTGTTCTCAAACCTTGGACTGTTGCACATCTTTACTATGCATGAAATTATTCAGAGCTGATGCTGGCAATTATTGCTCCTGTTAGAGACCAGACAAAAACCCCCTCAATTTCAGCGGTTTGGGGATTTGTTTTTAGTGGCTACCCCATATTTAGCTGGCAGAAATGCCACCAGCAGTCACCACTGACATTAAGCAGCCTCACTCTCACTTTCCACAGTCACACCCTCTGCCAAGCTGCTGTTCTGGTGACACTGCTTTTGGGGAGGACCTGGACCTAAAGCCCTGCACTGGACACAATAAGGAGAGCTGAGGATTTTTGGCCAGCGGAAGGTGATGGGTGTACAGTGTCAGGGAGCAAAACCTGGCCAATATAGTGCAGCCACTATAAAACATCTTTCCTCATGAAAGCCAACATCCTGCAGGGCTGTGAGGGTGATGCCCTCAGGAGCTCTTCCCATGAAATCTTCCATAGAAAAATGCATTTTCCTTGTGCTGTGAGGGTTTGACAAAAACGTTTTGCCTCAATATTGCCACTGAATGCAGATACCATAATGCTGGTGGGCACCTCTGGTGGAGGCAAATCCTTCCCCTTTGCAGTGTGTAAAACAGCACTGAATGAATCAGGATGATTTGGGATGAAAAGAATCTTAAAGGTCATTTTATGCCCACCCCGCTGCCATGGGAAGGGACTCTTTCTGCTACACCAGATCACTCAAAGCCCCATCCAACCTGGCCTGAACATTTTCAGGGATGGGGCATCCACAGCTTTTCTGGGGACAATTCTAGTGTCCCACCACCCCCACAGTGAGGAATTTTTTCTTGATATTTAATCCAAACCTGCCCTCTCACAATTTAAAGCCATTGCTCCTTGTCCTATCACTGCATATCCTTGTGAAAAAGTCACCAAGCTCCTATTTACCAGACACTTACTCAGCTGTCAGGGCTTGCAGGAGGAGAGGGAGAAAGAGATTCCAGGCCCTGCAGTGTGAAAGGCTTGGCTGGGAGGACACTGCTGCAGGGTATTTTTGGACTCTTATGTCCCTCTGTTCTTCTTGTCTGAACCCCAGAGACCAGAAGGCATTTCCATGTTTCCAAAGCATATTCACGAGTTTTTGCAGGCACATCATAACAACTTGTGTTTGTACAGGCAGTCCCAAGGACTTGTGCAGCCTTCCAGCTTGCCAGCAGCTCCTTGGCACACGTCAGGGGAGTGAATATTGCTTCCTAGTAAAAAAAAAAGGGCACTGGTGTACGTGCTGCAATTTAATTTGTTTTCAGAGATAGTCCGCCTTACACAAGGCTGGGTGTGGGGAGGAGGGAGGAAAGAAACCAATGGGAGGAAGCAAAACACCCTGAGAGCAGTGAGGCCCTGGTTCCTGGAGGACACCTAAGGGTATTTGGCTTTTAAAGGTGTCATCTGCCATTAGAGCCCATGTGATGTGGGAGAGCCCCAGATGTCACACCCAGAGCTGATGCATTTCATCTGGGGAGAGCCCCAGATGTCACACCCCATCAATGCTGATGCATTTCCTAAGGTGTGGAGGAGGTCTCAGTAGACAGGGCACACAAAGCCAAGGCAGGTGAAGGTTCCCACCAGTCCTAGCTGGAGCAGGTGCCACCTCAAGCTCAGAACATTGTTCCCCTCATTCCCAAGGGAATCTCCCACAGAGGCTGTAGAGAATCAATAAGAAAACCTCGATAATAAGCCCTGTGGTTCACTGGACTGAAATTACCAAAAGCCAGTGCAGCTTTACTGGGGGTTTTGTCCATTTAATAAAATGTGCTTTCCATCTCACTCTGGAAGCACGTGACCCCAGAGATTGAAAGCAGGCCAGAGGAAGCCCTAAGGAAAACCCCACTGTAGCTATGGGATAAACTCCAGTACAGGCAAGTTAGGTGCTGATTAGAGACCATAAACACTTGAATAGAAAACACAGGGTAAGCCAAGGTGCTGGAAAATCCATTTCTCATAGGAACCATAGGAGAAGGGGAACTGCAGCTGATAGAAGCCTCTATTTGGCACCAGATGGCCACAGAAGGCTCCTTCGTGTACCATTTATTGTAGAGGGGGATCTGGGGACTAATTCTTAAGCCAACATTTAGGAAGAGCAAGGACCTTGGTGCATTTCAGCCTTGTTATTCAGGCATTAAGTGAAAATCAGGAAGACATATATGTACCCAGAAAGAAGGTACTGTGGAAAAAGTTTTAAATAACAAGCTAGTTAAAGAAAAAAATGTACAGTAAGATGATTTTGGACATCCAAGTTAAAAATGGTTCTCTCAAGTGCTGTCTTTATATATTACATACCAAACCCAAGAAATAAAAGCAATAGATTCATGTTATTTTCTAATTTGGTGATCAAATGATCAGTCTTTACTAATATTATCAATTTCAGCTTGGGTTAGGCTGCTGGTAAGACCTATTCCAGCCTTGCCTAACTTTTGATGAGAGTTTGAAAACAATGTAGATTGACAGAATTCAATTAATTAGAGGCAGGTTCTAAAGATCACGGGCTTGCTATCAACAAGGAAGTTAATCCTAGTTAATGCCTCAATCGATCACAAAAATAAACAGTCAGAAAAAATCAAAAGCTGCTCCCAGCAGTCACTCAAACACTTTATTCTTCTTGGAGCAATGTCAATGACTTCAATGTTTAGGGCTTTTGAATCTACCTAGGAAAAAGAAATTTGTGGTATTTTGACAAATTGGGGAATTTTGAAATAATTGACATTTTTGTGGTCTACAACTTCCTCCCAAGGGGAAGCAGAGGGGCAGGCATTGATCTTTTCCCACTGATGACCAGCGACAGAACTCAAGGGAATGGAATGAAGCTGTATCAGGGCAGGTTTAGGTTGGGTTTTGGGAAGATTTTTCACCCAGAAAGTGATTGAACACCAGAATGGGCTCTCTAGGGAAGAGATCACAGCACCGGCCTGACAGAATCCAAGAAGCATTTGGACAATGCGTTCACACACCTGGTGTGATTCTTGGGGCTGTCCTGTGCAGAGTCAGGAGTTGGCCTCTATGACCTTTGTGGGTTCTGTCCAACTCAGGATATTCTCTTATTCTATGAAAAGCATGACACAATTTTTTCTTGAATGAAATCACTGTGTTTGTGTGGGTGAGATTCAGGATGTCTGGACTCACCCACTTACACTGAGATGTCTGCGAAGTAGGTGTCTTCATGTGAAAAAAAACTCAGCTCCAGTGCTCAGATGCAGACACTGGAGCTGAGGACAGATAAACCTTCTAGAATTTAAGTGGATAAAAAATAGGAAAAAGTTACAAACTAGTATCCTGGACAGTGAATTAAAAACCTGCACAGATCTGTTTGCTGTTATTTCTTAGATTTGGGACATAATCCTGCTCTGATTTAAGTCAACAGGAGATTTGCTATTGAATTCAGAGGGACCAGAATTAGGCACTTTGTCTTCTCCAGACCTGACCACTTTATTTGAAAATATAACTTTTTAAAACACACACTTCTCTCTTAAAATGCTACAAAGTAAAGCAAGTAATTACATTAGGCTCTACCTGAAGCTCCAGAGAATTAATACAAAGGCCGTTTGACTCTTGCCAACTTTCACTATTACAATTTTACAAGCACCATATGCAGCACTACTGTACCTGCTTGTTTCACTTAGTAAAATCATTGGGGTTTGGTTTTGTTTTTTTTCCCAAAGGAACATGCAATATCCACAAACAAAAGCTCCAGGGAGTGGGTACCAGCTCAGAGGCCCATATGGTCTTAGTATCAAAGTAATCAGAGAGGGAACAGGTCTGTTTGCTCAGCAACCCCACCCTCTTCGCAAACATGTGAGAGTTGGCTCAGGAAAAGGTGCTCTTTTGGGTGGTTTCTGTTGCCTGCTGTCATGCAAGAAACTGTGAAGTGAGATTTCCAGTGTTATTTTCAGCACCTGTAGCCTAAAAGGAAAGAAGCTGTGAGGTAGGGAGAGAACTGGCTGTGTCAGCTTTGAGACTGTTGAAGGGTCGGGGACATTTTCCTAAGGACAGCCAGGAAAGGGTTTCTGCAGAGGAGAGTTTTAACCAGAAAAAGCTAAGCCTGTGATTCTCATTTGACTAATTCCAATGCAGGAGAAGAACTGAATGCAAATTACACATACAAGGCTTCACATAAAGGCCAAAGTGTCTGCTGAAGCAGAATAAAAGTCGATGAGGGATTTTTCATCACTGGACTTGAAAATATGACTTCTTGCTGAAAGATGAGTTTTGAAGACCCAAGATTCTGCCAGTGTGCCACTTTGCCATGCACAAGTACATTGAACTGTGACTACTGCAAGGCACAACCACATGGAAATCAGATATCAATGACTTTAGGACACTGGCTAGCTAAGGCTGACAGGTTTGTTTGCAACCCTGGTTGTGAACCTCATCATAGACTAATGCACACTTGTAAGTGCTAGGCTGAGACCAGCCCTCAGGAGATGGCATCTGGCAGAGCTGCCCGCTCCTCCTGACCAGGTGAGCTGGCTGATGGTTTGAGACATGCTTCTCTGTTGTTCTGGGAAAAAGAACCACAGAATCACAGAAATGTTGGCTGCATGAGACTGCTGGAGCTCACCTAGTCTAATCTTCTGTCAGAACAGGATTACCGCAATCACCATACCATTAAATTAGCCTTATCTAGCTAAGTCATAAAAAGCCTCCAAGCAAGGAGCCACCATCACCTCTCTGGAGCATCTGGTGGAAAAGGCTAAGCTGAACATCTCCATCTGCCACATGTGCCTGTTGCCCCTTGCTAGGTCCCCTGACATGACCAAGAAGGCCATGGATTTGTCCTTTTTGTACCTGCTCTTCAAGCAGACCTGCTTTGGTTTTTCCCTTCACTGGGAAAAACAAGCCCAGCTCCTTCCACCTCTCTCTTGCTGCATTCTGCACTCCAGACACTGGACCATGGTGGCAGCCCTTAGCTGGATCTTTCCAGATTTTTCACATTCCCCTTGAGGCCGAAGTCCCAAAACTTCAGCTATGGATGCACCAGTGCTAGGAAAGGGAAGTGCATGGTGCCAGATGTTTGAGCCACAGCCTCGTGTTGTGGGCCAATGCATGGTGCAGACACCACTGTACCTCCATCCCTATTTCCACTGCTGACTGTCAAAAGGGACTAAACAGTTGATATAAACTAGGAGAAACAGTGGGTTTGGTTACAGCTACAGCTTTGGCTATGTATCTGTACTTGACTTTCTATGCTTACTCAGCAAATTAGACCAGGGCCCAACTTACATCCTCTTGTTCCTTGAGTTCGTCTTTCAGACTAAGACTTACCAAAACATAGTTTTATATGCTAATTTCCTCATAGTAAACCCCTTACTGTATGTCATTCATCGATACCAAGCGGTGTACATGTAAGAGCAGGCTAATATTCTGTGTATATTACCAACTTTATGAGTTAAAGAATTACAATGTGCTTGCTTTATTTAGGTGGTAAACTTTTTTAATGAGTCTGGAGGGTCCTTTACATAAAAGTAGTGACTCTAGCTTGGAATCTCTTTCCATGTTTATTAGAAATGTGTTTTACTTTACCGTGAAAAAAGCCAAGGAAACATGCAGCCCTAAAGTCTAATGAAGTAGTTACTCGTGCAGTCAAAGTTCATAAATTTTAAACACATTTAATTTATAAATTGAAAACATAGCTTGCACTGGCTTTTTCAAGATTATTGCTTGCCACAGGGGTTTTAGGATAGTTGCTGGGCTATGCATGTTACCTCTTTTCTTTCTAGGCCAAGACTAGATCTTCATGATTTGTTCACACTCGTGGGGTTTTTATTTTGTATGTTTGTGGGGTTTTTTTTAAATAAAAATCTTTTCAGAAAGGTATATCTTTAGAGTATTAAAAATCATAATCCATCCAGCAGTGTCAGCAGTCTCTTTGTTCTCAACTTAGAATTTGCTTTTGAGCTGACACTTTGAGAGCTCTTTCTCCTGATGAGAAGCCCTTTGTCCCTCTGGAGACCCATCTTCTCAGGTAATTGTGAAGAGCAGTCCCTGCAGTTGCAGTCTGAGCTGGGTTCCAATCTCACACCAATAAAACCTCAGTGCCAGTCTGGGTGAGGAGCCCAGCTGCCAGGAAAAGGGAATTTGGGGAAGTGGGGAAATGAGGATGCTGACTCTCCACTTTTGCCCTCTGCATTCCACAGGTTGCTCATCCATCCCTTGTGAGCGACTCTGGCCGCACAAGCTCCACCATGATTTGTCCTACTTGCAAAGCAGTCTCAGGTACAAAACATGCCATAGGGATGTCTGGCACAGAGCATTGCTCTACCTGCTTCAGGAGGAGATGAGAGGAGGGTTCCAGTCTTATGCCACGCTGGAATTTCCACCAGACATCCTCACTGGGCACCCTGCTTCGTGTCGGTGCCTCTGTGAAGTGAGCCAGCAGATAGCTGATGATTGCAGGATCACTATTTGTTGACTTAGAGTCACAGAAGGTCAGTTCTGGAGCTTCAGGTCACTTTACATGGATGTTACAGAAGTTACGATGTGCCTACAATAAGGGAAAACATCAAAGCCACAATACCTAGAATAGCCGTGTTGGTATTTAACTGTTGAATCTTTAGATTTAATTGTTGAATCTTTAGATTTCTATAGACAATTTCCCCAAGCTTCTTTTAGCAATATGGCAATGCAGACAAAGAATAAGGGGTAGCAGGGCTCACCCTCTCTTGTTTCCATGTCCCTAAAATGATCAGTTATACCCAAGCCACTTCAGAATGATATTTGTGTGTCACCTGGCCTCAAAATCCACTTGCCATGACATCCCTTGCCTGGATACCCTCCAAGTACCTGTCCCCACACTTACAAGGGCTGCTTCTGCATGGCTTATCATCCATGACTCCGTGCAACCCGATTCTCAGTCGAGCAGGGCTTCTGCAAAAGGCAGCTGTGAGATGATGCCCTCCCAGTGACTGATGCAAGTCCCTGCTTTGGCTCACCTTTTCTCTCATCTCTTTCCACCCTAAGTCCCACAGTCCCTGCATTGCTGCCTGGCTGTTGGCTCACACCAGGCCCAGCCAGCGTCGTGAACAGGGCCAGTAATTGGAAAGGGGAATTGCAAAGCACCAAAGCTTATCAACTGGCAGTGAGGGAGCATTCAGCAGCCACCTCAGGGGCCAGCCCAAGGCCCGGAGTGGGTTGGCAGCCTTTTGTTTGGCAGCATGGGGTGGACACGCACGGCTGCTCCGCTCCGATGGGGCACTGCTGAGGTTAAAGCAGGGTGGTGGCTCACTGGCTGGTGGAGCCTTCTCCTTCTGCTGGGGCTGCCGAGGCTGTGGAGTAGAGCAGTGCTGGAGCAGGGAACAGCCGTGGCACAGCACTCAAGGAGCTGGTGCTCACTGAGTGAGCATGACAGCCTCAGGCGCGGCTTCTTGGCCTCGGGAGTGCCACCAAGCACCATTACTATGCACAGAAGTAGCAGCTATTTCCTCGTGTATCTTTTACTCATTAACCAAAGCTTCTAAATATAGCCCCGACTAGCAGTAGCAAGAGAGGGTGGGTGCCCTCTGTGGTCGGGTCTTTGCTGTCTGCCTACCTGCAGCACCAGCACCTGATCTTCACTTTGTCAGGTGCCCTCTGTGCTCAGCCCTGGGACACACAGATAATTTACATCAAAGGTTTCCTGCTACACACAGGAAAAGCTTGCAGTCCCAGGAATGGAGCCAGCTTCTCCCATGCTCCTGCTAGCCCTCAGTGCCCTGTCCACTCCTCCCCTTCATTCCTGAATCAATTCCAAAATGACCAAAATATATCACTCTTCTCTGGGAGAAACCAGGCTCCTGGTGGAGCCAACATGGTTAAAACCCATGAGTTCAAACCCTGACTCCTTTTGCAGTTGTTTGCTGACTCATTACCTAGGATGGGTCTATTGGGAGCTCTCCATTCTTGGTAGGGTAGGATTGAATGATATTAGGCAGATAAAATGGAAACTATTGCCTTTGCTGGGAAACTTTCAGGATATATTGGGAATATCTGATATACTTGTATGATTAGGTTTCTGACTTCAGCCTTGGCTTGATGGCAGGTAGTAGAATCTCTGTACCTGCCAATTACTCACTGCCAGCCAATGCTTACCCCTTCACTCAGCAATTTATTCAAAAAAGTGGGAAGCTGGGGAAGAGGGAAGACATCTCATGTTCCTTTGTGGATTTTGGGCTACATCCCACCTGTAGCTTCTGCAGGAGTTTTATGTGTCCATTCCTTCTCCCAGTTCTGTAAGGATTGGAAAAGATGATCAAGAAAAACTAAACGCACTTTGTCTGACAAAGATAGAGGTTATGGATGTTTAAAGGTTTGTTGCTATATTCTAGGTAAAGGAATATTATTATGCTTTCTTGCAAGTTGAAATATGATGTCACTTGACAACTTAATGTTAATTTAAGTTTTTGTCCTTTCCTAACAAAATCGGTTTTACAATGCAGTAAAAATTCTAGGTAGTCTCCAAAACTCCTCAGAGCAGCCTACAATGCTTCTCCTTCATAATCATTCTATGTGAATTCCTCAGCTCATCTAGCTCAACATGATTTCCCTCGAGTAAATGGAAGACCATGCTTCTCTATGTCTTGAATTCCTTCTGTTATAGTATTTGAGGTAGGATAGCATTTTATAGAGAGAAAAAACCCCTTATAATTGGCACAATATGCTCAACAGAAGTAACCTGCCTTACCCACAGATCATTTTTCACAGTAGCTGGAAATCTAACTACCCATTTCTTCTCTTGGGAAAACATTGTGAGAATAAAAATATGTCAGTGAGCAAATATTTGGTGGGAAAGCCAAAGAAATCATGTTCTTTTGAGACAAAACTCTTTTTATTTACAGCTGAGTAGACAGAGATTAAGTTATAAGGAATCTGGGCTCCTTGCCAATTCATCCCCATCTGCTTGTCAGGAACAAATGCTTTGTTATTTGGCTCGGTGAGGGAGCAAAGAGCAGGAGAGAGGACAGTGGGCCATGGCCATGACCTCCCACAGGAGCTGCTCTTGCCTGGGACCTTCAGCATTAATACTCCATGCTAGTGACAGAGAGAAGTGGGCACCATTCAGGAAAAAAAAAATCTGGATAAAAAAGAAACTAATGAAGATGAATATGTGAGGCATAAGAAAAAAGGTGAGTGTGGCAAATTGAAAAAGTAAAGGAAAGGCATTTCCAGTGTCCCTGTGAGATCAAGGTGTGTTGTGTCACTGATAGGAGCCAAGAGACTTCTGGGGGCTCTGAGCAACTAAAAGAGTTTGTAGTGCCTGGAGCTATGTTGCTGTGTCATCAGTATTCTCTAAAAAATGTGAAAAATTAGAAGAGCAAGAACTATATACCTCTACCACAACAGCAATCTCAGCAATCCTATGAGGTTCAACAAGGAGACATTAGAAAGTTCTGCATGTGGGACAGAATAACCTCAAGCTGTGAAGTAACAGCTCTGCTGTAAAGGACCTGGGGGCTATGGTGGGTGACAAGAGGAGTATGAGACTAGAATGTGATCTTATTTCAAATAACTAACTGCAGATTGCATGATCAGAGTGCTGGGAGGAGGGTGGCCAGCAGATTGAACTGGGTATCTGCACAGCACTGGTAAGTCTGCAGGTGGAGTACAACATCCAGTTTTGGGAATCTTGTCTCAAGAGGGATGTGAAATAAACTGGAAAGGTCCAGCTAAGGGGTGCTATTATGGTCCAGTGTCTGGAGTGCAGATACAGCATGAAGGAGAGGGAGGGAGATGGGCTTGTTTTTCCCAGTGAAGGGGAGCCCAAATGGTGATGGAACAGCAGCCTATGTCTGCCTGAAAAGAAGGTAGAAAGATGACAGATCCAGATTCTTGGCGGTTTCAGAGAATGTAACAAGGGGCAACAGGCACACACAGCAGATGGGGAGGCTCAGGCTTGCTATTAGGAAAGCTTTCTTTACCAGATACTCCAGGGAAGTGGTGGCAGTTCCTGGAGAGTTTTTACAACTTGACTGGATAAAGGTGCAGCTAGCCTAACAGTGGTGGTAGTCCTGCTTTGAGGAGGGTCATCTTCAGGGTGCTGTCCAATCAACATTTCTACAATCTCATTTCTTAATGTAAAGAACCTATCAGTGTAGGTACTGCCTACTTCACTAGCACGGATGGAATTTTAGGAGAAGTTGCAAACACTACGTAGACAACTTGCTGCAATCCAAAAATGTCACCCAACCTGAATCAATGAGGCTGCATATTCAGCTGCATGTATTTTCCATTCAGCCAGATCACACAAATACAATTGTGTCCTTCATGAAGCTTTTCCCACTGCACCCAAGGTGCTGAGGCACAAGCAGACTCAGCTGTTGATTTTCTGTAATTGCTTCCAGATTCACCATTTTTGGCAGGCCAAGTCAGCACAGATTGCTCTTTCTTTTTTTTCTTGGCTTGCAAAACTCCTGAAGCACTCAACATGCTTCAGACACAAATATAGTACCAAGAGGTCTTTCAATCCATTTGAATCCATAGATTGCTGTGTCAAATGCATTATCAGCCTGCCAGACTACCACTCTGCACTTACTCATTTATATGAAGGAGGAACAGTATAGAAGCTGATCCTTGCTGAAACAGCGTTGTCAAGCATCCAACATGCAATATACTGGCCAGTGCACCCAGTTTCATTATCTGTGAACACAGCTGAAGCACCATGTAATGTCACAATAGGAATTACCCTTTCCACACTTCAATTTTCTATTCTTTTAATCTAGGAGTATAACTGTTCTGCATGTTGCAAAGTGCTATTTAGGAGACCATTGAAACTGCAAAAGAAAGCTGACTTGCAAAATTCTTGGTGTTGAGATTCTGGGTTGTGTTACTTGCCATTTTCTCTGCAGCACTGAGCTGTATTTCCTGCTCATCCAAAGCCAAGAATGGCAAACTAACATCTCTTTCTGAGCAGTGCCACATGACCTTTTCAGACCTACCCACCCTATAGGAGTGTTTAGAGATGATTTTCATTACAGGTATACTGAGATTTGCATTGTTAGTGAATTCACAGGTCAGGTGCGATTCTTTTCATTACAGCCTCTATTTCCTGCTCCTGCCTATTTGCACAGTGACCCATACCTCCTATGTTAAGTAAATCTCCCAGAGAATGCACTGTAATTTCCAGAGACAAAAGGTCACTGAGAGAGCCATCTTCATTTCACCAGAACTTCCCAAGCATTTATCTCTCTTTCCTATGTAAATAATACGCATGGATTTTTTCACAATCTGATCAACATTCTCCCCACCAATCATAAATTGAAGAGGCAGTTTTGCATTTATATGTATTTTACACAATCTTATTATCTTTGGTGAGATACAGAAGACATAAATCAGCATGTAATTCAAAATTTCCAGCATTCCTCTGGTTTACAATGAATTCATAATACAGAATAGCAGAGATAATGATTCCCCTACCTGATGTTCTACCTCAGTTTTGACATCCTAATCCCATTGATTGCTAATCTAATTAAGTTTTACACTAACCTCCATCCTGTTATTGACTGGGACATTATTTACAAAAAATTTTTAAAGCACATGATACTTTAAAAATTATCTCAGCAAAGAACTTATACAAAAATCTATGGGAGAACCTACCTCTCCTGATGCACTCTTTCCCCTGAAATACCCAAGCACTCCTAACACAGCACTTTGAAAAGGGCAATGAGGGCACCTAAGAAAGAAATTTATTTGCAAATGAGGCCACATAACCTTATTAAACCACTTTGTGTGCGGGAGCTGGCAAAACCACCTCTTGCAGTCTACCCAGTAGAAAAATGCACCTCTTGGTTGTTTCTAATCATTCAAATTTGGGTGCTTAGAGACCCCACCCCCTAAAATATAAAAGGGAATTCATTATGGGAGGAGTTGCAGTAGGTTTGCTTGGTTTTCTCCCTCACTTGGGAAAACAAAAAGCATCATGCAAAGGATCTTAATATTTTTGTCTGCTTAGGGCAGGTTTGTATTGACTGATCCAGCAAATCCTGTTCTGTTTACAGTCAGTCACATACCTTGTTAAGAAGGCAAAGGCATTTGCATGAAAATACAACAATAGATCTGTAATATTGTGCTAAGTTTTTAGTCTGAACATTATTTTGTTATTCTCAGAGGAAACAAAATTACTCCATTTTGTGCCACCTTCTCTCTCCACACCTTTCTTTCTGTTCTGTCTTCCACATACTTGGCTGATCCCTTGCCTCCTTTTTGCCCCACTCTGCAGTAGTTTAACAAAGACCACATCCCCCTAGTTTAGCCATCAGAGTGTTATATGGGACAGCAAGAGAAGCCTTCCTTGTACTGCCTGCCTGCAAGCCACCTTTTATACCATCTTTTTGTCTGTCAGGTCATCTTCCTAGGTGGTCACACTGGCCTCTCCCCATTCCTGCTGGGAGCCTCCTGCATCAGAGCAGTTTTTCATCCCATCTTCAGCGCCTCTTTTAGGAGCTGAGAGTTCTCCAGGGCTCCCTTTCCCATTAAAATTCCTTTCCACAAGACTGCATTCACCAATTCTTTGAGTGTGTTGAAGTCTACTGGTTTAAGTTCATTAGTCCACTGCTACTGCTCACTCCTCTCCTGAAACTCAAGAGCTCTGCTGATTTGTGGTCTTTTCCACTCAGATTACCTTCCTCAGCAACAGCCTCTCATCCAGTTTTCTCACATTAACCAGCAGCAAACCACAAGCCACCGGGTACAGCTGCACGTGCCTCATGTCACAAAAAGCTGCTCTTTATCCACAAAACTTCAGGGATGGGCTACACATTGTAATTGCCTCCTGAACGTGTATCTAGGACAGTTTCCAGTGCTGTGGGGTGTATCCTACAGGAGTTACAGGCATCACTTTCCTACATTCCCTGCTGCACACAGGGATCTGGTTCAAGGTATAAGCTCACTGCAGTTAAAGAAGGATGCTTGTGGCTCTGCAACCAGACTCCTTGTCTCCATGCAAGCAATTCCACTAGGAGCCAGGAATCATCAAACCAGAAAGGCTCTGGGCTATACCCCACTCCCAGTAAGCCCTAGGATGTAACTGACCGGAAAGAGATGAGTCTGAGAACTTCAAAATGTGTTGGCATCCCCATCCCTGAACCATTGCACTTCTTTCCCCAATAACAGGCAGTCAGATGTTCAGATGCAGATACTGATTTTGCAGTTCTCATCTTGGCTGCCAAATTTCTCTCTAAAGCCAAGGAAAGTGGCATCAGGAAACCAGCAACACTAAAGATCACACACATTGTCTTAAGAAAGGGCAACAAAAATCCTCAGCAAAATCCACAAAAAACCAAGGCATATAAATCTGAAATGCAGAATTCACAAAAACAAGAAAAAAGAATTTTTGCCTGGATTTCTCCCAGAAACAACCACAAAAATTCTCTGTTAGGGTGATGATCAAGTAAATTATCTTTTAGTTCTACCCACATCATCTTACGTGGTATTTTAAACATAATATTATTCACGATAATTTTTCACTTCTAATTGCAATGTCCTTTCACTTCTTTTACTTCTAAGTGCCAAGCTTACAAGAGCTAAGCAAAACTCCTTGCAGTGTCAAATTCTCCCCAATTTAAAGGGCTAGTTGCGCTGCATTACCATTTAACACACATCCTGCTTTTTGTGGTTCTCTGTCTTGCTTTTGCTTTTCTCCACTTACTGCTTTCTTTCCTTTCTCCACTTTCTATTTCAGGCTGTTAAGGAAAAAGCAGAGTCCAACTCCCACAATGAAATGCTTCACCCTCAGAGCCTGCTGAGAGTGAAATTGATAAAGGACAGCACCAGCCCAGGCAATTTCACTCACAGCGGGCACTTGCAGGTGAAGCAGTACCATAAAATGGAGCAAGGTTACTTCCCTGCTGCCTCCCAGCACAAGTCACCAGTTGATAGCTGCTTGTTTCATGACCTTTTCAGTCGCCTCCTGCCATGCACCGCTTGCTCTGACCCCAGTGTGAGAGGCAGGAATCAGCCATGTAGCCCAGTGTTTGCAGGCAGGAGCTGAGCCCAGGTAAGTGCTCCAAATGTTGAAAACTTGGCTGAAGGCTGGGCTGGCCTGGCCACAGGACTGCTCAGGCCACCTTCCCACCAAGGGGATCCTCAGGAGAATGTTTGTGGTCCCACCCACCCCTTCATGTAGCACAACAATCACACAGAACTGGCACCACTGCAACTGCCCAACAGGACAAAGGCAACTCAGAGATGTTTCTGTAACATCCCTGTAGGGTACCAGCCTGATGCCTGATGTCATTTAAGACAACTTATACATCATTTTAGCTGCTGGTTCCCATGGATCTATTTCAACACAGGTTTTGATCCCAGGGGGTATCACTGTCACTGCTACTCCAGCATTGCTTTGCCCCAGTCCTGCTTTCTTCACTGTTTGAAAATCTTGTGTATTAAAGAACCATTTTAGTCAGCTCAGGGTTTTGTTTCTTTATTATTATTTGATAGGAACGTTCCTCAGAGCCTGACAAATACCAGGGCTGATGTTTTTCCCAAGACAGGTCAGTGTAAGGAGTAGTCATAAGAGAATTGTGGTGATGCAAAGTGGGGAAACTTGCCTCTGCCATCTACCCCTTTTTTCAATACTAGGCGATGAAATAGGGGATGAAACTCAGACTCTCCAGATTTGGAAAAAACAAATAAACAAACAAAATTTTCGTATGTAATTCATCGTGTATTTTACAAGGTAATTCCACTATTTTATACCCAAAACCAAAATACTTTGAAATCTAAAAAAGCTTAAGTCTTTCAGAAGAACAGTCATAGTTTACTTAGATCACATGGATAAAGCAAGCTTAAAAGTTACAACAGATCATCTTTCTCATACTTCAGGGCATAAAATTCCAGGAACAGAAGGGATTATTGAGAAACTCCCTCTCTAAACAGTACTTCTTATGGAGTGCTTCTTATGGAGTCCTTGTTAGAGTCTTGAATACCAGGCAGTGCCAGACATGTGGCAAAGCAATTCCTGCAGCACTGGTGGGGGGAAATCATTGCTACAAATATTCTTTCTATAAATACCCATCATACCATTTACAAAATTCAAGGACTGAAATTAAGACCTAAGGAGCACAGTGCAAACTTAATGTACTTGAATACCCAGCTCCTAATTTGGAACATAATTCTCAATTGAAATTAGTGGTAATATAGGAGTCTCAGAAGGATTTAACTGCCTCAATGCCTTCATGTCTAGATTTCCAGTAGATGCATCTCAAATCAGCTCTGCAGCCTTCACTGTGCTGTTCCGGAAGGCTTCTCATAATCTGAAGAGCATAATTCACCACGAGGAACTGGCCTTGGGTAAAGACCTTTATCTATGACTGTGGCTGATTACAAGTGTGATTATTGTCATGCCACGGAAGGATACAGGGCAAGGACAGAACACTTCAGAAATGTGACCACAGATTAACTGCTAATAAGCAGATGGTCTCTGTTTGTTCCCATTTATGAGCTACAAACAGATTATAGTATTTTTTAAAAATTCTTTTTCCTGAAAGATCTAGTTTAACTCTTGTCAAAGATCCTAAGCAGTCTCTTCTTGGAGGAAAAAAAATCTACAGCAAATTCTTCTTTTCCCAGTTGATAGAAATCAGTGACCACTAAGAGTGATTGAAAACTTAAATAAGCCTATGCATTTAAGCTGACAGTAAAACTATTACTTGACCGTGCTCACTGCTGAACAGGTAACCAGCTCAACTGATTTGGGGGTCACAGAGCCATAAAAAGAAAGCATTTCCCATTGTTTTATCCACAAACATTACAGTATAAGGGTTTGTTTCTTTGCAGTCTCTGTAATTCATACTGATGTAAACGACATTATATTTTTACACACTAATTGGTGCAGCCTGAACCAGACCCGCTCCAAACACAGGAGATGTGAGCCAGGCAGGCAGCAATGTTCCCACACTTCCTTTAGTGCCGGTTTAAAACTCACCAGGGATCTCACAGAAACCTTACCAAGAGCAACAGCTGAAGCGAGTTATAAACGTAGCTGCTCCCAAGGCCCAAGAGTGTGCAGGCTGCTCTGGCTGGTGCCACGTGTCCCCTCTCCCTCCTGGAGGAGCCTGGCTGGTGTTTGCTGCAAGGCATCACCACATCCCTCTTGGCACACTCATTTCTCCTAAGGCTCTGTCCCGTTGTTCAGGCAAAGGAGTCAGCTGAGCTGAATTTAGCTTTAAATATACTGTAATTGTCTCAGTGTTTTCTTTTCAGATGTAATTCATTAGCTGTTTTTACCTGACAGAGCTCTTTGCCTATTTTATTCAGTCAGTCCTTTTTCCTTTTTAACTTAGAGTGTCAGGCATTGGACTATTTGCATATTTCTAGTGCCCCGTGCAACAGAGGGAAAAAGAACATAGGCCTCCATACCATACCAAAAGCCTGAAAGGATTTATGTTAAATATTAATTTGAAGTTGGCCATAAAATCACAGGAAGTGCTAAATCTAATGCCTGAACAAAGATTAAAAAAAAAAAAAGTGCCACAAAACCAGACTTGCAAGTCATAAAAGCCAAACAAAATCAGCCATGGCACAACCAGATGAGTTTCTACACACCTTGTGACTACTTAGAACACTGCCTTGTTTACTTAGGTAATGATGTGGCTTCTGTATGAAAGGACACGTTTTTCCTGAGAGTCTGTGGCTGTACTTGGACCTGAAGGAGAAGCACACCTTGCATGCCACCAAGCCCTGATGAAGTCTTCACCATTACTTCTCATTTTATAGAAAAATGGCCAACCTACCAGTGGAGGGGCTCCTTAACAGCAGAGGATTTCCCCCCAAAAATGAACAACAAATATGAAATTTGTCATTGTTAGTGCTGGTTGCCTCAGGAGAGAAAAAGAATGCACTTATTTACAACACTCTGTGTTTTAGTTGTAGAGGAGCTTTGGGTTCCAGGCTGCAAACAGCTCGTTTGTATTTAAAAAAAAAAAAAAAAAAAAAAAGGAAAAAGAAAAAGAAGCTGAAACGACAATTAGCAGCAAAATGGACGTTAGTTGTACACAGATAGCACTCTAAATGTTATGCAACATTGCATTATTTTGTCCATCTGGTACTAAAACTGGAACAGAATTGTAACCTGTAGTGGGGGAAACAACTGTTCCCACTGCTTACACCTGCAGCAGTGAGGACTATTTGTCTGTTCCACAGCAAGTGGAACAGCCTCACAGCTTGGCTGCTAAGGTGCTCAGGCAAAGGAAGTAATATGCTAGGAGAAGGCATTAGACACTGAGCTATAGGATATGAAGGAATTTTGGGATTTTGTTTCTGCAACGAAGAACTAAACTGTGAGAACTATGAATACTCAGATGAAGAAGGCTTCCCTTGGAGCCCAGACATCAGCAGCAAAATGTGAGAACCACCAGAAGAACAGCAAAAGTTATTCACAATACTTTCTGTTAAAAAGAAGTGATAGCACTTTTCAAGGAGTGACACTTATGTCCTCCGAAGTTTCCAACTGCTCTGTATTCTTATCTTTGTATTTTCTTATGACAATAATTTCCCAGGACAAAAACCAGAATGCCCTTTTTGCATTGTCTTCTGTTGGTTCATTAGTCTCTGAAACAGTATTTTTTCCTGCATTTTATTTCACAGTCTTGTATAACCTTGAAATTGCTGATGATAAAATCTATGATACTTGTTCTTCCAGTCAGCACTAAAACCACACCTCATGAACTGTAACCTATGGCTATAAAACTCGTAGCAGGAAAATTCAAGAAGAGACATTATCAAGCAAGTTCCCACTGAATTTCTCATTAAATTAGAGAGGATGGAGTTTGCCCAGCTTCAAATTGGATCTTCAAGGACCATGACCACTCCTGAGATTGTAACCCGTGGTTATAGTTGCTCCAAAATAACACAGCCTAAAAACTGTTTTTCCACATCACCTTTGCAGAGCAGTGAGGAGGGAGCATCATAGCATATGGCACCACATCCACAGAAATGCTGTTTGGACCAACTGACAGAGCACTCCTTAAAATAGCTCTGAGTCAGCAGGTTTTGCAGTCACGAAGACAGAGCAAGAGGAGAGATCTAAGCAGATCACAAAGCATTTATTCACACACCGCAACTCCTACTCATGGCGCAGCTTTTGGAGTGTTCTCAAGGAAGAGGAGGATTAGATGGGCAAAAGCTTTTAAATATTCTCTCATGCAAAGGAATGGAATTAGGCCCACAAAAGTAATTTGCTTGGAATATTAACCTGGGAAATGGGAGATACGTTTGAACTCCCTTGTGGCAGAAAAGAAACTGAACTTGGGTCAATTTACAACCTGATTATCCTAACCATGAGTAATTTTAAATAAAAAGAGGGAACTGGGATTTCTTCTCCAGCTGTGCTTGTCATAAGGCTTGATCTTATAATTCTGCTCTTAGGATATGTACAGGATGAGACAAGCAGGAATTGGAATGAGAAAGGTAGATGAACAACTTACATTTTAAATATATGGAGAGTTCAAAAATATCTAATGTATATGCTATAAATTAACATGTATTCATCTCACTTGAAGAATGGTTTGTGTAATGTTGAAAATTCATAAAAATTTATTGAAATAACCTTGCCTAAGGACTATATTATGTGCTCTAGGTGCTTTGATGCTCAATGCTGTATCTGGTCAGATGCTGTGTGAATTGACCCACCTGAAGCTTCACTCTGCCCTAGATAGGTTGGATACTGTAGGATTGTGTGAGCAACAGGTGTGTCCCCCGAGCCCTGTAATAAATAGCAGAAATGAAATAAAAGATGTTGGGAGAACCAAGGCAATTAGGGGAAATGCTGCAGCATTTACAAAAATAGTTTTTCATGAGAGGGTGTCGTTTGGAGTTTCTGAAGCTGCACAAACCCAAACTGATGGAATGCTTTAGGAAGTAGGGAAAGGTAAAATGATAATCTGAGCAGTATCCTCTCCTACATTATTAAAACAGACCTTTTATGTCTGCCCCTCTTATAGGGTGGGGGGTTTTGGTGGGGATTTTTTTCGGTAGATTTCTGTCAGTGCTATATGACAGCAGCCATCAGTGATGTCGAGAGAGTGGGGACACGAATTGTTCTGAACACTCAGCTGCAATGGACAGCCAGCACAGCCAACATCTGTGTGTCTGTCTGTCTGCCTGCCTGCCTCCTCCCCAGCTCCACTCAGCCAGCAGTATGTCTCACCCCGAGAATTCGGTTTGAAAACCGTGAAGAGTTGTCTACCCGTGAGAATTAAAGAACCGAAAACCCATGAGAATTAAAAAGACCAAAACCAGACAGAGATGTTGCTTGCTCTGGGTTCTGGTATGGGCAGTACCATGGTCACACGACACCTGAGTCTGGAGGCCATCCTGCCTCTTTGACCACCCAGCCTCCAGGGGTGACTGCTCCCTGCCTAGCTGTGTTGGTCATTAATTCCCCACAAGAATTATGGGGAAGTCCCATGGGAAGAGAAGTGAGGAATAAAGACTGGATTTTCTATTTTAAAGAGATTATATTTTGCATATATTTCCTGGGTTATAATCCCAGGAATGGTCATGGTCCTTGAGATCCAACTTGCGTGAAATTTTTCATATTTTTGTAAAAAAAAGGCTCACTCTCCCCCTCCCTTTTCCAATGACAGCCATATTCTGCTGCATCCAGAAGAAGCTCCTGTTTTGTTTCAGTGCTTTGAAATGATATTCTAATAACCCCTTCCTCACTTAGGAACTGTTGAACTGAAAACTACTGGGAATTCAAGGGTGCTGGTAAGAGGGGCTGGGCATGGCAGCTCCCTCCTCCCAGTGAAACTCTTGAGAATTAAGAAAAATCAGCAAAAAAACCCACCCCAGACAAAATTTATTTTAAAAAAGGATATAATTTATTTTTAAAAATCCAAGAATTATTTTTAAAAAAGCAAGGACTGCAGGACAGGCACGAAGCCAGTGCAGCCTGATGGGGAACACTGGAGCCAGGCTTTGCTGCGAATGACTGCCCGGGTGCGGGGTTCCCAAACGGCAGCTGAACATCATTCCCATCTATCACCTGTGGACATTCACAGGATCACTGAATGGGAAAGGCTGGAAGGAACCACAGTGGCACACCTGGTCCAACCTCCCTGCTCAGGCAGGGTCATCCCAGAGCACACGGCACAGGGTTTTGTGCTCAGATGGTTCTTGGGTATCTCCAGTGAGGGAGACTCCACAGCCTCTCTGGTCAGTCTGTTCCAGAGCTCAGTCACTCGCACAGTAAAGAAATTCATCCCCGTGCTCAGGTGGAACTTCCTGTGCATCAGTCTCTGCCCATTGCCTCTCGTCCTATTGCTCGGCACCGCCGAGCACAGCCTGGCTGCATCCTTTCGGCACCATCGCTTCAACACTGATAAACATCGATGAGGTCCCCTCTCAGCCGTCTCTTCCCGAGGCTGAACAGGCCCAGCTCTCTTAGCCTGTCCTGGTAAGAGAGATGTTCCGGTTCCTTGGTCACATTTGTCACCCTTCGCTGGACCCACTCCGGCAGCTCCCGCCTCTCTGGCGCTGAGGGGCCCAGACCGGGACACGGCACCCGGGCAGACACCCCGGAAGCGAACGCGCGCGCCGGCCCCGCCCCCCCGGCGGCGCTCGGTCAGGCGGCCCCGCGTGCGGCGGGTGACGACGTGTCGCGCGCGCGCGCGAGCGGGCAGCCGGAAGCGGCGCAGCCGCGTCAGGGCGGGCGCGGGGGGCGAGAGACGGAGCCGCGACCCCGCTGCCGCCCAGCGACCTCCGGCCCCGCCGGCCCCAGCCCCACCGTCCGACATGGCTCTGCCGCGGCTCCTCCTCATCGCTGCCGCGCTGGCGGCGGCCGCCGCGCCCGCCGCCGCCTTCTACCTGCCGGGCCTGGCGCCCGTCAACTTCTGCGAGGCCGGCAAGGAGAAGCCCGAGTGCAAGGTGAGCCCGGGGGGCGCTGAGAGGGAGGGCCCCGAGGCCGCCCGGGTGCGGCGCGGCCTGGGTGTTGTCCCCCTGCCGCGGGGGCTGTGTAGCGGGGTTTGTCCGGAGGGTTTGGAGCCGCCTCGCTGTGCCATACCGACGCTGTGCCGTACCGGCGGAGCGGGGGCTGTGGCTGCAGGGACTCGGAGCGTGGTTCGGTTCCCGCTGTGCGCAAGTTGCTCACAGAATGGTTAGGGTTGGAAATGACCCCTGGGGATCATCTGGTCTAACTCCCCTGCCGAGGCTGGGTCGCCGAGAGTAGGTGACACGGGAACGCGTGTGAATGTCTCCAGAGGGAGGGACTCCGTGACCCTCTGGCAGCCTGTTCCAGTGCTCTGCCACCCTCAGTGTAAAGAAGTTCCTCCTGGTGTTGAGGCGTAACTTCTCGTGTTTTAGTTTATGGCCGTTTCTTCTTGAAAAGGAAATGGATGAGACAGAGGACCCAGGGGAATGGCAGAGGTGTGCTTGCCTCGCTCAGCTCTGGCCTGGCTGGGAAGTGACCACGATCCCTCCGAGGGAAGGACAGAGCTGTCGGCTCATCCTGTGAGTTAAGGCCACGTAGAAGTAGGAAGCTCCGGCCGGTTATCTCTTGGGCCCTTTCAAATCCCTGCAGGAAAGCTGCAGCAAGTAAGGATGGCAGTGACAGGTCATGCAGAGGGGTGTGTGTGTGATTCTTGGCAGGAGCGAGCAGCTGGTGGCTGGAGCAGATATCAAAGTCAGCATCCAGTAACACTTTCCTTGCTGTGTCTTCCGGGCTGCAGGAACCTGAAGTGTAGGGGCTTCTAGTCCCCAGAGTGTCAAGTGAAGCTTAAACTTACCTTCATGCCTGCAGAAGTGACGAGCAAAGTTTGCATAACCAAATAACTCATTTGGAAGGATATTGGTGGGGAGCATTAATGTAAATCTCCTCTGATGAAAAATCATCTTTGCTCCTTTGGGGCATCTTTTGAAGTTGTTTCCTGCTGCTGTGATGGAAACTACAGCAGATTATGCTTTAATACTCGAATGAGAAAGTTCAAGAGCAATTAGTTATATGATCCATGGTCTTACTACTGTAGAAAGTGGCTGTCTTGCACTTTCTGAGCTCTCAGCTTCTGCATTACTTGAAACACTGGTTCATAATTCTTCAGAATGAGAGCCTGCTTAGACTGTATGCTTTTGGTAAATGCCATGTGCTGACTTTATCCTTCTGCTGTCCTGAATCAGCAGAGCTGGGAATAAGCCAAGCACATAATGAAGGCACTTTGGTTGTAGGAGAAAAATACACTGTGGACATTCTTTTATAGGACCACAGAAATGGTGTTTGGAAGTGGCCTCAGCAGGTCACATACTGCAGTCTCATGCCAACAGCATGAGAGGACAGAAAGCACTGTTGTTGTCAACACTAGATCAACTTAGCTCTACCCTTGTCTAAGCAAGCTTTGGAAGCATCCAAGCATCCATCTCCTCCCTGGGAGGAGTGACCTGTTATAATGCTGCACCACCCTCTAAGGAATGGGATTTTTTCAAATACAGACTAAAGCTTTCAAGCTGCAGTTTGTGTTTTTTCACAATATCTCTGAAAAACATTGCTCTGTTTGGATTATTCCTGTTTTAGGCTTGTAGAAGAAAGATTTATTTTTTTAAGTCAGGTGGGCCATGTAGCCTACTATGTTTTGTAACCAGCCTGAGACACTTATGGGGTGATCTTTCTCTGATGTCTCTGTGTTTTTATTCCTCATATAACAAATACAAGATGTTTGTCTTCTGAGAATTTATCATTTAATAAATGTGAAGTGAGGTACTTGGGTAATGTAAAGCAGCAGGCAGCTGAACACCTCAACTGCTGTAGTAGTGCAAAAATTCTTTCTGCAATTAGGCACCTCTTATCAATTTCCATATTAGATATAGGCGTATGGAGAAGTCTAAAGCACTCTTCACATCCAATTCTCTCCTGTAGTCTGCATCTGAATGTACCCTGGTCCCTGGGAAGGAGAAACAACATATGATCAGATTATTGCTGTATCATATTTATGTAAGTGGATAAAATGAGGCTTCCTTAGACAGGTTTTGCTTTTTACATTGCTCACAGATTTCTTGCAATTATCACTGTTAATTGCAGTCTCAGTATTAGTGAATTTTCCTCTGCCTGAGGATTTTGATCCACATGCCAGATCTCAATACCTACTATTTGTCTATTATGATCCCTGTGATCTCCTGTCCTGTGTTGGTGAGATGGGATGAGACATTAAGGGGGTTTGTAGCTAAAAGCAGTGAGACCCATGACTTTTCCTCTTTCTCCAAGTTTCCTGCTAATCTGCTTGGGCAAACTCAGTTTGGCTGCTTCTTCTGGTGTTGGTTGGAATATAATCAGAAATGGAATAGGATCTATGCAGACTTAAATAGTAATTCTTGCCTGAAGATTAAGAATCCTTACTCCGTTTTAAAAAATACTGATTGCTCCAAAAAGGGTTTGATGTTGTATGGGAAATGGTTTATCAAATATGATGATCTGCAGTAATGCATACAATTCTTAGGAAAAATTGCAGCATTCGTGTAAATCTCCTCTGATGAAAAGTAGCTAATTTAAGGCCGTGGTTCTGTGGCCAGCTGAGGCAGTCTAAATCCCTGCCACTGAGAGTGAGAGATTTCATTCCTGTCTTCCCCTGGGCAATGTGTTCCTGTCCTCTGCATTGACTCAGCTGTGTTACACCTTGTTTTTTGAGCTTAACATGGCAGGAAACTATCCAACCTTTTGCCAGTCTAGTTTCCTACTGTGTTAGGGAGTTGAAGTGGCTTACAGAATTATGGCAAGCGTGCACTACCCAGAGGTGAGCAGCAGGTCTGCATGGCTTAGGGCAGGGGAAAGATGAGCCTCAAGGTGTGTCTTCACTTAGTGGGTCATGCTAACAGCACACAGAACTTCCTGTGTCTCCCAGGACTGCATCCTGTCTTGCACATGGAAACTAAAGTATATGAGTAAAACACAGTACCCAACTGAAGTATCTGAGCTACAGATACATGTGAACATTTCCATCTTTTCTTTTCCTCCAGAATTTCTTGGTTTGGCTAAACTTGAGTGAATTTTCATAGGGAGGAAATGCTCTTCTGTTGGTAAGAAAATAGATGGCTTGCTGTTGAAAGAGAGAGGGCTTGGTCTTGAGGGCATTCACCTTTGTTTTGCTCTTCAGCTCCTGTCTGATTACACAGAAAGACAGCTCAATTTGTGTTGTGGTTTAACCCTAGCTGGCAACTAAGAACCACACAGCTGCTTGTTCCCTGCTGACCCCAGTGAGATGGTGAGGAGAGCTGGGGAAAGAAGTAACTTGTGGGTTGAAATAAGAACAGTTTAATTGAAATAAAGTAAATATACTCATACTACTAATTATAGTAACAATAATAATTTTAATGAAAAGGAGAGAGGGGGGGAATAAAACCCAGGCAAAACAAGTTGCAGAATACAATAGGTCACCACCCCACTAATGGATACCCAGCCCATCCCAGAGCAGTGATTGTCCCCTTCCAGCCAAATCTCCCAGTTTATACACTGAGTGTAGCATTCCACGGTATGGAGTGACCCGTTGGCCAGTTTAGGTCAACTTCTCCTGGCCATGCTACCTCCCAGCTTCCCTCTGTGCTGCCAGAGCATGGGAGACTGAAAAGTCCTTGACTCAGGGTAAGCACTACTTAGCCACAACTAAAACTTCAGTGTGTTATCAACATTATTCGCTCATTGAATACAAAACACAACACTGTACCAGCTACTAGGAAGAAAATTCTATCTCAGCCGAAGTGAGGACAGCCTGCTGTGATACTAAGAACTGCTCTTTGAAATTTTTTTGGATAAGCCTTTTGCTTTTTAAGCCTGTTGGATTGGTTTACTGTGCAAGCAGATAACTGCCAAAAGCAGTGTAAGGCAAATGATTAAAATTTATTGGAACTGCAAGACTAGAATAAGGAAAGGGTTTTTGAGACTAAGAGGGAAGAGTGAGAGACCTCTCCCTTTCCATAGAAGCAGGCTAGCCCATCTGTAATTAATGTATATAGACCAAACTAGTCTGAAACCATAGTAGACTGAATTTCACGTTCTTACTCAAGAGTTGATAAGAGTTACTGAAAAACTTTTATAGGAAGGTAGATGGGCATCCTTGCCTTCTCTTTGAAAAGAGATTGTTCAAACCTAAAATGTTGTATCAGTCTGAATACATTGTTGAAATTCTCATAGTTCAGTCCTTAGTTACTACACGGGTTAAATTGTGGAGCATCTTAATTACAAGGAGAAGTACTGGTTTCATCTGCGCTTTTCTTCATGTTCTTTTAAGACTTTTATTACGCAAAAGTTGTGGTGATGACTAATACGACTCTAACTTGGTACATTAAACTCAAACACTGGCAACTGTGCTAAGGATATTACTTTTGTGCATGATTTCCTGCTATCTTGTAGTTGGAGTGGTTATGTTAGCCTTTAAGTGTTTTTGTCATGTGGTCGCTGCTTTTGTAATGGTTAGATAGTGCTTTACTTATGCTTCCAGTGGATATAGTTCATTACACATTAAGATGTACAATTATACAAATCTTATATTTTCAGCTTTCCTTAACCTTATTCAAACAAATCTATTTTATAAATCCATGGGAATTGAAGAAGTGCTTTAATTATAACTGCCGATTATCTCTGCTCTTTCAGTCTGGAATCGAGCTGTTTGTGAACAGACTTGACTCAGTTGAGTCTGTCCTCCCCTATGAATACACTGCGTGAGTATATTATATTGTTTGTGCCATTTTAATTGTCAGTTTTTCCAAAAAGATGGATTTAATTTACCTAAAAGTATTGTCTACATCTTGTTACAGCAATGCGCCACTGAGGCATGGCTATTTATTTTACTGACATAAGTTTACAAATACAGAATTTTGAATGAGCAGATGGATGCCTACATTGCTTCCTTTGTCTCAGTTGTCTTTGCTCATACTTTAGTGCATGGATTTATAGGCCCCCATGCAGATTGAATCCCTGTTGTAATGTAACTTAAGGTTAAAATATGTGGGTATAAATATATACTTTACTGCATTAGTTGTCACTGTAGATCAAAGTGTTACCTCTGTCTTTAGTAGCCGATGCCAGATGAGTTAAAGTGGTAATGAGGTGCGAACATCCCATCAATTATGTTAATGAGGTGTTAAATGTTTTCTTTGTACACATCATAGGAGTGCACAAAATGTATCAGTGCCTGGTACAACTATGTAGTTTCTGCTATAAAGAATATTTTGAAAGTTAATATTGAAGAGCTTAAGCACCAATTACGTCTACACTTTAAAGAACACAAATGTGATATATTTTAAAATAGACTTTAAAAGGAAAAACGTGGAGGATGTGCTGTTAAATGTATTGGTGTATAAAACTGTAATAACCTGTTTAATAGTGTTTGTTGTAAGGGAGCTGTCTCTGTCTGTGTTATTTTATTGTTTAGTTTAGTTTAATTTAGTTTCCCTCAAATTCCAGAATCTGGCCTTGCATGCTTTTTTCTCAGAATCGTTATTAAACTCTAGATGAAGAATTAATTCTTGTCTAAAATCCCTGCTCAAATAGGAAACTTCTAATTACTCAGAGAAACTTACATTACAATGTTCTGATGAAGAGATTTGATTGTTGGTTCTGCTTTGTCTGGTTTATTTCCAAACCAGGATAGTGATTTTCACATTCACAGGTTATATAAAGAAACCGTTGTCTAGAGGGAAAGCTGTGTAGTTCCTTTACTTTTGATGAACATGTTGATTTGGGAACATTATTTGCAGCTGAGAATATTTTATTCATTTTTGTATCTTTTCTCTAATTTAGGTTTGATTTTTGTCAAGCGGAAGGAAAGAAGCGTCCATCTGAAAATCTTGGCCAAGTCTTGTTCGGAGAGAGGATAGAACCATCTCCTTACAGGGTTTGTTCTCTGACAGGGAGTGTTCGGTGATGTGTGCATTCAAATGTAACCAAAGGAGATCAGAATCTTGAAGATGATTTTCACAAGGGTTTTATCTGAGAAAGCTTTAGCATCTGAAATTTCACACGATAGAAATCTGTCAGTTTAACCTAATTGTAACTGTCTGCTTTGCATTGTGGAGCTGTAGCCTGAAATGCTGTGCAGGTTGTCTTCTCTCCTTGGGATCTGAAAAAACCTGATTATTGCTGCTCAGCACTCTTGTTTCTTGGAACCAGATCTGAAAATATTGCAGCCATAAAACAGAAGAATTATAAATGGTGTTAGCTTGCTAGTCTTTTCTGGTGACTGAAGCTCTCACATTCTCTTCTACAGAGGTAGTAGGAGAGAAAGTTATCAATTGAAGCTGCCTTTGACAGCATGGGTGTTGTGAGGTCAAATGACTTATCTGGTAAATCATGACAGAAAATATGTTTTAGTCAGTAATGAGCTCTGCTGTAGGGCTCCTACAATGAGCACAGGAAGGGTTTATAGCACACACCAATATAAAAACCTCCTCTGGAGGGTTAATGTAACTAGTCTCAGTAATTTAAGTGTTTTCATTATAATAGTGTAAGCAATGAAGTATATAGGAGAAATTGTTATATATTGAAATACGGCAGTTTGTTACCACTTTTTGCTCATGAGTCTTTCATTTTTCTTAGTTCACATTCAACAAGAGGGAGACATGTAAATCTGTTTGTACAAAAACATATGATACCACAAAGCCAGAGGATAAACAGAAATTAGACTTTTTGAAAAAAAGTATGCTACTGAATTATCAACATCACTGGTAAGTTGGTTTAAAAATTCATAGATTGGTTAATGTAGTATGTTGGTGATAATTTAGTTTATACTTTTGTATTTGCAAGTTAATACAGATGGAACACTAGATATGTGCACTTAATTTTTCCCCTTGTGTTTTTGCAAAAAATGTTACATTGTTTGTTGTCTTCATAAAAAAAAATTCTTCACTTGAAGGATAAGCACTAGAAGCAATGGAAATGAATCTGTTTCTAAACACAAAGCTTTGTGCTTACTGTAAAATACTGCTGCTTTTTTTCACCTGTAAATGTAGAAGTTAGTCCTGCCTTAGCTTGAGAAGAGTCTTACAGCACCTTTATTCTGTTGGTATGTTGTCTTTGTTTTCCTTGAGAGCTCTTGCACTCACCTTTAAATGCTGTGTCCAGGAGACAGGATCAACAGTTCTGAAAGACTTGGATGCAGTGTTTGTTTCTTGTCTATGAATGTGGAAAGGAAAGGTGGCCAATGAAAACTAATTAATGAAATAATTTTGTGGAATGCATAAATGCTTTTCCTATTCTCTGAGCCTCTCTGTAACCATCTGAATGAACTTGGAGCATGCTGGGGCTCTGTTTCAGCTCAGACATTGAATCCTCGTCCACTGGACATTAAGAGTGGGGCAAGGCTGAATGTGTGTGCTGAATCTCAGGCAGATTTTCAGTTTCCAGACACTGCACTCACATCTAAGAGATGTGAAATGTTTATCAGCAGGCTCAGTCTTGACACTGGAAATACCCAACTGTGTTATTAGTGTTTATTTAGTGCTGAACGTGTTGGCATGCTCTGCCAACAGCAGCTTTCAGGTGCAAGAATAGAAGGAACAACTTGGGCATGAGTTCCTGAAGCATGTCTTTGCAAGGAATGCATGAGCGTCATTAACTGATGTCACTCACAGGTATGCCCTAATTCCAAATATGGGCCTCCTGCTTTATAGGAACAAATGTGTTGGTCTTCATCTAACTGGGTTTAAACTTTTTTGGTATTTTAGTAAAAATGCAGATTAAATGTTGCCACTGTCATTAACTGTTTTTCTGTAATGTCACATTCCATTCCTTCAATTTTGAAACAGATGGAAAGGCAACAAGTGCATTTTCTACTGCTTTCAGGAGCTGATATGGGATATCCTTTTGTGAGGATAATGTGTGGTTCACTGCTGTAAATATTTCTGGGAACCTCTTGAAAATGAATGTAGTAGGAATTTGATAGGTTACATCAGAAGGGTTCACAGGCAATAGTCATATTAGTTCAGGTAGGTGAACAAGGAATCCATAAAGAAACTCTGAAATGTACAGCTACTTTTTCAGGGATTTGAAGTGTATATGCCTAATAGTAAAATAAGTGGAACTTCAAACATGCTGGACTTGATTATATTCCTCCTAAATACTGCATATGTTTGTAATATTTGCACCACTTTGAGTTTCTGTAATGTATTTGAGTCTGGCATAAAAGACTCAGCTATAAAAGGTTGTGTATGTTTTGGTGTGTAAGTTAAAAATAGCTTCCCAAGGCTACGAGGCCTGAAAGAAATTAATTTTTTTTTTTAGGAAAGCCCATAACAAGCTTATAGAAGCTGAAACATAACTGTGTAAAACTAATCATACAAAAAAGTACTTCCAACTGGTTTGGGTTTTTTTCCCTGTAGATTAAATTGTTTAAAAAATATACTTAGTATATTCAAGTATATTTTTTTTAACCAGTGCAGCTAACTTAATAGGACTGTTGAGGTTTAAGTAAGATATAATTCTGTTTTTCAGTGTGAAAATTTCCCTTGAAATTTAGGTTATTTATTAGTTCTTTTAACGGCATTTTAACTTTTTTTTTGCTCTGCCCACTGCCCTCAAACTTCAGAACCAGTGAAAAATCCCTGGTTATGTCTGTTAGTCCTCCTTAGCCACAGCTTCACAAAGTGGCAGTGGCTGGATTTTATGATTAATGATGGATGCTCCAGGAGTATGGTACAGAGGTATGTTGTACAGGGATTAACAAGGTAGCATAAGTGAAGATTCAGTAGAGGGTTATTATCCAGCTTCAATTTATCATGAAATTCCTGGGGAACACAGATGGTGCAAAGTACTTTTAAGGTTTCAAAAGCCACTTAATAAGATTAAGAACTGACATACTGAATTGGACTCAACAGCTATACTGATATCTTGGCTGACAATGTTCATCACCAGATGTTCTTGAGAGACATATAAGAACACTGTTGAATAGCGTATTTGCTCCACATGTATAATCTCTTCAAGTCATTTTAAATTTGAAGATTAGCTGTGAAAAATGATTTGCTACTTAAACTATCAATTTGTTCCGGCATTGCTGCTTGAAGGCAGCTCAGTATGTCTTTGCTGCATAGATGCAAAGGAGAGCCTTTATCCAAACCAAACTTAACTGAAGTATGTTAATACTGCCTTGATTTGATTAGGAGATGAAAACACTAACAAAAGTGAGCAATCTCTCTAGCATATGTTAGGGAGATCACATTTCAAATATACAAGCACAGAATGGTTTACGTTGGAAAAGACCTCTAATATCATTGAGTCCAAAGGTCTGGTGGATTGACCCTGGCTGCTGGACACTAGGTGCTCACCAGAGCTGCTTTGTCACTCCCCTCCTCAAGTGGACAGGGGAGGGAAAATACAGCAAAAGGGTCAAGATAAGGGTAGGGAGAGATCACTCATCAACTACTGTCATGGGCAAAACAGACTCAAATTGGGGAATTTAGTTTAATTTATTACCAGTCAAATCAGAGAAGGGTAATGGGAAGTAAATCCAAATCTTAAAACTTCTTCTCCCCACCACTCCCTTCTTCCCAGGCTCAGCTTCTCTTCCAGTTTTCACCACCTTCTCCCCCCAGTGGCACAGGGAATAGGGATTGAGTCAATTCATCACACATTGTCTCTGCCACTCCTTCCTCCTCGGGGTCAGGACACCCCACACTCTGCCCTTGCTCTGGTGTGGAGTTGTACACGGAAGAGTTTTTAATTAATTTCCCCAATGCAAATACTTTCCATGGGCTGCAGCTCTTCAGGTACTGCTCCAGTGTGGGTCCCTTCCATGAGAGTGCAGTCTTTCAAGAAGAGGCTGCTCCAGCATGGATCTTCCATGGGTTCACAAGTCCTGGCAAACCTGTGAGTGCCCATGCTGCAGAGTGGGCTCATCTTTCCATGGGGCCACGGGTCCTGCCAGGAGCCTACTCCAGTGTGGGCTTCCCATGGGATCACAGCCCCCTTCAGGGCACATCCAGCTGCTCTGATGTGGGGTCCTTCATGGGCTGCAGTAGTTACCTGCTGCCTTGTGGTCCTCCTTGAGCTGCAAGGGGACAGCCTGACTCACCACGGGCTGCTGGGGAATCTTTACTCCTGTGCCTGGAGCATTTCTTTCCCCTCCTTCTCCACTGACCTTGGTGTCTGCAGAGTTGTGCTTATTCCCACTCCTCTCTCCAGCTGTATATGCTGTTGTGAAGGGCTTTTTCTCCCTTTCCTAAATCTGTTTCCCAGAGGTACTGTGTCTGGTCACTTACAGGCTTGGTCTTGGCCATCAGGGAGTCTGTGTTGGAGCCAAGTGGCACTGGCTCTTAGACAGAACTCTAGGGAGTTCTTACAAAAACTTCTGGCAGTTCTTACAAAAACTTCTGTACTCCCCTGCCAACCAAAACCTTGCCACACAAATCAAATACAACCCAACACTGCCAATTCCACCAGTAAACCATGTCCCTAAGTGCCATATCTAATCTTTTAAATGGTTCCAAGGTTGATGACTCCATCACTTCCCTGAACAGCCTGTTCCAATTCCTGACCACCCCTTCTGTGAAGAAATTTTTTCTAATATTCAACCTGAACCTGCCGTGGCACAGCGTGGGGCCATTTCCTCTCTTCCTATTGTTGCTGGGAAAAGTGGCTGACCTCCACCTTAAACATCTGTCATGCTTTTGAAGATATTGATAAGGTCTCTCTTGAGCCTCCTTTTCTCCACACTAAACAACCCCAGCTCCCTCAGCCACTCATCATAAGGCCCTTCCCCAGTTCTGTTGCCGTTCTCTGGACATCCAGTACCTCAGTGTCTTTCTAGTAGTGAGTGGCCCAGAACTGGACACTGGATTTGAGGTGCGGCCTCCCCAGTGCTGAGTACAGGGGGACAATCCCTGCCCTGATCCTGCTATTGCTGATACAGGGAATGACCAGGATGACACTGGCCTTCTTCGCCACCTGGGCTCACTGCTGGCTCATGTTTGATGTCTCTGGACCAGCACCCCAGGTCCTTTTCTGCCAGGCAGTTTTTCAGCCACTCTTGCCCCAGCCTGTAGTGCCGCATGGGGCTGTTGTGACTGACGTGCAGAACCCAACTTGGCCTTGTTGAACTTCAAGCCATTGGCCTCATATAATATGGTCAAAATGTAACGAATCTAAATCTGGAATAGCTCCTAATTTGCAGCTTCATTGTACCCTCTAGCAGCCTGGTGAAGTGAGTAGGAATTGCAAGCTGCTGCTTGCAACTGTGATAGCCTTTGGAATCTCCAGAAAACCTGGCAACTTTTGTTTTTGTAGGACCTGTCTTCACCTTTTTAATTGTGTCAATATAAACCAAGAATACTGCAGTTTATTTCTGCTGGATAGCTACGGGTAGGGATTATGCAGCTCTCTCCATGTTGCATAGATAAAGGCAGCACATACCACTCTCTTCTCCCCTGTCTGCTGATAGGCTTTGAAAAGCAGTGCTAATTCAGAGGCTGTTCCAATATGCAATAGATTAAATAGTGGTTTTTGTTATCTAAAGTCATAATTCCTTTGTTTAATGAAGTATTTAAAAGTATCTTTAAGACACTTAATTGTAAAGACATTCAGTAGCTTTGTAAATTATACAAAATTGCGTTAACTTTCAGTGGGATGTCCTTATTTTGGTTTAGTGATGCACAAAATCTGGCAGTTGTCTAATGTCTTCATATGTGAAGTTTATTAATATACTTTTGAAAATATACCTTGGGCAATTAATGCTGGCAGATACAGAGTTTTAAGTCTTCTTTACATGACATATTTTGGGGATTTATCTCTTAGCTAATTAAAACATTTCATAAAACATAAATTTGTTTAGGGTCTTCTGGTAGTTCCTTTTATGAAGGGGACAGGATCCTTTCTCTATGTTTAAAAGTAAGTTTTTTGGTTTTGACATTTGTACTGTTAGTTGCATGTTAGATATAGTTTGTATCTTATTGTCTTATAACTTTCTGCAGCTCATCATGGGAGTGTGCACTTCCACAAATTTTTCATTGAAACTGGCCTATAAACCCCCTAGTTTTAGCTAATATGAGTATAAATCTTGTGAGGCAATAATATAAAAGCAGCAAGTTTGAAAGTTATTATTTCCCCAGTTGTTTGGTGACTTAAAATTTTTTGGTAATGCAGATCATCAAATTAAAATGTTGCTTACTCTTCGGCAGCTATAAATAAGGTTAAAGATTAGGAATTCACTTAAATAGCAAAAAAAAAAGTTTTAAGAGTGCCGTGAAAAATGTATATTGCAATGGAAGAGCAATGAGGAAACTGAAGATTTAATAATATGTGATGTAGGCTTTTTTTTAAATTTTGTGTTTTGTCTTAAACTTGAAATTGTCAATTTTAGCCGGTTGAGAAAATTTGGTGATTTTGGCCATTTTTTAAAGACAAAATAATGAGTTAAATTGTTACGACTTTGGACTCAGTGAGTTTTCTGCTTTGGGCTGTTTTTGTAAGGGGACTTCATGAAACAGTGCAGTGAATAGAGTGGTTTCAGCTGAAGAGCTACATGCTTGTAACTTGTTTGGAACTTGGATTGGCAATCAGCGCAATTCCATGGGTAGTATTATTCTTGTAGTTAATATTCAGTAACGAATGTAGCAAAGCTAGATTAACGTTAATCTGGTTTTATTTCCATTATACTGTGTGTTTTGAAAAACTGTGAAGTGTCGCTGTGTCATTTACAGGATTGTGGACAACATGCCTGTGACGTGGTGTTATGATGTGGAAGATGGCCAGAGGTTCTGTAATCCTGGTTTTCCTATTGGCTGTTATATTACAGAAGATGGCCGTCCAAAAGATGCCTGTGTTATTAATGTATGTTTATGCAATTATATATATTTTTAATACCCATTTTTACTAATTCAGAGACTAGTATTTCTCCTGTGTCATATTTCTGTGGTGAGCCCCTGCTACTTTAAAGACCTATGTTGCCTAAAAGTAGGCAAGTGTTTTGGTTTCTGCAAGTACCTCAATTTGAAAGCCTGATCTAAGCCTAAGAACCTTGTCTTTTATGCTGCATAGTACAGAAGGGCTCTAAAAGATCAAGGGATGAACATGCATAGTATTTAGTACATGTGGAGGATAAAGGTGAAGGAAAGCATGTCATCCTTCATTGCCTAAGAAATTGAAACATTTGATGGCTTGGACTTTACATTTTTGTGGAATAGAAGTATTTTCATGGAAGCAGATTTGCATAGGTGTGCTTGTACCTCTGCGTACTTTTTGTAGGTTTGCTTTTCCTAAAACTAGGAGCTGGAAAAACACATAAAAGATTTCTGCATGAGCAAAGATTCTCTTGTGATAGGTGATACAGTAGTGGAGGTCCAGATAAGTGCACTGAAGATAAGAATACAACAGAAAGTCCAGAAGGTCTTTAGACTACCACAGACCTCTTCCATGGCAAGGTCACTGAGAACTTGGAATAGGTTTTCGATTTTTTTCAAAATGGTTGGGTTTTTTTAATAAATCTTACTAAAGATAACAGTTTCTGTGGTTGCCAATTTTGTTTAATTGCCTCCATAATGAGTTGGTTTCAGGGGCTCCATATGAATGGATGCATTTATGATCAAATATGTAATCTGGCAATCTAATTTTAATCTTATTTTAATACTTGTTTTTAATGAAAAGAAAATAACCTTTGAAGGAGTAATGGTGTACTGTAGAAGAACGTTTCATTTATGTAACTATTCTTATAATTGGGGGTGCTCTATAGGAAAGGTGGGGATAGAGCCCTTAAGAGGTACTGATAACAGAAGTTGTCACATAGTAATCTATTCAGTTTGCTACTTAAAATAGGATATCTTCAGTTAGAGAAATTTATTAATAAATATATATTAAATATTTTAAATTAATTTTTTTCTACTTTTCAATTGTACTAGACCGTTCTTAGCATTAACTTTTCTAACTTGTGTTTTATAACTGCAAGAAGGCACTTATAAGTCTATAATTCCTAATATTTCACATTCATCTTTTGGAGAACTTCCTGACAGAAAAACTGTATGCAGTCTAAAATTCTGTTATGCAGGCTTCTGTCTAAGGCTTTGAGATGTCTGTATTTTTTGATTGTTTAATATAACTTTTTGTCATTGCAGTCAGAATTTCATGAAAAAGATACCTTTTATATTTTCAACCATGTTGACATAAAAATATTTTACCACGTTGTGGAAAATGAAGCTCTGGGAGCAAGACTAGTTGCTGCTAAACTTGAACCAAAAAGGTTAGTAGTTGAAAGTAACTTGTCATCAAAAAGTGATGCTTACCAAGATACTTGCTTTGATCTGGGAACCTGCTGCTAGTCAAAAATGCTTTCAGATATGTGACCTATAGGTTACCTCTCCTGTTGATTGATGTAGTGTAGTTAGGACAGTCTAATGTCACTTTGTTCTGAATTTGATGGACCTTGTTGCACTTTTTCCTATTTGGACCAAGAAAAGATAAAATAAGACCTGTAAGTGTTTGTGGGGTGTGATGAGTGTGTGTGCATGCATATAGAACCCTAATTTCCCTACTAGGGAATATTCTGTCTTGTATCAGAATAGGGCAGCAGTGCCTGCTGCAGGCTTGACCAGAGTGCAAGATGTGACATCTTCAACAATCAGGATTTGAACAGAAAGATTTCACAGATACACTCATCAATTGTTCTGGTGTCCATGTGGCTTTTGCACAACTGGTGTCTGTTGTATTATTTCTTAGCATCTTGTCTTTCATGGTATAACTGAACTTCTTAGATTGTTGGTTCAGTTGAAAGTAATTTTTTTGACAGAAGTTAGTAATTCTGGTGTTTAAATTAAAACATTAAAAATGTTTTAATTTAAAACATTTTTAAATGTTTTGGAGGTTCATAGCAATACTAAGGCTTCTTTCATTTCTAGTACTCTGCTTTGGAGACTGTGCTCTTTTTAGAAAGGACAAGTCTTGTTTAAGAAGTTCAAGTTTCAAAAATTCCTGAACTTAGGATATGTTCCTTATGAGTTCTGAAATTTATGAGACATTAGGTACAGTTCTTATATTTAAGGGAAGAATCCTTGGTATGCTTTTCTAAGATGAATGAATTCTTTCTTAAGAATGTTGTCAGTGAAGTGGCTTTCATTCTGTGTCTTTTCTTCCTGCAGTTACAAGCATACTCATGCAGACAACCCCGATTGCTCAGGAGTACCTATGGATATAAGTAATAAGGCTAGTGGAGAAGTTAAAATTGCATACACTTACTCAGTTACTTTTCATGTGAGTACTAAGATTTCTGTGGTAGTTACCTCTTAAAATCATGCATTGATACTCTGAAATACAAAGATAGACAATTAAAATTAGCTCAGAATAATAATTTTGTAGTTTTAAAACTTTATTTGAACTGGAACGTCAGAGGTGGCTTGGGATTGAACCACATACATCACACTATTGCATACTAACATACAGAGTGGATGTGAAACACATATCTGGTTTTTAAAAGAGTCACACTTTCCACATCTGCCTAGGTTGTCTGGTAGATTATTTTTCAATCCAAGTTCTTAAGTCTGAGAAATTGTGTGTTTCAGCAAATTACTGTTGTAGGTAGGTTGAAGCTTATTATTTTCTGTCCTCCTCCTGCAAAAGCTGCCTTCTCTCCAAGGTCTTCCCACATGGAAACCTGCAAGAGTAGGAAACTGGTAGTCTTTGTTCTACTACTCTACCTACTATATAAAAGCAGAGGAGCAGTATATCAGGCAACTGCAGGCAGCAGTGATAGCTGAATATTTCTCATTCTGATGACAAACGAGAGAGGTTTTGATTTTGTTTGGTTTTTCTGTAAATGGAGTTTGCTGGACAAACTGTTTATCAAAGTTTCCTATTCTTTCTCAAACTGTTTCCATGTTACTCTGAGTTCAAAATACAATAAATAATGTAAGAAGGGAAGGGATTATATTATGTATATACTACATAATTATCTTTTGAGAAATTATATCAGTTACGGTGCTGAAATGAATTTGTATACTGAAAAGCAAGTATTTCTGGAAGCCTGTTAGAAGTTAGTAATTGAATGACCTCAGCTTCATATTATTTTATTGTTTGTCCCTAAAAATGACGTGCCCAGCTGTGTCTGTGCAACTGTCTTGTGCACAGTTTTACATCAATTGGAGGTAGTCTTCTGAGTTTCCATTGGGTTGGTAGATCAGGTCATCTCAGGAAGACCAAAAAAAAAGGTAGTTTAGGTATGAGGAAAAATGCAGTTCTGTCCTACAGTCATCGATACTGGTTTAGAAATTTGTTGCTTGCTTTGAGACGTGGTTTTATTATCTCAGTGAACTAGATATATGATCTGGACTAAATTGCTTAACCCACTGAGTTTTTTTCAAAACCTGGCTTTAATGGAAAGCACTCTTGCTCTTGTGTGTTATAAATCACTGAAATAGACACCTAGCCAATTTTATTAGTTGATAGTAGTGTTTATGATTTAATAGCCATCTTCACCTTGATTAGCACTGTCTATTCCTTTTTTTCCTGTTTATTCTGCAAAATAAAACCAAGAAATGTTATTTTTGAAGTGTTTCTGCTCAATGAATGTTCATTTTGAATAAGTTTAATCTGTTGAAATGACTGGAGGAATAATTTGCTTCCCTCTACTAACAGTGTAAATTCTGTAGTATCATCTCCCCACCTGTCCTGCAATAAAAGCTGTTTGTAATGGGATTGCTAGTTGGTACTGAAATGAGGTTGTATGAAAACAAAGGATAATTTGGACAGAGCATGATCTAGAGAGTGAAGTGTTATGCTGGAGACTATAGCATAGCTTGGTTTCTCAATATATGGACTTACATATCTAAATAATGCATGTTCTTTCATTATTCTGCTAGTCCATTCCAGATGAACTAATACAGTTCTTGAAGGGAGGAGGGACAATTAAATAAATTTGGTAAGCCTTAATGTCTTAAGAAGTCACAGGTGCTCAAACTCAGAAAATATTTTGGTTTAGATTCTATGGTCAAATCTTATGTTTGCTCTAGGTAGCTGTTATTAAACTATTCCCTGTAAGGCATGGAACTTGAAATTTCAATTAGTCATGAGATTTAAGATTGCCTTGATGAACATCAACTTTTAAATGTACGAGTTGGATACTGACTATACCTGAAGCTCATGTGTTTACTCTTTCAGGAAGAAAAAACAATCAGGTGGGCATCAAGATGGGATTATATTTTGGAATCCATGCCTCACACTCACATCCAGTGGTTTAGGTAAGAAGGAAGTTTATTGTACTGAAGTGTTTACATTGCAGTTTGAATGATGATTTTCATTTTCTTTTTTTTTTTTTTTTTCCTTTTCAGTATTATGAATTCACTGGTGATTGTCCTCTTTCTGTCTGGAATGGTAGCTATGATTATGTTGAGGACACTGCATAAAGATATTGCAAGATACAACCAGATGGATTCCACTGTAAGTCAAAAATGTAGCTCCTAAAATTTATTTGGAGTGTAATTTTTTCAGTTAAATGTGTAGCTGTAACAGGCTATTTGAGTTGCAATCTACTGTATTAAGATAGATGTATTTCTTTAACAGGAAGATGCTCAAGAAGAATTTGGCTGGAAACTGGTTCATGGTGATATTTTCAGGCCCCCAAGAAAAGGAATGCTGTTGTCAGTTTTTCTAGGCTCTGGCACACAAATCTTAATAATGACTTTTGTTACCCTGTGTAAGTAAAGTGGGGAGGATTTAGTTGATTGTACGTGATTTTTTACTGCTAACTGCATGGTGCTAGTAAAAATAGCAGTATCATTTTTTCTAGAAATCTCATAAAAGTCATTAGAAACAGCTGAGCTGATGTAGTAGACATGCAACTTAGTATGCACAGATTTTAAGGTAACTGATGTGCTGGCTTTAAGTCAAACATATAGTCTAAGGTTTCTAACATATTTTCTAAAACTATGCATCTCTGCTTCACAGTTTTTGCTTGCCTGGGATTTTTGTCACCTGCTAACAGGGGAGCTCTAATGACCTGTGCTGTAGTTTTGTGGGTACTGCTTGGAACTCCAGCTGGTTATGTTGCTGCCAGATTCTACAAATGTGAGTAATAGTTACTGAAAATGACAAGGCTTAAGTTCATTAATGTAAATTGTCACTACAGAACAGATTTTTATTTTGCTGCACTGTTTGTAGCTTCCCTCAGGGCAACTTGGAGAAATGTACTTACCTTAACAACAGACTATATATATAGAACACTTAACATAGTTACACTGGTTTTGATGTAATCATGCCTAAAGAACCTGAATTGCTCTTGCTGCTGTGTGTTTGTGAAATTAAATAGTATTAGTACTAAGGTCATTACATCTTTACATCAGACCGTTTTCTGCTTCTGTTTCCTATCACTGTAGGGACAGTGTAAACCTGCATTTAGCTTTAGTTGTGGATGCAGCTTAGTAACACACACCTGCACGCCCAAATCGTGAACCTCAGTCCTTGCATGCCTGAGATTTGTGACCTCTTTTTAGCTAGCTCCCAGGTATTTTGGAGAATAATGCTTACCAGATTGTGGCTGGAGCACAGGGAGAAGAAGGATTGTTAGATGTTCTGTAAGTTGTAGAAACCAACACCAGTGGTGTTTGGGCCCCTGACAGGAGTTAGTTGATACTGTTTTCTTCACTGATCCCAGCTATTGTTTCAAGATCTGTCTGCAAACCAGCCTCAGATGGTTTACCCCTGTATCCTCTGATTTATTTTAAGGTGAAGCATGGCATTCCACATACAGCTTGTTTTAGTTACCTTACTCAAGGTGAAAGGTTTTTTGACCAAGAGATGGATCTTTTGGACTCTTTAGTTGTGAATATACGGGGCTAGAGGAGAAGTTAATTTCAGAACTTCAGTCTGGCAGTAGATATTGGAGTTCTTTCTTCTAACCATTTTGTCATTTTCATGTGGGGAAAACCAGTGGGAAAAGTGAGTTTGTATCTTGTAGGGAGTTTTTACACAGTGGTGGTGACACGATAGTGAAGTATTCCTGATATCCAAGCCAATTGGACTTAAACGGAAGGAAATGTTAGTACTAAGAGCATAATTGAGGATAGAATTATGCTTTATATTGTGGTGTATACTGTGTGTTTTGAAGGATATTTTGAGGTGTATTGATGATAAATTGAATCCTGTGTCTTTGGTGGAGATGTATTTATTAATGGTAAAATTTCATATTTTACTTTCTGGGAATCACAAGTTGGTACCTGAATTGATATTTGAGTAAAGTTGATACTTTAATTACTAATACAGTGAATGACTGATCCAGAGATATTTTTGTTAAAACAGGAAGTGGTTTATACCCTGTATAGAGCATGTAAACATGAATGGGGTTTTTTTATAGTATACAAATAAAGTAATGTGAGACGTAAAACAAAATGCAACTGAAATGGATATCCAGTTTTAAAAGTTGGGGTTTTTTTTAATTGCATTTAAAAAGGGAAACCTGAGTTGAAATTAAATGGTTAATCTTAATAACTGCTGTCACATTCTACCAAGTTTTTATGAAGAAATAGAAACTTAATTAAAATCACTCTAACCATAATCACTTCTGACTCTTGAAATAAAGAAGCATGTCATTATGGCAGTACTCAGATGAAATTATCAGCTTCACTGCACTCCAGCAGGATATTTTCATTTGAAAGTGTACTGACTAGAATTTTTATCACCATAGTGCAAATTCATAGAGATTTTCTTAATAAAGCTATCTTTAGTCTTTTGGTATCACCACTGCTTAATGCTGTTAAGACTCAAGAAAACATCACTACTTCTGTAAGCGTGTTAGTTCTGACTTTCCTGTAAGATTCATAGGCAAGAAATATTTCAAGAAAACTGTTAAGCTTGATTTTCACATATTTATGTATCTTTACCTACTGAAACCTGCAGTGAAATGCTAGAAAAAGCTTAAATTTCTTAATCACTCCAGGTCAAAAATATTTTTAAAGACTTAGAAATACTGCAAATCTGCTCCCTCCTTTTAGTAGATAAAGTGGTCAGAGACAGTTTTATTTGGATACCTTTCCTGACCTTGGTCTGAGATGTTTTGCTTTGAAGTTCTGTGGTTAAGCAATAGGATAAAGAAATCTAATTTTATTACTGAATATTTAGTTTACTGTTTTAAATTTGGCCATGATAGCACATTATTTGAGTATTTGCAAGCTAAGTATAACAGGTAAATGGACTGGAAAATTAATAGTTGAGCTTAATGCATGTTTTAATGTCTGTCAAATGTTTTAATATACAGCATTTGGAGGTGAGAAATGGAAAACGAATGTCCTGCTGACATCATTCCTTTGTCCTGGGTAAGTTGAGAATATTGCCATGATTAAGAGAATTAAATTGCTTCTCTGATATGCATAGCTAATTTTTTAAGTTTCAGCTATACAAGTAAATTTTACATTGTCCCTTTATTCTGGAAGCTACAAGAGTATCATGGTGCTTTTGACAAAGATGAGTATGTTAGTGGCATATCATCCTTAGATTTTGTTTTTGGTAAGCATTTGTTTACTCTCACCACATGAAAAGGTTGATTAGGAAAAAGCATTATGATAATAGTAAGCTTTAGGCCCACTTCTTCATTGTTTTCTTTTATTCTCTGGACTGTTTCTCTGACCACACTGTAGTCAGTCTTATATAGTGTCATATAATGTATAACCACTGATAATTTTTTCCACTTAATCACAGCAAGCAGTCTTACCTTGAAGTGTAGTTAAGACAAGCATATATTTGAAATAGCTTAGTTGGAACATCAGCGCCTGCTGGAGTTCAGTCCCACTAGATTAACAAAGAATTGCTTGTCTGACCTCTTTGTTTTCATATTTTGCCTTTGTCATTTGGTTTTAGCAGAGATTCGTGCTAAAATCTTTAAACAATGCCATTGTGTTCTCAACATTACTAAATGTAAAGAAGTATTTCTGTGCTCTAAGTGTGCTGTGTGTTTTTCAGAATTGTTTTTGCGGATTTTTTTATCATGAACCTCATTCTCTGGGGAGAAGGCTCTTCAGCAGCTATTCCGTTTGGTACCTTGGTTGCTATTTTGGCACTCTGGTTTTGCATATCTGTACCACTGACGTTTATTGGTGCCTATTTTGGGTTTAAGAAAAACGTAAGTGTTTCTGAGAAGTTGGTTTTTAAACTGTATACATACATAAACACACAGAAATTTTTTTTCTCTGTATAGGCCATGACTGAGGTAGTGAGTTGCACTGTTGGCTCCAGTTCTGTTCAGTTACTTTAGAACTGCATTAGATAACCAGTCTTGGTATTCCAAGGCTGTGACGTTGGTGGCAGTGATAGTTCACTGCAGAAATTTGGGTTATCATTGTATTTAATTGAGTGACTGCCACAGATAAATCAGTGATTTGAGCTTTTTTATTTTAATTAGCATCTATTTAATATACTAAAACAAGTACTTGATCCAGCAAGCATAAGGGAAAGTAAATGATGCATTTCTGGGTTTCGTCATGTATTTCTTGTTCCTGTCTGCCTGCTACATTGAGGATGTTTCCTGATCAAATTGTTGGAGTTCTGTGAAATCTGTTTGCATAAGTGTTCTGTAAATGGTTATCTCTGCTTGGCAGACATTAATTGTGATTTACTCCTAAACCAATCAATTTTACATATTTTTTGAGGGCTTCTTGTGACCAAACATTTCATAATTTGGTGACCAAATCATTAAATAATGAGATTGGTTCTTTTTCTTAAAAACCAGTTTACTAGCCCCCTCAAATAAATTTCTCTAAGTGCAGATACATTTGTGGGTTTTCTCCTGCATAGGAAGCCAGAGTTCCATCTCTCTGTGGATTTCCTTTTGATACCTTCAGAGAATGTTGTTTTAGTAGGCACTTTTAAAGTCAGTTGTGTAGTTACTCTGTTTGTCTTAAACAAAATTCAAAGGATTCTTTCTGATAACCATGTTGAAATTCCATCAAGTTCCCCTGCATTGCACAGGTGTGTACATCTTCTTTTAAGGAAGGAATATTTGGTAAGCTAATAAGACAATGTGGTAGGTGTCACAAAAACTTGAAAATCAAATCAGAAAGGAAGTATCTATTGATGCTTTTGATGTAATCTTTATGAAAGGGGAAAGATGCAAAGTATGCATATATCTTACAATGCCTTACATTGTTTTCTCCCACCATGCTGATCCATGCATGTGTCTATAATTAGGATTAAATTACCAGATTGAGTCCTTTCAGTAAGTTTATCCTAGTGCAATTCTGGAAGTAAATAGCGAAAAACAACATGCAGGAATTTTTAGAAGGTGAAAGCACCACCACTACCCCAGCTGAAATGTAGTAAATCAGCTCAGGCTCTGTAACAGATGATAGATAGGCAAACATTTAAAGGGAAGTCCAAAATATCTGTCACTATGTTTTCAGTAAGAGCTGTCTTTTAGCGAGTTTGCCAAGCAAGTGTCAGTAACTGAGCTGGGAGCAAAAGCAAATGCAGTGTAGCTGGGTATGCACGTGCTCAAAACAAAGAATAGACTTTTTGCCACTGCTCATTACAAAAAGAAAGCAAAAAGGTTTGGCATTTTATTTATTTGTTTGTTATTTTTGTTTAAAGGCTATTGAACACCCTGTTCGCACAAACCAAATTCCACGTCAGATTCCTGAGCAATCGTTCTATACAAAACCATTACCTGGCATTATCATGGGAGGGATTCTTCCTTTTGGATGTATCTTTATACAGTTGTTCTTTATTCTCAATAGTATTTGGTAAGTTCACCAGAAATTGAATTTTCTCTGTCACAAAAAGTGGTAATTTCTTTGCGAAAATTTTTCTTCAAGATGTTTTACCTGATTTTTTGAGGATGCAGGGTTACCATAATACTGGTTCAATAAAATTTAAATGTTAACATCTTTTTAATATTTTGTTGTTTTAAAGATACTCAGTGCCTCTTGTGCTTTTGGGATGTCCAGAGAGGTGGTTGTGATATGCTTAGCAATTTACAGCTGACCTACCTTAAGATAATTTGTTGTTTTCTCATGCTACTCTTCTGACTTCATGTGGAAGTGGCTTTGAAGCTGATATATGGCATATAACTTGACACTAGTAAAGTTTATTTTAATAAACTTGAGATTTTTTGGTAGTTGTTATTAGGCTAAAGAAGTATTACTACTCTTGGGAGGAAAACAAACAACCAAGAACAAATTCTTGTGAAATCTTTATATATATAAAAAGAGTAATTATTTAAAAAAATAAAGCTAGTAGACTACCTTTATTTTTAATAGACTAGTCCAGTATAAGTGAATTTTGATGTGAGCTCACCGACAAACTAATCTACTGTGAGCAATTTGTCTTTCTCCTGGCAAAATTTAGTTATTGGATCTTGTTAAACTGTTTCTGAACCTTGAATAGGTGCCTCTACCCAACACAGACAGCTACAGCATTTGACATTTCTTGTTATTTTGGAGCTTTGCCCCTTTGATTGAAATGAGAGGTGAAAACCAGGTTCTGCTGAAGTCAGTGGAAGAGGTCATGCTGACTTCACTGGAGCTGTGATTTCACTATTATGTTTAGTCATTTCTTTCTCTAAAATCCCAACCAAGGGCATGCTTTGGCCTTGCTTTCTCAATGTTCTCAGATTGAGCTGCCAAGGTTCTTATTCTTTAGTTAGAAAATAAATTAGTCTATTGTATGGCTACACAATTGACAGTATTTCAATAGGAAGGAGAAATATTTAAGGTGAAGGTGATGTTACTACATATGAAGAAATAATAATAGCACAATGGCCATTTTATTTTTTTTTTAACTCACTTTTATAGGTCCCACCAGATGTATTACATGTTTGGCTTCCTGTTTCTGGTATTTATTATTTTGGTTATTACATGTTCTGAGGCTACAATATTGCTCTGCTACTTCCATCTATGTGCAGAGGTAGGAAATATTTCCTGTTTTCAAACTTGATAATGTTCTAAGGATACTTCAAAAAATTTTAATGCTCCTGTAATTGAAAATAAGTATTCCAGAATTCAACATGAACACTAGTGCTAGATGAGATGTACTTAAACCATGTTTTTAAAAAATGAAGCAGGCTACTTTTGGCAAAACTTGTAAGAAATATTAAAACCCTGCACTGGGTATTGCTGAGTCAAATATCACATCTTTAGATTCTCACTCCTTGTTTTCTGAAGGTGCTTAATTAATCCATTAATTTTGTTCAATCGGAGTGCATTTTGGACATGCCCAACCTTGGGGGAAAAAATCTCTATGGCTGGAAATAAGTACATCTGGCTTATTTGGGGTTTTAGTATTTTGTGTATTTGCTATTGATCTTTAGGTTACTTATCTCTAATTTTGAATGGTGTAATTAAAGCAGTATTGACTATATATATAGTTCTTCTCCCTCTAGATAAAAAAACCCTACAAAAACTTACTTTTGGATAAAGTTGTAATAGAGGAAGTATCTCTGCATTCACTAGTAGGGTTAGTGGGCTAGAGGTGTACGCGGTATTGCTCACACATTTGTATTTTTTTTCCTTACTCCTTCTAGGACTATCACTGGCAGTGGCGTTCATTTCTCACTAGTGGCTTCACTGCAGTTTATTTCCTAATATATGCAATACATTATTTCTTTTCTAAACTGCAAATCACAGGAACAGCTAGCACCATTTTATATTTTGGTTATACCATGATTATGGTTTTGATCTTCTTCCTTTTCACAGGTAAGTGTATTGAACCTGAATTTTGAATTTTAAATCTGCCTTTAGTTTTGCACAGTAGAATCCTTGGGAAAACTGATTGTTATAGAGAATTGTAAATTTATGATGCCTTTTTTCCCAGGTGTAGTGTATTGTAACTATGTGATTACAAATTTTAATAAAAGAGATAAGTGAGGATGAGGCAAAACTACTGCTAATTTGAGGTGTGGCCTATAACTAAGTCTACAAATATGTGATAAATACTTTTCCAGATTTCATTCTTATGATAGTTGTATGACAAACCCAGTTTTTAAATTAGTTTTCTTTGGAGAAGCACACTTCAAATCACACACAAAAATCAAGTATAAAGTTACAGTGTCGAGATCAAAACTGCAGATTTTATGGACTAGCTGGAAGGAAGAGAGAGGAGTAAAAGTTGACAAAGAATGCCTTTTTTTTTTTATTTTGCTCTCTTCCACAATGTATTTCTTTTTAGCCCAATTGCTTTGAAGTGGCATAGGAAGCAGACAGAATTTCTCTAACATTTTTTGTATCAGTCTTGTCAGAACCTTGTAATCTTCATTGTGAGCATTTGGAAAAATCATCTGGTTTAGGTGCTGCATTTCAATCTTCTCTTCAGTAATTGAGATGAGGTCACAAAATCTTCCATTGTAGTCTTCAGTCAGACAGAAATAGCCCTTGTTTAGGGTGAAAAAATGCCAGTGAAAATGCAAGAAGTCTCCTTTCAAACTGAGGCAGCAACCGCCAACTCCTCAAAAAAATCTTAAAAATTCTGTATTCTGCTCCAGTCCATCCTTGTATACTCTACCTTACAGAGCAGTACTTCTGAAACTACTTTGAGCTGATCAATGGTTTAAACAATTTCAGGCTCCATGTTGATGATGACTTTTAATGACTCCAAAGGCTTGTATATGTATTTTTGTAGAGACATTATCTTTTGAGGCCTCCTAGACTACAAATGGCTTGTCATCAGAGCTTTTAAAACAAATCTCACTATGACTATTAAGTAGAATTTTCATTTTCCCAAAACTTAGGAGAACAAAAATAGTGGAAAAGAGAGAACTAAGAATGGTGTTCATTTTAGTGTAACCAAATATCTCAAAGACATTTCCACTTCTGCTAAGGAAATATTGAAGCTGTTTGCACACTATGATTGCATGCAGATGATGATGAACAGGAGCAGTGGCCTGCAAGGATTTTCTTGGGTCATTGCCTGTTAAAAGGAAGAAATGGGACTTGAGTGCATTATATAATCTCATTGAAAAGTGATCAAGCTGTGTCCCAAAAGTGGTCAGTTTTATCTTCCATCTTTCATTTTAAGTCAGTCTAATATACTTTGGCATTGCTTGCAAATAGTTTGTCATTTTTACATCTCTACTTTTATTCATATTTCTATACCAGTTTGCAAGTCATTCTGAATGCATAGATCAGAGATTCTGCCTCTCTTGCTCACTTCTTCTTTCTCACTCTGCTTTTCTCTTAATCTTTACTTCTGGTCTGGGTGGAACTAAAAAATCCTAGGATGTGTGGTTGTTCAACTAGAAATGAATGTGTACTGCTGTATGCAGATCTATTTTTAGAAGCAGTGCAAACTTACAAAGTAGTGTGTAAAATAATAAGACCTTACATAAGTGTAAGGTCAATTAATTTAATTTCACTAACTTTTCCAACAGATTTTCAGCAAGTCTGCCTGTAATAGTAAACAGTTTTGCCCAAAATCAGAATTGTGTTTACCCTGTCTCCTTTGTTCACTCTCTTTACTTTGGATGCACGCAGTAATTCTGGAGCAGATGCATTCAAGATAAAGGAAATTTACAGTATTTTTTTATGCTGAGACTTGGTTTAGCTGCCTTTTTGCATCTCAGATACCCACAGAATTTCCATCTTTTGCCCTTATTCTTTCGAGTCAGTCATGTCACATGACATTGTCTAGAGGCATTAAGATGTGTCCACTGCATCCCCTTTTTTCTTTTGCTCACATGTTCACTTTCAGTTGACCAAGTGGCTGTGCAGCACCTGCCAGCAAATCTTTAGGATAGGTTCACAAGCATGCAAAGAAGAGGTGGTTTATTCTCAGCCCCTTTCAGTTGCTTTTTGTAGCAGTCATTTGTTTGTAATTGGGACAGTGAAAATGCAAGTTGCCCTCTGCAACTAAAACTAAGTTTTCAGAGTCTGTATGGTCTTGGTTTTTTAAAATTTTCGATTTCTGTGTTGAAATCAGGGGAGGATACATGTGAAGTTAGTCACACAGAATTGTAAAACACTGTGTGCTTAACGTTTATTTTATCTACTTCCCACAAGATTAAGTGCAAGTCACCTTTTAATTTGGGGAAATAATCCTGTTTCTTAAGATTTAAGAAGAATTTTGTCCATTTAGGTTGATATGAATGTAACAGTAGATTATGTTCAGTTCTCTGAGATTACTGAAGTGCTCTGAGATAAGGATTTACAGAAGAAATCAGAGGTAGGGTAAAGGGACAGGCAGTTCTTCTCCATTTTTTTTTAAACAAAAGAACATATTAGCAATTTAGCAAAAACTGCTCCCAAAGGCAACTGACTTCCCATGTCAGGATGATTAAAAAACTAAAAAGTCATAATTGTTGTATGAAAACTATTCTGCTGCTGCTTACTCGTCTGTGAAAAATTGTCAGGATTGGGAGGAGGGGTTTTGACGGTGCCCTGCTGCTATGTCGGTGCAACACATGCTTCAGGCACTTGCATCCATACTGTATTCCAGGTCATTGATCAGACTCAGCAGGCAGAATACCGGGAGCTACATGACAAATCTTTGATTCACAGCTGGGATCACAACTACGTATCATAGTAAATGAGTCACTTAAACATCACTAGTTTAGCAAGCGTAAAGTGAAAAAAAAATGACCATGATATCATTCATGGTTACTTTCAAGCTTTTATAGAGAACAAGTTACCACACAACTTCTGTTGCCCTCTTACTAGCTCTAAAACAAAGAAAGTTTTTTTCCTCTAAAGAACTTCCTTGACGCTTGTATAAGTTAAGGATATGATTTTAGAAGAGGTACTTGGGCAAAAATCAGATCATCTTCAGGGCTTTTTTCCTGTCCTAGTTTTTGTGGGAAATTAAGGTTCCTGTAACAGGTGTTCTGAGCTGCTGTTTAATCCAATATTATTCTGATTGAGACTGAATTTTGATATAATCCAGTTAGATTAACAAAGCCCAACTATATTAACTATTTCACATTCAAAATATTTTTGTTGAAAGTTTGTTTTGGAGTTACACAAAGAACAGGGATGAAGCTGGATTTATTCTGCTAGAAGGATGATAAGTTATCAGAGAAATGGTCTTCATCCTTCAATTTTCAAATCCGTGTATACCTTTTGACTGTCTTAAATATTTCAGAAGTGTTTATTTTTAAGGTATGTGACACATGTTTTAAGTAGGACTACAGGTTGTGTAGAAACTACACTATGGTTTGAAATTTGTATTAACTCAGTCTATGGAGAAAGAAAGGAAGTGTTCTAGTTTTCCAAGACCTTAAAGTATTGGTAAGTAATGGGAACTCTGACGCTGTTACTGTGTTTATTAAACATAACAAAAATATTCCAGCAACTGAGCAGATCAGGTAAAGTCTGTGTGAGTAGTCACTGAGAAAGGGTGAAATGGAGCAGTGTGAAGGAGTGGGACTGCAGCACACTGGAACAACAAGAACAAATATGTAAGACAAATAACACAGAAACATCTTACAACTAGAGTCTTCCACATGATCTGTTCTATGTTCCTGAAAGTAATGAGATAAGTTATAGAGTAGTTCATGCCTATAAGGATCAGGTACTCTCTGTAGCTTTCCAGTATCAGTAACATCTGATCTGATTGATGTACTGAAGGCTAAGGACAGCAGATCACATATACGTACATCCTGACTTATACACTACAGATAAAAATTAATGTCTCCTTTGTCAGTGTTCTAATATGTAATATTCTTTTTCTTTTTTAGGGACAATTGGATTCTTTGCATGCTTTTGGTTTGTAACCAAAATATACAGCGTAGTAAAAGTCGACTGAAGAAACCAATGTAAAGAGATAACACAGAACAGGTTTAGTCTTCGTTAACGTAACTTAAAAACCTGGTCTCGTTGATGAACTTGAGCTTTATCAGAAGTATTGGCTTCTTATTCTTTGAGAATGATACTGAAATGCACCTACTTTTCCACTAACACGTTTGTATTGTGACTTAACAACCTGTTTTCATTCAAACCTTAATGAAGATCAGAGTTACAATATTTATGCATTTGTAAATACAAGTATAAAAGAAATGTTAAATTCTAATGGCAGAATAGAAGTGGCTGTATTACACAACTTAATGATACTTCTGATCAAAGTACAACTGTAAATAGGTTTTTCTAGCTTGGTAGGTGGGATGAATTATTTTTCTTTGAGGGAAATGAGAACTTTTTATTATGCTAACTTTGGAGGATGACTAAAGAAGTGTTGCTTTTAGTCTGGATGTGATTTTTATTTTTTACTGGTGTTACGTCCATAAATATTCTGATTTCTGTGACTTAATTAGTTTTGGTGTTCTTGGCCTTTTAAACTATGTGCCTCTGAGTCCTTGAATTTATAAATTCATAATCTAATAAACGTTGTAAAAATGTCTTCACTGACTTATTACATATTATAAGTTCATAAAAATATGTAAATACAATTATATTGAAGACAGATGCTTAAAGATTGCAAAGAGTATTGTATGGCATTTTCTATGGTTTAATGTATATTGACACACATTTTGATCTGCAGGAATTATTATTCGTGCTAAATGGCTATAACATGGACATGTCATGTGATTGTGGCGCATGTATACACACATTTAACAAAACCACTGCAGCATTAATCCAGTCCTTAACCCAGAGACATTTCCAGAGACTGCTATGGAGTTGTCACTATGTTGAGAAGATCTTACAATGCATGAGTCAGCATTCTCTGCTGATCTTGCTTTTAGATCTCAATGATGCATATTCTATAGAGCAAGTATTGCTGGCGGTACTTAATGTAGGTTAAAAAATAAAAGAAAATTACTATTTTTGCCTTATATTAAGAGACTAATGTCAATTTTGGATGACTGGCATTAAACCTATATTTGCCTTTTTTGGAAATGGAGTATTTTGTTCAAACCTTGTTCAGTAGTTTTAGACTCATAACACAATTTGGCTGGCAAAATTTTATTTAAAATTAACCTTCATGTACCAATTGCCATTCATAAGGCTGGGGGGGGTTTATTCTTACCAGTTTACTTTTCTAAAGGACCTTAACCTGATGATGCTTGAATACTGGACCAAATAAAAATACCTTGGTTAAGGTAACTTGTCATTACTAACCTCTGAAAAGTTGGCAAATCAAGGCTTCAGGACGCATTCCCACAATTGCAGTGCTCCACAACCCTTCCCAGATAAACTACAGCACTTGTGCTCTGCCTGTCGCCGGACATAACTCTGCTCAGATGTGGACAGGTTTGTTCTTGTGTCCCTGCCAACATGTAGTCATTAGGAAATGCTGATTTTTGGTAAATTTTCAATGCTTGATGATCAAAACAGGAAAAGGGTGAGTATGGTAAGTGTTTTCTCTTTACTACTGCAGTGAACTGTAGTGTAACTCTTGATTCAAATGTTTAAAACTATAAAATTGAATAGTCTTCATATCCCTGGTTTTGTGATCCCCTACTATATTGTCACTGTCTGAAATCGTCAGTAGTTTTTACACAAATAGGGATACTTAGCTTGAGAAACATGAATCAACTGCCTGCTATTGATCAAATTCAAAAAAACAGATTTTTTAAAAATGTATTTACAATTGCTGTTTAAATATCAGGTTAATAGAAGTTAGATGAACCCACTGTGGTATGTATGTGGGTCTGAAACTGATGGGTGTATCTTCTTGGGGTTTTTTCTACAGACTAGTTGACAGGTCATGACAGCCTCTCAAGTATTTTATTTCCAGCTGTAAAGGTAGTCTGTGAAATGTGTCACTATCTTTTGGAATCTGAACCTGCTGCATGCACAACTTTCCAAGCACCCTTGCCTTGTAATAATTGCTGCTGCTTTGCAATTGAAATGTTAAACTTTCAGTGTGGAGTACTTGAGACAATTCCTAAAGTTTAATCATCACAAATTTTACACAAGAGCTGTTCTAAAGTTGTTTTTGCTCTTGTAACACATAACTGCCTCAGATAATTTTAAATGTTTTTCTAGAATTTAGGCTTCTGGTGTGTGTTAGGGCATCTAAGCATTCTACTGTGTACTGTTACCTGTTTTGCAGATCTCTTGGGAGGTCTATTTTTTTTGTCTAAACTTTCAAAATACTGAGCTTTTCCAAAATCTTACTGTATTACCCAGAATTTTCTTGCATTTATGGCACGAATGTCTGAGAAAATGTAGATCAGTAGGAGGGTTAAGAGGTAGGACGAATTGCTGGGCTGCAGGAAGACGGCAAATTTGGACAAAACACTTCAGAGAAGTGTGAATTTTTTGGTGGCTGATAAATAATTCTAAAACTTACTGTTCAGAGTCTGAAAAAAAGTGACCATCACTGCTACATTTAGTCTGAAAGGAATTCTTGGTCGAAATCATACTTTAGAAACATGATATGGGCGGTGGTGTCCTTATTTTCTTTTTCCAGAAGAAAAAAAAAGCAGCTTTATGGCAAGCTGCTGCTCACGCAAGCTCATTGGGCCACCTTGAGTCTGTAGCTTCCCTTCTTATTCAAAAGCTTGGCTGTGTTTGAACACCCATCAGAGTCCTCAGGTTTCTGCAGTCATACAGTTTGCGTGTGCCCTCAGCTTCTTGGCTGGATCTTGTAAGCAGTATCATAAATATTAGTTGACTGTGAACCATTCATAGTGTCTTCATGGCTTTTTGTGCCATTTTCAGGCAAAACGCTGTGAGAAATGACTTCAGGACAAGTCTGGAAGTGAGGACAAGAGGTGAAACAGGACAAAATTCTGGCAGGCACTTGAGGTGCTCAGTTATACTGATCTGAATATCTGTTTTGAAGGGCTGGGAGGCACCAACCAAGTCCTGTTTGAACTGATGTACAAATGAAAAAAGCAAGATGTGGATGTGAAATGTTTTTCTAATACTGGTAAAGGCAAAAATACGAATCTCTAAGTAGGCTGGACAACATCTATATTTCAGGTAAGGTAGGGGAGAAGTGAGAGACCTTGAAAGGGAGTGGTTTTAGTCTATTTGACTTTGGTCAGTGGAGTTAAATTGTGGCCAAATTTTTCTGCAAAGCTTTGTGAGAACGCTGAGAAGAGGCTTCTGCAGCTGCTGGTCTAGATGATGTGGGTGGTGTACAGTAAGTCGAAACTGATGTTTCTCACTGAATTGTTACTCAGCTGATTGAGATCCTGAGTTTCACAGGTAAGAAGTAAGTTACATGAAATTTTGTAATGGAAGTATGCTAAATTCTTAAGAACTGTAGATGTTTTTGTGCTTAATGGCTGATAAAGCACACTGTTGAGCATAGAATCACAGAATGGCAGAATAGTCCAACATACTTTTCCCCTCCTTTTTGTTATTGTTTTCTGGGTGGTGGGTTTTGGTTTTTTGGGTTTTGTTTTGTTTTCCCTTTTAATTGAGTGTTACTACAGTGTTTGGTTTAGCATAGTGTTCAGTTTAATGTTCCTGCTCCAGGAATTGAGCAAGAACTTCAGTAAGCTTAACTGGTGTGGGACACACATGTCCATAAGTTTTTGCCATGAAGTTACAGGCCATCCTCTTTCTGTTTGGGCATCTTTACCAGTTTGGACACCACCTTCATTTCTGGGGGCAGCTGTACCTCAACTCCAACAGCCCATCACAGCTATGCATTTCCTTTAAGGAAGGGAGATTACTTGTGCAGAGATGTTCTTGTCTTGTCCCAGAGATGCTGCTTCCTACAATTCACCTCTAATTTAATTTTTTTATTCTCAGTACCCTGCTGTTTCTCCTTATGTCAGACACTAGTGGTCTGTTTATTTCCACATCTCCATAAATATATATTCCTCAACAGACGCATGAAATACTTCTCCTGTTACCTTATAGAATGACTTTGGGTACACAAGCCTACACAAGTGTGTGACACTTCAGATTAAAGCACAAACCTCCAGGGACTACTGAGAGACTTAATTTATCAGTTGATTACTGTACAGCTGCCATCATGCACTATTTCTTCTTATGTGAAACATCTGGAACTTGCTGTTGATGAGATGAGAGTAGTTAACTGCTTGTAAATCAGATACACCAGAAGATTACAAATGAAGCCTGTCACGTCTGCGTGGTGGCACCTTCTTGTCACTTGCCAGGATTCCAGGACTTCCAATGAAAATGCAGTTGAAGTTCTCCCTTCCCTCTGAGGTATTTGAGCATCGCTTGCTGGCCACAGCACACACACAAGCACAGGGTGCAGGAGCAGAGGCCAGGGGATGATAGGAAGATTTGACCAAAGCAGTCTACTGGAGGGATTTAGCATTAGATCTTTAAATAAGCATGATCCAAAGTTTCTGGAAATGCACAGCCAAAAATCTTGGCAAAGAACAGTAACAGTAATTACACAAATAATTTGTCAGTGAATGTACTAACATTGTGTCTCCTGCATGTAGTATGGGCATGCTGTTAGCAAGGGCCCTCTAGAATTCACTGTATTTATAAAACCTTGCTTTATAAGGATTAATTGTCCTTACTCAGGAACCCATTCTGATACCTTCAAACGGTTTTTCTAATTTCACGACAAAAAGCTTCTTCAGATAGGGGCCCACAGAGTGTCCTGAGAGGCTGTCCAGCCTGGGCAGTGAGCTGGGCAGAATGCCACATTCCAGCTTCTTGAGTTCAATAGTGCCAATGCCTTGTTTTCAAACAATTCAGCACAACCGCTGTTTTGCTGATGCTGCTGCAGACTCAAGATTTGATATGGCTTGTGTGGGTGGTTTGGTTGGGGTTTTGGGGTTTTTTTGGTGAGAGGGGGAGAGCAGGGTTGATTGGTGGGGTTTTGTTCAGGGTTTGGTGGGGTTTTTTTCAGTAATTATATCAAGTCAATTTTGTCTCTCCTTTGGGGAAAATGTTCAGGTAGAGAAGACTGTCTTCCTGGTATTTTCCCAACTTCCCATGACTGTCTTTTGATTACAATTGTGCATTTGCTTGAGGTGTATGAAATCATTAAACTGACTTGGCTACGTGATGTGAAGAAGGGAAATGTGCAACTGAGAAGGAAAGGCATCCCAGCAGGCACAGTCCGGCCTCTGCTTGCCCTCTGTGTTGCAGAAGGGGAGCAAACTTCTCATTCTCTGGAGGTTGGTAAAGACAGGTGGGCTGTTTTCAGCTCCCACCTATTGTATGCAGGAGTAGTTAGTTGCTCTAGGATATTACTGAGGAGGTCAGCGGGCTTCCAGGATGGCACATCCTCTCCCTTTGTAGCCCAAGGACACAAGGAGCAGTAGGGTTGTGACATTTCTTCTCCAGACTTGCTTAGGAGCTACAAAATGAAGCAGTCAGAAAATCAGATCTGTTTCCTACATTTTTCTGCAAGTTCTCACAAGGAGCCCTTTCCACTTTCCTGCTGGAAACTGCTCTTCTCTGCCCACAGGAAGAAGACTAGCAAGACAGCTGAGAAGAAGCTGATGTTCTGTTGCTCTGTCTCCTTCTGCAGGCTGTAGTGACAGCAACAGAGCCAAACCATACGTGTTCTCCTGCTGCATGATGTCAGATCAGTGCAAACCCCAAGGCAGGTGGAGGGCAAGGGCAAGGAGAAGCAGCGAGTGGCCTTAAATTTGCTGTTTATCCCAGAAAGCTGGGTGACCGTAGTAACGCTGGATAAAAATCAGAGGCTTCCTTCACTTCAAGGACAATATCCACACCCAGAGGGCAGAGTCCAAACAAAGAATGGACTAATGTACCAGGAAAGTGATGGTTTATTGAACTCAAGTCTTTTCTGTCTGTTACTTGGTTCAAGTGGGGGTTTTTGGTGGAAGAAACATCTTAGATCCAGAACTGAATTTCTGAATAGACCAAGGCTAGCAGACAAATGTAGACAGATTAAGAATGTGACTAAATCCCCAGAGATGTTCTTGACCAGTGGATTATTTTAATGCTACTGTGTCTTACCTTTCTGTCTTTCGAAACAGCTTTACCAACAGGTTTGTGAAGGCCCGTTGCTGCACAGAATGGGACAGAACTTGCAATCTCAGTTTTGTTGCATGCGACACTGTCTTGTGTCCCACTCATACCTGACACTTCAGAGAATTGCTGGTAAAATAACCTGAGCAAGCCATCTACCATGTACTTTGTTGCAGAAATATACTTACTGCTCCAAGTGCACGATGTCCATATAAATACCCAACAGAAACCCCTGGAGTTTGATATAACAAAAACAAATAAAAAAGGGATAAGTAGGAAACAAATTTAATAAAAACTGCATAGTTCTTGGGCTGCAAATAGATGACAGCAAGGACAAATACTCCCTCTTTCAGTTTTACTCAACTTCGAATCTCACAGCCTGAGCAGTACAGATAAAGCTGCAGCACTGCCAGTTCATATATGGTATATAGCAGAAATCCATCTAGGTTGGTGCTTGTCATACCAGAGGTTCATGGAAGAACAAATAAATATGCTCTTAAAAAGTTTACAGGGATCAATAATAGGAGTTGTATTCACCACAGTAAAGCTTCACCACTACAAAAAGAAAATCCTGGACTATCTGGAATGAAAGGGAAGAGGAGAGGACAGACTTCCCCAGATGCAGCACAAGCCAGAAGGTCCAGTTTGGTATGGACATGTTCCAGCCCTTCACATTTATTTGTTTATGCAAACATTTCTTTCTCTTTTACTTTTTAGCGCAGCTTCAATAGAGTAGTGATGGCATAGGAAGAAGCAGGTATTTGCCTCCGTGTCTTGCCAACAGTGGCAACATCCACAGCTGGAATAAAAGAGATTGGATAGGGCTAACAAATTAGAGAGCAATAATTATTACACATCCCTTTCATTATAACTTTGGGCCATTTATTTCATCATCTCAGTGCCTGCCCTGGCAGCTCAGCAAATTGGTCAGGTGTTTGTTGGGCTTTTTTCCTCGTCTCCCTTAGCTGTTGTTCATTGTCAAAGGAACCCCTGTCAAAATTCCAGTTAGAACTTGCAGATCCATCCTAGCAATTAACACCTAGTGGTCTTTGGGAAGCAGCGTGGAAGGCCGTGGTAGAGGATCACAGATTGGTATCAGCGAATAGGTAACATTAAAAATTAAATACCTAAAATTTAGCATTTCTGAGGGTCCAGGTTTATTCCCTTCAATGAACACTGACAATATTTTTATACATGGAAAAGACTGAATTCATACTGTGGTCACCAAGCGTAGCAGTCTCATTTTCAACTCTTCTGTTAAAAACTGAGCAACTGAAGGCCACTTCTAAATACCCCAATGCCACAGTGGTTAATGAGGCCAGCCGTCGTTATCTGGGAGATACACAGGCAGCTGTCATAGTAGCTGTCACTCATGGCAGCATTAAGTATAAACCAGGGCATTAAAATAACAAACAGGAGAGGAAAGCTGGGCTGCAGAAGGATTATCCCAGGTCCTGTCCATGCTGAAAACACCACATGACCTTCTTCCCAAAATGGTTGGCAATCACTTGGTTGTGTGGCAGTGAGTGATCCCCTGGTGAAACTCTGGAAGGCAGCCTCTTCTCAAAATTATTTCTGCTAGAGATTTTTCTTGTCTACTTAGAACACGAATTTCTTTTGGAAGCTTATTTCACTATTTCTGAAGATGATGATCTTATTTTGAAGAGTCTATGCTTCCACCATGCATGACAATGACTTTGTTTGGTGTGTGGTCTACATCTGGCCAAAATTATTTGTCATTTTTACTTTCAGTTTAACTTAGGTTTAATTGTCTTGATTTAAGCCTCTTGCACTAACACTAAGCTGCTTTTGTTTTTACTTTGGATCCAATAATTTTAATGTTTCCTCCATATGGCAGTGAGTTTTTGAAGGAAAAAACAAGGTCTGAGATGAAGTTATTTGAATGGATTGAAATTTGGAAAGTGAAACTAAAAATACAGATAGGGAATACCAAGCTAATGTGACATAAATGTAGGGAATTCCTGTGTGATACAGACATATTTTTAAAAATTACAATTTTTTTCACTTCTTTTGTATCTGTAGCGGATGCCTTATGCCTTCAGCAGCTGGATAAGAAGCACAGCTATTCCTTTGGGGTGAATGCCAGAGAATAACAGTTATAAAATACATTTCAGTGATTCTAAACAATGAATTACACCTCCTTGTCAAAAGTATTTTTGTCAAGCATAACTGGCCTGTGGGCTTATTCTGTGAGTGTGGTATGTTTTGTTAGCAAAGTTCCTTTACAGTCACTTGGATCATCAGCACAGGGAGGAATACGGGTGTGTCGACCCAGTTTTTTAGTCCAATAGATATATTGGTAAATATTCCCCCTTTGAGAATATTTAACCATTTGTTAAATTGGTAAAACCAATATTGTTTCACCAGAATCTCAAATTGGGTCCTCATCCAGTTGTGGCTGTGTCCTGAGGCCAGGCTGGGGGGCTTTGCTCCCAAACGTGGTATGTCAGAGACTACATTCCAGTTAGATCTGCAGGCTGAAACATTTATGTGACCACTCTGAGCTCATTTCATTTCAAACATGCTTGGTTAGCCAAGATCTCCTACTTAAACCAGCTGATTTCAACTAAACACCTTGGGGAACAATCATATGATCCTTTCTCTCAAGTCACCCACCAGGCAGCTCAGGAGGGCCTGCAGGTCGCAGTGGTCCACTTATGACGACAACTGGTGCAAATTTACCTGAACCAGTCTTTATATCACTTTGCTAAAAGCATAACTCTCATATGTGAGATACAGGAAGTGGCACATTTCTGCATCTGCTTGCACTCCTTTTGTATTTAAATATCAGGTTACTCTTCAAGTTTTAGGTCTGGGGTCTAAGGTGGGGACTTTTTCAGTCCTTGACTGATCTAAAGGTAGCCCAAGTTAGAGGATGTATTTCCTCTCATGTGATACCCATATGGCAATATCTGTAATGATGGATGATTCTGCTCTACATGATGGCAGAAAATATTTGTCATTAAAATCGTTGTGACAACAACTACTTTTCACACATTGTCAGTCACAAAACTGGAATCAATTAAAATAGAGATTAAATGGAAAGCGTATTTCCAAGATATTCCTGTCATGTCAGTCATTGTGAGGCTACTGAGATGCAGGGGCTCTGTGTTCCTGAGGGGCATAATAAATGTGGATGGCAAAGTCAGCAGATACAGGATCTGGGACCAGCACTAAATTTACATCTGCCTTATCCAATGGAGAGCTACAGAGAGTTCCCAGCTTGATTCTGCTGTGGCATGTGGCATGGAGCACTGGCACAAGCCAGTGAGGGAGCTACCTGACAACTTAACCCAATGAAAATGAACGCAAAACCCTGAACCCATGCAAAGGAGAAACACAGATTTAGTCATTAAACTTTTAGCTGAGACAGAACATAGGAGGCAAAGTGCTTCTGTAAATTTGCAAGGGATTCCAGGTTTTCTCAGTAGCCTGAGCCCTCCTGTGTACCTGTAAGGATCCTGAAGGAGTTCTGCTGCCAGCAGTAATAGTCTCTGCTTAAGGATAGAGTGTAACGAATTGTCTCACTCTCCATCTGATGAAGAGTCCCCGATTTTTGCTGGGATGCTCCGGTACTTCACTTATTTGAGGAAAACAAAATAATTTCACTTGATGTTTGCACATCAAAAACATTCACAAAATCTAATCACACTTGCCAAATCTTTTTTTACTCTTTATAAAAATGAGAATATTACCTTATTGAAGTAGTGTGAGACACCAGCCTTTGGATGTTTAATGGTCTTTGGAAAACTATTTTATTTTGAGATCCACTGCTTTCTGACAAGACAGAAAGCAGCAGCATTGAAATGATGTTTCAGACTCTATAAACAGAATAATATATTCCAAATATGCACTATATTCAGAACATCTATTCTCACCTTCTGGATCTCAGCAAATTTACTCGTTGAGAAAATCTTACTCTAAATCAGTGAAAGCTCTATTTCCTGGTTTTCTTTTTTCTGCCATTTTTAACTTTTGCCATTAAAGGGTAATGCACTATGTATAATCTTTTATGTAGGAACTTCAGAACTGTTTAAAAATTATGTAAAGTCAATCCAAGTGGTACATAGACTGGCTAGTTTCAAGTTCCCTATGACTTCTTTAAATGTTTCTTTAATCTTTCTGCCTTTTCTTACAGTGGAGCATAACGTCTGAAGGCAGCAGCAAGCAAATATTAATTGCTAATACCACAGGGCTAAGTTATAAAATATTTTTTAACTAAGAAGATGTAAAGGCTAAGTTGTACAAACCTTTAGTTTAGAATTAGATAGAAATTGAACATTCCTTAAATGCTGCCTCATGGAGAGCTGTGCAGGTAAATCAAGCTCGCAGGCTTTTTTCTACATATTTTCTCCTCCAGTTTCCCAGAGCTGATTCCCCAGTTCTTTGGCCACAAGTGCTCTTTTGGAGATGCACTGAAAGGCTGCCATTTCAGCCTTTTTTCTATTCTTTCATTTTTACTCATGTGACACTTTTTAGGATATGCAAGTTCTCAGTCCCTGCTGCAGGACACTGGGCACGAGCATTCATGGCCTACAAATGCCACAGTCATCCCTGCTTGCAAGTCATGCTTGCTGCCAAAGCGACGCCTTGCACTGGCTCCATTTGCTGCGCCTTCTGCTTGGGGTTTCATAACCTTTTACAAACCACAGCATCATATGCCCAGGGGCTGTGCAGATGTAGGAAGTGGACCTGAAAACTAACAGAGATGATCAGCTGGCAGATAGTCCGTGAAAGAGAAATATCCAGCACAGGCACACTCACAGGAACTTAATCTGTTCGATATGAAAGTGTCAGAATGTCCATTCAGAAATACCAAGACTGTTCTGTAAAGTAAAGTGGGGACTTGGACTAGCAGCAACAGGACTAAAAAATAAACAAAACCACGGCTAAAACTTGGATTAGAATAATTTTTTTAATATGACTTGCAGTATAACTGAAATTCAGTATAAACATGTTCCACCTTGGGCCAAAAAAATGGCTCTGTTCTACTTACCTTGTAAAAATCATGATTCCTATGTAAAAATTTTTTCTTTACATGTTAGCACCTCCCAAATGAAATTTTATTTTGCCTCCTAGTTTGCTTGAAAGTGAGTGTCAAGCAGAGTTCCACTCTCTGTTACACAGAGCGAGTTTTAGAGACAGCACTCCACGTACACACACAAACCCGAGGGTCTCTGCCTTTTAGACACACCCATTTCCCTCCCCCTTCAGCCAGTAAACAGCTTCAGGCTGCAGATTTCACCCTTTATGGAAGAGATTTTTAAGATGCTGGCTGACCTGTCCAGCACCCTGGTAATCCTCAAATCATCTGCTCGCCATGCTCACGTGGAGATGTCACCGAAAAGGCTTGTTGACAACCTTCTGCTGCATTAAAGACAGGTCTGTAAAACTGCCACTATCTTACTCAGTTCAACTTGACCACACAGTTGAATAAAACTTCCTCTGACAATTTCACCAAGACTGTTGACAGAGGAAGATTGTATGAAAAAAATACTTTTGCTTTCCAGTTCACTTTGGTTTGGATTAGATTGACACTGATCTGTGTAACAGTTTGTGAACTCATTTAAAAATTTTTTTTAAATAATGTACAGATTATTTTTTTGGAAGTCTGAATGTCGATTCCATGCACGTTCTCATGCAATGCATTTTAAACATCCAAATACCATCTTTCATGTTTGTACGAAGCTAAAATATTTTAATTAGATTTATGTTAGTTATTCAGTTTTTATTGTTTTCATATACAGTGATTAATTCTCAGGTCTTAACAAGAGCTCGTATGGCAAAAAGTCAGTAATTTTGTGACAAAATAAAAACTGTGATATAAGCACCTATGAATCCTTCAATCAACTTTTGCATTGAGTAATAAATACTAATCTCAGCTAAACTGTTTTGTTACACATACAGCATGCTCTGATCCCAATCACTATTTTAATAATAGTCTTAATCCACTATTTTAATAATAGTCTATGGATTAAGGGATCTATACTGTATACTGACACAACATATTGAGTTCAGGTTCTATAGATGAACATTTCTGTGATCTATTTTAATGGCACACAAGCCATCATAGCATTATGGTGTCAACAAGCCTGCAGATTATCTCCTGGCTTTCAAAGCATCCTGCAGGAAAGCAAGTTTAATGAATCTCCAAAAAGGCGAAAACATTATCAAATCAATAGGGAGACAGGACTTTGAAATAAAAGTGATCCTATAATTACCAACAAGCATTTATATATAATCAACTATAAAAGATACACAGAATGTTTTAAGTTTTGAAATCTGTCAAAATAACAATGTTAAGAAGGGCAGTCTGTTTTCTTGGCCCACTCCTTCTCTACATGCGCATCATAATTTTCTCCTAGCATCCTCATTTCCTCTCACAATTTGCCAGTATTTCATGTAGGAAATCCACCATGATGCACTTTACTCTTTTTTTAATGAACTTGCTCCAAATAGTCCCATGGTCTGTTATACTCCTGCCTCTGAACTACAGCATTGCCACCTTGCTTTAAGTCAAACCACTGTGCCTGCAGCAGAGGTTCTCCAGCAGTGTGCAAAGGAGAGGAGTGTCCCCACCACCCACTTCACCTGGCAACGTCACCATGTGTTTAAGGTTATTTTACCCAATCTCTGCCTGTAGTCAGGGAAAGGACACACTCCTGCTGAAGCAGTTGTTGCCAGTTCATAAGAAACACAATGCAGAAACCATACCTCTTTTTGTAATAGATCACCTGCTCCCACCTGGAGAACTGGCAAGCACATCTCTTCCAAGCCCCTCACAAACTCTTGTCTTCCAGTTGTTTCCCCTGTTTCCCCACTCCCTGTTCCTTCTAATCTTTTCCAGCCAGTGTACAGAGCACTTGGGCTGTGTTCTGCTTCCCAGCATGAAAATATTACGACTTTTCTGAATTCCAGTGATTCCATGGAGCCACTTTTCAATAATCTCCTCCCAAAATTACATAGTACACAACAGAATCTAAATTGTAAGGCAACGAATTCACTGTAATGTCCTCCTGATGTCTGGAAACAGGAATTCTTCATATCTCTTATCAAGCATTTTCTTCAATTTATGGCTGGACCTGTTCTCATAGTTCATACTCACTGCAGCTTCCCCTCAGCTACTGGCCCTTTTGTTTTTTCCAGATGTTTCTGCCTTTTTTGACCTTTTTTTTCTATCTGCTGATGATGCTTACCAGTATCCCCAGCTTACTAGGGAAGAGTTTGATTTCAAAGGTGGAGAACCAGACTTGGACAAGCAACCTCTATAGAATATCCCGGGTAAGCAGGGGCATTTACCTTTCCTGAGATCTGGAGAGGATCCAAGAGCACAAAGCTGTGGATTTCCCGTGGTTCAATAGGATGATGGTAGCAGGGGCTCTCTGCCCTTCCCAAGTGGAGGAACTAGCTGCCTGAGTGGTGCTTTTGAGATAGTTGAGAAAGGGGAGCTTTGGGCCCTTCAAGACCACAGAGAAAGCTTTTCTTGACAAAATGATCCTGTCTCAATATACCAGGGCTATTCAATCCATTTTTGCCAAAATCCACCCTCCATCACGCTAAATGCTTCAGATGATGTACTCTACAAGGATTTATGGTGGATTAAAACACTAGGCACTGCTGGGATATGACATGCACTGCAATTCTGTTGAATAGACACTAGACAATTAATTTTTCATTATGAAAATGCTGGCTTATTTTTAGTTGTGTAATAACACAGCTTTGGGGGAAGTTCCCCAAAAGTTTTGTTGCTGGAAAGCATGTTCCTCCTTTGGCTCTCATCCTACGGGAGATGTGTAACATGACGGAGTGCTGTGAGCTGTCTGGTGGCACAGGAGGCACCGCAGGAGAAAGCTCCCTGATGATCAGTGGTCTCCAAGCCAGGAGGCAGCAAACACTCGGGCAGGTAGGAGTTCAGGCCCAAAGCAGCACGTTCACCGCAGGAGCACTGTAACACTGCTGGCCAGCAAAAAGTAGTGCCTGTCGGAAAGAGGCACAGGAGCCTCAGCAAGATTGGTGCAGAGTTATTTGCTTCTCGTTCTTGCACAATGAGCTGAGGAGGACATCCTTTTGTGTTCAAAAAAACACAGAGGAAGGCACAACATGCCTTGGCTGTTATGATGTTCATTTCTCTCTTGAAAATCAAAGTAAATGAGTGTCAAGAGGACACTGACACACAATAGCTTCAGGCAGCAGCACAGCTCTTTTTTTCTACTAAGATTCCAATAAAAAATATTTATTTTTATCAGCATGGTTTATTAATAGTTCTACAGTACTGCAGTAGTACACTGCTTCTTTTTCCCTTTCTCATTCAAAAATACTTGTTCTAGTCACTGTCATACCATTAAGAGATCATATTAAGTCATCATAGAATTAGAAAGTGCTTGTAGAACAAGGACCACCACATATCCTGCCAAAATATTTGGTTTGCTCTTTTGTAACAACCTTATTCGTTCAACATCTCAGAAGATACTAGACCAAGATTACAAAAAAGGTGTTTGAAATCCAGCAATTGAAAAAAAAAACTGTATGTGAAATGTACAGTGTTTGGTGTGATGCTTTATTGAAATAAGAAAAACTGGTAGGTAGTTATCTTTTTTTAGAATATTTTTCCTAATCCATTCTAGTTGCTAAATGACTTTCACCAGCACACTCCATGAGTCATTCGACCTTCATAATTTATTTTCTATCTGTGAAATTGCAGGATCCCTCTGTCTGATTAATTTGTGTGCAGTTATCTCACATTGAGCTGAAACATTTGTGCAGATGAGAATTTGCAAGGAGACACAAAACCCAATAGCACCCACAGAAGTATCCTAATTCTGATGTCCAGCCCCAGATGAGCTCAGCAATCCTTTTCTGCACATATTCTTCAACTATACACAGCTCCAGAGATCTTAGCTCCAACCTTACTGCTGTTATAGGACTCACATCCTCAAAAGTACCTCGTGCCCAACTCTTGAGGATGCCAGTGAAAGTTAGGCTCATAAAGATCCTCTGAGCATCCTGGAAAATGTTACATTGGCTTAATCCAATTAAGTGAATACTTAGCACCTTTAAAAGGCTTCCCATTTTTAAAGGATGAGACAAATGAACAGTATTTTTCCCAGAATACAGAAGGGAAAAGATGGTAATGAGATTTAACTATTTTTCTCTGTTTTCCCATTATCATTTACAAGTCAATGGAACGCATCAGGCCAGGATACTCCAGGCTTTCCAGCACTGGCTGATGCAAAACCTATGCTCAGCTACTTATGCTAAGAAAGGTTATTTGGACTTCTGACAAAACCTGAAAGCTGCTCAGCACAGTGTCCTGCGTCCCCCTGATGTTGTCACACTAAATGCTGCTGCTGCAAGGAAGATTCTTCTCTTGTCTCTGGTGACCAGGGACAGGACCTGAGGGAAAGGCATGAGGTTGTGTCAGGGGAGGTTTAGGTTGGATATTAGGGAAGGGTTTTTCACCCAGAAGGTGTTTGGTCATTTGAACAGGCTCCCCAGGGAAGTGGTCACAGCACCAGGCTGACAGTTCAAGAAGCCATTGGACAATGCTCTTCAGGCACATGGTGTGACTCTTGGGGATGCCCTCTGCAGGGCCAGGAGTTGGGTTTTGATGGTCCTTGTGGGTGTCTTCCAGCTCAGGATATTCTATGGTTCTATGACACGCATTTCAGGGGTTCTGTCTGGTCTGGCTGTACCCCTGCTCACATCCTCTCCAGGCTGCTGCTCTGCTCTGCTCTGCTCTGCTCTGCTCTGCTCTCCTCTCCTCTCTCTATGAGGAGCCACAGAGAAACAACAGTCAAGAGGATCTATCAGGTGCCACACATCTCTTTTTTTTGTCCCCACTGCAGGCCATCCTCATGAGTGAAGTGGGGAAGGAGAGCATTTTGTACACCTGGGAGTATTGGAGCTGGAAGAGGAAAAGACAAGAGAGGTGCCAGGAAGGAAATCTGTCCCTATAGAAATAAGAGAGGGGCAGGAGACAAGTCCAAGGTTCTCCTCCACCATCTCGTGCAGTATCATCCTTCATGAGGAAGTTCCCCAAGAAGGTAAGTCTGGTAGGAGGAGAGCGCAAAGGGAAGGAGGCATCAGTGACAGGAGGGAGAAGGAACAGTCTCTGCCACACACAGTTCACTGGACCTGTACTGTGAAGGGTTAATGCTGTCATGCTGCTGGTGATAATGAAATGTTTGTTATCACAGTGTGTCAGATTCAAGTGGTATCATCCATGACTTGCACGCAAGATTACATAGGGGAGGGAAGCTGAACACAGGTCACGTTCACGGTTCAGCACAGTTCTGCAAAACAGCATATTTTATTTTTGCTAGGAGGGGAAACTCATGCTTTGCTGACACCACTTCCCCAGTAAAGTGATGCTAAGCCAGACTGGAAAATTTCCACACAGCTCTCTGACAAAGAAAAGCCAGTTGTGGGTCAGGAAAAGAACAATGTTATATGGCAAAATTCAGCGACCCAAGGAAATAAAAAAAGCCCTTCCATGAAGACTTGTGATGAACCTATGTGGATGTGAACCTGGGTTTTCCAAGGAATGGGGGCATTGGTTTGAGGTGTTTCATTATCTGTCTCCTGTTTTTATAAAAGCTGTTGCAATTGAGCATCTTGGGATGTCTCTCTCATGGCCAGGGAAACAATTTCAGCAGTTATGGGAGGGCAGGAATGAGAGATGACAAGACAGATAGGTGGCATGATCCAAGCTTTTTCCTTTGGAAACAAAGCTGAAATATCCACAATATTGGAGGAGCTTGCTAGGATTATGCTTTGTGGCTCCGGCACATTCCAGCATTATGGCAAAGAAAATTATATTATATGCTCAGTCTAAGTTTGGACTGAAGGAAAATAGAACCCCCATTTCCTTTTTCGGACCCTTTACTTCTCAAGTTTGTTTCTTTCCTGCCCCGTCCATTGCTACTTCCTATGTTATCTTTGGCCTTGTCTCTTTATCCTCTGCACGAACGCGCTATTCCCACTCACGGCAGTCACTTCCACACTGAGAGGAACGCAGCCGCACCGTCCGAACCATAAGAGGCTCCCGACGTTCTGGAGGCCCCGCAGCAGCGGGAGAGCGCCAGCGATCCGGGAGCCCGCCCCCCGCGGTGACGTCACAACGAGCACGCGGTGTGGGCGTGCCGCGGGCGGCCCCGGCGCAGCCAATGGGAGCGCGGGGCGTGTGGCGGCGGCGCGATGGCGGCGGGGTTGTGCTGGCGGGCCGGGCTGCGCGCGGGGAGGCGGAGACTGTGAGTGACGGGGCCGCGCGCGGGGCGGGGCAGGCGCGGGACCCCCGGCGCCGCCTCCCCCCTCAGTCATTCCTCCCTCTGGAGCGGCGCCCGGGGGCTCCCCCATCTCCCCCTCGTAGTGCAGGGGGGCGGCCGGGCCCGGGGCCGCGGGGCTGGCGCTCGGGCCCGGGCAGCGTGGGAATGGGAGTCGACTTCCTGCTTTAGTGGACGGTGTCCATGCCCACGGCAGGGGAGTTTGAACGAGATGGTCTTTTAGGTCCCTCCCGACTCAAAACTGTTCCGTGATTCTTCCAGTTACCAGAACATTGCCCTTGTCCGGTTGTCCGCTTTTGTGGAGCTCCTAACCTGGAGAGTGACCTTGGATCTTATCCATTGGTGCGCCCAGCCTTGGACCGAGCGGGCTCCTCAGGGCCACCGTGCAGGGTGATCCGCAGGGGGATCCGGGGCCAAGGCAGGCTGGATCCACACCGTTGGTTTTCCCGTAGTTTTAAGAGCATCCTGTGTCGCCTGCTCCATCAATGGTCCAATATAAGTGGCGATGTGGGCAGACGCGGGGCTGTCAGACGCCCCCTCAGCATCCCTTATCCTGGGCCTTGGGAGCCTCTTGTGAGTCCGGGCGGTGCGGAGTCCCCGTGCCCTTGTGGTGGCAGTGCCTGCAGGAGGGAAGGTTTTGTAGGCGACCTATGCCCACTTGTCAAGGGCCCGAAACCACCAGGTGCTTTCCCACTGGTGGGTGAATAGCTGTCAGGAATAGCACGGATGTCGGGCGGGATGCTAGGAGAAGCTCTGCTTTAAATAGAGGATTGCCATAGAGGTCAGTGTGCAGGATCAGGCTCCGAGTGACAAGTGCCATGGAAGACAAAGGCTCCCTTGCACCTTTGTCCTGGAGATGTGCGTAGGTTTGGTGTCCAGCTGTCTGCCTGCAGGTGTGTGCCTGCGTGTTCCCGGTGGGCAGAGTGACTTCTGCCAGAGGGAGTGATTGACGGGTCTGTGTTCATTTAAGGCAGGTTTCCAACAGCACTGCCAGAAGGAGAACACATAAGTTTTTTTTTAGTATTGATATTAGGAAGGCAATCAAGTGTTAATTCATTTTAATATCAATATTTAAAGCTTTAAATTCTCGCGTTCTCTGCTGAGACCATGGTTCTGTAAATATTTTATAGCTGAGTGACAAAAGCCTATGTGGTCTGTAAAACTGTAATGTAGATGTTACTGTGAACATGCAATATTGATGCTGGTGTTCTTGGGGAACCTCAGGGACAGCTGGAGTTCTTTGTGCTGTACTAGAGGCACAGTGAAGAGCCCAGTAAGTCCGTGGCAGTCATTCCTGCCCAGAGTAACTGTCTTCCATAGCACCCAGGGTCATTTTTCCAGCCTACCTCCTTCAGCGTACTTTTACAGCCAGTTTCTGGAGAAGATGCATGCATGTACATGCCTCTTTTTTCCCCTTGTTTTCACCCCCTTTCCCCCATATTAGTGCAGAATCATAAATGCTATGCCTTGCTATTTCTGGTCATGAAGAATTTTGAATATTCATACTATGAGGGGAAGAGGAGTCTACACAGTGTGAGGGCAGTCGCGTGATGATATTTATGTGTGCACAGCATGTGTTCAGGGCGAGGAAAAGAGGCTGCCTGCATGCCTGTGGTGAGGCCGCTCTCTTCCAGCTGTGGCTCAGAAGGGGCTTCCTTGGCTGGTGCTGCCATGGGTTGGGACATGGCTGCCAGGCATCACAACACCCTTGCATGACTCCCAGAAGACATGATGGTTTCCCTGGTGGTCGAATTTGCGTGCTCCTTGTCATCAGTGCTGCTGTGGAGCCCAAGAGGCCATTGGGCAGGTAGGAATCACAGAATTTTGGGCACCCAAGCAGTCAGAGACCAGAGCAGGATGAGGCATGAGGAGTCCATGCTCACCTTTGAGCTAGGCAGCCATGGGGCTTTGTGCACTTGGGAGAGAAAATACAGGGATGACTTCAAATGTCAACAATCAATGAACATGTTGATAAGATTTAATTAGCAGCTTCCTGGTCTTCAGCAGGAATTGGCAGGTGCCACTGGCTCCAGACTGTGGTTCTGGTGTTCCACAGAGCTCTCTGCCATGCTGTTGGGTTGGGACCCTAATTACTGCATGTACTTTTACTAATTACTCCGATGTGGTGTGGCTGCCTTTCCAGCTGTTTCTATCCTCTCTTCCTGTGCATGCTGCTGCCCCTGGGAAGCTGGGGGGAAGCAGTGCTGCCTGGGAAAGGTGGACCAAATATTTATGTCATTATCAGGCAGGTACCCAGAGACAGTTTTTCTTATTTGCCATGTTCCAGAGCCTACTGGGCTCTCCTTGCCTGTGAAAGATTTTTGGAAAAAGTTTTAAAAAAACCCTTCATCCAGCAGTTTTTTAGTAATAAACGCAGCTGTTTTTTCTGTTGTTCTTTCTTTGCTTGGTGATTATGCTGAGAAGAGCCTTGCACATGTAAGCATGGTCACCTGTTTGCCCTCAGCAAGCCAAGCGCACGTCTGTCTCACCCATGTACTAGAGGGTTTTATTACACAGATTCTTTTACATGGCATATTCCTAGCCATCCATACCCACATGCCTGTACTAAATCAGTCAAAGGCAGCATCCACATCTCAGTGGAATGCTGCAGAGTATGGAATATACTGTGTGGGCACGTAGAGCCTGTTGTGCCAAAGGTGCAATCACTGGCATGCCTGCTAGGAACTAAGGAACCTGACAAGTACTAACCCCGTGTCAGATCTTCTACAGAGACTGTGCCTATCTCATTTAAAATTCCTCACACTGGGAGTTTCTTCTCTCATCACCAATTGCCATCTTCCCTCCCAGGAATCCACCACTCCTGTGTTGTGTTTCAGGCTCCAAGTCTGTGTCTGCTTGATAAATTAGTGAAGATGTTGTTTTTCGTGCATTGGACGCTGGAGGGTGCTAATGCAATGGGAGCTGAAATTGTTCTAGCAAATTAAAGGGTTCCCCTTTGTTAGTTGTGAAATAGTTTTATTCTTTGTTGCAGGGTTTAAATGGAAAGACATGAATTGTGGTCCTTACCAGTAGCTGATCCTGTTCAGCGTGTGTAGAGCTGTGACCAAGAATATCAATAAAGTGTTATGTCTGTGAGGGATTTCTTTCCTTAACCTCTATCAAAAAAAAATTACTCATTTTATGTTCTACACATTTTTAAGTGTGTCTTTTGAGATTATGGCCTCAGGGTGAAAATTATTTGAAAGTGTGACTTTCTAGTGATAAAAACACTTTGGCAGAATTGTTGAGCCGTATGCGGAGACTCTGTTTTTCTACAAGGTCACTTTGGTTCACCTAAACTAATATTGTTGTGTTGCTAGTGAGGTGAGAACCTGATAGTAGCTCACATTGGGGAGGGAGGGGACACCCTGAGCACCACTAATCAAGTCCCTGGCACTGTGATCCTGTCCCTGGGGGAAGACCTGATGGAGCCTCAGTCTACCTTGCAACCAGCATAGCTGGGCTGTGTGTGAGGGCACGTGTAGGATGGGGCCTTCCATCAGCCATCATTGCTAAGCCCGGTGAAGCATGTTATAAAGCTGAGCCTTAGCTGTGGTGTTACAAATTCACTCAACATTTTTATCAGGTTAAAGTTACACTGAGAGGTCTTACAGTGGAGGAGGTATTACCTGTTCACTCTGCTCTGGCTCTCTGCTCAACCAGGTGTCTGCGCTCCTTTGCGGTTGGCAGAAAGATCGGGGGCCAATATAAGGTCTCTGTTGTGCACTCTGACAACTCCACAGCTGGCATTAAGAACTGTGAAACTACTGCCTGAGCCAGTTTTCATCCTGGCAACAGCAGAGGTATGATGATGGATAATTAATGCTAATGAGAAGCAGGGTGCAAAGCTGAGCGTGTCCAGCTAATCACCACTGGCAACTTAACTGGTCTGCTTATGCTGTTCTGGACAGTCCTGTGTGGTCCTGTACCTGCCTTTGCAAACTCATTACCCAAATGAAAGTCAGTATTTGTAAAATGTGTGAGCAAACAGAACTGAGTACAAATACGTCTTCCTTAGAAGCCTTTCTTGTTTGATATGCATGGCAAATGAGTTATTCCTCTGTCTCATTCCTTTTGCAAATAACTTGGGCTGTCTTCCCTTGGAAAATGTTGTTATCTTGCTGTATTATATCAGTCAGGTTTTATTCTCTCCCAGGTGTTGAGGTTTGCTTACATATGGCTGGTTCAATTTTTATTTCTTTTAAAAATATGCAGGTTTTTTCTGAATTCCTCCTTGAACTGAAGATGTGTATGAGCACTGGAGAAAGCCTGTGTATGAGGAAACCAGAATCTCCTGTTCTGATACCAGTGGGGGCCTGCTGTTCATCTTGAAACCAGAAGCATGGACAATTTCACAGCAGAGTTGCCTGCATGTTTACCAGAAGCAGCAGAAATGTATCCAGTAAAAAATTTTCACTTCTTTTGCCAAGAGTTTTAGTATCTTACCAGAATAGGGTCATAAGGGGATGTGAGGAGAAAAGCTTTTTAAAACTATTGGAAGAAGTAGTGGTACTGAAGACACTCTGCTTTTCTAAGAGACTTAAGTAATCTAAGCCAACAAATGAAGTCCGAGCAGACAAAAAAGATCCAGTTGACAGTATTGGTCTGGTTTACCAGCTTTCAAGAGAAGAGTGCTTCTTCCATCGCACTTCCATGCTTAGGAGCAGAGAGCCAGGGTACGCATGCTGGTGTAGTTTCCAGAACCAACATGCTAGCTGTGGTGCCAAAAGGATTTGAATTTGTGCATTTTATGTAGATGGTGTCCTAACTTAGAGAAAGTTAATGGACCTTCCACCAAACCTGTGTGTGTGATTGCGTTGAGTTTAAACATTGCCAACTGCAGGATGGCATCTTGAAGTCCAGTGCCACTCCTGCTCGGTGGCCCTGCATGGGAAAGGAGGGTGTGTGTTCTGTTGGTGGGTGCTCAGTGCCTTCCATCGTTGAAGCTTTCACACACTTGTGCAGTATTTCTTGGCTACTCATGAAGGCTGGGTGAGTGGGGTCCCTGGAGTTTTCATACTTGTTGGGGAGATTGGGCTGCTGTACTTGAAGTCTCTTGTCTTAAGAGCCATTCTGGCAGATAAAAGCCCCTTGATGTGAAGAGCTTTGTAGAATTTCTGCTGATTAACCCCTGTGTATCTCCTCCTGTCCTCTGCACATCATGTGAGCTTCTAGTGGTGGTTTCTCCTGGACCCCTTTCTCACACCTCCCTGAGTTCTGAACTTCCTTGTTTGGAAAGGTGAAATACTCATTTTGCCCTTATTTTGTCAGCTGGGCTGTGCATGGAGGTGTTTCACCAGCCACTGCCCTTTTATGCACTTCCCTCTTCTGCCCCACAAGGCTGAGGAGCACAGCAGGTCTGCAGAACTTCGACTGCAAGTGGGTCTGGAGGTCAGCTTGTGGTTACTTAGCCCTGGGATGTTGAACAAGTCTCCTTCATATATTTTCCCTTATTTTCTAGTTGGACCTATATTTACTTCTCAGGTCTCCCTGTGCCCTTTAAATCTCCTGGCATCATTGGTGTAAATAGGATTTGCCTGTCCCCGTGAAATGGGCATCTCTGTGGCTGCTTGCCCTCCTTCTTTAGCTCTTTGTGGGACAGGGCTGTCCAGTTGTCACTGGCTGCATGGCCAAACCCACCTTCTTCTCTGCCACTTTAATTAAAAATGTTGGCATCAGGGGCTCTGCAGCAATGAAAGGGGAACGATGAAACTTTGAAGAATTTGGGGCATAAAGTTGATCTCTAAATTTTAATGTACTCATTGCACTTAAACAGTTGATACATTTTATTATTGAGCATTCAGGTGACCTAATTTCCCTTAGTACTGTACATTTAGCTTTATACATCTGCACCTAATTTGTAAAAATGGACTTAATGAGAAACTTCAAACAGTTTAAATGTCAATTACAAAGAAAGCGAGGTTTTAAAGTTCCAGTAATCTGTCCATATTGGTCATCGAAACATGATCCCAGGTGGACGTTAATTCAAGACAGATGGCATTCCAAAGGCACAATTACAAAGAGCTTATATATTTTCAACACTAACAAGCTGTCACGCTATGTTGTAGCTACACTTCCAGTACTGTATAAGCACAATTGCTGCTTTATCTGCTGTGGACTCGGTAATAAAGGGGTTTGATTCCCCACTCTTGATATTGTCAGTGGGATTTTTGCGGGGGTGAACTGGAGAGCGGGGTTAGTTAGTGTGAATATCTTTCATCCGCTCAGCCTATTGGGTCGGGGGGTTGTGATTTTTTCTATGGTTTTTGTTAAGTTGGTGAAATGCTCTTCAAGGAAAGAAGGGGAAATATTGAATACGAGCATAACAAGACCAGCTCATCACAGCTATATTTCTACTTCCTGGCAACATTAATTAACTTCAGCCTTATCGGCTGCTGGGCAATAGCTATGATGATTTGTTAAAACCCCCAACATCCTGGATGTTTTCAGTTAAAAAGAAATCTGAAAGCCTTTGGAGTAATGCACATGTTACTTGGAAGACTGAAGTCCAAGGGATTAATAGTAGCTTGACTTGCAATGGTGTAAATGGGCAGCAGCTTGGCTGCAGCCAGGCAGGAGTGCTACGCCGTGGGAAGAAGGCAGTTGGAATTATTTTCAGATTTCTGAAAATACTCCTAGGCCCAAAGGCAGAGGTGGAGGAGCAAGGTCAAGGACAAAGCAAGGTCAAAGTAGGGTTTCCATTAGACTGAAGCATCAACATGTAGAGTAGTTGATCTAGTAGTAGATGCCCCTGGCCATGGCAGGGGGTTGGACTAGCTGACTTTTAAAGGTCCCTTCCAACTCAAACTATTCTATGTGGTAGATGGCAAGGTTTGTTGTAGAAGGACAATGTTTGGTATCCAGTTAGTAGTTGAGGTGGGCAGTGATCTGTGTAACTGAACGATGAAAGTTAATTTGGCATAATTTCCACTGACTTTTTGTTTGTTTCTTGAAACCAGGTCACTAAAAAACAAGACTTTGCATGTCTATGACTAGATGGTGTTTTAATAGGCTTTAAAAATTCTGTGCTGTTAGCAGCAAGATTAATAATGCTCCTCAGGAAGGTTTTTAAGCTCCTATGGGCACATGTGTCCTCTAAGAGGTGCTGAGAATTAAGAGCTTATATTTCTGCTTGTTTATCTACCTTTCATTGGTAAGTGGAGAAGAAAACAGAAAGGCTAAGATGTTCATCCTCAGAAGGCAGGAATTAAATGGTAAGCTTACACTCTTTAATTTTTGTTTTTCATTAATGAATGTTATAATTTTTTTTAAAGCATCTTACCTGGCTTCCATTTTTAAAGGAGTTTTAGGTGCTATTTGAAATATGCAGCTCACCAACAAGTGAATTGGACTCTTGAGCCACACTTGAAACAAAATACCAATTTTACCTGCAGTTTTACTAGGTTTCCTGGTTTATGCAGTGGCATTTGAACGGCCTCTAGTAATTGTTTTTAGCAGGAAAAAAAATTCTAACAAAAATGAGAAACACAACTCAAAGCTCATTAGCACTGTATTTGGCATGCCATGAATCGTTAAATCTTTATATAAATGCAGAAGTAATTTGTAACAAACAAAATCCTTTCTTTTTTTGGGAAGACTTTCTTTTGACTTTTTGTTGATACTGCTGAGGTGCAGTATGTTTTCCAAACACTGGATATTATTACCAGAATAAGGGCAGAAACAATGTTTTAATTAAATATTATCTGTAATCCTTAAGTATTAGATATACTTAGTTGTGATAAGTGAAAAGTATTAGATGCAAAAAAAAGACTAATAAATACTTAGATAGGGTCTTTTTAACCTAATTGTGTGTTGTTCTCAAGTGGTTTCCCCTTGGATTTTCCCAGTGCTTATCAGGGGAACATACTGAAGTCTTTTTATTTAGATCATGCTTCGCTTTGAGAGTAACCAATTGTTCAAGTCCAAGTGGGAAACTTTCTTGCACCTGGAAAATTAGGAAAGCAAAAGATGTCCACATCCTTTCCCTGGTGGTTCTTCACCTGTGAATTTGAACTGCAGCGGTAGTAAAAGTTTTGTGGACCTCATTTTATGTGAGATCATTAAGCGACAGGAGAATTCAGGACTAGCTGCCCTTCATAATTCAGGACACTGAAAGGTGCCATTTATAAGCTCAAAGTGCCTGCAGGAAGGCAAAACAGGCTTGTAAAACCCATGCTCCAAACCCTGAAAGGGAACCAGTTTGTACTGCTGGTTGCAGCTTTGGAGTGGCAAAATTGCAAAGGTGGTGGGGTTTGGTTTAAAAAAATGGGAAAACACCTGCCTTTAATATTTCATATAATGACTTGAATTTTCACACTTCTTGTGTTGATAACTCTTTTTTTTCCCAAAACATCCCAGGCAATGATCCCAGTAAAAAACCTTACCAGTTGAACTGCCCAGCTGTTGGACTTACTGTCTTCCCTGTTACAGCCCACTGTTTTGCTGAGCTGTTAATTTGGCTATAAAATAAGTCTGTCCTGACTTTTTAATAATATTTTGCAATTGGTGACCTTTGCCCATGATATGGGCCAGGCATTTTGTAGGGAGAGCTCCTGCTTCATTGCTTGAGAAGGAGTAGCAGCATGTACAACACTAAAAAGGGAGTGATATGGTGATATGCCATTGTTACAGCAAAATCCACAGTATGCTGTGGCTTTATGGACTTAGAAAGCCTGAAAGGTAGCCCAAGGAAATACTGAGCCAAATGTTTTTTCTCAGAGCAGGTACTGCTTTCCTTACCTGCTCCCCTGTTAATCCACAAATAAGAGCTGGAGCCATTGTGTTAATGACCAAAATGTAGCAATTGCTGCCTAAAATGAGCCATCCATATCTGTAATTGTAAATGGCTGGGGCTGAACCCTTCCGGTCAGGCCAGAATGAGCCAACTCTTCATGGCCACATTAAAGTCCTGTGACTGAAGTTACCTGGGTGCCCATTTGCACCATCAGAGCCCACATGCCAGTGGAGACAAGAGCTGACTGCACATCAAGTCTGCCTGCGGCGTCTTTGCTTTGTTAATCTGGATTAGTTCCACACCTGCCTGCTTATGCACCTATTCCAGCAGCACCTGGCTGTGCAGTGTGGTATCCAGCCTCTCATCCCTCCTCACATGGGTCACGTAGGAGCCAGTGGAATGGCTCTGCTTTGGAAGCACATCAGTATTATTCCATTTTCTGATGCTGCTTTTGTTGCCTGGATTGACCTGCTCAGGGCCCCAGACACTGCACTGAGCTCATTGTGACCCCAGGCCTTTGCAGAGCCGACTGCAGGCTCAAACCTTTATATCCACTATTAAAAGGCAGTTACGTGACTGTTTATGTTAGAGCCAGGTGCTTTGCTGCCTGTGGACATGCTGTTACTTGACAAAATTTAGGTTTTTTTTAAATTTATGATCCAAACCTGATGAATATACTTACCTGAGGACCTTACTCTGCATAAATGGCTTGGTTGGCTTCAGCTGCTGCTCAGATTTCTGTGGGGGACGCGAGTCAGGTTTTTCTGACTCTCTGTAGGGATGTGTCCATGACAGCATTCCTGTTACTTCTCTATTTCCTTTGTGGAGGACACAAGGTTTCTAGACGCCATGTCGTTATATTTTTAATGACATTTTTTGGACTTTATTGTTCAAGTTCTCTAACTTGTACATTTCTGAGTTCTGTGGGTTCCTTTATTTAGACTTTTTATATGAATGCATGTTTTGTGGGCTTATTGCCTTAACCATTCACTTGTTTTGTTAAATCTCTAGGGATACTAAAGCACTGAAGGTGCTTTGGTTTGGGCCAGCACCAAACAGTGACTTCGGCATACTGGAAGTATAAAATCTGTTTTCTTACTGACTGGGTTTTTTTGAGAAGTTGATAGATGTGAAAACCATTTAACAGTTGGGGTTTTTTCACTTTTCCTGTTAAACTAAGCTACTGAGGAAATCTTCCTACTGCTACATGCTGCAATATGTCAGAAACACCATTATGTTATAGTTGCATCATTATCTAAAGGAAAAATTGAGTGTGGGTTTGAAGTCGACAAGTGATGAAAGTAGCCCTGAGGTTGTCAATTAGAATGCTAAGGCCTGGAACTGATAAGTTAATGGCCAGTCCCCTTCACACCCCCTGGCTTTGCTGCCTGCTCCCGCCTCATCCTACACAGCTTTGCTGCTTGGAACAGAAATAAAAGGCTCCCATTACTTTGTGTCCCAAAATTTATCTCACTGATCCTATTCACTTAAAATCTTGGTTGATTGTGTTCTTAGTATGGACAGATAGATAAACGAGGGAAATGAGATGTAGCAGATAGAAAATACAGAGTCAAAATCATCCCTCTCCTTTTTAATTTTTTAATTATTTTGTTTATTTTTGTTTAAATGTTAAACTTTTAACATGGATTTTTCGGACCATCCTCCTGGAGTACACACAGCAAATTTAGCAGCAGTGCATAATTTTAACTTCTACCGTATGTTTGTTTGCAGGTTTTAAAACCTGAAACTTAATGGCAGCCAGTTGGAACCCATGTGTGCCTGCTAAAGTGTGTTGCATGAGGGCAACATGTGTGGTTTTTTGTGAAGGGAAATACTGGTTACCGAAGTTTATGATATAATGTAATATAATACAAAGTGTTTCTATTTTGCTTGGGCAGGAGGGAACTAATGTATTGCCGTTTCTCCTGGGGAACACATGGGCTTAGATAAATAGATAAATCATGTCAAACAACAAACAGGACTTACACAGATTTTAATGATTCTTGGTGTTCTGTGTGGTGAGAACAACAGTAACTTTATGAAAAGAGTAGTATTAGAGTTGGATATCATTCAAACAGGCATTGTGCAAAGCAAAAAGTGTAATTCATCTTTAGTTTTTGAAACTTCATGTACAGCGTAAGATTTTAAGGGTTGTAAAAGTTTGCAGTCAGGCACCCCCTTTGCAGCCTGAGGTTTTTCTCTTATTGGCCCTTCTTCAGTGGCAATGGAGACCCAAGATTTTTTCCACATAGCCCTCTCTCAACCTAGAGCAGATAAGTAATAATCATGAGTTTGAGAAGGCAGTTCAATTTATAAGGACATTCAAGTTTTTGACCTTTCTGGTAGTTTCACTGTAACAAGCGAACATTTGTTGAATAATAAAAAAAACTGTAGTTGCTACTTACATGCCACAATCCAGTGAAACAGTGCTCTGAGCAGGACTGCTGCTCTGGAGTCCATCTCTCCTCCAGCCACATTTCAAACCATGGACTAAATCTTCTTCTAGCTTAATTCACAGGAAAAGAGACGTGACATTGTGTTAAAGAGCCCGGCGTGAGATGGTGTTTTCTCGTGATGTGCCAGCTCTGCCCAAAACCCATGGGGTTGAGCTTTTCAGTACTTCCCCACAGAAGCAGTGCAGAAGAGGTAGTACATGATTTTCCAAAGGCACTTATTCCTTCTGTGCCCTACTTTAACTTACTCCTTGAGAGACACGTTTCACAATACCCATAAATAATGAAAATATGCAATGGCATTTTTAATTAGAGACTTTGTTTTCTTACACATTGTGACGCTGGTGTTTCTAGAGCTACAGGATAACCTCTTGTGGTGGCCTGCTGCAAGAGAGGTTATCTCAAGATAGCACTGTATCTAGTTTAGCCTGGCTGATTCAGGTATCACATCTACCAGAAAGCGTAATTCTGCGGTTTCCTCCTAAGATGGTCCTTCCCTTGGATTGCCGTTTTGTCTTTGCAGGAATCTTCTCTAGTTTTTTTTTTTTTAAATGAAGTTCTGAAAGTTAATGGTGTTGCATAAGAAAAGCTCCTATCTTTCTGCATTTTTCTTCTCTTACCCTCTTTCATACAATTTTACTCACCCATCAGCCCAGCAAGGTTGTTGTGCAAAGCACAGCCACATGCTGTAAGGAAGCCTGTCAGCCAAATTTTGGTGGCGCCAGTAACTGTTCTACAAAAGGCAGACTGATGCCAAAAATCATCCATCTCTCTCAGTGGGTTGGGCTCTGCTCCTCTGGGATTTTTTTCCCCTCCCCTTTTGTTCTTGCTATTGGTCAAGTGTGTTTTCTCACCCATGACACTCTTTCAAGCAGTCCCTCTCTTGCCATGTGTTTCTTTACTTTTGTCATGCTTTAAGCACATCTATGTCTTTCAGTGTGGATGGTTTGCTATGTGTGCTGTTTGCTCACTAGTTTACACCAACTGCTTCCACAGCACATGAAACACAGCATGCTGAACAGTGCCCATCTTAGGGTAAAGGCTGTGGTGCCCTACAGAGAGGGTACAGGTTGAACTTGTCTTTGTTCCCCTTTTTCTGCCTAAGGAGGAAGAGACTCATTTTAGAAGGAAAACTTTCTTTTTTGTCTGCAATGCTGGATCCACATAAACTCTTTGACTCTCTAGAAGTTTGGCTGCATTGGATCGCATTTGTCTGAAGATAGGGAAGCCTGGCATCAGAGCTTTTGATGCCATAAACTTTCTAAGGCTAAAAATCAAAGGTGCTCCTTTCCACCTACACACTTTACCTTCTCTGCCAAACAGAACCTGAGCATTGCTTCCTTCCCTTTTGAGTGCTCTCAAGCCCCAATTCACATTCATCTGGCCAGATAAATGTAGGAAAGATATGAAAATGACTTACCAAAAAGTGGTGTGGCATTTCCTAACATCTTTTTCATTTTTTCATTCCAGTAGAGAACCTTAAAATAGGGAAAATCTTGCCTGGATTCAGTAATTTGGAATGAATAGAACCATGTCTTATACACAACAAATTAAAAAAAAAAAAAAAAAAAAAAAAAAAGAAGAAGAAGAAAGGAAAACAGCCACACAGTGCTTGCACAAGGACACATTCAGGGTGTGAAAGTTGACTTGGCATTTCCAGATTTTTAATTTCTAGGACAAAATTGAAGTGTAGTGTGGTCTTTATGCAGTCACAATGGATTTTCTTTGAGTATATCTGAAATGATACAGAGCTCAGTTAAGTCAACCTCATCTTTAATGTCAGTATCATCATCTAAGACACATGCCATTGGCAGCATATCTTCCCACAGAAACTCAGCACTGGTGTTCCTGAACAAGATAAACCAGAAAATTAATGTGCTGTCAAAGGGCTGCATTTCTTTGGGCATTTTTGCTTTGGGTTTTTTTTTAATCAGCTTCTTTGACTACTTTTGCCTGGTATATTAACCTGAAAACATGACCAACAAATGGCGGAATCTCAGAAACAAAAATACAGACATGATAGTTTATGTTTGTTATTGTAATCTATGGCTATATCAAGTGGCATCAATTATGGAATGGTAATGGCAAAATTAAAAGGTTTTGAACCTAAGCATAAACTTGCTGGGGCAAACCAGCAACAGTTTGGGCCTTTCTGGTATTGTAGACTGCAAATATGTTGGGAGGCCTTGGCTTCAGAGATAGGAATATACACCCCTGCCAGATTGATCTGTTGCAATGCCTGCAGTGTGGAGAGTGGTGCCTGCAGGATGTCTTCACAACCATGAAGGAAATTAGTTTAGGAAAGAAAGACATTGGAAATTTTTAACACTTTAGACACTACCAGATTATTTTTCAGACCACTTTCAGCATGTTTACAACTGATAAAAATTATGTTCTGGCATCTTTGTATAAAATACATGCGATGTAGGTGTTGCTGCTTTCTGCCACCAGTAATGGTAATGCTGGTGTATTCCTCCCTTAAAGGAAAAAATTCTGAAACTGAATGATAAGCAGAGCGCTGAAGTCGATGAGATGGCAACAACTTTGTGATCAAGAAATAAATAGGAAAAACAGTTTCCAAAATTAATGCTGGGTGTATTTATTCCTAAAAATATGCCTATTAAAATTACAGCAAATCCTAAATTTACTGTAATCTGTTTAAATAATAATCCCTCACCCCCAACCAAAATAGAAACAGTGCCTCCAGGTTGTGGATTGAGCCATTCAGCTGATGAAAGTCAAAATCTAAACTCTGGAAACCCAAAGTGTTTGAAGTATTGTGTTGGCTTTTGAGATCAGTAGCCTCCTCTGCAAATACCAAGAGAATATTTTCTTCAGTATATTCAATTAGCTCAGTTAAATTACTAATTTATTCAAACTTGACCAATTGGGAGTTGAAAGAAGCAGAAAAGCTTGTTCTTCTCTACCAATCTGTGAATAAAAGCTAATTATGAGAGGATTAGATTTGCTAATACTACAATATTGGAGGATATTAAGACCAAATACTAGATTGTTGCTAATTCTAGCTAATACCAACTTATTTTAATAGATCAATTTTTAAATCTAATCACATTTTTTTACAAGTCTAGCCTCTCTCAGATAGTGCTATGCAAGCAATAAACCATCTCATTATGTTTTAAATTGCATTCCAGTTTTCATCCAAAGAAACATAAATCCTAAGTAAACACAAAGAGATCAACTAGTAAATAAGAATTGTGCCATATATGATTTTCTAATAAAAACAGTAAAATTAATCTGAAAAAATGTATAATGGGGTATAGAAAAGTTTAAATATATATCAGCAGAGCTACTCTGTCCTTCTGGCTAGGAATAAGACGTGCCAAATTTAGTGTAAAAGCTATATTTAGTTACAAAGCAACATACTTTAGTGGTTACAAACTGAGAATTAACCTTTCTCAAAGAAAATAACTAAAACCTTTACATGGGAAAACACACTTCAAATTAATTATCTAACTCAAGGTTTCCCATTTGATAGTTTAGTTTATTTTTAAGAAAAGTGACTTGAAAGATTTAATCCTGCTGAAAGTCATCAATAACTGAAGTACCTACAAGCAAACAAAAAACATCAGTACAAACTTGACATAAGGATTCAGAAATTCAGCCAAGAAAGCGATGTCAAAAAAATGTGAGGATACAATTTTTCAGTCCTGTCCATAAACATTTGGTACACGGGACACCCCACAATGAAATTTAATTACCTCTTCTGCTGGTAGGATGATGAGGAAAAACCTTGCTTCAGGCACCAGCAGAATGAGGTACAGAGCACACGATGGAGTGTCTCGGTCATCACACCTTTGCAGTAGAGACACTGCTGAGTCCTGCTGCCTTTGGTCCGTGGTGTCCCAAACGCTGGGACAGAGGCGTCATGGTTCCTCTCCATCTACTGGTCACGTTGGAAGCTGTTCCTGTAAATGCCAATTCATAACCTGTCATCAAATGGCTTTGAAAAAACACTGCTTTCAGTTGCTGTTTAAAAATCATTTTGGCAATTCCCCACAAACCTCCTGAGAGTCCTCAGGAGGTGCTGAGTTTCTGAGAGGTGATCCTTCCCCAGCAACTTACTTGACAGGGTGGCTGGATGACTCTTCCTCACCTCTTAGCCAAGATGAATGACTGGAGCAATGTAGACCAGTGCTTGGTGCAGTGCTGCCAGACTAGGAAGCAATCTCAGGGTGCTGCAGCACCCCATTTGTGCACTTGCTGCTGTGTGCCTGGGTAGCTTTGTGTTTTAAGCTCTCATGAACATGCGTTCCTCATCTCCAGCAGGTCCATAAGACAGCTGTGTAACTTAGAAGTAGCACACTAGTTCGTAGAAATGGAATTTATGACTGGACATTTTGCTGGGTAGAATGGCCAGTTTCCCCTAGCTCCCCATTTTCCCCCAGGTCATTTCCCGAGGTAGCGCTGTATGTGTCCTGAGCCTCCAGGAGCCTCCTGCTGATCACTTCTGTTCCTGACAAGCCTGGGAGAGGATTTTTCTTAACTGGCCACCCAGCCTGGTGCTCACTACTGGAGGCACAGCAATGCAGCAATGATGGGTGTTTAAGGGATGAAAAGCCCAGATGATCATGTTTACATCCTCAAAACTATTAAGATGAACAGGCTACTGGTTCGTCCTAGCTTCTGTTCTCTGCAGCCTCCCTTACTGGGCTCTGAGATCCACAGCGCTGCTCGGGCATTCACCGTGACAGTGATGAGGCTTTACATCTTTATTGAACTGTAACCGCCAGTGGAAAGGGCGCTGAGATAAAGGCTGTGTTTTACCTGCCCTGTGTGTCTGCCCAGGCTCCAAATTTTTAAATATGCTATTTCTTTGCAGCCCCTTTCAAGTCAAAATTCAGATTTTGCCATCCCTCCCTCAAATACATCCACTGTGAAATTTAGCACAGTATTTAGGTTTCTCTGGACTGATTTTCAGGGCAACTTGGATCTTGATTTTTTTTCCCATGATGTTTCTAAAACTGGCAGAAGAAGAACTTTTTTTTAAGCCTGCATATGCTGCAATGAGTATTTTAAAATAAAGATTTTTTTTTTTTAAATCTGTAAGCATGTTTAATGCTTGTGTAAGGTGCCAGATTTTAATTACAGTTGGCATTTATAAGTGTGGCGCTGGCAATGGCAACCATATTGCTGAAAAAAGGCATAAATTTTGACACTGGCAATATGGGAACCCAGCATATGAGACTGTAAACCTCATTGCTTCCTGTTTTAATATGCTGCTTTAAGGGAAGGACTTTTAATGGTTAATATTTAACTAGAACATTTAGGGTTCGATATAAAGTTGTTCTAATTTCAAACTATTAGTAATTTAGGTTCTATCAAAGATCAGCTTAGGTAATAACTTTCTATTAAAAAACCTTTAAATAAGCATGCTTAAAGTAGGGAAAATAAGATGCTTCATTACAAGAAATGAGGTTGGCATCTACCAGGTTTTCCATTAAGTTCCAGGTCACAGACAAATAAAGGAAGTATGTTAGAAAAAAAAACCTTTTTAAAAATAATTAGGGAGATGTCTGTTTTGTTCACCAGATGGAAAATCAGTAGTTGTGGGTGGTCTGTGCTGGATGGGGCATCTCACAATTGGCAGAACTATGCCTTTAACTTTTAAAGTCCTGGGACAAAATGTGAAAGTAATTGACTGTTCCGAATGCTCTCTCTCTCTGGATACCTAGCATGCTTTTAAAACCAATATTTGGTGAGTTTCTGACTTTTTTTTCCTACAAATGCTCAAGCTGTTGTGTCTAGTATTAGGCCAATTGGGTATATTTTTGGTAGCTGCTTAGTGGGGCTATTGTCTTTTTTGTTTATGCCTGCGTGTGCCTGGACCCGCCTGCACACAACTGAAATGCCACAGCTTTACACTTAATTCTCCATTAACTCAGGATTTTCTAATATTGTTAGTGTTTGCTGTGTTCAGGATATATATAGCTGTTGGTTAACATTATTTGTTTGCTTCCTCTAGTTCATTCCATTTTAAGGAATTTAAATCTATCCACTGGCCAACATACTAAAGAAAACAAAGTTGCAATCTCATTTTCACAAAGGAGAAGAAAATTCCTGGTTGAAAATAATTCAGGCATTTGCAAAAGTATTTAAAATCCATAGTATTCTTTTTTTTTTTTTAATGTGACTAAATAAATCCAAATGTGCATGTGTGGATAGTATGTGTACGATACGCATGTTAATTATGGTAATTTATGAACATATTAGAATCTTCTTGGTGCAGTTTGTAATTTTGCTTGCTGTTTCAGAACTCATACTTTATAATTTCAGATTAATTTGAGAAAACAGTATTTTGAATGTGGAAGATGGGTTAGAAAATCCTTGTATTCAAATTAAGAATAACAGATTTTATTATCTGCACTGCCATAATAATGTATTCTGTTCAGTGGTGACCTTTCAAAGAATGAGACAGAACCCATTTATATCACAAGAGGCAATTGCTTTATATTTACCTTACTTTACAGACAATTTTTTGCAGTTATCTATATGAATGGTCACAGGGAATTGTATGTGTTTGTTATATCTATATTGTAGCTTGTGTTAAACTGATCCCCACACTTACTATGTAGAAGCATTCTTCAAGATAAGTGAGGCACTCAACTTAGTGCCTTCTTTGTAAAATCCCTTTTGCTATGCATGACATGTACTCTGTATTTTTTCCTTGCAGTAAATTATAAAGCTTTTTTCTTTCCATGAATCTCCTTCCAAGAAAACACATACAGCCTAATAACACTCGCCTTGAGGACCATGCATTGCCTCCACTACAAAGCCGTGTTTTCATTGAAGAGATAATTATAATATGGTTTAATGTTCTTGTCAACCCTGAAACACTGTCCCTAAAGAGTGCTATTCTGGTGGATGTCTTTTTGAAGAGAGCTGAATGTGGCTAAGAGAACATACACATAGCCACACACTTTTCTGATAAACCAGGACACATTTTTAATGCAATAAATGCTCTCTAAAAAGAATTATGTGTTTTCTAAGGTATTAATTTAGAACTGTATCCACCACCAGATTCCACTGCTAAAAATACAGAACATTTTCTTGAATTTATTTATTTTACTTTCTTCTCTCCCCATCCCCCATAATATTTATACACTTTAAATCCATATGAGAACATAAACTCACAATAATAATTAAAATGTTTTTAATGCGCTTTGAGGCACAGACTTCAGATGAGTAAAAATGCCCAAACTGGAACACAAATGGTTCTTCCCAGGCAACAAACACGCTTGGCTGTTAATATGCTGTAATTTTCTGCTTTACTTAGTAAAAACAGCAATTACTTATTTGTTCCATATCCCCCCCAGCACAGATGCTCCTCAGTCTGTCCATGTTCCGAGCACCAACGGGCTGCGTGCGCGGGGCCGCGCGTGCCTGCGCTGAGCACGACGCGGGGCAGGTTTGCTCCCCGCATGCTGCACTGCTGCCAGCCTTATTTATTGCCACGGATGCTGCTTTGCCACCAGCCCAAGACAATGGTGTGCTGGAAGCGGCTGGGCCTCGGAAGGCCTTGCTTTGAGCTGTCTCCCCTGCTGAAGGCAAACGTTTCCAGGTGCTTTGCCAAGCTGACCTTGCAAAAAGCTGGACAGTCATACCAGTTAAGGCTGAAGTCCATTTGAAGAAATCCTTAACATAGTTTTCGCTGTCTTGTCTTTTGTGGTTGTCTGGTGGTTGGGAACGGTGTCTGGTGCTGCTAAAAGCAACACAGTCCGAAGCAAAAAGGCTTTGAGGGAAATGGACTCACAGGGTGGGTGAAGGCAATGCAAAATTCCCCTTGGCTTCAGGCTGTCTGGGATTTCCCTCTTAGGTTTCAAAGACCAGTAAAGGCTGACACACCACAAAAAGTACATATGACCAAAAAAAACCCCCAAAAGCTAAGGACAACACAGTTCCTTCACTCCCCACACTGTTAGTGTAGACAAGAAATTGTGTGGCTCAGCACAGTGCAACCTGCCATTGAATCAGGTGCCTGGGATCTTGAATTTAATACCTAATTATTTTTAAAAGCTACTGTAAAATGAGGAATATGAGAGAATATGTTAATTAATTGAAAGGCATTCTACTAGGTATTTAATTAGCATAATTCTGGAAAGGTAGTACAAAAGAAGTACAATCCCTGGCAAAAGTGTATAATTTGAATCTTCATTGCAGTTATCTCATTGTAAGCAATCAATTTGCTTGCTCTGAAGCCAATGGGATTTATTTTTTTTTCCTTTGAGGAGGAATTACAAAGTAAGGCGTTAAATTAATATTGTAAATAATCTCTCTAGAGAAACTTTTCACTGTGAAAATTTCCTCAACAAGCAAATGTTAAAATGTTTATGGTGCACAATTTAAAAATATCCTTGAGATTTTTCCCCACAGGTTTATATGTTCAAGATAAAAAGAATAAGCAAGTGTTTCTAACAGAATTAACATTTTACCATACAAGTATGTTTTGGTTTCCCCACCGTTTTTCTTTCTTTCTTTTGATGGAAGAAAAAAAAGCCCAAAATTACAAAACCTTAGTTAATGAATGCAAAGGGACACAAAAATGAAAAATGCCACTTTCCCATAGCCCCTTATTTTCATAGCTTTGAATTTTTTTACTATACACACTACCTTTAGACTTTGTTTTCTTTTCACAAGATATGCTGTGTTCCCACGTAATCTTTTTTATGCAAATCAGCACTTAACATTTTGTTAAGTCTTGGGTTTGGGGTTGTTTGGTTTTGTCTTTTTTCCTAAACCACCCCTTTTCTTTTTTGAACAAAAAACTCATTGTGAGATTAAATATCTGACAAAAACATAGAGGATTTTGCCAATAGGTGAATATTAGTTTGGTAATTGTATTTCCTTTTTTTTTTTTCAGGCTACATATTCAATTTATTTTAAATTTTGTTTTGTCTTGTTTTAGCTATGATGATGTCACATATAAATCCAGTCACATTAGCTGCTACTGCAGTCACAGCTAGGACTTGGTGATTTCTGTCCAACAGACAAGTATTTTTGTTGCTGTGTGTCCTCACAAGTTTCCCTCTCTGAGAACGACTGTATGGAGGGATACTTCCCTCCAGCCTGTTTTGTGCAGTCCTCCTCCTGCTGCCCAGAAGCACTCATGCCAAGGCAATGTTCCTGCTCTGCTCTTAACATATCCCTAATATTCCACTCACCTTTTCCATGGACCCTTGCAGATAAGGAATCGTTAAGCTCTAAATGCTCTCAGTGTTTTATTTAAAGTAATCTTGATTTCCAGCACTTAATATTTGGGAAGGTACTTAACTTCCAGTTCACATCCAAATGTTGATATGAAGAAAGCAACTGCATGGAAGGCTGCATTGTTGAATGCTGATGACCAAATCTGGTTTAAGTATGTAAACACTCTCTCTGACCGCATTTCCTCTGGAAATTCCCATTGGTTGCATACTATTGTTGTGAAATGTAAGCTGATTCACTGATATTTTCTTGCCTTTTAAAAGACTGGAACAAAATTTTGCTAAAGTTCTCTTTTGGTATTATTGTTTTCTTTTATGATTCTGGCATTCTTTCAGCCTCTGTATCTCCCTGCACACAGCATTCTTAGAAGTGCTCTTTTATAGGCGGAGCTGGCAAAGTCTTGCAGCAGCTCAAAGCAGCTTCATTAAGGCTGGAGAGTAAAATATTCAGAAGTTAGCAAATGTCAAAATTAAGATAGCTGGTGGAGTTAAGTTCAGCCCCCTTATATATTTGCTTGATAGCATAGTTTTTTAAAATCAAGATCACACATAGCATTTCCACAGGACCTCAGCTAGTGAACAAGATGGACGATGCTGAGTTAATGAGCAGTTATTCAATATTTTGTTTTCTCCTAATTTTTCAATGTGTAGCCCTAGGCCTTATTTACTGCACACTATTGAAACCCTGCTGTGAAGACAGAATTGGTAATTTCCTTATGAGCTTTTCTATGGCACTTATTGCTATAAATATCTGAATGCTTAACAAACATTAATTAATTTATCTTCAGAAAACCCTCACGATAAAAAGGGCTGGTATTACTTCTGTTTTACAAATACGGAGCTAAGGCCTACAGAGATGAGCGTTGTGAGTGTCCCATAAATTTGGGTGCTTTGTTGTTAGCTTACAATTGAGGAAATAGAGATCTCTCTTCACCTGCACTGTTTTACTTTTGAACATCCAAATAATTTCAATTCTGTGCCAAGCAGAAACTTCTAAAGAGATTCACAGATCATCATGGCAGTTGACTTCACTACACTTGAGAAGAGGTGGAATACTTACCTTCTAAGTGAGCAGGGAATCACCTAAACCTAGACAAGGGGAAGTACTTTGGAATACCACTCCTTAAATCACAGCCTTTTCGTGGATTTAGTATCCTTACTGTGGCTTTCAGGAAAGTTGTTTCTTCTACTCAAGATTCAGAGCTCTTAGCCCTTCATGTTAGAGTCACTTATCTAAACTCCTGCATCCAAAAGCAGTTTGGAATTTGACTTAATTAGGTAAGACCCTTCCAGAAGAGGACAGAAACAAAAACATTGACAGGAATGTTCTCTTACTTTAGAAGTTGCTTAGTGATAAGGAGCAATGGCATGAGTTCATCCTTATTTTTGAGGTTATTCAAGCCTGTATTTTCAAAACACTGCTTTAACCAGTAATGGGTTAAACCATGACTTCCTAGATGAATAGGTAGAGGGATTCACTTGTTATGGGGCAGACCCACTTTCCATCCTTGCTCCAATTAGTTACCAAAGTAATGGGTATTAATCAAGTATTGGATATAGTAAAAAAGTATCTTTTGGTTGAGTCTCATAAACTGTCCTCAAAGGTCATGCTTGGGCTTCTATGGATCGTCCCCCTCAGATGCAGTGAATATGTAACTGTGTACCAGCAAGCAGTGCTTCTGCAGTGTGTCCGCCAGGAAGGGCAAGACCTTAAAAAACCTTAAAATGAGCACACAAAAACAAATAAAAAACCTCTCACAATAAAAACCTCTACAGACAATAATCTTCCTTATCAGTCATGATTAAGGTCTGTCCCATAGAACATCTCTGTGGGAATATATTATTGAAGAGAATTTCATAAACTGTGTGCCCTGAGGGCTGAATTCGGATTACACAGAAAAGTCAAACTGGTTATTTCCTAACTTTCTGTTAGTTTACCTCACAGTCTTTGCAGAAGTATTTTAGTGGGTTTTTTGCAGATTGCTAAGAGGAGATTTTAGCCTGATATTATACTGGACCCACATGGTTTGTCAGCATGGCTTCTAAGCTGAAGAGCACCAATTTACGGGGGCCAATGTGCAGGTAGTGCTGCAATATTTCACTGACCAATACGCATATGGTACCAAGATACTGGGCACTGTTGGTGTCCTCTGCACAGGTGTTTTGTCTCCTCAGATTGGCCTGGGGTCACTAGGCCACGGGTCCCTGCCACTTTGGTCCCCAAAGCATGGTCTGTACCTGGCGCTGTCCACAGGTGGGAGGTTGCCATGCTGCTTCTTCAGCACAGAGCCAGGGCAGGCAGACAGGAGCCTTGTCCTTCTAAGAGCAGGGAACAGAAGACAGGACCACAGGGAGTGGAAGGAAATGGGGATTGCAGTGCTTTTAGGGCCTCTTTCTGCTGCAGCTTTTTGTCACAATGTCTGAGCCCCCACTATGAGCAGATCACAGGAGCCATCGCCTGCCAGAGTCCCGTTTACTGTCTAACGACTGAATTGTTGGTGGAGCTATGACACCTCTTCTGGATTTTTCTTACGGGGCGATTCTCTGCAACTAACAATGCCCAAGTGCAGCAGAGCCATTGCAGGTGATGTGATACTTTCTGCTGCAGAAGAACCTCACTCTCTCAAATTGCCTGTTACCATTGTAGAGTCCTCAGAACTTTAGCCCAAAGTAGACATGCAGCCCTGGCATTTCCTTTCCCTGCTTACAGGAGAATAGCATGCAACTGAAACTGAGAACTATATAGCAACTTAGGCCACAATATGATCCTACTGTAGATGGCCTACTTCCAAGAGGGAAGCTGAATGTGGAGAATGAGGTTGCTGTGCTAAATAAAACTTTCTGCAGGCTTCATGGAGAAAAATGGCTAATTTTTCAGTCTGCTTAGGGTGCAAATTCCAGAACTTTAGAAGAATGAATTAAAGCTGTAGGCAATGATACCCCTCTCCAGTGCTCAGGTGCAGCGCTCACTAGATGTGGAGGTTTGAGGGGTTTTGATAACAAAAAGACCAACGTTGCTGATACAGACCCCTTGCTATTGGAACACCAGAGTGTTGGACTAACAAATTAGCATACAAGCAGTCTGCAATTGCAGAAAAACTCGGATGCCATGATTGTAACAATTGTTTACATCTTTCTACAGCAAAAAGGCTGTTTAATCATGTTGAATTACAACCTCATGTTCAGATAGTGGGCTCTCACATTACTGTCTTTGTGAAGATGAGTTGTCACTTCTCTGATCTAGGTTGCGCTCACAACAAAGAGACACTAAGGCTTTCTGTTTGAATTAGAAGAAACAGGAATTTCATTTGGTGCTAGGGTGTGCAACAGTTTCTCTAAAGTTGAGCTTTTACTAATTGGTACTGAAATGAAAATGAATCTGTGTGAGAGAAGGGAATTCACAGCTCAATTTTAATTATTGCAGAGAAAGCAAGCAAAACTGTGCTTGGGCTGTGCAAAAGCATGGCCTAGAAGTAAAATGCTCAGCTCGAGCTTGTTAACTGGAACTGATGTCCTGGAACAGCAGCTGGTAGCTAGGTCATATCTGTGCACTTTGGAGCCAGCCATGCTGGTTGAGAGTGGCACTGCTCTCCTTCTCACTGCCGCTCCAGGAGAGGCAATGGCTCCCATATGTCTGTCTGGGAGAAGTTCAATACACACTAATGGGGCTCACAGGGGCACTGATGCAGTCCCTTCCCACCAGTGCGGCTCTGGAGGCAATCGCATCTGGCCCTGGGTGAACCCAAGCACTCCAGGTTGATGCCATCCCAGGTTAGGTTCAGAAGAGGATGTCTGCCTGCAGCCTTCAATCACTGAAAGCAGTAGGTGTCCTGCTGGTATACATTTTATGGCTTCTGCTTAGCACAGAGCTCCCTGGAAAGCATTTCATGTTCCTCTTCTCCCTCTTCCTAGCTGAACTGCATAGGCTTTCCTCCTACATGGGTACTCAGTCAATGGAAACATGTATCTCATCATAATAGTACATGTCTCCATGAAGAGCAAATTCATCCTCTGACTGATGGGCTACATCTCTACTAAGCTCCTGTTTAGGTAACATTCAAGCTGACTGATAAACGTAAAGCAAAGTATCCAGGGTTTTGGAAAAGGAAACTTTTTTCCTCTTGATATTTCTGTTGTTTAAAGAAAAATTTATGGGTTTCTTTCCTTTTGTTTTTCTTTCTTTCCATCCTCTCTCTTCCCCTTTTCCCTTATTTTCCTATTTCCTTTTTTATATTAGTTGCCTTTTTGAAAATAGAGGGCCAGTGAAACAAAAACAGTAGATCCAGCTATGCCTATATTTCTTTGCCTCCCAATTTTGACTAGCAAAATAGCTTTGACAGTGGGTTTGGGTTTTTTTTTTTTAATTTATTCTTTCTTAATTAAAAAAAAAAATCTATCAGCCCTAGTGAGTTATGGCTTTAGAGTACTCCTGGAGGTTGTTCATAAGCAGCAGTAAGATGGTGATGAGATTCTGTAGCAGCAATTTGTAGGCTGTACCCTTCTGATTTGCAAAGAGGTCATGGGGAAATACAATGCTGAAGTCGTACCCCTGTGAAATGTGGAATTACTGCTCCCCCCAATATTGGCTGCTACTGTAAGTGGCAAAACCAACCACAACTGGAGGTGCAGAGTAAGGAAAGATCACATCTTTTGCAATCTCTTTTCTGAAAGACTTGTAAGATTTGATTTATGTTAGCAAATGGCAATACGTGCTGGTTTTTACAAAATTGTTTTTTAAAGGACTTACAAAAACTTGAAAATCTGGTGACAAAAATACAGGTGTTCATCTGATTCTTTGGCAAATGCTCATTTCCGCTCTTTTTCTGCTCTGGAACCGTGGCATTGTCTTTGTCCTGCACATTTAGAGGGACTTAGGCAGAAGAAAACAAGATGGGCTGAACTTCACAAAAGCTGTACTTGGCAATTATCTTTGCCAATGCTAAAGTCTATTAAGTGTTGATTTTTTTCTTTTCTCCAATAAAAAGTAGAAATTAAATCCTACTGTGCCCATTGGAGATGTTTTTCAAAGGAAGAGTTACTGATGAGCTATTCTTCCATGATTGTGCTGGTTTCTCCAAATAACAACATTGCCGTGTGTTTTTCTCAAAGTGAGTAATTTGCATAGCATGCTTTTGGGGGTTTCTGCTGCTGCCAAAGCTAATTTAATACTCATTAAAGTACTGAGCAAGTCTAATCCAAAGCCTTATGTGCCTTCAATGCAGGCCCATAAAATGTGCAGATTTGCACTTGCTGGGCTGCTCCAGGGAAGGCATGCTGTGGAAGGAGGGGGTTGGTGTGCATCCTGCTATCACAGAACTGCCACTGCGTAAGGGGGAGTTCGGACAAGATTCCCATCACCGTGGGCAGGGTCATCTGTCCTCTGGTAGCAATCCTAACTGCTGAAGGTGCAAATGGAACTGGGGTCCAGCTCTGATGATGATGATCCCGGCAGGCTGCACAAGCCATGTGACTGGAATTCCAGGAGGAACAGCTGGCGTGGACTGGTGTGATGCAATGGTTGCCCTTTGCCTCGTGCCCAGAGAGGTGCTGGGCTGTACCCCTCCACCAGCCCTGCTTTTCAGTAGTGGAGCCCAACACCAGCCCTCCCCGGACATTTCCATCTCGTGAGGAGTCTCTGCACCGGGTGAAATCGTGGCACTGCCTTTGCTGTGCATGGGGCCGAGGATCTACCCAGCTTGTTGTAAGCGCCCAGAAACCCAGCTGCCCGCACTGTACACCAGGGTTTGGGCGATCCTCCGCGAGCAGACGTCCGGAGGTGGCCCAGGCATCGTGCGAATAAAGCCCCACGCCTGGGCGACGCCAGCTGTGGCTTCTCCTGACGGCATGAGTGCTGCCGAGAGCACGGAGGGGCCGCGACTGCCATCGCCCGCCGCAGTGACCTCCGTGGTGGCAGCTGCGATGCCGACTCCTCTTTTGGCTCGCGTGTGCGCCCCACACCTGGAATAGTGCGAATTAGGACATGGCGGCGCCGTAAACACCTGCGCAGCTGTGCGGTGGCGAGAGGCAGCCGGGGGCTGCCCCAGCTCCTCGCCGCTGATTGCCTCACTCCGGGCGGGGCATGGACCCTGTCCCGCGCTTCACCTGCGTTTTCGGGGCTGTCTTCTCGCAGCTCGTGGTTGCTTTCCAGGCTGGGAAGCGGCGGTGTCGGCGGCTGCCGGCGGGCGCGGTGTGGGCCCGGCCGCGCGGCCCGGGGCAGGGGCGCCGCTAGATGGCAGTGCCGGCCCGGCGGAGCGGCCGCGCCCGGCCCGGGGCCTGCTCGGAGACGGGGGCTTCTGCGCAAACCTCAGCGCTGCTCTCTGGGCACAGCTGCCGCCGACACTTTACTCTTTATTTACCTATTTGCTAATTTAATAATTTATTAAATATCTCGCTATTGTGAACTATACGTAAATTGTTCCCTGCCAGTCGCGGAAACAGCAGCAATGCACGGCCCTTTCTAACCAGCCAGGATTTCTTATGTCCCTTCCGAACCAAGCCATTCTGTGATTCCAAGAAAGCATTAATTCCGAGGCTGTTCCAAGCCGACCTAATGGAGAAGCAGAGACAAAATGTCAAGTGACACTATCTAAATGCCGTAGGCCGAAGTCTCTTGTGTTACAGACACACTGCCATTTAAAGGAATCACAGTGTTCTGTTACAACAGAAATTAGGGCTAGAGAATTTTATATGTGACCATAGTCATATAATATTCAAGAAATTACTAATTTTCTGTTGGAAAGGAAGGAACAAGTCTCCTTGAGCCACCACCTCCGTGAAGTGATGGCTGTCTGAGGCAGCTCTGCTTCTGCTGCTTGGTGAGATGTTCAGAGCCTACATGCGAGAGTGATTCATCTCTGTGCTTCTGGGTTGAGATAACAGCATCGCAAACCCGGCTGTTAAAGTTAACCTGTACACTGCATAAGGACAACAGATGGAAATTCTGGTGTAGAGCCACTGCAAAAAATAAAAACGTTTCAAAGGGAAAAGGAGCTTGTATTTCTGTGTTTGAACCTTTGATCTTCGCTCACATCTGAAGGGAAGAGTAGACCTTTTGCTGAAGACACATGGTTTTGCATCTGTGAAAACACAGCTGTATAGAGCAAAACAAAACTGGTGCAAAACACAATGGGTTTGCTGTGTCAGTTTAACTGGTGGCACTAAGATGCTTTAAAAATAGTGGGATTTTTTTGTAGACTCTTTCAGAAGGTCTCTGTCTTTACATAATTGTTTATTGAGATTTTACTCCATGGATTTTAAAGTTCGTCAGTGATCAAGAGACAGCTGCTACCTAAATATTTAAAGTGAACTCATGGGAAAGTCTGGTGGTCCCTCAACAATCCTGTTGTAACAGTTTTCAAAAAAACATAAATGAGAGCATCAAAATTTACAAGAAAATCCACACTGAAAGAATCACCTTGATTCTGAGAAAAAAACCCCAATCCATCTGTCATCAGTGTTGAAATTCTTAATGAGGTACATGCCGTATACAGCTATTTCATGGTAACATACTGCTTTATCTGAGTTGCCCCAAAGCACCCCCTGAAAGTAAAGGGACGTCACCCGATGTCCTCAGTCACATCGTTTTGCATTTGAGCATGATGGCAAAGCTGTTCCCGGATGCCTGCCTGTTGTCTCCTGCCTCCCTGCATTTGCAGAGACACAACGACATATCGCTGTCCCAGCAGCATTCCCTGCAGCCCTGCTGCCTGACTGCATAGCCCAGCACTACCTGTCCCTCCTGCACCCATCTGTGTGTCCCCCCAGCACTGCCACAAGCACACTTGTGTCAGGAGCCTGGCAGCATCACTTGTTTTCTGCCTTAAATCCCTACTCACTCCAGTTATTTTATTACAAAGGACAAAGAGGAGCTAAAAATGAGGAAGGCCAAATGGAAAGATGCAAAATTATTTCTTTAAATAGAAAGAAGTATTCTCTTATTTCCTAACCACCAGACTCCTTTTTGGACAGAGAGGGAATCTGGCTTTGTTTTTCTAATTCTTGACATCATCACAACAACACTTTGCTCTCAAAATTGATCCATCCTGGAGCCTTACAATAAATTTTCAAATGTATTTGGGTTCCTAAACATGCAGCTGGCACTTAATAGGATTTTCAAAAGAGCATAAGCAGGTTAGACATCCTCCCATCTACTGAAATCGGTGGGATTTAGGCACCTATCTTGCTTAGTTGCTTTTGAAAATCCTGCCAGGTGCCTGTCTGCATCTTCAGTTGCCCTGGAAAATCTGGTCCCCATCTATCTCCGTGACACCACCTCACCCCACCTCACCCCCACGGCTCCCATGAATATTTGTCTTCCGTCTCTGTCTCCTGCACTCTGGCCTGTATTGATGCTGGAGTCTCCTCCTTTGTAGTTCCTAACACCAGGGACATCCTTCTCCTTTCTCTACACCAAACTGGCTCTTCAGCTGGTTAAAAGCTCAGCTGAGCAGCTATGAGCGTTCCCATATTTTTCAAATTAGTTTTCCTCTCCTCCTAATGGTTTTTAATTCTTTCTTGGTGTTGTTTTGACATTTGAGGGTAAAAGACACGGTGCGAACGGGTGTGACTGTGAGGGAAGCTGCCTGTTATGCCGCTGGTTTTTTGTGTCTCTAGGCTGAATGCAAGATGGGGAATTAATTTCTCCATCAGCCTGTCCCTCCCCTTCCCTTGGAATGGTAAAGTGGTCAATGGGATGTATATTTAAAGACGAGAAAATTGGTATTTTAATTTGTCTCGACTTCGGTGACTCACTGGCTCTCCTCGTGCAAGCGGTTCCCCATCTGTAAAATGGATCCCCGGGTTCCCGTTTGCACGGATACGGAGCACGGGTAATTAATTAGTGTTTGTGCAGCCCTTTGAAAATGCTCAGACAGAAGGTGCTGGAAGGTGCTGCGGGTTGGCCTGGGGCTTGAAGAGGCTCACCCCGCAGCCCTGCCGCTGTCAGAGCCCCTCGGGGAGAGGACGGGAGCAGAGGATCCAGAGAGCTGCCGGCCAATTCCTTCGCCGGAGATATTTTCCATTTTCTTCACGAGAAAACAAATTGGAAAGGGAGTTATCGGTGTGCACGCCTCCCTCACCGCGTGTTGCCTTCTCCTTTCCCAGGAATAACAACAGCTTCATTAGCAAGCTGACCAAAAAAAAAAAAAAAAAAAAAAAAAAGAGGGAGAAAGAGAAGAACCAGAGTATTGAAATATTAATAACAGTAATAGTCCGGGTAATGGAGAGGCACAACAACTCTCGTCTTTGCCTCATGCAGAAAGTTTCCTCTTTGAAGTGGTTGCTTCCCTCCTCACCCCGCCGGGAGGGATGGAGGAACAATTGTGGAGATCTAAAGCCAGCCAGGAATGCTGAGCTGATGGCTTTCCTGCCTGCCCCCTGCCCGCACCCCTGCACACATTCCTCTCTGCCCCTGCCTGCACCCTGACCGAATCCCAGCCTGCCCCATCCACATCTCTGCCCGCCCCTTCGCTGCCCCCTCCCAGCGCACTGCCTGCCGCAGCCTACACTCCTGCCTGCCACTGCCCGCATCCCTGCTCACATCCCGGCCCGCGTCCCTGCTCACATCCCGGCCCGCATCCCTGCCCGGATCCCGCCCGGCCGTGCCCGTCGGGGCGGGCGGCCCTGGCCGCAGTTCGCGGGGTGGCCGGTGGGTGTCGCCCCGGCCCCGCTTTCCCGCCCGGCGTGGCGTGGGCGCGGGGCCCGGAGAGGCGCGGGGGTCACCCCGTAGCGAGCGGGGACGGCCCCGCCACACCCCACGGAGTGTCCGAAAAAGAGACATTTCCACATAGACACGTCGCCGTTTAAAAGCGTCGGGTGGTTTGAGTTTGGCTTTTTGGTTTTAGTTAGGTTTGATTTGGTTTTTTACCGAGGGGGTTGTCGAGTTTTTTCCCGCGTGGGGAGTATTCCCCTCCCTTCTCCTGAGCGTGGCGGGCGCCCTCCGACTTGTGCTGCCAAAGCGGCTGCTCGGAAAGGGCGCGATTCCCATCACGCTGCTTTAGCAGCTATGGAAATGCCACCGGTAACAGCGAAAAGGGAAAATTTTCCCCTTTGGAGGTGCAGGTGTACAGGTGTCCACTTGCCATCGGCAGCGAGGACAAGAAATATTTACATCTTGCTAAAGATCGTCAATGCACATGAGCAAGAACTCCCTGTCTGGCTTGGACCAGCCAGTGAGATAAATGGATATTTGCTCTTTTGCAAAATACACATTCGAACCATTTTTATCCCTTGAAGTTTCTTGCATATCTCACGGGCACACTTTTTCCCAATCTAGGATTGTTTTCCTAGAACATTACTATTTGTCCCTCTTCTTTTCCTCATTAAAAAAAACCCAAACCAACCAAAAAACCCAAAGAAACCCAAAACAAAACTAAAACAATTTTTAAAAACCAAACAAAAGCAAACAACGCTCCCCCCCCCAAACCCCAAACAGAAAACCGAACCAAAAAAAAAAAAAAACCAAAAAAAAACCCAAAAAAAAAAACCAACCCAAACAAAGCAAAACAAAAACCCAAAGAAAAATACTTTTAAACATCTCCCAATGTTATGGGCTATTCACGTTTTGCAATGTATTCCCAGTAATTTGCAACTTTTGAAAGCCGGGCATTGTTCATCTCAATTTATTGAAATGCACAGATATGTTAAATAGGAAGGGAAAGAATCCCAACCCCAATGACTTCTGTTTGGCTGCATATGCAAAGAGAGGGCAGCTTGACTCTTCCCTCGGCGTTTGTTAGTCACATCCTCTTGGCCATTGTTTTGTTGTTTGTGCTGGGAATCCAATTTATTTAATGGTAAAGAGCCAGGGGTTGTTTGGTGGTTTTTTGTTTTTGTTTTTGTTTTTCTTATTCCACTCATTCTGAGCTGCTCTGAGAAAGCTAAATACATACATACATACATACATATATATATATATATAAAATATATCAAAAATTAGCCAAAGAGCAGCTCTCGAAGAGCGCTCTAGTTGCATTGAGGGAGGGATGAGGATCTCCTAAGTGACAGCATACAAAATATACAGCGTTATTACGCTTCCTTAGTAATTTTTGGTTGTATATTTAATTTCTGAAGATCTTAAAACCAATCCTGTGGATAGGTGGTGAGAGCTTGGCCGTTATTTCAGACGCTGGGCTGCATGTTCAGTACTTCTTTCCTTTCTATAAGCCTGAGGAGGTGGTCCCCTGGCTGCTGTAGGTTGCCTGTTTCTTGAATATCTAAGTCCCCCAGAAAAACTGTTTATAGCAACAGGCCTGTTTCCATAGTCAAGGGGGGAAGGAGAAGACATGGCTTTCAAATTACCTCCTTTTTTTTTTCTTTTTTCTTTAGGGAAACAGAAACAAATGGCTTGTGCCTTGTGAGAAAGGTGTGAGCTGCCTAAATTGAGAAACTGTCCCGTCTTTGAAAGCTTTCAAGTCCCAAAATTATTTTATTAAAAAGGACATCGAGGAACAAATTTCTGATGTTGTTATGGCAACAGAAATAGTTGGGTGGCAATGTGGGTATCCAGAACGTCAAGACTGTAAGAATCCAGTAAAATAAGAAGCGTGTTGTATTTGGAAAAACAAATTGAACGATGGTGGCCAAGTCTTACACTTCTTTCATTCAGTGTAATCCCCATTTTCTTCTGTCCAGCCATGCCGACAGTGCCTTAACGAAGGTGCCAGCAAGTCATTACAGCATTTATTGCCCTTAAATGCGATCTGAGATTCCAGTTTGTTATTTTTTGCCGTTGACATACTAGAAGGATATTTCCTTATGTTTTATATTTACTCCTTCTTCCGTGCCTCCAACTTTTTTTTTTCTTTTTGCTGCCTTTCTGCAGCGACACGTGCTCCAATCCCTGTTTGTCCCCGCGCTCCCTACCTCGCCTGCCACAGGACCGTCGGCAATCCCCCTGTAAAAACAGCCTGACGTACTCCCCTTAAACCTCCGCGGTATTAAAATTTCACCACCGCTTTCATTTCGCTCTAGCTGAGGGAGCCCTGAAACCGCATCCCTGCATCCCCTAGTTTAGAAACAGTCTAAGTATTTGGGAAGATTGCGGGTCCCTACTGTAACACGCTTCAGGGACCTTTTGTACAGCAGCCGAATGGGATGAATTTGCCAAGTTTCAAATTTCAGGGGCAGGCAAGACATTTGTAAGTCGGTGGTTTTGTTATTCTGGAAAAGTTCTTTGATTTGCAGGAGTTTTTTTCTTTTTTCTTTTTTTCTTTTTTTTTTTTTTCTTTTACCTTACTTTTAATAAAAATGAGATGGAGTGTGACATTAAGCAATTTTACAGCACTAGCAGCTTTGAGCTGTAAACAAAAACAAACGAATCCCGCTTACTTTCAGGCTCAGAAGTTTGCTGTCAGTCGGTCCTAAACTGGGGACTCGATCCTACGGGACGTTATTCAAGCAAAACACGGCTTGAAGTCTCGGAGAGTTGTGTCTGAGTAAGTACCCGGGAATCAGCCCCTCTGCCTGCTGGAAAAGAGAAGTGCTGGTTATCTCCTTTTAAAGTTCTTTAAAAGAATGCGGTCTTTTAAAATGCGGTCGCAGACTTCATCTCAAAGCTTTTGATTTGCTTCCAGATTGCCTTGCTAAGGCAGCGTTCCTGATGCAAAAACTGGACAGCAAAAGAGAAATTAATGGTTTTTTGAGTAAGGCTGGGTTTTTTTTTTTTCTTTTGCATTTAAAAACATCTCCCCCTCCAAATAAAACAAACCAAAAAAGCCTTTTATTAAAGCATCTGATTTTAATTTGATGTGATTTTTGTTTCAAGGTTCCTTAAAAAATTAAAACATATCCCACTCAATGATTTGAGCTTCAATTTTCAGCATTTTACAATGTAAGATTACTTGACATTATTTAATTGGACATGAGGGTGTAATACAGGAATTTCCGTTATGTGATGGATTAATTGTTTTCCTAATACTTTAAAGGCTGAGATCCAAACATTTTTCCATTCTATTGCAAAATTAACTGCAATAAATCTGTCAGACCCAATTATTCATTTAAAACATTCCACACTGATTAAATCTGCACATTTGCCTGTGTGCAAGTGCGAGCGAGGGAGACGAGGTGTGCGCGGAGGGGGGAGTCCAGGTTTATTCCCTCTCCTCAAAACAGCAATGGTCTTAGAAACGAGTCCTTTAAATTTAACCTGGAAAATGTGAATAGCTAAATAGTCTAACGAGAGGATGAAGAATATGTGGATGCACGTCCCTGAGCCTCCCTGCCATATCTCCTCCTCGCTGCCAGGTCCGGACAGGCAGAAGCGTCACATTTGGATGTTTGATGCTGTTTGAAAAGATCATATTTTACTTCTAGTGCGGGCGGGGTTCTTGATTTTTGTTTTGTTTTGTTTTTCTTCAGTTTGTTGATGTTTTCAAAGTCTCTAAACAAAGTCAGATGTGTTAACAGTCTTATTAACAATGTTAAAATGGAATTAACAGCTTGTGGATACCTCTGGAGTACAATAGCATGTCAGCCTACCCTGCCCCCTTATAAATCGCGTCCCGCTGTCTTTCTTTTGTTTCGTGCCCAATCAGCAAACTAAAGTTTTGTTGGGACAGAAGGGCAGTTCAAGTGTTCCTGCTCCGGCGGAGGAGGAGCGGCGGTGGGCTTTCTCTTCGGCCCCGGCGAGGCCCCCGTGTGCGCGAGCGAGCGGGGAGACGGAGCGACCCCCAAACCTGCAGGCAGGGCTTTGCTGACCCGCCTGCCTCCCTGACCTCTGCCGTCCGGTTTTGTCAGTTTAAAAGGCTTTGCCGAGGTTGTAGTTTACTTTTATGGGCCTTTCAGCGCGGCTACAAAAGCTTTTGTTTATTTTAGATGTAGCGCGGTTCAGATTTCTATTAATCTTCATATAACTTCGGTGGCTTTGCCTCTTCTGTAAGGGTTCGTCGCTGAAATGGTGCCGTGCCTGGTCTGAGGCAGCCAAACATCGGTTGGGTAATTACAGCGAGTTTGGGGACTTTCAGAAATAATTTGCCTCTGAGAGTGAAAATTAGCACCAACACATGCTGTTGTTTAACTCGATTTCACCATCATTTGGGTTCAGCGCTAAGGAAAGACTTTTGTTTTACCTTTTGCTCGCTTGAGTTTTTACTTTTTTTACAATAGAACTCTTCAGAAGCGTCGCCCAGCCGATTTCAGCATTCAGTGCAAAGCGAACATTTAATAAGAGCTAATTTTTTTCATGTGGCTAGAATTACCTTGGGCTAATTTGCATAAGAATTATGTAAAGCAAGAGGCATTCCCCATAAGGAAAACTCTTAATTGTTTTCCTTTATGGTAATTATATTTTTACTCCTTTCCTCCAAGAATCTCCAAGTACTTACGATTCCTCCTAGAAGAGCAGAGCACTACCAGACGGGCATGCATTTCAAGTCTTTTTACCAGTCAAAAAACTGCAAGGTGCAGACAGGTTGCAGTTCACCCAAGGACTGCAAAACATTCTCAAGCCCAAACTAGAAAATGTAATCCCTCTTGTTGGGGTACTCAGGCCCCACGTGCCCTTGGCCAGCCCCACAGCCTACCCAGCTCTGGCAGTCCCACCCCACTCAGCTCCCTGGCCCCACAACTGCCCACTGGACAGGGAGCGTGCCCACTGGAGATGCACCTGCCCTCCGTAGTGCCCCAAAGCAGGCAGTCTCTGCCCAAAGGCTGCTATCTGGAGCAGTAGTTTTGTCTCTGGCAGCCCCTTGTACTGTGCCCTCTCTGAAGTAATTTGGCCAAGCTGGACCATGCTCTTCCCCTACTGTCCTTGGGCTTCCCAGTGCCTGCTCCCACTGTGTACCCCCATGCATCCCACAGAGCAAGGTGCTCTGCTTTTGCCTCCCATGTGGGTAGCAAAGGGATGCTTAGTGTCCAGTGTTAGAGCTGCAGCCAGACTGCCTGGTCCTACTTCTCTCTTTCCTCTCTTGTGTGTGTTCACCCTCAAACCCCAGCCTAAATCCCTGCTGCCCTCCCTTCCCTGCCTTTCAGTTTACACAGCTGTTCTGTAAACGAGGAGATGATACCAAATGCAATGCAAATGGATTGGTAGCCTGTGGGCCATTTGATTCCACTCTGGTGCGCACCAAGCATGGCTTGCCCACCACAACACATGAAAATGTTTACCCTTTCTGCAGATTGTGTCCTTGAGAAGGTGTGCAGTGATGAGGTTTGAGCTCATTATTTTCTTAACTAACCAGTACAATAACTCTCTCACAGGGAAACTTGTAGCAGTTTTGCACATATAAAACCCAGTATATGGTCTTAATATGGAAGGAACCAGAGTGATAAAGACTAAATGATAGAGGAATAAAATGTATATTATTAATAGTATAGCTTAATTTACTGTATTGTGAAAATATTATATTTAATAGGCCATACAATAATATGATAATATATAAAATATAATATTTTCTTTCAGCTTATCTGAAGTGCTCTGTGCCTATTTTTGCACTCCAAAGGTTTTACATCAAAAATCTACAGAAAATATGCATTTTCATCTTATTTTAAAGTTGATGGAGCTGATGAAACTGATGAACAAAGAAAAATTTATAAATATGTGCTAGTTTACTTACAGAGAAAAAATGCCCATTTTTGGGAAGCAGATTCATACATCTGCTGAGAGAACAAACACATCTAGGAAATTCATAAATAGTGTTTAGTGAGAAAATATTTGTTGTTGATTGTGATGGTGCATTACAAGAACTATGTTAGCACTTCGCATTTTCTGTTGTCTTGCAAGTGTCTAAGTGTCTAAGATAAGCAGTGCTCCCAGGAAAGGTGCTTAGGAATGCCAGGACGAGCTCTGCCGGCCTCCCTCTGCACACTGGTGCTGCGCTCACCATCAGCCATTCCCTTCACCAGGGCATGGCCTGCCCATCAATTACTGTTCTTCTGTCATTGTGGTGGTAAATCTCATTTATTTTAGTAGCAGACTGATGGCAATGGAGGAGTGTGGAGTAACAGGGCAGCCCTTGCTGGCTCAAGGCTTTATGGGGCACCAAACCCAAGCATCAGAGGTGCTGGGCCCTTCCCATGGACTGACTTTGACTGACTGGTGCCTGCTGCCTGCTGCTTGCCAGCATCAGGCCCTGGCATCATTTTGTTGTAGAGAAGCTTGGTCTCTTGTGTGATTTTTTCCAGATTCCTTAATTTCTCTAGTTATGCAGAGATCATCTTCCTGCTAGACATCTCCTGAAAGAAGATTTAAGAATAACCACATTTCCCCCTTCCTATTTCTATTCTTTATTATTTGTAGCAGATTCTTATTTTGTGGAATATAGAACAGTTTGTTTACTTTTAATGTGTGGCAGTTTTGTATATGGAGCTATGTGGAAACTCATCATTTGCATTGTCATCTTGATGACAATGCCCACAGGAGTTTGCATGAGTTTTCTGAAAGGAGACCCCCACAAACTACTCAACAAATTTTCTAAAAACGAAAGGTAAGCAAATTTAGTGCCACTTACTTAAAAGCTATTTTAAATGACAGAGTATATTATCTATTTGCTTACCCATTTGGGTCCAGGTAATTCTCATACAAAAATGTACACTGGAAATTGCACCGTAAGAACAGGGTCAAAGAAGTGCTACATTCTTGATCCAGAAGAATGTACCCACATATTCCATATTACAAATGCAAGAAGATCTACTGAAGGTAAAATCTAGATACTGAAAAAAAATCTTTCCAGGATTTAGCCTTTATACAAATGTCTCTATTTGAAAGAAGCTAAAATATCCTACAGTATGATGCTATCTTTTATTGACGTCTAAAACTACTATCTAGTACTTTTTGGTCATATTTCCTGCTGGTATGTCCGGGGAGCCTCTTCCAGCTGTTGGAGGTAGGCAGGATGGGAAGAAGGACTTAGTTTTAGTGAAAAATGCCTATGTGAGAGAGGTGGTGGTCACTTGTTGACCAGAGAAGAGGATCAGGCAGTCAAACCCCATGGAGAAGCCCCTTCCCTAAGACCTCAGAAAAGACCCACAGATGTCCATGGAAATCTTTCCTTTGCTCTTAACGGTAGGAAAAATGAGCATGTGGCTTCAGGGGAGGAGGAGAGGGTTTGGCTTTTATGGGTGCCAGTTTTGGGGTTTTTCTTCCTTTGGGTGAGCTACATACAGGTTGGAATAGTGTGGGGGTCAAGGTATATGCCAAGGACAGAAGCTGCCAAGGACAGAAAGTCCCATCTTTCCTGCAGAGCAGAAGAGGCACCTTGACACAGCGAGCACTGTCCTGAGCACTGGGGCACAATGGTGCTTGAGAACCAGTCATTGTCCATTCCATCACTTACCTGGACCATCACCCTCCCCTCAGCCAGGTGGAGGGTGGCACTTGGGCCAGACTCCCATGAACTTCACCAGAGTATTCCTCACCTCTATACTTAAATCCATCTGGATAAGCTTTTCTGAGGCAAATAGTTGTGTTCATATTCAGTGAATAGTTCAGTTCAGATTCAAATCATGTGTCCTGGATGATTTCTTTATTTACCTTTCCCATGCCAGGAAAGTTTTACTGAAGACATCCCACAGGTTAACTAGTTGCAGGTGACTTTGTTTTGTGTGGCTTCTTCCCTTGCAGTGAGGTGGCCTGAGGGAGGTGCAACAGAGGAGACTGCATTTCATCCACAGGCAGATCTGCCATGGGGCAGGTGAGCCGTGGCTTGGGAAAGGAGGGAGGTTGTGGGTGCCAGAATGGCACTTTGGCCTTCCCAAATCAATGGAAGAGTCCTATCACATCAATTTTTTACTGTCACTTTATTTCTATGCAAACATACTCATAGTAGGAAATGTTGTCTTGTAATGTGTGATCTATATAGGTGTACCTCTTTAGAGATTTTTCCCTGGAGGTATAATGCTTTAATAATGCGTGTAAAAGGTACGAGATGCATTTTGAAGATGTAATACTTTCAAGTCTATATTCTTTTCTATTGCAAGATGATTTTTAGATTGAAAGCTTGAGAAAACCTTGCAAGTCAGGCTTCTGGTTTATTTATTTATTTGTTTCATTTCAGCTGAGACAGATGGGATTCTCGGATCATGCACTGTTAAGCCTTCCTTTGGAATTCGCGCCACTGTGGCCACAGAGCCCAGATGGTGCTTAAATCTGTCATTTTCTAACAACCTGACTTTCTTAATTTTATATCCAAACACATCGAGCATTCAAAGTGATTAATTACTGTCCAGATATGTCTGTGCTGCAGCAATTTACTTGTGTGTGCCAAAGATCATTTCATTTTGGTGTAGGTTGTTTGGTGAGGGCTGAGTCGGTGGTGAGAGACTCACCAGCAAACACTTCATGTTGGAGGTAGCAGCACAGTGCTCCTTGTATCATCCTCCCATGGCAGCAGCTTAGCAAAAGGTTTCTGTAAGGAAAACGGAGGTTTTGTGCACATGGACATTTTACAGCCTCTCGGGAATTTTCACTATTGCATGGAAGTTTTGGTCTCACCAAATCTTCTATTTCCCATCAAAAGGGAATTTTTTGTTTCCTGACACATACCAACATTATTTGTTCAGGATTTTTCTAGATGCTAAAGGTATGCCCAAGATTATAATGGCCAGGTATTTAGCAAGAGAAAGCTGAAGAGCTTTTGTCAAGAAGCAGACCTTGCTCCAGAGGGTTTTGTTTGGGTATTTTTTAAAGTAGTTATTTTTCTGGAGGAGTTTAAATATTATTTGCAAGTTCAACACTTGCATTAATTTTCGTGGTTGCAGCAGGCTGCCGTCAATTTTTCAGTTTTGGAAATGAGGGAAGAGCTGATGCTGCGTGGTCCATGCAGCTCCAGCTTTACAGCAGACATTATAGCCTGTCAAAATCATTGAACCTGTGCTCTTTGACTGATCACTGTTAGGCAACCATCAGAAGGTTATTCTTGGATGTTAATACATATTGTTTATTTGCTTGCGTGGGTTTGGTGCAGGTGGAAATGCAGTTTCAAAAAACTCGGAGAAGTGGGAGCTTTCTCCAGTCTCAAGTCAACCAGAGTTTCTGGGACTTCTGTCCCCCTTGTGAAGGAATTGTAGTGCTTGTGCTATGTTAAACACCGGCGAAGCAAATGTCTAACTCTTTCCATGCTGGGCACACTGGGTCAGAGTCAGGCTGTGTCACTTCTTCTTCATACAGTCTTTATACTTGCACAATCTAAACTGTTAGCGCCGCTGTTTCATGTCTTACCCATCGTGCATGCCACTGCTGAGGGCCACTTCATGCTCAAGAGCAATTTGCTCTTCTTTAAAGAAGAAGAAGTTTAGTTGTGATGAGTCTGGGCTCTTCTGAAAAACCTAGAAAAGGAACTACTCCTCCCCATATTAATACACTTTAAAAGGAGAGTGGGAGTTAAGTCTGTCTGAATGTTCCCGAGTTGAAACGTGCCGTAACTTCTCTTATTTAACCCACTGCTGTAGAAGGCTTTTGTTCCACAAGCAGATACATCTTGGAATAGACATTTCCCTTGTTACATTTCAGTTGAATTTAATTACCATTAGTAATTACTGACTGGCATCACTGTTGCAAAATTGGTAATTAATATTAAAAAGCTAATGTATAGGATTATAAAAAGAAAGCTCTTTGGAGGAGGGAGGTTCCTCACCACCAAAGCATCATAGCACTGCTTCTGGAGCAGTGAACTTCACCTCTTTCCTGTCCAAATTTTCCTCCCATCTTCTAACACAGTCTAGGAGGTCTTGCAGTAGTTATATGAAGTTGCAGCAATGCTTTGGGGTTTTTTTTTGGTTGCTTGTGGGTTTTTTGGGGGGGTTTTTTTGGGTTTTTTTGTTTTGTTTTTTTTGTGGTTTATGATTTAGTAAGGGAGGAGAAGGCTGAGGAGGCTCTGGTTTTTAGGAGGAGAGATTTATTGACTTTCTGGGCAAAGAGTTCAAGATACTCTGTGCTTCCTCACTCTCTTACTGGTGATATGGGTATCTACATGACATTTTTCAGACAGGCTAAGGGTTAGAAAGGATTTTTTTCTGTCCTTTCTGGTTCATACTCTGCAGTGTACTGAGAGGTGCTTATAATGACACCTTCTATAGCACTGAAATATTTGGTTAAATTTTAATGTAAGTTATAAACCTTTACATAAGGTGGACGGATAAGCCCTTAATCTAACCCCACTATAAAAAAACCCTCCCTGCATAATTAGTATTGTTAGAATAATTCTGGTTAGTATTCCTTTTTTTTCCTTTTTTTTATTTTTATAAATAATTCAAAACTTCATAGCAACTCTGTAAGATGTAAATAACATCAAATTAATGACATGAAATCAAATAAAATTAATTAGATCTTAAGTTTCCATTAAGCAAATCCCCGTGTCGTGGTGGGAACTTATTCTTCACTCAGAAGGTTCAGTTCTCTACTCAGGTTGCTCCTGGGTACCTAAGTTTCAGTAGCCCATTAAGTGCCTGTACTAAGCATCAGCAGTCACTTCTGCACTTTCTAGATGCCCCTAAAATATAATAATTGTAGTTTCTTAGACAATGGAAGTGACAGTTTTGTGAATTTTTTTGCTCTCTTTTATTTGATAGAAACTCAGGCAAATTTACATCTCTAGCTCCAACTCTATTTTGTCCTTCTTGTATAAAGAAAAATGCTTTAAGTTCCATGGGAAAGTCCTGATTTCCATTCCCTTTATTTGTAGGTAGATATAGAAAATCATGGTACTATAGAAGATGTGCTACCAGGTGTGCATTTTTCAAAATACTTCACAGCAATTTCACTCTGAAGGAAATTACTGCTATTGACACATTAATATTGTATGTTTGGTTTTGACACAGAGATAACTTGGAATATCTCTACACCATTTTCCTTAAATCTTGTTAGCCAAAGAGTGACCTAGCATTGCTCACCACCTTCTGCCACTTCAAATGACTGAGCGTATCTCCACATTAGCGTGTACCCCTCAGGAAATCCAGAGGTTTGATCTGACTGCTAAAAATACACAAGTTCTTTGGAGAAGTAAAAGTTAAACCAGATTATCTAATCAAAATTCCAAAACACTATAAAAGGTATGAAACTCCCAAGACCTTGGTTCCTATTCACCTTTAAAAAAGAGCCCACATCATAGACTGACGGAATCACAGAATGGTTTGTGTTGGAAGGAACCTTAGTTCCATCTAGTTCCAAACCCCCTGCCATCAGCAGGGACATGTCTGCTAGACCAGGCCCTGGACACTTCCAGGGATGGGGCATCCATAGCTTCTCTGGGCAACCTGTGCCACTGCCTCACCACTCTCACAGTAAAGAGTCATCAGATTCGTCTTATTTCAAATCTGTCAGCTTCTATCTTAGTTATTCAATGCTAAGGGACAATATTCCTAGCAAAATCAAAAAATGTTAGGCTATGATGCCATTTTCAGAAGTCCTCTGTCAGGGCCTGATATCAAACTTTTATGGGAAAAACTTCAAAACAATTTGCTTTTTTCTGGAGCATAATTCGTCATGGGAACAAAACATGGTGAGGAAAAAGGGTACCCACCCTGCCTAGGGCTCCTCTCCCCTTTCTCTGGGAGCACTTCTTCCCAACACCTCAAATGCTGGACTCTCCAGGATGCTGCTCTGATCGCAAAAGAAAAGCTGTCTTTCACAAGTGAGTCTTTTAAACCTTTTGCTAATGAGTTCCCAAGTGCTTTTTGGCCATAGATATTAAAGCTTGTGTGTTTGCAATTTCCCTGGCAAGCTGCCGTTCGTAAAAAGGATATAGTGTTTTCTTGGTCCTTTGCCCAAAGTAATTTTGCCAGGAGCTGTAAGTGCATTTAGTACATGTCATTCATTGGAGAGAAGTCATTGTAATTGCATTTGATCACAATCAGTTTATGGCTCTTTTATCATGTTTTCATGCTGCATATCTACTCAAACATCATAGCAAAACTTAATGGCTACTGTTTTACTTCTGCGTAAAACATTTTATGGCCTTTTTGGGCAACAGACATTAGGTTTCAATCACCATTGCCCCATAGAGAGAGAAAAAAGTTGGATGAAGAACTATCAAAAGTCCTTAGCTGCATAAAATTTTATTTCAGGTCAACTTCCCATAAAAGATATTAAATGTATTTTGTGGTTTCTTCTGCACGTTAACAATTTTAGAGGAGCTGAAATATTTTGGGGGAAGCAGTATGAAAGGGAGAAGTTAATTCACAGAAGATGTTTTACATTTGGGGTAGTTTTCCTTTGTAAAAAGATGGATTTGAATGTGGAAGGGGTGGCTGGAGAGTGCTGCTGGTGCATTCTTGAAGCAGCTTTAAAAGCTCACTGTTGTCTCCACAAAATTCAGATTTCTGAAATTCTGCTGAGCCTTTTTAATTGTTGCTTTAAATTTTTGATGTTCCATTCATAAAACCCAGCACAATTCTCATGCCTTAAATATCTTTTGCTGCCTGAGTGCTGCTGAAGTTCCCAGCTGAAAAGTTTAATTAAAAGGGAAACTTTGACATGCTGCTGAGAAGATTAGTTCGCATTAGAATGGTGAGATAAAAGAAAATTTACTTCTAATCTAATTAACACCAATTAAAAGATGTAAAAGAATTTGCATCAGCCAATTGTTAATTATGCATCAATTTGCCTTTCCTGTGACAAAAAAAAGCAGAACATGACCTGTTTTGTTTTAGGATACCTATAGTGTGATGATATTGCCACAGTCATTTTTCATGTGAATTGGCTAAGATGGTAACACTTGCTTTGCATCATCCTAGTGCTTTGGTTTGTGTTCAAGACTTTAGCAGAAGGTTATTTCAGCTTAATTGGTCTGTAACTTGACAACTGTATGTAGGGATGATGGAAACAAAAAAATCCAGTTTTACAGAAATCTATTACATGTATGTATATGCTGCTTCTCCTTAAATGTGGCAGTTTGGAGGTGTGAGAGGGGCATGCCTGTCTGCTTCAAAGTTTGTCTGTGTATTTACACATGCTTATATTTATCTTGATTCATGTTTTTAAGATAATAGCTGGGATTGTCTGGTAATAAATATGGATTTATTACATGTGCCTTGACTATGCTTTTATGCAGGATGTAGTATTTTAGGAGAAGTGGTATGGCTAGTGAGCTTCCCAGTTTGCTTCCAGGTGGAAGGCTGAAGGTATTTCATCACTGTATGGAAGGCACTTGCTGCATGTTTAAAATGTTCTCTTTTTTTGTTTTACATGCATTTGATTTTTTTAAAATTTGTTTCTAGTTTTGCTTTTTCAGCTTTACAATTTAAACAAGATGTTGAGTTTGGTATGAAGAAAAGACCTAGTGAAGACTATGGACTAGAGAGTAAGTCCTGTGAGGAGCATCTGAGACATGTTTAGCTGTTGGGCTTGTTTATTCTGGAGAAAAGCAGTCTTGGGGCAGCCTCTCCAACTGCCTGAAAGGAGAGTGTAGCCATGTGGCGGTCGGCCTCTTCTCCCAGGTCGGCCTCTTCTCCCAGGCAGCAAGTGACTCCATGAGTGAAAATGGCCTCAAGCTGCTCTAAGGGAGGTGCAGGTTGAACATCAGGAGGAATTTCTTCACAGAAAGTGTTGTTAAACATTGGAATGGACTGCCCATGGAGGTGATGGGGTCACCATTCCTGGAGGTACTCAAGAAATGACTGAACATGGCACTTGGTGCCATGGGTCTAGTTGACAAGGTGATGATCAGTCAAAGGTTGGACTTGATAATCTCACAGGTCTTTTCCAACCTAAATGATTCTGTGATTGTGTGATTCTGTGACTAAGCTGTTTACATTCTGTTAACTACTTTTATTTTTATTGAGGTTATGATACTACTTTTTTAATATAAATATACCACTTTTTGGTAACATGACCAGACACACATTCAGTTTATGGCCTTGGTTGCTGCTTATGCCACCAGTAACCTGGAGATAAATTTAATACAAGTTTCATGAATTCATGTTTACTTTCTTTTGTAATGCTTGTACTCACTGTCTGTCTGTGCAGCTGATGATGTAGATACAGTTTGCCTTCAACGTGGCAAGCTTAACTGGATTGTGAGAACATCAAAGCTCTAAGCAGAAAGAAGGTTGTGTTATGTCCAGGAAACCAACAACAGAGGACAGCAGTCCGAAAAAGCAGTTATGTCAACTTGCTTTAGGAGAGACATACAGAAAGGGGATTTTATAGGCACATTGTAAGTTTTGAGGACAAAAAAAGACAGAGAATGTGTCAAAGGGAATAGAAATATTTGTGTTACAGCATTGCTTGCAATCAAATGGTATAGAGTTGTAACAATGTCTTAATTAAAATTGCCCTGAATTTGTTAATAATATTCAAAACCATAAGTAATTCCTCACCACTGTAAAAATGTATCATGTAACTCTTCTGTATGTCTTTGTGTTATGCCTTGCTGAGCTGCTCTTAACACTTTATATTGCCTTTTGTGAAAAGCATCACAAAGATTCTTTCTAAAGAAAACAAACCAGGAGCTAGAACATTAAGAGTATATTATATATTTGACCAATCACTTTTATAAAGTCTGATGCAAGTCTTTAATCTGAGATCCTTGGAGAATGCTTTAGTTTTTAATATTTCAATATGACCTTCTCCAGGGGACTAAAAATTACTTTGAAGTAACAAAGTGGTGCATGGAGTTTTAGCAGTGTGATTCCCATTAAAGTCAGTAGGAGCCAGGTAGCTAAAACTCAACACAACTATGAAAACACACTCCTTGTGCAGTGTTAAGTAGTAAAGCAATTCTGTAACATGGCAATGACATTTTACTGCATTTGCTGGCTTTATAGGTCCACTTAAGGCTTGCATTTTTACTGAAGTTTTACTGTTCAGTGAAAATAATAAAAGAATATTCAAAAGCAGGTGTAGGCTATCCTAGTAAAATGCACAGCTGTAGGGGAAAGCTGGCAAATTACCTATATTTTTAAAGTGAAATGGCAACATCTATTTTGCAAACTCTAGTTCATCAGCTGCAGACTGGCCATACTGCAAACATTTGTTTGAAGTGCCTGAGAATATTTTGCATACTCTCGGCCCAGGGCCAAAATCAGCCTTTGGTGACCAATGGTGTTGGCAGGTGATGGGGACTTCTCATCTTAGCCATGGAGAGATGAACCAGTGCTTCCCAGAGGTACTGACAGGCAAAGCAACCATCCAGAAGAGAAGCCTGATCTGATTAATACAGTTTCTTTTTGAAATATCTTTACATTTGTTGAATATTTCTACAGAATAAGCATTTTCAGTCTTTGAACCTCAGCAAAGGCAGAGCGGGGTTGGGGGGGAGGGGGACGGGTAGTGCCTTTTTTTTTTTTTTCCCAAACCATCAGGGTGGTGGGAACCTCCAAGAGGGCAAATTGTTTTCTATTTCATGTTATTTCACCTATGGACCAGGAAGACAAGGCTTTCCATGGAAATTACAGCCATTTTCAAGACTTCCAACTGGAAATTCAAGTACTTAACTGGAAATTCTGGTATTCCAGTATTGTCCTGATGATTTGTGTTGGACAGATCTCAGGAAAGTCTGTCACCACGTTTTAATCATTGTCACCAGTTTCCAGTAGTGTGGCTTTACTTTCAGCTCATGCACTAAGATTTTTAGTTTTGTTTGTCAAAGACCTCCATGTGTTGTATTTTATATGAGCTTCTGATTATACTCCAAAGCCTGCTGAATAAGTTGGTCCTGTATAAGACCTGTATTTGTTGTTTTGCATTAACCATGATAATCTGTCCTTTGTTTTTTCTAGGAAAGGCACCCCATGAAATCAGAGGTATTGGTTATTCTCATTATTAACCTTTTAGCTCTTCTTGATTTGCAAGAACATAACTTGATTCCAAATTATAAAATCCAATTGCTCCATGCAATGTTGGGGTTTTTTCCTCTGGAGCTACATTCAGAAATCCACAGGGTTGTCCTACACCAAGGACCATTTAGAAATAATTGATAATACACCAGAGTATTAACTGTGCTTGAGAAATGAGAGTATCACAATATATAAGCAAAAGAAAATTCCAAAATTTTCTGCCAAAGTTATTTTTTCTTTGTCCATGACTGTACAAGAAAAGCAACTGTCAAGAGGAGCTGGCAATCAGAGTTCCATTCATCTCTTCAAACGTGGGCTTTGTCCATGCTGAACTTTGTCCAGTCTGAAGCACCTGGAACTAGCACATTTCCTTAGCTTTCTGGTGTCCAAAATCAAAACACCCTCTAAAAGGTCACAACACAATCAAGTTGTTAAGTGTCGATGAAGTTAAATTTACACCAGTGTGAGGCAATAAGTCAGTTGTTCTATACATCTTTCCTAAAAACAGAAAGGAGGGTTTAAAGCGTCCAAATCTTGCAGCGATGTCCAATAGCCATCTGGACTGCCTTGTGATTGACATTCCTACCTGGGCCTGCCATGCACTCCTGATCCAGGAGCAGATCTGTCTACCAGTGCTGCTGGCTGGGACGTGCTCCTCGGTGCAGTATTAGCTCACAGATGTTGTTCTGAGAGAAGTCTGCCAACTTTCAGGAGATGAATGGAATACCTGATGAGGTGTATTGTCACAAAAGGTTGTTGAGGAAATAAACTTATAGCTAGTTTATCTGTTTCATAGGAAGCGCTGAAAAATCAAAATCAGTTACTCCAGAATCTTGGGGCCTGAGTTCATCTCTGACTGACATGACAACAGCCTACTCAAAAGATAAATCTAGCCATTAATATCTGACTACAGCTTCTAGATATAGCCAATGATATGCTGACATTTGTATTTTCACCCCAAAATTGTGAAACGTGCATAATGCATCACATTACCTCAGTAATACTGCAATTTTTATGCAGCTAGGAAGTGTATTTATAGTGTTCAAGTTATAGCGTATCGTGTTTCATAGCATTGAGTGTTTTGTCATTAACACCACCATTTCAGCTTTTCTCAAGCTGACTGAAAAATTTCCTGAATTACATAACATGGAAAGATAGCAGGTAGTGTCCATATGTCCTTAATTCCTAAATTTTTATTGTGTGGGTCTCAGCACAGTTTACTGGGATCTCCTCTAGTGGTTTTTCATAGAGCAGTAGTGGTAATTCATCTCTAATATGGGCATAGAGCTGCCAGAAGATACAGGCTACAGGATATAAAATGACCCAAACTGCAGAGACAAAAAATCTGTGTCAAAGCAGGGTTTTGCAGCACTTCTGTTTTGAAACAGGACTCTGCATTTGACAGTCATAGTGTTGAATTCCATGGGTCCATCATTAATGTGAGATAGATTCTCTGAGCTTTCTTGAGGGTTTTTTAGATAGCATTTTCAAACCTTCTGAAGATGCCACAATGATGAAATACTGACTTACAGTATAGGAACCAGGCACAAGGCCAAGGACTTACTCAAGTTTCCTCCTCTGCTACCCCATGCATGTTTATACTGACCTGATGGGAAATGTATATTGGTATTTCTTACTACATGACTATACTCCTCTCATATGATTAATACAAACTGATGTTTCTGTAATTTTATAACAACACAGTGTAGGAGAGTGCATCTGTATTTTCATGTTTAATTCAATTACTAGAAAAAAATCTTGCCTTTGATCTGCAATACATAGCAGGCATCTGAAAAACAGAAGAAATAGTATCATTACCTTAGCTTGGTAGACTTTTCAGGCTTTTCAGATCTAAACAGCTTATGATTTTATTTAATAGACTATTATTTTATCATTCATTTTTCTTTAATTGACAAATATTTTGAAGTATGCAGAGGCTGAATTGAATTTTCATTACATACCTGGTAAGGGATCAGTCTAAATGATTCTTTAAGCAGTTTGGAAAAAAAAATACTCATTGAAGACTTGTTAAGTCGTGTGAGAATATACATTAAATGCTTATCTCTCCTGTGGGTATGTAGGTATCAGCTACTTAGTTTACTGTGTGAGGTTTAATGCTTTTCTTCTAATTTCTAATGAACTTTACCACCAGACTACTTGATCATGACTAAGCCTATGAACAATGCAAATGGAATTGCCCCCTGATGGTGAGGAATGGGGCCCAGATGGCCTTTAAAAGGTGATAATTAGGAAATATAGCATATCTGAGTAGCTAGAAAGAGAGAAATTTGTTGAAGACAGTCAATCTGTTTGAAGCAATGGTCTTTCCCTTAATTATATAGATTTTCATTTAAAGCTGCTTTAAAGTAAATTTTCCCAGAAAATTTTATTTGCAAATGGAAACTAGAAACACTGATTCTGCTTCTCCCTGTTTTAAGTTCTCTGTGGAATCTTTCTGTGTCATGTTGTCTTCAAAATTTAGGGGACAGGCTAGCTGTGTGTGTTGTGGCAGTATTTTAGGTTTTAGGTATTCTTCCGCTGCAAAATAGCAGAAAAACGGGAAGCACCAGAGATATAGCTATTGGTATGTTGTAAAACGTATGTATTACCAGAATTTGACTGTAAACTCTGCTGGATGAGGATTTACTTGCTTCTAGAATGATTTGTCACTGTTTTGAGTGTTTCATTGCCTTTTGGGGGTTTCATAAAAGCTCAGATTTTTATTTCTCTATTTAACTTTATAACTTTATTAAAACACTGTCATTTGGAAATATATTGTTGCTTTATATTATGGCTCAGATGCTAATGAAATAGTACCACAGGTTGTTTAAGGCATTCCACTGTAGCTCTCCCTTTACAGCTACCTTATGAAATGAGGTTTTATGTTGACTGTATTTGCCGTGTTGTGAGAAAAATGCCTGTGGGGAAGGGACATCCATATTGCTAGCTTCTGGGAGGATGCTATGGGGGAAAAGATCAAGTTCCCCATCAATCCACTGCTGTTCATTTCCTCCATTCAGTAAACCCTGTCCTTGAGAATGATGTGACTCAAGCATATATCAGAATTTCAGAGAACAGATAAATAGATGTAAAGGGAGAGCCATATCACCGATACTGGTTTCTTTAACATACATATATTTTGACTTGAATTCAAGTGTTGAACGCAAGCCTGTGGTAAGTGTTGAGCAGTAAAATCTATTGAAATGGCCTTCTTATCCCAAGCTTACATCATGATTCACCATGTCAGAAATAATTCTTCCTTACAAAGGTTTGGAGCCTTGCAGACTGTGAGAGGGGACAGACTTGCTGGCAGACTAGGGAAGGTGCTCCAGGAGGATTATTTTATCTCATACAATTTTTAATTCTGTCTCATATTTTGTGTTTTAGGAAACAGTACCATATTCTGACCCTGTCACACTGAAATGGAAATACAGGGCTCAGGAATCACTGTATTGCTCATTCCTCATGAGCCTGTAGCCATTGCAAGGCTTTGTACCACCTCCATCCAGCTGCATTGGCCTTTAGTTGAAAAGCACAAGAAAAGTGCTCTGATCATTGTCTCTGTTACCCTCCCTTGTGTTATGTACTGTCCTTGGTTTCTAAATGCATTTTCACTGGCTTCTCCTAAGCTGAATTGGATCATTGGAAGGTCAAGTTTCTAGATCTTTAAATATCAGTGCATTACTGGTTCCTCTTCTGCTTGATCATCCTCTTGCTAGGAACCAAAATCTAGTGCTAAAGAAAAGCCAGCCTGAGAAGAAAGCTATAGGAAAGTGCTTTCTCCATTATTTCTTTTGATTTTCTTATTTCCAAGTCTAATTTTCTTATTTTCTGATTTTCTTATTTCCAAGTATTCTAGTGCATAGGATGATATCTACATTCAGTTATCACTTCTATGTCTGGAAGCCTTAATACAGAAAGTGAAACTATTTCCAAGACTTTGAATACAATTGTTTGATGATACCAGTAATGCTAAATGGCAGTATTAATATGAAGTGCAATTAAAAACATAGTCTTTGTTGCCAATTTGTAATAGGTTATTCTGATGTTGTTGAAGTAGATCCATAAGTTGCTCCTCAGGCTGATAGTTGTTTGAGCTCCAAGATTCTATTTTTAAATTAAGAGTTTTGAAGCATGAAAGCAAAGTTTGCAAAATTCTCATTTTAGGAGAGTTTTAAAACTATTAGTTATGACATAGAAAACAATGTCAACTATTAAGAATAGCTCTGGCTGGCAGTATTTAAATTCAAATGAATATAATTTTGGGAGACATGAGGCTACTGAAGTGCCAAAAATGTACCAGCTGTAAGTGTGTGTGTGGGCGGAAATAATAAATAAACACAGCAGATTTTGTCCTCCCTACCCTACGTATCACAACATACTGTAAATAAAAGTATAATTTCAGCAAGGCCTGCGGGATTCACGGTGTGTCTGACCCAGACCCAGACTCCAGAAATCAGCATCCATATCTACAGCCAGATCCAGTGTGCAAGTGAGAGCAGTCATGGTGAGAATTGCCTGTGCCCTTGCATAATTTAGATGATTTTATGGGTGTTGGAATAGCACTGCATATTTGGATAAAAACAGTTTAGCAAACACACAGAAGAGGTTCTTGTTCTTCTTGAGCGTGAGTTTTCCAAATGCTCAGCTTCATGTCCATCCGAAGCAAGCAGCACATCCAAGTTCATGGGGTTAAAGGCATGTAAATGGAAAGCAAAGGAGACAGACAGTTGATGTCTGCACCTAAGAAGCTGTTTGCCTGTTCATCAGTGTTCATCAGTTCCAAAAGTGACTTTCCTTTTGACAAGTCATGTGGTTATCTTCCCACCTTTCCTTCCTTATGTGCTGCCTACTCCAAGAGGCTGTACCTCGTTCCCTGACATAAGGGAAGGCTTTGTTGCCACCCCATTGTGTCTCCCAAGTCTCCTGAGTGCTGCATTTCTTTTTGTTCTGTCTATTTTAAGCCAATCTCATCTGCTAGGCATGCTTGCACTGCTTCCCAGTGTTTCTGTAAGGCTAACATTTTGGGTTCCCTTCTGCTTTGAATGGAATGATTGGGGTTATTCTGCTGCTCTTTTGCAGCTGGTTTAAAAAAAAAAAAAAGGAAAAAAGAGAGACTCTTACTGCCATTAATGTTGTTTGTTATTCAAAAGTGGTTTTAGTCTCTCCTTCCATCCCAGCCTACCAAAAAACTTCCAGAACATTCCAGATTCTGTCATTTAACAAGTAATTTATTGCAAGGTTAATTTTACATGGCAGGAAGGAGAAGTCAGAGGTGGAGGGTTACTGCATGGTGCTCTGATGTGATTCAGTGTGCTTGCTCTGTTTATTATAATTGATTGGGAATGGTTAAAGTACCTAACAGCTGCCTACTATATTGTGCTGATATTTATATGGTACTTTTATATTCTGTCTGAAACCATAAGCACAAAGGGTTTCTAAAGAATTAATATAAAACTTGCTTGTAAAATTCCAAGGTTTATAGCACGATTTGTTTGGTGCAGACCTGTTTGGTTTATGTGGGTGGATTCTACTTAACTCTGCACAATCCCTTTTTCATGTTTCTCTCAATACAGAAAAACTTCAGGTTTTGAAAAGCTTAAAATATTTTATCTTACTGAGATAAGCCTAACATCTTTTTGTAAGGAATTATTTCTAAAGAACATTACAGGTATACATACAAGATTAATGTGGAGTAGATACCTGAAGTACTTCAAATCACTTGGGCAGCCAGTGGCCACTTTCCCCTAGCACTTGAAACCTTTTGTTTAAGATTAACTCTTTAAAAGCTCTTTTTCCTGTGAAACAGACAGCCCATGGTTTAATCCAGGACATGATACCAGTGCAAACTGGCTCAGGACCATCTTTTCCCTTTATCCAGTGACCACACTTGTCATGAGACAGGCCTCTTCTGATACTTGCTCCAAAGCTGAAGTTTTGGTTTCATGTGTTTTACACCTAACCCTGGGTTTGGGGTTCCTGGTTTCTTGCTCTGGTTGGGGTAAAGCAGAAGCCCTTTTCCTCATGAGCCTGTAGCCATTGCAAGGCTTTGTACCACCTCCATCCAGCTGCATTGGCCTTTAGTTGAAAAGCACAAGAAGCTGAGGAAAAACCTGCAGCTCTTTTAGGTGTTGGCAACACCTAAATATTTCCTCTTTAGCCTCTCCCACTACTACTGTGGTCACTTCTCCAATTTCAGTGACTTCCTGGGAGCCACTGATTTCAGTCCCATAAAAAGATAGTGGGCATATTAGTCCCAAGTCAGTGGTTTTCCTAAGGGCAAAGGAGGTGTAATGTGAATTTTTTCCAAGTCCCTTCTTACTGCAGGAGGCAGTGGAGCTGTCTCAGATGTTTCTACCTCTTGGATGGCTGCTCTTTCCCCAGCCCTTGGAACTTGCCTTGCCTTCAGGATTGATGTTTGATTGTGAAAAAATTGCAACAGGTGAGCCAGACCTGCCCCATGATAAACTGAGCATGGCTAAGAAGCAGGTCTGCTTGGAGCTGTGTTAGCTGTGTGTGGCACTGAGCATTAATCCTACCTGATGCTGCAACCCCACTCAGTTACCATGCTTTGGTGTTGTGTCTTCTGGAGCACTTGAGTCTCTGATTTCCTCCGTGAAGAGGTTTCAATGAATTTGCACCTGAAACATTAAAACTCACAAGATTCTAGCACGTGTAATACTAATGCTGAGAGTATTCTGGCTTTGAACTGTGGAGTTCCCACAGCTTCCAAACTCTTCTCTGCAATCAGCCAGTCCTGAGATTTACCCTCTTTTAAAAATCATCATGTAGGTCTATGACTCTCAGAAAGGAAAGGTGAACAAAACCCAGCATACCATGTTTTATAATGCCTATAAATCCCAAGGGCACAGTGAGCATCCTATATGTTGACAAAAATGAGAACAGGCAAATACCCCTATGAGTGTGGTTATTTGTGCCCATTTTCTCTTTATGGGCTGGATTCAGTTTCGATGACTGCATCAATGTAGCAAGATCATCCCTACTTCTTCCCACCCTTCCCATCTACCCCTCTCCTAGTCCAGATGTTATTACACAATGTTAAACATATTCTTTCCTGGACATTTGCAAAAGAATAGGAAGATTACCTTATTTTCATGTCTATAGCCTGAATCACAGATAACTTGTGCTCTGTTAAAAGTACTTATACTTGAAAATAAGGCTGTGGTTAATCTGCACCCACAGAAAACCTGTATTAAATAAAGAGGCAGAAGCAGGATGGGATTAGAGAAAGGAAGAACTAATTGGTCACACAGAAGGAGCTCTTGGGCAAGTGGAGGAAGAACAAATTCCCAATCAGATGCATTCACCTTATTTTGTTTTGGTTTGTATTTCAACAGCGAACCCGTGGATTGCAGACATGAAAATCAGAGACTAGGAATTTGTGGTTTGAGTAAGCAGCAAAGCTGCCTTCTTTAACACAGTGCTCCGTAGTGGGATATAAGGATTGTCTTCACTGGGAAAAGCAAGTTTGAGTTCAGGTAGCTAATATACATCTGCTGAGCTCAGGTAAAAACACAGTGAAGATGAGGCACTTGGGTTTTGTTCTGAGGTCGTACCCTGACTCCACATGGAGTTAACCTTCTGACAAAAATGAAGTACCTAGTTTCCACTGTCTTTCTACCTGCCCATATCTGCCATGCACAAGTTATTTCAGTGGGGGAAAAAAAAAAAGGCAAGCTGCTTTTTTATCAGGGAGAAGCCTGAGGTGATAGAATCCTCAGCCTTACAGAAATATAAATGACCAGGCTTTGATTCCTGCAGAAGGTTTAAGGCTGATTATTTTAAGAACCGTTGAAACCTGAAGCCTCAGCCCTCTGATTACAGTCCTAGTCTGTATTTGACATAGTGCAGTAATGATTTCTAACATCTATTTTAGTTTGGATTTAGGGAGAGAGAGGCAACCTACATTGAAGTATATTACCGTGCTCTGACTTGTGTGCATTGTGTAGGAGGTTTAAGTCAGATTATTTTAAGAACTCAACAAGCCTGAAACAGCATTTTTATGATTATAGCTTTCCATCCCCCCCCCTCCTCCCGCATCCTTTCCACCCAGAGCAGTAGTGAATTCTAACATCTCTTTTAGCTGGCTTTAGAGCGGAGCCAGCCTACACTGAATTGGCCTCTTTTGATGCTACAGTATTGACTGAGGGGAGGGACAGATGGAACAAAAATCCTAATTGCCCAAACTTACAATAGGTTCCCAGCAGCAGCCACCACAAAAGAAATGTTAATGCAGTAAAAGGTAAATGGAAGGAAGCTAAACTCAACTTGTGGACAATTCAAAACCTACATCAATTTATTTTAAACTGCTTCCTGCAGTTTGTGAACACCTTCCTTGTCATGGTAGCATTATATTTGTTTTTACATTAGTCACTGCTCTGCAGAAGTCTTATCATGCTTCTGCAATTTGTAAAGTAACTGGAAAATGTCATCTGGGATGAGGAACAAATGACTTCCTATGGTCTGGGCCAACTCTCTTGAAGTTATTTTTTTGCAAATGGTCGACTTCCCTTGCACAGTCTTCACAGCTGCAGCTGAACACTACCTTTTCTAGCAGTGAGAGTTGAGGGTATTTGCAAGTACAACAGATGGCAGTGGTATTTTGATGCTTCAGCCATAAAATGAGGGGGCAAAATGTCATTACTCATCCATCCATCTCACAACATTTCTACTAACATGTCATTCACTACGTTTATATTTGCTATGTTTTCTGTTCCTTTTCCATTTTTTGATATCCTTACCTGTACATTTGCCTTTTGAAATGTAGATCCTGTGGATGATGTTGCAATTAATTAAGAGCATGCTGTAAACTGAAGAGTGCATTGCAAGAAGCATGTGTCCCCATTCCATGTCATGAAAATATTCCCCTCCTTAAACAGATTTTGAGAGTTAGTTTCTTTGGATGACCATAATTACCTTTTCTAATAATGGGTACAGCTGAGATTTGCTTTGCTGGTTCTTAGACTTCCAAACTAGGCATTAATTCAAGATACAACTTCAACATGCTTTTTCCTGGAATGTAAAGGATCTGTTATCATGGAGCAAGCCTCCTTGTATTAGACCAAATATTTATTATTTGGGAAGAGGATCCATTCTCCAAAGAGACATATGTAATTTTCTTAACCTGTGTTTGGGATGTTTTTAAGAGAGTGTCTGGAGTCCACTGTTCTACAGTTGATGGATTCCTGCAATTACACTCAGGAGAAGCAAATACCACTGTCCTTTAGAATTAAAGTTGATGAAAATCATTAATGAAAACCAGTAAGTTTACAAAGACTGTGACTGGAAACTAAATCCTGATATGACTGACTCAGTATCTTACTGAATTTGGCAGTCAAATTCCTCCCCAGCCTTCTCATGATCACATGCCACACCAGCAAAGTATGTCATGTGGACAAGAGCAGAGGACAAAGCCCTCAGCCAGTGGGCAAGGAAGAAAAAAGTTATTAATGTGATTGCATACTTAATCAGAAGCTTTCTTAGTTGCTAGACATACAATTGAATATACTCTGCCATCATGATAATTTTCTATGAAAAATTAACCTCTCACATGAGATTGTATTTTTCCAGCCATAGTGTCAAGTTCAGTGACATGGTTGGTGTCTCCCTGCTCCTGTGCACCCAGAAGGAGGCAGTCAGAGTCTTGGAGATGAAGCAAGAGATGCCTTCACTTTTGCTGGTTATTAATGTGAATGTACTTACATGAACATACATGTATGATGATCTGTGCTTTTATTGCACCCCCCCCAAAGTTGTCTGTATGGTTTGACAGTATTCCTCATGCAGCTCCAGCTGGGTTCAAGATTTACATTTTAATTATAAAGTGCTTTTTCCTACTTCTGCCTGATTATTAACCCCTTTTTTGTCTGGCACATGCACCACTGGTGGGAACAGTGTGAAAATAGTGTTCCTGAGGTACAGTACCTGAGGTCCCTGGAGAAATGCATTTGGTGTTACATAGAGGTCACTAGCAGAAACATCTCCACTTCTCTCATTTCCCTTTCTGCCTCCTTTTCCAGGTGACAAGGAGTGAAACTTGGGTTCTTGTGCACCAAATTACTTCCATCCTGTAGTGGCCCACTACAGTGGGGCACTTGGTTTCAGTGCTTGGCAGCAGTGTTGCTCGCTGGTCCCCTCCACGGTAACAATTCAGGGTCTGTATGTTTAGTTATAAAAGTCAAAGGTTAAGTGATTTGGGAATAAAATGTCACTTAATGCGACAGAAACACGACAGAGCTGAAACTGCTGAGGCTTGCGTTACTCCTGGGGTTTTCTTTTTGCTTGCAGGCTCAGTGTTAAGTAATTTTATTAACTGAGGAGGGGGAAACATATTATTCGCTAACATTTTTATCCTTCTTGCAAAATTTATTGCGTGTTGCTTCATAAGGTTTTGAAAGCAACACAATTGTGAAGGCAAGGAAAGTAAAAATGAAACATGTTTGGGGTTTGGGTTTTATTTGAGGTGTTATTTAAAACGTTGTGTGATTAGTTAAAAAGATTAATTGTTGCTTGTGGCTAAACAGATGATAAATTTAAAAATTATATTATTACAGTGTGTCAGCATAAAAGCTCTGGTCCCAAGTGTGTCGCCTTTTTATGTTTCTGTTGACAAGGTTCACATTTTATAGCACACTACCAGAAAGTGTTGACACATATTCAGATCACTGATTAAATGTTTTTAAAACGTGCCACTCAGAAACTAACCCTGATGGTCTTGGAGACCAGCATTTTAGGAGTCTGAATTCATTTCCCTTCATCAGTTAGGCTGTAACACAGTGAGCAGTATTAATTAACAATTCTCTTTTTTTTTCTTACACTGTGGTACATTACTTAGGAACAGAGCAAGTTATAATATATTTTTAGGCACATATTTTTATGGTTGTCTTTAATATGGTGTCAAAACTATATGTTAAATAGCTACTCAGAAAGATACTTCGACACTGAAATGGGGGAAAAAATTTTTTTAATCTTTCTCATGTAGGAGTATATGAAGGTGTTTTTTGGTTTGGAGGTTTTTTTGCTTTTGCTTATTGCTAACACTTTGGTTTGTCTGTCCTGAGACCATTGGACAATATTAAAAAGTACAACTCAGTGTGTTTGTAATTTCAAGCTGGAGATACTCTCCTTATTTTGAAAGTTTCATCTATGACTTGTTCCAAGTCTGATTTGCCACCTCAGATGTTTTCTTCTGCATGGAGTTGCCTGTAGATGGTCAGGCTTCCACCAGACCCACCATTCAGGTTTGCTCCAAAACTTTTTATTGTATGGTCTCACAGGTTGCTGGGCAGTTCCCATTCCCACTGCTTTCACAGAAGGACTACTTCTTCCCACAGAAGACTCACAGAATAAAAAGCAAAACTAGTCTGAAAGCACAGTTTGGGATATAGGTGGTTCCTCTCCAGACCTGCTCTCTTTTGCAAATTCAGGCTTCTTTGTAGTTTCTGCCCCCATCCATTTTCTGTTCTTGGAAACCAAGAAGTCTGTTTGCAGGGATAACAAAGGTGTGTTAGTACTTGATTGTAAAAGTCCCTCCTGTGTTTGAGCCGCTGAAGCCTGAGCCCAGCATGGGAATCCCAGCTCTTGCTCTTGGCAGCAGCTTCTGGGTACCTTCTTCACTGTCTGTCCTTTAAAAGAAAATAATTAACCCTCATTAGAAGAGCACTACTTTTCATTTGAGATAAGCTGTGAAACTTAACCTGATAATTTCTGCTGCATTTTTCTAAAGTTGTGGAAGTATGAAACATGCTATCTCTTAGTGTTTGTGACTACTATTTCCTTTCTCAGTGTTTGTGACTACTGTTTCTGGAGTGAAAAGTTTAGTCAAGTAAGAATATCTGGTTGACAAATTACTCTTGCTATTTCATGGAAAAGGAATGTTTAAAGTACTATGAACATATCTATAATTATCTCATCTCTTGGTTCACTGGTAGATTTTATTGTGCCTATTATTGTCCATCAAACTCTATTCATATTGTGAGTGCCATCTGTATTCCATTTTGTTGTCTTGCAATGCAACTATTCAGATATATTTTTGGTTTTATTCTTGAAAACACTACTAACATTTTGTGCAAATTCGGAAGCTGATTAGCTGAGTGAAGAAGGAATTTTTAATTGCACTATTTATAGCCTTTTGCAGGTTTTGTGTTCAAAATATCATCCCTCATGAAAAAACAAGGTGAGGCTTCAAATTCAGTTTCTAGTGAAAACTCCCTGTAAATATTTTTAATTAAAAAACATCTGAAAGAAGACTTCCTCCCATCTTTATGAATTGAAATAACCTGTTGTGAGGCAGATAAGTTTTGTTTCTACATCTGTAAGCCCTGGAAAGCATCATATATATGCTCAAGTAAAGCAGATGAAAGAGGCCTATCAATCTCTCTTCTGCTGTTGATGTTGACCTGTTGTTTTCCTTTCCTGTTATGCCACTGAGGAGCAGTTTACAAGTGTCTTGACTGTGATACATACCTGTCCATGGGGCCATTGTGCAGCCACATGTACAAGTCCCTCTGGTCACCACTACATGTGAGAGCCACCCTTCTTTTTTTGCTCCTGCCATCTTGGGGCTGCCACCCTTCTGCTTGTCCTCTCTGCCAGCAGGAAAATTAGTTGAGCTTGTACAACACAGGGTGGTAGGTGTGTATTAAAGAGAGATAAATTGTGATTTTCCTCAGGAAGACAGTTCAGCCCATCCCTGAGACAGCAGTGGTAAACCATTCCATGCAGAGCTGCCTCTATCAACAGACTGGCTGAAGGAAACATAACTTGTGTAGGCTCATTACCTGATACTTAGTTGACTGAAGAATGTTAAAAAGCGAACTAACAAAATCCTGGCTCCGTTAAACCAGTGAGGTTTTTGATTTTGTTGAATTCAGAAGTTTCAGTGTAGCTCTTCCATAGTGCTCTGGAAAACCCCACTCTGGCAGTCAAGTAAATGGCTGGGCACAGGGCACCTGAAGCAAACCTCTTGTTTAGTGAAGCGACATGACTGACATAGAAATGCAGGATCAGTGGGCTCAGCTTGGGGTTTCCCAAGATAAACAAGAAAGCATTGCTTCAATATTGGCTTAATTTATATTTTTGAAAAATTAAATACCTTCTGAGCCATAACAAATGGAGCCATCACAGCACTAACAGACATGAAAATGCATCCATCGCTGTGCTCACGCTACAAAAAAGCCTGCACCCAAACTCCCAGTTGGGTATTATTTCCTGGATTTACTACAAAAAGAACAATGCATGTTTATTAAAAACAGAGTGGCTTTTAGCAGCAGCAGTAGCTCCGCACACAATACACCAAAGCACAACAGGGGCCTTCTCCCGGCAATTGATGTGGAGAAGACCTTTGGCAGAGCAATATGGAAATTCGCATTCAGTGGCTTGATTAATTTGGAGTTTGGAAGCCACCTTCCCGAGATGGATGACAGTGGCTTATTAAATAAATAAATAAGGAGCAAGCTGAAGTCGCGCCGGCGTTATAGCATCAGATTTATGTCATCTGCGCAGGCAGAAAAGGCCTTTGTGGCCGCTATTGTTCGGGCTGTCAGCGGAGGCCTTGGCAGCGGCCTTTTGTCAGGACTTGTGTCGGGGGTAATGATGGGGAGATGACGGCGGTTGGTCTGTTTGATGTAACCCAGTTTTATGGACGCCGGAGTTGGCATCCGCACACGCGGGCGGAAGAAAATAAGTGTGCCGGGGCGCCAGACCTGCCTGCCCTCGGCTCCCCTCCGCAGAGCCGGCTGGGGAAGATGCCAGCCTCGGTTCCCGGGCTCAGCCCGTGGCCTTGGGCTGTCACCTGGGGAGCTGAAAGGGGAGGAAAGGTGCCCCTTGAGATGGCAGGTCGTGTCTGCTTCCCACCACCACGGCTCTGGAGCTGGGGAGCGTGTGCAGGTGCTGTGGGAGTATCAGAAGCAAGCAGCGGGGTTCGGAGCATGTGTGCCTAAAATTATGTGGAAGTAATTAAGCGTTGTCTGGTACAAATCAGAATAACATGCTATATGATAGTAACCTGGCACACTCAAGGTAGAATCAGGATAGGAACATTAGAAAAAATACTGCATCATAAGTTACTGTATGACATTTTTAGAGGGGTGAGGGAACCCTGATTTAACATCTTTTCAGGAGAATCAATCTGCAATTCCCGTGGTTTTTGCTAAGATCTTTGTACTTCTGACTTGATATTTTAATGTCTTGTCCTAAAAAGCAGATGACTTTAAAAAGCAAAACTTTGTTTGGAGTTCTGTGTGATTAATTTTCTCTACAGAAACATAAAAGAAGTTTATGTTAGTCTTGTGGGAGTCATTTAGATCTTCCACACTAAACATGAGCAGTAGATAGATTACTGCAAGTAATCAAAAAATGTGGGCACACTGACCTGAAGGTGGGAGATAAAAACCCCCTCTCGTTTTAGAATCAAGTAAGAGCAACCCACTTTATTATGCCACAAAGCCAATATCATTGGGTAAAAAATTAAAGACAATTTGCACCCACTGAGTGTACCTGTCCAGTCTGAGCTCTGTAGATACAGATTTGCATGAGGACTGAATAGTTGCCATTCACATTAGAGGTCTCAATCAATTAAAGTCAATTAAACTCCACTAATGCAGAACTGAATAACTGGAAATTTATCATGAAGACTTCTTGAACTTTCTACTTTGGCACTGCTTTGGAGGCAAGTACCTAAATGTGAACTGAGTTTGACGTCAGTGAACCCAGTGAGAAAAACTCTTCATCCAGGAGCATTTTTTGAGGGGTGGAGGGAGAGGGGAGAGTGTTAGAACAAAGTCATTGAGACTCCTACTCAATTTGTGAATAGATTTTGTACAAAGTTCCACTGTCTTAAACAAAAAAACAAGCAAACAAACAAACAAACAAGCAAACAGTAAGCCTGGACAAACTCTTAGTGTCTCATGCCACTACTAACTACATGCTAAAGAGATTTGCCAGAGTGGAATTGCAGCACAGGAATTTGCTATAAAATCCACTGGGCAGAATTTAATCTTCTTTGTATAATACAAAATCCATAAATATACTGATCATTATTTTGGATTATGCCCAAACTTTAGTCTTTTTGGAAGCAAGAGTGTTAGTTCTTTGTTGAATGCGTGAAGAATAATGGAGAAAAGTGTTTTCTTGAACCAACTTACTTGCTCTTAGGTTGGAGGGGGAGCTGAATGTAGAGAAGAAATATATTTTACTGGCTAAAATTTTACTCCCATTAGCTAGATGTGTGCTCCAGATGACCACTTCACATAAGGATTTCAGAGCAGGTCTGTGGTGTTACTAAGATTGCATGGTATAGATTTGGTATTAACTGAGATCTTTAATAAAGTAATTTCATTTAAGAAATTGCACATTCTGTTCATCTTTATGTGACTGGCTGAGTTCAGTGTAAGCAATGCCAATTTGCTTTGAAAAACTGTAGATTGGTAAAACAGTACTGCTGTGGTAAGCTAAGAAGGTCTATACTACATGAAACATTTAAAATTTAAAGGCTGTAATTTAAGCATTATAGGTAACCATACAAGTCAATTTAAACTGTCTTGTAAATTCATCTTAGATATCTAACTTTGCAAAGTATTATATCTAACAAACTTTGGAAAGTATTCATGTTATGTATCTTTAACTTTGAAATATATTTTAGTAGCATTACGTAGAATACTTTGTGTGACTTTTAAATAACTCCTGCAAACACACCATCAGCTTCTCAAAGAGGTTGATGGTTGCCTTGGTGCAGTTAGCACACATTGTCATCCACAGTAACCTTCTAGGAACAGAAAATCCTCTTTCCAAAAGGTTGTCTTCACTTCTGTGTGACTTCAGTTGGTGACTTGAGAGCTTTGGGTATTTTGGAAGTAGCAGACCTCATTTTGCAGGATTTATCTACCCTAATCTACCCATGTAAAAAACCACAAAAACAACAAAAACCCAAAATTGTTTTTGAAACCTCCTTCTGCTGTGCATGCTGTGACTTCTCGTTATCTCTGGAGCTATTCTTGCATGTGCTCAGTTGTAACTGCAAATTACTGTTAGACAATGTCTTGAGGTGGTATTCAAAATGTTTTAAAGAAATTAGGGCATATATCAAAAGAAGACCACCTAGTTATGGTTTGCACCGAAAATAGCACACCAAAAAGCTGGAATGTTACTTAGGCTGAAATAAAGCCCATATTTTCATTTTGCAGAAGTATCAAGAAGACCTTCTAACCCACTCAAATACTGCTCATTCACCACCATTGTAAATATGAATATGGGCCAGGCAATCACTCTGATTACAAGTGTAATGTTCAACACCTGCACACATCAAAGATTTTGTTTGGGTTTGGCAGGCCTTGGGTGTACTATTGTCTGAAAGCCTCTGATTATCATTGATTTAGCCATGCAGACTCATAGGAAGAAAATGTATTTAAACAAGATAGCTCTCTTTAAATGTGTACCAGGAGTTAGCTAACGACATTTCTCTTTTTCCTGTTCAGTCATGGAAATCAATGGGGATTTTACCAGAGCAGTGTTTTATCAAGAATGTTGGGCATGTGGATTTCTAAAATATTCTCCTTTGATAAAATGTTCAGGTTTGTTTCCCGCTCTTATATTAACTATATGCCTCTGGTGTCCTTCTATCAATCTTCTCAAATCTCCTTCTTTTCTCTCTATTTGACTACATTTCCTTTTGTACTGTTTAATTCTGTACGATTTACTCCTTTCTTGTTTGCTTGTTTGTAGCAAATAGTTCCAGTTGTGTTTCTTGGGGGATGGGAAAGATTTTTAGGTGAGGATCTGGTCCCCCAGGAACTGAGATCATTTCAGTTAAAGCCTGAATTCTCAAGCAGCCCTTGGAGTGCAGTCAGACATACATTCCAGGAGACTTTGTCCCACTAGCAAAAACAGAGCAAGGCTGTTACCTTGGCATTTCCTTTGTAGATCCTTGCACCCCTCTCATCTGGCCCATCTGATTGAGTTTTATTAGGCAAAAAAAATTAGCACCTTCTAATTGGTAAAATGTTTTTGCTAAAACTGTTTTCCAGATTCTTGATGTTAAGGGACTAGAAGAAAAATTAAATTCCAAAATTCCTCTTTGACCTATGCATTAATATATCTCAAGACCCAAAAGCAAACAAAAATTCATGGACAACTATTTCTGAGAAGCAATGACTGCTGCAGGTGTGTACACCAATTAGTAAAAGATAATTCCGAATCAGAAAACTGTGTTTGTGTTAAAAAAATGCAGGAGGTATTTACCACTGTTTTGTAATGTGCTGAAATGGTTTTTTACTTATTTCTGAGCTAAGTTTTCTGGGTCCTAACCAAATCTTCCAAAAAGAGAATGAAAAAGAGAGAAAATCTTTTTGGAGTATGCCCTGACCTATAAAAGCACCGCTCTGCAGGAGTTACAAATGGCTTTTTGGCTAAGTTCAGCAGCTGAAAGGGCCTCTACTTTTGTCTCCAGCTCTGACAATAGCTGTGGAGAAGAATGTCTTCTTTAAAATTTCTGAGGATCAAGCTGAACCTTCAGCTGCCGGGGTTTCGTCTCTCCTCTTCCCTGCCCACCCCATCCCCTCCCCCTCCCCCTCCACCCCCCCCCAAATGTTAAAGGGCCTAATCCTGCTTCCATTGGAATTGATGTAACTTTATCTCTTGTCAGCCTACCTTATTTTTTTAAGGTAGGCTCCTCTTTTGGGCTGCTTGAAGTATTTTTTAGGTTACTTTTTAGTATACTTCTAGGCTGAAACCAGGTTTCATATTTAACAATACAATGCAAAAATAGCTAAGGAAAGGAGACAAGACTTCATTTCTGTAAAAACTCTTTGGGTTTGGTAACAAGCAGTAGAAAGCTGGTGTTTTCTACATGGTTGAAGACAGTGTAAGCTCACCTATTACTGGTTGCAAGCTTCTGTATCAGGGCTATGGGCAGCTGTCCCCCAGCACTGGGGATCCAGCACCAGCAGGCTCTCTGGAGTCAGGTAAGTAAAGCAGTTATTCCAGGAAGTAGCTGAGCTGTCAGCAAGTCTCCTTGTTTAGTTTTTTTTAAAAGGAGTGCCTTGGTGCCTATATTTCTGGTATTCCAGTGGCACCCCACCTGCCTTGGCAGTGAGAGCTGGGCTCAGTCTCATCATCACTCTGACCAGGTTCAAACTCCAAAATTGCCCAGGTTCTGCAATTTGCTGTTTTGATCAAAGATCCCTTATTCTTCCTGTTGAAGCTCAGCAAGACAGAAATGCCAATAGATTTTTATATGGCAGAAATGGACCTATGCCTCAGTCCTCCCCAAAACAGCTGGTATCCTGGAGCACAGGACTTCTTGGAGAACATGGACAATAGGGGAGACCCAGGATCCCTTTCCCTGGGACAAACTCATATACACAGTGACCTGCCCCTGCTTTTGTCCAGCCATGTCTTAGGACAGAGAGGTGCCTGTGAGGGAGCTCCTGCTGGACTGGAAATATTCTGCAGTAGGGAGGGGACCCATCAGAGCACACTTTGCTTCTCCATCCCTCGGTCCTCACAAAGAGCTGTGGAGGACTGAGGACAGCGGAATACAACAGGAAGGGTTAAAAGCCTCCTTAATTGCAATTATCTTAAATTGCCAAGACAGAAGCCTTGTGATGTAGCTGTAGCTTTCAAAATGCAAGTTGTTAGGGTGACTTCTACAGTCAGTAAAGGGAGAGAGGCACATTGGGAGGACAGATCTTCCAACCCAAAGACACCAGGCTTTTTCTTTGGAAATACCTGATTTTCTTGGTTGATAAATAGGGATCACCTACACAGGTAATGCTTTAGGTTATCAGTGTGAGAGGTAATGAAATCTGCTTCTGAATTAGTAAAGTATTTAAATTGGAAAAGTTGTGGTGCCACTGAAAAGGTAGCAGTCCTGAAGCAGATGGGGAAGCAGAAAAATCATTCTGCACCCAAAATAAGTGTCATGGTTAGCTGATGAAAAAAAGAAAATACTATCATAAAAGATGTGGATTTCCAAAGGACTATATCTCTGAATATATATCTGTAAATTTGTAGAACTGCTAGAAAAATACATTATACTTTGCAGAGAAATGTACAATGGGCATCAGATTGACAGATTTTGAGAGAATTATTGTAAGGGAATAATGCCAGTTTTTTCATTATTCCTATTTTTCATATCAAAAGCACAGATCTTCAGTTTAACAGCTTCTGGGTTTTATTTTAAGGGGGAAAAGGACAGACAGAGACTTCCAAGAGACTTCCAACAACCATTTTGAGCACAGGCTGTGTTTGCTGGATACAATGCAGTGTCATGTAGAAATGCTTAAATTACTTCTGAGTGAGCTAGCTCAGGAAGTCAGAGCAACGTAATTGCATTAAGTGCTCTACTCAAGCTAATGTTATTTTCTGCTTGTACCAGGACAGCTTTGATATGTCTGATGGCATTACATTAGGTGTGTCAACTTGCCTAATGCACGGAGTAATGCACGATGCCTAAAGAGCTGGAAGGCCAAGATAGGTGCCGTGAAAGGAAGGAACTTGGTGTTTCCAACACTGTTACAAACTGGCTTTCCTACAGCAGGGAAACATCACGTGTGTGCTTGCAGGTGCCATATGAAATCTATATAATTTATTTCATATAATGTCAGACATAATATAAGGCCTGAGAGGAAGATTAAATCAGAAAGAAAAAGGAACAAAAGTGGGATCATTTGGCCTCCCAAGACCCTTGAGGGACTGGAAAACAAGTGTAACAATGTGATGATTGTAGCTCCAAGTTGTCTCCTTGGTGTGACACCGTTGTGGGGCCCCCTTGTGTACCTACGAATTGTGGGATTTGCCTGTGCACCCCCCCGATGGTGGCTTTGGATGCACCCAGCACCACTCCAAAATCACAGCTCACTGGGATAAAATGGAGAGCAGTGAATTTCTTTAAGGGTAGAGAAACCCAGAGGATAATGCAGTCATTTAACTGCCTTGCCTGGCTTGATGTATGAAGTGGATTCTCGAGTAGTTCCCATAACATTTTGCTGGTGGTTTAATCATTACCGAGAGAAAAGCCTAAAGAATGCAGAGAACAAGACACTGCACTTGTGGGTTTTTTTCAGTGGTAGTGTTTTCTTCTGGTTTTAAGAAATGCATGTCTTTGATGAGATATGGCTGCAGGCTACCATTTTACATTTTATGGCTGCAGGCTACCATTTTACGTTTTATGTCAGCTACCTTTTGTCAGTGGCTCATTATTGATGCTGTATTCTGTTTTAATTCACACTGCTCTGCTAATCAATTACAGCATTTATCCATTAATCAGGTGTTCTGACAGGGTCAATAACTGCTTTGCAGTTTTGTGGAGTGTTGTGTGTTATCAAGCAAGTAGCAACAGTCAGTGGATTAGTTTAGTATGGTGTTGTTTTCGCAGGCTGGTGGACTTTCAGGGGAGTAAACACCTAGTGAGGCTTCTGGCAATTATCTGGGGTTTTTGGATTCCTTGTCAAAAACCTCATCTGTTTGCAAAATTTGCCCTTGCTGGTAGGTGTGCAAGAGCAAGTGCATGAATGCGTGCACTCACGCGTGTGAGCCTGCGTGCACCCTGTGTGCCTGCCTTCCCCCATCTGTGTGTGTACAAATAGACGTAGGTACCCTGTAGCCTAAATATCCACCTTAAAAAACATGCCAGTTCAGCTCCATGGTTTGTAACAACTATAGTGGTGGTAAATAATCACCAACATTAAAGGTTTTTTTCATTTTAGTAAGTGGTATAGATAACAGAGGGGGCAACACTTAATTGGACAGTTACAGTTTTGGTAGTTAAGTTACCGTCTATAATGATGGTAACAGGTTTCAATTATCTTTTTTATGACAGATGTACCAACATTTAATTGTTTCTCGTCAAGTGTGGAAAGAAAAGACACTTCTGTAGATTTTTCAATTCTTCTACATGTCACTTAGCTGTCTGCACCATTGTTTGAGCTCTTTTCTCTCATCCTTTTTGCAGCAATGAGTTGTGTCATTCCCTCATGATCAGCACTTTTGTTGTCTTTGTTTTTTGCTGTACCTCAGAAGTCCATCTTTTCTTTCATCTCCTTCCCATTCATGCATGAGGGAACAGTTGTGCTCTGTTGTGGGGATGTTCCGCTGGATTTCAAACAGTAGGGTTTCTTTTTATTCTCTTCTAAGTAGTACAATGGGGCTGAATGTCTGTTGCAGAATGCACACACTAATATGCCAGGTTATTTGGTTTCTAAGAAGTCAATAAAAATGCTACATTTAGGTTCAGTACTTGGCTTGCTTTTTTTCTGCTGTTTGCTTTTCGGTCTTCAGTTATAAATCTGTTTGTTTGTTTCTAGTTATAAAATATAATCCTTGATATTAAATCCAAGCGTGGAATCAACAAACACTTAGGAAAAAATGTTACTGGCGATGGAGTATTTTCACACTAGCAGATTTGGCACACTCTGTCTTCCCTGATAAGGAAGGGAAAATTGCCGCCAAATCTAATTAATGGGGTCTATAACAGGAAAGGAGAGAGAGGGAGTACAGGGTGGGGGGTAGATGGAATCATGAGTTCATCTTGGCAAAACTTTCTTGTTTCTTGGAGACTTAGCGAGTCTTTGCATTTAAGAAAAGGTAACTTTGGTAGATTTCATTTTTAAGGACTTTTTTTTTTTGCTTGTGCATGTGCTTAGTTTATAAACACTTGTTCGAATCCATTTCAACAGCAAAAGGCTAAAGACATAAAAAGCTAGAGATATCTTCAGACACTTTGTTCTCATACTCAGGAACAATCTTCAAAATCCTTCTTAATGAGGTCATAAAAGAAAAAAAATCGAACAAGTGGTACTTGTGTACCTCTCTAGGATGTGTCATCGGGGTCACTTGCCACTAGGTTATCCTATTTAAAAAGGGATTGGGATAGTTCAATCAAGCATTGCATTAAGAGAGAGACTTTGATTAATTCCTTCTCTTCTCTATTGTGCTATAGATAATTTCAGTAAATTTGTGATACTTTCTTCTTAGTCAGTGTTGAGGCTTAGCATTCTCAATGCGTCATGCTGAGTATTAGCATTTATTGGGCCTATTTGGCTGAAGTAAAGACGAGTGTAGGCTGCAGACAGCCCTCTAATCTTTGACAAGTGAGGCCATTCTTTCAACATTACCGTTATCTCAGGTCATAGAGAGAAAGTGTTCTCTTACAGGTTTGCTGCAGGAACAAATATGTCATGTAAAGGAAGGGGAAGAAGAAAAAGTAAGTAGGCTGATGATTTATTACAGATTTCTTTTTAGAAAAAATAGATGTGACTTTTACAGAGAAAATTACTGTCTTGAATAACTTGTTCATTTTGTGACACAATGGGATAGAATTAAAGGAAGGCAAAACTGAGCCTTGTTACCAACTTGTGCCGTGACTAGAGACTTGAAATGCAGCAGAACTGCAACTCAGAACCCAGCTGTGATTGCATTATATCTATACTTCTTGAAACCTAACTTTTTATTTTTTGAAGTGATTTGCTTTGGTGGGAAATTTCCTTTCTCATTTAATTCTCCTTAAAAAAAAAAAAGAAAAAACCTCAAAGGACCTGTTTTGACAATGAAGAAATCATGTTATATCCTATTTCTCAACTTAATATGCACTTTTTTCCATTTAAATATAGTTCTTTAGAATTTACATGATATGTCTTTTATTCATCGTAAAAAAATTTCTCTCTTTATGTTGTTTGGTGTAATCTCCCTTCTCTTCCCTGGCTGATTTTGAAAATGTGTGTGATAGTTGCTCCGGAGATTCAAGGCCCTGTTGGGTATACACATATTTAGGCTCTCTTTGAAAAGTGGATTTTTGACCTGATAGACCGTAACGGCTCCCAGGGAGCCACTATGGTCATTGTGTAAATCCTTCTTAGTTTTCGGTTTACTCACTTGATATACCGTAACGGCTCTTAGGGCCGTTATGGTCTTTTGTGGTAATCCAGCTGCTGCACATGCGTGTGAAGCTTTTGTGCCTGAAAATCCTGGGGAAGTTTTGTTGGGAGAGTAGCGGGCACGTCCAGAATCGCTTCCTTTCTGGTGGGATGGGATGAAATGGCTGGAGGAAAAAGTGATGGCTCTTCTTCCTTTACGTCTGGCAGTTGCCAAAAACACTGGGGCACCTAAGGGACTAACAGCCTGCCAAAAATGTATACAAAAAGGCCACAAAACCTACTGTCGGATGCACAAAATATCATATGGTTTGATTCAAAATGTTCACAAGTGTGTAACAGCTGATTTTTATTTATGCAGTTGTTTCATGTATGTCTAAGATGTGTCAAGCTACTGCCCAGTGGGATTTTTGACAACTGAGTTATTGACCCTTGAAAACAGGGAGTTGTAAGTGAAAGGCTGATATAGTCGTAACTATAGCAACACTGTCAGTGTTCCTGTAATTATTAACTTTTTTTAATAAAAAAATTTAGAAGCTGTTTCTTTTCTTAAGAAGCCTTTATTACAAACTGCTGATGCCACCATGGAGATGTGATATGTTGAAACAATGCATGTCAACTAATTACTAAAATAATTAAAGTACTGCGAAAGTATCGAAAGGAATCAAACATCACTTGCGTGTATGAATGAGGCCTATTCGTTCAAACTGTTTGTACGAGACAGTGATGGCAGACAGGTTTAGCCATCAGTTTGTGCTGTGTAAAGCTGTTAGAAGGATTCATTTTCATTACTTGTGCAACTTTTCATGGAGTGCTCCCCTGAGAGAGTCAATGTTTCTACTGAGGCTGCAACCAGAGAGTCAGAGGTTTATTTGGAGTTAATTCTTTTTGTATGGGACCAAGTGATTTGACTGCAATGTGTGTGCCTGCTCTTAGCATGGAGAGTGGCTGTGACTTCCACAGATGCAGTTTTACTTGGTCTGGTTGGCAGAGAGCTCTTCAGGTTGCGATGCCAGTGGATTGTCAGAGCCTGCACTATGCCCTCCCTCTGCCAAGAGTTGCCAGAGGTCGCAGATCTCTATCCTGGCATGACTCTCAGCACGTGTGAGACGTCTTCCTTGTACCACTTCTCATGCTTTTGTCCCAACTCCTGCTCAGTGGTGGCTGTCAGCTGATGTGTTTCAGGTGGGGCATCTTCAAAAAGTGATGCTGCTGTTCTGGAGTAACCCTTCACCCCCATGGGGACACAGCCAAAGACTGCCTGTCTCATCTGAGTATGGCTTTCCAGGATTATATGCTTATGTGTTTCAGGGGGGAATCAAGAAGGGAGGGAAATACTGTCATATTTCATCCTGAGCTGCAGACCACTTGCAGAACACTGTTATGGTTTTCTAAGACTTGTCAAGTCACTAAAGCTTTTTTTATTGGCTTAGGGTATGTTTGCATTCTATAACCCACCTTCTCACAAGGATGAGAAATGTCTGTTTCTGTATAAAACTTGCACACCTTAATATTTAATGTAAGTGCAGAAAGAATTTAATACTGCCACAAATGACAGCAACTCCTCTATTTTCTTATTCCTTATGATTCAAATTATTGATAATACTATATTTAATTGAGTTCTTAATTCCTTCTGTTGAGCAATCAGTTGCTAAGCTTTCCTTAGCCAGGTTTTAGATAATGGCTTTTGTTTTTGCTTAGCCATCTGTCCCTGTATTAATTGTCCTTTTTCCCTAGCATTCACCCATAATTTTGGCAAACTGGTTCCTGAGGTTGGTCTAAATTCCTTTTGCTTCATTTTCTATTGTTGGACACTGTTACCTTTAGCATTTCACACATTTAATAGATGCAGTTCTGGCTACTGAAAGGAAGTTCAGTCACTCGCACTGTGTTGCAGGGAGCTGAAGTTTCTTTATTTTTATGCAACATTAAGTGCTGGCACAACAATCTAGAGGCCTAAATTAAAATGATCGCTTGTGTGCAGGAAATCAGTGTGTAGGCCAAGTAAAAACATTTTTCTGTTTTCTTTACGAAGTGAGGTGACAAGTCACACTTAGAAGGTTTTGAAAGACCTTCTTCTGGGACGAGCATCAAAGTTCTCATTTCATTTCCATCCTCTGTGCTGAACCACTGTGTTCTGTGTGTTTTACGCATCTTCTTCCCCAGTCTTTCACTGGAAGGCTCCTGAACCAGGCCCTGATTCGGGGTCTTGGTTAGTCAAGTGATATTACACAAGTGCTCAGCCTCTTCACATTATGCTCAGCTTATTGGCTGAATCAAGATCCCACTGTCTCCTTTTTGCTTCCTCCTCTTCCTCCCCCATGCTCCCATTCTTGACTTGTCTTTCCACTGCTTCGTTCCTCAAAGACTTATGCCACTCTACTCCTGTTTTCCTTAAGTGATACAGTTGGCTGCCCTGAGTTAATACATCTCTGTCTCTGATGCTGCATCAAGAGACTCCTCAGTCCCTGCTTCACTGATTCTTCCCTCACCAAAATCTCCACTGACCTTGTCCTCTTCCTTTTTCTTCCATTTTTTTACTTTAAACTGCATCTTCACCTTGCTCTTTTAATCTTGCCTTTGACCTTGTTTTCTTCAGACTTTCTAAGTGAATGTCTACTATGCCTCTTTTTTTACATCCCTGGTTGATGGTGATGGTTTCTTTTCCATGGTCTCACCTTCTTTCTTTGTTCATCTCTCCCACAGTCCTTCCTTGTCTTCTGTGGTGGCTTGGCTGGGGACATATCCTGGCAGAATCTGCCTTGCTGCTTGCACAAAAACAAACCCCATTCCTCCTTGTGGTGCCTGAGGGCCATCTCACCAAGACCCTATGCATTTGTCACCCCTCTCCTGGCCAGTTGGGCCATCCTGCATTGCTGTGTGCTGGCTGTTCAGGACTGCCTCTCTTGCTTTGTCTCACCTCTAGAGCTGCCTGTTGCATGTTGTCAGCTTCAGTTTTTCGTGTCTGTGGTGAACAGGTCCTGGGCTTTTCTTACTTCATTACTCTGCCAGACCTGGCTTCCTGCAGCTTACAATTACCTTTTCATTCTCTTCCTCCTGTAGATGGTTTTTAGGCTTCTTCCTCACTGGACTTCAAACATGAACAAAGTCTTACAAAGTTCTCCATCTTCCCTGTTTTCAAAGCCATCCTAATATTCCTTGTGGTAGGTTAAACATTTGTTTGTTGATTGCTGTTTCCAAGCAATGGAAAAGGTGTAGAGAGTAATAAAAGTGTATTTTGAATCAGGATGTGAATGTCTGTTAAAATAACAGGGTAATAAATATACTGCAGCCACCTGAAACCTTATTTGTCTCTCCAGCCTCTTTTATCATCACTTCTCCATAATTCAATCTGTCCTCATCTGGAATCTGTCTTCTGTTTGTTTTCTTCATAACTGGAACATTTTTGCAGAGGTTAGAAAATAATGAAACAGAATATTTGAAGATTAGTATAATTACAACCACATGCAACTTAACTACTGGTTATTTATTTTTCAAACTAATATAAGCCACAGAGGCATGAATAAATGTACTTACTAATAGTCATAATATTCTTTTTGTGGATCGAAATCTAACGACATCTTCAAAATCCTCAAGTTAGCATGTATGACTGCAGTCATGGTGGGAAAATAATTTACATTATATCTGCTTAGGACAGGAACAAAGTCTGTTTTTCTAAAGCCTCAGCTGCAGTTTTCACAGCCCAGATTGGGCCCTTAGGAGAGGGAAGGAGAACATCATTTAGATTGGAAAAGACCCTTAAGATACTCATGGCAAGAGTATGCCCCACCTTATCCTGATGCTTCTCAAAAGGGAAAAAGGAAAGAATTATTATCTATTTTCCCAAACCCCCACTTTTGTGGTTCAGTTTAATGCCTCTGGGTACCATTGTAAATGCCTGTTTTAGCCATTAGTCTTTCTTCCCCCCTATTAACTTGTACTTGTAGAGAATTGGTGAAGCAGCCCTTAAATTCCCTCCTTCACCTCCAAAGTAGTATGAGCAGGGTCAAGGGACAGAGAATATAAGTGTGTTCACTTTTTCATGGCTAAAAATGTCGAGCTCCAAGAGATTAAGTGGGAAGAAATAGTGTCACTTGTGCCAAAAAACATGTGGCTTGTTTATTCTGGCAGGGATTTGTCAAAGACAGCAGTAACGTGAGGGGCAGCTCTGCTTTGGCTCACTGAGACATGGCTCCAGTCTGCAGCAGCTGTGAATTTATCAGGGGTCACACCTGAACTTGCAAAACACACAGGATGCTCACAGTGTGTGGATGAAAAATGTGTGATGCAAACACCTCAAGCCTTACAAAAGCAAGGCAGGGCTATCAATATATAATTGTGGAACAGCCTTCAGTCTAGTATATATGGGGTCCTGGGGAAACTTTGTGTTCCAATGGAGAATTCCCACTCTAAGGCCTTTGCTGGAGATGCAGGAACAGGTAGTTTATTCCAACAAAGTATGAGGAATGTTTGAGACTAAAAGTTGGGGAAAAAACAATTTTATTATTCCTTGGATTTATGGAAGTCAATTCTTTTTGCCACTTTCCACTGATCAGTGCTGCTGTTGTACTATGCCATGTTGGGTCTTCTTATATACCTACATGTGTACATATATGCACATTTATATATGTACATTTATATGTGCACAAATACATAAATAGATTGTGTATGTAGATATATACATATATACAGGCAGATAAAGATATAAACATAAGCACGCACACATATAAATGTTCACCTCTGATTATTGTGGCTGCAGGCCCAAAGAAAACCTTACCTTTAAGGGTGGGCCTATTTTAATGTGTGCTTGGAGTCTCACGTTCTGTTCTGACTTGCACACAGAACTAGTGAGGTCATTGTTTTGTATGTTCTCCTTCAAACACAAATGACACACAAAAAAAAGAAGGCTTTGCCTACTGGATGTGTTCTAGAGAAGAGAGTGGATATGCCACAATTTTTTTTTCACCACATTTGATGTTAATCTCTGTCAACAAATTTTGCCATTACTTAGACATCAGTTCAACTAAACTGTTATTCGGGAAGAAGATAAAAATTGAAACATCCATGGCATTCTTCCTATCAGCAAGGAAACAGATGATGGCAAACAAGGCACCAAGTGAGACTAAAACTGGTTCAAACCATCCAAATTCCTTAAATATAATATCAACTTTGGAAGGTACTGTTTCTTGATATTCTTACAGATTACTGGCATGCACTGCAGAATTAAAATGTATCTCCAGGCCTTTGCACTAAAGTATATCTAAAATGTTACCCAAAGAAAAAAAGTTGGCTGATTCAGTAAAGGAATAATTTTTCTCTTTATCCAGGACAGGACAAAAGACATATGTCACCAAACTGTCTTATTTCCTCAAGCCTAAACCTGCATTCATGACACAGGTTATTAAAGAAGACTTAAAGGAAAGCCAAGCCATACCTTTATTCATTTTCACAGGGATTTTTTTTCCTCACTAGGTTATATATCAGTGAGTTGAGAGAGTCTGTCTGTGGTTCAGTTTTTACACAGATGTGGAATGCTCTAACACTTACTTAAAGAAACACAGCTGCTCGTTTAAATGTCATAAAAGCTGCTATGTGGAAGTAGATTTGATCCTATTTCTCTTTATAGATTTTATTTTCATGTAATCCAGGACTTTTGCTTATCTATAATGTAGCATCATTATGAGCTAAAAGCCATTATCTTTACACGTGCAGATTGCAAGAGAGGCAGTGGATTTTTCTTCTTCACTTATGTTTAAATAAATATTGAACAGCCTGTGTCAAGAATTTAGAGGGGGAAAACCCTCACTCTTAAACTAAGGCAGTTGGAAGAATTTCTTCTTCACGGGTCTCCCAAGCAAGCTGTGTGCTTGGTGACCTCTTCTTCTGTCTCTTTTTCCCCTTCCCTATCTGCCAATTTCTCTTCTCTTCTCTCCAATGTCTAATTCTTTTCTCCCCTTTAGGCAGCCATTAAGGACAGGGATATTTTTTAAAATTTAGTTTTAAGACAGGGGAACCAACAATGAAGATGTGTGTTGCAATGCAGTGAGATAGCAAATCCACATTTAACAGAACTGTGATGTTTGGGAGAAAAGGGGTGTCCTGTGAAACAAGGCTGCTGGTGAGGGGAGCAGCTTTGATTCTTCAGCTTTGCCTAAGTGTCAGTGGGTCTTTTCATGTGTTCACTGGCCACAGTAAATATATGGTATAGGATCCATAACCACACAAGTAATCTCACCTGGGAAATGCAGATAAGAAACTTCCACAGAGCATGTAATAAAATAAGAGTGCTTGGACTTGCACTTGCACTTGCACAGGCCCATCAGATGTCCCTAAAAAGAGCTGCTACCTGATAATTAGACCTTTTTTTTCTCTTTTTCTTCTTTTTTTTAATTTCTTTTTTTTAATAAGAATAAAATCGTACTGATTTGCAGAGAAGTTGATTTTCACCCCATCTGACTTTCAGTCTGAATGATTTTTTAAAGTGTCCATGTTGATGATGAACTGACCATAAAATGTGATGGGACTTTCTAAGTGGGGGATCTGAAACAGGGACCTGGGAGCCATGGTTTTAGGACAGGTTTCTGAGTTTCCTGGGATGTGGCAAAGCTAATCTGAAGAGTTCTGTGAAAATGTTTAGAGAATAAAATTACAACAGTAACTTAGGAATAGGGCTAAAAAAAAAATAGCTATAGCAATCTTCTAATTTAGTGTTAAAATGTATTCCTTGGCCAATATTTATCACACATTCATATTATCTGCCTGGTAAGTTCTCTAAGCTTGCCTACACAGCAAAGCTTATGCCTGGTAGGACAGGCTGTAATGATATGACTGATGTGTTCCTTGAAATTGGTTCCCTGCTATGGACACCCTGGGGTGGGGTTCATCTCCTCAAGGGACATCAGGAGTTGCCTGAGTCAGGAGGAGGATTATGGCTGAATCCACCCTTGAAAGGTGCACTCAGGGCTTTGACCACGTCCCCCAAATATGCATCCATGGGTGTGGCAGGACCTGACCCACCAGCTCAGTAGAGTGAGGGGTTTGTCCCTTTCAGGGTAGCAAATGGTGATCAGTCACTATGGGGAACTCTGTGGATAGAGAGGTACTGAGCTTGAAGAGACTGGTGGGTGCTAAATTTGCTAATTTTAGTTTACTGACCTTACTAAGGAGATGGTTTTGGAGGGCCATTGCTGAGTTAGGGTTTGGCATGTCTGTTCCCATATAATAAAATTATCCTTCAGCTGCTTATGTAAAAGATCAAAATAAGCTGACAACCATCACCTGTTTATCATTAACGCCATCATATTTGTTATTTCCTTTAATCCTGGATTCCTAAAATCTCACCTTAAACTTTTTGTTATTTTTCAAGTAAACTAATTTTTGTCTTTGAAAAAAATACACAGTCAGGGACACAGAACCAGAAAATAATGTTTCATGTGCACTTTAAAAATATTGCAATTTTTAATCCATCATGTTCACGATTTTTTAAAATTCTTGTTGATGTTAGCAAATAAAAAATGAACAGCTTTTTTTTCAAGAGATGTATGGAATAAGGGGCAGATGCAAGACAAATACTGAAGAAAATATAGATGTTTCATTGTCCTGTGTACAATAACAGTAATAATGTTAAATTTTGTAATGCGCTGGAAAAGGCAGGGGAAAAAAGGAAGTTTCATTATTGGATAATAAAACACTTAAATAAAGTGTTTATTTACTGGAGATGATGAAGGTTCTGTCTTTATAATGTTTTTTAATCCACCCACTGCTACTAGTTTGGTATGTTTTAACATTGGATAATAGAACAGAGATGTAGTTAAAGGCATGAAAATGTAGAAGTCAGAATTTTTGGAAATTCCTTGCTATATTTTGAAATCAATAAAATAAGAGCTGGTTTTCAATTGATGTGATTTTCAAAGGAAACAGGGCTGGGCTTATTATTGTTACTACCACAATCATCATAGAAAGATTCCAACATTTTGCTAACACTGAGTAGTGCTAACAGCACAGAAGATTCATTTGATCTTATATAATGTTTTCATGGTTAATAAGATTTGCATATGACATTTTTGCATGATTATAAGTGCTGGAATGTCATTGCAGTAGGCATTAACTCCTGCGATTGAAGTTAAGGGAGATTTTTTTTTTTTTTTTTTTTAAATAGCTAATCAAGAGTTTAACTGCCTCTGGGGCATTTTAAGAAAATGTTATACTGTACTTAACGAACATTATACTACAAATAAGAATGATATTCCTGTAATTAAAACAGTCTGGATATTGCTTAATGAATGCTTTTCTTATCTTAATGTGTAGGCAGTAAGGATTCATGTAGTTGCCTTTATTAACTTGTGGAGTTAGTTAAAAAGCTGGTTAAAACAGTAAGTCCATATCAGGTCAATATAAAATGCTTATGTAGGGATTTCATTGCTCTTATAAATCCACTAGTTAAAAAATAAACACAGATGCTTGTTTGTGCCATCCTGAGCCATATTGCAGGGTAGTATTTCTGCCTGTAGACATTTCCAAAGTTAAGTGTTGCCTGGAGCACTGCAGGATTTGTAAGCATTCTTCTTTATCATCCGCTTAGGAAATATTTTTAAATTTCCACCAGGCTTGTATTCAAAACCAGAGAGCGGTTGGTTTTCAATTAGTGTGGCCACAATTGCTGTTGAACTAAGAGCATTGTGTATTCGTTCTTCTTTTCTGTCATATTGCATCAGCTTTGATGTAATTACAATGTTTTCTCTTTTTTGATGTAATTGCAATGCATTGTAGTTTTATAGTTCTGTTCTTCAGGGCTTTAATATTTACTAATTGCTTGCTAAATTGCTCTTCACTGCTCAGTTATTTGGCACAGAAAAGGTTCTGAATAAGTCCAGTTTAATACAAAATAATTCTTTGACTTAATAATTCCTCTGCATAATATAATTCTACAGAATAATGCTTGGTTAAACGTAAATTGTATTTTTATTTTTAATCTTATTCTGAAAATATCATGCAGGTTTGTTTTTTTTTTTTTTTCCCAGATGAAATTGAGCATCTTTATATTGTTTAAAAGATATTCACCACCTGGATTGCATCTGTATACATCTAAGTTTTAATTTTGCACGAGTGTCTTTACAAAAACCTGAAAAAAGCAGCTTGACCCATGTATAGTCTAAGAACACATGGAAATTGAACAGTTTCATAATTCAAAATTAATCCCCAGTCCTGGAGGCACTTAGGTACATGGTTAACTCTAAGTGTTTGACTAGTCCTTTTGATTTCTCTGGGCTAGGTACATACTCAAGTGGGTTTACAGGAGCAATTTCAAAATGCAGAGAAGATTGCAATATTATTTTATTTTTCCTATATAGTAAAAGCATCTGTGCTTTATTTAGTATTATAATTTACCTATATTTCTAAGTGCAGGAATCATCAAAATGTTTGTGGCTTGACTAAGTGTAGACTGACATAAATTCCAAATCGAGATAAAATATGCTCCACCAGTGAAAAATTCTTAGAAGCGTGAAGGTACCTTCAGTTTGTAAAATATCCCCACCACCACCAAAACTATGAAGACCACAGTTTGTAATAAAAAATCAGAAATTCTGAAAGACCCAAAGTGGATGACAAATTCCTTCTTTCTTGTGACTTCTGCACCACTAGTATATTGACTCTCCATTCATTTCCTTCTGCTAAATATTTTCAGTCACAACTTTAGTGTAGTTTTATTTTAAATCAGATATAAATCAAAAGTGATTTCAAGGACTGTAAAATTTTCTGTTTCTCTCATGGCATGCATACATGGATATCTAACCTGCACAGGCTCTGGTGAATGTAGTGACTCTCTGTTATGGATGGCAAGCTCATTTTAACAGGCAGGAGTGGCACTTTATTGATTCTGACTTTATCAAGTGCCTGTTTCTTATTTTGTATATAACTCATTAGCAGCCTGCTCCTAAACTGCTCAGGAGTCTTTGGATGAGTTTGGGACTTGGACTTTAATCACAGTAATTAGCGTGGAATTTTTGAATCCTGGTCTCGATCTTGACCTTGTAGCATTTAGCCAATGCGCACACAGCTGGACCGGTGGCAGAGGCTCCAAGAGCTCAGTGGTGGGGATGCTCCCAGTGTCCTGGTGTGGGAACCGACGCGGAGGGAATAGAGGGGAGTGGGGAAGAAAAGAGGGGAAAAGCATGTTCAGTAAGAAAAGCAATTCTGCCCAAACATAGTTACCAATTTTTGTGTGTACTGACATGCGTGGGTGCAAATTCAGTGTGTGAAAGGGCTGGGGCAGAATTAGGAGCAAGGGCAGATGCCTGATGGGCAGATGGAGGGGAGAACTGGAAGAGCCAAGAGTGGTTTTGCAGTGACATAAAGAATCTCTTCTAAATTCAGTTTTTCTGCAGATGCCACCAGGATGGGTCTGAATGTATAAAAGTGCAAACATTGCAGATGTGTGGGTTTTATATAGTCACTTCCTAACACAGATTTTGGCATGGGATGTTCCAGGACAGCTTGTTGGTTATGTATGCCTGGTCCTCCCCCTGAACTGGAAGATTCTCAGCCTCCAAAGGCATGTTTTTTCCTTTGTGCCACACAGTTCTGATAACACTTGGTGCGTATTTGTCCATACACAAAACCAAAACCAAGTAAATCAAAACAAATCATACATCTACATCATACATCCAAAGCAATATCTTCTTACTTCTCACTTCTCAATGCACACCTTAAAAAAGGCATTGTTTTTTCTAAATCTCTCGATATTGGTATTGGATCTTCATCTTTATTGTGGGATGTTTTTGTTATTTAAAATGTGTTGCGAATTTCTGTTGCAGCTGCTAGTTGCAGTTCTGTTAAAAAAAATTAATGCAAGAGTTTCCCTTAAGAAAACATACAGCTAAACAAAATTTTGCAAAATCTCTTTACAGTGTTGTAGATTTTAAAAATGCAACTTAGAGACTGAATTAGCTAAATAAATGAAAGCACTTAAGATTTTCTTAAAACAAAAACTGTCCATACTTAGTGTTTATTTCTATATATTTATATTTAGAAAGACAGGGAAATTAATTGTTATTTTAACCACATGTTCCTGAGATGCAAGTGGCAAAGTGAATGTGTTACAGACTGACAGAGTGCTTTTCCATTGCCCTGCAGTGCTGTGGGTCTGATTAAGCAGCAGAAAGCATCCCAAGAAGCCAGATATTTTGTCAATGGTAAAAGCAAAGCGAGGTACAACTCAGCTCGAGAATACTTTTTGGACATGATGAGTTATTCAGAGTTATCCACACCGTAAGTAAGGGAGCAAAGCCTCAACTTTATGTCACATATGCTAAAGCTCCCCAAGACAGGACACCAATTAACCTTGGATGATAGCAAACACACACACACAGACTGCCCGAGAGGAGCAGCCTGTTGACATTAGTAGGAAGCAGCAGCCCTTGTCACCCTGAGCCATTATTTAAATCTCTTTTAAAATTCATTTCTTAAGTCAAAGAACCGTAGCACTCTCCTCGTCCTCACAAACAGACTATTTTTGCTGCCCTGAAAACAGGAGACATTAGTAATATGAGAAGCTAGTGGTCCTTTTATTTTTATCCTAGCTGTCTAATTTGGCCATTTTGAATTGAGAAGAAAAAAATGCCTGATCTTCAGTCAAAGCAATTTAAGGCATGATGGAGCTCAGAGTGAACCAAAACAACAGGGTCAAATGTAGTTGAAAGAACATGGTGGGGTAAATAAAAGGTCTTTTTTTTTTTACATTTAGTGCTGATGGGAGGAGAAAGTTTGGTTAACTATTTAACCTATGATAGCCTTTTATCATTTTATGGCTTAGGGGTCCATGATTTCAAGCCTTTGCCAGTAAGTTCCCGGTTTTGTATTCAGTCTTTTCTCTGGTGCCCAATTATATGACTTACACTGATTTACTGGAGATAGGAAAAACTTATAAATAGCAGACAAAGACACATCTTTTTCCTAAAATTACTAATTACTTTCCAGCAGCTTTGGATTTGGTGCTCAGTTTTCATTTCCACTCATACTTCTCTGTGCCATGGGGTTTTTTTTGTTGTTTTTTTTTTGTTTTTGTTGTTTTTTTATCAGTGGAGCTCTCCTTTCCCATTTGGTTCAGCTCTCTGGTTTTTGGCTATAATGCAATGTGTCCTGATCAGTTGGAGTGTGTGCTTGTGAAAGGTCATTTGGAAGCCCCCTTTTCATTTCTTCCTGCTACAGTTTTTCCAGCAGGCAAGCTCTCTCAGGAGCAACCCCCTCCAATCTGTCCCTTTTGATATCCAAAGCTGGTTGTTATGGGGGTTAAATTTCTTAATTCACTGAGTTTTTGTGAGTGCTTCTTCAACTCACCACTCTCAGTCCCCACAGCTGGGTGCAGACCGCCTGTCTCCCTTAGGATGCTGTGGAAGTGTTAGGGTTTATTCTTTCACCTTCTTCACTTTCAGGGGGCCAATTTTATACCTTTATGTCTTCCATCAGCTTCAGGGGAATTAATCTTCACATTACATCTGTGTGAGATAATATGTATGCGAGATATTCCCTTACGGTGGGAAGTTTAAAATCAGACAAAGCCTCTCCTGGTAAAGAAAACTGCTTGTCAAGAGATCTCAAACCATGAGAGCTGGTGGCTTCTGCCTGCCCTGGCAAGGGCTTAGGGCTTGGGTTTGGGGGGGTTCTTAATTAGTTTTTTGAGGGTCAGGGAAATGACCGTACTGAGTCTGGAACAAAGGAAGAAATCAAAATGTAAAGCTGAGTGTTTGGTATGTTGATAACCCCTCAGTTTTAATTTCAGTATAATTGGATCACGGTTAGCGGCAGTTGTTAGATAAAGTTGCTTCCATTTTATTCAAAAGTAAATATCATAACTCTCCACTTTTAACCTAAATATTTTTCTTTTTCTTCCTCTCTCTCTTTTTTTTTTTTTTTTTTCCTCCCTAAAGAAGAGCTGCTTGCATTATTTCCACTAGGAAAGCACTAAGATTTTGGGGACCTGTATTCTGATGGTAAAGCTTGTGACATGAGCTTTTGTTTTCCAGTCGAGGAAATGTTAGCATTTTTTCACATGTTAACTTTTTAACAATTACAAGGAATTCCTTTTCCTTGAAAACTGCTGTCCTTTTCTTTTTCCTCCCCTTTTCTCTCTTCTTGATATTTTTATTTCCCTTTTATATGGAGACTTGTAGATTTTGTCACTTCAAACGTTAGCTGTTCCTCCTCTTTTCTTTTGCTTTACAATACACACTAGGAGATTTTTTTTTTTTTGCATATTCCTTCCCTTTCTCTGTCAGATATTGTAGTTCACCAAATTTAAAACACTACAGTATTTAGAATCCCCGCAGTGCCATTTTAAGTATTTGGACCTGGAAAATGCCCCAAGTAATAACTACCTGAATTGCTTTTAATTACACAATATAGCTGCATCATTTTACTTCAGATTCTTTTTGATTGATGCTGTAAGGCAATTGTAACCATGGATGATGGGATTAAGTGCCTCTTGAAGTGACTTTAGCTTCTTGTGGGAACAAAGGGAAAGAAGAGAACACTTAGTCCCTTTTTGAGTGAACAGCCTTTTTTCACTTGCTATATAAAGAAATACAATTAACAAACATTATCCCCAGAGGTGAATTGAAATGTACATGCGGACAATAACCGCTCTTGACTGCAATTAGACATATATGATCCGAGGTATTTTGGCCATTCATTAGTGCTAATTGTTTGAGAAACAAGCCCAGAGAACAAATGATTAAAATGTTAGTGCCATAACCAGGATTATTAGCATGTGTGATAAAATGCATGTGCCGCAGCTGTACCAATAAAACTCTCCAGCGAGCCGCTTTGATTCGACAAATACTCAGCGCGGCTGCGAGCCCTTCGTATTTGCACAGGGCCTGCTGATGTTTATAACAAACAACTTGTATCTTCTTTTCTTAATTAGAAAGAATTACTATGCAAATTGCGGGGCTTTGTAATTCTATAGAAGTTTCCTTTGTTTTTGGCAGGTTATTTGTGTGCGGTGGTGGGCTACTCCCCGGTAAATTCAGCACAGGAAAACCATGATGTTTTCTCCAGAGTGGAGGTTTTTTTTCACGTATTGCAAAATAATTTGTAGGAGGTTTTCCTGCTCTAGCTGGGTCTTGTTCGGAGGGTGTTGTGGGTCTTGGATCACTTCTGTCCTGCTTCCACAGCTCCACAGATATCATGGTATGCAGTTTGCACAGTTGCACGGAGGTCAAAAATACATGTTGTGGAAATTATCCAGATTTTTTAATGGTTTTAGTGAAATGTCTAAAAATGCTCTTTGCAAACACTTTACCAACACTATGCCAAAGATTGTAGAAGGAAATATTTGGCCTATTGAACAATGAATATTTTTCTATGTGTTTGGCAGATCTTCCAGGGGTGAATTGATTTAGCAAATAAACAGAGAACAAGAGGCACAGGTTAAAGTGCTGGAAATCGCTTGTGCGAGTACTTTACTTTGTGAGCTGTATGTTGTTGGCTCCAGTGTGACTGCACAGGTGTGTGCAGTTAAGTATGTCTATGAGTATGAGCAATGCTGGAATGTGAAAATGCAGTTTACAACAGGGAAATTTGCATAATTTGGGGTAATTTCACTGTTCATAGTCACGCTGTATGACTGCCATTGCAAACTGCAGTCTCTCTTAGTAGTCAAATAGGTTTTCATTTCTCCTTCCTGAGGATGAACTATTCACTCTTGGGTGAAATGGTTCTCAGAGGACCATGAGTAACTTTAATTTGCCAGCTACTTTTACATATTTGATGAAGACTTTAGTAGAGTGTTATGTTTGCTGAAGAAATTTAGCTTTATTTCCAAGACCCAAGAGCACTCAGCATGCTGCCAGATGCTATGAATGAAAATATGCTGCTGTAAAACAATTTAATGAGCATTACCCAATAGCCTAGTCCTTGTTTTAACTTACAGTGCTTAAAGGAAGAAACATTGTCTTAGCAAATTCACTTGGCTTTTGTCCATGTGTTTAGTTTAAAACATAGTCAAGCTTAGTTTGAATCATTAAAATACTTGGAGCCAGGAAACATATGTAAGATTTTCCTCCTCTTTATGGCACAGGGTTAACAGTATAATCGAGACTGCAGTGCTGTGTGGGTTTTTTGTCCTAAAAAAGCAACTGCTGGGGATTTTTTTATTCTATCAAAATAACAGAAGTCAAGATAATCAGGAGAGTGTTTCCTACCAGAGTAGCTAACTGCTCATATATGGAGCACCCCAAGCCTTGCCACTGTTGAAAATAAGTCTATAGACAAATAGATCTATTAATTAATCCATGTCTTCCTCTACTTTTTGATTGTAGAATATAAAATATGACTTTGCGAGGAAAATGCACAGTGATGAGTAAAGAATATGTGTCAAAGAATTAGCATGTGATTCCATTTACTGCAGTCATACCTAAAGATACTTGTTGAAAACTCTTATTTTATATTAATGTTTCTAGAGGTCTTAGTTTTGAAAGGAGAAGGATTCTGTGTTGGTCCACTGACACCAGCTCCTGCTGTATATATTTTTTCCTGGCCATACATTTTGAAAAAATTACTTCTTCTTCAACTCACTAAGATATCCCATAAAACTAATAATTTGACACACCAACAGTATATTTTTTATAATAATTTGTGACCTGAGAAACCTGTTGTTTGAGCCTATGTGGCTGAAAGTTGTTTAGCTGAGGAGGAGATACCAGTAGTCACCAGGCAGTAGCAATACCAGCATTAAGCCTATTAAGTGTTGGTGTTTCAATGGATTAAGTCTATCACTTCTTTGGAGTCAGGTGGTCTGCTGAGGAAGCTGTACTGCTCCTCCATCTAAACACAAGTTCACAGACCTGGATGGTGACACCTGATTAAATCTGGTCTGCAGGTAATGGTGCTTTCACCTGCACAACACTACACACCATTGTGTGTGGTATGCAGAGCAGGGCTGCCTTCATGGGGCTTGCAGCAGTGAGAGAGAAAACGGCTGGTCAAACAGCCCTTGGTTTGATGACAGACCAGAAGAAATCCTGGGAAACGTGTGACAGAAGATAGATCTCATCTCAGCATGCTCTGAGATTATGGTGTTAGCCACGTCTATCGGGTTTCTGGCGGGTTGGAGGGCTGGTGAGAGGCAGTCATTAAGGGTGCTTCAGGGGCTGCTTGGCTCTAGGCTGGAGTTAACTATTAATGGGCTGAGCTCTTTGACTCTTTTGTGCCCTTGGGAGCCACAAGGCTGAAGCCATCAGAAAAAGAGAATAGAAACTAATCACTTTTGTTCTCTCATACATGTTTAGGGAAGGACTGCAGACTTCTTTACTGACCTCTGTGTCACACTGAAAAAGGATCCTCCTCTTTCCATTTGAGATAAACCACTCTTCCACCTAGACCTTGCTCTCCCAAAGTGTACTTACTACTGCAAGAAAATGAGATTAAGTGGATTTGTCTAGCAGCCACTTGAGTTGCGACAAGTTCTGTTACCATCCCCACTTCAGCCTGAAGCAGGAAATGTGAAGTAGGTTGTGAGAGAGGCAAAGACATTACTTTGGAGGATCTCAGTGGATCTCAGTTGCATGTCTCCAGGTGTTGATAGGACCTCCACCACCTGAGTCTTGAAGCTGTTGCCGTTATTAACAAGGGTAACACTGGCACTTTTAATAAAATCATTTCTATTTAACTGCCAAGGTGTCCCGTTTCTTAAACTGAATTAAGCATTACCAGAAGTGGTTTTTGTAGGCTCTTAAAGTGGATCCACACAGGATAGGCAGAAATGCAGCAGATGAGATGATGGAAGAGTTTTCCTTTTAAATTTAGTTTACTGAAGTAAAATATATAAAAGCTTTCTTCATATTTTTAACTGAAGTCTTATATTCAGCTTTTAGGGTACACACTCTAGGGAAAGAGAGAGTTCTTCAACAGATTTAGCTTAGAGAGGTGAGTATTATAGTGGTCTGTCAATGACACCACATTGGCTCTGATTTAGATTGACTGAACTGGTTTCCAAGCATTTGAGTGTTAGTCATGTTTGCTTTGAAGAAAACCCACATGTATGTGTAGCCATGTGTCATCCAAGTCTAGCAACTTGGGAAGCATTATTAAGAGGGGCATAGGAAAATGCATGGGTCCCTGACATGATGTGATAATGACATGTTCAGCATGGTGCTGGGAAAGCTTTGCATTATTCAAAGTGCTGAATAATATACATGATAATGCATAGTGGTGTTATATGGTAGGATTATTTTGTGGTGTATGTGCCTTGTGCTTAGTATGAAGTTAAATGGTCTTATTTTGTCCCCATCTTTGATGTAGCAGAATAGGCCTGGCGGGTACAGCATGCAGTGGGGAGGGACAGGAGCAGACAAGGGGGGCTTTTTTGGAAGGCCAAGAAACACAGTAGCACCCTCTATAATTTATTTCTCTGTGCTTGTAATTATGGAGCAAAGCAAGCTCCCCATGGCACTCAAGTGCAGGCTCCTCTGGCAGTCTCACAGCCTCCAAGTGCACTAACCCAGCTCCTAATCCAGGAGCAGGTTAGCTGGGCCCTCAGCAGGAATGTCTGCACATGGTGGAGACCACCCCAGACCTCACACCTACAGGCCACAGGGATGTTATCCTCTCAAGCCATGTGGCACCAAAGGCTCACACCTGCACTGAAGTGTAGTGCACAAAGCATTTACAAATTTTAAAAGACGCCACAGCCAAAAACCTGCTGCCGATGCTGGTGGGTTTATGTACTCCATCAATGGAAGTCTGTGCTGTGGATCTGAAGGCCTGAAGAGAGTAGCAAGGTTCCACACTACATGGGGTTTTCATTCTGTTGTCTTCATTGCCCCCTTCATTGCTTATTTAAAATTTCCATGCAAATATATTTGCTAAGGTTGCAAAATGAACTTCACAAACCTGTGCTTGTTTTAACCAGGACCCCTGCTTCATTCACAGCATGGCATCCAGCTCCTGGAGGAAATGTGGCAGATAGCAGCCTGCTCCCCAAAGCAGTCCTGATCCATTCCCAGCACAGTCTGCATCCTTCAGAGGAGCCCTATGACAGGAAAAAAAACCAACCACCACCTTCCTGTATTTCATACTTGCCGTAGCACCCAGAACGGGCAGTGTAATTAAAGTTGCATGAATAAACCTCAGCTCTGGCAGGTCTTCAATTATGTTTGCAACTTCTATTGAACACAGTGGTTTTGGAGTTATATATTGTAATTAACTGTAATACTGATATCTCCCTAACTTGGCTCTTCCAAAGGGAAAAAAAAATATTTAAATAGCCCAAACCCAGCTACTATCTAGGTAGGAATGTCTTGCTTTTAAAATATAGTCAAGTATTATTTACAGCATAGTCTAATTTCAACAATATCCTTTACAGGGTGGATTCTCCCCTGCCAGCTGGTGTTCCTAAGCTCAGTTATCGCTTTACATCATCACACAAGTATGTTCCCAGATGAGCTGTGCTGTATGTACCTGCGGATGATGAAAAGAAGATAAGAAAAATCCCATCACTAAATGTAGATTGTGCAGTGTTGGACTGTGAAGATGGTGTTGCTCTGAACAGAAAGGTAATTAAAAATTGTCTGTGTGATATAATCAGCACTAAAGAGAACTTGTGTAAAAACATTGCCTTTGCCTTGGGGAATTGACAACCAGAAAGACAAAGATAACTCTTAAGATATACAAAGTAATGTCACAGTGATAGGCTTTGTGAAGGCGTTGGGAAAATCTGGTTACCCAGAACTCAAAGAGATCCCGTGTGAGTAAGCGGGGAGGGAGTTTTGCAGGAATACAGAACTGGGCATAAGCTGTCATCACAGAAGAGTGGGAGATACTGTTATTATTGCAACATATTTCTTTGGGAAGAGGAAGAAACAGTCTGCAAGAAGAGAAGTGGGAAAGGAAGCGTTAGTTCAGAATCACCAGGTGGGCGATTTGTTATTGAAATGAAAGCATCTTCAGATTGTGAGCAAAACAGCCTGTGTCTGGGTTTGAGCCTTGGGGTGTTTGGAAAGATATGCTTTCCAAAAAATGAAATTCTGGGGGGAAATGCTGTTAGGGATGTTTCTCAAGGAAGGAGAAGTTAGATCCTGAGCATATCAGGGATGGAGAGCAGAGTGGGAAATAGATGTAGATGTGTCAAGTACCTGTGCCAAGTTTTTGTTAACATTTAACTGTGGAAAAAGAGAGAATGAATCTAACATGCATTCAGTTTCACTTGCAAACAATTTTTTTAATATATGGAAGTAACCATTTTCGTATGTTCCACATCTTAGAATCATAGAATCATTTAGGTTGAAAAAGACCTTTAAGATCACTGAGTCCAACCTTATATGTAACTGCCAAGTCAGCCATCTTAACCAATGTATACAAGAAATTGATGCAAATGTTCCCCAGTGAAAGCTATGTCTCAACAGGAATGTAAGTTTGCTGTCACATTATTTTCGTATTTGTTGGTTTTCCTAACTGTGTCTTCATGCTTCAGACTACAGCAAGCAGCATTTATGGTTTGAGTATAAATGTCTTGTCCAGAAAGTTAGGAAAACAGACTTGAAAATTTTCCCATGTCCTTTCAAAAATGCAGATGAAATTTTATTCCTTTCTTTTTCTTGTGAGTTAATGCTTTCCAGAAGAACTCTCTTGGATAGTGCTGTCTTTAACCTTCAGCTCTTTACAGGTATGTTGGAAAGGAAAAGTTTTACAGAGTTTGCATGTACCTATTTTAATTTTGAAAAGTGAAAATAGAACTGCTGGATGTTCCTGTGCTCTGCTGAAGATGATTGGAAAGCATTTTTCAGTTGCTAAAATTCTGTGTTGAAAGACTGAGATTATATCTCCTGTCACAGTGAATCAGTATTGTTTCATCACATTTCAGAGGCTGCTGCTGTAAGATGATGCAAGATGTAGCTGTGTATCAAACTGAAGTATTTTTAGGTGCAGTTTAATTATATCAAATAATTTATAGCATTAACATTTATTTGTAATAAAAACTGACAGAAAACCAACATTTTATTATCAAGATGACAAAGTTGACAGTGGTAATTTCTCAAGGGTGGTAAAATTCTAGCTCTGTTGAAGTTGCCACTGGATATAAGATTTCAAAGAAATTAGGGGGAAACTTGAGATGACAGATGAGCCCCTGCCTGAGCTTAAATGCAAAATGGAGGGAGACAGGAGGTAGAAGTGGGGACAAGTTACCAAGAAGCAACAGAAAAGTGTGGTCCAGGCTCGTAGGAGCAGAATGAGGAAGTTCAGATCTTGTCTGGAATCAACAGTAGGGTGATGAGCAGTACAGCAAAAATGGCTACTACAAGTGTATCAGCAGTAAAAATGAGAAGGAAAACCAGTCAAATGGATGCACTGCTCCATGAAACTGCAGGCTTTACTGTCAAAGTCTGCCCAGTCTCAGGCCTAGAAGCAAAACTCAGAGGAGGGAGGGAGCAGCCACAGTAGGGGAGGATGGAGTTAGGGTCTATTTAAATAGGCTGGTCTATGGGACCAGGCAGGACACACTGGAGGACTCTGAGGGAGCTGTCGTGTGTCATCATGAAGCTGCTGTCTATCATCACTGAAAGGTCAAGGTAGGGGGGATGTTCCTGAAGCCTGGAGAAAAGCACCTCTGCCCAAAAGGCCCTGGGTGCTGTTGTACAACAAGCTGCACAGGGTCAGGGATGTGTCCTTGCAGCAAAGGTGGCCAACCACCCCCAGGGCCGTGCTGGTACAGCTGCACCCTGCAGGTCCAGGGAAGAGATTCTTCCCCTCCACTTGATTTTGATAGTCTCTTTGTGGAGTCCCTGTGCCAAGCTGTAGATCCCAGGAAAAGAGAGAGGCTGACCAGTGGGAAGGAGCCCATGAAGGCCATCAGGCTGATCATGGCACTGGAGGAGAGGCTGAGGGGCTGAGTTTCTTCATCCTGGAGATGAGATGGCTGAGTTGGGTCTTGATGGACACTTTGGTTCCTGAGGGGAGGTGAATGGGTGCAGAGCCACACTCTTCTCAGAGGAGCTCAGAAATGGTGCAAGGAAAAAAACTGGACACGGGTTGCATGAGGGAAGATGCTGACTGGAGACAAGGGAGAAATGTCTTGCCAATGCAGGTGGTCAGAGACTGGAAGAGATTGTCCATCAATGGTGTATCCTCCCTCCCTGAGGGTATTCAAGCCTTGGCTGGATGAAGTTGTGATCAGCCTGGTGTAGAGCAGTAGTTAATGCCGCTTTGAGGTGGTCTCCTGAGATCTCTTCCAACCTGAATTAGACTGTGTGATTGCATGATTTAGTAGAGAAGTCTAATTCAAAGTGATTGGAGGTTTGAATTTCATTTTTAGATCTGCCACAGATACTCAGGAAGAGTTTGAGACTTAGGTTCTATGAATGTGAAGCTGAAATTATTATTGCTCTTGCAGCTTAATTTATTAATGTTTATGAGGTGTTTGGAGACTTTTTGTGAAAGATATGTCAAGAACCTGCATTGAAGTGTAGTGTTCAGTGGCCCATTGCAAATGGGTCATTTCAAACTGAGGGGAAAAAACCCACTAGGAAACACAGCAACGCTGAGTCTGTCCTTTATTCATTATTCTTGAATAGTAGTGATGAATTTGACTATTTATTGCTGTGTCTTATATTACTTAAAATGCTACTTATGGAATTCCTTCAAACTGCTGCAGAAATGTTGAATTTCTGGACCTGACTGAAGGTTCACAGTGCCTTGGGCCAAACTTGCCTTTCTACAGATCTTTATTTGCATGAAGTCCAAGCAGCAAGTTTGAACTACATCTAATGGGTGTATTTTAACAAGATGCTGTGTGGTTTATATTAGGATAAAGCTAAAATTTGAAATATCGATAATCTGGCATGTCAGCAGCTCTATTTATTTGCTCATTCAGAAGGAAACGAGGAAGATGAGCTTCCTGTTACTGAAACTGATAACATTTGCTAATGGCTGACAGAGAGCACCAGAAGAGGGGAATCCATACCCATACCCTAATCTCCTTACCATTTCAGTGCCTGCATTTCTTACCTTCAAGAGCTACAGCACTGACCACAACTTCAGGTGTCATCTCTTTCTCTTTCTTTTCAATCTTATTTTCTAGCTGATATTTTGACTAAATCAGAAAACCAGAAACAACCTCACAGCGTTCACAAGGAGAAAAATTTTCAGTGAATTTTCTGAGGAGAACCAGTGGGAAGAAATGGCTAAAAAGCCAAGTTTTTATAGTATGCTGAGTACTAATCCTGAAAATAGGGTTAGACCTGATCCTGGTATGAGTAGTACAGGGGCTTTTGCATACTTTTGGGACCAGGCAGAGCAGTAGGAGGTCTTCAAAAATTCAGAATGGGAAAGGTGATAGTAAGATATGCTGGTGTTGCTGAAAATTTCTTTTACAAAGGTAGCTTTAGTCTTGCTGAACATACTCTACAAGTCGTGATATTCTCAAATCCTGGTTGGGGATCCACATGCTGCTTTTGGAGGTTCAGATGCATAGTGTCACATGATGTAGACTGTCAGCTGCCTCTCAAGGTTTCTGACTCTGTAAGACATTGGGTATTTCTGCAACAGAAATTCAAGTCTTGATTGTGGGAACAATTGATTATTAGTAAAGGGAAGTTACCTTCCCTGAGGTACTATTCACAGACAAAGACAGGATTGCTTCACTGCTGATGTACATGTGAAGTTTCTCAAGTGTTGTTATACATTTTAAAGAAATCACTCAGAATTATGGGCTTGGTGATATTTTAAGGTGAACAGTTCAAATAAAAAATCTAAAACTATAAAATTAGAAATAGTACAGATTGCAGTGTTGATAGGTCACAAATGCATCACACTCTTAGAAACAAAAATAGCCTGTATCTATTTCAGCTCTTCACAGGAAAAGGTCTGAATATGCCTTCATTTGATTGTAAAAAGCAAAAAGATTTTTAAAATGGCTGCATTGACATGCTTGTATGATTCATATAAGCCAGCAAGCTGAATTGCATCTTATGAAATTGAAAGATCTCTGTGTAGGAGCTGAGCTGTCTCAAGGGCTCTCAGCCAAGCCAGCAGACCCTGCTATAGCTTTCCTCTGTAGAGCTGCATTACTCACTGTGCTTGTAGGTCAGGTGGATCTATTATCTGGTGGAAAAGTTTTCTCTTCTTGTTGGAGTTCCATGTCAGTGAGTTCATTTTCCAAGGACCTAGTGAGCTGAGATTCTGTACTTAGTTCCCATGGTTTATGTAAAGTTACTGCCCTTACAAGAGAGTTTTCTCCAACTGCAGTTTTCCAGCTGGATCCTGTCTTGGTGGTGCTGTTCTTCAGAGCATCCAGGAAGTGTTAGCTGCCCGCTCAGCCTAGCAAGCAAGTATTTTTCTGAGTCGTTGGCAAGAATTTTGGAGAATTTTGACGCCTCCAAACCAATGCTATTTGTGGCTTTATCTTGTTTGTGGTCTGCAGGGTGGTTTTGAAAAACTGGAATAACATGGTGTGCTCTGCAGCTCCCTTTAGTGTGCCATCAGGCCAGGCAGGGCACAGTCCCTCCTGCCAAAGATGGCCTTTGAAAATTATCTCAGGCAAATTTTGAAAGTGCTAAGATTTGGCCTTTTCTTTCCATAGGGAACACCGGTGTTATAATTAAGAATCAAAACAAAGCCCCATGTTCCCTCTGCTCATGTTTTTTTTGTATCAGAGGTGTAAAAGCAATCCCTTGGAGTGTACATATGGCTGAGAAACGTCTGTGCACTCCTTTAGCATAAAACATTTGAAAACAGGGAATTTTATTGTTGATCCTTGGGAACTATATAGACCTCGTTCATCCAATAAAAACTTATTGATATACAGGGCTGCACTGTAAAATTATGTCAGAGTGATTTGAGTTTAAGTTCCAAGCTTTATTTAATGTGAATTGTCATTATGTGGCTTTGTCTTTTTTAGAAAAAAAGTTGCCCTCTCCTCCAGCACTTAAGCAAGAGAAGCTGGGGAAGAGGAAGCCTCAGCCCTGTCCTTTCCCCATGTCCTTTCCTTGAGAGGGGAAGTGGTGGCTCCTGAGCCTCTCCTGTTCTCCCCAGTTTCCTCAGCAGTGAGGGGAAGTTTGGTTGTGTTAAAGGGAGGTATAGGGAAGGACCTATTTGACTAATCTGAAGAAGGTCCTCTTAGAATCATAGCATAAATGTGTTCCTACCTAATATCATGGAGCTACCTAATAACTCATTGTGCTGTGTAATGAAGAAGGAAAAATCAGTTTATTCTTTTGAATTGTTTGTTCTAAAGATAGGATTAACGCCTGGCCACCTTTCAAAGTGTTCCATTATGAATAACACATATGTAAGAGATGACTCTTAGTTCATTAAAGTTAAGAGCAGATCATCCACAAACATGCTGATTTTATGGAGATTTCTCCCTGTGAGAATGCCTCCTCCATCTCTCTAGTGATCTGATCTTGGGGTCAGAACAAACAGCATGCCAGAGAGAGGGCATCCTTGCCTACCATTTTCCCCTTAATCTGAGACCTTCTGACCTTTTTATTCCTTATCACTGATGACAAGAGTCTCTTGCATATAAAACAACACTTCAACTAAATTCAGGGGTGGAGATAAATACATAAAATGGGTCAGCATGATATACAAAAAAAAAATTCCAGGCTTTCTTTGTTGAGATGCATTTCCTTATTGATGTTATTGAAGGATTTTATAGTATTAATGGAAGAAAGCTCCAGTTGGTTTCCATAAATCTCTAGTTACTTCAATTAAAACCAACAGTTTTCTTGTATTATATGATGATAATCTTTTTTTTTTTTTTAAATAAAGCTGTGTTGGTTAGGATTTATCAATGCTGCAGGTATTTCTCTAGGCTCATAGTGAGACTGTTAGCTAGTACTTCATAGGCACAGTTGCATGAAACATTGATAACTAGGTTATTTTACCAGGTCTTTGCTTTATTTATAATAAATTAGTACTGTACCTAATTGTATTCCTCCTACAGGGAGAAGGCTTGCTGATAAAGTGTGTAGAGAATGATTAAATGTACACCGGCTCATAGTAGGGTGACTTCTCTTCAAAAGATGCACAAAATTAAAATGGGAATGCTGCTTTCCCCAGTGGCTTGCCATTATTAAAAGTCTGAGTAGCATGGGAAATTTCTTCTGTAGGAATTGGGGAGTCCAAAAGTCTCTCTGGTTTATTGTAGGGAAGCTGAACTGTATGGTGAAACTCTGCAAGGCCTTTTTGATCCTTGAAGAGTTCTGATGAATATACATTTTTATGGAAGTTGTAAAGTGTTTTCATTTCCTCATTAATCCCACCATGGTCCTGGAAGAACTGCCACTCCTGAGTACTGACTGTGACAATAAAAGTTTTTGTTCCTATTGTTTTACTCTACAAGCCAATCATCTTCCTTACATAAAGATTTGAGGATTCATAAGGAGATCGCAATATTCAGCAATTTTCTTCTTAATGAGCTCAGTAATGCCTGTTTCTCCTCGAGCAGAGCCTTTGAATTGCTGGTTATTTCTTTTCCACTGATTCAGGTGTATCCAATTAAGTTTGACTTGGACATGTACTGATACAACTATTACTGCTGACAGAATGGTGTCTAGAAACTTAGGGAAAATGTCTTGGCTCAGTATTAACGGGGATTTCAGACAAGAATACATTAATAGACCTGGGAAAATATTTTAAAACATACAGTTAATTTAATATGGACTTGTAAGTATGGACTGGTAAGTCATAGTCCTTCAGCTTTTGTGTGTAGTTGACTGTCTGCAGGCACATCAGCACACCTGGGTACTGAAGGCTAACTGCAGGACTAAAATGTATTGCTACACATTTCTGGACCAAGTTTCAGTATTTCATCTGTTCTCGTAGCAGGAAGGACCTGGCTATACAGCCATTGAGCACCTATCAGTTTGAAGGGAGCTGTTGAGTTTCAAGCGTGCTACAGAAAACCAAGCTAATACTAAAAAGTTCAGTTTACATGGGTAGCTGAGGAACAATCTGTGGATCAAATTTGGGCACTTTTTTGTATGCAAAGCCATGTGCTGTGTTGTGTTGTGGTGTTGTCTTGTGGTGGCATATGGTGGTGTGTTGTGGTGTTGTCAGGGCTGCAGTGGCACCAAGGGTGAGAAAACAATAAAGGTACTGCCCCTGTCTCAGTCACAGGGGTACTCAGCCCTTAAGACCATTTGCTGCAGATCTCCTTCAATTTTTTTTTTTGTTGGCAATGAGTAGGCATTGGAATGTGTTTACGTATCCAAATTTCTATTGCAATTAATCTTGAAACCTAGTCTTAAGATTTCATTGTGCTCGTAGCCAGTAGTCCACCCTGCTTATTCTTCCTCATTGCAAAGCCCACACGTTGAAAAGAGAGTGGCAGGTGAAGAGTGAGGAAACCCACAGACCCTCATTAGTAGGGACATGGACCAGAAAGTGGTAGGACACACAGGGAGCCTATGCTGTCTTTGGTAAACTTGTCTACAAGGTATCTCTGTGGTCACAGGTAGTGGTACAGTGGTCCTGTGGTCTGATTTGGGCAAGATAGGCAGGGAAGGAAAGGTGGGAGTGCATGGTACTTTTCCCAATGCATTGGTGCCATCAAAGCTGGATCTGTCCCACTGAAGAGTGGGAAGAACCTGAGAAATACTCAGAAGATTATGGGGGAATCTGTGGTTTATTTTACCAAACTGTTTAAACAATACCTGTTCACCTCAGGTTTAGTAGTGTTATTAGGTAGCAAAACAAAGAAATGTGGTGAGATGCTAGGTAAGGGAAAAGAATTTTTGATGTCAGGTGGAGAAACAGCATAACCATATATGTGGAAGTTGCAGATGAAGGTAAGGGTGTGTGTTGTCATGGCTAGGCTTGGGAATCTTGGCACGTGTCAGCTGCCAAGATTCCCCAAAAAATATGATGCTTAACATCTGTATCTTTGGGTTCATCTACCATTCTTCTGGAGATCAGATAAAAGGATCCTAGCACTCAGTGGTGGTGCCACCAGTACCTATGCAAAAGCCTCATTTCCTTCCACTGTATGAGTAGGAGTCCACAATACTGACAGTGCTATGGATTCTGCTGTCCGTATTCAGATAACATTTCACAATGAATTAAGGACATTTGTGTCTAAATTAAGTAACTCAGAATTAAACCCTTAGGGAGTTTGAGCTTCCTCCTCCTATACACCAGCATATATTGAATTGAAGGCATGTGAACTGTGCTAGTTGCGAAATAAGCATAGAACCATCTAAAGCCAGCCTTTTATTTCCACCATGAATCAAACCCATGCCATTACATCCCTTTAACTTGGAGTGGAGCAATTTATCTCTGTTCAACAGAAGACAAAACACATGGATTACAGTTTCCTAAAGCCCTGGTTTTTACATAGTCTGTGAATTACTTTCTTCTTCAAATTGTGAAAGACTCTAAAGCTGTGCTTTATACAGCAAAAGAATACACTTTCATGGAACAAGCTGATACCCAAAATCTCTGGCTCACTGATAGTGGAGGGCATCCAGAGCCACAAATCTAATGTGCACTCACATACAGGACAGAACACAATATGCGAGTCTTGTGATTTTTTATAGTCCCTGTTATAAAAGCCATTACAAATGGTGATGGAGCATTAGGAACTATATGCATTTTTTTATTCCCATCTAAACCTGTGCAGCTCTGCTGGCTCCACAGTATGCAGTAAGCTCCAGGGGCTTGAAAGCTCTTAATGCATCCCTAGGTTACACATTGCCATGCCCGGAGTTTGGGCTTCCAAGCAAGAAATTCTTTTACAAAGAAGTGAAAAACTTGCCAGTTTTTTTCTTCATTCTTTCAAACATCCAGCTACATTTGAAAAGTTGCTGTATTGACAGTGGTTTTTACTGCTGTATGGAGCATGTGCAGTTGTTAGCATATCTAAATGTACTGTCCAAAGTATTTTGTATAACTCTCCAAAAACAACTGCACATGTCTGCAAAGCCAGACTAAGATTCAGTTGTTAATGTCAGCTCCTTTGCCAAGGTTGCTCATCTTTCTTTTTGGCTATAATATCACAAAATGAACTGCCTTTTTGTCTGTCAATAAGGAAAGTGAAAAGCTGACTGTGGAGCCTGATCAGCACTTTGCATCTTTTTGAAAGCATAAATGAAATTCTAGTGTTTTCTGAGTTTGACTAACAGTTTCTATCTTTAAGACAGCTTGGTTGCTCTGAGATTGCTGGTTTAACTCCTGTTTAACATAGTGCTGCCTGCTGTGGATCACTGTAATGGCTCTTTTGCTATCCTTCTTTCACTGCAGTGCAGTAGGGCTACCCTCTCCAGAACAATGTACTTACCAGTTATTTCAAGATTGGGAGAAAATAATTATAAATACTTTTCTTTATTTTGATCACTGAGCTGCAGAGGACCATAAATCCTTGTGTTGTTCGTCATTTGGGAGCAAGTGGTTATAAAGGTCCTAGCTGTTCATTTTAGGATGATTATAAACCCTAACTTGCTCATTCTTTCCTCCTTACTTGTTACAGCCTCTTGCTACATTGCCTCAAAATAGCTGCTTCTATGGCAGACTCAAGATAACTTTATCTTCTAAGGTTTCACAATACAATTGTGTATTAAAAGGGGATATGTGGAACAAATTGATATTTTCTTCCAGCTTAGTCAGGTTATTGGTTACATTTTAAGCTTTGATTCCACACAGACCAAATCTTCCACTCATTAACCAATTATTTTTAAATGGAATATTTATAGATCATAATTTAGTATGCATTTTCTTGAGAAAAAGGGCAAATTAATACATGTAAACATGGATGAATCTATTTAAATACGCTGTCCACAAAATCCTTACAATATGTAAACAACATTTGTTATGCCTTGGAGATAACATATGATTGGGCTCACGAGACCCTGTTTATCCTACCAAACAGTTTCTTTTATAACTTCAAAGGGAATTTTATATATTTATGGCAATAGCAGGGTGTTAAGTGCAGCTAGACAGAAATTATACCTCAGCTATTTAGTTAATGCCAATAGGGATTAAATTAGATTTTATAGCTGTTAGTAGAAGACTGTTTTGTAGCTAACAAGTGGGATTTTTAAATCCTGGAAAGCATAATCCTATTATAAAACTGGCAGCTGAATTAACATTATCTAGGAAGCAAGTCTTCACGGATTAACATTTTTTGACATTAACAAAGAAAAACTAATGCTACAGGGATATTAGATGCTTTTCCCAAAAGTAGGGAAAATAAAGAAAGTGAATATAGGACAAGATAAATGGCACAAGTAGTGCAGGAAGGGAAAATGGAGTGAAATATGCATGAGATGAAATCTGGGAGTGGTCATGTTCTGCCGCAAATACAAAGGAAATACACTGACTAGGAAAAGATCCCACAATTGATAATTCACATATAACCCACACGTTGATTTATATATGCCTTGTAGCTAATTCTCAGTTATCCAAATGAGCATGGGATAGCCACTGAGACCTTCTCCTGTCCGGGGAGGCTGTCTGCATTCCAGCTATAGGAAAACTGACAGCAGTGCAGAAAGAACATTCATCCTTTTGCTGAAAGGCCCATCAAGCTGTTCCACAGAGATCCTGATGAAGTTCCCCTTACACACTTTGAAGAACAGTTCTGGGACAGTTTCTGTAAGCAGTAGTACAGGGCATGAGTGAGAATGAACTTGCTTGTCCTGCAATACATAGACTGAATAGCTGTAAGGGTATATACCATGTCATATTTAAATTAAGAAAATCTTTGTCCACATCATAGTTGCAGAACAAAACTTTTATTACTTAAAATTGTGAACCATGCATCTCCTGTAAATTAATTTAAAGGTTCTGTCATTAGAATGCAAGGCTTTACTTAATCACAGTTGCAGCGTTGAAATAATGAAATTAGTAGTCTTCTGTGTGGAGGGCTAAGAAGAGTCCGCTTAGTAAACTTACCAGTCACAAAAACATGACAAACAATTTCTTCTAGATTTTGTAATGTCATATTCAGTGTTGTTGATGCAGTACAGATTTTACAGTAACTTATTTTGGCTTCCATCTTGTCTCATAAATTTCTTCTTATCAAAGAGAGAATTTCAATAATTACAAAATGAGAGTGTGAAATATCTAAGTTGATGCATTTTGCAGCAAGGATAATGAACCCTTATAGGAATGGGAAATAGTTGTTCACCCTCTGTTGTGGCTCCTTTTCAAAAATCTGTCCTCCAAATGTGTTTTTTTATTCCATATGCAACAGACTGGAAGCCTGGTGCTTTAAAGCACACAGGGATTTTTTAGCCATTGCCACAGCCCTCTGAGGTACTGAGAATATTCAGAGAAATGGGAGTACAATGTGCCTGTGATTTCTCTCATCAGGAAGGACATGAACTTGATGTCTCCCAGAAGCACATGGTCCTTGATAAAGGATCTATCTTTCCTTCCCCCTTAAATAATGAGCAATGCTATGGCATTTTGTTTCCAGGTTTGCTGTCAGAGTTGGAAGGTATACAGACTTGCCCCATAAGACAGGTTGCTTTTAAAGTGTTCCTCTATCTCCTCAGCTTGTGTCAATAGGCTTAGCTCTTCATTTCTCATATGGAAGCAGCTGTCAAATGAGAAATAAAGAAATGTTATGTGGAATGAGATTGTTATATGACCAGGGAGTTGCAGCCATATCACCTGACTGGATACTCATCTGCCTTCAGTCTCTGGAACTGAGAGATGGAGATGCAAGGGGGCAATGGGCTTACTGAGCGGAAGACCCTTCCTCCAAATGATCCTATGCCTGCTGTGACTGGCTGCTTGCCTGACTGTGAAAGAGGTCATTGAATGGGGAGGTAGAGATCAAGGATGCTTGACTCTGCCATCCAGCACTCTTGTATCTAAGTATGTGTTTTTCTGGAGTAGATGCTTTGTAGAAGCTCATTTAGGGCAAACATGTGGAAAACAACAGCAGCATCTCCTGATCATTGCCAGTGAGCGCACCTGACCTCCAAATCCGACTTCGTGTTGTCAAATTTGCTTATCATCCATGAGGTACAGTGGAAGTGCTGAAGAGAAAAAGAATGCCCAGAAATGTGAAGATGGGTTGCGGTTTTCAGTGCTTGAGGCCGTTACAAGCAGCCCTGCACACATCTGCTTTATTTTGTATCTAGAAGTGATTTATGCACTGAGCAACCTCTGAGTAGTTCTTGATGTGAATTGACAGAAACTAGCAGAAAGAGCAACTGGCCTCTAGCCTCTGACAGCAATTCCCATTCCTGGTCAGCAGACCTTTCCTCTTCCTACATCCACCTCTTTACTGAGATGTGGTGCTACATAGCAAAACACTTCATGGCTCATGCCTTCATGGGGGCAATGCTTCCTTGCAGGAAGACCAGCAGTTCTTTGCCATAAGCAAAGGCTCTCAGAGACCTCCCTCTTTTTTTTTTTTTTTTTTTTTTTTTTTTTTTTTCCCCATGGAATCTCTGAGATTTCATTGTGCTGCTAGTGGTGAACAGAGCTACAAGTCTCACCTTTCAAAGCCATATAGTCTTGGAAAACTGTCAAAATATTATAATAATAATGTATGTTGTGCATATTTAACGGGTAGTGGTGGAAAGTCCAGATAATGGCAGAGGAGACATCTATGTCGCCTGGTTGTGTCCCCTGTAGCTGGAGGTATGGAGGCTCTTTTCCAGTGTGGTCCAAGAGTTGGTAAGCAGAAGATAGGGTGTGAAGAAATGCTAGGGAAGCAAATGAAGTGCTGCTGAGGAGCAGTGGAAAAAAGCAGCAGCCTCTCAGCTCAATGAAGTCTTGCCTGGGGTTTCACATGGGGCTGCCTATAGGCCCTTTTTTTACTCCCACTCTTCAAGGAAAGAGAACTTGTGCTACCTTTTAAATGGCCAAATTACACTCAGGAAGTTCCCACCTTGTCAGCCAGACAAGTGACTTTCTTACACCCTGAACTCCATAAGTGCTTAGTAAACTTAGTATGTGTAGTAATTTGCTATGGCTATCAAACTCAATTCCTTGAGTAAAGCAGAGCATTTATAGAATTGTGTCCTTTTTTTTGTTTTACTGGTTAGTGTATCTGGCAGGGGAAACTAGAACTTCCATTTGGGATCGTTTGTCACATTAGCACATTTCCTTTGAAGTTGCTTTATGCAGCAGTGTCAAAAGCTTTCTCACATTTTGCCCTCCACAGTCTCTCAACACCTCTCTTGAAGTTAAGTGGCCAAGGCTGGAGATTGTATTTCAGGAGCAGCTTCACCAGTGCTGAGTAATTATCATGAAATCATGACGGCAGCTTGTTCCTGTCCTGTCTTCTTCTTTTCCCAGATAGAGTCAATAGACATCGTGAACAATAGACTTTGTTCTTACTTCATCATGCAGCTTCACAATTTCAGGTATTTTGAAGCATCCTTAGCACTGGAACATGTTATAGTTAGCTGGAGTTAACTTTAGACAGCTGCATTCAAGAGTGCTATTCCCAGCCACACTGGTAATCCCTGAATGTGCTCTTAAGTGCTTGAAAGTCTACTTTTGTGCCTGTTCAGCAATGTTTCTGTCCTCTCCTGGTAGCTTGTTGTCTCTTTCATGCCAAGGTTATCAGACATATATCTTCTGTCTGAGGCCCTTGAGCAGTCAAAATTTGCCTAGCAGACTCTGACAATAGACACATGCAAAGCACCTAAGCCATGGCCTTTTTATTTTAAAATGGCTAAGATAGGAAAGAGGAAATAATGGTCTTGTCCATGGTGGCATGGGTAAAAGGCTTACTGAAAGCTGATGGATCAGGGTCAGAGGGGAAGCCAGAACACGGGAATATCTTGATGGTGACTGATCAAGGAGAGACTGTGGACAAATATTTCTTTAAACAACTGAAGGAAGTATCTCAATTTTTTTCTGACTCTCATTGAGAACTTTAACCCTGCTAGAATCTACTGACAGGAGCACATGATGGGTCACAAGAAACCCAGATTTCTGGCATGCAAGAAAGATAAATTTTTGGTGCAAGTGCTAAGCAACTAACTAGGGGAGATGCTTTGCTGGAATCCTGAATGAAAATGAACTGTCAGTCAATAGCAGTTTTGACTGCAGGAGCTGTCAGATGCTGGAGTTTATGATCCTGAAGGCAGCAAGGAAGGCAAGGACACAAGACTTCAGCTGGTAGACAGAACTGATTCCACATTAAGCTTCCCCTGAAGGCAAGGAAGCTCATAAGGGCCAGTCAGACTTCAGTGACATTCTGCACAAAATGCAAAAAAATCATCCGAAGGGTGGAAGAACAGGCAGGCATGGCAGACGGCCAGCTTGCTGAACAGGGAACTCTTGATTTAACTCAAACACAGAAAGGAAGCATACAGGAAATGCATGCAGGAATGGGCTACCAAGGAGGAATAGAGAAATATTACCTGGGTATGTAAGCACAGAATGAAGAAGGCCAAAGACTGGCTGGAACCAACAGCCACAGCTTGCCTGAAGTTAGATGCTGACTGGAGACAAAAAGAATGAAGTCTTTCCCATGCAGGTGGTCAGAAATTGGAAGAAGTTGTTCAGAGCATGGGTCTATCCTTGCTCTGCAGAGATATCCAAGCCCTGGCAGGGTGAGGCCCTTATCAGCCTGGTGCAGAGTGGTAGTTAACTCTGCTTTGAGGAGGCAGATGGATGAGGTGATCTCCTGAGGTCCCTTTCCTTCCTGAAATAGACGTGTGATTGCATGATTTTCTTAGTGGTTAGAAAACTTGTCCAGGAAGCCAGGAGCACAGGCCTATTTGTTCTTATCTGGAGTGATGACAGCAGCACTCTGCTTGCTAAATAAAACTCTGGTGCTCCATCTGTATGTATGCACCCCTGTGGTAGAGGCATCCTCCACCTTGCATTAAATAAGTAGATATTAACTGGGCCACCGACCAAATCTAGGCCTGAAGCTGACTTTCTAGCTTAGTGGTCAGGACATGAACCTAAGAGAAGACAGACCTGGATTTATATCTGTGCTCCAGGGACAGCTTGTACATTTTGGTCCATGGCTGTTTTTTTCAAGCATCACAGTGCATGTGTCCCTGTAGGGTACTATTCCTAGTTTGCTAACATCATCAAGAAATCAGATCCTCAACAGACATGAAACTGGTACCATCACTATACTACCAGGGAAATTTTCATTTATGTGTTTTCCTAATAGCCTGCCAGTTCCATCAGCAACTTGTCCTGTTTAAAGACCTTTAAACAATTTGTGCAGGTTTTAATTTTCCAATGCTTTTCTAATTGTAACTGGAAAATAAATATATTTTACTTATAACTGCCAAGAGCTATTTTCCCTCCCTCTGTACTCTTCACTTACCTGTTGCAGTTCAAGAAACAATTCAAGCCAATTCCTCCTTTAGTTGGAGGTGCCTGGGTAGACACTGCAAGGATCAGAAAAATCAAAAAACAATGTGCTTGAAGCTGCTGAATCCAGCAGCCAGTTAGTACCAGTTTCCCAGTCAGTGAGACTGAGCAAGTGTTCCCCAGATCCCATTAACAGGTCAACTTACCTTACCATTAGCCTGAGAATTACCACCTCATACCATCCATAGCCATATATATTGTTAGCAAATTAAAGGCAAGATTTCTCAAAGTCGGAGATTAAAGGCAAGAAGCTTGCTGTCACTTTTTTTCTCAACAGAAGTCGGGTGTTACGCTGCTATTCCAAATTCTGTTCATCTACAGATGTAGCTATGAAATGAACATCTGGAAGTGTGGCGTGCTCTTGAGCATCTTGTAGAATTAAGATGGGGATTCACAACATGTTTTATTTGCTAGTAAAAATTCAAAGCACTGTATCACTCAGCTGGGCTGACCCACATGTGAGGGTCTGTATGTGCAGCATGTTTTACTGATCCTTTTGTAGGAGGTGCTGGAGGAGGAGGAGCAGCTCAACTGGGTTAAGCACAGTAGATGGTTTAGATAGGAACTTCTGGCTACCCTGCTGCTCTTGCAGTTGATTAGCTGTTTTCAGTAATTATGCATTTCCATCAGGGGTGCAATGGTTATCACCTCTGGTAATGAGATTACTCCCATTTCATACAAGTGTAATGTTCTGCCGGTTCCCTTTTGGCACTTTACGTGTTTCCGTGACTCGCGCTTTCAACGCTTGCTGAGGTTGCACACCATCTTCTCTCCTATGGACCCATTGAACCATACAAATGGGTTCCCCAGCATTCGTCAGTCTTGTGGAAGCTACCTATAGGCCTACCAAGGTAGCCTCACAGCATGTTCAGTGAAGAGCTTGCGTTGCAGTAGCCGCAGTGAACTAGTTCCGGGTTTGTTTTTTTTCTTGTTGTGCCTTTTCCCCAAATGGCTGCACCAGGCTGTCACAGAGTGGGAACTACGTGTTTTTTACTTGTATGAAAGCATCTCTGTAACTCATGACATAGCATCCCAAAGCATGGCATTGCACCTCATTCACCACAGTAGGAAAGGCACCATCCTCTCATCATTGAAAAACTTGCAGACTTTGCTTGGATTTCCTAAATACAGAATATTCCCCAAAGCACTGTTAAAAGTCATTATTGTCAATTATAGGACAAGCCAGAGAGGTAGATGCTGATGTTGCATCTGACTTAGACAAAAGATTTGCCCATTCTTCTGGTGGAAATTTCCCTGGAAATTTTTTAAATGGGAAGAAAGAGAGATACCCTACAAAAGGAGAAGTAAGTCATTGAAGAAGATACAAAATTGTAATGCATGCTTCTGGAGCATAAAAAAGAGGAAGGAGTATGCAGTGAAACATTATACTGCACAGAGCTACAGATTCCAGGCATTCCTTTTGATGGAGCCTCTGAAGGAAGTATAGAGGCTGTGTATCCCTTTTGAGGCAGCTTTACAGGTCACAGATCTGGCCTAAACAAAAGTTTTTTTTCTAAACTACTCCTTTCATTTTCCTCCTCCTCATGTCAGGACTCCAGCAGAGTTCTGTAAGCAGTCCAAGGGCCATCCTGGCAGCATCTACCTCCCTGCCTCTGGGGACTGATTCCAGGTCATAGATCAGAGGGAAGGTATACTTCACAGAGTGCCTTGGCACAAGCATACCTCCTTTCATAGTTTTTTTTTTTTCCCTTCCAGAGTGTGGCATGAAAAGGGCAACACTGTGGGCTACCAATCAACCACCTCCTTAAAATAAACCCCATCATCACAGTATCTTTCATGTAGACATCCCAGGGAGTAAGCTGCATGGTGCAAAGAAGGGCATCTGGTTTTCACCCTGTTCTGGAAATTGAGTGAGTACATAAATGTGGGTTTTGCCAAGAAATATAAATGCAAGTGCTTGAGCAGGAGCCTTGGAGTGTGGAGACATCCTTGACTCTCCATGTGGTTCCAGAAGCCATGTGACACATTCCTTTAATGCTTTTTGCCATTAAAATTGATTCAAGATCCCAAAAGATAAGCTATGAAATTCCCCTTCTGTGTGAAGCTGCTGGATTTCCAAAAGGAAATAATCCCATCAGGAGACCAGAAAACAGTGCCACCTCTGCAGAAAACCTCTCCATATCACTTCCAAAAAAGGTCTTCATCCTGAAGATGCTGCTAAAACCAAGTGCTTCCAAGCAATGGCATTTAGGGAAAAAGACATTGAAGATGCCTTCTTTAAGCATGGGAAGACCTGAGACTCCCACACCAAGAGGAGGCACAAAGGAGCTGCCAGAGTAAGCCTGCCACTCAAGGAAACAGTCTCCTCCCTTCCTGCTTTTCCATATATCGTTTCTTGCCCAGGACCCTTGCTTTTAACGTGCTAAAATGAAAGAGAGTGGTGCAGTTGCTTACTTTGGGCTTTCAAGGGTCAGGCTTTTGGAGGCCAGGCACTAGATGTGACGTTTTATTGATAAGATCTGCATTTCAACAGAATAAGACCTGTAATTCACCCTTGAAAAGTCAGAAGTTGTATTTCTGAGAACCTCCTATTTAAGAGAAGATTTAAACTATGCTCTTTAAGTCGATCTAATCTACTCAGTCTAATTATATGCTCATTTCTTCTCTGGCTGAGAATAACAGTAATATAAAAAAAAACATATAAAATTTGAGATATTTTCAGTATTGCATGAGGTCACTAAGCCTCATGGTAGCTTCCACAAGGTCATGTAAGTGCTGTGAAGACAAAACCAGATTTTCATTGGAAGGGTTTGATAAGAGACTTGTATTGTTGCAGAGGGAAACACACTTGGAAAATCTACTACTGCACTTGTTACTTCATGTAAAGCAATAGCTGCAATAATAAGTAAAAAATTACATCTAATTTCCTGAAAAGGTGGAAAGTGGAGAGAATATATTTTAATAGCAATTGCATTATTAAGTCTTAGAGATTCCAGTGTATTTCAGTGATCTCTAAACACAGCTGTACAGTAAAATTGCCAGTACTGGCACAAGCAGCATCTGAGAAAGTTCCCTGTTGTGCCAAGACTGTGACATTGCGTTCTGCTGGAGATCTCTTTGGCTTCGTTTCATGCATACCTAGCAGATTTCGCAGATTGTGAAAATGAATGTTTTCCATTCTCATGGCTGATTTTTGCATGCATCTGTTCACTCATCTAAACCTTAGTTACATGCTGCTATGAGAATGAAAGGGTATAATTTTTTCCTTGGAAATTGGGATTGTTTCATGCACCACAATTTCTGCTTAAGGATCCTGCACAGCAATTGTGAAACCCTTGTCTCACTAATGTCTTAGAAAAAATTATAGCTACAGGGATGCATTTCTCTCTCCTTCTGCATGCATATCTGAGTTTCATGTAGTAAGAATTATCTGCATAAATCAAGAGAAAAGTACTCCCCCTAGAATGGAAAATACCTGTTGGCAGGTACCAAAAGATAAATATTTAAACATGGCATTTGCATATAACATTTATAAACCCACACTGATTATGTCTCAAATTCTGTATTGTAGTTCACGGTGCTTACTTCATATACCAGGTTGTAAGTTACTGTGAGTGCACAGAGTTTGCCAAATTGTTTGAATATTGTAGCTGTGCTATATTACAGGGCTTACACAGGCATTTATGTGCTGAATGCGCCTCATTTTATTTTTTTTGAAAAAACATAGCCTGGCAATTAGGTCGATACAATGAGCTTGGATAGGGTTATGAAAGAAAATGGATGTATGCGACACTCCAGAATTAACAGTGTTTGCACTCTTGCTTCTTCAAAGTTACCTTTCTGGCATGTAATATTTTTATGCTGTAATTTCTCTGTGTTAACCATTCTAAATAACCTTTAATATTAATTTTTTTTCCATAACGGAAGAGTTAAAATGGCTTAACCACATTCTCATAAGAGATTTAGGCAAGGACAAAGGCTGAGATTCAGATAGCTGTCAGCCCACCCGGCCCTTGCAGCATTGCTAGTAAACAGTACAAGCCTGGAGTTTTTCTTCAAAATTATTTGTGCTCTGCCACAGATTTGTATTGCCTTTGTTGCAGAGATGTACTTCTCTGAGCCTTGTCCCCATGCCACCAAAATTAACACGCACCATCTAAAAGGTAAAGACAAGGATAAAAAGGCAAAAACCCATCAGTAGGAGCATTGTGCCCCACAGCACTCTTAGCACACTCGCTTCTAGTGCATCCAAAGCACCCATTAAACCTTTATATCACTCTTCAGAGACTGTAATTTCTTTTTCCATAGCATAAAGTTTACTGGTTCTTCTCTTTTCTAAGGCACCCTCTTTGCTGAGTAGTCACACAAAAGGAACTGAGCTAAAAAGTGAGTCACATTAGTCATGCTGCGTAAGGTCCAGTGAAGTGGATTTCCAATTATTGCTAATTTATTCAAGGGTAAATTGTTGCACTGCAAGGGGGCTAGCAGTAGGGGTGGGTGCAGTGCCCAGCGGGTGCCTGGCAGGGCACGTCATGCTCAGGCTGTCATGGTTGCTGCCTCTCCCAGGACCTGGCTTCAAGCTGCAAGCACACACATGCAGAGGCCCCTCTGCCATCTCACAGAAGGACGAAAGAAAGATTGGGTTGCATTGTCCCCTTGCTCCTCTGTGCTCGCTCTGGGGACTCAGATTGCACGTGGGAACTGAGCTAGACATGGTCATGGGAGCATCGGGTCTGCCCTTGTGGCTGAGTCCTACCAGAGGCTTCTGTGAGGATGGGGTGCTTCCCACTCACCTGTGTCACCTGAACTACATGTTCCCTCTGGTCTGGGAGTATTTCATGGAGGAGAGGAAGAGTACCATGACCCAAGGCTATCCCGTAACAGTGCTACAGGCAATATCCAGGGCCCCAAGAGGTCTCAGGGTGAGCCCTCACTGTCACACATGCTTGGCTGTGCCCAGCCACAGAGACAAATGAGAAAGTGTGGCCATCAGCAGCTGTGCGCTTTAGCTGGCATGCTGTAGTCTAGGGAGCTCATTGTGGAACACATCTCTCCTACCTTGTGCCCTGAAATAGTGTTGCTCATCAGCATGGGTTCCAAACCATTGCATACCAGGCACTGCTCAACTCTCCATTATCTTCCCTGCAGCATCCATAGCTCCAGTAAAGACATGTAGGAGAATTTGTGTTTAATTTTCAAGACCTTGTCTTGTGCAAGCTAGTACATATGCTGTTCATGTTCTGGCAATGCAGGGTCGGAAATGTTCCCACTCACCTCACAGAGCAACTAGTCAATGCTTTCTTATGCAACTGGAAAGCTCATGTGTGTGGGCACCTCAGTTAGTATGATCAGAGCACTGGATAAAGACACCTTTGCAATTATTAGCCACACAACCTTGTGGTTGAGAGCAGCTGGTTTAGTTTTAGTGGTAAGCTGTGTGTTTTTGGCTGGGCGAAGTAGCTGCCCATGGGAACCAAGTCTATCTGGGCCCTGCCCCAAGAGCCACTCTCTCTGCTCTGACTAAAAGGTATTTCTCAGTTGAGCTTGCCAGCCTTTCTCTGCAAAGGAGCTAGCTACTAATTTTTACAAGCTGTGTCTTAGTAAACTTTTGAGGACCTTCTAAAAAGCTGAGGATCTTTTCAATGAAGTTTAGACATGCTACCTTAAAAGTCTCGTTTAGCCCATCCAAACCTCTAAGTCAAAGACAATTAAAGTATTGTTTCATAGCAATTTTTTCTGCTCAGGGATCACAGTGGTACTTGCAGAGCCAAAAAGGCTGTATTTTCCTTCTTAGACTAGGAAGAAATACAGTGAAACAGGTGGGGTTTGGAGCTTTATAGGTTGGAATTAATGCTGCTGTCTCTTGCATTAATTTAAAATTTCCATTTTGTTAAACATTTGAAAGGAAAATCATGTTTCTTCAAGGAAACAAAATGCCCTTAGACTTTTACGACCCTGCATGCTAAGGGGTAGCAACAGTAAGAATTACCAATCTAATTTTCCCAATTCCTATATAGTCTATTATGCTTTGCAAAACTTTCCTGCACATTTTTAATATATGTGTGCTATTTTGTCCTGGAATTACAGCTTTGGGCAGAGGGTAGCAAAGTGTTTACATTTGTGAAGATTTTGTTAAACTGGAATGCTGCTGTATTCTCCGCTGGTCTGATATTTTGCATAATGGAGATGTAAGTTTTCTTGCCTTCCCCTTTTTTCTTTTTCTGTTATAAAATGTAAGAGCTGAGAAGCAATTAGAAATGGTGTTTTTCTTTTGGCAACTAAAAACTGTTAATAGTCAGAAAGTTATGTTTGCAGCATAGATTGCTAATAAAATTCGCCTCTTCCTGCCAAAATCAGAGAGTCCAATTTTCAACATCTCCCCGGTCTCTCTCTCTGCACAAGCCATTCACACCAAACTCTCTGCACTTCTGGCTGTTTTGCTCGTGCACTCTGTCAAAAAATATTTTCTGCATCTCTAATTTCATCAAGATATGCTTGACTGCGAGTGTCAGCATCACCGAGCAGTAGTGTTTAATTCAAAATTCACTGCGTCCGTGGCTGCGGCAGCTGAACAACTGAAATATCAGTGAGGAACCAGACCACCGAGGTGCTGCGGTTTGTTGGCATGTTTGTGCAATTAGGTGGGAAACGTCACTCTTGTGTGACTGCCTGTGCTTCAGCAGTGCTCCGTTGACCATAGAGCATCCATTTCTAGTATTTACACCAGCAAAAGGTTGTATGTAAAAGTTCAGGATGTAATGGTTGAGTGCACCATATTATGAGAAATAAAAAATTCTCTCTTTTCTTCTCCCTTAAGTCATAGTAATACATTCTTAAGTGAGATATCTGCAGTGATATCTCATCTGTGCATTTGTCAAGGTATTTCTTACACTGAGATAAAGTCAGACCTGTTCAGGTTTTAGTGGTCCTGAAGTCAGATGTGGGTAGATGGCAAAGGTAAGAGCAAAGACTTGAAAAAAATAGATGGAAAGATATGAAGTGTCTGCCCGTCTCTTAAATATGGATTGTTTTGGGGAGCATCGATCTTTTTTGAAGTGAAACTTTAACATTCATGTGTCCTCACTTTTACTGTTGATTGTGATCTATCTTGGACACAATGGTGTTTTTCTCCTATCCTGGCTGGTTTATTGTCCTTGTTTTATTGCCCTGCACAGATAGGTTTTTGAGCACTGGTGTGCTGGGAGAGGTACATGCCCAGGTTATCAACTGAGTGACATCAAGGTGTTGCACTTCTATTCAGAGTTGGCTTTGGACATGGTATTGTACAGTGAGGGGTCACCTGTTGGGAGCAGGCCTGGTGGGCCCTCAGAGGTGTGGGGTACAGCTGGGCTGGTGTGGCCCAACACAGAAAACAGGCCAGTGAACTCAGTTCACATTGTGTGTAAATCCAACCCTTGCTGGTCTTCCTCTGAATATATTTAGCAAGGGAATTGGGTTTAGTGGGTGATGGTTTTGAATGATGAGCTGTTCATTACATCTATTTTCCTTGACTGCTGATGTGAAATAATTGACAGATGAAATGTGAGAGGATAATTTCATGTTTCACACCAGTGAGTCCATTTTATTTGGTACCCTTCTCACATGATTGGGGAATACTAGTGTCATATGAATCCTTTGCCTAACTGAATGGTGAATCAGCAGGTCAATGATGAGGTCATAACAAGACCTCCTGAAAAGCTTTTTATTGTTGTTTGGGTTGGATTGGGTTTTGTGTCTGAGTAGGTTTCATGATGCAGCATACAGTTTGAGTACTTTCCCCTTGGTTCAGAGGAAACCTGGTTGGCACTGCCAAAGACTGCAACTCTCTGACATAAACAATACTTGGTAATAGCCCTTTTCCCAGCAGGTTTAGCAGAGTCACCAGTGGTTGATCAGACAGAGACAATGGTCAATGCTTGCAGTTCAGGGATAAAATCTTTATCTTTGGGATATGCAGTACTTGCATGAGCTTATGTGATACCTTGTTAGGGAAAACAGGGTGCTTGAGCTCTGCCTGCATTAGGCAAGCCTAGTAAATCATGGGATTTAATCAGAAGAGAAGGGCCAGACACAAGTGAAACAAAACCTATGGTAGGTTTTATCCTGGCAGACAGGCCTGAAGTATCCTTAACTGCTTGTTTTGCTTCAGATGCAGCTGGCACATAGCAGAGGGCTGCCCTGTGTGCTGTGAAATGAAATGACTGATCCAAACCCCAGCAGGTACTCATGATGGAAATGAGATCTTAGCCACCAGGAACAGCTCCCCAGAGCAGTCAGCAGTGCTCACAGGCTGCTGCCCAGTGCAGGAGTTGCAAAGCAAGGCAAAAGTTGCAACAATCCCCCACCTTTCTCCACTACAGATTGAAAGTTAATTTTTGTGTTGAAATCCTGAAGCTTCATGGAGATCTATAAAATAGATTATAAAATAATATTTGTCTCGTTCAGCAGCAGCTCTTGACTGTGAAAAGATAACAGCATTTCCTTCTGCTGCCCCCATGACAGAAGAGGATGGGGGAGTCAGAGTATGTCTGCTAATGTGAGCACAATATTGGTGACACCATCCTGGCATTCAGAGTGCTAATCCTTTCCGTATTTCTGAGGTGCCTGTCAGTGGAGTTTCCTTGATGCACCAGTGCTCTGGGAATAGAGCAGATTTCTAACTTACAGAGGGCTCTGCACGATCGCCACCTCGCACACTTGTACCACAAGATAAATAATTGTTGTACATTTCTGCTTCTATCAATGGTACTATTCTTGTGGCCATTCCCAGTCCCGATGCTCGGTCTCCCTGCCAGCAGGTGTGGGAAGCTCAGCGAGGGTGGTCCAGCTCGGCGCACTCTATGAGAGGGTATCCTGTGTTTCTCAATAACAGCTTCTCCAGCCGGCGGATGAGCCCCAGAGGGAGTCCTAGACAGTCCTGCACTGGGCAGAAGAAGTTGGCAGCAACACAGGGCCTCAAGGATGTTGTTTATAAAGCCGGGAAAAAATCCTCTCCCATGGTGCGGTGCTCTGTGCCAAGGCCATCATCCTTCCAGCCAAGGCGGGCTGCATGGGTCTCCCACAAGAGCCTGTCAAGCCCTTTCATTAGGCAGCCAGAGGGGCTGCTGCTGAGTGATGCATGGCACCTCCTTCCACCCCATGCGTGCTTCCTGCCAGCCAGGGGAACGAGAGGCTGCGATTAGATATCAAACTCCGGTTTTTCTGCATGACTGCGCAGGGCATATTGGTATTAGAAAACACCACCACCACCCCCCACCCCTTATTTATTTATTTAAAATAAACAGTTTGGGGTTGGGTTTTTTTCCTGGCATCAGTGGTTTTATTCTCACCCCCTCCATACCCTCCTCCAGAGGCGTGGGTATGTGGGGATTGTTCAGGATGTGGGTTTCAGGGTTTTGTCCGTCTCATTACAGTGAATGCATCACCTGCATGACTCAGTCATTCTTTGGCTGCCTGGGGAGAGAGGCCTTCAAGAGCAGTTGCAACAATAATCCTGTTTCATTACAGCCCATGGCACTGCTGCTGTGAAAGTAGGCAAGCTAGCAGATCTCCTTCTTAGAAAATACCAGTCTAGCCGTGCGGAAAAACTACCTTCTATTACTGGGTAGTCAACACTATACTGTGGGCTTCCGTAGATGGGGTAATTTAAATCACAATAATTAAAATGAAAAAGTGATGCCCAGATAGAGTAATTTCCTTTTCCTTCATCTGATACCTATAGTGGTAAAAGAAACTGCAAAAATCTCTGTTGATAACAAAAGAAAAAATCAAAATATATACTTAATATACTATATTATACTAAATATTTGTAAAAAGTAAATTTACAAAATTCTCATATTTCTCTGTGTTTGTCTGGTGATCTTTTCCCCTGCATTTGGGGAAAGATGTTCAGACTGTATGCAGTCAGTGGGTCCTACTTTAAATCACTAGCTCAGTTTACCACTCTTGTGGTCTGCCAGGCTTTCCCAAACTGCAGTCCATTCACTGGCATTTCCTTCATGCTACACATCTTCTGGTGAATACTCATCCTTCAAGTACAAGGGTTGGAATAAGTTTAGGTGAAGATTTAGGAGGTCCTCTCCATAAGAAAGAACTATGAACTGTCCTTGAAGGCTCTTCCTATGAATCCATCTCTTCCTGTAAATCCATCCACTGGGAAGTGTGGTTCTATTACAGCTTTTGTCCTGCTATAGCCACCATAATGGAGCAGCATAAAGCTTCTTCCCTCAGCCCATCCTGTGGCCATGGCTTCCCCAGAAGCTTTTTCCCTTTGCCTGCTTCCAGGCCTGACCAAAGAGCTCCCTGGAGCTGCATGGGGTCCTCCAAATGGGGGCTTCTGGAGCTGAAGTTTGGCTCACTCGCACTCCCACTGAGTGGCCAGAATGGCACTGCAGTAGTTTAGAGAATTCACTGCAGGAACATCCTCCCAAACCATAGATGTCCTTGCCAAGGAAGGGTATTCAAGCTTATGTTTTCCATAAGAAAAATGTTTCCTGGATGATTAATTTTTTTTCTCTGATTCTCTGTATTAGAATATTTTTTAAAAAGAGAAAATATTTCTTCGCACATGTGACTGTGTATTTTAAATATAATTAAAGGGAAACTAGTCTTTTTTTTCTCCCTCTAAAGAGTTGAATTTATACATTTTAATATGAAGATATTCTCAGTGGGGAGCAGAAGCCTATCATTGGCTCCTACTACAGGCAACACAAACTGCAAATCTAAAAGAAAGGGCTACGGCACAGAAAGGAGGAAGTGAATTTTAGATGCAGAGGGAGAATACAAGTATTTAGACCATATCTGTAGCTATAAAGCTAGAGATAAAAGGCTTTTTCCTTTATATTTTCTTTTTATTGTTTTTTATAGTGCAGTACAATACAAACATTACAACCTGGCTGACTCCTGCAGAGATGCCAGGCACTAGCATCGTGTCCAAAAATTAGCTTTATACATATGCTAAATTAAAGATTGGCAGCCGCAGCAGCACAAATCCCATATTGGCAGCAGTTTGCAAATCCCACGTTGGCAGTCTTCTCCACATGAAAGAAGAGAGGAAATACAAAGGGCAAAAAGCCCAAGAGTCTTTCTCTAGCAAATAGCAGCGAATGGAACACAGAAACTATCTGCAGGGAAAAAAACCTCCAGATTACTGGAGATAAAAGAATATAGCTGAATCTGTGATGAGCTCAAACGAGGGCCCATTTACACCTTTCAGAGAAAGAGATATTAGTAAGCAAATGTTATTTTGGTGGAAAGGGTGGGAGTCTGCTGCCAGACAGAGGACAGCACTAGCTCCTGCATGATCTGCAATCAAGGGGGCTGGATTCTTCTTCAACACTTGCGCAAAGATTCCTTTAAATCTCTTAAATTTGGCTTTTGCTAAATATAATTGGCCTAAAGCATATAGGGTGTCTGGGTTCTCCTTTACAAATTGTGTGTTTTGATTTATCTGCAGAAAAAAATTAATTGCATGTTTTATGAACCAATCAAAATTGTCATTGCCTTTAATTCATTCATCCAAACACCCATATTTTCATGTTAATTCTGTTTATAACTGTGTTCAGGGTGCATTTTACAACAACAAGTGGTTTCTCTTACATGTATGGTTAGCAGCAGTTCTATCTCGGTCTGCTCAATTGGGATGGTTTACTTAGCTCCTTCAACCTGCCCATCTATGTGATTTTGGCTGGCCTGGCTCCCTTCTTTTTGCCAGTGTTGGATGTAGGTCTGGTGCACGGCATCCCCTGCCCCATTGCATTTGGCTTTCCAACCCTCTGCAGTGTGGGGCACTGGCCACCACATCAGATAACCTGCCATGGAAATGGTGCCATTTCCAGGACGCCGTTTGATTTTTAGTAGTTCACACAATACAGAAGTGTGTGCTGGGAGAAAACAAAGACGTTATAAAGGGGATCAGAGCTATGCTTGGAATTTCCAACCACCAGTACCATCCAGACCATGCGCAGGGAGAGCCAGACTGCAGGTGGATCTGGAATTACAGAGCACTCCAGTGTCTGTCCTGCAGGAGAGGGAGAGGCAGGGGGTCCAGCAGCCACAGTGAGGACTTAGCAGCAGTGCAAGAGCTGCAGGATGAGAAGGACCATATACATAGCTGAGGAACTGCCTTGCAAAGAGGGAACAAAACCACTGCCATGGTCACCTGGAAGCTGGTGATTGCACAGATTTTCATGACTGCATTCATGACTGCAAAGTGAAAGCCAGCAGAGCTGTTGGCCCTCTCTTCCCACAGGTGATAGACACATGGGTTATCAAAGTAGTCTTCTCTTGCATTGGCTTTCCAGCTGCATCAAGAGAAGGGATCTAAAGGTTGGACATGGAATTTAGAGAAGGAGAAAGTGTTATTACTGTATTATTCATTAGCTGACCTCTGCTAGTCATGTTATTGACAAAGGCCCTTACGTTTCCCACTGAGGCACTCACTGAAGCCTGGCTGTGCTCCACACTCATCGTGGCTTTCTCTGCCAAGTCTGATTTTGCACATTCACTCTGTGGAGTCTTCTCTCAACTCTGCAGCCCTGGGTTTGTTCCCGGGGTTTCTCTAGAGCCTGTAGGACCAGCTGTGTCCTTGAGTTGTCTGCCTTTGGCTGCAGATGCCAAGATGCTTCAAATAAGAAAAATTACCAAGTAGCATGTTCCAAGCAAATCGAAAAGCAGCTCTGTTTCGCACAATGAATAGTTAGACTCATTTCCCTTTCGATAGTGTGGAAATGAACATCAGTCAAAAAGCAAGAGTATATTAATGAAATAATCCAGTCAAGGACTATTCATCACAAAGGGCCTGCCATTCATTCCAAGGATCTCTGATCCAGTGTAGGTAGAAGGAGAAAGTTATTTTCTTCTTACTCTTGGGAACAGAGAATTTTTGACAGCCTCTGTGAAAGACGAATGCATCAAGACCAGCTTCCAAAGTAGAAGAGAGTGAGGAGAAAGAGCTTAGACTGATTTTTGGTGATGACTTTGACCATTTGAAGGCGTCACACAGACCAGAGGATGTGACTTGGACCCATGCTATTCTAGGCTGACAAATATGCATCTTGGCTCAATCCTTATGCCGTGATTGCATACTGTGCCTGCAGTACATTAGACCATAAGAGAACAGTTCTGGGAAGGTTTATCTGGAAAAGCTTGCTGTGCTGGGAATCTCTTTTGTTATCTCAAGTTCAAGTTTGATTTTTACAAATCCTGATACATTAGATGAAGTTCAGAGGAAGAGCTGTAATTATGTATAGGCTTTGCTGGGTAAAATTCCTGGCTCTCACAAAATCAGTATCATGTGATTCATAGCCGTTAATCCTAGCGAGAATAAGCCTGTAAGGAGAAAGTCCTTAGGCCATAGAAAGTTTAGGCCGTGTGTCATGGCCTGTGTCTGCTCCTGGGAACAGAGAATTTTTGACAGCCTCCGTGAAAGACAAAGGCATCAAGACCAGCTTCCAAAATACAAGACAGTGAGGAGACAGAGTTTAGACTGATTTTTTGGTGATGACTCTGGCCATTTGAAGGCATCACACAGCCTGGAAGATGTGACTTGGATCCATGCTATTCTAGGCTGACAAATGTGCATCTTGGCTCATGCATCAAAGTTGAGCCACTCTCCTCATGAATCATCATGGCCCTGCATGTAAGGGCGGGTAACCACATCCAAGAGACAGCCAGGTGGCTTTGGAAGGGTGGAAATGGAAGAGGAATAAGAAGGAATCCATGAGGAATCCATGACAAATCCATGGTTAGTTGAGAGAAGTCCAGTCATTTTTATGCACACCCACAGCCTCTGATCTGGGCCAAAGTTAGCCTTTTAGAAATTTTGAACAGCCTTCACCTGGCAGAGGGACCTTATGTTGCATCAGTGCTTCACATCATGTGGTCGAAATTATTTTTAAATCTTGGATTAGGTGCCTTAATCATTAGGCACACTTCCCCAATGACAACAGCTTTGGTTTTGGTAACTTCTTCATAGTACTTATCCAAAATGCTAGTGATGCTTCTCTTTTATTATGTTCAAGAACTTACTGCTTTTAGTGAAGCATTCAAATGCTTCAATTATTTGTATGTGCCTTGTGCCTTGATTATAGTTAAACCAAACAATGCATATTTATCACTTTTAATCTCTTTTTTTTTTACTTTGCTCCTTTTTGCTTCCGTAGAAACTTATTTCTATTCATTATGGTCTTTCTGATGACAAAGTGCCCAGAATTCAAAGTAAAAACTGGCGGTACTGTTGTTGCTAAGCTGTGCAGAGATGGAGATGACATGATACAGCTCCACTGGCCCTTTTTTTGATTACTGCACAGTCGTATAGCACATCCCTCTTTCATTCTCATCCCTCATTAGCCACACTGCCACTTCAGCTTTGTCTTTCTCACTCATGGTCTGTGGCTTTGAATTTTGTTTTTATCCTTATCCCTTTTTTATTTAATTCTCATCCTCTTGAACCATTTTTGATTGTATTTCGTGTTACATCCACTAGAAATTTTTACTAGGATGATGTTCACATTTTCCCCAAGACCATCAACATAGATGCAAATTAGGAAAAAAATCCAGCAGGAGTACCCTGGACACTTTTCTTAAATCAATCTGATTATTTTGCTGTTTATTTCAGCTTATGATCTGCTTAACAATCTTTTCCAGCAATGCATATTTTTCCCCTTGAACATTAATTTTGAGTGCTCAGATCTCAGTAGTAAAATATGTAAATTGCACTGAATATGTGAGAAAATCTTGAGCAGTAAAATGCTGCTGCAATGCATAATTGTTGGAATTGTCCTCCTGACTCCACTGCGTTATTTTCCTTCTATTATACCGCAATGGCATGAGCACATATATCAAAAAGCTGAAACGTGCAGGAATCATGACCGTCTACTCCTCCCCCATGTCCTGTCAGTTTCTTCATCCCAGATTAGTGTCTGTTGGCTTGGGAAGCAAAGAGGGAGCAGATGGACCACAAAATGAGATTCTGTAACCTTCTTACCCAATAGATCTGCTTTCTGCATGTATTCAGACATATTTACTTACTGTAGTGACAATTATCAGTTTTATTTCTTTTAAGAAAACCAAACAACTTCAGCTCAGTATGAAAGAGCAAACTAAATTGTCTTCTGGCACGGTTAGTGTCCATATAATTTCTAATCAATTAGGAGAAATGTGGCTGGATTCCTATCTGCACAATACCTGAATATGCCCATTAAATTCATAGACATGCTTAGGTATAAGGGGACAAACACAGCATGTACCTTCTCTGGACCTTTAGGTAACTTTTTATTGTTCATAAGACAGATCAGAAGAGCACAGTTGTTTATTTTCTGGTGTACTTTGTTTGAATATATTATTTGGACAGCCAGATGAGGCATCTTTTTATTTGCAAATGGAGGGAGTTGGATTCAAGCATAACCAAATAATAACTACAAAGCTTCAAAAACATTCTGTGATTCTATGAAAATGCATTAAATAAAGAATTCCATTTATTCAGTAACTTGCATGTTTCCTGAGCCTCATTCAAAGTGCACCCATTCAGAGCACTAGATATTTTAAATGAAAGGAAATAAATAAATGTTTGGTTAGGGCGTAGCTGTGAATGGAAGCTGCCCTCAGCCATGCAGCATGTCAGTACAACCATACATTGAGCTCAGATCCACTGCTAGTGTAATATTCTTACAGCAGCAGAGGTCTCTACTTCTGCCTTTCATATTAGCAATGAGATGTGTGTCTCATCTGGGACAGGAGACACCAGCCCTGAAAACACTGAGGTGAAATTCAGCTTGGCTGTTGTAGCTCTCTAGGAAGAAGGTGCTTCAGCTGAGGGAGCTGGGTGTCTCCAAAGAACAAATAATCTCAATGCCTTAGACAGCCTCTCTAGAAGATAAATCTCCTTGCAGATATATTGACCTCTGTAACAAAACCTCTAGAAAAAAACTTAGAGCAGACACCAAATTCAGGGTGGATGCAAGGAATCCAAGTATATTGTGACAATGCATTTGGCCAAATACAATGTGACAAGCTCCTGTAATGAAAAAAGTGCCTTCACTCTCATGCTGAGCAAATGAGACTTGTCCAACAAGTATATGGCATGTGGCCCTGCACTGGAAGCACTGGGTATCTTCCTTAGGAGGAAAAAGGAACATGTTAAACCTAGTGATTAGAACCCAGAGTTTTAGGACATTTAGGAGCTGGGGAAAAAAAAATCAAGAGGTAGAGACTCTGAGTGCAAGAATTGCCTGGCTGCCTTATATACACGAATGCATTGCCAAGAGCTGCAGGTGTTCAATCAGACTGCTTTTATTTGAGGTGCCTAACATGGATTTCGAAACCACCATGTAGGCAACCCGGCTTGAAAATTGACCTTAATTTCTTCTAATTGCATGTCTTATTCTTCATTATTTTTCTTGTTAGAGACAGAATTTTGAAAGGCGATTCACTAGTGCAGCTATTTTTGACTCATCGCTGCCTGTCTTACTTTGTGTTATTTAATGGGTTCCAGTGGCCATATGCTGCAGAGAATCCTGGAACAAAGTGAGTAAACTGGGAGGCATTGCTCAGAAGGATAAATTTCACAGTTGGAAACACACTTAATACTAAGCCTTCTAACCAGTTTTTCCAGAAATCGCAAGCTTGATTGCCATGATATCTGAACATGGCATTAGCTACTCTAATGAGGAAAATAATTGATATGCTATGGAAATTAGGTCTAATTAGATCTTGTTAAGATAAATATCTCAGTTCAGCTGAAAACTTGAAGAGATACATTTTGCAGCATTCCAGATTATAAATATGACCCTTGTTCTTCACCCCCCTCTGCGTCTTGGGTTACTACTGGTAGAAATGGATGTAAAAAGCCTTCTTATTGCAATCACTACATCCTATACCCACTTGACATGGAATAAGTCACAAAGATGCTGGATAGTTTAAACTTTACATAGCTTAAAACCCATTTATTTTTTACATTGGCTTTAGACAAAGAGTCAAATTTCAGAACTGTGCAATAAAATGTGTCCTGCAGATTCATTTTCTTATATTAAACAAATATAATAACGTTTCTAAGTTTTCAGATCCATGGAAAAGCACTGTTCTTCTGTGTTCTTTACCACTGTTTTCAGAGACTTTAGAACAACATGCATGCCAAATTATATCAATACCATCTTAATGGAGGACAAATATTGAATGCAAACTCTAACAAAATCAAAGTTCCTTTTAAATTTAAAAGGAAAAAGAAGAAAGAAAGTAAAAAAATATGTAAGGTCGGCCACCCAAAAGGTGGCTAAATTTCATTAGTATTTTGACCAAGCAAACAACTGATACCTCCATGTATACTTTGCAAGTACTTCCAGGCTGTGGGCCAAACTCATCTCCTCTCTTCACTGGTAGAGTTGTCATGGGACTCAGAGCAAGATGAAACCTTGTGAGCAGCTGCTTTTTTTTCTTCCATCTTGCAAAAAACCACAGATCCAAAATATTTACTGTCCCAGTGGGCTTGAGTTTCCATCTTGCACACTGCCACCTCTTCTGCAGTACAAAAGAGATGGGAATCAGTGTTTTGCAATAATTTTAGTTTGATGTTTTTTCTTATTCTCATAGAATAAGCTATTTAAAGTGAATCCCTTAAAAGTCTGTTTTCAGATATTATTTTTTCAGATCCCCTGAGCTAATGAGCTACAAGCCATAAAACAACTAACCCTGTAACATCGCAGGCCATTTTAAAAATGTAACATATCAAGGAGCCAATTTCTCTTATTTGATGCAATTCCTTTGTCATCAGCCTGGCAAAGCTGGCAGCTTTAGACAGCTGTTTCCATTCCCTGCAGTCACCAGCTTTCCTTCTGGGAAACAGGATATGCTGGGGGGTGACTCTGCAGAGCGCTGGGGACACCTCCTCGGTGCACCAGTGCTACTGGGAGCCAAGGGCATGAAGAAATCACAAGGGACCAGTCTGGGCTGGGGGGGGTTTGTCCATGAGGACCACCACTCCAGGAGGCAAATCCACCAGCTGGTCCCTGCAGCGATGAGGGTCTGATGGCAAAAAGCACGAAGGCTTTTACTAGGCAAATGCACTCCCTCTGGAAAACAAGAAAACAAAAATCCATCTGTGTGTCCTCTTTGTGGCAAGTCTTGAGCAAGGGGAAAGGTGAATGATCTGATGTTTGCAGTCATGGTTCCTGACAGTTTTCAATGGCTCTGTGTCTTGATAAATGCATCATACCTCTGTCCATTGACCTTTTTTCTTATGAGTGCGGGGGAAACTAGCTGGCAGGGCAGCTACTGTGTAATTTCCCTGGATGAAGGAGAATAATAAGTGAGTAAAACAAGATGACTCTTCCTATGATCTTTAAATATTAATAAATTAAATATCTATTTGCATTACTCATTTTCTATTATTAATGTAATTCTCTTCTGTTATTCTTGGTCTGTCTGGTCATTACCACCAGAAGATTCTGCATCTTCCATTTCAGAAAGTACTTGCAAGAACTGAGAAAATTCCCAAAGATTCCCTCCATGTATATATGTACATATGCAGTCACTGGATGAGATATCATGCAGACCAGCAGCAGATGTATGCAGCTTTCTTCTGTGGCAGTCTATAGCAATGATTTCACTATTTAAGTCACACAACACCAAGGCAGCAGTTGGGATTTTTAAAAAAAATCTATTTACTCTTTTTGTGACAAACCTAATAATTGCACAAATGAGAAATCAGCCTGCAAACAGTCCAAATTTAAATAAAATCACCCCCACACTAGACTATAACAGTGGCAGATGGACAGAGGAAGAAAGTGTATATAGTCATATTTTTTGCCATTATAGTATAGACCCTTTCAGATTGCAGCAAGCAACTTGCCATCTGCAAATCTGAGTCTTTCCTTTTCTGCTGAGGCATTGATTCAAAAATCATGATTTGTGAAGTCTGAGTTAAAGTATTAAAAGGCTTATCTCTCATTTTAAAAGCATACCGATCTCCTGATTTTACTTCAAACACATGGGAAGAGCATCCTGAAAATTTCCCTCAGCTTCTTCTTAAGACAAAACCCAAAGCCACTGGCTCACTCTTAGGTATGTGGTGAGGTAATGGGTTCTGCACATGAATAGCTTTTTGTCAAATAGTCTGTTATTGCTGTTGTTCTCTGGCTTTTGTTTGGTTTACTCTTGGAGGAAGCGATTTGCTCTATGCCTATAGGATATGTAGATCATGCTGGGCACCTTCCTTACAGCAGCACTGAGCATACTGACAGCAGCAATGAGCATTTGGTTTTAACGCTGACCCTCTGAAGAGAGAAGAATCTGATCACTGCATAAATGTCATTGATTTTTTAGGGCCAGATCTTCATTTAAATGGCCGCTGATTTAGTGGGTGTGTCAATTTAATACAGATTTGCAAACAAAATCCAGGCACATTTTAAAAACGTTTCAGCGTGTCTACCCACCTCTGCTTTCCACAGTTTTATCCGAGGATATGGCCATCACAGAGATCAGACAAACATACTCAATTTGCAGCCTACCGGGGTTTCTGATGCTTTCACACTATGGGCGGGGAGTTACTTCATCTAAGGGTCAGGACTCTTACACAGGTTTAACTTACCAGTAACCAAAAAACCGCCTCTAGGTATGAAAGCCTATTTGGAACTTGTTTAAGAAGAGGAGGATGCAATTAAATTCTGGCAATTCCCTTTCAAGAGGTGCTGCAGTATGCTTTGCATTGCAGTATTTCTAATTTTCACCAGGTCAGGGTTGCTCTCTGTGATGCAAAAAAGAAAAGGTTTATTTTGCTAATCATACATGCAAAAGCCATGTACAAAATAAAATACTAAATACAGTAATTACAGTAATTTTTGTTAAAATATTTTTACACAATAAACCTTTGGCTTTGAAAACTCTACTAGAAGCAAAAGAAAAACAAATTGTAATGAAAAAACTGATATCAGAGGTCACTAATAACACTAAAGGGAGCCCAGAAGCCAAATAATTGTTTCTACAAAGAAATACTTTTCTACACCAGGCAAATACCTATTAAGACCTTTACCTGGGTCTTTATAGACAGGATTCAGATTTCATTTTGAAGTATGTTTTTTACAAACTGTTTAGTGTTCATATGTCATTACCACTGTTGGGCCAGATTGCACCTGGCATCGATATAAACAAAGCTTTGGCAAGAATTCTTTCCTTTGGGATGGAGACATCTGATTTTCAAGCTGAAAACATGTCAGTGTTGCAAGACACTCCAAATAGCCTGTTTTACCAGTGCAGTAAATTAACCCGCCTGGTGTAGTGTTAAATGCTTTACAAACATCGACTGAAGGTGAGGGAAGGAAACACCAAAAAACAAACAAAAACATTTCAATAACTTGTTTGACTACTAGCAGTGAAAAAAAGTACAAGGAAAGCTTGAAGGGAGGGGGGAATGCCTAGGAGCCAGAACAGCAGAAAAAACAAATTCTCATAATTTTGTCCTGTGTTTAACCTAGAGATTGTGTGCCATGGTGTGGGAAGACACAGAAGGAGCAGAACAAGTTATATAGATGATAGAAAAAGCATCTTCATTTGAAAAGCAGATCGGGATAACAGCAAACAGTGACTCTAACTCATCATTACCTTGTCTAGAGGAGGAAGGCTTTTTGATAGCTATTGCATGAAAGAGGTTCACCTTTAATGCCACAAAACACTGGTGGACAAAGACTACGTAGGCAAAACAGAGGATAAAATATTAGGCTATCCCCCTTGCTTCCCCATTGTTCAGGATGAAAAAGCTGAGCTGAACTTCTGGGCACGCAGAATTGGCTGTGTGAAAGCTCTCCTCGCTGGATCGTGCATTTGTGCTAAGCTTGAATGGTCTAGAGGACAATGGGGTTCATCCTGCCTGTGGCTCTGCAGTGATTCTGCAATATAGATGTGAAACAAGAATAGCTGGAAAGTAGGTCCACATGCGTATGGAGTCGAACAACGGCTGTCCTGAGAAACACAGACAGAAGTAGTATTCTTAAATATATATATATTTATATAGCTGCTAGACTGAAGCCATTTTGCTACTCTTCTTGCTATTTTAATTGTCCTAATAGCTGTCTATTTACAAACATGCCCGTAAGTGGGCTAGAATAATTAATTAATATTCATAAACATTCATAAAATGTGACAAAGTTTATATTAGGGCAGATGTTAATTCCCAAGAGGATTACATTTCTATTAAGTGCAAATTTATATTAGTAAGATCCAGCATGATTGATTCTTGCTTGGCCAGCAATAGAGGACTTAGCATCCATACTGGCAGAGATTATATCTGGTCAACAGGAAAAGAAAATGGGCCAAGAAACTGCCAACACAGAATCTGAAGCTGTGAAACCTGGTCAAGAAGAAATAAAGCCAAATAAGCAACAGATGAAAAATTATCTTAAAGCAAGGATCAAATCACTCAGTTGGAAATGAGAATTGTATTGGAAAAGGTGATGCTGAAATCATGAAGGGACACGAGAATTTTAAAAACTACAATACTAATCAATAAAATGGAGTACTGAATATTAGTAATTTTTTTAAAGTGGACTTTAACATTTTAAAAAAGAAAAAGTAGACAGTTTGAATTTGCTCAAAGATGTCTGGCAAAGAGCAGTGAGGACTTCTAAACTTTGCAAATCATGTGGAGGAGAATGCCGAAGGTATCAGTATTCAAGAACCATGGACATACTGGAGAGACCTCAGGAATGGGCTTCAAAAAAGTTGGAGGAACTGGAATATCTCTCCTCTGAGGAGAGGCTTAGAGAGCTGGGATTGTTCAGCTCAGGGGGATCCCATCAGTGTATATAAATACCTGCAGGGAGGGTGCAAAGAGAGCAGGGCCAGGCTCTGCTCCGTGGTGCCCAGAGACAGGGCTGGAGGCAACGGGCGTAAGCTGAAACATGGAAGGTTCTCTCTGAACATCGGAACACTTTTTCACAGGTGACTGAGCACTGACAGGTTTCCCAGCAGTTATGAGTCTCCATCCTTGGGAATATTCAAAAGCTATCTGCACATAGTCCCAGCTGTGCAGTCTTGAGTGTCTCTGCTGTAGCAGGGGCATTGGACAAATGACCCCCCAGAGGTTACTTCCAATCTCAGCAATCCTGTGATTGTTTGACTTCATCTGAAGCCCAGTGGGGAAGGTGAAAGATCAGATGAAGAACCAGGAAAGAAAGAGACTTCGGTAAGTTACAACCTTTACAATAGTTTTCTGGTACTCTTGTACCTTGTAGAGCACCCTCAGATATTGGAGTGGGTTCAAGAAGGACTTGTTCCTGTACTTGTGCTGCAGAACCTACTGCCTCTAAAGAGGAGACTTCCTAGAAAGTTTATTGATGATTACTTGCCAGATCAAAGAGTGAGAAGAGAAATAGGTAGGGAGCTTGCCAACAGATAAAGTCAAAGAGCATTAATGCCACTGTGTGTTTTGTCCTCAGAATGTAAGTGAAGTTCTTTAGATGTAGAGTAACCGAAGGACTATTTTGGACTGTGCTGGCTACAGCCCCATCCCAAGCAAAAGCAAAGACACCTTAACCAGGAAAGGACACGAACAACCTTCTGTATCCAGCAGCATAAAAACACACCAGCACAAGCACTGCAAACACACTGGTGGGGCAGGGCCTCAGTGCCCGGCTGGAATGAGAAAATGGAGCCAGGGAGCTTCCGGAGGTTGCAGGGGTGGCTGCCAAACAGACACGATGCTTGGTGGCAGGCTGGCAACATAGAGAGAAGCCACTGCCAAGAAAAGAAAGGGGAGTATCACCTGAGTCCCACCAGGTTTAACCTGCACCTGATGCAGGTGATGGGAGTGGAGATTCTGGCTGAAGAAAGTGTCTCTGAGAACTTTGGGGGGAAAACTACCTTCTGTTCTCAATACAAAACACATTATTACTGGGGAAATAAAAAAATATAAACAGGTTTAGCAAGTAAAGCAGAATAGTTTCCCAAAAAAAAGAGATTTTTTAGGTAAGTAGAACACATTTTCACTGATCTCTTTTGGTAGTCCTTCATTCAGAACAAGGAGAATCATATCAAGTCAAAAGGATAAAAAAATTGCTAAATACATACTTTGTTCAGACAGTTACACAACAATAAAGCAAACTGGGCAAAATATAAGAGGAAAAGAAAGTGAGAAAAAAGGGCAGTTTAATGGGTGTCAAACTTGTAAACACTGAATTCTATTTTATCACTGTTGGTTTAGAATTAATATAAGATAAACAAAGCAGCAGTACTGTATTAATGCAGTTATATCGCTGTAAAATCCTGATTGTCCATGAATTTTATTCACACAGGAGAATAAATTATTTTGCTAGTAGCATTTTAACAAATAGTTTCATGCCAGACTATTGCATCAGCTCAATGTTATTGATGTCAAATAAATCTGAAGTAGTTAAAGCAGTACAAAAGTTCAGGCTGACCCCAGCATTTATTGTATGTTTTTAGAAATGGTTCAAGGCTGAACCCATTTCCTTATTAGTCTTTTACTTACACTACATTTGGCAGAGTCATTGTCCAGAAAGTGAAAGAAAATACCTGATAAGCCATGTGTAAAGAATTTGAACTCAAACCCTGACAGTCTGCTTGAAGTGAACGAAATTCATGTCAGGTTTGGACAGATGCAAGAGTAGATAACAAAAGCACAGGTGAAGGAGCCCTGCATATTCAGGTCTGGAAGAATGTTATGAAGGGAACCACATAAATGAGGGCAAAAGTTGTGTTAGTCGAGTAATCAATGATTTAACAAGATGTTCTGCTTCCAGATGCCCCTGTTGGTTATGCAGAGGTGATTTTATGGGGAAATACATACGGATGCAAGAATGGGGGTTTGTAGTGAGGGTTGTTAAGGGATGAAGGCATTTGCTTGAATCCTACCTACTACTCTTCTCCTGCACAAACTAGGTGCAAGGGTGGGTGCTCTGCTGGTTGGGCTCTGGTGGAAAGAAAAACAAAAACAGCTCAAGTTCCTTTTTCTGTGTTGTCCTTCCTAGCTGCTTATTGGCATTCTTTGCCATGCCCTTGCTTGCAGTGGTGCAATTGTTTGTTTGGCCAGGCAGTAAACAGGACTGATTAAATAGGCTGGGGTAAAAAACAAATTTCTATTCTCCCACACAGAAAAACCTGAGTTTCTCTAATGGGATTGCTTCAGTGATCCAGTTTGTATCTTGGCTCAAGAAAAGGTTGATTAGAAATGTTTGCATAAGGAAAAAGTGGGGCATGGAATGGTAATAAGCAGAAGAGGGTAAGAACTGCTTAGATGTTGCAGAAATAATCATTTATTGGTTTATTTTATTGTTTTATTGGGAAATATGCACCAACTTTACTTTAAACTTCATAGATATTTCAGAAGACCCACTGAGGAGCACCTTCTCAGTCAGCCTAGCATTTAAAAATAATTTATTTCGTCAGGGAAGTAAGTTGAAGTAAAGTTTAGGGCAGGAAATGTCACAAGTTCCAGTAACTTTCTCCACAGCAATCAGGAGTATCTAAATGAGGAACTTAATCAGGTTTTGAAGAGCACTGGTAAACAATTCTCACCATGTCTATAAAGGTGTGTATTGTATTGTACCAGTACAATGCATCTATCAGTGATGTACAGATACACCCTACAACTGTAGGATTGACACAGGTGAGATCTGACCTAGAAAACAATCACCTTCTCAGGTCCCACTTTCAAACTGGAGAAAAATCTCAGTTTCTTTGACACCAATCCCAGCTCTAGGATGGGAAAAATTCACATTGTCAGGTTTTGTTTAGACCACAGAACACAAGTGAATTAATTTCTAAAACGTTCATACTCCTTGCCATGAATACATGAATCATGGACTTTATTTTTAATAATTTTATTTTGTATCAGGGATCACTGTCTGCCTCAGCTAGTCACTGCCAATACAGGGACACATGGGACATGGCATTCTGGTGCTGTTTCCCCTCTCCCACTTCTGGGGTGTGGGGGCGGAAAGAAGGGAGGGCAACTGTTTTTGTACTACTGCCCATCCTTCAGGGACTCTGCCAGAAGGTGTAGTGGGCTTTGCCTCATCATATGGAGCATCTGAGAAAATCTTGCCTGCAGGATAATACTTGGTTTTGTTGCTAAAACCTGCATTTGGGGTGAAGTGGGGTTGTTGGGTTCCTTGACTCACCCCAGTCACCCATCCAAGCAGGATTTCTATCAAAAGGAAGCCCTTCTTCTGGTAGAGAAAGAAGAATTTCTGGCAAAATCCAGCTTAGTGAGTTGGGTCTTTGTTAAGGTGAGCACTGGCTGAGAAATACAATTATAAAACAAGTTTGCTTTGCAGGAAGGCAAGAGTTGTGTCAATTTAGTGCCAAGCTCGTTCAATCGAAGTTTATGTTGAACATCTTGTAACATTATTCTTCCACAGAAGTAATTACTGCAATTACAGGCTACTTCTACAATGCTAAATGCATGTGATCCAAGGAGAGATCCCTGCTGCCTTCACCTAGTGTGGCAGAGGGGCTTGTGCCCACATGGCATAGGGGCAAATCTCTAGAGCAGATTAAGTGCAGTGATGCATAAGTAGCACATGTGTACCCTATGTCTCTTCATGGGGTTTTGATGGAGTGGTTAGGTTTGTAGTATGGTTGGTTTTTGGGTGGTTTTTCTTGATTTCCAGCCTGTGAGCAGGGTGGCATACCACCATGAGGTTTTTAAACCTCAGCTGAGGATATGTTTCAACACTCTGGGGCTTGGCAAGACAGCTCATGTGTGTTTGGAGGAACACAGGCTTTGCTGGAGCATCACAAGAGGAGGGTGGAGGCAGCTGAACATGGTGCAGTTGTGCCTTGTGGGCAGCTGAGACTCAAAACCTTCAGGTGAAGCTGGGAGCTAAGTTAATCCAGTGGTGTAGATTTTCTCAGAGAGTCTGTACATGGAAATTGATATGAATGGCATGATCTCACAAGGGCATATACAGTACTACATGAGGTAATTTCTACTTTAAGAAAATGCCTGTGGGATGAGAAGGTTTCAGAAGTCCTCTTCTAGATGGCTCAAGAATCCATTTTGTGGGAGGACTTCCTGGAAGTGCCTTGCCCAGTGTAAGACACCTGAGTGAGCAGTTTTGGTCTTGAATCCCCACTGCATGGAAATACATGCATCTACAAGGTGACACCACTTAACTTTAAAATGTAAGTTGAAAATGAAGAGTTGAGAGCTTTTTTGTACTATTACAGTTCTACTGTGAACATGAGCTGTGAACACGTGGACTTAGGGCATTCTCTGGGGCTTTGATCACATTACAGATTATTAATTTTCTAATTTACCAATGCGGATAAGGCATTTTATGAAAACAGAGATAAGAGCTGTTAATCAGTGTTTGCACAACACCAGAAATACAAGCCTTCCCTTTGAAACACATAGTTTTATTGAGACTGTAGATAGACTGGGAAAAGTTTGTTCCAGAAAAGAGGAAGGATAAAAGACACCATGGCACACCTAACCTGATTTTTCTTAATGCCTTCCTTATTCCTAGGAGCTATTAAGCAGCTTGGGGCAGATGCTGGTTCCTCCAGTACAAGCAGGCATAATGTTCTGGCCAGTTGGGTTTATTTCAGAAAGCTTCTGTTTACCTCTCTTAGCTTTAAGTATTTTTTTTTCAATTGATTTATTAAATAATTGAGGATATGTTTCGCAATAATTTGCGAATCTTTAAAACATTTGATCCATATTTCACTTAGAATCATCACATCTGAAATCAGCTGCTGAAGAGGGATTGATAGCTTGCTAAAGCAGATGTACTTTTGACAGATAGCAGTGTATTTCATTATCAGCATTAACAAAAAGATGCACTTGAAAAAATAAAAAATGGATGTCTAAACAAACACATTTTCCATACTTATCTATTACATACTGCCAAGTAAATATATCTTAAACTGTAATATTTTTAAATAAAAATTAACAAAGTTCAGGTGAAAGAAAAGTATAACCCTTTTTTAACTGATATATTAGATTGCATATTTTGTGGCCTTATTTCATCATGGAGTAGCTCATTTGGACTGTCCAGGAAGACTAATTAACACTAATGTTTTTAAAGAATTTTCATTTGTGATGCTAATCTGTCACAAAACCAAAAGTATCTTCAGAAAGCCAGTGGAAAAAAGTAGAGATTCCTTCTTGCAGCCAGCTTACATTAATGCTAGCTTGATTTGTGTTAATTGAAAGGTTCTTTACATCTCTTTTGTAAGTGTTTATAAAAGTTGGTAAACAGAATAGCTGCCTACCTACATGAACAAAACCTTGATTTATTTAAGCTGATGTATATATTACTATCATTAAAAACCTCTTGAAACATTTCTGTACAAATAGTCTTAAGGTATAAGCCTGTCTATGTGCTTGTGTACACACAGACACACACACACACAAATACTGTGCTGTATCATTTTTGCTACTGAGACATTTATACTCAGTCCTCATATTATGCGAATATTTCTATGTGCCAGTTCATTCTAGCAGCCTATTGGCCTATGTTTAAATTTCTCTGAGATATGTGCAAGTCAGAAAAATACCTTGATGACAACTCATGAGGATGTCTTGCTGTTGCACTCATATCCACATCCTTGGATAGTCAGCCTCAGCAGAAATTTAGTACTTACATAGCTGAGCACTCCTAAAGCTTTGTTTGGATTCATCAGCCCTGGCTCCTGGCTGCTGGATGAGACAACCTCAGGCTCTTGTTCACTGGTTCTCCACATTCCCAGCGTTTCAGGACAGGCCACCTGACCAGCATATGTGGAAATTGCCCAACTCTGATGGTGTTGGATAGATCCCCACCTAATATCTTCAGGATCCACATTGTCCACACTGGTAGAGGGAGGGAGAGGCTTGCTAGGCTTACATGGCAGCAAGCACTCCCAGCTGTTCCTGGACAGCTTTTAGAGATCCTGTCTTTTAAAAATACAGGGTAGCTATTGTTGATAAGTGCACTGATGTGATCCCAGACCTTAAATGAAACTTCTAGAAAAATGGGCAAAGAAATTTGGTGTCCTCAGCAGAGCATAATTACATTCCTGCTTAGTTCACAATGCTAACTACAGACGTTTGCATCATTTCAGTGTTACTAGACCATGTACTGCATGTAAGGACAATTAGCAGAGAGAAAAGCAGCAGATGCTAGAAGTGCACAGAGTTAGATGACTCATTTTGATGTCATGAAGAATATTTTTCAGACAAATGAAAAGGTTGGTATTAAACAAAAAAAAAAAAAAAATAGAAGACCAAATAATTATTAAAGAAATAATATGAAGATTTCAGGGAAGAGTAGCAGCAAAATCAGTGCCTAGTAGTACACAAAAATGTATGTTTACCTGAAATATAGAGGAGAGACACCAACATCCGTCATGGAGACTCTATTTTCCCTCTTCCTCCCCACTCCTTGCCCCTTTTTTCCATAAGGATTGGTTACATGGTTGGTTTGGTGTGTTCCATGTTAAACCAAAAGAAAATGTGTTCTAAAATTTCTTAAGTCTTTAAAAACTCATTAACTGATTATCTGCTCAGAGGTAACAATAAGAAAATATTTCATAACCACTTCCTGGAGGTTTTGTGCATATTTTACAGCAGTTTTTCAGTCTAACAAGACTAACTAGAAATACATACTTGCCATTTCAAAGATTTATTCTCACAAGTACCTGATATGTGCAAGGTAGAAAGCAAGTCTCATGAGACAAGTACCTCCTGCTCTCAGAAGTGCTCTGCTCCACATTTACGATTCCCTTTGTTTCCTTAAAAACAAATGTAATTTGTCTTTTCTCTTGCCAATCCCATTTGTGAATTTGAAACTAAATGGCATTTGTATGCTATCATTCTGTATGACATCACTTCATTGATGGAGAGTTATGCATGCAGAAAATGTCAGACTTTGCCCCTGCAGAAACTCTATTCTGCCCAAAAGCCACTATAGCTATATGATATATATATATATATTTATATATATATATGTGCACTTCTGCAGAATCTTATTTGAGAGGGGCATTCATACGGCATGCAGTAATATAAGTGACAAAAGATGCAACAATGTCAAATTCTGTAAACAGACCACTCCAAGGAATTAACATTAACACATAATTGTATGTTTTTACCATGTCAGACGTGTCAGAAAAAAAAAAAACTTGAATTGTGATTATAGTAATTAATTTTTCCTCCCCTATTTTAAACATGCCAACTTATTATGGCATTGAGGATGATAGATTCTGGCCTGACAGTGCATCATATATTTACATTTCCATATGAAGAATGGTTCCCAAAAGATGTTAACAGGATGAAATCTATATACAAACATATATTTAAGTATGACCACTATCTTTACATTAAGACCTGGAGGTCTTTAGAAAAAAAAGGAGGAAGACTAGGCAAGAAAAAGAAAGCAAAACAGAGATTTTGTCCTCAAAATCAGGTAGATCTAGAAAGCACAGTGCTGAAAAGCAGGATTGTGGGGAATTGTACCAATTAGAAAAGAAAGAAGAAAATGTAATTTTTCCATCTGCTATTAATCTGACCATCTTTGCTTCATTTTTGCTGTATTAACAGCATGTCCAAGGTGAGTGGGTGGCTGAACTTCCAGTTCTGTGGCATTTTTTATTCTGTATCTTTTCTGTTCTGAAGTGGAAATTTCTATGTTTTGACATATAACATAAAGGAAAAAAAGAGGTGAGAAAAAGAAAAGAATAAAAAATGGAAAGGTACTGATTCAGATGATGGGAGACTGTTTCCAAATACTGTTACCAAAAGTACATACTTAGGTGCACTAATACAGTGTGGTTTTATCAACAAGCCCGAGGGGCTCCTTCTTTGCCGCCACCCCCTTCCCCGAGTCTCGCGCTCTGCCTGCCTGATCCCATCCGACAGTAGAGTTGATACCGCACTAATCCCCGCAAGTTTGGGACTAATGAACTAACTGCTGGGCTTCCGCCACGGAGCTTGGTCCCAAACTATACTGTACTTCACACTCGATTTATTCTCCAGATGGCGAGACTGCGCAGCCCTGCCGCGAGGGACCACCTCTTCCACTGGAGTGTAAAAGTGGACGGATGTTGTTTTCTTTGCAGATTTGATAATTCAGAGCTAGAAACTCATGAGGATGGCTAGTTATTAGGTTTAATGGGTGCCAGTGGAGCTGGCAACATGCATATTCAGATTTTTAATTTTGGTGTCTGTGTGCTTGGGTAGCAATGGATTTGCCAGCAATGCTGTGTCACCGAAACCTTTATCTTCACCAGTTGGCATAGCTGCACGTGGTAATGAACCTCTTCCTGTGTCCTCCTCAGAGTCAAATAGAAGAGGTGCTAAAGTAGCCACCCTGACCAACCTTTTTTTTTTCCTCAGAGAGCTTTCCAGCACAAGCTGCAAATTTAGAGTATTCTAGTAGTATCACTATTTACTGTGAAGCTCTCTGTTGTCTTTCTCTCTTGTTCAGTTTGGTAAAGAACCCAAGTCACAAGGGACCCAAAGAGGATACCACCATCCCAAGCTACCTGATCATGAAATATTTTACCTAATGATTTGGTTTATTTCTTTGTCGGCTATTCTTTCATGACAAAGTATTATCTGATGTTGTAGCTCTCATGTGAAGAACAGGGCAAATATTTTTCTCACCATTCCTTAAAAATTCTAGTTTTCCCATTCTTGGAAGTAAGGATATTATTTTATCAAGTACTACCTTTTTCTCTGTTATAATGTTGAAGTAGTTTACCTAGGTTAGGATTTTAGCTTCTGCATGAATTCTACAATAAGAATAGCATCTACATTTCCCTGCCTAATGAGGCAGAAAGGGCACTCCCTTTTCTCCATGTTTTTAGTACATTTGGTCAAAGGTTTTAGTGTATATTTGTTTTATTTACCCATGAAATGTTTTATTGGAAACCTTTATGGGAACCTGATACTCTCCAACTAACATCAGTTGGATTTCCTGCATTGTAGGAAGGGTAGGCACTGAGTCAGCCCCCTCACAAGCTCTGGCTTTGGCAGCCAGGTCCCATCAGTTTGTTCCACAGTTAAAAACATACATTGATTCTTGCTGTGGAAACTATAGTGACTAGAAGTATTATATCACAGAAAGGAAACATTTCCATTCCTGGGTATCTAGGCAGACAGATCTAAAACATAGCAGTTCTAGGAAAATGCATCAGTTCTCAACCCAACAGATGGCATGGGTGTGTTAACTAACATAGTGACATATTTTCTATTAAAATATGGGAAAAAACAACAACCCCCTCCCCATGTTTGTTGGTTGGTATAAATTCAGTGAAGTTGTTGGTTATTTTTGGGATACGTACCAGAGGGCTGCACATTTAGTTTATGTAAATTGATAACAGCAACAGCCTGTTAATAAGTGTTTTGTATGGAAATATACCTAGAAAGACACGATCTGTCTTTTTTGGGAAGGGAGTTTGCAGATTGAGGAGAAAAATAGATATGAGATAGTTTAGTGCTCATTATTATATTCTGAAGAAAACATAACAAATTAAGCTGCAAGTTTGCTGGAGATATGCCCTCAGCTAGAATTGAGTGCTGCCTTAGAGGATACTTTGGGAAGATCTCTCTTTTGCAAATTGCATTAGTGTGTGCTGAAACAGTGATAATCTGACTTTAATTAAAAGCATAAATTGGCTTGGAGTGTGTTTTTAAGCTATCTTTTTGCATCATGTCCAGAAACTTTCAGCCCAGCCCTACAAACCCGTTACCCCAGGTCAGAGAAGGAAAACATAGGGGATTTGTATTTCCCGGTATTGGCATCATATGGTTGGGTTTACCTAATTTGGAAGAGCCATTTCAGACAGCCATGCACTGGAGCCGTCTTCCAGCTGGATGTGTTTGTACTAAACTGTGTGCATCTTTATGTGGCTTTCCTAATGGCCCCAGACAGAGTCCATTCACAGCAGTTCGAATGTTTTGGGTTGCATTTTCCAGAGATTACCTCTGAACACGCCCCTTGATCACAACCCAGGGATACATACATGGGTGCCTTATTCCTGTCTGTCTGATTAACAGGCATATGCTCCCAGCCTTTGGAGGAGCATGGCTAGTAGCCCCATGCTGAAGGCTGTTTGCTTCAGATTTCATTAACTTTCTGTTCCATTATTCCTTCCTTTTAACCAGTTAGAACCACCAATTGCTTTTCTCTAAACTTACCCTAATTATCAGGGGTCCCAGCCCTGTAAATCAGTACACTGCAGAGCTGTCTTAAACTGGCCTGGGAGACCCTGTTCTCATCGGTCCTGACAACTGTAAGCTACTGTTCCCTCACACTGTTTAACTCAGACCACATTGGGAAACCACCTCTGCCCCTCTTGCTGGCAGAGGTTTGCATCCGTCTGGTTTAAATCTACTGTCATGTGCTCTCTTGTTGATTTGTATTAGCCTGGATATTAACTTTGATGACTTTTTTGTTTTGTTTTGTTTTTTTCCCCTTGAGTTTGCCTGTTTTCTTGAAAAGCATCTCTATTCAGCAACTGCATATTGTTAAAGTCATTCCTGAGCCTCCATGAGTCAGGAGCTTTAAAGTTTTATTAGCCTCATAAAAACTCTTCACAAATTAAATGACTTTTGATAAGTGTGCATTTTGACAATGCGAATTTGTTAGGGGCTGTTGGTGAATGGAAGGAATTTGAGGTTGAAACTTCATTTGGCAGGAAGCAGGGAGCCTAGCACCTTCCTTCAACCTCTACCCCCTTCTCCAGGCCAAGAAATGCATTTCATTTCAGAAAAGCATGCCAGTATACTTCATGCAAATCAACTATTAAACAGATTTGTAAATCTACATTCACAAAAATAGCAAATGACCAAGGGAAGCGTTTGTCTTTCGAGATTTTATTTTGTGCCAACAAAATACCCTTTTATGTAGTCTAAGAAAAATCTTAGAGTAATTTCAGCAGGTTTTTTATATGCAAGTTGTGAATTCTATTACTGCCTTTAATGCACTTTGAATACATGGAGTAAAGGAAAACCAAAGTATATATACATCAGTATTTTTTGACATTCAGACAATACGGAGCTAAATTACAAAAATAATTGTTTTATGCAAATTTAAGAATATGCCTCTTTTGAGAGAGCAGGCAGTTAGTGCAACACATTGTGTTAGCATAAAAATTTGTGTTTGTTACACATGATCAGCACTAGCAGACACAAAAATCTTGTTTTCTGCAAGTGGTAGAAACCCCATGCATTGAATTTACCAGTTATAAAGAACCAGTAAAGAGGAAGGTAAAATTGTGAGGTTCTGGTGATGACTGCTTCAATAAAGTCTAAGAGTGACAGACATTTTGAGGACACCAATATACTGGCTGTCTAGCTTTTCCCTCATGTCACTTCAACAAGTTGTGTTCCCAGTGCATTTTTCTGTCAATAGAAAATATGCTTTCTTTTTCTTTTCTTGTGCGTCTGAACTCATATATATTGTAGAGAGAAGCAAGACTGACCATCATGAAAACCCTCGAAGAGTTTGACTTTGGCCATGCTGAAAAGTGTGTTAGGATAAACTCTGTGTCCAGCGGCCTTGCAGAAGAAGATCTACAGGTGCTTTTGCAGTCCAAGACCCTTCCTTCAAGCATGATGCTGCCAAAGGTTGAAAATGTTGAGGAAATAAGATGGGTGAGTACCAACAACACAGTAGCTTTTGACTTAAGCTGGTGGGTCAAGTTCACACAGGCAGAGATGAATGACTGTGAATTAAGAGGAAGCCTGCAAATACCATATTGTTGCTTGGCTGAGGTAACTGGGAAGTGCTTCCACTTAAATGTGTGTGTAATGTGCTGTATAAAAAGCATATATGGAACGCATTTATAAAGAAAACCAGGTGTATTTCTTCTATGGCTGAACAGAACCAATATTGCTGTCAGAATACATTATCAAAAGTAGAAGGGTAAGTGCCTGACTCTTCTCAGACTACCCTAACTAGCAAAATTATTGTCTGTCCAAGAGTTATGTGCACTGGAAGCAGGAGATGGGAAGCCATGCTAGCAACATATGAAAAAATGGGTTGGGGGGAAGGTCACTCCTTGGGGCAACTGGAGGAACAAACAGGAAGCTTTTAACTAGTGTTTTTAATTAGCACAGATATTATTTCCTGAACTGTTCTCTACTTCTTCCTTTTTAATTGCTGACAGGTGTGTTTGTGTTTCACAACTGACTTTTCAGCCAATAAAAACCTGAAATGTAAATGGTTGGCATGTCAAATTACTTAAGAAAACTTTGAAATAGGCCTAATTATGCTATAATTGTTTTAATTGTCAAAAAAGAGGGATGCTTGTTTGGATATACCATTATTGCTGTAACACACCAGTAAAGGAATAATGCTTAATTATTCACTTTATATTTTTGCAAACCGCTAACTGAGCAACTAGCACGCGTGCAAGCTGTGATGAAAGGCAGGCAGGCGTACCAGGATCTATTTTAATCTCAGCATCTAACCTTGATCAAACCATTGAGATGGCCTGAGCGCACAATGGAGCACAGCCCCATAGGCCGGGTGTGTGACAGGCCCCATCCATTCTGTGGCGCTGCTCCTTCTGCCTCCACCACTCACGATGGAAGGTTCACCATCCCCTTCCACCGAGGGGTAATTAAATTAACCAGAGTGCACCTCTCAGGGTTTACAGCCATGTAAGTGTTAGATATAACTTGTCAGTGATGAATATTCATGATACCAAAATGGCAGAGCCCTTGCTGCCACCAAGTAGGTTTTGCAGGGAGATGGGATGCCAGGATACTTTGTCCCCTCATCCTCTTCCACTTTCCCTCTCGCTAACTTGTATTCCCATCATGGAAAACAAGCCAGCCCCAGAAGCTTCTGCCTCATTGTCATTCTTTTGCTTCACTCTCCCTTTGCCCAACCGTTGCACACAAAGAACATACTCTGCCTAACGCCACTGCCTTCTTTTCCCAATCCTCCAAAAATTCACTCCAGCATGATTTTTCAGCCTCCCAGAAGCTGTTTCTTTCCCCCCCTACACACACCCGCTCCCCCCCTTCATTTTTATTTATGTGCAGCAGAAAACCTGGAGGCTGATGCACAACTAAAAGATGGGCTTACTTGTTTTCTTTTGTGTGAGAATCTCTTGCTTTCCTTTTGTCCCTAGTGTGGGTACTTGTTTGACTGGCATGGCTTATTGGACTATAACAAGCGTAACTCTCCCTCCTTTGTGGCGGGACAATTCTCCCACAAATCCCGACCAGTGTGCATTCTTCCCGACACACTATTGGGTGTGCACTGGAATTGAAAGAATTGCTGAGGCCTTGCTACTTCATCCCCTCCCCAAGCTTTGTGGGTTTTTTTTTTTCCTCCGCCTTCTTTTTTTTTTTTCTCCTTTCTCCCTGAAATGAACACTTTACCGGGCCGGAAACATTTAATCATCTCCTTTGGAAAAAAAAAAAAAAATTAATTGAAACTTCTCCACTCGTTACCTTTTGTATTGGTGCTTATTGCAAATCTTTTACAAGGGAGAGGAAGGCAGGCAATACTTAATTAAATGTGCTTTTTTTTTTGCTTTGCCCTCAAAACAAAAGATAGCAAGAATTCCAGGAGTATGACTTTTAAAATATTTTAAAATAAAACAAGAACTCTACTCTTTAACTTGCACCTAAAATATACACACAGTAGCACCTTTTACTTTATTTTTTCCTCTTTAAAAAATAAAAACCAGATAGGAGTCTTAAGAAGATATCCTGATACCATTATATTACCTCATTTTCTGAATCTGCCTGCGTGAACTTTACTGTTTTCTATCACTGTAGTAACCTACCTTACAGTACAGAGTGAATTGAATTGATTTTTTTTTTTGCATATTTTTGAGTGGAATTCTCTTCACTAAAGAAAAGTTACCAAGAGGGCCATGGTGATGATGCAGAGCAGAGACGGGAGGGCAGAATTCTTCATCAGAGAAAGCTGTGATTTATTTTGGCCTAATTGTAAAGTTACTGCAAATTGCTGGAAAGCTTTTTTTTTTTCAAGATCTGGGTGATTAGATTTTCCTTCTTTTGGGGAGGGCTGGTGGGGGGAAGCTAAAAGGGGAAATAACACCTCTAATCCAGCTTCTGGTAAATAGGCTGCCAGCTTTTAAAATGAGTTTCCTTTCTATTAGTCAGAATATTATGCTAAGCCTTAAGCATTAGTTTTTTATGTTGCCATAGCAGCCTTATTCCTGCAGGGTTGTGACCTGCGATGATTACAGTACAAAGCTTATAGGGTCTTGAAACCCCCTTTGAAGATGAAAAGTCTTTGATGGTTTATATTTATGCAAATCTCTTAGATATGATTTACCCAACTGAGACTGAATGGAGAGATGATTAAAATTCCCTTTCCTTTGATATCCATTAATAGTTGAATATTCCTTAAATTTAAAATATATGCATATGTGATTTTTGTCTTTATTTACTAACATTTTTGCAGTACCTGCAATACGTTTATCTTGACACAAATTACTCGATCTGGACAGACATAATGCATTTACAATATAGGGCTGAAGGTTTTTCCCTTCTTTTTTTTTCTTTTTTTTTTTCCCCCTTTTGAAAGGGGAAAAATCTGTGCAAGAGCTTTTGTATGTTTCCAGATGATAGATTTTGGAATTTGGGCTACCCCACTGGCAGCTCAGAGCTAGCTGTGAACTGGTCTCATGGAAAAAATTGGCAAGCTTTGGTCTTCAAAGAATTAAACTTCCTTTTTAAGGCCTTCCTAGGTAAGCTAAAAAATTATGAAGAAAAGCCTACTGAACAAAAGGGTAACGGTGCCGTAATGAATAATACGGATGCCACTTAGAAGGCTGGGGAGCGCTTCCAGTGATGGCAGTGCTGGACCTGAAACAAAACCGGACCTCAGGTACAGCAGCACTTCATTGTTTTCCAGAGCCCACGGATTTGCATTTCACTAAGCCAGGGTGAGAGGTGTTAAGCTTGGATTTTTTTTTTTTCGTTGCAAACCAGCCTCCAAATTTAGAAATGTATGGGAATGCTTCAGTTTCAAATCACAGGTCTTATTAAAAGCTGTTTTAATTTTTTTAGTTATCAGGTTTTTGGGGTGGGGAAGGGTGTTTGCAACAGTCAGGTGAATATTTGCCATGTTGTGTATACATGTAGACTGGGGTTTTTTTTCCCCTCTGATGACTCATTCTGTCTAGTTTTAGTTTTCAGACAAATTCTTACATTACCTAAAAGGCCGAACACTTGTAGAACCAATGAATTTTATCCCCTTTGTGGAAACTGCAATGGGCTTGCTCAATTTTAAGGTAAGAAAGTCTTGAAGTGTTCATATTTTACCATCTCAGCAAACTAGGATAAGCAGAATACTCTTCAGTCTCTCCCTAATTTCACCAAGGAAAAGTAGTTAAAAAACACAAAACGTATTGTTCAATCCCCAAAAACGTTTGCATGTTGAACTCTGATATTTGTATTGTAAAGGCCCTCATAAATTCAAAATATTCCAGTGACAGAACAGTTCCAGACAGTCCATACCAAATAACAAAATCTCTCGTCATTCCTGCTATTGTTTTAAACACACTTGAAGTAGAAATGGGCCTCTCCAAAGGTTGGGCATACTCAGTGTTGCAGGCTATTTAGCAGCTGTCAGACACAACTTCCATATAACACTTAGTTTGAAATAAGAGTTAATCATCGTTTCATTATTGCTAAACTTGCATCCTTATAATGGTTTCCACTAATAACATTACAACCAAATTCCATGTTATTATTTCTTTGTGTGTATGATGGAGTGTTTAATGCTAAGATTAGAAACAGAATTAACTTTGAAAATACCTGAAGAACGTGCTCGTTTTTTAGGGTAATTTTAGATCAAATATAATTTATGAATTTCATTTTAATATAAATCACTCCCCAACCCTTTACTATCGAGTCCAGGTTTTTCAGAAAGGCAAGGCAACGTGGTAATGAAATGGAAGAACTCGTGCATGCACAAGGAACTCTGCATCCCCTCCCAAGCTCTAAGGGAAAAGTTTCAGACCAGCTGAGGACACACAGATCAGAAGTACCTCCAGAAGTACCTCACAGGCAGCCTGATCGTTTGATACAGCCATTTATCTTACAGCACACACTAGCCTATCTGCAAGCATGATAAAGCAGTAACCAAATGGACACACTCCTGTCTGGTGTGCAAACACAGAATTTGATCATATATTAAACCATTGAGGTTTTTCTTCACCTACCGTATTTTATAGCGGATGGAGGTTTAATGCTGTGGTTGCTGATGCTGATAGGAGAGTTCCCTTTTAAAGCACACTCTGTTAAAGAATAATTCTGTGTCCCACCAGCTGCCATAGAGGAACACCCATTAGTAGAGCTGGTAATTACATGTGTCTCTCCATGTACCTGAGCCTTAAAAGATACTAATACTATCCAAACATCAATATAAAATAGTGATACTACTCTCCTCATGAAAAAAGCTACAGCAGCAATTTTTTTTTTACTTTTATTTTAAAGCTTTTCTGATGCACTTGTTGCATTTTTAACTTCCTTATCTTATTTTTAGTTATATGTAGCTGGAGACTTTAAATTGGCAATCCTTCTATTCTGTAAGGAACTTAAAATAATTGTAAACCATTTCTTTCATAAAAGAGATTCTGGTCTTTATTTCTGTTTCTCATGCAGATATACTCCATGTCAAACTAACCAAATTTAATAGGGTTTTTTTTACGCAATATTTGCCAAATGTTTTGCTTCATATTGCTACATAAATATCTGAAGTAGTGGTCACAGTAACACCCAGGGCATAAAGTAAGCCAGAAGGTGGGGAAGCTGTTATTGATGTACTGTATTTGCTATCTGAGTGCTTAGGGAAAGCAAAATACTTTTTCTGTCTTGCTGAGTCATTTTAAAGCACTGTGCATTGTCAAGCAGCTACAGTGGCTTTGCTTAATAGGAGCAATATTCTCGGAAGGATTTTGGTAATGCTGAGCTGCTGTAATATCCTCTGTAGTCTCTCTGCATCCTGCATTTCTGTAGATATTAATACTCTCTTCTCATTTGAAGGCTGTTTGTGAAGAAGCACTGAGAACAGGATCCCAGGCTGGCTTTCATTTGGATGCAGTTGTCTTTGGAGGAGAGGATTTCCGTGCCAGCATAGGTTGTTACTTGTCTCTTTACTAAAAATGTTTATGTATGGCATTTGCATTGAAAAAGCCTGTGAAATTTCTGACAGCAATAATTAAAGTAATGACACTTGAGTCTGCATTTTATATTTTAATTTTTCTCCTTAATTTTTTTTTGGTGCAGAATATACCACGGGCAATTTAAAACATGGTCCTTGTGTTACAGGGCACTCAGACTTTCTTGTGCCTTTTCCCAGTCAGTACCAAAAGTTAATTAAAAAACAAAACAAAACAAAAACCAACCAACCAAACAAAAACCACAAAAAAAACCATCCTGTTGAATCACTCAAATGATTTTAAAATATTTTATCCATAAAAAATATTTACATGCTTTCTAGATCTGCATTTGAAAGTCATAAAATTCTGGTGTCCGCTTCACCACTTCTTTACATACAACTGTCACTCAGGCTTTTGACATCAAGTACAAATACTCTCCTGCTACATTTTGCTTTCATAAATTTATTTGAAAGATGTCACATGTCAATACAGCCATATATTCACATGAAAGCATTATTAGTCTTCCTAAAAAATAAAAAGTGCTTCACCATTTCTTTTATAAGAGGGCACTTAGCTTCTGATTTAGTTTCAAGATAAAAGATAAAACCATAGAGCTATGAACTTCTATATTAAAAATCAGTATATTAATGTAAAAATCAGCATTGCTTTATGAAAATATTCCTTATAGACTGAAAATCTGTACCTAAATAGTTATCTTATGGTTATTATTGTTATTTTTTTCCCACTAGCTTTCACATGACTACGTTGCTTAGCTGGTAGCCTGTGAGCACATGAAGTCTCATGAATACTTTCACTTCTTCCCAGAAGTCATATACCATCAATTTTTCATTCAAATACTAAAGCTTAAATATTCAGCTTAGGACATCAGTTGTGACAAGAATCAGAACCAAGAAAAGTGCAATTCTAATCCCAGTGTGAATTTTTTAGCCATTTAGTTGGACCCAGTATATCAATTTGTGTAAAGCTTCTCTTGCTGTAATGCTTCTCACTCTACATGCAGTAAATAGTAAAATAAAATAATTACTTTCATTTTAGCTAAGTCAGCAGCCCTCACCAGACAAAGCTTACACTGGCTTCAGGCTTTCAAATTCTGATTTAAACTAAATCAAAATCTGAATTTATAAGCTGGTGTTTAAAGGGACATTATTTTTTATTTTTGCTAAAATGGCTTTCTTTTTTTCTTCAGAAGAGTATAATTTTGACTCTATAGTGTAGACTTACACCCCTCTTCTATTTTCTAAATCAGTTAAATAGAATCTCAAAATTTCCCCTTTTTTAATATAAGAAATATTTAAAACAGAAAAGGTTTAAAACACTCTTGTCAGCTTTTCTTTGTTCTTGTTATTTTCTTAGGTGCAACAAGCAGTAAGGAAACTCACGATATTCTATATGCCAGGCAAAAAATAATAGTCACAGCAAAGGCATTTGGACTTCAAGCAATAGACCTTGTTTACATTGATTTCCACGATGAAGATGGGCTCCGCAGGCAGTCGAGGGAAGGTGCCTCAATGGGATTCACTGGTACGACTTTCTGCCGATGTCTCAAAAGAACGCGGATCTTGTTCATTTTAAATAGTTGCTATGTTTACTGTCACTTAGACAAATAACTTGATTTTTGTTTCAGATCATTTATTGAAAAACTCATCAATATCAAGCTCTCCTATGTTTATTACTATCTTAAAAATTGTGGCTGGAAATTTTGCCTGAAAAGTCACAGGCTGCTTTTTAAAACTGCATGCCATGAAGCGTGTGACTGGTTTTGAAGAGAAGTTGGGATAGAGGCTGCGCAGTGATTCCTCCCTTCATAGAGCACGGGAAAGGCAATACTGTACTCTGAAATGGCTCCTCCACAACTGGAGCCCTTTCTCTTTCTTTGAACAACAGCAGCAGTTTAAAAATATTTTTTAGGTGAAAAAGTTGAGAAGTAAATCTCATATGCTAACTGCTAGGGAAAAGTTATTTTCTTATTGGTTTTTTTGGATTGTTTTTCATCTCCTGGCTTTCCCCCCAGTAAGTGCTGGTGACACCTATGGGTATTGGCAGACAGCAAGAGCAGCAGGCTCCTTGCCCCGTAGTCCTGTAATGCAGCCTGTTACCCTGTGACTGATGTACCAGGTCACTCAGACACCTCGTTGGGACAGTGCAGCCACCAAAGTTTGGGGAGGTGCAATAGCAATCAGCCATTTGACACATGCGTTAGAGAATTTTAACACACAGGATGAACATTATATTCCTTTTGTCTGACCACCATCCAGGACACACATATAAGAATAGTACATCCCTTAGGTTTCTGTTACCAAAAGCATGGGTCTTGGCAATGCCACCTAACAAACTCTGGTTTTACAGTTAGCTGTATATGATATCTTAAAGCACCAAGCAAAAAAAATAAGTGCAATTTTAAGAGACCTTGGCATGCCAGTGAAAGAATAGCAATCAATGCTTTTTGGCAGAAACTCTGCTTTACTGTCTGTTGAGCTTTGACATTTGCAAACCCGAGTCTTGTCTTGGAGGTGAAATGGTTAGCTCCTCACAGCTACGTTATCCACAGCCGTGTGGACTTCCACCCTCCACTCGACTGCCTTTGAAGTTGGGAAAATAATAGAGCTGCTGAATGGTAGCACCTGCTGACGGCTACATAGTCTCAACCAATATTTCCTAGCTTAAGGAAAGGCTTGATTTTTGAAAAAACATAAACATCTGAACCTCCTGTTGACAGAAGATGGAGTTGCAGGTGCCTAGCACCTTTGAGAGCACTCTTTTTGAAGGCTTAATGTGCATTTAAATGCTTAACTGAGGCTGCCAATTTAGGAAATTTAGAAATGCTCAGCATAACCAATGCTGATGGTGATTTGGACTCCACTGACTTTATGGTGGAAGTTGTCTGACCTTAGAACAGGGTCCAGACAGAAGACGAATAAAAAGATCATGTAGCAATTTAGGCTGTAAAATGACTTTCTGTCATGGCTGTACATATGTCATACTTGCCTTTCCATACAAGGAGTAAAGGTCTGTGAAAAGTACAGAATTTATTAAGGTGCACTTAGAGCACCTGCCCTTTGCCTCCTGTCTTTCTGCAGCTATCATCAACACATTTCCAAAATTCAGCAAACAACCTGACAATCAGTCCAACTGTAATTAGAGGTGGGGCAATAGTGACTCTACTGATTTAGTGGGAGGAAAAAAATTAAAATCTATTTAAGCTAAAACAAAACAGCATTTTTCCTTTTCTTCTAAAAAAAAAAAGTATTTTTTAGTCAAAAATTTAGTTAAAATATTTCACTTTTTCTTTGCTTTCTTGCTCTCAGTTTATCTAATATTTTTATAATCTTTCCTGCTTGTTTTAATTGCAATAAAATCTAATTTCAAAACTGATAGCAAAATCATGTTTTTCCAAACCTATACAAGTGTTTTTTCCAAATCTATATAAGTGAAACATTTTAACATTTCCAATTTCACATTCATCACAGAAAATCACAAGTGGGCCTTAGCTTAATCCATGACCTTGTATAAAGCAGAGGTATGCACATTGTATTTGCCTCTGACAGTCCTCTGATAATGTGAAAGTACTGAAATGTCGCCCTAATAACAAGTAAAAAATGTGCAATTCTTCTAATTTTTAAATATAAGATCCCTCCCTGCTACTTTTTAAATAAAGAATCAGAATCATTGAAATCAACAGAACTAAAATGAGCTGAGTCTTGCAAATTGCTCTCATAGCTGGAGAACACTCACTTACTTGCATGAACAGGGCGGAACTCACCACCCTACAAAGCAACGCAAATCCAAAATATTCAGCAAAGTTATATGTCCTCAGATGTTCCCATATTAGGCCAGTAAAATTGCCCTTAATGTAACCAAATAGCTTCCCTCAAGATTAAACAAGCAAAATAACATCATAAAGAATTTACCAGTTATTTAAATATTATTGCGAACCTCACTGCTTATTGCAGCCAAGTTTTCTTTTCCAATTATCTTAAAATCAGCCTGGTTTTCCTTCAGTGAGTGTATAAACATAAAATCAAATGTTTTCAAATGTAATCCAGCCAAATTAATAGTCCTTTCATTATATATTTATAAATATATATATATTTATATATCCATAGACATCCACCAAGATGTTTTACACTACCAGTTCCTCTGGACTTTAAATCAGTGTGTTGCCTATATAAATGGGCATAGGTTTTAGGAATGTTTATGTAAAAAATTAGGTAAACCTTGCCATAAGCTTTAACAGCTGACTTAGTCATTATAAAAAGTCCTGTGCTACATGCTGAGAAAACAGATATAAATACAAAACTGTCTAGGTGTCCTCTCTTTTTCAGTCCTTTGTAGAAGACTAAAATGACACCATCACGGAGTTACCTAAAAGACTTGACAAGTATTGATTTGAAACACAATATATCAAGTGGTACTGTAAAAAGGATTTCGTGGTCATAAATTTTAATGTCTTTCAATTTTGCACTCTCTCAGTAACTTGTCAATATCAACAATTCCATTTAAAATATTTACTTCTTTCCTGCATGGCATTATGTCTGCTATACCATTATTTGGATAGGTAGTCTGTGACAAAAATCAGCCAAATACTATAAATCAAAAGTTAGATTTTATTCTCCCTAAATTGTTCAGTAGTGTTTTGATGATTAAAAGCATAGTTTACTACTATAGGTATCTTTATCAAAAGCAGGTCTTTTACAGAAATGTTTTACACTTTAAAAAATCATATATGTATTTTTAATTTTGTTAAAATTAGAGATTGAGTTCAAATATAATTTAAAATATACTCAACTTTTTTTCAGAAAGTTAAACTCCTTAGGATTTTTCAAGAAATTGTTGTACACACTTCAATTTTGGAATTAATTGTTTAGCTATTGGGAATTCGTTGTATTACAAATAATGAACACCATTACCTTATTAATTATGACATTTTATTAAAATTACTAAAAAAACTCTGGGTAGACCTAAGATAAAACACATTAATTTAAAAAAATTCTTTGTGCAATTTCTTTCAAAAATTATAGTTCTTAATGGAGTTTAAGCTTTTACCTATATTCAAGGTATTTTAAAAATAGTTGTGATATTGAAATTTCAAACTGAGTATTTGCATGCCTGTAAAATCGTAAACTAAACGTCGTTTAACAAGAATTAAAATTGAGCTACTTGTGGCTTTTAAGAAAAGGAACATAGCAATACTAAAGGACTACTATTTCTTTGCTCATTTAATTAAGTAGAGTTTCTTTGTACTGCAGGTTATCACTCAGACCCACTGCAGTCTGATGAAAGTAATCCCAGGGATTTTTGCAGTGGTTATTTCATTGAAAATAGGTGTATTCCTGCGCTCATGCGTGAGACTTCTCAGATCCAATGATGGGCTGATTCCTAAAGTACAGCTGGTTTAATGTCAATAAGAACACGGGAGCAGACCCCGTTGTGCAGGAAACCTCCTTAGGTCCTGACACTTCCAACTTTTCCTGGCAAAGCACAAAAATCTCGCTCGCACGAGAGGCTGCGGCAGCGGCAGGGCTGTGGGACCCTCGGTCTGCAGGGCACTGCTCACTTGCTGGCTGGTTTGCAGGATCAGGCTCATCCCTCTAACTAGTTTTGTTATCTGGCACCGAGGAGAGTCATTTATTCCGAAGGAAACGGGGGATTCCGGTAGCCTCTCTTTATTAATGCACCTTAAAAGCAAACCACAGAAATCACACCGGTCTGTGAAATTCCCATAGAAACGAACTAATAACGTCAAACGCTGCACTTTTTAAAGTGTCAGACAAATTAGACATGTATTTATTTTAAGGTAGCTAAATTCAATCACAGATTAGAATGGATTATGTGGCTGTCTATTCACGTTTGAAAATCTCTAGTGAAAAAGACAACATCTATTTTTATTTTCTTAACTTATGTTTATACAAGAAAGGATTAAAAAAAACTGCTTCATAAAACCTCAGGGCACTGCTGGTGGTTGTTTGCTGTACCAGTGACTAAATAAATATTGCAGCCTACCTGCAACTACCAATAATTGCAGCAACAACAGTTTAAGCAGCATCGAGGATTATATGATGCTAAGCCAATACTGAGCATTTAGGAAATGATCCTTAGGGTACTGGTAACTTTTCAGCCCTACAGATCTCTTGCTGTCTTCAGATCTCATTTTCTGAACACACCTTAATGCAACTTATTTAAGAGTGGCTGGAGCTGCTATTTATATAGTCAAATTCAGAGATGCATTATACTTCATTGCTATTTACTGCCCGAGACAAACAATTGCACCTGAAACGACTGAGAGGAGATGTATGGATAAAAATGGGGAGGGAGGAGAAAGAATTGTGGGTTCTTTCAAACTATACTGAATGCAAGCATAGAACAAGGTATTCTTACTCTTAAAATAATCTGTCAAAAAGCTATCTGCCTGTTTTCCAGTTTTAAAAATAAAAGAAACCAAGTAAAATAATTAGTTAGAGAGCAAGAAAGTCTGCAAGGCATATGAGAGCCTCAAGTGGTTGGAACATTTTGCTTGAACATCTGTTTGTCGATGCATGATTCTGGTGTTATTAATCTTCTTTGTAGGTAAGCAGGTGATTCACCCCAACCAAATTGCTGTTGTCCAGGAACAGTTCTCCCCGAGCCCTGAAAAAATAAAGTGGGCACAAGAACTGATTTCTGCCTTTGAAGAACATCAGCGATTAGGCAAGGTAAATAATTTGTTAATATGCCATAGTGGAACCAAATATGAATAATATTTAAGATTTAGAAACTTTGGTGATGGCTCTTTGCTTTTATCTTACGAAATGTGCTGTAACTAAAAGTGTTGCTTGTGAAATCTGTCTCTGGATAGTGTATATTATAAATTTATCACTTCCCAATATATTTACAAATAGAATAGCTATCTTTTCCTTCTTCCTCATTTTAACTTTAATTCTTTGATTACACAGCCTTTTGAGTACCTGCAAGTATCTACAGCATCAGAGAATTAAAACTGCTTCTCCATTATGCCGCAGAATTACAGTGTTACTGTCAGAGGAAAATATTTGCAACCAAAAGTCAGGTAGCCTGGCAGAGGACTCAGACTTCTTGCACAGACATCATTTACAGAAAGAAAGAAATTGATTAGGAAGCCTCTGGTTTCTAAAAAAAAATCTCTATGTTGGTGGACCTGTTTCTCTTTTGGGGGTTTGATCCCTCAAATATGCTGAGTAGTAATTGAATGTACTTTTGAGTGAAACTGCTTGCAGATTGTGATTCTTAATCATTAAAAATGGGAATGTTTTATGTGCATTTGTACCAATTGCTGGACCTGAATTTTGGATAGAGGAGAAAGCAAATTAACACTGGAATATGATTGTTCCTAATTTAGTGCATCATTGAGTCTCACGTTTCCTGCTCTGTGGGTTTCTGCTATGTAAATATTGCGGTGGTGATGCACAATCTGTCTCCACTTTGTGCCAGTAATACTTAAATTAGGGGTCGCCTGAAGGAAGATTTTATGCTAGTTGCGGCATTGTCAGTTAATTATCTTAAAGGTTATTTGCTATAATCCAGTTTGCCTCTTTTTGAAAGAAAAAAGTTGCAGTCAAACATGTTTATCTTAGTCTCAGCCAAGCCTGTGCTAGTTAAAAAGGAAAGTCCCAATGTCAGAATGGGGAGTGCAGATGAGTGGGAATTGTTCACATGTGCTTGTGTGGAATTCAAATAGGAGATAAGCCCCTCCAGTTGAGAATTTCATCTATAAGACTGTGCATAGGATTTCACTTTCACTGGTGCCATATAAATGTTTTCTGCACATTTTTTTCCACTTTCTAATGGGTTAGAAAAAATTGGGATGTCTGCCTTCCCTGTTCCCCTGCATTTCTAATACTGTGGATGTTGTGCATTAAAAGTGCTGCAAAGGTCAAAGCAGAAATTTTGCTTTCTTCTCAGAGTTAAAGCGTGACAAGGTATTTGCTATTGCTCTGCCCTTCTCCTCACTGGGCTATTGCATCCCCTTTGTGGTACCTGGGTGTTTCCAGTACAGCCATGACTATGCTGTTTGGGTGCTGTCCAGAGCAGTGATTTCAGGGTCCCTATTAGGATGCTGTATGCCTGGATCTCTTTGTTCTCTCCCCCTCAATTTTGAAATGTAGCTCTCTTCGTGCAAACAATATAGAAATAGAAAATACGTGACTGGTTTTGCCCATTATTCCAATTTACAAGCCTTGGCTCCCTTACAAAAGGCATCGTTACAAACATACTGCTGGTGCAAGTGTGTAGGCAGGTACATGCAGCAAGAAAAAAGTAAAACAACTTACTCAGCCAAGTATTTTTTATTATGTGTTTAATACTATTCATTCAACTGAGTTTAGTGTCAGAAACTCATCTAAGAAACACCCCTGTCATATGAGCAGCAGACTAGGAGACTGGACCAAATTTAACTCTAGTCTCAGTATCACACAATCATTAAGCCAAACATGTTTAATATTGAATAATTTAATGTTAGGTAAGTGTTGGTCTTTAGGTTCATTTTGAAGCTGCTGTTTTACTGACATAATGCTGAGATTTTTTGTTTATATCAGCCATTGGGGGGGGGTGGTTATTTGGGTTTGGGGGATTTTTTTTTTCTTCATAAATGCTTTTAAAATATGTTATAAGCTTCTGGAATCAGCTGCAAGACCAAATTTGCTGATGGTTTGTGGTGCAGGCTATTTTTTTAACCAACCAGGTTGCATGCTTCATATAGTTTTGCATGTAGCTGTCTATCAATAAAAAAGGACTGGCAGGATAATATGTGAACTTCTGGATCTCGTAGCACTGTCGTATTACTGGATTTTACAACAAAATTGGAAAAATAGTTTTCCATGTAATGCTGGAAACTCATTAACTGAGTTTCTAATTTGCTATTATGACTGCGTCAGTGAGAAGAGCTTGGACGGTCTGATTACTTAATTTTTTTTCCAAAGCAAACATATCTCACTGAGGGATCCTCTCGCTCCACATCCTAACGACATGCTAAAATGTGAGTAATAACTCTTCCCCTACCACCTCCTGGCAAATGCTCCACACAGCGGTTTCAGTAATCCTTGTGTCCTAATGAAACACCTCTTCTGTTTTCCTTTCCCTTTTATTGTATTAAAGTGTTCATGTCAGTAAGACTAAAAATATGGCCGTGGTTAATATGGTTGAGACTTGCATGGTTTTACCATGTTATTAATCAAAGTTGAAAGCCTGGAAAAAATAAATGTGAGGGATTTGTGCAGCTGTTTGTGTGGTAGATAAGTTACTGGTCTGCAGTCTCTGGGATCATAGTTTGTTATTAATTTGGTTTAAAGTTTGATGCCCTTAGTTAACAGTATTTTATATTAAAATACAGTAGTAATCTTTTATAACCTATTCCGATTTGAGACCTACAATTACCATAACAATCTTCTTTTGAAAGAAGGCTGAACCAGGCTACTTCATCCTGGATGCTGAAATGCTTTGACATAGTAGCCCCCAAATGTGAGTACTGAGGTCAGGAAAAATTAGGATCTCAGATGAGCACTGTGGAATGCTGTGGCAGTGTCCAAACAGAAGGAAATTAGAGAGCTAACCAGCTAGCCATAAGTATTTGGGCTTGCCTTATGGATGTAGTCCTGTTTGAGGGGTTGCCCTGGTTTGGTTTCTTGGTTGTTTTGTTTGTGGGACTGTTTTTTACATTTCTAATCCAACTACAAAATGGCATGTCTAGGAAATAAATGGTAATGTTGTATTTTGGACAAGTAGAAACAAATGTTGAAAAAGTACATTTTGCATTTTATTCAAGTATTTATTAAGTGCTCTCTTTTGTCTAAAACTTTGAGATCTAAAACTGAAAAGTGCTTAAAAAGAAAAGTGTTATTTCCAGGTCATTACAATATTTTTCCAGTAGAACTGCATTACTAGGGGATATGATTTTCAAAATTAAAATATTCATCCTAAAGAAAGCAGGTATAGCTGTCAGAAAGCTGAAATGTAAGATAGATGTCGGTGTGCTCAAAAATAAGAAAAAGGGTGATAAATATCGTTTCAGTGGTCTAAGGGACAGTTTCTGTTAGAAATTTCTAAAGCATTTGCACTACACTAAACAGGGAAGTGATCCTATAAATACAGATTAACTGAATCTAAGGGGGTAGAGTTAGTGAGAGAAGTTATTAACTTGTTTAAGAAAAATATCTGATTTCTAACAATGAGGATGTAATAATCTTTACTATTCAGGTAACTCCTGAGTTTACATTACCAGTACACTGGATACAGGACTGTATCTCTTCTATAAGTAGTCAGTGTTTATGTATGACAAAAATATAAGACATTGAAAATGCATTTTTAAGCCATTCAATGTGTAAATACATCAGGCACAATATCAATATTGAAACTGAATCTTCCCAAATTGCCTTACTTTTAAATAAAATTCAAATATAAGGAAAAGCAGAAGAATAAAGTAAAAGGTTGATTACACATTTATCTCACATACTAATTTACAAATGCTTTCAAAGCACTCACATATTAAACTAGGGAATAAGTAAATGCTGCTGCCAAGGTCACTTGTCAGGTAAGGATTATTTAGAGTTAAGGAAAGTATATCACAAACCCAAGTTGTAATATGGGTTGAATATTTAAATCCCATAGAGCAAATCAAAAGAAATATTTGCACATGCCACATACAAATGCACAGAGAAGACCTTTAGCATATGTTTCTTGCATTATATTCTGTGCCTTTGTATATTGTGTTCCCAGCAGCTGAGGAATAATATATATGAACTCCAGTGATTTGGCAAACTATACAGTTTCATTTACGGACCCTTCCAGGATTATGAGAAATCTGAGGAATGCATTTATTTACACAGCATCAACCCAACAAAGGAATGGAAATTTCCAGCAGTGGCTCTCTTATAATGTTCTTTGTTTAGGAAAAGCTACCCCAAGCCACTGTATCTTAGAGACAATGCGCCCTCATGCTTCGGCCAGCTCCAACTCCCACTGCCTTACAGAGAGGTCTCTCCCTGCTTTCTTCCCTCTCCTGGATGTGCTGTGGACCCCAGGAGGGCTCCCCAGCCAAGTGGGATCCACCCTATCTCAATCCAGCCTGTGGTTGCTAGGAAAGTGGGACCATGTCCAAGGAGTGCCTCTTGGAAGGGATGCACAGGAGCATCCCTCTGGCATGGGGCTGTATCAAATCCCATCAATCCACAGGGATTATATTGCACTCTACACGGCATTATATCTCGGGGCTTTATGTAGAGATGGGAGTGAGGGAGCAGCCCAGGCCCCCACTCCTCTTGCCCAGGACAGACTGCTGAGTTTTGAGGTGCCACCAACCAAGCTGGATCCCATCCCAAGGCGACAATAGCCACACAGGGTACCTCTGTGTGTGCTGGGCTGCAGCACTGTCAGCCCTCCCTCCAAGAGCTTAGGGCGTGTGCTGTCCTTTATGTTAATTAGGCAATGGGTATTCCTTTCACAGCAGAGTGGGGGATTCAGGAATTTGTGATATATTGACACCTTTAAGGAGCACCAGCCCTAAGAAGTCTAGGCTCAGGTGCATCTCTATGCAAAGATGAAGAGTGCTGGTGGGATTTACACATGGTTATGTTATCTTTTTAAGAAGTGGCCAAATGAAATTTTAATGTCAGAACTGAGATTGAGAGAGCTCATATTAGTACTCAAAATTTCTCTATACGCTCCTAGGATTTGAAAAATGCTTTATAAATGTGTTTTGTGTCATGGTTGAAGGCCTTTCTCTTAGAAAGATCCATCTGGGGCAAATTTTGAACCTCTACAAAAGAGCAGAAGGGGCTGTATTCGCTAATTGCTTGTGGTATACTGGTTCCTACATTGATGCAATCAGTCCTGAGGGAGTTATGCCAGGTGGGGAGAGAAGGAGACAGATTTTACTACACAGGGCTGCAAAAGCTTCTAAGCAGGGCAGAAACTCATACAAAAACATTTTCTTGCCAGCTTCCACCCTTTCCACTCACCAGCAGGCATTCAGTGGCTCTTAATCTGTTTTCCTCCACTCATTAAAGACCTGTGTCCAAAACGCAGAGGGAGAAGGACTCAGATGGCACATTGATATTTCCCGCGGGGAGAAGTTTCACCATGAGCCGGGAGCAGGATGGATCTGTGCGCCTCCACAGCCTTTCCACCTGGAGGTAGCCCCTGGAGGAGGCAGCTGCTCCTGTCCCAGGGGACACAGGCCCTGCAGAGGGTGGCACCTCTCTGGGCTCCTCCTCAGCTAGACACCATTCCTCCATCCTTGTCAGCTCAAGGAGGTAAATGCAGGGTGAGTTGCTTTTGGAAGGGCCGTGCTGTGTCGGCACATTCCCAGTGCAGGCAATGCTTTGCCATGAGCATGGAGTGGGAAGACACCCAGCACTGCAGACACCTGCCCACCATCGTTCCAAAACCTGCTCTGCACCAAGCAACCCACCAAGGCAACTACCCACCTCCAAAATCCCTGTTTAAAAAGCATTAACAAGCACTCATGAGCCTCATTTCAATTTTCAAAGCAGGATCTAACCAGAGAGGTAATGTTCTGACCAGATGGCTCTTTTTAAGCCTTACTGAGGGAATTCAGAAGCCTGTACAGCCAAAATATTGTTTCAGTTAATTTAAGTAGCAGCAGTCTTGCTGCCTTTTCACTCCTCTCTGTGCTAGCCAGCTTTTTCAGGAACCTGGAGTGGCTCTCTGCAAAATCTCTGTCAGCTGAAATAGAGAATCACAGTAAAAAATGGCTGTCCAATCCTATTCAGAAAATGAGTCTGAAATTAGAAAAAACACAGAATACAAAAATATGGGCAATTCCATGCTTGTTGGCAGAACAAGCCTCACTATTATTATTTTTCTCAACTCCATTGTATTTTACATCTACCTTTCCCTTCAGTATCAAATGCTGTCTGTGTGCCCTGTAGTCATTTACTTTCAGACTGAATTTTCTACTTTATATTTAACAAATTACTTCCATGACTATAAACCTCAAGTTAATTCCAAATTACTAAATGAAGGGCATCTGAGGGTCCTTAAGTCTTAATATCAGTTACTTTTCACTTTTCCATATAATAACCATGAATCTCACTAGGCAGAAAAAATGCGTGGTTGGATGGGCTGTTTGTCCAGGAAGCTGCTTTTGTGCTATAAAATAAAGATTTGCTTGGCAGCAGCAAGTGTGCTCTCTAGGATTCTTCCGTTGCCAATACAGTATAAGACAGAGAATGAAAACCAGTGGAGAATATTCCTGATTTCTAGAACTTCCCTCTGCTTCTTTAATTTTGCTCCTTCCTGCTCTAGAGGAGCAGGCAGGGAGGCAGCAACCACAATGAGAAGGTAACTAAAGAAAATGCAAATAAAGCAATAAAACCCCCTCATATCTGCCTTTCATTCCAAGGTCTTAAATAGTTTGCTCAGGCAGAGGGAGAGACTTTGGTGGCGTGAGGAGTTTCTGGAGCTGGACCAAGCAGCATCCCCAGGCCCACCCCAGCTGAAAGGGCTATCCCTGGTGGTTCAGGCAGCCTGGGGGACTGTAAGATGGAAAAACAGCTTGTCTGGCTCACACAGCAGGCCAAAACCCTTATACATGGGCTGGAAACAGTAATGCCAGGTGGAGAAGAAATGAAGGATCTTGTAGGTCCTTGTTCTTCATCTTTCCTGCCCCACTGTGGACTTGAAGGATCACAAAGTCCTTTCTACCTGTTGAGCTTTAGAAAGGGTTTTTTCTGTCAGAGTTCTTGCACTGCTGCTCAGGACTTATTTGAGGCAAAAATCAATCTCTATTTCATGTGGTTGTTGCTCTTTCTTTCTTGACCTTTTGTGTCCTTCCATCTGCTCCTAGAGGCAGAAGCCTATCTCAAACAAACAGGCCTGTTCTGGCTTTACAAACTGATTTATCCTCTGAACTCACTGACTACTTCTACTCCAGTGGAAGGTTACTCTGGCAAAAAGAAACAAAAGGTAGTGATATCTAATGTTTTCTACATTTCAGCAAAAAAGCTACAGAAACTTAATGGTGATGATACTTTGCAGAATTCCCTCCCCACGTACGCTTCAACAGATCAGAGACCCACTGAGCATCTCCTCTGACAAACCTTTTCAAGGATCATTTCATTTCCCCAAAGGTTTTTGTGTACAAATGTCTTTCTACCCATAATGTTGTTGCAGAAAAGGGATGAATGTGAAAGGGTCCAGAGAAAAGGCTATAGAAATATGTAGCCCAAAAAACTGTGTCCATACAGCTCACTGCCTGTGAAGTCTTCAGTTTGTCATATGTGACTACACTGGTTATTTGGGCATTTCTTACTTTCTGCAAAGACACTTAAGGAAAGCCAGAGTTATGTGTGAGCCTGCTCTGGAGGCAGGACAGGCCTGAGCAGAGAAGAGAGAGAGGCCACAGTCTGGAACACACTCTCAGTTGACCCAGATTTCTCTGAACACCTCCTAGCAGCTCACTAACCTTTGGAAGTTCATTATGAGAAGGTAGAATCATGACCCAGCTCTTTATGACAGCTCTTTGGCTACAACTTGCAGAAGAAAAAAATTAATTAAACCTGCATTCAGCACCATCACAGCTGTTAGCTCTTGACTTCCCCAAAAATATGGTCTCAACCTTCTGTTTCAAGAGCAATCATTCCTTTGTACTCAGGATAATCACTCCTCCCCCAGGCACAGACCCAACGCCATTTGCTGTGACCAGGCTCCTCTTCTCCTTTGTTCATTACCTGTAAGCAAATCCAAGCGTTCTTTTTAAGCCCCAAAGCAAAGACTTCCAAATTTCCTCTGCAGGGAGTCACTTAAATAACGTGTGTTTTCATTAATCCCAGGGGAATTATCTTCCTGAATGCCATGCTTTTGAGGGGGAGCCTTTGCCATCCACCTGCTCCCTTCCCTCCTCAGAAGACCAAATCTGCTCTGCTTGCAGAACACAAAACTCTTATTTCCATATAGTAGCTAATATTATATAGGATTAGAGGTAATGTTCTCTGACCCAAGCAGATTTTAGTGCATTTATTCCTCATATTTTTTGTGTCCCCAAAAAGTCGTAGCTGGACCTTTGGGTTTCAGAAGTGGGCAAGATAATGAATTACCATGGAAAGACCTAGTGTTTCCCAGCTAACTGTGGATCAAAGATTTCTTGTGTCTGTGGACTTGAGGCAGCTTGTCTATATGGGTTAGGAGGTACACAAAGTTTGCCCTGGCCAGCTGGCATCACCCCTTCTGCTCATTTCCATTTATCCTGGCATCTGCCCGTGAGTGCCGACACAGGTCACTGGGGTTGGAAGGGGACTTACATAATTACTTATTTACACAATGGCTGTATTCACACACAGCCTCTGGCCCGTGTTACCAGAGCAGTGTGGGAGCTCTGTTTGACTCACGACATCTCCTAATGATGAAGGGGGTGGAGGAGAGAAGGGCGGCTGGCTTGTTGGTCCCCTTATGCCCATTTCCCCCATGTCCTACATGCACATCCCCCTCCAAAGACAGCCCAGTAGGACAAGGAGATAACCAAACTGCCACACACTCTGCATGGATTTGGTCTGCAAAGGAAGGTATTGCAAAACCGTGGAGAAAAGTAATTGGAAAAAACCCCAAATCATTATCAGTGGAGCACTACTTCTAACTGTGTGACAGCAGAGTACTGTCTGAGGATCTCCCCTCACTTGTGAGACTGTCAATCAGTAGTCCTGTAAGTAGTGGAAGAGGGGGTTTTGGCAATTCCATAAGCAGTAGATAACCCCTATTTTAGACCCATACTTAATTCAAACTTCAGCATGATTTCTTATCCATATTGCAGTTTCCTGGAACATTATCTTGTCTTGCTTTTCCTTTCTTTCCACTGACCTAACTACCCAGAGTGTCTCTCATGCCATAGCCTCACCTACTCCCCAGGATCCCCTAGCACCTTCAAGCTCCCCATCTACGTAGCCTGACTAGGTTCCCAAAGTAAGCTGCTTTTGAAAAAGTCAGCTGTCTCTACACAGTGTCCTAGGACAGCCCATGTATGGACACACACTACAAATTAACCAAGCACTATTAGCTATATTCTTTCATCTGATGCAAGACTGTTGGGGTTTTCTTTCTGCTGTAGACAAGCCACTATCTTAATGTAAAATATATAAGTATCTTTGAGAAAATCCTGGCAGCTGTCACGTGGGAGTTAAAGTTGTTGGCCACATGTATGATGAGATCAAGGCATCAAATCAAAGGTTTATTAGCAAAGGCTGGACCATGATGGAGTGGACCGTAGCAGTGGTTCCAAAAGCAGAGCACAGAGTTCCTAAAACCAATGCTCGTGCTTGGAGTCCCATCTGCCAACAGACAGGGAGCCAGTAGACTTTTTTGAATTTACAGGAATTATTTGGTACTTCAAAATTTACATACTTTCCGTGTCTTAGGAAAACCAATGCATGTGATTAATAGATTGCAGTGGTCTAAGAACTGCAGGTGTTCAGTAACCCTCTTAGTGAACTCATTGCAGTCATCGGGATGGATGTGGTTAGAGGCACAGGTAACCACAGATGAGCAAATGCTGAGGAAAAAGCTGCAAGCATTCCACGGTGCAAGAGTACATCTAATTCTTCTGTACTGACAACCAAAGGGGACCAGCTCATCTGATCACTGTCCCACATGTCCCAGAACAATTATTGTTTGACGTTAATTAACTCAAGTACTTTAATACACAACTCAGAGGTAATTGTGTCATATTATATGAGGTGCCTTATATGTTCTGTATTGTGATAATTTTATCCTGTTTATTTATCTCCTTAATCCAGTGGTACATAAAGAAATAAAATATGGTGAGAGTTAAACCCCGTGTAACATTGTGTATCATATAAAAAGGTTTCAGTACAGATGAGGAAGTATAAAACTTTACATTTCCTGATCATATGGAAAAACATAAGGGTACCTCTCTTGCCATCCTGTCCATCCCCTGTGCAGTCAAAGTCAACACGATTCCGTTATACTCATGATAAATGCTATCGCCTGTATAATTTCTTCACCTCTCCTGGTTCCACCAGAAAATATTGATCCCCAAACAACACTGAAATCATGGACTTTGAGTCCTGTCCATTTAACTTCTAGAAAGGTAAAATGCTTCTTGCCACTAAAACCCAGTATTACTCTGGTTATGAAATGGTCTTACAGATTTACCAAGCTCTTACCTACTCCCAAAAGTTTCACAAAGTAATTGTTCCCAAATACAGGAGAGACACACACAAAAAGAGGAGGTCTTCATCTTCTAGGAAACACTGCATTAATATGTTCAGCATCTGCCATGGCAAATGACAGACCAACACTAAGACTCTTTTCATGACTCGATACATTTAATTTCTTATAGGTAAAGGAAGACTTTAAGAATGACATATAGATATAACAAGAGCCATGTTCAAGATCCATGGCAGCATGTGGCCAGGGTTGTATTCTAAGTTGTTTAGAAAGAGACCCCCTCAATTCAACAAGTTCAGCAATTACATGTTGAACTTTGCTAGGTCTGAGCTGTGCTGGGAGTGGCTGCATTTATCTAAAAGAAAGTTCATATGATACAAGCATATAATCTGCCAGACTGGTGTGTTACAAAGTTTGGTTCTGCATCTCTTCAGTCTCTCCACAACCACCTGGAAATTTGTTGCATTGGTTATTCTTATTTCACAACTGATTTGCCCTCCTTTATCACGAGCCTGTATCTTCATGTCCTGACCTGTGAAATGACTGTTCTCTGTCAGCTATGCCTTATGGCTTCTCTTGCCCGTAGGCTGGATCCTTGCGTCACTTGGAGCTGGCCATTCTCAATTCCCATTTTTCCAAGACTATCATTTGCCATTACCTTCTGAGGAAAAAAAAAAAAAAAGCACCCAACCTATCAGCTGTCTATAATTTTAATTCACTTGCAGCTGTTTTCTATATCTGCCAAATCTTCTTTTTTCCATCCTTGTAGCACTTTAGGATATACTGAAATTTGAAGTAGAGCTGTTAAGACCTTACTGAGCCTGGCCTGCATCTTGCATAAATTGCTGTTACTTTTTAAAAATGTTACAACTGTCCTAATAGAGCATGAAATATCATAGTGAATAATACTTGATGCCAGAACGAAAAACCTTGAGCCTTTCCTTGCATGTCAGTCAGTTGGAAAGGACTTTTAGATAGTCTGCATGATGACCCAAACAGGGAATGCTGCCCATTCACTTTCTTCCTTGATTCCTCCTTGGTAGTCTGCCCTGATAGAGCTCTAGAGCAATCAGGCTGAGGGAGCACAGACATTTTGTGTTTATACAAACCCTGCTGCTGTGTTGTGCTGCCTTCACAGCTGTACAGCGTGGACCAGCCAAAGTGCTTTTACAGCTCCCATGCACTGCAGAGTGGTGAGTGGTGAAGTCACCCCATTTCTCACAGGGTTTTGCCTTCAGCCCATTCTCTGTGTGGCTGCATGAAGGGTGGCACTGAACAGGCACAGCAGAATCTGTGCCACGTCTCTTTGAACAGGGGCAGAGTCTTTGGCCCACTAATCTGTCCATTCCTCAGTAGGGCTGGACTTCCAGACTGCTGTCTGGTGAGTGCCACAGTTGTCCTCCATTCTCCCATTTCCCATCCCAGCTGAGTTATTTGCATCCAGGTATTGTCACCCAGAGGCTGTGCCCATCATCTGTGGCTCTGCCTCCTGGCTGGTCCTCCTCCCCACTTTTCCATCAGCCTTTACCTGGAGGGCCTGTCTCTTCCCAAGGCAGGTCCAACACATTTGATTAGCCTGATGGCAGAGTCCCTTTACAGGTTTCTGCAAAGGCTGCCTCTGAATTATTTTTATGGTTGCATGGCAAGCAAGAACCACAGCCACCGAATACGATGGATGCAAATCCCAGCCTTGCATTACCCACCTGCCGTTGTTCCCGTTTGTGCTGCAAGCTTCCTTAAGAGCAGGCCCTTGGTCCCATAGTGGAACTACTGGAAATCTAAGTACAGGCTGGAAGTGTGAGATTGTTGAGAAAATTAGCCAAAGAGAAAATTTAGATCTATGACTAAATTAATCCCCAGATTAATGCTATCAAAGCAAATGGTGTTTATAGAACGTCTTGTTTTCTTTATATTCATGTGAGAGAAAATCAAAAGAATGCTAGAGGCAAATTTCATCTAGCAGTATTGGAAAAGAGAGCATGGGGACAAAGCTGTAATTACTGGTATTTCCTATCTGTTGAAACCTGTGGGTGGAAAGAGAGTCAGTGAATAGGGTATATTCAATGGCATTAAAATTGGTTTCTTTTTCTGGACTTTAGCTCAACACTGCAAATTAGCAGGGGGAAAATAAGCCTCAGAGTGAGCAGGCAGAGAAGCCAACTTCATGTTACCCTTTGCTGTTAGGGGGAAAAAAAGGCATTTTTTTCCTTCAAGCATTCAAATTCCTAGCAACCCGAACTACAGCTGCTCACTGACAAGCAGGGAACGTACGACATTTCTCACGTGGTTCAGTGTTTGTGTGTCCATATACACACAATTATCTTGCTTTCCTTTTAAACATACTACTTTAATGAAGAGAGGACAAGCATGCTGTTTAATTAGCTACTGCTTTATAAAAAAGACATTCTGACCCAGATTCATCATGGTACAGCTTAGGTACCTGCAGGAGCATCTGACTTTAGATCACTCTGTATCCAGTCAGTGGAAGGGTTGAGACCCTCCCAGCCATGATTTGGACCACTAGAGATCAGAACTGACATTGCTAGGCACCCATCTCTTTCTGCAAACCGTCGCAGGTACTTAGGATAACTGTTCCCAAGTCAGCCTTTCACAGAACTAGGAAAGATGATTTGAGACTTCAACATATTTCTACTTATGACTGCCATCCCACATGCAAGTTTCTTCTGTAAGCAATAGCTGTTACTGAATTAGCTTTACTCTTTATTTTGCTACTGAATGGGCATTACTGAATGCCTACAGCAAAAAAAGGACAAGTAAACTATGTTTTCCTTACAGTTAAAAAAAAAATGTATCTTGCTGTTTGAGATCACTGCATAGACCTGAATTATTCCAAATAAGTCCTATGTCATAAAATGTTTACTTAGGTCGCTTTTTTTTTTCACAACAGTTAATAAACTGAATAGTTTGAGACTGCATTTTCTTTAAAGTTTTAAAAGTATAACTGAAAATTACAGAGATGTAGCTATTATTAGAAGTGGTATATTATTAATAATAGTAATAAATAATAATAATAATAATATTTATGTTGGTATTGGGGTAAGGTAGGGTTGATTGTTTGCTCAGGAAACAAAAAAAATCATTTTGAAGCACCAGCCCTTGAGTATCTGTCAGTCCCATTCTCCAAACCTACCTGAAATATTGCAAATCATAGTAGGAAAATCTACTTTGAATAAAATAATGGGTTTTACTACTATGTTTTCCATGGGTTTAATACAGCCTGCTCTTACATGCAAGAATACTGATTTGTGTTAGATTACTGTTTAAGGTGGACTTTTGTCTTAACTATTCGAGAGCATGATTTAGTATTTAATTAATACTGCTTCAATTTAGCTAGATATGCCTGTGGAGCAACTAATTTCCTAAATATTTTTGTAAATGGGTTATATTTTCGCTTTACTTTCTGGAGTCCTCTATTTAATAATTATCAAGCCTCAAATGAAAACCAAAAAAGGGATGGTTCTCCTCTGCACTTCTCTCATTGCTCATGCTCATGGACCATACCTTGCTCTTGGTTAGCCTTGCTCACTGTCAGACCCAAGGCCAGCCTGTGATCCCGTATCGATTGCAGCAGGACATTAAAGGGTGTGCAGTGCTTCACTGAGCCGCCCTATGCAGTGCTGGGGCCAGGCCCTCAGTTCTGAATTCTTCAGGGAAGGGATTGTACCTTTGTATTTGGATTTTTGGGTTTATTGTTTGGGGGTTTTTTTTAATGTGTCAAACTACTGTTGGAATTGCAAATAAGATAATTTTATTATTGAAGTTCAGTCTATTGAACTTCAGTGTGTCTTAATACAGTGTTTTATCTTCCAAATCCTACCTCAGAGACACGTGGGGATTTAAGCATCTAAGGGAACAAGTCAGGTTTGGCACTATTTAAAGCATGTTTAAAGCACTATTTTAAGCACTATTTAAATACATATTTAATGTCTTCTGTTTAAGATTTAACTATGCTTCATTGTTAATTGTTTTAAACTTGTCACTATGGTACCAACAAAAAATCCTCAGGTATACAAAGTGAATTTTGAAACCTATCCTGACTCTCAGATCGCCACCACTGAGGCACAGAGTGGTTCTGCATCCATTTGGGGAAATTCCCTATATGTGGTGCTCAGGTGGGCTTTACCTTGGCTCCAGAGGAGATTTGGGCAATATCACTGTGCCACCCACTTGGTTATTTCAGCTTTCATCCGGGCCCCTGGCTCTCGGCACAGGCCCAGCCTATCTTTAGCACGGGAGACATAATGGAGAGATGCAGCAGCGGCACAACCTCAGCAAACACCCTAGTCAAGAAAACTTCCCTCCACCCCCACAAACACCCACTGCTGTTTACTGACAGAGACAACTTCTGGCTTTGCCCTCTGTCTACAGGCAGCTTGCCACTGGCCCTGTGGCACAGCCCTGGATGGATGCTGGATGGTGATGCTGGAGGTGGGGAACAGAGCTGCCCCCAAGAGTGGTGTCTACCAGCCCCTCTCCCCAGCTGGCACACACGGCCTCACTGCTCTTGGCCCTCAGTGTCTGCCAGCTAGGGAGGCTGAAACAGGCCAGCTGTACCCTGGGATTCTCTTTTCTCTCTCTTTTTGCCTCCTCTTTGGAGAGCTTGTTGCCCTTCACATTCCTGTGAATGCACTTGCCCCATCTCAATTAGTTTGTCTCCTAAAACTTCTTCAGGATTCCTATGGGAGATGATGCTTCTTGGCAAACAGATGTGTTTGTAAAGAACAAGATATGCCAACTACAATTTCCAAAGGTGTCTCAGGAAGTTCATCTTCTCTCTTTTCCAGGGAGCGTTTACTTTCCGCGGGAGCATGATCGACATGCCATTACTGAAGCAGGCACAGAACATTGTTACACTTGCCACAGCCATCAAGAAAAAATGAGCTGGTAAATGAAGCTCTCGCCATGGGGCCCCAGTAGCTGTTTTAAAAGATGACTATAATACTTGGGGGTGGGGGGAGGGGGGAATGTGGAAAATTAAAGACGTCAGGCTTAAACAGAAATTCATTTCCATTTTGCAGATCTGTCATAGTTTGCTTGCCGGAATTGCTAATTACTAAAACTATTCTCAGCTCAAACCACTGCTCACCCCTGCATGGCCCATGTTCTACTCATAGCCTGCAATGAAGTTACATCACCAAATCTATGACATCACAGTAATTACTACAAATGTGGGATTATGACTTCACTGAAGGAGAAAGGCAAAACATAAGCCCTGAGCTCTGTTAAAAGAGCAGATGGAAATTAATTCAATTGTTTCTATTTCTTTCTGTGCTTCTTCCCACTCCAATGCAGAGCTCCTGGCAGAAAGGAGAAAGCCTTGAATAATTACGCACCAGTTGAAATAATTGCGATGAAAACCTTTACCCTGTGTGAGCTTTGCTTTTTCCCCACACCGCCCTTCTGTAGATGTGCAACAGCCATTAAAAATAATGCTCCAACAATGCAGGACTCTTGACTTTCTTCTCTTTTTTTTTAAGCAGTCGCTATTCAGAGAGTTTCCTCCTGGAAGCGTCCAGCCCGGGAAGGGTTGGACGGCAATAAACTTGTAGTTTTTGGAGACACAATGCAGCAGAACTTGTGCATATGGTCTCGAGTCAGATTTACATCACATTAGGGATACGGCTACAGATCATGTGGGCTGTGTGGTTAACGGGCTTAGTAAAGCTGTTTTGAAGAGGTTAACCCAGCTTGTAGTAAGGGTAAATAAACATAACAACCAGGCATTGTCCTCTATTCAGCATGTACTCTTATATGGAGGGCTAAAGGGTATTGAAGCTGCAGAGGATCAACTTGTGGTTGCCAGAGGACTCCAATGAAGTTTGAAACACCAACAATCAGAGATTTTGTTTCTGTTCCTCATTAAATCATGAGCTTTTGTGCTCAGACTATGAACGACTGTTCTTTAAGAAATTAACAGAATGGGAAGTTTTAAACTATGCACCAACCTTTTCATGACCTACACAGCAGCAATGCTGCTGCACTTAGACAAACACCGCGGGGAAGGCTGTTCTGTTTATTTAAAATTGTAAATAGAAAACAGTTGTTTTTTAGTTTCATTTCTCACCGCCTCCGTGGACGTTTCACGTATGGAGCCACAATGCCTTATTCCTCCCGTTTCCTCGCTTAGTGTGCTTCCCCTCGGTCTCCGAGCAGCGATTTCACTGATTTTGGGTTATTTGTGGTTTAATTAAGGGGAGAGGAGAAGGGGGGAGGAAGAACCCCACCATCCGGGCCGCGTGGAAGCAGCGAGGAAAAGGAGCGCGGGGGCGGCGGGAGCGCCTCTCCGCGGCTCCCCCGGGAACGGCGGGGACACGGCGGGGCCCGCCCCAGGCGGCGGCGAAGGAGCGGGGCGGGGGCGGCCCCCCGGGGACAGCGCCCCAGCGAGCGGGACAGCCGCCCACCTCCGTCCTTCTCCGCCGGGGCGGCCCCGAGGGCGCGGGGCGGGCGGGGGCCGGCGGCGGAGCCCCCCGCAGCCCCTCGGCCGAGTTTGGGGATGGGCAGCGAGGGCCGACCCCCGCTCTCCCCCTCCGCCACCCGGGTCCGTCCGAGGCGCTGCGCCGGGGGATCCCTTACAGCGCGGGGACCTCCGGGCTAATCTGATTAATTAAAGACTACTTGCTTATATTGCAGCTCCCCCTCATCCCCGCGCGTTTCAGGACACCCTCCGTTATTAATTCCAGGCTGACTAAATTATGGGCAGCGCTATTAAAACATTATCAGAACTAATGAGAAACAATTACTTAGGAGATGAGCTGGGACGAGCCGTAGCCGGGCACGCGTGTCGCTCTCCCCGCAGATTGCGTTAATAAATCATCAGGTGCACGGCAAGGCGGCGGCGAGGCCTGGCGCGGGGCACGGAGAATAAGATAGATGAGATAAGGGTTGTTTGGGGTTGGTTTTTTTTTTTTGTTGTGGGTTTGGGGTTCTTTTCTTTTTTTTTTTTTTTTTTTTGGGGGGGGGGGGGGTGTGCATAATTTTTGCATTAATCTCAACAGGACTCGTGTGGTGTAGATGGTTTTATTCCCTTAATACCGCGCAGGAAGAGGGAGCGGGGGGAGGGAGGAGTAGGATGAGGACGATTTCAAAAACTAATGTCTTCCTTGTTTTCCTGAAGTCTTAATGGCCAGGCGTGACAAGCCCGCGGGAGCTGCGCGGCCGCGGGGGGCGGCGGGGGCGCCCCCGGACCCGCACCCACAGCTCGCCCGCGCTCGGCGCCTCCTCTCCCTCGGCAAACTGAAGGGATAGTAATACACTTTCCTGAGGAGTTTACGCGCCCCTCCCTCCCCCGCGGCTGACTGCTTAAGGAACTTCGTGACCCGTACGCGGAGAAACCGAATATGCAAATAAAATGCCGGATATATTCAGATTTTTCCTTAAATTTCCCTGACACCCACCTCTCCAGCGGAAAATCCTACTTCCTTTTAACAGCATTAACGATTTTTGCCTTATCAAAAATAAAATCCGATTTATTTGGCTTTTCCGTTTACTTTCCGAAGCTTTCCGTGATTTTCCGGCTTTATTCTTCTCCTCTTTCTTTCTTTTTCTTTCTCTCTTTTTCTTTCCCGCCTGGTGCTAGGCAAGCAATTGATGAAACAAAACAGATTATAAGATTAGCAGCAGGATTTTGTGCATATTAATGATAGGGAAGGGCACCGAATGGGTTTGTAATTGCAGATCTTGCGCTTGGGATTGGGAACTGTAGCCCTGCTACAGCAAAGACCCCCCTGTGAGGTTTTCACATTGGAACTTAGGGGAAAAGTGAAAAAGTAATTACCAGAGCACAACACTGAAATGTTAAAGCACTTATTCTTTCTTTCAGCGTTCTGTTTTAAAGGGGGAAAACGGGCAAAATGGAAAATAAATTACTTTCAAATAAGTAGGTTAGCACCTGAATGCTGGTGCGCATTTTCCCGGCTTTTTTTTTTTTTTTTCCCTGCCCTTTTTTTTTTTTTTTTCCCGTTCAAATTCTAGCAATTATTTAGCCGGGCATTGCCGACCATCCAAGCAGCAGAAAAGGGGGAAGGGAGGGTAGGGAGACCTCGGGAACACAGGGGTACTGCGCCTGTGAGGTTTGAAGCAAATATCGCCAGCAAAGCTGCTCAAAGCTGCGGTTGGAAATTTAGTGGGATTTTTCTGGGAGGTTTTGTTTGTTTGGTTGGTTTTGGTTTTATTTTTTGTCTTGAAATCGGAACTTAAAAGGAAAAAAGATTGTTTTGGTTTTCTCTTCGACATGAACATCAAACGGTATTTTAGCAAGGGATGCATTTCACAACCACAAATCCCTTACAGGAACGGCGTATTCCTCGCAATATCGAGAAGTAACCTGACACTGAATTTTAACTCTTATTAAGGGTTTCTCCTTGTTTCTTGAGCTGCTTCAGCCCCCTCTGAGCTTACTCTTCCTAAACTCCGGATTTTTGCGTTTCAAACCCAGTGCTCCTTTACTGACTTTTCTAATCCTTCTCTCCCGTGATTAACAGCCAGAGATGGTTTAGCTTTAATGGCACCTTCTCGCGCGTATTGTTTTAATTCTGTTTTCAACGGAAAATCAATGTATCTGGTGGAAATTAGGCTTTGAAAACTTTTTTTTTACGAGCCAATAAAACGGAGTATCTGCTCCTCGGGCAGTAATTTCTGATTTTGAATTGGGGGGGGGGGGGGGGGGGGGGGAGGGGGAAACAACTTTGACTACGTTTCATCCATCCCATCCCTCCAACCCACTTCTCCCACTTGCACCTCCCTCAGGTTCAGAGCATGGCAAAGCCCCGAGGCAAGGCTAGTTTATAACAACTGTTATAAAGATTAAAAAGTGGGAAGAAGGGAATAAAAGGTCGTGCGGGTCCATTATCTTCTATGCATAAAGTCCATTATCTTGTATTTTTCCCCATTGCCGCGGCTGGGGAGCGGCGCACTCCGCGGAGGGGAGCGAGCCCCCGGGAGCAGCGCCCGGCGGGGCGGGGGGAGCGCTGCGGTGGCTTTGAGGTGCTGGCACTGGCACGAGGTGCCAGCAGACGGGAGGGGTGTCCTCCCCACCCGGAGCTGAGAAGCTGGCAGCGGTGCCCGGGCGGCAGCAGGAAACTCCCGGAGCATTCCGCACTGCCGCGGGACCACCGGGCTGCAGCCCCGAGACCGAGCGTGGGATGGATGGATGGGTGGATGGATGGATGGATGGATGGATGGATGGATGGATGGATGGATGGATGGAGGGCAGCCCCTGGCACCGCAGGAATTGGGACAGCCCCATGACTTCCTGGGCTGCTGCCAGTAGCCCTGGACACGGAGGAGAAAGGGAAGGGGGGAAAGGAAAGGGGAAGGAAGGTAGAAGGAGGAAGAGGTGATTTAATCACATTCATTACTCTGCCACAAAAATGATCTCCTCCAGCCACCCTCAGGGACAGAGTGTCCGTTCAGTCGGGACCAGGATGCCCATGGAAAGGCCACCTGCAGAGTGGTACACACACACACACACACACACACACACACACACACACACTCACTCCAGCCTGGCACCAACGGTGCCTGCAAGGGACAGCACAGAAATTAGGGCTCTCCATTTCCACCACACCTTCCCTCCCCATCACCTTCCCCTCTTGGTCTTGTCCTTGTGGTGCTCCTTAAACCTTCCTTTGCCCCCCAGCACTGGGTGTCCCTCAGTGGGAACAGAATGGGGGCTTTCCTCCTCACACTGGGGTGCAGGGAATGGGATGCACAGTGGAAATGTCCTGCATGTGCCCACACTGCAAGCAGGGGAGACATCAGGTAGCTTCACTGTGTTTAGGGTTATTGCTTCCCCAATTAATTCTGAAGCTCCCAATATGTGATATCAAAGCCAGAACCATAAGGTGATGCTCAGAATGATGTCTTCAGAAGTGCAAGAAGCCCAGTTTCTAAAGCTGTTGTACGTGCCCACTGCCTGCTGGCATCATTTAAAACTGATCATCCTGATGAAAATGAGCAGTGATAAACGCCTATGCTACCTTCTTGGGCCTCTGTAATTCAAAGTGTGACTCTACGTAGCTTTGGATCTTATGTTTAATTTTTTATTCCTACTTCTTCTAGTGCTGCTAATGTTATTAAAACTGTGCCATCAAGCACAAACACCAGTTAAGAATTTTCTGAACTGAAACTTGCTGAAGACTTGTCTCTGTGTGACACATGCCTGCAATAACCTAGAATTTACAGCAGATGTTCATACTGCTGGGAAGACCAAGTCTAGGCTTCCAGATATCTGACTTCCTTCCTGGCCTGCTTTTTGCAGTAGTGCCTAATATATTAAGTAGTGTCTGTGCTTGTCTGTTACGCTATGGGATGCCACTGAAGAAGCTTCATGTTAACTCTCCATGTCCTGCTCTGTGTGAAAATGCAGCTCAGATACAGTCAGTAGAGCATGTATCTCTGCAAATTCGACCATCACTGACAGCCCTGCCTTCAGGTTTGTCACCAAGAGGCATCGGCTTGTACAGTACAGAATTAAATACTTACAAAATGAGAGAGAAACCAGTGGCAGTGGACGTGAAAGAGCTGTCTGGTTACATTATTGGTATTACTGAGTGAGAGCACAGGCCAGGAGAAAAAAATCACTTCCACCCTCTTCAATCATCACCACTTGAGTCACCAGTGAAGAGTTTGTGTTTACTGTAAACTACTGGCAGAAGGTCCCCCAGGTCTGTGGTACTTGGTGGGAGTGCAGGGAAGTGCCATGGTCTCTGCCCATGAGATGCCTCAAAAGGAGCTTGCTCTGCAGAGGCTGCCCATCCCTGCCTGCCCTGTGTGACACTTCTGGGGCCCTTGTGAAAGCTACCTGCTCATTTGAAAGCACTTTCAACTCCACATCACGAACCATGACTCTGCTCAGAGACCACTTAAAATATGTAGTTGGGACAGACATCAGTCGCTTTCTTTAAAATCAGTTTTGAAAAAAAACAGTTCCTCCTGAGAGAAAAGGCCAGTCCTGTGCTAATGGCAAACCCTCTATTGGTACAGTTCTAAGGTTTTGCAAAGAGTTGCAAAATCTAGAGGCAAGCTGGGTTAACTTACTTCACCATATGGACTAGTTGGTGTCTAACATTTTGTTGAGTATTAAGAATATGCCATAATTTACAGAAAAAGGCACGCAGTAAGTTCAGCCATAAAAGGTAACTCTGTCTCTACATTGTGGCTATATTGGGCAATTCTTCCTTTAATGTTTAACAAGCATTTTTTAAAGTGAGTATGTGCAGGTGATGTGTACAGAACGCATTTACTGACACAGCCTAAAGAAATAAATACATCTTTGTGCCTAGGTTTTCCTAAAGCATGCATGTTCCTGAGAACAGGCAGAGAAAATTAGAAGGCTGTCCCATTTCACATGGAGGGAAGATGCAAAGACCTGTGCTTGGTTCCTGGCCTTGCTCCCCCATCACTGACATCAGTTTGTGTCAAGTTTACCAAAAAACCCTGCTGCTGTAACACTCCATTTGAGAGGCAGGGGGGAAAGGATAATAAACTTTTTTTTAATTGCTTCCCTGGCTATAAATTAGCATGCATTGGGCTAATTTTTTTTCCATGAACAAAAGCACAATTGACAGCAAGGCTTAGGCAAAAGTAGGAAGAGAGTTCTGAGCCTCAAGGCTCCCCTGCGTATTGAACCTGAGCAGGGGGAGGTCTTGTCTCTGCCCAGAAGTTGAAGGGCACCGAGAACTACAACAAAACAATAGGGATTTTTATGTTTCACCGACTGTTTTTGCAGCTGCATCTTCCCCCCTCCTCCTCTCCCCCCATTATTTCATGTGAGAACCAAGTATGAAAATAGAAGCCACGGCCTTCCCCCCAGATACAGTCAATGTGCATAAAACCAGGGCAGATATCAGCAGAGAGCTAAGGTTAGTTATAACTCAGTTTTATGGGCAAAAGCAGAATTTTTTTTTTGCTTCTATGTCATATTTTATGTCTGTTACCACAGAAGTAAACACAGGGCTGAAGCCCAACTTTATTGTGAGTTCAATGTGCTCCTCTTTACATCACTGAGGTTCCTGATGGCATTTGAAGACAAGCTGGCAGAACTCATTGAGTTCTGCCTTTACAGGTCCCCTTCCATGTTTGCCTCCCATTCAGTCCTAGAATATTTGACAAACCATCTTTTCCCATGGCAAAAGCTCATCTGGGGTGATTTTTTGTCTGGAGCTGTCTATGGAAGCCCTTATGCTACTTCTCCTCTGGTGCATGCAGTTAGCAGCCTGAACAAAGAACCAACTCAAAGTAAAAGTAGATGAGCATGTAAAACAACTTGCAAAGCAAATGTTAACAGAGATATGGCCAAAGAGGTGGGGGAATTACTGGCAGAGAGTGGGTGAGAAATGGCTGAGGAATAGGGCTGGAGAGCACAGATGCACGTGTATTCCGTCACACCCTGCAGTGGAGTCATCCCTTGTTCTCGGCATCCATGAGCATCTTCACTATTTGTAAAGCAAGAAAGAATCTAATTGAAGGCCAGTTGTACAATGAGATGAGCTGCTAAAGAAAAGGGCTGAAGTTTCTCTAGAAAAAGCAGGTAAGATAAGCTTTTCTTTTCCACAGAGCCTTCATGAGGGGATAGACGAGGTGTCTACCTGAGGTCTTTCCTAGGATTTTTTTATACTATAGCAAATTTTTGATGCTATGAAATGTAGAGATGGAACAAAACCAAGCGGATTAAGAGGAATCTTAAAAAATGAACAAGAGAAGAACAGGAAATTTACTTTCTTACCCCTATATTTTTTCAAGCTGTTCTTGCATCTTAGTTTGCTGCCTAGATAGCTACACTAATGAACAGCTTCCCTCTTTGAAAAGGGAGTAAATTCTTTTTCTTTTTCTTTTTCTTTCTTTTTCTCTTTCTTTTTCTTTCTTTCTTTCTTTCTTTCTTTCTTTCTTTCTTTCTTTCTTTCTTTCTTTCTTTCTTTCTTTCTTTCTTTCTTTCTTTCTTTCTTTCTTTCTTTCTTTCTTTCTTTCTTTCTTTCTTTCTTTCTTTCTTTCTTTCCTACAATGCTACTACTTAGAGTGAGAAAGAAGTCTCTGTGTTTTTGCATAGGCCCTCCCTGATTTATTCTACGTTCTTCTTAGCTCAGTGTACCTTTGCCTCAGGGCAAAGTGGTGGTGGACTGCAAAACCCAGATTATGTTCTTCTGAAGGGGCAGGTACCCTGCCTCATCCACTATGCATTCACTTGCAGAGATGATTTGTCTCCTGAGGCACCTTCCCATTTCATTTATAAGGAGTCATGTGTAAAGGCCCCTCTCCCATGAGTGTGCCAAGCCTCCCCCATCCAGAAATCTGAGTAGATGCTGAAGGTGTGACCAGGCAGTTGTGACTTCTAGGGTGGGTTTTCTGTCAGATACTGACTTCATTTCATGTATCAGTGACACAGCAGTGACTCCAGAGCACCAATTCTTTCAAGTTAAAGCACACTCCTACTGCTGGTCAGGTTCTGACAATGTTTATGTTCTTTAAAAAGTGAGAGTTTTTAGTTTGCGTCTTATTTTAAAACAAATTTACCCCAGAGACAAATCATTATTTTCTTATTGTATTATAGAATGGAACATTTGCAAAAGGCATTACAACCCTCATATTTGAATCAATTTCAGACTAACGTCCTGTTATCCAAAGCTGCCAGTTATTTTTTTGGCATTATTTTGGGTGATTTTAAAATTGGTGTGTTCTTCACTGTTACCATTAGAATTATATCAAGCATATTGTTTACAGAGCTGTGAAACACTTTAAAAGCAGCAATTGTCCAAATTGAAATTTATTTCATCCGAAACAACGTCCTGGACATCCAGGTGGCAGTAAACATTTTTCAACTGCATACAAACTGTGAATTGTATTTGAAATTAAATCGCCACATTAAAATCTGCATTGCTGAACCTCCCGCTGGCAGCCACTGTTCTTCTGTAAAGTGACATCTTCCCTGGCTCTGGTGGGGCGGGAGTTCTCGCACAGATGTTGCTGAGTGGTTGCTTATCACTCTTCCCGTACTGGGACTCTACAGCCACATATGCCGAAAAGGTACAAAGGATGCAAGGTGTGTGAGGGATACAGGAGGGGGCCACCTCAGATTTAGTAACTATAGATGTTTTTGTCCTAACACACAAGGGTGGAAACCGCTTTGTAAACCCCTATTAAAGCAGCATATTGCTGATGTCACAAATTATGTCATTTTTCAGCAAGCTGTTAGGTAGCAGCAGGATACTTAGAGGTCCCAATCTGAGTGCACAGCTTGAAGCCTCATCATCCATTGAAGTCAAGGAAATACTCTAGTCCCCTGGCCCTCTGTTTACAAATAATATATCAAGAATCAGGATGCCCACAAATGAACTTTCAGGCACTGAGCTAAAGGAAATACGTTTGTGAGTGTATATTTCTAGACATATATACATACATAGTGTATATTAATCTGCTTGTGTATGTGTGCATTTGTGAGTAATGCAACTGAAGTCTGCGGTCTGACATTAGATTTTCTTTAAACCATCGTTTTACTTTATTCCTTGATATATAGAGTGGATTCTTCATGACCAAATTTGCACACAGCATCCCCACCAAAGTCAGAGATAGTCACATCAAAAAGGGGTATACCAAGTACTCCCATTTTTTCTCCTCTTTAAAACAGTGAAGGTGTAAAAGACCTCTGATTTAACAAAGCATACATAGGAAGAGATTTATCTATAATGGAGTTGTGCAAAATAAAATAACAGAAATGTTATCTTACTTACTCATTAGTACAGCAGAACAGCTTGTTGGAGGCTTTCCTCATCTCCTGGATAAACCATATTTACTCAAATACATGCTTTCCCCCCGGCTAGAGTGGAATACATCTTTATGTTTTTCCAACAATTCACATGTGCTTGGGAGACAGCAGCCTACATTAGAAGATGTAAAACACATACTATGTGGCCTGAGGTTGGGAAACAGATGAAGAGAAGGAATTAAATTCAAAGCTAGCTGTGCCAAATTCGTCAATGGGTGCTTTAAACCCCCCCTCCCCATGTATTAGTGGGAGCCAAAGATGCAGTGTCTAGGCACAGCTTTGAATTGCCTGATTTTTGCCAGCGTGTTAACATCACTCCCCTGGCAGGATGAGGGTCCTGGCAGGGAGATGGATTAGATGGCCAAACATGGCATTTTAATCCCCACACCCTCTCCCTACACCGATTCCAGTATTTTGCTGCTTATTTACTGACGTAGTTGGCGGTAACTTCCTCTACTGGAAATATTACAGGCTTGGATTAGCTTCTCCTCTACAGCGTATCCCTGATTTAATTACCACTGCAGCTATCCCCCGCTATCGGCATCATAAATACTGTTGCTTACAGAAACATGATTACAGGATTAGAGTTATTGGGCCCCCGCCCAGACGAATGCAGTGACACAGCATAGCACTGGCACCTCTGAAAGCTACACTGACCTCAGGCATCTCTACATCAAAGGCCACGGCCACAATCTGAGCTTCATTAACTTTCAAGGCTGGAGTTACAGGAGCACTACTTCCTCAGCCACTAATGGGAAACATTCTCCTCCATTTGCTGTTGAGGTGTTAAAAGTTCCTCTTAACATCAGTTACCGAGCTACAGCTTCACCGGTATCCCAGTAAAATAAAAATGAGTTGTGGAGTGGGAGCTGAGTTCAAATTGAAGAGCTATGTTGGACATCCCTTACTCAAGCAAAGGGCAGTCACCAGTGCAGAGATGCTTCGTGAGGAAGGACTACAGGGGGAGATGCACCCCAAATCCCAGACTGAGAGCCACAGGGAAATTCCCACAGCTCCTGAAGGGTTTCATATGGTTGTAAACCAACTGTTTAATGATGGAGGTATGTGAAGGATGCTCTGGTTTTCATTTGTAGGATGTAATGCGGGTGATTAGCTGCAGCTCAGAGCATCATCGGGTCCACATCCACTACGAGAAGTCTGTGATCTGTGGTGGTAACTCCTCCAGCCCCCCTGGGCTGATCTGAACCTGCAAAGTGCAAACCTAGGAGGTAATATTTAATTCCAGAGAAAAAAGCTACTCAGAGAGAGAACCACAAGGTGATAAAGCACTAAGTTGGAACAAACTGAATTTTTTTCTCCTAGCATGCATTTCCTATGTGGAAATTTCTCTGAAATTTCAGTATACATCAATTCCTCTTTACACAGCTGGAACATTAGTGTTTCCTTTGTCTTGTCTATTTAGATGATGCATTCTGGCATACAGGTCACCTCTTACTGTGTTTACACAGCTCTAGCAAAGTAATTTGGGACTTGCAGTCTTTGCCCTAATTGAAGAAACCAGGTAAGTGTCTAGATTATGTGAAAGAAACCCCAAGGTTTCATGACTCTCTATCCAGAAGGGGGTGAAATATTTGTTCCATGAAAATATTTGAGAATGGTGAGACATAGTCCACCACAGTGGGCACAGAAAAGAAGGAACTGGCTCTGAATGAGAATTAAGAGGCTGAAATACATAATTTGCATTAAAAGACCTCAATAAGAATAATTTTAAAAAATTAAAAAAAAAAAAGAAAAAGAGGAAAGAAGAATAAAGCCAGAGGATTTACACTGAAGGGCTTGCTTTTCTTTCTTCAGTCCAGCTAGCCTTCTCTGGTGCTTTGCCTATGGGATTATAATTTCTACTTTTTGAGCTGGTGCTGAATAAAGTGGCTTGCCCATGAGCCTCCCAGCTGGGCCATGTGGATAAGGTGGGCTGGTCAGGTGCTGCCAGGGATAAGGCTATGGAATTACAGGCTGGTCTCTGGAGCTAAGCTGCTCCTTCTCTTCAGGAGGTAGGAGACTTCCCCAGGTCTGAGGAGCTCCTTGTGGCTGGAAGATTTCGTGAAAGATATCAGCAGGCTCACATGCCGCCTTCAGAGTTTTCTCCAGCTTGTATGTTTGATAAAGCTTAGAAGCTTTCTTCAGCTGGCAAATTTAACCTAATCTCTTGGGTTTGTTCTGCCCTAAGCATTCTGTTCATGTTATCAGAGCTCATTTCAGTTTCCCAAGCTTAGGGCTGGGTTAGGAACTGAGGCATGTTTAGAAACCAGAGTAAGAAGGATACTGCTGATTTTCAGCTAAGCACATTTTCACCACAGAGATTTACAAAAAGGCATTTATTTCCTAGGAAGTTGTCACTGGATTTCTTCTTAAATTAAATCACTATCATTCAAAGAAATAGGAAATTCCTCATTACGTGTACATTTTTCCTGAATTACTGATTCTTTCCAGGCTTTCCCTTTGCAGGGCAGTGACCCCCAGTTCAAACACTGCAACAGCTCTCTGACCAGTGATGGCTTAAGTATTGCAGCAGCAGCCACTGCTGTTACAGCAGAAATCCAAGCCCTTTGCTTTACAAACCTGGCAAGTATGTGATGTTAATTAGAAGCACTCACTCCCTTTGCTGAGTAAGATCAGAGGTGGTGTGGAGGCATAGGTTGACCCCGGGAGAGTAAAGAGGGCTCTTCTCCCTATCAGCACCAGGACCTGCAGCCCTTACTATCATTTCACATGACACACATACAGCTCTACAGTCATTTTCATTGCTTCAATTACTTTGATTCATCATTTTTATAATTTTCATCACTTCCATTATTTTCTCACTTTGGGACAAGACAGTGTGTGGAGTGTGGTACAGTTAAATGAACACAAAAAGGCTTAACAGCGGTAATAGGGTCCAGGTGAGAGAGTGGCTCTTTAGAGCTGGTACATTCTTTAGAGGTGCTGTATACCAGTTTTTGGTGTGTCACTAATCATTATTGCTGTAATGATTTTAGGGTGCTCAAGGATCTGTGGAAGGGTCTAATCCAAAGTCTAGAAATGTGGACAAGAATTTTGTATTGAAAAGAGCAAAAAAACCTCAGTTTTAAAGATCCAGAAAAGAAATATTTCTAAGATTGTCTTTATATAAGAAAATAAAATGGGGGAAGAAAACAGTTTCTCTCTTCCTCTGCCTTGCCAGCATGTTTTGATGAAAAACAGGGAGGTGATTTCAAGAACACTTGCTCCAGCCTCCTGTTCATAAGTAGCAGGAAGGCCTGTCAAACCTGTCAAACTCCTTGAGCTCCTGGGGTTTACAGACTTCTCTAAGCTACCCCAAGCTAAACCACAATCCCATAAAGAAGCCTTTTCAGTAAAACCTTCTGCCATTTGCCTGAAGCCAACATATCACTCATTTAAAAAAAAAATTCTCATTTGGAAGCATCCCTTCCCCCTGTGCTTGGTCTCTCCTGGTGAAGCCCCGAGCAATGGCCTTGCACCATCAGTTTTTAGCAGAAACCTGCCACCACAGGGTATGTCAGAGCCCACAATCTGCAGTCCATACAGAGACTAAAGCCTTGCTGGTCCAAGAAGAGTCTGGTTTGGGTAAGGACTGCAGACATGACCTGGCTTCAATCAGAGCTCAAGGTCAGTGTCAGATGGCTTGCACTCATTTCTGTGCCTTGCCTCTTGGTGGACTTCTCTGAGCTCCTTGACTCCAGCTAGCTGCCAATGTGCACGGCCTACACTCTTTGCTAGAGATCTAGAAGAGACCTCCAGGCAGTCTGGCCTTTGCCCTTTCTTTCACTCCCTATATTTCCTCCTCCTTTCCCTGAAATTTGTTGTGAAAACAAAAGCTCTCAGATAATCCCCACCAGTACCACCTTTCGTCTTCATGCTACACCCAAAGGCTGCGACCCAAACTCCGCTCTGTACCTGCCCTGCGCGCATATGGAAACCTTCAGTGCCACAGATCCAAGACCCCAGCTGGCCATGGAACAAATCTCTGCAATTCTCAGCACAACTGCTCTGTTATGGTGTCTAATCCAGTGATAGAAATAAATAGTAGCCCCAAAAGAAGAGGGCAGACGTGAAGCAACAGTAATTTTGGAGGCACTTCTGGATTTATTTGAATGAAATTGCAGGGGCACATTCTGCCCTGAGTGACCATAGGTTTGTCAGCCATCTTCCAAAATCATTTTGCACTTATCCCAACTGGTGTATGTCTTCGGCAATTATCTGACTAGCTATATATCAAATTGTATTCTTTGATTTATAGGTGGCAGATCAGAGGACAGGACACCATATTTTTTTCACGTTCTTGCTGAGAGTAACAGAATCACACTCAAAGTCCATCATGGCAGAACCATAGCAACACCATAATGAATAAAACAGTGATTCCTCAATGGGAGCAAAATGTGGCAACTTCAAGCTGCAATTTATTCACAATATGGGAGACACGGTCTGGCAAGAGTTAGACAGTCATCAGTACATGTATCATAAGGGCAGAGGTAGAGCAGAAGTAAATCTGTTGACAACAGGGTAAACAATGATACCATAAAAACTAAAACAAAACTTGAAACATACCCCAAAATACAGGTTTTGAAACCCAGCACTTAGTCTGTGCTGAGCTGAAATCTTGTTTCATTTTACATCTGCTCTTACTTAGCAAACAGCTAAAAACTCTTCAGCAGAGGCTGTAATGTTTGTACTGTGTGAAAAAGGAACAGCACATGGACAATATTATAATTGTTGTCGTCCGGAATGCAAAATATGAAAACAAAGTTAAAAGGAGAGAGAACCAGCCTAACATACTTCCTTAGGACACAGAGCTACTGAGTCCATAATTAAGTCCCTTAATAGACACAACCAGACAAAAACCATGATTTAATCTCCAGTTCATTAACCAAGCTCCCATGGACTGGGACTTCTCCATGGCAAAGGAACACACGCATTTCGAGATAACATTCATCCACAACCATGGATTTTATTCACAAGTGGTGCAGAGCCCTATATATTAACAAACACATACAACTACTACCGTTCTTGATTTTATAAATGTACTTGCAGGAAAGAATACAAAGGTAGCAAGAACAACTGACAGAAATATTTAAGATGCACTGACAAAAAAAACCCCTGCCTTTATCTCGAAGCTCTTTTATCTTATGCTTCACGGTTTTGTTATTTAAGTATAACCACTGTAGTTCAGGACAAATAATAGCCAGCAAGCCAGGAATCCTGTCCCCAAGGGTGTGTGCTGTGTTCCCAATGAAAAGCATGACAGTATGCACAGACACAACCAGTGCATTTCCACAGCCCACTCATCTCCTCCATCTGTAAAGGACAGTGAGATATCCCAGCTGATTGCACTAAGACCCTGCAACAACATTGATCTGTGTTTTGTAAAGGCCAGAGCCCTTACAAAAAGTTCATATAATGAGCAATAAGTACAAAAAATCCATTTATCTGGACCCAAGCAACTAAGATGAGTAGTCACTCAGACCCAGCCCTGTGGCAGTCTGTGCTTTGGGTGTTAGGTCACATTTTTTAGTATAGCCAGGCTTGAAAAGGCATAGGGAAAAGTTAGAAAAGGTTTCATAGTTCTGATAAAACAAGCAATGTCCTCAAAATAGTATTTGCAAGGAAAAGAAGTTGCCAGTACCTTGCCATGGTGTGCTAAAGCTGAGGATTGACACACCAGCGGGCTAAGGGGAGGCAGAACAGATCTCAGGACTGTTCACTTTGTCTGGGAAAGAGTTGACAGGATACACAAAACCAGTGCATGCTCGAGGCAGCCATGTTGGCTCCTGCTCCCCTGGAAAGAGAAATGTTTGCCACATGGGATCAGAAAACATTGGCAGGAAAATAACTTTAATTTCCAAACCTGAAAAGGAGTGTTGCAAGCATTAAAAAACAAAGGGAAAAAAAAAAGCAGGGGGGCAGGGGAATAACATACACCTGGACTCTAGTTTCTCTAACTTCACCTTCAGACTCTGACCCTATGATGGGTATGTTTGAAAGAAATGGGTTTTTGAAAGAGAGCTTAAAGGTAATTCCTGAATGCAAGATGGGGGCAAAGCATGTGTACCCATCACCTGTGGGCTGGGACAAGGAGGAACAGATGCTTATTGAAGGAAGGCAATGCAGCTTTCCCATACCAGTTACCAGCACAGAGATGCAGCTGACATTATGGATGTGTACATGTAGTTATATACATATGTACTGGAAAAGGCAGTGGAAGAAGTCTCAGCTATAACATGCACTCATTATAACATGCAAACATTCAACCTTCTAAATTTCTCCCAATTTCCACTTCGAATCAGCTTCGGATTCAGAAGAAAGACAAAAAGGCTTATTTATTTCTAGCCAATGTCATCAGAGAGTGACCAAAACATTACAAGACATTTTGTCTCATCTACAGCCTTCCATGCCTGTTGTCATTTGCCTCCTGAGCCTAATAGAAACCTGCCCTGGATGGTCTGTTCTTTGTTATTCTTTCAATTTCCTTGTCTTTTATTTATTTCCCTTGCCTCTCAAGAGCCATTTAGAGGTCCCATTACTTCCTGCTGGCCAGGGAAGGCTATGAGAACAAATAGTTATATTGGATTAAAATACACACACTATCACAAGAAAAACAGAGGGAAGGGGGCAAGGGACTTGCTTAGCAAAGGGTGGTAGAAGTCATGGGACAGAGAGCTGCCAGAAATATTGAAGCAGGGTTTTATGTCAAGACTTGTTTTAGACATGATGTCTCCAAGGAACAGAGCATCTGAACTCCTACTGCGGCGATGCTGCAATTTGAACCTGCATATATTGAATTAGTTCAATGTTTCCTCTGGATTTTAAATGAAAGTGTGTTTGAAATTCTGCAAATGACAGTTCCTGGCAGTGTGGATTCTCCTGGTACCAGAGGATCTGGTCGCTGCTACAGCAGGAAGAGAAGAGCTCACGCACCGTGTGCTTCCCCTCTGCAGCAAAGGTGCTACACCCACCGAAATCCTAGAGGAACACAACGCAACTGCCAGAACCATGGGCATCATTAGCCCCCCATCTCTAGGGCAAATGAACCCTGTGGTCCATGCTTGACCCAGGCAACAGCAGATTGTATCTGCCGCATTTGGAAATCTTCCTTTCTATCATCTGTTAAAAAAAAATTATTAGCAGGTGCTGAAAATTGCGGCCTCCAACCTAGAGACCAAGGAGCCAAAATACCAGAGGGGGAAAAGTCAGTTCTTGACAACCACCTGACTCCAGAGTTGGATGAGCCAGAGAGACAATCTGCTGCTGTGGAAGATGCTACATCAGAGGAGGGAAGTGGTAGCACCTCCTGCAATTAGTTGTTTTCTTGTTGTTTTGTTGGTTTTTTTTAAGCTACAAGTGGCAAGGGCCAATTCCTTGCCTCTGTGAAATTATAAGCCTGGTGATCCTTTCTGGTGCCATGAAAGAGTTAGACCAGCTCACACCTGATCAAAAAAGGTTAGGCTACCTGTGCACCACCCAGAATTTTTAACTAGTAATTTAACATCAGCTGTGTAAATGGAGCACTGCTATGTATGCATACCCCAATGAACACAGCAGAATAAATTCTTACGTGCCATGTAATCATATACACACTGGTGTAAAAAGGGGGTGATATAAAATAAATATGTATATAGCTATGCCTTTGCCTATTCCAGCCTCTGGGTTATAGCATTGCCAATGTGTTGACATAAAAGTGCAGTTTTATGGATCACATGTCAATAGGAATGTGTGAAAAGGGATTTTGTTTTGGCCACAGCTCAGTCTCTTAATATAATTATAATTATTATTTTTACTACTACTGCTACAGCCACTACCACAGTGAATTGGGAGCCCCCTTGTTTCTACCTACGGTGCAAATAACAAGAACAAGCCTGACCTAAAAAACAGGCATCTGAAAGAGGGACAGACATAACGCAGTTATCTCCAAGATGGAGTAAAGGGACAGGAGGTGGATGTAGGATTCAGCTCTCTTAAACTCCAGTCCCTGGTGTGGCCTGGGCCCTCTCTGCCACAACTTCATTCATGGCTTTCTCAGGGAAGAAAAGAGGGGGGGAAATTACTTTATTGGTGCAATGGAGGGGGTGGCTCTTGCTACAATTGGTGTGGTCTTGTTCGACACTCCCGGCATTTTCGCAGCAGAGATGGAGTTAACTGTTGGTGAGGGTTGTGCCGTGGGTCCAGGGCTAGTGGCTGGTGCCCTTGGCTGCAGCTGGACAGTTTCCCCGTGACACTGTGGCCACCGTGGTGGTGGCTGTGCGGCAGAAGTAGCAGCTTGCTCAGGTCACAGACACACTGACAAATACGTGGGGGCAAGAGCCAAGCAAGCGTTTCTTTCCTCCTTTATTTTTTTCACCTGCCTGCCTTTATTAGGGCCATAGTGCGAGTCATTGTGCTTTGTTTCAGCCTGAAAATCAGAAATATCTCTCCTTGACAGTTTGTCAATATAGGAGAGTTTTTAAAAAATCTCTCCAAGGACAAAAGAATTCACTCTGAGTGCCATTTTGGCATTTGCCAGATCTCTTGTAGCTTCACGCTGGGTTCTGCTGGGTACTTTATGAAAAACCCTCTAAAAGTGCCACTTTCTTTCTGCCAGTGATCTTAATCATGGGCACACAGCCTGTGCAGTGTGGAAGCATCCCCACCACAGCCATTGCTCTATACCAGCTACGCTTGTTCTGAGGTAGCTCTTTTCTGCCAGCTCTGGGACTCAAAAAATGAAATAAAAGAAGATGAGAGCACATCCTCCCCCCTCTCCCCTCCCCAAAAGGAACATGTTGAGAGAAAGGGGCAGAAAACACAACATGAGCCTCTTCAGTAATCGGCAGTAGGCTCACGAGGACTAGGAAAGCTGTCTGCCAGGAGGCCAAATGGTTTGCCTGCAGCTCCAGAAAAAGAGACGTTATTTGGTTGAAATCATTTAAAGAAAACAAAGGATGCCTGCCCATGATCGTCTGGAGCACTGTGCTGTTGTGGGGTGTTTATGCCAACCAAATGGCAACAAAATGCCAGTGTGTGGAGCAGGGCTGTACACAGGCATGCCTGCGGGACCAGCCCCCGACAGCTCCGTTCACGGCAGCCGATGTACCGAACCCCAAGGAAGGGAGGATGTCCTGCTCATTATCTCCATTTTACAGGTGTTGAAAGGGAGGCTGGGGAGATTTGCCACCAAGGGGGCCTGTCAGAGCTGGGATTGGTGGTTGTGAGTCCCAGCTCTCAGCCCTGTGCACAGACCGTGTCTGTTGGAGTAGATTTGGGGGAAGATTTTTATTTCTCTCACACAAGAGAGAAAAGAAACACCTTCCAGCTTCCACTAAGGGAATTATTTCTTCCTGCCAATGCTGAGTTGATTTGTCTTAAGGGCACTGTTAGTATTAGCTGAGTTAGAAATCCATATTGTCAATTACAACTTTACATCATCCCAGAGAGACCCTAAAGAAGATAGGCTTTTGGAAGCAAGAATAACCAAGTTTGCATAATGATGATCAGCAACAGGAACCATCATTTAGGAAAACTTGTAAATGATCCTGCTCTGCCAGCTGTCCATGTAGTCACAAATAACAAATTATTTGCGTGTATGCCACTTAAAAAAACTACACTACCCCAAAATACTTCTCCTGTTTTGGACTTTCTCTTGTCAGTCATTCAGCATCAACCTTGCTCTGAAACCCTTCAATTCCAAAAGGAGTGTGAAGATTTCCTACCTCATTACTGCCTTTCAAAGGCAGCCACAACCACAAAAAATAGACCTCAGGGAAGGGGGAGAAAATCTCTGCATGCTCAAACAGAGCCCCACCTGCCAGTTATCCCTTCTCCTTTGTGCTTTGAAGAAGTATTTCACCTCTTACAAGGGAAGCAAGTTTGTCATGGAGGGAGATGTGGTTAGTAATTCTGTCTGTGCTTCCCTCACCTCCTCTGAGCTGGTGATGTTGTGGCCCCAGTGGTCCCTCCCGTGCTACACAAAGAGTCAGTCTTGAACCAGACTGACTCCCTGGCACCCCTGGCTCCCCCCAAGTCATGCATTTCCCAAACTGTCCTTTAAAAATCCAGTGCTGGTGGCTGAAGGGATGGTTAGCCAACAGCAACTGGACCATGACAGAAATGTGTTTATACGAATTTATAACCTGGCTACACAATTTTGGCTCTGAAATGAAATTGATCCCATTATGATCTCTGCACTGAAAGACTTGAGTTTTAAATAATCTTTCATTGAAAGATAATGTCCTGAGTGTACTTCAGCTTTAGTGATGTTTAGTTTATGATCTGTTTGTTCCTGGCCCTTCTCAGCTACCACTGATATTTTCCCAATGCCCCTCTTGCTGCTTTAATGCTGCCTCAGTTAATAATACCTGCTGGAGAGGCAGCAGCATCTCTTGGCAAACTAAGTGTGCACAGTCTCAGGAGTCAAAATCTGAATATGTATAGAGCTCGTAAGTAATCATTAATGCATAGCACGTCCCCTCTGGTCATTGAAATAAATAATTGACATCAGCATCAACAAGAAATAAACCAAGTGCCGCCCCAACGGTTGAGACCCCATAGGTAAGCATAAATTATCAGAGTGCTTCAAAATTTCTAATCCTCCTGAAAACGAAAGAATAATCATGCAGTTCTGGTTGTAAAGATATGTGTGTGCACATACATGTCTGTGTTTGTGTGAGAGCAGGTATCACACCTCAGTGTGTGCACACCATCATCTTGTGGCCTTAATCGTTTGTCTTAAATGGCTGGCGAGGGATCCCTATAGCATCTATATGTGCACAGCCAAGATTCACACTTGCCATGCCAATTATTATTGCCACACAGTCTAAAAATTGTTTCTGGAAAAGTGTAATCCTGGTTTTACCTTAATTATTTAAAAACCATTTCCCCATGTATTATCTCTTCACAGCTTTGTACATTTACACTTTTACTCTCCAAATGCCTTGACTAGAACGCTATATCCCTGAACAGAAACATATTCCCCCCTGCTATTTTTCTGCAGGAGCCTAGTTCATTCAGAAACAAGGAAAAAAAATACCAATGATTGTTTTTAAACTCCCCAACGTGCGGAGCTCAGACAAGCCACAGATGCAAATGTGGAAAGCAAATGTAGCACTGGCATTAGGAAATGGCTGGGTTCACTGCGCTTGTAAGAAAGCACCTTTATTATTTAGGCATGGTTGTAAGCTGCCATTTTGATATAATCCCTGGGTTTCTGGACTGGGTACACAGAAGCTGGCATGACACACCTACAGTAGCCCCATAATACCCAGCCATCAATCAGGCACCTTCTGCCAGCGCTGAGCTACACTCATTCCCAGAGCTGGCAGCCACAAACAAGCCTGCACATCCACGTCACCAGCAACTCACGGATTGTCATATTGCTCCCTTTTGTCATCGGGGAGCACTGGGGCCTGTGCTAGCACAGCAAATGGTGCTGTGCCCTCCATGAGGCAGAGGTCCAGTGTTGCCATGGGGAATCCTGAGCTGGAAGAGCATGGGCACTGCCCCAGTACGGGTAGAGGTGGGGTCCTTCCCTCAGGAGGTGAAGGCTGCCCTCCTCAAAGCAGCGGACAGAGGCAGCAGACAAAATGTGCACGGCCCTCTCCCCTGGGGACCAGCTTGGGCTGTCTGCACATTCATGTCAGCATTACCCTTCCCAGCCCCATATCTGGGCTGCTCAGCTGCCTAGCCAGGGGATGTTCCTCCCCACCCCTGTCCCTGCTGGCTTGTCAGACCCCCGGGTTCTTTGGGGAGAGTGGAAGCTGCAAGTGATGGTCCTGGTAGGGCAGCAGGTAAGATGGACTTGACGATGATTTGGCTGCATGTTTTCTGACAGTAAAAGCAATTTTTTAAAAATAAAATCCTCCACCTTGACATTTTTAATTTGCTTTAGATACAATAAATCGGTTTTGTAAAATTCTTAGTTCTTCAACAGATAGACAATTGAGAAAGAGAGAGAGCAGGGCCTTAATCCCTAGGAAAGCTGGGACTCTGCTTCTTAAGTGGCAAAGTAAAAAAATAAAGAAAACACTACAAAACAGGCCATTAATATAAGGCCACATTGCTGTCACTCTGTGCCCCATGCTCTGTGTGGTGGTAAGGGGTTGGTAGTGGCCTTGGAGAGCTCAGGGGAGACAGCAATGGATGCCAGCAGCATTGTCTTCCTTTCAAGGTTGTTTTTCTTTCCCTTATATTCTGGGAAAATCCCTGTGGAATTTATTCTTCTAATGAACATGATCTGAGGGTATTCAGGTGAGACTGGTGCCTGTGTGGAGGGGAGGGCTGGGAACCAGGTGTAGGTACATGCACATATTATGCATGTCTAGAGGGGTTTTAGCTGCAGACGTTGTCTCTTTTTGGGTAAAACACAAAGCAGAACTGGAGCAGCCAAGAGGCAGAGACTTAGGCTTTACCGTACCTTACAAAACCCTGAATGTAACTCCATTTACATGGCTATAAAATGTTGCTGAATCCTTATCTTGCCAGCTCATTACCATCTTGGGCAACTGGGACTATTTACCTCCCTGCTTCTCTACCCCACTGGAAGAGCCCAATGCCCACAGTTCATTTTTGTATTTAAGTTTGTGTTTAAGTTCTTCCCGTTTTCTCTGCCTTCTATTTAAGAGCCACTTGGTCAAGAATTGCATGCACTCAGCTCAAAGTTCCCTCTCCAAGAGACTGCCTGGCAGGTTCATATCCCTGAAAAGATCCTAGGTGCCAGCTGCAAGCATCAAATCCCACAGGTATGCTTCCAGGTTAATCTCATTCCTGGGTTATATTTCTCTAACCCTGGCAGGATGCACTAAATGGCAAATGCATCTGGCATGTGAACATTGCCAACTAGAGAATAGGAATCTAAGTACTGAAGAAGTAAATGTTGATAAAATCCTGGGCAGACTGCCATGGGTCGGGTGATGGCGTAAAGTAATTCAAGGTTTTCAGGCATTGCATGATGAACGATTTCAAGGGAGGGTTTTGGGGTTTTTTTTCTGTGCTAGAGAATAGTGGGAAAAAGAATCCAAGGGCTGTCCCCAACAGCTAGGCACACTTGGGCACTTGGGCATGACTGTTGAAGCCAGCGCCTGGTGCTGCCCTGGCGTGCCACCAGCAAACTTGGAACCTAAAAATCTGCTCCAGGCCAAGCCTGCTTCCCTGTCCTGCAAGAAATGAGAACAAAAAAGTCAAAGAAGTCCCCCACAATGAGGGTATCTGAGCTGGAGAGAATCAAAGCAGCGGGCCCTGTCTTTGGGCTGCCCTGGCCCTTGGCCCTTGGAATCGAGGCTGTGCCTAAGCCTGGTCTGAGCTGGGCTGGTTTGTATTTGGCTACAGTTTTAAAAGCAAAGTCTTATGTCACTGTGTTTACGGTTTTTGTGGAATTAGAATATTCCTTAATTAGATGTTGTCTTTTAGTAGAATCAAAGAAGGGTTTTTATTTCGCTTTACTTTGCCATTTTAATTTACTCCCATTTGTGTTTAATAACTGGGTAGGAGAACATTAAGCAGCTGCTGTAAAATATTTGGTAGTATGGTCCTGACTTTCAAACACGATCTGCCATCCAGGTTGGTGATAGCGGGTGTCTGAGAAGCTGTTTCCAGCTTTGGAACAGGGGAGAGCTGACTGGACTTGTCTCGTTGACCCTTCCCTCCTCCTTAGTACAGATGAAAGGGATGTACCCTGCGAGAGGGCACAGCCCCCAACAAACGTCCATGAGCTCCCTGCCAGCCACGAACAGCACCAGGAGCAGAGGCTGAGGGTTGCTTGTGCAAGAGGCGTGGGCTGGGCAGGCAGGGACAGGCAGGAGAAGCAGGACCATGCGGGACAGACAGGGAGGGTGGCAGGACGGACAAGCACAGGCAGGCACAAGCGGCACCGGGCAGGCATGAGCAGAACGCTCATGGCCAGGCAGGACGGGCCGCGGGGCAGAAGGGGCCGGAGCCAGAGGCCGGGGAGTGCTGAGCCGCTCCCCACGGACACTGGCCGCGGCTCCCCGAGGCTCCACCCGTGACACCCCACCCCCGGGGGGCCTCGGGACGGCACAGCGGCAGCGCCGCCACCCACCCAAACGGGGTTTAGACTGTCAAACACGTCCGGGCTGGGAACCTGCTCACAGCTCCATAAAACTCACGGGGAAGGGCAGGACCCGCTCCTGGTCAGGGCAGGCGTCTCTGCCGCAGGCCGCCTCCGCTCCTTGGGGCCGCGCTCAGCGGGAGCGCGCACCGCTACGGCAATCCGGCTCGTTCGGGCGCCGGGCTGGACGGGGAGGATGGATGGGGGGTCCTTCTTTCTTTTTCCCTCCTCCCACGAGCAACTCGTGTCACCCACGTCTGAAAAGCTGACTCGTCCAGCGGCAGCCAGCGCTACCTTCCCCACCTGCACCTCTCTAGCTCGTCAAAACCTAGGGTTATCCCTCCATTTCCAGCCCCACGCCCTAAAAATAGCATCCTACAACATGTACCAGTTCCCGCGACTCTGCGTGAGCACCCCCCGTGGACTAAGGTGCGGGATTTGTAGATTTGGGAGGAGGGCGAGAGGATGGTAGAGGTTTTCTCCTATACAGGGAACACTTTTTTCTTTTCAACGTTTAGGGTTTCGGGTCTGGCCTGGGCACGGTCTCCTGCCCGGCAAGAAGAGAGCTTGCCGCGCAGGGACTGCTCTCGGCCGCCGCGCAACCTCTGCGTCCGCGCAGCGTCCCTCGCCGCCTGCCCGCTGCCATAGCGGGGGAACTCTCATTTATCCCGACCCCGGCGACAAACCCGCCCCGCTCGGCTTCTCGGACGGCCGTTTTCGGACAGAGGAGATTGGATATGTTCCGTGTTTAAGCGATTTAATATTAAAAATACGTAGCAATTAAAATCACTCCGCGTCCCGGCTGCTCCGCGCAAGTAACGCGCCTCTCTGCTCCCCGACACCCAGATGATATTTACGAGGTTTTTCCCTGCTATTTGCTTGAATTTGGGAACCTCCGGCCCTTGCGCTAATGCCGACCCGCGTTTTCGGGGCGGAGGGGAGAGAGGGTTCGCCCCCCACCCCCGGCGTGTTTTGTCACCCGTATGCGAAAGGCCTCGCAGCCGCCACGGCGGCCCTGCACGGCCACCTCTGCCCTGCCAGCATCACCAGCCCCCCACTTCGGCCCCTACAGATGGGGGGCTCCTAGGCTCGCTCACCTACGGCCCGGGTCGGGTGCGATGGAGACCCACCGCGCCCGACGAGGTGCCCCACGGCACGGTGAGGGGCGTCTCTGTCGCGGGTGACATCTGCACCCTCCCCTGCACTTGTCCTGCCTCGGACCCGGGCTCTCGCCACGTGGAGGATGGAGATTAAGGATCGCCCCATCCCCTCAGCCGGTGGGAGCCGACCCAGACAAGTACCGGCGGGGTTGTTCGTCCCTTTCACCTCGACGGGTTTCCCTGGGATGGGACCGGGCCCGCAGCGGGACGAGAGAGCTCCTCTGCAGGTGAACTGCTGAAATGTGGGCAGCGCCTGAGTACCAAGGGCAGGGGATATCGTCAGAGCCGAACACGGTACAATTCCCATCGAGGGCACATACAGCCCGCGCCGCCCCCTTTTTCCTTTTCCTTTGGGTCGCTGCCTCGGTGCCCACCCGCGACTGGCTACGCGTGGGGTGCACAAGCCCAGGAGCTTGCGGGTGTGCTGCAGCCTCCAACGGGACATCAGCTTCCCTCCCTCCCTCCCTCGGGCTGAGAGGAGGTGAGGGAGGTGAGCTGGCGGCAGGCAGACACCCCGAAACAGCCCCCACTCCCCACACCCCTGCCTGCCTGGAGGACGTCTTTCTGGGAGCCAGTACAGCCCGAGGAGGGAGGGGGCTGCAAAGCCCTCCTTCCCCCGGGGCGGCCCGGGATCCCTGCCCCCCACCGCTCTGGTGGGCCCGGCACAGGGCCCGAACCGGGGTGCGCAGAGACGCGGCCGCGGCAGCCTCTGCAGTGGGAGAAAGGGGCTGGGGCTGTCGCCTGGGGGTAGCCGTGGGGCGGCCCACGCGTGGAGCCGCCTCCCCGTGGGGTCCGCGATAGCAAGGCGCTGGCTGCGGGGAGAAGCGGAGGAGGCCTGGCTGGTTACGTGGGGGAGTTTATGCACCTCTCCTCCCGCCCCCAACAGTCACTTCTACCCCAGGTCCGAGGTGGCTTTCCCTGCCCCTGCACATCCTCCTTCCTGCCCCGAAGACCCCCAAACGAAAGCCTCCTTGCTGCCCCCCCAGCGCTGAGCCCCGCTGGTTTCCCCCCAGCGCGCACACCCACGCCCTGCCCGGCTGCGGGCAGCCGACTCGCAGCTGCAGCCCTTATTTCATGCCCTTCAAGGCACCGAGCCGCTCTCTTTTGTCCTGGCTGCGGATGACCCATTTCCTCCCTTTCCCCCCTTCGGCCCCGGCCTCCGTCCCACCCTCCCGTCCCTCCGCCCTCCTCCCCGCCGCACGGCCCGGGAGCCGCACCGCGCCCGGCTGCGCGCAGCGGGGGGCCGGCGGCCCGAGGAGGGGGGGACACGGACACGAGGAAACGGTGCCTCGTCCGCGCCGTGTTTGTTTTCCTTTCCCCCCTGAACGCTAGATTAAGACGTGAAGATTACACTTTTATTGTGGCGGCCGAATAATACCACGAGTCAACACACACAGCAAACAAAAGTGCTTGTAGTACATGGCCAACCCCGCTGGGAACCGGGCTGCGGGCTGCTGCAAAAATCAAGCTCTTCAGTGCTAATTACAAATAAATGATGATGTGCTCACTAAGTAATTGATTTAATGAAGTTCCTATGAAACTATTAAAACCGGGTAGAGGTCAGGCTGGAGACGCCCCAGAGCGCCCATTGTGGGCTGTTTAACTCCGCCAATCTCCTCGGAAAGACATCGGGGCTAATAGGTGAAGTCACAGCTGGGTCGGGCTGACTTTTGCAGCACCGGCACTGGCCTCCCCAATCTCGCCTAGCGGCCCGCACCGCAAGTTCGGGGAAGCGAGCCCGCCCGGCACACCCCCGGCCCGCTATTGCCGCCCTCACCCTCCCCTCCCACACCTCTCTCCGGGGGTCGGCTGCGCCCCTCCTCCCCCCGGAGCGCGGAGCCCCCGGCGCGGCTCCCCGGGGCGCCCACGCCCGTCCCGTCGGGGCTGCGTTGGGTACTCACTCGCTCGGCCCGGCCGCCTCGCTTGCACCTCAGCCAGGCGCCTCCGCGGCTCTCCCCTGCCTAATTAAAGAGGGGAGAAGTGGAGCTCTGAACTTGTGTCTACCACTACAGGACGGCTGTAATTCCACCCCCCCTCGGCCCCGAACCCCCCCCCCCCCTCGCGTACTCAGACACACACACACTTCTTGAAGAAACTTAAGCTAGGATGCCAGGTAGGGTGCTTGGGAGATTTTGGCAAGGTGCCTGGAAGGGGATGTGTGCCCATTTTTCCTTGAAGGGTTTTCTTGTTTGAAAGGCCATTTGGAGCGCTTGCCGAGTGAAAGGAAGAGGAGGAGGAGAGGGGGAACACAGAGGTTGGGGGGAAAAAAAAAAAAGTAGAAGAAGACAAACGGAATCTGGCTATTGGGTTTTCCAGCCTCACGCTTGGCTTTCCCCTCCTCACCACTCCGGCAGAGCAGAATTGAGGTGAACCCTTCTCCCCCCCGCCATCCAATTAAACGTTCCCCTGAACCGACCTCAGCGCTGAGTGAACTTTGGGGCAGTGGGTCCCTGCTCACCCCGGGGGGAACGGGGGCACACACCCCCACACACACACCTGCAGAGGATCCCTCTGCGCCCCCTTGCTTTCAACACCCGGTGCCTTTGGCAGGTTGAAAAGGAGCCGTAGAGAAAAGAGGAGCCGCCCCCCAATTTGCACCCCCGCTGTTGGTATTTGCTGAGCGCGGAGACGATGCCCCCCACGGGCAAAGCCCTCCTCGGCCTCCAGCGCTTTCAGGAAGGGAGGGACGAGGTGCCCCATCGGGGTTCGAGGGGACCCCAGGACCGGGGCGGGGGGCGCAGGGATGGGGCCCGGGAATTTCCCCGAAATGCGGGGTACCTCGGTGCTCCCGCGGAGGGGAGAGCGGCGAGTACCTAAATACGAGAGGGGCGTATCGCAGGGCGAGGCGTCCCGCCGGATGCCCCCAAGACTGCGTGTCCCCCCTACTCCCGTGGCTGCCCTCGCCCACCCCGCTGCCTGGCGCGCACTGGGGGCTGCCCTGCGCTGGGATCCGGCCTCGTTTACGGGGCCCGCAAAGGGCAGCGCCAGCAGCTGCCTGCGTCCGGCCGGGGTACAGCCGGGAAGGGGCACAGGCACACCCCACGGCTCCCCACGCAGCCACGCGTGGGCTCCCGCACGGGGCAGCCGCGGGACCTGAGGCAGCTCCTCCTGTTCCCTTGCAGGATTTTGGGGAGGGCTACTGACACGTGGGGTTTTTTTCCTTTCTTTCTTTTTTTCGTGGAAAACGATTAATTTGAAACAAATTAAGCTCTCCAGCCTCTTGTTTGCCAAACAGGCTGTTGGCAATGTGCAAACAGGCTTTCACCCCGGCGCCGTGCCCCCGCTCCGCTCCCTGCTGCCCTGCTCCAGCCTTGGCCGCGCACCCTCCTCCTCCTCCTGCCCCGCCGCGCCGCGCCGCCCCCCCCAGCCCCACAACACCGCTTGATTACTATCTCCCTGTTGCCCTTAATGCACGATCCGGGTTTCTCTTCAGCCTCGAAATAAGAAGTGACACATGCACCACTAAACCAACGTGTGGGGAAAGCCCGCGGTTGAGAGGGGCTATTGATGGGAGCGCTGCAAAGAGACAAAGCTGGGGGCTAGTGGAATCAGATGCAGCCCTTAATTAACACCATCTTAAATAGTCCAACAAGCACTGAAGACAAAGTTGAAGAAAGACTTTAAGGCTGAGTGCCCCTCGACAAGTTCTTTTTTTTTTTCCTCGTGTCATTCAATATTTAATGCACTGTGCTTGTAATGCTACTACTGGTGCTCCTTTCTCAGCAAGTACATTATTTTTTCACGGTGCCCATGGCCAGGGAAAACCCTTTAGGCAAAGAAAATCAAAATGTTTGTTGTTTTGGATGACTTATAACTCTTGTTTAACACAAGCACTTTCAAGAAAGTATAACAGGCGCAGCCTCTAAAGCAAACAACGAAATCCTTGTGACAGAGTCGGACACAAAAAGCACATTGTGTTATGGACTATCCCTTTTCTCTCCTGCTAGATGGGTGCCTGTCTGAGGCTGAACACCACGATGCCATTTTACTTTTGAACTATTGTTTTTGAGTTATGCCATGTGGTCAAAAGGAGAAGAAGGGAGGTTGTTTCCAAGCTCATAAGACAAACGAGTTGCCTTTCATTGAACTACCCCAGAGCTCCTTTAAAACGAGGTTTAAGTGTCACCTCCATGTTTTAAATGGACACAGGGCTTCAGGGGCAACCCTTCAAAGCGCCTCCGTAATAAACGACCCTTATTAAATATGTCTCTGCCTGGGAAAATCACTTGGCAGAGGAGAAAAAAGAGGGAGCGGGGGTGGGGGAAGGAGAGACACGGTCCTACCGGAGGAGCTCTGCCACCCCCCTGCTCCCGCCGAGGCCGGGACGGAGCGGAGGACGGTCCCGCTCCGGGTCCCTGCCGCCGGGCGGGGCGGGCCGGGGGGGGCGGGGGCTGGGGGGTGTTGCTACACGGATACACTCGCCTCTCCCCCTCGTCCCAAACCCCCTTTTCTCCCTCCGCCCCCCTTCACCCCCCAAAATAAGAGGCTGAGTGAAAGGTTGGGGTGTTTTCCTCCTGACTTCTTTTTGTCCTTAGAAGAGCGGCGTCTGCGAGTCTGAGCTGCGAAGTTACTGATTTGCAGGCTGCATGTTAAGGCAGCCATGTAAGTAATTTCTGCGGGCATCCCGGCAAAGGAGAACAAATCGTTGACAAAGGCGAGCCCTTTCAATTCAGCAGCGTCGTTAGGGAAACCAAAAAGTATTCTTCCTATAATAAGTTCCACTTCAAAGGATTTCTCATTCATCGGTGACTGCTTCGCACTTTTATTAAGTCCGGGCTTTTTCACTTGGCGGAATCATCTGTTTGGTTATTTTTCATCGTGTTTATTTTTCACCATTCACACAGTACTTGTATTAAATAAACAAAGAACAATCGCTCTGCAAATAAAAGTACTTAGGTGGGGGGGGGGGGGGGAAAAAAAGGAGGCAGAAGAGGAGAAGAGCTGGAGATGGAGCTTCTTCCTCGCTTATTTGTTTATCTGCTGAAGTTGGGGAGGGGGGAGTCCTAAAAAAAAAAAGGGGGGAGGGGAAGGGTCGTTGAGAGAGAGGCCAAAAAATATGAGACGTTCTGATGAAGTGAAAATTGACTGCGCTAACACGGCATGAAACTAAAGGTCAATGCAACTGTATCTTAATAGAGTGTCTCGAATCGAGGTGGACTATTTTAAATGCAGCTTGCTTTTGCTGCGCTCATTGCCATAGCAATCCTAACGCTCCATGTTGATGTACCATAAAAGCAGTAGTTTGAATTTCAAAGAACCTGCCTTTGAACTTCTCCCTGCCTGATTAGGCACTTGCGTGGTGTGTGTGTGAATGCGGGAGCGTGGTTGTGTGTGCTGACGGTACGCGGGGTGCGGGGGGGAGCGGTGGCAGCGCCCCGCCGGCGTTTGGGTGTCCGAGCCAGGGGGGAGCGTGTGTGTCCGCGTGTGAGTGTGAGTGTGTATTCCAGCACACTCCCTGACCCGTCCTGGTCTGCTCTACCTGGAAATATTTTCCCGGGGTGACGGCGGGGGAACGGGCGGGGCGGGGGGGAAGCGTGTGACAGTCCATCCTTGCCAGCACCTCACAACTTCCTGGCGACATCTCTAGAAGCACGAAACACGCGAAGAAAACCCCTGAAAAAAATCCTTGGTTCTCCCCACCACCCATCCTTTGAAAAACAAAGCGGCAGGCTATCCCGGCTGCCCTGCGTCCCACACCCTGCCCGTGGTGGGGGCGTTGGGGGGCGCAGCCCCGCGACTCTCCGCCGAGAGCTCCCCCGCTTATCCATATCCACAGCCCCCCTCCCCGCAATGCCATTTCCCACACTCCCGAAATTTCTTAGTCCCTTCAAACTTCGCTACCGCCGCTCTCGCCTTTAAAGGGCCGAGCGCCAGCAATAGTGTGTGGCGAGATGTCTCCCAGCCGCGACTACAAAGGTAGATGATTTAAACAGTGTTTGCTAGGACCACGTTTCGCCTAGGAAAAGATGAAGTCTTTGATGATGGCCAACTCGGTGTCAATAAGTGGCTTTCTTTGAGCATATTCAGATGGGAACGTCTTGCTTGCCAATTGCCATAGAAATCCTAACACACCATGAAGATTGTCCAAGCGCCAAGCCTTCCGTTCTGGGCTAAATTACTTTGAAGTGGGGCAGGACGTGCACTGGTCAATGTTAACTCTATAGGGCGGGCAGGGAACACTAGGAGAGGGAGGTTGAAGGGGGGGAAAGCAGAAAATAAGAAGGGGAAACTTGTTTTAGACACTCTATACAAGGTTCTGCTCATTGTCAGATATCTTTTATCTTTTATATTTCCCATGAATGATTCATGTCTCGGTGGCTTTGTGTCGCCCTCCTTTTCACAAGAAACTTCATTAGGGAGCTATAAGTTTTCCCATTGATTGGAGCCCTCATTTATGAGTGTTTTTCTGCTTCGTATGTTGGTTATTGTCATTCTGGTTGAAACAACTCTTTGCAACCTGTTTCACCTTTACCATATTTAACAAAACTGACTTAAAAAACACTCTAACCTTTTGGTGAAACTGTTCTTGACATTTTGACCAGTCATTTTCGAGCGCTGGTAAATTACGGGGCGGGGGGCTCAATCACTCTGGGCTAATTTTATTTAATTTATTTTATTTTAAAAAGAAATTTAAAGGGCAAATAATCCTGGAGGATGCTGACACATGATTCTGTCCGGATTTTTTCACTGGTTTTACTCAGTTTTCCTCTCTTGCAACGAGAAACCCGTCCTCACACCGCTTCTGAAAACTTCAGTGTTTTTCTTCTCCCTCATTCCAGTGATTTCCTGGTATTATTTCTTGTCTGACCTCACCCTGTGTTTCAGAATCATCTTCTTGCATACGGTTTCGCTTCTATGGCTACTACAGAAAAGTAGTGCTATTTAACTCAGGAGTATCCTCAAGAGGTTACTGCCAGGAATATCTCCTCTTTTTTTTTTTCTTTTTTTTTTTCTTCTTTTTTTTTTTTTTTTTTTTCCCCCATCAGAACTAAACATTTTAGTTGATTTGATTTGATATTCCGATTAGCTGTCCTTGAGAGAGATGAAGAATGTCATGTGTTTAAATGTCTGACCTGTGCCTGTGTCTTACCTCTGTCTCTCTGTCTCTCCCTCTCTTCCCCCTGTGCACGGGGTGCCAGCAGCAGAGCACCCAGCTGCTCCTTCATGACCAGGCACCCCAAAATCCTCTGCCCGCCCCTCGCCCTCCGTGCGGCTCACGGGGAAACACCTCCAGGAGCAAGGCCCCCAGCCTCGGAGGAGGCAGGGCTGGCTCTGCCCAGAGCACCCCTCCTCTACCTGACTGCAAACCCAAAGGTAAATCCGAGGGAGAACCCTATTTACTCACACGTTTCGCTGGGCAAAATTGGAGTATCTCAGCCGCCCCCAACACCTCACGGTGCTGCTCCTGCCGAGCTGTGAGGCTGTGGCTGGATCTGAATCTACCTGCTGACCCTCGGGGTAAAATGGGGGTGTTTTGGTCTGTCTCTGCCCCTTGTCTGTTAGTAAGGCACATGCAATACATAGGAATAATATTTTTATTCATTTGCATGATAATTTTTTTTTTTTGCTTTTTATGGGGTTTACAGAGATGAAAAGTTTTAAATTAGCATTTTAAAAATTTATTTAGGAGGTATCATGTGTCATAAAACTGTTGGGCAAGTGTGTGACCCTACGTGTAGCAAATACATAAAAATAGTGATATATCCCCCCCCAAGCCATAGTTTATAAACCCTGCCATGTTGTAATGTATAGTGCAATCTGTTGTTGAAAAAATGCATAAATTAAAAAGTTCGTTTATAAGTCAGCACCAATATATCTCTAATAAGATTACATTACATAAATTATTTTTTAAAAAAGTTCATACCTTACTTTATTATTTTCTATTTATTCAAATGGGCTTTGAAAAACGAACAAAAAGCAAATCGAATGAACTTTAAAAAATTATTTTCTATTCAAGTTTTGTTTGTTTTCAAAGTAACGCCTGCTTCTTTAGATCCAACACAACAATATGAAGACAACGTTTAAAGGCTTCCAGAGTGACAGCACCATGCACTGTACTAATAATATAATATCTCTATGAACTATACATATATTTATATATTATCAGCACCAACACACCGCACGGAGGACATGCAGGAAGAGTCTGTTTCACATTACATCGTTCATTCAAGTAAGCTGAAAAATATAATGCATTTTTTTTTTTTGTACAAACCACATCATCATAAACAACAATCTATCACCAAAATTAATACGATAATTCTTTGGTGTGCTCTGTACTGTTCCAGGGGAGTCCAAAAAAAAAAAAAAAAAAAGGGTGATGTCAGAAAATAAATTAATTTGACTGTACAAAATAATCGCGTTCACATTCACGTTATTAACAATGACAAGACGACATCCACCATTCACAGCACACAAAACACATTTCCACAAGCCCTGGGGGAGGGGAGGGAGGCTGCCGCTTCTTCTCTCAGGGTCTCTTAGGAGGAATTAGTGCTCTTTACTTCATTTGCACCCCGCTCCTGACTCAAGGGCTCTAGGCCGGGGTGTCCCCCGTGCCCCGCAGCCCCCCGGCTGCAGGGCTGGGTTGTTGAGGGGTTTGGGGAGTTGGCACCCCCACCCTAGCCTGTGTCCCCACCCCTGGCTTCCTTCTCAGCAGCTCTGGTCCCCACCTCCCGGGTGACTCTGCCGGACCACTTCAGGGGGATGGTGAAAAGCACGCAGGCATCAGCTCGGTTGGAGAGATGAAATAATATACATAAAAATAATAATAAAAATATAATCCCTCTATGCCCGCGCCCTACTCCGGGACTCGTCAGGCCCAGGGGGCTGCTCCCCCTACCAACCCCCCAGGGGGCTGGAGGGAGCATGAGGCAAAGTCTTCGTCTGAGAGACGAACTTAAAAAAAAAAAAATAATCAGAGTAATAATAACACCAACCCCAAGGAAAGGAAAATTCGTAGAGTTTTCGTGTGGGTTTTTTAGGGAAAAAAATCAAAAATGCATCACAGTATCAGCGTTGTCAAATAGCAGCGTGTTTCTTTTATTCTCTGGCTACGTTTTGGGAGCCATAAAAGTACAAACCGTGGAGGAGTGAAAAAGGAGTCCTGCATCTTTTGTCTTTCTCTTCATAAATCGTTTGCACAATGTTATGGCTAAGAGTTAAAGAAAGGCTGGAGAGAAAATGCCGGGTGCAGGTGGGACCCCCCCGACTCGGGAGAGAAACCATCAATTACAAGGGAGCTGAACTGCAAGAGGGGTGGGGAAACGCATTTATTTAATTTTATTTTAAGGGGTGCACAACCTGTCCTTGACTGGCCGGAGCTTCAGCAGGTGCTGCTTTACAGACGGGAGGCTGCTGCTGACCTGGGGCTTTACCCAAGCCAAAGAGGAGGCGCTGGGGTGGCAGCTCAGGTACTTAAGAGCCATTCCAGAGATCGGCTGTGTTCTGCCTGCTCGCAGCCTTTGCCAGCTAACTCTTGTGGAGACCAATGGGCATGGGCAGAGTGGAAGATGGGCATCTCCTTTGGCACCGTCCCCCTGCAAAATTGTGCGGCTCGGGTGACTGGGACAGCCCAGCCTGGCGTTATTAATGCTTTTATTTACTAAAAAGAAAAAAAAAAAAAAAAGTCCGAGTCTCTTTAATTAAATTAGTTACCGTACAAACACCATAGGGTTTCGTACATGGAATAAATAGCTCGAGTCAAACCTGATGGCACTTCCACGGCAGCCCCCCGTGCCAGGTGGCTGCCGCTGCGGCCCGGGCCAGTGCGGTGGGGCCGGGGCCACCGGCAGCTTGGCACGGCTCGGCACGGCCCTAGGGAGCAGTTCTGCCTCCCGAGGTCCTGTGGGGCTCGTCCTCCTCGGATTCCGGGGAGGTGTCGCGGCTGGAGGGGGTGCGGGGCCGGCGGGCAGCCCCCCCGGCCTGGCAGACGTACCACTCGCTGAGGTTGGTGACCGGCGGGGAGAGGGCGGCGGCGCGGCCGCGGGGCGGCTCGGCAGCCGGGTCGGCCTCGGGGGGCAGCGGGCCGTCGGGGGGCCCCGCCGCCGCGTAGCCCTGGGAGCCCGGCGGCGGGGACGGCGGCGGGGACTTGCAGTGGATCTTCATGTGCTTGCGCAGGGAGCTGGGGTGGGTGTAGGACTTGTCACAGCCGCGGATCTTGCAGTAGTAGGGCTTGTCCGAGGTGTGGACGTGGGAATGCTTCTTGCGGTCGCTGCTGTTGGCGAACTTCCTCTCGCAGCCGTCGAACTCGCACTTGAAGGGCTTCTCCCCTGCGGGGACACAGCAGCGGCACGGTTACCGGCGGGACGGGGCCCGGCCCTGCCCGGAGCCCGCCCGCCGCACCGCGGCCCTCCGCAGCGCGGCCTCGGGTGGCGAGCGGCAGGGGTAAACCTTCCCCTTCCCTCCTTTTCCTCCCCTTTCCCTTTTTTCCTCCCCCTTCGCGACGGTCGTGACATGCCCGAGGTTTCCGACTTTTTCCGGTTTTGCTGCCTGTCACACGTCGCTGGCAGCCCTCGGGCCTGGAGTCCCGGGCTGGCGGCAGAGCCCCCCCGGCCTTGTTTGCCCTCTGCGGCTCTCCGCTCGCACACGAGAAACCTTCATTACCGCTCTAATGACCGAGCCCAAACAAAACCTCTCAATGCCTTTGCCTCCGAGGGCTGGCGTTTGCCGGCAGCCTGGCTCGCCTGGCACATCTCCTGCGTAATCCTTTCCCAATGGGCACTGCGCTGGGGGAGTAATTAGTTTGGGGGAAATAAAAGTAACACCTGTTTAAGCATCCCGACACAAAGAGGGAGCACCCCGCAGCCCGGACTGGGAACCTGCATTGTTGGGGGGACCAACCCAGGCACCGGAGATGAGGACAGCAGGCTGCTGTTACCGTAGCTGGTTACCCTGGGCAAATTTGGGTCTAAATGTGTGCCGATGACCTACTTTTAAGAGTTTTTACACATTGCTTAACACTCAAAGGAGTTGTGAAAATCAGCCCGGGGCGGTTAGCCTGGCGTACCTTTCTCACACACGCTCGTCTCCTGTAGCATACCCTGGAATACGTATGTTCTGCTACTTACAGCCGTGTCCTTCCCCATAGCTCCCGAACCGACCCTTCCTGATAGCTCCCGAATGGGGCTGGGTAAGTGTCTATTGCTGAGACACCAGAGGAAACGAAAAAAGTGCCAGATCCCTGCACCGAAGCTTCTTATGGCAAGTTTTTCTCACTCTACATGCTACATGTGAATCCAGCACAAACAGACCTGCATTGATAATCTTTGTCATGAGTATTGTGACTTTTGAATCGGTTTAGACATGGCTGATTTTCAGATTTTTTTTTTTTCCCATTTTCAGATGTTTTTTGCTCTGAGGACTCAGAAATAACAACCCAGCCGGCTCTCTCGGTGGACATTTTCTCCTTACCAAAAGCGATTTTAACTGGTCCTCCCTCTTGTGAGATCGTATCGCGTTTATTATTCATCAAAATAATAATGGAAATAAGAAAACTGTTTTTATTTTTAGAATCAATTTCCTGGCTGTTACTATAGAAACGTACACCTCCACAACCTATTTATGCATCAATTTATTCAATTAAAATCGGCTCACCTACCACCAAAGTGGTAACACTAGAAGGTGTCAAGTTTATCTTCAAAAAAAGAAAAAGGGAGGAAAAAAAAAGAAAATTAAAATTGTGCATCGTGGGTTTTAAGTTAATGAAAACCTCTGCACACCGCCGAGACAAGTTTCCGGTCACTTCGTTTGTTCATTAATTACTATTACTTCTTCTGGGAAAACAAAGCAAACCTACTGGAGGTTTTGGGCAATTTCTATCTGTGTTTCTTCATCCTCAAGGATGAAGTCTCACACATTCTGCTGCTGGCCGTGACCTGCAGAGCCCGAAACGCAGCCCCCTGAGAAATGCTCCAACCAGCTGGACCAAACCGCGTCCACTCCATCAGGGTTTTAGGGAAGTGTCTTTCCAGTTGGGTTCAGGCGTGGGCACCCTCGCCAGACTCCAGATCGCCACAACCAAATTCCCCGTAAGTCCAGGACTGGGGAAGGTCCCGGTGTGCTCCCGTTACGCTGACGGAGGCCATCACGTCAGAGTTTAACCATTTGTAGGTAGTTTCAACCCACGGAAGGGGGCGAGATGCCGGGCGCCGTCCCCTAACTCCTCCTGGCAGTAGCAGTGCCAGCGGCGGGGAAGGGCACAGATAGGGCTTGGGGTCACTTTTTTTGGAGGGTCTGGGAATCGTTGGAAGGAAGCCTGACCATCCTGAGCATCGCTTTTGGCGAGAGAACAGGAAAATTGCAGGAGGGACGAGGTCCCCAGGTGTGGGAACAGTGATTTGTCCCCAAAATGGAGCAGTAGCTGCAGCGCGTGGTATGCAGCCCCCGGGGTGATGCTTTTGAGGAAAAAAAAAAAAAAAATTTAAAAAAAGAGAAAAAGAAAAAAAAGGTCCCAAACAACAAACGTCCCCTGAATTACTGAAATACGCTTCTTCCTGCAGGATTACCAGAACATGCAAAATCGCCTAATGATACGATTATGATGTTAAATATTTTTTCCCCCCGGGCGCCAAATGCCCATAATAAACGAATTGTTTGTAAATCTGTCCTGCTCCCAGGCTGCACATGACTAAGTTACAGCTGAGGTGGCAAAATGACAGTACTTAATCCGATAGGAGCGGGCAGAAAGTTTGGGATCCCTTGTCCACTCGAGGGCGTGGGGGGAAATACGTAGGAAAATACTCCTATCCCCTCTGCCCTCCCATGGGCCGAGCTGTCATTCGAGGCGCGCTATTGCCCCCCACCCCGAGGGCTGCTTTGGTGCAACGACCCCTTCTGCGTGGATAGAGCCCTTCCCTGTGGGCTCACGCAGACACCCTCCCGGGGACTACAGGTAGCCCCAAGCTGAAAACCTCTCCAAATTTCCCTTGCAAAAAGCCACGTCCCGCGCATTGCCTCGAGGCAATGCTCGACCTCGTCTAAGAGCTGCAAACTGTGCCCGATATGTATTTGGGTTTTGGTGGGGGGCTCTTTATACCGCTGAATCTCTCTGCCTACCCGCAAGCCTCCCCCGGACTCCTTCCCACCTCCCTCTCGCCTGCCCCTTGGGAGACGGGTAAGGAGCTGGGGAGCCCAGAAAAGTCCGCAGTGAAGTTCTGTTTTTCAAATCAAGGCAGGTGGAGAAGGCTATAAGATGACAAAACTGCGGGCCTCTAGCTAACTCATTCCACGGTGTCATTAATACAACAAAAACAACAACAACAAGAAAAAGTGTCAGACCGTACCCCGCCTCTCACCCGGAGAAATCTCCCCCCCCCCCACACCATCCTCGGCTCTGGGCGTAGAGGACTGGGCACCCTCAGGGCTCCGCTGCTACATATGGGCTCATGCCTGACATATTCTGGAGATAAAAATCTATAATCCTTTCAGCCATGGGCCATTTGGTTTTACATCGGAACAACACGTTGCACGGTCGCCGCTTTTCTCTTCCCGAGCAGCAAACAATAAATCAAGAAAGCAATTACGGCAACTCCGCTTCCTTAAGTATCCTCCAAGGAATAATATTTGTCTGCCACTATAAATCCCGGCTTCGTTCGTTTTCGGCAGAGTTTTACACAGATGGAAATGCGTATTTCGGAAGTGGTGAGGAAAGAGGAAAAAGCAGGGGAAAAAACCCAAACCTAAACCAAAAAAAAAAAAAACCCCACCAAAACCAAACCCAGAAAAATAAAATACTAAAGGGCTGAAATACACCCCAAGCCCTTCCAGTGGCCCCCTCCTGTCCCCCGAGGCATTCTCCGGGAGTGCCGCTCCCTCCTCCCGTACCCCGCCGAGCAGTCGGGGCGACTTTGAAGTTCGCTTCTCAGATCCACAAAGGGAGGGAAGCGTCCTCCGGTGAGAGCCTTCCCCCGCCTCGCTCCCTGCTCCCCGGCTCCGAGGGTACTGCCTCAGGCGGGAGCAGCCAAGGCAGCACCAGAAGCCTCGGGATTTCTACCCAGTCCGGCAGCTCAGCGGCACGGGCAGCCCCGGTAGCGCGCTCAGCATCCCCGGTAGTTCCGCAGTATCGGTGGCGCAGGCCGGGGGGTACACGCGGCAGCATCGTCGGTCCCGGCCGTAGGGACAGCCCCGGAACGGGGGCAGCCCCAGGAGCGCCGGTCACAGGGGCAGCCCGGTAGTCCCGGTAGTACCGGCAGACCCGAGCACCGCCACCGCCGCCCGCAGCGCAGGGGAACTGCGCCCCCAAGAGCCCCCGCGGCCCCATCTCCGTCGGGCCGAGCGTCGCCCGCCCGGCTCCGTCCCCGCCGATGAAAGCGGCAGGAAGAGCAGAACCGCCGTCCTCCGGCAAGGCGCAGCGCTTCCCAGACGCGGGGTGACTCCCCCCAGGGTGCCCCGGACAAGGGCGGCGGGAGCAGGGACGGGCGAGCGCTCATCTTCTCCTCGCTCTTCCGCAGGGGCTGCTGCACATCTCGCCCCGGCTCTGCGTTATTTATTAATCGGTGTATTTATCCGGTGGTGCCGGGATGTGGGGAGGAGGGTAGCGGAGGGGGTGGGGGTGGGGAGGGAGCTGCCCAAGGTGAAGGGGGGGCTGAAGGGGGGGGACGGGACACGTGTGTGCAGGGCAGAGGGGCCGGGTGCGTGTGCGTAGCTGTGTGTGCGTGGCCCGTGTGCTGCCGAATTACTTATTCATGAAAAAGTCACATGTCCGGCGGTGCGTAGGAGAGGAGGAAAAGAGGAGGAAAGTGGAGAAAAAAAAAAGGAAGGAAACCCTTACGGGGTGGGGGGAGAGAGAACAACCCACCTGTATGAGTCCGCTTGTGGATCTTGAGGTTTTCGGAGCGAGCGAAGACCTTTCCGCAGCCGGGGAAGGGGCAAGGGAAGGGTTTCTCTCCCGTGTGTACTCGGATGTGGTTGATGAGTTTGTATTTCGCTTTGAAGGGCTTGCCTTCGCGGGGACACTCCTCCCAATAGCACACGTGGCTGCTCTGCTCGGGCCCACCGACGTGCTCCACGGTGACATGGCTCACCAGCTCCTGCATCGTGCTGAAAGTTTTGGAGCAAGGCTTCCTACCGCCCGGTGGCGGCGGCGGAGGTGGAGGAGGCGGCTCCCGGTCGATCCACTTGCAGATCAGCTCTTGCTTGATGGGCTGTCGCATGTACCGCAGGAAGGCCCCGGCGGCCGCCGCCGCCGCGGCCCCGACGTGGGCATGGTGGTGGTGGTGATGGTGGTGGTGGTGGTGGGGATGGGGGTGGTGCGGGTGCCCGTGGCCGGCCGCCGCCAGGCTGAGGTTGACGGAGCCGTAGCTTGCAACGCCGAGGAGGAAGAGGCGGCGGCGGCCCCGTAGTTCGCCTCGGCGCGCCCGTAGAGCTCCCGGCGGCGGCCGCCAGCCCCAGGCGCATCTGCCCGTTGAGCGGCGGGTGGCGGCCGGCGGGCGCGCCCTGCTCGCCGGGCGGAGGCGGCGGGAAGGCGGCGTGCCCCGTCGGTCGCGCCGTAGGTGCCGGCGGCCGAGATGAAGACGCCGTGCGGAGGCGGGTGCGGAAGGTGGGGGGAGCCGGCGGGGGTGCTGCTCGCCCAGCGCCCCGTGCACGGCGGCGGCGGCGGCGGGCAGCTCCCGCCGCAGGAGGAAGTCCCGGCCCGCCCCCCCCCGACGGGTATCCCGGGAGGGCGGCGGCGGGCGGCGCGTAGGCGGTGGCGGCGGTGGTGGCGGCGCGGCGGTGGCGGCGGCGGCGGCGGCGGCGGCGGCGGTGGTGGCGGCAGGCGCGGCGAAGGCGGCGGCGGTGAGCGCCTCGGGCGTGAGCTTGAGGGCGGCGGGCTGCGCCATGTGCTCGGGTCCGAGCGGCGTGAGGGCGCCGCCGGGGTCGCCGCCCGCGTCCCCGGGGTGGAGGTGGGCCGCGTGGTGGGGGTGGACGTGGTGGTTCCCCAGCCCCGGGAAGCCTGTCATGTTCTGGTGAGGATGGGGCTGAGCCGCTGCCAAATCCGCTAATCTCAGTGTCGGGTTCCTCTTGCTCAAAGGGGGCTCCATAACGACACAGCCAAGCCCATCTACGCTCGCTGTTGTTATTTTTTTCCCTTTACCCGCCTTCAAAAACATGTATATATTAAGCGGCTCTTTAACTTCTTTTGTCTGCGCTCCGAGCCCCGCGCATCCCTGGCCCCTCTCTGCCCGCCCGCGATTGGCAGAGCCCTCACCACACTTCGGCGGCGCGCTGGGGAATACGGCTCGGACACCGCGCCGGAGGGATTGGACGGATGGCGATGATTGGCAGCGGCCGGGGCCCCGCGATTGGCTCCCTTTCAGGCCGCCGGCGCAGCGGGTATCCGCCCCCGCCGCCCCCCGGGCCCCCCCGCGCCGCCCCCCGAAGTTGCACTTGCAAAACTTCGCGCGGGGCCCGACGGGGCGCGCCCGGCGCCGCCCCCGCCGCCCCCCGCCGGCAGCACCGGGCAGCACTGCCTGCGCTCCCCGGGCGCTGGACGGGGCGCCCCCCGTGCTCAGGTGCTCCGCCGTGTTTACGCTTGCGGGGCCGTGGGGTTTCTCTGCTCACCTGGCGGCAGCCCACGCTCACGGCTGCTGCCCGGCTCTGCGCTCAGCTTCCTTCCCTTTTTTCCTTTCTTGGAGGGCCGCGTTCATTCACGGATGAGGCGGGAAAGCACTCCTCGTGCAACAATGTGCACAAACCCACGCGAGGCCGAGGCTGCGTGTACTCACGCCCAAGGCACCACTAGGGGAACGCGGCCAAAGTTTCCCTAAAAAGAAGACGGCGGGGGTTGGGATTCCTTTCCTTTAGAAAATAAACGAGTAAGCGGGGAGGGGAGGAGGAGGGGGGCAAGTGGCACATGTTAGAGCGAAGTTTTGGGAGCCTGCGCTCGCTGCCGCTTTAGGGCTTCCTCCTCCCGCAGCGGCTTTCCCGGGGCATCCCGCGGGGAGAGCCACCCCACGCTCCTCGGCGGTGCGCCAGCCGTACTCCAGGCAGCTGCATCCACTTCAGCCCTAATTCAGCAGCGGCGAAATAGAGATGAAACCCCGCAGTAATAGCGACCCCGACCATAAATGCTCCTCCACTCTTTAGGATGTCGGAACGGGAGGGGGGAGGTAGGTTGGGAAATGGGGGAGTCTCCGGCTGGTGGGTGTTGGCCCTGAGCTGCTGCCCTAGACGAAAAGGCAGGAAAAGTGGGACCTCTCCTAAAAGGGGGCAGAGGTAGAGGACGGGCGGGGACAGCGATGGGACCGCCCCTGGGGTGCGGGGTGTGCTGGTCCTCGAAAGTGAAGCTCTTTGTGGAGCGCTGAAACTGGCCCTTCGGCACAAAGGATGCTGCCCTTTGAAGGAGTTGGCTAGGCAAGGCCGGGATTTCCTTGCGAGCCAAAAGGGGAAAAGAGCATTATCGTAACTTTTCTGTGGGAGGAGAAGTAGCTTTCATTGAAATGTCATTCTGCTTTCTTTAGGCTGTTGGTCTTCCCGGGAATGGCTTGAGCTCCCTCGCTCCTGGAAAGTGCAGGCAAGCTGGCTGCCCTTCCTTGCCTGCGGGGCAGCCAGGGACTCTTCTCCGCCTCTCCAGGAGAGGAAACGGGGCTGGGGACGCCAGTGGACCCACACACACCGGCTCTCCCCGGCCACCTAATCCCCTTGACGAAACTCCATCTGAGCGTCTTGGCCGCTTCCCTGTGCCAAGCCGCGTTCAAAGGAAGCCCCGTGCTGGTCCGGCATTTCCTGGGCCAGGCTCCAGGCTCCCCCTCCTCCGCCTCTCCCGCCGCTACTCGCGGGGGGAAAACTAGCAGGATTTGGCCCACGGCTGCCAAAAGAGGGGTGAGAGGCTCTAGGGGGAGCTCAAGGGGGAGCGAGATTCCCTCCCTTCTCTCCCCCCACCGGAGAAGAGCCAACGCTCCCGGCTCGCGTGGCCACCGTGGGGGTTTCCGTGATGCTGCGAGGCAAGGAATGGGAATAAATGACCCCCGGGCTTTAAAAGCGGCTGCTCGATGGTTTTATTGCACAGTAAAAGCTTCACGCAAAGTAGCCATACGTCTATACGGGTATTTATATACGTGTATTTTCTATACGTCCCATCCAAATAGTGCCGTCCCTCCTCCCCAAATTCTAGGCGCATTCCATCCAGAGATGGAATGGTTTGATGGGAGATGCTGTGGAGGTGACCCAGTATCACAGCACGGCGAAACCTTCCACATAACCTCCTTGTTCTTCTCCTGTTAAACGCAGGTGATGTGTATCTGTCATCGATTTAATATGTCTTAATTCAGATATATACCCCGATCAATTTCTTTTTATGAGAGGCTATAAAAAAATGAAAATATTTTATAGCTGGCTAATAGGCAGCTGACCTATGACTGTGGGGAGGGAGGGGTTGATGGAGACTCACGTGGAATTTCGCTCATTTTTAGGCTGGCTGCAAACGCCGGGAAAAGAAGGTGTCTGCCCGCGCAGGGACAATTTTGGACGCTGCCAGCTCCAAGAGAGCCATGAAGAATTTAAAGCCCGTTAACTCACCGACACCAGCTCAGGCCTAAGCTGCCGCTGCCCTCTGGGGCTGCAGCGGGGGGGAGGCGTGCGGTGCTACCCCACAGCCCCCTACAACCCCGACAGCACCCGTCGGGGGTCGGAACGCACCCTGTTCCCTCGGCGGAGCCGGCAGCAGCGCCCTCCCGCAGTGCTCCGCTCTCCGGCAAACCTGCCAGGGGACATCGGGGGAGGCTGCAGAGGCGGGGTGAAAGCCTGGAAGCCTTCAAATTTATTTCGTAAAGCTTCCTCTATAAACTGAGCTCGGGCTATCGGCTTTAGAAGGTGTTTAACTGTAAAACGCTGCGCTATGAGCTGCATTATGTAAATGTATGCTAATGATCATGAACACCATTTACAAACAATCGTCTTTAATGCACGTCTTATTGATAGTTAGGGAGCGGGGAGCAATATTTTGTAACGTGTAAAACATTCTTCTGGGGAACAATTAGAAAGGGAGCGCGATTGCTGCTTTCCTCGGGAAGACCTGCAAGATTCCCCAAATATGCTAGAGAAGCCTACCCTCCTCCCGACCCGTCGCGGGTGGCTTTCTGTGCTCGTGGGGCTGCTCCGTGGCGCGGTTCCCTCCGCGAACACGCGCGGTCGGAGGTGCAGTCCGCCCGCAGCAGGAGGGAGCGCCCCGAGCCACAGCCCCGTGGAGACCCACACGGGCAGGACGTACCCACGGTACCCTCCTCACTGTCCCGTCAGGGCAACAGCGCCGAGGCGCCGGGACCTCGGCCGAGAGCGTGAGGCTGCCCAGGGGCACGAAAGGGAAAGAGAGTAGCGATGTGGCAGCGAGACCCCCCACCCCTTCTTTATGGAGGGGCTCGGCGGATGGATAATTTATACCCTTAAAAATTAAACTTCTCCTGTGCCAAATACTCCGTGCATCCAGGCGGGAACCTGAGGCTCACACAAGGATTCGACGTCGGGGCTAGGGGCTGTCGGGGCCGGGACCGGCCGCACCTCTGGGACAGGGATTTACGGGCATAACTTTAGGAGCTGTAGTGCTCAGTGCGCGCTTTCCTCCAGGGAGAGAGGGTCCATCCCCTTTGGGGTTTGCTCAAATAGGGATAAAATAAGGACTCTCCCCCATCCTTCTATCTGTCTGTCTGTCTATCTATCTATCTATCTATCTACCCATCCATCTATCTATCCATATATAGAAAGAAAGAGATAAAGAGAGAGGCGGTCTCAGGAAACCCAGGCCAAATTTTGCTCTGTTCTCTCTCTTTCCCACTTCCCCTCTCTCTGAACGTCACCGTTGGAAGAAGCTGTTGAGATAAATCAAATAGTGACACTTTGACGGCTTTACTTGTATAAGCAATATGGTTACCATATGGCATTGTTATTTATGAATGACAGCATAAATTGTATTACAAAGTCCGTCGCGCTTTATTGGGACGCTTCTCCCCTGCCTCTAACGTTTATATGGGCATCTCCAGATGGAAAAAGGTGCATCTAATAAAACCCGGCAGTGCTGCAGCAGAGCCCATTTTGGGGGGCGTTGCGCCGCGTCTGTGCTGGCTGCAGAATGAGCGGCGCAGTGGGGCAGGGCGCGCAAAATACGCGGCGCTGCGCGTCCCTCAGCCGCAGCTGGGCAGGGCAGAGGCACCGGCTGCCGCTCGGCCGAGGTTCCCGTCCTGGAAAAAAGTGCTACACTGCTCCTGGCCCCCTCCGTCTCATGGCATTAGCGCCGAAGCGGGGTTTTATACGTACATAAGCGCAACTGAAGGAACAATAAATATTAATGGCACCAAAGCGACGTGCTCCTTCCTTCTGTCCCTGCCCTGCCTAGCGTATTTTTTATTATTATTTTTATTTTAAAGAAGCGTTTGAAAGTTACAGCTTTGGCTGAGATTTTCATTATTTCCCCTTTTTCTTTTACTTTACTCTGCCGGTAGAGCCTGACAAAGAACTTTTGTCTCGAAGTGTGTGTGTTTTACAGAGGGAGGCTACAGCACAACACATGTGGTCTTCACGGGTCATAGGTCGAACGGCCTAGAAGTGGCTCGGACCGGCACCATCAAAGGTAACCTGCAACTTAATATCCTGTTGATGAGCTTGTTGAATTTATGAGTGTCTGTGATATAGACAACGGTGCAAGTGATGCCGCTCAACTGGCCTCTTCTCCCCAGGCTACGGGCCGGCCACACTACCCCTCCTCGGCCCGCTCCTCGGCCCTTACTGCATTGGAAGGCTGAATTTTGGGGGAAAGGTACCCTCTTCCCCCTTTCCCTCTCTCTCTCACATGCACACACACACGTCGCCAGTGGGTCCTTCCACCTCTTTTTCCCGACGAGGCCGTCGCCAGCCGCATCCTCCCATGGGCAGAGACCCCGGCCCCACGGCAGCCCGCGCCCCACTGCGGCACCCCTGCCTGCCAGGGACGGGAGGGATGGAGAAAGGGGACGCGGAGCCTCCCCAGAGGGCGGTGACACCTCTCGGGTTAAAAAAAAAGGTTAGAAGGAGAAGACGATATATACAGTCCAGGGGAAGCAAGAAATTGCTCTCCCCTCGTCCCGCCTTCCCCCTTCCACACCCCCCTCCAGCTCCCTTCGCATCACCAGCCGCTAAGAACAAGTGAAGAGCACTCTTAAAGCGAATTTCGGAAAACTTACAAAGACGGGAAAGCTTTCCTGGGGAAGCTGACGTTTGCTCTGTAGGTCTGGCACCTTCAGAAACCTGTTGAAAAACTTCTTTAAATAAACCGGTTTAGCAGCGACTTTGGGTGACCGCTTGCTTTCCTCCCTCGAAAGCTGCCGTGAGCCGCAGGCTGTGTTCGTGGCGGTGGCCCGACGAGAGTGCGGGGCTGGCTGCCGGTGCCTCTGCCCCCCTCCCTTCCTCCCTTCCTCCCTTCCTCCCTCGCTCCCTTCCCTTGTTACCCTGTGACATGGGGGAAAGGGGTTTTGCGGTTCAGAGGCAAATAAAGCACTTCTTAGGAGGGACGGCGACGTGACTTTGAACTTGGATCAGCTCCTCTGTTTCCTGCAGAGAGAGTAGGGCTGGAGCCCTGAAAGAATAGCAGAGAGTGGCCAGCCTGCGGGGGCTCCGGCTGGAATTCACTGTGTTCCCCCGAAAGCGCCCTGATGCCGGCACCGCTGAGCAGGCAGAGCGAGGGGCGAGGGGAGGGGAGGCAGGAAATGCAGAAAAATAAGGTAAGGAGAAGAAAGGAAAAGGTGACAAAATAATAAAGGAAGAGGAAAAAATGAAAAACAGAGAAAGGAAAAGGAAGGAAGGAAGGAAGGAAGAAGGAGGAAGGAGAAGGAAGGAAGGAAGGAAGGAAGGAAGGAAGGAAGGAAGGAAGGAAGGAAGGAAGGAAGGAAGGAAGGAAGGAAGGAAGGAAGGAAGGAAGGAAGGAAGGAAGGAAGGAAGGAAGGAAGGAAGGAAGGAAGGAAGGAAGGAAGAAGGAAGGAAGGAAGGAAGGAAGGAAGGAAGGAAGGAAGGAAGGAAGGAAGGAAGGAAGGAGAAAGAAGAAAGAAAGAAAGAAAGAGGAAAGATAAAAGAAAGAAGAAAGAAAGAAAGAACAAGAAAGAAAGAAAGAAAGAAAGAAAAGAAGAAAGAAAAAGAAAGAAAAGAAAAGAAAAGAAAAAAAAAAAAAAAAAGAAAAGAAAAGAAAAGAAAAGAAAAGAAAAAGAAAAGAAAAGAAAAGAAAAGAAAAGAAAAGAAAAGAAAAGAAAAGAAAAGAAAAGAAAGACGAGGGGGAAAATCTAGAAGGTAGATATTTGTACGAGTATTCATCTTTGTTATTATTTTTTTTTTCAAAACTGTTTTGAACTGCCAATTTTCTTGCACATATTTGTTCTTTTCTAATCTCAGATACAGTAAATTCTTTTAAATCGGAACCCGGGGGGGGGGGGGGGGGGGGAGCGTGTATTCAAACGTCTAGTTTTCTGTGTGATTTTTTTTTTTTTTTTTTTTTTTTTTTTTTTTTACTGATCTGGAGGCAGACGATGCAGCAGACCAAGCTTTCCTCTCCAGCTTGGCTCTCGAAATCCCCAGCAACGGTGGGGGACTCCTCAGACCTCCGCCTCGAAATCTTTTCAGAGTAGGAAAATAGAATTTGTTCGCGGTCTGTTCCTAGGAGCCTGGGGGGTCAGGACAAGGACAGCATATGCTCCCAAGCTACAGCCTGGAAAGGCAAGATCTGGGGAGCAGACACTCCTGCCTGCAAAGGCAGGACCGAATGACAGCGAGCAAAAAGAAAAAGGCTGTTGGCATTAGAGGTGCAGCTCTGCATTAATATTCGGTTTATCTCCTATTGCCCATTTCAGATTAGAAGGAATCCCACTTCTTCCTAATTTACATCCTCGTCTTGTTCAAAGACTAATGTCCGGTACCGGCACATTTCAAACACTTTCGGACAGTCTTGGAAATTTTAACCATTTAATGACAATGATGGAAAAGACCTTAGTTGGTAGGCAGTATTACCTTTGCCTTACTTCCTTCTTGCCTTTCTGCCTTCCTGCCTTCCTGCTTTCCATCCATCCATCCATCCATCCATCCATCCATCCATCCATCCATCCATCCATCATCTCTCCTTGTAAAACTCCTGCTCGGACGCTGTGGGTCCAGGTTTGAGCCTGCCTGTACCTGCTGTAGGATTTAATAAGGAGTCATAGGAGGAATGTCGAAGGGAGAATTTCAAAAAGACACCCCCCCCCAAACCACATAAACCCCTGTATTTTCGGTTGCTTCTCCGCCAAGCACAGAACTGATGGGTATGGAAACACAAGGTTTCGTGCATGGTGGTTAAGACGGCAAATGTTGTGCCAAGCTTTGATTTTTACAAAGCCTTATTTATTGGTGAGCTGCTGGCCCCGAGATGATTATTTTTCAGCCACTACAAAACAAACCGAATCAGGGGCCAGACGTGTATTTACTGGAGGGGGAGGGGAAGGGGACTTGTTTGCTCTGTGTGTGTGCGGGTGCGTGTGTGTGTGCCGGCTTTATGCTTTTTTATTCCTGCCATGTAAGAATCCGGTTTCCAAATAACAATGGCAGGGTGGGGTTTTGGGTAGGGATTTTTTTTCGGGTTTGTTTTTGTTTCTTTTCCGAGAAAGAGAAAAGGCAAGGAAAACTCCTATAGCATCTGCTCTCAGATACTCATTCACAACACATGCAGATCGCAGATAGACTTCTCTGCTCCCACATAAGTGGTTTAGAAGCCCAGACAGCCAGGACTACCGTTCCCTCTTAAATTTTAATTTTATTTGATTTTTTTTTTGCCCCAGCCACCTTCGCCCCGTCAACGTGACTTTTATTTGATTCCCCCTTCGCTCCCTTTATCGATCACGGGCTTTATCTGCTTTAGCCGAAGTGGGGAAGGGGGCTGCAGGGGTTATATTTTAAGCCCCTCGCTTTGTTTGTTTGCCTCCCGAGGCAGGATCACATGCCAAAGCGTCCATCGATATTTTCCGAGATCGGCGCGCCTCTCCCCGCGCCACCCCTTCCCCTCGCCGCGGGGGAGGCGGGTGAGGCGGGGGGGGGGAGGGTGACTCCCCCCAAAAATCCAGAAACCACCGGCAGCGCGGGGCTGAAGGCGGCCACCGGCGCCGAGCGGGGCCGTGCGGTGCGGGGCCGTGCGGGGGCCGGGAGCCGCGAGGCGATCGGCGGTGGCGCGGCGGGGCGCGGGGCGGGCGGTGGGGCGGGCAGGGCTCGGGGCGGCCGCTCCGCCATTAGCCGGTGGCCGGGGACGCCCGGATGGACGGGGCGGCTCGGGCCAATGAGCGGGAGCCGGGAGAGCGGCCGGGCAGCGGGCGAAGGCGGCGTTGGGAGAGGAGCCGCCAGTGCGGGCGGGGAGAAGGAGAGAGGCCGGGGGAGGGAGGGAAGAAAAAGAGGGGGAGGAGGGGGCGAATAAAAAGCCGCCGCCTCAGCAGCGCCCACCGAAATAAACAGAAGAGCGAAAGGCGGCGAGGGCCCGGGCGGAGCGGGGCTGCAACTCCGCCGCCCCGGCCGCGGCGCTCCGGCACTCCCCGGCCCCTTCCCGCCCCCCGTCCCCTCCCCACCCCCACCGCCGCCCTTATTGTTTTTAATCCGCCTCCGGCACCCCCCTCCTCGCCCCCCTCCTCACGCCCCTCCGCCGCGGCGGGCGGGGGCGGCGCGGCGAGGGGCACCCCCCGGGTCCCTTCGCTCCGTGGGAACCCGCGGCTGCAAGTTTTTCTCCGTGAGAGACACCGCTAATGCCCGGCGGAGGATAAAACGAGAAGCGGAGGCCGGGAGCGGCGGGGGGCTCGGGGCGGCGGGGAGGGCCGCGGCCCACGCGGGGAGCGGCGCGGGGCCGGGCGGGCGGGCGGGGGTCGGCGGCGCTGACATCCCGGTGGCGGCGGAGGAAGCGGGGGGGCGGCGGCGTGTGCGCGGGTCTGTGTGTGTGAGTGTGTGTGTGTGCGTGCGTGTGTGCCGCAGGGAACGGCGAGGCGAGCCTTGCCCCCCCCCGTCCCCAGCCCCGTCCCTCCCCTGCTCCCCCTCCCCTCCCCTGCCCGCCCCCGCCTCAGCTCCTTTAATACACTTTGGTTCTCCGCTCGCCTTTGGACTCTGCTCTGCCTGGCTCCGGATACGACTCCGCCGGCGGCGGCAGCGGCGACATCGGGCCGGTGCGGGTGGGGCGGCGCGGCGGGGGGACGCGGCGGCTGCCGGGGGGAAGCGGAGCGGAGCGGCGGCGGCCCCGCGCCCGGGCGGGCGGGCAGCGGCAGCCCGGAGGCGGAGGCGGTAGCGGGGAGGCGGCAGCGGCGGCAGCGGCTGCGTCCCCGGAGCGGCGCGGACCATGCTGCTGGACGCCGGCCCGCAGTTCCCGGCCCTCGGAGTGGGCACCTTCGCCCGGCACCACCACTCGGCCGCGGCGGAGATGCAGGACCGGGAGCTGAGCCTGGCGGCGCAGAACAGCTTCGTGGACTCGGCGGCGGCGCACATGGGCGCCTTCAAGCTCAACGCCGGCGCCCACGACCTCTCCCCCGGGCAGAGCTCGGCGTTCACCTCGCAGGCGCCCGGTTACCCAGCCGCCGCCCTGGGCCCCCACGCCGCTCATGTCGGCTCCTACTCCGGGGCGCCCTTCAACTCTACCCGGGACTTCTTGTTTCGCAGCCGGGGCTTCGGGGACTCGTCGCCGGCCGGCGGACAGCACGGCATCTTCGGCCCTGCGGCCAGCAGCCTGCACCACCCGCACACGGACGCTCAGAGCCACCTCCTCTTCCCAGGCATCCACGACCAGCACGGCCCCCACGCCTCCCAAAATGTTCTCAACGGGCAGATGCGACTGGGCTTGCCGGGGGAGGTATTCGCCCGGTCGGATCAGTACCGCCAGGTTTCCAGCCCCAGGACTGACCCTTACTCGGCGGCTCAGCTGCACAACCAGTACGGCCCCATGAATATGAATATGGGCATGAACATGGCAGCCCACCACCACCACCACCCAGGTGCCTTTTTCCGCTACATGCGGCAGCAGTGCATCAAGCAAGAGCTCATCTGCAAGTGGATCGACCCCGAGCAGCTGAACAACCCCAAAAAAAGTTGCAATAAAACTTTCAGCACCATGCACGAGTTGGTCACCCATGTCTCGGTGGAGCACGTTGGGGGACCCGAGCAGAGCAACCATGTCTGCTACTGGGAGGAGTGTCCCCGTGAAGGCAAGCCCTTCAAAGCGAAATACAAACTGGTCAATCATATCCGAGTGCACACGGGAGAGAAACCCTTCCCCTGCCCCTTCCCTGGCTGCGGAAAAGTTTTCGCCAGATCAGAAAATCTCAAAATTCACAAAAGGACGCACACAGGTAATTCGGGTTTCTTTCGGCAGATTTCCTCTCTTTGCCCGTGCCTATATGTGTGTGTGTACGTATATATATGTAAACTGTTAGATACTCAGGCAGAGTGATGTTAAATTAGGAGAGTGATAAAATAAGCTTCCAGTTTATTTTTTTTTAACCCTCTCCATCACATGGCTGCGTTTGTTTTGGTTTCTTCCCCAGCAGCAAACATCCCCCTCCATTCCAGATTTCGAAAGGATATTTTACTTATTTGTTTTAATTTGAGAGTGAGAGCTATAGATTCGTGCTGAGGGTCAGCGGAGTCTTTCCGCAGAAACGCGGGATACAGCGCGAACCAAATTTTGCCGTCTTGCTAAAATACGGGAAGACATCTGTCCGTCCATGCATCCATCCATCCATCCATCCATGCATCCATCCATCCACCCGTCTGAAACGCCTTAGTCATTTGCTCTATGCAACGTATTTGCATACAACTTCAGCGCTTGTGAGCATGGCTTTTATTTATGGATACCGAGAGAAGCTATATAAATACGTGCAAAATCAATCATTTGTCCTAAATCCCGTTAGAAGTGGCAAAAAGTCCCTTTCTGGAAATGCTTTCCATTAAATTTAAATGGTGTGAGCAAGGCAATAAAATTTTCCTATTTTTTTTTTTAAATGTTTTTAAAGTCTCACTCGATGTGATTTAAGGTGTTTTTGCAACAGTTTATTAAATAACGTAATAAGGAACAGAGGATTTGAGGTTCGGAAACTTCCACCCAAATCAGGTGAAAGAGGGTCGAGAGAGTCCAGGCTTTCCTGATGGAAAATCGCCTGAGCCGAAGGGTAACAAAAATAAACGCATCCTCCCGCCTCATCTATTATTCATTTACTACTCCTGCCGGCTCAAACCGTGCCAGACTATTTCATAAAAGACGGCCAAATATTTTAGCGACTTCCACTCCAAATATTTACCCGGAGAAAGGCTAAAAATCTCGAGGCCTATTGTTTTCTCAAGTGCTAAGCCCGATGCGAGGTGCGAGACGAGCTTTAACAAGGTTTAAAATTTGAGAAATGTATTTGCATGAGATGCCCGCACTGAAGTCATTGTGTCTGAGCGGATGTCTTTAAGAAACAATTTAGGTGCTAATGGAATCTAATGTTAAATGCTTCCCCCTCCAAAGGCAGGGGAATGTGGAGTTCTCACCTCCAAAGTACTCCCCGGCATTTGGAGTCCTGGCAGCCGGGCGAGAGGAATCCCTATGAAAATTAAATGAAGTATTTTACAGACGTTTAGTTTTCCCAGCGGATGTGCGTTTATCTCGAATATCCATACACGAAACAATATGCTCGGCCTTAAATCTGTCGGTAATGGTTTCCAGTTTAACAGGATAGCGGATTTGGTACTAAGGCGAAACGGCTCGATGACGCTTTTTTTTTTTTTTTTTTTTTTTTTTTTTTTAAATTGTCTTTCTTCTTCAATCTCTTTCGGGTCTGGCTATGTGTGTCGGTCGAAATAAAATAAGGCAAGATGCCGGGGCGGGGATATCCCGGGGTTTTGGTAGGAAAACCAGGGGGGACGGGGGTTGCCTCGCTTCAGGGCAACGCGTGAGCTCTGCGGCCCTCCGGCGCTGCGGGTACCGGGACACGGCCGGCCCCTCGCTTTGGGAAACTGCTGGACCAGGCAACTGGGAGAGGAGGACGAGGGCGGGGAAACGAGGCGCGGGGCCGCGCGGAGTTTGCGCGGGGGCGGCCGGGCTCACCCCGCTGCTGCGCCGCTCTCTTGCAGGGGAGAAGCCCTTCCAGTGCGAATTCGAAGGCTGCGACCGGCGCTTCGCCAACAGCAGCGACCGCAAGAAGCACATGCACGTCCACACCTCGGACAAGCCCTACCTGTGCAAGATGTGCGACAAGTCCTACACCCACCCCAGCTCCCTGCGGAAACACATGAAGGTACCCGGCCCCGCAGCCGGCGGCGGGAGGCGGGAGGGCGGCCGCCCCGCGCCGGGCGCCCCGACGGGGCGGCGGGCGGCGGGCGCGGGGCCCGGGGGCGGCGGAGGGCCGGGCCGGCGGCGGGGGGCGCGCCCGGGGGGCGGCCGCGGCCTCGCCATCCCCCCTCCACCCGGCCGTGTTGCCTTTGCCCCCCAGGTGCACGAGTCGTCCCCGCAAGGCTCCGAATCCTCCCCGGCCGCCAGCTCCGGCTACGAGTCCTCCACCCCCCCGGGGCTGGTGTCCCCTAGCGCCGAGTCGCAGAGCACCAACAACCTCTCCCCTGCGGCGGCGGCGGCGGCGGCGGCGGCAGCGGCGGCGGCCGTGTCCGCCGTGCACCGGGGCGGCGGCGGCGGCGGCAGCGCGGCGGCGGCGGCGGCCACAGCGGCCTTTCCTCCAACTTCAACGAGTGGTACGTGTAGGGCCCCGCCGGACTGCTCTGCACGGCCCCGCCGCGCCCGCCCCGGCGGCGGCGGTGGCGGCGGGCAGGAGGGACCGAGCGAGCCCGCCGGAGACGCGCCGGGAGATGCCGCCGCACCCGCCGGCAGCGGAATGACGGCCGAGCAGGATGGGGACCGGGGGCCGTCATCTCCCCACACCCTCCCGCCTTCGCGTCTTTTTTTTTTTTTTTCTTTTTTTTTTTGGTTGGTTTTTTTCTTTTTTTTTCTTTTTGGAGAACGTTTTGAACCAGCAAAAAATTTTCCAAAAACTATGTGCTAAAACAAAAAAAAATAAGAGAACGAGTAAATCAACGGAGGAACGGAAAGGGGAGAGAGAGAGGGAAAAAAACAACCCCAAGCGCCACCAACACATCGCCCAGCTAAAAGCTTCCCAAGCCGGCGGAAAGAAACTCTCCCTCCGGAGTCTTCAGACAAAAGATCAGAGACTCAAACTCCTCTGGTCCCCGCGCCTCCCCGCCCGGAGCAGCCAGCGCCCTCCCGCCCCACGAACTGTGTATATAGCGGCCCTCTCCTTCCTCCGGCGAGGTGGGGAACGAGGTTTTCCTGGATTCTCGGTGTATAGAAGTTCGTCCCGTTTGTAAACCGCGGATTGGTCCCTTTCTTCTTCCTCTTTTTTCTCTTTCTTTTTTTCCCCCCCTCTTTCTCCCTCCCCGAGAAAGTGATGGACTTGTTTTCTTTTCTCTCGCTCTCCCTCCCCACTTCCTTCTCCTCTCCTTTTTTAGTTCATCCCTTTAAAAAAAAAAAAAAAGTAACGTGGAAGAAAAAATGGTTTCTTTTGTAATTGTGATATCTTGAATATTGTGTTCCTTTTTAAGAAGCAACTTGATTGTAAACTGCATTTCAACTATAGACTGGGGAAGAAATACCGTGCCAAAGTCTCCATTCTGTTACTCACAGACACACACACGAACAACAACGCTTGTGAATGTATTTTTCTGTTAGCTGGGTTTACATGTGATGTTTTAGTGCTTTTGCAAGTTCAATTTGTTAGTTCCTGTTCGGAAGATTGTGAGGAAAAATAAACGTCGTGCCGTTAGCTTTTCCGTAATAACGCCCTTCCTCCTGTAAATACCTGTTACCATATTTATCCATTTGTAATTAAATTATGGTATTAACTTGCTACAGAGGAAACAGTATTTATAAAGAATGTTTCTTAACTATAAATATGTACAATTGTGAGCATAAACTGTTTCAGATTTTTTATTTGAAGGTTTAAGTGGTTTCATCATTTCTTGTGATATGTTTTGAGAGTAATGCCTACAGAAATATAATAAAACGTGTTGAAACTGCACGAGCTGTTTCCTTTTTATGCCAAAGGCTCTCTAAAACCTGCTATAAGGTATGTGATGAGCTGGGCGGCGACTGCAAAACAAATGCTTTTAGAACTTCCGCTGGTTACTGGAACAGGAGGATTCCTTCCAGCTGGGCTCTCCCGTCCAGAAGGGGAAAAAAAATTAAAAAGGCCACAAAAGTCCCTAAAACTTTGTGAAGCTCTGAACTGAATGAAAAGGGTGAAGGAGGGTATGCATATTCTCCAAATGACTTGCAAGGCAAGATCTCCTTTAGTAAGGTATTTACTAAATATCTTACTAAAGAAAGAGCACATCTTCCTCCTGCTCCTGCCTTCCTCGGGCTCACCCCTCTCTCCCCGGTGCCTGTCTGGCTGGGGAGATCACTGCCCCACAGGCTGAGAAAGCGGGGCGTTTCGGAACAGAGGTGGAGGTGCAATAATTAGGCTCTGAGCTCGTCTGCTTTGAGCCTTAGATTGTCCTTGCCTCCAGTCTTGTCATCTTTTTGATAGCCTCCATGCAGCCCGGCAGAAAAGAAAGTTGTGATGAACGAGAGCTCACATTTCACCTTCGAGTTTTTTCTCTCTCTCTTTTTTTTTTTTTTATTTTATTTTCTTTTTTCTTTTGCCTTTTTTTTTTTTTTTCCTTTAGATTATTATTAAATTTTAGCCCAGAGAGTGGTTTGGGTTGTCAGATATGTTCAGGGAAGGATGGAGAGCCGCCGGGCGGTGACTTTCCCGGGATGCTGGCCCGGCGTTTGGCTCCACATGCGCCGTCGGGGCCTGGTCGGCGGAGCCGCCCGTGCAGGGCAGCCGGACAGCCGCTCTCCGGGCACAGCTCGCCGCCGCGGGACAGACAAGGCGAGTGTGACAACGGCCGGGAAATCGTGGAAAAAGTTCGTCCTGGTCAAGCCACCGAAATACGCCCTGCGAAGAGGCAGCGCTGTGAGCCGGGCTCCGAGCGCCCTGCGGTGGCTGCGCTGCCTTCAGCGGCAGCTTGTGCAGCCCAGGAACACCCTCTGCTCCTCACACCCGGCCGAGCCCATCGCTCAGGCCCCCCACCCCGCCCCCCCAGCTCAGTTGTCGCTTTGGGTTTTTCGGGCTTTTACCCGAGTGTTCAAATATCGATAGAGCTGTCTCCAGCCGGTGTGAGGGAGTTAGGTGAGGAGATGAGGGTGCACGGGGCCCTGCTCACTTCTGGGGTGAGATGAGGGTTACCTACACCCAGGGGAAGGGGAGGAGGGAGGGAAAGACACCCCCTCCCCCCCGTCCCGCCACTGACAAGGAAGTTTAGATGGGGAGCGGACCCGGAGCTTCCTCGGCGGCTGCGCTCCTTCCAGAGCGGCCATCCCCGCGCACGCGGCAGCTCCCCGGGTAATCAAACGGCTATTAAAACCTAATTTATGTTCGGTAATAATATTACTTAGAAAAAATATTTATTAAAATCATTGGCATATGCCGCCTGCCCCTTGGAGACGTCCGTGGGAAATGCAGCTGAGAGGATCCCTCCTTGTCCTGCCGGCCTCCCCGCAGCTGAAAAGCCACACAGAGGTCCTGCTTCAGAGCCAGTCCCTGCCAGCCACCGTCTGCCAAAATCCCCTCCCGGGCCCAGGGGCGCACGATCAGCCCTGCCCAAGGGCCACCAACCCCGCTCCTCCGTCCCCCGCTCCCGTAGGCTCAGCTCCGGCCGGAGAGAAGCACTCGGAAACTGTGCTCCCCCTCTCCCTCCCCTCGGAGCCGTTCTGTCTTCTGGGGAGCCCAAGGATGATCCTAGAGGGGGACAGGCGGCTCCCTCTGGCCAAAGCGCAGGTCGTGTGGCAGCAGGGACAGCCATCGTCCCTCCGGCAGGGATGCCTCTCCTCCTCCGTCAGGCCCAGGGATGCGGCCGTGGCGGCTGTGGCAGTGAGTAAGCCCCCCCCCCCTTCCCTGTCCTACCCAGGCTGGCCTTGAACTTGACCCTGGCCTTGGCGCATCCAGCTCGCAGCGCCTCTCCACCCGCCTCCCTCGTGCCCTGACCCTGGCCTGGCCCTGACACGCTTAAGAGAGAACGGCAAGTCATCTGGTTCAGGGGTTGGGGTGTTTTTAGGGGATAGAGCAGCCAAGATCCCTCTCACAGCCTTGTGCGAGGGTGGCCCACTGGCCCCGAAGTCCTCCTCTTCGCCCCTCTCCTCTGTCCACCTCGACACCCTCAATCCCAAACCTCTCTCTCCCTCCCTCCCTCCACCTTTGTCTTCTACACTGAACCTGAACTTGCCGAATCTTCCTGTCCTTGCCCTGAAGACAACTCGGGAACCAACCTGGGGGGAGGCCTGAGGCTTCCCCAGCAGCCTCGAGCTTGCCCTGGCATTCCATAATCCCCTCATGCCCAGCCACAGTGGGCGGATGCCCCACTGGTGTCCCGCACTCCCCGACGACTCTGCCCCGACGGCTCCCGGGTCGCCTCGGCCCCACGGCCGAGCGGGAGGCACGGCGCTGCCCCGCGGTCGGCATCCCGTGCCCAGCTGTGGCAGCCTCACTGGGGCGGCTGTCCTGCGGCGGTGTGACTCTTCCTTTATATCGTGAAAAGCAGCATGGAGGGGTGAGTTTAATTTTGATCGTTATTATTAATAGTGAAATTCTCTCCTAACTCTTCCTGTGGACCCCCTGAAAAGACGGATTGATTTCCCTGGAAGTTACTCTCTCCTCTCAAGCCAGAAAATTTGAGGGTCCATCCGTAAAACAGGCTGTGCTTTACCCCCCGCACCCGCAGTTGGAGGGCAGTTCAGGGCTCTGCCTTCATCTGCTCCCGCTCTGCTTCACCTGGCTTGGCTGCTCTAGAGGCTTTGGGTTGCAGCCGGTGGTGGCAGAAAAAGAACGAACCTAAACCCAAAGGTAAACCAACCTCCCAACAAACAAGCAGACATGACAACAGCCCAGACCGAAACAATAAAATGCAGGAGCTCCCGCCCGAACCCGGGCGTGGAACGGCTGCTGGCGCTGCCGGTGCCGGTGCCGGCGGGGCTCCGCAGCGGGCAAAGGGCTGCCCCTGCACGGCCAAGCCCCGCCGCCCGTGCCGGGGGCAGCAGCCCGGGCTGCAGCCGCTCCGTTTGGCTCTGGCCAGACCTCTTCATATCAGCCTTTTAAGTTTCCCCTTTGTTTTCAGAAACTCGTACACGTTTCCTGCCCGCTATGAAGGCATAGCAGGCTCCCCCAAACCTCTCCACAGACACAAGTGCACGCTAGACGTGCTCCCGGGCACAGCGAGGTATGTATATTTTTCTATTTGTCATCTTCACGCATGGTTGTGAGGGTGGGTTTTTTGGTGGTGTTTTTAATTTTCGTGGATTGCTTTTCTTTTCTTTGTCTTTTTCCCCCTTCCTTTTTTTTTTTTTTTTTTTTTTTTTTTTTTTCCCATTCCTCTTAGGTTTGGGGTTTTTTTCCCCTTCTATTGTTTTTTGGTTTTTTCCTCTTTTCCCCGAGCCAGATGACCGCGGATGGAGCTGCATATTAGCAGCAGAGCAAGCAAGAACTATTGTCCCACCCTGCAGGGCACGGTGCCCCCCTCTGTCCCAAAGAGCAAGTCTTCCCCAGTGCTTGGGGTTTCCTCATTTTTCTTTCTTTTTCTTTTTCTTTTCTTTTTTTTTTTTTTTTTTCTTTAAAATTATTTTCTGGACGGTTTCTCTGTCTTTAATACTTCTGGGGGGGAGGAAAAAAAAGAGAAGGAGAAGGAGAAGCACAAGACGACTGGGTGAGGGAAGACCATCGCTAGCGGTTTCAGGTCTTTAATAAAAACACTTCAGACTGGCTGCCTAACTGTTGTCCCGAGAAAAGGAAGCGCGGCATCAATCGGACCGCGGATCCCACTTCCTCGCAGCGCAGGAAACACGAGCAGGTTCTCCCGCGTCCCTCGCCCGTAGTCCCAAGCGCTTTTCCGCGCGGAGCGCGGGGGAGCTGGCAGGGACGAGCGGCGGGGCCCGGAGCGGAGCGAGGGCTCCTCCAGCGGCCCCCTCGCCGCGCCGGGGCCCCACGCGCGGGATCAGCTGTTGCTTTCCGGAGGGGGAAGGACGCTCTTTTGGTGTTAAAAAGAAAGTAATCGGCAACTAAAGCAGGGGAGGGGGGTGGGGAGTAATTCAAGCGCCAGTGAGTGATTGAGCGGGTGTTTTACACGCGCGGCATCGCACCTCGCAGGGGGCTGGGGGCGGCCGTGGGGTCCGCGGGGGGCACCCGGCGCGACCCAGCCCGAGGCGGGCAGGGTTGGTGGCCGCGGGACGGGATCTCCCCGGCACCTGTCCGCGGGGGTCCGCCGGGCGCGGATGTTGGGGGCCCCGCACAGCGCCCCGGCCGCCGCAGGTCCGTGGGTGGCCGCGGGCGGGGCGTCCCGGGGGCAGCAGGGACGGGGCTCGGCCCGACCCGCGTTCCTGGCCGCCGAGCCCCCGCAGGAGACGGGGGCTGTGCGAGTGTGCGCGGGTTAGGGCTGGATCTCGGTGTACAGCAGTTTGCGGTGGGGAAAAAAAAAAAAAAGAAAAAGAAAAAAAGAAGAAAAAAAAAGAAAAAAGAAAGAAAAAAAGAGAGCAATTTTCATTCTAACTTTTTTCCCCCTTCTTCTTCCTAGACTGCTAATTCCTGTGTGTGGGCAAACACCCTTCTCCTTTGATTCTTAGTCACAGCGCCTAGATTAAATACCGGTTTTAATGAGAGCCGTGGCTGTGGCCGCATTAGGTGATGATAGTTATGAAGACGATCTGACCTGTTTTGATGAAGACGATCTGACCTGTAGGGAGAGAGAGAAAGGTCAGCCACATGCAGTGGCCAGATTTCTGCTTGTTCCCGGCACATGCTGCTACAATATTGATCCGCGGAGAAAGATAAACATAAAAGATAGATCGTATGTGCTGAATACTAATGAACGTGGCTTCCAGATTTTAATTGTTGTTGACTTCTTATTTCCACCGTAAACATTTGCTGACGTCCGTAGGGCATTTTCCCCCGTTGTGGTTTTTTCTTTTTTTTTCCTTTTTTTTTTTTTTTTTTTTTGGTTGTTGTTTGTTTGGGGTTTTTTTGTTTATTTGTTTCTGTGAGTTTTTTTCTTTTGTCCTATTTTATCTTATTTTGCTTATTTAATTTTTTTTTTCCCAATCTCTCAATGAGTCTCTTGATGGAAATATTTCCATGTTACTTTCCCTATTGGGCGAGGTGCAACCACCCGAAAGTCACGGCCAGCATCTCCTTTCCAGCAAAGGAAACTGCTCCTGGAAACGGGGAAAGCTCCTCTGAAAGGCATCTTGACTTGGGATGCTCCTTTCGGATTCCTACCTCATTACTCGCTCCATTCCTTTGCAGCAAAACGCTGCAGATGACACCGGAATTGAGGGTTAATTTTTTTTCCCCCTGCTCTCCCGGACTGGACTGCTGCAAACCCAGCAGTTACGCTGGAAGAGAGCTCTCCTTTCAAAGCCTCCCCAGTTTCCCGACTGTTACCAGACTAATACACCTACGGGAGGCAAAGAGATGGAAACACGCCGTGTCTCGGGGAGAGAGGCATGTCAGACGCGCTTTCCCCTCGGCTGTGCAGAGGGAAGAGGCTCTTTTCCGAGGGTTTTTGCTGCGGTACAAAATTGTTAAGGATCATTCACTGCCTTGACTGTCTCTTAAATTTTTTTCTTCTCTTCGAGATGGTCAAAATTAGCTGTAAACCGGGTAAAGCAGTCAATGAAACAGCTATCCCCAAACGCGTTTCAAGTTTGTTGCTTCGCGAACGACTGAGAGTAAGCACCATCGGCTATATAGCGGCAATTAACTATATCAGCCTCACATTTAAGAAAATGAGGGAGATATTAAACTCTTAATTCCCATCATTACAAATAATTTTCATGATGGGAACTTCTAAAAGATTTTCCCCCCTCCCTTACACTTTCCAGTCTATTTTTTAACCCCTGAGTGATTTACTACGTAAGTAATTTTAGAGGATACAGTTTACAGCTTGAGTTATTAGACTGAACACCTCTGGCTGACACCACAACACCTTTTTTTTCTGCCTGCAGCTGTGAGTCACAACCCCATTTTCATACCAAACTGCTGCACATTCCTTTACAATATAGGCTTCCTTCTTGCAAAGATCAAACACTCTGCAGCCAACGTGTTTATTTTAAAATACAGGAAAATTAAAACTAAACATGGACTTAAAAGAAAAAAACCCAAATGCATCGTTTCTTTTCCTGCTGTCTCTCCTACTAAAATAAATTAAAATAAAATTAGGAGGGAATGGCGTAGACTGCTCCAATAAAATAATACAGTGACAGAGCCAAAACAGTTGTTTTCGACAGGAACGGTCCCTTCTGTTTGCTGTTATTTATTTATGTATTATTGTGGCTATGGTTTTAATTATATGTGGGAATATTAGGCCAAGATGCTGTAACCGTAGCCTCCCTTTAACACACTTTTCTTATTTGTTTAGTACCAGCGCTACAAGGCAAGAACAGGCACCATAAAGAAAATGTTTTCAATATTCTGTTTAAGAGCTTACAACAGGGAATCCCGGAATTACAGGAAAACCTGCAGGCCTGCTCCGTGGAGATGCCCGGCAGGACCAGGCAGATTTCGTGCTCCTCGGCAGGTTTCGGGGTGCGCAGAGGGGGAGGAATTGCGGGAGAGGTGCCCGGAGTAATTTTTACGTAGCAAAGCGGCTTTTTGAAAGCCTCCTTGCTGTTCAGCAGCACAGACACTAGGATGCTTCTTAATTTTGAGCATAGTACAGGTAGACTTAATCTCTGCTCCTTCCGGTAACCCACTGCCTACTCGTCCCCTGGGGTTTGAGAGGGGGGCTTTGCTGCAAGTTCTTTTTCTTCCATCCTCTATGTTTTTTTTCCCCCTGGAGGAGCGTACTCGGTGGTGTTTGCCTTGCCCATAATTTCCTCCTGCTCCTTCGCGAGTCTTTCCCCACGTCACTGGAGTGATGGGTGAGGCGGGGGGGAGCGGGACATACCTGCCCACGTTTATTTATCTTTGGTACTCATATCGAAAAAAAGACTACTTTAGAGAGAGAGGGAAAAAAAAAAAAGGAAATAAAAAGCAAAGCGAAGGATCATTCGCTTTAGGAAAGAGGTAAAATAACTTCTCCTCTCATCCCTCCAAATTATCCCCGATCCAAGTGGCTCCGAAGAGCTGAGCGAAGCAAGCGACGAGCCCGCGCTGCGCTCTGGGCTGTCATTGCGCAGCGCCAAGAGGGGCCCCGGCACGTCCGCCGCTCCCCCAAGGTCGCTCCCCGGGCCGAGGGCTCTCTGACCGCTCGCCGTGGCGGCCCGACGTGCGCCCAGCAGCACAGCGGAGCGGCAGGGGCTGCCCCCGCTGAAAGCCCTGCCGTGCCGCGGGGATCGCTGCTGCCCTTCCTGGGGCCTCGCCATTCGCGCTGTCCGCACCTGCCCAAGCGCTCTCCGACCCGCTTTCCTCTCGCTACCTGCGCGCCCGCTGCGCGCACCGCGGGGGCGGCAGCGCCAGGACGGGCAGCAGCGGGGCGCGGGGGCTTTCCCATCTGGGACAAACGACACCACTAAGACGGACGGCTGTGGCCACCAAGCCTGCTCCTCACCCTCCCACTACACCCCCCACCCTCCCCCCAAAAAAAAAAAAGAGAAGGGAGGCAGACGAATTTCTCGTTTCCACCTCTCAAATGAAGTTCTGGGACTTAGCAAAGACAGCGCAGGTATCTACGGATGGCCCGTTCTGCCCGCGGAGGCTGCCGGAATCTCACGGGGGCGTTTCTAGCGTGGTTCCCCCCGCGCGGTTTCCCCTCCACCCGCGCCCCCCAGTTCAGAGGGCGATGTCACTGCGATCCCTGACGGGACGTGTGTCGTAGCTGGCTGGGGCAGCGGCCCACCTGGCCTCACACACCCCGCGAGTGCCTCCCCTGCTCTCCCGTCACGGGCTGACCCCTGCGCTCCTCTCCGCGCTGTCTGCGCAGCAGCCACGCGGGTGCCCCGAGGTATTTGGGTTGTCTATAGCAGGTGGACTTGTTGGTCCAGGAGAGGGGTCCAGATCCTGCCCCTTGAACCTTTCTTTTAATGGATTTGTAACAAAGTGGCCCAACAACCCCACGCCTCTCCCTGTTAAGGTGCTCCGTGCATGCAGAGCTGGCAGGGGTGCACTTAGCCACTGCCCCGCCCTGGTCGGAGCAGTGCTAATGCTCAGCGGCCAACACTCGCCGACTGCCTCCCGAGAAGTAGGAACCTAACCCTTCTCGGCGGGGTTTTAACAAAAAGGGGCAGTTGCGTTTAATTAAAAGCATCGACTGAGGCCAGGGGAAGCCGGGCTCAGGAGGTGCTCTCGCGGCTGAGGGGAATTTGACTCGCTAGTCCTTCGGGTGCTCCCGCCCGCCTGGAAAGGTTCCTGTTTCAGCGGCATTAGGGGGAATGAACGTAAAAGTTAGAGACAGCTTTTGTCCGCTTTTGTCCTCAAACCCGATGAACGCAATTTTGCAATGCGATGAGGAGTTGGTGGGATTTTTTTGGTGGGGCTTCTTTTTTTTTTTTTTTTTTTTTTTTTTTTGTGCCAGTTTGTCCTCCCCGGGGAAGCACTGAAAGCAGCTCCCCCCGAAAGAATACAAAGGCGATGTACGTCCTTGCGCTTCCAGGCTTCCATCCCCGAGCCCGGCGACACGCAGTCCGGCAGGCACGGGAACAGCTTCCCCAGAGCGCCCGGGCGCTACAGCGGCACTGTCCGTCCTGTTCCCGCTTCTCCCGGTAACCACGGGATGCTTCCGCCCCACTGGGACCGTGCATCCTGCTGCCCTGAATTTCACTCCCGGGCGAAACGCTGGACTGCCACCCGCGGGGCCACCGAGTGACAGGTCCCTAAGTCCGCTCCGGGGCACCGGAGGGGTTTCGGGTTGCGTTTCCCCGCGGCCCTCATCTTGGAATTTCGGCATTTCGTAGCGACCTTTAGACGTCCGCCGCACTAGGTAGGTAAGGTGGTCTCGGCTTTTTGGGAGGCTGTCCCCGCCTCCCGGGCGACTTGGGCAACGAGGGGCGAAGTCCTCGTGGAATGCCCCAGCGTCAGCTCTCGGGAAGTACACGCGGGGCACACGCACACGCTGTGCCATCACTTTCTGAAATGTGCCTGCCAGGCTCCGGAGCCTCCAAGTAACCTCCCACAAGTAATCCCAGCCCTTCTCCCCCTCCAGCTCTTGCAGCAGGAGGGACGTGAACAAACAGGGCTGCGGCTCCCTCCCGGCTTCTGGCATCCCCCAGGGCCCCCTCCGCAGTGCCCCCGGTGCTGGGAGCTCCTGGGGGCGCCTGGTTCTCCCCGCACCGCTGGGCGGGGTCCCGTTCGCGCCTTCGGAAGAAGCCGCAGGCAAGGAACCCCAGAGAGGTTCGGGGCGGGCTCTGCGGGGCCGGCAAGGTGCCCCCCGCCCCGGGGTGTGCGTGGGTGTGTGAGCGGTGTCACGCCGAGAAGCGGCGGGGATGCGGCGGCGGAGGCTGTCGGGGCTCAGCCCCACTCCCGGGCACCGGCAGGTTGAGAGGCCGTGCCGGTGCCCGGAGCCCGGTACCGAAACTAGACCATTGGAAAGCAGACCGTTTATAGCATGCCTCTGAAGCAGCAGGAGAAGGGAAGAAGCAGTCTTTGCTATACTATTTCTTGTTTTGGTGGGATGCATCCACATTCACGAGCCCTTTCAGACCATGCCCTTTCCTTTATCTTACACTCTCAATGCCTCCTAAGGGCACCCACGCGGGCGCATCCCACACAGCGTGTGGGCTCCTCCACTGCCAGCTCAGCAGAAGCTGTGGTGTCTCAGGTGCCCAGCTTGCTGGCCCTATCTGCCCTCAAACACCCATGAAAACCCATACCTGCTTGGAGACACGAATGAGATGGAAAAAAGATGCTCCGCGACACAAAAGGTAACGTAAAATGTAATGGTAACCTAGTACTGCAACAGTTACACGGGAAACCCCCCTCAGTTCCTTTGTCTATACAGTGGCAATGTTTTCTTTCCAGAAAGGAGAATAACAAGCAGAAGGCACACATGGAGGTGCAAAAAAACAGCTTTAGGGTCAGGTTCTTGCTTCTCAAGCAAAACCGACCAACCACCACTACCAGCCAAAAGAAATCTCATATGTTTTATTTGCCTTCCACGGACTTGTATATTTAGCACATCTTTTATTGCCCCACTGTGCTTCCACAAAGTTGCTATACCTTAGCCTGAAATCACAGGCTATGGCATGAGCTTTTGGCAACTCCCTCCTGCTACAGCTGTGAAAGGAGTTTTAGCTTCCAGCAGCATTCATTCATCCCACCGTTCACGCCAGATATTAAGTGACTAAATCAGCTGTTGGGGTGGTTCCTCGTTCAGCCAAAATGATCAGCTCCCATGTGCAGCACACTAGAGATCTCACTACCTAAGCCAGAACGACACTAACATACAAAACTCCCCCAGCCAATGGTTGGATTTTAATAAACAATAATTACATCATATACAGCTCACACCAGTTTTGCTATTATCAAAGAATAGCAGAAGCTATGTGAGAGAATGTAACAGCAAAAGTTCTCGGGTTAGCCCAAGTTAGGGGACTGAGCATTGAAATTAATGGGGGTGTTAATCCTTCATCTTAATTTCTGCAGGAGATGAAGCAATAAGAAATCACGTAGGGATTTTTGTCTTCAAAATATGTTCCTTTAATACTCTCAAATAATAATCCCTAAATGCATGACTTCTTACCTTCAAGGAGTTTAAGTGGATTTTAAATAATTCCTAGACCTTGCACAGTCCTTTTATAGATAACTACCTTTTATCCTCTGCATGTATTTTGCTAAGCAAGTATCTTGGTGGGGTGTATCAGAAATATCCAGATGGGCAATGCCATCGTCTGTGGTACTATCAGGAGTTGCTGAAGAGATAATTGAGGTGTCAGGAGGCTGCAGTGGGGATTGAGTAGAAAGAACTTATAAACTTTAAGAGCAAACAGACCATTTTAATTCAATATCCTAGAATGGGAAAGACAAATAGAAACACCCCAGCAGAACTGTTTTCAAAGAATGTTTTCTATGAAATTTCAATGGTGTTATGGGCATATCCCATTTGCTTGAGAATATTTACTTTTCTGTTGGTTATTTGAGAGTCTTTGATGTTTACTCAGCTGACCCATCCTGATTTCTTGCCCTTTGCTGCCCGTAGGCACCTTTTGTCACTGCATGCCTACATGCTTTATATTCAGTTTCCATACGGATCAGAGTTGTCTCTTGGGCAAGCCAGACAAAATGAAACCTCCAGGTTTATTTCAGCTGATTTGAACTGCTGCCAAGGCAAGGGCCACAATGTCTCAGGGACTGAGTTTTAAAAATCTGGTAAAGAACAGAACAGTCAATTACTATTTATTTCCAGAAGGTATTTCTGTGTCTTCTTACGGTTGAATTTTATGAAGACTCACCCCATCAAATTCTAGCCCCAAGCTGTGGTTTGGTTTTACACATCAGTGAGGCAGTTTTTTCCTTCTACCAAAAAAAACCACCAAAAAACCAAACAAAAACCAAACCAAACCAAAACAAACCCCCCCCCCCCCCCCAAAAAAAAAAAACCCTCCAAAAAACCCAACCCCCAAAAAAGAGGCCCCTGATGTTTTTAATTCTAGCATGATTGAATGCTTGGTTGTGGTCATTGTGAAAGGGTGAAAGGGACCTGGAGTTTAATAAATAAATAGACAATCGACTTTTTTTCTTTTCAGGATAGGTGTTAGTGAAATGGAAATGTTTTTATAAAACAAGGACATTGCTACTCTACTTTAAAAATCTATATAAAATACTGAATTTTATAAAACCCTGTGCAAAATTATTCTTTGAGACATATCCTAATTCCTGGTATGCTAAATAAAACTGAACTTCAGGCATGTCTATAGAATTAACAGATTAGCAAACAAAAAATTCTTCAACCAGTTCCTCCACATAGATGCCCAAACCACACTGCATACTCTGAGAAGTGGTCTTGCTCGCTAGTTTTGTGAGCAGTCTTCAGTGAAGAAGCCAGGTACCAGCAGGGGATGAAGAGTGACCATCTTTCTCTCCCCAGGAGGTGATTTCATCAGGTCAGGATTAAGGAAAATAGCAGGGCAGGCTGGAATAACTTGCAGGACAGTCAATCTAACATCTTCCAAGAACAGTACATTCCCACAAAACTATAAATAAGAAAAAATGTGTGCTAACTGCAGTATATGAGCAGAAAACCTATTCAGAACCTCTAGAAAAAGAAATAATCTGTCTATTTGGGAAAAGGAAAAAGCATATGCTTGAAGTTGTTATCATATAGACACATGCCTAGAACATGAGCTTTTCCAGCATGCAAGTAAATTGACTAGTCACTCAACATAGTATCTATATACTGAAATTTAAAGTAATTAGGGGAGAGTTTCTGGCTCCATTCGCAAATATTTTATTTTAATAACAGTCAGCATATTTTCTGTATTTTCAGAGGTACTAGATTTCAGTTTACTACAGTTAATGTAATAGGAAATTCTGTAGTCATTATTGACTACAACTGCCAACATATAATTTGAAAATTAAAGTCCAATGTGGAAAACTGGTGATGGATATTGAAAGCTGTTTGTGCTCATACTGCACCTTATAACCAACAGTTAGAATGAGTTGGTTTTTGAGGAGATACAAGGGAATGTGGAAGCTGGTTTCAGAGAAAACCAGTTGCAGACATAGCACTGTGTCTGCAAACAGTGCTATGGTCTGTGAATTCTGGCTGGTTTGGTCTGACAGGAACAGATAACTGGAATTTGAAGTTTATGACAATGGATTTGATAATACATGATGATATTCAAGATATCCTCCTGCATTAGTGTGGCTGCTCTTTTCTCATTAGGGTCAGAATGTTCTCATTAGTAAATTGGCCTGCATGATCCAAAAGGGCTTTCCCTGTGGGCTGAAATGAAGTGCTGCCCTGGGGAGAAGGAGCATGAGGGTTACTAAGCCCCAGTCCTCTCTGCTTGGGGCCCTTCAGCATTGTGCCAAGCACAGGCTGGTGAGATCTGAAGAACACCCCTGTCCCAGTGCCAGGCAGGGGTTTGGCCCTTCCACACAAAACAGCTTGGTGCTCTCTTTGCAGTTCAACATCCCTGTGATCTGCCTTTCTTTTCTGTAAAGATACAGAGGCTCAGGCTTATGACTGAAACTGTTGGGGACTCCAAAGAACTCTCGATGCAAAGGGAACCTGCCGGTTCCCATCACGGATGGTATCACCCAGTCATGGGGCTTAAAAGGGACCTAAACATCTGTGTTTCCAGTGACACTGTGACTAGATCCTTTTGTCCTTGATTAAATTTTACTTGAAATTGTAATTGGAAAAACATTAGACTTTTCCTTGACAAGGAGATGGAGGCAGTGTCTGGCTGTGTCCTGCTGGTAGCCAGAGCTCAATGCCTTCCCTGTCCACTTCCCAAGGACACCTTGGGTGACCTGGTTTGGATGTCCACTGACTAGCAGGATATAATGACCACCATTCCCTTGTCAACATTTCACTGTTCTGATCCCACATAAATTGCTGTGCTGTGACAGTTGATGGAAAAATTGTGAGGCTTTAGAAACAGAGTCAAGGTTCCCAAGCATGTAGTGCCATGAGCCTATTTTGCTGTGCGGGGCTTCCCTCTGGAAAACCAAAACCTCCTATACTGGAGAGGCATTCAGTCATCTCTCAGGAAGTGATCAGTCACTTAAAAGATGGAGATCCCCTCTAATGAATTAATACAGCCTTTCTCCTCTGACACCTGCAGATTATCCCTGTGAAGACACTGGACCCATGGAGTTGGGTTAAATCTTCCCCTTTCAATGACACAGTTAACCTAAAAGGTATAATTTCTTTGGGAATATGTTTGAGCATTTTTTTCTCCCACATTTCTAAGGATTTTCAGAATTTCCCTCCTCTTATCTTAAATTTGACTGTCTTTAAGGTGAACAAAATCCATTTTAATTTATAGAAATTGATTTTAAAATGAATGAAATGCTACTCTGCTACAGAACCAGCTCTAGCTACACTCAGGGGTATGAGCAGAGACAAAGCCAGCAGTCAGGGACATAGATTACCTTTTTTGCTGCGCTTTAAGGGGCAAGCACTGCAGATAATCCAGATGCCAAATTCACGCAGAACAACTGTCAACCTCTGATAGACCCGACAAATAATACAATCCCCTGATTTATTGCAGTGATATCTTCTCACTCTGCTGCTTTGAGGTTGAATGAGAAACCACAATTTGAAGTCTGGGGCCTCATGGCTGTATGACACTTCCCAAAGGACATGAAATGATGAACAGGAAAGCAGCTTACCTGCTTTATTGAATAAATATTTAACTTTTAAGGCCTGTAGTCTCAATCCTACAGTCTCCATAGTCCACACACTTTTGGGAACATTGATGAGAAAATACACATTTCTGGGAATCATAAGGCAATGGACACATAACCTGGCTCACACCTGAAATCTGACATATTGTATATACTTAGCTTGTTCACGTGCAGCTTATACAGTACACACATCAGCAAATGATTACTGGTGTCTATTATACTTAAGGTTGCCAAATATTTTCAATTTAATCATCTCCTTTCCTGTTTTCATGTGATCAGTGTTCCTAAAAAAATGTTCTGTGGCTTTGAGTTTCCTCTCTGTGGCTTTTGCCCCTAAATGATTTTCCTAAGTATTTTTTTTACAGTGCTCTTTCATCCACTTTTGAAGTGGCGATGGTTTAAAAAAAAAAACCATACCCCCAACCCCAGGAAAAAATGGTTTCCACATAGACTAAACCTCCCAAACTATGAGAGTCACAGCAAAGTTAATGTGGATGTAACCTGCATTGAAGACCAGTGTCCTCCAGTCAGGTTTTGATTAATTTTCCACTAATTTTGACTATTTTGTAGTAGGAACCTTTTATTTTGGGAAAGAAATTTAAGAGATTTGACTGGAAAGGCAGATACTTCAACATAGGTTGTCCTCAGTCTGAAGCCTCCAGATATATTATGCTCATTAAGTGTCCCATTCCTCTGTCTGCATTTTTGTTTCTAAGAGGCAGAGCCTCTACCCTCTTTAGGATGAATAACTTGGAAAGAAAGAATTTACAAGCTCCACAAGTTTATTGGTTCCAGATTTCTTTCCTTTCCTTTCCCCCCCCCTCCACACATAATTTGACATGCCTTCTCCTTAAAAGTTTAGATAAATACGTTGAAAACATTAATACATCATAAAGGTCAAAAGATTAAACATTCAAGAGTCAGCCAACCTCAAGAATTATTGTAGCGAGATTTAGATGATCTATATCCATCTCAAAAGACATAGAGTATCAAGGACAGTTACAAACTTGCTCCAGCATTTCAATCTGTTTTCTGAGCTGCCTGTAAGTTCATATCCTGTTTAATTCTTTGCTGAAACATAAACTAGAGAGAAAAGATGTTACCACATTACCAAAAATTAACATGATCATCTGATCTTAGTAGGCAAGACAGGCATAACACTGAATAAACAGTGTATTGTCACTGCAACCCTGGCATTTTTCAGGTATGCTTTCAGCCATCTAGAGACTGAGCTCAGACAAAAAGTCCATTACTTTTCACAGTGGCATAAATAATTTCAGGAAAATAAATAGACTGTTCCATATACAGCAAACAAAATGAATTATGGTTCAGGGGGACAGAAAAACTCAACCAAAACTTAACAAACGAAAAATGATATTACCTTCTAACAGTAGCTGCTAGGTATGTATATCCAGTTGACACTGACTCTACTGATTAGTTCTGTTAATCTGAAATTCTGCAGCAGTTATACAGACCAAGACAAGTCAGGAGGGACTTTGTCATCTCTTTCAACTTAGAAGGATGGCTACTCTGCATTTTTCTCCTTTTTGGGACTTCAGGACAGCAACATTGGGACAGCTGTGAGGAACTAATTAATTTTCATTATTGCACTACAACTGAGAAGTCAGGATGCAATGTTGCTGTTTTAAAGTGCAATTAAGCTCCATTTTCTCTCTAATCCTTATTTTCTAAGAAAGTGGTGGTTAGGACTGATATATGCTCTGTATGGCTGTGGGTAAACCCTAAATCTAAACTAAACTTTGTTCTGGGATGAATCTGAAATTAAAATTGCTCCATGTTTTCCTCACCCCTAAACAGGACTAAATCCCGACTCCCAGTCTGCCTGAGAAATCTCTGACGGAGAGCAGCAACAACAGCAGGAGCCAGAAACAGACCAGCTGCTAAAAATCAGGAAGGGAGAAGAGTATTTGTTTCCATGACAGAGATCACCTGGCAGTTGTCATGGGTAGCGCTATGACAGATAGGTGCTGGGGTGTGATGGTAAAAACCTTCCTTTGCCTCTAAAAAATAGCCTGAACTTCTGTTTCACAGCTAAGGGAAAAGCTATTTTTTCTAAATACACCATGGAAGTTGATGTTACTGAGCAAACTTGTCTCAGATCATTTATAGGCACATTGGCCTAAGAAACTTGCTTTAACCAACTCTGAATATAAAAAATGGCTTTTTGTCTTCTGTAGCACCTTTTGCTAGAATGCTGTGTTTTGAATAATGAGAAGCCAGTACAGTTTTTCAATAGTTTTTGTATTTCCCCACTCCACAGCTGCAGTGCTAAGATATTATTTAACTGCAGCTTTTTGTGATTTCTAATGTCATCATTTGGATCTTCCAAGAACCACCTAACACTTTTCCCATATTTATTAGGTAAACAACTGCAGACTTTCCCTCTTCTGCACAAGGGAACATCACAGTATTTGGGTGTATTTTCCCAGATATTCACATTACCTGTGAGTAAGGACTGAGAAAGAGGCATCTATCTCTTCCTTAACTCTGCTTATACCTGAATGAAATTACACTTCCTATTTGTATGTTTTATTTCTTAATCACTTTTCCTCCTTTTCAACAATTACAAAAAGATAAAGAAAAGATGGAATTGCTTATGTGAAGCAAAAGCAGTGTAGCATCTGTAGGAAAAAGACACACCTTTATATATAGCAGGTTTTAAAGAAAACTTAATTTAATGAAATAGTTTACAAAATAATAAACGAAACACGATGCAGTTTGTTAGAGACATCAACTCTTCTCCCTTAAAATTTTATCAACATCTTCATGCTATCTTAAAAGTGTTGAAACCATTACATTCCACCTACAAAACCTACTGAAAGATGAAGTGAGGGGAAAAAAAAAAAAAAAAGGTGAATAAAGGAAATCTATCCCTTGGGGCAATTTCTAAGGAGGCAAGAGCTTCTTTCCTGCCAAGAACCAGTGTCTTAAAGGATCATGCAGCACTCGGTGCCAAAGGTTTTATGGCACCACACTCCAGCTGGCAATGGGTTTTGGACCACAGCTTTGGCAGAGGCAGCAGGGTGAGCTGACTGCTGTGTTTCTGAATGTAGCATGGCTCTGATCTGACAACCCTGGTGTGATCCAGAAAGGCATCTTATTGCTTCCTGAGAAGGTTTCTCAAGCAGATTAGGTGCCTGGTCACATGGGGTAAAATATTTAAAATTAAACACTAATATTCAAAAGATAATCCACCCGGTGCCCAATATTGGTCAGGGAGTTCCTCACAGCTGGGTAAGAAATGCTGTGCTTTAGTTCTCACCCCTTGTTAGGCTTCAGCAGCCTGATTTGCCCTGGACTGGGAGTTTGAATTTGTTTCCAGAGACTGACTGATAAGGGAGAAGTTTTAAGTGAGGTGGGCTGAGAGGTGTTGAAGGGTTGAGAGGTACAGCATGACTTTTTCCTGGGGAGCTTTGTAAGTGGAGAGTGGCTGAGTGGCTCCCACATCCTCTACCCCTGGATTGTGGCAGAGACAGGAATGCAAGAGTTATGAGGCCAGGAGGAAGGCAGGCAAGAAGAATCATCAAATAAAAACCTAGGGGGTACGGCAGCCAGCCAGAAGAGAGAAGACACCCAGCCAAATACATAAGTAATCCTGGGAAGCCAGAGTAGAAGTCAGTAATTCCCCAGTGCCTGCAAGCCTGTGGTTGAGGAGCTGAGACTGGATCTTCTGAGGCAAGGGACTGACTGTAGCCACTCCCTGCAGAAGACAGCCACCCTGACCATCTTGCACAGGGATCCAGATGAAGAAAATTTTTTTACTGAAATCACATTTTTGTGCCATTTTTATCTCCAGTGCAATGGCACAGTAAATAATTCCAGTTTGTCTTATTACACGGCCCACCTAACAAGCAAAGGCAAACATATATTTGAAGAAGCAGAGCCAAGAAAGTGTATTTAGTCTCCATACTGAGAGTGTCCCAAACTCAGCAAACTTGCTGTCTTTAGTTTAACACGGTGTTAAATACAGAACCTACCCAGATAAGAACCCGGTGCATGAGCATCTGAGTAGGTGTAAACTGTAGATTGCATAGTTCTCAAGAAAGCCTTTTCACAGATGCACTAAAGTTTTTGGTAGGAAGGGAAGGCTTACACAACACAAAGTAATAATTCTGGAAATGGAGGTGAGGTTTATTCCTTTTTTTCTTTAAAGTGATATGGAGAAATGCCAATATTTCATATATACATCTAATAAATGGGTGCACATAAACAAAATTATTTCTGGAAAGTTTGAAAACTCCACAGCTTGTAACTCCAAAGAGTCAGTGGTTGTGGTCTTCATTTCTTAGCCAAGTATGCACTGCAAGACAACCAAATGTTTACTTTTGAGATATATTTCCACGTATGCCAAGTCTCCTATCTCTTTCTGTAATGACATTTTGTCACAAAACCCAAAGAATGTCCACCTGAGAAAAATGCTAAATGGCTGAAATGGCAATGATCTGATTTATCTGCTGCAAGAAGGTGATATATGTCTGAATATCTGTCCCAAAAAAGAAGTGGAGGCAAAACCATTAAAATGGCAAGCCAATGCTGTCATCACTACCTTGTCACCAACTATGACAGAGTTTGCAAAACCTATTAAGACATCAGATGTGTAAAGAACTGAGAAAAACACATTGTAAGTGTATTTTATGGAACAAAGATGGTATTGCCATAATGCCTTTAAAAACTGTTATACTCTGAAAACAAGAAATGTTGCAGATGCATTAACTTAGACCCTTAAGTTTTGAAATAAATTCAGGGACTTGTGCAGACTACAAAAAAATCTGTGAAAGAACTGTAATAAGTGTATAGGAAAAACAAAAACCAAGCTGTAATTTTCTGCAATAATCCACTGTTTCATGTGGGACACACTCTCTGAAGTTAATGGGAATTAAGAAAGATGTGGCCCAAATTTGATCTACAGGGGGACCTACAAGAGGAAAAGGTCGTTTGTAAAGGAGTCAGGTTTGAGACACACCCATGTAAAATGCTGCATAGTATGCTTTTCGATTGGTGTTTGCTAAATAGTAATGTATTACAGCATAAAAGTCATGATCTAGTGCTGTGAGATGTCACAAAGAGGCATGAACCTTCACTCCTTTTCTGGCTGAGTCAGAGAGCTCAGTGTTTCAGAGAAGCTCTCAGGCACACGCCCTGCTGCAGGGCAGGTAACACACACTGCCCCATGGACCTGAGGCCCTCATCAGCAAGGTCCACAGGAGACACAGACATTCCCCATGCAGGAGAGATCTGTGGCACCCTGCCCTTCCTCAATGCAGATGAAGAACAACAATTCCCTCTTCTGCACAAGGTACAATTTTCAAGGATTGGTGGGTCAGTCATATCTTAACCAACATCCATTGGGTTATTCATAGATACTTTCCAATAAAGAAGTATTCTATCAAATGTTATCCTTTTAACTCCCAGCCCTTTGTTCCATAGAACAGGATAGAAAGATGCTTGTAATTTTCGAAAAGAGAGAAAAGAAGAATATTTTGCACTATCTTGAGACTTGAAGATTTCTCCATTGTCTTGATCAAAAATGCCATAAAATTTCCTTTGAGAAGACTGCAAGAAAGCAGATCTTTGAGTGGAATAGATCAGGAAGCCATATGGAATAAAAGATGGTGATAATATGGGCTACAGCTTTGCGACATCAGCTGTAATAACTTATTATTGACATTTGGTCTTTGAAAACGTATTTTCTTCTCCACTGCAGGTTAGAAGAGTGGACTACAATGTTTAATCAAAACTGGAGACACAATAATATTTCTTAAGTAAAGCAAATAAGTACAGCTGAGGAAATAAAACATCCAGGTTTAGAGAAAAAGGTGAACTCAATATTCTTTAAAATATGTCAAATTGATCTGTCAATTTCTCATATAGAAGCCCTCAAGCCATCAGAATCCATATCAAATTTGGGATTTAGGAACTGAAGCTAGGATGGATGCAATTCTTGGCCCTTGTGAAGGTTTGATTCTCATAACCTGAGGGTTATGAGCACTGTGATTTTAGAGATAATGAAATGTGTACATCACACCAATAGACAGTTTGGAGAAGAGGGTGAAAAAAAAGGTGGAAAAGAAAATAGACATCAAAAGAAACTTCAGTTCCATGTGGTAAAAAACTATTTGGACACACAGAAACTGTATAGCCACATCTGTGAATATAAAAACAACAGTGAAAAGGACAAATTTTCCTTTTTTTCACAACCCCCTGACCAGAAGGTACAGCTTGCATGGGAAACAACAGTTGTTCTGGGTTTGTTATGTTCAGGTGAGACTGATGGTTGCTACCCCTGCTCCTCATTCTGGGCTATTGCCAAAACCAGGTGTTCTGTGGGGTGCAGCAGGAGTGGGGCTGTCCAATGAGTGGGGTGGGGGGTTGCATGGAACCCAGGGTTGGCCACGACCCCTGATGGGTGCTGTCCCATGGGTGCCAAGAGCCCTTGACATTTTTGGGAATCAGTGAACCCAGGAGAAAAGCTCCCCATGGTGTTGGGCCCAGCCCTGGTCAGAGAGAGTGCAGAGATGTGGCTGAGATGGGGCATGGCTGAGCCAGAAGAGAATTCTGTGCCTTGGGTGGAGGTGGTGTGCATGGAGGTCACTGGAAAGACTGTAGAGGAGAGCAGGGGTTGAAGGTTTCCTCAGGGACCTGACACAGAAATCACAAGTCAAACCAGAAGCACTGCTCAGGAATTTGAAGCATTCTGGTAAAGTTTTGCAGGAGGTACTTGAGCAGAAGTGTGCCGTGCTGTTGTCTTCTCCACTCAAGCACTTGCTAGCACAGCCCAGGAGATTATTTCTCATTATTTTTTGTTTCCCATGATTAGGAAAGCAGGATCTCCTATATCATCTCGAAGTAACAAATACACCACGGCACCACTGAAATAATAATGTAGGCAAATATTTCCTCACCAGCACAGCTATGCAGGCAAGCTCCAGTTTTTGCCTGGTTGCTCTGGTTCCCAGTCAGAGGACAGTCCACTGCAGCTGTGCAACCCAACACCCAATTCTGTGTGCAGATTCCCACTTTCCGCTTTTGAAAACTCAGTCCAGATTTCCTTTCACTCTGGGGTTTCATGAGCTGTGGATGTGTTTTCAAATACCAAACACACTGACTGCATTTTGGAAGGGTCTCACTGTAAACACTCAATGAGTTTTTCCTGCAGACTTCATTGTTACAAAATTACAAATGACATGGAAATGAAAACAGGTCAAGCCAAATTACAAACATGCATTTTCTGTTAAGAATCCATTTCTCAATGTATGAACTCATTTTTTGGGAAGTACGCCAAAGCATTGTTTTGAATTTATGTCTATCTCTACCAACACGGGATTACAAATATGAAAAAGATGCCAGAACTTATTGTAGGCAGAAGAATGTGGAAATGAGGATAAACTTTTGCTTAAGTTTGCTATACAATATTTTATATCTGTGTCTATTACTGGTTGTATGGGATACTCTGGACTTTTTAATTCAAATCCCTATCAGGTGTGATAAAATGGCTGGTATTATAAAATGCCAACAATTCAAGTAACACACGTTCAACAGGTAAGAAAGATACCCTTCAATGGCACAGTCATTAGCAAGGAACCTTCATTAGAGGCTGGTAATATCTTGCTCCTTGTAGTGACACATCCATCATCTCATTCAGTGTTGCACCATATGGCTGTGAAGACCGTGGCCTTTCTACTTCCCTTCCTTCCTAGATTAAAAGTTTCTATTGTTCCATCTTCCAAACGGGACGCTTAATGTTTCTCAGTGGAGCAGAAGTCCTTCATCGGCTCTGGACTATTTGTGAGTTCTAACTCCTTGTTTTTTTTTTTATATATATATATATATACAGTCATTTACTCTGAAATGTCCCTATCTCCTAAAAATATTTCACCTAAATATTATATGTTGACAGTAAAAGGACTAGTATACTAAAAAATAACTGTTTACAGAAGCTGAAAACTACAAAAATACTAGCTGACACATTTTTCCTGGGGATGCTTTAAGCAACTCAAGAGCAAATTTAATTAGGGTATTGTAAATTGGAATGACTCTACTGATAACAGTTGAGTTCTTGTTTCAGTGTAATTGCTATAAAACCTTTTTCTGCCTTCCAAATAATTTTTTTGAAAATGGAACCACCATGACTACAAAAACTACCAGCAGAAGTAGAGGATCAGGTAGAGTAATCCGACAGTCTAGACCATACATTATAAACTCCTGTGGAAGGAGAGGTTAGACTACAAGAGACTACTTGTGTGATGACATTATTTGCAGTAGGCTGCTGTTGACACCATAACATCAAGCATGGCTGAAGTAATGTTCCAAGTCTAATGTAAAAAGTTTCATTTCCCTTGAGATCTACTTCTGTAAGGGTGACAACTGCAGGATGCCTTGGGGACAATATCACTGTCACAGTATCAGTCTCACTAGCACCTTTCTCAGATAAAAAATGCATGTCCCTGTTGTTCAGAAAACTGATATGAGTAATCAGTAAATCACCAAATAGTAAATTCATTTAAGCAAAGCAAGTGGTGCTGTGGTTTGAGATATGAAAGGGTTGTAAAACACATACCTGCCTCTTCCTACAACTATAAAAGGGCTCTGTACTGGACAGAAATCTCTCAGAGGGCAATGGACAGATGGATTTGAGCCATGCTGCAGCATGATGGGATAGAATGGTGGAGGTTGTGGTGGCTGTGGTGTCTGGGCCATCATGACACAGAGCTTCCAGGTGCATTTCAAGGAGCTGTGCTGTCACCTGCCTCTGAGCTGTTGCTACAGTTTTCCTGTTGCTCAGGTCTTCAGTGTGTGTGGGATCCATCCTGCAGTCCTCAGCCCCAAGTGAGCGCAGGGCTCATAGGATCACAGGACTTGGTCCTCTAAGAGGGGCCACTTTAAGGAGGGAGGTATTCTCTTGTGTTTATAAAAATACTATTCTGCACCATTTATTACACAGCTGCATGCACCATATCAAGCAAGATAATATAACTATTTTATATAGTACACAACAAGTATTTGTTATTTCCTCAAGGCTTTCTTGTCAAAACCTCTAGCTGATTTGTACTTCATACTCTCTGTTCGCAAAATAAAGCCATGATGCGGCCTGAGCTGTTTCTTGTAAGGATAAAACAGCTAGCATTTATATTTTTAAATGTTACATGCTGTTTTGGTTAATAAGTGATGATCTCTGTTAGTGAGGGCATGACGAAAACTAGCCAAGCTTCTACTGTACAAGAGTACTGCACTGCACACCTGCTCAGCAAGCACCAAACATGTTTTATGTACTTCACAAAAGGATAATATTTTTCTTTTAGCAACATTTTTTGCTTTGGCCACAGTGAGTTTTGCTTTATTATCCTGCTGGTATTTTGATATTCATAAACAAGTCTCAAGACAGTTTTAAAACCTGCTTTAAAGGAGTAGTTCAGCAGTAGAAAACAACAGAGCCTCTGTCTACATATATCTTCTGCAGCATTCAGCCTCTTCCCTGAGGTGTTGGACTTCAGACACGTTTTATTAACATTCTGGAGTTGTACCCTCCTGACTAACCAGCCATTAGCTGGCTCACTGATCCTTAACTGCAGATCACTTTCTCTCTTATATAGGCTGCATTTCCCTTAGGTTCCAAAATAATTAGTCTCCCGGCTATGGATGTGATTTCTGTTTAAAGGAAAGCAGAAGAAGCACCTCAGCCACTGCTGGCAAGCATCTTTATTCATGCTAAGCTCCTTCTCTGGTTGATATTCACAGAGCACAAGATTCTAATTCTATTTAATAATTAGACTAATACCAGACATACTTACATTTGCCTTCCAGAGCAATTTTCGACACAGTAAGCAAGGAGTTGCATGCACAGAGCTCCCATAGCAACATGTTATTGTTAACCAAAGTTGTGTGCACAGCTCCATGTGCTAAAAATTCACCAAGGACCAATTCAGCTGTCAGATACACAGGGGCAACTCCCACGGGATGTCAGTGGAAGGCTCAGAGGGTAGAACAACCTTATAAAAATATAATATTGTGTTATGATAATAATCATCCAAAGCTCTGCTAGGTCAATACTATGGGCTGACCTGTTTTGGATCACAGAGATAACCCCCTGTGCTCTCTCTTTTGCCAGAGCTTAATATAAGGGCATTGCCACTACCAAATATTTGAATACTGTTTGTTAAAATGTGCTCTAGGTGCGATATCTGTACACTAAGGAGGTGTTGGTGCATCTTTACGAATTGTGTGACTGCAAGCATCACTTTGGAGAACTGAAATGGAAAAAAACCGCTCTTTATCTCAGACTACTAAAAAAAATACTACAAGTGATGTCAGAATGAGACAAGATAAGCTCAATACAAATATTCATGAAATAAAATAATAAAAATATTTTCTTGCATGGATATACTGACCTCTTAATTTAGGAAAGGGGAAAAAAAAGGCAATAAAAATGCTATGCCTGACGAGCCACTTTTGCATAGAGTCACAAAAATCCAGTGGACTTTCCCAAAGAATTTAAGAGTCACTGTTCATTTTGATTGCCTTTTAATAATATTTATTGCCTTTTAATAATATTATGCCTTTTGATTTGGCTTCCTATTTATTGAATATATCAAAAGCAATCTGAATTGTAATAAACTAAAGAAATTTTACAAAAAGGGTAGATATCTAGTAAGTAACTTTTGCTTTTCATACTTCCTGCATTACACAATTTTAGTGACTCTAGGAACATGTTTTAACTCAGGTTACTGGACATCATGAGCCAATGAGAACAAACACAGTAAGTGGTAGGGCCCCATAGAGAATTCAGGTCCCCTGCACACATACACAGAAGTATGAGAGCTACTCCCCTCCTCATGTTTTCATCTTCCTAAAGTAGGAAGGACTAGGCTCTCTCTGTCCCCCTGCCAAGACTCCTCTGAGTGATGAGGCTCTGTGCTGTTGCAAGTCCAATTACATCTTCCATTACTAGGTGCCTTCTTGTATCACAGTCAATCACAGCTGTAAATGCTGAGATTCAGACATCTTACCTTACTTGCAAATACAGCAATATAACGTATTATAGCAGTCTTGCTTTTGCAAAAGTAACCTAGAAAATAAAATTTTCTTTTAGAGACAGAATCAGTCCTCTGTCTTTCTTTGTACATGTGCATATACCAGGTCTGACATATCTATTTTGTACAAGGATGACCGGTTTTTCAGTCAAGCACATGAAGCTAGGGAGGGAGTCTTCTTAATTCCCCGGGAGTGGAGTACTAGGCCAATCTGCATATTTACTTTCCCCCCTTATTTTATTGGATTCCATCTTCCTTGATAAGTCATTTTAAAATGTACATTTCAGGCATTTACTTTGATCTGTTTTCCTGGTAATTAAATTGCCAGTCTTTAAATTGCTAATTTAAAATAATCCTAATTAAGACAACTTCCCCAAACTTCAAATACTAGTTTTGAATTCTAGTGTGAAAAGAATGAATAATGATTCTCTGAGTATTCACTTTAACGCTGTCTACTTCTCCCACATAAGGAAATTGATTTTCTCACCTGTCATGTTAACTAAGGGCACAATCCTGCAACTTCTTACTTCTTTCTGCAAATCGGTCTTAGACAGCAATTTGCTGGAGCTAATTACAAGATTTGCTCACGTGAATAAGGATGGCTTGGATAAGATAATTTGGATAAATGTGCAAGTGTGTAAGTGCACTGACTAAGCCTGTGCAATAAGCATTTCATACATACTGATGCTTAAGAAGCTCTCCCCTGCAAAACAGTAACTGCAGTTCACATAAGAAGTGGAAATAAAGATTTTTACAAGTTGAAATGAAAATAATTATCGTGGACGCATAGATATATGCAGTGAATTGCTTTCAATCTGTATCTGAATAATTTATGATCAGATGATCTGACTGTAAAACATATGTAAAAACCTGCAGTACTTAATTTTTACCAACTACAAACATCATTGTGTATTGTGCTATTATGACACTTACAGGATACTAAGACAGACATGAGCAATTGTGAATTGCTCAATTCAGGAGAATATGAAAAGTATGTAATCTGAATGCCCAACTACTACTAATAGTTTACAGAGGCTGTGAAACAATTATACATTACTATGTTTACTTCAGCCTTTTATATTTACATATTGGAATGTATGTTGGAGGGTTTAATTGTAAGGTTGTCAAAAGTAAAAGCACTTTTAGAAAACCAAACCATGCAATATTACAGAGGAAAAAAAAGATTCAAAAGTCTTTTGTTCAAATGGAAATACAGAAAACAACATGTTGTTTAAGCAGGATTTTATTTTCTTCTACTAAAGTGATGAAGAGGCTTTTGTAAAGAAAGGCTTTCATCTTACACATGCAGTACTCCATCACAACATAATTACCCTAATTTGTATTCCACTGTAGAAATAGGCTTTTTCAGCTTAAACAAATTAAGCAACAATCACTAAGTGTACATGATCGGCATTCTTTCAAGTAACCTGTTATCAGCTCCAGCTACAGCTTTATCTTGATAAAATGGAAATCCTTTTCTGTTTTCTACTTTCCCAGCCCCCCCAGGATTGTGCCAGTCAGATTGCCTAGAGAGGCACCATGATTTACGGGCTGGAGAAAGGGACGGTGCATCCAGAGACTATTTCCTACAGCCTCACTAAATCATTATGTGATCTGGGTCAAATCCTGACTGCTTTTGGGCCCCTATTTAGGAGAGAGCCTAAGTACACACTTAACTCTGCACATGTGAATAACCCGGCCACACTTAGAAGGTCTTTTAAACAGCTGCATGTGCTCCCTGCTGAATAGAGGCTGTTCTGCTGCTCTTTTCCTCTGGCTTTGGTTGATATTATGTGTCCTGAAGGATGGCAGGACAAGCTCCATCTGTATTTATATTGCTTGTCCTTTAGCTGTGTAACTAAGGATATCTCTGCTGTTTGTACACATTCTTCTAAATATTAATCTCACTCTGGTCTGGTGGATCACTTCAGTGAGGCTTTGCCTTCATCGCCTTCTCGTCCTTGGTTCCTCCAGGGATGACCAGGGTATTTTCTCCACTGCTGGATCTGGATGACATAAAGTCTCACTGGTGCCCACTTTACAAAGTGCAGCTGTGGAAATGGCATCTGGCTTCATATGATACGAGTTGTTTTTTATATTAAAAAAATTCTATAAAAGGCCCCCAAAAAACAACAACAAAAAAGAAGAGAAATAAGGCCATTCCAGAAGTGTGGTAGGAGGATAGAGGTACCTGTCTGCTCACAAGGCAGTAGTTACCAGAATTTGGACATTTCCCCAGGGAATAAAATGATCTTCTGTCAGCCCTAAAGGAGGCTGACCCCACTCTGTGACCCACCATACAGAGATTTTTTCAAAGTAGGTAGCTCTCAGCAGGAGCAAGATGAATGGGAAGAGAATGTATCTAGCTCCAAAGAGTGGGAACTATCGCTGTTTCTCCTGAAGTTCTGGAGAAACAGCACATTCGTTGTGATCTTCTCTGACACAGCTGAGATCAGCTGTCAGAAATATGAGAATTAGTGGTGGTAGCTGGGGAATGCTACTTTCCCCAGAGTTCTCCCATCTCCCTCTCTTTCCCAGCCATCCCTTGCAGACTTCCCTTTCTCCTACAATCCCTACAGACTGTCAGAGAGGAGCAATCTCAAGGCTGCTTCATGGGGGAAGGTGAGCTGACCACAGCAGAGGCATGGCAGTGTCCTCACTGTTGGGTGAGCAGAGCAACAGTTTTGAAGGAAACAGCTCTCGTCAACAGTCCAGCAAGCTGAAATGGGGCTCCTGAACATGGGCAGAGGGTGTGGATTGATGAGGCTTTAGGGGAGGAGGCATGGAAAATGGGGTGAGATTTCAGGGATCATGTAAGCCAGGAGCTAAGGGTGGACACAACCCAAGTGAGGCAGCCCCACAGCAGCTCAGTGGGGTCGTGACAGCAATAGGTCCCATTGACAGTCCAACCACCATCAGGCAGAGACAAGGTCATGAGTTGAGTGCAAGGTCAACCCAGAATATCTGAACAATAATTCAGGAACAGGCAGCTCAGAGCAGGCCTAATGACCTAGACCTGAGCTGAAAAGGGGTAATTGAGCTGATGACATGAGTGCAGTGAGGCTGACCAGGAAAATTAGGGCCCCATCCTAGCCTTGCCCAGTCACCAATCTGGATCATGGATTGAATGGAGAAGAACCCTCTTTTTCTTAGAAAAGGTAGAGAGAGAGAGAGCAAGTAGTGGTTGTAGTGCTTCTCCCTCAGTGTTTAACATTTTATTCGTGCTCAGAAGTTCCTGAAATTAATACCTCAAAATCCGGTCTTTGTTAACTCCACCACCCTTTGAACTACCAAAATCCAGCACCTCATGGTGAATGCAATGTCCTCCCTTGTTATCACTGGATCCAAGGAGGAATATGAAACTGGGCATTGGGAAATTTATTCCAGAGAAAAGTTGTAAAGACTTAGGGGGCTTAAATAGCCTTCACAGGCTAAGAAAGGACCTGCCAGGAGTATCCTCATGCTTGATATGAGGATTATCACCCATGTGTCACATGTTGTGCCACATATAGAAGATACTAATTGTTCTGAAGAAAAATGGGATGGGAGAATACACACAGTAGAGACCCCTTTGTGTCAGAGTGCTGTGACTAAATTTATATGCTGCTTGACCTCAAGATTCTGCCTCCTTGAAGTCCTTTTTACAAGTTTGAAATTTCCAGAAATTAGAGGAGATGGGCAGGAACATATGTCATTGCTGCAATAGCAAGACAAGGTGTAACCCACTGGAGATTGTTTCAACTGCCAGTTCTGGCTGCTACTATCAGGAACTGAGCTGAGCAAATACTTTTTCTCATGCCTGTTCTCCTCTCCTCCCTCGGAGTTTCACTTCCATCTCTGTAGTAAGGGGTATGGTTGCGCTATGTACTCAAGAAGAAAGCTTCTTTTCCTTTCGATCAAACCAACATGTCTCTCTTGCTCCAAGCTTTCATGCCATGGCTGGAATCCAAACAAATGATTTAGCCCTGTTGAATTTATTGCCTCTTTTAAGGAATTCCATCATCCAGCCTGTCCATGCCCAGGAGTAGCAAATTCTAAAAGCAATCTTAAATTTAAATGTACCATTCTGTTTACTGAGCAGTGAACCTTCAGGCAATAAATACTACAGCAGGAATTCACCAGGACTCTGTTAGGGCTTGACAGCCCCGACAGCCATTGCGCAAATCTTTGTTAGTCCTGACAACATGTGGTTTTTTTCCAACCAAATGAATTACAAATTTGTTTTTAATCTTTGGAGTTACTCCTAATGCCTGAGAAAGGACCCAAAGCTGTTTAAGACTGTATTCACATTACAGGCAGGCAGTAAATTTCAGACTACTAGGCAAGCCCATTGTTACTCAATGTGAACAGAGAAGCATAGAGAACCGCAGAGAAGCAACTCGGCAAAACTTTTGTCCACATGCTAGAGTTCTTTAATGCATTTCATACACACAACAAGTGCTCTGGACCTTTCTGGTTTTAAAAGCCACTTCCCTGGTTCCCAGACAGATGACCTGCCCATCAAGCAGAACCTCTAGAGGCATCATGCAGGTGCTAAACAGCAGTCCTAGCAACCATATAATTGTGTTAACTTCTCCTTGGTCTTACAAGTGTGACAGCTCCAGGAGTCCTTCAGCAAGGTTCCAAGCCAAAGCTAATTTCTGTACAACGAGGTGAATATCACTATGAGTTTGTATTTGCTCTAACTTGTAGAGCCATCATGGTTATCCTGGTTCTGTAACACCCTTCTCCCAAGGCTTCTGAAGAGGAAGTAAGACCTTTACATTGGCACACCCTGAGTTCTCCTCAGACTGAGCCTCTTCCAGTATTTCATTAAGGTGGCATTTACGTCCAGGCTACACTGGAATACATTTTTTGCCTTTTTGCCTTCGCTCTGTGAATTTCAGATTTTCATCCTTTTCCTCCCTAAAGAACTCTCTGGATTTCTGCTACTTTGATGCAGTCTTGCAGAACCCTTCAGTCCATGAAATCAAAGGAAAAACACAGTTCCAAGCAGCTCATGAGGTGCAGCCCTAAATGGCACATTTTGGGAAGGCATCACACTTGGATGTGATGAAGTGATACTGCTTAATGAAATTTCTTGTGAAATTAGCACAGGAATCTCAACTGCTTTGACACCAAGAGGTGATGTCTCTGAGGGAATTATCTGATAGGTGCTCTGCTTCCCTGCTGCAGGCTCAGTGCAGACTCCAGCTAGGTCTGAAACAGGTGGTGTTAACTCCTAGTTTTTACGTCATGCATCTGTCAATGGGCTTCTAACATCCTGAGGATGTGAAAAAGTTAAAAGTTGTGTTCGATCCAAATCATCAGAGCGGAGGAAGCCAGACATGATCCCCAAGACAAAAGGACTCTCACTCTACTAATGTGTGAGCTCCTTTCTGCATCTTTCCCCATCCAGCCCTGTGTTGAAGTGAGCAACTTTGACAGGGTGTTGGGGCACTGAATGCATCAACAGCCTTTAATGCCCCTACCAGCCTCACCTGGGGCCTCCACCCACATCCTCTGCCCATATCCTGGGGCGTCCATTTAAGCTCAGGCTCTGAGCCTTCAGCCTTGCTCCAAGCTATATTATTGGAGATATATTTGTCTCTAGTCTCTGTTCCTGTCTCCTGGCTGAGCCTTGCTTTACTGTCACTGCTTTGTGTCCAGCCCTGCTCTTGCTGTTCCACCTGACAGGAGTTCCAGGATAGACCTCCACCCAAGTGGAGGAGGTCACCTGCCTTCAACAGTCTGAGACTGTTGATGGACCATGATACCAGCTCCCAGGTCTGCCCACCCTGTTCAGATACTACAGGACTCTGCCCTGTAGGTCAGAGTTCCCTGAGTCACCCTTGAGACCCCTCTGGGGTGGCTGGGGCCAGTTCATGCTGCCCCCCCAAAGAATTGTAGGGATTGAATGGCTGGTGTGGGTGGAATGGGTGTGGGGGTGTGTGACCAGCAGCAGTAAACTGGGATGCTGAAACTGTCAGTGGGGTTGAGCAAGAACTGGAAAACCTAAATTTCCCTGAACTCTCCTCTTAAACTATGTGGTTGCAGAGGTTAAGATTGTCCCTGGGAGCCAAGGGGATCACAGAACAAGGCAACCTGGCTTGGGGATTCACCATCCTCTATCTGGCTTTAGGATGTCACCCCTGAAGCCAGGTAGAGGATGAGGTCAAGCCCCTCTAAGAATGGACTAGTGGTGCTTGAGTTGCCTCTGAGAAGCTTCTGAGGCCAGGGAGGTTCAGGAGTTTCCAGAGGAGACCTGATGGCTGGGGAAGTTGAATGTTGATGCCTAGCTGGTTTGTGTTCCTGGAGAAAGAGAGACCACATGGCACACAAAGCTTCAAGCTACCCCTGAGGCCAGGGGGCCAATTTAAGGATCAAGTCAGCTCTGAAGTGTGTGTTTATGAGGTAGGGTCAGCCCTGAGGAGCCTTAGCAGGGGAAGGGTGTTCCTGCCACCTCCAAAGAGCCACACCGTACTCCAAAGCCTGGGCAGCTTGGCATGGGGTTGAAATTAAGGTGCCCCAGATGGGTAGGGAGTTGTTAGCTTGCACCCTCTCCTGGTTTCCCAGTGTCTGTGGTTGGGCTTTGGGGTCTCTCTGGGGTGCCTGAAAACCCCTCCGGCTCTTCACTCTCTTAGGTGAATCTGGCACGAGGGATCTTTCCTCACAGTCAAGGTTTTTCTCTAGGTACATAGCAGAGAGATGTAGGGAGATATTGACTAGTCTGATTCTAAGGCTGAATTTCTGTCTCTTGCAGAGTGTTGAGCAGAATGCTGATAAAGAAAAAGCTGTTTACAGAATATATAACAGATACTTCAAAGAGTTTTTCTAGCTTTGAGTTCTTCAGGCACATGCCTTTGTGCATAAGGCATTTCATGTTCAGTAAACCTGATACAATATATTCCCTATTAGATGAAGGATTGCAATTGCTCCAGTTTTCTCCCTGGGTTGCAGCTTAAAATTTAGGTGATGATACAACAACTTATGATTTCTGTCTGAATTTGGAGTTATGTTAGAAGATGAAGGTAACTCTCTGCTCTAATGAAAGGATGAAAGAAATTCTCAGTACTCAAAGCTGCAGTTCTCTAGGATCCCCTCAAAATAATGAGAGAATAAGTTGCACAGTGTTCCAGTGTCTTATAAACCTGCTTAACTTTCTGCATGTTAACAGCTTCACTGGGACAGGAGTGTATATTGAGTTACGGCATTACAAATGTGCTTACAGGCATGCAGAACTCAGGTGTTTGTTTTTATCCAAACTCATATATCCCTTAATTCTTCTAGATATTTTAGTTTTTAAATTCAATTTAATTTTTGAATTTCTACAATTTCTTAGCAGTGGTGATGTATGTTAAGTTCTCTTTTTTTTTTTTTTTTGAATGTTCAATAGTAATTGTGTATGGTCTTGATCCATTACATATTTTCCTTTTCTTACAGGAACAAAATTTTATATTTTGTGTGCACTACCCATTTCAAAAGAGAATAGGCAAAAAGACTGTTAGTAGAAATCTGTCAGAATCAAATCATACTGAAAGACGAAAACTTCATGTGCAGAGAGATTAGCATTTTTTTTTCATTTTCCCCCAGTCCCCTTGACTAGTGAGGAGCCTTAGCTTCACTTGTAAACAGGCTTGCATTAGGCCATTTCTCATCAAGTTCTTTATGCACCCAGCTGGCGTGTCTGTGTGTAATCCCAGACAGTTTCCCTTTGCAGCTCCTTTGATGTGCCTCTGTAGGTGGCTGCCGATCCCTCAACTGGGGCTGGCAAACAGAATCTCCTCTGTAGAGGAAAAGAAAACACCCCAGTGATGCCATGTGACTGTTTGCTTTATGCGTGCAGGAGGAACTGACGTCAGGTGCCTCAGGATATTGTTCTAATGCAGTAACACGGTGTTGTGGTGTTTATCTATGCATCTAATATACCTAATGCAGTGCCTGTGGTGAATGTGGTCAGTCTACCTCCCTTCTGCTCTTGGTCTCTTTTACTTTCAAGGCTCTCCACCTGTACTGAAAAAAAAAAAAAAATCTGCAGGGTCTGCTTGTGATTATCAATTGAAAATACAGTGACCTCCTGTATACATTTTAAGAACAGTTTGCTTGCATTGTTCCTACCTGAGCAGTTGTAGCCATTGTTACTGCAGCAGAGCAAGTGGGTAAGGGGGACAGGGGGGAACAGATGGGGTGCAACAGAGGGGAACCAAAGCTGATTTCATTTTTGCTACTCACTTAGGAGGAAAGGGAGAGAAATTATTTCATGAATCTTTGGTATGCAGCAGAGTTTACAGAATGGTTAAGGTTAGAAAGGACCACGGGATGTCCTCTGGTCCAAACTCCTTGCTCAGGCAGGGACTCCCACAGCATGTTACTCAGGATTGCTTCCAGATGGCTTTTGAGTAACTCCAGGGAGGGAGACTCTGCAACCTCTCTGGGGATTCTCTTCCAATGTTCAGTCACCCTTACAATAAAGAAGATCTTCCTCATGTTCAGGGGGAACTCGCTGTGTTTCAGCTCCTCATCTTATTGACCAGCACCACTGAGAAGATCATAGCTCCATCCTCTTGACACTCTCCCTTCAGATACTAGTGTTCTCTTTTTTTTGTCGCAGCTTTCATATCTTTCAGTTTGAATGTAAATACTGATACAAGAGGTTTAAAAAGTGATGTCAAACAATAAAGCTAGGCCAAAATTTTCAATATTATGTATAAATGCGAGTAGGGACTTGTGCTTTGCTGTGGGCACCATGCAGCTAGTGTCCTATGAAAATATCCATGTTTGGGTGAACTCAGTTGCCCAGGAGCTTATGCCCTCCATATTCCTCATGGGAATATGCAGGATGTGATTGTATATATAGTATATATAGCCTGTGAGAATTTACTGAGGACTATAAAAGCATAAGATGTAAGGGTTGCTATGTAATGACGTGTGAATTGAGGTGGTAATGTAATCTGGTAAAACCTGCACTTATATAATCATCTGGTTGTATAGGAAGCACCTTCTTACCTGCCCAAGGACCTAGACTGTTCTAAAGTCTGAAGGGGGTTTATTCCTGATCTAAATGTGTATATTGCTCATATACATTTTCCTTACAGATATAATTTTTTTTGCTGTCTTCTAACCCTATCGGGAGCTTGTTGTAAAGCATGTCTTGGGTGAACTGCAAACTATGACCTACTCATTTTTCTTAATTGAGAATAATTGTCTTTCAGCCTCAGAAAATGTAGTCTTGATCTGCTACTGTAGTAAGGATGAAGAGGAGGCTCGGGTCTACCCTCATCTCCCACATCACCACTGTAGGGAAAAAAGGATAGAAATAATGCTGTTTAAAAGAAAAATACCCCGCTGTTATTCCTATGCTTTGTGATATTGTTTGGACATCTTGGATTGTGCCTTTTCTATGCTTCAGTGGTGTGGGCAGTTTATGCCTCTGTTGTATTTTAACAGAGGTCTGAGATGATAACAGTGATACTTCTTATGCACTCTTATCACAGTAAAACCTTTACAGCATTTCCTGGGATGACAATTTACTTGGGGCTCGCCACTACTCTGTCATTTCTGTCAGCTGAGATCCAGCACACCCGCAGCAGAGAACCCGGACCCAGCTGCACAAGTCATTCCAGAAGAAGCTGACTCGGAGTTTCTCGCGTGCTAGAAAGCCAAGCAACAAGTACTTCTGCAGGTGACGAGAAGTAGAGGATGATCAGCATCCCTCTCATGCCGACCGGGCTTGTACTTCACAGGGCAGGAGCTTGGATCAGGCACGCTGCCACAGTTGAGCTTTTCACCCTCTCCCCATGGAAGCCCAGGGGAGGGATGGATCCCGTCCCGGTGCTGCTGTGGCTTCTGACAGGTGCACAGGAGGAGGCAGCCCCATATGTTCAGGACAACGGCACGAAGCTGTGTCAGGAGAGGTTTAGACTGGATATTAAGAAAAGGTTTTTCACCCAGAGGCTGGCTGGGCACTGGAACAGGCTCCCCAGGGCAGTGGTCACAGCACCAGGCTGTCCAAGAAGCCTTTGGAAAATGCTCCCGGGCACACGGTGTGCCTCGGGGGCCGTCCTGTGCAGGGCCAGGAGCTGTCTCGGATGACCCTTGCGGGTCCCTTCCACGTACAGCATTTATCACACGGGGGTGTCTGTGGCTCCGTGTGCGCGCACAGCGCGCGGCCCCGCTGGGCTCAGCCCCACGCGCCGGGCGCGCGAGGAGGCAGCGCGAGCCTGGCGGAGGCGCGCGCGCAGCCGCGGCCGGAGCGGCACGCACAAGCGCGGCCCCGAGGGCCACGTGCCGCGCGCGGCGGGCGCCTCGCGCCCCTCCCCGCCCCCGGCGGGCGGGCGCGCGCCGGGATTGGCTGCGCGCGGCCCGGCCCCAGCGGCGCGGGTGAAAGGGCGGCCGGGCAGCGGCGGCCGCGGACATGGCGGTGGCTGCGCTCCTGCGCTGGGGCGGCCGGCGGGCGCGGCTGCCGGGGGTGAGCGTCGCCTTCGGGGCCGGCCCGAGAGTGGCGGCAGCCTGGGGGCGCCGAGCTGCGGGTGGTGGAGGCTCCCCGTGGATGGGGTCGCGTGGGGTCGCCGGGAGGGGGCTGTTCTGTGCGGGAGGGCGGGGGGTGGGTGGTGTCTCTCCCCCGACGAGCTTCCCGTGTGGCCGCCGGGGACCCCGGCTGGTGAGCGGCTCCGGGCAGCTCTGTGTGTGCTGGGCCGCGGCCCCGGGCGGCGCTGGGAGCGGCCGTGCGGCCGGGGGCGGTCGGCGGTGCCGGCCAGGAGCAGGCGGCTGCCGGGGGCTGTGAAACCTGGGTCCGGAGGGCTGTGAAACCTGGGGCCTGGCTTCTGTGCCTGCGGGCTCCCAGCATCCAAGAGGCCGTCCCTTGGTCTATCCCGTCGGCGTGTTGCCAGGAGACCGTGATTTGTTGTTTGTTTTGTCTTTTTTAAAGTTAATTTTCTGCTGGTGAGCGGGGTAATGTGATACTGTAGGATGGTGGAGTCAGCGTCCCCGGCGGTGTTCCTTGAAAGACAGGACGTGTCACTTAGTGCCGTGGTCTATTTGACATGATGGTTTGTGGCCATAGGTTTGTTTGACTCTGTGATCTCAGAGGTCTTTTTTTGACTTGATTCTGAGGTTCTGTGATTTCAGTTTCCTTCTGTCCTTTCCCTCTGTTAAACACAAGCTTATGAAAACTCTGGGGTAGAGGGTGGTTTTGTGCTATTTTTAGTTGTAAAATGTTAGCTAACAGAGAAAGGAGTTGTCTCTTCCCCCCGTTCCCCCCACCTCCCCCTTTACCCCGGATACTTACGGTGCTTTCAACTGTTACTTAAAGCTTTACTGTGGTTTTCTCTCTTTTTCTTGCTTTTCATGGAAAGGCAATAAACTTGTTGAGGAACCATACCAATGTCTTTGATGAAGAACTGAAATGATCTAGATAACCTTATTCCATGGCCTGTGGAGTAACTTCACTGAGGCACTGGCTGTGTTTTCATGTCTGTTACTTCTACAGATTGTATTAAGAGAAAGACATTATTTTAGATAAGAACAAACAGTATTTACGCATTGTGTTGTGTAACAGTTGAATGACAGTGCAGTTAGTTTCTTCATGGGAAAAGCAGTGGAACATATTTCTCTAATTGTTTATTGTAGAAAGAATTTACTTTTTTTTTTTTTTCCCCTGAAAAGGAAAATTTTGGTAGAGTTCCAGTGAGTTCCAGTGGAGAAGAGTGCAATGAGTTACAGAAAATGCTTTGCCCAGTGCACCCCTGAGGGCATGGGATGGCCTTCTCTCTAGAAGTGTTGCCTCATAGCAATACTGTGAAGAACTCCTCACCTCTTTCTAGGAATTATGTAAAAGAGGTGGTTTCTGTAATCAGGGAATTTGAAAAGGGATTAAAGAGGAAAAAGGCATGTGTTTTACATAACTATTTTGCCTTATGAAATATATATATATAGTAAACCTGTTTTCCTGTGAAGGTGTACACAAGAGAAGCTTTCTTAAAACCGAAGTTGTTTAGTTGGAGGTGACTTCACATTAACAGAGGGCTCATCCTGTTTGCCAATTTTGTTTTTGGTAGCCATGAGTATGTATATATAGATGTAGAAGGCTTCTGCTCTTCCCACTAAGTAGTTCTAAGACTTTGGTGTCAGTCCTTTGGAGCCTCCATAAGGCCTGTAAAAGGCCTACTTTGTTTCCTTTTTTTCTGGCACCTCAAGGGTGTTGTCTGACAGCACCAGTGCATGCAGTATTGAAAATCTTGCATTAGTGATACCTCTGTGAAACAAAATGTTTTTATAGCTACTTAATAGCACTCATGAGTTATGTCACTTGAAGTGATTTCTAGCCCTTAAGGTCACCATCAAGACAACAGTATCTTGAGAAACCTTCAATAAAATGAATTTGCATGGAAATTGCTTTCATAGATTCTTTCATGTTTTGCTAACATAGATGAATAATAAATTGACATCTTCAAACTTGGCTGTGCTCAAAACTCCTACAGTTTTTGCAAGTGCTAGTAGCTACTGAGATGTCCTTTTTGTGCTGTTTTCATGTGGGAATCAATAAAGGCTGAAACACTGAGCTGGGGATTTGACTCTTCCCTGTGTTTCTAATGTAGTGGCTGTCACTTCTGTTTAGGTTTTATGCAGAACCTTAAATTTCTTAGCAGAAGTTTATTCTGCTTAGAATATACCAAAATGACCAAAATTTCATTTTGAGTGTTTTGCACTTGTGGGGCTGTGAGAAAACCTGATGCTGAAAGAAGGCTGTAATCAGAGAAAGAGGGTGAGGCACGACTTTTGATATTTCAGTCATGAAACTTTTGAGAGAGCTGCTGCACTGTTAAGGTAATGTAAAACCAAGTGATAAATACTATACATCATGACTTCAACAGTAAACTGCTGGTATAGATTTTATCAGTTTAGGTTAGTTTCCTAATCATTGAATTAAACACATGAAAAGTTTCTCTGCCATCTGTGCACCCAACATTTTTAAATTGTGGAAGTTATCTGGATGGTGGGAGCTCTTTGCTCTCTTCTCTGATGTTATTTTTAGCATGCTGTTATTCCAGGGAAATATTTTCACCCTTGTTCATAAGTGCAGAAGTATCAGGCTGATGGGATAGCAAGGTTGGCTGTCATTTGCCACTAGAGAAGGGAGTTCAAATGATTGCCAATCTGTGGAGATGAATGTAGCCATAACCTCTGGAGTTTAGTGATTGTTTCTAGTATGTAAACTACAGATTTTAGTACTGACAAGCACTCTTAAAGCATAATTCAGGTAGAGATTTCTGGTTCCAGGAGTAGCTTTTTTGGAATTTTTAGGGAAGGTATGCTGTGCTATGTACTGTGGGCAAGAAGTACAAATAAAGTTTTGAAAGGAAAAAATTGAGAGTTTAAGAAAGTCTATGTGGGGTAAAAAAATGTCACTCTTCTGAAATACTCTTTGTGTTTTAATTTATTTTGTCTGTCCCCAACTTGCATAGACTGTTACAGTACTGTGATGTGTTTCACAGGTGCCAGGCAGCCTTACTGGACCTCTTAAGGTTGCTGCCATTAGAAACTGTCCAACTTTCTGTAGCTGCTTGGCCTTGATCACAGGTTGTTCCTTTTGAGCTCCTGCCTCCCTCTAACTTATGTCAGCACTATGCATTAATATCTTAGATAAGCTGGACTGAAATCTGGCTGAGAATACATTTTTCCCACTCCTTGTGAGTTGCTTCTCAGCTGGTTGAATTCCCATGCCTGGGTCACTACACAAGCTTTAGGGACTGGCACAGAGGAGACGCTACCTGGAAATAGGAATGATTTAGCTTAAAAAAATAGCCTTAGATGGATGAGTGTTTCCTTGTGTATGCTATGTTGGCAAATATGAAAGAAATTTTCTGTTCTTAGAATCGTGGGTGTTTGTCTGGTCAGAGAGAAGGAACTGTGAAGTGCAGTGTGTGTTACAGAGCCTTGTACCACAGCTGTGTTTGCAGTTGGCTTCAGGAGAATCTGCTTGCAGCTACAAGGGCTTGGCTGTTCAGCACCCTTAAGTATACAAAGGAAGGGAAAGTGCATCCTTAGAGAAAAGAAATACAGAAGCATTTCCCTTCCCATTTACGAGCTTTGGTATACAAATATTGTATTACCAAGCTATGTTTTCAGCCTTATAGATTAAAATTCTTGCAGTCACCTGAAGGTGTTTGCTTCCTATGTGCTTTATACCTACTCCATCAGTAGAGTTACACACAGAGGAAATCATGTTGTCAAATGAGTTGAAGTAAGTGTTTGGGAACAGTTGCTGTGTAATCAAAATCTGAAAAAAGAAGTAATAATTTTAGTCAGTTTTATAACTACTTGGGAATACTGATGGCTAATATTAGATACACTACAAAGATAAAGGGGTTACTCATGGTATCTTACACCTGAATCTCTGAAAGTGTAGGGGCTAAAATCTTAGGAGAGGTAGAATTTGTCTAGTGAAAAGAAATATGCTAGTCTGGCTGTTATTATTGGGTATTGTTTACTGTATTTTCTAGTAATGCTAAAATACACATTCCTTCCCATACTAGACTTCTTACAGCAAATATTGATATATGATGCCTTTCCTGACTGAAATCTGGAACTCTGTTTCAACACTGAGACCTTTTTCTGCTTGTAAAGCTCAGTATCAATGAGTTATTTACAAGCTGGTCAGCATGGCAGGGAGATTTCCTTCCTCCATAGGACATGTAAACCTTTAAAAACACAGATATAAGCCATATCTAAATAGCAAGTTAATTTTCTGTTTTGCTGTTGTATGCTGTGTCCTCAAACCACCTCAGAAGGTTTCCTAGGGTTGGGTGCCCAAGGGGAGGCAGGTTGTCTCTGAGGTCTCAAAGTGGGAGTGTGCAATGGGCATACTGTTCTACAAGGTACTCTGTAGTTTGATTTTTTTAAATATGAAGTTTTAAAATAACTGTTATAGCTATTTTAGCTCAGTTTAGCTATTTGGCAGTTGATAATGGACAAAGCAGGATGTGTTTCCAAAGTACACCACTGATACTGTTTTCCAAAAATTTGCTAGATGTGGGAAATTCCAAGCCAAATGCAGAAGTACAGAATTGAGTTCTCATAAATGAATAGCCTGCATTCTTTTGCTTTCAAGAGTCAAAAGCTTTATCAAATGGAAATAACAAGTCATGACAAAAATAGGTTATACCAGATGATTCTACTGCCCTCTCCTAGTTTTACAAGGTACAGGGAAGTCTTTAGGTCAAACTGAGCTCTCTGGGCTGTGTTCTGAGGAAATGTCTGTGTAAGGTGTAATAGCTAGGGCATTTGGGGGAGTCAGCCAATTACTGACATAGCTTGAAAGTTAAATTTGCTTTGCTGGGTTGTTGGTTTGAGAGGTCTTTAGGGGTTTGATGTAGCCCTTAAACAACCTACCTATGGCAGGAGCTTGGGAGCCTATGGGTTGATGATGATACCTGCCTAGCTGTAGAGTTGGAGTTGGCAGTCTAGTAGCGTTCCTTTGTGGCCTTAGATGGGCATTATTTACAAAATATTGTTTATTTTTAAATAATTATTCAATTGCTCATAGTGGCTAGGAGCAGACATCTAAAGAGATTTTTCTTGAAGTGGATGCTAGATTAAGCAAGCTCTTAAACCTTAGTGTATATTGGTATAGATACATACAGAAACCTTTCTTTTAAAAGCTGTGAACTTGAGTTGGAATTTCACATCTGAGTTGAGCAATATGCTTGATTTGTTTTAGGAAACTACCCCACAAGTACTCAATTCAGGCCTGAACCTGGCTTTTCTAAGTGATTTGCTTGTGTGTGTGAGAGGAGGCAGTTAAATTTTTAAACATAAGTGCGTAATTAGGTTAGGCTGTTACAAGGTTTTTATGTGGAATCTGTCCAATTCTGTAGTGTAAAACCAGAGCTGAGTGTGGTTTAAAGTTTTTCCAAGTTTTTTTAATTGCTTGGTAATTTTATTCTTTCTGCATAAAAAGTTTTAGCAGGGCTTTTTTTTTTTTCAAGATTGCTAAGATTCTACAGCTTAATGCTAGCTAATTTCCCCCATCATAGCCTTTCTTTCCAGTCTCCTATGCATAGCTCTTCTGGCTTCTGATAGGCATCCAAAACTAGTTTTGTATGAAAAGTATTTATGTACAGGAAAGTTCAGAAGCTTTTCCCTCCTTGCCTGGTTGTCGCCTTTCCCCTACTAACTGCAAGTATTTAGATTAGCCCACTGACCCTTAGCAAGCACTTTCTCCAATGAATAATATTAACTCGGTGGAGAGTTTTGGTGTGTGTGTCCTGTATGACCTTCTGTAGACTGTGGTCCCTCAAGCACTTCTGTCAATAGTATTTCCGAGGAGAGGGACTCAATCTGCTTAACTGTGTGTATTCTAGAGCAGGAGAGTGTACTCTGCTGCTTCTCTAGGTATCCTTCCTCTGCCCTCTGACAATATCTAGATCACAGTACGGTCACTGAAGGTGTAACTGTAATTGTGTAATTGTGCTGTAAACTTGGGGTAATGACCAGCTGGCAGGTGTGATTGCAGCTTGCAGAATTCTTTCCTTAACTCCATCTCTTTAATGCCTGAAACAGTTTGTACTGTCACACCCTCAAATAAAGAATAATATACTCCTGCAAAAAAAAAAAATCCCCCAAAACAACTAACCAAAAAACCAAAGAAACCTCTAGCAGATTTGATTCTAGCATATCAAATGATTTGTGTTTCAGGTTGGTTTGGATTTTATCTGTGGGGAATGAAGCAAAAGAAATAAAAGAAACAAAAACCTCCACCAAAACGAACAAACAAAACTGAATGGGAAACAACTCAGTGAGACAAGGTGGAATGGTTGCTTTCCACTAACCTTTTTTTAGTTTCAGAAAAATTAAACATATATGATTTGTTCGGAAGAATTAATTTGGATTCATAGGTGGATTATCTGGGACCAGTGTATGTTATATCTGCCACTACTGACTGGCAACTAAACAATTTATGTAACTATAGTAGTTTTCTGCTTGTGAAATTTGGTTGGAGCTGGCAAGAGATGGTATGGCTCTAAGGCTTCCTTTACTTGTGTTGAAATATATTGTTTTTCCTTTATAATGTTAAAAGATCAGCTGTATTACAAATGTGGTGGCCTTCTCAATCCTAGGCTGGTTTCTGCTTTCTGTGATGCAACATGAGAAGTATTTTCAAACTTGTTTAGGCTAGAGGGCTGTATGGGGATTGTTCACATTCCAGTTACTGACAGCCACTCTTACATAAAAATCAGTATGAGCTTACTGTAAACTTAAAATTCTATCAATTTTTTGAACTATCTTAAATTCACTTTTCTTGTGGAAGGTGCAAATGAATTCTCTAATTAAGCTCTTTATGTGAACATATGCTTCCTTATTTTTTGATCTTTTTTCTAATGTAGTCCATATTTGTATCTTTTTCCCAGTCTTTTCACAGGACAGCCTTTACTTTGTACTACTTCAGATTTCTGCAACTTTTGAAAACAGTTCTTTAAGACAGAATTGACAGATTCTGAGTTCTGGCAGTTCTCGTCACTGCTGTTTTGTGTTTCCTACTAGACAATATCTTATTAAGGCTTTTTATAGTCTTTTTGATTCCAAATAGGTGATTAGGTATGACTTTGCTAGAGCTGTCTGTATTGATGCATCTTTGGTGTGGTATTATTTTATCTGTATCATTATTTTTGTTTATGGCTAATTGCCATTATGTTGTGAAATGACTTGCTTAAGTAATACCTATCTTGATATCCTTTTTGATTCACTTACAAATCTATGATATCATTTATTGTGTTTTCTTTGAAGTGGCGTGTGTATACTACTTCTTCTTGTGTTGTGCAAAAATGTTAAACTATAGAAACTCTTTGTAGAAGTTGGTTCAGAACAGAAGTGTAAGAGAAAAAGACCTTTTCCTCAGACTGCTGTCAGGAGGCTGTTATAGGAAAAACTGAGAGCTTATCTAAAGTCTGTTCTACTTCTCCCCTCTGTACGGGCCCAGTCTGCTGCCTGCTGTGTGCCCAACAGTTCCCTAGCAGTGAAGGCCTCTCCCCATCACCACTGTGTACAGACATATGCATGCATGCTCTTTTGAGAATGTCTTGTAAGTATTTCTTGGAACAAGAAGGAAAGAAGGTGGTATAGTAGAGAGTATATTACAAAAAAAGTTATGCTTAAGCTAATGACCTCATATCTAGAGCTTATAAATTGTTTCTGGTTACTGTTTGTGGGTGTTTGCTTGGAAAAGGGCAGTTCCCTATGAGCTTTAATCCACCTGGTAAGGGAATGAAAGGCTATGGAAGTTTCCACAAAATGTCAGTTTATGAAATGTTTTTAATTTAATGGCATACTGTAACAGGCTTAAATCCCTGTTTCTTTTGTAGTGTGAAACACTGTGTTCGAGATGGTGCCTTATAACTACACATAAACTCTACTCGTCTGTGTATGATCCAAATGAAAAGGTAAGTAGTATGGTGCATGTTTTCTTTTTGACATCTTACTGTAATACTAACTGTATTATATATACAGTTATATTATATAACTGTAATACTATTTGGGTTTTTAAGCTGGCCTCTTCTTTGTGCTGCTGCTAACAATGCTAGTTCTCTTGGTATAACACATGACTGATATAATAGCATGTTTTTCTTTCTTAACCAAAAAAGAAGTTACTTTTGCAGGATACATGTCAAGCAGATTGAATACTACTTTCAGTGTATACCAAAAGGCTTAATAAGTGATTGTGAGCTTGGGAAAGTTACATACTGGCCTGAACATGTTATAATTATGAAACAACTGTTAATGTTTTTCATGGTGTGGGCAGTAATGGGCCTGTTAAAACATCCGGGAGCTAGACTAGCCAAAAGCTGTTTGTGGAAACAAAACTACGTACCAGTGGCAGCATGATTCTTAGATGACCTGGCATGGGGGTGAGAACTTCAGACCTTGGAAAAAGATGGACCTTTAAGGCCTGCAGAGAATAGCAAATCCTCATCCTGGGGCTTGTGCAGTAGCAATCTCAATTTACAGTTATGAGCCAAGAAAAGCTTTCCTCATGGAGGATTGTCTTGGCATGGCCTCTGAAGCAACACACTTGGAAAAATAATGGGGCTGAAGGTACATTAATATTCAGGACTGATAGGCTTGTCCTTATACGCTGGTGTAGAAGCAATTAACTAGAAGTGAAACAATATTAGGAAGTGGGGAAAACCAGTGTGTACCTAGAACTATGGCTTTACAGTTTTTTTCAGAAGATTTCTTTTTCTTAAGGTTCTTGCTTAATTAAGGTCTCCTTGCTTTTCTAAATGCATAATTGTATTTAGGCCATATAGTTGGGTATTTGGTTTCTCTCAACTAGGAGCTGTGTCCTTTTGACCAGGGACTACTACAGACAGTGGAAGGGGCAGTGAACAAAACAAACCAGAAAAGAGCTTAAACTGTCTTTGTAGTGATAAGACTTTCGTGTGATACCTTTTCAGCCTAATTAGTGGAAATGATATAAAAAAATGTTGCTCCAAAGCAGTATGTAATTTTAAATTTTTTTATTGTGCTGGACTTGAGTCCAGCAGTCTTTAGTCTTTAGACAGAGATTAGAATTGAAAAATTAAAATGAATGTCAAATATTCTTATAATCTTGATATAGAAAGTCTTGTCTTGCACTGTGACCACAGCTGATTAATGAAACAGCTTTTATGTAGCAAGAACTAAGTTGATGGTGAACTTGAGTTATGACACTTTTCAATATCAGGTGTTTGGGAGTATTGTTTTAATTCCCCCTCAAGTCTGTATGCCTAAAAGTCTTGAGGTACCTAGAATGCTGAAATTTAGATGCAGGAACAGTTCGTATGATTATGTCAATAACCTTTTTAGATCAGATCCTCAGCTAAAAAAATGCTCTTCAAAGGAGTTGCTAACTCCTGTGGTGCTCTTAAAGTATTTGTACCTTTGCTAATTGACCTTGTTTAAGGATGTTTAAGATCTGAGTGAGTCAGGTATGCCTGTGCACTGGGCAGTGATATTCAGCAGATCTGGCCGAATTTACTTTATAAGCTTGCTGCAGCTCTCACCTGGAGGGGTTTCTTATCACTTAATTTCCATATGGTGTTATCATGTGGTAGTATTTTTAAACTGGTCATGTGATGTCAGGTCTGCCCTGACTTTGAAAAAATAAATTTGGTCAAGGGCACCTTGAGTTTCTCTGGAGTATAGAGCAAATAATGTGTTCTAGTCTGTCAATAGCAGTTCCTGTTGGGGTTTTGCAGTGTTCCTTCCTCTCCTCTGGCACCTGTCTTCCCCTCCTCAAATTAGCTAATGATTGTGAGGCTAGTAAAGCGTTTAGTTCTTGTGGTGGCAGTACCTTCTCCTCCACTAGTCTGTATAAAACAGGCTGTTTGATGTAGTGGAGGAAGAATAGCTGTCAAATGTCTTTGGGTATTGTTTGATAAACCTGATATGGTATGACTGCAGACTGTCCCTGAAGGAGAGACTCCTGCTGATTCCCTATCCTATGTCTTTCATTTGGTGCATGGGAGGCAGAGTAGGACTGTTCAATTACTGTATAAAACTTGTGATGTGTCCTGGAGCGGCATCCCTGTGGTCTGGGGTGTGTCACGCAGGACAGTCCGTTTCAGTGGCAGTCTGTATTTATAACTGAGCAGGTGCAGTTCCAAAGTGCACCTGTGTATTAAGTAGCAAGGCCCATGGCAGCAGTAACCCTCACTCCCAGCAATGAGATTTTCATGCTGAGCAACCGTGCTGATCCACCACTCTTTTCTGAATGGAGAAGGGTGTAAGGCTTATTGACTTCCAACATCTTGTTATCCCCTTCTTACAGGCATAATATAGAAGTGTTGAAGGTACATTTGCAGCATTAGTGCATTCCAGTGTGAAAGGTGACAGTGAATTTCAGGAGAGTAGTAAGTTTGATATGCCATTCTACTGCATTGTGGTTGCTGCTTAGTATTGAGTGTGTAACAATGTCTTGAGGGCCATGCAGAATTTTGCCGGGTTCCTCAGGTGCTGCCGAGATAGAAGGGGCAAGGCTGCTACAGCTCAGCAGGTGTGTCTGTTACAGTGTCAAACTGTTGGTCTTTTACCCTTCATGACCTAGGTAGGCATGATGGAGCCTCTCTTCCTTAGGATTTGGGATGTCTTTTAGAGGGCTCCCATAACAGATGAATGTTGTGTTCCAGGTCATCTGTACTGGTTGGGGGCAGTGACCGCTGTACCTGCCAGCATTGTACCAGTACGTACCTGTGCTGCTTCCAGTGCTTCCTGGTGCTACCTGCACCTCTTCCCTGGGCTTGACTGACTTCTAGAGCTGCTGTAGGGTTCTAGTTGGCTAGGAGATCCAAGGAATGCTGGTGTGAATAGTCAAAGCATTTTTCTTCTGAATCTGTGTGTGTGCTGGGTAGATCTAGTATAGCATATTGTTTGTTATATCACCATTTAAATTGGGAGAACCCTTTTAAAAGTAGGTGATCTCAGAATTACAAACTCATGGATAAACCGTGGTTTTAGTGGAAGTTGAGGAGAAAAGAATGCTTGTTTCTGGAGGGAGAAAAACTTGTGTTCTGTTTCTCTCAAGGTTCTTACTGTTCTTTTCCCCTTTAGACTTTTGAAAAACTCCTTATTGCCAACAGAGGAGAGATTGCATGTCGAGTAAGTATGTAACATTTTAATTTTTTGATATTTAATTCTAAAACTATTGTTTTTTAATTATTGGTAATTGTTACTTCTTATGTGGTAGGTCATCAAAACGTGTAAGAAGATGGGGATTAAAACAGTTGCCATACACAGTGATGTTGACGCCAATGCTGTGAGTACTACTTAATTCAAGTGGTAGATGAAGTTTTAGTAATTCAGCAAGACTTGCAGCTGTTATGCAGTCTTGTTGATTATTGTTGTAGGCATGCTGGCAATTCTGAAGTATCTTCGTGTATGTCCTTTTCCTCTATGCGCTTGAAGTGGGTGGAGATACAGAGGTGGAGGAAGGATTGGACAAGTCTTTAGCATTTTCTTTCTCTGAACTCTTCTGTGTTTTGCTTGTGTAAATGCTACCTTACTCTTTGTGTGGATTAAGCTAGATACATGTGCACATTGATGTGGGCAAGAAGTGTGAATGGCAGTGAAACCTAAATTTTGTTTTGCTAATATGCACAAAAAGGCAGTAAAGAGTGGATCCTAGGAGAAGGTATAGAGCTTAGTATAAATTTTTCCTGTGTCTGTTAAATCTTTTTCATTATTTCCCACTTTACAGAGAAATGTACCCTTCTACTAAGTATGCTAAACAGGCTTAATGGCGCTGTTCCGTTTGTTTAGGATATTGATGTGCCTTCAATATTCAGCAGCCTAGCAGGAAGGTGGTAAAATGGCTTTTTAGACAAGTAAGGTACCTGTCTTGCCCATTTTCAGGTTTTGTAGTCTCTTCATTATCATTCATGCCAACAGTAGCAGGATAATTTCTGGTGTGGTGTAACAGCAAGTGTAGTCATACTTGCATATTCTTGTTGACTAGAGAGAACACAGTATTATTTCTTGCCTGCAAGAATTCCTACTAGGAGAAACAACTGGAGGTACCCCCATGTCCCAGGAAAGTTTGTTGAAATATGGAAGGGAGTTAAACCCCTGTATTATGATTTAATAAGAAGTCAATCAGACAAGCTACCAGAAAAAAACCAGTGTATTTAATGCAGGACAGGACTTGTGAATATAGGTGGTGAGTTACTCAACATTAGAAAAACAGACATGGTTGATGAAATCTGAAAGTAGTTAGAACTTAGGTGTTTTCAGAGTGAAATAAAAGGTGAGAACTGTTGGGAGTTTTGGACTTTGACACAGCTTTTGTCTGAGTCCCTTTGTGGTTCTATTACTATGTGACCAGCTCAGCTTGTATGAATAGGCTGTAGATTGAGCAAGGGAGTGAAATGGGACTTTCTGAAATGCTCTGCTGATGGATTTTTATGCCAAGTATTTCCTTCTTTGAGGTGAATGGAAAGTACACTTGGTCTGGATTTTAACTGGTAGCCGTAACTGGTAATATGGGTGCTCAATGGGCTGTGAAATGAATTCTTAATGGGTGGATGTCAGACATCATGATAAATTCTAATTTTGGAATCCAGGGGTTATGTGAATATGAATACAAACTACTTTCTATGATCTATGATTCCTCTAGTAAAACAAGGATGCTGATGGGTACTTGAATTCCATATTATGTATTTAGTATCTGCTGTTAGGATAAATGGATTCACTGTTTAGCAGCACTGCATAGCCTTGTTCATTGGCATGGATTCATCCTGAAAATAGACTTAGAAAGCAGTTTAAAAAAACCCCACATGTGTTTTCACCAGTCCATAATAGACCTGAGAAAATGAATTAGTCTTTGGTGTGTCTGTTTGTTGTGTGGATTCTGCTACGAACTATGAAAAAATCTGAAAGCAGTTAGTAAAAACCAAGATTAAAGAACATAATGAGAGAGTAAGAATGGCATGAAAAAGTGCAACTCATGACCTTAGGGGGAAGGGTGTACAAATAGTGCATTACAAAAAGGAAATTGAAAATATGTCTATGCTGCTTTAATCTACAGTGCTGTTTTAGCTTTAAAATACAAATAGGGTCTTTAATTTGCAATAGTTCCCAAGAGAAAGAAAATCCAAGCTGGTATCTCAGAAATCCATTAATATACTCATGGCAGTTCATAAAGATAACATTAGGTATGTTAGAGGAGATGCTGACATTTTGAGTTTATGGACAAGAGATGAGGCTGTAACAAATGCTGTAAGGATGATGTAGTGTCTGCTTAGCTCTTTGGAGCCCTACCTAAAGATTGATCTAACTTCTCTGTACAAGGTTAAGCATTAGCTGTGTGCATTGAAGAAGCCCCAGGTATTTAAAGGAAAATGAGAGGAAGGCTACTTGAAAAACTATTCTATGTACTTAAGGTAGTGGTATTTAGTCTCAGCTAGTTTTTTGGGTCTAATTACACATGTTGTTTATGCTTACTATAAATTCTTCAGTTGTTACCTTGTGTGCTTGCAGTGGGAAATAGTTTAGTTGATGTTGTCTGTTTTAGTTACTTGGATACTTCCAGTTATTCACGGTGGGAATGACCTGGCCCATTGCAGTGATGTGTGTGATTGCCATTTTGGATGACCTTAATAAATGGGTCCACAGGCCAAATTTTTTGACTGCTACTTACCATAAAGTAACCAACAATAGTTGTCCATAATTCTGTCCAATGTTTCATCAACAGCATCCTTCTTGGATGTACCAGTCATAGCAAAAATCTCAAATGCTCTGAAGTCATACTCAGGAGCTGATGCAACCTGCTTAAAGGAACCTCTGTCCTTACGGAGCTAGGAAAAACATGTTTGCTTAGTGATGGGATGCTGCAAGAGAGTTGTTAAAATTCTTTTGATTTTGTGCTTGACAGGGTATCTCACTCCTTCATGATTTCTATTGCAAAAACAATGAGTATGATAGGCAGCTACCCTGATGATGATGTCATTGAACCAAAGACAGAAATAGATGTAAAGACATGCAGTTGAACTAGGTGCCCATCCCAACACTGTCTGTTTTTTGCTAAAAATAGTGGGACCTGGTTTTAAGTAACCAAAGTAGGTAGGAATATCTTACAAAAATATTTTTTTGTCAACATGTTTAGAAGTAGCACTAACTACAGTAGATAAATTTTATGCTTAGAACTTGGAGTAACTTTTGAGATGTAGTAAGAGCCCCTTATTACATTACCTGTCATCTGTATAGCTACTTACTGAAAAGTAGGTAGCCTGATACTCTTAATATGAATTAATTGTAACTAATATAACTGTGAAGGGAGGGCAGTCCAGTTGGTTTGCTACATGTCTCTGGTTTTGTCATACTGGTTGAAAACAACTGAAATTGAACAGAAGCAAAGTTCCTTCAGTGTGCTCACTAAATGTTTAAGGCAAGAAAGAAAACAGGTATCACAAGATACTTAGCAATTCAGGCTCTTCAGTGATAGCTTCTAATTTATTCCTTATCTAGTGATACGCATAAATGATTCAAGCAGGCATTTTCACTAATGTTTGTATAGCAATTGTATACACATATTAGAATAATGGTCTTTGAGTAAAAGTACTGTAAGACTTGCAAGTGAGTTATCTTGTCCTAGAGCTTTTAGATTTCTCTTGGTTGAATATTCAACTTTTTTTTTAAAATTTTCAGATTACTGAAATCCTTGTGGAATTTATAGTGCTGAATAGGGGTGATGGGAATAGACAAAATGCATATAAACTTTGAAACAGCTTTTTCTTGTTCTTTGCACTTAGTTTCTGTGCAGCACCATGGCAAATGTCTTGAATTTGCTGTTAGAGCAATATCAATCTGGACATACTTACAATTAATAGATAAAACTAGTAACTAGATTATAAGAGCACAAAGCAATTTTCATTTCAAGGAATTTTAACTTTGCTGTTATGAGGAGGAAGCAGCAGAGGGTACTGTTATAAACTGGGAAAAGTGGAACAATCTGATGAGAACCAAATAAAGCTTACCTAAAGAGGGAAAATACAAAGAACAAAATATACTGGTTTGTGCTATTAATTTAAAAAATGACCAAAGATCTGAAAGATTTTTATAGGAGAAAATTGTTGTGGTGATAAGGAAGAGAACATTAACAAAACTTAAAAGGAGATGAGTGACTTGAGAGACTTTTGGATGCTTCTGTAGTAATGCAAATTTACAGATAGCTGGAAATGGTATTAAATGGGATTGAATTGCATTTAGTTTTGTGGAGGTGGGAGGGTGTGTGAACTGGTGGGAAAAACAGCCTGACAAAATGGCTGCTGAGACCCCCATAGAGCATTACAGTTGCTCATGTGGTACTGAATAAAATAGGTCATAATGGGTGCTTTCAGGTTCTTGAAAATAGTGGCTAATACTTATTGATTGCATCTGTTATTTTGGGGAAAGAGAAAAAAGTTGTATACTGTTCAAAATGCTGAGTTTTGTTGGTTTTTTAACTTTTGTGTTCAACTTTCAAAACACTGACTCTTCATTTGGATAGGTAAAGTGAGGAAGGACCAGTAAAATTCAGGGTTTTTTTTAAATTAAAACATCTGGTGGAATTATTTTTGATATGAGAAAACAAGCAAAGAAGTTTTGTCTGAACAAGAGTAATCGTATATACTTTTCCCCCTGAACTGATTGGAATAGAGAGTTAAGATGAAAGAGCCTCCTCAACCATAAATGTAACACTGATGGTGCAAACATTGTCAAGGAAAGCTAGAGAACTATTGTAATGCCTAATATAATCAGCTAAAAGTATGATAAATGAAGAACAAGCTTTCACTAATTGGATATGAACAAAAGAAGGTATAGCATAAAGCAGTGAATGAGATATAATTTTACTTGGCATATTTTAACACAGCAGGGATTCTATAGCCATATGAAGCAATGAACTATAAATGACTGAAAAAATCCCATGGGAAAGTAATGTAAACTACTAAAACTTAACAGAGTAGTGGGCAGTGAGTTATACTTCTTTCATATAAGGTTTTTCCTATCAGTCACTTAAGACTTCAGGTGTTATTGTATTAAATTGCCTGTTCTAAATCTTGTTCTGCCACATAATATAAAATGAAAAATAATGCCAATACACTTTTTGATGTAAAAGTAATTGCACAGAATTGAGATGTTCTCCAGAAACTGTAGTCTTTTGAGTGACAGAGAATTGAAAAAATAAATTAATTAGAAATGGAAAGTCTGTATTCCTTTCCTAACTTTTTTTAAGCTTGGAGTCTGAGACTGTATTTCAGAAGGAGGTTGGGAAAAAATCTGGTTTGGGGAAACTGAAAAGTTGATTAGGGTTATAAGTTTCTATACCATGTCTTTATTGAGCTGAATGAATTTGAGTGAATAAGATGAGTTTTTTTCTGAAACAATAAAACTTTAGAATTTTGCTGAAGACTCCTCTATAGCTTAGTGGGATGCTGTCAGGCTCTTTTATTCTTAAGAAATCTAGGTGGCAAAAGTAAGTGTTGGAGGGGAAATTGGCATTTAAGTTTAATCTAAAAAATTAATTGTTTGAAAAGTGGAAGTTTATCTAAAACTGAGGAGTTTTATTGACTTGTAACTAACTTAGAGGTTTTAACATTTTCCAAACTCTCATTTACTATATTTTTTTTCTGTTTTGTCTTTTAAAATGTGCAAAGCTCTCTTCCATCATCTGCTACAAAACTAGAAATTCAGTCATTTTGACAACTCATTGTCTCCCAATAGCATTTCAGGGATTTGTACTTAGAAAACTTGGAGAGACCTGTTTTGAGTATTTATATGAAAATGAAACTAATATTTTAATACATAATTTGAAATATATGATTCCTGGGCTGTTGTCCAGAGTGTATAGAGTCAGCTAAGCCTTCATATACTGTCTGGAAAACTAACTCTTCTGAAGTGGTGGTGTTTGCAAAGTGTGCAGAACAGGAGTGGGCCAGATCATACCAAGGAAATGTTAGGGTCAGTGTTTGCATTGCTCTTCTGCTCTTCCTTCAGTGTATTTGCCTTTTGTTTCAAGAGCAAGATAGCATGTTGTACACCTCTTCATGAGAGGGGATGGAGATAATGTTACTATCCTGTCCCTGTGCTTTATTGAATAAATTCCTGGACAGTTTTGTAAAGCATGAGAAATGCAGGTGGTAGTAATCCTGTGAAGGGAAATAGCTCTGTGGAAGGGGTGTGCTTTGTTCAGAATTGTAGCTTGCTTGCCAAGTAATTTGCTTTTCTTTTTTAAAGTTTATCATAGCTTTGAAACTGAGTGGGTTGCTGGAGGAAGTAATTAATTTTTCATTGTCTACAATGATCTGCAATCTGCAAAGCTTGATCTGCAATTTTTGGAGGGGCTCATCAGAGCTCTAGAATCCTAGAGTTTCAGTCTTTTAGTGTGTTTTAATCAGTGATACGATGATGTGAAATGCATATATGACCTCTGAAATGAGTCAGACTCCTGTTTAATGAGTCAGACATTGTTTAATGGTTAAGCTGAAATGTCACTTTTGTTGGATTCTTGTTGAAACTCTACCACTGAGTAGCAGAGGAAGGATGTAGTATAGAATATTTTAAGCATCACACTGCATCCCTATTGAGGACATTACCTTGGTGGTGGAAAGTATCTGTTGTAAAGAAGGAATTGATACCAGATTGTAATAAGTAGAATAAATAAATTCGTGTGGGATTAAGCTATTAATAAAAAGATACCCGAGAATGCCTCCAAGATTCCGAAGTTCCCAAACACACCTACTACTGTAACAACAAGACAAAGCCAGAAGATGGCCCAGCCATTAAGGGTAGACCCTCGCTTCACAGCTCCTCAAACACCAGATACCAATCTTGGTGGAGATCCTGGACGATCAAGATCACCCCTCCCAAGATGAATTCCAGAAAAACTATCAAGCAACCTTTTCATGCAGACAAGACTCTTTTAGAAACACAGCATACCTGGACTTTCAATAGACTTAGCCTTAAAGTAAAAAAACTGTATAAAACCCACGGGCTGAAACATAGCAGTGTGGCAGAGTTCGGAGGGTACTTTTGTACCGCCTCTCTGTCCACCCAGCATTCGATCGATGTTGTTTCTTTTTATTGTAGCTTTATTTCGGTGTTGAAATTGTGTTAAATAAATTTTGTTATTTTATTTTGAATTGGCCTCTGACCATTTATAACAGATTTGGTGCCGTGACTCGGATACAATTTGGCTGCGGAGGACTCCCTTTGCACGGGGGGCGCCCTGCCGGTTTTTCGGCGGCCCGGCAAAGCAGGAAACCCCTTCGCACCTATTGTATTACGAACCCAAAAATTAGATAAAAGTGCCACAATAAAAAGGGAGAAGGCCTGGATCCAGCAGAAAACCCGGGAAAAGACATAGGAGTCTTTTCGGAGCCGCGGCTACTTTTCACTCGTAAAATTTTTTTCTCCGTGCACGAAGATCTCCAAGCAAGAAAATAGCTGTAAGTAATGCTTGGTTGAGTGGGTGATTGAGTGGGTGAGCGAGACGTGGCCTTGCCACGATACAAGGGTAGATCTGTAAACTCTTGTACCAAGTTTCCCGCAAAAGTTTTTTTCGGCTGGTGGGGAAGAGAATTGGGGAAAACTCGTTTGCTCATCAAAGCCCAGACTCGGGGAGTCTGGGGGAATCGATCACAAGGAAGCAAAAGGGGAAGGATACGTCCCTCTGGGTTTGGAGAACCAGTAAACCCTTTTGCTACGGGCTAGTAAAAGCCCAGGATGCAAACCGAAGACTTTTTCATCGGACGAACAGACCCCCGGTTCAGCTCACCGGACAGGGTAAGTAAGCCGAACGATTCGGGACCCGGTTTGCAATTTGTAACAGTCGGGGAGAAGATCCCTGCTCTTAGCCAGAGCTAAGGCTAAGAAAAGATTTAGTATTGCGATCCATTACCAAAAGGTAAAGTTTTTTGTTTTTTTTTTAAAAAAAAATGGGGCAAAGAAAGAGTAAACATCAGAAAGAATCAGAGAAAAAGCATGCTCTCAGAAAAGGAAAAGGTACCTTCGAAATCCCACCAGAAAGTCCACTGAGATAAATCTTAGAGCACTAGAGAGAGTGTCCCATTTTGAAAAGTAAGTCCAAGAAAAACTAATTTATTATTGTACCGAAGTTAGAGAGAGTGAAGAGCCCGCTGCCAGCCGCTGCCAGCCACTGCTGCGTGCCGAGAGCCAAACCGCGGGGTGCGGGGCCGCCGTCCAGGGCACGCTAGCAGAGAGGGGGGCCGCCCTCTGCGCCCGTGCTGCGCCTCCCCCACCCGTGCGCCCCGTCTAGCGCCGCATCCATCCCACTGCTTCCCGCGGCCGGCACCGCCACCCCCATAGCATCCTTGTGTCCAGCAGAGGATTGTCCTCCTGCTTGCCTTCTCTGTCTCTCTCTGACCCCTTTTCCCAATCCTGCTTCTAGCCCCCCCTTCCCCCAAAGAGCCATCCTCTTCCCATTCTCAGTTCCCCCGAGGTGAGAACAGAAACCGAAGAGAAGAAGAGGGGGGGGAGAGATTCATATGCAAATGCAGTAGTTCCAGCTTCTCAACCACACCCTGCTAAACCATTTCCACCAGATACTACCGTAGCAACTGCAGAGTCACTCCATCCCGAAGTGTCTAACAGTTTTAGCTACCCTGTTAACTTTTAAAGTTATAAACATAAACAAGTTGTGAATTCTATTCCATGATTCTCTCTCCTATTGTTCAGAGAGCAAGATAAAGAGTAGAACTTGCCGAATGAGCACAGATAAGCTTGAAGCTGCTGTTGCCTTTCTGCTACCCCATATCCCTGTTCGTCGTCCCTGCCCCCGTTCCTATTTCAAAAGTAAGTCAAGTAAGTCGTTAGCAGCAAACCACACAGCGCAGAGTAGCCCAGGATGTCTGCAGTCTCTCTGGCTCCCTGCGACCCCCCCCAGTTCCCAGTTCCTATCCACTAGTCCTGACCAGAAAGAGCTCGCTGGCTAGGACGCCTAACCCAAAATCCTCTATCCTTTATACCTTTTTATGCAATACCTTATCTTCTTTCCACTTCCCTCCAATCCCCATAGAATAGTCTTTACAATTAAATGTTTTATGTTGTTTCCTCTAATTGCAGATTGTCCCGTTTTCAGTTTTAAAAGTTTTGCCTGTCACGAAGATAAATCCTACAAGAGGCAATTTTCAAACTGTCTCTTAAGAGCGTGTGTTCCAGTAGCATTAGGCTACTAAAACAAGAAAACGCTGTTGAGTTTATGCTGTCCTTAGTTAGGCTTACCAAGGGTGACTGACAACCCTGTTAGGATAGTGCCTAAGAAAGTATGAACAGTTTTTAGTTTTTTTAGTTGTAGCCGATGTTCCCTAACAAAGTAGTAGCAGAAGCTACAAGTTTTATTTTATTTTACAGCGAGGGCTAAAACCTAAACTAGGAGTGAAAGCCATAGCTGAGAAAAAGCCAGTTGGGGGGAAAAAGAAGATGCTGCCACTGAGCTCAGATCCAGGAAGATGAAGATCTGAAGCCGCAGGGCTCGAGAAAAGCCAGCGCTGCAAGCCTAAACCAGAAGCTGTAGTAGTCTAGAAAGCCAGTTAGAGTATGTTAAGTGCTTTGAGCCAGTCACGTCGACAAGGCTAACCCCAAAACTTCTATGTGAGCTTAGTGCCAAGAGCCGAGAGCTTAAAAGCCACTAAGTTGGCTGCAGAAATGCACTCAAAGTGCCCCTAAATACCCATTAGCTTACAAAGCAAAGAATCTAAATAGCTTAGCTGTGAGAAGACCTCAGAGTCCTTAAAGCACTAGCCCATGTTTAGTTTCATAAACAGCTTCATTTTAAGTACCTATTATGCGTTTCATTATTCATTTTAAAATCTGCAATATTGACCCACTTACCCCATTTGTTATAATTGTTTGTTTTGTTAAGTCACAATTACATATGTCAGTTGTTTGAATCAATTCCTGTTACATTTTGCTTCTTGTCAACCCTATTTGTTGTTTTCTTAGTCCTGCCCTGTGTCATGTAGACATCTCCCTCAGCAAGATAATTCTCTTTTGTTGACATGAGTATAAAAGCACTAACAATGCCCTAGTAGTTAGAAAAGTTCAGATATGCCTTAGCCTTAAACTGCTCTGAGAGATGTTTCAAATTTTTAAACAGTTTTTAAGTAATTATTTTCAGCAGTAGATTGATGCTTCCTATTTTTTCACTAATTACTAATATTGTTCTTACTTTGTGTTATGCAAGAATTGATGCTAAAGATCCCCCCTTTAAAATACATGATTTGTCTAATTGTGCTAAGCTTTAACTAGTTGCCTATCACCCATTCAAAAGAATCCCAGTAGATTTCACTGATTTACCTAAGATACAGCAATTAAGACAGCAGAAAAAGAGTGGACCCACGCTTCGAGAGTGAAGAAAGTAGACTCACAATACACTACTCAGAAATGGAGAGTGACCTCATCACCTGGAGAGCTGAAAGTCAGGTTGCAACAACACCGATAGATGAGGGAGATCAGATAAAGTGTGAAAGACCGGATTGTGAATGTTTTCCCTTTGTTCACTTCAAGTGTGTATATTGTAAATTGATTTAGGTTGTTCACTGTAGAGGGGGGCGTAAGCCAAAAAGATTATGTACCAACTGTTTAGAAAAAGAACAAGAAGAGACTAGCTATTTCTTAGTAATTGCCACTAACTTGAGTCTGCTGGAGTTGGATTCTCCAGAATGGTATTATATATATGAAAAGGGGACAAAAAAGCAATTAGACGCTAAAGTTGAAGTGCTCAAAGTCGAGTGCAGAAAGACAATCAAAGTACCTTGCTAGTCCGATACAATCAGGTTGTCCCGGTGGAGTGCCTTTAAAAGAAGGTTTGCAGTTCGGACTGACAGGACTCCAGAAGCATATGCCTGCTGCCGAGAAGATGGATTACCCCGCCACGGGCTGCAACCCCGTGGGCGAAGGGAAAGGCAGAGGCATGTTGTGATGGAAAGTCCTCGTAGTCCTGAGCCGAGAGACAGGGAGACCCCCCCCCAAGAGCCCACAGAAGCTGACCCTCAGGAAGAGATGTGAACTATAGTTAAACATGGCACCAGAGGGAACCTGAAGTATCAAGAGCATTATGATTGTCCCAAAGATAAGGGAAAAAGGTATTATTTCTTTTATGACACTCAATACTAAATTTTGTAGATCAGAAAAAGGGGTAGAATGCCACGACTCAAAGGCAATTACTAAGGAAGAGCAATCCAACACACACGAATTTATTTGAGTAAATAAAAAGGTGGGGGACTGTAATAAGTAGAATAAATAAATTCATGTGGGATTAAGCTATTAATAAAAAGATACCCGAGAATGCCTCCAAGATTCCGAAGTTCCCAAACACACCTACTACTGTAACAACAAGACAAAGCCAGAAGATGGCCCAGCCATTAAGGGTAGACCCTCGCTTCACAGCTCCTCAAACACCAGATACCAATCTTGGTGGAGATCCTGGACGATCAAGATCACCCCTCCCAAGATGAATTCCAGAAAAACTATCAAGCAACCTTTTCATGCAGACAAGACTCTTTTAGAAACACAGCATACCTGGACTTTCAATAGACTTAGCCTTAAAGTAAAAAAACTGTATAAAACCCACGGGCTGAAACATAGCAGTGTGGCAGAGTTCGGAGGGTACTTTTGTACCGCCTCTCTGTCCACCCAGCATTCGATCGATGTTGTTTCTTTTTATTGTAGCTTTATTTCGGTGTTGAAATTGTGTTAAATAAATTTTGTTATTTTATTTTGAATTGGCCTCTGACCATTTATAACAAGATCTTTTGACCTTTGTGGGGATGGTGATTTAATTACCAAGCTGTTTTATTTGAAGGATCAATGCATGGATTAAAAATAATTTCCTGTCACAAAGCTGGTTTAGGGAAAGTGGCTGTTGTCAGAATAGTGAACTACTCTTGGGAGAGGAAAATATGGGAGTCCAGTTAGCAAAGCTAATTGCAGCTTAAAGGTGCAGATCCTCCGTGCTGTGGAGAGTCAAGTGGTGGCTCTGTGGTGCTATGACTATCTACGTCGGTAGGTAGTGGGGAGTAGCAGGAGTGTATCTGTGGAGTGAAATGGCTCGTGCTGAAGTCATGGTGTTCTTCTTTCCTGCCTTTCCGTATCTCTCTGTGCTTGGTTCTAGTCTGGTGCTGAGGGCTCAGTATCTACTTGTGGTGGTTTGCTGTGCCCAGCAAGTATCTGGTTCATGTGCTTTGAGACAGCTGAATGTTAGAGACAAATGTGTTTTAAGTGGGGATGACTGAGAGATTTACTTAAAAAAACACAAACAGTCCTGATTTGAACTTAAATACTGATGTCTACTGAAGTCGCTCTAATTGCTTGCTTGGGACTAGCACTTCTCTGATCTTGTGCTGGGTTGTTTCCATGCTCTGAACACATCAGACACCTTATTGATCAAATTAATTAAAACTTCTTTCTACTGACTTTTTTATGTTAAAATATTTCATTGGAATGTGTGACAGATGCTGTAGCCATGTATAGAAACAAACTGAGTTGGGGTAGGTCAGTAAAGTGACCTTTGTTGCCTTGGCTGTCTGCAGGGCTCTGATACTGTACCCAGACCTATGGGGTTTGGAGACATGTACAGGCATTTCAGTGATCAAGTCTTAAGCCTTAGGCTGAGCAGGGCTGAAGTCATTAGGCTTCACTTGTTCTAGAGATTTGCCTCTCTTGGGCAGCAGTGGCGGAGAGCAGGCAGTTCCTATCTCTGAAGCCACAGGTATGTGCTGAGGGCACTGCCATCAGCAGTTCTGGATCAATGTCTCCTGCTGCCATAATTCTGGCTCAAACTTACTCTTGTTATTATGGTGGGTTTCCCCAAGAAACCAAGTCAGTGTACATCTATTATAGCCTGTTTGCTTTGTGCTGATCTCTAGACCTCTCCAGGGGTGGTGGAAAGTGCTGTATGTAGTAATTTTAATGCAACTGAACATTCAGTGTGACCAAAAAAAGATAGTTTTACCATCTTCCTCTATAGGAGAGGGGCTGCTGCAGCATGGTTTTCTGTTGCCTCACCTCCTTGGATACAGAACATAAGGTCCCTTGGATTCCTCTTTTGAGGCTTTGTGAGTGTCCTTTTTCCTGACTTCATCCTTCACTCATGTCCTCAGCAGCAGCTACTTCATTGTGCAGATTCATTGCTCCTGTGGTTCATATTGTCCCAGTTGTGCTATTTGTTATCAGCTATGGTTGTGGTTATTCAAGGATGTTCTGTTTTCAGGCACTATTGATGAACAATACTGGTATATATATACTTATATTTGGTAATACTGTCTCTAATTTCTTGTCTGTATGGGTGTAAATACTGATGAACAGGCCACCGGCTGAATTTCTTTTCAATATTTGGATGAGCTCTAGACAGAGAGGGACCTAAGGCAGGTTTTCTGTTAATAATGTTCACAAGTATTTAGAAAATTACTTTTACAACTGATGCAAGACTGTGCTGTCTGTTAAGAGTAGTTCGCTTCCTTTCTATCTTTTGTGTACCTACTACATGTGCAGCCTTTTGTTAAATGTTAAATTTGCTGCTTATATGTATGAGAACAGCGGAGGAAAGAAAAGAAAGAAATATGGATCAACAAGCTGATGTGGCTCTTTGCATAGGTTAATGAATGCTGGAGCTGATGGTATCAGGACGTGTTTGGGGACAGGGAGAATGAATAGCTGATTAACCTTTTGAGAGGCAGTGTAGATTTAGTGTCTTGAGTTAATGCCATCACATATCCTAATAGTGGAGGATGTGGGGAAAAGGGAGCAGGGAAGGAAATAGATGTCAGAGATACAGGTTCACACGATGTGAAGAGCTGGATTGGTGAGCAGAGCCATCTTAAAAGATCCTAGTTAGAGGCATTGTATTTAAAACCAGATACATTCCTTGGTTGTCAGCTGTATCGCGCAACAAACAGCTGCTGGGCAGTTGTGGAGTCTGGGGTTCCACAGATGAGATCCTGGTGCCATTTTTCTAGGGAGGAATGTTAAACAAGAAACTAAATTGCTTATGAGATGTCTGAAAGATTGAACAACTCATGATGGGAGACAGGAAATGAAGGCATAATTTGTGAGGTATATGGTATAGATGTGTATGTCCTTTTATGGTTGTTGTGGTTTTAGGTTATATTCTTTTACCTTGTTCACAAAAAGCGTCTGTCACTTGTTTACTGTCAACAAGGAAACACTATATAAAGCATGAGTATGAGATATTGTTTTACTTATTACTGCTGAATTGTCTGTAGCATCCTTTAATAGCTGTTTGAAACCAACCACGCCCCTAAACCCTTTATGTAGCTTATTACAGAGGAAGAATGGTAATCAGTGTTTGACTAGATGGTGCAAGCTAATAGGTGTACTGAGTGGTGACTTGGATTTATAGATATGCATGTATTCTGTTTAGATACAGTACTTCCTGGCTTCTGCCTCCATCTTGCTGTGCTAATTGTGCAGTGCTTCAAGTTTTATTCCTGGACTTTAACTGGTTATATAACATTGCATGAATTCTCACAGTCCCTTTGTAGCTGATGTTTAATGTCAGCTCACCTGTTGACCTGTAATGTTACTGGCCTTGTAAAGTAGGCTGCTGACAATTCTAAAAGTGAAATTGTTTTTAATGTGGGTTTAGCTGTTGACAAATTTCTGACAGCATACCATCTCTCTTGTCTGCTTTTTGTAGCAAAGGAGTATCCCTATGCAGGAAATGTATCTCCTAGACTGATCTCTTGTAATTTTGTTTCATGGAGGCCTTGCATCAAAATGGTATTCTATGCATTTAGTAAGAAGCCAGGGGAGCTTAGCACTTGTTTGTATAACATGATTTCTTTCTTAAAACTTTTTAATAGATATTTGTCTGTTCTTGGATGGTATCAACACTATATTTCTAAAGGATGATTTGAAAGTAACATTGGGGTTTAGTTTCTTACGATACTTCCTGCAAAAGTTTTCCCCTTTGCTCTCATTAATTCCGTATTGTACCATGTTGTAAGAGTAGAAGAAAAGCATCTTTGTATCACTGAACACGTGTTAATTATAAACCTCTCCAGCAACCGTAAGTTGGTATGAAAAAGTTTGTGGAAAGAGTAGTGCTATGGTCTCTCATGTCTTGGACTCTAGCAATTGCCTGGTGCTTCCCTCTGAGATTGAGAGTAGGAGCTAGGGGCCCTTATAAATGTGGGTTGTGCTCTGGTCCAGGCACTGAGTTGCAAGGGAAGGAGCTGCAGGAAGATGAGCTGACTTGCAGGATCAGGAAGGACAAACAGGCTGTGACAGGCCCTTTGCAGAGAAGCTGCAGAACCAACAGATTTGCATGAGACAGATTTGCTTGAGTAAGTGTAGGATAAGAGATCTTCAGGGGAGGCTGACTCCTGCCACTAGGCCAGGTGATGTTGGATGCCACAGACCTGATCATGAATAAAAAGCAGATAAAGTCAGCCCTAGAAAAATGGAGGAAATGTCTTCATTCTAAGACACTAGTACACGTGTGGACAGTGAAAACAATTGAGGAGTCGTCTTGAATGTGTGGAGAATAATTTCTTGACACAAATGATTGAGTTAACTAGAGGAGGTGCTGTGCTGGACCTTTTACAAAGAGGGAAGAGGTAATAATCAGGGATGTGAAGCCTGGGACTACTGTGAAATGGTGAGGTTTAGGTTTCCAAGAAGAGTAAGACAGATGAGCAGCTGAATTGCAACCATGGACTTTGGATGTGCAATATTTTTTTCCAAGCCTAGGATTTGCTTGCCAGGGTGTCATGAAAGACTGTTTTGGAAGTCAAAGTGGCTCAGGAGAGCTTGTTTATACTCTATATATCTTCTCCAAAGGAACTTGGGCAGAGTTCAAATGTATAGAGCAGATAAAGGCAGGTGTAGGTTTCTTGGAGATGGAGTATGCAAAGGCATAATTGAGGAAACCAAAGCTCTGCTGATGTTGACTATATATTGAAGGATGTGAAGGGATAGGAGGAAGTTTTTGTGTAGAAGCTGAATTTGTGAGGTAGTCAGCTTAGGTAAACTACTACATGATTGAGAAATTGATTAGCTCTGAGAGATCCAGTCCAGCCATAATTGTTCAGTTTTGTTTGCTGCTTTTTTTAAAAAGCTCACACTTTGGGAGAAGAACTTGAAAAGCAGAACAGACTAAATTTATTTGTATTATGTTGACAAATGGTTAGATACATGATTAATCAAGAGTCCTTGGTTATACCATGTGAAAGAAAGACACTATCTGACGGTTTATTGCATCATATTTAATGAGAAGAGGAAGCCTCTTCATTGATAATTTAAAAGCTTATTGTGGAAGTATGACCTATGGTGTTTATTTAGTTGTTTATTTAATTATTTTTTAAACTTGCGGGATGTTTTTATAAATTGCTTGTCACCTGTAGCAGAACTGTCAGGTTCAGCTTTGGGGAAGCCTTTTACAGTGAATATTTTCATTGGCGTAATAAAATTACCACAATACTGATGTGATTCTGAAAAGGTATAAAAAGCTAATAATAAAAGTACATATAAGCCTCCACATGTATTTTAATTTTAATAAAAGTCGAGCATAAAATTTCAAGAATAATGTCCAGGGAAATTTAATAATAGCTCATGTTTATGACAAACTCTCATTTATAATTTTGCTGATCTTGTGGTTAATGTTTTCCAGTTTTGTATATGATGCTTTAGCTGTTTGAAAGCTCTTCAGTTCAACTTTTGGGAGATGGTTTCATTCCAACATGCACAGCTATCGTGCTTAACTAGCACTTCTGGTTGATGCTGCTGGTTTAAGTATAGGAGCTGTCAGTCCCCTAGAAATGTTCTTGAAACCAAGAAAAAGTTTATTTGCTGACCCTGATTCAGACTTTTTTTTTACCTTAAAGGTCTTTCCTGAATATAACAAAGGTAGTTGTATTGTCTGACTAATGTTCATGCTCTGTGGAGGTGAGAAAGTCTTGAAATGTGTTGGAGACTAACATGGAAAAAAAAGCTTAAAAAAATGCAAGGAGGGAGGAGGCTGCAAAAAAAAAAAAAGCTGTGATAACAAGTTTTAGGTACTGTGACACTTGTGTAGCAGTAGGGCTTGGCAGGTCTGCTGTCTGGTGCAGTGGAGGCTTGGTGCTGGAAGCCTGCCCGGCTTGGCCTGCCTGTTGGCACTCCTAGGTCACTCACTTGTGCTGTGAGAAAGGATCCCCAGCGCCTTTGAGTGTGGATGACTTAGTACTGCTTGCTTGTATGCATTTAGCAGCTGCAAACCTTGTGTATGTGGGAGGGAAGGGACTGTGGTTGAGGAGCTGCCTTTGAGTGTTATTGCCTGATAAAATCAGACCCTGGGTTTTGTGAACCTTTCTTTTTGTAAAAGAGTCAAATGTAGAATGGTTGAGCCTGGGCAGCCTCACTGCCTGCCACAGTGAGTGGCTGTGGGGATTTGAAAACCCATTGCTGTTCTTTTTTCTCTTATGCTTTCAGCAAGATTCTGCTTTGCTTGCTCCTAAATTTTAGGTAGACTAAACTGTTTATGCGTTTGCTTGTGTTGTTTACATTGTTAAGCATAGCAAAACTTTCGAGAACTGTGGAAACCACTGTTACATCTCTTGTACTTTTAGTTTGAGAAGCCATTTTTTTGTGTTGGTTGTAATACTTGATAAATTCAGGAATTGGTGATTCTCTGTGCAGTAATTAAATTAATTCAAAGCTTTATTTTACAAGACTACTGCTAGTAAGGATTTTGCTATTGGATTTTTTATTTTTTCAGATGTTAGCCTTTGGTAAGAGTATGTAGACAGAGTATGTAGGTACCTTAAATAGATTACTGTTCTCTGTACATACGAAGTTATGACTAATGTGGGAGAGATTTTAGATGTATGATTGATAGGGTTTTTTTGATAATAACCTGAATTTGAATAGCAAATGTAATTTTTATTTTTCTTGTGATAGTAAAGTGTAATTTGTATTTGATTTCTGCTTGTTGAATGTTTTGAAGAGTTTTTATTATTTTTGAATATGGGTTGAACTGAGCCTGAAGTTTTGTCATGTGCTTCTTGTTGTGGAGTTCAGAATTGGCAGATAGACTGTGAACTCTACAGTACTGACACTTGTTGACAGCAGTTTCCCATTTACTCTTTTTTCCTTTAGAGGAAGTACTGTAACTCTGCTGCAAGTTAACTTCAATAACTTAAGAGAAAGGTGTAGGGTTTTGTTATGTCTTAATGTTCTCTTAATGTGTCTAACTCAGTATTCATCTGATAGTAAAGTTTGCTTCTGTGCCAGCTTTTTTTTCTTTTTTGTGCAGAGAATTTTCCAATTTAACTAAAAAAAATATAATGGGTGTTTTCTGTCAACTAGTTCTGAAACCTAATTTTTTTATCTAGGGTGCTGAGATTCAAGAAGTGACACTCCTGTGCTGAGATTTTTTTTTGCAAAGCTCTAACATAAAGAAGCCCATCAGCTGAACTAAAGCTTAAAATTACTATTACAATTTCCTGCCTTCAAATTTCTGTGAGTACAGCTAACAAATTAACTTTGGTAAATTAATTTTGCAGGCATGCATGCTTGTGTATTTTCTGCACCAGTATTCTTTCTGCAGAAGAAATTTCTGTTGTATGCCTTCAAGCAGTTAAGCCGACAGTAGCCTTCTCACAGTGTGAACATCCCATGTTCTTTAAGAAACCAGAGGTGTGGGAAGTCTGGGATGAAGGTGGCTATTTGCTTTTAAGTTTTCTTATAAAATTTAACTTCTAAGCTTGTTTGGAGTGATACTTTCAATTTTGTTGCTGTTATATTTGTTCAAAACCCTTCTCTGAAGGTAGGAAGGAAAGCACTGAGGTTGTGTTTAGTGGAAAAATGTTCTGGTTTTGCTCATAATTTTGCCCTGCTTCATGTGCTGGAATGAAGAGGTTATGTTTTATTTTCAGGCTCTCTGGTTCTTTAGGGGAAAATGCTTTGAATTCCATTGTCCAAGCATGTGGTGGTTAACATTGCTTGGACAAGTTGCTGTAAAATCTGTTGTACTTGGCATGATTGGTAGGGTTTGTAAGGTATGTTTGATAAGCCAAAGAGGTGAGGGGTGTGGGTCATAGATTTGAGAGTGAGAAATCTGTGTGCATATGTGGACTGGAAAGTGGCTTTTTTTAGGGAGAGTATTTTGACAGGAAGCTTGTGAAGAGCTCTTGGGTTTTGAACTTCGGTAGTGATCCACACTTGCTTTGAAAAGGAGACTGAATAGTTTGTCTCAAGTATGTAGTGCATCCATACCTAAATTACTTCATTCAGGGTTTTTATGGAGCTTTGCTTTTCTGTTGTATTTGCATTTACATATATTTTAGAACACTTAGAGCATTTGAAGGAGAAACCTCGGAATTTATCCTTGAAAAATGTTATGTTAACATTATCTGAACAGGAGCCTGTAAGTTTCTGCCTATCCTGTGTAGCCCCACAGGGGGAGAGTACTTTGAAATGGGACAAGGGTTTCATTGTGAGCCTGTGATCGTATTTCAAACAGTCTGGGGCAGCGGAGGTGCAAGGAAGTGTGTGTGAGGGTTCCTGCCAAGTTCAGGCACGGTGATGTGGGCAGGCCGTCGCTGGATACAGAACCACTGCCTGTGGCAGCACTACCGTCCACTCCTGCAAGAGAGCGCCCTGCTGCTCTGGCTTGTATTGAATGTTTAAGTGCCTTCAGCCAGAAGTATACTGTGGGATGGTAGAATATGCATCTTTGTACTTTCTTTGTTCTTCTGCTACCTTTGTTTTTTCTATAGTGCTCTCAATTTTTGATCCTTAGTATTGGTATTAGCTGTTTTTTTTTTTTTTTCCCTGACAATACTTAGCACAAGCAGACATGGTTGTGGAATTTCCTCACGTTTCCCCCCCATATTCTTTCAGTATTGTTTTCTTCTTTTTTTCCTTCATCTGTTGCATAAGTGATGCACCATACATTGAAGAATTTAATCAGCCATTGCGCAAGTTTAGTGATGGTGCATGATGATCTTGGGCAAGTCAAGGGAGTGTATTACAGACCTAGAAGATGGTGGTGTTTGTAGTTCCCTCTCTAGAACAACTTCTGCATGCTGTGCTAGATAGCAAGCCCTGGGCTTTACCATTAGAGATGGCTTTAGTTATATGTGTAATTGGACTGAGAGAGATCGAAGGATGATACTATTTTGGAAATAGGGAAAGAAGTATTATTTTCTGAGAAAGCAGCTACTACTGCTTTCTTATTTTGCTTCTTTACTGATCACCCCACCCACCCCCATCAGCCATTTATTGAAGCAAGAGCATTACCTTGTATCTGCTTTTCATCATGGAAATTGAACTTTGCATGTGTCAATGATTTTCAAAACTAGCATTTCTTCTTTCAGATATCTGAATACACTTATATTGTTTCAGGAGGAAGGATGCTTAAATTGTGAAACTAAACTTTGCGATTTGAGGTACCTTGATTAATTTTCTTCTTAAATTAAGGAAATTTACCTGTCCTTCTCCTCCCCTCCAAAGAATCTAGATTTTCTTTTTTCTCACTTGAACCCTTGAAATGAATTGCCTTGCTTTCAGCATGTCCTTTTCTGCCAGCCTATATACACATGGTAAAATAGATGAATATTTGACATTTACCGTGTTAAAACAAAAAGCCAACAAAATTCATGAAAATCTCTGAGAGCTGCATCTTATCCAGGTGGCCTGCTGTTTGAAATATGACTCCTGGTGTGTATTGTACTCTTAGCCCTAGGATTCAGTAATGAGATTGAGTGGTATCTTGCGTGAGCACTTCTGGATGATTGACAGTGAGGTGATGTGAATCATCATTTATCAGGATATTATCATGCCTACCCTTGATAATTTCTCCCTGCTGTCTGGGGAGGTGGTGAAGACAGATAGGACTTTGTGATGTCAAAGTAATTAGTGTGTGTTGGTTTCCAGCTGAACAAACTGGAAACTAATGATCAGGTAAATGAAGATGAAGTGCATTAGTGTAAGGATGAAGGTGCAAGGACCTTGGGGAAGAGCTTATCAAAATTTCATGGGAGTTATTTGAATATCTTACAATTTGTGCAGTTGCAAGCAATATTTTTAAACTACTAAAGGATACTTCTGCAACAGTCTATTTACATGTCCTTTGTTGATATCTCTTCTAGTGAGAGGGGTCAGCACGAGGGTTAAGGACATTAGACTCTCTCCTGTAAGGACTGAGAACTCCTTGTGATTTTCATAAAGTCTAAATAGTCAATTTCCAGCTAATGGCAGCAATTTGGAGTTAAATGGTAAGGAATTTCAGTGTACACTGAAAAGGTTAGATTTTCCAGTGACTCTGCCTGTTTTAATGTGGGGGGATTACTATCATTTGGCTTTTTATATTTGAGCCATGATTGGATCTGTTATATTATTAAAATATTTCACTGTTGTTTGGTACTTCTGTAAATATCTTTAAAAATATGGAGTTCACTACGTAATCTGTGCTACTGCAACAGGCTTTTAACAGGCCTGGTAGTTTCTTGGTACAAGTTCTGAAAATTTTATGGATGTGTCATTTGTGAAATTTTTTTATAACCTGGAAAAACTTTGTGTAGGTGTGTACAGCTATGCCAGTATTTCAAATAATGCTTAATGCACAAGACTGGCTGAATATAATTGCAATACCAGCAGCAAGTAATCTGAGTTAATTTTATCACGTGTGATTAGATATTGCTAATTGTAATTAACTGATTAAAAAGCTATCTGTTTTACATGCTTGCTTTTCAATTATTAAAATGGTAAATTACTCATTGCCATTTATCAGTAAACTTGTATTAATATGTCACTTTCCCAGATACCTCCAAGAATAGCATACTTGTGACAGCAAAGTTTTGTAATTAAAGCCTCATGGCAAAATTATTCCTTTGGCTAATTTTTATGTACACAGCTTTTTTCTTTTTATTTCAGTTGCTTCTTTGGTGGAAGTGAGTGGGCTAGAATCTCTGGCAGGAATTTGTCTGTATTAATATGGCTCATCAGAGACATTATATTTAATTGGAGAGCCTGCGGTATAGTCGCAGGAGGCTGGAGGGAATTATTTAGCATTAGCAATGGCTCGTCTGGGAGTTGTGCACTAATCAAGGAGCTTGTGTGTTAACTGTAGGGATGATGGCAGTTATGACGATTATGACATGTGAGCACATGTCTGAATGAGAACTGGACAGGCAATGAGTTAATCAAGAAATATATTAAATGGCTCCCATGCTGCTTCATTATTACTCTGTAGTGTCTGTCAGATTGTATACTTTAACAAAAAATAAAATGATATCCAACAAATTGATGTTTTTGCAGGTAAAGTTAATATTGAATTTTTAAACCAAGAACCTCTTTCTTCTCTCTATTTTTGAAGCGAATGTGTCCTTTTAAGTGCTGTCTTGAAAAAGATAAGGTGAGTGCTTGGCCTGCAGAATGTATTTAAACACTCCAATCTGCAAGCTTTTGTATTTTGCCAAATGCTTGTTTTCAGTAAATATGAATTATTTCCCACTTTCAACTAGATGTTTTTAACATTTTTAAACTTTTACATAATTAATAGCTTGCTAAAATATAAAATTCATTGTTAGCAACTTAGCTTCAAGGAAATGGGAATGCTAATATTTTCCATTATTAGGATGCTCCAAACCTTGTAAAGAAATCAAACACAGCACTCTTCAACTGTAATGCATAAACTATTTATGTGCCAGGTAGTGTGCACATTCTGTGCTCAGTGTGGTTAGAGGCATCCTATCTGTCATGAAATTACCAGTTATGCTGGAAAAAATCATGTTTAGAGGAAATGCAATTAATAAATTGAGTCCACCTTAAAAAAAGTTAAACCAGCTGAATTGTATCAGTAGGCAAATTTATCCCAGAGCTACTGGACAGGTGAAACATGCACTTTTCCTGCTATTGTAAGCACTACCAAATTTAATACAACTTTCTACCAAACTGTAACCTTCATGTATTAGTTTAATTAAAGCAGTATCATGGCTACTACCCAAAGCGTTAACCTGTAGGAGGTTGTTATTGAAATCCATTATCTGTGGAGTCAGTATTAGTGGTCAGCACCAGCAAAAGTAAAACTGTAAGTAAGACCCTCCCTTGGGTGCTGTGAGCTCAGCAGGTTAAACTGTCAAAGCTTCTTAAAGGATGGATAGTTAAACCCCCCTGGAGTTAAAGGTAAACCAATCATTTGCTGTCAGCAGGAAATATGACTTTATTTAGCAGGTTGGAGGGGGAAAAAACCCAAACCTAAATGCTAACAGGAAAGAGGATTTAGAAGGAACCATTCTGTAAGAGTGTGTGTGGCTGTGCTATGTAGATTCCCTGCAACCTGGAAAGATCTTTAAAAATTCCAGGCTTTTTTGAAACAGGGATTTTATATAGATGTTTACTCCAATGGCTTATAAAACTATGCATAAGGTTAGGTTAATTTATTAAACCTGTGGATATTATCTATATGTTGTGAGGAATGCAAAACCTTATGCCTCTTCAATGGAAACAGTTGTCACCTTGCAGAAATAGGTTTTCTTTCCTTTGGTGTTGTGCAGGTGTTGTCTGTATAGCATGTAATTATCTCTCATATGTAATTTTACCATATGAAATGTAGTTAGCATTGACCAAGTGTGCAATATTGAAAATCTAAATATGTATTACTAGAATTTGCGTGTATAGGCCACATGTATTTGATACTGTAATTAGGCTATTCTGATAGTGGTACATTTTATCTAGTTTTTACTTAATCTTCTAAGGTGAAGATCTGGAGCATTTGTCTTAGCACTTCTGAAATTCTTGCCTCAAGAAAGAGAATCCCAGAAGAGATAGCTTGTCCTAGAAGGGTGGGAACTAGGTGGTGGGGGAGCGCTTTACTATCATTCTGTTCATTGGAACAAGACCTTTGCTTGGGTGGGGAGAACTTTGTAGTGTCCTGCAAAGAATCCTCTTTTGTATATCAAGACCTGTTTCCTCAATACATGCACTTTTTTTAGACTAAATCTGCTTGATGTGCTGAAATAATACTGTCTAAGATTAATGCGATGCAATGGAGGCGAAGATTCTGCTTACTGTCCTTGAGTTAATTTAAGTTGGAAAAGTGTGTATAATAGGAAATCTGCTAGGAGGCAGATATGTTGTTAGGGAAAATAATAAACTAAAACCCCCCAAGCAAATAAAGGATTTTTCTAGAGTCACACTAAAATAATTTTTTTACAATTTGAGTTGTAGCTATGGCAAGAACTCTGAGGGGGGAAAAATAATGTTGAAAATATTTTTATCAGATGATCTGGAAAGGTATGGGACTGCATAGAGTCTGGTGGCATCTGCAACTATGAATGAGTTGTCCAGTGCTGGTACTAACTGTGTGAAAACTGTAGTTGGACAATGCAGGTTTCCTTCTCTATTCCTGCCTGTTTGTTAGACTGTACACAATCCTTACAGACTTGGTGAGCTGGCTGCTTGTCTGTACAGTCATTTTCAGGAGTGCTTGGTGCTTTTTCTCCATTGCGCTGTTTTTATAGACTTTATCTTGACAATTGCATCTTGGAATCTCAAAGCTGTCTTGTCTTTCAAAAGAAGACTTTTGAGGTTAGAAAACTTAAGATGGGTTTTATGTTGAGGACTATCTTCTTTTAAATTGTGCTATAATGAATAGTTATTATACACTAGCAGAGAAGTAATTTTCTTGTAAAACTAACAATTTTATTAAAGAATTTTTGAGAAATCTGAACATTCGGATTAGGAATTTTGAAGGAAAAATGCTCTACTTTTGTAAATGTCATGTAAAACATAATATTAAGTACAAATACTTTGTAAGGCATTTTTAAGTATTTAATTCCTCTTAAAAGTGTAAGATTATGCTGGCTATGATGGCAGTGTTGAGATTTTATGATGTAATTTTTGTTAATTACATGTACTGCTTTAGTGCTTAGCCTTAGTGGAAAAACCTCTTTCACTGGGTACCTGGAAGTGGTTAAGGGGTGTGTGTATGTACATATATACATAGGTACACATGCATATACATTTTCTGTTGAGCATATATATATTGCATAGACATGAGGAAAATCAGTATTTTAGGAAACCTGCTCTGGAATTTTGTCACCCTTAAGATATTCTGCATTCACTCAAACTGTTTTTTCTCATATTTTCTTTGGATTATTTGACATTGTAGAACTTGCTTCATATTATGTCTAAATTCCTCGAAGTCTAAACTACTTGTAAAAGGAGTGCTTGGGCTCTCCTGCCCCCTCTCATTCATTCACTGTATTCGATCTGATGGTCATGTGGCTGGGAGATGGTTTAACTTGCAGATCTGACAGAAGGTTAATTTCCCCTCCCTTTAGATTACTTTTCCACTGGGTCTGTTCAGTTCATTGATCTGTCTCAGCTGCACTGCAATTGCTGGAGCTGACTGTGGAGGAGAGTTTAGGGGTGGGATCATCCTTTGAGTGACATTTTGTATATGCCTAAAGTGAGGCTTGTGGTGAAAGTTAATGTAAGTCTCAATATATGGTTCATTTTGGGCCTGAAGTTAGTCCACACTGGGAAGAACGTTACTTACTGTAGGTCTGCATCTTGTGTTTCTGATTTAAAAAAAATGCCAATCTTCCACCTACTGATCCACAATACGTTGCATTTAGTTGATGTCCACATTTCCTTTTCACCTTTCTGTTAAGTACTGTTGTGTAGTTGAAGTGCAAAGTAGCTGTGAATTCACCTCGATGTTGTTGCGAGCTGTTCTCTGAACTTTAGAACTGGTTTAAGGAATCTCTAAGCTTTGGATGCTGGAAGTAACTTCTGTAGTCCATCCATCTGTAGACATCTGAATGGTTGTGTACTGTATTCATATGTCTGAAAGGGGAACTCTATACAAATTAGAGCTGGAAGTGGTGGAAAGGAGCATGTTACCAGTGCATACTATGTGTTGCCTTGTACTGGGGTTGAGTTTAACCTGTTTTCTGAATCCCAAGTGTCTTCTGGAATATCTAGTTTAATTAAGAACTAAATCTACTATATGAAGTTCTGTGGTTGACTGCCCTTCCTACCATGTGATACTGTTTTCTAGACCTGCTTAACTACCAGTTTTCCCATCTCCTAAGTGTCTTAACCCCTATAGAAAGCAAAACAAAGAAGCATGCATCAAATGCATTCCTTGGTGAGCTTGTTTTTGGGAGAGGCAGGAAAAAGAAACAGCATGAGAAAGATCTGTCCTATTGCTTTGCTAATGTGCTCAGAAGCTGAGATTCCATTAGGGAAAGGCTGACATGTGGGTGCAGATGTGTTTGAAATGCAGGAAGGCTACTAAAAACACTGTAGGGCATCACTATTTTGTTACCATCACAAAAAACTTAATTCTTTTTCTAAAACACCTAAAGTGCAGAATCACATTACACTGCAAAGATGAAACTCTGAGCATCCTCACAGAGCATAATGGACTGCTCTAAATAAATATGATGAATTGCTCAACTCCTGCAACAGATGGAGACTCTTTCTTTGGTAAATACATTTATTAAGTGTCTTCCCAAATTGTTAGTATGTGGTCTGAACTACAAATCTCCTGTTTGTCCTGGAGACTTGCTCTAGATAATGTATTCCAAAGTAAAAATAGTAAAAATATGCAGACATATGAGTGCAGTTGCAAGCTTGCAGACTTTCTTCAGAGCACCCCAGACATCAGAAGAGGTTGTGTTGAGTGGCTGTGCTGCCTCCAATTTTCACTTGAGCAAAGGAACTTGGTAGCTCTCCCACCAAGAGGAACACCAATGGAAGGAGGCAAGAGGAATGTTTTTCCCTCAAGATTATTAATGTATTTTGCTACTGATGCAATGGCTTGGAGTTAAAGATTGGGACATTCTGGTTTTCCTCTCCTGATTGATCTACCTCTGTTAATTGTTCAGTTCATCCAAAGGTAGATTAGTGAAGAAGGTGACTATTGACCTACTTTTTCAGTTATTCTACCAAAGACTGATTGCTCCTGACTGATGTTGAGTAAAACATGTCGGAGGTTGTGATACAAATTAACTGTTTCATTTTGCTAAATTTTCAATAGCAAATTTATGTACTAGTTGGAGGGTTCAACACAGTAAGCACTTGCAGTAAAATTCTAGTGGAGAAGTCTTCTTTCTCGCCATTGTTCTAGAAGGTGCTTCACTGAAGCTATCTGTCAAAGAATAAGCATATAGGAAAAGGCTTTGAGGAACCAGGGCTGTACTGGAACTCCTCTCTAGAGTTTTACCTGTAATGACTTCAGGACTCAGGAGGCATTTTCTTGCTTGTCCCACAAGCAGAACACAGTTTGAGAGTATCACTCTATGACAGCTTTAGCATGGTCTGGTTTTCACAGTAGGAGTGATCAGGCCTCTAAGTACAATGGGGAGTCCTTTCCTCTTCAAGATACAAATAAATTCGTGGTTTTCTTAGCAGCAAACAGTGTTCCAGAGCTTCATCTGTGAGAGAGAGAATGGAGATTTACTTTTTCTTTTTTTAAGGTTTCAAAAATAAATCCTGTGTATAAACGAGAATGCAAACAGATGAAAATATTGGTATGTGTTGAAATGTGCTTTCTCTTGGTGTTGGTTAAAAAAGAAGTCTTCCATGCCTGATTCATGTTGCTTGCCTTTTACTGATTGTTCAGTTCAACCTGGATCCATTCCTTTTAATTTTAGTAGAAAACTCTGGATTTTTGAGACACTTGGTTGCTGAGGTTATTTACTGTCTTAATTTTTTGACCAGTTGGCAAACTTGAAGGGCAAGATTGGGAAGTAAAGGAAAGGGTGTTACTTTTTAAAATTTGTTTTTCTCAGCTGGTGTCCATGAACTGGGAATCTAATCCTGCAGATGCTAATGAATGGGCTGTTTTGAGGGTCATTGTAGACTTGAAGGGGAATGTAAGTAAATGCCCTTCACCAAAACATGTTTGAAGGCCACTGAAGAATTGTTTTACAGAGTCCTTGTATAACTATTTGTGGGCCATCAAATTAAAATAATTTAAAACAGGCTTGCAGAGAAATCTATTTATGTTGACTCTTCAGGTTGACCTGCTTATTTGCATGAAATTTTATTTAGGTTTCTGGAATATTTAAATAAAATTCAATATGGGAAATACAGGATATTTGTCTTTCACAGTATCGGTTTTTGTGTGATTTAGACATGTTGCCATTATTTTGTTTTAGGGTTAAATGCTGTAATGGTGTAGCAGTATTTCTTTGCAGATAGCACTTTAGAGGCTGTATGAATACTGCACACTATATGCTCATACTTACTGTATTACTGGTGCATGTATTTTAATGTCAAGCTGCTAAAGACACTTAGGTCAGATGAAAGATGTGTTTTTGGCAAAGCAGTAAATTTGAATCTTTTTTGCATCTGTTTGATTTTTTTTTTTTAACTCAAGACCGTTCAATGCCACAGGCTTTTTTTTCTGTTTTGTCTGTCTCTTTTGGCAATGGTGCTGGCAAGGTTTGAGGTGGTTGGTTTTTTTTAGCTACCTTACAAAGGATTTACTCATTAGCCCTATTTTATGGGTTGAGCTAATTGTGATTTGTCTTGCTGAGCGGTATTATGCAGTTTGGGCCAATTAAGTGAATCCACTTACACCAACGGATGTTGTTCCAATGTGTAATATTGATTTGAGCTATAAAAGGGAATGACTTGTTTGATTAGATTTCTTTGTCTAAACAATGCTCAATCTTATCTAGTGTACCAAACAAAAGTGTTCTCTTTGCTGAGGTTGTCTTAATTGCTTCTTAGGTTTGATTAGCACTGTATATGCAGCTATAACAGTTTCCCTATAATATAAATTCTAAAACAGCACAGAAGAATTAGGGGGAAAATGCAGCGTGCAACTCAGTATAACTGTCTCTGCTGCATGAATATCAACTTGTGTTGAGACCTGGGGATGTGTAGGCTGACCTACTCTGAAAAACAGGGACACTGGGGAATCCCAGACATTTACCTCCTCAGAGATGGAGGAAAAGGGGAGTGTGTGTGTGTGTATGTGTTAATTAGACATTTGCACTGAAGTAAATTACATCTGTCACATAAGCCTCAGAAACTGCTGAAGTATATAAAATCATCTGTAGAGACTGTGCAGATGATATTAAACACTCTATTAGGAAATGCATGTAGATATATTTTTCTTTGTTGACAAAGTCAGCCTTTACTTTTTGGAGTTAGTAAATGAGGAATGATTGTGAAACAAACTGGGGAGAAAAGCACTTTTTGTCATGAACTAGATTTATAAGAAGGTAACAAACTTGAGCTGCTGAATAATTATAATGCTAGGGATCCGCAAATTTTCTTGGTGTCTTTGATTGTTTTATAGACTGTATATGCACTGAAAGTAAGTAGTTTAATTCTTTGCCTTAGAATAATTTTTAATACATTCTATATTCATACTGAGAACTTTTCTGTGTTTAAATGTTGAGAGACATGCATATTTAAATGTAACTTGTTTATAATATAGATTTCAACTAGTGATCTGCAGCAGCTGAGTGGCCCTGGAGAAGATTACCTTGATACTGCTCTGTTAAACAGAACAAGAGACCGATGAGGACCTGTGTATATTTTAGGTAGCAAGTTAATTATTTTGATTTCTTGAAATGATGATTGAGATACAGGTTTAATTATGAGGATAATTCAGTAAGTTCAGAGTATGGCTACGCAAGAGAGCATGCCACTGTTAAATGAACACATGTCACTCTCCAGGATAAAGGAGGGTTAACATAATCTAGGTAGTTTGGGTATGTACTTGTTCTGATTCAGTGCAGTCCTTCTAAATTGGGTTATCTGCAAGGCAGATATTGACTATTTTTGTAGTGTTCATATCCAAAACTTTGAGTTATGGACATATTTGTCTTCTGGAGTATGACGCCAAGCCCTGGCACCAAACCTGGTTTATAAATCCTCCTGAAATATTGAAACATGATGTAGAAGGATCTCCAAACCCAGTTGCTGCTACTGTTATCATCTCTTACTGCACTCTGCATCCTGAGAGCTGCTGCAGCGTGGAGTGGTGCTTGAAACCAGTCCAGGCTGAAAATGACCGACAAGTCATCCCCAATGGACTCCTTGCTTTACTTGCCTATTTGCTGGAAGGGTGGTGAAGAAACATGAAGCTGTGTTCCTGTGTAAAGATCTGACAGGATTTGCTGATTTAGATGCCTTGCCATGAAGATGGCTCCTGGGCCTAAACTAGTTTTGTAACCAGTGTCCACTTCTGTGCAGTTCTGATACTGAAACTCATTCAGTTTATTCTGAATGAATAAACTTGTTGGACTTGAGCTAGTTCTTGTACATGTTTGTTGTCAGGAAGACAACAATTTTATGTAATAAAATAATTGTTGTACTTCAAATTATTTCCAGTTGACTTTGTATCTTAATCCAAAAATAGTTACACCATTTAATAGTATTCATTCTAATGTTGTTCTGCTAGGACTCCTTGTTAAATCCAGAGTTTTATTATTAGTAGCTTATTTCTCACAGACACAGGAGTCTGTGATGAGCTGGTTGGCTGTTTGTAATTGGCTTGAATTTCCAAAGGTGACTGTATTTAGTCTCTAGTTTTTGAATTAGATTGAAGTTCTATAAAATGAAGATTCAGTAGGTTTTGCTTTTGTTGTTTTTGAAATACGATCAGCCTTTATGAAATAGACTACTTAAAGTATAAAACTTTTTCAGAAATTAAACTGCTTTTACACACAAGATATCTTTCTATGATTTCTAGTCTTTTGTATTCTCTAACATAACAATCCCTCGGTAGCTGCTTCAGACCTCTTTTTTGAGGCCCAGGTAGCCCAATATGATTAAAACCTGCAGTATAAACCATTAAGCACTTAGTTTCAACTGTTTTCCAGCCTTTGTTGTTATCCATTCATGCTTGAGATTGCAGGGTCAATCCAGATATTAATGAAGGAATTGCGTTTTTTCAAGAACCTCCTGGGACTTACTTGCATCTTTGTTTTTGTTGACATTTGGTTTTTTTGTGAAATAAAACAGAAAAGGGAGAAATTATACCTCTGAGGTTTCAGCTGTTAGGGACAGGTTTCGAATACCTAGGATTGTGTGATTTAAGTCAAGTACTTAAGCAATCTTTGAATTTGGAAATCAATATATTTGCATTTTGTGGTGCTTGAGAAAGGGGAGTTGCTGGATTCTTCAGGCTGTCTAGAAATATTGCGTTATGAGTTAGCTTCTGCAGAGATAAAGGTTTAGTGAATTACTATGTGAAGTAGGCAGCACTTGGTAGTAAGCTGAAAGTTTCATTGTCATGTAGACTCAAATGATGGCTTTTGTTATATTGTTTGCTAGTAATTACATTTCTACTATACTAAAAAATCTATCATACATTTTTGTTACAATATTTGGGATATTCTTCATGAACTACAGTGCATTGCCAAAGAAATCTAAATGCTAAGGGAAATTGTCATTATGGATTACTAAGTGTAGCAGATTTTCAGTTTGTATGTGTGCTGGTTTACTCACAATGAAAGTAGATATGAGGATCCCCCTAGATGGAACAGCTGCCACTGGATGCTGAAAATCTGGAGGTTTTTAACTAGTGGAGGTGGAATGGAGACCTGTTTTTTGAGAGATTTGTCTGATGCATTCAAGGCTGAACTGGCACTGGCTGAACTAGAGATGGCACCAACAACTTGCAGCAAGGTGAACAAGGAGAAGGAGATTTACCAGGTTACTGGGTAATGTGGGAAACAAGAGTTGAAACTCCAGAGAGTTGAATAGCAATGAAGCATTTCAGAAAGTAGTAAGGGAATATTGGGGAAAAGAGCACAAGACTGTTTATATGTATAATATCAATTGGTTTTGCAATATCGTCTATGGCTGCTTTTGGTACTGTAGTACCAAACTATGGTGGGTACTGTGTTGGTGTCTTAGTGCAGGTGGATGTGTGGGGGGTTTTAATCTTGATACCTAGAAATAGCTAAGGATATTTAGTCCTTTTTTCAGGAAGCTTTTGGTTTTGTAAGACATACATTCTTTTAATTAAGCTTGAATGACTTTGTTTAGCAATGTAAGCCACATTGGGATTCAGAACAACTTTAAGTATATAAACTGATCATGAAGATAAAGGAGCACATGCTGTTTCTTCAACTTAGTGCTGCAGGAAGGATGGCACAGGCTAATCTTTAGCATTTGATCAAAGTAGATTTCTTAGTTGCTAAGGTCTATGTACTAGAAAGCACTAAAAGCTGCTGCATGATTGTCTTTGCTAATGCTCTAAGATTTTTTTTGGTTTTGCTCTGTTTATATTGTAAGACCAGTGCTGTAGTGATAAAGCAAAACAGTTGTGATTTTATAGAAGCAATAGTTGAAATGTGAAATGTTTGGTGATTCCAGGAGGTTATATGGACTCTCATATACTTGAGAATACAGCAAATTCAGAAGCTATTTAAGAGATGCCTCCAGAAGGAAACATGGAATTAGGTGGCAAGTTAATATGTTTCTTGTTGGTACCATTAACTTTTGCCAAGTTCAGAAAAAGTCAATAAAACTGAAGAAAAAGTTAAAGTGCTTAATAAGTGACTCTCTTCCTTGTCATACATGTTTGTTATATTTACCTGTTACTTATTTCTCATTGTATTGTTCAAAATATTGTCTGACTGCTGTGTGTTTGTAGATGATTTTTTTCGGCGTTGTTTCTTCTGAATGAGCCAATAGTGTATCCAGACTATGTACCTTATAACTAATTTTACCCACTTGACAGCCTTCATACTACTAGCAAATAAAATTCCTTTTCACAAAGAACAAAATTTCCTATTAATAAACCAAAAATATTATGCAGAATCGCAGAATATTCTGAGTTGAAGGGACACACAAGGATTATAGAGTCCAGCTCTTAAGTGAATGACCCATACAGGGATCAAAACCACAAGCTTGGTGTTACTTGCACCATGCTCTGACCAACTGAACTCATCTCAGGGTCTTACATTTCTCAAATGTTAATACTAATTTTCTAAGGGAACTGCATTTTTAGACAATATATTCTCAGTTTCAAATGCTGAAGATGATATCAAATAGTTTTAAAAATTGGTAAGCATTGGAAATGTTAAATTGTCATTCTAACAAGCTAACAATCTTACACAGTTTAAGCAATGGCGTGCTTTCTTAAATATGTACTGAAAGGAAGCTTACAAAAAGCAGAATGAAGAAAAACTGTTTGTTTGGTTTCATGGTTATATATGTGTCTTACTTCAAAGAAAAGTATTCTGAACTCTGAAAACATGTTAAAGACCAATCTAATTAAACTTTTTAAACTTAAAGGTAAGCATTCATGTGAGAAGACTTCTAACTTCAAACCTAGCTATTTTAGTATTCTTGGTAAAATGTTGGAGATATTTGTCCCTTTTTTGTTTGACTAAAAAATATTTGGCAAATGCATATAAATGAGGATACAATGGATTAGAAGTCAAACATGAGCCTGCTTAAATAATTCTCAAGATTTTCTGGTTCACGTGTAGTGATATTGAACTCTTTAGTCATAGGCTTTAATTTGTGCATGGTGCTGACCTGATGCTGTGCAGGGACACTCACTGCATCCCTTCATTCAATTCACTCTAATTATCCCCACTTCCTGGGGAGCCTGCTTAGAACTGGTCATGAATGTTTGTTATTAAGTATTAAGATATTAGACTACCCTGGTTACAAGTAACAAAGTAGTTTTTAGTCTGAATTTACATATAGATGATCAGTATAGGAAGCTGAAATTATATTTGTCTTGATTTTATTTAATCAAATTCAAAATAATGTATTAGAACAATAAAACATTTTGACAGTGACTTAAGCTCAGAGTTAAATGAAATGAGATTTATTGCGTAAGTACTTGTATGCCAGTGTTGGTAATTTCAGTGTGTATTTTAGAGTGGTTATGGTATGTAAATGATCTTTGACACAATCAGATTTGTGTGCATGTAACTGGGTGATGTTAATTATTTTTGCTGGTAGCATCTGTTAATGCATAATATTGCCTCTTCAGGTTCACGTGAAAATGGCGGATGAAGCTGTCTGTGTTGGCCCAGCTCCCACCAGCAAAAGCTACCTCAACATGGATGCCATCATGGAAGTCATTAGGAAAACCAGGGCCCAAGCTGTGAGTCTGAATGTGTCTATCTGCTGCAGCTGTTTCATATATAGAAAGCAGAAAAGCCAGAGTTTGTATTTTTTTTTAAGGTGTGTGTGGGGGAAGTGATTGAATATGCTATTCCAGTTAGTTCATGTCACATGAGTTAAATGTGTCTGAAATCGCTACTGGAAATCAAAGGCTTTGTAGCATCTGGCAGCACTGGTCGCTGATCCTGCAGGTGGCTGCTGGATTCAGCTTTCACACCAGGGAGCAGCTTCAGTTCATTTCCAAATTTGCTGGGGGAAAAAAAAATCCCAATTAGTTTTGAGTGCTAACCCTTTATATGCCATAATGGCTTTTTTGAATGCTTTACAAAGTGTGTCCAGAAAGGCTTTTGCTTAAACTTCATTTGAATCACTTTCTATGTTGTATAAATGATACTTGCAAGAAGGTAAATGGTGCATCCCGTAATTGCTTTTGTTTCAGAATGTTTACAAAATGCACATTAGCTTATTTGTGTAAATGTGGGCAAGTCTGCCTTTTTTCTCTCCAAGTTGGCCAGAGATTCAAAGCTTAACAGGAATCAGTAGGAAAAACTAATATGTAGTCATGTTCACATTCTTAGTGTTCTTTGTTCTGTTATTGAAATAAATGTATTATTCAGAACTACTGTACACAGAGTATTTATTAAAATCTGATGTGTATATATCAGCAACACTAACTACCCTTGAACAGTTGGATCAACACTGATCTCTTTCAAACATGATGTTTTGCTATAGTGCTGTTAGGGGCCAGAAACCTTTCCTATGAAGAAAACCAGTATTTTCTTCTCTTTGAGTTTCTGCATGAAATCCAGTTATTGGCTCTTTAAAAGAGGTGAATAAAATGGCTTATGCTTTGTCTGTCAGAGTATATTAGATCAAGAATCTTATGTGACTTGCAAGAAGTAAAATGAAAACTTTCTCATGCTCCTCTCAAGTAATTAGGCTGAATGTATATTGGGGTGTGAGTAGCAAACGAGGCACACAGGATGCTTGACTTAGACTAATGAAGAGAGTGCTTTCTAACTGGGGTCATTAGAGGTAGGGGACTTATGACTGTGGACCTGTGCACCATTGTTGTGGTTAGTGCTGGAAATATTTTGGGATACAGAGCACTTTATAGTGGTTACTGAGGTGAGTGTGGATGAAATATTTGGAGAAATCTGCAAGGGAGCTAAAAAGAGCAAAAGGCAGAGCACCAAAGGGAATGTCCATTTGCTCTGCAACCAGTTCCATTTGCTCTGTAAGCAACCCTGTTCTCCCTAGTTAAATAAGGAAAGTTTGTTTCAGAAACAACTTGACTTACGACAGAAAAATCGGCGTGTTGAGAGTTTCTTAAGGTATTCAACTTATTTAAATGCTTAGTGATCTACTTCACTATTCAGTAATTTTGGTGTCTGGTTTCAGAACTCAATCAGCTTGAATTTTTTTTTTTCTTCCAAGGTACACCCAGGATATGGATTTCTTTCAGAAAATAAAGAATTTGCAAGACGTTTGGTAAGTTATTTTTATTTGCTTGGCTGTTAGTGATGCACTAGGTAGCACATACTTGTTTAAAGGTATCTGAGGAACCAAGCTACCAACTCAAGGCAAATCTAAAAGATACCTTAACACAGGGCATTTCAGTATGCTTTCTGTACACGTGGATTTCTTGCATTTTGAGGATTACAGCCTGAGTTTTCTTTTGAGAGAACCCTGTTTGTAAGAACTTTACCCAGGATGTAAAAACCTTTCAGGATTTTCACTTATGCTTGGACTGTTTATGGGGCTGCTCTGCAAAACTGGGTCACTGAAATGATCTAGGTTAAAAGTATCTGGTTTTAACTGATCATTTTTGTGATTCGAAGCACAGCTGGTGAACAGCTGTATCAGCAGCCCTGAGAAGGTGCTGAACTGCACTTTGGGATGGGAATAGAAAGCGGTTTAAAAATTGGCTTCTCTGCTGGTGGTATTGTGTCGTGGAGCTGCATTCTCCGAAAGGACTAAAGAGTCAAGAGGGTGCTGTTTTCACTTTGTCTGAATTTATAACAATTATTGTTCAAAACCTCTTTACTTCAGTAAGGTTTTTGTATATCACGAACTGATATATGGTCTGATTTTATTTTTTTCCAAAACCTTTCATGCAGCTGCTTGAAGGTATAAGCAGTGCTAGGAGGAAGTTACATTCACAATGTTTGAACAAAGTCCTGGGTGGATGCTGTATGTGTAGTCACTGCAGATCATGTGTTATTGTTTACTGGTTTTGCTCACAATAAGGACAAGCACATACTACATTGAAGTTCAAAGTAAAAAGCCATTGCAGCTACCAACTTTGTTATGGAGTAAATGAACCATTTACTAGCTGAAGAAATACCTTGTTTTACAGGCAGCAAGATAAATTTGTTTCTGCTTTTGAGAAAAATTTGCACCTTTTTGATTCAGGATAAAAAACTTAGATGAAGAATCTGATTCTAAAATGTTCTTTTGTCATTAGTATTTGTGGAACAGGTCTTCCACATACCTTCCTTGTCTATGTTCCTTTAGGCTTGAGTTCTAGTTGCAATACAGACCCTTACTATTCAGTTGATTATTTGATGCTAGAGAATGCCACTTGCTCATTAAGGAGACTATTTGAGAATGAAATCTAAAAATTTCATACTTCTAAGTTGCTGTGATATTTTTTTTTAAAGCCCCTAGACAAAAACCAAGTGCAAGTTCTGTGGGATGCTGAGTACACCCTGCTGGGTGCTGGTGATGTTAAAGTCGAAAGGAATTCTAAACATATGGTGCTTGCCGGGATTTACCAAATCTGGGGTAATCTCTTACATGTTATTTTCATGCAGTTTAACAGGTTTCTTTTATCACTGTTCTGCTTCGTGTACTGGAGGTTCTTTTCACAGGGAAGATTCCTGGCTTAATTTATAACAAACTCTGTTCTCAATGGATTAGACCAGCAGGATAACTGGCTCTAGTTGGCAGTTCCTGTTTCTTTAGTAAAAAAAAATTAAATTAAATGAAAGTGCTCACTTATGCTATTTTGCTTTTTTGCTGAACATGGAAATTTGGTAGTTGTTACTTTGAACTGAGCACATTCTGCAGTGGTGTGGTTATTTACAATAAAATCTAAGTGGTGTGGTAATATTAGTTACAGTATTGGTAATGTGGCAGTCTGGAACAATCTTTTTGGCAGGATTAAGCAGAAATGGAGGAAGTACAAACATTCATGTAGATCCTCTCTACCCTCCTATTTCTCATCTTTTCACTCAGATCCTAGAAAAGTTTCTGAACAATTTCCTGAAATAATGTGGTGATTAAAAACATTACAAAAACAAAACATTTGAGTTTTTGGTTGGTGCTGCAGTCTCAAAATACTTTAATTATGTTTCAGAAAACCAATGTGTTCAGTTCTCTAAAAGTATAATAAAACAAGGTAATGTGATTTTGCTTTCTGAAATGCACTATTTAAAGTCTCAATTAAGACAACATCATGCTTTCCTTGATGTCAGTGGATTTAGAAGATCAAACCCCTAGTGAGAACAGGTGAAATTATCTCTTTTTTATCACTAGGGCTGCTTATAATTTTTTCAAGACACTCTTATTAATAGAGTTAGGAGGAAAACTTGCCTCCTGTTTCTTCTCTTTATTGAAGACTGTGACTGTTATGTTGTTAAACTGTTATGAAGTTGCTGAAGATGCTTTTGTTCTGTTTTCTTTCTCCCTATCCCGTTCTTTGTATATACACTATTTTGTTCTTTTGCACTGAAAGTAGTGATGGAACTTAAGAAACTTGGGCTTATTTCCTGGTATGCATCTGTACGTTTAAAACAGACTTCTTAAATTGGGAAACTGAGAAGGACACCAAACTTTCTAAACTTGCCAGTCTATCTGTAAGAGCAGTAATGAGCTCAAAGCAAAGCTTTATCTTCAATTAACGCATGGAGGGTCAGCTCACATGAAATCCCACTGTGTGTGATTTGAACAAAAGCATGTCTTTTTGTTCACTATGGTCTGAATGATTCATGGAGTAGTATATAACTATAGACAGTACTTTTGAAGAATTTGATAGGTACTTAGAGTATTGAAAATTGTTGGTCTTTATTTTTTCTTCTTTAGAAACTTAGTTTTCCCTTAAAATGGGCAAGGGAGACTCAAATAAATGATCCTTTGTTTCCAAAACAAAGTTTCCAAAAAACAATCAGTGGGTGAATATCTGGCATGTTGTTCATTGTGATTCAGTAAACAAATTGGTGCATTCAGTCCTGTCTTTGTGTATCTGCTCTGTTGTTGGCTGACAGAAAAGAGATCTACAGCATTTATGCTGAGTGAGACTGACAGATTTTATAAATATTAAGGTTAATTTCTTAAAAAATTGGTATTTGAACATAGAATCTTTTGATGAATTTATGAAAATGCTGATAACATTATTATGTAGAATAACAAAATATGGGTTTATGCAAGTGAATGTATTTCATTAGAATCAGCAAATAAGTCGGTACTTTTAGTTTATGCATACAAATATGTTTTCATGTAATTTCCCTCCTTCATCGAATAATTGCATAATATTCAATATTGTCATAAATGTTAAGTTAAAATCTATTGCTGCATTAAAAAAAATTGCTAGTGTCCTTTGCCAAATGCTATGTAGAATTGCAAGAGCAGTTTGTTCCTTTCCTGCTTTAGAAGAGTTTTCTAGTGACCTCTGTATTTAGGTTAGCTTCCTTTATGTTTCCCATATCTTAAAATTAATGCAGACCTTTTCTGAGAAGCTCTGTCACCTCTGTAACCTAAAGCAGGTTTTTGGAATTTGGGAAGGAGAATGGCCTGAGACTAAGATGAACCTTTTGATTGACCTGTAATTGAAAGGTATACTTTTCTGAAATTGCCGTTTTTCTTTCCTTGCTTGCAAACCTCCAGAGCAGCTGTTTTGGTGGGGGGATAGGAGTGCTGAGTCAGGTCTCTTAACATGCTGAATAGTTTGGGAGGATTGGCTCATGGTCCCAGTGACTGTTTCTTTTTCTTTTTTTTAGTCTGAGTGAGAAAAGAGTGAGAAGAAAGTGAGTGTGTGATTGGGTTGCACAGTCACTATTCCAGAGTCAGAGGCAGCTGCTTGTCTAGCTGATGTTAGCAGCAAGTAGGAGTCTTACTCCTGCAGTTGAGGTTATCTTCCTTTTCTGCTTCCTTGTAATGATTATAAACTTAGACCTTGATGTGTGGTGACTCTGCATTGCAGTCAGTCTTAATGGGATCAGTTTTCTTTTTAATTTAAAGAAACACAAATGAATTTCCAGTTTACTGACTGCCGTGAAAGCCCCTTGGGATGCTAACTGTTAAAAACAAAACAAACAAAATATGAGCTGAATTATAATTTTGCGAACCTAGTATGAAGAGTATCAGTTTGCAAGATTGTAAGTCTTCACAGTATTTTGGTGTCTTGTGTGTATGTGACAGAGTTTGTGCTTTCATAAAAGGTCATGGATTGTGGTGTGTTTCCTCCAAGAAAATGATTTAATATGTGCATAGAATTATCTCAAAATGATAGCAGTTTAAGTTACAATTGCAACCTTTATCTGGAATATTCTTTTCTGAATGCAACCTTGACAATATTCTGATGCTCTGTTTCTTGATGCAAAAATAGCCAGCCACTACCTCTTGCCAAAATCCAGTCTTTGGGGTAGAAGACATAAACATGGTGAGAAAAAAACATTCAATTTTGAAATAAGATATGAATCTTTTTGGAGTTCCTAGTGAAACCTGATTGTATACATCTTTTATGCCTTTTTGGCAACCACTGTTTGACATGACTGGGGGAGAACAAAGCAGCCAGTGCTATTTCTCTTTACCTTTGAAGCTAGATTAACATTCTTGCTGGAATTAAAAATCCCAACAATGTATTGTCTGAAATAAATGGGCAGACAATGTATATGGAAATAGTTGATCACATGTTTGTAAATGGCTGCTAAGTTTGAGAAGGAAAAGGTAAACCAAAGAACAACTTGTGTCACCTTCTGTAAGGGGACACATGTCTGATCTGTGAAGAGCTTTGTGCAGGTGGCTCTATGGACCTATGCACAGCTAATTAAGGGTTTTTCACCATTTAAAATGTAAACTCTTACTGGTGGGACTGTTTCTTTACTGTTGTTCTGCATGGCCTTGTTACTTGTAAGCAAATTGTCAAGTTCCTTTATTGCGATTCAGTGGATGTTATATTTTTGAGACGCATTTGGTATGATTCTTACGCTGTTTCCACATGCATTAGCTTTTTACCTGACAACTCTTGTGACTGATGAGCAGTTGTGCTTGCCAAATTGTGAAAAGGTGGTCAAAAAAAGGCAGTGGAAACTTGGTATCAAGAAGCTGCTTATGGCAGAGATGATACACTTCTAGGAGTGGGGAAGACAGAGTTTTTATTGTGTGTTTTGTACACTGTGCCTTGCAGGCCTGAGTTTCATTGCCTACCAAAGCCACCAGTGTGTTTACTACCACTGTCTGTGGTGGCTTAAGGTGCTTTGTCTGTTGGAGACCGGAGGTTTTGTCTGTACAGGGCAGTAAAGGTTGGGCAATGTACTGGCCTAAGTGAACAGGTCATCACTTTGCTGCCCAAAAGAGCTCTGCCTGTGAACCTAAAATCTTGATACTTACTTTGTTCTGGGGCAGAATGTTTCTGAGTGTTACTTGTATTCTTGTATTTTATTCTGAGCAAACTTTTTTCATAGAAAAAGAATCTAAATCTACTGTATCAGGCTGGGTGAAATCCATGGGAGAGACAAATAATGTGTGTATTAAATCATGGCCAGTGTTTTTCAGACATTACTAGTCCAAATGAGCTAGAAAAATGAAATTGAGTCATCTGAACTGTCTGCTTAGCCCTTGCTAGTGTGGAAGTAGGAAGGCTGTATTACTCCTTTACTGTAGAAAATTTCAAATACCTTTGCTAAAAGCCTTTGATGGCTTAAGTTATGTCATCACTGTCCTGTTTAGGGTTGCTATGCAACAGAACAAATTGATGCCTGTTCTACCCTGTTGCAAATTTCAAATAACTATCTTGAGAACTGATGTATATAGCTAGAGCATTTCTTTCAAGGGCAGGTGTATGCCTAAACTTAAAAGTTTCAGGATGCATATCTACAGGTCATGTGGGAAAAACGTGTATAACCTATATGCATGTATTTAAAGATGCAGGGTAGTGTTTTGTCGAAGATTCATGTAATTTGACAACCTTACATGAAAACAAAAAACTCCTCCCTTTTTATTCTTTTGCCTGAGCTTCATAATCTTAGTATGTTTTTTCTTTTGATCTCCTTTGTGATTAGGCAACTTCCTTCGACATGGCAGTCTTGACCTATTTGTATTTGTTTTTCAGTTACAGTAAGCCTTTATTTTTGTGTTTTTTAAAGCTATATCTTTCCTTCAAGTGCTTTAGTTTGAAAGCTGTAACATGTGCAGCTGTCCTTAGGAAAACTGCTAGTACAAAATCTCTTGATTTGAATAGTAGTGCCTGGCAATGTGAGACTCTTAGTGGATGAACTGTGGACTTGCATGGCTTCTGGAGGAATGATTTAATGCTGTTCATGTGATTAAAGAAGGTACCAGAGGTATTTTTGCCTATATGGGCTATTGTAAGTCATTTAATGTTTCTCCTGAGATGTCTTTCAACAGCAGTACTTTAGTATGCTTTTTAGGGCGTGTGGTTCTGCAGGTGAATGGATATATGGACTCCTGATTTGTTAAACTTTATTTCTTTATGTGCAGTGTCACCGTAATAGTACTTAATTCCAGGCTTACAGGAATCCTTCCTGTTTCTTCAGAAATACTTTGTTCTGTTCTCTTTTTTCACTGTTGCTGCATCTGGTTCTGAAGATGAAAATGTACTGCTCTGTTTCCACAATTGCAGTTATATTAACTGTGTGTACTTGTGTTTTTCCTCATTGCAAAAATAGAAGACATGCAAATGAAATGCTGTGTAATTCTCTTCTTACAGAGGTAATGTTTCCTCTCACTTTCTGCCTCTTTACTATTGACTTGCAATCATGTAGACAAGCTTGTCTGGTTATGGTAAATTCTGTCCATTCTGATCTACAGTGATTTGTTAATTTGTCCTATTCCGTATAACTGATGTAACCTTGTGTGGTAACCTTGCAAATGTGATGTCCTTCTCTGTTTCTAAAATCAGTTTTAAATGTCTCATTAATAATAGTGGAGTTGGATTTAACATGAATAATTAAGAGATGTGTCTTTGAAATAAGAACTTCTGTTGCTCTGTGGATTCTAATTTTGTGGAAGGGCAGATGAAGCTTCAGCTTAGAATTCAACAATTTTTCCTTAATAATCACTTCTGTTTTCTGCCTGCATTTTAAGAAGTGATACATTTTATAGTGATGATTGATCTGTGTTCAGTAGATCTTCATTACAGATTGAATACTTTAGAGTTTATATGTATTCTTCATAAAATATGCGTATCAAGAAAATTCCGACTTTAAAGAAGAATGCAACTTAGTAAAGAGTTTTTTTTTGTGTGCTCTTGCAGTTGAAATACATTGAAACAATAATGTGTGTGGTAGAATCATTTTCTCTATCACAGTATAACTATTCTGTTCTCTACTGTAGCTGAAAACTAATTGCAACAGGACCAAAATCAGTCTGAATATACACTTTATGAGCCAAGATGTCTTCTTACAACATGCAATATTTTCGTACACAAGGGCTTTTGTTATTGACAGTGTTGTGTTACATGAGGAGGGATATGAACATGCTATGTCTCTTTCATCCCAGGGTTAGGAGGTGATTACATTTGAGGGAAGTTTTGAGGAAGTTTTTAAATTTTAATTCTTGAAGCCTGTTTATCTTGCACTGACCTGCTGAAAAGCAGCTCTGAGAAGGAGGAGCTGGAGGTCCTGGTGGACAGCAAGCTGTCCATGAGCTAGCAGTGCCCTTGTGGCCAAGAAGGTCAGTGGTATCTTGGGGTGCATCAGGAAGAGCATTGAATAGTAGGTCGAGGGAGGTGATCCTGCTCCTCTGCTCAGCCCTGGTGAGGCCACATCTGGAGTGCTGGGTCCTCAGTACAAGACAGACTGGAACTCCTGGAGTGGGTCTAGTGGAGCACAACAAAAATGATCAAGGAGCTGGAGCATCTCTCCCAGAGCTGGACCTGTTCAGCCTTGGGAAGAGAACTGAGAGAGGACCTCATCGGTGTGTGTAAGTATCTGAAGGGAGGGTATGAAGAGGATGGAGCCAGGCTATTGGTGGTACAAGAAGTGGATAAGAGGAAATGGGCAGAAACTGATGGATAGAAAGTTTTACGTGAACGTGAAGAAGGTGATCTTCACTGTCAAGATGATTGAGCACTGGTGTAGGCTGCTGAGAGAAGTGGAGCCTCCTTCCCTGGAGATATTCAAAGACTGGAAGTCACCCTGAGTAATGTGCTCTAGGGATCTCTTCTTGAGCAGGGAGGTTGCACTAGAAGACCTCCAGTGGTCCACTTCCTTCCTCAGTCTTCTGTGATTGTTGTGATAAGTGATAGAATGTATTTGTGTTGTCTTTTGGCTTAGTGACTTTAAAATGACAATGCCTTGCTGAGTCTTCATTCCTAATTCACACCCTATAGTTGGCTCTTTCTGATTCCAGTTTTAGTGGATTCTGAAATTTGAGTGACTTCTACACTAGCTGTGGAAAATGATGCTAGCTGTAAGGTTTTTGGTTAACATGTTTCTAAAGATGACCTATTATCCTGGACTGGGCATATTTTTTTGCGAGGGGCTTTGTTTTTTATGGTACATATTTTGATTATAATCTTATTTCAGAAAATACTTTCTTGAAATTAGGGCTTAACATCATGTTGAATTAGAACTCAGTTTTATAAACATAAGAATTTATTTTATACATCTGTTTGGTTTCTTTTATATCATATTTGTGTTGATTAAAACTTTTGTAGAGGTGTTTAATATCTGTACAGTATGTAATGTTAGTGCTGTGCTGTAAAGTTTTCAAATATTCTGAATGGTTTCTACAGCAAAGAGGTTTAACCTACTTGTTTGTTCAGTATACTATAGGATTCCCTTGTTTCAGAATTGCTTCCTGGGCAGGAGACTGTCATGTAAGCTCTCTGGGGTGACTGTTCTCTGTGGTGTGAGAACTGTTTCAGTTACCTCTGTGTGTTGAGAGAATCACTGCTAATATGCCAGATATAGTTGGTTACTGAAAGTGAATTAAGACATTGTATTCAGGCATGTCAGGGTTAAATAAGGTTTTTCAGTCTTTAACCTGTTTAATGACACTTTAACTTCTTAGCTATTCAGTTACTATCCTCTAGATCGTTAAAATATCTTCCAGCTGGTTGCACATTTTTGTTGTAGGGTTGTAGAATGCATAATTCAATTGGACCTGGTTTCTGCTTTAGCTATTAAATACAGTCTTTATTTCACAGAATGGTTGAGATTGGAAGGTACCTCTTGGGATTAGCTGGTTAAACTCCTCTGCTCAAGTGGGGATACTCAGAGCTGGTTGGCAGGACCATGTCTGGTGGGCATTTTACTCTCCAAGGATGTAGACTCCACAACCTCTCTGGGAAACCTGTGCCAGTGTTTGGCCCCCTCACAGAAAAAAAAAAAAAGTTTCCAGATAGTCAGAGTGAACTTCCAGTGTTTCAGCTTGTGCTTCTTGTCTCTGATCCTGTGACTGGATACCACTAAGCAGAGCTTGGCTCTGTCCTGTTGGACTCTCCCTTCAGGCACTTACATATGTTGATGGGCTCCCTTTTAGCCTCCTTCAGGTTGAACAGTCCCACCTCCCTCAGCCTTTCCTCACAGAATTGCTCAAAAAAAAAAAAAAAAAAATCTGTGAACATATCAACATAAGCACTACTTGATAGTACCATACCTGGTTTGCCAGTTTTTCTCAGTGAAGCTTTTACTGAGTGCAAAGTACCATGCCTGGTTTGCCAGTTTTTGTCAATGAAAGCTTTTACTGAGCGCAACAGGAATCATGAACCCCAGGTAAGAGTAAGAATTTAATAGATTGCTTGCAGCCACCCTATTGTGTTTAGTGGTTTTGTTAATTTTGCAAATATTTTAAAGAATTTCACTGGAATTCCTTAAAATTCCTATAAAATACTTCCTATTCATTCTTATGAATCTATCTGCCTTTTCACTTTAATTCTATTTGAAGGTTTGCTTACAAATAAGCTTTGTCTATTTTCACAGCATATTTCATTCATTTCTATTTCAGACTGAATGAGAGTGATCAATAACATTGTTGGCTTAAAGTACTGCATGTTCTGAACGGTTCCTGCTAGAGTTATGGGGAAAATCACTAAAATACTTAGCAGTTGAAATGTTTTCAGCAGTGAAGCTTTGAATTAACACAAGTGTAAAAGTTGATTGCCTAAAGTTAGGTGATGTGTTTTGTGTAGAAGCAAGTGCTTCTTGCCCCCTGAAGGCCAGCTTGTGTCCAGCTCCTGAGGATCAGGATACTAAGCTGTGATCAGACTGCCCTTCTGACTTTGACCAAGAGATTGTTGCTCCCAGTGGCCTGTTCCCGTGAGGGGTTATTGCCTTCCTTGAGTGTGCTGGGACTACAGTAACACCGTGTCACTTTGTAAACCTGTCCTGTTAAAAATATCTTAGTTTAGATAAATCATGTATCTCCTGCTCCCATCTCCCCTATTAAAGTCTTTAGGCTAGTACAGCTGATTCTAGCAGAAACAAGTTAACAAGTTTCTGCCTTACTCAGAATGAAGCCAGACTCAAAGGGATGGTAGCTTGGTCTTGGGGTAAAGGGGTATGAGAAAAAAATAAGCAAACAAAGTTGATAAACTTTTAACTTATCTATAGCTGAACTAGTATTTGACAGAAACCTTACTGAGAGGGATTTAGGTACTTAATTTATTTGGATACCTGATTTAGCTTTTGAAAGTCATTTCTGAGTGCCATCTGTTTATAATGTGTCCTTATCAAAAATGTTAGTAAAGCATTTGAAGAACTTGATTAATCAAATAATCCTTAAATAATTTCTTCCATCCACAAAATATGAAGATCCCCTTTGTATGGGTGTAGTTTTTTACTAGAAATTGTCTCCCCTTTCTCCAGCATATAAGTTTACAGTAGCTTCTTGCAACGTTGATAAGTGTGAATTTTTAAAAGCTTTGAGACTTGGAGTGAGTGTATAGTTGGTAGGGTGTTTATTGCACTATGGAGTACATCACTGTTAGATGCTGTGGAGGCAAAGGTGTTGTTTTCTGTGACTCCGCAGGCAATTGCTGTTTGGAGAAGATTATTTTCAGGGTCTTTACCTCCCTGTGAGCATAATAGGTAGGGAGAAGTTGCTACAAGTTGACTTCCTAACCTTGGGGCTTATTGGCAGCTAATCCTGTTTTATTTGATCACCTAAGATCTGACACTGCTAATGTTGTAAACCTGGAAATTTATTTATGTTGTCACGTTTATGATTTTTTTTACTGATACCTTGAAAAGTTTAATGGAAGTTTAAAAATAAGACTGTTATCAGTGTGCACACATTTGCCCATCATCTTGATTTTTATATCAGAACTGTGTAGGAAGCATACACCTGCTGAATAGTGTCTCACTGTTTAGAGATGGGTTCTTTAATGGATGCTCAATTATGGCTTTCAGTACACATAGGGTTAAGTGAAAAGGTTGGAGTAATATCTAGTGAGCTTTTTTCCTTTAATGTGCTCATTAGCAGTGGCAAGTGCAGGTTTTAGCACATGTCAGTAATTTACATTTCATTGCTGAGTGGCTGCCCTTGTTCAAGAGTTGTTTTTAAGCCTGATGAATATACTTGTGTTGGGAATAAACTGAGTAGAAGAATTGAAAGCCAAATACCCTGCCAGGCCTTTCAATTGGGGCTGAAGTTTCTAGTGGGCCACTGATTAGTAATGCATGAAGCAGCAGAAAAATGCAAAGATGATGTCTGGAAAGGTTACTTCAGGTAGATTTACCCTCAAATCCGTCTTCCTTTGTAACGACCTTTACAATCATTTTCCTCAAAATTTCTCCTTTAGCAGGCCTTCTCTTAATACAAGAATGTGGTACATTAGATGGACATCCCAACTAGGTTAGTTATTTAGAAGTGGTACAGAAAAGTAATGCTTGTGCAGTGAGTCCTAGAAACAGATGATCTTACAGGCTGTGCAGTTTCCTGCTCTCAGATCATGATGATAGGGATGTCAGTGAATATTCGTTCTTGTACTTTCTTCTTTCCTCTGCTGCATCTTCTAATGACTGGCTTGAAGATGTGTGTGGTTCACTGCAGTAATGGCAAATATATGTGTGTTGGGATGCAGTAACATTGTGGTTGGCAATTCAGATGCAAAATAAAGGTTGCTTTTGGAGGAAAATTGATGCTTTTAGGTAACAACAGCTTAGTTTGGTAATAAAACCGTATGATTAGCTAAATGTATTCTTGATGGAGTGATATTCTTGCTGTTTTCCAAGCTACTCTATTTTCAGAGCACTATGTGGAAACTTATACTGTGAAATTATACTTTCCTTTGTAGAGAGGCCTGCATATATTTTCTGTCTGAAAGGATAGATATTGCTGAATTTACATATGTACACGGACAAGGAAGCATTTTTATTCCAGATGCCTTTTAGGATCATACTGACATGTTCTTAAGAGCTCTTGCAAAAGAGTACTGGTGCTTACTCTTTCCCACTTTCACTCTTAGGTATTGTGAACACTGTTTATATTCAAGTTACTTATTATACAGTTTGAGGATGGAGAATGCATTAAACATTTAGAGTGGGGGGAAAACCAGCAAAAGATATTCCAGAACATTCTTGTGAATAAAACCTGCCAGTTTATTGTGTAAGAATTTGTGAACCCTTTTATTACCCTATCTGAACATTGGGTGCACATATTTAAATGAGAATGTGTGTTAGAAAGTAGAGCCATTTGAATATTTCTCACATGCTGAAAATATTTTCATAGCTGCCTTGGTCAGGTTTGGAATTCCTATTGTTCATTTGCAAAATAGCTATTTGGGTTGTCCAAAGGCTGAATCCTTTACCTTTCCTGTTTTAACATGGAGCTGTCTGCTGTCGTAATTCAGTGATTGAGATCATGATTAGACAACAAATACTAGTTTGAGCTAACAAGTAGTAAAGTATCTATGGATGTTAGTGGAAAAGCTTTCTTGGTTGTGAACCACCAATTTTTTCATGGTTCGTTATAAAAAAGCTAAGGAAAATTATGTTTTTTTCATGAAAAAGACTTATGTGAGATATTTTGCCTTGTGGCTAGGACACTTGTATATTTCTCTAAGAAGTCTGGAAATACTTGCCTGGCAAAGTTGTTGAGACTGGCAAACAGTTGAGGTTGCCTCAGTAGAGCTTGCACAAAAGTGGGGAGAACATTTTATCCTTAAACTTAGAAGGGTTTTAGTTTCTTTTTCAGTCACAACTGAAATCATAAAGTATTTGCAGATTATGTCTTAGAACTGGACTGTTCTGAATGGATCAAATGGAGAGGGGGCTAAGAATGCTTTCAGTGAAGATTTCTTCTTGGAGGTTTATGGCAGGCCAGGCTTCTGGGCTGGGGGCTTAGACTCTACTGAATAGGTCCTCTAGCTCTCACCTGCTCCTGCCTGGCTGAATGTGCTTCCTGATGGCTAACAAAGCACATCCTGTGGCTGTTGTGGGTGCCACTGCCCTCCCTAGTCATTCAAGCAGTGAAGTTGTGTCCTGAGGCATTGTTTATTGTGTATATTTGTGTACAGGGTTGTGCAGTTGTTAAAGGCAGGGAACTGTTTGCTTTCTGGATCTTACGACTTTGGAACATTGATCCACATCTTGACTGGGTATCTTGTACCTTCCTATATGTGCTCTGGTAGGAATAGATTATAACTGAGTGCTGGGGCAAAGCTGTTACCACACTAAAGGGGGTTCTGAGTAGATGAATGATCCTTTGATCTTTGGAACAGGATCTAATCTCAAAATGTAGGATGCTCCTACAGGGTAGTCATTTAACTATTTTTTGGGGAGGGAGTTGTTTGTTCTCTTAGCTTAAATTTAGATTTGGCTTTCTGTGGACCAAGAGGCAGATTCTGATCAGCCAAATTGGTCAGCCACCATATTTGTCTTCAAAGAGGTTTTTGTTAGAAGGCATGTAGGGAATTCAACAGTGCAGCCCATACTGCGGTGTTCAAAGGATAATTTTCAAGTTGCTCAATTTAAGTAGTTGGTATTGTGACATATGTGATATTTCAGACATTAATTGTTGTATCCCAAACAGTGATTAAAAAATTTTAGTCTTTGGGAAGACAATAAGTATATGTAAGTTAGGAATGAGTTGAAGAAGCCAGAGATTAATATATATATAATATATATATGGGATATGGCAATCTCTTATTTTCAGTATATATTTTTATTCTGCTTGCAGGAAGAACATGTTATTTTAAGTTGGTACCAAACTGAAGCTTGAATTTTGTAAAGCTGGTACTTTTTTTCATGGGTTCTGTTTTAATAATGTAGATAAATGATTCCCATAGCAGCCGTATTATAGAGCTGTGACTTTTGGTAAGTGTCTGTAGTGGACTACGCAAGTACTGTGTGAGCTCTTGCATGTGCAAAAGCTACGTTATGTCTGTATATGGGTGGAGAACGTGCCTCTTAGCACAAAAGGGCTGCTCAGGAATCCCACGTGTAAATTTGCTTTTCAAAGGCAGGCAGCAGGTGTGCTGCAGAATGGTGCTTCTGCATATCCCACCAAGAGAAGTTGTTTAATTTGCTCAGGCTGGAATTCAAGGACAATAAGTTCCCTGCCTGGACTTTTGGGCAAAGCATCTTGCTGGCAAGCTGTGCTTAATTTTAAATTCAAAGCCACCATACTAAAATAATATCAGGCTATTTAAAACCAAGTTACTCAAAAGGTAAAAAATGCCTGAATGAAGACTTCCGTTTGGGTCTTTTGTGTGTGTGTAGGCATTGACACAGTTTTGTATTACATAGTTGCTTGCTTGTTTACATGGGACTCTCACCTTGCTTGGGGGGTTGAGTATTTCTTTGTGTTCACTCTTCAGTGTTTGGCTTCAGACAGTATTCAAACCTTGCACTGGGCACGTGTATATTTAATATATGTGGGAAACTTTGCCCATTTCTATCATATTTGTGAATTTATACATGTTGATATATTTTTTCTCAAAATATCTTGTTGCTCTTGAGCTGAACAGGAGAGGATCCTGTCCTGCTACTTCCTTGCAATGTTTTTTTGTCTTCCTGCGTTCAAGAACGTAATGGCTTTTCATCTAGAAGGCACAGGAAGCTCAGGAGATAAGTGGCCTTGTTTGCAGTTATTTCCAGCTTCAAGGAGCAGCTTCTGATAGTCTGGGCATCTCGTGAGTGAAGTATGCTCTGATTGTAATGAGTTTTCGTAGTACCTGACAGCTAGACTCTCCCTAGAAGGTGGTGCAAATTGAGGTTTTCTATAGCTTATGAACTGAAATATAGCTTTTTCATGAAAATAGTAATGGCTTTATTTATGATACATCATGCTTAGCATAGTACAGTGTGGCTTCCATTCTGCCTTCATAGTTGTTAACTGAAGTCTCCCAGCTGCTGTATGAAACTCCTTGTCACCTTAATGTGTATAACACTTTAAACAGAATTACCACTGTTCTTTCTGGACACTTTTTACTGAAAGTTCTAGCAGATGCCGAGAGAAATTCTTGTGCAAGAAATCTTCAGAGTGAAAGACCTGGAGTCCAGTGAGATAGAATTTGACAAATGTATATTCAAGTAAGAGTTTCCAAAGAGTAAATAAAGGGCTCCCTGGGTTCTGCTCTTGTATAGACTGTCTCTGTCTTTCTACTATGCCTTATACCAAAATGTCTGTGTGATAAGAAATTAATGGTTTATCTAGAAGATTTTGTTTCAGATATGTTAGGTTGTGTAGTAGATTATAATTGTATCTTTTGTTTTACAAAAGGTTTTGGGTTTTTTTAGTACTTAGTTATTTCCAACTATACAAAACACTTTTGCAAGCATTTCAGTGCTTGATAACTTTAGGCTTCATTGCCTTTTTCAAATTATTAGTTTCCTAATGCTTATGGCTTTAGTTTACCTCCTACTGGTATCTTTAAATGGATTTTCAGAGTTTTGAAAGTGGGCTACTATAGTTGTATTTCAGTATTGATCCTGACTGACGCAGAATTTCTTAAGTAGCCTCCACAATTAAAGGGATGGGAGGTTCAAACAATTCCTACAGCAAGATGCCAAAGATTCTCTCAAATAAATTTGTATTTTGTTTCTTAGAATGTTTTTGCTTTGATTATTTCTGGTAATTTGCCTGTTGCTTTTCCAAGTGCTTTTCTCTCAGATGTAATGTAAATGTTAATTTCAGTATCTGTTTTTCTAATGCAATATCCTTAATGTTAAAGCATTTGCTTTGTTTAGAAAATAACAGATACAAATGTGACACACTGCTTGCCTCACAGCACCAAAATATCCATAAAGGATGGCTTAAAAAGTTGAGTACATGTATTGTATCCATGGATGAGTGTATTAATGCATGTTTGCACATTATGTTCTAAACATTATTCAGGCTATTGTTTTAGCTCCAAGTGCCAGAAAACTACAGAACTATTTTTCTTTGAATTTACAGTTTGAAATTTCCATTACCTAAAATTGAAGAAGTAGTGATAAAATATCTGCAGTATGTTCATGCATGGACTGTAGTATATATATAATTTAAAATCATTTAGCATTCTGCCACATTTCTGTGGAAAAAGTATCATTCATGAGGACTTCAAAATGAAGCATTCTTCTTGCAGTTAAACCCCAATGTTATCTTTCCCTCTCCCTCCTGAATCTGTTTTCTGGTAGGTTTTCTTTTTTCCAGTTTCTGACTATTGTATGATTTGGGGAAAATACACAAATATGTTTTAATATTTCCACAGTACAGGAGACAAGGAAATTTGTGACCAAAGTTTAAAACTGATTAAAGAGCAGCAGAAGAAAAGGAGATGGAAAAACCCTACTAACCCAATCTCCCAAAAATCTGTGTATTAAGATTCCAGTCCAGCTAATTCTTAAAAAGCCTGCATTATCATTCAGTACAGGAATGGTTTCCTGAACCTGTGACTCCATGAATGAAATACGTAAATTGCCATGTATTGTCAATGTCATGTAATGGCACATCAGTCTTGATAGACAGTACTATAAAAGTGCAACCATTGCAACTGCCTTTGAAAAATGGCAGAAAACAGAGCCTTTAGGATTAAGAGAATGTTATTCCCTTTTAAGGAGTTTCTAGTGTAGCATGTTTATATCTTGGTCTGGTGGAGTGAAATAAAATCTGATGATTGGATTCCATTCTAGGAGTGACAAATCTTCCTAAAATATTTGGACTGAAAAGCTACTGCAAGGATAACTTAGAGGAGTTGAAATGGAGATGGAACTTGCCTAATGAAAAGCCTAGGTAATGATTAGGTTTCAGCATGGATAAATAAAATTAGGTAGCCCATGTTCCTGTGATAGTTGAATGCCAGTGATACAAGTGATGCAAAATAATTGTTACTATTAAGAGTTTAAATTTAACTTCTGGTTGCTTACTCTTATTTAAGACTCCTGGTTTGATCTTGTATTTCCCTGTATAGGATATCTGGACTTTGGCCTTTGTTACTGTCTTGTAACAAAATTATAAGCCTGAGATTTCTCATTAATGTTGGACCATATTTTGAGGATTGCAGTGAAAGCTAAGGGTACCGCTATAATGTAGTAGCTTATGCTAATTATTCCAAAACAGGGATTGGTGAGGATGCTGTACTGTTGCAAAGTACAAAAACTTGAACCTCCGTCTTAAAATTGTCACAAAGCTCTCACTTTATAACTTTGAAGTTGGCTTTTGAGTGGTGGGTGTTTTTTTTTTTTTTTTTTTTTTTTTTTTTTTTTTTTTTTTAAGAATAGAAAACAACTGAGATGCTTTGGTAGGCAGGAAAGGAAATGCTATTAGGCATCAAAAAGTTGGTATACCTTGCTGCTTTTTTGAATTGTGTGCTTTAAAGGAATTTAGCATTCAGCTACATTATCTGCATTGTAATGTCTGGCAATGGAGATACTTCCTTAAAACAAGGATCCAGTGTGATCTTCCAGGGAGTTTTGAAACAGCTCAGATGTCATGTGATTTTTATTAAAAAAACTAGTCTGAACTGTTTATATACTATAAGTTTCCATTACTAAGGCAGCTGATATTTACTAGATAATAATGTTTATGTATGATAGTTAAGGGTCTTAATTCTCCATGCCTTTCTAAAAATTAAACTGGCTGTAAGACAATATGTGAAGTGATATATATATATATATATTCCTTTTTGGATTACAAAAGCACATAATATGAATAAGTGGTATAAATACTTGGACCAAGAGAAGAATGTTTAATATATTGAGCATTGTCAAATTAATTTTTCTTCAGGGATTAAAATAATGGGGTTCAAATTTCTTGTGGAATTGGAGCTCCATATGAGTGAGTAAAACAGAAGCTGTCCTTTCACCAATGTATTCAGCCTGTTCATGAGAAGATGTGGCAAATGGATCATAACTAGTCATTATTAGACAGCAGAAGTGTAAAATACCTTTAAAATATGTAGGCTTACATAAGCTAGTTGAGAGATAATACATTGAAAGAAGACCTTGAGGATTATAAAGTGAATATAGTTTTAATTTTCTGAATGGCAAGAGCTCTTGTCTGAACCATTCATGTATCTGTGATGCAGAGATTTGCTCCTTGCATGAAGGTCACTCTGTGTGTTTTCTGATCTAATATTGAAGAATAAATAGCAGTGAAGATGTAGTCCTGGAGCTGAAGAAAATTTACTTGAAAGATCAAAGATAAAAACAACTTCATCACATTTTTGACTGTTTAACACTTAAATGACTCCATTTTTTTAAGTGTAATGATGGATATTGCAAATTATAATAAATGTAATTACCTTACAGTATCACTAATGTCAGTTGTTGACTTCATCTGTATTACAGCAAAATCCAAAGAACCTAATTATGCTCACCACATTCCTGTTGTGCTCCATGTCATGTGCACATATGTAGTGAAAAGCTGGTTTATGCCTTTTCCCCTTCCTCCAATTCTGTTAGCATCTGAAGAAAAATAAAAGGGGGTAAGCTAAAAAAGTAAGCAGGGAAGAAAAACCTGGAGCTCCAAATGGAAAACCTTAATGCCTGCAACCACAAAAAGGTCTCAATCCTCACCATTCTTTAAAAAATGGAGACATACAAGCACTCCTTGTGGGTGAGTAAAGCAGTATTTAAAGGTATGGGCATTTGTATCTCCTTTTTTCAATTACCTCTCAAGCTTCTGTAGTGGAGTCTTGTGCTCTCCATTAATAGTGGAGGCAATTAATTTAAACTTGGTTAAAATGCAATCAGCAAAGGCCAAGTATTATGGTGCAGGATAATGCAATATGATGCTTGTGATGCAATGTAAGCTTAGGAAACTACTTAATGTAACTTCTGTTTTGTTTTCTTAAAGAATAAGCTCTTTATAGTAATTCATAAAACCCTACAGGTTTAGGGACCTTATAACTGTAGTCCTTCAAATAAGAAGGCATGATTGCCTGGAAAAGTAACAATATTGGTCTTGGTTTCTATATTTTTGGAACTTTCTCTTCCTATACATAATATTTTTGAATTCTTTTGGAATGTATATATATTCAGAGTGGAAAACATTATTTATTCCAGACATGAGTTAATGAGTTCCTTATTTTCACATTTCTTTCCTGTATTGAAAATCTTGGGAGCCAGGATCCTTGTTTGCTTGTTCTTCTAAAAGAAGTCAGTCCCAAGCACCAGCTCTAGTTCATAAGTACTTTTCTGTAGGTGAATATCATCTGGAAAATAACCTAATTTTTTTTCATGGCTAGCTCCCTTGTCAGTTCAAGTTTAGTTTTGTATTTTTATTTTTTAATTTCCGATTTGTTGTAGACATGATGAGCATCAATTTTACACACAGAGATTAATAAATACATGCTTTAGATTGTGTTTTTTTCAAAAATATACACAGACTAAAACTCGGGCCCAGAAAAGAGTAGATTTAACTTGTCTCCAAGCAGTTAATGAAATCTTTTGTTGCAATAAATGTAGAGAGATCATTGTAACACCATATTTAAAATACTTATTTTTCACTGAAAGTGGTGATTCTTACTTATTTTAAAACTTTGCCAAGCTAATCCTTTACCTTCATAGTATCATACTTACTTTGTATCCACTTGAGATTGTGAGGATTCAGGTAGAACCTGAAGTATGAGGCTTGGGGAAGGAGTTCTGCTGATGCAGAACTGTTTTTCACCAATAGCTCTGCAACTTGTCAGAATTTCTAATTTGGTCTTTCCCATCTTTCAGCTGATTGAAGGCGTACTTGTTTTGGAATTGGGAAAGATAGTTGATTTTACAAGAGATTAACAAGGAGATTAACTCCTTGTAATTAACTCTTGTTAATTACAAGAGATTAACAGGCAGTGTTAATTTTTTTAGAAGTTTCAATGATGGGACCAGTTACTGGTTAGGAGGATGCTATAAAACTTGCATGGTAATAAATTCCCTTCTGTCCTAGCCTTTCTGCCTCCTGGGACTCCAGAGTGAATGTTTCAAGTCCTGCTCTAGCTCCTGCTGCCAATGGTACTTGAGTTACTCCTACAAAGCGAGGAATGGGAGCCGTAATACCACCTTACATCTTGTGCACATTTGTGCAAAGATGCAGTTTCATAATCTCTATAAACAAAAGTTTTCCTACTGTTGTAAGGAGATGTTGGCCCTGGTCACATGTTCCTGCCATCTCCCTTGTGCTGGGACTAGTATTTATGTAGTCATCTAGAGCAAACTTAAAAGTAATCTGCAAAGAGAAGTTACCAAAATGCAATGGCCAAGGTGTGAAAAAAGCCTGGAGGTCAGGACCCCACTTTTTTTGTGGCAGAATGGCACTACATTCTGACTTTGTTACCATGGGGGAGTGTTTCTCACTGTTGACAACTAAATTTCCTCTTGGGCTGAGCCCATCAGGACAAGCCTGATATATTGTTAGCAGGTGACCACAAGGATGATGAAGGAACTCTGAGACTGTTAAGATCGGCCTTTCAGGGGTTAGGGCATGTTGGGATTAGAGTTGCTCTGCCATGTTGTTCTTGTTTGGCTGTGATGCAGCTGTGGTCTCTCCTTGTCTCTTTGCCCCTCTTTGGTGCAGGAAGTAAAATGTGGCCTTCTGTATAAACTTACAGATGCTTTTTTACTGCGTATGTCTCAGAATACATTCTACCTTTAAGGATTTTTTTCTGTAGCTTTGAGGAACATGTAGTTGCACATACTTTTCAGCATTCAATTTGCAAGTGAAAACCCAGTTTACTAAGAATTTTGAGGTAATCCTAGCTCAGCAGATAAATTGGAGGTTGGACTTCTGGAACTTGTTGCATTTCACCATTTTTGTGTAACTTTGCTGAACTATTAAAGTAAAAAAATTTTCCAGGGTACTGTGGTCTTATTTACTATCTTATGCAGTTCTGAGACATCAGTTTGCATGAAAATGAAACATAAAAAATTTGACAGTTTTCTAGTCTCTGTTTACCCTAGTTTCAAGCCTCTCCTGCCTTTGAAAAGAAATAAATACTAACTTTTCCAGAAAGGTTACCTTAATTTAACAGGCTGATTCCCTCTACAGGCTAAAATTTTGAAATTTAGGGCCTGTAACTGTTTAAGCGTGTTTAATTTCAAGCACATGCTTATTTACAGGATCCAGATTTGTTTGTCTAATTACTTTATAGCATGAGTGAAGCCAGACTGTCCAACTCTCAGGCCCATCTGTTGGGAAGGGGAAGGAGGAACTCGATTGTGTCTGTTCCAAAAAGCTGTTTCACCCGTAATCACCAGATGAAATTTGTTTCAGATTCAGAGTTGGTGGTATTTGGGAATACAGGGTAGATACTTTTGTCATAATATGTTATCCTGAGCTCAGAATGTTTGTGGTTCATAGGAGCAGGACCACAAGGGCGGCATCTCATGGATTGCTTCATTTTAAGTGCCTGTAAATTCTCTGGTGCTACATATCAAAACAATTTATTGACTTGTTTTATTTATGACACTGAGATAGTGAGAGGTTGTTGTCCCAAAGCTGTAGCATTTTGAATGATGTAGTATTGCCTGTCCATCACATTTTGTTCCACAGGTTTAAATGTGCCAAATTCCACTGTTACTTCCTCGTGCTAGCCAAGAAGTGTGACTTACACATACTTTGAAAATAATTTGAAACTTTTATAATATTCAGTGGTGTTTATTTTCACATGCGATTCTTTGCCTTCAGTGTAAAAATAAAATTAAATGGCCAAATCTGCAAGTTTCATTCATGTAAGAATATATGTGATTAAAAACAGGGCTTGGTGGAAAACTCCAAATTTATATATCAGAGTATACAAGTCCTCTTACTTAAAGATAGTAAAATTAGGAATAATATTAAGTTTGGCTATCAAGCACCTTAACCTTTTTTCTTAATTTTATTTGAACATCCACATTTAGGAGGACAACATAATCACACACATCTCTGCCCAAAATATCTAATGCAAAGTTCATATAAGTAGAGCAAAAATAGAAACTGAAGGGAGAGCTATGTACATTGATGGTTAAAACATATAGGAAAAAAGAGAATATTTTCCAAGAATGATTTCCAAGGGGAAAAAAATCAATGAATTTTTCATTTACTTAAATGCAGTGTTTTGGTCCTCTCTTGGTGGGCAGCTGTAAGAGCTAGTTATCTTTCATTACAGGGTAATTAATCCACAGTTTTCTCCAAGGAATTGTGTGTAAGATTTGAATAAGAACGTCTTCTATTAGCAATACTACTATATGCATCTTTTTGCGAAGAAACAGTGAGGGAGACAAGACAGAGTGTGCTTTGTGGAATTCCATGGAATGCTATCTTTGCTGTGACCATTGCCTGACATTGTCCTGTATGTACACTAGTGCTTGCTCAGCTGATTAGAGGGTGTCACAGAAGTGCTCCCTTACCATCCTCTCTCAGATTGTAGCTGCTTCTCCCAACTTCTTCTATGCCTGTGCTGGTGTAGGGAGTTTCCTCTTGTCCCTGCTTGCCCCCAGCTGTGTTTTCCTAGTACCATGCAGTATCCTGTGTTGACCTAAGACAATTGGATAAGCTTGCCTTTCAGAGACAGGAACTTTTGGAATTTTTTTTAAACAATTATTTAATTGATCTAATGGTTATCACTTGTCTGCAAAGCTGAAGGAACAGCATACTTTAGTACAGATGTAGAAACAAATGACTAGAGACATCAGTACCACCAGTTATTAGAGAAGAAAGATCAGTACGACAAGGCTCTGCTTTCTCTTAAAGAAATGGATGTTGTGAGATTCAGTAGGAAGATACATATCCCTTTATCTCTTATTCAAAATATGCGGGTCTTGTCTATTTTGTGACAAGGATTGTGCCAGGCTCTCTCTGCTTTTAGTTGCTGTCCCTGTCCAGAGATTATGATCTTCCTGATATTCTTCACCTATCTCTGTGGCGTAAATGAGTTTAGAAGGGAACTCCAGAGACTAGTCCTTTTCTTGAGGTGGCATCAGCTGGAATGGGTTGCTTAGGTTCATATCCAGTTGAGTTTGGAATATCTCTAAGGTTGCAGACTCCACAGCCTCTCAGCTACGCATTCCTGTGTTTGATCAACATCTTCCAGTATTCCTTGCCTTTCTAGATTGCAGCTATCTCGTGTCTCATCACCACTGCCATGGCAGTACCTTTGTAACTCCCAGTTTTTCCCTGCTAGTGACTGCCATAGGCATCTCTTATTACAAATGTAGTTTTCAGTCAGCCTTCCTCTACCTTTCCTGTGTGCTTTCCCCCATGTATCCTGTTAAATGTCTGGTGACAGTGTATTTGTTGACAGTTTTCCCTACTGCTCTTAACCCTTCTAGGGACTGTCCCTCAAAATCCTCTAAGCACCCCCTGCCCCTTTAGCTGTTTTTAGCTCATATGGTTCCCAAACTGATTGCTGCACAGCTGCTGTTCGCAGCATGAGAGTCAGGAGGAGTTGTGCCCTGGGGTGGGGATACTGACTTTTTGCGTCACTACTCTGTTACAGTTACTGTGACCTATGGGACAGCATCCCATCCTTGTGTTTTATAATGATTTTATGCTTGAGCAGCTATTGCCCTAGTCCTATCCTTCCCTTATTTGTGTGACGTTTTGTGTTCTTTAGTAATTGCAGGGTCAATATATCCTGGCTTTGGTGGAAGACAGTCTGTTGGTTTAGTGAATTAAAACCTGGTTTGGTGTGGTGATGACAAGCAAACAAAACCATAAATATGTGCCCATGCACATTTTGTTACTGATATTTACTGCTTCTTTGGTTCTTAAATAATTGGGATTAATGTAACTGACAAAGTGGCATTTATTTTTTCATAAATATGCCTGTTTATAATTTAATGTTGTTTTTTGAGTGTCAGAAATTAAATTTAATGCTGTTTAATGACTCTCTTCTTGTGGGAAAATAACTCCAATTTACTAACAAGATGTAGATGCTTCCACTTTTTTGAAGTGAACTTGATGGTTTGCTCTGCATCTTCTAGTGTAGTTTGGGGAGTCTTTATAAACTCTCTGAAGGTCTTCAAAACAATCTTCATCAAATGTTTGATGATGGCTATTTCTACTGACACAGTAGCACTTGTCTAAATATTAGCAATTGCAGCTATTTAACAGGAAGTAAATTAGTAACCTTGTGAGGACAGTGGTGAGGATTTTTAAGTCCACTGGCGGCTGAGAAAAGGCTGCTGTAGGTCAGAATGGCATTACCCGTGTTAGAATTTGGTTAGGGCAATGGGCTTTAAACAGTCTTGTTTTTATCAAGAATGTTGCTTATTCAGTGTCTTTGTCTGTTACAATGACTGGCTCTTTTTCAGTGTTAGTTATTAGAGAAGATGATTGTTAGGAAGATAATTCTAGGGTCACTTACCTTCCTGGCTGTCAACACCAGGGTTCCTTATGCTTAAATCGTCAGTAAATTCAGGGTCGTGTGAGCCTGGACAGTCATCATAAGTTTCCATTTGGTTTCTGAATGTGCAATATAAATGTAATTATAGTCACCTAACTTAGAAAGCATTGTACAATGTCTGGAGAAATACCAGACAGATTTTTTTTCACCACATTGGCATACAATTAATACCCTTTGACTGCAAGCTCAGTGTAACATCTCAGTAACACAGTGCTAGTTTTTCATTACTCATTCACTTCTAAATATATTCTCATGTTTTGATTATTAATTTGGCCTCCTCTTTGAAAAATGCAAGCTATGGTATTGCAAAGTGCATTTACTGATCAAGCTATATGTTTGTGTTCTCTATTAATTTGCAAAGCTTCACGAGCAGCTTTAGGACAGGAGAAATATTATGGCTGTATTAAGAGTATGCCTTGTGTCCATGGATTTTCTTCATTTGCTCTAACATTGGAGTTTTTGAACTGTTTGTTATTCTACTTGCCTTCCCTACTGAACTTTCAGTTTGATACAGAAAATTTTGTACTTGGGTCTTTGGTAATGTGAGGTATTGCTTTGGCTGGAATGGTGCTCCCCTGTTTTTCACTCTCATCATTATCCTGTTTTTTCTCCATGACTGCCTGGGTTTAATTTAGACTAATGTATATTTTTTGTTAAATATCTCATTGAGTGTTTTCTGCCAAGCTGAAGGCTTTTTCCACACTGAAAGCCAAATGGCCTAGAAAATAAAGGGCTGCTAACTTTCTCTGCTGAATTCAATACGGTAATTCCAAGTGCTTTCCCCCCTCCAAACAAATTAAAAATATGTAGCTTGAATCCTAATTTTCAAAAAAGTAAAGAGCTAATATGCTCCAAGAGTAAATAGTACCTGATTGTGTTTTGAAATGAAGTCGTTAATAGGTTTGACTAGTTGTGGCTCAAATGTATTATTTAATTGATAAGATGGAGTACTTATCGATAAGCAAGGACTCTTTCTTACCTTGCTAACATATTCAGGCTGGCTTTGTGCAACACTGGCATATTACATTTTAAACTAAGTTTGAATTAATAAGTAAACAAATGCTGCTTTTACATCAGGCAAAATCTTCTGTGGTCATGCAACTGGTGGAACTATTTTGTGTTGCATGAAAAATGAAATGGTCTTCCTGAATCTGGAGATCGGGAAGACTAAGATTACACTTGTGTTTGCTATTTCCTTTGTGCATACCTGATTTCTTCTCTTTATCTTCGTGTAATCAGCAGCTATATCCATTGCCAGGATCTAATTGAACTTAATGAAAAAAGAGGTTCTGCTGTTAAGCTTCTGCATTTTCTGCTCTTTGTGCTGCTCACTGGTGCTAAAAAGAGATGAGTTAACATAAACCTGAGTAGGCTGTTTAACCTTCTTTCTCTTCTGGAAATGTAGATGCAATAACATTTGCAGCTGAAAAGGCTCATTCGCAGTTTCTAATGTTTAAGGATGCAAATGAAGCATTTTGTCTTTTCTGTCGCCTGGAGGTGTTAAGCAAGGAAACAGAAAGAGGTTTCTAGGATTAGTTCCACAGATTTCTTTTATCATGTAAAAATCAAGGGTGGTTTCAATGCCATGAAGTGAAGAATAGCAATATGGAAACCATCCAGGGAAAATTCTTAAGTTTAGTTTGTTTCTCCCTAAATTTTCTGGGCATTCCTTACTACTGTTATAGGTGACTACTCAAAATATTTTCTAGCATATCAGGACTAAGTTCCTGTGCTTCGGGTGGTGTCAATGTAGTGTTTCATATATGGTGAAGTAATCAATTACTTACAGTGGCATGTCATGCAAACTCCTGTATGTTCAAATTTTATAGTTTGTATTTGAGAAATGCTACTGAACTCAGTTACTTCAATGTTGCATTTAGGTTCTGGACAAACATGTAATATATAGACCATCTAAAGCCTTAAATAGTTTCAAAGTGAAATTATCAAGTAAGACTTCCGGTTACTGATGAGATCCAAATGAAAACTTGTAAGTACAGAGCCACAGAGGTGGTACTTGTTCTCAGAGCCTTGTGCTTCGAGCCCTTGGAAAAAGCTGACTCTGCTTCTTTTCACTTGCAAAGGTGTGACTGGGAACTATGTCTTCCACTTACAAGTTACAATATACATAATGAGTTTTTTGGTAAAGGAGAATTTTTAAATTCAAAATGCAGAATTAAATCAATGCAAGCACATTTACTCTTTCTATAATCCATGATAATAATAGTTCACAACGTGTATCTTGTTAAGGACATTGTCTACAGATCAGTCTGGTTCTTAGTTTTGACTTTGTAGATTTACCACTTCTGTGGAATTAGAGGAGATGACTTTAAAGTTTATTTTAAAAAAACTGATTTTCCATGCAGCATTAGTGCTTAAGATGGTGCTGGCCATTTGGAGTTATTCTGGCCATTCCTTGGTATTTATGCAGAAGGCTGTGTACCTTTTCTGTGGTGTACACTTTTTTTGGACACTGGAGTTAAGTTGCTTTAGATTGTTTATACTGGCTTGGCAACTGTGCCTTTTGCGTAAGCTGAGCTTTAGAGTAGTCTAACAAATTGTGTCCTCTCTTTCCACCTCCAGTATTTGAATACACATATACTACATTTTAAAAAACATAATTATGCCTGTCTCTCGATATAATCTATATGCTGTTCCTGTATTCTATTTCCAGTCTGCTTTAAAGAAGGCATGTTTGGGGCCTGGATGAGACTTGTTTTCATTTGGTCCTGCAGAAGTTTATGTAGCCCTACTGGTAACTGATTAATGGATTTTCATGCCTCTGCATATTTGAAACTATACTTTAGAGACAGGTGTTAACAGATTCATACCAGTGTTAAATAAGTCAGTTAATATTTTGTGGAATGATGGTTTAAAGGGAGTGAAATAACACATCTCCCTTCCCATGGTAAAGGCTAAACATGGAAATTGGCATCAATTGGCTTATTTTCAAGTAAATGAGTATATTCTAGTTTTCATTTTTTTAGGTGCTGCTGCCCAGCAATTTTCTTCTTTTCTTAATGTGGTTGGAAAATGCTTAAGTGTTCTTTAAATTCAGTTTTAAGAAGTGAGACAAACTTCTTGCAGCTGCGTTCAATTTTAGGTAAAGCCTTTTTATTCTGCTAGCTTTTTCTTTTCAAAGGAAACACTTTCAATGTATTACTTTCTCTTACAGTATGTACTCCTGTTTGAGACAGTGAGTACAGATACTTAAAGTGGCACAGTGTAGTGTCACAGGTAGTGACACAGATTGTGTGGGGAGTTCTGACTTCTACATTGTAGTGTGTTTTGGAGCCAAGTAACAGTTCTGATTTTGAAGTAGAATTTGGAAGAAGCCATGAGATCTGACAGGCTGGGCAGCACAGTTCTTTATTACCACCTTCCTCTGCAAGTTGCCTCAGGCATTGTTATTTTTCCAACTGCCACTTTATATTTTGCTTTTGAGGCTACTTGCTGTCACAGTCTATCTGCCTTGTGCTTCTGCAGTCCAAGATGATTGTAGTAATCCATCTCCTTCCAAAGACCTCAAACAAAACAAAAGCCAAACCTCTGCAGAAATAACTGCAGTAGTCAAAGGCAGGTGCAGTCAGAGAACAGTAGGATGGTACAGCCCTTCCCTTTTGTATATCTGTGCTTTTGCTTACATCACATACTGTCTTCACTCTGCCATAAGCCTGTACAGAAGGCTTTAATTTACTTCAGCATGGCTCATTTTGTAAAAATACTTGTTCTAATAAAGGATGCTACTTGTATGTGTTGTCTTTTCTCTCATGTGTTGTGTAAATGTGTGTGCATTGTAAAGATCCTTTGTCATCAGGTCTGCTTATTTCATTGTAAACAAGATTGGAGGAACTTTTCTTCATTGAAGTGCTGGAGTTACTGCTGTTGTGATCCATGACAATACCTAGGCTTTTTATTGATTCAGGCCCTTTGCAGCTTAAAATTAAACAGCAGAGAATTAAATTTTCTATTTATTAGTATTAAATTTGCAGGTTGATGCCCACACAAGTCATTGGCCACTTCTGCGCATGCTCTTAATTCTGAGCCTTCAAGACAGCAGCAACAGGGACCAAGCGTTTGAGCTGATAGGTCATTTCTGTGCATCTAGCAGAAAGCTTCAGGATGTTTCTTCATGTCCACCATACTACTGTTGAGCATTTTACCAGTTTAGCATTTCCTAAGTTACTGAGTGGATGCTTCTTATTATATATTCTTATAGTAGATTTCCTTGAGGGATTCCTTCACAATGTTAAATGGAGAGTTCCTGAATTCTGAAGTGTTTGATGTGTTTTGACCTGTCTTTTTCAACTGATGTCAATGTGCCTGTGTTGGTGATGATGTTTGTGGTGGTTATTTTTTTTGTGTGTGTGTGTTTTTGTTTTGTTTTTGTTTTGTTTTGTTTTCCCCTGGTAGTACTCCTGAATCTTGTCTGTCTTTGGATGGTTCATCTGGATTTTTCTGTTCTGCTTGGTTTTTTCCTAGGTTGTTTGTACCTCTGTTGGATCTTTTGCTGCCAGCTCAGCTTTTCAGCCTGCATTTAGCCCATGTGACTTTAGAGGCTTTTTAGCTCAGCTGTCTATTCCAGTTATCTATGAGGTGTGCTGCTTATCTGCTGTGCTTTGTATATGTCTGCAGGCAGCTGCACATACAGGTTTGTGTCCTTCTGGTGATCTGTGAGCTGTATGTGGGGGACTGTATTTGTGGATGATCGCAATTTTTTGGAACACTGTGATTACCAGACTATTTGTGGCTATTCCCTTTTCCCTTGGGTCTGCCTCCTTGACTGGTTGTGTGTCAAGAGGGAGTAGTACAATGGTGAAAGAATTAATCAGCTGCATGTAAGATTTCATGGAAACCTTTTCTAATTTCTCCTGTGAAGTAAATTTGAGGTTAAGATAGAACTCCTTTGAAAAACAGACCTATGATGAAGTTTCTACTGAAGTTCCTATCTGTGGACCTTCCTTCATAATCTTACCAATAAATTCTTCAGTAAGTGTGGTAACTTGTGCTGCCCACACCTGCTGATCCTGCTGTTACCTCACTGCTACAGAATCTTGTTTCTATTTCTCTTCTGCCCCTAAGTTGTTGGAATACTTAACACCACATGTCAGAGTCCTTGTAAGCAGTGGATTTGATGCTTCAAACTTCAGCCATTCTGTAATTCAAACACTGCTCCTCAGAGAAGCATCATGTTTGATATTTAAAACCTTAAAACAGTAATGCAGATTTGACAAGAAGAAATGGTCAATACGGCAGCATGCAGCCACCCTCCAGAGCAGCTCAGAGTTTGAGGATGTGCCATCCTCCCAAAGAAGGTTCGTGTTCCCAGTTGCATGCACCAGTAGCTCATGGTCCTTCCTTCAGTGCCCATTAAGCTTCTCAGTTTAGATAATTTTGTCTCATGAAAGTGATGGAAAACACTTCATACATAAATAAGTACACGATTGTCTGCCATGTTGGTCGGCTAAGTCAGCTGAAGAGTGTTTAAGCCTGCCTTTAGAGAAGGGAGATATAGGACTGTGGGCAGGAGGGGAAGGAGAGAGAATGAGAGAAGAAGAACTTGGTCAGTTGCCTCAGTCACTTGAGGGCTGTTACTGTCTTCCATAAGTATCACTCTGAGTTGAAAATGTCATATGTAAGTCTGAGTTTGAGAACCTATGATTCAGTGGCAGCATGCAACAGATTGTTTGGGTTCTCCTGTCAGTTTCATGAGCTTGTTAACACCAGCTCTGCGTTTACACAGAAAAGCTTATTTTCAGTAAAGCAGAGCAGCTACAAATGCTTCTGAGATCTCTCTGTCCCCTCAGCCATTTCTTCCTCAGAGATAGGAAGTACTTCCTTAAAATTAGTCATTTCAGGTACTAGGGAATGAACAAGCACAAAGCTTGCATTATTGTGACTGCATCTGTGTGGTAAGGTAACTATAGGGGCTCTTGCACCTGGAAGCATCTTGGCACTTGGAGTATGTTTTGCCACGTCAGCATGCTATGAGTGGAAAAATCCCCTCATCAAATTATCCTGAAAGAGAAAACACAACATTCTTGATAGCAGTGTTTTTGTACATGGCATATCTCCTTGTTGGTTGAAGCTGTTCCTCTTAAGCTGATATTACATACAGATTCAGATATCTTAGCTCAATGGAGGACACCAAAAACTGTGTTTAATTGCCCATAACTAACATAGTAAAAGACAGAGTATAAGTTTTAGTATCACTTGTTTTGTCTAAAGCTGAGTTGGAACTGTTTAATAATTTCCTGCAGCTCCAGGAGGCCTGGCAGTGAGTTGGCTGCTTTGCCACAGATTCATAAGCCCACAGAAGAGTCTATGCTGCCAAGTATACGTGTGTAAAAGTTTTTTATGCAGTTTTCCCTCCTTCATGCTTTCTATCTTTAGTTCTGCTTAGGCTGTCACTGAGACTGAATCCACTACTGACTGTATAATACAGTGATTGTGAATATCTACATTCATAATTTCTAGGAGGAGGTGCAAAGGAAACTCTTCTTCTAGACTCAGTCTCTTCAATTGCCTCAGGACCACAAGAGTTTGTCAGATGGGCAGGTCCTTTCCAGATGTTGAGAGTATGATGACTTACACTGACATAGGTCTGTTTGGCCCACTCTGTTCCCAGAGCAGTCAGATGTTTGACAGACTGACTGTGATGGTCACATAAACTCAATCACAAACTTCCCAAATGGATTTTCCAAATCTTGCCTTTGCTTCTTGTACTTTGACACCGTGTTTAGTTTTTACTATATTAGGGGTCCTGCATTCCCTGAAGGTAGACTAAGGCTTTTGTCTGGCTTAAAAAAAACCAACCACCAAACCAAAAGGAAGGGGGAATAAACTGCTCACAATTCTTACGGCATGACTATTAAGACCTATTGTTACTACTTTCAAAACTAGTGGGCTGTTGGGGAAAACTCTTCAATATCTACTACTTAAGACAACTAAAAATTAACTTTTTTGCATGAATTTATTATAAAATTGTTCTCTTATAAAATATTGCTTATTACTTGCCTGTACCTTTGATTATGCAAAGTAGAGCAGTGATACACAGATATCATAGGTATGTTTCTAAACAAAATGCTGGTGCAGGTTTATAGTGAAACTTGATGTGCTTTCTGCAGCCAGATAATTAGTCTTTAAGGCTGAAATATGCTGCTGAATGTGTGGAGGAGTAACAGAAGTTTTGAAGGAACTTGTTTGATATGCAGTATGCAAGCTTGTGTATACCTCTGTAACGGCAGAGGTTTTAGTACTGGCTGCCACACTGACAAGTCTGTGTATGAACAAACTGGTAAATCTTTTGGGAGCTGAAGATGCTGCCACCACATTCTTTCTTATGGTCTGTTTTTGGCATTTACAGTATTGGGCAGTAGACTTTGGAACGGATTGTTTAATACATTGTGTGAGTGTGGGTGATGAAGAGGCTGGGGCACTTATCTGGTGATGAGCTGAGAAACTTTGGCAGAGGGCTTGAGCAAGCATCTTTGAGTGATGGAGTATTAAATTACTGTACCAAGACTTGCAAGACTGTGTAGTAGTGCCTTAAGCTGTCAAAATCTTTTTTTAATGTGCTTTACTGAAATTAGTTGTGACTCATGTCAGAGAATGCACACCTTTCCTGTGTAAGAGATGGTTAGGCACACTGCCTGGAAACCAGCAGAACCTCCTAGGTTTTGTGAACTTATTTTTGATTTATGGATGTTGCAGAATCACATGGTTTTAGGTGTCCTATGATACCATATTGAGTTAAATTATTTTGTTTCAGATTGTTGACAGAGAAATAACTGGCTGTGGTGACTGCCCCAGCTGACTAATGTTATGAGAGAACAGCTGGTGGTACTATGCTACTGCTTTTTCACCATGAAAGAGCTGATCTGTGTAAGGTACAAAGGTTCAAAGCAATTAAAGCCAAAAGCTGCATATGTAGAGAAGTTCAGTTTGTAAATTCTGAGTTATGAAAAGTATACCTTAAAAAAAGACAAAGATGCAGGTTGCAACAGGTGATATTTGCTTTAGAGTAATGTGAATCTGCTGTATGTCATGTAGTACTTAATTTTTAGTAATTAGTATCGGCTGTATTCATGTGGAATATTAATGCTCTGCAGAATTTATGTAACAAATTGGATGCAGAGATTAATTTCTTGAAATGGCATGCAGTGTTCCTTCTTAGGTGGTTCATGAATCTCTCCTGAATGGTACTGTTCCCTTCTTATCCAGCTATCTAGACAGGAGCAGGGAGTGAACTGGACACTTTGGAAGTCCATGCCACAAATTAGGGAGATGAGACAGTAGGTCAAGCATGATGTCCCCTATGGGCATTTGGCTGGAAAGGTGCATACTTGCTGATGCCATCAATGCAATTTTTACCTTCCCCTGTGACCTCCAGTTTGAATGAAGGTTTTTAATTTTCTGTCTGAACAAAGAGGAGAAAAGAGAAATACGATAAGAATATGGAAGTAGACTTCAAGCTACAGGTCTGGGATGGTCTGTTATGGCAGCAAAAGTTTTGAACCTGCTATCTTGACCTCTGAAGATCTCATATTTTGAATGGTAAACTCTGAGAAGGAAGTAGTACATGGTGAAGTTTCAAGTGGTATTGGTCAGGATGCTAAATGCCAGTGTTGTGGCAGAAACTGTGGGAACACGGTGTTTCCAGGTTAGAAGTGATACAAGAGGGACAGTGTGAGCTCCACTTGTCAGGTATGTAAGCGATCCTTTTCCACAAGGCTTTTTGAGATTGGAATACACTCTGATGACAGAAGAGAACTCTGCCCTACCTCTAGGTGTATGCAGGTACCTATTTGTGCCTCTTGTCAAGAAAGGAAGAAGTATCAGTTTTCAGGTTGCTTCTGAAACAGTCAGCTCCAAACTTTGTGTCACTGTGGTTTCAAGCGTCAACTCCTTGCTTTGTTTCCCTTCTCCTTTAAAAAGTGAATTTCTTAAAGTGCCAAAGGATCTGAACACTAAATAATTATAGATCTGCACCCTTGTTTTGGGCCTTCTATCTCTTCCTCCTTTTTATTGCAGTATTCTCAACTTTCTAAGACAGCTATTAATCAAGTTGTTAATTCCTGAGTTGCTAAGCTAAGAAGCCCAATGCAGCAGAGAAGAGGTGGGCAGAGATAAACCCCCAGATGGTTCATTGTGAGTCAAAGCTAACAATCCTTTGATGTAGCAGAACTGATGCTCTGCATTTGGTTTGGGTGTCCTTGCACTGAGCTTCCTTGTGTGTCTGCAATGCTCACCTGATCTTTTCTGGATGATCTCTAGCACCCTGTTAGCTTGGATAGTATGAAATAATCTGCACAGAGCTGCTGCTGTTACACTGATCCTGCTAGGAAGCTGCTGACAGTGCAAATGGTGACTCCCGAGCATGTTGAGCTTTCTCGGCTGTTAGAAGATCACAAATAGGTGGATGTTTCCCAACTTCAACATATTTTTCCTGTGTTCTGGGATTGGATTAAGTAATACCATCACATAAATACACAAAGCTCCAACAAATAACTTTTTATTGTTAGTGACTGTAACTATATGGGTTGTGTAGCACAAGCATGTGTCAGGAAAACAAAATACTAAGGCATAAATTGCAATTTAAAAACTGCTATTTGCCATTTTGTTAGTATTGGTATTAAGTTAGCTGCCCATTGGCTAGAAACAAGTTGTTTTTAGACATTTTACAGGTATCTTAGAATTGAGGAGAAGAAAATAAATTTAACTTGGAAAAATTGTGCCAAGGCTTTATTTTTTTTTTAAATATTTTTTTTTATCCTTACCCCTCTTTCATCTTCTCTTTCCCCCTCCAGTACAAAAGATGTGAAGTTATCTGAAACACGAGTACTCACTATTGCATCAGTAATTTTCAGGGAATAATAATAACAATTCGGATAGAAATGCCTTTAACTTACTGTAGTATTGACCTGAAGAGGTTTGAAAAAATGCCTCTATCTGAATAACCTCGCTGATGTCTATTGTTGTCATAGAGAAACAGGAGGAAGAAACATGCAGTTCAGTGCTTTACCTACATATTGATGTTGAAGTATTAAAACGTTTTATATTAACCCCTTTCCACATTACTATTGGAGAAGAGTTGCCTGAAAGAATCAGGAAATGTTGTATCATTTATTGCTTTATTTTCAAGGTCTTAAATATATTCAGTAAAAGACTGCATTTTCATTGTGGTGTTTCATTGAGGCTTGATTTTTGGAATGCATACTAAATAGAATTTTAACCTGTGTTATCATTTGGCAAATGCATCTTTGTAAATCATTTTTGGTTATTTCAATGGCAAATTAACAAGCCTCTGTTTTCTGAAGGGCTATTTCTAACTTTCAGGCTGAAGTACTTCCACTTGCAGCTATTTTTCTCTGGCCTGGCTTTTGATTCATACAAATGCTAATTATAGGGCTTTGAATCTGTGTGTATACATAGTTTCACAAGGTCATACACATTTTTAATGAACTGTCTGAAACATTTATATATTGCTCTGTTGTTATGTAAAGGGATCACTGCCTTATAAGTCTTGTTGCATTAGTCAGCTCAAAAGGAGAAAAAAGTTAATAGTAATATCTGTGTATAGAAAAGCTGATTTTTATTTTTGACTCCTAAAGTTTTGTCTTCGTTGTCTTTGCAGGCATCAGAAGGTGTCACCTTCATTGGACCTGACACACATGCTATTCAAGCTATGGGAGACAAGATTGAAAGCAAATTGTTAGCCAAGAATGCAAAGGTCAACACGATCCCTGGCTTTGATGGAGTAGTCAAGGTGAGAAATCATTTAATTACTGTCTGCCCACTGTAGGAACAGTGTTTAAATCAAAGTGCACCTATTGAAGGTCTGATGCAGAATCTAATTATAATTTCCTCTTCTTTTTCAGTAAAATATAATTAAAAATGGAGTACAGAGTTTTACTAACAAGAGAGCTTTGGAGAAGAGGAGAAAGTCCTTGATAATAAATGGTGTATTAGGAGTTCTTCAGTGGAGTCTCTAAAAATACTTTGCTTTAAATTTAACATGAAGGCAGGTAGATGAGTTAAATGTCAGGTGTGGATTTGACTTATTTGCACATCTTTACATTTCTCAGGTCTTCTTGTTGGCCAAGGTCTTGACAGCTCTGAGTTAAGCAAAGTTTGTTAAACTGTGTGAAGTTTCCATTTTGTGGTCTGTTCTGATGGTGCGTATTTTCATGTGTTGCAAAATTCAGGATGAGGATGAGATGGGGGAATTTGGTGGCTCTTTATCAGAATCTACAGCTAATGCTCTTTGTGTGGTTTTAGAAGGAATGTCTTCCAAGAGTTCTGTAAAAAAAAATCGTTGTTTCTTTATAGTTTGTAAGGTTAAATAAAGTATATATTTGGTTTTGTTTATTTTCTGCTATAATGATTGTACTGGGCTCTTACAAGCTTTCCTGTGAGTCTTAATATATTGGCTATGTTAATGTAGTTAAGCTTTTCTCTTTTAAAACCTTCCTTGTATAAAACTAAAATGTGGTGCATTATAAAATGTTGACCTCCTGGGTTGAAGTTTATGCTTTACATGTCAAATGAGATTTTTTCAAATGAAGTTTGAGTAAAACTTTAAGTTTCATGAAAAAGACTGCAGTAGCTAAGCTGGATTTTAAACTATGTTAAGAGACTAAATACCCCCCAAAACCTGACTAAAAGTGAAAGGTAGAGTACAAAGGGGCTAAGCCTTCACAAAATTACCCAGTCCAATGAGGCTGCCTGGAGAACTTGACTAGTGAGAATGATAAAATCACAAAATAGCTGAGGTCAAAATGCCCAAGAGAATTTTTCAGTACTTGCGGTGGAAATACGTGATGTTTGTAATGTATGGTAGCAGGATAATGCTGCAACAGATTAAAGTGCAAAGACTTATTTTTCTTCTGGAGGACTCCATATGAGTTTTGGACTGGCATTAGTGGCCATGCTGAAGTCTGGGAGTACCAAATTGGCAAATTTCAGGTTTTTGTTGCATGTTTTAGCACTCCCTTGTGTATGTGGTCCTTTAGCACTCAGAGGATTTAACAGCAGCCAGGCTGTTTTGTGTAACGTTCTCTGTTCTGATATCCTGTATATTCTTCTAGGAATCCTGAAGATAACTTCCAGAAAAGCATCTAGCTAGGAGATAACTTTGAATGATCATTTGAACACCACAAAACATTCTCTAATGCAGAATCAAAACACTCAAAATGCTGGTTTTCTCACTGTGTTAAAACTTACGTAAGGGTCTGGTATTCTGCTAACCAAAAAACCTGACAAAGTAGGATAATGATTAATGAACAGATAGAGCTATGCCCAGTGCAGCTGAGCTGCTTTCTTGTATGCACTTGTTTCGTAGACCTTCAATTGCACTGTTTCTGACAATTACCTGAAGTTCCTGTCACAAAAAGGAAACTAAAATGATGTGGTTGGCAATGGGCTATATGCAACAATACCCTTAAAACCAAATGAACTGGAATGTAGGACTGAGTTGACAACTCCGGTCCTCTGCTACTGAAAAGAGCTATGTGGTAGTTGCTTAATCCCAAAGTGTCCATGTCATACCAGTTTCACATACCTCAGCCCAGCATGAGTTCTGATTATCTGAAGAGTGTTGATGAAAAAGAGTACATATCAAAAAAAAATCCCAAACCCAAACCTGCAGTATGCCCACTAAATAAGAAAAATGAAAGTCCACAGACATTGCCAGCATTGTACTCTCTATCAAAAAGTGGAGTTGCAAATTTTAGGCTAACCAGTGTTTTGATTACCAATTATAGGAAATAAAGCTTCTGATAATTGATAGTGCCATACTTGCTATGGATCTAAATATGTGTCTGTGTTTGTTCTCTGATTTCCTTCCTGTGGTAATGTCTTTTGCTCAAATGAACACCCAAATAATTAGGTCATACAGGATGCCTGATGTTTGGTTAGAGCTTGATATACTCTTTTGCAAATTCAGACTAAGATATGAAGGGCAAAGCTGCTTGATACCAGCTCTAATCAGAACAACAACACACAAGGAACTGGAGACTGTTTAGGATTTCTGCCATTCTGTGGGAGACCTATTTTAGTCACAGTTATGAAGCTTTCAAAATCTTTGAGAGCTCTTTTTCCTGAGAAATAAAAATTTAGAGGTCTTAGGAAGGAGTTAGTGTCTGCTTGATGCTTAAGGTGATTAGAGGTGGCTTCAGCTTTAAAGTGGAGTTCAGTAAAGCTGGAGGAAAACGGCGTTCATGCCTCTGACAATGTTAGAAATTGACAAATCTGTTGCATGTATTCTTTGTGGATGAATAGTTAAAGCAAACACAGAGTAACAACTTCTAGTGCTTGATTATTCAACTCAGACTGCACTGAAAATCTTTGTTACTAGAAGAGTTGTCTTTATCCTTGTTAAATAGTGCTGCAGATACTTAGGTCGTTCATGAGTAAAGGATATTTCCCCTCTCTTATGTTGCTTAGCACTTGCACATAGGAGACACTGTAGTTGCTAAGACTTGGTAATAACATCCTGGAGAAGTTGCATGCAAAAAAATTCCCAGTGAGTAGAAATTGAATTAGAAATTTAGGAGGAGAAAGGCCTTCAACAGTATACTTAAAGCTGGAAGAATTGAAGAGGAGGATGCTTGTCATAACAGACACAACTAACTGTTCTTGTACTGGCAAAAGCTCTAGCAAATATGTAACTGAGAGTGGAAAGATGTGGAATGGAGAGGGCAGTTTGACAAAGAGTAATTTTCTTCTCATCGCTGCTTCAATTTCTCAGTTGGCTGAGGCAGGAATTATCCAGTTTTGAGCATGTAAGGTACTGGAGTCTTGTGCTGACAGCTGGAGAGCCAAGAAAGGCATTCAAAGGTAATTAATTTCAAAATGTGTAATTACAATTACTTTTATAAAACCCGATTGGGAGAGGTAGTGGTAAGTGGTTTTAATCAAAAGAATTAGCATTAATCAATGTGAGCAATGGCTATACTAAAGTTAGGGTTGAGATGATGTATTGACTGTAAACAACTAAAGGGGCATAAGAGTGGAGGCTGAGTAACAAGCATAAGGACATGCTGTGGTGAAAAACTGGCAAACAAATGGCAAGGGAAGAATGATTTTTGTTTTGTTTCACCATATACACCCAGTTTGGTTTTATGACTGGTAGAACACAGCTGGATGTAGACACAGAAGAATAACGACTGTGTCTACTTAGTTTCACTGATGTCAGTAAGCACATTCGAGGTCTTCAGCAAGGCTCTGAATTTACTGTAGTTAAGTTTGGGTACCTGTTTTAGCTAAATTTTTGCATTGAAATACTGACATTAGGATTGAGTGATCACCGTTCAGTTGGAGAGGTTAAGAGACTGGTTCTGGAGACTGAACTGGAATTTCTCTAACACCCTCAGCCGTGAAAACCATTATGCAGTCCTTCATAATGAGTGCAATGTTTCACAGTTCTAGGAGTCACTTAATCAGCTTTATCCTGGCATTCCCCTACATGACAGTTTTGTTTTTCTGTCTCCACCTGCTGGTACCTGGCTGAGAGGCATGTATATGAAAGTAGGGGGTTAGGAATTCTTATGCTAAAGGAGTATTTTATGTCTCTTTAACTTAATAGAATCACCTATTTGTGAAAATGCTATGCCATAATTTTATAACTCTTAGGATTTTTATTAACCTCTACCATTACTTGAACATTTTTATTTGTACAATAAAAGGTGGTGCTAAAATTATATATTTCTTTACAGTCTCCAGTTTATTTTGGGAAAATGGTAGTGTAGGTAATGTGCTTTTGGAGGGAACAACAGTAAATCATTGAGGACTTTTGCTTTTAAAAAATAATTTAAAGTGTTTTTATTACCAGTGTGGTTTTGTATATTTTCCACATATGGACGTGTATTAAGCAGTATCATAGCATTCTGTTTTTTGCTCCTCTTGTGCAAATATTGTGTATCTGTCATAAGTTCTATGTACCAAAAAGCTAAAATAACTGTCCTAATTTTTTCTGACTACTCAAACTGCTTCTGTATTTATGTAATCAGTAAGTGAAATTCATGATATTTTAAACATACATTCAACATACTTTCTTATGGAAAAAGATCAAAATACTTACCAGGGATTGTAATACATCAATTTCTTTTTTTGGGAGTAGTTTTCCTCTTTAAATCACAGCATATTTTTGTTTTCTGGTTCAGAAGTGCTCTTTGAAAGCGAAAATTTGACTATGCATGGATTTTTATTTTTTTTCCTCATATCTTAGAGTTTGGGTTCTAATATGTTAGAACTGTAAAAGAAACAGATGTTGAAATAGTGTAAATTAATAACTGTGCTGAGTAGATGACTAAAGTCTTTTCAAGCCAGAACTAAGACAATTAGTGCTGCTGATACCAATCTGCTTGTTACTTTAAGTTGTTGTATGCATGTGTAAAAATACAGTGGCAGTGATAAGTTCCTCTATAATGATTTGCAGCTTGTCTTCCTGTGGACTACAGTGTATCAGTTAGCCACTTGTTTGCAGGTAACTAAGTGAAAAAAGATTACCCTGTTTGCTTCCCCCCCTTAATTCTATTTTGCAAATATATGGGGGAATTTGCAAGAGAAAAGAAATGTAAAAGTTTCCTTCTCAGCTATAATCGTGGCTCTTTATCAGTCATCACTCTTCCTGCATTTTGTTCAAGAGGCTCTAATTGTCTGCATTTGGCAGGTTTAACACTTCCTGACAGAGAGGCTATTAAGGGGAAGTATTCTCGCATAACTGTCACAGGCAGGAACAAAGAACCTTCAAACTCAATGTGTGGAAACCACTAACATTCTTAAATGACCCTTTTCATGCATTTTATCCCTTTAAGCTAAATTTTGGAGGGTGCAGGGTCATGGAAAGCAGCAAGGTGTAATAAAACAGTAAACTCTTGAGGATTTTTTGGGGGTGTGTGTGAGGGGCAGGGTTTTTTTTGCTAGATTTATCTCTTGAGTTAAAAACAATTGTTATTTGCAAAAATCTCATTAACAGATGTGACTGGAGTAAAAAGACTTAAAACTGATGTTGCTTTCAGGACTGCTTTGAACTTAACAAGCACCGATTTGTGGAGCAGACTAGCTAATGAAAGGAAATTAAATTTTCTGACAACTTCCCCTGCCAGCCCCCTTATTCTTCATGGGGCTGTTACTAGGTACTGAAGACTTTTAAAGAGGATTTTGTTTTATTATCGGACATAAATGAACCAGGTATGAACATTTCTTATGTATTTTTTTTAAAGTTCTGACCTGGGTGCTTTTAAAATGGATTGCCTTGAAAGCTTTAAAAATATCAGGTTTCAGTTTAATGTTCATAAGTCAGCCCCCATAGTTTCAGACACACTTAGCAGCTGGTGGTTTCCAGACATTACTGCCTTCTATACAAATTTTTTAATGTATGTCATGGGATAGTATAAATATTAGCAAATTTGGATGGAATTTTCAAGCTTAACCCATACCACTGGACTTTAACCCTTTTTCTTTCTAATTTTATGTAATGGAAATACACTGTTATCAGTAGAAATAAGCCGTATTAACTACTGCAGATGAAATGATTTGGTTATTGAAATGTAAGTAATTCAAGTATTCTGGCTTTTGTTCTCTGAGTTTCCCAGGACTGTTTTCTGTACCAGACTACAGTAGGATGAGACAGCTGAAGCAATAGGTGGCATCAACAAAAAGATTTGTAAAGTTGGCTTGTGCAATTCTTAAATGAAAACAATTATGGGAATCTTTTCCTTTCAGATAAAGTTTAAAATGATGCATTTAAGGTTTATTTTGTCTTCAGGATGCAGAACTTTCAAAACTGAAGTGCTTGTGTTCTTTCTTGAGTAAACAAAACCCATTTGTCTTTGAAGAAGTTCTACAAGGTTTTTTTTTCCTGAACTTGAATTACTCCCAAACAATAGAGAATCAACTCCCCCTACTGACAGCAACCAGGAAAACACAAGGAATACCTGTGAGGACAGAAACAAGCTGGTAGTGGACAAACTTTAACGATCTGATTTATGGTCCATTATTGATTGTAAGCTTCTAAATTCTAGCATTAAATTCCTACAACTGCAGAAAATCATTTTGCGATCCTGGTTGTGTTTCCTGTCAGCTGATTCCTTGTTGCTTTGAGTTTCTCAGTGCACTAATGATGAGGTAGAATTTACATTCCACTTATGGTATTAATTTTACATTCCTCTGGCTGAAAAGGGTCAGAAGGTTGTAAAATCAAACATTAAATGAATCGGAGGAGACAGTAGTGCAATATATGACTGCCCTCAGGACACAGTGCAATGGCTGATGGGATTAACGTTGGGTCTCATTTCCTGCTTTTACAGGATGCAGATGAAGCTGTCAGAATTGCAAGGGAAATTGGTAAGTTCTTAAATTAGCTATGGTGGGATTTGTGTGCCTCTCAGCAGACATGGTTGACTAAATTGAATGTGTAATAAGTAATCCCTATAGAACAAATAATGTTTTAATAGTTTTTAAGTTCCCTGTTGCCCATAGGGCTGGAGGAATTTAGGCATTAACCCCCTGTCTCTTAAATCATCATATTTGAGCTTTTCAAACTGGACTTTACAGAACAAGTGCAGCTGTGATTTGTGGAATGAATTTAATATGCAGTAATGAGTACCTCACTAAAGGAGTTATCTAAAAGTATATCTGCAATTGTACATGATAGTCCAGAGATTAGGCATGGTATCCTTGTCTTTATATGGAGACTGACACCAGTGATGCTATGATCTTCATTCTTCATCACTGTGTGGACTGCAACTAGCTTGAATATGATCCAGAGCAACAGCCTTCTGTGCTTACCAGAATAAAGTCACTTTTCAGCTACTGAATATCTTACAGAATGGTGAAAAGAGCAACCAGCAAATGAGTCTGGGACTCATTTTGATGAAGGTTAAGTGTAATATGTGTTTAATGAGTTTTGGCTTTTATTTACTAAAGCTTGATATTAGTGAAATTACTAAACCATATGCTTGAAATTACATGTTTTTAAATGCTTTCTAGAAGAAGAATCTTATGCAGTAAGATATCTGATTTTACTTGGGATTTTTCTTTAATTTTCCCTTTGAAACTGCAACCATGAGAAGCTATTCAGGTTTATCACAGGTAGATAAACAGTTTTTAACCTGTGTCAAGAGCTATTTCTGTGCCTTTATGTGCCAGATAGAAAATGGGAGTTGCACTTCTACAGATAACTTCTAAGCAGTGTAAGATCTTTCTGCATTCAGTTTAAGGGGCTTTTACCCTGTAGTGGTTAACTGCCCTGGAAACCCTCCTAGGTTTGTCTGACTTTTAGGCTGACATTATTAAAGTCAGCATTTCTGTGAGTCAGGCTTTGTGTCTTGGTTGTGAAATCCAGCGATAACTGATCACTGTCATGGGAGCATTATCAAAAGAAAGAGGTTATTAACCAAATGGGAACATTCAGAAGAGAACAGTAAATAAAATTGGGTTTAGTCCTGCATAAAGACATAGTAATGTGACTTTATTTCAGTTCACTTTCTCTTCAATAATCTTTCTTGCTCTTGTGTTTTAAAGAAATCCTGCAGGTATTTTTTTAAACAGTTTTGATGAATGTAAGTCAGAAGGCATGCAGTGGCTTTCTAGACACCCTTTAAAATACATTCTTTTTTAATTTTCTTCTGACTTCTTCTGGTGTTCTGTTGACTGGTTCCTGTCTTTGATATCAGTAGCACTTTGGAGGTCATTATATCAAGGCAGTCTTAAACCTGTGATAATAAAGTCAATTACGGACAGCTGGGTGGTGCTTTATTTAGATGGAAAATTCTTAAACTGTTTTGAAGAATAAGAAGGGTTTGTACTATGATGCCATGTAGTGAAAGAAAATTGTCCCTTCTAGCTTTTTCCCCACTCATGTTTTGACAAGTTGATCAGTTTGGTTAAGCTTCTGTCTAATTGTAACCACTGGCCAGAATAAAATGTAGTGATTTTAATTTCAAAGGATCGGAGATAGAATGAAATTATAGTCTCTTGTGTATGTATATAATGTATTTGTCCTTGTGTATAAAACACTTGATATGTAGAGGAATACTTTCATATTGTTTCTAATTTCACTAATCCAGAGTTTCAGTCTTCTAAGAAAGCTTAAGTAATTCTTAAAAAAAATAACTATAGGTCAGTGCTTAAAACCGTAAAACTGTGTGTGATGCTCTTGCTGCCTGTGGCTGTTTTTCTACTTCTCCCTGCCGTGTTTTGGGCAAAGATCCAGTAGTAGTGGAGCATGGCACCTCAGGGTTGAGAACACAGCCTTTACCTGTTTCAATGACTATGGATACGCATTTTCTAGGTGTGGGAGTTAAACCTTTTTTTTGCCCCTGATTGGAGATATTTTCCTGCATTATATAGAAAGAATGTGACAGGAAACTGGGTTAAATCAGAAATTGGAAGAAGTTCAGGCACAAATTGCTGTATTGGCTCCTTTCTACTGTCTCTCTTCTCTATTTGTTGGTGTGGGCTGTTGTGCTCTTCTGATCCTTTCTGTAGTTCTTAATTACATTGGCCCTTTTCCTGTGCTGCTTTTAGGTCTGTTTGTAGAGTTGTACATTAAGAACTGTTGGATTCTTAATTCTGAAGCATCGATGAAACTCCAGAAAGTTTGACTCCTCTAATTGAAAGGATTGAACAGCTATGAAATGCAGTCAGTTAAAACTAAGTGGAAGTCTGTACAAAACTGAAGAGATGAGCAAGACGGTTTTTTGTTATGTTTCATTTGACATGGGTTTAGTTAGTGCTAGCATTTAATAATGGATATTGAAAAGAATCTTGTATTGCTACATGCAATATTGTTCAAACCGATATTGCACAATGTGTTCTGTGGTCTACTACCTGCACTTTATAAAAATGGTTAAATGACATCCAAAAACCATAGTGGCAAAGGGTGGGAGCTAACAGCTGCAGGACATCAGAAGTTTGTTTATTCCTTTTTATCATTCAGATTCTCAGAACAGTAACTGTCCTGGAAACAAAGCAGTTCTGACTTATGCCTACCAATTTAGCAGCAAAAGCAGGTGTAGTGATCTTCAAGTCTGACTGCTTTTTGCTGTCTTGCCTCCTAAGATATTTAGACCCATCCTTAAGAGGCATCACAAGAATGGAAAACTATAAAACAAGAGCAGGTTTTAATCTCAGATGAGATTTTAATTTAATGTAAATTGGCATCTCATTTGAGGGAAGAATTGAAAATGTAAAACCTACTCAAAAATGTGTTTGCTTGGTGAGTCTTTTCATTGTTGTTATTGTGGGTACTTACAAATGGTGTTAGAAATTGTTTGCATGCCTCTTCCTTCCCACAACAAACCCAACCAGTCCATGTGAACATACTTTAGCAATTTGGATTGCTGCTGAATAGTACAAAAGTGGAGAGTTTTGAGTAATACATTCTGATCCCAGTATCCTATACCTAATATGTACGCAAAACTTAAATTTTACAAGGCTTCCAGTCTTTGGTATTGGCTAAAGAGCTGCACTAAAGCTTAGTTGAGTGCCCCCAAGAGCAAGGAGTGTATACCCTCATATTTGAGCAAAAGCTCCAGTACCCTTATTTTCAGGGGCTGGCTAATTAACATGCTAACATGTAGAGGTCTGCTGCAATTTTTCCTTCTCAACCAGAAAAGCTGTATCTATTTTTTCAAAACAGGCCTTACTTCATTTTTTAAAAACTTATTTTATTTTTACTTATATAGTGGCTCTTGGGAGTCTTTAACTGACCTGCCTATACAAGCATAGCTGACATATAATTGCTATGTATAAAAGCTGTGAGGGAGTGGTAGCAAAGTGGTGCTACTCTTGGTGACTCTGATAATTTAACCACGTGAGTTGTGATATATGAATTACATTTTGAAGCATACAAAGACTTACCAAGGCTCATTTTCAACATGCCTGTTTTGTTTTGGAAACTAAAGAACAGTAAATTAGGAGTAGATTCTGCTTACAGAATTAAAATCAGCAAACCATTCAAGAGTCTGATATTGTTAGACTGAAATTGGTAGCATACTTGATGATTTTTTCAAGTACATGTAAGACTGAATAAAATAGATGAAGTGATGGAAATTGCCTTAGTGCATTTGCCATAATAAGGCTTAAAACAATGCTTTCTTCAAAATTTCACTGTTGCAGCTTTTTAGGTTGGACAGGGTTTCCAGACGGTGATAGTACTGCCAAAAATTCGCTAGTGTTATCCAGTAAAATCTCATTTCTTGCATGGAAGTTACACAGGATGTGCTTTTAGCTTTATTTCAAGATAACCAGTGACTGGAGCCTGGCAGCTGCCAGGGATGTGGAGGTGCAGCTACAGCATCAGTAAAATGCTCTTGGTATTGGTATTGCATGTACTGCATTTCATGAAAATTGGTTGAACTTCACTCTTGTTGCATGTAATCTAGTGTTATTTTACCTTTATGCTTTAATATCTGGGATTATAGAGGCCTGGATCAAGCTCATTGTTACTCTGCAGCTTATCCTGTACCCTTCCATGGGCAGTATCAGATATATTTCATAAGAAAATCTAAGAGAGACTCTAGAAAGGTTCTTTGCATGGCTCTGTTTGGTATTAACCTTGTATGTTGTAACAAGAGACTATGTTAGACTCCAAGGCATGAAGATATATAGCCTTTTGGTAATCCATGCCTATAGGAGCTTGGTTTGTGCTCTACATATGTTTAACTATTACTTCTCTACAGTTTTCAGCCATGTGAATGCTTTACAGCCTGGGGTTTCATAATCTAATCATGTGTTAAGTTGGAAAGTATTTTATTGATTTTCTTTCTGTTTCTTTGTTAATATTCTCTTGTCCTGTTGCTGCTTTCCTGCCTTCCAATCAACACTACTGTTTCTTATGCTTGTCTCATGCCTTTTCTTCGATATCCATTTCAGACCTTTTAGGAAAACAAAGGTCTTCCACATCTTGCTAGTTTTAATTATCTTCTGAACCTCCTTTCAGTTAGATCACTATGAGGAGATAGGAATATTGTATTGCTGTCACTTGGCAGAGCAAGAGTAGATCTACATTCCAGAAAGAAACTGTAAATATCAGTAACACATATGACACTGGACCACTTCTAGGAACCACATTCAAATGTCTCTTTCTGTCCCCAGTCCCCCATTTGTAGAATATATCTTCATTTCTCAAGATCTGATAGACTCTTCTTGGCAGATGATATCAGCTGGTCTCATATTTGCCTAATGTTGTGATTTTCATTAAATATACTGGAGGCCCAGGGCATGAAGAATTTTCTGCTATCCTAGAAATGTCAAAAGCATTTTAATCAGATCCTTGATTTTTAGTTTTGTGCATGTTTGTGTAGAGAAAGGTGAAGTTCTCTGGTATGACAAAATTGTTTCAGGAAGTTGCTTTGAGTGAAATGATTTGTATTAAAAGATGAACAATCATTACTAAATCTGCATTTAAACTGTGTACTTTGTTACTGTAATTTTCTAGCTTTCAGAAAAGAAAGGTCCTGCCTCATATCCCTATTACATTATCTTTTTCTACAAGTGATATATTGCTAGTTATGTACAATGCTGATAGATTTATACTCCTTATTTTTTCTTACTACATGTCCGTTTGGGGAGAATACTTTTTTATTGTAAACAAAAGTAATCTGTTTTCTGATACTATTACATAATAATCTTATCAGCACGGCTCTCGAGCTGCTGTTATTTAAAATGTGCACTAGAAGTGTTGATAAGATGCACATTCGCTTACTCAATCTTTAGACTTATTTTATGAAGATCTACTAATTTTTGCTATTAATTAAAAATATTATTTAAGCAGCAACCAAGGAAAAAATGTTACTAAAGAAAAAATGCTTTATTCATAAATCACTTCATTATCTGGCAATAATTCATTCAGTGTGTTTTTGGTATAAATGAATTGGAGAAGACTGCCTTTCTGGGCTGTAGAAATTACTGCACTGACAGCTAAGTTTTGAAAAGAAAAAATTCTCCTCTGTTCTCCCTGCAAACAAAGTGTTTTAATAAACGAAGTTATTGTCTACTGGCTTTATTGGACATGTGGTCAGTTGTCATGTTCCTCTGACCAACTGAACAAAGTTTGAACTTCTGTCTAATTGTTCCCCGCTGTTAGGCTACCCTGTCATGATCAAGGCCTCAGCAGGTGGTGGTGGGAAAGGCATGAGAATCGCTTGGGATGATGAAGAGACCAGGTGAGATGCTGTCCAAAAGCTTGCCTTGATGAATGCTGCAGTTACTGAAGTTCCATTAAGCCATTGTGAGCTGACAGATGAGCAGATATGAAATGTTAGACAGAGAAATTGGATATTATTTGTTTTTCTCCCTTTGGCATAGTGAGAAATATACTTTAGAAGTTTGCTTGTGCCTATTTCTAATTAATTATTGCATAAACCTTACAAAACATTGTCCATTAATTTGAGTAAAAACCAATATCTACAACTGCTGTTAGTCCAATGTTAAATGTAAATAACATTTTGCTGTATGCCTTTCAGAATGCTGATTTATTAATTCTCTGTGTTAGGTAGAATATTTATTGGCCCTGATTCACAAACATTAATGCATACCATTAGTTCTGTTAAAGTTGATGAGACTGATAATTCATACGTGGAAACACATACGGTGTTACCAGAATGTGCTCTAATAAATTGCATACTTCTGTGTTTAAAGCATTTGTATCTGCAAACTATTGTACTTTTGTCTGTTTTGAAACAACACATTTCAACACACAAATGTTTTCATGTCTCTTATTGGTTGTCTGAGTCCTGAATTTCATGATGCTTTGTTGTTGGAATTTTACAATCCATTCTCTGCTGCTGTTCTGGGAGCGAGGAGCCTGATTTCAAATCTGTGTGCTGCTGATCTTACAGAAAAACATATTTTCTGATTTTTCAAAACTCATAATGAAAAGCCTATTTGATCCAAAATAACCTGAATGTTTTCCTTTCTGCATGGAGGGAGCAGCACATGTGCCGGAGTCAACTCAATGTACAACTGAAATTTTCATTAGTCACCTGCAAGACTTCCCTGTCCCCTAGTAATTTTTTGTTTGTCCTAAGAATTGGATGAAAGAACAATGAATGTCTAGCAGTTAAATTTTAGATTTAAAGAAAACATGGTGGGTTTATTTGTACCTTGCTCTGTCTAGTCCATTCATATTCAAATCTAAATAGTAAAATAATGTTTCGTGCTTTAGAATGAAGATCTAGAATAACTTGCTTTCTTAAAAGGATACTTTGTTGCTACCGCTTTAGAATCCAAAATTACTGCCTTGATCTTGTTCAGGCAGCAGTTCCATCCGTTGGACTTGAAGGGAAGGCATTCATTTCCTGTTTAATTCAGAAAGGAGTGAAGGAGCTTGATTAAAGTAACTGTTTTAAAGAAAAAGTGGATCTAAAATCATGATTGCCAACTTATTTTGGAGAGAGACTGTGGTTATGGTTTAGAAAGTCACTTGGTAGAGCTGATTGTTACCAGTAGAAGCTAGCTACGGATTTTCTGTTATGTATGATATGTACATTTACATATCACTAAATTAATTTAGTGATGTTACTTTGACTCAGTCCTATTTAATGATAATTTGAACTGCTTGCCTTGTTTATGGAAAGCCTTTGAATGATAGAATATCTGGAATTGGATGGGACCCACAAGGATCATTGAGTCCAATTCAGTTCTGAAGTATCATTCAGCCCTGCATTATTTGGAGTGGAGTTGTTATAATAATCGTCTTTGTTACTTATGCAAGCCTTGTCTTTATAGTGTAATGTTAAAAGTAAAAGGTGCTGAAAAGAAGAACACCCAGACAGTCACAGATCAATACTATTTATTGAACCTAAATCAAGGAGGAGAAATGCTTATTTTTACATTTTTGAATAAGTAAAATTAAGTTGACAAAATACTTGTTGCAGGAAGAGGAAGGTGAGTTTTAAGAGAACTTGAAGACAAACAGATTTGCTTTGAAAGTGAAGTAGAGCATTTGGGTTTCTCTTCCAGTCTGTCTTTTGTCTTTAAGAATACATATAGGTTGTAAAAGATTTGTTGTACATGTCCATTAGTTGTGTTACGGATCTAAAATTGTTCCTTTTTGTGTCTAGAAAACACCTGACTTGAGTGTTTTGCAGGTGACTCAGTTATTACTGACAAAACAATGTATATGATAGATTTAATACTGCATAAAACTACTGTATAGTTTTGCTGCATTCAGGTCCATGCAATACTAAAAATAAACAATTTATCAGCTATGGACAGACTCTGGAAAAACTAGTATCTGAATGACTTTTGCATTTTAGGGTTCATAAATGCAAGGTGAGTGTGAAGAATGATTGGTAATATTTTGATTTGTAAACTTGTTTTGGTTTTGTCTCATGAGATTAATTGAAAATACTACTTGAAAACAAAAGTATTCAAATAGTATATATCATTCCTGATTTGGAAGGGATCCACAAGGATCATGGAGTCCACCCCCTAGCCTTGCATAGGACCATCCCCAAGAGTCACACCATGTGTCTGAGAGCATTGTCCAAACACTTCTTGAACTCTGTCAGGCTGGTGCTGTGACCACTTACCTGAGGTGCGTGTTCCAGTGCCCAACCACTCTCTGGGTGAAAAATCTTCTCCTTGTTTGGAATGTACTTTTGAATTTTCAGGCTAGTTGAAAATGTCTTGTTTCAACTTGGCTATGCGTACAGTAAGGAGACTTAAATGTATGGCATGATGTGGAAATAGCCACTGAAAGTGAAAAAGACCAATCTGAGGAACTTAATTGCTACTGTTACAGAGTTATTCACTGTGGTAACTTACTGCTTCATCTTTCCTGTCCCTTTAAATATGCCAAGTGATGACAATTGTTTAAGATCCTCTGTAATTATTATATTAATCCGGCTATAGCTAAGATTTCTGTTAATTTTCAAATGGTATTTCTAAAAGAAATACTGTTACAGTTTTGTCAATGTTACAGTTTGTTTTTTGAAATAGCCATTCACATGCCCTTCACTGTGGATGGCTGCAGTGTTGACCTCATCTCTGGGTAGGGCTGCTGTTGTGTTTTTTAAGATCTGAGTCCCTCCCAGTTCTCACTTCTATTGTTTTTTTCCAAATTTTGGTCAACTTCTAGAGTGAAATTTTGTTTACAGTTCAAGCCACTGACCCAAATCTGAAATTAAAATAGCCCTATGTTCACTCTAATGTAAGCCCTAGCTAGTTTTCTTGGTTTGGAGAAGTATAATGAAGTATAAAATTTAGCATGCCTTTTCTTTACCTAATAGATGCCCACTTGCAATTATATTGTAAGTGAAGGGCAGATTTCTGAAAAGCAGTTTACCTTAACTTCAGGTTGGTAGATTTTTTACAGCCTGAGAAAGTTCTGCTGTGGTCTGTATCTAAAAGTTTTTTTAGTCATCGATCATACCAACTCTGGTCTCATATGGGAAAAGCCTCAGTGAACCTGATCTGAAAGTGCTTTCCAGATATAGGCAATGTGAAGTTCATGATGCAGTACAGCAAAATGTGACTAGGGCATGTGTCTGCACGTCATCTGTATCCTTCCCTCTTTGTGGAGAAACTGAAGGCTTCTTCCTTCCAGTATGCTCGTAACAATTGTACATCTAACTATCTAATTAAATCTTTAGGCTTCATGGCTCCAGATGGTGGCCTAGCAGCTCTGAAAAGAAGTTAAATTCAGAACTCTGTTTTCCAAAGAACAGATTGAAATTTTCTGGCAGAGGTTGTGATAGATCTTTGCGTGTAAAGGCACTTACTAGCTTGTAGGTTCAGTATTGGAGGTCATCTTACAGGAGCCATTGGCCCATGTTTTACATTCTGTGGATTTGCAGATAGAAATTAGTTTCTTTAGCTAGTAGCTTCAGCTGCAGACGTGATAACCTCCAAGCTGGAAATTTGTACTGAATTATTTTTTTAAGAGTTACCTTTGAAAAATTTGGAGCTTTGTGTTAGTAATTCCCCCCTATTGTTTCACCTTCTGTAACTTTTCCTAGATACTGAAGTCTTGCATACTTAGTGGATATCTGTTTTGAAAGTTTATACCAAGGCAGCTTCCAGCAACAGATGTGCAGAGAGATGAAAAGATTCTGTCTTTTAACCTATAATAATAGGAAAATGTAAATTGTCCTGTTTCTGAAATTTTCTTGGTGCTTATGCCAATTTTACGAATGTAAATCAAACATCTGTTCTCAGATTCCAAGAATGTCTTATAATTTCTCTTCTGTGGTCTTGTGCTTGGAATGAGCAGAGGGAGTGGAAGAAGTTAATGTGGAATAATAAGTAGCAAATTATTCTGAATCCTCCGCTTCCTAAAGCAAAGGATCTATGAAGTGTGCAGTATAAGCAGACAATGCTTTAAAAACTCAACAGCATTACCTATTACAAGCCCGTGCATTGAGTTTATTATCTTCCCAAAGCATTGCATTTGGCCTTTCAGAGTACTGTGCAAAAACAGGAGTGCATGGGCTTGAAGCTTTGGTGTGTTCTGCACAGGTATGTGCTGTTCAGGTAAGGGGAAGGAATCTATTGGATGAGGAAAGAACAATGTTTCCTAAACTCCTATTTTTAAAAAACCCTCGTGTTCACGTGCCATCTACATGTGTAAACATATGTAAAATGTTGTGACTAGATAATTTTAGTTGATTTTTTAAAAAAATTTGGAGTTAAGCTGAAGCAATCTATATTGGTTCTGTGTATGAAGTCAACTACATTTGAGTATCTATTGGCTACTTAACTTATCAGGGTTTTAGAGGGCTTCTACAATACTAATGGCTATCAAACATCTACTTTTTAACTAGATGGCCCTTCTAATGCTGGCCTTGATAAGAAAAAACCTGTTCTTTTGCTATTTCCTGATTCTGAAAACTGAAATTTTACATAATTAATACAGTCTTTTGTTAGTGTCTGACTGCCTCAAAAGAAAATTGTTTTAATTAAAGCAGCACTGCTGATCTCAGAGCTGGAGGCAGAAAGTTGGCATGGCAATTTCACTTCAGACAACCACAGGCAGGCTTGTGGCAACATCAGTAATGCTTTTGTACAACTTAAACCTCAGTGTGAGTAGATATACTGAAGGCAGAGAGGGGAACTTTAGAGAGATCTGTTTTTCCTGTTTATAACTTTGCATGTTTGAAGGATCTAGAGACAGCATCTCGTCCAGCTTCATCCTCTGAATAGCATCAGCTCTCAGTTTAAATTGACTGCTTAGAGTTTGCCTGATTGGGTCTTGCATTGAGATTACATAGCCTTCCTAAAAGGCCTGCTCTGCTACTTTATTCTTTCCAGTAATTTTTTTCCTCACATCCATTTGGAAGTAATTTTTATCATGGGACAATTGCAACTGCACAGTTTTGTAAGATAAAACAAGGTCAGAATATCTGAGATAGTCATTCGTATTAGATATAATTTAAAATGATTTCCAGATGTATGAATAAGATGATTAGGCACCTGTCTTTTTTAAACAAGTATTGCAGCTTAGATTTCAAATTATCACGCTTCCTTCAGTGAAAGAAAAAGTCAATTGTGAATAATTGTGCATAAAAGTATGTGACACAAAATGTTTACAAAACAAAACAGAGCCTTTGATATAGGAGTTAAAATAGCTGTAAATCAGTTTCAATAAGAAACTGCGTATGGCTGTTTGTTACAGCACTTTGATTTTTTTGACAGATCAGGTAGTGCACAGAATCACTAATTTTGATGTCCCTTTTTTCTTTTTACTTGGTAATGAATTATATTGAAGTTAAGTATGAATTTAGGAAAGTTGTACATTAGGTGCAATCTCTCAAAATTACAACATTGTTGAAAAAATGTGAAAAATATACTTTTAAATTTACACATTTCTCTACTGTGAATTTACTTATCTTGTGAATCTGTGGTCTGGGTTAATTACATCAAAGAGGTGGAAAGCCTGAAAATTTCACCTCAGTTGAGCTGTAGTTCTTATCATGGGCACAAGTGTCAGGGATGCTGTTTCAGTAGTCAGTCACACAGAAATTTGACCAAGCTTTCCATATATATAAACATGAATGGCACTAATATGCTGCTTACAGAGCCTGTAGAAAATTTCAGTGAAGCCTTTGGGTCCCTCTGTTTCGCCCTGAGAAAGCTGTTCATGAAGTTGTTTGTCAGAGCTTATGACCCAAGGAGTCATAAGAAAAAAAAAAGTTAATAAATAAAGTATCTTGTAATCTTTATTTTGTTTAACTACATAAGTGAGAGAAGAAACAGAGGGAAGTATACAGAATGCTCTGTATAACACTCACACTTTGGGGCAGGGAAAAACTGCTAGTACAGCTGGTGTGTTCTGTGAGGTCAAGTATTTCATCTTTAGGTTGTGTTCAGTGGTGGAATTGGCAATGTCTGTAATATTACATTTCTAGTTCTTTAATGCACAATTAACCAACCTCTGCTGTTCTTGAGTGTTAAGAGGGCTGTGTGCTGTAGGTAATGGTGAGCTTCATCTTTACTTCTGTGTAGCAAGTACTTGGTAATCACTGGGTCTTAAAATTCTATTACTTTATCAGTTTTTCGGAAGAAAATGCTAACAAAGAAAATGAATACATAATTGTTGTAAATGTTCAGGCTTTTTGAACACACTGGAATTTTTTGTGTTTTGAGAATGTTTTGGTTTGGTTTGTGGTTGGTTGGGATTTTTTTTTTGTCTTTGTAAGAACAGCATGAAAAAAGGGATAGTCATTACAGAATGAGCTGCAAATGGTATAATTTGGTTTTTGGATGTGTGTGTTGATTAGTGAAGATTGACTGTTTACTGAAATCAGTAAATGTTCTTTCTTGTATGCTTCAGGACTTTTTAAATATGGATTATTCTTTTTATTCTCATTTTTAAGGGAAGGTTTTAGGTTTTCATCTCAAGAAGCTGCTTCAAGTTTTGGTGATGATCGCTTACTGATAGAAAAGTTCATTGATAATCCTCGTCACATAGAAATCCAGGTTTGTACTATTATTATTGCTACTATTAATTACTGTGTATTTGTTTAATGAGGTTTGAACTCATAAATAAATGAAAGTTCAAAATGTTTCAAACATGCCACTAAAAAAGGCCTAGAGTCTTGTGTTTTCCGGTGTCTTGGGTCATTGCTCAAACTACATGGCTATCATGTACAATACAGCCTTCCTGTTTTTATTCTCTAGCCTTTCTTTGGCAGGAAGACTGTGAACTGTGCTCAGTTTGTTGGGGGAGAAAAAATGTTATAGGCAGCTGTCTTGAAGGCTGGAGGTTTGAACTCTGGATCCTGTTGGAGTGCTTGAGAACAGCAGAGGATGTAGGAGTTGAAGAACTGTCATGTTTAACAATTTGTTGCAAGGCCCAGGTGGTTTTGTCAGTATTTTGGAATTCTTTTCCAAAATATCTAATTCTGCTTGAGAAGTCAGGAGGGTTTGTGTCCCACTTTAGGCAGCTTGTGGTTCAAAATCAGGTGTATCCTCTTTAACTTCTGCATTATTTCCATTTCTGTCATTTATTTGATTTAGAGTTAAGTCAGGTCTGCTGATGCAGAACATAAGTTGTTTCTTTTAGGCACTTGTTCACAAAATTACAGTTTCAAAATTTGTGATGTTTGATCTTATGTAGGTAGTTGAATTGTGTTTGTCAATAGCCTTGAGGTATTTCCTGACAAGAAATCTATATGGAGCATATTCATTTCCTCATCAGAAGTTTCCTTTTTTATGCAGAAATTTCGTTTCTTTTTGTGCAAAATCTAAACCCTTTCTGTGTTGTAGCTTATGTTTGTTGGTTTTGTTTTTTTCTTTAAATAGTGAAACCCTGAAGTAGCTCAATAACTGAGCGAAACAACAGTAAACTTGATAGTGTGGAATGATTTCTGAGAGAGATATATTTAACATTTTTCACTCTGCCAGATGTGTGCCCACAGCCTGATGCTTTCTATGGGGCTAACTTGCATATCGTAGAATCTTAGAATGGTTTGAGTTGGAAGGGACCTTGAAAGACCATCTAGTCCAACCCCCTGCAATGATCAGGGACATCTTCAACTAGGTTAGGCTGCTCAGAGCCCTGTCCAACCTGATCTTGAATGTTTCTGGGGATGGGCTATCCACTACCTCTCTGGGCAACCTGTTCTGTTGTTTCACCACTCTCATAATGAAAGATTTCTCCCTTATATCTAGTCTAAATCTATTATTTTGTAGTTTAAAGCCATTTTCCTGTTGCTATAGGCCCTGCTAAAAAGTTTGTCTCCATCTTTCTTATCATCCCCCCTGTACTGAAAAGCTGCAATTAGGTCTCCCCAGAGCCTTCTTTTTTTCAGGCTGAACTACCCCAAATCTCTCAGCCTTTTCTCACAGGAGAGGTGTTCAGTCCCTGTGATTATTTTTGTGGCTCTACTCTGGACCTGTTCCTACAGGTCCATGTCTTTTCTGTACTGAGCTCCAGAGCTGGATGTACTAGTTCTGGTATGGTCTCAGCAGAGAGGAGGAGAAGGGGAGAAGGGAAGAAGGAGGAGTGAAAACAGTGAAACTGTCTGTAAACAGTGAAACATCAAAATGGAGAAAGAGTGTAGAAATGAAATTTAAACCCCACCTTATTCTCTATTGAAAAGTCATGGAAAGGTATATAGTGAACTCAGTTTCATCATTGATCTTAGGGTTCAAAAGAGGTTGGGTTGCTAGAGCATCTTTCTGTATTCTCTGGCTATGGCTAATAATTTTTTGGCTGCCTATGTCTCTTTCTTTTTGTCTGTGCAGATCAGTACACCTTAAAGATCTTTTTCTTTCAGTGCTTGCAGATTTGGGAGATTCAGCAGGTTCCTACTGATTCTTAAATGACAAAAGTTAGATGAGATTGATTCCTCCATACTTCCATGAGTTTGGGGCAGATTTTACATTGTCTTAATTTCTTTGGGTTTAAAAAAGAGTTACCCCAAAAAATTAAGCAGTACTCTATTTAGGAGCTGTTGAATAATTTCAGCAAAATGGCTTTGCTATTAATAATTTATAGTTTTATTTATAATGGGTATACAGTGAATGTTGTTTTCCTTATACAAGCACTTTGATGGTACCTTTTAACAATATCATAGCATATCATTTTAACTTCATGTTCTAATCAGCTTTAGGACGTTGACCTTGGTTCATTTTCAAACTGCTGAATATACAAACAATTTGAGACCAGATGCCAAATATTTATTAATTCAGCAGTGACTTTTAAATAGAACTTTTTTTAGCTTTCTTATATTTCTCCAAAGCATTGGTACTTAAAATTATTAAATAAAAAGTTTCCTGTGTCTAGCTATAAAACAATCACTTTGTAAAACATGAGAAAAGACTAAAACAATTAACAGGAAAATAGAGTCCAAATACACTTTATGCTTGAACTGACTTGAAGTCTTGTTCTCCTGAAGTATCTGATAAAAAGTTTAAAGTAAGAGTACATGGAATGTCTACTACTTAACCAGACAATGATCCTACAACTGGAAATAGAATTTAGCTGAATCATGTAGGAGGGATTCCTCTACATAATATTTAATTATTTTGGCATGTAGATGTACATGGTCTGTACTAATGTCCTAATCATCTAATCCTGCAAAATGGGGCATTTTCTGTTATGAATGTTTAGATAGAAGGAAGAAAAGCTGTAGCTGGGACATGCATTTTTAGTGAGATGTGTACTGGAATCTCACATCATTGTAGGGATGTATGATTTCAGAATTCTGCTAATGTCTTCTGAGATACAGTTATTTTATGGTTAGTTTCTTTTACTGGAAGCAGTGGACACAATAAAAATGAAAGCATAATGTTGGATGTTGTTGACTTATTCTATTTGTAATTACTTTCTCATAGTAGATGTTCATGCATGTCTCTATTTTCCATTAACTAATAATGGAAAAACATTTATTTTAAGACCCAGGTTGCTGAAATTTAGTAGGATATGAGAAATGTCCTGAAGTGAAAAAAAAAAATTATTGCTTGGATTGAAAAAATGTATTGTGCTTCTCTCCCCTCTCTCTCTGTATTTTTCAGAAGATATCCTCTTCTGAAAGAGAGAGGAGAGAAGCACAATGATCAATTTTTATTGTAATATTCTAAGATTTTTTGTTTGTTTTGACAAGACAGAATTCTGTGGAAAGTTGTAGGCTTTCTAACAGTGAAGCAGAAGTCTCACAAGGAATCATTCTACTTACATGACAGTGATTTTTTCCATCAAGTACCAGGCTATGCTCTAAGGTACTGCTTTAATACTAAAATAACCTCCACAAAAAATGAGTCCAAAAATCTTCGGACCTCCCAAATGATTTCTTGTAGGGCCCCATGAGTTTGTAGAGCTCCACTCATCTGGATTGGGTGGGTGAGCACTTAGGTAGGAAGTACCCACCCGTTTTCCCCCCGTTTCCCCCCACTTTTTTTCCTCCTTCTCCCCCCCCTCCCCCTTCTCCCTTTTTCCCCCCTTTTTCCAATGTTGAGTCCCTTGCTAGGGAATCTAGTAGTTGGCTGGAGCATCCTGGTGCTACTGCTGCTGCTAAACCTCCCCCTGGACAAAGAAGATTCTGGGAGATGCTGTAGTTTAGGAAATCCTAAAGTTGTTGATCTTCTAGGCCCCTTTTTCACTAGAAAGCTCTACACATTTGTGGGAGCACAACAGAATTTTTTAGGAGGGAAAACATCTGATCTTACCAGAATACCCTGGCTCTGAGGCTGCACAGTGCACATGAGTTGTCTTCATGAGTTCACTGCCTCGTTTTCAGTCACATCTACCCAGATTTTTCACGCCTTAGCAAACATTGGTGTCATAGATGCAGGAATTCATCTTGCCTAGTGCCATAGTTGCTCTTTGATGCTAAAAGGAATAATAAATAATACAGATTCGTTGTCACAAATGTGAGTAGATATGGTTGAGTTCACACAGTTTGAGGAAGATTGTCTCCTTGTTTTATCTTGTCAGTTTTCAGTGTAGAACTGAGCTATTAAAAAATGAAGCATGAATATTGGCACGGGTTCCCACAGATCAGAGCAGGAAGATAGATGGAAAAAAAATGGGTTAGAAGAAAAATTTTATAAGGAAGAAAGGGAGCAGGTGTGGTCTGTGTTAAAAGAAATTGTTCTAAGAATAAGTGTAGAGTTATCATCATAAGATGGGAAGTCTACTTGAATCTTCAGATCTAGTATTTGATATTGGAAATGGCTGCATCATACCATCAATTTCATAAAGGGACAGTTCCTTTTCTTACTTTCACCTCTAGTTTGAAGTTGAAGAATCAATTAAGAGTTCTGCTGTGCTCAACTTGTGGGCTTTTTTCTAGCGTGTAATTTATGTAGTTGGATCTAGATACTTGATTTTTTTTACCTCTTCCATGAACTGAAGTTGCAGCCAAGAACTGTAGTTACTGATTTTTAAAAAATTTCTTGAAACTACTGCTTTTATTTCCTTTGAAAGTTCTGAGATAGGTGCAAATTTTATTCTCCTCAATGAAGGATAACAAAGTTTCTGAAAATTTTTTTTCTTCATTAAAGACAAACTGGTTTGCCTACTAAGAAAACTCCATTAGATATGCTTTTCTGAAAGCTTCAGGAGCAAAATTTGACATCCTTTGAGATTTATTTTGTTGATGCAATATTTTACTTTTGTGTGATTTTGTAATGCAGTGCAATTTAAAATTCTTGAAAACATAGTTTTAATTTTACTTCAGCGTTTTGTAAGAAGCTCCCTAATATTCAGAAATCAAATTTTGAAGTGAGAAGGTGTTTTGCTATGTACAGACTCTACACAGAGGCTTTAGAATTTGAATCCTACTCAGAATTTGAAGGAATGTTCAATTAGTATTTCATATATAATTAATTTTCTACACAAGCTTTTTCCCCGAGCTTTGTTTTTAGTTTGGGAAAAAATCCCAAACCGTAAATGCTGCATAACAGTATTATGTCAAAAGACCATATGCTTACATCTGTTTGTTAATAGCCGTGTGTTATTGTTTCAGGTTTTGGCAGATAAACATGGCAATGCCTTGTGGTTGAATGAAAGAGAGTGCTCCATTCAAAGGAGAAACCAGAAAGTTGTGGAAGAAGCACCAAGGTGTGTATACTGGATTCTTGATGCAGCTTTGTAGTAACTGAAAGCAGTTTTGAAGCCTGCTGGTTCTATTTATTGTACAAATGCAAGCAAATTTTATTCTATTAAAAAGCACAAAGAAAATAAATGTTTGTTACAGTTTGACTGTAATGCAATTGTGATGTTTTTCTTGAGGATGTTTTGATTTTGCTTTACAGTGTTTTTCTGTAAGAAAACTGGTGTTGTGTAGTTAATTTTTTTTTCATGATCTTGTATAAAATGGATTTGGATCTTACCAATCTACTGTATGTGATATGGCTTTGTTTATAGATGAGATTTTTCTTTGATATTCACTTTTGGACATAAAAATCAAGTAAAATACGAAATAAGTATGAATTTTACCACAGATACAGGTATTTGACTGTTAGAGTAATTGTGTAAAGGCCACATAATACTGTATATTTCCATTTGAATTGGAATATGAAATAAAAAATACTCTGCAGCACTTTTAGTACCATTCATGGTAGTGAGCTAGAGATCTAGGTGTCTAGTAACTCAAGAGTGCAAAATTATTTTAATCTTACTGGTTTAATGTGAAGCTGAAATACCTTGCTGCTGTGCAAGATATGGCCTTGCTGTGTTTTCTGTTGCATAGCAGTCATCAGAGAATATGTGTATAAAAAAGGCAGCTAGAAATTCTGATTTCAGAAAGGCAGACATGGGTATATCCCTGCTTGTGGGAATTACTAGCGTAATATGTTCACCAGCTGGGATGGGTTTGCTGTATTTTTTTATAGCACAGAACTGTGTGATGCAACAATTTGGGATGTGAGGAAAAGCACAACACCCAAATGACATTTCTTTTGAGGTGCCTCATAGTTAATGTTGAATAATAATTGCAATACTGCCACTGTTTGGCCTGTATTTTAAATAAAAGAACAAAGTTTAAATCTAAAGGTACAAATCCACTTATAAATGCTTCCTGCTAGTGCTTGTAGATTTCTTGGAAGCCTTACGCTGCTTACACCTAACAATCTTACTATGTTATTGTGGAAAGTGAATACTTCAGGTCCTGATATAATGCACATGTGCATGTATGTATACCTAAGCACTTAAAAGAGGAGTATCTTCTGCCTCATGAGTATATGTAAGGCAATGCCTGTTATTCCTGCCTGCTCCTTCTCCATGCCTGTGGTCAATTCAAGTGGCGTGATACGTCTTTCTCTCACCAGCCAGCTGTGATCACAGTGTTTTCTTTCATCAGAAGTACCAGCCTTTTAACTTTCTTGGGCTTCTTTGTTGGAATTGCCAGTAAGTTTTCTCATCCCCTCCTATAACCCTACAAGAGTGTGAGCAAGTCAATAGCTTCCAAAATTTGGCGTGAAAACTTTTCTTCCTTTTTGTTGTTGAATGTTTTAGACTGCCAGGCTTCTACAGGCAGCTTTGGAAGCATTACCTGCCTTACAGCCACTTGCACTTGTCTGCAGAATCCATTAATTTTCAAAGGGTTACAAGACTTGCAGATGAGCGGGCACTGACTTCTGTGAGGCACCAGAGAGACCCTAAAGCCTCAAGTTAACCCTTCCTGTGAATGCTGTTTCAGTTTGATTGCTTAAGGAATCCTGGACCCACCTCTTCTGGTATTGGCTGGATGTAGGAAATAGACTGTCCTCTTTTCTCCTGTTTTAAATGGTAGCTACTATTAAGAACTCTGATATAGGTCAAACCTTTTTATTTTTATTCATGAAGACTGGGAGATAGGAGTGTTGTGGGCTAAAATTTATTTGTTTTTTTGTCTTTTGGACAATTTAGGGCTTTTGACATTGGCGTCTTCTCATGCCTTTTTTGATTTACTCTATTATGATGGCATTTTCCTAAGTGTCTAATTTAAGAGACTGAGGGGCTTTTGGCTTGGAGAGTAACCTATGATTTTCTTAAACCTAAGTCTGCAGCTGCTGAACTTATCCTTGTGGATCATTTTGTGTTTGTGCTTCCAGTTTTCCTAGGGAAGTTTAGTCTTTTGTTCCTCAACTGCCCAAACTCTTCTCTGTTCATTTTCACAGACAGTTGCCACAAGGAACTGTACTTTAGCAAGAAAAAATACAAAGGTGGGGTTGTATTTTCCTGTAGCTGGAGTGATTAATACAAGATTGTTTCCCATGTGGAGAAACAAGGCCTATAAGTTTGTCAAAAAATCCATGGATCCTTTAGGATTAATCAAAATTGAATGCAGAAGAGTATTAACTGACATCCTATTCAATAATTGGAGTAGTAACTCAGAGGAGTGCTCTAAAACTTTACTTTGGTGAGCACATTACCTATCTAACAATTTCTGAACCTGTTAGAAGCTTTTTAAAGCACTTCAAATTTGCCTCATCACTTGTGTGAAGGAATGGTTATCTGTTCACACACACTGACAATTTGAATGAATGTATATAGGCAGGAACTTAGCAGAAAGGTGCATTATTGAATTAGACTCCATCTACAGGTTTTTCTTAGAGTTGTTATGCATGTATGTCTGTCAGACTCCACATTTCCTCTCGCTGTCTAGAAATCCTTGAAGGATTTTGGGTTAAGAGAAATGTGAGCCTGTTCTGTTTGTGACTGTACACGTGCTTCACAGGTGGGCATCATTTAGATGTGGGGGCAGAACTGTGTACTCCAATCCTTTAGCCTATTTATGCCCATGGTCTGGTAGTATGTAATCAATATCTCAAAGGATAATGCTTTGTGTAAGTAAGTAATTTTTTAAACGAACAATATGCTTAGAGCAAGGAAGCTGACCTTGACATTTAGAAAATTGAGGTTCACTCCCCCAGTGTGGTGGAAACTTCGGAGGAAGGGTAAGTGTTATTGATCATTTATTTTTTGTCCAAACTGAGCAGTCACTTTCCTGTTTGTATTTTTCAAAATCTCAACTTTGCCTGTGAGTGAAGGTGATAGGGGTATTTTGGGAAACCTTATCTGATAAACTAGCAGTGGAGAGGTAACGTTTGTCCATGTGGTTCATCTTCCTGGCTGTAGAAACAAAGTGACAAACTGATTGTATTCCCTTTGATTAACTTTACTATAACTTGATGAAGGTCTTATGAATGAAGTGCCAGGTCTGATTTATTTTTTTCTTTTTGATGCTTTTATTTTGTGAATAATTTCTTTTTTTTTGATGCTTTTATTTTGTGAATAATTTCTTTTTATGGTAGCCTTTGTGCTGCCATAGGAGCTGTTTGGTCTAAAGAAAAACAGGTGTATGTGTGAAAAAAAGATTTGAAGTCAGGTTTAAGTCAGGTTTAAGGTTTGAGGTCAGCTGTGTTTTCAAGTGATGCCTAATTAGATTGGAGAAGAATTATCTTCCTATCTAACCTTTGGTTGTAAAAGGTGCATGGTTTAAAAAGGGAGAAACAATGTATTTGAAAGACAAAGCAGTAGAGGGGAATATGAAAACTTTGGTTAATTAACCTAGCCAATGGTAAGGATGATCCAGTCATTTCAGAGAGTAAAGCTAAACTCTGTGGCAGAGATCAAGTTTAGCAATGTGACACCTGTGTTCCATTCTTTGGCTACCGCGGGAGGTGAACAGTGAGATATCAGACTTACATTTAACAAGTATAGGGAAGACACCACTGTAATGAAGGGGAGTAACTGTGTTTCATGTATATGAGAAATAATAATGGTTATTCTAGAAATAGAGTATGAAGCTGATATTGAGAATATTTTGTTCTTCATAAGCCACTCATTGACCTTTCATGATCAGAGCCCTGCAGAAACTCCACACTGAATTATAGAATGTTGATTTCATGTAATGTATTATCCTCTTACTGAATCAAAATAGGAAATATTATGAAACTATTTTACATTTACCAGTGCCTATTCTTATAGGTATGATACAGTTTTTATGTCTTCTGATCTTCCCTTTCATCTGATGTAGGATCTCATACAGCTTTCTTGAATAAGACTTGACTTTCTTTTCCTATTGGTCTCACTGTTTGCCAAGAAAAAAAAATTTCCTAAATCCTGAAAATGCCTGTCTTATGGTCCATCAGAATCTGCCTGTTTGGACACCGGAAGGACAGAGGTGTGAAGTAGCACTTTTCTAATAAAGAAAAGGATTCCAGTGTCTCCTACTTTGCCTTGATATTTGCTCACTTCTTGTGTCATGTCAAATACGGTTTGTTGTGGCAGAAGTCTCTAGCTCTTCTGTGAGTTCAGGTCTCAGTGAAAAACACCATGGTAAGTGCTGAAAAATAAGTCCTGACCTAACACTGGCTTCTGCCTGAGTGCAGTCTGGGGCTCCAGATGAAGCTTCACTGGCTTTGAGGCCACTTTAGATAGGTGAGGGCTCCTGATTGCTCCTTTGCGGAATTAGGACCCACTGTTGAAACCATCTCAAGAAATATGTAACACTTGATGTTTTAGTTTTAAAGAGTAACTTAGAGGTAAGGTAGAAGTGACTGTCTATTCCATTGCAAAAGTACTTTTAAAATGATAGCTGAGTTATGTGCCTAATGTAAGTCAAAACAGAAATATTAATAATAAGTGTATTTACAAGCCTATGTAAGATGAATAGCTACATGTTCTTTCATTGAAAAATCAATGTATCAGGTTGAGGGGCAACTGATTTCAATGCTTTGGTGGAATACCACAGGGGGGAAAAAATCTATATATCTAATTAATCTGTGTAGATTAATCTAATTTTGAATTTATGGTATGGATGAGAGTAACAAGCAAAATGTGTTACTTCCAGGAAGACTTCCAGAGTCTTTCGATTCACTGGCCCAGTGGAAGTTGTGGGGTGCCCTCCTAGAATGAGGGACGGTGGCATTTGGGCAGTGTTCACAGTGGCTCACAAGGTGGTAGCTGAGCTGCTCTTTGGGTGCCCTTGATTGTGTCCAAGATTTGTGGAAAAGAATGTATTGCAAATAATGTGGATAATAAATATGTCTTCTAAGATTGCATCGGTTTGTATGTCTTTTTTTCATTTAATTTGCATTATTTTAGATCTCACTGTTCTAAGAGTGTTGTGTTCTGTTATTTTATATTTTAGAGAATGTGGTTATTTATCCTGAAACTCCTGTAAATTAGCAGTAATTGTAAAACATACAGTGTATCTACTTAGGGGCAATATAAATGTAAAGACATACATTTGACAGTCTTGACATGTTTTCATAACTTTAATAATGATGCTGTCCTCTCATAGTTTAAACAGAAGAGTAAATAATAGAGTAATTATTATTTTTGAACTACAAAAGTCTTTGTTTCTATATTGTAGCACTTTTCTAGACCCTGAAACTCGACGAGCAATGGGAGAACAAGCAGTAGCTCTTGCCAAAGCAGTAAAGTATTCTTCTGCTGGAACAGTAGAATTCCTTGTGGACTCCAGTAAGAATTTTTACTTTTTGGAAATGAATACTAGACTTCAGGTAAGAAAAACAACTCTTCAGATTCAGAAAAGTTATTTAAATAAATAGACCATAACCTTCTCCCATGTTTAAGGTAGTCTGCTCCTGCAAAGATTTAAACATAAGTATCTTGATGCATGTGAGCACTTCCCACTGAACTTAAAAGATGTACTCACTGAAAAGATCTACTCACATAAGCCTGCCTATGCAAGACTCTGCAGCAGTGAGCCCTTGCACAGCACTCGAGTAAATGGTCAAAGCTTTTGCTCTTTGTTACAGTTGACCTAAAGACCTTGCAAAAGGTCACTGGTAAGTGCCACTGTGAGTTCACAGTAAGTGGCTAGCCACTGTGCTCTGAGGCTTTCCTGAAGCCTACTGGTCCCTGAAGTTTTTCTTATTTTTATACTTTGATGATGACTTGCTGAGTTGTTTTAGGAAGGTGATTGAAACTATATGTGTATGTGAGCAATAAAACCTTAGCAATCTGCATATGAATCTGCATTCAAATCACTGAAATTGTGATTTGAATGCAGCTGTGTAAAAAGCATGCTGACACAATGTAGGATTTTTGTGACAATTCATGTAGTCAGTAGAAGCTGTTCTAATGCACACTGCGAGTGAACAGATGAATGGTGTTTTATGGAAAACCCCCTCTACCACTTTTTTGGTTGTTTGATGAATTTCTGGTCATAAGCTAAGAAAACAAGTATATAACTTGAAGTCTAGATATCAATCTTGAAGGCCAGAAGAGTGTTCAACTTCTAAGCAAGTTCTTTCTGTTGCCTTTATCCTCCATTTATCACTTTGTTAAATAACACCAGAAAGATTGAAATGTGGAATCAAGCACCAGTTTGATAAGCTTCCCATTCTGTTGTAGCTGCATTTCATTAGGGTTATGTCCTGCGTGCTGCTTGTACATGTGGGAAATGATAGAGCATAAAGACATCCTCATAATCTGATATCTTTGCATGACCTTAGGCCATAACTGGGTAAATTTATGATTTAGCTAAGTTTATACTTTGGATAAAGAAGTTAAAGAAAATTTGGGGGGTGTTAACAATCTTCTGTGCTGGGGGAAGACTGCTGCTAAATTTTTTCTTGCATTGCAGGACAGCAGTGGTTTTGGAATTAGCCGTGACAGTTACTTCACCTGCCTTTGCTAGGCACTATGAGGTCCACCTTAGATTCAGTTAGAGGGAGTGGTGGTTAATGGCAGTGTATAGTTCATTGAAATATTATGAAGAATCCTTTCACTTTGATCACATTCTTTACACTTTCCCCCATCTTGGTTTTGAGTTTCTGAGCCAGTGTTTCTTCTGTGAATCCACGTTCTTGTTCACATAGAAGAAAATTAATTTATGGTGTTCTGCATAACCCACCAGAACTTCAAAACCATTTCTTGCTGTAGTATTATTGACCATGAGCTCCTAAATGGAATTTGTAGTGGAATATCCTTGGACTCCTTTTTGTGGGTTGTTTTTAAGACATTATCTTTGCTGTTTTGCAGTGTCTTCCCCCTGCAATACCCACTGGTACGTGTTTGTAGTCCCAATTTTCTAAGGTCTCCACATAGGCAGGAAGAAAGCTTTCACAATTCTGTCTTTAAGGACTTTAGGCTCCTTTTGAAATATAGCCTAAGCAGTTTGACAATCCCCTATGATAGCAAACTCATTCTTTCCAACTCTTAAAGAAATTTACTAATCTTAGACTACTTTTTTAGATATTCTCTACTTCCTCTATCCTGACTGTGTATAGTCTCTAAATAGCATTTCAGCTTGAGTCTGGAGTAATTTTCTGACTTTTCCCCAATCTCACCCAATTGATCTCTCACTTCTCCCAAGTCTCAAGAGTTACTTTCTGTTCAGCTAGCTATTATACAACTAATGTATTGAACTTGCTCCCTACTATTAAGAGCCAAGCCTAGAAACTCTACTGTAGCTTGTCCAGCTTTAACTTCAGGGCCCGGATAGTCTCCAGATGTCCCTGTATTGCTTCAGTCTTCTTTTTCCTTTTGTGTCTCATAACTGTGATCAGTGACTAACAGATTCACTTGCCTTGTTCTTGCTAAATGCCCCACAGCTGGAAGAACTTTCCAAAATGATGGGTATCTGATCCATAAATGATCCTCTTAAGGTATTTGTCAGTGTGCATTAGACACAGCTACATGTCAACATCATCAGAACATTTCTACTAAATTTTGTAGTTTTCTGTCTTAATGTTTCAGCAATCTCTGATAAGATCACTGGAGCATTTTTATTTTAGATACAGACTTCAGAATATACTTGCAAACTAAACTATGTCCAGTATTTTGCCTGTTAATTTCTCCCCTCCCTCCCTCTGGTGTATCTTTTGGATTCCTTTCAGTCTTTCTGGTAAATTATTTTGCAGTAATCAGAGTTGCTGTTTTTTTGGGGGACTCTTTGGGAATATACCTTTGTATAGTTATGCAAAAGAAGTGTAAATAGCACCTTGGAGGAAGTTTATATTTTATTTAGTTTTTGTTTTAAATGTTGCTGATACAAGATTGGGAAGCAAAAGAAAATCAGTGAATCAGCTCCATTGTGTCTCTTGTATGCTACACAGATTTGTTACAGATGTTTTACTGCCTCTAAATGATTCAGCTAGAATGGCTTATTATTTGCTGTTGGCAGTGTTCTTTTTGTTTTATCTGCTTTTCTGTCATTTTTCAGAGGCTAGCTGGTAAGTATGAGACATGATAATTGCATAGTAAAACTAGTTGCTCTTACTTTCCACAAGAGAACGTAGAAATGTCTGCCCCAGCAGCTCCCAGAGAACTTCTGTGCAGTGTCATTTAGGGTACTTTTGCAGCGGTTTTCAGGCAGTTACCACTGTTAAAATTGAGGCAGACCAGATGTTGAATATCTGATTCTTCATAGCTGCTCATAGTGTGGTGTGTTTTCCGTTACCTAGTTGTCATCAGCCTAATCAAGGGCAGTTCATGGTCCAAAACAACTTATCCAGAGCTTTGCAATAAATACAAAGTTTCTGACCCCTTGGACTGATCGCCTTTCTGGCTTCCAAGTTATGTCAAAGTCTTGTAAGGTACTTCAGAAGTGCTGGCTTTCACTTTTTTCTTCACTGGAAGAATAGATGATGTTTCTCTTGGACTTTTTAGGAAGGAAGTCTGTGGTCTGTACTTAAAAAATACCTGTTAATACATGTGTGTGGTGTAGCTAAACTTCATACATGTGAGAGATTTGCTTACCTATGTTTTTAGTTTACAGTTGTCACAAGAGTATTTTATGTAAATGTTTTTAAGTTCTTTTAAAGTTACTTGATTCTAAGGCATAAAGTGAAAGTAAGTAACCTTCCATAGACTTATAAAACACTACCCAGTGCTAAGACTTTTGTTTATCACTTTCTGGATTTTCATCAGATTTTACTGACTTTTGGAAAACTATATATTTGAGAACTTTGTGCAAAACTGGCTGTAAAACGTGGGAAGAATTTTAAATGCAACATGTCTTTCCTTCTCATGTTTGTCCACCCATGAAAATATACGAAGTGTGGTTGGAAAATGTCTAAAAGTAGGTAGAAATCCTGTTACAGATGGTTTGGAGCTCCAGTGCTTATAAACTCCTGGTTCTAACAGCCTTTTAATGGTATCTCTATTCTGTTGCTCATCAGAGGTCGGCACCTGCTACATGTTTGCTTAGTGAAGGATATTAGTGCTGGAAAATATTGCAGCTGCACTATATGTAATAGTAACAACAAAATGCAAATAGCAAAGTGGTAAGCCGAGTCCAGATTGCCACCTAAAGCCACAGAGAGGTGGTGACTTCGGTATCTATAGCAGAGCCATGGGATGGCAAGCAGTGATCTTGCTGTCTTGGTTGTGGGTAGCTCTTGGAGGAGGACTTGTGATAGGTGGGCAGGAGTATGGGATCAGGGAAAGAGGCTGTCAGGAATTAGAGGACTAGATTTCTATGGTGGGATTTCAAAGTAAATTCTTGAGCTACTGTTTCTGCTGTTTGCTGAGACTCTTCATATTTCTTAATACTGGAATCTTGTTTTACTGTGACAGCACTTCACTTCAATCACTTTAAATAGTCTAACGAACAGTGTCAGATGGTAAAGACTTTCAATTGCTGCTAACCTGGGCTGAATTCGAACTACTGACCTAAAGGTGAAAGGTCTCTTATCCCATTACCAATCTGCTAAGCCCACCAGAATCCATTCTGCGCGCAGTTTATACCAGCTGTTCATGGCCATTTTTAGAGCCGAAAGAAAAGGTGATTTTCCTGCCAAACAACACTTCTTCACACAAGAGGGTCAGCCGACAACAGTTAACCAAATTTTTGCCACATTCTTGCCTCCTAATGCAACTTCCATTATGTATCTACTGGTTGTCTGCTTTTCAGGCTTCCCAAAAGAACTAGAGAAAAGCATTGCTAATTGTTGTTGACAGAAGAGAACAACATTGTTTGTGTAAGTCATTGAATCTGAAAGATGCCATTAACAGTGCTGCCAAAGCATGGACTGATATCTTAGAGACGACATTCCCATGTAACTCTCAAAAATACTATTAAAAAAAAGTAGAGAAAGAGGAGACTACTTAAGTAGAGAAACAAAAGGTCATTCTTCAAAGGGTACATTCGTTTCTTTGCTTTGGTGAATTTGATGTAAAGCAAACCAAAGAATAGCTGCAGTGTGACCAGAGCCATCTTGAATGAAGTGTTCTGAGAAGGCTTTAATGCTGCAGCTAAATACAGTAAAAGCAGGAATTACATCTTTAAGAAAGAAAGTATTGGTTTTGTGGGTACTTGTTTCTTTATTTTCTTACATGGAGTATGTGGTGGAAAGAAAATTGTGTAGAATTACTGAATTTCAAGAAATTTTTTTGAAGTGCAGGATGTTAATTGAGAAAGTTATGTTGAAATTGGGAGCTAATTAACTTGTTGACCTAAAGTGTGTGCTATTTGTCTGAAACACAGAAAAGATTCAGAATTCATAGGCCACATAAGATGTGTCTGTCCCATACAATGTAGAAACAAATCCTTGCAAAAGAAAATTGAGAACTGTGTTGATGATTATTGGAATATAACTTCCTATGAGGAAGTAAATTAAATGCTTTTCCAAAGTTATATGCTACAATTGAAAAATTAGTTTGTACTAAATGTCTGTGCGTTAGTTTTTATTTCTACATCTTACTTGGGAAACAATAAAAGAAGTCTACCTGAACATCTTAGCTGATGGAAATTTTTGTAGTCTGGTTGGCTTCAGTTCTTCAGTTGTATACTAAGTCAGAAAACAAACAGCAAGTGTTGTTGTACAGGATGTCTATAGCTAACCAGTTATGTATTCTTGCTTTCCATTAATTCTGTACATTAATCCAGCCATTGTCTGTTTTTCAGTAGCCTTAATGAAAAGCTTTTTTTTTGCTGTGTGCTTCCAAACCCCATGTATATGTGAACTGTTTTGACCCCAGTGTGCTCCTGCTCATAGTAGTCAGGAAGCTTGCATGCCTGAAGAGCAGAACATGTGTGCACCTCTGTTGCTGTTCAGTTCTCCGAAATAGAAACCAGGCTTACTGAAGTACAGGGGGTTGAGAAGCATCTGTAAGTTGGTGTGTTTGGGTCAATTGATACTGGATTCGGTTGCAGCAGCAAAGCCTGTGGGACTCCAGGTGAATCACATTTCCTGGAAACTGAGGTGTATGTTGAAAGTTAGTTTTGAGATTATTTATCTGAATGTAAAGGGGTATATGACACCAACTAGGGACTTACAGTAGGAGGGGTGACATAGGCTGTAGTTTTAAGTCTACTGAAATTTAGATTTTCTTGGCTGATGTGGTGTGCTTGAATGTTCCAACTGGTGTGTGAGTAACTTGATGCCTTATACACACAGGGACAAGAGCAGTCTGTGAGTGTCCAGAAGTGTTTGCTGTTAGATCTGAGTACCTTGATAGTCTTGAGAAAAATGTGCCCCAGAATTATTCCCCTGAATATAAGGGGAGCAGTCATCACTAATTTAATTCTTAGCTCCAACTGCCCATAAGAACTGCATGACTGTTTTTGTAGCTTGGTTGAACCCCAATATGGTAAAGCTTTAAAACCACTGGCAGTCACAGAGCAGGAAGAGAATTAGGAACCTTTTCATACTGTTCTGGTGATGGATGCTAACTGGCCTGTGATGTTGGTAGGTTCCTCATCTCTTATATACCTACTTTACCATCTATAAACTGGGACGTAATTATTTTTTTCTGACAGGCTTTGCCACTAGTTTCTCTTGCTGTTTAAATGGGAAGGGGTTAGTGAAGCAAAAACACTTGCAATGCTCACGGGAAGTCTGGTTGCTGTGATATGTTTTCAGAGCCATAGATCCAGTGTGAAGGGCAAGCAGTTTCCCTTTACTCTGTATAGCTATTGCTGGTCATAGCAAGGTATAGTTTTGTGGACTTGAAAGCAGGAATATAAGTGGCATTTTACGGAGAGTTAAGACTTTTTAAAGGAGGTATATATTGTTCTTAAGTGCATTGGAATGATGACTTGTTATCAACTGTTTATGAGCCAACTTGGTATAAGTAAAGAAACTGATGGTAAAGGTGTTACTTTTGGCAGCTAATTAATTGAGAGTTCTTGCTGATCAATTTTTTCTGTCTGTCCTGTTGAGAAGAAGGTACAGCTGCTTTGATACAGCTATGATTGCTTACTGCAGACATGTCTGGTTTTGCCCTTTCTGTTGAAGACAGCAATAATGTGTGAATGTAGCCACTATCATATAACCATACCAACACTGGGGTTCACTGGCAACATCTTGGATCAGTCAACTATAAAACTGAGTATGGCCTAAAGCTAAAGGAATTGATCCAATTGAGTGAGATTCAGCTCCATTTTTGAGCAAACTTGCATTCGTCTCATCAAAAATGTAGTACTTGACTTAGTCTCCATATACTGGCAAGTAAAGGCTGTTGATGGACAAGAGATATAACATAAAATGAATAGAAGAAAATACAACAAACAGGTAGAATAAAGATGGCACCTGAAGTAGAAAGTGGAAAAGAGGGAAGTGATTGAAGTCTACCTTTTAAGAGTGATTTTATAACAGATACAGTTACTTTAGTCAATTGGCTGTTAAAGTTGTAGAGATTTTGAGATGAAAGTTCTTTTCTATCATATTTTGGTCATCTGATGGTCTTAATGAATATTAAAATGCATTTAAAATGTATTTGGTACCCCAAATTAATGCTATGATTGGAATTGTCCATGTTATGCCTATAAAGTAGTAGTTGAAGTAGAGTCGTAAAATAAAGTAGGACAACTTCTCTCCACCCCCCAAAAAAACCCTCAGCGTTTTTTCCTATACATATTTTCTGAATGCTGTTTTGTGTGGAGACACAAAGGGAGTATTTTGAAGAAACAGAAGAAAATATTGACCAAGTCAAAGATCTGTATTGAAGAATGGATTAAATAAATGTTTGTGAGTAGTAAGAACCAAACAACAAAAATATTTTTCTTTTCAGAGACATTCCATCTTATTTTGATCATCAACAATAAAACTGAAAACAACAATGAAGCTATTGAATCTGGAATGCCAATTGCTATCCAAGAAAAATGGCAGTATAACTAAACAATGCAAATGTCTTTGGGAAAATAAAAAGTGTTTTAATTACCTGGAATGTTAAAATTCCAAACATGTTCTCAGATCAAAGGTAATCTTTTAAAACTTAAATTCCAAAGTAGGAAAATAAGTTCTGTTGTACAAATATGAATGTAATAAGTAACTTTCTACTAAAACTTAGGGAGTTTTAATAGAAACTTCAAGTTTTAATAGAAAATGAATTGCTTCAATTTAACACTGCAGGATGGATGAGATGTTTCATAGATTCTCAAAATACTATTATTAAGCTTGACATGCTGGAGAGTATCATGTGTTAGGTAGAATCAAGATTGAATCCAAAAGGTGCATCCTTAAACTGTATAATCAGATTCCCATTTCAATGTCACTTTTGTCCTTCAAAGAATAGGTGCTTGTTTCAGTGATGATTTGTCATTAAATTGTGTCAAAACGTCTTAAAATGTTGTTGAAACTCTAAACAAACTCACAGCACACACAGGGCTAATTGTGGATGCCATCTGTTTATTTTTACAAAGCTTTTTTTCTTAAAGATCAAACTATCTGCTTGGTCTGGCAAGACACAATGTTGTTATAATGACTGAATGTTTTCCTTAATGCTATATACTTGAAGGAAGAAAGACAAGTGGTTTGGTCAGTGACCTTTTCCTGTGTCAGAAAAGGTACATAGTATGACATCTCACGATAAACAGTTGCAAAGTACATTTTCTTGAGGTATTTTGCCCCTTGGAGCACAAACATTTTATAACAAAACTGGCAGTTCTGTTGTGATTTCCATATGGAAGGTGGTATAGCTGTTTGTGTTGAAGAACATGCTTTTAGCATGCCTACCTTTTACTTGATCGATGTGGTGGTGATAAGAGGAACCACCTTGGTTGCTTTTTACTGTCCCATGCCTAGTTAAAGGCTTTTTAAAGGTAATCAACATGCTTATTTCTCTGCCCATTTGATGGCAGAAGTGTATGTGCATGTGCATATGCGCGCCCATGTGTGCATGCTTGTACGCACATCCCACGTGAGCGCGAGTGACGGCAATTCCCAGGGCAGCGCCTTCCAAAGCCGTTAGCGGCAATTTGCTGAGCGCGCAGAGCCACTCTGCTGGTCCAGCCCAGCTATTGTGCATGCTAAGCACTAAACAGATAAGTCTGGAGGGGGGAAAAAAAATTGAAGTATCCATCTGCTCATTTCTGCTACACTGCGCTGATGCAAGATTACGCTAATCTGGTTGCTTGTCAGGACAGGTTAGTGAAAGAAGGCAAATGGGTGAGATATAGGCTACGCTGGTTCTGTGGAAAATTGGTAGCAGCTCCTGTATGTGCCATGCTAAGTGTAGCAGAATGGGTTGATTATCAGCTACTTTGAGATTTTCAGTTAAAATATAGTTACGGCTACAGTGTGAGTCTCTTCAAAACAATATTGAATAGGAAAAGCTTCCAAACAAAGAAAAATTAACTCATTGTCACTGGATGCACTTGAATTTGTAAAATAAGTGGAAAAAAGCAAACAAAAAACCCCTACAAATCCTCCTAGGTCGCCTCTCTAGTTTTCCTTTTGTATGCTATTCTGAGTTGTTGTAATCTGCTAATTATTTTTTTGTGTTTTCCATGCAAAGACAGCAGTTGCTGGAGTTTAAGTAGATTTTTTTTTGGGGGAAAAAGATCAAAATAGAAACATATTCTTTGTTCTTTGGCTGATCGAATTTCTTGTTTATCTGTGTTTGTTTACAGAGGGGTGCTTTTTTTGTTGGTTGTTTTTTTGTTACCTACTGACTGACAGTTCTTGACCTTGCAGGTTGAACATCCCGTCACAGAATGCATTACCGGCCTGGACTTAGTCCAAGAAATGATCCGTGTTGCTAAGGGTTACCCTCTCAGGCACAAACAGGCTGATATTCCCATCAACGGCTGGGCGGTTGAATGTCGAGTTTATGCTGAGGTAAATGAGTGGTAATGGGGAGGAGGGGGTAGGTGGTTGAATTGTGGCGTAATAATACCCAGGTGTGGATAGATGCCAAGGTGAAATCAAGGAGTATCATATGAAAGTCATGGTTTAGAGCATGTAATACAAATGGTTAATGAGGTTTTGTAGAATTGTCAAGTTCTTATTTTTTAATTAAAAATACAGTGTGTGTTTCAACATAGCTTTTTCCTGAAAATTGAAAGTAAAGATGGTGAAAGAGAGAGGTAAGCAAATATCATTAGAAATAAGCCTGCATGTGGTTCACAGTTAATGATGCTGGAGTTATTTACCAGAGTTCACTACTCTTTCCAGGTTTCTGAAACTTCTTGACTTAAAAAATCAGGTGAAATTTAATGTCTTACAGAATTTTTGTTGTTTTAATAAAACTTTTGAAAAGCCAAGTTACACATCCTTTGAAACAATAGTTTATAGGATGAACTTTCAAAGCACATTCCAAAACAGTAACTATAATTATGATATGAGTGTCTATCTCACCTTAATCAAGCTTACGAATAGTTAAACCCCATTTTCAAGCACCTTCAAGACATTTTGACGTAATGTCTTTTTGTTGTCACTTTTGATACATGAAAATGAAAATTTGTCAAGTAAAAAAAAAAGCCATTGAATGACAGAGTGATTTGGGTTGGAGGGGACCTTGAAGATCATCTAGTCCCAACCCCCCTGCCATGGGCAGGGTCACCTTCCTCTAGACCAGGTTGCTCAGAGCCCCATCCAGTTGGGCCTTAGACATTTGCAGGGATGGGGACTGGAAAATAATGCCTATCTTCCTTCATTTAGTTTCAGGAACATTTTAAGTAACTCTGTATTTCAAAACTAATTGAACACCTTGAGAGATCTTTTCCCTTGCTTAACTGTTGGGAATTTTGTTACCTAGACCATCTTATTTGATGTTGGTTGGTTTTTTTTTTTTTCCTTTCGTGACATGCACATAACCTCCAAATTGCTCCACTGATTCCAAGTTGTACAGACTGTTTTGATAAAGAATAAATATTTGCCCTGTGACTGGCATGATAGCTATTCTGAGTTTTAGTAGGCTTTACCCTGGAGTAACTGATACTTGAGCTTTTTATTTTGTTCAGCTTAAATCCACTCACATTTTTAAGTAATGAATCCAGCTACTTTGCTATGAATTGGATTATTCTGTAGGCCATTTGTTTTCCTATTAAGTTTGTATTGGTGTTGCATTATGTACATTAATGTAGGAGGTTTCCAGTGGCATAAAGATCAGTTTGACTTCTCAAGATAATTGAAATTCTAACTGCCCTTTTTATCTCTGAAAATTTTTTCTTATACTCTCTTTTCAAGCCTGGCCTCCTGAGTACTTTTCCATCCTTCTTCCAAGTGTAGCTAATGAAAATGTCATCTTTGTATATTTTATTTTGGTATATTGTAACTCGGAGCAGAATACTTCTTTCCTTTTTTTTTTTTTTTAACTGATGCAAGAGATTTTGTATACTTCCATTTCTTTATTTGGAGTTACGGGGGCAAATGGATGAAGAAATGTTCTTCGACACAAGTAATTCTGGGCAAGAAAAGAGAGTCATTCCAGTAGCAGTTTCTTTTATGCTTAAAGCTTTTGAACATTATCTGCTCCACATCTGTAAAAGCTTAATGCTTTCTCATGTTGGATTTTTTTCCAGGACCCCTACAAATCTTTTGGCCTGCCATCCATTGGTAAACTGTCTCAGTATCAGGAACCATTGCATGTGCCAAGCGTAAGTAACTCTGTTCTAGTTTTCGTAGATGCTGAGTGTCTCTATAGACTAAAGACTATAAATACTCAGCAGCTTTGTAAACCAAGCCTTTTTTCCAGCTGTTTGCCAGAGTGGGGACAGGACATGGCAGTACTGATTTGTGCAGCCTGAAAATCTGCTTGAAAGTGAACAGTTCCAAACTGGGTTAAAAATGTTCAGATTGGGTATAACAGGAAACCAATACATGTTGAAATAGTTTGTTCTATAACTTTCAGCTTAAGTTTTTCAAACAAAGCTTTAGTAAATGTACTTGTGGTCATTAGAAATGACAGTGAACTGTTGAGTCAGCTCTTTAAGCATAGAGAACTGGGGACACTGGTGAGAAACCGCCAGTGCTTTTTGTTTAGCTTTGTAGACTTTAAAGAAGAATTTCTTACAGTGGTTATTACGTGTTTCAGGATACAGCCTAACTATATAGAATATGTGTTCAACAAACAGTGTTTTCTGCTGGGTGTAAAGAGCAAATACACTGCCTTTCTGTAAAATCAAGGTAGTCTTAAATTATAAGTGCACATATACATGAATGACACTGTCAGTGAAATGATGAGACTGTACCATCTGTGAATACAATTATTCAGTCTGATTGCTTGCACGGAAAATACTGAGAGATTACAGGAGGGATCTTAAATGTGGAGTTGTTATTGGATATATGATTTATTTCGCTTTTTAAATTGTTTTTGCCCGTCTACTTTCCAAAGGGACCTGACCCTTTCTGGTCTTTAGGGCTTCATGCTGTGTTCAAAGCCTGAAAGCAGAAAAAAATTGCGAAGATCTAAAAGGCATTATGTGCTCTTAAAGAGGAGATGAGGGGAAAAAGGTATCACTGGATGTATCTAAACTTCTTTTTAATGAAACAAAGAGTGTATTTAATAAGAATTTATAATGAATACTCCAGTGGTTGTTAGAAGTTTTCACCATGTTGTAATAGCTAACACGATGTCAAACATTTTGCCCTTGCAAGTTTTTGCAATTTGCAATTTTCCAAACGTGAGACCTGTTGAAAGTACAAGTGATAATGGACAAACTATACCCCCTACAGTCTTTGTCCCACCAAATCTTTCTTCAATTAATGCTGCAGCAGGAGTTTTATGTAATAACATTTGCGCTTGTGAGCCATCCATACAAAGAAAAAACAATTAAAATGCCTTAAATGTTCTGCTTACTGCTGTTATTTGCTTGTGTGAATGTTGCATGTCAGCTAAATGGACCACGGAATAGATAAAGTGATTGGGTGTAGGAGAGTGCACACTAAGCTTTGTCTATCATTATTGCTGGGAGCAATCAAATTGATGCCAGCAGGACAGTAGATGCGTTGACAGCTGTAATTATGTATCTCCATGGTGATCACTTTTGGCCTGTCATGGAGGCCCATGAGTCCCCTCCCTTGCAAGCATTTAATCAGATTGGGCTGTCACTTGTCAGGTAGACAGGGTGGGCTGGGAGTTGTGCTTAGGGGGAGAGGTGAATTGAAAATGAAGGGTGGGAGATGCCTGATTGCTTCACGTAGTCCATCGTGGTACCAAAGAAAGAGATTTTAATTACACTGGAGGCTTCAGAGCAATGGTTTGAGGAGCTCATATGGAGTCTCTAGGCTTTCTCTTCCTGTTTACTTCCACTGTTGTATTAAAAAATAGAAAAACTATTTTTATGTAGACAGTCATGATTTGGTGTCTTAATACATGTATTTCTGCTACCATGAAAGTAATTTCTCTCCTGAGAATGTCATGCTGCTAAGAACAAAATTAATATGGCTAAAAATGTACATTCACAGGCCCATTATGCTGTTTTGTTTTCTGTATTTTAGGTTTTAGAATTGTCAACAATTTGGCTTGAGAAAAATTAGCAGAGATTTGTAGTGTGTCACAGCAAGTTCAGCTTATGTGTATTACCAAACGTATTTGCAGTTCATTTCTTCTGTATCTCAAGTTAGCTCTGATTGCCTACCATGCCTGAGTGTCAGCTGCTCATGCTGGTGGAACTGGTGAGCATGGCTGTGTGAGAGATTTTGCTTAGCCATAAGGAAGAGTATGATTGCTGTTTTTGTGTCACGTAATTTGTAATTTCCTTAGAACATGGTGCTCGTAAGTACCAATTTTTTTTGTCTTTGGTAATGAAGCTTAAGACAGGTGACTACAAACCAGCCCCTTATGTGTGATAATGAGCTTTGATGTTTGGTGCTCCTTCACAAAATGTTCTGCTATATATGGAGAGCTCCAGCATTGCTCTCTGTCAGTATGAGCAGCAGTCTGGTATTTTAATGACTCTTACCAGGAAGAGTCTTAGACTCAGATATAGCAGAGAATTGAGAAATACTAGAATCTGTTTGGGTTCCTAAGCGGAATTTGATGCATTAGGAGTTCATTGCAGGACTGAGACACAGATTGTGCTTCCGCCCTCCCCCACCCCCCCCAACATTTTTCATTCATTGTGCTGTTGTCCTAATGTAATAACACAGGAGGATAGTACTACAGCAGGACCTTTAACCCTAGCTTTTCCTAAATATCTTAAACACTGAGTAAAAGAAAGGAAATATGTTAAACAGAAGTAAATGCTGGAGGGCTAATAAATATTGCTATTATTTATCAAGTTCAGCACATTATAGTGAGTATCTATTGAATTAGGGTTTCTTGCCCATCCAATATTCATTAAGTTCTGTCACACCATATAGTTTATAAAATCACCTACTGTTACCAGGCTCTGAAAATGTAAGCACCACAGGGAGAATTGAAGATAGTATAAATGTATTTCTTTTTTGCTGTCATTTTTTCAGTCATCTTGAGTTTATTTTATGAAAATTAACTTCCATAGAGGACTCCAGATTTTTTTTAAAAGGAAGTTATGCAGTAGTTTAAGTAGTTTATATTCACTGTAGCCTTTTCAAGATATTGTAGTAAGGGAAAAATGTGAATTTTGTAGTGGTCATGTACATGTGTTGTATATCAACAGAAACGTAGAGCCAGGCAGAGCATATAGTTGGTAACCTCAGGAGTCTTAGTTAACTTTAGGATCTGACTAACCTTTATTTATTGTGAGTCTGAATTATGCACCTTTTGTATGTTTTTTCTTTGTTGAAAGATACAATACATGTGTACTTGTACTTACCTATGCTTATGTAAAGTACCCTGAACGCTTGTGTGCAGTCACTTTATAGGTGCTTCTTGAGAGACAAAAGTCACAGTACAATTCAAGTATGTGTGGAGTATGTATGTCATACCTTGTCTTATGTATGTATTTATTGAGTATTACAAAAAAAATATCATGGGCAGGGGATTTATCTGGAACTGAGTAGGTAAATTAAATCTTTCTGATTTAAATGTGAGAACATGTGCATTGACTTTATACATAGGCAACCATTCTGTGAGAAAGGATGGTTTAGCAGCTGGAAGAAAGGAAGCTGAAAAATACACTGCATGTTTTTTCTGTAATCATGACATGTCTGAACTACCTTCTCATCAGTAGCTAATGTTAAATGTACCTGATGTGAGTAGTGGGGAGCCCAGTTAAGCACAGATAAAGCACATTCAGATAAGATGCTATTAAAGTGGTACAGAAACAATACTGCCTTTACGTGTGAATAAGTATAGAAAAAATAATATGTAAATATAAATATATGAATACAAATATGTGAATAAGTGTATTTCTTCTTAAAATAAATATAATGTCCTAAAAACTAGTCAGAAAGTGTTTCTTACTGAAGAAAGTGAATACACGTACTAGGGTATCTTTTTTATGTCATTTGGATAATAAAGTCATCATCATGCCCTCATGTGGATTCTCTAGACAAGAGGTTCTACATGTGGTCCCTTGATAATTGCCTAAATTAAAATATTAAAGGTCTAACAGCCGTTGCGTTGACCTTTTTCTGCCTTGCTGAAGACAGATGAGCTGCTGTTTATTACAAAGGTTTCTTCCCACAGGTGAAGATTTAAGTGAGATTCCAGGACCCTCTTTCCCACCCCCTTTACAATGCACTGTATCAGAGCCCTGCTGTTTCAACAGCTTTGATTAGAGCCCTCCATCCTTATGATCCCCAGAATGCATTTATCACTCGAGTTATTTTGATTAATTAAAAAAAATATTTCGGATTCCAGTGCTCAAAATCAGCAATTTAATAAATATTTATTCCCCAGAAATTGCTCATTTGAAAAGTTTTATATGGCTAACCTCATTGTTACAGTGATGAAATCAAACTGAGAGATGAAAACAAGAATCAGCAATATACAAACTAACTTGTTGGCTGGTTAACAGCAATCAGCCTCTTCAAAAGCAATTTTTGAACTCGTGTTATTTTTTTCCATGAATATTGCAGAATCAGAGTTTTAATTGGGGCTGTGTCCTTACAAAGCAAAGCCATGGAAAAAGCTGTGTAAACATTAAAGCCTTGGGGGAAGAGCAGCAACAGAAAAAAAAATGTTTAACAGTTGAGAGGGTGAGACAGAGAAGGAAAGTGTTACAGACATGAAAACCATAGGCTCAGTATTCCTATGGAGCTGATAAGCAGAACTCCAAAGTTCCTGCTGAATGCTCCCTACTTCTATTCCTACTGAAGCCCTTGGAAGGGCTGTGGCAGAACATGAGGGATGTGATTACATATAGATGCAGAAAGGATGTGATTATAAGGGTCATCCCTCATGCCAGGTGTCAGTCAGAAAAATAATTACAACTGTATTTTATTACAGAGATTAAATCAGAATTGAATGTGTTTAGAGTTAAAGCGAGTGTAACACAGCTGAAATTCTTAGATCAGATTTACTGTGTTTACTGTGCATTCTAGAGAACAAAAGAATTTTGACCATGAACTCAAGATTACAGTCAAGTTTCTCACAGAGGAGAGACTAATTTGCAAGTGTTTTTGCTGGTGAAGAAAAAGGCTTCCCTTCCCTCCTCCCAGATTCTCTGAAAACAAATAATTATTCTAGTCTTTCTAGAGGGAAAAATGTATATGATAAGCTTTGTGGGGGTTATGGCTTTAGGCTGATGGGTAGATTTCATTCCCATGTTGAATTTTTTTTTCCAGTAATATATAATTATTTTTACTTCTTATTTTTGAAGGTACGTGTTGACAGTGGTATACAGCAAGGAAGTGACATTAGCATTTATTATGATCCCATGATCTCAAAAGTGAGTTGATTATTATTTCTCAATATTCTGAAGGTATGAAGTACTGATTTTATACATAGGTCTTTTAAATGAGAGAGAGCATATTAAAGGATTGGTAAATCAGTATTTTAAAGGTGCCAGGCATAACATGCCTCAAGGGAATATAAATGAAGTGAAAGAAGATGTGAGGTAGAGGAAATCTAGTGTCACTTCTAAATAAAATTTTTTTTACCTTTTGACACTGTAATTGTTTGTCTTGCAGTTTCTAATTATTAAGAAGATTCTGATTTAAACACCAGCCTTTATTGTCTGACTTAGGTACTGCCAATCTATCTTTTTTACTATAGTCTAGCCTAGATGTAAATGTCAATAATTCAGGCTTCCAAAAAGAAACATTGAAAGAAACGCTTGATAGTGTCTCTTAGTATTAGTTCTTACTCATCAGGAATATATTGGTAAAATTAAAATATGACATGATAGAGTTCAGTCCTCAAAAAAATGTCTTAGGAGTTTGTTAGGCATCAGAAATCTGGTGAGTCAGCATGGACATTGAACCTCTCTGATTTTCTGAGAGCTTGTTTAGATGCTTTAAATTTTATGAAGGAAAAGTGATTGCCCTTCTTTCGTTGAATGGGTTGAGAGATTTTAGCTTTTTCTTGATGTTTCAGGGAGTCTTTATAGCGCAAATACAGTAATGGTCAAGAAATAGTTTTATGTCTGCAGAAGTTCTGCAAATCTATTTAATTTTTAAATGCTATTCAAATTCTAGAGACAAACATCTAATTTCTAGATAATGTAAATACCTTTTTTTTTTTCTTTAGCTGATTACCTATGGCTCTAATAGAGCTGAAGCACTGAAAAGAATGGAAGAGGCTTTGGACAACTACGTAATTCGAGGTAACTAGAGGAATTTGGATTCCTAGTGTGATAGGCTGTCATCTATTTCAAGAAAACAGCTTGAAAATGTAGTAATTAGCAAATTGAGTAAAGTTCCCACTTCTTAAGTGCAAATTAAAACAGGAAAAGCTTGTGTTAATTAAGCCGAGAAGATACATCAACTCTAAAGAGACTTTTTTCCCTCCATTTTTCTCTTGAATATTTTAAGATAAATATTTAACTAACTTTCTTAAAATTCATAGTTCTCACTGAATGGTAGCATGTAATTGATTTATTATGTTGTAGAGGAGGGAAAAAAAGGCCATTGCACTATAAGAAATGTAAAGTAATTGCCATTTTTAGGAGTTTAATACACTGCAATTAAATATTATCACAATGCAGTAGTTGATTGTGTATATATATATGTTTCTCTTATTTTCAAGGTCATTGTTTAGGTTTGGGAAGGTACAGATGTAGGCTGTTGATCAGCATGTGTTTCAGCTCTTGCTCACTGTTTGCATAAGATATGCAGCCATTCTTCCAGGCTTTCCAGGCATCAGGGGTAAATTGGGTCTGACTGCATTCACTCTTTTTAAGTTTTGGTGAGGGACGTCATGTTTTTTGTGGGAGAAATCTTTAGGTCTTCCTTTGTGTCTTATGGAAAGTAGGAAGGTCAGCTCAGGATAAGAGAGGTAAAAGTTTCTGTGAGGTTTCTGTAAAACTTGGTTTGGCTTTAATGCTGGGCTGCTGGGTGGTACAGTTGCCCTGTCAAACTTGAAAGATTTATCTTTCTAGGGGAAAATGAACATCCCTCTGCCACAGTGTAGTTAGATGCATGGTAGGATTAGCCATTGTAAATGAACTGCTAACTCTAACATAGATTTATATGGGTGCAACTTGAGCCATTAGACTGTAGCAGTACAATGTGCTGATGTAAACCCCTGCTGTATAACAGCTGAGTAAATTTATATGAGAGAGAAATTTATACTGCTGTAGTTAGACTTCTGTGAGATGGGATTTGTTGGTGTTGTTTTTAATGGAGACAGGCTCTGGATTCACACTCCGTTGTATTGATAGCAAGTGATGCTAAAAGTATTTTATTTATGAGAATATTGCAAATGTGTGTGGAGCATTGTCTTTTATTGTGTGCTATAATATGGGATGGAAAGTGATTCTTTGTGCTTAGGTGTTTTACACAGATGTACCTAATAACAGTTCCACAGATTATAAATACGTATGAAGGATATGAGACCTTACACCTGAAAAGTACTGATTTGTATTCTTGAGATTCTTACAGTCTTTCTATTGGTATGCATGTATCCATCATCTCCAATGTCTCTGTAGTATTTATATCTGAGAAAGCTTTTAGTCTATTAAAAACATTTAATGAGGCAATTAGTGAACTACAGGGGAAATATTTTTCCTAAAGTACTGCAAACCACAACATTTAATGTACTACAGGTTTCAAAAGTAGTTGAATTTTCAGAACAAATTTTTAGTTGCAGTGGCCAGTGGTTTCCATTAGAAAACCACCAGGATTTTTGTGTTACACAGCTGGTATTTTCTTCTCAGTGTGTATTTAAAATGGAACATTTGTGGATATTAAAGTATCTCTTCTCTTGCCTAGTGTGAATGATTCTTGGTAGGGTAGTTAGTAGAAACCGTCCAATCTGTAATGTTCTAAACTGCATTGACATGTGCAAAACTTTTTTGGTTGGTGGTTTTTTGTGTTGGGTTTTTTTTTTTTTAAACTACCTTGATATTTTGTAAAGTGCCTCACATGAAGTCTTTTCCAACTTGAGTTTTAAAAGATACAGAATAATTTTTTACCTAGTTTTGAAGTTGCTTGGTAACTTGGTATGTTTGAATAGTGAGCTTGTATATAACTGTATAGAGATTATCAGTCTTCCTGTATGGTATGCTCCAGATCCCTGTTTCTCAACCCCTTGTCCCTCTGATTTCCTGGGAAGCAGCATTTATGTCTGCATGGTGTTTTAGACACAGTGTGTTTTTCCCTGTAAGTAATGAGGCGTCTCTTCTGAGTTACAGAGCATTTTAGATAAGCAATACCAGCAGAAGTCAGTGTCAGTTGTAGTGATGATGTGCACTGTGAGAATTTTAGATTTAAAATCCCAATGTTTGCAATTTCTGTAAACAAAGATGCTTGTTCACTCACATAGGGTGGGAATGGGATGTAGGGTGACTGGGTAACAGGTCAAGGACCATCTAATATGTAGCTTAGGGACTGCTAATGGAGGATGGAGTCTTGCCCATCACTTCTGTGTCACCAGTTCAAAGCCGACAAAAGTTGGTAAGGAATTTTAGTCGCTACTGTTTTGATGCTTGCTTGCTGACCTGCGTGAAATCAGTGGTTTTTATCCAGTTCCTAGAAGACAAATATCTTCTTGGAGCAAATGCCACTATACAATGTCATTCATGGCAGTCCCAACAGAGAAGCCAGGACTGAAGTAGCACAGTGACCCTTCAGGAGGTGACTTATCTAGGCTGGGTTGAGGCATGTTGGCAGTGTGAAGGGCAAGGACTTACTCTGCTGCTCCTTGTCCATTGGCTGTGTGAGAAAACATTCAGTTTCTACTGTTGTGGCTTTGGGATATTCAGAAGTTACCCCATTCCTTTTTAGCTCCATTCCATTTACAGGGAACAAGTCCCCAGACAAGGCTTTATTGACTTGTTTTCTTCAACTGGCTACTACCTGGCCTTGAATTCATGGTTTAGCTGTCCTTCCCAGTTAAATCTGCCTGACAAAATCATGAAGGAAATTAAAATAATTAAATTTTAAAAATAGTCTAATACTTGCAAAGAAAGCAGGCTTAAGCAAAATTTGAGTAAGTAATGCCTTAAGCAACCAACACTGCATCATATAGTGCCTGTAATAGCAGTATCTTCATTAAAAATGTTGAATAAAGAATATCGGAGTATTTGCAACAATGCTGTGCTCTGAAAATGCCTGCTGGGTTAATATTTTATTAGAGTTTGGGCTGATGACAACTGTACTCAGTGAAAAAGGAAATGCTACAGTCTATTCATTGGTAGATGCTAAGAGTATGAGTAACTCCAGACAGAATCAAGATAGAGTCAGTGTGATCACGGGAATGTAATCTCCATCTTTTTTCCTGTGTAACATCTCCATTGCTGTTAATGGGAGCAGGTGAAAGTCTAGGATAGCATTTCTTTGAGTTTTGATTTAGATTAAATGATCTCTTGAGGTTCTTTACAGTCTAAATTACTCTGACAGGAACTGACTCCTCCACTGAGAACTAATCTGAATTCAAAATCTCAGCTGAGGCTCTGGAATGACAAAGGGTCTAATTAAGTAACATTTTTATCTGACTCTTGCAGTATAGTTCAGGGGTGATTAAAGTTAAGGGTCCAACCCAGATTTGTCTCAAGAAGAGACACTTCTTGTTTTGTGCAGTGGTTACTGGAGAATTTGTGAATATTGAAAAGCTCAAGATTCCAGTCAAGCAGAGAGGCACCATTTCTCATTGGGATGAGGCATGATTTATTTCCTTTGAGCATGCACTGTTGTTAGTTCATCTCTGTCTCTTACGGTACTTTTTCCAGAAACTTTTTGTTTATTCTGGGGGTATTTAATTTGAGCAACAGAAATAGGGTATTGAAGAATGCCTTTCAGTGTATCTCTTGTGTGTGTAAACATGGTGTAGTTTCCTTCTCAGTTTTTCTTAAGTTTTAATATGTTTTTGTTATTTCTGGTGCTGGATAATCTGTTCATTTGAAGACATATATAAATAACAGTATGGAGTTCTGGAAAGTTTGTGTATGAAAGTTATTTTTATATATTTAAGTAAAAGAAATGGTTATATTTATGCAGCAAGTAAAATACATTATCAATTCACTAGAGGTCTGATTGATCAGATAGCTCATATCCTTGAGTGCAGATTTCTGTAATCTTTCCTTTGACCTCTGTTTGCTTTTTATCCTCCCTGAGTATTAAACTTCATGTTATTGCTTTACTTTTTAAGTCTTTATATAGTCAACCCTTCTCTGTTGAGATCCTGCTTTCTCTGTTGAGATCCTGCTTGCTCTGTGGAGAGAGAAATGTATTAGACCATTTAGGAGGAAGAAGAGTGGAAAAAGGAGCCTCTGAGGAAAAGAGTAAGTGGCAGATAGAGCAAGAAGGAGTAGAAATGAGGAGGAAATAAGGGAAGCCACCAGCTGGGGTTGGGGGAATCTTCCAGTATAAGGTAAAAGAGCGTGCAGAAAAGTGTTAAATAACTGTGGTGAATGTTTGAGGGGAAGAGAAATGTAGAAGTTAACTCTCTGAGTGGAGACCTGCCAGAATAGTGGCAGCAGAAACTGTTGTCTAGAGCTTTTGCAACTATAAACACGCTAACTAGGGGGGAAAGGAGAGCTGTGCTTAGTGTTGTGAGAAGGTCTTGACTTTCCAAGAATAACAGAATGAGAAAGATTGGAAGGGATCACAGTGGATCATGTGGTCCAACTTCTCTGCTCAAGCAGGGTCATCCTAGAGCACAAGGAAAAACATCCAACTTCCATTTTATTTTTTTATCATATATTTGAAATAAATTAATTTCAGGTACAAAGCTTTTCACAGTAAACTTTAATTTAGATCTAAACATAATAAATTATTGAGTTATTTAGTTTTAACTTAAAAGATACTTCTCAGTGGCAGTATACATGTAAGTTTTAGACTCTCCTGTATTCTGATCCCCTGGAAATGCTCTCACTGATATAGTGAGCAAAACAACCTTTGTGTGTAAGAAGCCTATTTCCCTGCAAAAGCAGTGTGTAGTGTCTGATCTTAAATGAAATGAGCTTTTATTTTTTTTATTTGGTTGTGCTTTTAAGAAATGCTTCAGCAAGTCATACAACTTTTGCATAACAGAGGTAACAGACGGGTAGTTCTGCAAGAGTATTCCTTGCAGATTCCCAAGTGTATTGATGTAGAAAGCAAAACTGGAGAAGGGAAGGAGACAAACTTAGTTCAAAATCACTAGAAGGGACCATTTCAGAATGCTTAGTAGCATCAGCTTGGAGCTCAGCTCCTGTTCTTTTCTTAAGCCAGTCACAAGGGAGGGAGTGGGAATGCTAACTTCTCAGTGAAATGTTTTGGGATGTAGTTTAGGAAGGGTTACAGACTACCAGTGCCCTGTGAAGAAGAAAGAGGGAAGTGCTATTGAAGTACAGGTTGATCAGATAAAAGAGGAAGGCAGTGTTATTGGTGCAGAAGGGGAAATTAAAATAAGGTACCCTTTTTTTGCCAGATAAGTTTTTTCTTTGATTTTTTTTCTCTCCCTTTTATTAAGGAGAAAGAACTGGGGTTGTGAAAAACAAGAAATGTAATGTGTCCAGTTGAGAAGACATTGAAAAATAAGTACTATTATTTCTCTAGATATGAAATTTTCCTAGTGTTGTATTCCCCATCTTTAGGGTAAAAGGGTATCTGAGGGAGAGGATGATGGTAGACTGGCCATTTATTTTCTTTCACTTTTCTTCACAAAGCCTGCTTAGCTTCTGCTTCCAATTATTCTATGGATTTAAACATTCATATGCGCTTGCTAACACCATAGATAATGGTCCTCTTACTAAGAAGTTCAGAACCACATGCAGTTACAAAATTTAGAGTTTGAACTTATGATTTTACAGTACGATATTACCATATATTATCTCCTTTTACCTCCTTTTCTTTCCCTGTTTATCCTGGTGTGAGTTCAGTGAGCTCCAGACTTTTGTATTTGAAAGAATTGTTGTTTTTAATTGGAATACATATTCAGCTCTGAGGGTCAGTGGTGTACTGATCCCATGTGAGAATTTTATGTGGATGTTTGTGTATTAAAATTAAAAGGTCCCTTTTTTCTTGCTTTTGGGATGGGATTTTGTATGCAGATAGCCAGCTCTGAAGTGAGTTGCAGCAAAACACAAGCTTTGAAAGACAGTTAAGCAGTTGAATGTTGAGGGTTTCAGGGAATATTATGAAAACTTTTGGAATTACAAACATGGAGGCTTGCTGGGTAGTAATCACGGACTTGAGAAGTTCATGTGTTGAAAGTGGTGTTTTCATTATCTGTGCAAATCCGATAATGTTCTTGTTTTAAGTGAACACTAGCATAATCAGTGTTTCGTAATGCTCAGTGCAGAGCTTAGTTAATATTTTTTATATTTTGCTTAGAGAAATAACTGAGATACCTCCTAAGCTTCATCACATTTATTCGTATTCAGTATTTAAATTGTTGTGTGATAGTTTAGCTTTGCTGGCTTGTTAAAAAGAGAAACCTCTAGTTCTGTACTCTACATGTTGGTTTTGCGGTCAGTAAGTGTGCAGATAAACTTCTTTCTGTTCCACTTAGCACCGTTTGAAACGATCAGCAAGTTAAGTCTATTCAACTGCTTATCTACAGAGGGGCATGTAGGACTCCAATTAAGTTTACATGGATAAATGCAGATTTGTGTTTGCAGGCATCAAGATGACAGAAGCTTAATACTGTAAAAAGGCTAATCAACACTGAATATGTTTAGTGTCAGTAAATATTTATAGTGAAAACATTGCCTATGATTTTGTGCCTTGGCATTCCAAGTTCTGATTTTTAGTGAGTAAAAATGTGGTGTGGTAGCCTCTTCATAAACCTGTTATAAAACTGTTTTCTATAAAATGCATTTTGTTGTTGTCTTTGGGTTTTCTCGTGAGGACGGGTTAGGAGTTAGGCTACAGTATGTAAATTAATGAAAAATCTGGTGTACTTAGAGTTTTTAAGGCAGAGAATGAAGAAGGGAAGGAGGCAAGATAAAGACAGGCAGTATGGGGAGTAATTTCTTCTGATTATAATTTAATTTTTTTTTTAATGAGGGCTACTTCAAATAGGGGGTTGCTAATAAGCTCTGAACAGTGGGATTATTTAGTGTGTTCCTGTATTCATTAGGCAATAATGACAATTTAACTGGAAAATTAATGGAATCTCAGGAATATGTGTTCTATATAAAGCATATGAATATGTAGTTTTTAAAAATTTCATTAGCTCTCCATAATTTAAATGCTAGTCTGCTTTCTTTTACAAATATATTCTGGAAAACAGTGTGTAAAAATTGAAACCCAAGAAGCATATCTTAAATTGAGCTTCTACTGATGTAATATTGTATGAAAACTACAGCCACAGCAAATGAAAAAAGAGAGATGCAAAGAACAGTAATATTTTATTTGATTATATTTTGACTTAGAGAAAGAAGAATATAACTGTAACTACAGTTCTGCATCAGCCTTAACAATATGAAAATGGTGATGCTGAAGTGAAATTTTGTTTTCTGGAGGAGAAATAAATTGATATAGTTCAGGATTTTGCTTGTTTGTTGAAAATGTCATGGCTTGTCAGGCTAACAAATGTGATTTTGTTCCTGGCAGTCTGCAGATCTGGTCAAGAAAAAGAAATTCTCTGAAAACCACTGCAACATAAATACAATATACTTCAGTTTAGCGTCTAACTTTGCATGAAATAAGCACTGCCTGTTAGCCTCTGTTTGATCCTGTGAGAGTGTGAGGCTAATGTCTGGCCAGTGTTTTGGAAGCAGCAGGTAGTCAGGAGCAAGCTGCTCTAGGGGTCCATATTTCTGTAGCCTAGTAGTTACTCACACACAGATGGAGACCTTATGAACTTTGACAGAGGTCACACTAAATTGCAAATCTAAAACTTCTAGACTTCTGAAGAATTACACTGGTAATTTTTTTTTGAAGCCATATGATTTGGTACATCACTAAAAGTATCAACACAGTCTTGAGAAGCAGATCAACCATGCAGTCATTGCTCACATAATGATCACAGGGACTGATAGTCTTTCATGATACTTTAACAGGAAACTTGTTTATTACATTTTTAATTTGCGTATATAAAATGCATTTTATATTGCTTCCCAAATACCTAGGCTTGCCTGCTTTATTGAACTTCTTAAAGGAATTTTGGAGCTTAAAACATTGCAGAAGCCTCGTCTTTTTCAGATGCACATGAGGTAGAAATAATTAAGAATACTCATAGTATTTTTTTGATTTTAGGTCTTTTGGGGCAGTCAGTTGAGACACTAAGCTCTGTCATCTGTCATCAGCCATCACCTCACCAGGGGTATTATAGCAGTTTAGAAAAGAAAAATGTGAGATGATCTGGTTACACACTGTAGCATGTTTAAATCCTGGATTCAAAGTTGGGCAGCATTGAAGAACTCCTTGTCTTGATGCTGTAATAGGTGAAGTCTCTGGGATATTTCAGCTTACTATTCAGATTGTAAATTTTGGGGACATTTGTAGCAGCCAAAGACAGACATTGTTTGTTTCCAAGTTACAGTCATTTAGTGTAAGATTTTTAATTCTTTTGTTTAGTGGAGGTGCAGTGTGACTTTCCTTCAGTGTTTATGAAAGCGGGGTCTGTGAATGATTATTTAGGTCACAGGCAGCAAGGATCTTCTTTTTATCAAATGGACAAATTTCTATCATGTCATCATTGAACTGCTTGTGTCATTTGCTATTTCATGACTCATTCATGAGTCTTTAAAGCTGTGACTTCATGATTCAATGAGGCTGAGTCTGACTCGGTGTGTTTAAAGTGGTTTCAGTGACGGCCACACAGAGAGCTTGAAAATTCACACCAGCAGCAGACTAGTAGGGGAAGAAAGCTTTGAAAGTGTTTGAACTGGTCTGCATATAAAATAACAAGGATGTTGTTCATGCTTCTAAACTGGAAAAACACAAAAGGAAAAGGAGTGTAAAAGAATTTCCTGAAGCCTCAGCAATTTGCATGCTCTGTAACACTAGTGTTTTTGCTTTGGTGAGATCTCAACAAGAGAAAAAAAATCCAAATAACCTAATTTACAGCTGAAATACCTGACTTTGCAATGAATTCTTTTTCAATATTATTTTAAACTACAACTATTAGAAAAAAAGTTCAAATAATTGAGTCGTGTTGTCTCTAATCATGATCATATCATCACAATCATAATAACTTGTGCATAAACATATGTGAAGTACAGCATTTTGTGCTTTGCAAGAGATACGGATACACAGACAAATTTTTGCCCTGAACTGTTTTGTGATGTGTTCAGCATTTTATACTTAACAGTGTTCAGCTAAAGCCAAAGTTAATGTGATATGGCAAATACAATGTTTGGAGTTACCTGTTCCTCTGACAGTGACGAAGGAACGTGATTGCTTTGTATTTCCAGAGGGGTGAGAATGTGCACAGCTGAGGCTGGACAACCTCTTTGCTATAGGAGCTCCTCATTTATCCATACCTGAAATAAATCAACGCCTGTCATGCTCCTGAACTGCGTATCTATTCCAGCTTTTTTTAAGAAATATTAATGTTTATGAGCCAGTATTATTGTAGTCATACAAAGATGGAACTCTTCTGGCTCATCAGAATTTGCTTGATCTCTTTCTAAAATTGAGAAAAAAATGGAGAGAAAGATGATGGTTTTCTGACCTATAATCTTAAACTTTCCAGAAATCACCTGTATGCTATCTCAAAAGAGCGAACACCTTCTTTTTGAAAATTGTTTGCAGTAAGAAGATAATTTAAAAGATCTAGAGAGTTTTTTCTCAAGGATTTTTTATACCACCTTTCCTCTCTCACCTCCTATAAGGACTTCCTTATATTTAATATTTCAATAAAAGGACTTTTAGTGACCATCATATTCAGCACTAAACTGCAAGTACTTCTGGCAAAGTGCAGTTTAGCATTAGCATTAAGTCACTAACTTAGTTACACAGAAGTTATTAAATTAAAAATAAAATCATTTAGGAGACAGCCGAGAAGTGGAATGAGAAAGAAGATGAAGAAATACAGAAAATATAAAGTTCTATAATAGTCAAAGAAATTAAAGGATAAAGGTGTCTCTAAAGCTTCTGTGATAAGTAATTTTAAAATTCAGTAAACATTTTTTGTTAACTATATGCCTAACAGAGTCACAGAGTGGCACTAAAGGGGAATCAGGGTATTCAATAAAAGAATTGACCAGGCAAGGTTGGATAAATACATGTGGGGGAAGCAATAGTTTTCTTCAGTTTTTAAGTTATACAGGAATCTCTTATGTGTTACAAATGATAAAAATGTTGTAAAATGGTATGTTAAGTGGTAAAAGTTTTTACTGTATTTCATTACTGTGATTGGGGTGTAACATGGTGCATATCTTCCATTCAGGGTTCAGTGGAATTGAGCTAATATTTACTGTCATGACTAATTTGTCATTTCAAAGGAGATGGCTTTGGTCTTGCCTACGTCTACTGAACCAAAAGTCTCTTAGTTGTGCTTGCTGTCCTTTACTCAACTAGGTGTTTGAATTAGGCTTGATGAGGTTTACCTTATAATTAAACTGAGTGTTTAAAAGGGTTTGGAGGCAGGAGTGAAACAAAGCTGGTAAGTCTGCATTGATTACCTCAGTACTATAATATCTAAGTTGTGAACAAGTATTTATTCCAGAAAGACAGGAGTTCATATTTTTATAAGTCCTTTCCTACTATAATTTGATTAATATTGTGATTTTGTATTGATTTGTTTTTTTGTTTTCAGGTGTGGCTCACAATATTTCTTTACTGCGAGAAGTGATTGTCCATCCACGTTTTGTTCAAGGAGACATCAGCACTAAATTCCTTCCTGAAGTCTATCCTGAGGGTTTTAAAGGTTTGTTCCATTTGGAAATGTTTCTTTTCTTGAACGGTATTGTTTTGATTATTGTTCCTTTATATTTTTAGACTGATATGCTCCCCATCTTTGCTTTTTCTTCAAATATATCTGTGCATACCCACAATTAGAGTTTTTAAATAATGCATAAAGTTGAAATATTTCTTTTATTTTCAAGAAGACAAAATCATACTTCTAGTGATAAAATAGTAAATTAAATATACCGAAAGTCAAGATAAAACATTTATAGGTGATATGAAATATGTAGAATAAACATCAATTCAATTCTTCTATGTTATCATACTTCACTACAGACAATACTTGCTACTGTTAACTATAGTCAGATAAGCTTTCTTTTTACTCAGCACTGTTACTTCTTCAGTAAGTTGCTGTAGCAGCTTTAGAATTGTCTTTTGGCACCCTTTGTTTTCACTGTAGCCTTGTCTGGAGGATCTGGCATTTTATCAGAATATTTTGATCTTAATATTCATTACACACAGTAATGGGCATAGTTTTGAAATTGTTAACTCATAGGCTAGGTTAACATAAACACAAATGCAATTATTTCTTTACAACATCTCAAACCATTCAATTTCAAAAATGTTTACCAATGGTTGCTAGAAAAATATAAGGAAACAAATAGATTCATTTCCTTTCACAAGGATCAGGTTTTAAAAGGTTGTCTTCTCTCTTAGCTAATGTGCTGTAGATGCTTTCTTGACCTGTGTGGTCAGAGACTCGGTTCTTCCATACAGATCTCTCTCCTCAGCTGGCATTTATCAGGCAGAACATCTTTCTTATTAAAAAAAAAGACAGTATTTATAGTTCATCATTCATGGGTCCTTTATGAATCCCATGGAGCTTCCTTTTCCCCCATTCATCATTAATCCAATGTGGCAGAATCCTCATTCCACTTTGGAGGCAGCACTGCCAGATTGGCAGTCACTGGACATGACTGGCATCTTGCCAAATTCTAGCCTCATTAAGGAGCAGAACAGATTTTTCTTACCTCAGGACTCAGTGTGTGAGTGTGTGGATGACTATTCTTTGCACCAGAACTACTTGATATCGTGATGTAATTGACAACTCTGTGTGTGATACAGTCCTCCATGTGGGATTAATGCATCCTGCTTGTTCCTGGCTCCTGCCTGAGACCACAGGAGCAGGTGTTAGCCACCTTGAGTGGCAGTGGGCTTTTGATACTTCAAGCTGAAAAGTTCCTTTGTTGTTTTTGCTAAGGGGTACTTAGCTAATCTTTGGGTAACTCCTCTGGCTTTCATCCAGCAGAGATTCCAGAGTACTCTGATCATCTGCTCTTGAAGGCTTGGTGCTGCGTAGCTGGACTCTCTCCCTTCCCTGACACTTGAATACAGAATCTCATGCCTTGTGTTGCTGATGTTTCTGGGACTATTCAGTCATTTTCCTGAGTAGATCCAGATCTCTAAACTACCATGAAAACCGCCTTTTTTAACTGTTGCTGCTTTTGTTGGGGTAGTTTTTTTTGTAAGTTCCTGGGTTGACTTAGCTTGTGAAGGAATCTGGTGAAATTCAGTAGATGTGCAAAGTGAGTGGCAGACAGGGAATGGTGAGAGGAGAATGGAGGAAAAAGGCAAGGAGGCAAGATGTTAGAGTTCCCATACCATATTGTGAGAAGGCAGCCTCACCTGTCATATAACTGGGAACAATAAAATATAAAGCAAACAGCAATATTGGGTTAACAGATTCATAAGGATATGCTTTTGTTCTGGAAACCAGAAGACAAAAGAACAGATATTGTGATGATTCATAATAGAAACTAATGATTGGCACATGTGAAATTCCTAGACTTTGTTCCTGCTGTATGAAAACTCATGGTCATCTCCTTCCACGTATCAAACACAAGCACACATTAGCCTTCTTAATTATAAATAATGAAACATATTATGGCATTGTACTTCAAGAATAGTTACTTGTGAATAGTGAGTAAAAGCTCACCTAAGAAACTGAGAGCCCTTTTAATGATGTAGTTTGTACTGGATCAAATCCTTCATGCTTAAAAAAAAACCCTGATGACTTGAATTTGAGGATAGTTTTTTAAGTACCCATTGAAAAATATTTCCAAAAATCCAAGGACTCAAATGGGAACTGTTGAAGGCAAGCAAGGATGGTGGGCAGATGACAGGTAGAAGCTCAGCAAGAGAAACAAAGACAAAAATTAACTTATATGTAATATTTTTAATCACTTAAACTTTTTAATATAAATACCCAGGGTAAACTTTGCTAGGAGGATTTGAAAATGAAGTAGCTTCATATATCTTTCTATTGCAAATAGAAGATGAATCGCTGTAAAAAAAGAGCTGTGACAATCTGAAAAATTAGAGCAATGTATAGCCAACATAGATCTGGAAATACATAAAAATATGTGCTATTGTTAGGAGGAATATATAGTAGGAATTCATACTAGAAGTGTTTTAAATTTGGAAAACTTAAGAAATAGAAACATTTCAATAGAGATGTGTATAATATTAATGCTCAAGCACAATCCAATGTGTTTCTTTTGTAACCTGCACAATTGACACTACAATTGTAGTGATCTTCACTGATGATAAATAATCTCAGCTGTGTTCTCTCTGGTGACTGCATGAAGTACTGGCCCATTTCGTATGTGCATTTTTCTTCAAGTATAAATATTGAGTCTCAAGAATAAAATAAGAGATGCTTTGTTTTACAGTCTCATTTTTGAGTTCCATTATAGTCCTTTGTTAGAAGACCTTTAAGTTAAGAAGAAATGAATTATTAGATGTATCTTGGCTACTTTTCCATTAACCTATGTGATGCTCTCTTCAAATTACATGTAGAATGGGCATGTTTAGAAATTTTCATGATTTAACTCTTTCTTCCCATCTTTAAGTAAGCATTCACTACTGGAAGTTTGTTTATTGCAAGTTATTTTAAAATAATAGCTGTGCTGAAAGTAACCTTGTGCAGAGTTTCATTAGTGTGAGAAAGCAGCTGCTGTCATGTCCTTTTTTGTCCATGTGAGGGATGGCTGGCTGGAATGCTGGCTGGCAGTAGGTGAGCTGGAGTGAGTTGTTGCTCTGAGCACCCATGCATGTTTTGGGAGGCTTGTGGATCTGAGGATGGCTGCAGGAACACTGATTAGATCAGGTGGCACAAATACACCTGTCTTAGAGTGGCCTCCAAGCACTTTGCTTACAGAACAAAAATGTCTGCCAAGCATGCAGGAGTCAGATTCACTTCTACAGCTTCCAAACAACCTGGGAAGCCTCTATACTTTCTAGTCTACATGATGAGAAGGAAGTTTACTGAGTATTATCCCTTTTTTATAGGCACAGGAAGTGTATCTCTATTTTCACGAAGATCCAAGAGGAATCTTGGACAAAAGACAAAGGATCTTTAGGTTAGTACCCTGTTCATGGGATTAGTTATTGTGGTTCAGTCTGTTTCACAGTTCTTCTGTGAACTTCTAAGTTCTTCTGTGAACTTCTAAGCAATCTATTCTGAATTTGATGTTGAGATTGCTTGGTGGGGAGAGGGGGCACACTGAATAAACTAAGGACCTTTCAAGGTCCCTTCAACCTCAGTCATTCCATGATTCTGAGTGAAAGTGCTTTTTAAGGTGAATTGGGACTGCAGATATGACTTGTAAGTTTAAGTCTGGAGGCTTTTGCTACTAGTTGGAGGGGGGAGTGCAACTTCCCCTGTCTGTCACTGTTAAAAGATGGAAGATGCTTGCTGCTAATTCCATTAATTTTCTCTGCATTGGAGTCTAATATTAGTTTTAACTTTATAAAACTACTGGATTATAAAGGTTGATTTAACAGTTTACCTTCTTTCTGGCAGGTGAGGCAAAAACCCCACTTCTTGGTCTGTCACTAGTTCCTTTATAATTCAAACCAGTAGAGGCTTCCTTTCTGTGTACTGTAGCTTCCATCTTAGAAGCAGCCAGTCTCTGAGACAGACTTCTTCACTACTCTGAATGGTTTGAGATTGCTTATGCAATGTTTGCCTGTCTTTTAATGTGACTGTTTGGGTAGAACAAAGCGGTGCTTGACTTCACAAGAAATCAAACCCTTTAATAACATTATACTGTGTTTTCTTCCTCAGCCTACTTGGTATACGTGCCATTTGTAGTGGTTAACTTCAAAATCCATCAGGAAAAACTTGAGCTGAAACAGAACCTAGGAACGTTATAAACATTGCCTACATTGGTGTTGATCTGAATTATGCATTGCACTTTTTATCTTGCCCATTATGCTTTTAATTTTTATTTTTCCCAACCAGCAAACAGTCACTCTTCAAGTATTAAGTAACCGACTGGGGCACATAACCAGGGCTTGTTTGTTTTGTTTTGCTTTTTTTCACTGTAATTGATAGTAGGAAACACGTTTCTAGGACAAAATGCAAATGAGACTGTTATGGGAAAAATGACCTTTTATGTAATTTAATTTGAAGTTGGTTATGTAAAGTAATTGCATGGACCTTTTTGACTCAGCTTGGGGGATACTGGGATAATATTGATTTAAGCAATCATAACATCAGGGAAATGAGAGAGAAATACTTTTTTTCTTGTCTTCCTTCCGACCAGGGTTCTGTGATTTAATAGTAATAGATGTGTGCAGTCTAGTTTTAAATAATATGGACAACACAGCTTCTGCTGCTTTAGTTGTGATTTAATTTTATAACCATTCTTCCTGTTTTGCATTCACCTTATGTAATTCAGCTGATAATTCAGTGATAATGCAGAAGTAATTATTCCAGGTTAAACAGAGAGATTTGGGAGCTGCTAGTTCCATGTTTTATTGTGGAGGTGAAATTTCTGTGTAAGCCAGGAGCATGTAGTGATAAGAGCAGGGAAGAGCAATGGTGTAACTTCCTGTACTGGAAGTTGAGAGACCTTTGCTACTTAATAATTTCACTCCCTTTCAAGGAAGCACTTGGACAACTGGTCCTTAGGTAGCTTTGTTACTCTTAAAATCAATCTGTATGGTGAATGTGAAGGGCTGTGATGTTTTATCTTTATTGATGGTCAATATTAACTTACTCCTCAAGACACCCCACTGAAATCCTGAGGAGTAGCTTCTGGAGGGAAATAATACTTGATGGGAAAGAAAGGTATTGCTATCTGGAAAGTTGGTGTATTAACTAATATAGTAATATAATTGTAAGTTTGACTTCAAAACTTTAGAATTCAGCTGAGCATAGTGGCAGAGCAAAAGCAGACAGCAAGGGAAATGGGGCTGGAGTTCAGCGAACTAAGGCAGTATTGACAGCAGTCTGTCCTGTATAGTAAAGGTAAATTGCCATCCTTCAGAAGCAGCCTTTAATCAAACTTCTGAGATATGCCTCTAAAATTATGCTAGGACATTCTGTGGCAGGGTTGTATGTTTATTGCCAGACACCAAAACCTAATTTTGGTATGTTCCTGTTAACAGTTTCTATTATCCTCCCAGAAATCCTACATTGGATACTACAGTCATAATTGGTTTTCTGCTTGCCACATCTATGACGCAACTGGTGTAAATAGTGACAAATGCATAAATATTTTTTTCATGTTGGCAGAAGTGAGTGTGATTCTTGACTAGTTGTTAACCTGTTTCAATTTACTGGCCTTTGTTTGCTGTTTGGAGTTTGATTTTTATTGAAGATACAGGAAGAAAATGGTTTTTATGGCACATCAAGCGCAAAAGCAGTTATTTCATCCAAGATGGAGGTAATGCAATATATAAACCATTGAAATGGGATCTTTCTTGTTTTACCTTGTTCCTTTATTTGAGTTGGTTCTAACAGTGTGTGTTGGAGCAGGTGGGAACATGCAGTTTTGGTTACACAGTCTTGTCATGAGTTTTGGGCAGGGAGACTGAAAGGCAAAGGCTTTAGGGCAGATTCCTGATGTGCCTTTAGCTGAGGCATATAAACAAATCATGAGTTTTAGATTCTGTGTTTTGAAAAAATGATCTCAGTTTCTTCACTATGTGTAAACAATGGGAAAATTGGCACATCTCAGATCCAGATAATGGATGTTATTGCAATGTATAATTACATAAGGCATATATATACACATGTGTGTGTGTATGTACAAATAGTACAGAAGTTCAGTGTTTTTTGAATTTTGCCTCACAATCAGTTTTTCTAGTATGTGGCAAAGGAAACCTGTTTCTGAAGGCAGGTTCTCAGCCTTTCAGCATTTGTATTTCTGCATGTGTTTGTTGAAGTGAAGACAGTTTCCATTTCAAGGAAGATAAAAAAATAAACACTCAGCAAAGGAACTTGCAGTAATATTCAGCCAGAATATGTTAATGTGGACTAAATTAAAAAGAGATTGATGCAGATTTTCTGAGTTTTGTTATTTTTAAATTTACATTTTTTGGCCTGTGACAACTTCTTTGTACTGCTAGCTGGACTTTAATGAATGTATTCCCATCACTGTGGCATGATTGCATTTCTGAGGTGGTCTCTAACTAGCCTCTTTACCTAACCCTGTTTAATATGCCCAGTGGAATGATGGGTTCTATGCAGAAGACATCCTGTTTGGAAATTGTGACTTCGTTGCTGTAGAGTCTGCTCCAGTCCTTTACAGCATTCTCCATTCTGGATTTTCTTCAGGATCTCATCAGTCTTGTTTTATTCTGCTGATAGAAATTGTCACTGGCTAGTAACCAGTACTGGGGAATGTGAATTTACATTACATAGCACTGAGGTGATGGGAGGGTGGAGATATAGAAGGGATCTGTGTAACTGTTTGTCTGTTGCAGGACTGGAAGCAAATGTGTCCCTCTGGGAAGAGCTCCTCTGGGAGATAAAGCCTTCTGAAGCTCCTCCCCCGTCCTTTCATGTGAAATCTGTACTTGTTCTGGATGATGGCATTTGCTGTGATATGTACACGTAAAGCACTTTTTAGGAGCTGTGTTGTAACTGAGTTCAGCAAAGTCTTTCCGTTCTCAGCCTTTATCTTATGTTAAATTTATTGTGTAATCCTCCTCTCTTCCTAGTGAAACACTCTTGCTTTCACTCATGCAAAATCTCTTTCTCAAGGATAAAGTTTGCCTCATTTCTTCATGACAATTCAGCTTTGCAGTTCTTGTCCTGTTTTATGTCAATTTTAACTTCCTCCCTTGTGGACCAAGTACCTTGTCTTTTTGTTCTCTCTCACAGAATCAGAATGGCTTGGGCTTCAAGAGACCTTAAAAATCACCTGATTCCAACCCCCTTGCCATGGGCAGGGATACCTTCCACTAGACCAGATTGCTCAGCTCCCCATCCATCTTGGCCTTAGGACTTCCAGGGATGGGGCATCCATGCCAGGACAAGCTGTTCCAGTGCCTCACCACCCTTGCAATAATGGATTTCTTCCTAATGTCTAATCTAACCTCTTTTAGTTTGATGAACCTATTCCCCCTTGTCCTTTAACTACATGCTCTTGTAAACATTCTCCATCTTTCTGGCAGGTACCTTTCAGGTACCAGACACCTGCAGTTAGGTCACCCTGAAGCCTTCTCTTTTCCAGGCTGAACAATCCCAGTTCTCTTAGCCATTCCTCACAGGAGAGGTGCTCCATTTCTCTACTCATCTTGGTGGCCCTTCTCTGGAATCTCGCATCATTCTTGGCCACCTGTTTGCCATCTTTTCATACCAAATCTATGTTGTGTAATTTTTGACCTAAAGATGGGGAGGGCAGAGTTCTGTCGCTGTGCTCTTTTAGCCTGTTGATGGAAAATTGAATCTCTGTTTACCCTTCACTTTCTGGAACAACAAGGGAGATTGGGAGGAAAGCCACTTCATATCACCCCAGTTGTGATCTTTTTGCCAAATATTTATTAAGTTGCCTGCCTTCAGATTATAGACTGATTTGAGCCACTTTCCACTTCTGAAGTGTCAAACGTGACATTGACTCCGTTAATTGTGAGCTAATGATTACACAAATAACACTAAATGACCCAGGGCTTATAAGTAGCCTTATCCCCATTTATTTTTTGGGTTTATACTGTTGCTCTATGCCTTTTATTTGAAAGATCCGTAGCCTTTGCCTCAGATAAAGTACTGAGAGTGTTCTGTATTTTGAGTAAGTTCTAATGTACAGATGGATTCCTTACCAGCATGAGGCACAATATGTCAACCAGTGACATTTCAGTAACGAAAACAAAATGCTGCAGCATCATTCAGTTTCTTTTCTTTCAGTTGTCAAATTGTTTTTAACAGAGATACCAGTGTTAGCAGTTGGGCTGATTTGTATGAAAACATGCAATTTAAACTCTGAAGCTCAGAGCGTCTGCTATGCTATGCTTCATCTTAATTTAGAGGGGAAAAAAAAGTAGCTTTCATGTGTAAGGACTGAGCAGTGTCTTTACTGGTAGTTGTTACTTTTTGTGTCTGTGTTGGTCTGTGATATCTAATTTTTTTTTTTAAACTTCTTTCTGAAAACTAGGACACAAGTTGACAGATCTTGAAAGAAGACAACTACTGGCAACAGCAGCGTCTTTGTATGTGGCTGAACAACTGAGATCACAGCGATTTCTAGGGACTCCAAGGTAAGTTCATTTCTAGGAACTCAGATGTGCTGATGCATTTCGTTAATGGCATCTTCTCATGCACAAGAATAACTGGTGAGAAACTGCATGGTTTCTTAATATAGTCTGTTTTTTCTAAATTCAAATGATCTGTGGCTTACATTTCCCTACTCATACAAGTCTTACATGATTATTTTTATTCTAAGTATTAGCAAACTAATAGGCACCAAAATGTGTTACAAGCCAGTACAGTAATTAATGCACATCAGGAGTTTCATTAATGCAAAATGTTGCTGCATTAGTAACTAACCACAAATTGAGCATCACAAATTTCCCATGTGCCCATTTGAAGCAATCTAAGTACTTTGGCATAATATGAATATTCAGCTATAGAGCTTTAAAATATTGTAGATTTGTGAGTAATTTGCTACCTTGATGAGGAATCTTAATAGTTTAGAGTCTTAATCCTGAAAACACTTTGAGAGTGTAAAGGTGGAAAGTAATTGATGGAAGAGTCAACACCTTGCTTTAAGTAATGGGGTTTTTTGGTGCTTTTATTCCCCCACTCCCCATTTTTTTAAATCGTAGCTGCTAGTAACCTAGGCAGTACTATTAACTGATCAGCCATTGCAGTAGCTCTTGTCAAAATGCTAATTCACTTCTTTGGCTTTTTTGAGCAGTATGCTTTTTTCCTGTAGGATGTCTAGCTTTGCTTGTCCTCACTGTCAGTGCCTTGAGACCTTCTGTTAGAATTAACTGAATTTGTGGAGCTTGTTTGTGTAGTTGGTGTAAGCAATGGTTGTATACAGGGAATCCTGACTTCAGCATAACTCTCCTTGCCTCATGTTTTGTAATGTAGTTGCATGTATGTTTGTGTGTGAGGGAAGTCACAGTGCAGGGCAGACATTATTCACATTCCATGCCAGTGGTTTGACAGTGTATTCTATTACTGATTTTACAGTGGTCAGGAATAAATCAAATGTGGTTTCAAGAACTCTTCATTTTTATTTGTACCCACAAAGATAATTAGTACCATATGGTATTAAAAAAAAAAGAAAAAGAAAGAGACACTTAGGGCAAGCATAACAGCTTTGTAATGTATAGCATATGCAGGGCTGGGTCATTGCTTGCCTTATGCATCTATAGGGGAAAGTAAAGCACCTTTTTATTTCCTTCCACAAGTTATATCCTCCATAGTGAATGGCATAAGGAGAAGAACAGACACTCAAAGGCCACTGTCACCTAAAAAATGATGAATCAGAGAAAATGAGGAAGAGCCTTTATTGTAATTTTTACTGGCAAGCATAGAAAGTTAAGTAGTCTGGTACTGCTACAGAGAAGCAATGGATTATTTTGGACGTAGAATAAGGATAAGAATTGTTAATTTAAGCAGTGATGATCAAACTGGTATTGAATTCCCTGCTCTGATTTGTGATTTTTTTTTCCTCTTCCCTGTAAAATGCTCTAACTAGTTAAAAAGAAAAAAAGGGAACACTTTTCAGTACAGTACACTTTCTCTTGCCATGACAGGGTGTACTTATGAATCCTTCAGAAGTCAAGTCTTAGAATTTTCTCCAAGTGATGGCTGAGTGTGGTTCTTTTTGAATGTGTCATGGTTTCAATACATACATACTTTAGATCTACTTGCTTTAATGATGGCAAAGCTGCCTGTTTGAGGCCAAGTAAGGACAAGCTAATGCAAAAATGCTTACTGTTGAGTAACTTCTGAAGAAACCAAACCTGATAATGATACCCTTTCCCCAAAATCATACAGCTTGTTCTAAGGAAAAAGGAAAGAAGCAAAGGCAGAATGGGGTTGAAGGATTGTGCAGTGTTTTCCATTCCTTAGAGCAGTTAGTGGACTCCCTCTAGAGGGGACTGAGCACTGTGGAGCATATGAGTTACTACAGTCCCATCAAGGATTCTCCACCATGTCCTTAATTTTCCCAAACTGCATCTGACTTGTTTTTGAAGGTGTTCCATATTGTTCCATATTGGTATTTTTTAATGAGCAGGGTAGTGGCCCGAGAAAAAGCACATCTTTATTCATAATACTGCACTCTGCTTAAATAATACTTGTAAACAAAAAGTTCAGAGTAGGAACTTGTGCTACAACAAACTAAAGAGGACAGTTGTAATCTTGGGTGCAATCTTCACTGTGGCAGAATTGGGCATTTGGAGTCTGTGTGAGTTTTAAATCCGTGTTGGAGGATGCGAGCAGACTAGACAGACTGCATGCTCCAAAGTTGATCTGTAATGATCTCCTAATGTGTTGGACAAGTACACTGATAAGTTGATCATCACCTACAGAATTTCAGCTCTCTGGTGCTATTTAGGTTGACAGCATTTTTTTAATCTACACTGAAAGCAACTGAGCAATTCTTGTGCGAAAAAGTACTGAAGAGTAGTATTTTGAAATCATACATTATTTCTTCTAAACTTGTCGCAGCTGTCAAACAGTTTTCTGCTAAATTTGAGTTATATGCTTATCTTTGCTTTTAATTTGTTTTCTTTTCCCTTTTGGGAGCCATATTAATAATATGCATTCATTTCACAACTGCTGGGGTATTTTGTGTTCCCTTTTTCCCCTGTGATTTATTCAGCCCATGATCAGGATTGTTATTCCGGTCAGATAGACGGAAAGTACCATGCTTGGAGCTCTTCACAGAAGCTCCAGCTTTCACTGTCAAGGTTACTGGGACTGTAATCTGATGAAGTGCAGCTGAGCCAGATTAAGGAATCTTGTTGCAGGCTGAGCCTCCCTTGCTCTGTCTTGCCTTCTCCTCCCCAGGTATGCAGGTGTGATTTGCATTCCACTCTGGTTCTCAAAAATGACCTATGTTAGCATAGAAACTAATAATAGTTTACTTTGGATCATTCTGCTAGAAGCAGGTTACTTCTGACAAGTGAAATTATTCTGGAAGGGCTACAAGAGTTGGAATGTGTAGCAAGGAGGAAGATATGAGCTCATAAAAGTGATTCAGAGGTGGGCCTTAGCTCTGTGCCATAGGTCAAACTAGTAGCAATCCCCCTCATGAGGGGGATTTCTCTATAACTGATGATATTTTCTGGGGTGTGACTGGAAAGTATGTATTTTGCGGTCCCCTGAGTGACTGAATAATCAACTGTAAGGTTCTTGCTGGAACATATTCTGATGACCAGCAAGCTGTTTCCACCTTTGGCACCCAGCTTCCTTCAGCGGGTTTCAGCCAACCTGACCTCTGTAGTGGCAGCCTTCATTGCAGTAGGTTGTCTAGTGTTGAGGTTATGCAGGCCACAAGCCTGAGGCTGGTTTGCCTTTCCTGTGTTCAAATAAATGGTGTTATGATTTGGGTGGGGCACCCACAGGTGAGTTTCCACTGTCTGTATTGTTATATAGTGCCCTGGCCTCACCAGCAGTCTCCTAGAACTTGCCAGGCTTTAGCTAGAACAGCTGTTGGTGATCCATGCACGCTCAGGGTTACAGGAATACAGGCATTACTTTTCTGATGCAATCGAGCATTTTCTGTGTGTGGTTTTTTATTTTTAATTTAACTGTTTTTTATTTAACCCATTTTCTTGGGAAAAATTTGATCTAGGATGGCTTGGTTTTTTGAGATTCTTCCTGATTGGGGTGTTTTTTCAAGTATTTTTGAAAGATGATTTGCTGATGAAAGTATTTGGTATTTTGTGAGCCACATACTAATGTGAATATTTGACTGTGATATCTAGATAATAGGGGCACATATTTCCTACAGGAAAGAGCTATGGATGATTAATGATTGTTTCATTGTTCAGCTTTTAGTTATTTTACCTAGGACTTTTCCTACTTACTCCATAGTCCACTTTATTGTGAGAGTGGTGCCACCCACAGCTGCTGAACAGATTTACAGCATCTAGTAAAACCCCAAGGTCTTCTAGACAGAACTTGATCTTGTTTCAAGTGGAAACATATTTTGGCTGAAGTGAATCCAGCTTATTTTATGTCTGTTTGATGTAGTTAGCCTTTGAGACCAGAAATGATGTTGTACAGTTGAATCTTCACATTTTGGCTTCAGACTTGTTTTCATTAGTGGGTTGGGAGGGGAATAGGAGAGTGTCTCTGCAGGTGTGGCTACATCATGCTATCTCATGGGTCTACTAATGTGATGTTTATACTTCTAAACCAAATTGCCTACAGCACTTCCTATGTGTTGCTTGTGTTGGCTGCTAAGTGTATTTTCCTAATTTTTCTATGGGTTTTACCCTTTCATCATTTACGGCTTGGAAAAAAACCAGTGAGGCTGCATGCCCATATTACCTGATACTACACACAAAAAGATGGTAACACACTGGAAAATGTTTTAAATTGCTAGCAAGAGAAAAAAAACACTAAAGGTTTTTCTTGCCTGTGTGTTTAATATAGGGGACTAGATTGGGAGTCTTGACTTAAACTGTTCTTGTGGGACCTTAGAGAAGTCAGTTGAATTTGGCCTCAGTTTACAAAAAGACAAAGTTGTCTTAATACTTTGCTACACTATTGAGGCTTCATAAATATTTGTTTATCAACATGTATGAAGTATTTTGAGATGTAAAATGGATTATGCTTTCTAAGCATAAAATAATATTTTCCCGGAAAGTGTTATAGTGAAAAGTTAAAATACAAACAAGTTGTTGCCAAGTTCTGAAATAGCTGGGCTAACTTTTTGTTTTAAAATTCTGAAATCCAGGGGTCCAGTGCAGTAAATGGCTGGTGAACTGCAAGAACATAAATTAATTTATTTAGCTTTATGTTTAATGAATTATTCCAGGTTCCTGTCTGGGTTGATTCAGTACAGCTGTACTGATGTTTGCCTTGCCATTGCTTGATTATAGGGCAGCAAGGGAACTGCTCAGAGAGCAGTAGAGCCCCATATCTCTCAGGCATCCTTGCTCTCACAGAGACTACACCTATTACCCTGCTGGAGTCTGGGACAGAGCCAGCTCTTTGCCAGCCTAGGGCTTCCCCATATGGAAGGGATGGTCAGCTGCCCAATAGGAGAGTTTTCTGGCTCTCCTGCCTGCTGGAGCAGCACAAAATAAGGTTATGTTACATTAATTTTAAAAAGAAGGAAGGTGATGTCAGAAAAATTCACTGGAGTTATCTGAACCGGCCTCTTGGAAAGGAGGAGAGTTCTTACTTTCAGCACAGGCACTGCTGAACTACATCATTTGTATTATGTGAATTTAATTTTTATTTCTTCCCTAGAACTGCAGTATTAACATAACCAGTTCTTTAGCTGCAAGTGCAGCTAAACATGTATACTTCACTCTATCCTACAGATACTCTCTCTATAGAGATAAACTGCGTTGTTTGCATTGGTATGGTTGATCAAGTCCAGCCTACTTGTGGCTTTCTTCATTCCCCTACTTTGGAGTTACGCAGTCATCCTTAGCTCAGGAAAGCAACACTGTCTTATCCTTACTGTTCTGGTCCCCTGCTCAACAAGTTGAGCACTCTTCCCATATTAGGCCTTTGAAAGTCTTTGGTATGTTTGTGTAACTACTGCAGCTTCACACTGTTATTTGCTGCGTGGTCTTCTCTTTTGCCACGGACTCGCAAGGTACTAAGACCCTGTTCCCCTCTTTATCATGTGTGATCCTTGTTTGTAATGGGCTTTTCTGGTTGTGGTAACCCTCTTGTCTCCCTAGCTGTTATCTAGTGTTGTTCTTTTGACCTCTTGTGAGTCATTACTGTATTTTTTTTCCCTAATCTTGCTTAATAACTACAAAACCAGGTGCACTATATAGTATTCTAGATGTCTTTAAAATCTGGTATTATTTACCCTTCTTGGTTGTTCAGTTGCTTATCACAGAAAGAGGATTATATGTGTTAGAAACAAACAAGTAGCTGCAAATATATGAAACATGCATTTTTTTTGCCAGTTGGGAGTGAACTTCTTTGGAAAATATAGAGTTGAAATGGGACATTAAGGTAGCATTTATGACTCTACAGAGTAGATAGTATTTTTTTCTTTGATTTGATTAAATTAATGCTATAAGATTGATAACACAATAATACAAGATATTTCTGTAGTTGTTTGAAAGTAGAGCCATTGTTCCATATGATTCCTAAACATCTATTCCAGGAACAGAGCATTCTGTCATGGGAAATTTTCATAGCTTGTCATCGCTGTCATTTGTAGGGAAAAATGTGTTCTGGGCACTCAGGAATCCACACTTGCTCGAAGTTTGGAGTTGCTAACCATTGTGAAATCATTATGAAGATAATAATTACTTAAAGTTTGAATCTCAATGAACATCTTTTGGGAAGATCCCCGCATCTTGCTGAGGTGATTGCTGGTGGGAAAGGCATTCACTAAAGTAAATGGACCTGGCTAAGTTCCTATGTTTACTTTTTATTTCCACCATGTCTTCAGGGAAAACAGCATCTGCTGTAAGAGCTTTATAGCTTCTGTAGCTACTGTTCACTTAATGCTGAAACTTGAATTTGCATAATATAGACATGTGAATGTTTTCTATTGTGCTGCCAAATTCCTGTCCCTTTTTTAGTTGTTAATCTGGCCCTTTTCTCATCTGTGCTTTGCTTATGACCTCTTCTGCAAGATCCTCTCTTTACAAGACCTCTCTCTATTTAATTTACTTTGATCCCCTCTATAAGCCCAACGATTATTTCCTCCCATGTGGGTTTACACCTCCTAAACATGTTTTTTAGTATTTGTCTGTGTAAAAATGTATATGCATGAAACCATAGAATGACAAGGTGTGTGCTAATTGCCATGTGCTCCTTGGTCATTTTACAGGTATTTTTAGGATATGTTTTTGTCTTCTTCTGTGTATTTTGCTTGGAGTTTCCAAGGGCAGAAATGAAGTTGTATGGGATAATTTTATGGAAGGGCAACATTTTTCTTGACTTCTGGGGTCTCTAAGCTCAGTAAATACACCTGTAATTGCATTCCCATGAAAAGTTTTGCTGATGTTTCTTTCCTAGGATTATTAAAGATAAGAATGACCATCAGCACCTGACCTTGTGTGGTTCCTTAAGGCACTGGTTGTGTCCTGCTGTTTGTTTGTGTAGTAGTATAGCTTGTTTTGGATGCTGTTGCTATAGTAATGTTGCCAACAAATATATAGGAAGCATTCAATATTGTCTGCATACTTTTACATGTATGTGTCTCGATTTGTCCATTCTTTAGCATGCTTGCTTCATTCACACTCACAGAGGCTGTAGTTAAATACAAGATACTGATTGAAGGGATAGGTAATTCATTTTTACCTTTGTTGTTGAGTATTACAATTTTCAACCGTTTCTTTTCCCTTTGATTCAACTGCAAAAGTGGGATGGGACACAGAATGGCCTCATTATTGCAGGAGTATTTCTCTGTTCCCTGCAATGATTCCAAAAGCTCTTGCACACTTCATCAGTATTATTGTAATTCTTTGGCTGCAGGATATTTGGCAGCTGTTGCACCCCACTGGCAAATCCTATTCAGACTTCACTTCCATTCACCATTGCCATTGGAGAATTGATTTCTCTCTCCTCTGCTCTAACCTTTCCCAATTCATTTTGGATTGTTCAATGTGAAACATTTTAATTTCATATCATACAGCCATTCAGCTCACAATCCTTTTTTAACCTGTCACCAGGGTAACAGCATAGCATGCTTGCTTTAGGCAATCAAGTTTTTATTTCACATGCTTAATGTTGCATTAAATGTTTGCATTTTGTTTAACCCTCTTAAATACTTTAAAATGTGGATATGTTTTGCATGAAGTCTCTGATTTCAGTGTCAAGTCTTCACAGAAATTGTCTTACTTAAAATAAAAAATAAGAAATCAGAAGATGAGTACAGTAATGAGAAGATTATTAGTGAAATCCCAAGTGGCTGAATGATGCAAACATCCACAGAATGGTAGAAAATATTTTTCCTCTGGTAAAACCTTCCAGAGGCTTATTATTATAATCTTTAGACCTATACTTTGGGATTATTTTTACCTGTAAGTTCTTGTATCAAATTAATGCAAATATAGGATTAACCATGCAATAACATGACTTTAAGAAGTGAAATGTCTGGCCTTTACATGTCAACTACTTCATACTGCTTGCCAGATGTGTGTGGAACTGTAAGCTGAATAACAAGTATTTTTTTATACATCAAAATTAGAATTTATTGGGATGATGTAGTTGATTAAAGAAATATGGAGTTTTTAAGTATCTGTTTTTCCTCTAAATGGGAACCATCATGGATTGAAGAACAGGCTATAACCATTTTATTGGAAATAAGAATAATAAGAAATTTGTGTTATCATAACTGCAAAAATAAAATAAAATGGACATTTTTATATCTGAAAATATTGATTTCAAAAAACACATTGATTTCCTATAACTGACGCTACAGAGCCGATTCCTGCCCATCTTGATAAAGGAACAGGACCAGCCAGGTTTGCCCTCACATTTTTGTTGGTATTAAAAAAATGTCTGTAATAGATTTCCTTAAAATACCAAGTCTATAACTATAGTTAGAGGTGTAGTGTTAAAGGCTTTTTATCTGTCATGATCTAGTCTCAATTACATAGGTATAAAAGATGTGGGGGGAAGGGGTGGGAACTATTTAATTTTATGACAAGTAAAATCTAAGACCATTGCATTGCAAATAAGCCCAGATTTTCTCATTTATTATGAAATAAACCCATAATGAAAGCACTGATTATATGCATGTTAACACTTCAGAATACTAATTTTACAAACCTTCCTATTTTCAAAATAGGTCATACATATCTATTGTTTTTTAAAAATACAAACGTGGAATATTTGATTACTATACTAGCTAGTGTGTGAGTTCCTTGAGAAGACAAGTGTTTGCTATAGATCAGACCTATAAAGTTGACTTTGTTAGAATTTTTCTTCCAACAGCACGTAGCTAAGTATAGAAAAATAGAAATTAAGTTTCTTCTATTATTTTCCAAGCTTTCTGTCCAGTTTTCTGTTTTCCCAAGTTGTGCTATAAGCTACCAAATATTATGACCCACCTAAAAAGGTTTGGCAGTGTTTTGTTACTGAATTTTGCCAAAAGGAGCCAAGCATATGGTAACAGTTAATTTATTGGTTCTTCTAACCTCCAGGGAACTCTTTACAGAGAGCATATTACCTTTTTATCTAACATATTTTAAATAAAAGAGCTGTTGACTTGAAATTTGATATACCCGTGTAGAAGCTAAACCTTCAGTGCAGTTATGCTCAATTCAGTCTTGTTTAAGGGTAAGACTAAAAGTGTAAACATAAAAGATTGAGCTAAGACTTCTTTCTTTTCAACTTTCAGAGAGGCGTATCTCTTCTGCATAATTTTAGTGTGTGTGTTTAAATAAAAATATGGAAGAGACATTTTCATTAGAAAAATAAGCCCTCCCTTTGTCTCAGAAGACTTGGAGTTCTTCACTTTTGTGTTAAGATATTCCTGGTATGTGCATTACCAAGGAATGATAAAAGAAAGGAATATTTTTCATTTCTTTGTATGTAAGACTGTAGGCCTATTAGTTGGTTTGTGACTATAGCTTTGTATAATTCTAATGGGAGAATTATTTGAGATGTAACATTGCTAATAGTGTTGCTATGCACTATCTTGGAGTTGAATCTCATCCCTGATATTTGCACCAGTCAAAATCAGTTGTCTACTACCTGCATTTGTTCCACCTTAGGTATTGTATATTTTTGGTTTTGTAACTGGGAGGTATTGTGAATCTTAAAAGGAAAGCTACATGGAGATGTTAATCATATTTTCAGTGGGATACTTGGGATAGATGATGCCTTAAATGAAAAAAATACTTAATACTGATTTCTGTTGTTTCTTCATAAGTATTCAAAGACCTGGATATTTTTCCCTGGATCTGTGTTGAGACTGCTCAGATGACTTTTCCTTTTATATTTATGGATGATTCTTTAATATCTTTCACAGACCATTCTTTAGTAGTTTACTTTTCTGTGTAACTAGATGTGGTGCTTGGAGTTTGTTTTGGCTGTGGCTTCCCTTTAGCATATATCTTCAAAGCCTGTAGTGTGAGAAAGACTGGGCAGGAAAGAACAGCACAGGACCTCGTTCTTTTGAAACCAGGGATGTTTACCCATGGATTTAGAAAGGAGATGACAGGTCTTTATCCTGTCTCTCTGTGGTGCTTAGTAAAATTAGCCTTTTTGCAGTTAGTAGTGAGATGATACAAATAAATTATTTGCATATTAATTCCAATTAAAAAAAATACGTCTAAAAAATCTGGGTTCCTAGGCTTTAAGCTTTTATCTTTACCCCTGTGCGTTCTGATATGTTTCTGAATCTCCTCTGTCTGGCATGATGGTGGCAGAAATGGTGATATACCTTGGTGACACAGTAGTGATTTTCTCTAGGCCCTGGTGCCCATTTTTCTACCAGACACTGAAATTTAAAGCAGGTTCTCATCTGGCTGCACCTAGCTGTTAATGTCCTTAGGCAACTTTACCCTGTTTGTTTCCTTGAGCTGGTGAGAACACTTTTCTTTAAATTCTCTGTTGTCAGCCCTGCTCCCTCCCTTGCAGCAAAGCCTTTATTCTTGTTAGTTGTATCCTCAAATCAAAATAATTTTAAGATACTTACTAATATTGTCAACCTTATTCCTCTATTTGCTGTGGTTTTTTTCTCTTCTTTGATCTCAGCCATTTCATGTCTGCCTCTACTACAGGCTGCCTTTTGCCAAGTCTTAACACTTGTATTTAAGTGAATCCTTTTGAGTAAATAGGCTTCAGCTCTGTTTCAGTTATTTCCAAACTCTGGTAATCTGACAACCATTTAAGCTTCAGTCTCCTTATGTTGGGCAGTGTAGCACCTTTCCACAGCCCACTTCTATTCAGCTTCCTTAGCTTTCTCCTTATATGTGTCTTCCCAGAAGCAAGGGGTAGTGATAGCTGATAGCATTTTGCTGTTTCACAATTTAAAAAAGCTGGATTGCAATGAGAAATTGTTGTGTTCAAGACCTCTAAAGGGTGGAGCATAGCTCTTCAGAGGTAAGGACTTTTGTGATTTAACCCCAGCCACCAAATATGAAGAAAATTACCTCTACCCTAGCCAAAATCAGCACACAAGGCTAGTTTGTCTCATCTAAGAAGGCCCAGAAGGGCTGCAGTAATTTGCATATTAGAAAAATTATGTTGCGTATAAACAAGGAAACTTTGGGCTGAGGGAGAACATGGGTGTTGTGTATGGATTCCTGCAGCAGGTGAAGTGCACAGGAAGGATTTGGGCTGAAGACAAAGTTGGGAGAACAATTCTGAACATTTTTTTTAGGTATCCTCTTTCAGCTGCCACACAGTGAAACACCCTGCTGAAAGTGTGTTTCAGAAATACTTTGGATCTTCCTCATGTTTGTGCAACAGTTTTAATTCGCATTTTAGCATTTCTGTTCAAAATGAGTCTTTCTTTTTGAGTCAGAAAAATCTTAGTGTTCTTTCTAGCATTCTTTTGATCACTTACAATTTGTTTGGTCATGCTTGTTTATAGAATAGAAACATTTACAGAAAAACATGTGTGTTGGGTTAATAGGAAAGAGGAACAGTATCATCTATGTGTAATTATATTCATTAAATAATAATTGGATGTGTAAAAAGTAATGTTTAAAGAAAAATGTTTTTTCCATAGCATTTTAAAATGTACTTACAGTACATTTTAATATATTTATTTAATATATATAATATAAAATACTATTATTAAGTACTATATATTAATATATATTTAATATATATATTAATATATAGTATTTTAATATATTATGTTATTTATATTTTTTATATTTAGGACATTTATTCTTGTGAATTCTTTTATATATTCTTCTATATAACTTATATTTAGGACATGAGTTCTTTGCCTACTGAACTGCATTGATTACTGCTAATTGTCTGGGCAAAAAGAAAAGGAAGGCGACAGAACTTAGAGTTAAGTACATTGTAGAAGTGTAACTATATTCTTATACTCTTCTTAGACCTTATTTAACTTTCCATTGTTTATCACTGAATATTGGACTAGATGGATATTTAGGCCAGTCAGTACAGCCATTTTTATGTCCCCATCCTGCATTGATCATGATTATTCTAAAATAACCATCATCAATGAGGTTCATCCCACCTACATAGCCTGGCTTCTCTAACTCTGACCTTAGTCAGCAGAAAGCTTAGTGGGCAAAAGTTTTTGTATTAGTGCTGAGAATGAGGTTAGCTGTTAGCTGAAAGGTTAGCTGTTACAAATTTTTTGTCCTTCACATTCAGCCCAAATTTAATAATTGTCAAATTCCTTCATTCAGGTCTGATGTATATAACTTTAGCAAAGCTGGAAGTCTGTGCACATTGTTTTTCTTATTGTCTTTCTTCTCTTTACTTGTGAGACTGTAATATGAACAATGACAGATGTCTTATTAAAAGGATGAAAATACATACAGAGCAATAGATATTTACCATCTTTTGAATATGTATCACTCCTAAATAATTAGATGCCTGTGTTTCTGTGGCCTAGAGTTGTAGTGCCTAAGTAATGTAAAAAATACGGGTAAGCATTACCTAAAGGTAATTCAGCCAATCTGGGGTCTAACTCATTGTGAGAGGTACCTTTCTCTTTCCATTAGTTACGAAGGGAAAAGAAGGTTAATATTAGGTGGTGAAAGCTCAGTGGTGTGAGTGCCGGATGCAGGCTGAAAATGTTTGGGGTGATGTATGGAAGGTAATGAGAGTCACTGAGCTCTGCTATGTGCTATAATTGTCTAGACATGATGTGTGAGTACTTGTTGGAGATATGCATGTTTTATGTTATCTAATATAATTTTTAATGAACTTTTGGGGATTTTCTCATCTTCTATGTTTTTTCTCTTTAACTGACAGAATTAGTGGCATTAATCTGTTTCATAGGAATCTAGTGCAGAAGAAACAGAGAACAAAGCTTAAGAATCTGTGAAATATGCCACATTTCTTGTGTAGGGGGGAGGAAGTAGCTGTCACATTGCCTTTTGGAAACAGGCTTGAGTACTTCTAGCCAAATGCTTTAATCACATTTACCTGTGGTTTGGTAGATACATCATTGATACGTGTTTTGTCACCCAGCACTGGTTCTTGTGCATGGAGTTTGAAAAGCCAGGCACTGTCTAGAAAAAGAGTTTCAAAGGAATCAGAGCTCTTGGCCAGTTCTGTTTCTCACACTATGGCATGGAAGATGGCTAGCAAGAAAAATCTGGTCATCCTTTTGCAGGACTGAATGCACCATCCTGAAATGTGCATTCTTATGTATTGCCTGAATTAAGCCTCTTATAGAGGAAAAAGCACAACAGAAAAGTGTGATCAATACAGCTGTATTCCAAAACTGATTCCATTGGAATGAGATGGTTAAGCTCTTGGACGGACTTTTGGTTCTGCTGCAACAAGTTTGTGAGAGGTGATAAACTCTGTGTGACGGCTGAGCTCTTAAAATACTCTGGAACTCTACTGAAATCTGGTGCAAGCATTGTGTTTTCCAAGATGCACAAAAAATTCAGTGTAATTCTATTTTAAACAATGACCTTTGGGGTATTGCATATGTGACAGGTTTTGGAGAGACCAGGACAAATCAGGAGTCCTACAAAGTGTGGCAGAAATTCCATACTTCTAGCAATACAATTTGGTTAGTTCCAGGGGTACTGACAGATCAAAAGAGTGATTTAACTGAAAACAAAATCATTACTACAGTAAATGAAACTGTAAACCACAGGAAAGACAGCATTCAATACAAAGCTCTTAAACAACTCGAAAAGATTTTTGGAGGTGGTGTTTTCTAAAAAGATGTTTTCAGTTTGGCCTAAGACAGGTTGGGGCTTTTCTTTTGGTTAGCTAGTATAATTTAAAATTTTTCCTTAGTTTGCACACTGTGTTCCTTGTGGGCCTTAAAGAAGGCCACTGTTCTTGCTCTCTGTGCTGTTGCCAAATTTCCTTAGAGATGGATTTATTCTGTCTTTCCTTTTCCCTTGACTGTAGTAGTTGTCTCTCACTCCTAATAGTGTGCCTCCTTTAGTAAGTTCAGCAGGTACTGAAAAGTATCACTGTACTGGGTCTTTAAAACTTTGTTCTTTAAGGAAACACTGTATTTCAGCTTGTTGTTAGTGCCTATGGGTCAGATACATGTCTCTGAATAAGAAAGAGGTTAACGTGTTTTTTTGGATTTAGTTTGTAAATTAGTGATAGCTGGGGAAATGACAATCTGTTCAAGAAGATATTATCTAACAAGATAAAGGCAGCTCAAGCCATGATTTTTTCAAAATGGAATTTTAAAATTTGATCCTAAAATATCCATTTTCTTCTCCAAAATGGCAGAAAATTTTTTCAAATGTGCTGCACTTTACAGTATTTTCTTTGCTTTCTGCTGAAAGGAGCTGGCAGGTATTAAACACGTCCTAAGAGAAATTTTACTGGGGCAATTAAATAAGAGGGGTTAAGCTTTACCCTCTTAAATGTCAGAGTTGGTTTGTTTTTTTTTTTCCTGAATATCTAGACTAAATACTGAACTTAGGATTTTGAGGGAATGCAATTGCAGAAATAGTCATTAAGATCAAAATCCCTTCATGTGAATAAAGGATTCTTCAATAATTAATCTAGCTGTTATTAGAGAGTGTACCAGTACAAGTGTACATCTTGTTCATGATGAGGAGCACATACTCTCACTGTATGTATTTGAGTTTTGATTCTATTTAGTCCAGTCCTGTGAACTAAATGCCCATTTGTGACTAGAGTGTGCTGGATGCAGTTCAGGAACCTGGTTTCTGCCTTTCTTCATCAGAAAGGGACCTGGTTTGCATGTCCCAAGATTGTTCTGCAGTGTGATCCAAAGCAATCTAAGTGCAGATGGTTGAGATAATTTGCATTGAGAACTACTCCTGATCTGAGGTACAACACTGATATTCTCACAGCCCCTGTATATTGTCCTGTTACATCTGAATTATCATACTCTCCAGAACTTCTGTTACAAAAGGGAGTGAATGAAATTCTGACAGAAGGGATGACAGATTAAAGCACTAAATGTGTTTTGATTTAGGTTTACAACTATTAGTGGCAATTGAGCTCAAGATTAGTAGGCAGATTTCACTACTGAGATGAGTACAGCAAACCTAGCACAAAGTTTGCCTCGATGTTCCAAAAAAAGAGAGTATGGAAAGTAGTCATATATGTAGAAGTAAAATTAGATTATTTCCTTATCAAACTTATAGGATCACTTCCTCTCGTTTTCATATTAGTAGGTTAGCATTTCCTTCTGCCTATTTTTTTTTTGTGGAAAGCAAAACTGTAGTATTCTAAACTTAATACAAAATGAAAAATGGCATGTTATTGCTGGCAACAACCCTTCCTTGAATGGAGGTGTAGGACACAGACTGCTCAAGAGGCAGCTACATCCCAATGCCATCATGTTATATGAAAGTACATAACTGCTACTGGATGATATTAACAGCTTTAGTCCTCCCTACTGCATCACAGTGGTTTGTTCTGAAGCTCTTTGCACATAAAAAGAAAGTGAGATAATTATTTAAGACTATTAAATATCTGCACAATAATTTTCTTTGTTTAAGGAAATAAGGGAAAATTTGTAAAGGAGAAGGTGTTTGCTGTTCTCCTTTTATATGGAGTAAATTATTATTATTAGTTTTGCCAACTGCCCACAGTTATCTCTTAAAAAAATTTTTTTAAAATCTTTTGGAAAACAACAAAGTTATGAAATTAAATACTTTAATCAGAGGACAAATAGTCCCAACTTTTTTGATGACAAACAGATTTTTAGATTTTTCTCTCTATAACAGTTGTTAGCACGTACAAGTCAATATTGTTGACTGATCTGATTAAAAACACCTGCTTGCGAATGGTTCCTCCTTTGGTAAATAAAAGATGGTTGAAAAAACAGATTAGAAGCACAGACTGGTAAATGATACTAAAAATAAATGTCTTTTCTCTGTACTTGTGAACACTTGATTTGAGTGTTCCTTGCTTCTTATTTCACAAATGCTTGCAATGAGACAAATAGCAACATCTCTTATCCAGCATTAATGCTTATGATGTTTGCTTTTTCCAACAGAAACAAAATAATAAAGTAGACCCTAACGTCATAGGAGAGGAAATCAGTTTCAGATATGTTTTACATTTATTTGAAATTTTCAAGGTATGCTGAAGGACTGGGCAATCTAACTTTTTTGTGAAACTGAGAGGTCTTGGGCTCTACTTGCAGCTTGCAGGGTTACTGTGTTTCATCCAGTTTGTTAATACAAAGTGCATAGAAATTTCCCAGCATTAGGACCTAGTGCCAAAACTTTTTGTCCCAAAGAATGCATCATCAGCCTGAAAATCTGAGTCTCTGTGAGTCTCTCATTCCTTCCTACCATCCCCAGTGCTTACCTGGGCCCTTTCTCTTGAGATATGGGAGGTGGATGTGAACCTCACAGGCTGAGGAAGACTGATAGTATGGATCTTGGATTCTTTGGAAATCCACTCTGCAAACATGACTTTATTAAATCAAGACAGGCAATAACAGCAATCCTACTTCATTTACCCAATGGATTTAAAACTAAAAGAGCCATGAAAGATCTTTCAAGAAGCTTAGAATTGTTGTTTGCCTGCATGTTTGGAGGATAATTTCTTGTTAAGACTGTGGAGACAGCTTAGGCCCCTAGTTCCTTGCCCCTGCCAGGCTGCTGAGGATGCCTGCTGTAAAACATTGGGGTTAAGGTGTCTCTCTTTGCAGGACCCAAGCCCTGTGTGTTTGGAGACCTCCACAGTGGAAGCACGTTAGCTAGGGTGAGCTCAGGTTCCTTACAAGGTTATTTCTCAGTTAAATGAAGGTGAAAGGCATTGAGCCATACTCTTAGATCTAGGCAGCTAAATTAACCCTAGATTTATAAGAACTAGCTTAACTGTTTCTTTAGCCCTCGTCTGGGTTTCACTGCTGAAGGCTCTGGAGGTTTTTGTTGGTCACTGGATTGTAAGCTTTTATGTCCATGCAAATTGCTTGAAAAGCTTCTGTTAAAGGAAAAGGGAACATCCAGATGGATGCTGTTCTGAATCAAAGCATAGTGCACTCCATAGCCTCCTTTTAAAGCATTGCTTTTTATTTTATAGTTTACCGTCCATGTAATTTCATGTTTTCCTGTGGTCACTATTCAAATAGAGTGTAGGCTATAAATATGCATATTTGTTATTGATCTCAATGTGATATGTAATGTAAAAATCTTTTTGATGTAACTATTGAGTAATTCTTTCAGCCTTTGTCTGATCAGCTGGCATGCAGGCTAGTAGAGGTTATTATTTTGTATGACATATAAAGAACTATAATTTAGTCTAATGATGGTATATTTTCATATTCACAGTGAAAGGGGTACATGTATATGTATGCACATATAAAGCAGGAAGAAGGAAGACCTATTTTTATGTAAAAGGGCACATCATATGTATAGATGGACCAATCCGAATGATGTAGAAAATGTGTGTAAATAGATACAGAAAATACTTCAAATTGCTGAATAAAATATTCCCAGATTCTTAGGTCCCTTGCACATAATTTTTGGTTCTTAAAATAATCCTGTGAAAGTGCTGCTTTTATCTTTTCTGTGTGATGATGAACTTTTATGTTGGAAAGTGTTGAAAGTACTCAGATACTAAAGCTCAGATTTGTGTTTTGTTTGGCAGTACACTTCTGTTTAGAATTCTTTTAATCTATCCATTCCCTGCTTTTATATTCATTTGATAGTTGAAGGTTCTGTGAAGGATATTTCTTTGCATATGAACTTATTAAACCAATAATGCACAAAAGTGTGAGATTTATTTCCATTTTTTGTTTTTCTTGCTTTTTTTTTTTTTGGTGGTTTGTGGTTTTTTGAGTTTTTGTTTGGTTTTTTTTTTTGCATCACAAGATAGGCTCTTGTTTGAGTTGTTAAATTTCTATTTGCCTTTCTTGATTTTTTTTTTTTTGAGGGGTAGGGGGAGGGCAGGGAAAATAAGAAACAATTTATATGGTAGATCTAAAGTTTCATTAAAATTGCTTATGCCCTGTCCCAGGCATTTTAAGTGGGCCATCTGTCTAAACATCTCTGCATTTTTTTCTGATCATTTCCTCGACTTATTCATGAGCCATGGGAGGGCTCCTTTGTAGTCTCCATGTAGCTGGTTCAGTCTACCCCCACTGAATACATCTATGTGCTTGCATAACATATCTTTTCACAGTGCTGGAAATTCTCTGAACTTGGTTCAGATGAATGGCCCACTTTCTGAAGGTCTTTTTTTCTCCCTTTGCAAGATTTGTATGCAGAAACTGACCTTGGTGGCTACAGAATCCAGCACATTATTCTTGATCATTTTACAGGCCACCTGCTGTGAAAGTTATGATGAAGGATTTCTTAATGATTCTTTGACCATTAACATTGTTTTAAGTCAATATTTCACTTTTATTTAACTGCTGAATAGGTAATTGCACAATTGAAAAACAGCTTTATGGAGTGTCATATAATGTGGTTTTCAAACGCTTGTAATCTTTCAAACGGGAGGATTTGTTATGATAGTTTGGGATTTCTCTGTTTACATAAAGTATTATGCAGCAAAAATATCAGAAGTGAAGAGGAATTTGTGTTTTCCCTCTCAACATTAGAACACATAATTTGAATTGGAAGTAAAAAAATCTATACTCAATTTTCTGATCCTTTAGGAGCTGGTGACATCCTCACTCATTTACATCATCAGTGGTAACCAGGAGACGGAAGTTTATGTGCCACAAACTGCAGAAAATTGTAGTTTTTATTGAGCTCCTTCTATCTGATTGGTTGGTGACAATCAAAATGGCCAGGGCAGTTATTACTTGATTTGCTTTTGTGAGGGTCTGTTTTCTTTCATTACTTGTTTTTGACTAGAATAGATAATAGTTTAGTTAATGTTTTCCATGAGCACAGTAAGTATGTGTCGACCTAAAATTTTTAGCAGTTGTCTGCTTTCCTCACTGAAAACTTGCAAAGAAACCAGGAGCTTTGGTTGCTGCGTTATTCTCAAACGTCTCCCTCTCCCACACATGGCATTTGGGGGTAAAAGGGACATAATACATACTACACAGACATCATCTCTAGTTGAACAAGCAGCAGTAGAGCTTGAAAATAAATAACTAAGCAGGAAAACGGTGCTGTTTTCCTTGTTGCATTGCTTACTTGTTTTTGTAATTGGTGCTTTGGAGTAAAGCACCGATGACTTTATGGCTTAAAGCCAGGCCATCAGCTGTGTTCCTGTGCTTGTGATGCTTCCCCTTAGAAGGCAATTTGGAGTGGAGAGGTTCAGAACTGCCCTTTTTTGTGTGGAAGGAATTTACAACACCATTCTCCACCCATCTCCTGTTGTTGTGGCTGCAGTCCTGCCCTTGCTCTCTCTGTCCCTTTGTGTGTAATGCTCCTGGCAAGGATCAGCAGTGCTCAGTTCTCCATGGCCCTGCTCCTCATCCACCTGGCACTCATCTTGGTGTGAAACTTGTGTTTTTTCCTGCAGCCAGTGATGATCTTTATATGCAAATGAAGTAATTTTATTGGATGATATGTCATTTACCAAAACTGGGAGAAAAAAGAGAAGGCATGTTGAACCCTAGGAAAGACACACTGTGTGGATTCTGGATCTAGGGTTGGGGGAGAAGTGCCTTGTATTTTCTTTATGTCTTTTATAATGGCAAAAATTACACTATTTTTATTTTCAGTGGGAATTTTTTTTTCTGTGAATACAGTATGTTGGATTTCAGCCCGTTATGTAGAATTTTAAAAGCTCTACATTTTGTGAGTAGCCAGAAGTTTGGGGAGTTTTCTGTGAACTAGTGTGAAGTATATTCAGAGTTCAGATGCTTTGTTTGGGAGGACTTAAGTTTTCTCAGCTAAGGAAGCAACCTTGGCCAAGAACAAAGATAATTTCCCATGCACTGGAACTTCTCAGATAAAAAAAAAAACCAAAACAACAAACACTACAAAGCAACAGAAAACCCCACCACAAATCTTCTTTCTTAGCCTAGTAGAAACTTTGGCATTTCTAAATTAGTTCATGGACGTGAGCAACTTCCTTTTCATATTCAATAAACTTGGGCTTTGATCCTTACTTTTGGACTTCGTAATCCTTATTTATATGAATGTTCCCTACCCATAAATCCTATCAAAATGGAGTCTACTACAAGATAATTTCTTTGAAAGGAATTTGGTTTAATGAAGAAGTAAGATTGTCATGAGCTAATGGAAGTATCTGTCCTAGCCACTGCCAGTTGTAGTTACAAAACCACAGGCAAAGCTCATTAGCAAAGCTGAAAAATGTCTCTGTGCAAATGGATCTAGCAATTCCAGGAGGGAAGTACAACTTGCTGTATACTTGGTGTTAGATGGAGCTCTGGACCTTGCCCTCCTGGCCACTGGTGTTGCAGAGAGAGGAATTATGTGGCTGTTTGAAACCCAGGCAAAGCAGTGATGATAGTCATGCCTTTCAAGAGGCATGCATCCTGTTTGGAGATACACTTGACAAAGCTCAGCAAGACAGGACTGAACAAAAATAATCCCTGCTGGAGAACAAGACTGTCTTTCCTTTGATGGCCAGCAGCCAGATTCATGAGGTCACTTCCAGTCAAATGCAATATGAAGCAGGGCTGTGCCAGCAAGGCTGTAAGGAATCTCATGACACCAGTGAAGCAGATCTACTAAGCTGAGTTTGCGATGAGGTCCTAGTTCTAATATAAGAAATATAAAGTTGCTATAAACCACTAAATTCTGTTGGTTGTTGCAGTGGAGTGTCATGGAGAACTTAAACAGGTGCTGCCTGTATTTCTCCTTACTGGTGCTCTGGTACTAGGAAGTGCAATGAAAACATCTCTCAGCTTGCTGCCTGCTACCTGTGCAGGAAATTCCTCTTCCTCTTCTTCAGGAACTCCTGTGTCTGTCACATTTCCTATCAGCCATTCTAAATGTTTGGTGACATACAGGAATTCCAATATGAGTTGCTGAGAAATGACGTTGCACCCAATAAACCATAGATAATTTCTCAGATTTATTGTTTTGACAATTGTCACTATATAAAATGTGAAAGATGACACTTGCCATCGGTAGCACCAGAACAGCTTATTTTCAATATCTGTCTTATGAACTTTTAGGAGGGTAGTGATAGAGGTGAGCGAAGGTGTTTGGTGAAATTTGATGTAGGCCTTACTTGGCTTGCATCCAGAAGTAACTAAGGATAAGTATGCATCTGTGTCTGATATATTTAGCATTTCCATTTCCCCTTTTCAGGCACAATTTTTGGAAGCTCCTTGCCTCATTAAGTACTTGAAGTTGTACTTTCTTAAGTTCCAGGTATCTAAAACCTAATGTTCTTAAAATAATTGTTGAAATCCTTAGCAAGTCAGTGTGTTATCCTTGGCTTGGGCAGATAATTTCTCCTCCTATGGCCTCTGGAGGCCTCACAGGTGCTTCTCCCTGTTGATTCCACAGGAAACCTGAGTACTCTCTTTGGTTCACTGGTCACCTGAATCCTCTGGAGGATGCATGGGGCATAATGTGTTAACAGGTTTTAAGACTGAAGGCTGCAATAAAAGGTCTAGTAAGCGCTATAAGAGATTAATGTTATTAGCAGATATTATCCATAGAGGAGATGTAAAGGTGATAAAATTATTATCCCTACAGATTTCTTACAGAAAAATCTAAATAGGTAAGAATCAGTGTGGAAGAAAAGCTATACCAAAATGTGTTTTTGTTTTAATGGAGTTTAAACCACACCTTCCTGTTTTCCCTTTAGGCCATGTGGTGCATGCTCGTGGTAATATATGGTGACCACTCATTAGAAAAGTTGTAATATACTTTTGGACACCAGTTGTTATGGCAAAGTGGAAGAGACTTGAGAAGTTAGAATAAGGAAATTGAAAATGAATATACATTTAAATAAAATAGCTGAAACTTGCATGTTTCACTCTGAATTCCCAAGAATGGAGGCTCAGTTCTCACTCCTTTGCTGCCAGGTGTGTGCTTTTTTAAGTTGAAAAGATTCAGGTTTCCTGTATTACTTGATAAATGGTGCAGCCTCAGAATGCTGCAAGAATCAGTATAATCCTGCATGTGGGCTGTGATGATACATCATTATTTTTCCAGTATGCTTGAAGGGCTCTATGGATGAGATACTTAAAAATGTGTATTAGTTATAAAATTACTTGTATTACTTGTTTGGCTGAATCTTTTGTCTGTAATTGGTCTTTAATTAAGGTTTACTGAGAATGAGATTAAAGAAATAATGATTATATTTTGCCCTTGAAAAGACTGCTCCAGTTATCACTGTTGCTATTCTCCTGCCAACCCACTTTCTCATCTGCTTTTCATCCTGTTTGAGCTAATTCTGCAGCAAGTGCTGGCTGCATTCAAGGGCCTCCTATAACTTTATCAGCATACCCAGTGTGTCAAGGCAAATCTAGAAAGAAAGTAAGAGTGTATTTTCTCCTTATATGCTGTTTGATAGAAAAATGTATTTAGTATATTTTTTTTCAAGTATGCTCTCCAACTGTGTCTATAGATTAATGGTATTTTATATCCTTCATGACCATCCTATGAGGCAAGTGCTTCTGGTTAACTTGGGAGAAGCATGAAATCTCTGTTAAAAATTTTTCTTCTGTCTGTTTCTTTTTTAGAATTCCTATTGCTAAATCAAAGAGAAGTAGCTGGGAGCTCTCTGTGCATCTAGGAGATGGAACTTACCCAGTTGCAGTTTCAAAGGATGGCTCATCATTTTCTGTAAGTTCTGCTCATTTTCTAACAAATTCAGCGCATGGAGTCAATATATATTATCCTTTACAACTGCTAAAATTCTCCATCTTTTCATTGGCTGAGGATGGATATATGGTTTGTCTTTAGTAGGCATTGCTGTGAATTACCAAACAAGATCCTGACAGTTAAATAGTGCTAGTGTACGGAGATTTTTCTCAGGGCTCATGCCTGTGGAACATTTTTGTATATAATTGTTTATTAAATTAGTTTCTAAATTATTCTGTTTAGTGTCTTCTTTAGAAGTAGCATCTTACACTCCATTGTAGATATATGAGAGCAGGAAAATAAATGCAATGTTGACAAAAATTGCATTACCTTAAGCTAGTGTTTAGAAAAACAAATCAAAGATCCCAGCGAATTGAATAAGAATCATACTGGAATGGAATTATTCAGCACTCTGTGGTAGAACTGTATGTGGTCATAGTAAAATGCCAGTGTTTCAAGATGTGCTTACTCACTTCAGATAAATGTGTATAAACTTCTGGTTTTTACAAATATTCTAAGGTAATTACTTAAGCACTTAATGTTGTCAGCATGAAAGGCAGAAGGACAGACCATGACAGTAGAAGAACAGTAATGCTGTGTTTGGTAATTCAGCCATTCAGTGGAATAAAGCCAAGAAAGAAGCTGATTAAAGTATTAAGAAGATAAAATTATAAGGAGAACTACTTTTTATGTCTGCTAATGATGATTCCAAAACCAAAATGAGATTTTAATTTTTTTTAAATAGGCAGTTGACTTGTGTAGTATTTGTTCACTCTTTGGCAAAAGGTTTCAAAAAGGCTTTAATAAGGTGGATTTTCTTAGCATGGCAATGACACATCCTACTTGCTGAATTGCTGTTTTAGAAGCAGAGGCCAAGTCTGCATACAGTTTTTAAAATCTATATAATACTCCTAACAGGCATCCTGTGACTTGGATACAGCCCATTCAAACAACAGAACCTCTGTCAGATTTCAGTTCAGTTAGGATTGGACTGGCAGTGGCTTGTATGACAGAGATAGCCCTTCCCAGGAGCAGTCATTGCCCTCAGCCTTTCCACCTTTTTTGTTGCAGCATTGCTGCTGTGTTGCAGCACAAGAGCTGCCTGTTCTTGTGGGGATGAGCCTGCTGGTTGCTGTGAGTGCTGCATAGGCTCTGGATGCTGTGAGCTCAGAAATCTTAATTCCCACAGTGATACTTCTCCAAATCAGGGAGCTGTTTAGCACAGCCAATTACAAATCTGCATACGTGCACACATTTTTGAGAGATTTGCTTGAGTCCAAACCTGTCTCTCACTTTAAATGGAACTGCTAACAGTTGTGATGTCTTGCAACAGTAAGAGAATTACAGGTAGTATAAACCAGTTTGACAAGGTGTACGTGGAGTCTGATTTCTGTTAATTTGGTTTGTTATTCAAACAATAACAAATGTGAAAGTTCTGTCTCATGTCCTTGTGTCCCTGCAGTAAGTTACTGCTGTTACCTTCTACTTCTAGGCAAGGAGGCAGGACCATCCCTTAGTTTCAGAGAAGAGATGCCTAAGCACAAGGGAGAAGTTAAGGGTGGCTGTGTGCCTAAAAGCCTGGGCCAGAGGGATTTGTGACAATTGCTTTTGCATTTTATTTCCACCCTAACCATGCCTGTATACTTGGGAAGATACAGTTCCTTATTTATTTGTACCTGGAAAATACCTGGTGAACTAAATCACATTAGGTGGATTTCAGGAGAAGTTTGTTTCACTTAAAGAATATACCTGTAAAGATATAGTGTATTAAAAAGTGTGCCTGAGCTTGGGTATGTAAAAAGCAGGTAACTTTTTTAATAGCTGTGCTGTTTAGAGTTAAACTTATTTTTATTGTTACTGGATAAATAACAGAGGACATGTTATTCTTCATCAATAATTTTCTTTTTCCTGGTGTTCTCCTGTGATTGTGCTGCAGACAAGAGTGTGTAGTATACAAGAGTATATAGTAAGTACACCACTGTCAAAAATCTGAATTGTTATTCAAAACTCTACAATGGAAAACCAACTGCCTTAAAACTTCAAAGGAGAGAAGTCAAGACTAGGAATGAGAAATCTTGTTTCTGATCAGGAGGTATAACATACCATCAGGAAAAAAGAGGGGAAATTCAAAGCGTGCTTCATTAACTTTGCTGTCAGAAACACAAGCCTCACTTTTTGAACTTCTGCATTTACTTTTTACTATTAAGTTGGTGTGACACAAGCTCCTGCCTTTGTGGGTTGTGTCCCCTCGTGGCTTGTGACAAAGATAGCTGAATTTGTGGTGCAGTTAGCTAACCCAGTGGGAGGGCCACCTTCACATTCCCCTTCAGAAGTTAACTTGTGCTGCAAACTGTGCTTTGCAGCGGCAGCATTCGCATCCTGATTTACTTTGTTTACCACAGGGACTCTTCCAGCAGTGACTCCTTTCTTTTTTTCCCTGTAACTCTGCTACTCTCACCAGCCAAAAGCTCCCCAGCTCACAGTGTGCAGTGCTTTACGCTCTGCGCAGGGAGTGTGAGCAGCAGGCTTCTCCGTGGTTCCCGCTGTTCCGAGCGGATCGTTCGTCAGCATTTTGGGCTATGGGTCATCTGTGGTTTTCTTCATTTATCAGGAGATTCTTAATGAATTGTGCAGTGTTAACTGCTCTTCGCTGCTCTTTATTTTTCAGAATTTTGAGTTTTGAAACCATCTGTTTTTAACTATTTTGCTTGTAACAGAGGTCCTTGATGGGGGCTGGCTTTAGGCCACTTTAGCAGCCTTGCTTCTCAAAATTGAAGGATTTAAAGGAGAAGTGGTCAAGTGTTAGCGATGCTCTTTGCCTGAAGCACTGCAAACAAAAATACTAATTTTTATGGTTCCAGTAGACGTTAAAAACTTCTGTGAATCCTAATTTGATATATTTTCTTTTAAAATAGAAGTAACTTAGTTTTTATTCTGAAGCAAGCAATACATATGCTAGTACTTCAATTTATATAAAATTATTGTACTAGAATTTTCAGTACCAGGCAGTAGTTTCTGGTGATACCCTATCAGCATAGCAAATGCTTTTGCAATTAAAAGATTCCAATGACCTGACTTGAAAATTATAATTTAGCAGCTTTGGTGGGACCTGTTTGCTTGTGTACAAAGAACTTACCAACAAAATTGATGTAAATGTCATTTATTCTTTTTCCTTTGTTCTATATATTAATTTCTAGAATAATATTTAAACTAACTGCTTGTCGTATATACCACAGTTTTTTAGAGGGCAGATGGTCAGATTCTTAGCTTTGATTAATGTTCTTTTTTTTTCTCTTGTCAATTGAATTAAAGATCTTACAATCAAGATTACTGCTAAAATACAATTTGAAGGAAGAGTACCTTCCTTACATGAGACTAATGTAAAACAGCAACAAGCAGCCCAGAAGCATCCCACCACCAGACTCTGGAATCTTTTGTTTACTTCAATTACAAACAGGAGTCTTTCCCATCTTGCTGTTTTCGATTGCTAGTCTGGCTATCAAATGTGTTTATTTTATGATTTCATTGATTGAATTTTGCTGTTGAAGGTTGGAGTCTGTTCTTCCTTTACAAAACTTGACTGTTCTACTGGGTACTGAAGTGTGGGAGAGACAAAATCTAATGGGAATGTACATATATTGAGGAAACCTGGTTAGCTGTGCGGCTTCCCTGCATCATGTGAATATGACCCCTCAAAACCAGACATCAGCTGCCAAGGATGATCTAGTTCCATGTGATGGTGGCATTGTTTATTCATAGGATGGTTTGAGTTGGAAGGGACCTTAAAGGTCATTTCGTTCGAACCATCCTTCCAATTTTAGTTCAATGAGGAATTTGTAACTGTATTCTATGCAATAAACTTAATTCTTGAAAACCTTTTTGCCATTATCCATTTTCTGATTATTTCTTGCAGTGTAGGAACACTCTGTCTTGAGAATTCTTTATTGATGATTTGCATATTTTATCTGCAAGTAGTTGTTATTTTCCTTTTTCATGTTTGAAAACAGTCCTTTCTGTTAGGGTTCTTCATCTCTGTAGTAAATGCATACCTTCCCAGACTGCTTAGCCTCATCTTCTCATCAGTTTAGTTGTCAAAGAATTTCCAGATGTTTTCAGTTATAAAGTAGCTTCTTATCATTGAAGTTGTTTATTTTTTTTTTTTTAAGCATTAGGTGTCATAGTTCAGAAGTTACTTTGGGCAAATGGAAATTTGATATATTTCCAGAGGGACCTATATAGGTCAAATGCTGAATAAGAGGAATAGAGAAAGCTAAATTCCTTAATTCAGGTTGTTACTAGAATGGGCTACCATTTTCACAAAACATTGGTTCACTTCCTAAATCCAAAGTTAAGAACAGATGAATGTAGTACAGATACGAAATCTTTAGAAAATTTTTTTGATTCTTGCTTAGTCCAGTCAGAAATGAATGTTTTACATAATTTTTAGGAAAAAACACAGATTTTTTCCCCTGATCTTTTTCTTGAGAAGTAAAGAATTTATTAGATACCTGTGTGGGTGGAAAATCAGCTTGTGACCCTCTTAACATTTCCAAGAGAAAACTTATTCTATAGTATGAAATGCCAGCATAAAAATAAAATCTAAAGCATTACTGTCACCATTATTTGAATACATCCTATATGATCAATACAGAGTAGGTGCATATTTATGTGAATGCTTTACTTTAGTTAGTGAATTCGTGTTTATCTATTTATGGTTAAGCTTTGACTTCAAATTCAAATATAATAAACATTTAATTTGGAGAACTTCTGGTGTATTCATTTGCTGTAAATTTCATGACTGATGGGTAAGTTGATTTGAAAACTACTTCAGGAAATATTTTCATTGTATTGTAAATTCTGTTTTGTGGGGAGGAAAAAATACTGCCCAAAAATCATACGGAAGTATGTAAAGCATCAAGTGGAACAAGGAATAATATCATGGAAATCAGAGCAATGATACAGAAAGTTGCTGTGAGCAAGCTTAGTTCACATTTAATTCCTTAAACACAAATGTGAATGGAGTGGGATAGTAATTCAGTGCATATTAAGTTCTGTGTTTCTGGTAGTCTGTGTAGAAGATTAACATTGCCCATCTATCACTATGAAATTAATAACCTTGTTAGGAGAATCAATAAACTACCAGAATTATTATTACTAGTATTTTACATTTCTGATGTGCTTCAGGCACATAATAATTAATTGGTCATATGAAAGAAATATGAGTACTGTATTAATAAGGATGAAAAGCAAATACCTGTAGGAATTAAAGCAGCCAGTTGTAATACAAATTAACATATATCCCTTTGAAGACTTTCTGCTTAGACTAGTTCTAAGTATATATTGTTACATGTTACATGTTATATATTATTGAAATAAAATGTATTGTTCCCATGTCCAATATTAGTTTGAATGAAAGGGAAGTGCATGTGTAAACGCACTAATGGGGCAAAATCTGTTATATAATCCTTACAGCTGTAAGCAGAAAACTTTCCCTGCCTTTTTCCACATGGTTTGCGTTTTACTTGCAGTATAGCACGCAAGCTCTTCATTGCAGTACATGTACAGTTGTGTGAACAAAACTCTGTTACAGAGTTCTGTGGGTTGTATATGTATAGAAACTGTTGTTGTAAAGGTTGTATACCTACTTTCAATCTCTTAGTTCAGGTTCAAATCCAGAGCATTTTCTGTTTGTGTGTAGACCTGTGTATTGTGTATAATGTCACTTTAATGCAGTATGTATAATCTAGTGCTGTGGTAAGAGCAAAACACCTAATTTCCACCCTGTAAAACACTGGCTGTAGTAGTACTCCTGCTTGTTGATGGCTTTACAGATCCTGCAGTCCTTGTTCTGTAGTGACAGATTTACTACACAGCTAGAGGTTGCCCCATCCTATCCTGATGGGATGGGGGACAAGTGCTCCTGGGAGGCAAGCACTCTGCACTTGAATCTTTTTCAATCTGAGGAGAGCATTGATCCCTGAGTTTTGACTCTGTGGCAACTGCTTTAATTGGTACATTTCTGTGACTGCTGATGTTGTGTATTTTTAATGAAAGTGGCCTTGGCCTTAGTATCTTGTTGTGAACTCAGTGTTTCTGGTATGCATTTCCACTCTGCCTCATTGAATGTCTCAGAAAGCTTAAGTGCTGGGATCCCTTATATGAAATAGAGGTAAATATTGAGTATACTCATATAATATTTGTATGTACTTAGGTGTGCTTTTCTACTAAGCCAGAGGAGAAGCAGAGTGTGTCTGGATTGTACATTTTTTTTTTAAAACCATGACAGTTTAGCAGTAAGTATGTGATGGTATGTATTTGCTTCATAAAGAGAGATAGTTGTTGTGGGTTTGTATGTCTCAGATTAGTTTGTTCACACAGTACTCCATAAGCATGTGGAGAAAATACCTACAATGTTGGGAATTAAAAATTACTTGAGTAATGTATTCACTGTGTGGCATTAAATATGCTCTTCCCTCTGTGTCAGGGCAGTGTAATAGCTTGGTTATAGTAGTTTTTGGAGATTTGTATTCTGCTACAAAACTCCCAGTGACATGGTCTGGCACTGGTATGTAACCTACATTTCTAAAAAGAAAATGCAATAAAAGATCTGAGATGCTGAAATGCAAAATATTTTAAAAGCAGGCATGGTCAATTTGGATATATACTTTCCTTGTGTTAGAATCAGACTTCACTGCTTTAAAATATATTCCCTAGTAGGCAGAAGAGGAACTAGGTTTTTACAATAATTAATTCTAAATTACCTGATGAAGAGTTTTACCCACACAGGTGGCTTCATAGCATGAATTCTTGTGGTATGAAAATGAAGACTATGTTCTGCCATGGGTAATGATCCAATGGTTCCAGGAAAAACAGTAAACTGAAATATAAATTAAAGCTCTGTAACAATACAGAGCAAACCCATACCATTTTCTGTCTTCAGAAAGTCATGTTTCTGGCATACAGCATTTAATTATCCTGTCACCCTTTAGTCTTCCTGTGGTCTTTTGGTGTAAGACTGAAAACACCTTGAAGGTTGTTGCTTCAATTCATTTGTGTGCCATGCACACTTGACATCCTGCACCACAATATTCATATAATGATTTTCTAATTTCTAAAAGCAGTACTTATATGAACATTACTTGGAAGCTTTTCATACCACTGATTTCTCATCCAACAAAACTGTCAAGAAAATACCCAACCAACTCCTTCCTTCACCCAGAAACGCCTCTAACATCCCAACCCCTCTTCCCAAATTTTGTACAATGAATAGATTAAAAAAATGTTGTGAGCTCCTCCTGCTGGTTCAGCAGAAGTAATAGTTGCATTTAAAAGACTGCTAATATAGTATTAAGAGCCTGGCTTATTACCACAAAAGCCATAGTTATCTCTGCAGCTCCTGGATGCTGCTTCATCTTTAATTCTGTTCTCTGAGCAAATTTCAGCACATTTAGCAAATATTCAGTATAAGACTATTTTTTGGATCTCTTGATGCTGTGGCATAAGGAGGAACTATAAGGTCGTTGCTGTTTTGAGTTCCTTTCTTAGCTGCTTTTCCCCCGCTCCTTTAATTTTTAAGTAAACCAGACTATTAAAATTACTTAAATGTAGCTTTTATGGCTTATGAAAAATAGTGCTCCTGTCGTGGATAGATGTGCGTCAGTTGTGATTAAATGTTTTGATGTAGTCTTCTCAAAAGATAGACTAGAAGAGGTTTCCTTTGAAATATGTGAAGCAGTTTTAGACACAGCTTCTCAGATGGATCTAATTAGTCTTTCATACAGACTGGATGTCCGTTTGTTGCAGCTGAATTCTTGTTTCATTCACCCATAACTAGAAACACCTCGCTTCAAACGTGTTTCTTCAAAGAAAGAAGGGTTTAGGGTTCCGTGTTTTACTGCTTTTTGATGTTGGTTTCCCTTTAACTGAGAAGACCTTATGTTTATACAACTGTTATTATTAAGAAAACATAGCTTTGTTCATGAGAGTTCATTCGGTATCAATGTTGGCTATTGGTGGCAGTCGGAGATCTGTGGGATAGATCTTGCTATACAAGACTAGTGGGACAGCTGTATGGCTGCCTATTAAGCTTGTTGTAACAAAGATTTGAATGCAAGCAGGATACTCTAATAAGACCACGAACTTGGTTTGTGGGAAGATGAAAATTAAGATTAGAGTACATATGATCAGGCTCATCGGTGGATAGCAGTGCTATTTGTTATTTATACACAGTACAACATCACCCGAGAGATGCTGTGCTCTGTTCCCTATTTAGGATATGTTTACATGGCGCACTTCAGCACAGCACAAAGGAGCCTGTGCTGACTAAGATAGTTTGGGCAGTGCTGCGTTAATGCTGCTGTACTGCTCCTAGTTGGAATAACTTGTTAATAGCTGGCATGTGCAACTCCGTGAAACAGTGCGTTGTGCCGTGTTGTGACACTTCTACAATAGAGAATGTCATTAAAACTGTAGTGGGAAGTGTCTGATCAGTGTTAAATAATCAGAGTATGATACTTGGATACAGCTGTGGTTGATATTTAAGGAAAATGAGTGGAAGGAAGGCAAGATGACAGATGCTCTGCCTGTGTCTATCCCCCATTGGCTGCTTTGTGGTCATGATGTTGTTTAGACTAAATGGAGTTTGCAGGCGCAGGCTGGTGATGCTGGCTTTGCTTTCCAGAAATGTAGCTGAGCTGGTTTTGCCACTGGATGTTGCTATTTGCCTCTTACCTTCTCTGTGAAAGGAAGGGCAGTCCAGCCCCACTGCCTCAGATGGTGGCACCTAGGACATGTTGGTGAGATCAGATGGGCTGGGCTGCGAGCAGTCTCGCATTAGTGGAACTGGCTGGTCTGCAGGGCTGTTACTTGTGCGCATCAGTAACTCCAGGACACTTTCGTGTTTGCTGGCAATCACTTTCTGTAATACTCTTCTTGCCGTGTGCCTCACCCAGTCATTTCCTCCATTTGCCTCCATTTTGATTTCACCCTCCATGTCACCCTCCATTTTTTCAATCTTCTGTCACTAGAGGCTTCACATTCCCCATTTGTCCTGCAAGAAAGCAGGACTGGGTCTGCTGTGTATTCACTCAGAGGTTGGCCAGTCCTGCTGTTGGGTGACAACCAAATTGCCCTTGGCTGTCCAAGAGCTGAATGGAAGCACTCAATTTGTCCACTGTGCAGCTTTTCATTTTCATAAAACTTAAAGGGATTTTAATATGTCTGGTTAATACTGACCAGTCAGTGGCTTCAGAAGTTGATGTGTCAGGAATTTAGAGGAGGGACATGCAAATAAATGGTGCATTTTGTTAGCTTCTTTTTCCTTTTGAGATCAGGCTAAAGGTAGTGTTACTGAAAGGGTTAAGAAAGAACACAAGGCTGTTTGGAATACAGGAGGGAAATTATTTTAAATTATTAACAATGAATTGCATCACTGTCTGTGGCTTATCAAGAGTAGAAAAAGGAATCAGATTTAAGTAGTCATAATCTATTGCCAGTATTTCATGTTCTGGAGAAAATCTATGTATCTCAAGGACATGCGATAAATTGAAATCAATTTGAAATCAAAATAGACCTATAGCTCCATAATTCCAGAAGTATTTCAGGTCGTGTATGCACCAGTATGCTGGATTGACTTTGGCTGAACACCAGATATTCACCAAGCTGCCCAATCACTTCCCCTCTTCAGCTGGACAGGGCAGAGAGAGTAAGATGGAAAAGAACTCATAGGTTGAGATAAGACAGTTAAGTAAACAAAAGTGACAAGTTGCACACAGGCAAACAAAGGAAAAGATGAAAGTGTTATTCTCTGCTTTCCATCAGTAAGTGATATCTGGCTACTTCCTGGGAAGCAGCCATTCCTAAAAGGTGATCATGCATTCAAAAGCTGTACCTCTGCCTGTTAACATCTTTTTCCTCACTGCTACTAATGTGTCATTTTCCAAGTCCTGCTTCTTTTGAGTTTGTTCTAGTTTCATTCTTCTGATTTGTCCTAGGAATTCCCATTCCTCAGTTGTCTTGCCTGGTTCATGCTCTTTGTCTGGCTAGTCTGAGTCTCCCTTTTGGACTTCCACATCAATTAGCAATTAGTCTTGGTCATCTTCTATAGAACTTCTACATATCTGTGCCCTGCTCTACAGGCCTACAGGCTTTCATCCATGTATTGGTCCTTATTTTCCAGGGCCTCAATGTTGATTTTGCATATCCCATTTCTTCTACCATACAGTCTGTTTGGTAGTTCTGTTTCTAATATCACTCTTTGACTCTTTAGGTAGTTCTCTCTTTACCCTCATCCTGTACTTCTAGCTGCTTCTTCTTGAACAATCAGTGCATACTTCCCTTGCTTCCATTCTCTGAGATAGGGTTCAGGTGTTTCTGTTACTACTTCCATTTCTTTCCTCCATTTTTAGTCGTCTTGCACAGTGAGTTCCCCCTGCCTCCTTACTTGTTGCTCCCAATTTTCCTCTCCATCTTTTCTGCACCTCCCTCCCAGACACATCTAATCTTTGTCCCAGCCTGCTTTCTCCAGTTATGGGGGCCTCAGTGTCCGTTTTTGTTGTGCGTGGATTCTTTATGCCTCTGCTTCCTCCTTTGCTGCTCAGCCCTAGCAGGAGTAAGCGCTGAAACTCCAGAGATGATAGTCTTATTAGTTTCATGCTTGACCTGGTGTTCCACAATCCAAACTCAAAATTTCAGTGGGAACCTGTGTTCCTCCCCAGGCTATTATATGGTAAATACAAGGAAGAATCTTCTAGAACTGTGGCTGTGAAGTGTGGTGACCTACAGATATAGATAGGATTTACCTTTTGAAGTGCATAGAACTTGCCCAAAGTTATGCAGGTTGTAGGAGAATGGTAGAGGTGCATTCCAACTGTTTTACTTCCCAGGCAGATTTTCAAGCCTCTTTTCTAAATCATAAAGGAGGTGTTTCAGCCTTGCATAGAAAAGTCAATAAAATTTAGTAATCTGGCCAAAAATGTACTCTTCTTCTGTGTCAGAAATAGCTGCATATTTCTCTCAAATTCCTCGTCTCTGAAATCACTCCTAAATGACTGTTCAGCCTAAATAGAATCCATCTGAGTTATAAGAAACTGAAAATGCAGTGTGATAATGGACAACTTGGGTACTAAGGCTCTTCCCTTCCCCCTCATTCTGTAGCTGTGTCCCAGCCCCATGCCTTTTGGCAGGCTCTTCCTCTGCTTCTCCCATGCTCCTGTCTTCATTCCAGCCTTGTCTTTCTGTTGTGGATGCCCTCTTGTTTCCACCATCTAACCTCTATCAGCTGTTTCCTTTATTGCTGTAATTGCTGTGTATTTTCACACAGTGACCTCTTTGTCACTGTTGGAGCAGCCCAGCTGTTTGATGGCAACAGACTAGTTTGCATGCATTGTTTATCCTGTTTTAATTTAATATTTTCTCCTAGCTGATGGAGGAGGAGGGAAATAACCATACACCCTTTATATTAAGCCAAACTGGCATCTTGATTTTGATCATGGTGAGGTTTGCATGTTAATTTATAAAAAATATAATTTTGAATAACTTAGCTTCTTTTTTTATTAGTATTAGTTTTGTCAACTAAACTGTCAAGGGAAAGCTACATTGGTGGCAAATCATCATAATAAAAACACAGAATGGTTTGGGTTGGAAAGGGCTTTTAAAGATCTAGTTACACACAAACTCACCCCCTGCCATGGGCAAGGACATCTTCCACTAGATCAGGTTGCTCAAAGCCCCATCCAGCCTTGCTTTGAACATTTAATATGCAATAAGCAAGAATGAAGACTGATTTTGTTGTCTAAAGATAAACAGCAATAAATGAAGAGAAGGGTAGAGATAGACAGATAGGTAGTATATCCAAATCTCAGAAAACTGGAAAGCTGATCTTCTTTTGTTTAACAATTAAACAGACCAAGAGCAAAACTTGTCCAGAATAAGATAGCAGCAACTTTCAAGATAAAAAAGAAATAGATCCTCTTCTTTATGCAGCTTATGGATTTTTCTTCTCCTTGGCTAAGGAAAACTTGCAAGAAATAGATTAGTTAATAGGAGCATAGGGTAAAGGGCCAAGGGATGATCATTGTCAGTCACAATCAATCAGTCTATGCAGCCAAAGTCTATGGTGAGATCAAGTTGTTTTGGCCCCTTATGTGGGCTACATCTGCAATCAAAAGTGAACCATTGCTGATGTAGAATTGCTCAGGCTGATTTTGCAGAGTACAAATCTTCATTACTTCTTTGATTGTAGTTTATATAATAAATTCCAATTCTCAAGATGTGGTTTTGCTTTGTAAAAATGTGCTTGAAAAAATGGAAGTGCCATATGGCTGTAAGAATGAATGCTTTTAGAAGTATTACAGAGTGGGATCTTTTGAACCTGTTGAACAATTCACATTCCCAACAGAAGCTGGTTCAATAGCTATGGGTGTGTCCCAGAAAATTCAACATTAGTAATGCTTTCCAGAATAGGTGGGAAATTGTTTTGAAAATGGCAGTGGGAAGTATGTTCAATATTGCACAAAACTCTGTTATTTTTCAGTCACTTGGGACTATTAATCTGCTTTCCTCGATCTGCCTGGCTCTTTCTGTGGATATTCTTCAGATGGAATTTTTTAATGGTCTCCATTAGTTTATCATTTTAACAAGTGTACAGATAGCTGGAGTGATTAGCAGATGAAATGACTTTAGAGTATAAATTCTCATTTGGTCTTTGAGGTTATATTTCATCTCTGTTGTATACCTTCTTAATTACAAGCATATTTTAATACTTAGAGGTAGAATTTTAAAGATGTATTATTCAACTTCTCCAGATCAGAATTAAAAACAACGTGGGCTGACATGTATTATTTCTTCAAAATCTGATAATGTATTTTCTTTCTCATTTAAGCTTAATTATATTTAAAAAGTATTAAAGCAAGAATTGTTTTAAGCCACATGGCAAAGTTTGGTGTATTTTTTCTATTAAACTATTGTTGGTTGGATTGTTTTGTTTTGTTTTTTTTTATTTTCTTGTTAAAACAACACTATCCTGTGTTACATTCTGAGTGGAACATAGCAATTTATCTCTGAGCCTACATCAGTGTGTCCTGTCATTGGTGGCAGCACTGAGGAAAGCTCAGTGCAAATTTTGCAATTTTGTCTTGTCCTCAAGAAATGTCTGAAGACTAAATAAAAACTACAGGTAACTGTTAGAACAATGTGATTTAGATACAGCTTTATGACTTCAGATAATCTCAGAATATATCTTAACTGTGTTGGATTTTTTCCTTGTGAAGTACTGTCATTAAAACCCAATTTGTGCAAAGCACGTAGAAGATTAATTAACATTGGAAAGAAAAGAGATGTCTGAGCCTTTCACCTGTAAGGTACCCTTTATCTCCAGCTGAGTTTGCCAGCCTTTAATGCTATTTGTCATCTTCCCCAACAGGTATCTTGGTATTTTTTTCACAGTGCCTTTTATACTTTGAATGACTCCTGTAATGCCCATACTATGTATTAGGATATTATCCTCTCATACTGAAGGCTTTAAATATTTTTTTGGCTTACAAAAAAGGACACATTCATTTAACTGTATACTGCCTTTTACAAACACGTAATTTAAGGGAGCATTGAGAAAGATAAACTGTCTATTCCCAGTTTAAGGATGTTGTATATACAGATTCAAGGCCTGTTACAATAATTTTTATATCAGTGTTTTTTACAAAGAGGGTGTTGTTCATTATTTTCTGCTAAATCAAACACACACAAGGATAGTTCTAAATACAGCTTTGCTGTGGTGTTATGGTGCACACTCATGGGTGGTCTTTACAAGGATGCAAGGAGCCATCTTAGCTTCTGCTGTTGGATTGTAAGGAATGAAGTGGGTTATGTAAACAAGGACTCCTTTAATGAATAGTGTGCTTATGTGTTGATCATTAGGGCAGGATGCACCTGTGTGGCTACTTCTAAATATGAAGTAATTAAATTTTTTGTTAATGGTAAAGCTATTATATGATTTGCAATAAAGGAACGGTGGAATCATTCTCATTGTGCTTCTATTTTACATTGATGCTTCTTTTGTGATACATGAATATTCACACTTTAATCTTTACATTTTTGGTATATGTGTTTAAGTGCATACTTATATAAAGGTATGCATCATATTTAATTATATTGTAGCATATTATTGAAAAAGCATAGCATTATTATGATACGTTTTCATAATATCTTAAATCTCTCAGTCAGGGAGAACTGGTTTTTTGGTATGCCTTTTTTCCTGGTTGCACCTTTTGGCCTTCCTTACGGAAATATATTTTGTCTGGGCAATCTCTTGGGTTTAGATAACCTTGAGCTTCAGTGCTTGTAGGAATCCTGCCTGAGCTGCATGCTGTCCTTTAACTTCTATGGAAACCTTATCATAAGCCCAGTCTGCTTCTTCTCCTTGTTCCAGTGTAAGGCATCTGTATTTAAAATAGTAGGGATAATTTCCATTTTGATTGCATGCATCCAAGGCTAAAAAAGTTGTGGTTGCAGTATATCTTACTTTTAAAAAGTGGTTTTTGCAAGTCTAAGGATGGGGTAAGACGTAACAATTTTTATTTTTCTAGGATTGAGGTTTTTGTTTTGTTTCTGTAAATTTAATGGTAATATGGTTTTATTAGATCATTCTGCATTATGTTGCATGACAGAGAAAATGGGACTTTTACAGATGTGAGCTATTGACAGTTTAGGTATCAGATCTAACACAATGAAATGGCTTATTAGGATCATGGAAAGCTCTAAAATTCTTGGATTGTCACTGAATCCTCATGGCACCTGTAACTTTATAGTGTTGTCAGTTTTAATGGAAATAGGTGATCAGTGGTTTTGATTGTGTGAGAAATTATTTAAATCTTCTTTTAACTGGTCATTAGTTGCTGATAGATAGAAGGATTCTAATGATACCAACGTGTCTCTTCACTGAGGAACTGCTGGTTATCTGGCACTGGTTACTTCATGGATTGGAAGCATGTTTGTCTTACAGGAAAAGCCTGCTCAAAATTTCTTTCCACAGAAAAGAACTGTTCGTTTTCCCCCTAAAGTCCTTCAATGTGCAAGGTCTTGTAGGAACTGTGCAATTTCATATGGAAAAGTACGTACAATGTCTACTTTAGTTACAGTATACCTGAGTTACCATTTTTTTCAGTTCTGCTTGGATTCCTAAGTGACAATGGAGAGGTCAATTATGAGATTTTTAATTACTTGTAGTGGGTGTACTTTGCTGTCTCAGTGCCAAGGATGAGTTACATCCTCATGACTGAAGGAGCTTGTTTGGTGGCCTCCTGTCCAGTGCCAACATCCACACGTTTCTGTGTTTATTTAAGCAAAGACCCCATTGTGTAAAGAGCACATCCCACTCGACATCACATACTCTGGTCTGACTTGAGTCCAGTGAGCAGGAAGAAATAGGCTGTGATAGAGTAAGTGTAACTTGGAAACTTCTCCTTTTTCTCTTCCACCTTTCTTGCGAGGGAGTTTATTGCAGTTTCTTTTCATCATCAAGGGCTGAAACCATAGTGAACGTGTAATGAGAGCTGCCAGCTTTTTATGTTAGGGAGGCAGGCAGCCCGATGAAGAGAACATGGTTTAAGCTGGTTCGGAGAGACAGCTTTATCTGGTTTGAGTTGAAGGATACTACACTGTCATTATCAAGTCTCAGAAACTTTTTTTGTGGAAAAGTAGGCTCTTAACATGATTGAGAGCACAGCAGCAGCAAGCAGCACCTATGTAAATGGCACAGTCATAATTTCAAGAAAAGGCAAGGGATACCTTTTCATGGAGAGAAATCTGACCATGAACTATTTACACCAGAAGCTGGCAAATAGATTTTGCACTGAGAAACTGAATTAAGGGGACAATAACAGTGTTGTGGCCTCATTTAGGCAAATCTTAAGCCTTTGGAAGCTTAACAAGAGAAGAAAGAGTTTTAAAGTTTCCAGGGGCAAGGAGGACTGGCAGATTCCACCACTGCAAATGGTCATGTAACTGTCAAAGTTACTCTTAAGCATTGAGTGAATACACTGCCAAAATAGTGTGTTTTAGCTGTGGGAGTAAAGATACACTCTGAGTAGGAGCACTGTCTTTTATTATCCCTCTAATTGTTGCAATTCTGTCAAGAACTTTTAAGACCTTCAAGTATTTTCTCCTAAAGCTACGACTATTGATTTTGTGATTGGGAAACTTAAAGGGAAACTTATCATACCTTATGTCCCATTAGGCATCTGTTGTTCCAAGTCTCAATTCAAGCGTGTCTTGCAGCGGTCCTATAATGAATAAAATGTAGATTTCATTTTTAGGGCTATTATAAAGTAATCACTGCAGGGAAGTGAAAAAAGCATCAGTAAATAGGTGTGGAATTACAGCTGTTTGGAATCACATAAAAGGATTGATTAATTCCATAAAGTCCACATTTCCTTACATGTCAAAGTCACAGCAACAGATAAAGGCAGTTAAACCAGGGTTCCTATTGGTACGACTCCATCTTGACATTCTCCTAATCCATGACTAGATTGACTAGGTGAGCAAAGTACTTTCAACCTCTCTTTTCTGTCCAGTTGAGCTGCTTTATTCAGTATTTCTCTGCTTCTGAAGGTGTAAGGTTCCTTTCTATATAACATAATGGTAAGGAGGATTTTGCAATTTTGAGCTTTATTAACTGAATTAATGCCTTCAGCAAGGCTACAGATACAGAATGTGTGCTTTTACTGAAAGTGTATTTAATTTTTATAAATTTTATGACAGTTCTGCTGCCTTTTGTCTGGAAACAAAATGAGTGAAGATGAAAAGATTGGCACATAATGTAATGCTAATGTATCTATATTGTGATTTTTTTTTCCTAAGTAGCAAGTAGTGTAATGGCTTGATACCTTGAAAGAACTGGAGAATTTGAAAAGAGAGATCCCACCTTTGTTTTACATTATCTATCTCTGCTGAGGAAAAATGTATGACAAGTTTTCATTGTGAGATGGGTGAAATTCTTTCTGTCAGAGAATATCAGTGCCCAGAGCCTCACTCTTAATGGCATCAAAGCTAATTCAACCTGAACAATCCTCAGTCCATGGACAGGAAGATAGTAGATTTCTGTAAAAAGATGTGCAAAGCTACAAAATAATCAGATGTTGCAGTTACTAACAAAGAGAAGACCTGTAAACTTAGTGCAATAACTGGCATTTTCTTGGACAGAAAGTTCAGAAAGCTCTAGGTATTTCAAGAGATTCTTTTTGCTAGTTCTGAATATTAATTTTTCCCAGTCTTACTTGCCATTACTATCATTAGACATCGCCTTTGTTGTGGATATAACAAGGAAACTCCCCACAGTGAAGATCAATGCAGAATCAGGTAATTACAGTTTATATCTATGTTAATAAGCTTTGATTATTTTGTTGTCAACTGGTGCTGTAATGCAACATAGAAGTCTTCCACAACTTAAAAAAACCGCTCATATTTTAAGCTATTTTTGTAGAAAATGTAGAGATCATTCATTGTAGGGAACAGGAGTTAGCAGTAAACCCAAATGATGGGTGCTACAGCTCCCATTGTTGCAGAATGAACTTGTCTGAATTCTATTTTCCTAGAATGATTATTCAGGAATGTACCAAAATTTTTTTGACACTGCTGAGAAAATGAATACATAAAATATACCTGATTTTCTTATTATGTCATCTTCATGTAGTTATAAAAATTCAGTGTTAGAATTTTAGCATTTCATTATGCATTTAGGGCTTTGACAGCTGGTCTTGTTGTTTGTTCCAGGTATTTTGACCTTTCCTAGACACTTCACCTGTGAACTGTCAGAGGTGTCCGTGTATGTCAGACTTCATAGCTGGTAGTCATGAGTATGATTGCTTTGAAAATTGATATAGATAGGTAGACAGGTTTTGTTTCCTGGATCACTTTAAGAGCGGAAAAACTAGGCTTTTTTTGTCAACCTCAGTTGTCTGTGCTGAAAGATTTTTACTATTAAGTTACTGTTTCCTGAGTATCCCTGAGCTTACTAATTAAGTTGTGTGTTCTACCATCTATTGACTAAAAAGACAACAGACATTGTCTAGGTTTACCCATTAAAAATTACTATTTCTCCAGTCCTTCAACAAAGCTCTCCTGTTAGTATGCCTGCAAAACACTGAATCAGAGGTTAAGCAACAACCATGCTGCGGCCAATTTTATCTTAACAAATGGTGCCATTGCCAAGTTCTCATCAGGCAGACATGAAGTGTTCATTTTATGGGGAGAGGGGATGTGTATGGCTAAGGGCAAAGGCTCTGTTTTCATGAAAATAACCCTTGCAGGTAAAAGAGAAGGAAGGAGACCTAAACCCTGTGTTTTGGGTATTTTTCCCTTATATAAGTATTCTTCAGTTTTCCTTAAAGAAGGAGTGTTTGACTGTCCCTAGCCAGTAGTTGGGGCAGAAGGAGGATGGTGTAGCTTATTTCTCTAAGTTGGTCTGGTATTGCCTTAATCTTGGCTGACCGTGTGATGATGAACATGACAAATGATTCACTCTGCAAACCAAAGAACCAACGTAGTTCTTCTGTAGAAGAAATCAGTTGTTCCAACCACAAAAGTTGTTCATACATCTCTGTTCTATGCAGATGGTATGTTGATCTTTTATTCCTGGGGAGTCTTCATCAAAATCCAGGATTAACCTTCAGTATATCTGAGTTTCCAGTATCATGCCTGGGCTGAAGTGCTGGGATCCTTCTCCCACCTATTGCTATAGACAAACAATGGCTTGGCTGTGCCTGTACAAGCCTCATTTAGACTAACAAACACTACTAATATTGAGTTCAGCATGAGAGCCAGTAGCCGCTCACTCATCTGCCAGTTTTGTGTAGTGGGAAGTAATTGAAGCCTTTCTTTTGTTGAAGCTTTACTGGTGTGGGGAGGAGTACCTGATTCTTGAGACCAGAGTCTGAATGTGTGAAGAAGAACGTGTTGCAGGACAGCCATGGGGCTGTGAGGCTGGAAGAAAGGGAGCCTTGGCCTGGCTTCTATTTCTGGGACTGCTCAGAGATTTTGCCCAGTGACTGATTTTGACACAATGGAGTAAACACAAAATTTAGCTTCCGTTTTGTGGTCTTGCAATCAGTACAGTATACTAAAGTAAAATAATTTTGGAGTGGATTATGTACTTGGGTATTGCTATTAATCTATGAACATGAAACACTTGTTCAACATTAAGTTTTAAGAGTTTCCTGAACTAAATGCCATTTTTACCCCTTAAAAACTGAATGTAGCATCTATTTAAAATATAACTTATGGTTTATATCAGCTAAAATCAGCTGTTCCACTTCTTGAAGTCTTTCCAGTTCTAAAAAGACCATCCTTTCTGTAGGGGAATGAATAATGTAGGTTAGCTTGTTTCTGTGGGCATTTATTACAGCCATGCAGAGCAGTTCCTGGAGAGGTTTTCTATTTCTTATTTAGCAGCAGTGAAAATTGCAATTATTCTATTTTCTTGGCTTGCCACTATGGCAAAGAGTAACTCTTTGGACTGTGAGGAAGAAATGTTTATTTCCTCTGGCTGCTCCTTGCATATGCTGCTCCAATTATAATTAAATATGAATATTTACTGATAAAATGGGGCATTTCTCAAGTTCGGCTAAATTGATTTTTTAAATCCAAGATACAGGCAGAGGCAACCCATCTTGTGTTTTGTGTAATGCAATTCATTATACAGAACTAATAGACAGTGTAGCGAATCAATAAAATATCACCATACATGTCAGATGAACATTAGGACTGTAAATTCTTCATCAGAAAGAATCTGTAGAGGAAAAAGGGAAACAAAAAGCTAGATCAAAAGCGATGTGAGGAATTAATGTGGAGAAGATGAAAGAGAAGGAAACGAACAATAGGGTTGATGTAAGTGGAGGATTAGGTAAAGCAGAAGCAATCATTTTTTATGGAACAGATGACAATAAATTGAGAATAATTGTTATGGGAGGTGCAAGTGTTGGCAAGTTGAAAATGACATGTATTTAATGGCCTGATGAAAACTAGGGCTTGTTCGTGAATTGTGCCTATGATTCATTTCCAAGGAGTAGCTTTCTAATGCTTCTTGTAGTAATGGGTATTGTTCTATCTGTGGCATTCACACAAGCTTATTGGATTCTTTCAAAAGTTAAAATACTGTGCTAGCATCATTCAACGTTGTTTAGCTCCCGATAGCAAGTTCATTTAAAATATTTGAAGTCAAGCAAACCTTCCATTCACGTCTGCTGACTCTGTATATACAGTAGTAGGTTAATTGGCTTGCTTAAAGGAGTGTTTGCAGACACAGCTGTGAAAGTTCCTAGAATACAGGATAAACTGAAATTATTATTGGGGCAAAATTTTACCTTTTTGTAAACATGTTAAATGCTGTTAATAATGTCTTATGAATAAGGAAAGCCTATTTTCCAAAACTGTGCATTAGGGCTGATGTACGGTTCTGTTATGAGGAGTACTTTGAGAATAATCAAGACCTGGTGTTTATTGTGTTCTCTGGCTGTCCTCTGCTGTATCCCACTCCATGCAGAAGGTAAAGGAGCCATATCCCTGGCTCTCAGATCTCAGGATCGTCTCATTCTCTCACAGAGCAGCAGTAGTTCTGTAAACTATCAGTATCCTTGTGCTCAGGAAAGATCACCAAGAAAAATCTGAAGGGACAGTGCCATCTTCTTTCTTGAGTCTTTTTCCCACAACTAGTAGGGAAGCCCCAAGTAGAGGGTGGAGGAGGCATTTGTTCTTGTGAGAAATTTGTTTTTCATTGGCTTAAAAGATTCTTCCTGGAGAGTCCTAATTTTTTCCCCATGATTCTGCCATACTGCTCACATCAGTCAAGAGCTATGATGATTACACCTGTAGGAGATTATGGAACTTGTTATTTCTGACTGTCCTTTGTTTGCCAAAGTTCATCCGTAAGTCAAAGCATTGGACATGGTGGTGCCAGAGGAAAGCAAGTATGATGTTGTGATATTCTGTCACTAATAATTGGGAGGCTGTCTCTTCCAATGTTTTGCTGTTTTTCATAGCAGTATATTCAAGCTCACTTCAGTCCTTGTTGCTCTGTCTCTAGTGTTCTCTATTCCTCACCACCTTTTGAATAGTGAGGCCTTGAATTATAGATAGACGATGGTACCAAGCTCTTTATAGCCCTCTCCCTACCACTTATGATCTGTTTGATTCTTCTCATGTGTGAAGTTTGCTTTGTTAAGGTGATTTTCTCAGTAGGGCCTCTGTATAGACAGGGACTATGATTTCCCTGCTCTGAAATTGTGTCCCTTGTCTTTTTGACCTTGTTATAAAGTAGTTATTTTATTGAATCCAAAATTCATTTCTCATTTGCTGGTGCTGGTGTTGCTACTTGCTTTTGCATTAAAAAAAAACAACAAACAACTTGTTGCGCTTTTAAACACTTTTTGTCTTCTACCTAATTTTTCCATTTTGCCTGCTATTTGCACTATATTAAATTTTCTGCTTATGTACTTGCATATAACATTTCAAGCTATTAAGAAATATTAAGATGGTCTTTTTGCTTTATTTCATTGACCATTTCCTAAATTTTCGATTTCCAGCTACATTGAATCTCTGGATTTTAGGTGCAGTCTTCTGAAGGCCTGGATCTCAAAGAATGCCTTGTGCAGTTATATTTTCTCTTATTTTCTGGGTTAAAGCTTGTATGGAGGAAAATCTTTAATGTGGTCTGTTCAGTCTCTGTGGTGCTTCCAAGTATTTCCTCTTACAATGTCAGAGTTAAATCTTGTTTCTTAGTGAGAATGAGTTTCTCACTTCTTGAAATAAATGGAGATCAACTGATTGCTCCCCCATATGCTGTCATTGGAGATAAACTGCAATTGCTTCTACACTGTATGGATATACTGTCCTTGTGTAGAAAGAGGTGAGTGATTTGGACTGACTTATCCCCTTAAAAGCAGAGATGCCCCTGGCAAAGTTTAGTGTGAATAAAGGAACAAAATTAGTTCAGAATCATTGCATTCCTTGCATTGAGTTCTTCTCTAGTCTCCAAAGAGAAAGAGGAATTTCTCTTATAGAGATTTTCTTGATTCTTTCATCCCTGAATGGAGCATCTCTGTGTTCTTGTGTGAGGACCACTTTAAATGACTGGAATAGTGGAGTCTCTAAGAGTGTACAAGGGTCTCCATCTCTTACACAGGATGTTTCCTGCTATGTGTGTTAGAGCCCAGACAGATTTACTGGGCTCAGGAATTGGGCCCTCATTTAAAAGTGCTGGGGGAAAGTGAGGAACTGTTGTGACTTCTAGGACTTCAAATATGAAAGTGTGAGGATCCACAGATAAACCTCTTGCATTTTCCCATCTCACTGATGTTTTACAGTTGCACTAGAGAATCTGAAATGATGGCTGCTAGAATGAAAGATTCTATCTTGTCTTCTAAGTTTTTAGAAAAAGTTGATAGAATATCCGGTTAAGAAATATTTCTGAAAGGTCCCAAAATGTTTTTAGAGATAGCACCATAGTACAATTCTATGAAAGATAGGGCTTTTGTGACAAAACCTAAAAAAAAAAAAAAAAAAAAAAAAAAGAAATCTATACATTTCCCACGGTATTTAAACCAGCAAAGGCAACTGTAGTGTCAGGGTGCCCCTTCTGTTGCTGCTTGAGAAGCAGAGTCATGATTGTTAGGTATTTTCTGTGCATTTTCTTCCAATCTAACATCTAATTGATATCTAAATCGTATCTCTATAATATCAGTGTTGTAGTAAATATGCAGCTTAATATGTGGTGATTGAATGTTTTATTTTGGACAGTGTAAAACTCACTCTGTTCTTTTTGACAGCTGTTTAAAAGACATGTATTTTTGATTTGTCCAAAGTCTGAATATTTATAGGTGATTAAAATAAAGAGGTTGTTTAGCAGGTGCTGACTGCAATTTTATAGCTGCAGTATCATAATCCCTTCATGAGGTTTCTCTGTTAAGGAAATTGTCTTTGTTTAATGCTAAAGGATGTAGGTAATCTGTCTCTAATGCCAAATTATTTCAGGGTGTGCACTTCACTTTTTCCCCTACATTTACGTAGATCGGAAAACTGAATGTTCCAAACAACTTGTGGAACAGTTTCCATATCAACTTCTATGTACTAAAAATGTAATTAAAATTGTTCAACCTAAAACATAAAAAGGAACTCAAATTTAATTTATATGGCTTTTTAAAAGAACATTGTTTCTTATTTAACTGGTTTTGTTAGCATGGTGGATTTGAATTTACCCCAGTAAAAGTCAGTGGCAAGCCACTGTCGCCTATTTAAATGTAAGTAGCTGGAAGCATGAGGAAATACTGAATTTGAAGAGGTATCTATTCAAACACATTACTTTTATGCCTTTTGAGTGAATTCATGGTAATCAGTTTGTTAACATAAACAATGCAATCCCATTAACTTCTAAGGTAAATAGCATTAGATACAAACATCTTTTTTACATTGCTACATGACTTGATTTGTTCTGCATATGGAAACACTTTAAAACTTTTTTGCATTTCCTCTTTTCTGTAAGCAGCTTATGACTCTTGTGATAGCTCATCTTTTACCTGCTGTGTCAGCTTTGCATCCTTATCCCCTGTGCACTGGCCTGTGTTCTTCCCTTTTCTATTTATCACTGACACATCTGGAGTGATGACATTCTTATTCCCTATTCTGCATTTATTTTAAAGCTAGACGAGGGGTTTCTAAAGAGGGAGTATGCTTACTTACTGCTACTACCAATTCCTTACACTTCTTTCTCTTCCCTGTAAAATGGCTGGTGTGTTTTGATAAAAATGAGTATTTTTGTCTTGGTATTGGTCAAATATGCTCAAGCGAGATGATTGAAGTGGTTGCAGAGCAGGAAATGATGGAATGGATTTGGTAAGGATTTCATGATGCTCACCAGCTTCTGAAAAGTTACCAGATAAAACAACTTGCTTTGGTTTTAAAGTCATTAAGCCTTGAAAGTAACCAAGCAATGGGAATAGATTTATAGGTATTTTTATTGCATCTAGACTCTTCTTCCTCAGTGCTTATTTTTAGTTCTAAAATGAAAGTCCACTTATATCTCCTGGCTCAAAGAAAAGGTCTCCTATAAACACTTTTTCTTACACTTGAGAAACACTAGAGGTAGTCTACCTGTTACAATTTTATTGTTTACCTTAATCCAAATGCTTGGTAGAGCATACAGAAGTGATCTTTTTGGCTGTTTGATCAAAGGATATTGCAGATAAGATCAAAAGAGATTTGGCTTTTGAAAGAATCGGGTTTGATTCTGTGATATGCTTATTGTTCTGAACCATCTCAGGCAGTTTGGGGAAGATACGCAGCAGCAAATATTTTGTATGTGAAGCTTTTAGTTGAAGTGGTGAATAACCTTGGACTGGGTATATCCAAAGGACTGGTGTTGACCTATATCCTGTTGTGACAGCTGAGAGCAGCAGGTTGGAACTGCTGGATGAAATCCATACCCAGTTGCCCACTGTACTTTCTTCTTGTCACTACACAATGTCAAATCAAATACTTTTTTTTTATTATTTTTTTTTAACTGTTGCTTATTCTAGCTGTTTACTAATTCAAAGAGAATATAGACTTGCTGCCATGGTAGTAAAATGGGAAAAGTAATTTAAATCAGTGGCAGACTGTGTCCAGTCTGAGCATCCAATCTGCATAACTAGGCCGAGGTGGAATACAACTTCCAAATATAAGAAAGTGGTGCTTTTCTTTCTCGTTAGCTGTTTTGGTGCCTGCGGATTCTGTTGGATCTCGGTATCAAGTTGTAATTGGTGTGTGAAATAAAACACTTCTCACATGATGGATATGATCCTCATGATTAGAAATGCTCTTCAAATTGCTGTGGTATGTTTTGTTTAGATCAGACATGGAGTCTACCTAATGCATAATGTTCAGTTTAGAAAGGAGATGAAAGAAAGCCAGTAGGAACTGGTTTTTGATATCTGGGTTGTAGTACTGGGAGTTCCTCACTGGCCAGTATTAATTCCCACCCCTCTCCTAATTATGAAAACAAAAATTAGAGACTTGAGACTTACACATGACTTGTCAGCAGCACATTGGCAATCAGTGTGGTAATTCATTAATTCTTGACTCTAAGCTTGAGATCCAGCTTCTGGTGATACAGTCTATTTAAAAAAAGAGGAAAACCTGTCTTAGCTTGCATATCCTTATTACATAGCTTTTACTGAATCAAATGAATATTCACTAAATGAATATATGTATTAGGTGAATACTTAAAAAGAAAGAAATGCATTCCAAAATGTGGTTTTTCTAAAAGGGTAGTATGAGTTTTAGTCTGTCGTGTTTTGTAGTGGCACTTTGGTATGATAATGTCATTCTAGTCTTTGAGAGTTTATACTGTCAAGTGGGATAGGGCTTGGGATCTCTGTGTGCCTCTGAAGTGAAAGAATGGAAACTTGGCAGCTCAAGTCATTTTGGAATCAGGCTTGCTTAGTGATTTCAGTATATAGACTGAATCGTGTCTCAATAGCTACTAAACCAGCTCTGTCTACCTTGTCACAATCTATTAATTGATGTGTTTTTAGCTCCCAGCATAATGCTCCTAGTCACCCAGATCCTGTCATTGGTCCCTATGCTAAACCCCAATTCAAGACAGAAAACAAGAATATCCTCAACAGATTATCCTATCAAACAAGGAAAGCTGAGTGCAATGCAGCTTTCAAAATGCCCAGTATGCACATGAGAGCAATACTGTTTGAATCACCTGCATGATTTTTCAGCCATCTAGGAGCAATATCTGTAGCCAGGTTGGAGAGTATTTAGCTGGGCAGAGCCAGGGCATTTGTCTCTGTAGAGCAAAGTGAAAAGGAAAGCAAGTCATGTTCTTTCTTCTTTTCCACACTGATCCAATAACAATAGACACCCATATTCCCCAAACCTGTACAGCTGTACTTTTTGTGTCTGAAGCTGTTGCCAGCAGATGTCAATTATATTTAATTGCTGTTTTATTTTCTTGATGTATTTTTAACTTCTGCCTCCCCACCCCTTTTTGTAGCCTTAGTGGGTTCAGGCAGGTTACAAGTACGAGATGTCATTTTAATAATGACTCCACAAGGAAAACTGAAGGAGTAAAACAACTGAAGTAGTAAAACAAAGCATTTGCTGCAGTGAAGTGTTTTTGTTGCATACAGCCTCTCTACTAGGTTTTGCAGAGAGGATCACTTCCCTGGTGGATGCTCGAAGAAAGCCCTTGCTGATTAGAGGTGATGAAGACCATCACTTCTCCCTCTCCTTTTGTTTTGATTCTGTTGTTGTTAAGCAGAGGAGTTGATGCCTGTTGTGTGCTCTTTTCCTTGGTCTCTCTGCTGGCATGCTCCCATTTCTAAAGTGAGATCTACCAAAGCAGCTAATGGTAATTTGCATCTATAAGTGCTACTTTAAAGAAGAGAGAGATAATTTCAATGTGTGCACGTGTTTGATTTATTCTAGTGGTTATGTGCTATTTGCTGCTCTTGTGATTGAGGACTGCCCATTCTGTGAATGTGCTTAATACTTTGAAAACTTGAAAGTTATGATGGCACCCCACACAATGTCAAAATGTGCATTTGAAGTAAAAGCCCAGCAATTCAGCTCATCTGGTCTTGTTCATAGCAGGTAAAAGGCTGCCTTGATGACACTTAGACCAAATGAATTTCTCTCCTGCAGTCATGCACTGAATAAATTGCTTGATCTAGTTCGGTACAAAAGGACATGATCTATAAATAGTTAACAGAGCTTTCTTCAGGACAAGTGATCTATAGACTGGAACTCTCTCTTGGGGTCTTTTAAAAAAGTAAGTGCTGGTATGAACAAAAGGAAAGTTTGTTTTAAAAAAAAAAGACCTTTTTAATGAGATTGAAACTCACATACTTTAACTTCCTTTTGAAAGCATCTGGCCAACCACTTCAAAAGTCCAAAAGGCTAACCTTACAGTCACTTGAAGAAAAGAAAAAAGGTCAGTCTAATCTGATGTGAATATATTGTCAATAACTGAAAATACAAGATAAAACAGCTGATTAATTTGAATCAAAGAAATTGCTGTCATATAAGCATCAGTGAATCCAGTTTTTACAGTTTTAGGCTTAAAGGAACTTCTTTTTATGACATTTTTATACATTTGTCGATATACCACACTGCTGGCCACGGGGTCTCTCTCTGTCCTATATGCTCTTTCATGCACTTTTTTTGGCAACTAATATTGCAGGTTTTTAGACCATTGGTATTTGTGATAAGCAAAACTTCTAAGACATTTAAGTGTGCTAAAGGGAGCGTCCATCTACCAAATTTCATCATGTGGCATTTTAAGTAGGAAGAAAAATTCTATAAAATCATAGACTCATTAAGGTTGAAAAGTATCTCCAGGATCAATGAGTCCAACCTGTAATTGAACACACCTTTTCAGCTAAACCATAGCACAAAGCCAGCTTTTCCAGGAGAGTGCTGTGGGAGACAGTACCAAAGGCTTTACTATTGTCCAGGTAGGCAATATCCATAGCCTTGCCCTCATTCACTAGGTGGGTCAACTGGTCATAAGAGGAGACCAGGTTGGTCAAGCAGGACCTGCCTTTCCTAAACCCATTCTGTCTGGGCCTGACCAGTGGTCCTGTCCATGCTGTGTGATTGCACTCAAGACAATCTGTTCCATAACCTTCCCTAGCACTAAGGTCAGGTTGACAGGTGTGTAGTTGCCCCGATCCCCCTTCTGACCCTTCCTGTAAATGAGTGTCACATAGGCCAACCTCCAGTCACCTGGGACCGCCTCAGTTAACCAGGACTGATGATAAATGGTTGAGAGTGGCTTGCTGAGCTCTTCCACCAGCTCCCTCAGTGCCTTGGGATGGATCCCATCAGCCCTATGGAGTTGTGAGTGTCTCAGTGGCACAGCAGGTCCCTAACTGCTTCCTCCTGGATTGCAGGGGTCTGTTCTGCTCCCTGAGCCTGACTTCCAGCTTGAGGGTTGGTTGTCCTGAGGAAAGCCAGGCCTTCTGTTAAAGACTGAGGCAAAGAAGCTATTAAATACCTCAGCCTTTTCCTCTTCCTTGGTTACATTGTTCCCCTTAGCATCCAATAAAAGATGGAGATTTTCCTTGGCCTTCCTTTTTGTTGTTAATGTATTTATAAAAACACTTTTTATTATATTTCACAGCAGTGGCCAGATTGAGTTCTAGCTGAGCTTTTGCCTTTCTAATTTTCTCTCTACATGATTCTTGTACTGTTCCTGAGTTTGCTGCCCCTTCTTCCAAAGGTCAAAATCTTTCATTTTTTCCCCCGAGTTCCAGCAAAAGCTCCCTGTTCAGCCAGGCTGATCTTCTTCCCTGCCAGCTTCTCTTTCGGTGCATAGCGATGGCCTGCTCCTGCATCTTTAAGATTTCCATCTTAAAAGCATGTCCAGCCTTTCTGGACCCTTTGTTAATAAAGGTGATCCCAAAGGACTCTGAATCATTAAGTTCTCTTTCACTGAGTTGAGATCAGTCATCTTGAAAGTGCTCTCTATGGATTTCCCTGCCTGTATGACCTGTGCATGTAAAGTTGGGGTTTTAGTGGCAGTATGCATGCAGGCCAGGATGGTGATGGTGACAAAGGGGCAGGCACGTGTTGCTGGTGTGGATGTCAATCCTGTCAGTGTCTCTGGGACACATCCAGCACCGGGACTAGCACAGGCAAGCACAGTGTGTGCATATGTAACTGGGCAGAGCTTAAGAAGCAGAGATATGATTGTGAGTGCTTGGAGGCCAGAAAGATCCTTTACTAGAGAGAAGAGAAAACCATCTATTTAGAAATTTGCCATTGTTTTTTGGGAAAGCAAATCTTTCTGTGCCTACAGAGAAACTGAAATCTACATTTTCCTAAGTCCAAACTAGGAAATCACTTGAGCAGGTGAAGGTCATTGGCTTGATAAATTAAAAAAGAATTAAAATGGCATAATACAGTCCCCTCATCTAGGTGAGAAAGTAGACTAAGACTTCTCTAAACTACTGAAGGAAATCTGTCAGGATGTGCTGGTCACAGGGACCCTGACATCTTCTGGAAGGGCAACATCCGGGATGAATGGTGAAAGGTTTCTGAACGGTGTTTGGGATAACTGTTTGATACGGGTCCTGGATGGGTGAACTGGTGTTGGCACACCCAGATCTGTGATGCCCTTCCAAGGAAGAACTGGTTGAAGAGGTGATACCAAAGATAGTCTTGGCTGTGACAGCCATGAAATAAAAATGGCTGTTGTTTGGGATCCTGAAGGAAATGGAGAAAAAGATTAGCAGGGTACAGATTCTGGACACCAGGCTAGTGGATGGCAATGTATTCTTTATTTATGCAAGGTGCTGCACTTGAGTTGAGACAACTTCAGGTATCAGTACAGGCTGGGGGATAAATGGATTGAAAGCAGCCATGCTGAGAAGGATTTGAGGGGTGCTGCTGGATGAGAGGCTTCATGGGGGCCATTAGTATCGTGGGCTGCATCAAACATAGCATGACCAGCAGGTCGAGGAAGGTGATGCTGTCTCTCTGCTCTGGTGAGATCCCACCTGACGTGGCATCAACCCAACAGACTTGTTTGATAAATTGATAGGATTTGTGGTCTAGGGGAGAGCAGAGACTGTCATTTACCTGGCCTTTAATAAGTCTTTTGGCATGATCTCACCCAACAAGATAAAAAGCCAGCTGAGTGGTCAGACTCAGTGGGCCATGGTTAATGAGTTGTGTTCTGCTCGGAGGTCACTAAGAGACTGCAAGGGTCTGTATTGTGACCAGTCGTGTTCAACAACCGCATCAACACCTAGAGGCAGCAGTGGGAGTGCACAGTCCTAAGATCTACAGAAGGCAGAATTGGAGAAAGAGCTCAATGCAGTCAAGGGCAATGCTGCCACCCAGTGGGACCTAGGCAGGCAAGAGCAATGGGCTAATGGGAACTTCGTAAAACTGACCAAAGTCAATACCTGTCTTGTAGACACAGTATTTGATGTGGTCTGAGCTTTGAGAAGAAGGATCTAATGACCTCCCTTTATCTACAGACTACGCCTCTGTTAACAGAGCACAAGGCACTGATAGCAACTTTTGGTGCCAGGGCATCCTGCTGACTGAGTCATGTCCTGCTGACATGTCTGCCCACATCTTCAAGTTCTTCTTCACAGAGCTGCTCCCTAGCCATTCAGGTTGCAATGTATCTTTGTGATAGGTTCATCCTTCTCACACGTTAGACTTAAAAATTAGTTGAAAGTTTCACAAGGTTTTCATTAGCCCCTTCCTCTTGCCTGTCTAGACCCCCCTGGATGGCAGCCCTGCTCTCGAATGTTTAATCCAGTTTTGTGCTATCTGTAAACTTGACAAGAGTATACTGTCATCTCTTCCAGGACATGGTCCTGGAAAATGTCAAACACTGAGAGTAACCAGACCCTGGGTCACTCGCAAATACAATCCAAAGAACAGCAGATAAAGCATATACGAGAAAAAGCTTAACTAACAAGAACTGCCCACATGGGGAATCTAACTGGGTTTTTTTGGTTTTATGTATAATTCATTTGCATTTATGAATGACAGCATGTGAAGTGCTATTTGGTTGCTGCTATTTCCTAATGTGGCAAATATGACTGATTTTGTTTGAGGTTCTTAAAGACCGCGTGAGGAAGTTAGAGCAACTTGTATAAGAAGACCCAATAGTTTCCACAACTCTGCAAATTACCACATGTTCTTACAGGCTCTAGGTAGCCAGTAATTTTCATAAGAAACTGTGTTGTGGTTATTTGCTATGGGAATATATAGATGCAAGATAGTGTTTGAACTCTTCTGCTGACTGTGAATTTTTTTTTTTACATTAAAAACTAGCAAAATATTTTACAAAAAGCCTAGGGTTTCATGCATCATGCTTCTAAAGGAAGTCTTGGGCTCACTAGCCCTATAAAGACTTTCCTCACATTCTTGAGGTGGCATGGTGCTGCAAAAGGTAAGCGACGATAGCTTTGAAAGAGGACAGTTTTCACTTGCCTTTTCTCTTCCATTCCCATGTGCTTCTCCATTGGCTGGATAGTAGATTAGATGAAGTTCCATGCTTTTTGTGAAAACTTTGGGAACCAAAAGCTGCTTTATCCAGCTCAATTTGGCTTAGTCTGAGGTCACTGCAGACTGTTACTGAATATTGCTGCCTGTGGCTGGACCTTCTATAGCCACACTGTGCTACAAGTTCTCTGGTCACCCCCTCTTCTGCACAAGAAGCAATATCTATCCTTTAGCTCATTTGTAAAAATGTGAAGACTCTCCTTGCTGTTTTGGCTTGGATGGTGTGGTTAGCAGTGATGGAGGTAAGGAGAGCTCTGCTTCTTGATACAGTTACTTTTTCCACAGAACAGGAGAGCTTTATGTAGGTTTGAACAAAGTCCTCAAATATATAAGCTACCTCAGGTTTACAAGAGCTATGCATGCTGTTACTGTTCCTTCCTTGCAGGAATGATTTTAAGGTTCACTTTGCAGAGCCCTTGCTGCCCACTGGATGTGCCTTAGTTTAATGCCAGTTGAAGCAAGTGAAGGCTATGACAGTGAATATTCATATATATCCTTTGAAGAGTAATGTCTGTTTTCCTGAAAAGTACATCTTCATGGGCAGCTGTCTTGATCAGAGAAAGACTTCAGCAAGGCAGGTCTGCAGAGGGTGTTTTTTCATTTTGTAGATTTGATTGATTAGAGAATGCCATCACTTTCATTATAGCAAAAGGTAGAATTAAGGTAAATACTATGGCTAAGGGTGGCATAAGCAAGTAGTTAGGGCCAGGACTCTTGAGTTAAACACCATGCTGAGAGGCAGAATTGAAACCATGGGATTAAATCCACAGACTTAGTCAGACTCAAGGCTGGCATGAGGAACTTCAGGCATAATGTTTTGAAGCATTAGGCAGGAAACAAATGCTTCAGCTGCCCTCTAGTCTCCTGGAAAACCACCTTCATTTCCAGGAGAAAAGAAGTGACATGTGCCAGATGTACGCGAGACTCTGCATTAGTAAATTAACAGGGCTATAACACTCAGGCTTGTGCTGCCTTCTTTAATTGCCTGACATGCACACGGAATGCCAAATTATGTTCTCTAAAGGAAATTGAATGCAGATTATGCTTTGCAGCTCTTTGCACTACTGGTACCTATCATGCTGAACATCAGGAACTCACTCCACAAGAGGTGAAGGGGCTGCTACTTGTATAGTTCAGGTGCATGCCAGTGAAAGTCTGCAAAGTTGTGACAGTGGGGTAAGCTGTTGACCTTTTCTTAGCATTGTGTCTTGGACTTGTCACTCTTCTTTCTGAGACCTCATTTACAGTAGCTTTTGAATTGAAAATAATTGTAAAGGACTGTGGCTGCTTTTATCTTTTATGTCTTCACATAGGGACAAACGGACCTTTTAAAAAAGGAATAATTCACCACCATTATGACATGGAGATGTAGTACAGCAATGCAATCATAGCTACTGTAGATGCACATACACATATGTGTATACTTGGAACTGAGTAGTTAAGGATAAAGCTAGACTATATAGGTGTGGTGTAAAGCACAATGTGACCCACTGCAGGAGTGAAATGGGACTGGGATCTTCTCCCTGCAGTTCAAGTGTTAGCATCCATTGAATGGTGATTTGTTCTTGCCTGTCTTAGGGGCACAGAAACAAAGTAAGATGGGAAGTAGTCAATGTAATGTCATTAGTTAATCCCCATGTCCCCCTTCACACCCTAAACCCCAAGCCTAAAGCAAAAAGGTTCAGTTATGATATCCATTGCTAGAGGAGGAATGAAGGCAAATGCAAACTTCTGACAAGTTCTTCTACAGTCTTCTCTCTTCCCCTATTTCTACCAGCTAGCCTTGCTAGGCTGTTGAGCTGCAGAAAGAAGCTTTGCTCTATTAGATAAAGTATTGGTTTGATTTCAATCCCCATCTAGTTTTTGGCACACTGTGTTCTGTCTTCCCCTCCACCCCTGCCTTTTCCCTCATATGTAGTAAAAGTAACATGATCACTACATGGTAAATATCTTATCCTCAGTCCTTGTTAATTTTCACTGATATCTTAACATCCTGTCTTTGTCATCCTACCTATCAGAGCACAGATAGCCAAATTTCTTTGGGATTCTCTTAGCTTCTCATCATCAGTTGGTTACACATGGTGCTAATAACACAAAGGTGATGGGGGTCCCTGTATAGACCATTAACTTTATGGGTTGAACTCAATGATCCTTGTGGATCTCTTTCAACTGGGAAAATTCTGTGATTTCTGTGATCATCCCCAGTTGCACATATCATGGTGAGCTGCAGGTGAAGGCAGCTAAGACCCTGTAGCTCCATTCTGTGAGAAGACTGATGCAATTTATGGGATAAGCATTAGTTCATATAACCCTTCCCCTGACACTCTATTCTTTCTTCAATAGAGAAACTGTAATAGTGGCAATGTATTATCTGCTGGTTTCTCTATTGCACGTAAGCAGCCTACTGTGCCACGGTTTGTTTGGACTTAGCATCTGCTTGCTCTCTCCTTTCAGGGTGGTTTCCACCAGAAATGTTTTGATACTAATGTAATCTGGAATCAAGAACAGCTAGACTTGTATATACCCTGGTGAGGGATTTTGGACAGGTCATTTACCACTGTGACACACTTGGTTTACTCCTCTTTTGCTCATCTGTACAGTGACAAAAGAGCTAATGATTAAATTGAGTTTGTTGTGGAGGTATTGACTTGCATCCTGCCCCTGGAACACCCTTTGCTAGAACTATACATAGCAGATAGATTTTCTCCAAGGCTGCCTACAAATCCTACACTGCCACAAGCAGTATGGTGTATACTTGAAGGGTTTTTTGGTGACCAATAGCCTGGTCTGCTTTGGTGCTGTCTCACCTCCATCTCTGGAGACACATGGTAAATGATGTTTTCAGAGTCCAGTGCAGACAGTCTTTCTCTGGTTTTAGCAATAGCGACAGAACTTTTAAAATAATTGCCTTACCAAAGTTCAATTGGTAATCAGAGAGGGTTGAGACAGAGTGCTGGATTTGCTTTTCTCAGTTTGGAAAGTCTTTTTCAGATGTTTCTCCTGTTCTCAATAAAGACAGTATTTGCTGATACAGGTTTGCTGAGTGGGCTGGGTTCACCAGAGTGTTCCAGCTGCTCTGCAGTGCTCTGGAAATGCAAACCAGCTGCAGGTCTGGCTTAACTCAAGCCAGGTTTGTGGCTGGTTTGCATCACTGGAGCAGTGTAAAGTACCTGAAGCATGCCAGCTAATCTGGCCTATTGGTGAACCATTATAAATGACTTGTTTTTCTTCTTGTTCTTTACATGTAACTTTATTTATAGTCAAAGCCCATGGAAATTACGTAGATTGTATCACTAAGGCCAACCTTGTGTTCTAAACTAAAGTCTATAAAATTGATTAGAGTGTTTTTTAAGCCAGAACTTTTTCTTCTTTACTGAAATAAATTTATCAAATTACACACTGCGCCTCTGCACTTCTCTGTTATGGATTACTTTTAAGATGCTTCTTATTATTATTAAATCAAATAATGATAAGCCTGAGACCTAAAAGAGTAGGCTTTATAAGTTTTATTTTGCAAAAGGTGTGCTCTGCTTTTATTCTAAATGCATTGAATTTTTCTCTAGTTTTTTGAGAATGTATGCAATAGTTGTGTCATTATCACTATTGTCTGAAATTTACTGATTAGAAAATATTTTGGAAATTTTGAGAGATGAAGGAAATTGGTCAACCATGATTTTTCCTCTGTTTGTAGTAAATTATAAACTGAAATAATAGTTACCTACCTTCAGCGGTATGATGAGTGTTCAAAACATGGCATAAATATTAATCACCAATTACATTAGTCCATATGTAATAATTTTCTCTTAACCATCTTTTTCTCTGAGGCTTTTATAGTGTTGAATGTGTGATGTGTGTATTTTAAACAGTATAATACAACAGAAGAATGATAGAAGTGTCATTACAGCTATGCTGATCTACACTTTTTTCAGAACCCAGAATTTTTGCTCTCCACCTAGAAATATTTTTGTACAATGAATATGATATGATTTTTAAAAGCCCACTTTCTGGATAAGCATTATTGGCATTCAAGTCAGAAATTGTATTCCTCTGATCAGCTGTATATTGGAAGAAAACATGTCAGAATTTGCAAAGTTTTTCTAGACTTTGAGGCAAAACGACGAAGAATTAATTACTGCCTCATATTAATTAAGATAACAATGCAAAGCCCTTCATTAGAAGCATAGGAAAAGTTCTTCCCTGGTCCTTGGAGAGAATATTATATGCAAGCCCTGTTGTGTGGGTTGCAAGGTGTCACTGGAATTTATATGCATTACTTGTCTAATTGCAGTAAATGTAGCATGTCCAGATAGGTTTAAAAGTTGGATGGCTGTTTGTTACTTGCTGGAAATCACTTGAAACCTTGCTACTCAGAGGCAGCTGTTCACAGGTCCTTCACCTCTCCCCAGAGATAGCTGGAAGACTCTGTTGTTGGACCCTGTCTTTTATGGCAGAAGCAGTAAACATGACAGGTTGTTTGGGAGCCATCTGTTTTAAAATGGTTGCTGCTTTGTATGCAGTAATGAACTTGAGATCAGTTTTCTGTCTGTCTTCATAGTAACAGCCTTGTTTGGTGTCACAACAGGTGGAAGTTGATGGGATGAAACTGAATGTGACCAGCGAGTGGAACCTGGCTTCACCCTTGTTGTCTGTCACTATTGATGGCACTCAGAGGACTATACAGGTAATGTCACCAAAGCCTCTTTGGGCATACAAAGAATACTGAAATGTGGGGTCTAAACTTGCTGCATCATAAAAATTATGTGATGTTGTACAAACAGCAGAATGTTTCTACTTTGAGACAAATTCACTCCACTAAAGCTCTGGTTTAGTGGATAAGTAACTCTGGATAAGTAACTCGAAGTTACTTATCTAGAGTTTTGAATATCTTGCTTTTAATGAGAAGTTCCTTATTTAGACAGATGTTTGCCCCAGCTTATAGACTCTCTTCATTTAGTGGATTGTGAGGACAGAGCTTCTTAATCATGTAAAAAATAAGAAATGGTTCACTGCAAAAAACCAACCAACCAACCAAAAAAACTGATCAACTGAAACAAAACAAAAACCCCTCCCTCCTAACCTAACTCACAAAAAACCCCACGTGGGGACCTAGAGTAAAATTAGTCTCTCCCTCATGTTTGGATTGTGTGACTGTTACACTTTTGGTCACAGGGCAATGCATCTCCCATGTAACGTGTTTTTTATATACTTAAATATGATTAGTTCCACGATTTGAGAGGATAAACATAGAAAACATCCCAAACTTACGTGGCTCTAAGAAAAGAGGACTGAAAAGCATAAGTGGTCGTATTTTCTTTCCTTCTGAACACTTATGTGTTTGAAACCAACTCTACACACCAGAGACTGCTTTTTTAAATGTAACCTCAGTCAGGATTTATATATTTGTTGATAAATCATTTATTTACAAATATCTATTGCTCCTGGCAATAATGAAAAACAAATCAAAACTTACTGAAAGTATTTTCTACATACAACAGTATCTATTTCCTATACATTTATCAGTGATACAATGGACAGTTTTCTCATCATTTACAATGAAATGTGTGAATTTAGTTTTCCGTTTTTACTCCTGGTAAGTTACTCAACTGGAAACACTATTTTTGCTTCAAATGAATTTAAAAGACTCCAACTTGAAAATAATTTATCTTTCAAGGTTAGTATTTCCTGAGAGTGAAATTTTCATTAGGTTCCCAAGTAAATTCTGGACTTAAGTTTTGTAGATTTCTTGGGAGGTTTATGCCAGCTTCAAGGAGTGTGTATATCTAAAGTACTTTTCTTTTTTTAGGTATGTTTTTCTTTTTTACTATTTTAATACTAGTCCATTTTGGTGTCATTTTATAAAGTACATTCCTAATTTTGAACAGGAAAAAATACCAAGGTATGAATCTATAAAACCTGCCTAGGTGAAAAGCATTATATTTAGAATGGATAACTGTGTTCACAAGACCTCACTGCAAACTATATCACTGTATGACTGTAATATATGACTAATATAGTGTTATGACTGGATATATAACAAATAGTATTATTTAGCTAATAATAGTTGAATTGGCCCATAAAATTATTTTCAAAATTAATGATCATATGATCTGAAGAAGCTTTCTTCTGGGAGCTGAGCCAGTAATAGTGTTACTTGCACTCCCTGAGTAGGAACAAACCCTATGAAATACTGTAGATCTAGCCACAGCAACACACAATGAGTTGACTGCATGGTATCTAGCCAGCAAAATGTGGAATAAGCACATATGTTGTTTCCTTCTCAGATTTTATCTGCCTTTGCTTTTAGCAAAGAAACTCAGTAGCTTGAGAAGTTATTAATCTTTTACTGTATATATGTAAATTCATGGGAACCTTAAACTTGACCTCTGATAGTCACTCACTGGAATCAAAATTGGTTTTTTGGTTATATATTTCTGTAGACTTACCCCACTGCAAGAACCAAATTAGACAAGTGTATTCCTGTAGGTCAATTTGTCTCCAAAAGCAATTGACCCCTGAGTCTTGAAGTATCCTCTTCCTGCAAAACTTAGCCCTAGAGCCATTTAAGCAACAAATATGGATGAATTGAATAATTCCAGCTGTGCTTTATTAATTTGCAGCCAATCTAATTTTTCTTCATAGTTGATTTCATTCTTCTAAATTTGCTCAACCAAATACAATCTTTGTGTGTGTTTTATTTCTTTGAAGGTTTGATTTATGCACCTTTGGCTCAATTCTGCAGTCTAGCCGCAATCTAGCAAAGCACTTGAACATAGAAACAGGGTATAATTTTAAAATGTTTTGGTTTGAAATATATTTATGTAAATTATAGTCTAGACATTCAAATTTTTGCATATCTGTTTAAAAATAAGTTATTAAGCATGCTTCTGTATTTTCACTTCTCTGCTAAAGGCTCAATGAGAATTAGAGCAAAGCAGAGCACCAAGTCTGCTGCAGAGTTATGAAGGGCCTTTGAGTTTAAAACTCACCGTTTTCCAGGACAGTTTCTAGAGTATGGGACCTGAGTGCCTGAGGAGAAGTATATGCCCTGGTCACAGTCTGTCTAGGGCATACCAGGGCACAACAAGGATGTGTGGCAGCCCCCCCTCCTCCTGCTTTTGTTTCCTGTGTGAGGAAGCCCATCTGTGTGCAGCAGATGGGAGCTGCAGAGTGCCTGGCCAGGTCCCCAGATGAGAGTGGGACCAGAACCCTGGGGTATACTGCAGGTCCTGTGGCTGCAGCATAAGGGCTCTGAAATCATTGTGCTGCTTTGGGTTACTGTGAAATCCGTGGGATGTTATACAAAGTGATGAAGTGGTGAAAACTTGGGATCATTTGAGCAAGAGATTTCTGAGATACAGTCTCCAGGGATGGGGGTGTGGGCAGACCCCATGGCATTTCTTGTAGCACTCAGATTTCATCATGGGGGATGCTTTGTGGTTGTTTTTAGTAGTTCCTCAATTAATCCTAGTTTCTCAGCATTTTCTCTACTTAGGACTAAACTCTACCTCTCATTTGGCGAGGCTGAATTCAACACATTCTGAAGTGTAGGATTTTGTCCACCAAGCAAATGACTTTTTTTTTTTGTATAGAAATACTTCACCAAAATGGTTTCCCATACTTGTTTCAAAAGATGTTAGTGACTCAGCATTTGACTTACACCTAGCTATATTATGAATTTGGACTTTGCCTTTGCTTAAAATCAAAGAACTATAGGTATATAGTTACAATACACCTTCTCAGGTTTGAAGGGATTGGGTTTTATTTAATTGCAAATGCATGTTTAAAATACTCATATATATATAACTCATATATATATGTGTATATATATATATAAAATACTCATATATATATATATATATTTGGATTTGAATATGATATAACCTTTTAGGAATTATTTAGAATAAAAGTAAATGAATAAATGAGGGTCTTAATGATTCCTGTGAAGAGTGAGTGGAAAAGTGGAGGTTGATTTGAGTTGTGGAAAGGAAAAATAATTCCAGGAGAAAATGGAAGGGAGAATGGTGGCTCAGTATGGGATCCTGGAAAGTAATGACAGTTGGAAGAAAGCCAACAGGCATATTTTGGGACAATTAGGGTATATTTACTTCTCTGCCTCTCCTCCCATATACAAGGAAACTAGATTTCAGCGAGCCCTGTGCCTGCAGAAGTTGTCCATGGCCTCTTCTGTCTCCCAGTATAAAGGTGGAAGGAAGGAATAAGCTGTCTTTTTCCATAGAGTTTGAACATCTTTTATTCCTCATGGGAACTAGAATCTAAGGGGACCTCAAGATAAATCAAGGAATCCATGGAGTCCAGCAGGTGGACTTGAACTTAATTGCAGCTCTGTCCTTACTAGTCAGGTTGCAAGTGCGTACCTTCTGCTGGGACATTGCACAAGATGAGCAGACATCTGCAGGGTGAGCAGGTTGCTCAAAAAAAATTGCCTCTAGGAGGAAATCCTCAAAGCAACAACTACTTGTGTTTGGGCAAGTTCTCAAAAACCACCCCACTGGCCATTCAGATTTCGAGGCTGCTCTATGGCAATGTTACATGGACAAATTTTACAACTGCTTAGTGCTGTTGAATGCTGTGCCTTCATTGATCCCACCATCAAACACTCATCCTTAAATACCTTTTACTTGCAGATAGTTCCCTGTAGCAAAAGGATGCTGAGCCAGAACCACAGAATGGTTTCGTTTGAATTATTTGTCACCATCTTTGCCAATACTTTTGTACTCCTTAGTTCCATCATATGCACCCAGCCTTTTCACTGCCAAACTGCTGGGCCCACAGCTCTGCTACCTTGCTGTTACAAAACCTTCTACCCTCTAAAGGTAGTGTAGGCATTCTGCCTGAATCCTGGAAAACTTTTTGTGGCTTTTGGTACCTTCAGCAAAGCAATTTTACAATAGCACTGGTGATACCTCCTTTTTTGTATTTCTTGGCTTTCAGAGAATTTAGTCCCTGATGAACTGAAGCTCTGTAGGATGTAGTGAGAACTCAACTGGACAAGGTCCTGAGCAGTTCAGTATCACTTTAACATTAGCCTTGCTTTGAACAGGCAATATGACTACCTCATTTCCAGAGGTCCCTTCCAGCAAAACTGTTCTGTGTCTGTTGGGCGTCTGAAACTCTATAGTAAAGAGGTCTTTATCAGTCACAGCAAGGTGTAATTAAGAGAGTAATGGAGTTACTAAACAAGAACACGATCCTGTAAAGCTGAAATTATCAGTCTCAAGCTTCAAGTGTTTTTGTGAATGAAATAGATGAAGATTTATCAGGGGAGCTTTCTCTACTTAGTGTTAAAGGGAATTTAGTGATAGCATCACTTATTTTTTCATTTAATTTATTTATTGCATCAACAATTGCAGCAGGAGTAGTATATTCTGCATCCTGGGGTATGACAAATATAAGTGCTTCTCTGATACAATATTTCTTTAGATTATTATTTTGGTCTATAATAACAGAAAAAATGAGAATGCTGTAGGTTATGAAGTCTTTGTTCCAGGGAAATGTCTGACAGGAGAACAAAGCCTTTGCACAAGTATTCATTTCCTACAACTCTTTAGAGACTTTTTTCATATGTGTAATTTTTTTACTTTTATAAGAAAAATTACCTTTTTGTCATTTTGCTGTTTTGAGATCTCAGATGTAATCCGTGATAATGATAGGATACATTATATAGGTTTTCAGTCTAAAGTACCATTACCTCAGAACACTTATTTTCTTAACCCCTGAAAATTATTTTGGGAAGGTTTAGTGAGCAATGTTCATGACTGCTTGACAGTCCATTTTTTAGTGCTGTGTAATTACTGCACATACTCTGCTGTTGTCCTTCAACCATGATTTCAAAATTACTCTTGCTAGGTTGTCTCCAGAAGAGGGACTCAGAACGATCTGCAGACATTTACCCTATACCCACATAGCTGTACTTTTGGGTAGAGAAAAGCCAGTGTGAGCCCCAGCACTGAATTCCCACATTGATTAACCTCTAGCTCACTCCCTGGCTTTTTTTCAGGCTGTTCCAGTTATGCCTAACCTAGCCAAATCTGGTACAGTTTTCTTGGTCCATGGTTCAAATGGAGAATGTGTGAAGCGAAGCGGAAAATGAAAGGGAATCAAAGCTCATGAAACAACACAGAAGAGCTAAAAACACACACCACTATCTTTACCATTTTTTTAATGGAAATGAATATACTTTATTTTTTTCATTTGGGAAGGAAATGAGTGATCAACTGATACATTCAATTAATTCCTCTGAAATGGGATTGGTTTTATCCTGTCCTACTCAAGATGTTAATGAAATAACACTAGTTGTCATGGTATCTTATGCCATATTTTTTTCCTCTTGGAGCTATTCATTTTCAAGACAAACAGTATTCAGGATGAATAACTATAAGTATTCTGTATGTGTCCAAGGACCAAAGCATTGTGTTCAGTCGCTGACATTGTAGTTTTATGATATCTAAACTCTGAAAGATGAGAAATGGTTCTCTTGAACATGGTAACACATTCAGAGAGCAAAGGGAAAGGAAGAGGAGGGGCATAAGAGTGAGAAAGGACTATGAATCCTGTCAAGAATTTTTCTCAGGGCAGTCACAGACAATATCAGATCTAGAATTACATGGTGGCATTTTGACTGCATAATTCCCCCCCTTACAGGAGCAAAATGTATCATGGCATGCCAAAACAAGGGTAAAGCTTCCAGAAGTTTTAGTCATGTTGTAATTTAATGTAGTAACAGCAAAAATTTAGAAGTTCACAGAGAAGGCAAAATGCCTAATTATTGTATTGTAAATCTTGGGTTGAAGTAAATGTCCTTTAGATTAATTCTGTACTAACAACAGTATTTCCTGTGGAGGTTTTTTTTGGTTGTAGTTTGGGAGGGGTAGGACTGTGTGGGGTTTTTTGTTTGTTTATTTTGTGTTGATTGTTTCTGTTTTGTTAGTTTTAAAACCTGTCATCTACTTCTTTGTAACACCTACCTACCTCGGAGGATTAAAGAAACGCATGAACATACTTAGAAGGCACTCTCTGTATATGTAATAGCATACCTGCTGTGGTTTTAATACTTAAAAAAAACTTGGTAAAAAGTAACAAGTAACAGTCACATTGGATATCACATAAAGAAATATTGGAAAAGATCTGTGTTTCTATTTTTCTGTTCATGAGAGGACAGAAATTCCCAAATCATCTACTGCAATTGAATCCCAGGCATTAAGAGAACTCCTAAAAATTAGTGATATGGTGCCTCAGCCTCTTAGAAAGTGCACCTGCACAATTGTTTGTGTGGATTGATGCCCTGTAAGCCACTCACCCTGTATTTAACATCTATATTTGTACTGCTTGGGAACAGATTCCATTTAGTCCCTGGAAAAGGCCTGAGGTAGCTTGCAACAGATGCCAAGGGAGGCACCAGTATTTCAGCATTCTGGCAGAATTCCTTTTAATGGGAAAGACTGCTTCAGCAAAGTGCTGAACTAACATCAGCCTTAGACATCTTTCACAAGTCAAAATGCTTCACACACAGCCCTTGATCATCTCTTTCCCCAGTGGATGACTGCTGCCCTTGTAAGAACCTGGGAAATGTGGACATGCCCTGAGGAAGAAAAACTCACTCAGAAATGAGGCTTCATTTACTATAAAGTGTGAACTGAAACTGGTAATGGCTGAGGGTAGACCAGTGCATAAAATCAGGCTAACTTCCCATCTGTAGTTTAATGCTCTAAGGGGAGAAAAGGATGGCACCATCAGTGGAGAATGTTAAATTGTGAAAAAGTAGGGTGATTCCTGAAGTGGAAAGGCTTGTGAGGATGAACAAGTCTGAATGTGCAGTGCAATATAGACAGATTCCAGCATACTGCAAATATTGGTCACATTGCTAGTCTGGGATTACATCCCTCGACTGGGATTTTGCACAGTGCCAAAATGAAGTTCTGATTTCCAGAAAGAGACAGAAAAGGAGACTGCTAAAGTCAAATCAATCACCCCTTTTTGTTGAGAGGATGACTTAAAGGTTTCACAGCTACTTCTGCAGCCTTTTCCATCTTTATGACCCAACCATGGGACTCCAAAGGTAGGAGTGACATGGGTGGAAGATGGAGCTTTCCAGATGTCCAAGCACCCTCATGTGCACAAAATCTCATAGATTAAGTGCTAGCAAATGAATCTGTTAGAACTTTACAAAGTAAAATACTGTGGTTTTTTTTTCCTGACTTCCCTATCCTAGGAATCATTTGTTTTTTAATTAAACCTATCTGGGGATGATTCTGGCTTGTGTTTTGTTAGGTGGAATTTTCAAAAATTTAAAAGTATTCGCCAAAAAGGGGATAACATCCTTCATTTGAAATTTGTAACATAAGGTGTTCAGAATTTTTTGTTAGTGAGCAGTTGAAATGAAGCAATAGGGGCTGGGCTGCAAGAAATTCTGCATTCTGAAAAACAGCTCCATGCTGGGAAACTACCAATCTTTTGCTCAAAATTTTATTTGTAGCCTATCCATAAATTTTCTGGGCTTGTAATTTTGGTTTTGGTTTGATAGTTTGCTACGTTGTCTGACTGGGAATACAGTCATGCCATACCTTGAAAAATTTGCAAGAAATGTTGGCTGAATGACAATCTCTGTGTTTTCTGTCTCCAGAAAAAAAAGAGAAATTGTCTCCAGCTTTTACTTTCAGCAAATAAAGCCAGTATATAGTAGTTCAAGATAATTGTGTTTGAGAAGGTTGTGTGTCTATTTATCTGATTGCCTTTGCCAGTTCAAATTAATTCTGACTTTGGGGGATATCATTACTTTTTCATTTGTAAGCAAAGCTAAAAAAACTGCTTTTGGTCTGTTGCAGTTTCTTTGTTTTTGTATTATTCCTTCTCTGCAGCTGCTCCCTTCCAGTAGCTTGAGAGTCTTAGAGACCAGAAGATTTGTGGAAAATATTCTAAGATCTTGTTGTCTAATAAAGTCAGTTAAGAATATCTTTCAGTAATATATATTTTGTTTTCTTGAGCTGCTTTATCCTTCTTCTTGTAAAGGTTGTTATCATTTTTATTTGCTGGTGCTCATCCATTGCAGACTTAATGCAAAGCTGATTGTAACCCTATTGCATCTTAGAATGAATACATCATTGATACCCAACTAAGTGGAAATAATTTTCTATGGCAAAGCAGAAGAATTTAAAGTCATATCACACTAACCTCTTGTAATTTACTGGGATTTGCAGATTAAAATGATTATTTGTGAAATGACTGTGGTATAGCATACAGAAGATAGAGGAGGAGAATCAAACACATTTTACATGATTGTATACACTTTACTATTTTTACATGTGTGCATAAGCATTTTGTTTGTATATACATAGCATATGCAGTATAACATACTGTAACCTGTGTGTGTAAAAATACATATAATATTTATGTAACACTCACACCCATTTGACAGCTTTGAGACTGCAGATGGATTTTTTGAAGTTGTGATTTTTTTTTCAGATTTGAGTTAGCTTGCTGCTTTCTCATAAGGAAAGAAAAATATACTTTTAAATTTTATGATACTAATTAAGTTAGTCTGAAGCTCTGTGCACTGAATCAACCAGAAAAGAAATTGGTTATATCTAAGATTGCATAATTTATGTCAACAGTAATTTTACTGTATTGGTAGGTAAACACATGGAGATGTTTTGTCTTTGAACAAATGATAAATTTCCCTTGCCTTTTTGTGTGAACCTCCTAGCAAATAATTTGCAATTTATTAGGAGAGCAATGACAATGCATATAATTAGCTATTCTCTATTGTTACCTCTATTTGATTACTTTCCTGCTATCACATGCAATATGAAACCATCTATTATGAGGTATAGAATATGTAAATATCTAACTTTACAAGAGAAACTGGAGACTGGTCCTTTTTCTAAAGAGGTGGGAAATAAAAGAATAATTGTTAACCATGTCCTTTCATTTTCTTGAAAACATCAATTACATTTACAAATCCCAGAAATGCAAGCCTGCCAGTGGAACAGAAATAACTCTTTTCAGAAAAATCTAATCACATCTAATAGCTGAAATTTATTTACTGTAATTTGAAACATTAATTATGATAATGTTCTGACTTCTTTTGTAACACAGTTCTCAAAAGCCTGGCAGTTTTCTTTTTGGTCTTGCTGTAACACATGTTTTGTGACTTGGAGAATTTCTCCACCTTTCCTTCTTTTGTCTTTTACATACACCTGTGATGGAAATTTCTTTTTCCCCTCTGTTTCTTAACGATTTTCTTCACCTTCCCCATTATTCCCCTCTACCTCAGATGTTAATTTAAGGAATGGATTTTAGTGCTTGTACTGACTTTAAATGTTATCAACACTGAATGTAATGCTTTGTATTTGGACCCAGCAAACAGTAGCAGTGAGGAACTGCTATAGTGTGATCCAGAGTGTTCCAACAGTGTCAAGGCAGGAAAAATACTACTGCTATCTTTGTCTTGTCTTGAGGCTGAGGCTTTAGAAGGTACCTTCTTTATATACATATTTATTTGGCTTTATGAAAGTGGTTATTAAATTATTTTTGAAAGGGCTTGGTTTTTGCTATGCTAGCTTATTTGGCTGCAAGTAAGGAAAATCTGTGTGAGGAAATATTTTAATGATTTTCTTTTCAGTTGTGAAAAGTAAGTCAAGTTGTCAAGATACCTGGCTTTATTGTGAAATGACAAAAGGGTTCTATTTTTCTTTTTGTTTTGTTGGTTTTTTTTTTTTTTCTTAAGTTGTGTTTTTCTGTGTGACAGGGAGATTAGCCAAAAAAATGGAATTTTTATTAGGACATGAAAAGGTCTCTAATGACCCTTGAAAGCGGACAAAAGGGTAGCACAATAAGTGACAGAACTCTAACGAGGGTGGAGGGCATTCCAGGAAAAAAAGAAATTAAATCCTTTAATTTTTTTTCGGCTTGCCATTTTCTGACAGCTTATCAAGTAGTTGGGACTTGTTTGTTTTGGCATGGGGTTCATTCATTGTAGGCAGCCGGTACTTTGTTCTTCTTTGTGGTTTCCAAAACCTGATTGTGTTTATCCTAGACTGTGGGAAAAGTGTATATTCCTGTTTCCTTTATAAAAGTAAACGTCAGGTTTTGTATGAAATTTTATTTCCCATATTTTCCATTCCATTAATCATTATTGTTGAAATATGTCAGGCTCTGGCACATCACCCTTTGTTTTCATATGATTGTACAGATTGCAATGTCAGTGTGTGACCTGTTAAGTCAAAAAATAAGCATGTTTGGGCTGTAGTAATTATTACTTCATAAAGTGTAGCTGAGGAACATGCACCATTAGTGAAAAGAGACCAGGATTTAATTTATTGCTATTCAGATTGTTTTGGGGAATATCTAGCTTTTGTTGTGTAGCACTTTCTCATTTGGTCTAGACAAGACAAGACTTAGGGGAGTCATGATAAGGGCTCTTCATATACGTGCAGGTAGCTGTAGAAAGGAAGGGAATAATCTGTGTTTCCTATGTGTAATGAAAAAGATGAGAATTAATATGAGTAGTACAGTTTGAAGTAAGGGTTATTTTAATCAAATATTAGGAAAAAACTTCCTAATGGTAAAGATGCAGAACACTGGGATAAATTGCTTAGGGAGGCTGTGAATTTTTTGCAATTGAAAGACTTTGAGAATGAGTTAGAAACACATCATTTGGGACTGGTGTGTTTGGATTCTGGTGGGAGTCTTAGGCTAGAAGATCTCTCAAGATTATTTGCACTCCTGTTCTTACAATTTTTTGTCTTGAAAATGCTGAAGATTTCTGTGCAATTCTTTGCAATAATATTCATCTTCTCAGGTCTGTGCTTTAGTACGTTTACGTACACTTGGCATTGTGTAAAATGCAGGCTGTGTTCCTTGCGCTGGGACCTGTGTGGGCCATAGCTTAAATAGTAGGAACGAAATGTGAGAAAAAACTTTTGACACTGAAGGAGAAAATGATTCACTGGAAGAAAGAATTCTTTATATGTTTTGCATATTTAAATTATGTTTAATACTGTGTGAAACCAGTAATATATTTTCTCTTGCATTGTCTTGCGGCTTACTGACAATGTAATATTTGAAGACTCTTTAATAACCTCAATCAACTCCTGAACCACAGTAGGTGACCAGACATTTCGTAAGGTCATTTTTTTTTCTGTTTTCAAAGTAGCATCATTGGAGGTTTGCATTTTAAAAAGAGATTAAAATGTCTCTCATTAGGAGAGAATGAAGATAATACTAAATGTGAGTAACAGGAATACAGAATCACAGAGATGGCAGAAGCCTCATTATTCGTGACATTTGAGCACAAGGTTGTTCTGTGTTGTACTTGGCCATATTTGCCTTCATTGTCCTTCAAAAATAAATTTTATTGAGTTGACTGAACTAAAACCAAAATCTGAGAACAAGTATGATTTAGACTTCTAGTACTTCTGTTGAAGGAAGTTATTTTATCTGTTTTATGTATAGATTTATGTATCCAATTATTTTTGATTACTTTACAGTGATGTGACAAAGAAAATGGAATGATTACAAATTTTGAGTTGCTTTAATCAATTCTTACATTTGTGTTTTTCAGCGGATTTCTCGGAATGCGTCTGGAGAGACAAGCATTCAGTTTCTAGGCACGGTGGTAAGTATGTAATAACTGTGTATTGAAAAGAGTTAAGTTGGTAAAAGAATATAATGTAAACAGAAAGTAGCTAAATTACACTTCTAGTACATTTACACTTGTAGTTATGGAGGTCAGTATTATGTGTAAATATTCTGAGTTTAGCAGGTGAATGTAGGCCAACTGAAGCTAATTCCCAAGGCACAGTATCTGTGTTCTACCTTTCTATTGATTCAAGTCTGCATTTATTTCATTTAGAAGGGATCTAAAAGTAACTGATTGTAGATGTGTAAGCTTACTGCAATACACTGCGGTTTGGGGCACATCAGGATCAATCCCACTCTTCTTCACCACATCAACTTTCTGGTCTCTATTGCTTCACCGTATCGCATATCCCTATATCCCAGAGTGGATATCCCAATAACTGTCTTGGGAAAAACTGTTTAGTAATGCAAAGTGTTCTGTTCTTTTCTCACTCTAACCAGATTTGGTAGCTCTGTAGTCCTCTCAGATTTTGTTTGCTGGATAGAAGTATGCCTAAAATCCTAATCAGATTTTATATCATTAGACAGAATTGTTCAGTGGAGCAAATATACAAGTTTTGTGTTAGGTCATAGATGCTTATAAACATATTCATGCAATTGAAGCAACTTCCAGTTCTATGATTTGCATGGTTCAAATGCAGTCATTGAATTTTTCCAAGTTCCATATGCATCTAAAAATAATTCTGAAAATGAAGTAAAATTGAAGTATCTTTAAAAGTAAGTTGTCCTACTTGCTGCAAATAGATTTCACTGTCGTGATATTAACAGTGAATAGCCTAGGAATGAAACATTCCATTTAGATTTTAGTCCTAACATTTTTGTGCACTATTTGTTTTGGACACAAAAGGATTAGGATTGCATATGTTCATGCTTTCATTCTACTTGTGATTACTTCTTCTGCAAGTCCTATGAAGCCATTTTTGGTCAGGTGTAACATGGTAAACTTAACAAGAATACCTTGCATTTATGTTTTTACCTTACATGTTTGTTTTTAGAAATGAAAAGTGCCCCGAATATTTTTTACTTCTATAATTACATCCCTGTGTATGCATATTTATTTATTTTTCTTAATCACAAGCAGAGTAGCAGTAGCATAAGGACATAAAAATGAAGTTTTGTTATGCACTGTTGTATTTATGATGATGCTTTGGCTCTGGAGTTGCAACCTGTATATGTGAGATTGCTGCTAGCTGGCTGATCAGATAGTCTTTGTGTGAGAAGAAAATAATTACTCCAAATTGATAAGATATAAACACAAATGCAACTTGATAATACTGACTAGATTTTAATTGATTTCTCTCTAAGTGGGTGCTGTAGCAGGGAAAATTCTGATTGTATTTAGTGATATTAAATATTAAAACTGTTGTTCAAATTAGATATGAAAATATTTTGTATTCTTTTCTTAGAAGTGCCCCGAAGTCTCACTTACAGACCAGAACTTGTGCTCTGGGCCTTGTGCAACAGGAAAAGATTATAAAAGAGGGAATAGAATTGATGTGCTTTTAGCTTTAAAAAAAATGATGATGCAACAGCTAATGGATTGTTATATATGTTAGAACTTACTGACTAGCTCGTGTGTTTATTGAATTCTAGCTATTTGGGGAAATCAAGCATGTGATTACAACTAAAATCCTCAGGAGGACTAAATAGAAAAGCCTTGAGTACTCTGAGATTTTTTTATTTAATATAAATTATGCACATCTTGCTAATCAAACCCAGAGAGAGAACTTCAGCAGTCAGGGTAGAGAAACAGTAATGAAGTCTGCTTCCCAGGGTTTGTTCCAGTACCAGTTTTCCCATAGAATGCAATCTCTGCCTGTGCTTCTCTTGGTTCTTCTAGGCCACTGTCCTCCTTTCCATAAGCCCTGCTTTTTCCTTTGTCCTTCACTCTTTTAACATCCTTGTACTGTTCTGATTTAAACTTAATAGACTCAGTTTAGGTAATGCAGGGGGAAGATACAATGATACCCACTACAAATTGCTGCACATATAGTTCCACAATCTGTATATGTGTACATGTGCACGTACACAAATGTAAATGTTCAAACAAACAAAATGTTATCTTAATGAAGGCCCTAGAAATACATTTTTAGTTCACCATTACTTATCTCTTATTAAACCCTTGCTAAATGCAGTTGACTTAAAAAGTGTTTGAAAGGAAAATTTAGCAGCAAAAGACTCTTGATTGCTCATTATTATTACTACTATGATGTATTGTTATCAACATAATAAACAGCTTGCAAAGTTACTTTTCTACTTTTTTTTTTTTTTTTAATTGCAAACATAAAGGATAACTCTGAGCAGTCTGTGTTCCTTTTGATCAGGGCAAGTGTTGATGGCACTCCAGTGGTACCAGGCAGCATGGTGCTATGGAGTGTACAGACCACTGACCTGTCCAGCAGAATATATTTTTAGAACCAGCTTGTAAGGAGCACAGCTTGCCTGGCTTGTTAGGAAGGCATCAGCTTCAATAAATGGCTTCACTTGAGTTTTTGACGTTGGGCTGTAGAAACAACTTTGCTGCTGGATTTTGACAAAACACAAGCCCCTGCTTCAGGGAGGCGACTGACACTTTGAGGGGAAGTGAAAGCTGTGCTTCTCTATTAGAAATATCCTGGCTGTTCCAGTTAGTTAGGTGGAAGACAGAGAAGACTGCATTGCAGATGAAAGACAACAGTGTAATATGAATTTTGCTGCATAACATATGGTAAATATCTGGACAGTAAGATGAATGTTTCTGTAAGTGTAGCAGCATATTTCTGTTATTTTAAGGAGAACAGGAAAAATCATGTTGCTTTCTCCAGTGATATCATAGCTTTGAGTGCATACTGTTAGCATCACTTGGGGGTCTACATGGATTTGTAATAATGCTTTTGTTTGTTTCTGATCATGTGTAGAAATTCATTGCTACTTGAGCATTTTTCTGCTATCCAAATTGTAGTGGCATTAGATAGCTTATTTTCTCCAAATTGTTTTTTGATAGGGGGTTGTGAGTTTCAGATATGATAGGGACTCATGCTTTTGGAAGATGTACGAGGATGTTTCTGCCTGAGGAGCAAGCAACTTGTAGCTGTAAGAAATAGTTGTTGAATGGGAAATTGCACTGGTTTGGTTTAATTTTCTTATGAGGGTAGCATTTTGAGTCCTCACTAAATTATTGCAGAGGGGATCCTGGGTTATTGCTGTAATTGAGATTTTACATGAGTTTTTACTCATTTGTCCCCTCTGATGAATGTCACTAGATGTGGTGTGCTTGATGGAGTCCTGCTATTTTGCCACTTCATGCTAGATTTATTCAGATAGTGTATTTATTAATACCATTACCATAACAACAAGTAATCTGGTTGTGCTATATATTGTACAAAGAAAAAGGAAGCAAGACAGTACATGATTCAGATTAATGTCAAAAACTGTGCCTAAAAGCAAGAGTGCAGGAAATAAGGAAGCAGTGCTTTATGGGGTATCTCCTGTGTATAGGGAGCTCACAGAAGTAGGTTTGTCAAAAACACAGAATCACAGAATTGTTTAGGTTGTAAAAAGATCTCCAGGATGACCAGTTCCAACCGTTAACCCAGCGTTGCAAATCCACCACTAAGCCGTGTCCCCGAGTGCTACATCTACACGTCTTTTAAATACCTTCAGAGACAGTGGTCTGCACCACTTTCCTGGGCAGCCCGTTCAATGTTTGACAACCTTTTCCATGAAGAAATTTTTCCAAATATCCAATCTAAACATCCTCTGGTGCAGCTTGAGGCAGTTTTCTCTCATCCCTTGTTACCTGAGAGAAGAAAACAATCCCCATTTGGCTACAACTTCCTTTCAGGCGTTTGTAGAGAGTGTGAAAGTCCCCCCTGAGCCTCCTTTTGTCTAGGCTAAACAGCCCCAGCTCCTTCAGCTGCTCCTCACTGGACTTGTTCTCTAGATGTAAAGATCATATAAAATAGATACATAAAATCTATAGAAAAACACTAAGATCTATACACAGAGCTTCTGCTTCAGCCTGTGCAATTCAAAGAAATGTATGTTTGAGTACTCAGAAGACCAAAGTCCACCCTTCATTCCTATCTTTCTAATTACCCTCCATTTTCTGTCGTGTCTTTTGTCTTTTCGTTCCACCTTCTGTTCTCTTATGTGAGAGGAATGTTTTTGGCTGGCCCACTGCTGGCCCCAGTCATTTGTTGGTCATTCAGGCCTCTCAGCTGGACTTCAGCAATGAAATACGTCTGGGCAGGCAGCCTTTAACACTAAGGAAGCTGAGAGTATGTAGAGAACTGCAGATTATTGTGCAAGCATTAAATGTATTCTAGACTGTGTGTAGAATTTGAAATAAAGAAGTTGTGTATGTTCAGATAATGAGCAGCCTGGCTCCATCACATATGTAATGCCATTGTCAGCTTTGGGCTTGCCAAGCAGGCCATGCTTGACAGTGATGCTCTGCTGACCCAATGGATCACTTTCCTCAAAAGAGATGGTTCCTATCCTCTGCTCATCGTTTATGCTGTTTCTTTGATCTTCTCTGACATCACAGCAGAAATATAAACAGTTATTTTTTTTCCTCTGAGGGGTGATGAAAGAACATATACATGACATACTGCTCAGTATATTACTTAACAATATAGGGGAACACAATATAGGAACCCACGTGGAACAGATTGGAATTAGTCTGGCTTAGGAGTCAAGCCACCTTTAGGTGCTTTCTGAGTTTCCTAGCACTGTTTTCTTGATTCATGCATCTCAGTGGAGTTTTTTCCACTGCTGATAGCCAATGGAGTGCTTTTTGCCACCTTTGATTTACAAAATATTTAAAGTTTTGCTATGGTAGGTTATGCTCACTTATGATTACTATTAACCTGTTGATACTACATGTCCTTTTCTTCAGCTGTTTTGCAGACCCATTTAAAATAGTCCTGAGACCCACCACTGCAACCAGATCTGCAAATTCCAGGTCAAGAATACTAGGATTTAGGAAAAGTAGTCTCTGTCAAGCCCTGGCCATACTTTTTAGCATAGCTGGCATATATTTTAGTGCAGTAGTAATCACAGTTAGTATTAATAAGTTTTGGATTTTAGCTTCTTCCAGATTGATTGGCAAAGGGAAATTCATATGCAGTCAGGGTTATTAGTTCTGTATCCTGTTCATGGCAGTCAGAAATAGAGAGCTTAACATAAAGGCAATCCTCAAAATCTTTGCCTTTGCTCCTGTCTTACTGCATTTTCTTATTTCAGTTATGTATCTAAGGTAATCCTAGGAGCTACAGGCCAGTATACTAACTTTTCTCATGCTGACTCTCCCTTCTGTTCCCTCTTGCCATGGCTTATCTGCTTTTGCTTCAACAGCAAACTTCCAGCTTTTTGTCCCATTACTGAGGCTTACAGATTGTCCTGAAACCTTGCTGTCTGTGTATAATCTCATCAGCAGACAGCTTCCTCCTCCTTTTTTCCTTCTCCCTGCATTCTTATAAAGCTTTGGCTGTATGAGTCTGATTCAGCTCACAATGGCAAATGTTTAACAACCTGCCTCTTTCACCCTTAGAAATCGTAGTTCTTAACAAGTTCTTTTCTTTCTTTATGCTTTTCTTTCTATATGCGACACTTCTGAAATTAGATGCTGAAGATTTATGCAGACTTTCAAACACTGGTTGAAACTGCAGAGGTTACAAAGGTGGTATTTATTGGAATATATAGAGTACTAACCACAAGAAAATAAATATAGGCCAGTAGGTGTTTATTTTGCAAGCTAATGTCTTTTTTTAAATGGTTTTTACTCTTCCTATTCACAAGCCTTAAGATTAGGGTCCCTGCTGATCTAAAGGGAATTGTATTGTTGTATAGGTTTTATTTTTCATCCGTGTTCAGAGGCATTGTGAACCACAGTGCTTCTAGTAGTAGAACTATCATCAGTGGCATTTCAGTAGTGCAAAAAGTGTCAACAGAAAAAACGTGCAGTTGTTCCTGAAAACAATAACTTCCTTTTGAATGTGGATGATGAGAATCCTGAGACTGGTAGCAAGGTGCTGCAGTATTCTGTGGAAAGTGGGTAACTCACACAACAAGGATTTCACTTGTGAAAGTAGCGACCATCATTAGGACTCAGCAGGGAGAATTGTTCCAGTTCATGGGGAGTGAATGATCAGGTGCAGTCACACAGCTACATATGCTGTTCACATTCCAATTCTCTTATATATTATTTGCATGTTTTAAAGCAGAAGGTATAGGGAATATATTAAAATTGTCCACTGGGGGTAAACTCAAAACCACCGGAGTGATCTAGAAATACCAGTGTTACCAAAATCCATGTCCCTACAATCAAAATAATCAGACGATTTTGGAAGTCTTGCTCAGGATTCCTTTGGAAAGAGAAATAAGATGATGTTTGGAGTTTCTTCTGAATTTTGCTCCTCTGAAAAGAAACTAAAAGTGCCACAAGTTCCCACAGAACAACTTCTTGTAGTCTTTGCCTGAGATCTCCTTGAACAAGGTGGTGTTGCTAAGGTGAAGCTGAAGATGCTTCAGGTGCTTGCTGGATACTTAATTGGCTGCTGCCAGATTTCCCTCAACTGGACTATACGTTTTGGTCTTGTTTCTGTAACAGAGCCAGTGCTCTTCAGAAGACTTGTGAAAACATAGCTATAGTGTTTGCAGGTAGATGGACTTAGGTTTTCCTTGGTAATTTGGCTGATATTGATCAGTTTAAATAGAGTATGTTGGTGCAAATTGGATAAAGAGTTGGGAATGGGGATTGAGAGGCAGAAATCTGCATTGCAAGCATTATGTTCTTACAGAACCAGGATGGAAGTAGGCTATTGCATTTAAATTCTAATGTTTTGCTTTTTATTTATTTGTTTTTTATCTTGGTATTTTATCTGTTGTCAATTAGAGTTTTAATTTGCAGAAAAAAATACGTGATGACATGTATGATCACAAGTAGATCAGAATTTTCATGAACGTCCTTAATGTTGGTGGATTCTGTAGTGTGTGTGCTATCTGTAGTGTAGTGGTCTTTGTTTATAATAAATGAGGCCTTTCATCCCTCAGAAGTAAGCAATGGAAACATTAGGATTTTTGATTCTCCATGCTTCATTTGACAAGTTTCTTTCTTACTGAGCTCAGTAACACTTTAAGGACAAGGACTGAACTTGGCTGGTTAGCCCATTACTTCTTGGAAGACAAGTGGACAGCTTACCAAAGTGTAACTCAAGCGATTTACTTTGGCAGACTGTGATTTACCACTGAAATAATTATTAATTCCTTAATTAGACCAAAGAAGTGTTGGTGGATTTTTTTTTTAACTGTATCAAGACTGTTACCACATAGTGAAGATGTTTGCTAAACATACATGTAGCCCATGTTTTTGAACAGCCTTTTGATGTCTGCAACTTTGGCATATACCCAAGAACTGTTTAGGAGGTATTAATTTGTATGACTTCGAAGCTTAACCAGGAATCTTAATGAAACAAAAGCATGATGAAGTTAGTAAAGCTAATTTAAGTCTTTGAATATAAATTTTAAATGAAGTTTTTATTGATAATAAATATACTTTGTTTCTCATTAGTCTTCTAGGCTTCAGTGGTAATATCAGTAAAATAAACATGTTTTACAAAGATTTAACATTAAAAATGCTATTAATATGACCCTTGGTACACCAGCACAATTAGATTTCAAAGTGAGCATTTAGGATGTAACAGCGATTAATGACAACCATCGAAAACAATTTTGAACTCCATCAGTTTAACTCAGGAGGGTAAACTTAATATGATAATTTATCTAGTTGAATTGTATCAGCTTAGCAGGAAAGTATGCAAATATGTGACCCTTACCTAGAATCTAAATGGATGCTGTGCTGATAGATTTATCAGTTCCATTAAAGAACTTTAGGGAACTTTGGAATTTCAGCAATTGTTCCCTTGGAGGTTGAAAACCAAACCTGATCTCATACTGGGACCATTCTGGTCTGCATATTTCCATAATTTGCCTTTGCTACTAATATGACAGCAAGACGCAAATAACTGTTTCTAATAATATCAAATGGAGTTGTGGAGGACAGCATTTTAATGTAGTAAAAGACCTCCCCGTGGGGTTGTTATTGCCACTATAGAACAGCAGTTACACAGTTGCAACAATAGTCTCTTAATTGATTCGTTTAATTAGCAAGAGATGAAGCTTGTGCTGCATCTTGTCATCTGTTATCATGGGGGCGGCTACAGAGAGAATCTCTGCATTTGTCACTCTATACAGTCAGGTTTAGGCAGAGTAAAAGGCATTGTACCTATAGAGGTGAACATTGGTGAGAGTGTTTTGTGGGTGTGCTTTCACTCAGGTTTTCAGTGTGTGGACATGTCTGCTTTAAGAATCTGCATGGTCTCTGGGGAAGAATTTATGACAAAGCATTGTTGTACTGGGGCTAAATCTTAATCCAGCCGTGCCAGGCATTTCTAACCTAAATATGCAAATCTAAGTATTATAGGAATGGTGGATTATTTGGGGCATCACTGTTGTAGACTAGATTTACTTGGAAGAAACAGGGTCAGATTAGTGAAACCAGCCATCTGCCTTGTGATTGCTTTTTCATGGCATTTTTGTCTCCAGACTAGATAAACAATGAGTTACATGAGCACATGGTCCATGGTAGGGAGCATGTGTAAAAGAGGGAATTTTTTTGTGGTTGGTTTTCCCCAGAGTAGTTATGAATACAGATACAGTGCTTTGCTTCTTTCTGGGAGATGAAGTAATTTTTTACTGAGATCTATTTTATTTACATTTTTTGGGTATGTAAAGAAATACATTTTAAAGACATGTAAATATATTTGGAGCTTCAGTTTCATTTTTCTCTTCTCCTTGGTTTAGCTTTGTCTTCTGTTCAAGGTTATTCTTCCTTATGGAAGGAAATATTTCTAGAGGAGGACAAGCTTCTTGTTAAATGCTAATTAAGAAAATGAAGGTTAAGTTGGCATACTTCCATTGTCATAACACTGACCTAAAATAAAGGATCTCTTACTAATCTGAAATAAATTAGAGGGGGAAGCAAGTAATTCTGTGCACGTGAAACACTTGAGATGTCATCTCATGGTCTGTTTTTTAAATGACTGTGCTTTGGGGGTTTTTTCGTTTGTTTATTTTTGATTTTTCACTTGTGTGCTGTAGTGTTGAACATGCCATCTAATTTTGGAATACAATGGTCCTGTCACTCTGTAGCAATATGCTGTCAGAGGAGGCATGCTTTTTAGGACAATTTAAGTGAAGATTTAGCCCACTTATCATTAAAGATCCCATGGTAATTTCCACAAGGTTCTGAGATTGCTTCATATTCTGAGAGTCTTGGCCAAAGTCCACTTTGTGTAATTACCTTCTGTCTGCACAAATCCCTATTGCAATTTTAGATGTGTTTGGTATTTTTCACTTCCTGTCTTAAATAGTGAAAATATTGCTACATACTGCTCATAATTACTGTGGGTTATAGCCTAGGTTCAGATAAAGAGATTACTTAGTGAATTTTGTGTTCCCATTGTTAAAACTACTGAGTATGTGACAAAGGATGAGTAAACAGTAGGATATAAGTTAAATCCACAAACTGATGGAATAACTAATATTTTGACTGTTTCACTGCATTTTGTCTGTCTCTGAGCTAAAGTATCTCTACTGCTAGTACCATCGCTGAGGGAAGGACTAAGTCTCAGACCAGGTCAGAGGTCAAACTTAACAGACTGCGTGGTTCTTTGAAGCAGGTCAGAAATCAGTGTGGGGGTCTAAGTGCTGTTGTGCGCTCAGTTGACTTTTATGTGGATATCATACGTTTTTGTTCCCACTACTGAAACCCTTGATTGTGTTAAGATTTGTCTCTTAACTAAAACTGATTTCAGTTCCTCTTTCTGCATGCTTTCACGAATGTATGTTCAACCATGCTGTCTTTAAAATGGTCCACCTCTGTGTTGCCTTGTCTGATAGAATTTATTGCCTTCTACTTGAAGTTAGTGTTTTCATCACTAAAGGCTGATATTACTTTGTTGTATGTCATGTCAAATATTTTTACTGATATTTTATTTCCTCTTTCTAGTTATCCTTTCTTTGTTTCTTCTGCCATATTTATCTTCTCAGATTGCTTCTCTTGTGTATTTCCTGTGTCAGAGCCTTTTAGACATACTTGTATTTTGGGGTTTTTTCTTTTCTTTTTTTTTTCCCCTCTAGAAAGATACATGGGTTGAGAATAGAGATAATAGTATTAATCTGACATTAACTTTCATGTCTTTCTCTAAGTAGCATTTAGGAGAAGAATAAATTGCAGAAAAATTGCAATGCATCAGCAAGTCATATAGCTACTACTTAACATATAAGTATTAGAGATGGGGGGGAATACCAGGGACTCTTGTAACACAAAAGTTGTTCCTTTGTTTATTTGTTTTCTTCATAGCATGTAAAATCTATATTTTGAAGTGCTTAAAATTTTTCCCAGTGTTCATTTAAAGCTCTTTGCAAATAACACAGGAATTTATCGTGCAGGAACACACAGTTTATTTCACATTTTTATACAATAAAGTTTCACATAAATTCTCTTCTGTGTAAAGTACATTGAAAATTATGTGAATGATGTTTTAAAAAAGATTCTGTGCATCCCTGCTCATCTGAAGGACAGCAATCCATGCTGCTGCAAGCACTCACCTGGTACAAGCAGGCAGTCTCCATCTTTGTTTAATTCATGCTGTTTGCTATTTATAGTCCTTGGCCACAGCAAGGCCAAGGAAGGTGAAGGACAGAGCAGTGGTAGTAGGAAGTGTCATGATTTGTGTGACCATCTCCCAAACACCAGTCTTATGTCTTGGAGAGGTGCCATGTTGGCAGGGTGGACAGGAAGTATTCACATAGCAAACTGTGTTATGAGCAGCAGAACCACAACAAGGTTCTTCCTGCATCTAATGGTGTTTGATGGGGGGAGGGAGAGAGAAAAGGGAGGTCAGGGCAGTGAGGACGAAAAGGAAAGGCCCACACTATTGTAAGGACAGTGAAAACAAACTGCCCCTGTGCCCAAGACCTTCAGCGTATATGACAGAGCAGTGCTGAGTGGGCCACAGCAATGTTCAATCGAGGCCAAGAAGCCCTGTGGTAGGAAAGCTGTGGTAATGTCCTGTGTTTCCACTATAACTCCTTCTCCTCCCTGCCTTAGAGCAACTTCTCTTGATATGCCCTCAGAAGCAATTTTCACTTGCTGCTTTCTTTGACATCAGCTTTTATATGAGGAAAAACAAAGATGTTTGAGTTTTAAAATACTTACATTAGTGTTCTGTTACAACTCTTTGGGCGTTCCTTGTTTTTTTGTGAGGGTTTTCTGTTGTTTTGGGTTTTTTTTCTCGCTAGGTTTGTCTTTTAGTTATAAAGGAGCTGCAGGGAAGCCATCCCTTAACCTTGCAAGTTCCAAGCCCACTGTTAACATTTAACAAACACTCAGCAAGCAGAACAACCCAATGTGCTCGCTGTACCTAAGCCAGATCTGGACACTGCATCAAGAAGATCCCAGCTATGTTCTGACAGGCATTTGTTCCACAGCCTGATTTTGACACATTGACTGAGAACAAGAATACATGATAATGGAAATAGCCTTGTTTACAGTATCAAATGGTGGCTTTTACAAGGCACAAACTGTACTCAGGTGTCCTGTAAAGCAAAATAAAACTTCTGCAAAGTTATGAAGCATCCCAAGATGCTAGAGAGGCAGTGAATTTCTCCACCCTTAAAATCATGCTGCAGACAAGATGAAAACACAGAGCATTAATGTTTCCTAATTTATCTTCAATAGCCAAATAGAATTGCAATGTTTCGTGTGGAGTAACTGTACAAACATGCTTACCCTCAGAGAGGCCAGAGATGGCTCTAATAGTCATAGAATGTTTGAGGTTGAAGCAAACCCCCCCCGCACTTCTTCAAAGCAGGGTCAGTGAGAGCAGACTCATCAGGGCTGTGTCCAATTGGCTTTTGAATATCTCTATGAACTCCATATCCTGACAATGTGTTCAGTAATTTGCAAATTCTTGGCTGTCCTTGGGGCTCCAGGCAGTGACACAGGAGTGATGCAGATAAAGAAAAAATCAGGACAAGCAATTCCAGGCCTGTGGTAGTGCTGAGTGTAAAAGAGGGTAATTCTTTGCCAGACCTTGTGTGACTGCACTGAGAAGTATCCACTTGGGGATAGGTCACAGACTCCATTTTGAATCTGAAAAAGACTGAACACTTGGGGTGGAGACATAGGTATATAGCAGAACGCAGTAGTGGTATTATATTCAGGAGGAGTTTTCAAAAGCCCATAACTGAATGATCCACCCTCAGTGGTTCATCTGCTGAGACCCTGCATTAGCAGTGTTGAATTTTGAGTCCAAGACTGATCCATTTGTATTCTTTTCAGGTGGCTTGTCAGCACTGCAGAGGCTCCTCCACTTTTGCACCAGTTCTTGAAGCATTTTTTGAATCTGTGTGGTGTTTGTGGTGCTTCAGTTTTGGTCATGTGACAGTTGGCACTAATTAGTTCCAAAACCATTTTCAGCATCATGAGACTGATGGGAGGCCCCTCCAGCTGTAGAGAAAACAAACTGCTATTCTGCTTCTGATTTTCTTCTTGCTAGCTTGGTTTGTGGTCCGCAAAGTCCACTCCCATTCTGCTAGAATTACATTTGAACTGGCATCAGTAACAAGGTAACAAGATGTAACAATTGACCTGAAACACCTCATCTGGAAAAGGATTTTTCTCACTGACAGATGATGTGTTGTTTGTGCAGCTTGTGTGCCTTTGCTGGGTTGAGCAGTTAGCGACAAATTACTGGCAACGCTGTTGAAACTGGGCCCTGGCTGCCAAAGAATTTGGATGTGCTAGGGTTGGAGAATAGGCACCCAATAGCTAGTTGTTGAGTAGAGGTAGGGGAGTCTGAGCCAAGCTGACTTCCTTGGGCTTGAAGGAAGCAGGGTGGACTCCTGTTACCATAGATTTCTTGCAGTGTCTTTCTGGGTAGGGAGGGAGGGATGGTGAGAAGACATATTAAGACAACTACTTGAGGTTGTAGTGGAGATATCAGGTTGTTGGAACACATTTTCCACATATAAATTTTGATAAGCAGAGTAAAAAAGCATCTGAGATGGAAGTCAGGCTGAAGGCTGTGATTTCCACCAATTTTCATGTATGACAGTGTGAGATGTCTGGCATGAGCAAGTCAGATGCTTGGTTTTATGCACAGACTGCAAACTGGATGGCATATATTAGTTTTTGGCTTCACTAGAGACTGTAATACTCTCCAGGCCATTGTGGCTTCTCAACAGCAGGAGACTGCAGCAGAGAAGTTCCCCTGCAGAAAAACTTTGTACAAATGCAGCTGCTTCTTAGGAAACTCCCTGCCACAAGCATGCTCAGCCTAGGTCTAAAAGCCTTCGCAGTTATTGGAGTGTATGTCGCTCTCTTGTGTCCGAACTAGAGCCACCTCTCAGGACATAAAGGATTTGTCTGTGCCTGAAAACTCAGAACCTCCAGGGCAGAGTAAGCCAGCACTGTGCAGCCCTCCTGAGCTCAGCCTGGAAGTGCTCATGTTTTGGTTTTGATCCATTTTTCATTTCGTATCAGAATTTCCTTATGTAATACACAGCTAAAAGTGATTTTCAAGTACTTTGGCTTCATCGTGGTTTTGTTTTCATAAAAGCACCCCCATGCTTTTATGTTTGAAGGCTCCATTAGTGTCCATAACAAAGAGAGAGTAACACAGATGGTAAACATTTTTACCACAGAACACCAGCAGTGAACACCATATCACTGATTTAGGAGTCTCTGTACTGTGCTTGCTCAGCTGTACATAATCACTCTCATTTCCTTCCCTTGGGTTTCTGGCCAGCTTAGGGAGACTTTCCTGACGTGCTCAGTGAAGTCTCCCTGGCACTGCGAGGCTGTTGCTCAGTTCTCGTATGCGTCTCTCTGCGGAGCAAGAAGCTCCACGCTGGAGCTGGTGTGAGCTTTTCACTGGCACGTTGTCTGGTTTTCAGAAATGTATTTTCACCAAATGTACAAGGCTAAAATTAAAATTCTTTTGTGTGAGGACAATATCTGCCTTAGCTGCCAGGCAGCCTTAGTGCATTTGAATGCCTCCCTGATACAAAAGATAATAAACCTTTGGGAACTGCGATTAGCCCTGCTAGGGTTTTGTGGGATAGTTGCCATGGTAGAAGCTAGTGAACATTTGGTACAAAGCAATAACATTCTTAAAGTTTCAATTTTCATTCTGGGAATGCTGATAGAAAGATGAATGCTATGAATAAGGGTTGTTGGTTCTCTGTAGTAGTTCAAATAAAACTGTAAAAAAGTAATTTGGTTTGGTGCAGCATTTTACCAAGCCAACTAGCTGAGAGGTTCTTAGGTTCTCTTCCTTTTCGCTTTTCTTTTTGCAAACAAAATAGCAAATGTAGCCTCTGTCTATCGAAAATGCATGTAGCTTTTCTTTTGTACTTAGATGAGAGAGATAAAATCAAACTAAAATTTCATATTAGCATTCTGCTTGTAAAATAAAACAGTGTCCTTTGGGCCAGAGGAGTTTTTTTTTCAAAACAAGCATGCACTATAGTCTGTGTAGTAGTGGCCCATTTTGGTGACTTGTTTACTGGTGTGCCTTTCATATCCAAATTCTTGGCTACAGACAAAGCATTCAAATACTTTTTGTCAGAAAAAGAAGATTAAAATTGTCTGAAATTGGAGCCAAGTTCACATTCTCTGGAGTACCATTTCAGCCTTTGGGAGGACTGTCTAGTGCAGAATAACTGAAAACTCGAGCTAGGTTTGTTTGAACAATCTAAACTTAAAGAAGAGACAGCAAAACAAATACTTTTTAATTCTTGTGCTTTTTTATATTTACACTGGCAGTGGTGTCTTCCTCAGATAAAACGTTTTGATATTAAGCAGTTCCTCTAATTTTACTGGGCTCTGTTTCTTTTTATGGTAACACACACTGTGCAGGAAGGTCATTATATGGGAGAAAAAAGCTGTCAGCATAAAAGAGAAAGTTAACATTGCACATGTCTTTGTTTATGGGGTTCTTGGAATGTGCTGTGACTTGAGCCAAATGATGGCTTAAACTGTTTTTTTTAATATGCTGGACGGCCCCTCCCTATGTTTTGCCAGTAACAGGTACTCCACCTTGCAAGTACAAATGGTAAAATTATCTGTGAACTCATCTCAAATGTTCCCTTTCTATGTTGCTAGTACTTGCTTTAGAGACCATTAAAATTTTTCGTAAAGGTTGATGGAATGTGATCGTGGTTGCCTTCAATTAACCCAACTGTGTGTGATGAGAACATTGACATAAATAATTGAAACATGTATTGGTTGCATATGCAAAATCAGTCTAGGTTTGTGCCAGTCTGTGTTGCCTGATGACCGTACATCACAGGGAGCCTTGCAAACTGCATTGGTGATTTTTGTCTCATTTAGTATTGCATTAACATCTGTGGCACAAATGGCCATTTATCACATGGTAGTTTTGCTTGAGTTCCAGAAGAAAGATGAAATAAAATGCTGCTACTCTACATTTTTTTTTACTTCCATCCCCCAACAAGTTTCATGTCTAAGGTTAAATGAGGGCAAAGGGGTAAAAACACTGAATAACTTTCAGGTTATTCAGTGCACAAGCAGCAATAAATTCTTCAATTTTGTACCTTAATAAAAGAAGAATAAAACCTTGTCTTTTCTAAGCCAAAACTACTGCCTTTGGTTTCATCTTGAAATGAGGTTTCCCCATGAAATGACATGAGGCTGATCAGATGTTAACCATGTTAGGGATTCCTGTTGAACCGGTCCTGCACAGGAGTGAGGAAGGAGCCCTGATGACGTGGAACATGAGAGATCAAATCAACAATTAAAGGATAATAGTGAATTGGGAAGGAAAGGGAAGATGACTAGCCAGGAAGGATTAGCCTGAGTCAGGAACAAATTTCCTGAAATTACTCAAGCAGGTGCTTAAAGGGAGGTGGGTTATTCTCTTTAGGAGTGATTTTTCAGGAGTGTGTGAGCCAGCTACAAGCAAGTCTGAGAGGCCATGGAGGAAAAAACTCCATTGGGGAAGAGAAGGATACTGCCCCATAGGGTCAGAGAGAAAGCAGTGTACTCCTGAAAGATAATAAGATTTTTGCTCTTCCCCGTGAGAGGCAACATGCCTTGTTCTGGGTTAATGTGCTAGCCCACTGACCTTTTCCAGTTGGGAAAAATGAGTGTTTAAAGAGCTAATATACATATTTTCAGTGTGATTTCTTTGTATAATATCAGTAGACATTAAAATCAAGACTTACTGAAAGGAAAACAACAGGTATAAACTGTAGCAAGTTTGACAGGGAAAACCAGCATCTTTTATTAGACCAGCCAATGAGGTTGTGAGGAAAAAAGGCAGCACCTAAGTTCACAGCCTGTTCCTTGCTGCAGTTTCAGTGGGGAAGGGGGATAAAGATTTGTTTGAGATGTTTTCACAGGCTCTATCCCTGTACTTTGACGTTGGAAAGCTGGAGCCGGAAAGAGGGACGAATCAAACATGGGCATGGGTGAGGTGAGGACTTTCAGTTTCTGCTCTGAGCAGTTGGTGTACCAACTCTCAGTGCAGTGTCAGCACTGTTTAATGAAATGGCATTAACAGATATTATAGCTACCCATGTTTAGATATTACAGCTACCTGTGTTTCTTTTTATTAAAATATTCTCAGATTGATTTTGTGTGCTCAACTGTATGCATGCTAGCCTTGTGAATAAAAATGAGGATTTGGTTTTCTCATTTTCAATGTGTTTCATTACACTGGATTCCTTTACAAGCCAAGCTAGTATTTGCTTGGCTGAATTCATCTTGGAGTTGTATGGGAATGGACACCTCAAATGTTAATATCTGATTTTTATACACATCTGCACTAGTTTTTGTGAGGATTAGGATTCTATAGGCAATGGTTTTGTTCAGGAGCAATTACATTAGTGTTCAGTAAACCTGAGATTGTATATTTTACTACTTATAAAATAATTGTCAAAGGATTATCCATTAAACACTTCTTCCACTTAAAGGAAGAAAGCAGAGTTTGTTTGGATGTCAGAGGTTTCACCAGACTGCTGTCTTCTGGCCTCAACCTAAAGAAAAGCAGGGAGACCTGCAAATACCAAGCATCTAAAATTCCAGTGTATTTTATTGGACAAGGAAACTTTATGTTAGAAAAACATGTACTTTGAATGATTTCCAAAATACATTGTTGGATTCAAAGTTGTGAAATGTAATTGCTTTTACATCCTGACAGAGCCACAGGATCTGGAGTGGTTTTAGAATAGTGAAGACTGAAGGCCAGATTTTCAGAGGCAGCTTAGTCCCACTAAAATTAATGCATGTTAGGTACCTAAATACCTTTGAAATCTGACCCTGAGCCCATATTTTTGTTGCTGTTAATACTTTGGACATTTCTTTATGCCAGCCCTTCGGTTCAACTCAAGGAACAGGAGAGGGATTTCCTGTGTCGGTCAGCAACGTGCTGTTTAGCACTGGAGCTAACCCCAAGCACAGGGCTGGGCAGTGCTGCTCTGGGACTCATTCTACATTAATATTACTCTAGTAGAAGTCAAAGTTTAATTGCTGATGTGACATTTGACTCTATTCTACAAATAAATTCTGAAGTAAGGAGGATGTCAAAGAACAATTTCCCCTTCCCTCCCCCCAACTTTTTCTCCTGCGTTTCAGTGTTCCTCCCAAGACTTATTTTGAGACAGTAATATATATCCTAGCAACATGGACATCACTGTTCTGGGCTCGTTGTGTAGTCATAGTAGTATGGGTTATAATACTATACTGTCTTTAAAGGAAGGAGCAGCTTTAGAGAGTCAGGCTGGAAAATAGCTAAAAAGTATAATTTTTTTCCCATCAAATTATAAACCTGTACTGTGCTTGCTGAAAGCACATAATGAGTAGAAAGTGAGCACTAATCTATTTGGCTCTGTCTGAACCTTCATATTTCTATTTATCTCAGTGGGAGTTTTTAATATTCTACTGATGTTATTTCATGTTTTGCTGACTTTCAGGTTGAGATATTGTCACTTAGAATCATGTTGACTGCCTGAATGCAAAATCAGACTTTGTGAGAATTAATAAAATCATGCTATTATAGACCTTGGAGATGGCACTGGCTGATATAAATGGTGTCCAAAAATGATGTAATGAGCTGGTTTTGCCATTATTTCAAGGTTCTTTTTCATACACTTGAAAGTGTTTTCCAAAGGTATATGCATATTAAGGATCAGATTCTGCTTACATTACTGTGAGAGTATCTCTAATTGATTTAAGCAACAGTGCTAAATGCATGAATAAAACTTCTTTCCAGTTGCTACTTCATTAATTGCAAATTACTTTCGCCTGGTCCCCAATTTGCCCTCTGATTTTCCCTGGATGCCTGTCTCCTCCCTACCACAGTTCCAGACTGTGGTTATTGAACAAGCAGTGGCTTTGCAGCTGATTCAGTAAGGACTACAAAAAAGTTTTAAAGATGAGCAAAACTTGATGTCGAGTTTTGACGCATGAGGACACATCCCACTGATTGTGGTGTTGAAGTGTAGAATGTGGAGTGGTGAGGAATACAATATATGAGCTAAGTAAACTGCAGCTCTTATTGGCAATTCCATGCATGGCTGGAAAATGCTTTTTAAAGTAACAGTAAAAAACCATTTTGTTTATAACCAAACAGGAACACAAAAGGAAAAAAATTAGTTCAGCATTGTAAATTTAAAATATATTAAAATCTGCTATGTAAATTCAACATTTAGTTATTTTATAGTGAAACTTAATTGAATGGTCTTGGAGAAATAATGGAAACCTTTTATTAATACCTTAATCTTATCCATCAAGTTCCTTATTCACTTTGTGCCTGTGCTGCCAGATGGTGAGTTGAAATCCAGGTTCAGATTTAAATGCTTGGTATAAATGAGGCATATTATGGGGGAATTCATGAATGAGATTCAGTTCTACTTGGAGGTGTGAAGACAAACAGTGGAAAGGCTTTTGGATAGGAAGAGTCCTGGGGAAACAAGAGCCTACAACCACTTTGATTCAGTCTTAGTGAATTTTGAAGTGAAGCAATTTCAGGGGAACTGCAGAGTTCTAATCTTATGGCTGTTTTTGAGAAGACTCAAAATAAATCTGCAATTTCTCCAAGCAACTTACGAGGCTTTTAAAAAGATTGAAGAATGGAACCACTGAAGTTGTCCATTCTGAAGAGTGACCCCAAACTATCAACTTCACCTTAGAGCTGGTAGAGAGGTTGCTGGCATATTTAAGGCCCTTAGGAAAGTGCTACAGTGGATGATTCATCATGGCCTTATCCTTGAATAAACTTAAAATACTAACATGCTTTTATGAACTGTATAGACATTTTTACCTTGGTCCATCATTTAGCTGCATTTATTATTTCTTTTTTGCCTACTCAAAGCCTCTTTGAATGAGCTCATGTAAAGGAAAAAAGGACAAAGCCTCCAGTTCATATACTGCTTTTCTCAGTAGTTTCCATGTGACTAAGGAGTCATAAGTAATAGAATTATGTATGCCCAAGGAATCTTTCTTCATTTGTAACAGTTTATATTCAGAGCACTTTCCATATTCCATAGAAATTCCATAGAAAGTCTGTAAAATCTCCAGCAAATTATGAGCATACACTCTGGTTTTCTCACCAGAGAGAATTCTTCTCCAAGTTCTCCAGTACTTCAGTGGTTGCTACTGGTACAAATTTTACAAGTGTGTATCATTTGTCCATCTTCTTGCTGCTCTGTCCTTATGGTAGAGGCAGTAACATGGTTAAAGGCAAGTTGGCATCTTCCAATAGTAAGAAAAATGATTAAAGAATGAATTCTTTATTCTTCAAAAGTTGGGACTGTGGCATTGAGTAAGTCTACCAAATTTCAGCTTAGGCTGGCAGGAATACAAAATACTTATATGCAGCACAGATAAATTAAGGCTGATTGGTGGTGGCAGACTTCAAGTGGGAGGCATCTAAACCACTTCTATAGACAAGAAAGCCTTTCATTGGAGGCTAAAAAAACCACTGAAAGTTCTTATATGTGCTTTAAAATTTCTTTATAGGTGTTTCTGGAAGGTGAAATTGATTAAAGCATGGTGCTAATAACACCAAGGCTGTGGGTTCAATCACTATGTGAAGGTTGGACTTAATGATCCTTGTGAGCTCCTTCCAACTCAGAATATTCTGTGATTCTGTGAAATGCAAAAATTTGATATGTAAAGGAATATATTATCAGATGGAGAAGAAGATTATTCAAAATTCTTAGTGCTTGGTCATCACTTGTACATGTGCCAGGTTGTACTTGAAATCACAAGGCAGAACCAATTGAGAAAATGTGCCTACTCAAAGAAAAGTGGCTTGTTTTGCATGAAAAAAGGCTGGGTCTGCTCCTTAGGTAAGAAATTAGTCAGGAGTCGTGTGATGTATTTTTGTGATTACATTTTCAGATGTGATAGATTCCTCTTGCATGCATGCAAATCAGTGGAAATTGCAAATTCTTCCATCTTTCAGGAATCTGGGTAATGCTGGTAGTTCTCCACTGTCTTATAGTTAGAGTAAATTATTTCTCTTAGTAGAGAACTGTTAAAACCTTCTCCAATATGATTTTGTCTGCAGCTTGCCAGTGACATCTTTACTATGCAGGCATGCATGGTGGCCCAGTGGGAGTTTCAGTTCACTTCCGATTATTTCCCAGGCTTTGGCCAGGGAATTTCTCAGGCTCAGACAGTTCTGAGCAGTCGTTTCAGAGCACTCCTCTTCCTCACTGCACATCAGTGCCAGATTTCCAAAGATGCGAATACAGCACAGTGTGTGTCAGTTCTGTCTCTGCAGCTCAAGTATATGTATTTAAAAAGGCATTTCTCTGTGTCTGGTTTTGAAACTTCCAATGATACTACAGTGATGCTATAGAGACAAATTAGTTCTTTAAACAACAGAGAGGGAAAGAGATGAATGTTTTAATCAGAAGAAAAAAGAAAAAACACATGTATTCATTAGTAACAGAGTTAATGGGGAGAATTTACTTTTTTAATTAAAAAATGAAAAATTAGGTCTTACTGTTAGCTTGTTTCTTTTTAAAATTATCTGTTTGCATCATTACTTATTAATCAATACTATTTTTCTGTGCACAAGGAACTTATTTATTGTATTTATATAACATTGCCTGATGAACAGGGTGGCTGCTTACAGTGCAGTGATATTGAAGTAGTTTGAGTTATAAATATTTTTAATGATCCTGTTGTTGATGGATGGATTATTCCTCTCAGCAAAGGCGAAGGCTTACCCAAGTAGTTTAAGAGAACAATTTGAGTGTCAGTTTCACAAGTGAAAAAAACCCAAAAAGGAAAAGGAAGCAATTCATTCACAACGGGACATGGTGCAGAGGAGGATAACCTGCCTTCAAAGATTTTTGTTTCGAGTATTATAATGTTTAATAAATAGTTTACTTCAAAGGGCTTTGCTGGAGAAAAAAAAATAAAATAAGCAGCTTTCCTGCTATTCTTGTTCACTGGTCCAGTGTTGCTATAAGTAGCTCATATCCTGTCCTCTGTGGTCTCAGGTGGTTAGCTTTTGTTTGGGAAACTGAAGCTTCAACCGAAAGAGCTGTGCCTACCAGTTAAATTATTAGGTAGTTGACAATATGTCTTGAAAATCAATGGAACTCATTGTGGAACTTGGCGGGGTGACTTTGGCAGGGGAGGAGGGGTCCTGATATTATTTTGGGTGATGAGCAAAGGCAACAGATCAGATCATGTAAAAATAGAAGTTGCTAAGAAAGGCATCCAAAGTAGGTTCTTCACTTTCATCTGCCCCCACCACACTTTTTTTTTTCAAGCATTGTTAAACTTTCATAGACTACAAGATATATTGGGAGGTCATTTGATCTGTTCTCAGTGTCATGATTAGCTATAACAAAACCTATTCTTATTTGAAGTTTTTTTGACATGTTTTGTATCCATTTCAGTATTTCTGTATTGTTTTATTTTTGCTAAATGTTGTACTTTGTGTTTTTGTTCCATCAAGTTAAGAAATGACTCAAGGTTTAAAGGAAAAGGCTTAGGTGTTTCCCTAATAATAATAATAATAATAATAATCTTAGGCTTTCTAGTTCTGGGCATATGAACTAAGCTGCTGTTTTCTTCCATTGTTTTTAATTCTGAGTTGTTTTAAATCATTCGAGGGAGTAGTAGTATGTTGCTATCATTGTTGCAAAGCCTCTCGGGGATGAGGCATTTGCCTGGGGATGTTTCAGAGGCACGTTCTCTAGCCCAGATTTCAATGTCTTCCGTAAGAAATATCCTATGAAATGGCTGGTATTTCCAGCCATGACAACTCCAAGCCAATGAAATAAGAAATATTCTCATGTGATTTTTGTGAGGAAGAAGTTTTTGTCAGTAATGATTGATGGGTAAGGAGGAGAAGTCTGAGTGCAAGGACAAACAAGTTCTCCAGAAATAAGATACCATAATCACCTGTAAGGAGAGCTTCAGACAGGCAAAACACAGTCTTTCTCCAAGACCAAGTATGTAAGGTATAACACTGAGCTGCCTCAAAGTCTGCTTTTCTGTTCAGTAATGTATGATCTACAGCAACATCCTTAGTTACTCTGGCTGGAGAAAAGTTGGTTTTACCAAGTAATCCACACACAGAAAAGAGAAGTGATTCTGAGGATATTTTAGAATTTCACCCCTGATTCTTTTGGACCTTTATTATTGATTGTGTATTTTGTCTGTCATCATCTGATGACTGCAAATAATTAGTCCTCAGAACATGTTGAGTAAGTGTAATTGCTTCAAATCAACCTTTGTTCAACTTACAGCTAATGAATAGCTACTACAGACTAATCAGTGCTATAATGGTAATTAGTAAAGCAGATAAAATAACTGGAAATTAAAATAATTAAAATTGCCTGTTTGGCAATGATGTTGAGCAGTGAGTAAATGATGAATCAGAAATCATATAGGGTTCACTTGTGTATTTATGCCACTTGGACAAATCCTCTGCACTTCAGACAGTAGTTTGAAGGAAGAGGACATGCACTGTGTTGGTGACCAGGGCTGCCAAAAAATTCAAGGATTATGCCTTGTATCACCAGGGGTCCTTTCAGACTTGTTCTCCTTCACTACCTGTGTACATGCTCACATTCTGCCAAGTTTCTGTCCCACTCCTACAGGCTCTTCCTTACTCAGAAGCTATGTTGAAGTTTTGGGTGTGTGCCTTGTGGATGAACTCTTATCTGCTGCCTCCATAGTCCTGGGTTTTCCACATCTCTGGGTCCAGTAATGGCTTCATCTGGATAAACTACCTGTTGGAAATTAAGAAGCAATTTGTCTAATGCAAACTCAACTGCCATGGAGGGAGGACATGAAACTCCTTTCCAACCATCCACCAGCAAATCTATGACACAGTGACTTGGCTCATTTTTGGTGGTTTTTTTTTGTTTTTTTTTGTTTTTTTGGTTTTTTTTTTGTTTTTTTGTTTTTTTTTTTTTTTTTTTTTTTTTTAACAGAAAAGCCTTTTGTGAATGTTTTTTCCATTATCTCACTACGAAAAGAACATACCTGTGCTTTCTTTTCAAGTAGAGTGTAGTTCTGTTTTTCTGTCTTGTGATCTTTTGCTACTGATTCCTGACTAAGGGACAGCATTTTTCAGAACTGAAAAAAATAACAGTCTGATTTAGACCTATCCTAATGGAAATGACCAAATATTAGATATTGCAATTGGAGATTGCTTGGTTAATAGAGAGAATCAGGTACTTGCAGGAATGATTCTCTTCCATGTGCTTCTCTGTTTGGTCTGTAAAGGGGTGGAAGTTTCCTTGTTCAAACTTTGATATCTAACTTTCATATGTAATGTATCCCAGACACCTATAGGAGTCCGACAGCCCTCACACAGGACTTACAGGTGTGCTGTGGTTTTCTAGAGCAACATGCAGAAGCCAGATAGAACACCTTAAGGCATCCCAAATGGCAATGGCACTTGAACTTTACTCCTAAAGCTGAGATGTTACTGAAAGTTTCTCTTCAAGTCTGGAATTTACTGGTAGCATTACCAGCAGAATTTCTTTTTACTGTGTGATGTACTAGCTAATACCTTAACTGAATAACAAAACTTCCTTTAGAATGCCTTTCAAATGTATGAGAACAAGAGAAAGCCTTGTTTTGTTCCATGTTTCATGTTCCTGATCATAATAAACTCCCTTCCACTTAACCCCTCCTGCTCAATACATTATTTCCTGTGCAAGAGGAAGACTCACAGCTGTAAGATAAAAGGTTTTATAAACCTCGAAACAGAAATAAATTCTTACATGTATATCTACTTATGCAAATGTATAAATATAATTTGTACATACACACTGTAGATTTTTATGCTTATGTTATATATAATGTTGTTTATACAGATTGAATTTAGGTAAAAGGAAATAGTTTAATGTAGATATGAATGAATTGAATGATGTTTGCACTTTTTGTGTTCAGGTAGTATGGTTCTGCATGTGATAAAGAAGCTTAGTTAGTTTCCACTCCTCCCTTCCCCCCCATTTGTAACTTGGTTGATGTGAATGTTCAATGAATTAGTGAAATTATGAAGCCAATTAATAACTGGTATTTCACATTTAAAAGTCAAATGTTGGGAAGATGAGGCTGGGAGGAATAGGAAGAAAAAGAAAAAACAGCAAAGATAAAATATTCCTTGGTGGTGATTGTTGACTCCTACACTAAATTGCCTTACTGTCAAACCTTCTGTTTGGTGGACTCCAGCAGTTGCAGTAGCTCTCTGCATTTTACATATGCTGTATTGAGTATTGTTCATCATGGGCACCTGAAAGTGAATTATGGAAATTTCTCTTCTGCTTGTGGCTTAATATTACATAGGAAATAATATAATGCATAGATTGTTAATTGCAGCTCAGTTTTATATTTATTCTGTGAAGATAGATACAGCATTTGTTCTATTTTCGTGAGAGTTGTGGGAGATTATGGTTGGCACAAGGATGTTTTTATGAAATGCAGGTAAAAGGGGGGCATATGGATGACACATACTGGCTTGCTGTATTTTTTGCAAGCAAATAGCAAAACTGATAGATACAATATATGAACAGGTTTGTTTTTTTTTTTTAAGGAAAAGAGCTACTCAAGATTTTGGGGAATTCACAGGTTTTTTTCAAGGAAAGCAACTTAAGTCTCAGAACATATATATATATATATATATAAAAGCTGTGAAGTTGTAGTCGATTTCTGAAAGATGTGAGCTGTAAAGATTGTTTATACTTAAAACCACTATTCTCTCCCTCTCCATAAGTATATATAAATGTTCCAGTGTTATTCTAAAGTATTCTGGTTTTGTTTTCCTGGCTCTTATGCAAAGAATATCTGAATATTAAATTGGTAGTAAAACAGGTACTCAAGCGTGCTATGGAAGTAAGATTTTCTTCAGTGTACTTCCTATAATTTTCTATAAGTGAAAGCAGGATTGCTCAATATGTACAAAGGTTGAGGAGGTGGCTAGAAAGAAGTGATACCCTGGTAGCTAGGAAAATGACTGCTGCATCATGACTTCAGAGTGGTGCAAGCTAGGTCGAGTTACTCTAGGAAAAATAGGAACTGCCTTAAAAAGATTAAAAGCTGAAGTACTGTGGGGGTTCAAAGATATGGTCTGTAAGGGAGAAAGAGCAACCAGAAGACTAGCTCCCACTGAAACGGAGTGGTCACAGACACCCTGATCTTTAATATCTTCTAAAAATCTTCTTTTCTCACATTTTAGTCCAAGTAGCTGTAAACAAAATGACTTTGACAAAGTCTCTATTTTTAGTTGATTTTTAAGTTAGCAGAGTTGTTTTGTCAATCTCATTGACATTAGCTTTGTTTTCAATGTATGTAATATAACTTTAAATGAATCTTAGCTTATATTAACTGATATTACATTCATACTTTCTTTTCTAAATGAAAAATGCTGTATTTGGATGTTCTCCCTAGAACTAAATATTTCTTTCTTACTCTGTTTTGAACAAAACAATTTGAAATTTATGCAATGTGCCCTTCAAAATACAGAGTTATCTTTCACATGATACTCATATGATGCTCAAGAGTTCAAACACACCTATTTTTCAAGAAATGCTGAGAATCTTTAACATTTTTTTCTTGAGGTTTCCTTTTTTCTGTTGGCTACCTCATGTGGCATAACCTTGTCAGAAGTTCAGTGATGTTCAATGTGCAGTGGTGTTGCTTGGTAATTTTTCAGATTGTTACTGTACAGGTGCTGCCTATTAAATTCAGATTCTCCTTATATGAAACCTGAAAAAAGAAGTAAAAAGACAAAACTCAGCTTTCACTTCAGTTACAATTCAGTCACACACCAGAAAACTCACATTTCTGGGTATTGATTGTGTTCATTTACCACAGCAAAGTGCATTCATTGATAACTACCTGCTGGTATTGAATCAATTGTATGTGAAACACGGGGCATTATTGTCAGGTAGGGTAAATAATATTGATTCTATTTTAAAATGAATACAGCATAGGAGAAATTAATTTGATTCTATGAAGTCATTAAATTATGTTCTATCAGCTATATAAACAGTGAATGTCATGTAATATGATATCATGAGGCAAGTTACAGCTGCAAGTTTTAGCAAGGTTTCCCTCCATAACTGCCGCAGAGACATTTTAGTTTTGTTTTGTATTAAAGGGGGAAGAGAAATCCAATGCCTGTAATTGATCTTAAGGTAGGATCCCAACTGGTACCAAGTCCTCTGACACTCCTTAAGTGGAAGGAACTACATTCTTAACTGACTGCAGCAAACCAGGCCCTTGGTCATGCTCTAGGTCAGCAGTCTTTGAAGCTTCAAATATTATTGTGACTATGGACTCTGCAGTCAAAAGTCCTTACCTTCCAAAATGAACAAACAATCAGAAATGGGAGAAGGGAGTTGTGTTCATTGATCATCTTTGAAGCCTTTGGTACCACGGAAGAATAGCAAGGAAGGACAAGTGCAGTAAGCTTAACTGCCACAAACGTGAGTCAACCATGAAGATGGCTTTGGATTGCTCTTGCATCTATTCCCTTAAAATGAAAATGAACTGTCTTACAGAAAACATGTTAAACAGCAGCAGCTAAAGCACTGAAACTGTGGAACATAGTTACACAGCTGCCCATACAACTGAGATTTAGTCACTGATCATGTACCTCAAACATTGTCTTCATAATCTGTGCAGTGATCTTCAAGTCTTTGTATAAGAGCACATAAGATTATCACATACCGTATGAAGAGAGCAGGAAACACAGAGAATTCTGACAACACTCTCATTTCAGATATTTGGTAACAAATAACTTGCAACCAAACTGTAGCTGGTTGAATAGGTATCTAGAATTTGATATTTGGAAACAGTATTACCCCCAAAAAGCTGGAGCAATAAAAAGAGTTGTCTGTATATGAAAAAGGGGTGGAGGATGTGAGCCATGTGACTGTAATTGGTGGATACAATTTCATCATGAGTGAAATTTGTCTGTAGAAAGTAATAGAGAAATCCATAGAGAAATGAAGGTAGATAGATAATTGTCACTAATCAATGATACAGAAATAATAATAATAAAAATAATCTGTGTGATACACCTCTTTGACAACAGTATCTCAGTATCATGTATACAGGTGTCTTTAAGCATCAGGCTTAAAGCTTCAGAGCAGTTCAAGTGCCTATTTTGGCACCTACGGTAGGATTCAAGTACAATTTATGTGTCTGAGTCCAAGAAAGTGATCCAGGAGGTTTAGGATCCAGTAACCTTCTGGGTCTCCTCAGGACACCTAAAATAAGTTTAACAGCTGTCCCACTAAAGGCACCTATGTCTTTTCAGCAACCCTGCTCTGCAGAACTGGATAGCAAATCACTTATCCTCCCTGTGCTGCTGAAACAAAGTACTTGAGTACAACTCAAGTCTCTGGAGAGAATAGTCTTTGGAAAACATCTAGCGTGGATGGGCAGAATTGAGTTCAAGCCAAAGCCTAGCAGCTGTGGCCACACTGATGAAAATTCAAAGCAGTAAAAGGTAGAGGTGGTCACTTTTTGCAGCTCCCCTTGCTGCTGAGAGCACTTGCCTACAATACTGCGGGTGGGAGTTCTGTGCTAAGTTCTATATGACAGAATTAAAATTTGCTCCATCCCTGCAGTGTAATTGCCAAGTCTTAGAGAGATAAGAGGGAGAAACCCTGTGCTTGAGACATTCTATGGAGAAAGCCAATTTGATCCCCATTTTCAGAACTGTTTCCCCATGTCAGACCAGGCAGCTGGGCAGAATGCAGTTTTCTCCTCTTCCCAGCTGAGTTCCTTAGCCTTTAAGCCACATAACTAGTTTTGTTCTTCCCTTGTCCTGTTTTTCCATGCCTGAATGCATAACTGGCTGACTTACACAGCAGCAGTGGTCTTCTTTGAGTACCTTGTAGTCAAATTTGTAAATATTTTAATTATTAGTCCATTTTGAAGTATAGGTTTAAGATGCTGAGAACTTAAAGGTTTATAAACCTATGTAAGTATAGGTTTAAGCAGCTGAGCTGCATCTTGGCTGCCCATTCATCACACTTGGTGTGTGGCAGTTTTCATCTACTGATGAAAGCACCCCTTTCAGACCAGTATTGCATGGTCAGCCAAATTTCAGCCATGTTGGATATAGTTAAAATTTAAAGAAAATAAAATTTTTTGCAATGTGTCTCACTTTAAAAATTTATTAACAAATAATGTTAGAAGAGTGATCTGTTAAACTTTGATCTCATCCCACTGTGAAATGTCCTCAGTTCTGTTTCTTTGCAGATTTGACAGACAAACTGGGAAGCTTTAAAATATCCAGATAAGCAGCATGTTTCTTCCTAACATTATACTGGGTAGTGAGAGCATTATGATGGATAAAATCAGTGCTAATTACTTCTAGTCTTAAAACCCTTTCCTTCTCTTCATCCTCGCGTTACTCTACACAGCAATACTCGGGAATTTGCCTTTCTCAGCAGCATTCTTCGTTGTTCTGAGTTCCTTTTCCTTTTCCCAGACTAGGTTTATATAATTATTGATATGCAGAATCACTCCTGTTGTTATTTATGCAAGTGTGATGAACTAGTATATTGAAAATAGATGTCTAACTATGGCTGTGTTACCCTACTATAGTATTGCCACTAAAATTCTTTCCAGTTGACTGATTTTTACCTTGTGGCTAGTGGATCATTCCTAGTCTTCTCCCAGAGTAGAAAAATTCACTGATTAACACCAGGCTTAAGAAGGAGTTAAAATATCTTGTGAATAGTGCTTTTGTTTTGTTTTTTTTTTGAAACAAAGGACAGCAGTTTAAAAAATGCAACATAGTTTTCTAGTGATTGAAATAAATGCACTGCAAGTTGCATTTCACCTTTTAAACCAGCAGAGATATTAGCCTGGTGACCCTGGAAAACAGCTTTTGGATCTAAACCAGTGGTAACTTCAAGTGTAAGACTCCAGATCTATTGTAGGTTGTCTGAGCAATCACTCTGTTGGATTACACTCAGAAAAATGCTGGTGTGAGGAATAAACACCGTTTAGATACATAATAAGATAGAACAGAATGTGTAAAATCTGGGCACCCTTGTTTGGTGGGAGGAATCTCTGCCCATGGCAGGGGGCTAGAACTAGATGATCTTTAAGGTCTCTTTTAAACCAAACCGTTCTATGATTCTATGAAAATACATCTCTAAAAAAATCCTATAATGGCAATTGCAAATATATTTCCCATGGCATTAAAAAAAAAGATTGTTCAGTGAAGTGGAGAACTGATAAAATATTTATTCAAAGTCCGTTATCTTTGAGTTTGATTTGCATTTAAAGAAATACTCCTAGCTTTCTTTCTGTACTGTTTTCATTAGGATAGTCAGAGAGTTTCACATGATCCTTTAATTGCTGTGTAAAGAATTGAGTCAGTTACAGGGATGAAATATGGAGATCAGTACACTCTGTGAATGCTTCACAAAGACTCAGTTGAATTAAAAAATTAAACATTAAATCACTTTAACCAAGAACTTCAAAATATTGCGGTGAGGATAGAGGTTAAATCAACTATGAAGTAATGGCCAAAGCTCACACAGTAATAACTTTGGTGGGAGTGGCTATTAGTGGTTAATTGAGGTGCTCCAGTCTGATGGTAGTTTGGGTGATTGCCTTTTACTGCCCTATCAAGCATAAGAATCACAGAATCCTTAGGGTTGGATGGGACCTCTGGAGATCATTTGATCCAACACCCCTGCCAAGTCAGGGTCACCCAGAGCAGGTGACACAGGAAGGTGTCCAGGTGGGTTCTGAAAGTCTCCAGAGAGGGAGACCCCACGCTCTCCCTGGGCAGCCTGTCCCAGTGCTCTGCCACCCTCAGTGGAAAGACGTTCTTCATGTTGTGGTATTACATTCATCACTTCATCTTCAGTCCCAAGTCCACTGGATAATGCTGCTGCTCACTGAAAAATGAGTTTCAGGACTCACTTCCTACAGGAGTCTTAAGGGTTTGGGCTAAGACCACTCAGTCATAAGTTGTTTAATCATAGAATCATATAATAGTTTGGGTTGGAAGGAACCTTAAACATCATCTCATTCCAACCCTCCTGCTGTGGGCAGGGACATTTTCCACTTTCCACTACACCACATTGTTCAATGTCCTGTCTAACCTGGCCTTGAACACTGCCAGGGATGAGGCATCTGCAGCCTGTCCCACCAACCTCACAGTAAAGAATTTCTTCCTAATATCTTATTTAAATTTACCCTCTTTCAGTTTAAAGCTATCAGCCTTTCTCATGTCTCTAGAGACCCTTGTAAAAGTCCCTCTCCAACTCTCTTGTAGACCCCTTTATATAGTAGAAGGCGGAAGTGGCCCCTAGAGCAGAACTGGACCCTGTTCTCCTGACTTTTGTGTCGCATTTGGACTTGAAGGAGGAAGTATCTGTATTATGTGGTACTGAGGAGATACAGCAGTAAAGCTCCAAATGTGTATTTTGAACCAGGAAGGAGGATAGACTACAAGTATCTTCAGTGCTAAGTGACAGATGATGGGGAATTTGTATTGCCAGTTTGGATTTAGGTGCTGCAATTTTGCTTAAGTGTCCTACTCTAGGTATGTCTTTTTGAACCTAGCCCTTAGATAGTAGGAAATGCTGTCATGGAAAGTTTGAATTACAAAAGCACTAGTCTGTGACATGAAAGAGAATTGTAAGTCCTACATGAATAGTTCCACTAGTAATCGTGGATGCAATAGCATGTATTTCTAAATTACAAAGGTTAACGAATGTGCTTTATTGCTAATGTATTTATCCTTCCTAATGCCACGAAACGATCATTGGAAATTTAATGGTAGGAAACAGGTATCACACCAGTGCTCTGGTATGGCTGAGACTTTCATGATGATTTAGTATCCAGAATAATTAAAAAACCATAACTAAACCCCGTTTTATTACATATAATAAAATGTACAAATTTTGTGTGGATTTTCATAGTCTTACTGTCAGTCTTTTATTTTATTGCATCTTAAATAAAAATAATTTTTTTAAAACTGTGGGATGAAAAAGTAGAACACAATTAAGTGTTTTTTCAACAGCTCCCTCCTGAAGAGGATGGTAAGGATGAGGGATTAATTTTTCAAACAATTCTTTTCCAGGCAGATATGTCCTTATTTATGTACAGTGTAGTAATTAACTTAGTTCTTACTGAATTGAAAGTTCTTACTAAGGTATCTTGGGTGATACCATGAACTGAGTGAAATTAGTGGGACTACGGATAAAAAGAAATCCAGAACAAGATCACATCCAGGATTTAAAGCCTCTCTATCTCTAACCTGGCCAGTAATGCTACTAAACCCCCTAAATCAGTAGTCAGGCTGTGTAATTGCCATGGTGTGAGAGCAGAGTGTCTGTCAGGAAGACATATGGAAGAGATTATCACACCATTTATGTAAAATTGCACCATCTTGGATGACTTGAGCTCTCACACATGTACTCCTTTCTCACAGCTTCCCCTCATGACCATCTAGACTCCTGCTCAGAATTTTGAGTTTGCAACAGCCTTACAAATCTATCTGGACTTGCCCAGGTTCAAGAGGCTTTGTATTTAAACTTTACTAAATCTGTATTTCAATCTAGAGAGGATTAGAATATACGAATCAAATGTCTGTAAAAAGACCTTGGCCTCCTACACACATTTTCCTCCAGTTGTAGGTGTGATTGTGCTACCTGCTGTACAAAACAAAACAGAAAGATGCTGTGGCTTACCCAAGCAGTATTTGGAAATGTTCCAAGGCAAATTAACAGACCAAGCTCTAACCAGTGCTTGCCCAACCATTAGAAAACTTAGTAAGCAGTGAAAGAATGCAGTTTGCTCTGCAGTTTTCCCCCTATGAAATGTACAGACTAAAACCATTTTTGCAGTCAGTGGGAATTAAGATCTATCTAAATGTTCTCTGTGGTTGTAGGTATCCTCACAGTGAATCAAAGACCTCTCTCTGCTCTGCTTTTTCCTCCATTTAAGTGAGTGCCAAAAGTAGTGCTGAGCTTGAAGGGAAGAGGAGTCAAACATTTATTATATCCTGGCCACCCAGAGGGGGAAAAACACTGGTGTCTACAAATGAAGCAGCATTTGCTTGACCTTTCTGTAAATGAATTTTACTGAAAGGTTGAGGTTTTTTCCTAGTGAGGATATGTTTTGCCTCAAATCAGGTAGTACTTTTCAGAAAGTACTTCCATACTAAACTTACTGGATAACTTAGAGATTTGTAGTTAACCAAAAGGAATCAGGGTGAAAAGTAGTAAATATCATACAGGTTTTGGGTTGCTATATAATTGGTACTTCAGTTTTACACATCTTTGGCTTTTCCCTTTTTATAAGTAATTACCTTGGTCTCTAGTCAAATCAGACTCTACAGGTTGCTTTTCAGCCTTGTGCCATTTATTATCAATGGACTTGCTTTTTATTATTGTGAGAATCCCTTACTCTAACAAAGTTACTGTGTCAAGACATACAACCCAGTTTGTAGTCACCTGCGGCCAGTGCAGCTCATGGCAGCCTTTATTAGTTGGGGACATCTGTGCAGCTCCTCAGACAGTGAACTCCAGGACAGCTGAACCAAACTTCTCTCTGAAAGATTTAAAGATGTAGTTGTTGATAGTACCTCTACAGCAGCTTTCCAAGGGTAAGAAAAGGAGCAGGGCAAGTGGCTACTTATGAGGCAGCATGTTTTTATTTTCAGAATACTGAGCCTTTCTAACCATGCTGTCTGTGGTACAGCCGAGATCTCTAGCTGTAGTTACATGGAGGTTCAACATACCAGCACACTTAATCTTGCCTTGCTGCCACTGGGTCTGCCCCTCACCTTTTCCTGCATGCATCCTGTAACAGTGGTCACTTTAGTGGTTTGCCTGGTTGGTTGGGGTGGGGGGGAGGGGGGTGTTTGTGCTTTGTTTGTTTGTTGGGTTTTTTTAGGGGGGTATATTGTTTTGAAAAACAAAACCAAAACCCCATCCCGATTTGCAGCTGTCTGGGTGTTCTCTGTCACACAATGCAGAACCAATTGCATGGTTCTTGTCAGTGGTTACATTATTATTGTTATGTAAAATAAACAGGTCAAATGTTCTTGTCCATTTTAAATACTTGTAGAAATAAAATTTATTTTAAAATTAATACATGTTAAAAACGTCCGTATTATGTAATAGGGTTAGTCATGTTTAACCACATTGTCTGTACATAGCTACAAGAGATATTTTTTCCTACTCTAGATCATATATTCCATGTTTTGGGGGTATGATTTTGTAAACACTTGTGATCTGCCTTATACTAAAAAGAAGTCCTGATAGCTGCTGTTGGCCTGGTTATGTGTGAAAAGTTAGGCAAAAGCCTGCAGGATTGGGTCACATTTCAGAAAACAAGTAGTTGCTTTGTCTTGTGCAGATACTTTTGTGCTCTTTTTCAACAGATTTTATCAGAGAAATAGAAATTATTACAGTAGGAACTTCTGGTGTTTTGAGACAAAAAGCAAGTCGCTAATACTGTAACCAAGCCAGTTTCACAAAGTTGCAAGTGCTGTGGCAGAAACTCGTTTCTAACCAACGTGCAAATGAGTTGAGGCAGTGGTGTGTGTTTTTCCTGTGTTCCACATGTGGTACTCAGGGCAGTTCTCCCCGGCTTTGTCATTAAATAGCAGATTTAAAGTAAATGTTTGAAGTATAGGTTGACCATATTTGAAGCATAAGGGTGATGAAAGTGATGCATTATGTCACTGTAACATATTGACATTATCAATTATGTGTTATTAAACAGCTTAGCTAACTGAATGATTTACCTTGTGTTTAACTGCCTCTTTCAATTAAAAGTAGCAAATGCTGTAGAACTGGGGCACAGTCCTAGAAACTATATATTTTCTCCTGTTAACACCAGCACTGCTGACATGCAAGTGATGGGAGTGTTGGCATTTTGCTGCAGGCTCTAATGGGCTAGTTTAAATGGCCTAAAAAAAGTGATTAATGGTTAGGAACAGGACTGTTACACAGCTTCGCAGCTCTTTTCCTCAATGCATTTCCATTTACGTCAACCAGCCACACACCTGGGAGGTGTTATTTCAAAGTAGTCAGCACAGGGGCATTTTTCTACTGCCATTTGTTTCTATTTCTTAGGTCCCTTTGGTTGTCCAGATATAGCTAGTGTTTCCTTAAAGTTGTAAGCTTTAGTGATAAAGGAGGATATCTTCAGACTAGCATGTCTGGTGATCAAAATCTAAAACTGTGGAACTCTACTGTCATTTCAAAATATCTTTGCCATTACTGTGCTTACTCCTGTTTGGTTTATTGTGTTGGAAATAATCTAAAGGTTCCTCTCAGAGTAACTGAAGCACTTCATCAACCAGTACATGATTCTCCTCTGCTATTCACTTGATTTTTGCGGCAAGCAGTAATTTGTACATTAGTCCTGCTCATTTGTAATGGGTAACTGTCCACCCCTAAGCGCTCCCTTTATTTACATGGATACACATCTACATATATATTTGTTATGTGTATTTCTTTGGGAACTGAGATCAATAGACACTGCTGCAACCCTCCCACCCCAAGTAATAATTAACACTTGAACCCCTCTCGCCCCAAGTAATAATTAGGTGCCATGAGTAGGAAAAACAAGTAGTTCCAGAAGAAAATTAAAAACAAGGTTGGAAAATCTAGCATCTCACTCTTTTTAATGAATCTTAGGAGAGTGAAGTGTCTAGCAGACATAATGCATTCTCTTTGCTCTTCTAGGCTAAGGCAATATCAAACACTGGAGTAGAGGGGATTGAACACTCAAGTGGAAAATACCTTGTACATTTTGGAAGTTTATTTCACTGTACTGAGATCTTAGAGCTCGTGGCTGAAAGTCAGCACTTGCTCTCAGGTATCATGTTGCAAGAGAATGAAATACATTTTCTTAGAACAGGACATTTGTGTAGTATTTTAGTTGCTAACATGTTTTTAGTGATCAAAGTATGAAGCTAAGTCTTAGCTATGTACAAGTTCAACCAAATTTTCTGAGCAAGTTAAAAAAATTCATACAGTAATTTGGAGGGCAGAGGGGAAAGAGAGGATTTAGGTTTGGAGCGCAGTGATGTTGACTCCAGCAGGTGAACTAGAGCCGCTCTTTTGCAGAAAAAAATTATGTGAAACATTTGCAGTGTCTGTGGGGGAATAAGCATGGCTCAAAGGTGGGTAGGTCACCAAGCTGGCTTGTCCTTGAATGTGATGTTCAAGGTGGTATTGTAGCTCATCTTCCTTTTTTAATGCTATTTTTAGGAAACTAAGGCTGAGGCAGGCATGCTGAAAGCTCCATGTGTGTGTTTGTTCTCTGGCTTTGCAGTACCTTTGACTCAGCTGATGGACTTCAGCCAAGCATATCAGAGAAGGAAGAATCCCAAAAGCATTATGGTCCAACCTGTTTCTTGAATAAAATGTGTCCAGTTGGAGGAGGAAGTTGCAACTCTTGTGTGGTAGGGAGTGTGGTTACAGGGTTTGGTTAAACTGGAGTTTTTTAAAATGGGAGAATGCAGACTGGGGAGTGCAGCTAGGAATACCCTCAGGGCTGTAATGGTGTTTTACATGACAACTACAAACACCAACCAAAAAAGCAGGCCTTGATAGTCCTGATGCTGACACAGCTACTTGTTACTTCTGAGAGATTCTCCTCTTGTTTATGCAGTACACGGAGAGGGATTTATATGAGTTTTCTTGTCTGCATATGCACGGGCCAGAATATGAATATGAATAATTTTTACTACAGACGTGTAAAGCTGCTTCCCTTCCCTTATTAGGACATTTAGCTCATCAGTAGCCACTTGAATATCTTGGCTGTTTTTTCTATGTATTTTTTAAAATTTATTTTCTTTTATTTTTGCACAGACATTTTCTGCTTGCAGAGCCTCCATTTCCAGTCCTCGGTTGGGTCAAGGGAACATCTGCTTTGCATAGTTTGCAAGTGTTACTTATTAACTCAGGCCCCCCAAATCCGGGCAGTGTGGTGCCTGTTCCCAGGCCGGGCTCAGCCTGCTACTTGTCCTTTGGAAGCGTGTGTTGAAGTTCATTACACACATTTATTCTTCAGTTTTCTGCTTGGCTTGGATTCGCTTCTAAGATTCTGTTCTGAAGCGATGATGTAAACTATATAATAAAAAAGAATTTTTTTTTCCCTTACGCATCCGTGCAGCACTTTTCCCCCTGAAGTTCATAGTAGTACTGCTTGTGGGCAGGTTTCAAAGGAATCTCATCTCCATATGGTTTTACCCGATAATCCTTTATCCACCATCTTCAGCTCTCATTCCGTTGCTTTCTTGCCTGTGGCTACGTTTCTATCTCTGCATCAATTAGCACAGTGATTTATACAACAAGCAAGCAGTTTAGAGGTAATGGTACACAATTAACATCTCATTCCACCATAAAGGGTATGCTAAATACCCCAGTCACTGCTTTCTCTGCCTGGAATTGAAATAAGTGTTTGTCCTAATTCATATGCTATCTGATGTGAAGTGGGCCTGCTTTGTACGGCACTACACCATTAATCTAATTATAGATAGCTGCAAATGAAGTGCTGTCTGAGCACAGAGACGCTAGAAAATAGCGCTTTTGTCATTTAGCATGACTCTGTGAAGCAAGATCGCACTTTACACGGCAGCATGGCAAAATGGGAATCTGAATAATATTGCTGCCTGTTGCATCCTTTCTAATTACAACAGCATTGTAAACACAACTGGGCGCTGATATAAATAGAGCTGTAGATACGCTGTCATGTGGGTTGTAGGAGAAAATCCTCAGTGTGCTGTTGTATTAAATGATGCATCCTGATTGACAGCTACCTTGAGACTGCGCTGATGGAGTTGTCAAAGCCGTGTGCGAAGGCGCTGCTCCGGCGGCGGCAGCTGCGGCCGCTGCCGCTCCCCGCGCCGCCGGCGCGCCCCGACCGGGAGGACATCGCCGGCTGTCCGTCTGTCCGTCTGTCCGCTCTCGGCTCTGCCCGCTCGGCCTCCGTCTGAAGCGGAGGGAAGCTATTTTTTGCGTGGCTTTAACCCTTGGTAGGTTTCTCTAGAGTGTTAATTATGTATCACACAAGGAATGGAAAGTGGGAAATGTGGCAGAATTACAAGTCTAATTAAGTTTCTGCTGCTGGAGTGTGTACTACGTGGTGGTGAGGCTCCTCTCGGTTTTCTTTCCCTTTTGCTGCTACTAGAGGCTCATGATTTTTGTGACTGTTTTGAGGTTTTTCTTACTGTTGTGTTTTTCATCAGCTGTCTCTAGCAGTTTGAGTATTTGCTCCTCCATCAGAATAAAAGTGCTGTTATTTTGTGAAGGTCTTAATGCCAATCCTCACCACCACCCTGTGGAAGCAAAAAAGCCTCTGTGATTTGCATTTATCTCCTTGTTCAGTAAGGAATCCTTGACTCTGAAAGAATGCGGTGTCTGACATCGTCCAGTAGTATGGAATAAATACATCTTTTTCCTGCTTAGATGCTGTGGTAGAAATCTAAGCAAGGGTACGGTCATGATGTTGATGTGTATAATGGTTAGTAAAAAAGGCAGCGTGCTCATTGTGTTTAGAACTGGAACATTGCTTGGTATTGCTTCCACTGACTACAAAATAATATACTCCGTGTGAATTGATGACGTCAAACCACAGGTGACAACAGTGAAGTGATTTGAGGCAGGATGTGGATTAGGAATGCTGAAGGGAAATGATGTGACCACAGTTAATACATTTCACTGGTTCCAAACCTGAGACTGTGAGGCTAGTGAAAATAATGAAGACACACAGCAGACAATTTCTCTACTGAAATCTGAGCTACGTAAGATTTTCACCCTTCTGACCACAGGAATGACAGACATTTGAAAAACATGGTTGAACATTTAGGTAAAGCATACTGAAAATCCACATCTGGTCAGCAGTCCAAACACTAACGTAAGTAACATATGGGTAGTGATTACTCTATAAAATCTCCAATGGTGTTTGAACATTTACAGCTTCTAGGGACATGAGTTTCAAATGTACAGGGAAGATCGTATTTAATAAACTAATGTGAGGTGTAACAGAGTGTGATTTTGAGCATTTTAGTGAAGATTTGCAATATTCTGCTGTATAAGGTAAGGGAACCATATCTGTGCAATCTACAGAACTTGTTTTTAAGCACAGATGGGGTGAGATATGCCCTGGCCATCTTTTTTGCAGCAGTCTATTTGTCTACTGACTTGGGGGATCAGTAGGGGATGTACTGACAAAAAATTCCACAAAATCCAAGTTATAATTTTCACTGTATTTGCTTTCTTCTCCCCCACCCTGAATTGCTATTACTGCACCTTTTTGTGTTCTTATTTTTGTCATGGAGATTTGGTTGTAAGAGGTAGTTTTGCATTACATAAACATCCAATTCATTTAGTGGGAGAGGTAGGACAGGATGCTGTTGCCCTTAGAAAGCTATTAAGTAACATCACTTTTCCCTACTATAATTTTTGTCAACTGACTGTGGACTCCAGTGGTCTGGTGGAAAAAGAAACACCTGTTTTGTGCCATCAAAAGCTGTATGGCTCCTTTTGGTACTGCTTTATTGACTTTACTTTGGCTGGCAGAATTGGGCTTTGAAACCCTGTGGAGTGGAGCAGTGGCTGGTGACAACTACTCATCAGCACAGATCTGATGGCTAGCAGATTTCCCTGCTCTCAGAGTTCATCTGCAATCTATTTATGACTCCAACAAATGTTTCTTCTGGTTTAGGCCAGTGGAAACCTTCTGGTCTCTATTTATAACCCAAACTTAACAGCCTTCCCCAATTTACGCCCCCTTCTTTCTCCCATCCCCTCCTTCTGAGCGTAAAGGAAGAAAATCAGAACCTCATCCGCACTTGGTTAGAAGTGTATCAAAACTTCTGCTTCCTATGTTCAGCATTGTTCTCGCTAAATCAAAGGCATAGCAGCAGCGTTTGTCATGTAATGAAAATATGTGGTATTTTCTTAATTGTCTTTGTTGTGGCAGCACTGGTGGGCGTTGTTTGACTTGGTCTTCCAGAGAGTCCTGTGGCTCTCACTGAGCTGCAGGTGGCACCCGGGTTGGGTGAACAGCACCCTGCTCCCCACTCCACAACTCATCTCCAGAGATAAGTAGCAGCATCACAAAGGGATATTTATGCAGGTATTTAGTGAGGTCCAGCCAGCAGCAGAAATACATCAAAGGTAATCTTAGAGAAGGAACCTTTCTTTGCGGCTTTGTCTTTTTATATTCTGAAAGGTCATTTGTGAACCAACTGTGCCAAAAAAGGCCTTTCCCCAGAAGTTTACTGTTGTTATTTTTTACTTTTTGATTACAGTAACTTGCTTATCCCCCAAACAGACTAAAGAACAATAAACAAATACAAAAGGAAAAGGAACAGCTCATCAATAACAAAGACCTGCATTTTAAAGCTTTGAGAGTACTGACTCTTACATCTCACTCCAAGCAAAGCAGGAGTCCTGCAGAGAAAGGAATCTAAAAGATATGAAAATTATAAAGATAGTAAAAACAATGTTTGGTAGGGATATTTTAGCTTGGTGTGGAGAACTGAGCTTTAAAGTGCAGCATCCTGAGGAATGTGTTTTTCCCCCACTGTTGAATGTTGTGAAGTGCATAGGGAATTCTGTATTTCAACCCCTGTGAAATACTGTAACCTAGATGAATGCAGAAGGTCTGGCTTCCCCTTCAAGTTTAAATTTTGAAATTGGGCAGCTCGGGAGTGTTAATGTGGCTTAAAAAAACTAAATGGCATCTAAACCTAATCCTTTTAAATCATATCAAAATGGTCTCTTGCAAGAGGCAACAATACAGTCCACAAATATAACTTATTTCTGCATTCTTCCTTTTTTCTATTTTTCTTTTTTAAAAATTTATTTTCAAACTCTGAGTACAAAGAAGACACCAACCATGGATACTGAAACTGTGCAATTTGTTGTAATTATATTCCCCCCCATAGATTTAATGAAGGACTTTAAAGTACAATTTATCTTTGATAAATAGTCCCTCTACACAGAATGTTTATTAGATTGACAGCAGAATACACTCTGCAAGCTTTTTTTCCTTGCCACTTATGACTCAGATGAATTTTAATAGGAGTAAAAAGCTTTTATTTGCACAGTAATTTCACTTAAGGATCATATCCTTCAGAAACTGGCAGACACTTGTATGTCTTGATTGCAAAACAGACACTCAAGAGTAAAGAAACATGCACAAGATGTTATTATTTGACTTGTCACACTGCTGCAATTCTATTTGCAGCTTGTGTCACCAATTCTCCTATAGGCATCGCGTGCCCTGTCCCTGCGCACGGGAGCGTGTGTCCGTGCCTGCTGGCACACGTGCGCCTCGCTCCTGGAAAAGGAACCGCCGTGAGCACAGCTGAACGCCGTGCCTTCACTGGGAGAGAGCTGGCCGTGCTTTGGGGTGGAAACCTCTTGAGCTGGGAGAGAGCTGGCTGTGTTTTGGGGTGGATATCTCTTGAGCTGGGAGAGAGCTGGCTGTGTTTTGGGGTGGATATCTACTGAGCTAGGAGAGAGCTGGCTGTGTTTTGGGGTGGATATCTACTGAGCTAGGAGAGAGCTGGCTGTGTTTTGGGGTGGATATCTCTTGAGCTGGGAGAGAGCTGGCTGTGTTTTGGGGTGGAAATCGCGAGTGCCACAGTCTGAATTGCCATGATGATGCCTGCGGGAGGCTTGGAGTTAAAGCTGCTTTCTGCATACAAAATGGTGCTGCTTTCCCGTGCCACGGCAATTGTGACCGAGGCACATGGCTGGGAGCGAGTCCTCAAATCTTTGGGTGCCGCTTAGAGCCTCAGGGAACAGCGCTGTGACGTTCTATTACACATACTGGGGTGTGGTGGCAGGATCGGTTCATGTACCGATTTGCTTCTGTTTCTGGTTAGAAGCGAGTATTTCCGAGTGAATGTATGCACTGTTCATCTCACAAAATATTGTGTGTCCACTCACCATTTATGGAGGATGATAATCCTCTGTTACGTTGTTTTAATTCGGTTTTGAAAGCTTCATTTTAAAGATGTCACTGCAGAGTTAATCACCTTTTGCATGTATTTCTAAATAACTTGTTCTGCTTCCTACAGAAGCAGAAGGTAGAGTCCCCCTTTACCTTCCCCAGAAGGATATCGGATTTTTTCTGTCCATGTAAAAATGAAAAGTAAAGACATTTTATTGTTAATAAAACAATAGCTAATTGTTTTGGAGGAAAACATACTGTTCCAAGCAAGGTGTTGAACTTTACATCAGCAAAATACGCATTTGAATTGTAAATGCCGTCCGTCGGATGCTTATTATGAAAACCTTTGTTTAAATTATTGATGAAGTGCGGTGCTGGCCTTGGCTCGCTGTGCCCCGGCGAGGCGGGAGTGTCACACAGAGACCTGCTGCCATCTACCGGCTCCGAGCGCTCCCTCCCGGGTGCCGTCCGTCCGTCCGTCCGTCTGTCTGTCTGTCTGAGGGCAGGGAGCTCGCCTAGTGATGGCGAGTTTTTAAAAATCAAAAGTCCTGGGCCCGAAATCACTTTAGGCAACATTTATATGCCTTCAGAAAGGTTTTGCTTAAAGGGATGCTCTAACCTGAGGGTCATCATATTCCACTGTTTTTAATTGCTATAAAACATACTAGAGAAAATAATACTTTCTCCAGATAGGTAATGGCTGCTGAATGGGATTTATTGCAGATAAAGCATAATCAGTACAACAGCGTTTGATTGTTCTGCTTATGCACGAAAATCAGAATTGAAATTGAATTAATAGGTTTTAATTGCAAAATCCGAGCAAATTACTAGCTTCAAACATTAAATACATGGTAAAAAGAAATGTTAAAAGGTAAACATAATGTTTAAGATCAGTCATGTCATTGAAAGTCTGGCAGACTTTCCCAAAAGGTCAATTTCCAATTCATCACTGCACTGGAAAAGAACCCCTCAATATTCCTTATCCACCAAAGATAATGTGCAGCAAGCATAAGGGCATTTTTGTTTTTATATTTGCCTCTCCCCTCTCTACTCCCAATTTTGAAATAAGTCTGACATCTCTTTACTGTACTTGTTTCTTTGGTTTTATGTGCACTTTGCTGCAGACTGGGGTTGCATATTTTTCTTTCTACATCCTGAAAATGAAACTCTGAATAAAGATTTCAAACAGTGTTTTTTAGATGCTCCTGTGAAGAACATCTAACAGATGTATTATATAAAAACATGCCATAAAATAATGTGGGTTATTGACTGGAATTCACCAAGGTACAGTTTTCTAAACCAGTCCTCTTCCTATTCTTTAGTACAAATTGCAAATACTGACGAAGGTTGCTGCGGAGCTGAGCAAGTACATGCCACAGAAAGCAGCAGAGGACACCTCCAGCATTTTGAGATCTCCCATGCCTGGAACAGTGGTGGCAGTTTCTGTCAAGCCTGGGGACATGGTAAGAAATGCGATCTATATATCTGCATTTTCATTATATATCCCACAGAAATTTCACCTTGGTGCAACTGAAACTACAGGTTTGGTGTGGGTTTTTTTGTTGTTGCCTTGGTTTTGTTTCTTTTTGTTTTTTAAAATCACCTGTAGAATAAAGTGTGGTGAAGGATGTGTGCTGTTTTTAGTTTGAATTATAAAAACTAGTGAGGAAAACCAATTCAAATTAAATTGGCTTTAAAAGGAAAATTTTCAGCCTGGTACAAGTCCACAGCAGAAACTCAAAAGAGATAGCTTGGTTTTGTATCCCAAATAGCTTAAGGGGCAGGACAGGTACAAGGGAGAAAATTGTGAGTAAATTCACATAAGTGTGTGTGTATGTATCTATCTATCTATCTGTCTATCTATGTGCTCTTAGTACTAGCAGGAGGGAATTGTTGATTTTTCTGCCACAGAACAGATAATTAACTTTACCTTTTTTTTCCTTTTTTTCCCCCCTTTTTTTTTAAGAAGCCCTGTGTTACTGTTTTGCAAGGCACATGAGTTGGGAATTCTGTGCTGGGAATTTTCAGGCTCATGTGGTAGTCTTCTTGTCTTGCAGAAGGAATAAACTTGCCATACAGAAGGGCAAGGGATTATGCTGTTGCTGGTCTGGGGATTTCCAGTGCTCCTTACCTCACACTGAGTTGGAAACAATTTTTTCTTTTTTAAAGCTGTGTATAAACACTGACTTGAACTCAGCTTTATATGAAATTCTACCACATTGTATCATATGTTATTTCTAAGGTCGAGGCCCTTGTCTCTCATAACCATTGAAAACAAGGGAGTGATTGCAGACACAGGAATATTTGAATCAGATGGTGCATATTAATTTTAAAGTACTGTTGTCAGTTAAATGATGCCATAAACATGTATGTAGCTTCAGTCACAGGGTTCATAATTCATGGCAATGAAACCTAGATTTTCTTGAAAGATGATTCAAAAATGAGATCAAGATTTGAAATTCAAAATCAGCATTGCACTTATTAGGTGGCAGTCATCAGTCATGCTGGCAAAGTGGTATATTTGCTTACATTTTGCTATGATACCACCTTTGGTTTTAAAATATATGGTTGTTTCTCTCTGTGTACAATGAAAAGAGTCATCATGTTAATATAAAAGATCTGTAGGTGCCAATATTTGTAGTAATGAAATAAAGACATTTCAGAGGAAACAGATCTAAGTTAAGCTGGTAAGAAATTAAAAATTCTTTTAGCTTCTACACTTAGCTCTCTTTTGATCTATACTTTGCATACACACAGTTTAGATATTTTAAAACAAAAGAACAGTATTCAATTAAAATTATTCTTTATGTCATGACATGGACAGAGGGATCTGCTTGCTTTGTTTAGGGCAGTACAAGTGGCTGAGTGAGGAAGATCATAAGCAAATACTTTTCTTTTTGTGAAGAATTAAGGGAAACATTTTTATGTCATGGGTTTTGAGACTTTAAATATTTGTTTAGTATTTATTTTTGAGAAGTTAATTCTAAATGTTACCAGCCCTCTTGCCCTGAAGAACAGTTCCTGTTGTCTTGAAGGAATACGATCAGTGGAGAAGGAGGCCAGAGCCTAAGGGATTTTAAGTAAATAAATAAATGAACCTCCCTCCACAAATCTACAAGTGGTGCTGTGCATCAGAGCACAAGTTGTTAAATAATGTGTGTGAGATTTTTTTTTCTCTTCTCCTCTCCTGCAGCTTTTTGCTGGAGGCACTGAGTGGCAGAGCATTTGAACAGCATAATCTATGTTCTGCTGACCTGAGCTTGTCATTGCTAATTGTGTGGCTTTAATTGCAAAAAACACATTTGCGTTATTGAAAAGGATTTAACTTAAATCCTTCCTTTTCAGGACTAGTGTCAAAACGTTAAAAAAAAAAGCGAGCCAGCGAGCGAATGAGGGTAACATCAGCTATCGGCACTGAATAAGCAGTGGGATGGTGGGATTCAGATTACACGTCTTGGCTGTCTGTCAGAAACCAGCTCACCCACTACAGCTGCTGAAGGCATGATGGGCAGGGAACTGTAGCTCCTTGATAAATACAGCTCTTTTTGTTGCACTGCTTGGAAAAGTCTAATTTCTTTCGTGTGCTGGAGAAATGGGAATTCAAGTAGCTCCTATTCTGTGTGCTTGCCACTGGGTTTGGCAGCTCAAATTTGCATGGTGTGTGAAAACAGAACAGCTGAAAAATGGGAGAACGTGAGGTAGTTGTCCAGCCTTCGCCTCAGGTGTTGCTGCTGCTGCTAGCAATAAAGCTGTCAGGTTATAGCTACTCTGAGATTGTTTGCTGTGAGCTGTGCGCTACAGTGTTGGTGCAGCACAGTCCTTGTGCTCACAGACACTCTCAGAGCGATCAGTAGCACGGGGAGCTGGGCTGTCATCCCCCTCCTTGAGGTGTAACTTTACAAATGGTGAAGAAGCACCTAGAGAGGGTCACCTCATCTTTGTCTGACTGACCGCGCTTGCAAACTCGTGTTTATCGCCTACGGTTCAGCTCCAGGGCATCGCGCCCGGTCAGGTAAAGCATATGGCGTCTGTTAGTCCCTCTCCATGTTTCATAGCCAAATGAGAGGGCAGTGCTGATCTCTGGGTTAGTTTTCCCCACTCGATGTGTCGTTGTTTTTACTTGAAGTGTAGTGTTCTCTTTCTGCTGCTGTTGCTGAGAAATACTTTGGTCTGATGAAACCTGATAGAAGATTGCGTGAGCATCCTCTATCCAGCTGGTCTGATAAGCAGTTTTCAATTCATTTTTTGCCAAAAGATATTGCATATGCAAGGAATTTATTTTCTTTTGTCTGTAAGATGATCTGTAGATTTTAGTAACACAGTGGGGAAGTGCTGTTTGTCATTTAGAGAGAAGCAGAACTTGTGATGCTGCCAATTTCTTTAGGGTTTTAGTTACTTTCTACTTTCTTTATTTCCCTTCATGTGATCAGAAGACTGTAATTAGTTGTCACTCAGTTATTCCTGGAAGCACAATGAAGGCGTTCAGAAGCAGAAAGCAACATAAACAATGAAACAGAAATCTGCCTGACTAGAAAGAAGGTTAATATTATTTAGGGAAAGAAGATTTAAATTTAGATTACATTCCTCATGATAACACAGTCCCATTAATTTAAGAAATATATCCCTTGTTGGGGAATGGGGGTGTTTGTGTATTTGTTTTCTAAGTAGTTAATGATCATGTGCATTAGGATGAAATTTGTTTTTGGGAGAATTACTTTTTGGTTCCTCATGGTGCCATGGGCCATAGAAACTACTGGACTTCAAGAGTCCAGGCAAGTAATTCACTCAGATTTTGCTGACCCTGTGGCAGCACAAGCCAGCCCTGGTAGCACACAGCAGGATTTTTATGCCAGAGTGTGGAGATGGCACTGCACATGGTTCTAATCTCACCACAGCTACCACAAAGACAGCACCATAAAAACTACTAAAGCTGCACACATTCCTTTATTTACTCAAAGAACAGGACATGGGCAGGCACTTGAAAATGCTTCTTTGTGTTGAGTTGTTTGGCTTGGTTTTTGTGAGTGTAGGATTCTGTGCACTGATAGTGCAGGAGTAGGGAAAGATCTAGGTCCTAATGGTTGCACAGGTAAAGCAATGTGGTTGTTCCTAAAGCAAACATACCCAAAGTGTTCCCACTACTGATTCCAAATTTTTGAAATTGCCTGTCCACGGCAACAAAGAAAGATCTTAGCTGTCCTGATTGTCTTGCAGCCTTTGCTATATTTTCACATATTTTTTGCTTCTTCAGTTTTCTGTCTGTCAGGAATACGAAGATGTTTTTCTTTTAGCTGTATGTTTCTGTTGGTTGTTTTTCCTTTTTAGTAACATTAGACAGAACAGGTGTCATTACTAAGATAAGCACTGGTCAATAAGCTAATGTTTAATACTTGGTAGCCTAAATCACTTTAATGATTCCTCCCACACTTAAATATGGAAGAGGAAAGCACCTCTGGGTAAACACCCCAGTGCTACTGAGTCTTTTAGGACTGCAACCAAAGGAAGAGGATGATTAATTATTTTCACCAAAGTTTCTAAATTTCCTCTCTTTCCAGCAGATTAAGATTACTCCAGGTTTATGGAACTTATCACCATCCAAGCCATTTTTTAAATGTACTTTTCTCATATAAAAATTCATTATGATTTCAGATTGATGCTAGTGTAGCCAAGGGCATTAATACTGCATGGGATGAATTTTTTCCTACCAAAATGTCAGCTGTTAAATGTAGGTGCTAATTGTCTCAGTAATTTCAAAATTGGGTAACTTGAAGACTGCTTTTTTAGTTGTATAACTTACAAAAGACATTACTGTGTTTCCACATTTTAAAAGTAATTAAAGAAAAAAAGTTTTAAACTGCATTCCTCTTTCAGTTCAGCTGCATGCATTCTATTTCAATTTCTCCTGTTATTCTTTAGAAGAATAGTGTTAAAAAAATCTTTATTCATGATTTTCCATCTCACAAGCCTTGGGAAGTTTTTGCTATGGGAAAAGATGTTTTGTTTGACCTCTACTGCTGAAATGCTCACTACTTAAAACCAAAACTAAAGAGCTTTCTAAATTCTGTTTGTCACTACTTCATTCTTGTGAAAGAAAAGGTGAAGTTTTAACCTTACCTGTTGCCATCAGGCAGTTGTGTGTTGTTTGAAGTTGTATTTGCCATTCAGGCCTCAAAATCTTAAAAAAAAGTTTCTCTTTTTAAATCTTATACTAATTGGAATTTATAGCAGAGAAACAACATCCAGGTTAAAATAGTAAAAATTTATTTACTTAAGTTTCACATTCTATTTGGATAAATATGGTACCAATAATTTAGTAAGATATTATTTAATTCAAATACTATTTTCTCTTGTGCATGGACATTTTTTTCTTTTGTTGTCTTTCCTTTTTCTTTCCCTTTCCTTCCTTTCCTCACTCCTGTTCTTCAGAGCAAATATAAACTCCACTTGTCAGTTGAACGGAATTTGCAGACTTGAAAAAATTTGATCACAAACCTTACATAGTTTTTATAATTCTATGTATTTGACAATTTTCTTGGGGTTTATCTTTTGGGGGGAAAAAACCCTGTTGGTAAACAGGAAATGAAAACTTTTTCACGGTTGTATAATATCCAGAGTAAAAGTATTCAAATATTTCACCATTCTTATTACATGGGGCCACAAGTAATAATTCTTGTTACATTGTAAAAACCCTATACTAATAGTTCATAATGTACTGATGTTTTTTTTTTATATTTGACTAGAAAAAAAATTTTACTATAAATCTTATGCAATTGCACAGTCTGAGATTTGTGTTTGAGTACAGTGTAATTAAGAAGCAAATCCTATTATGATGAGTTAGAAATAGTCAATATTATTAGAGTTTCCTCCTAGGGGAAAAAAGTGTTACCAATCCTTTGAGATAAATTAATACAATTTTTAAATTATTATTTTGGTGTGGTTTGCCTTTTCAAGCAGTGAACAACTTTTCAGCTGTTACTAAAAAAGTTGATTGATACAGATTGGGCTGAGTTAGCAGAAGAATAGCCCCAGAAGTGCTCTGCCTGCATATCACTTCCCCAGCACCCTGGGATGGCAGAGGCAGTTGGGGCAGTGTGTTTTGGATAAGTGGGAGTGCAATGACCAGTGCTGATTGCTGTCAGGGGGACATCAGTGACCTTTAGTCAGAGGTCAGAAGATGTGGGATGTGCTATGTTCAGATTCATTCGTTAAAGGAGTGTGGCAAAAAAAGTTTAGTAATGATTTGTCAAGTACTATTAATTGCTGCTAATTATATTTGCAGTTCTGTAGCTCTGGTTTCAAAGTTAATTTGGAAAGAAGAGAAAACTTGCACTAATTATTCTACATCATAATGGACAACGCCAAGGAATTGCAATTGTTGCTCATCCAATTCCTCTTGATTTGTTTTCTTGTTGGATGCTGACTGTCAGATTGCCGGCAAGTCAGAGAGAAAAAAATCTGAGAAGGGAATGATAATAGCATGGACTAAGTTTAAACATCAAATAAACAAACAAAATTCCCAGTATCTTCAGAAATAGTGAATGCATACTTAATTCACTGCTCAGTGATTTTGCACAAGCATAAACAAGATGCATGTTTGCAGTTATTTTGCAGAAGGCTACAAGAAAGGATAACTCTCTTTCATATGGCACTATCTTGCATTGTCTGTTTTCACTTTAAAAGGCTCAACAGGGACTTAAGCTGCAGTATGGTGGAAATTGTGAGTGATGTTTACTGGTGTCTTCCCAAAGATGAGGAAGGAGATACCAATGAAATACAACTCTCACTTCACTTTTAACCAAATCCAAGCTCATCTTTGCTTAGGGCTGTCATTGTTTTTTTCCACTTCAGCTCCAAGAGCCTTAAAAATGTTACGCATCAGAGCACCTGTGTTCTAAATATAATGGTCTTAAAAATGTAATTGAGGGATTTTCACTTTTGTAGGCAAATCAGCAGGGTTGATATTGATCCGTCTTTTTAGGGAGCCACAGTGCACCAGAAGGTGATACTGTAGAGGGCCCCGTAAACCCTCGGAGCCTTCTGTCTAATTTGGCAGAAAAACACAGAATGTCGGACAACAAAAGAACGATCCGATTCCGTAAGAAATCTTCATCCCTCCCACCTCCTTTTCACAAGATAAAAAAAAAAAAGACTTAATTTTTTCAGCTGCACACAATGATTTGGTGCTCACTCTTGCATTGAAACAGTTGCTGTCAAAACAGGCAGGAAACAGTTTTCTTTTAATTGCTGAAATCATTCGGAAGTGCTTCATGCACGGCTTCTATACAGCAGATGCTGTGCATTAATTGGCCTGCATAGGGCTGACCCAGGGTTCCTTGCAGCGGGCCCAATTTTAGGCAGAGGGTTTAAATAGCTTATTTCTTATTTTGTATAACCTGGCGCACATTATGAGCGCGCCTGCACGTGGGGTATTTCATGGTCTGCAGTTTCTAATGTCATGTGGGTTTCAAAACCTGTGCTTCTCTGGTAATGTACTAGCAGCAGGTAAGCTCTAAATACCATCCATCAGGAGCTAATTTTTTATCCAGATACTCCAATGACTGATGAACCTGTCTTTTGTATGAATGTTCAGCACAGGAGAAAGCCATATGCCCCTGGCACTGGTTCCTATGCATTCTTTACAGTTTGCAGGGAGGAGATTAAAGAAAAAACAAACCCTTACGTTTACATGTCTTTCATTTATTTAGCAGTTAGCACTTTCTAAAACAGCTCTTTTTTTTTTTAACAGTGAAAGGAGATTTAGATATTTTAAACCAATCTGACTACCAGTACTCATTTTCTTTATCAGGAATATTACTGCACACCCTTAATAGGGAACCTTGTTTTGCTACTCCCCGTCTGTTCAAAACAGACCTTAGCCCATTAGAAGGTCCTCCCTTGTGTGGGAAGACCACAGCTGTTACTGTAAATCTCATCCAGTAACTGTATCACCCCCATTTTGTGGCTCTGAAGGATGAAATTGAGAAATGGAATACTGTGCAGTCATCCTTTACATCTCCAATTTTAGGCCTTTGCACATCATTTTCATGCTTTTATTCCAAATCAAACAACATTAGTGAGCAACACCACTCTGTGCTAAATGCCTGGTGTCTAAGCAGCACCTACAATCTTTGTCTTTGGAGGATTTAGACTTGGAAGGCAAGTTGGGGTTATGTTGATGGTGGGGTTTTTAAAATTTTTTTTTATTCACTCTTTTCTCTCCCTTCTTCCCCACCACCAAATCTTTTCCAGTCCCCAGAATTTGTCAGAAGTGGAAATCCAGATGGTAGTGAGGTGCCTAAGATGGAGGATGCTCTGTTATGCCTCCACAGAGGAAGTGGGAGCTCAGCACGGCTTACAAACACAACTTTTAAAAGGCTTCTGTTTCTTTAAATCCTTCTGAATAAAGTGGATCTAACTTCTTGTGAAGGATATTGGGGGCTTTAATCAGAAATAAGAAGTGGTTTAAATCATTAGCACAACAAAGCAAACTATAAGCTTGAAGATAAAAGTCTCAGGGGAAAGAGTCCTCTGAAAATAAATGGGACTTGATAGATTTCCATATCATTTATAACTTCCCTTAATTACACTTGGAAGACTTGCCAGTAAAACTGGAAAATTGGCAGCCTATATCCATTATAGTAATTTTGCCGACCATGGCAAGCAGCTGGCTTTACTGGATTTTATTTCCCATCACTCACAATTAATCATCAGCTGGAGATGTCTGAAACTCCTCAAAACGTAGCAATACTGTGTGACATTCAGGCCTCCTTAAAATGCTGAAATCTGCTGAGTAAATGGGCCGAGTTCCCCTTCCAGCGAACTCATTTTGGTGCGAGGCAGGCTGCCGGTTAATGAGTGCCACTTCGATAATCGGATGCGAATGTGAACCCTGACCTCATGTCAAAGGAGAGGACGCAGCAAGCTGGATAAAAGATCGGTGATTCAGATCTGCAAACTTTACACCAATTAGACAGAGAGCGGGGAAATACATCAGCGCCCATTGGGTTTATCAGAAAGACTTGTGGGGCTTGTGACCATTTTGTAAGCCTAACATGGGAGACGTCCTGTCACAATCAGTAAGTCTTTATCCGATGACGCACAAAAGTCTGCAGAAAGTGTACCATATTCACAAAGATCCCGTGGTAGCCATGCCCTCGGGTGTGCGCCGTCTTTTCGTGCTTCTGAGTGCGGATAGTCTTTGTGGTCCTCACGTAGGTGCAGTGAGAGCAGGTCGGCGTTGCTGCTTCTCGCGTCCTCGCCCACCCTGTGGCGTGAGTTGCTTGGTTGGGAAATGACCGGAGACAGTTCCTTGTCCTGTGTGTAACCTTTAGGCCAGCGGAGGGAACAACCACCGTGCAGTCCCTGAGTTACTCAAACAGCACCACTGACTGTTCCCAAATTCACATTACAATTGTTAGCGGCATTGAGATGTTAAGTACCCTCCTCTTCGATGATCTTTTTTCTTTTTTTTTTTTTCTTTCTCTTTTCTGTTTCTTTTTCCTTTTCACTCTGTGGAGAACAAAACTGAACAGCTACTTTGAACTGCACCATGCAGAAATAAACTGCTAAAATATGGACTGCAGATCTAGCAGTTAATCACTCATTTATTTTGACATACCAAGCAACATAAAGGTCAATTTGTCTGTAGTGTAACTCTGTGAAAAAGATACCTGAGATTAATTTCTTTTAAGAAAAGGAGCCCTTTTCCTTTAGTTGGTTCAAATAAATGAGATTTTTTGTTTGATTTTAGTTGCCTGGTTTGACAGATTTGGGTCATCACTGAGCCCTCTCTAAATGGAAATGTAAAGATGGTGGTTTTCACTGGTTTACCATCCACTGAAAGAAATAATTTATACAATGAAAATACAGCATTAAAAATGGTCCAGATAAATCCTTAAATAAGTTAGACAGCAAGAACTTGTACACATCTCTGCAGTTTTCATTTGCAGGCTAAATAACAGGCAAAAGGATATGTGCAATTATAGAATGAAAGAAATTGGACAATGCCCAAAAGACTGAAAAAGAGGAAAGAGAGATACAAGTGCCTAATTTTAGGATTTGTCGCTTTTCAACACAATGAGTGGAGCTGTAAAGGTTTAACATAAGAACAGTAATTAAACTTCTGTGCTTAAGTGACACTTGCGCCAAGATAATTTTCAACAAATTGCACATCATCAGAAGTACTGACGTGGCATTTTCACATGTGGTACCTGCTGAAAGTGCCTCCTTCCTTTCAAATTTGTAAGACTAGATGTTAACTGGATACTTCAACTATAAATTTTGTGGGTTGAGGGGGTTATTTCCTTCCCAGACACTGTGTCCTTTGTCATCAACCCAGAAGGCATCTTATAAAGCACAAAAACTTTATTTTTGAGAAAGAGAGGAAACTGAGAAGAAATTCAGATTAAGGGATATTTCCATCCCACAATCACTAACACTTTCTGCCATTTTAGCACCATACTTTAGATCTACTGAGACAATTCTGTACTTTTCCCGTAGATATGTTTTCAGAACTCTGTTTAGATAATTGCTGACTGGTTCATTTGCACATCATCCTCCTGATGAAGCCATGTTACACTTAAATGTAACTGCTCAAGGAGAGAGTTTCTTGTTGCCTTGTAATTAGGCCAGTGAATTCAGATTTGTCGTCCTTCGCATCTCAGTCTTCAGCAACCTCTAGAGGCCTGTGTTCTTGGCTCTCTGATAGCAGAGTTTAACCAGAGGGTGGCAAAGTTGTTTCTGAAATGCATATTTTAATAATAGCATTATTTAAAAAAACCCTCTTCCAACATACTTTTTTGCCTGTTTTTTTTTTTCCTTCTCTTTGAATCCAAAGTAGATATTCATTGCTTCCTCATAACCTCAGAAATGTTTGGGAAGTTCAGAGCAGATGGAAGAAAAGGAATGGGGTAGTGAAAAGGAGAGGAGAAGAAGAAAGGAAGAATGAGCTGCTGAGACAAGGCTATGGGCAGAGCAGCAGGTGTGGAAGGAAGGAGACAAAAGACAGGGAAAGGGAATAGAGGGGAAATAACTGGGGTCAAAGAACAAGTCTTTGATACTATTCACCAAATTGGATACCTGCTAATGACTTAACTGCTTGCCTGAAGCTCAGGATGGAATTTCTGCAGGGTGTTGGGTTTTGGTTATTCTCTGTATCCAGTTAGTACACCATAGCAAATGCTTTCCATATTTACCCTCCAGAACCTCTCATACTGTTGTTTTGCCAATGTGTTGTAAAAAGGGTGTGTAAGCACCTTTTAATGTAATGGTTCTTGTTTTGTTTTGCTCAGAATCCATAGGCAGATATCAGTGCTTTTCAGTCAGTTAGTGAAAAAATAGCTTTACTTACATTTTTGGAATATTCTTCATGCAATGTGCATTTGATCTGTGACTTCACATCTGTCTGTTAGTATATTCCTCCAAAGTGGTACACACTTGTCCTTAAATATGTATTATTCACTTTACATATAATTAGAGAAATATATCTATGTGTATATATGTGTGTATATAAACAAACATTTTGTTGGCACTGGCACATATAACAGCACACAAACCAGATTTCTGCAGGTTTTAGATTACCCTGTTTAATGAAACTTGGACATCAGAGTAAAAGCATCCCAAACTTGCTGGGATAATGAGGGAATAGGAGACTTCATCTGCAAAAGAGCCCAGTGAAAAGACTTGCAGTGGACACTCGGAACCAGGCATCCCATAGGGGAATGCACCAGTCCTAAATCTTGGCATGTAGGTCCGGGCACCCTTCCTTCTGGCGTGCATCATCTTTGTGGAACGATCAGCTGATTGCTGGGTTACACTGGGAAAAGTCCTAATCCCATTTTGCCTCTTGTGTTTAGGAAGCCTCCACAAACCACTGCCTTGAGTGGCAGTTTCCTCTGTGCAAGGTGGTCCAAGACATTGGAGGGAGGATCTGACTGGGAGGCCCAGGGAGCCCAGCAGAGCAGCCCAGTGGGTTCCTGGTGACCTTGAGCTTGCATGTCTGTTAGCAGGACACAAACAAACAGAAAGAGGAAGCCTCAGTGTTTCCTTTTAAGAGCTCTGAGCTGTGATGGAAGCGATGCGTTTGTCTCACCTGTGGATGAGAGCTGGTGGCTCCTCACTGATGTGCTCCTTTCTGTCAGTCCAAAGTCATCAGCCACCATCAGAGGCTGGCATGTGCAGAGGTGTGATATTCTCCTCAGCATCAGCCCACTGGGTATTGCTGGGCCTTCCAGCCCAAGCTCCCCCAGACACCTGCCAAGGAACTTTTGGCTTCTGAATCAGTATGAGTGTCTGTGGGCCCTGTGCCAGCGAAGCAAAGCAGAAGTTCCCCGGCCAAAAATGCATGAATTAAATTTTGCTCTGCATTTAATTGATGTTGAACTGTGGTGGTGTGAACTGTGGAATGTGAACTGTGGAAGCTGGAGCTGAATGGATGGGATGGGAGAGGAGCCTTTCTGGTTTGCCTGGGGTGATAGTTTTAAGCAGGTGATTTTTTTTTCCCCCTATTTTGCTGCCAGTTTTGTGATTGTCATTTGTGTTGTGACTGTGTAACTGGTTGACTTGACTTGTGTCATGAAAGTCTTTATAGCATTTAACAAAATAATCCTTTTATTTTCCATAAGAATCATCACACTTAGAACATTTCAAATCCTTTATCCTCATTTTGTACTGCTTGAATTTCACCAGGTTTCAGAAGGTCAAGAGATTTGTGTAATTGAAGCAATGAAAATGCAGAACAGTATGATTGCTGCTAAAACAGGCAAGGTAAGCCACCTCAGGTCACTTAAAACCATATGCAACTTGTCAAACAGGATAGAATTTAAAAAGGAAAAAAGGAGGATTCTGGTTGTTAAGGAATTAAGTCTGATTGCTGTAAGTCTTTCAAAGTGAGGTGTCTTTAATTTTGTAACATTTGCATCTGCTGTGAATGCTGTTAAGTAGTTCCGAGCCTTAGATAGCACAGCAGGAAATAGTTTTACTGGCTTCGGAAATTCATATAACTCTCTTTCTCCTAAGTGATTTGTTTTCTGTGATATTACAATGCCAAGTTGAATTGAAAGGTGTTGCAGACCATTTCTCCAAATTTCATCTTTCCAGAGAGCAACTGAAGAAGAGACCTCTCTTTGCCAGTTAATGATTTAATGGCAAATAATTTGACATTTAAAAAAACCACCCAGAACAAGGCATAGAAAGTGTTTTTGCAAGAGGAAGAAAACACCAATTTTTTATTATTGTGACTGTTAAATATAAAGCCTAGATCTGCACATTTGTTAAGCTTTGCAAGGCTGTGCATTAGGCTATCCTGCTTTCTGAGGGATCAGTGGTGCAGTCCTGGAGCTGGGACTTTGCTGCAGTGTAGGATGTGCCAAAACCAGCACTCTGGGCAGGGAACTGGTTAAGCTTATGTGACAAGGGCATGCCCTAAACCCCAGTTGGTCTGAGGACTGTCAGACCTTGAGTTGGGACTTCAGAGCATCTCTGTGCCAGATTATAATTCACAGCCTGAAACCATCACCTAGATGTGGGCCCCAGATCCATCCTTTCCAATGGGAGAGCACAGTCTGGATCTGGATTATATATTCTCCTCTGTTCATATTTCCTAACCTACCCTAGCCCATTTCTGCCAAAGGTCAAGCCCCTCTGCTCTCTCTGAGGCAAAACTCCAGGGCAGGAGCCTTCAGCCCGCATGGAGGCAGCAGGGAGCCTGACTCTGCGGGCAGGGACGGGGTTTGCCACTGGCAAGGTTCGCTGAGATCTCAGGATGGCTCTCAATGCCAAGGACTGTTTGTGTGTTTACAAGAAAGGCTTTTTTGGCACAGCTCTAAAATTGTCAGCGAGGCTGGGTCCCAGGACTTGCCTCTTCCAGTGCATCCAGTGCAAAATTGGGTCTCAACAGAAGAAAATACTGAGAGGATTATGTTCCTTTTCCTTTTGCTCTAACGTTGCCACTTTATTATTTTTTTCACGCATTAATTTCTATATAATTTATTTTCTCACTTGATTAATATTTCTAAGCATTTAGGGGTTTTTATTTGTTTAACCCCTTATTGCTGTTCTTTGCATCCTCTGGTTTTAACTAGTGTTTGTAATTAAAATGCCATTCCCTCTCCCACCCACCCCATTTGCTTTTCACTTTAACCTTCCCTTTCCCACCAAGGTGTTCTGCACTCCATAAGCCTGTTTCTTACCATCCTGCTCGTACTTCTCCTAATAATAAATATTTCCCACTCACTCAGTACAGATGCCACAGAAAACCTGTGTTTGGTTTATTAATCCTTCAAGGTAGGATGTGAAAGGTGCATAGGCCATTCAGGGGCCACCTGTGTGCTTTGCAATGTCCCCTTGGTGTACCCATTTTAATAGCAAGCACATTATTTGACCTTTAGAATGTTAAGAATTTGAATAAGCACAAAAGTTTTGGGCTGTGTAGAAATGAAGCTGCTAAACAGAATTCATCCTGTTCTGCAGTGCAAAGTCATGGCTCTGAGTGCTAAAATAACTTGGCCTCTCCACAGGAATGGGATGTTTGGCACAGGCTGTTAGTCCATGTTTTGATGCTTTGAAACTATGTTTTGAAACTCAGTTCATTTGTCTTCAGCTGGAAGACATTCCCATTTTCATTCCTGACTTGAATTCCTTTTCTGTATCAAACCCCATCTTCCTGTTTGTAACTGTGAGAAAAGTGGCTTGTTTTTATCTGCTTTGAGTTTACTCCAGCTGCAGGTGGTTTAAAAATGAGAGAAGGCTGGAGAGGAACTGGCGAGCCTCCTGTCTTCTACAGGACAGCTGCGCCTGGGTCAGCACAAGGAGCTGGCCCCGCTGCACGGCAGAAATTGCTGGGGAGTTTGAAACACTGGTTAGCCCTGATGTTTGCTGAACCTTGGCTTTGTAGAAAAAGAAAAGCAAGGGGCAAAATGTTTTTCACACTTTCATCTCCTAGAAGATTGAGGCTCAGTAATTGGGTACGCTGCCCAGCTACTGATTTAGAAATAAAGCCCTTGTTTGTATGTATCACGCTGTCTTTGCCCGTGCTCAGCATCATTTCTGGAGCAGTGCTGTGAGTGTGCCTGTGCTAGAGGCACAGATCTGCTTACAGCTCATGGGGCTTTAGGCCGTCAAACATGGATGTGGGCAAGAGCGTGCCCATCATAGCCTGGTACTTGGGGTATGCTGTGCATTTCCTTCAGGTGTGCAGGGTAATGTATGGATGATTAAAATGAGCTATCTGCTGAACAAGGATTTGGGCATGTCAGTGTGAGCTCTGAATTAATACTGGAAGAAAACTCTATACAGCTTCAAATATTTTCTATTGCTACATGTGCTGAAAGGGAATTCAAACATGTTGCAGCCTTTGTAGAGGAAATGAGGGACTAGTGTAAGATGTTGATGTTTTAAACTTCAGGAATCTGCATGGGAGTATGAAATTCATCTACAGATATAGTTGCACTTATTTGATAGTGGAAGCTCTTTGATAAGTTCAGTTATGTTAAAGGATCTCAATTCAGATTTGAATCATCTATCCCAACTCTCTGGAGATTGAGAGAAACTCACTTCATGGTTGCAGTTCCAAGATTCTGCTGTATTTGAAAACTGTAATTAAAGAAATGGTGGAATATTTCATTGCGATGCCCCAACATGAGTATTGAACAATCAGCCTGTCCTCTATCTAAAACAAACAAACAGCAGTGCAGCCAGGTGAAAAAAGGTGCTTTTTAATGATAAAAAGTGGCATCTCTATCTGACGTTCAGGTCTTCAAGCATCTATGTTGCAAGCAAAGCAGCTAATGGTAGGTACCTGAATACCTGATGGGGTCGGACACCGTTTGTCAAGTGCTGCTACTCAAAACTCAGCAGTGCTCTGTGCAATACAAGCCATGGCAGCCCAGCCATTTATCTCACCAGGCTATCGAGGAAGGGTTTAAATTCTGCTGTTTCTGTACCCTAGGTGAAAGCTGTGCACTGCAAAGCTGGTGACACCGTTGGAGAAGAAGATCTGCTGGTGGAACTGGAATGAAAGGTTGCCTCTACACTGTAGAATTAACTAAGCCTTTATTATTTTCATCTGTAAAGTAACATTAAGACATTTCAACACAGAAAACGGACAGTACTACGCACAAGATTTTATACAGGCATATTTACTGTATCAGTGGTTAAGACAGCAAACACAGATGTTAAATCTTGGCAACATGTCCCAGATTTTTACTTCCAGAAATACTTGTACATAACCTTTGTAATGCTTTGATTTTTCAGGATCAAATAAAATCAATAAAATACCATTTCTGCTTTGAAACAGGAAAAGCCTCTTTTTTAAAAAAAAGAAAACATAACAAAAGCCAAAATCTGATTTGCCTTCTCCACAGCAATGTCCCTGGTTTGAGGCCCCAGCCAGGCTGTACAGAATGGCTGGCAAGAATGAAAAATTAACCACTGAGCAAACTGAGCAGTTCTCCTTTACTCTGTGTAAGTGCTGCACAAGTACCACCAATGGCTTAAATTCTCATCAGATTTCTTTGAATTAATATATATATTTATTGAATTATTATTTATTAACAAATAATAAATTATTATAGAATTACTTATATATTTTAAATACTTATATATTATTATATTTTTAATGCTTTAGATTTAGATTACATTTTCCTTTATTTTCCTAGTGCAGACATTTGTCATGTATTTTCATTTAAAGTTGTATGGGAATTGTCTTCTTATATTCAAACTCCATACCTAATTTCCCCACTCCTATCTTCTTGATACTGATTTTTGGATGCCTTTGCAGAAGGAGCTGGCACTGTTCTCAGAGCTCTTTAACTGCTCCAAGGTACTGCTAAGAGCATGTGCTGTCCCTCAGACCAGGCCTCCTCCTGAATGCTTCCAGGAAAAGGAGACAAAGGGACCTTGACCACTGCCCCAGAGTGGAGCGGGCTTGCTCCCATCTTCTGCCTAGGATGGGCAGAGTCTTGCTACTTCCCAGAAAGAAACCTGGTGGCCAGAGGTGCCTGGGCCTTTTACTGGAAGGTGAAGGATGAAAACAGTCAGTGACAGGGCTGATGACTCATGTTCAACCAGGAAAGTTTGATTCTGCTTGAAATTTCTGATTGAAGAGGCATTCTTCCTGTTATTGAGACACTGCTAATTAACTACATCACATGGCCAAGGGGGAATGTGTAGCCCAGGGATCTGCTTAGGGAATTAGTTTATAAAACTCATCAAGATGAGTAAGGAGAGTGTTTGGATAGTACCTGCCTTCCAGGAAAATGCTTTTGCAGTTGGAGAAACTGAGGCAGAGACCCTGCAGATCTCCTTACAAGTCTCCTTACTGCCATCTTACCCCTTCCCAAAGGAGCACAGTCCAGTCTCTGCAGGTTGCCCTAAACAGACTAGTATTGTAAAGAGACACAAGTATTCTACTGTCAAGTTACTTGTTTTGCTTATTGCAGCAACATAAAAGCTTATCTAAATGAGATGCAGCAGTGACTGCTGCTGCTAAAGGTTAGGCTGATTCCCTACCCCGGATCTCCTCTGGCCATCACAGGGCTACTGGCAGTGAAGCAAAAGTACAATATTGGTCTTAATTGTATCCTTGCTGCATTTGATGGTACTTTGGCTCACTGCATGGCATACTCCCTGCTCCCAATCCCTTTGCCTGCTCCAATCCCTTTGCCTGCTCCCATCCCTTTGGCAGCTTTGGCTACTGTACAATCTATCTGTACCAAACACTGCAGCTGAAGGAAAATATAAGGCACAGGAGTATAACAAGAGAAAGCCATGATTTTTCCAGATTGTACAGAAACCAGCACAGTTGGTTGGGTCAGGGTGACAACAGTCTTCTTTACATATTTTTTTCCAATTTAAATGTTGCAATAATCACAGTACAGGTGTTTTGGATATTTTTATAATGTATATAAAATTTTTCCCCCATTAGGAAACTCAGTTTGCATATGGTTGCAAGTTCTGCATTAAAATGCTTGGCAAAAGTCACCTTGATAATAAGCGCTCACAACGGCTCCAGTGTAGGTTTGCTCTTCCTGGTCCCCAACAGCTCCCACATCCCACAAAACAGACACACACACACACACACACACAGAGGCACACACACCCCCAAATCCTACAGTCACACAGTGAATGGAAGCGGAACCCAAAGTGCTTATAATGTAAAATTAAAAATGCAATTTAAATGCAACTCTCTTATATTCTCTCTATCTCTTGACAATGCCTTTTAAAACTAAACATGGTCACCTTTCCAGTTCAGAAAAAAACCCATTGCAATGCAGAGTAAGAATAATCTTTACATTTTCTCTGGCAATTTCTTATTTGTCTAGAAGCACCAAGTTACCTGATCAACCTCCCCTGTTTACATGCAGTAGCTTACTAAACCCATTACAACCCAATATTCAAAAGTTGTGCTTTACTTTACAGACATTTAAATCAGTTTCAGATATAGTGCAAGAAAATTTGTCAATTCAGGAAAAAAAAAATCTGTTTCTCTGCCTTTCACTGACCACCATTATTATGCACCAAGGCAAAGGGGAAATTTGAGGGAATAATTAGACCCCAGACCTGATGTGCACGTACAGTTATTTTACACCTGGTGCAAACCCAGTTACCTGCTGCAGGTTGGGGGGGCCAGGAGGACACTGACTGCCTGGGAAGGAGTCTGCAGCTCTGGGCCTACAGGACTTCAACACTAGCCAAGGCTCCTGGGTTGGGAAGGTTACAAGAGCTCCTGCATTTTAATAACAAGGTATTACAGCTTTCCTGGAAAGGTTACCGAGCAACACCTGCTTAGCACTATGTCTTCGGCCAGGCTGCGTCACCTCCTGTTCCTATTCCCGGCTTTCCCGTAGGACGTAGGAGAGGCCGTGCTTCCCCGAGGAGTCGTAATTGTCATAGTAGGGGAGCCCGACCCACTCGGGCGGGTACGTGGCCGTGCTGTACACGAAGCACTCCAGGATGCCATCGGCCGCTGCCCGCGCCTCTCCCGCGCCGCCCTTCCCTTCCCACTCCACCACTTGGATTCTCATCAGGGTGCGCTGGTACATGTCTGGGCAGCCTTCGAACTCATCCAGGAACTGCAGCATCTGCTCGTCGACAGAGTAAATCTCCCCAGCAATGTGGTGGCCTGTCCCTGGGATGTTCAGCATATAAGGAATATTGTATTTCCCTGCAATCACCAGTGGGTACTTCTCCACGGTGCGGCCCCTTCCTTGGAATTTCGCTAGGCCTTTGGCTGTGTTGATCATGTGCTTGTAGTTGGGTTGGCCCTTCTTGAGTGTGCCGTAGACGAAGACACGGGCCATTGTACTTGCAAAAGCAGCTGAAAGACAAACAGGTATGTTATCCACGGGGCCAGTGCCCCGGAGAGCCACGGCCCTGCCAAGACACCTCCTACACAAAAGGCTGTTCAGGTGCCTGCAAAAGGGGTCTCATAGTCCTATACCACATTTAAGTATTATATTCAAGTATCTTGAAACTTTTCAGACAACAACTACATCAGTGAAAAATAGAGACCAGGAGAAAGCCACCCTTTTGCAGTTCTTTGCTGTATGTAACCAAATTACATTCTCTAAGGAATCCAAACATCAGCTAACACATCCCTGACTCCCAGGAAAAGCTCTAAATCTTTCTTAATTTTTCTCTCTCTCACCATTATGGGAGCTGTGCTGCAGCAAGTGTGTGGTGTCGTGCTCAGTGACTCCCCAAAAACAAGTTAACCTGGTGTGGAGTCATCTCATGGATGTGCTAGTGGATCTGCAATAATGCCAGCACCGAGGTCCCACCTGCTGAGGGACAGACAAATGCTGAACAGCAAGCAGTGGGGCCAGCGGAGAAACTAGAAGCCAGGACTGCTGGCAGAGAGACCAGGTAAGGCCGTGTTCCTCCCCTCTTCCCCAGACAGACACCCCAAAGTGTTAAATCACCTCAAGTAGCTGGTCTGCACATGTGTGAGCCCCCTCCTGAAAACAGACCCTGAACGACCATTTGTTTTATCTGTGAGCATAAAACACTCAAAATTGCTTTCAGTGGGATAAAAGACTGGCTTTACTGAAACATAATGGGGGGGAAAGGTACCTCCATAGTTCCTGCATTATTTTTTCACACTGTGCCCTGTTTGTGCTCCATCATTTCTGTAGGGTAGAAGCAGTTCTTGCACTGTGATGTTTTCCCACATTTTACCTGTGGTCACTGCCTCAGCCACAGTCATCTGGCTGGGCCAGACACCCAACATCAGAGAAGCCTGTGCAGCTCCTCTGGAAAGAGTGTCATTAAATAATGTATTTCAAGTTTGAGAAATATTTAAAAGGAGACTGGCAGTAGAAATTTAATCTATTTTCTGCAATTTACTCTTATTTTAGTAAACTGTTAGGTTAGGTCAGTTATCCAAAAGGGTGTGTTGCTGGCTGAGAACAGTGTCATTTAAAAATCCTCAGTAGCTAAGCAATTTCCCCTTTGGTGAAGGGAACAGTTTTTCTCTGTATCAAAATACAGCTTTCCAAGCAAAAACAGTGTGTGCCTTCATTTACTGGCAAACTGCTTTCACTTAGGGGAATAAGAACACATTCATTTTTTCCCTGTATTTTATCAGATATACTTCAGAGTAATTTATCCTTCATGACATAAACGAGGTTTCTTTCTTGGATGCAGCTCATTCCCTCACAATAAAAAGGGCATTAATATTCAGTCGGCCCAAGTATCTTTTATAAGAAAAATCATTACCTTTCAGATTGTGTTTTGAATAACAAACACAGATCCTTCAGGAAGAAACTTGCCCCAGTGGGGATTGAGAAAGGATCAGAGTTAAGCATTGAAACATGCAATTAATTCCCATTAGGGGATTAGGGCACTCGTGTTCACTTTGAATCAGAAAAATGAATTGTGAATTAAATTGTTCACAACCAAGAGGTTACTTGTCAGAGTTAATAAGTTAAAAAATAAAAAGGGAAACCTAAAACGCACATAAAAAGCTCTACAGTGAGTGGTGCATCTGTAAGAAAAAGATACGCTTCATTTCCATTAAACAAAAGCCCTGTCCCTACTACTGTACAGCTGGAGATAAGCTTCCAAAAAGTTCACATAGAACAGTGTCACCATTTCCTGAAACTGGTGAAAAAACTTCCCTGTTTCTGATGGCATAGCAGCTGACTGTTGGGAAACATCACCCATTTAAAGAAAGGCACCCGTCATCCCAGTGCAGAGTCCATAGAATTCAACAGCAACAAAGGAACTTGCTAACCCAGGTTTAGGCAAGTGTTTCTGATTTAGCCTTTGAGCAGATTGATTCAGCAGGCAGTACAAACAGAGATGGAGTGGGAAGCTGAAGTTGCAGCCACAGCTCCCTGTGGCACTTTTGTGCCCCACAGTGGCCCTGTCGCTCATGCTGGATGGGCTGAGCACAGTGACTTCTTCTATTAAAAAAACCCAACAACAAAGCAAAGCTCAGTCCTCCAGCCAAGGAGGAATTGGAATAAACTTGGTAATAACATTTCCTGATCACTGCTCCATATAAATAAGACATACACAATTTTCTGTGCAATAAATCTGGTCTCCAGTGTGCCGTGTGTTACGCTGCAGAAAGGCTGTAGATGTATTAACATCACTTAAAGCACTCTGCAAATCCTGGGCTTTTAAAAGAGTTTTAGCCACCTTGTGGCAGGAGAGCACAGAGCAGAATTTTCTTTGAGGGTCATTTCACAGACTTCCACTACGCAGCTGAAAAGAGTTATAGCTCTATAGCTTGCTGAATCACCACCAAGAAGTTGCCTTTTCTCACTTAATCCAGTTTGACATTTTTTACCTTCACTAAACCACCTGAGAGGAAAAGAAAACCCAACAAAAAACAAACAAAAGCCACCCAGATTTACACTGAATATTAGCTGCCAAGACAAAACAAACCCATTCAGAAAGTACTTTCATGAAATATTCATACCAGAATCATTAAAATTTAATGGCATGGGGAAACACAAGTGAAATTTGTACATCATCTCTGCAAACTATTTCTTTTAGCTATGAAAGATGACTTGCCAGATCGCTTGTGGGATGTGTAACTAGTTGCTTCAAGAGGCAAGATGCAAAGATCAGAAACAGAGGAACTATTTCAGCATCACACAGGTAAGTGAAAAGTGGCTCAGAACTGGTGGCAGTCAGGAGCACCCGGGTTGCCACTCGGCGTTAGTGCTGGTAGGGCGGCAGCACTGTATCCACATCCACCTTCACCCACCAGTGACGGAGTTCTGGATCCAGGCTTTGGTCTTCCCTCTCAAGGCCCAACAGCTCCAGCAGGGTGAGAGAAGGGTGGGCAGCCATGGGGCCAGTTGCTGGCTCACTCACCAATGCACTCACAGATGAAGCTGCAGCCAGGCTCTTCACTCTCAGGTTGTGTCCAAAACAAAATCTTGCTTCCCAAGTGGCAGCAGCAGCTTTGGCAAAAACCACCTTTTTTTCCGCCCCCCCCACCCAATTCAGACAATTACAGGACCCTACCAGCTTCTTTTAAAAATATAAAGCATGGCCCCAGAGCCGTGCATTACGCTGGCTCCAGGGCTGTTTGTAATCATGCTCGCAGTGGGTTTGGGAGAAAAAGTTTCAACAAAATAAAACCTAACTCAGAAAGTATCCATTTCTCTCACTCCATACAGTAACATTATTTTCCCTTGAGAAAAATTCTCTGCATTGGCTCTGTGACCAGATATAGTTACACATTAATTCTTCTGAAGTTTCTTAAAAACTGTAGGAAACAGGTGAAAAAACAAAATGCCTTGAACTTTAAACTTGAGCCCAGTCTGTTTGAATGAAGGGAGTTTTAAGGTCACTCTTCACTCAATGCTAACTTTCAAGAAGGACTAACATGCCAGAGAGGACTCCTGGGACCGCATCCTGTTGGTCCTTTGATGCTTTCATTTTGCTGCTTGCTATTTTCTTTATAGCACAGACAAGGGCTTCCTGCCTGGGCCGACCCCTTCCCAACCTTGCTGAATACCTCGGAAAAAGTTTATGGCAAGACACCTTTCTTACATTAACCACAGAGGCACCACTGAAACGATGGCTCCTTTGAAATCAAGAGGTTATGGTCTCCTCGCAGCGGTCACCCGCTCCGAAACTGTGAGGTGCTGGTTTGTAAAAACAAACAAGAGTATTGGAGTAACCAGGGCCATGCTGGATGCTACTGGGCACTACCTGAAACTCCACTTAACCTTCTTTGCAGATTCTTTTAATTTCTTCCTTGGATAATTCACATCCCCAAACCAACAAATACTTCTGTTCTTAAATTGGAGTATCTTGTGAGTCTCTGCCAGGAGGCAGAGTGAGGATGCCCTTCCTTTGCACAGGCATCAATCACAACACTGCTCACGTGCTTTGTATCCCTTTGTCATCACAGCAAACATTTGCCTTTTATCTGTTTGAAAACATTCCAAATCACTTTCAACTGTACTGCATAGGGAAAACATGTTTAATTAATTTTTACTACTTGCAGAAAGACTTTAATTCCCTAAGTGACTTTTAGAAGGTCTCAAAGTGGCAAACAGATAAAAACTACCATGTGCAGAAAGATGCAGGGGATGGAATGCAGAACACATGCTGGACACATTAGACTGAATAACAGGCTAAATTTCTAAAGTGCAGTGACAGGAGGGGATTGTCAGTGCATCAGGACAAGTAAAGGATGAAAAACCAGAAGGTCAGTGGATGTGGACAAACTGAATTGAGAGAAAGGAGGGGAAAGCTGTCACCTCAAGAGAAAATTATACTAGCATTGACTGTTTTGTCCTAATACTAAGTCATGTTGTACAAGTTTCACTGAAGTCTTGGGACCTCAATTCAGAAACCTGTGGACTACAAAACTATACAGAAAGAGCTCAGGGCAGAGCACTGAGTCTAGAACTGTTTTACTTGGGTCAAGAATGAAACCAGCAGGAGCTTAAACAGGAGCTGATGAGATGGGGCATAATCACCTAAAAAGGCGGGTAAAGGTTTTAAGAAGAGACGTGTTCATGTTGATTCTCTGCATACGTGAACACAAAATTTTTTGCACGGAATCATTAATGTGTATAGGAGCAACTTTCCAATTGTAAGAACAGCCAGGCATAAGAACAATTGTAACAAATGACCCCAAAAAAGCTTGAGGGCCCAGTGCCCTCTGTCTTAGAGTGGTCAACAACAGATACACCTCAGCATCACAGCACAAAGACACGGCAAGGCAATATCGATGCATTTCCAGGCTTGGGTCCAGACCTTCCCCAAGTCTAAGTGATGAGCATTGTGCTGTGTAAAGGCCTTTTCTTCCTGTGAGCTCTCCTGCCTGTTTTTGTTTCAGCAATGGCAGCAGCAGCATGGAAGACAGCCCCAGACTGTGACTGTGTGTGTGCATGAGGCCAGATTACTGTGGGGTCTTTCTCTGATGCCTGCTTGCTTCATCTTCCTGAGTCAGGGGGCTCTGTGCACCTCCTCAGTGCCACCAGGTACTTCTCCAGTGCTTACTCTCTTGATGGCTGACAAGTCCACATATATTTAACAAACCAAGAAGCACTCTTTACTGATTCTCCTAAGGTTTTCTGACATAGGGAAACTAGAACTGAAATATTTAAGAATAGATAAGCCATGAATTTATACAGGGAGAGAAACCATGTCTCCTCCTTTGTTCACAGTCCATTCTCCCCATGCCTTTTTGAGTGTTACTGAGCAACACACTGATGTTTCAGAAGAACACAGCAATACTTCAAGCATCTTAATCTTGAATGCCAACTGAGGTGTGTTTACTGAAAATCAACAAACAGTGTGGAAGTCTTGAAAACTAGAACTCTTGAAAACTTGTTCAAACTATCATGGATGCTACAGTTATTCTTGTCTTAGAGAAAGGCAAGAGACTAGATGGCTTCTCAAAATCCCACTCAAGCATGGCAAGTCATTACAATGCAGTTTTAAATACACTACAATAATTTAAATTACATACACAAAAATATCTCTTCTTTCCTCTTTTAGCATAGGTGCTTAGACTGTTGTATCTACACAAAGGGAAGAAAAAAAAACTAACCCACAAGAATGGAGCATAAGCTTTAAATGCCAGACTGCTGTTACAGGAAAAAAGTAGAAAAACAACTTTTGATAGGGCAGCCCTGCTATGCCATGGTGAATTTGAAGTGGTTTCCATCATTGAGATGCAGAACAGAGCCCAGAGTTTCAAACCGCTGACATCCTGAAACTCAGGACAGAGCCTGCAGCTTGGATGGGTTCCCTGCGAGGTCAGCACATTAATTTACATGCCAATACCCGGAGCGGTCAGTTCGCTGTTTTGGACCAAGAAGATCATCCCAGCCTGTGGAACATGGCAAACACTTTGAGTACCTAAGCATGGGAATGTGTTTTTCTACACTGAAAGGATGGCGAGAGAGAGAACGGGAAGAGAGAAAAGATGGGGTCTTGTGTGGGATCGTGAGGTGCCTTTCCACAAAGGAAATGAGGGAACAGCTGCACAATGATCCTCTGTGAGGAGGGGAGAGGTGCCCAGGTCATGGCCCAGCACCGTCCCTAGGGAGCACGACTGAGCCTGGAAGGGAGATGTTTATAAAGCCCCATTGGTGAGCAAGAGCATCCTCCCACTGGCAGGGCCCTCTGGCTTGGGAAGCCATCTTATGCCTTTGCTCCTGCTCTGTTGGAGATGCCATGGCAGGGGCTGCAGGCAGGAGGAGCTCTGCCCAGGAGAGACCCAGCAGTGCCTCTTGGACCTCACTGTGTGGCTGGCTGGGAGGGGCAGTAGCTGAACGTCCTGATAGAACAGAGGAGGCCCCTCCAGCCAGCAACTCCATAGCAGGAGTCTCCTTGGGATGAGTCAAGGTGCCTGAGCCCTGCAGCACCACGTGGAGAGGTCACTGCAACACGATGCTCCTCAAACCTTGCTAAAAACCAAATGAGAGCACAGATGTTCAGGGAACAAAATGTACTCTGCCAAATGAGCCAAAAAGAAAAATCCAGGTATAAATCTGGGAACAGTGTCACATTACACTGTAGTATTTTTCCTCCAAAAACGGAGGAAAATTTCCTACTAAAATGGCCACATACTCCAGTCCAGCAAGGACTAGCTACTAAAACACAAACCTTTTACCAATGCGGCAGAAATTAAACATCAGAAAAACCCAACAGACTGGTTTTTTTCAACACATGATTCCTGGGAAACTATGGGCTGCTTTAAAGGGTCTAAGAAAGGTAATTCATAGGCATTTGCTGCAACCACATATACACACACAAGGATTTTCAATACAGAGCCATGCTTTACTTGTGAAGTGTTAGTGGCCACCAGAAAAGGAGAAAGGAAGGTTAAAACCAGCTGTACTGGAGGAACCACCAGATCTAAATACAAACACAATTTTAAATATTCCACCAGAAAGGGTACAGATAGTGTGGGTTAATGGCCAAGGACATCTGTCCTGAAGCAGGGTCATACAAATTTTGTGATGTTCAGAAATAGTGGACAATAAAATATATCTATACACACAGAAGTTACGCTAACAGTAATACTTGTTTATTTGTATGTATGCCACTGGGTAGCAGTGGAAGAAGGAGAGGCCCTCCTTGACATTTAGAGGACCAGAGCTGAGGTTACTAAAAGTGCATACAAGCAAAACTGCAGCTTTTTCTTTTTTTAAGAAGGAAGTCTTATACCATCCTTTCAGTCCATGAATCTAATTTGTGGAAAAGCATAATGTTTAACATGGGACATACTAGGAACAAAATAGATCAGCTCAACAGGCTGCCCCGGGAACTGTCGGAGTCACCATCCCTGGAGGTATTTAAAAGATGTGTAGATGTGGTGCTCAGGGACATGGTTTAGTGACGGATTTGGCAGTGCTGGGTTAACAGTTGGACTCAGTCTTAAAGGTCTTTTTCCAAACTAAATGATTTTGCGATTCTATTCTAGTTCACTACACTTGTTTTATTTGTCCTACTAATTAAATGTATATGCAAGCCTTACACTGGTAAGCTATCTGGGCAGTTTTGTTTAATAAAAAGATTATTAAAGTGAATTTCAGCTTGCAACTTAATACAAGTCAGAAATAAAAACGCAATCTGTATATCAGCAGCATATCTCTTCCACCATTTTCTAATATAATAAAAGGCAAGAAAATACAAACCAAAACAGGACATCAAATCAAAACTACAAAGAACCATAAACAGATCTATATAATTAACTTCAATTCCACCGAGGCGTATCACTTCTCTTTAGAAATTAGTAACAAGCTTACTACAGAAGAAGTAAGTCACAGATCATCATGAAAAGAGAATTAATGAGTTATTTCAACTGTCCCGGTCTTGATTTTTGCTCCCTAAGAATGACTTGCAAATTCTTGCAATGAAGTCTGAAAAATACCTCATGTCCTTCTTCAGCAACAGGGAATTCATCCTTATCCCAAAGTAAATACATTTACTGGCCTCCTATCTTCTACACAGAAGAAACAAATACATATTCTGGGAACATCCAAAAAAGCCTGAAACTGCACTTAACAAGGCACGGGAGTGTTTGCTTTCAAGTCCATAAAATCTACTGACCAAACTCTCAAATATCCTCCTGGCCTGGTAGAGTCAAAGCAAGACAAGAAATCTCCAATTTGTATGGGTCCTATATAGGATACGTTGAATTAAATGTTTATTTTCTGGTAAAGGAGTGGTTTGGTCTCTGGTGCAGAAACAGGTTCTATAGTCTAATGCAAAATCTAATGCAGGTCTGTAAGATCCGTATTCACTGAAAAATGAGGAAAATCAGCTACACAACCCCTTAAATCTTCTCATGGAGCCACAAGAGTTGATACTCAATACACAAGAATTACTGATGGAAATAATTCCCTATCTTTACGTATACATTTGCAATTGCAGATAAAAGCTATTTTGGTTTTATGATGACACATAGAATTTACTCTAATTCAAGGTCTCCTTGCCAGTTCTCCTTCCAGAATACTTGGAAGGAAGCTTTAATGAAGGGCATCTTATAGCAGGGGTAAGACTGTAACAGGATTACATACTATTAATCTTAATTTATATAAGACAATTATTTACAAATAAAGCATTTACATAAATGAAAATGGTTTTATGCATGCTCTACAGCCTCTCTTCAGTGATCTTTGAGAAAGAAATTCTGATAGTAACTTGATGAAGAAAGAACAAAATTAAGTACTGGAAGTAAATGAGAAGGGGATTAATATGCCATGTGGTTCTGAATGCAAAAAAGCCAGGCCAGGGTCATTAAACAACCTACTCTGACAAGTATAACACAGTGAACTTGGAGTTCATTATTTAATAATCAGTGAAAACATCTCCAGACCAAGTCATAGGGAAGAACTGTCTATGAACAAGGAGTAAGTTAAGGGAAGATTATAATAGACTATATTAAAATAAGAAGTAATAAGCGCATACAAGTTACCAGTCATATTCCTCAGGAATCAATGCTGTTTTATTTCTTACTGATCTTACTACAGTAATTAGATGTGTGCCTACCACATCTGTGTGTGATGCATCCAGAAGAGGATCATTTTCATGTTACAGCCACATGAGATGGCCTAAGAACTGTGTAATTGAAGTAAGATGGCTTCTAATGATACAAAGTGCAAGAACATGTGCTTGGGGATCACAGACAAGAGCTTCTGGGGCACTCATCATTTGAAGGCAAAAAAGTAATCAGAATCTCTCAAGCTGGAATGGACACATAAGGATCACAGAGTCCAACTCCCTGCTCCTCACAGGACTGCCTAAAGCTAATCTGTATGACAAAGAGCATTGCCCAGACTCTCCTCTACCTCTGACAGGCTTGGAGCCATGACCACTTTCCCTAGGGAGCCTGTTCTAGTGGCCAGTCATCCCTCTTAGTGAAGAATCTTTTCCTAATGTCCAGTCTGGACTTCCCCTGCTTCATCCCATTTCCTTGTATCCTGTCACTGGTCAGCAGAGACCACAGTACCTGCCCTCCCTCCACTGCCCCCCTTGGGGACGCTGTTGGCTGTGATGAGGTCCTCCCTCAGCCTTCTCTTCTCCAAGCTGAACGTGCCAAGGGACCTCAGCCACTTCTCACAAGTCTTGTCCTCAAGGCCTTACACCACCCTGATCACCCTGCTCTGGACACACTCTAATGGCTTTTGTGAAGGATTTTACTTCTACAAACCAGGTGGTTTCCATCTGTGATACATTTCTCCATCATGAGAGCATATAGAGCATCTGAAAAGGATCTTTTAAATTTTTTAAAAATAAAATTAGTATTCTAGAGAAATAAGTCTTCCAAGTTACTTTGTGTGCACATCAGACAAAACTCACATACCTTACGGCACTGAAATATCTAGGAGAGTGTCCAACTACACCTATCCATCAGTCTACAGTTTGTGCTGAGAAAACTGGCATGAATTAGGCAATAATTCAATATAAAATGTTCTGCATGCCTCTAGCTACATCTTAAGACGTAGCCAATTTAGGTTTGGAGCAGGTCCCAAGCAAAGGTGATTAAGCCTCCATTATAAATTAGCATATCCGCTGACTAGCTTTAGTAACTCCCCACAACAGGCTCCTCACACACCCCAAATATGGGCCAAAATTATGAGAAAAGAGGATGGCTAAACTGGCTACATTAGCTGTCAACAAAGCAGAGCAAAGGGGATGCACAGAACTCAGCATGGAAAGGGAAACTGCCACTGTCCCCTGTTCATACTGTGGGACATGAAGGAGAAGTGGCAATGGATCACTATATTCCTGCTTTCTCAGGATATGCTGTGGAAGTAAGAAAACAGTTCATACATGCTGCTATTTTGTTGGGATCCCACCTTTCCAAATAGGTCCCAAATATCCAGCAGTATGTAGAGTACCCTCCAGTTCGCTTCCCCATGCTTCTTCAAATTTCAGTGTGAGTGAACATGGTAAGTAGGACAGGAACAGCAAGTCCCAAGATTTCTGTATCCTTCTACGTGAAAAGTTTCCTCTTGCACTGGGATCAGCAGACATTTTCAACACACACCTCTCAGCACAAACTGATACACAATATAAAACCAACTGCTCTTCCTGTCAGCAACTTTGCTCCTACTAAAATAAATTTACAAGCACCACTTATAATTTATTTTTATGCCATAAATAAAGAGAGCAGCCTCTAGTAAATGCAATCAGCACCACACTTACAAAAACAGACTGCTTGCACTGAAAGGTCTTGGCTCATAGCAAATACAGCCTGGGAGTTTCAAGAAGTAGTTCTGGATGAACACTGGTACACCCTCACAACAAATGCATTTGACAATGAAAAACTGGAATAAGAAGGGACGATTTCACAGATTAACCAAAAATCATATTTTTGGAGTTAAAATGATGCTACCTGAAAAAATATTAAAGATAAGCATTATTCACACAATATTGAAAATGCACAAAACATTATTAAATAAATTTTTAGTCCAACTTGGCCATAGGAAGTTACATTTCAGCTCTTGAACAAATCTGTCACTGCCCTCACAGTGCCACTCTCCCCACCCAAATACTGTGCAGTACAGCAGACTCGAGCAACTCCCAATGCCCACACACAGAATTAATGTTATTACTCTGAACAGAATTTCTCCCAGACGTGACAGTATCTAGGGACATTTGGAAATCTCAGTTAATTTCACTTCTGCATTCCTTAAGCAAACATTCACTTAGTGATGCTAATTAACTGAGAAAAAATTAAGTAATATAATTATAGAGCCAGATGTAAATCAAGAAACAGTACATTACTTAAAACACAGAAAGAAGAGAAATCATACAACATTTTGTCTTTTTGATATGATTTTAAAAGACAGGTAATGATCAAATAACTTCTGACTTTCAGGACGTGAACATTTCTTTCAAGATAGATAAATTATTGACAAATTACAAACCCTCACTAGCTCACCATTTACACCACAATAACTATCAACTAGTAAAGGCATGCTTCTGAATTCATAATGCATTACATTTTTTACTTCCAACACCTGGTGTCACCAGAATAACACCATATATTTCTAAAACGCTCTGCAGTGGTGTGTATGTGTGTGTGCTTTGATTTTAGGGCAGCAATACTTCAAAGGAAGTGGAATTGTAGCAAATTATGGCAAGTTGTGCACAGAGATTATTTTTTGTTAATTGATACATTATCGGTTAACTGACCATGGCAGGTCATTTTAAAAAGGAGGCTCAAGGTGTCTAAAAGCCTTCATCCCTTAGACAAGGTCATAAAAGGCCTGAACAAAGTGAAATTTTTGCTGTATTTCAGTCTTTCGAGCAAGCTGAATCCTATACCTTTTTTTGCAGAAACACTTTAACTGGTGATTTCTGGTACAGCAGAATTTTGCTAATTGCAATCAATTTTTGTAGGGGCTTATCACAACCTTTCTGTCCAGTCTAGGGCTCTATTAATTGGTTATTATTACAGTTCCTCTGAGAATAGACAGAGGGGAGCGATTTTGATTGATTATTGCTTCAAGCTCCTTGGATCCCCAAGACACTAAATAAAAAGTTAAATATCAAAGAAGATTTAATTAATTTCAGTCTCTCCTTCTTTCCACTCTATCAGCAAAATAGAGCTGATAAAAAATTGACAAATTAAAGGGAAATGAAAAGAGTCAGAACCAGTGACCTTGTATTTTTTTAATGAGAAAGTACATGCATTTATTTGCTCTAATCTTTAGATAATGGGCATAAGAAAATGAAAACTTCCTCTGCTTTTGAAGCTTATTCCAAAGCCCAAATGGAGTTATGGCTGGCAGTTGGATTAACTGGTGTAAGATTTGTGTTATGTTTTTCTTTCAATATAGCATTTCAAATTAATCAGTGAAAGAATTCTGAACTCTTGGGGGAAAAAAAAATCATAAGCTTGTTATGCAAGAAAGATAGAAAATACTGTATTATTACACACAAATGCAGTATTTCACAATCAAAATGTTTAAGAGTCTCTATTTTGGCAGAAAATTCTGTATCAGAAAACAAAGGAAGATGTGATCAAGATATTAATAATTAATTTTGTAAAATCTTACTCAGACTTACACTTCGACTAATTATGCATGTGTTTCCTGCAGCAGACTTTCCAGAAGTCATATTGTCTTTCAATACTGATTTTTCAGTTAAGACAGATGCACTTCCATAGGTACAAGTTTTCAGGTTTTAGTGCAATCACTGTGGACTTTAAAGCTAGAAGAGAAAAGCTAACCCTGATACAGGAATTATTTTCAGGTAAGTGCATTTCTAGGATCCACAGACAATGTTTGGAGGAGATCCCTATGTGCCTGCAAGGAATTTACTACCTCTAAGCTGATCTGTGGGGCCAGCTTTTTGATGACAGGCTTCCAAATCCCCTAAAAGAAAGATAAGCAAGCATTACAACCTTGAATAATAGTATCAAATAACATCAAAGATGTATAACCCATATAAAGAATAAAACAGTCACGGAAAGCAGGAAAAAAGCTTAAGCCTGGGAAAAGGGATGCAAGCCATTAAGAAAAAGCTGTTCTTCTCTTCAATGCTTGATTTAAACAGATGTTAACATAAATTAGTAATTTCTAAAAGAGACAGCCTAAGTCTGGTGGATTAACCAAGTCAGACAGGTTTTACAGGCAGGTTTTGTTTATTATAACACCACCACTTGTCTGCTTCAGCATTTCAGAACAAAAAAAACCCCAAACAACAAAAACAACCAAAAAACCAAAACCAAACACCAGTAGTTTTCTGTAAAACAAAGTTAGGACTCACTAGTCCCTTATCCCTTTTTAAAAGGGAAAAATAATAATAAAAAAGACCTTAGAGCATCCTTTTCTCTCAAAGGATACAAATATTCAGTGGTTACTGACTCAGAATGTGCTTATATGCACAGGAGCAGAAGGACAACTAGTAAAGTAATACACAGGTCACAAAGGTTTATCTGGAGCTGCTCAGCAGAGTGGCCTGATATGTCCTCCACCGGAAAAGACTGCCCAGGCAGACCTAGGGGACACCACTTGGATGGAGATACACACTATTTCCAGTGTCAGCTCCTATGGAAGAAAGAAGGGATGCAGACCTTTTGGTAATAAAACCTAATATTTAGAATGCACACAGAGGCAGTTTCCCATCTCTACCACTGGTAAGATGTGCAGATGCTGAAAGAAATCATCTGTCTTGATCCATACTAGTTACTTTGTCTTGACCTTGGTAGAACTTTTGACACTGATAATGCCCATGATATTCCCACAAGCCAGCTAGAAAAACATGATTTAACAAGAACTATTGGTATTTAGACAAAAACCAAACCAAACCTCCAAAATTGGTTAGAAAGACTAGTTAATATTTAACAGAGGTTAACCTCAAACTGGACATATGCTCAGGATTTGTTATGTTAATTCCAGTACCAGGGAAGCACTAATAATGAAAATACTGAATGATGTGCACAAGGCTACTGAGACAGTCACAAGCCCCTGCACAACTGCTGCTCTGCAGCAGCCATTCAGGTAAGGCCAGGAAAAAGTTCTAAGATTATGCCAGGAATAACCAACCACATAAACAAAATCTGGGGAAAGATTGGTGTAACAGCATTTCCGCAGAAAGAAATTTGACAGTTACAGTGATCATGAACTCAGCAACAGTCAACAACTGGTAGGGCGGGAAAAAATATCCTGCTCTAATCTGGCCACAAATTGAAGTACGCCCAGCTTTGAGCACTACACCTAAAGAACCATTATCAGCTGGACAGAGAGCAATCACAGGCCAGGAAACCTACAGAAGAAAACAACAAAACAGCAACAAAAACCTACAGAAGAAAACAACAATAATAAAGAGCTTGTACTGTGATCACTTCTTTTAGAGAAAACAGCATCCTGCCTTTAAGAATATGAAAGCATACTGAAAGAGAAGGAGGCTGTAAGCTTTTTTCACATGTGCTTTTACAGAAGATCCAATAAGCTCAAATTCTATGGACATTAGAAAGACTATCCACCTCCTAATAAGCATGGTATCTAGGAAGAGCATAGATAACTAGGAAAGTTAGGAATCCTTCACTACAGTCTATTCTCAACAGCAAGACAGCAAACCTCTATCAGAAGTAACACTGCTGCTGCCAAACTTGCCTTTTACCAAGGAACTGGATGAGACAATCTCTTAACCCTCCTTTAAAAGTAAACATAAAAGGCAGTTTGAATCATATGCTATACATGGAAAGGAACACTGGACTCATGGAGACTGCAAGAGACCAGTTCTGAGGTCTAGTCAGTAGATTCTTGCTACCTCAAGGAGAGGTTTCTAGTATAGATCCCACTCCCTGTCTCTTTAGAGATAGTACATTATGCAATTACTTGATTTTTTAGATTTACTTTCCCAAACAGTAATAACCCTGAAAAGCAAATGTTGGATTCCCACCCTGTCTTACACCATGCAGTGCCTCCTAAATACACTCAGAGATATAATCCTGAGGTGCTACACTGAGTGCTTTCTAACTCCATGAATCTTGCATTGCTTTCTGCACTGTGATCTAGCTTCAAAAGGCCAAACAAGATCAAATGGGACACGAATTAGAGCCCTTGGGACAAAGGGCATGAATCTAATTTTTCTACTTCCTAGGAGATCATAGAATATGCTGAATTGGAAGGGGCTGATCAGGATCCTTGAGTACAACTCCTGGCCCTGCACAGGACACACCAGCAATCACACCATGTACCTGACAGTGTTGCCCAAACGCTGCTTGAACTCAGATGGGCCAAAGACTGTTGTTAGTCCTGCAGCTGGCTTTGGTTGGATCTGGCACACGTGGGGTATGACTGGCTCAAAGGCAGAGCAGTGCCAGCCCAGCTGTACATCCCTGGCTGATAAAAGCACCAAAAGAAGGCAAAGTGCAAGAACAATCAAAGCCTCTGACACCACAGCCTCAAGAACAGGTGCACAGCTCACCTGCACCATTCCCACTCTGAAACTTCTGCTCCCCAGGTAGAAAGTTACATGCACTTGTGCCTTGAGGCTTCCAAGACAGCCATCCTGGTTTGTATATTATACATAAAGGCCACTATAAATCTGAGTCCACAAAATCACCCTTCTCCTGGTCTATTTTTCATCTCAAAAATTGTTTTTAGATCACAGAGATGACAAATTTTAATCCCAAGTAGTTCTGAAATAACTGCTATTTAATAAAGATTTTAAAAATATAAATTATGTTTTGTTTGTAGGCATATAGGTTTTATTTGTTTATTGACAGCATGCTGGTGAGATACATCACTTTGATATGGAACCATTAAAAATTGATACCCTCACATAGTTTTCCTCTAAGCTGCTGCTGTGGCAACTGTAGATAAGAGACACTGTTGTGTCTAGAAAAATAGCAATCTTACACACACATTTGTTTACCCACTGCATATGTGATTCACAGGTAAACTGCTGCACATGCATGTGAGTGTAATCCACAGCAGTGTCACAGGTTTTATCAAAAAGAACAATGTACGCTAGTACACATTTCTTAGACAGCTAAGTGATTGTATCATGGTAGCTTAGAAAACATGCTACAAAAGCTGCATCCGCAGCAGCTTTGCCTGTAAGACAGAAATAAAGAGAGTTGGGGCCCAAGCAGAGCTGTCTAAGTAAACACTAAATTTGTGCATGCTGTTAGTACTGCAGAGAGGTTACAGATCACAAAAGTAGAAGATTACTGGGGAGTTTATTCCCATTAAGAGATAAAAATCATCAAGTTTAAAAGTGACTGTTCTGCTGTCACTGTAAATATTTCCTAACATTCTTCCCTAATTAAACTCCCAAAGCATCACTACTACCTAAAGTAAAAACTTAGCTGATAATGTAGTTGTGCTGATGGCTGGCACAGAGAACCACAGAGGGGTGGGGCAGATGTCAAAGAAATAATCCGTCTCATATATAATCTCAAAAATTAGCCCAATAGATTAAGTTTTGTCCTATCTAATGTCAAACCAAATTACCTGATGTGGCAGGAGGGTCATGAAAGACAAATCATCCTAAAGGCAATGTCATCTGTTCCTTCCTTCTAGTATCATATCTACCAGGTCTGGCGTCAGCTGCATCACTCTCCATACCCTGCTTAAAATCTGGTTGCAAGAACACTGATGGTCAGTCTCAAAATCTCCCTCAAACCAATCAAAATGTTTGACAAACCTAGAACTGAAAGGTCAATCACAGACTTGATGATTTTCTCAGTCCATCATAAGACTGAGAGCACAAAGTTATTATATCAAAAGAATAACTACACTTAACAAAATTCAAAACATAACTGGATCGCCATGTCAATGAATAAACACTTCTTGGGTTCACAATAAGACTGCAAAGATAACAAAGATCTCTGCTAAAGATAGCTAAAATACAGAGCCTGATTTGAGTTGCCACATAAACCAATACTGAAACAGAAGTTAGAAGCAAGACATATAGACTACAATATGACAAAGAGATTAAATCATTCTTTTGTTATACAGAAATTAGGAAGAAAAATTTTAAGTGCATCCTGTACAAAATTAAAGATACTTGATGCCCTCCATTAATACAGTAAACTGTCACTAAGCATACTTAATTAAAAGATATAATAACTACTAGCAGTAAAAGAACAGACTAGATAAACAGATGGATCCAGATATATTTTGACCTAAATTTCTTGATATTTTGACAAGATAAATAAAGGTAAATACAAACAAGAAGAGAAGGGAGAGGAATAACCAGCCAGTCAGTAGATCTCAGTAAGGAGTCTCATACTACAAAGATGAAAAAACCACTATAAAATCCTTTTCCTTCTCTGCTCACCTGCTTATCTTCTCAAAGATGTTTTGTTTCTGTTAAGCAGGTTTCCTGTTTCGCTTCCCATAACCACTTACATATTCACCTTACTGAGACATTTATCATGTCTGGAACCCAAATAATGAAATAAGGCCCACTGCCTCAGGACAGTTTAATCAAAAGGTATAAATCATTAACCTGTTACATCAACCTCTAAAGGTTTCTTTTATGCTCACTCTCTCTTGAATTTGACCCCTGCTAGAGATAACAGTAAAGAGAACTGTTTCTATCTACAGAGTACACAGAAGGCAGAGATTCTTCTTTTGGAGCCCTTCATATCACCTTCCCTTTGGGCACTCTCTCAAACCAGCCAGTTCCTAAGGATGTAACTTTGTGTTACTTATCATGTTTGAAATGAGCTTCAGAAAATTTCAGTAAAATTTGGCCTATGGCTGGATTCATATCCTGAAAGTTTTCATAGCAGATATACTTGAACCACATCACAACAAAGACTGCAGCCTTGGAGCAGGTTAGTGGTTTGATGTGTGAAATGTGTATGTGCACGGTAAGCATCCTGCTGGGATTTATTCCCTAGGTAATTTTCAGCTAAGGCAAAATCAAGCCTGGGGCTCCGCTCCATAAGCTCTGTTGAAACATTCCTTTCCATTCATATAGCTTCTCAGTTATTTATACATTTTAGTGATATAGTGCAGGCTCAGTGCAATCTCATCTAAATTTAATTTAGTTGCTCTCCTATGCCCAAGTCCCTTCCTAATACTTACCAAGTATGATCTCTGCACCTCACAAGCAGCATCTGACTTTCGAAGCACTGCTTCACAGTACATGAAGCCACACTCCATACGTGTGCTGTACTCCATCTCCTCTCAGTGAAAATACTCTGGAATACTGAGCTCAGATTCCTACTTACTCATTCCACAGAAAATCTAAGTATTTTGATGCCTTTACTAAAAACTGCCTCAAAGAAGATCAACAGCAATGGATATACACTCAAACACATCTGAAAGATGACATTCATTCCGAGATTGTTTTCTACACAGTAACTTTAGGTAATCTTTTCCCCTCACTTTCCTAGGCTCTGTAGGCTTGTCCCATCCTCTTCAGAGTTTTTATTTTGCCAGAAATAAGTCTGGGCCTAAGATGTTCTTCAAGCCACAGTTTCCGTTGAGCACCCGTGCAGGTATGCAATCAGGGGAATAAAGAACTCTAATGCCTATTATTCTCCTTTTATTCCTGTTGATAAATCCAAGACCATCACATCTCAGCTGATCATAGCAAGTATATTTTTTTCATCCCTCATCTGATCATCTGCATCAAACTACTACTGCTGAAAACTCTTTTCTTCAGTTGTCTTCAGTTCTTCTACCCACATATTCTGGTGAGTTTGTCTCTCAACTAGTCCTATCTTCTGATCTCTGAGATAAAAAACCTGAATCTAGTAATTTTCTCTTAAATTTGTTACTATAGATGCTTAGGTTATTAAGCCCCTTCTCTAGACTCCTAACATTTCTCCCTTTTTTCTATAAGCTTTTCACAAAACCCATCAAGGAATTCCCATTTTTCTCTAAGTTAAAACACTAACAAGAACCTGTTGCCTCACTGTAGAATAATGTCCTCTCAGTCCAGGTGAGCTGGGTTGGCTAAATCCTCACAATGAGTGCATATTCCAGCACTCACTCCACATACTGCCATCATACAGTTTTTGTTATCCCTTAAGCAGAGGGAAAATACATAAAAACAGAGGCCAAAAGAATGTCATCACAAAATGGAGGCAAAAATTAGGCAGGAAGACATCACTAGGTCTACCTGTCATTAAAAACCAGTGCAAACACCACTTCTCCAACAGAAAACCAGAACAAGACCCTTATTTCTCACTCACTACTTAAAGTCTCACTTCCAAGATCATTTTTCTCAGCAATGTTTTGAAGAAAATTGGTTTGTTTCTATTTTTCTTCAAGCTTTCAGTACTACTGTATATGCGGACTGGGCCTCTCCTGATGGGAAATAATCTAACTTG